>CP125840.1:21840301-24536134 GCA_030408175.1 Trifolium repens
CAGTCCTTCACCAGCACGTGGATTTTGATTAGGAAATTCTCCTCCAGGAAACATTTCATCACGTGAATATGCTGTTACCCAAACATTATGCTTCAAGAAAGCAGCTCTTCTTAAAAACTTGGCCTCAGAACCTGCCAATGGCAAGCAGTTTGAGCCTGGTACCAGCTTGTAGCCTGTCAATTGTCCGGTTCTGTTGCCAGTTCTTGTGTTCCTTACCTGAAGCATTATTATCAAGAGTTACTTCATGGAGTCAAAATATGTTATAACTATTGTTTAACACAATATAAAAAGCTCTAGTCTTCCATGTTAAGCAAAGTCTAAAACCAGATACCAAACTGTGGTAAGTATTTTCCAGAAGAAAAAACCTAGTACAAAAATTTCAATAGTATGAAAGACATATATTTGGAATTCAGCTTATGAAGCACCGATACATAAACACCAAACACAACAACGTTGACACCATCACGTAGGCACTGGTAATAATTTAAAAATGTGGAAGTGATTGAATGTAACTACATGTATCGGTGTTGTGTTGGTGTTCGTCACTGACATGTGTTGGACTTTGGACACCTTTATTTGAAGTTTCTGACACTATGCTTACTTCCATAAGAAAGAAATAATTTTTTTAAAAGATTACAAACAACATTTTCTCACATCTGCAAACAAGAATTCAACAGTTTGACAAGTATTACGTTATAAAATCTTTATTCAGATGTTGGTTGTAAAGATCAAGGAAGGCTTACAATCCAATGTCGAGCAGTTAAAGGATTGCAATCACGCACTGCTTCTGATTCAGATCTGAGCAAAGTCTCTTCGGCATAGAATGCATTGTGATGAATATTATTCTCACCAGGTTCTTCAACTTTCATATTGACCTCCACAACCTACCAAACACATTGAGAGAGTAAAAATTTGCACTCAAGAAATAATTATGATGCATTAGCAGAGTTGTATATTTTATTGGGCACAGTGGATGCAGTTCATAAGCAAAATTAAAAACAATACAAAAAAGCAGCCAACTCAGTTATTTGAGTCATTTCAGTGTTAAGAATGATGAAGTGGAAAAATTGACTACATAGAGACATAGAGGCAACAACATTATTATAGCATAACATATAAAGGTAAAATTTAGTAATTCAAGTTACCTGATTCAAAGCTTCACCGGGTCTAGAATCAACAGACATGTCCATGCGAGCAACGAAAAAGTGTTGATGAACTGGAGCATATAGACCTGGTGCTATCATGGTTCCATATTTTCGATATTCTCCTGGCATCAAGGCACCTAAGCTGAGAATTCCAGTCAGCTTGACTTCAGCTTCAATCTTTCCATCCTGCAACAACATATACCATCATTTTCAACTGTCAAATACATCCATATATCAGGAAGATAGCAGAAAATATAGAACACCCAATATACCAGTACTTCTTGAAAAGCATATCAAGAATTATCTATATAACGTCGACAGTATCTTCAAGCAAAACTTAATAGGGAAACTACAGGGGTATATAGTTGCAAAATCTTATAATAGTTTAAAGGGTGCTCGGAGACTGGATATTAGTGAAATTATGCAATAACTGCAACCAGATCAATTTAAAATGTCATTAAATTAAGCATGTTTATCCCTTAAATGAATGAAACCCTACTTGCCTGATAAAAGTGCCAAAAAAATGCATACTCATAGTTGGCCACCGTGCATACAAAAGAAACTGAAAGTCTTCTAGACCTCCGGACTTCTGCCAAGCCAGTTCTCCAGTCTTGATGCTTCCAGAGAATCCCATGATCCTCTTCATGCATACATACACAATTTTCAATGGTTTCCACTCCACCAGTGAAATTTGTAAAGTGAGCATCAAAATATTTGATGTAGCCCAAACAATCACATCCCTGTAACAACAAAGTTTGACTTTATACAAATGGTAATCCAGCCAAAAAAATAAGATGTCAAACAATACAAATACAGGAGAACAAATATGCAAGTCCAAAACCTTCTTGAGGGAATGTGCATTTTTTCCCAAGCCATCTTCCCCAGCATCAAAAGCATTTTTCCTATAATGAGGTTCATTTGGATCTCCATAGGGTACAACCATCTCCACAAAACTCAGCCTATGAGCAACAGGCCTTCTCCCTCGACTACCATCAACATACGCAACAGAATATATAACCAACCCTTCTTTGGGTGTGAATCCAATACGAAAATTCCACTGTTGGCAAAAAAAAAACAAAGAGACAAGTAATATATCATTAGTAATTAATATTACGCATCAACTCTTGATATTTCAGAGACAAATCAATATGGAATTTAACATAATAAAATCTACCTTCTGCCATTCAACATAATGCCCATTGACACGAAAGCTTGGACCTTCAGGTTGAATAATTTGTAAGGGTTTGACATCACTTCTATCGGAGCCACCTCTGGATTCACCAGGAGTATAGTTCCTTAAGGGATCAACTGGAGGCAGAGGAACAAGTTTACGGTCTTCGAACTCTATCACCTTCATGTTTTGCATATCAACAAGAACATAGATGCCCTCAACTGGGCGGGCATAACCATTTTCCATAGGGCAGTCACTCTCAGATCGACAAAATAGGAGAGGTTTAGCAAGTCTTCGACCAGGAGCATCGGCTTCACTATGATAACCAACACACCTGAAGCAGAGATATGCAGATCAAAGTTTCAATACAGAAAATGCAAAGAAGAATAGCAATGTCTCCAGACAAGAAAAGTTATCAACAATAGACATCCAGTTAAAAATACCAGGGGTCAACCATTACAAGGTCCATGTCTTCAATACCCCTTTTCTTCATAGCCTCTATAAAAGGGGGGAAACTTTTAACAACAGCCTCGCATTCTGCGTATTCCTCAGCATCCTAAAGATAAGAGAGAATATTATGGAATTAAGTATTGTAGCATATTAGAACCATAGCAGCTTGGAGTTATAAGGATGGCTTGGTGGTTGGGGTGGATGAGATAGGGAGTGGAGTGATAAGGAGGTCGGGGGTTCAATTCCCGCCCACAGCAAAAACTAACAATACTAATTACTAACTACTAACATTGGCTGTTGCAAAAAAAAAAAGAACCATAGCAGCTTGTCAAATGTGAGTAAAATGAATGTGTATGTATAAATAACAGCATTTGAAAGCTCCAAAATTTTGATTTTCTTTCATTACAAAATCTGGACATCCAATTTCAGGTTTACCAATCTGAAGAACGAAACATTATTTTCTTTTACTCTCATGATGAAAGGGGGTATGCAGTTTTCTTTATTCACTTTGTAAGATTGAAAAAAACCAATACATACAGAATGAGCTCGTGTTGAAAACATAGATTGAGCAAATTTTGGATCAACTTCTTGCAAAAATTAAAGACTGGTAGACTGGCCCACCAAAAAATTAAGAAATAATTAAATGACCCTTAATAGTCCAGATATCCCAACTCGCATAATGTAGGGTTAATCAAGATAAGTCAAAACAGGTTGGTAGGTTGAGCACATGACCCCAACCTGCCAAAATCAGCAGGGCAAACAAACTGACCCGGATGTTCGGGATTGTTTTGCCACCCCTAATCTTGATCCTTATCCTTATAAAGCTGAGGGAAAGAAGATTTGTATTAGCAAGTAATACTGCCAAAAAGAATTGCAATTGAATTTCAATATTTTAATCTGCTTTGATATCAAATACTGTTATAAGAAACCCTTGTCTCACTCTATACACATACGTAAAAGCAAGCCATCGAACTACAGATAATGCTTCAAATTATACCACAAACACTGCAATTGTTTATCAGATTGTCTGTGCATGGGTTTCAGTGCAAAACCAATTGAAATCACATTCATGAGTTAAATTATTTCTAAAGCACTATAAATGTACGCTGAGGTTAAAAATGAAATCATAAGCCACAAGGAAGATATGAACATACCATTGGAGGCTGAACATCGGGAACAACACGTGATGAAATTACTTTTCCTCGATGATGGCCACCTCGAGTTACAGCATGCACTTGTGATAATTCGACAATCCACAGAGCAGTCACATTTGATTTCTTATTGTAAACAACAAGTCTAGCACATCTTGGAGGGAGTTTTGTGGGAATTACAGGCCCTCCTTTACTTCTAGGAAGTAATGATGGTTGGAAAGGTGGAAAAAAATAAGCATCTGCCAGTGCAACAACATGTTTATCTGGTTCCAGCAAAACTACTTCAATGAAGCGCATACTATCTCTAAGCTGTAAGATATAAAGACAATTGGGGAGGAGAAGACACATCATATGTAATCACTTCTTCAATACAAACTTCATTCTCTAATAATATCCACACCATCAAATATACATATATATTATTTTAAACAAAAAAAAATACATAGTATAGCTAACAACCTCTGGAGTGGCTCCAGCAGCCCTCACAGTTGCCACTGCCACAGAAATTTCCGCCGCAGTTAACGGGTCCAAAGGATGGCTTGACTGAGGCCTTGTCATTGAAATGATTCCTGTGCAACATTACAATAAATATAATATCAGAGAACACTGTAAAACGAGTGAAAACAAACAGAACCGACATTCAAGAACTTGCAAACAAATGGAAGGGGCAAAACGCAAAGAAGAACTTCTTATCAGCATCAATTTCAGTGATCTGGTAAGGTAAACATATTGCAATCAGTTGGTTCATATGCAAAAACAATATTTGCAACTACGGAACTTAGGATCCAGCTCCTCTAAACTGGGAAATTCACTATAGAGTGTAAAGTAAGTAATCTTAGTCACTTTACACCTTAACAATCACGGGGTTGTTATTGATTTCCTCACTTTACACCTAATTAGAGGATCTAAATCCCGGAACTTAAACCAGCATCTTGCAAACAAATTGGAGTAGCAATCAGCAACCAGTTAAGATTTTCTTTATGTTTAATTTCAAATATATAATTATTAGCATCACGATTCAATGATATTAAAATACTACTCAAAAGCCATAGATTAAACTAGAAATAAATTAATAAATCATTAAGCACAACATAAAATATTATTCATTTCATTTCTATGAACCTAAGCATTCATACAAGTTTTGGCTTCTATGATCCATTGATCCTTGAACATATACATAACATAACAACGTGAAATTATTAATCAAATAAAATCATATTCATTAATTTAATTTAACGAGGGGTAAATTAAGTTGTTATACCCTTAGCAGAAGGAGCATTGGTGGTGGAAGGTTCTGGAAGCGAATCGAGAGGACGAATCAAGGCAACGGAGTTGTTAGGAACGCGATCGGATTGGACGACGGCGGAGGTAGCAGCGACGGCTAAGCGGGGAGAGTCGACAGAGGGACAACAAGGAGAAGACGATGGTGGCGTCGTCTTTTTCGAAGCTGAGGCCATTGCAAAGGATTCGCTATTTCGCCGATTCCAGCACCACAATAGGTACCAAGACAGTACACTGACATGCAGGTTAGGGCAAATCACCCTCTTTCACCGCGCAACGTGATGAAATCTGTAACACACAGTGTAACGATAAAGAGGAAGAAGGAACGAGAGAGAAAGAAAGAAAGAAATCGCCAGAAAGAGAGAAACAAAGTTGTGGTGGAGTGAGAGACGAGAGAGACTCTTCACTCTAAATATATACTGCTCAAATTCATGTCACGTGTCTTTAGCGTGTGTTTGGTACGAGTGAAATGGTGAAGATAGAAATAGCAGCGAGAGAAATAGGATAGAGAGATGCAACTTCTCTCGTTTGGAACAGAAAAGAAATAGAGAAGAGAGAGCAAAATAACGTGGGACCCACACCTTTTTAAGTTCTCTCTATCTTGCGAAGAAATGGAGTGGAGAAAGCATGTTTCCGTTTTTGCCCTTGAAGTTGATGATGTTTTCTTCCAAAACAACATATATGATATTAAGCTAAAATATACGTTGGAGGGAAGGTCTGGTGAACGAAGCAAGCGGTGGCGACTGCATCTTGAAATTTTGTTGATGGAATTGAGTAACACGGAAGTTTATGTGTTTTTTATTTTTACAGTTTTAAGAAAGTGAAAGTTGGTCTAATAAAATTAAAATATTAAATTAGTCAAATTAGTTGATAATTAAATTTTTTAGTTTAATAATCAATTTAATAATTAATTAAATTAATCTAATTATTTAAGCTATTCAAAACTAAATTAAGTAGTTGAATTAATTAAATCATTTTTATTTGTGATTTTTTAACCCAAGGGTATTTTTGTACTTTTCAATATAATCAACATTTCTCTCTTCTCTATTTCTCTTCTCTTTCTCTTCTCTTTCTCTTAAACCAAACTATCCATTAAATCTACTCTTTTTCTCACCTTTTTCTCTCTTCCCACTCTCTCTCTTACCTATTTATCTCTTCTCAATTTCTCTTTTAAACCAAACACACCCTTAGTGTGTTTTTCACTTTTCTTTTCTACCCATCTCTTCTTTATTTTTCCTTATCACTACCTTTTCACTTCACCCTCATCTTTTTCTTCTGGAAAAGGGAGTGTTTTTTTTTTTTTTTTTTACCACAAGTTGAATCTGGTTTGGGGGTCAGTTCTAGGTTTCAGTCTCCTCCCGATCGCAGTTGCAGGGGATCGATTAGAGTGTGTTTGGTTTGAGAGAAGAAATACATAAATTAATTAAGAGAAATGCTAATATCACACTCTCAAACACACTCTTTTAACACACTCCAATAATATAATGACACATCACCCCATGTTTTTGTTGAAAAAGAGGAACAATTAAATTCAAATTTATTTTAAAAAAATAAAAATAGAAAGTGGGGTGAGGTGTCATCATATTATTAGAGTGTGTTAAAAGAGTGTGTTTGAGAGTGTGATATTAGCACTTCTCATTAATTAATGAATTTGAACTAACTTTTGATCAAAATTCATTCTTTGTTTTTTGTGTTTTTCCCTCTTCTCTATTTCTCTCTCTCAAAATTACAATATTTTAATTTTTATATCAAATTTTTGTACTTAAAAATTGTAATTTAATAATAAATGAAAGAAAGTCCAACCTAGACACAAACTCAACATCTTATTGTTGAGCACAACCAATAAAAAATTTGTTTACATAATCTTTTATCGTTTTTTGTTCATATTTTTATACAAAGTATTAAAATTGAAGTATTATAATTGATGACTAAGCACAAGTTAGATAATTTGATAAAAATTACATTTTTCACCATGAATACAAGTTTTCATGCCTACCTTGTTACATGTCATACATATTATCGCATCAAGGTTGCATTTTACAAAGCTTATGGTTGGAGGTTGTCATTGTACAACATCAACCGAAGTTGCTGCTATTGCAGTCTTTTTGTTTCTGTCACGTCTTTTGCATGTTATCATGTCTATAATGTGCTTTATACGCGGTCTAACACCTGTATAACAACCTCTGTTTTGTTCTCCCATAATTGTAAATTTTGCGTTTTTCATATACTTTATGTCGTAATCGCAAACCTAGCTAATTGTTGTGTGTTGAGTTGTTGTCATATACGGTGAAAGACATAAAAAAAACTCTCAACATTGTCCACTAAGTTTTTGCAGAATAGTCCACGTATTTATTTGTTGCCAACAAGCTATATTATCCTCACAATCAAGGAAAATGTGTCAATTGTATTTGGTGTATCTATGACAAACAACACAATTTGAATCGACTTTAACTTCCTTACTCATCAACATTTGTTTATTATGAAGACAAATCCTCCTAGTCTCCACATCAAATGTTTCACCTTATGAGAAATGAGAAATGTGAACGATTCTATAAGAAATTTTGTACACATGCCATCATATGAGGAGTTATCGCCTCTTAGCAATTTTATGATAATGATAAATTCAATCATATTTATCTCATAATACTAATTGATTCTCTATACAATTAAAGTACTTCAATATAAAAATTTTACTTTGCAAATATTTAACTAGTACATGTAGGAGATATGTTTTCCATATAAGTAAAAATGAGTTAAAAATTTTTGGATGCAAATTTTGAATAAAAATCATTCATTTTTGTTTATTAATTTTTGCCTATGTTTTTAGATAGTGGGAGTAAATTAATGGACCTTTTGTTGTTGTTATTTTTATTATTAGAATTAGAATATTCTAGCAAATAAGATAAGGGTGAGGTGGATATTACTGGCTGTAGTGGCTAGTCAGTGTATACGACAGTGTTTTGAGGGGAAATGAATTGAAAATAAAATATAAAGAGGAGAGTTGTTGGAAGGGTGCTTATCAATGGGATCCATACGATAAGTAGGTGGAGGTAACTAGATAGGCGATCTACTTTTGTTTATGAAAATTTTGATAAATTCCAAACAAGTACTAATAGTAATAAGCAACTTTGACAGCACAACCTCGGCTTGGTTGATGTGATGTTCGTGAAAGAGACAAAAAGTAAAATTAATACTCCCTCCACTTAGGCATGACAATGAGGCGGGACGGGTCAAATCGGATTTTACTCTCTCCAAACCCAAACTTATAAAGTTCGGGTATCCTCATACCCATCCTAATTTTTAACGAGGACGAAAATTAAAAACTCAAATTCATATCAATGGGGTTCGGGTATTCCCATGAGATTCGGGTATCCCCATTTTATTATTCCTCCATATGGATTTGAGTTGCATTTTAGTATTTTTTTATTAATAAAAGAGTTAAAAGTTAAAACTAGAAAATTATTTTTTTTAACAATATTTATACAAATAAAATATGAATGTAATAATCTATAAAAAAAAATGAATGTAATCTAGAGTTTGTTTAAGAGTTCATAATTTAAGATGATAAAATGAAATTTAATATAAGCGGGGCGGGTTCAGGAGTGGATTTGGGGTGGATATCAATATTCTCATTACCCGCTCCAACCCCATCTTTTAAAATCGGAGAAAATCCGAACTCAAACTCAGTCAACTCAGGTTTTCCCCGTCAAAATCGAGGCAAGCTGGACTGATACCCATGACTATGGGTTATTTTGCCAAGCCTACCTCCACTCCACCTAATAGGTGTTTTAATTTTGAATTTTTTTTTTCTCTAAAAATTGTTTTACCTAAATTGAACTACTTTCGAAAGAAAAAAATAGTAACCAACATTAATCATTTGGTTTCAATATCTTGATTCTGTTTAAAATTATTTATCCTTTTAGAATACAAAATAATATTTTAACTCTTATCTCAATTGTCAAAAAAAATATCATTTTATTCAATGTATGTATTTAAAAAAATTATCTCTATTGTATTGTCATAAACTCATAATGACCCAATTGTCCCATAAGTCATAGCTCAACTGGCAAAATATGCCGAAATTGTTAAGTCGGACGTCATGACCCGGATTCGAACCCGGGATCTCACAATTATGTGAGTTTAATTTTCAGTGGATTACCACTTCAACTAAGACAAAAAAAAAACTCATAATGAATCTGATTGACATGATGTAAATTTCTTCATATTTTGTTTGATTATTTTAAAAAAATATTTTATTTTAAGATGTCATATTAATTTGCTTGACATAAAAATAATGGAATATCAAGTATCAACTACTTTTCTTTTATTTTTTTGAAGAAGCTAAATTAGCCTCCTTAAATTGGCACCGAAGAGAATCGAACCTGAGATCTTAAGAGGAGCACACTCCCAAGTCTCAAGCTAATACCACCAGACCAAGTCAAATGGGTAACTACTTTTCTTTTGTTGTACAAATACTTAACTTATTTTAATTTGATAAACAAATAATAATTTTTATTTGAGACATACTATATGATTGACATAATAAAAATTTCATAATATTTTTCTTATACTTATTGTTTAAGGAATTGTCAATAATAAAATTTTGCTAATTCAAAAAAAAAAATGATTGACATAAAATATGTGGATTGTACATTGTATCGAATATAAATACTTGCATCCCAATGCTGGTTGTTTTGTATACTCAAGTTTGAGATAGTATAAATTAAAAATATTTTGGAAAAGAAACACAAAATATAAATAAATACTGCATCTACTATATAAACTTCATACTGGTTTTAGTATAAAAAACGAAAATTAAATAAAAGAAAGCAAAATGAATGTAAGACAAATAAAATGATGAACTCATACCGCTATTACAAAGTATAATATCAATGGGGATGAGTAGACTTTACCCAAAAAAAGTAAAATAAAATAAAACAAATAAAAATGAAATTCTAATAATCAAAACGATAACAAAGCACGACAAGCTTGCCGTGTAAATAATCATTTTGTAGAAAATTAGACAAAGAATTCCACCAAATAAATGATCTTTTGTGCCCATGATTAAAAAGTTTGTCCGCACAACAATTACCATCTTGATAAATATATGAGCAAGCGATATTCAACCCAAGTAACATACATTGCACCATTGATTACGAAGATTCCAAGACACAATGGATTGATCATCAAATTCAAATGCGCTCAAAGTCGTATTTATTAAAAATAGTATATATATTATCAATTTACTCACCTTATGTATGCCCCTCCAACCAAAAGAAAAAAGAAATGAAATTTTCTCTTTCCCTCCATTTTCCATTTTTGCCCTTGAACCAAAAGTTCGGATCTATTTTCTGAACTTTTCCTAGTGTAAATTCGGCAAATTTTTTGGGAAACACATTCCGAAGTTTGTATTCAAGGCAAAAAAAATTCGGAAATTAGATCCCGAACCTTTCAACCAAAGGAAAAATCAGAATATTGGGGGGAGAGAAAGCTTCAAAAGAAATAGTTACGATTTATTCCCCCTTTACGTACATCGTGGTTGGACTTAGCTTATATTTTTTGCTCACTTATCGAGATTTTTTTTGTGGCAACTGTTTTTCATGCGCCCTTCTTGTTTTCATTTTTACTCTTCCACTATTAAATAATAGTGTTATAAAATGAGAAATTTGAAGAAAAAAACTTCTAACATAAAATTTAGGCTTAATTAGTACGTCGGTCCCTTAAAGATATTTTTGGTTTCATATTGGTCCCTTAAAAAAAAAGTTTCATTTTAATCCCTTAACTATACACCGTTAATCATAATGATCCTTTCCGTTAATTTTTGAACAAAATCATTAACTTCAATAAAAAAAAATCTCCATCCTCTCTCTGTCTCTCTTACCCAGAACAAACAACAACCTAATCCCATTGTCATGGATCATCAATACTCATTGATCTAACCTGTTGATCAGAAAAGGTTGAGGGCCAGCAAATCCTTCACTTGATGAATCCTTGGTTGAATTGAACGACTGAGGAGAGCAGAAAGCAACAATCACCAACGGAGGGGGGGTTGTACCTGCAGGCGCTCCGATGCTTAAGTCAGTGGAGTGAACAAGTACAGAAAAAGTGAGAGTATAGAATGAGAATTGAATACCTGACCCTCCAGTGAAGGAGGGTATTTATAGAACCCCCAGCGCTGGGCCAAGGTCCCCCTAATGGGCTGTGCTTTACGGCCCAATAGGGGAGACTGCCAGGATTTATCCGTTGTTGGATCAAGGAACCGGCCTTTAGCCCTTATCCTGGTGATGAGGTGTCCCCATCGTGCGGAGGAGTTGTTTCCTTCAGTCTATCGTGTCCTAGTAAATAGGAACACGTGTAAGTTATGGCGATACAGTGGTAGCGAGCATGGAACTCGTTACTTGCTGAGGAGGAGCTACGAGCTCCATACGTCGAGGATAGCTATGGGCTCCATATTCTGGGCAGAGTTCGTAGGCTCCATAAGTCGAGCACATGTACGGACTGAATGTTCCGAGCAGGAGCTACGAGCAGAGCATGGATTGGGCCAGCTCTAGGCCCAGTCCGGAACAGGAGCCCCCCAAGTCTTTGCTCCTAGTTATAGGAGTAATGACTTAAGACCGTTTGGTTAGTCGAAGTGCCCCGTCCTCGAATATGAGATTTGTGCCCTTAAAATCGTCCTCGTTAATCGTTATGGTAGAGGACAGCGTGTTTCTGCTCGGGAAATTGTGTTCGTTACATACAGAGCAACATCTTGTGCTTGTATAATCAAAGAAAGCTTCTTTGCTCGTAAAATTTATGTTCGCGATGACAAAGAAAGTTTCCTTTGCTCGTATATCCCTTGCGTATTTTATGCTCGTCAAATCTTCAAAAGATTTGCCTTTGGAATCGTGTATTACGAGCAGAACGAAACGACCTTTGAAGTGACAGATGCTTCGTTTCGTGCTGCCATGTGTCAAGCCTACGCTAGGGCGTAATGATGGCTATGCATAGTGACATTATGAGCTCGGTTCGCGAGGAAAACTTGTGACCGTTAGATCAAAGCGTCGTTTCGCTTTTCCCAAAGATCAGATCTGAATCGTTGAGTTCCTTTGATCAAAACTGTTGGATTAAGCCAACGCTCCAGATGAAGAGATGTGTTTGCTCGCCGAGTGTGGGCAACTGTTTGGGGTTTGCCTATAAGTACAAAGAGGTAAACGAACTTCAGAAGTTTGAACATTTTGCCTCAAATTCTTCTTTTTTCTCTGAGTTACCGCAAAAATCCTTCTCGATCGTTGTTCGTTGTGGAGTTTGAAGCATCAATTCCTCATTAGATCTCAGATAACCAGTAAGTTCTACACATTCTTTTGCGATTTTATTTCTGTTTTGGTTTAGATTTTTCCCACCGGACAAGTGTTGGTGGTTGGTGGTGGTTTAACCATCACCGGAGCATCTGTTTGCTCCTTGCACCGTTAATGACGGTTTTTTAAGTTGATATTCTTGTCTCTCGCATTTTTTCGGTTCCGTTTATGCCATATATGCGTGTATTAGCGATCTGGCGCCGGCGCTGCGCCGGTGAAAGTTGTTAAGATTCATGAGGTTCTTGAGTTTTCTGGAAAAACTTCAAGAACATCAAGGAGATGATGAACAATCCGACGAGGACAATTATCCCCGATTTTCGTCCTCGTGGGAGCTTTTGTATGCCTAGAATTTGTTTATGTCTTTGTTGGGGACCTTCTCCCCGTTTTAGATCAGAAACTTAAACGAAAACCCTAGGATAGTCTCCTCGTAGATTATTCGTTTTGCCGAACTGTTGGGGACCTTCTCCCCGTTTAAAACTTTGAAGAGAGTTGTCCTCGTATTTTCGTTCATTTGTTTTATGCCATTTGTTAAGGGCTTTGGTCGAGGGCAGCGTGCCCGCGCCTATCCACGCCCTTTCACTTGAATTGTGGTGGAGGGGTGGATTTGATTTGATTGTCGAATTCACTTTTCTTCGCTGCTTTTCAGGTAACATGGCTGACGAGCGTGACAAGGTGGTGAATGTCGAGGAAGGCGGAGGAGTTCAGCCCGAGGAGTTAGTAGACGAGGATGAGGACCTTATCGCGCACCCAGGGTGGAAGTGGATAACGCGCGAGCCCCGTAGGATGGCGTCGGAGATCACGTCGACATCCCTGAATGTGTTCACTCTTGTCGAGGGCAATCCTGCGCCCGGGCACTTCGGGGTTTACAATGTGGGGCCTCACCAGAAAATATGTTCGACCTTCCACCGAGATGCGCTCAGCATGTATGAGTTTGTGTTCAAGGAGCTCGGGTTAAGGCTTCCTTTCTCCCCGTTAGCGACAGAGATTTTCAAATACCTTAAACTGGCCCCGTCGCAACTTCACCCTAACGCGATGGCATTTGTGCTCGCCTTCGAGCACCTTTGCGAATATACGGGCGTGGTCCCTACCCGTGCCCTCTTCTTCCGTGTTTTTCAACTCCAGCGCATGACGAAAGAGTTTGGCCGAAAGAGCTGGGTGTCCTTTAAGAATCGTGTCTCTTTGTTCGACATGTACGCCGAATCTCTCCGCGGTTTCAAGTCGCGATTTTATATGGTTCGCGCAGAGACTCAGACGGGGAGAAATTCGTTGTATGATTATGTCATCGACAGGAATGAGGATGGGAGCGTCAGAAAGAATGAAGATGGCACAGATAAGTTAAAGAAGGTGGAGAAGTTCCCGCTGACCTGGACGAGTGAGCATTTCGACCAGGGGACCGGAAGTTATTTGACTGCGGATGGGTCTTTGAGTGCCGAGGAGAGGCGTGGTCTCAAAGCACTCCAAACTTATGTTGCGGGCCTACAACCCGCCAGGTTAGTTACTAGGGCCGGGGAGCCCGTTCTTGATGAAGAAGGGAATGAGCAGTTTTCTCCCCGTCTTATCAATACGAAGAGACTGCTCGAATGTAGGACCCGCGTGGAAGTGCACGAAGTATTGGGTAGATAGCTTATTTTTTCCTCGTTTCTATGTCTTCGTATGTTCCTGATGTGTGTTTGTAATTTTTCTTTCCTTTCCCCGGTTTTGACTTTGTTTTATTTTGTTGTTTTCAGATACAATGGCTGACTTTGCTGCTGATTTGAGCAAGATTGTTTCCGAGAAGAAACTGACTGGAGGAGCAGGGAAGATTCCGAAAAAGAGGAAGTTGGCGAACCGGGGTAGTGCTGTTTTCACGAGTGGCTCATCTTCTCCTGGTGGGTGCAGCTCGTCGCTGGGGACGAAGGTGACTTCCCCGACTGTGCTGCCGAAGAGCAATTTGGTAAAGGGGGAAGTTCCCTTCATCGATGTTGACGCAGAGATGGGAAGACCTTTCCTCCTCCCCAGGGTTATGACGGACAAGGAATTCCTAGGAAAGAATTCCTTGCAGGTGGTGGCCGTGGAGAAGGCTGCTATCCTGAAGATGGATGGTGAGGTCGCGCACGACCAGATCATCGATGACTCAGCTGCCCTTCTGAGAATGCTGGAGAGGGTTTTGGTCCTTCAGGAGGACAAGAATGATCATCAGGAGGACTTGGAGAAGATGAAGGGGGCCTACACCAAGCTCGAGGCCGAGAATATGAAATTAGAGAATGAGGTCGTTGATCTCCGGGGAAAGAAGGAGAATTTTGTAGCGGCGGCCAAGGAAAACAGGGAGTTGAAGGACGAGGTGGCCAAGTTCGAGGAGGAGAGGAAAAAGTACGAGGAGGAAATCAAAGCGCTGAAGTCAGCTCTAGCTCCTGCAGAGGATGAGACCGAGAACACAAGGGAACTGTCAACCCGGGCTGACTTTGTTGCTCGCATCAGGAAGCTTGGTGATTCCGTGCTTGCTGGGATGAAGCACAGCTGGCAGAATGCCCTTGCGCAGGTCAAAGTTGCTAACCCTGGTGTCGAGCTCACCTTTGATGGGATGGGGGTTTTCCGCGAGGTGGTTAACGGACAGATTATTCTCCCCGAGAAGTATAGAGAGGCCGAGGCAGCCGAGCTGGAGGGTGACGACGAGATGGACGATGACGTCGATGAGGAGGAGGATGATGGCTCTAGCAAGAAGGACCTCACTCCTGAGGAAGAAGTTTGATTGGAGGCATGCGTGCCATTATTGTGTAATTTATTTTTTGAACATTTTGGGGGCCTGCGTGCCCGTTTATAATTTGTATTTTGGAATTTGTGTTGGGGGTCTTTGTGCCCGTTATGTAATATTTGAACAAGTGGGCTTTGTCCCCGTTTTATATCATGTTTGATTTCGCTAAGTATTTGTCTTGCCTTTATTTGGTTTGCATTGCGTTTACATTATTCTGCTCGACATTTTATTGTATGTATTGGGTTTATCAGATTTCCATTGAAAAAACCTTCAAATAATTTCAAATATTTTTCTAAGTGTTTTTCGAGCAGAGCGTTGGATTTGAGGCGTTGTTCGAACTCGAATGAGCGGGGTCAGGGTCGTCTGAGATGCCTGTCCTCGCGACTTGAACCTCCCATCGCGAGCTGGGTGTTAAGCCTGGCACAGAGACGATGTCCTCGTCGACAGAGCTATCATCGTCAAAAGCTTATCCCCATCTCCCCTCCGGGGACAGGGTCTGTGCTTGGATTGGGTTTAAGATGGATGTTTGTGCCAAAGCATCCTCCGTTGTCCAGGTGTGTCTGCCCGTTTCCTAGGAGTACACTACCTTGGCTTTGTACGCCCTGTTCGGCAACTACTTAGCTATAATATTGTTTCAATTTTTGAGCATTCCAAGGTCGGGGAAGCTCCTTCCCTTGGAGGTCTTCGAGGTAGTAAGCGTCGTTCTCGGTTTTTCCTCGGACCCTGTATGGTCCTTCCCAGTTTGGCGCTAGTTTGCCCTCGTGAGAGTCTTTGGCGTTTCGTCGTAAGACGAGGCTGTCGACGTTGAACTCCCTTGGGATAACCTTCGTGTCATGTCGGGCAGCTACTTTTTGTTTTAGGGAGGCCTCTTTTATGGATGCCCCCGTTCGAATTTCTTCGACGAGGTCTAGCTCTTCGCGTAGAGCCTCGTCGTTCCTTTCCTCGTCGAGGGGTTGCTGTGTCCGCCGGGATGGTTCCCCGATTTCTACGGGGATGACCGCTTCTGTTCCGTAGACGAGGCGGAAAGGGGTTTCCCCGGTTGTGGAGTGCGGAGTGGTGCGATAGGCCCAGAGTACGCTGTGCAACTCTTCGACCCATCTTTTTTTGTTGTCGTCGAGTCTTCGTCGGAGTCCGCGTAGGATTACCCTGTTTGCGGCTTCGGCTTGCCCGTTGGTCTGGGGGTGCTCGACGGATATGAAGCGTTGCTTTGTGTTTATCGCGATGAGAAATTCGTGAAATTTTTTGTTCGTAAATTGTGTTCCGTTATCGGTGACCACAACTTGTGGGATTCCGAAACGGGCGAGGACATCTCTTTTGAAGAACCGGAGTATATTGAACGCGGTTATGTTCGCGAGTGGTTCTGCTTCTACCCACTTCGTGAAGTAATCAACGGCCACGATGAGGTACTTATTTTGGGCAAAACCCGTGGTGAAGGGTCCGAGGATATCCATGCCCCACCACGCGAAGGGCCAAGGGGAGGACAAAGACTTCAGCTCGTTTGGTGGAGCTAAGTGCATGTCGGCGTGCCTTTGGCATTTGTCGCATTTTTTGACATGTTCTTTGGAATCCTGTTGCATGGTGGGCCAGTAGTATCCAGCTCGGAGGGCTTTTCTGGCGAGCGATCGTCCTCCCAAATGTTGGGAGTTGATGCCCTCGTGTATTTCCCGCAGGATATAATTGACTTTGTCATCTTCGATACATTTTAAAAGGGGGATGGAGAATCCTCTTCTGTATAGCGTACCGTCGAGGAGGACATACGAGCAGGCGCGTCGTTTGACCGCCGCTGCCTCCTTCTCGTCGGAGGGCAGGGTGTCATTCGCGAGGTAGTTATACACAGGGGTCATCCAACAATTGCTGTCCCCGATTATATTGACGTCGAGGGTAGCAGGGGGTTTTTCTATGCTCGGTCTTGGGAGGATTTCATGTATTACGGATTTGTTTCCTCCCTTTTTCTTTGTGCTCGCCAGTTTGGAAAGAATGTCTGCTCGAGTATTGTCCCCTCGGGGGACATGGCGTACCTCAGCGGAGTCGAATTTTGCTATTCTGTCTTTAACGAGAGACAAGTATTCAGAGAGATTATCGTTTTTGGCCTGATATTCTCCGAGCACTTGTGATACGACGAGCTGAGAGTCCGTGCATATCTTGATGTTTTTAGCACCTACATCCTCGGCCAATCGTAGTCCTGCGAGGAAGGCCTCGTATTCGGCCTGATTATTTGACGTTGGAAATGAGAGGGTCAGGGAGACCTCGATGATTATGCCCTTCCCATTTTCGAGTATAATTCCTGCTCCTGGTCCCCGTTGAGCTGGAAGCTCCGTCGACGAAGATGATCCACTTTTCTGTTTCCTCGGGTGAGGGAGTGGGCGTTGTCATTTCGACGACGAAGTCGGCAAGGACTTGAGCTTTGAGAGCCTTTCTGCTTTCGTAGCGGATGTCGAATTCAGATAGCTCTAAAGACCATTTGAGCATTCTCCCCGCCATATCAGGTCGGCTGAGCAGTGATTTGATTGGTTGGTCGGTTCGGACTACGATAGTATGTGCGAGGAATTAGTGTCTTAGTCTCCTCGCCGCGTTTATGAGTGCGAGGGCCACTTTTTCGATTAGCAAGTAGCGGAGTTCAGGGCCTTGTAGGGCCTTGCTCGTGAAATAGATGGGCTTCTGCCCTTCAGTCGTTTCGCGGATGAGGACGGCGCTGACAGCCTCTGAAGCGACGGCGATGTAGAGGTAAAGGGTCTCCTCGTTATCTGGTCGCGATAGGACTGGAGGTTCGGAGAGGGCCTTTTTAAGGTGTTGTAAGGCTTGATCGCACTCCTCCGTCCATTCGAACGTGGATTCTTTCCTCAGTAGTTTGAAGAGGGGGAGAGCGTGCTGAGCAGATTTTGCGATGAAACGAGATAGTGAAGTTAGCATTCCGTTAAGTGTTTGTATTGATTTTTTATCGTGGGGGACAGGAAGCTCGGTGAATGCTCTGCACTTGTCAGGGTTGGCTTCGATTCCCCGTTCTGTTAGGTAGAATCCGAGGAATTTTCCCGCTCGTACCCCGAATGTGCATTTTTCGGGATTGAATCGCATTTTGTATTTTCTGGCCTGCTCGAACACCTTTCGTAGGTGGGCAGTGTGGTCAATCTCATCGTGAGATTTGACGATCATGTCGTCCATGTACACCTCGAGCATGTCCCCGATTTGTGATCGGAATACTTTGTTCATCATTCTTTGGTAGGTCGCACCCGCGTTTTTTAAACCGAAGGGCATAACGTTATAATAGTAATTTCCCGTTGGGGTCATGAAGGCCGTTTTATACCTGTCGACGACCGCCATCGGTATTTGATTATATCCTGAGTACGCATCCATAAAAGACAGTAATTTAAAACCAGATGAATTATCTACAAGACTATCTATGCATGGTAAAGGATAGGAATCTTTAGGGCAAGCCCTGTTGAGATCGGTATAGTCAACACACATACGCCATTTTCCATTAGATTTTTTAACGAGTACAACATTGGAGAGCCAGGTTGTATACCTGGCCTCGGAAATAAAATTTGCCTCTAAAAGGTCATTTACAGCTTTTTGAGCAGCCTCCTCTTTTTCGGGAGACTGCTTCCTCCTACGTTGTACTACATATTTGGCGTTGGGGTCGACGGTGAGCTGGTGGCATGCGACCTCAGGGTCCAATCCGGGCATCTCCGCGGCGCTCCAAGCAAAAAGATCTGCATTCTCCCTCAAGCAGGCTTTGAGCTGCTTCCTCGCCAGATCTGGTAGTCCAGCTCCGATCTTGACTCCTCGAGCAGGATCTTCGCCAAAGAGGACAAGCTCGAAATCGCCATCAGGGATGGGGCGAAGGTTTTCTTTGCTTGCGTCGTCCTCCTCTTTCTTTTCTTTGCGGAGCTTTTTCTCTTCTCTGTGCTCCTTCTTGTAGTATCTGCTGTCGAGTTCGACATTGCTCACGCTTGGTGCTGGGAGCAGAGATGTCAGCTTTGGCTTCTTTGACGGGCTGGGGAGCTGGCCAATGTAGCTGAGGCCTTTAGTTGCCGCGTCGAAGCATCTTCGTGCAGCTTCTATGTCCCCATGCAGAGTGGCGACGTGCCCCTTGGTCGTATAGTACTTCAGTTTCAAGTGGGCAGTTGAGGGGACGGCGAGCAGGTTGGCCATTGCGTCGCGGCCCAGGATGCATTGATATAGGGAGGGCCAGTCGACGACCAGGAAAGGGATCTTGACCGTCCTGGCTGTTTCCCCCTCCCCGAAGGTCACCATGAGGTCGACATATCCCCATGGTTTGGTGGTTGCCCCGTTGAATCCTTGGAGGTCGGAGCCTACATAGGGGGCCAGGTAGCTTTCGTCGAGCTGCAGGGCCGTGAAGCACTGGGAGAACATGATGTCGACCGAGCTTCCCGTGTCGACGAGGATTCGGCGGACATCACAGTTGGCCATATCTGCTCGGATCAGCAGAGGGATGTGGGCGTTGGGTGCCCCACCGGGGAGTTCCTCCATGTAGAATGCAAGGGGAACTGAACCTTTTTTGGGCCTGTCGAGGGTGACGGGCTGTTGGGAGGAGGAATCAATGAGCTCCTCGAACTTCCGTTTGACTGATCCGATGGTTTTTTGGTTGTAGCCACCAGCGGATATCACCATTGTTTCAGCAAAATTTTCCCACTTGGAAAAAGTGGGATGAGAGTGGTTGTCCTCGACGTCATCGGGGACGTAGTAATCTTCTGGTCGTGAGATGGAGAGGACGACCTTCTTTTCCTGCCCGCTAGACGAGGCGGGGTGGTATACTTCTTCGACATTCGCATTCTGTCGAGCAGCTTTCTTGGGACTGTCTTCGGCTTTAAACCTTCCAAGCCGTCCCTGGCGAATGAGTGTTTCTATGGCATCCTTCAGATGGATGCAGTCTTCAGTGACGTGCCCGTGGGACCTGTGGTACCTGCACCATTTTGATTTGTCCTGCCCGGGCTTGGCTAATCCCGATTTGGGAAATTTGATTTGCCCTTCTTTGAAGTCGGTGTCATAACACTCCAGTAGGATGTGTTCGCGTGACGCGGTGAGACGGTGGTAGACTGTGTACAAACTGGGTGGTCCTCGGGGTTTGTCGCCCCTTCTTCTACCTCCATCCCGATTTCCGTCCCTGTGCCCGTCCCTATGTCCGTCTCTGTGCCCGGATTCTCGGGGGGCTTTATTTGAATCTTGTTTGGGGGGAGCCTCTTCGGTTCGCCCCTGTCGGATAGCGTCGGCTATCTCCTGCTCCTCGTAATGTATATACGCTTCTGCTTTCGCGAGGACCTGGGCCAAAGTTCTAGGTTTTTCGATCCCTACCACTTTGGCGAAGTCTGTTCGGGGACGGAGGCCGCGCACCAGTAAGTACTTTTTCATGTCGTCAGTTTCCTCGACTTGAACGGCTTCCCTGTTGAACCTCTCAATGTATGCGCGTAGGGTTTCCTTCGGTCCTTGGAGTATGGCCTCCAAAGTCGCTACTGTTTTGGGCTGTTTTCGGGACGCCGTAAAGTTGTGCTTGAATTGGTCCATGAATTCTTGCCAGGAGAAGATGGACCGAGGAGGAAGGCTTGTATACCAGGTGAGGGCTCCCTTCCTTAGCGTTGTGGGGAAGAGTCTGCACCTGATGGCTCCGCTAGTGTTGCGGAAATTCAAGATGGTGTTGAAATTGTTGACGTGATCATCTGGGTCCGTTAACCCATCATAGGAGGGGAGATTTGGGAGCCTCTCCAGGGCTGTAGGAATGGGTGCTCTCATGATGTCCCTTGAGAGAGCACAGACACTGTGTTCCTCCTCGCTCCCAGTGGGGGAGATTTCGAGGGTGTAGTCATCGTTATACCGACGAACTGGTGAGGGACTGCAGTATTCGTAGTCGAGTCGAGTAGGATGACCGGAAGCGCCTCCCTGTCTTGCCATGTTTCGCAGCCCTTGGGGAGAGTGGTGGGGCTGCTCGACCGTCTTCCCCTTTTTTGTCGCCGGGGACACTCGTTCCTCGCGGGGAGGGGGAGTTCGTCCCCGTTTGCTTTGGGGTTGAATCCTTTCTAGGGCAGGACGCCGTTGTTTGGCAGTTTCCTGACGAGGAGGGGATTCGGGAAGGTGATGTCTCCGCGGGGGAGAGTTGGCTGCCCGCTGGGGGCGTTGTTTTTCGAGCGCCTCGATCCTGAGATTTTGTTGCGCTATCAGTTTGTTGTTTTCCTCGAGGAGGGTGAGGATTCTTTGGAAATCAGTTTGTTGATCAGCGGGTCGTGCGCTAATCACCGGGATTTCTTGCGTGATTTGCGGGCGTTTCCCTGCTTGACGCTCGGTGATTACCTGCATATCGTCATCTTCTCCCGACGATACCGGGGTGAATCGCCCATCCCTGGGATCAGATTCAGGGTTTGGTTGCCTCACAGGGCTGAGGACAGTGTTGTACCTCTCAGGGGAGGTTCTGGTTGGAACGAAATCAACATGATCATTGATTTGATCATCGTTGTTGTTGTCGTGAGTGTTGGATGCACTGGCCATTGTGATGAAGGTTTGTTGAAGAGAAATCGGTTTTGAACTTTAGTTTGAAAGAAGGGGAAACCAGGTTCCCACAGACGGCGCCACTGATCTAACCTGTTGATCAGAAAAGGTTGAGGGCCAGCAAATCCTTCACTTGATGAATCCTTGGTTGAATTGAACGGCTGAGGAGAGCAGAAAGCAGCAATCACCAACGGAGGGGGGGTTATACCTGCAGGCGCTCCGATGCTTAAGTCAGTGGAGTGAACAAGTACAAAAAAAGTGAGAGTATAGAATGAGAATTGAATACCTGACCCTCCAGTGAAGGAGGGTATTTATAGAACCCCCAGCGCTGGGCCAAGGTCCCCCTAATGGGCTGTGCTTTACGGCCCAATAGGGGAGACTGCCAGGATTTATCCGTTGTTGGATCAAGGAACCGGCCTTTAGCCCTTATCCTGGTGATGAGGTGTCCCCATCGTGCGGAGGAGTTGTTTCCTTCAGTCTATCGTGTCCTAGTAAATAGGAACACGTGTAAGTTATGGCGATACAGTGGTAGCGAGCATGGAACTCGTTACTTGCTGAGGAGGAGCTACGAGCTCCATACGTCGAGGATAGCTATGGGCTCCATATTCTGGGCAGAGTTCGTAGGCTCCATAAGTCGAGCACATGTACGGACTGAATGTTCCGAGCAGGAGCTACGAGCAGAGCATGGATTGGGCCAGCTCTAGGCCCAGTCCGGAACACTCATAAAAACTAAAAATGAAAAAAAATATAATTGTTTGAGTCCACAATTAGATACCAAATCTTTTTCCTTTGTAAAGCAACCCATAAAATCTAAAAATGAAAAAAAAATTGGGACTTGTACCCAGAATCTGTTTTGATTGTACCTGATGCGGTGTTGTTGTTTTGGCTTGAATCTAAATTCCATAAAAAATCACAAACATGAGTTTTGAGATTGATTGTGACTTTTTGGATTTTGAGATTTATTCTTGATGTATGAGTTTTGCAATTTTTGCCGAAAGAAGAATGAGTTTTTTGGAATTTTGAAATTTATTATTTTTTTGGATTTGAAATTCTGGACTTAACGATGAAGGTATGAAGAACATGATGAAGGAAATGGACGAAGATGATGAAGAAATAGAAATAAAAATTATTTGGTGATGGTACACTGTTAGATTCGGTGAACATACAAAATCAAATGGTTTATTTTTCTCCAAAAAGATCAAATAGTTAAGATTAAAATATATAGTGGGGTATATGGTGGACCCCATAAAATGTTGATCCATCTAATACATTTAGGGTTTGTAAATTAATGGAAAGGACCAATGTGGCAAACAGTGATATTTTTAAGAGATCAAATTGAAACTTTTTTTCTTTATGGAACAATGTGAAACCTAAAATATCTTTAAGCCTACAATTTAACATAAAATTTTAAAATTTTACAGCATTTGCAAACTATAACTTTTAAAAAAGGAAAATGTTAACTTGTGCCCTTAAGGTACAAGTTAAGGAGATAAATGTAAAAATATTCTCTTGAAAAGAGTGTATTTAACTTTATAAACATTAAATATCTTACAATATTAAATGTTAAATTTATATTTTTAGGTAGCTAATATGGCCTTTGGGTACATGATGTTAACCGTGTTCAGTACGTATATCCTCCCTTTAAAAAAAAGCAAATTTTTTTGTATATGAGTAATTAGTTACTAGTGTACAGTACGTATATCCTCCCTTTCCTGTTACCCGTGTTCTTCCCTCTCTCTCTCTGTAACTCGACTAAGCGACGGCGCGACTCTCCTCTTCCTCCAATACCGGTAACCCGAGGCGACGGTTCTCTACTTTTGGAAAGGTAAGGCAACTTAGGCAAGCTTTCTCATCCCCTCTCACACTCCATTGTTGATTTTGAATGGATGAGTTTGTTCTTGAAATTTTTGTGAGGCAATTTTATTTTTTTTATGAAT
The DNA here is from genome assembly GCA_030408175.1 of Trifolium repens. Lineage (NCBI taxonomy): Eukaryota > Viridiplantae > Streptophyta > Magnoliopsida > Fabales > Fabaceae > Trifolium > Trifolium repens. The sequence continues at coordinate 21,863,997 of CP125840.1, forward strand.
GATTTTGAACTGATTTTTTTATTTTAGTGTTCGGATTGTGATTTTAGCATGAGATTGTAAGTGTGAGATTTGTTGATTTTAGCTTGAGTTTTGTGCTTGTTGTTGGTTGATTGAATTCATTTTTTTGTTGTTGATTTTAGGTGAGATAGTTATGTATCCAATCTTGTTAGTGTTTTTGGACTGTAGGAGCTTGTGTGTGTCCGAGGTTTTGAGTGTGTGGGGATGTTGTAGCTCTCTGTTTCCTACATCTGCTATATGCCTTGCCTCTGTTAGTAGGATGTCTGTTGTATTTTGTAAGCAACCAAGACATTGCTTGTGTTGTGTTGACACACACACACACACACACACCCATATTTCTTTTATTGTTAAAAAGAAAAAGGTGCGAGTATGGTTGATTTTAGCTGAGTTTTGTGCTTGTTCTTATTGATTGTCATTGCTTTTGTTTGTTGTTAAATATAGATTTAGTTGGTTGATTGTGAATTTATCGTTGATTTCTTGTTCTTATTTTTGTGTCCAACTTGAGTTTTTTCCCCTGGTTCTGCCACTGGGCCTAGCCCGATATCTCTCATTAACCCAGCCGGCTTACTCCTTTGACCCTCATTTCCATCATTCTCAAACCCTAAAAAACCAATGCCATTCTTTTTAAAGCATCCACCATAACCTTCGTAGGACCTAAATTCACTGACTCCTTTACAGACTCCTTGTGACATCACCTTGTGATCATCCCCCAATTTAATTCTCCTAGAAAGCCATTGGAGTAATAGATAAGCGTTGTGGCTAGCTCCACTATCCACCAATACCACCAATCAATATTCTCCAACTTACCTCCAATCTTCATCGTGTTATACTCCCCCATACTCCCTAAAACCCCAATAACCTTGCACTCAACTTTTACTTCCTCCTCCTCTTCAACTTCTTGAGTTTCCAGAGAAATAGTCTCTCCTTCTTCCTTCACCCCTTCAACTTCTTGGTTTAGGCCCCATAATCAAGGCCCACTTATTCATCCACATTTATGTCAGATCTAAATTTTTATCCTTTTATTCATGTGGAATGTTTTGCATGTCTTTTTTATTGTTTTGTTCCCTCTCTATGGTGTTGATAATCGACTTTATACATATGATGGTTTCATTCCAGCTGTTAGATCTTTCCCTGCTAGATTTGGAATTAATATTTCTGAGTAAATGTATTGTTCAAGTTAGTTAGGCTGTTTTTTCTTTATTTTTGGGTGAAATCATTTCTAAAGATGTGAAAACTATCAATTGATTTTGCTTGTTTTGAATTGAGTTATGGCCTCATTATTAGTACCAGTTAATTGCTTGTTTATGAGAGTTGAAATAGCTTGGCATAATCAACACTTCTCTCAACTTTCTCTCCTATTTCTGAGTCACATAACTGAAACACAGTCCATTAGCAAATTTAGTCAATTAACAGAGCTTGTATTTTTGTATGAGGTGCTGATGTGTTGGTGTGTTTGTTTTGTTTTGGGTTCCTAATATTTATATACCAGTGTTTAAGAAGTGTTGTACTTGTCTCTTTATAACAGTTTTTTTATTTAAATAAATAATATTACAAAAAAAATCAAGGCAGAAAATGGCTCACCAGTTAGTACTCCACCTTCTTTAATCAAAGCAAAACATCAGGGGAAAACTACTCAACATCATTGGAGAAAACTACTGAAAATTGGTGATAGAAATTAAGAAGAATGAAAGGATAAAATCATGCTTCATGGATAGAAACTGAGGATTTTGTGTTTTGGTGGAATATCTCTGCCACTATATATAGTATAGTAAATAGTAAATAATACTATATCATGGAAATTTTTTATTAGTTATAAAAAATATGCTAATAAAGTTTTGATTGGAGGGAGTAAAATCAAAATCACATTAAATAGATTCATAGTCTGGAATCTGGATGATAGACTTAGACTTAGCATAGGTGAATGCCATAATGATTTTAGTATTGATTAAGATTGTTTGAGCATAAACTTTGCAGTAGTATTATATGCTTAGATTAAATTCAGTACCTTATGAAAAACTATATTTTTGTTATTCTTATTTCTATTTGAGTAGTGGTACGGGGACTCTCTCAAACACTTGTAATCCATCTGATCCCCTATAAAATCTATAGATTCATGCAAGAATTTTTTTTTTTGGAGAAAGAGGTCAATCTAGTTTTATTCTAATGTGTTTAATATGAAGTTTAAACTTTAAATGGTAGGTTTTTCTAATATTTTAGTAGCATGATTGTAATATTTCATACAGTATTTTGCAATCAATAATATAATTATGTGCAGCTAGCAGACTGATACGAAACCAAACTTATTGGCTTGCTCTTGCCTTACTCTTTTGTCATTTTTCCAACACCATATTGAAGCTTTGTATATAAGTTTCGTATTAATTTATGTTTTTTTAAACAATGCAGACCCAACACTCAAGGTCATTCTCTAATGTTGATAATAGCCTAGAACCTTTCCTGATTTTCAGTGGAACAGCAACATACATGGTTGTTTATATGACTTACTTAGTGAATTAGAGGTAATTGAAGCTTTCTATCTAACTTTAATACTTCAATGAGTTAATGTAGTTTGATTTACAGATTTAGTTATGTAAATAGTGTTAAATTTTATACTTATTATGAATTTTGAATTAATATTCTTTTTCTCTAACTCTTGATCAACCCTATGATTAATTTTTGTAACTTTTAAGGTAAATACAATTATATTTGTTGTAAAAAAATTAAATAAAATGATATTTTGTATTGAAAATATATTTCTTACTTTTGTGGATAGATATTCCCAATGTTTCTTTCTAACCTTTATCTCTTTCCCAATTACTTTGGATACTTATTTTTAAGTTTATATCACAAATTTATAATTTATATCTTGAACTCTAACTTCCTCTCAAAATTCAAATATGAAATTCCATTTTTGGTTATAGATTGGACTGTTGGTTTATTTCAAATTTTCATATTTGCTCAGTTTAGTTGTCAACATTGAAAGGAACAACTTTATTTGATGTCTAAATTCAATTAATTTCTACTGTTAAAATCTGATAATAATCGACTTGAGGCATTAATTGAAATTTTTAGTAAATGCTTTCTTCTATTCTAACTCATTTATGCAATATTCTAATTATTGTTTTCTTTTTTGGTGTCTATTCTAACCCATCGCCGCCACTGCTGCTTGGTGAAAGCAGTCACAGCCGCAGCCTGAACTTTTTCTCCCCAACATGGCACTCTCTAACACCACCCAAATCACAACCTTAAACCCTCTCAAAACCATTCCTCAAACACCCACAAACCCTTTTCCTTCTTCCCATGTTTCATTCCCTTCACCCTCTCTCACCACCTTCAAACCCCTCACTGCCACCCAATTACCCACCACCACTGCCACCATGTCCCAAGTTCACTCCTCCAACGACTTCGAACTCTCCACTTTAACAACTTTATCACCACTAGACGGTCGTTATCGTGAAAAAGTTAAAGACTTGGCTGGTATCATGGGTGAATATGGTCTCAATTACTATAGAGTCATTGTTGAGGTACACCCATTTTTTCTTTTTCTCTTTTTTGATTACCCTTTAGCTTAAAGTACCCTTTTTTATCATTTTTTTTTCAATGTTATGTTTGTGTTTATATTTCTCTTTTTTTGACACCCCTTTTGTTTAAATTACTTTTTTTTTTTTCTAATGTTTTGTTTGTGTTTATGTTGTTGTTAGATTAAATGGTTGCTGAAGCTTTCTGAAATTAGTGAAATTGCTGAGGTTCCTGCTTTTAGTGATGATGCTAAAGCGTATTTACAAGGTTTGATTGATGGTTTTAGTGAGAATGATGTTAAGGAGATTAAGAATTTTGAGAGGATTACTAATCATGATGTTAAAGCTGTGGAGTATTTCTTGAAACAGAAGTGCCAATCAAATGCTGAAATTGCTAAGGTTGTAATTCAATTTTGTTGTTGTTGTGTGCTTTATGATTGTATATTACTCTCTGTTTGAATTTTGGGCCTGTTTGGATAAACAACTTAATTAAGTGCTTATAATATAGAAGTGCTTATGTATTAGCTATTTCAAGAAAAGATAAGATAATGTCAAACTATTTTCATGTAAAGTATAAATTGTTGTCATAAACTATTTTAGAGAGCTTATGAACTGAAAACAGCTTACGGACATGTCATAAGCTGTTTCCATATGCTCTCACAACTCACAAGTCTTTTATCGTTTATACCAGTAGATAAGTTCAAATAAGATAATCCAAACAGGCCCTTGATGGGATTGTAGATTTTGAACAACATTTTTCAACAGGTGCTTGAGTTTTTCCACTTTGCATGCACTTCTGAGGATATAAATAACCTTGCTCATGCTTTGATGCTGAAAGAAGCAATGAATTCTGTTATTTTTCCTGTCATGGATAAAATTATCAAAGCTTTGTGTACAATGGCCAAAGACAATGCTCATATCTCTATGCTTTCTCGCACTCATGGCCAGGTTAGCTGATTTCCGCATTACTTGACTATTTAGAAATCAATGTATTATTATTGATTATAATATTGAGATATTGCAAATAATGCCGCTCAGCAACTAGTTCAGTTTGCTAACATTATTATACTTCAATTTTATTAGTTGCCACTTGCCAGTGAAACTTGGTGATTTTTCTGTGATGTTATTCAGCCAGCTTCACCAACAACTTTGGGGAAGGAAATGGCGATATTTGCTGTGAGACTAAGCAGAGAAAGGAAGGAGCTGTCTCAGGTTGAGATTTTGGGGAAATTTGCCGGCGCAGTTGGGAATTACAATGCACATCTTTCTGCATATCCTGATGTTAACTGGCCTAGCATTGCGCAAGAGTTTGTACAGTCTCTTGGATTAAGCTTTAATCCTTATGTTGCTCAGGTGTGTTATATATTAAAAAAAAAAATCCCCGGTTTGTTCTATTCTAGTTTAACAAATTTCTATGCAGCCAAATAATTTTTAAAAGACTTGTTCCATTTCCTTTGTTACGTGCAAATCCATTGTTTCATCAATTGTCAGTGAAACTCTTGTTAGCGAGATCGCAATACCAACTGTGTTTAGATTGTAACTTTATGATTCCTTCTGATAATATTACTCCACTTGATTAACAGATTGAAACTCATGACTACATGGCAAAGATTTTTCATTCATTCATCCAATTCAACAATATATTAATTGACTTTGATAGAGACGTATGGGGCTATATATCTTTGGGCTACTTTAAACAGGTGGGTTTTCTAATACATATCTATGACCATAATAAGGTGCTGTGCTTTCTTTTTCCTCGAGAAACAATAGTCGCTTTTCATCTTCAAAACTTGTTCTGCAGACCACTAAGGCTGGTGAGATTGGATCATCAACTATGCCTCACAAAGTGAATCCCATTGATTTTGAGAATAGTGAAGGCAATTTAGGTGTGGCTAATGGAGGTTTTTCTCATCTAAGCATGAAGTTGCCGATTTCACGTTGGCAGGCAAGACTTGCTTTAGTTTGATTTTAATGTTCTTTGTTTTATTCTGATCATTACTGTATTGGCATCATTATAAACTATGGTCCTGAGAAGTTTCTTAATTACAGCTTCTGGAAATGAATCCCTTCTAATTAATGGACTAATTATCGTCATTATTCTCACCTAATGATCCATCCTTACAGTATAACTCTTAGAAGTAATAAATTTTAGGTTTGTGTTTTTTTGTTTCGCAGAGGGATTTGACCGATTCAACTGTCTTAAGGAACATGGGTGTCAATTTTGGTCATTCTCTTCTTGCATATAAAAGCACCCTTCAAGGAATTGGGAAGCTTCAGGTATGCAATTCAACATTTTGATTTGTGTTACTTTTCTCAGTTTCTGCGTAATTACCTTTTTATGATCATAAAATATTATTATTATTATTATTATTATTATTATTATTATTATTATCATCATTATTATTATTATTATTATTATTAATTTTGTTGAATCAACTATTAGATTCATTGTAGTTATTAGTATACTGTTTATCTGAGGTGGATTGTAAGTACAACGTTGCAGTCACTGACAATTTGCACAACTACTGTCCAAGTTTCTCATGTTTTCCTATTAAATATTTAGAAAAAAAAACAATATGCTTTGGTTCATTCATTGAGTTTTCTTGTAAATGGTATAATTTGCTATTTCACAATTTAGGTTAATGAAGTTCGCTTGAGCGAAGACTTGGACCAGTGCTGGGAGGTCCTTGCTGAACCAATCCAGACGGTATGTATGTTTTTACGTGGTTATCTTGTTTAATCTTTTTTATATCATATTGAATGCCTAAAATATATTTGTAACTTCAGTCCATTGCGGTGCTTCAGTACTTGATATTGTTGTGTGCTTGGTAGAACATAAGGAGAAATTTGTTCGTACTTACTAGCTGACGTTAAATTATGTGTGGGGGGGGGGGGGGGGGGAGAAAGAGGCTTGCACATCTAGTTTAGATTTAGAATTTGAGTGTATACTTTTCACAATTCCAAATGCTAATTGAGTCAGTTTTTTTAATTTTTATAAATTTGCATATATACTAATTTTTTTTGGATGTAATGTGTTCATATTAGTGTGCTTGATTCTTTGATGCATACTTCATTTTAGGATTGCTCATGATTCAGTTCCGGAGGAAACCAAACGGAACCGTTATAACAGTTTGGTAAAACTGTCCTGAACTGTTAATAATGGTCCGTCCCAAACTGAACTAGTATAAAGATTTGGTGCACTGGTTTTGTAAAGAGGCTTGCACATCTAGTTTAGATTTAGAATTTGAGTGTATACTTTTCACAATTCCAAATGCTAATTGAGTCAGTTTTTTTAATTTTTATAAATTTGCATATATACTAATTTTTTTTGGATGTAATGTGTTCATATTAGTGTGCTTGATTCTTTGATGCATACTTCATTTTAGGATTGCTCATGATTCAGTTCCGGAGGAAACCAAACGGAACCGTTATAACAGTTTGGTAAAACTGTCCTGAACTGTTAATAATGGTCCGTCCCAAACTGAACTAGTATAAAGATTTGGTGCACTGGTTTTGTAAAGAGGCTTGCACATCTAGTTTAGATTTAGAATTTGAGTGTATACTTTTCACAATTCCAAATGCTAATTGAGTCAGTTTTTTTAATTTTTATAAATTTGCATATATACTAATTTTTTTTGGATGTAATGTGTTCATATTAGTGTGCTTGATTCTTTGATGCATACTTCATTTTAGGATTGCTCATGATTCAGTTCCGGAGGAAACCAAACGGAACCGTTATAACAGTTTGGTAAAACTGTCCTGAACTGTTAATAATGGTCCGTCCCAAACTGAACTAGTATAAAGATTTGGTGCACTGGTTTTGTGGTTTAAAACCGAACCGGAACTACCTTTACAAAAAAAATTAATTGTACTTTTTTGTACCAAACTGCTTCTCCGTGAACTGAACTGTACAAAATTGCTATTATTAACTAATAATCAGGAGTTAGGACGGTTGGAAAAAACCAAAAACCCAACCAAACTGCGATGGGACTGAACTGAACCAGACATTTTTTGTTGAACAGTCCTACTTCTTTTGGTGTTGGCATCAACCTTTTAATATTCTGCAATAATAATAGTTTGCAAATCTTTATTTAGGTTATGCGAAGATACGGTGTTCCCGAGCCTTATGAGAAGTTAAAAGCGCTAACAAGAGGGAAAGCAATTACCAAAGAGAGCATAAGAGACTTCATTGAAGTCTTAGATATTCCACATGATGCAAAGACCTATCTCTTAAAGTTAACACCGCACGCTTACGTTGGATCAGCCGTTGAATTGGCCAGAACTGTAGATCATGAAGTGAACCATATTTTGAACTGAGTAATCTAGAAAACAAGTGGTCCTATAGAGGTTTTGATTAATTAGAGAGACTACTTTACTGCTTGTGCAATTTTGTGACCTGACATCCTCACCATCAATGATCGTTCGGTTGGAAAATGAACCTTCAGATAAGTTATTTCATTTTTGAAGATAATAAAAGGCATGATATTCGGTTATTATGAAAAACCATAGTGATGTAGAATGATATTGAGGATTTAATTTTGGACTGATAGATAAATTGTATTGTTGAATTTGTGAGTGTTAGACTTTGATAAGAACATAGGTCTGACTAAGCATAAAAGTAGATTGGTCAAATTCTGACCATAACATTTTGTGATTGATTCCAAAATAACAGAATTTCTGAAATCTCAAGTATTTTAAATGCATTTGAAAAAGTAAATTTATCTCAAATAATTGTGTTTAGATTTCAACATGTTTATCTTAGTGGAACTAGACTCGACGCCCCGGAGATTAGCTACAACCTTTTATTTTTACATGTTTGTATGTGGTTGAACTAGTGTAAATCCTGTGCATTGCACAGGTGTAATTGTGTGATAATCCTGTGCATTGCTATAATCTTTTATTTTTACCACTTTTTCTTAATTCTTCATAGTTGATAATACTGATAAGGAACAAAAAAATGGTAAGTAAAGTGATGAATAAGATACTTTATGATCATATATTAATAAAAGAAATAAAATGTGATATTGTGTGAACCATATTGGCATATGCTTACTTGAATCTGCCAATATTCTGACCCAAATGAAGCATGTGATTCTAACTAAGTGGAATGCAAACTCAAATTCTACTAAAAAGTGATTCTCATAAATAAAAATAGACAAACATGGTCAACTTGGTCATAATGCACTCACAAAGAAAACAAATTATTAATAGTAACATTTTGAATCACATTAAAAAGCTTTACTGTACATATGCTGCTCAAAATTTTCAGTGGAAGCGCTTGTATGAGTCAGCTACATGATTAAATGACCTGGCTGCTTTTTTGTTGTGGTTGATTACATGGAAAATTAATATTTCATTTTTCATGTTTGGAATATCTAATAAGTATATTTTGAATTGACATTATTGTTTTTATATTTAGACCTAAACTAGAGGTTGATATAATAAACTAGCAAATTTTAGGATTGACTTGAATATTAAGGGCCAACATTTTGTCATTAGGTTTTTCAATTTGTAGCCTATGAATACAAATATATCTGGTGATTAAACTTTTTGTCGCACTTCAATACGGATTTTGGTTGTTGGATGAAAATCAGATAGTTTATTTGTTGATTTTACTAAATCAAATTTAAAATACAAGTTATTTGATATTCATTTAACAACTATGACCTACGACTACTAAAATTTTGATTGTAGAGAATCCAAATTTGAATAACGGATTTTTATTAGAAGCAAATTACATGTTGAATATGGTAATACTAGAATTTAATTTTAGTGATGTTTGTCTTATTGCTCTTGAGACTAAGCATGCCTGAATATGACATTATATGATAAAAATTGGTACTACAAAAGATAGACATAATCACTATCATAGTTAAAAAGATAAAGAGGGGGAAAAAACCTCAAAATAAGTCCATTCCTAATTCAGATTAAAGATTAAAACATAATTGCAGTCTGCTTTCAGGTTCAAGATGTTGATGAACCAAGTAGCTTCATGTTATCAACATTAAAGTGCATGAATACCAAAAACAGCTCCTTTGTTGTAGTCTCTAAAGCTGTCGCGAAACCGGAAACTTTCAGCTTGGCACAAGATTCATGAAAGGAGCAGTCATAGAGATCACGTCCTTGTAGCATAATGATTAAGTTTTCTCATTAGTTCAGGTCGATTTTTAAAGCAAACCAAAACAAAGTTTTTTTTTTGTTTGGTTTGAATTTTCGATTCAATCGATTTTGTGATCCACCTACACCCCTACAGGGGAGTCCATTTTGGTGGAGTGAATGTTAAGGTGGACAACAAGTACGAGAATTTCATGATTGTTTAAGCAATCACAATTTCACAAAAGCTTCACTTTGTAGCTACTACAAAATCATAGCATCCCCATAGTTTTATCCAACCAACCTTAATATCAAACATATTGGTTTACATATTGAGCGTGTAAGAAAATGGAGTGTGAGAGGGATCATTCTTTTAGAATTTAGAAAGACAGTACTGTATTATTGACGATGATTAAAAAAATATGTGTACTCTGCCTCTAATTTTTTACCTCATTTAAACTGTGTTTAGATTGTAACTTTATGATTCCTTCTGATAATATTACTCCACTTGATTAACAGATTGAAACTCATGACTACATGGCAAAGATTTTTCATTCATTCATCCAATTCAACAATATATTAATTGACTTTGATAGAGACGTATGGGGCTATATATCTTTGGGCTACTTTAAACAGGTGGGTTTTCTAATACATATCTATGACCATAATAAGGTGCTGTGCTTTCTTTTTCCTCTCGAGAAACAATAATCGCTTTTCATTTTCAAAACTTGTTCTGCAGACCACAATTATACAGCAAAAACCCTGTAGTTTACCGCAATTTCACATGTAGCTTCAACAATCCTATAGCGAAAACATAATATCCAAAAACCCTAATAAATTGCGGCACAGCAATATCATATTATCATTTAACCGTTATGAATTAGTTTAACGCAATCAAACAGAAACTAAAACACAAAGCATAAATTCCCAAAAATATAGCATAGATCTCAATGTCAAAACGGTCTAAAACAACAACAAAACAAACAAAAATAAAAAAACCATTAAAAAGCAATACCATAGAAAATTAAATAAACTAAGCAGTGAGAACAACAGCACCACCAGCCTCTTTAATCTTCTTCTCAGCAATCTTAGAAATGAGCTTAGTCTTGACAACAAAAGGCTGATTCTGAGGCAAAACACCTTTTCCCAAAAGCTTAAAGTAACCAAACTGAGTAACATCAATAACAGGTGCTTTCTTCTCCTTAGCAGCTTTATCCTTCACATCTTGAGGAATTAGAGAAGCGATCTTATCGATGTTGACGATAGGGCAATAGAATTTGTTACGAAGCTTGTGAAAGTAACGCATACCAACCTTACCGAAGTAACCTGGATGGTACTTGTCGAACAGGATTCGGTGATGATGCATTCCTCCGGCGTTACCTCTACCTCCGGGATGCTTTCTGTGCTTTCCGATACGACCGTGACCGGCGCTGACATGGCCTCTCTTCTTCCTGTTCTTCTTCAATCTCGTCGTCATTTGCCCCTGTGGAGAAAATTAGGGTTTCTGATTTTGTGCTTCACAATTTTCGCTTATATACTGATTTTTACAATGGGTTTTTTTGAATTTTTGATTCAAACGGGCCTGGCCCAAGGATTTGTTTTTTAATGGGTTGATGCATCTATAATTTTGGAAACTTTTACTCTATACCCTTATAATTAATCTTCATACCCTCATACTCCCTCCGGCCTTAACTATAAGCAAATTTTTACTTTTTAGATTCATTGAATAACTAATGTATCTAGTCTATAATTAAGGTCAGATACATTAATTATCCAATGAATTTAAAAAAAATTAATTTTCTTATAATTAAGGCCAGATGGAGTACAAATTATACAAATTTCCAAAATATTTTTGAATTATTTAAATTTAAACTCATTCATTTTTTAAAATTCTGGAACCTAAATATTTTCCCATTTTTTCACCTTACGGTTTTTTTATGGACAAAACTTACATGCATTGTTTTAAGTGCATTTCTTGTTGTTCCACTCACAACAAAAAGGTGGTTTTTTGTGTTTTTTAATCTTTAAAAAATAAAATTGTTTCTTAATTAAATAAAACCTCTTTATGAGTGAAACAACAAGAAATGCACCTAAAACAATGCATATAATTTTTGTCCTTTTTTATTAGTTGGTATAAAGTTGTCATTGTTATTTAATGAACAACTTACTATTTATTTAAGAAATTTAATACTCTTTATCGCATGGACTAATTCTTAGGGCATGTTTTGTTCAACTGAGAAGGAGAGGAGGTGAGGGGAGGGATTTTTAAGGAGGGGAGGCGAGGTAAAACATAATTTATTATGTAGAAAAAATTACCCTCATTTTTTTATTAAAATTCAAAATTATCCTTGTTGGAATATTAAAATTTTAGGTTTTATTTTTTTTTACAACAAAAAATATTTAGATTTTCTACTCATTAGATTTTTTTTTGTTATATATCCATTAAATTTTTTTTTTTTGACTTAATATATCCATTATAATTTAATCCTTATTTTGAGTTTATAAGGTTAAGAGTAAAAAAATAAATTACTTCTCCCCTGGCCCTTCCCTCGTTAAAAAATTGAACCAAACATAAAAATTTAAAATATTCTCTCACCTCCCCTCCCCTCCAAAAACTTCGAACCAAACGGACCCTTAGTTACTTTACGAATTTTTAATATTAAAAAATATGAAATTTACACTTAAAAAAATGAAGAGTCAGCCTTAATTCTTTCATCATCTTTGTTAATCTAATATATTTATAATCTAAATTTACACTTAAATTGTTAAGTTAATGATATTTTTAAAGTTTCCACAATGTCACGTCATAAAAGAAACTACATAATGTGAATTTTTGTTAGACACGTGTCGCCATAGTTAAAAGTGATGACTAAATTGGCAACTGAAAATATGCAGAGACGAAAATTTGAAACAATTTTTTGTTGGAACCAAACTTAAAATGTTTATATCCCTCTCTAATAAACTAAAAAGATGAAAAAAAGAGGTGATAGCTAGAGTTAGAGGAGAAGAAGAAAAGAGATGTTTTTGACTTATTATATTCAGTTTTAGAAACATAATTATCTTTCAAAAATTAAACATAATCTAAAATCTAATTTTATCTAAGTTGTTTTTTTTTTATATAAAATGATTTTATCTAAGTTGTTTTTAGAAGAAAAAAGAATGTATCTTAAAATTTTCAATATAAGATATAAAAAAGAACAGGGTTTTATATAGTTTTCAACTTATAAATTACTAGTTTGGAGGTTTTATGTTGATGTGAACAACACCTCATTTTTATGTTGGTGTTAGTACACTTGTATTGATAGCTATGATCAGGTCCTTTAATTTATCTATACGTAACATGATGCCCTACACAATCATTTCATTATATGTATCTCTTGTACTCTTAGACAATAAGAACCAATTTATCAAAAGAGAAAAGACAAAATCACAAATAAAAGTATAGTTATTTCTAAAGAGAATGACCATGGAGCTAGCCTTACTATCCCCATATTATTTATCTATTTTTTTAATTTTGGATAAGAAGTTGGAATCATTTGGGATAACGTTTTTTGGATAAGAAATTGGAACCTATTGTGATGGCAACTTAATCCCCTTACATAAGCATCCTAATTTAACATGAATGTGTCCTTTCAGTGGATAGAGACAATATTAATGGACAATTTGCTACTGTGGGCTGCCATGGTCATTTATGGGGATTGAAGCGATGATGCAAGAGGCTCCACTCTTTTTTTTTGGTAGATCAAAGAGTTTCCACTCTTCCTTTTAATAATAAATAAATTAATAATAATAATAATAATAATATATTTATGAATTATAGTAACACAAGTTGATATGAGGTTGTCATTGTGTTTGATTCATGAATAAACTATTAATTTACTCTTTAAATCATTACGGGTGCGTTCAGGGGCGGATACAGACATTGTATACTGATGTGGCTAAATATGAAAGAAATTATGAACCAAATTATATTGAAAATAAGAAATAATATTGTTAAATGCAATACATTTACGATGAAAATCAATAAATTTTAATTTATCTTTTTTTTTGTCTTTCATTTTCACATATATAATATGGATTAAATATGTTTTTGATCACTATAAAATGGTGGTCTTCTAAGTTTAGTCTTTAGTCCCTAGAAAATAATTTAGCACTCAATTTTGGACATTACTATTAAGTCAATATGTATTTTTGAATGATTTTTTCGCAGGTATGTTTAGATTATCATAAAAGTTCCTCCAAAAAAACAAACTCATAATAAAAATTAGACAAAATGCATCCACATGTCTTTAAGTTTTATGTTTGTAACAGATTGATTTTTTAAATTTTTTAAGTAACAAATAAGTCTTTTAAGTTTGTAATTTTTAACATCTAGGCCCCTCCAATTGCTTAGTAAAAAATAGGACCTAGATGTTACAAATTACAAATTTAAAGGACCTATTTGTTATTTAAAAACTTAAAGGACCTATTTGTTACTTAAAAAACTTAAAGAACCTATTTATTATTTATAAAAGTTAAAGGACCAATCTATTACAAACATAAAACTTAAAGATATATGAAGGTATTTTGCCTAAAAATTAAGTAAGAACTAAACTTAAAATGTCTATATAGGGACCAAATACATATAATTCTATATATATATATAAAAGAAATTGAAATTTTTGGTGTGGCCATGGCCACAATCTGCCTTAATATGAATTTGTCCCTGGGTGCGTTTGTTTCAGCTTTAAAAAAGTGGATTTTTCCTTTATATCTTTTAAAATAGATTTTGTAAAACCGTTTTTCAAAATATTACAAATTTTTTATATTCATTTTTTAAAATTGAAACACTAATTTTGACATCATATAACATAAACATACATTATTGAAGATAAAAACATAGTCAAAATCGTAATTTTTTCAAAAAGTTGTATTTCAAAAATGATTTTTATGAAAATCTATTTGAAATAGCTTCAAATTAAGTCATTTTTTTGAAATTTTGATATCCAATTTTTTTTCAATAAATTGATAAAATGCCTATGACATTTTAATAATAGTTATTCAAACCGAATTTTCATTTAAAACTTTTATAAAAAGTTTTTTTGTAAATACTTTTTACAGAAAATTATGTAACACTATAAAATCCATTTTTAAAAAAAGTCCAAACAAACGCACATTTACTTTAATTAATATATTATGTAAATATAACAAGTAGTTTATTTGTCAAAAAAAAAAGTAGTTTAAAAATGTTGTGATATTGCAAGTTTGCAACGCAAATTGGACGATTTGAAAGTGGATCAGGAATGAGAAAGTTTGAGATAATGTGATAAAATTGTTCCAAATCTCTGCAAGGGACTTGTTACATAATTAGAACCAAGCTAAAAAAATTACATGAGACTCTTCTAGCACAAGCAGCGGCTATGTAAGTTGAAAAATAGAAATCTAGAGGTGGTGGTTGTCAAATGCACTGTAGATGTGGCCTTTTTTTTCATTCGAAATGATAAAGGTGAAGCAATAAGACTTAAATAAGATTTAACTTGGTTACATGAAGAAGGATTCCAATGAGTTACCATTGATATACTGAATTTGGCTCTACTTTACATTTATGTAGCACTTTTTTAAATGATGATTATAAATATAGGGTTAGTTGTTTTTTTAAGCTTGCTGTCTTGGCTCGAAGTGGGAACTTCTTACCTAATATCAATGTTACAAATATTGTGCTAGTAACGAAAGTTGACCGTCCCAAAAACATGAAAGATTAGAATTCACAAGATTATAGGTGTAAAAGTATATTTATAAAGATTAGAAATAAAAAATAGTAGGAATAGACAGGTTTTTAACAATTTCTCATGTGCTTGACTCTTGCAATAGTTTATATTAATTTGAGTGTCTAATTTTGATATGCATAATAGTAGAGAAAAAATTATAAAAAAAATAGACAGATTTTTAACAATTTCTCATGTGCTTGACTCTTGCAATAGTTTATATTAATTTGGGTGTCTAATTTTGATATGCATAGTAGTAGAGAAAAAAAAAATAAAAAAAATTGGGTCGGACCAAAAGCCTGAACCGGTCCGGGCTTGAGCCTTATTTTTGTAGGCTCGTTTTTCATATGAACTTTTTAACCCGACCAGATGTGGCCCGCGGCCTGACCGGCTGGCCTGTTTTGACAGCTCTAGTACCAGTACCATTGTTACTCTCTTATGTCTCCTCTTCAGAATTATCTTCTTTTGACTCCTCTAAATCAACTATAGATTGATTTGTTAATGATGTTTCAACATCAAAATTTAAATTTGGTAAATGAGTAATCTCAACATTTAAATCTATGTGTGTGAATGTAACATTGATTAAAGTGATAGATGAAACCTTAATTTTGATTAAAGGAGTTTGACGAAAGTTGACCGTCCCAAAAATATGAAAGATTAGAATTCACAAGATTATAGGTGTAAAAGTATATTTATAAAGATTAGAAATAAAAAATAGTAGGAATAATAGCAAAATACAAAAGAGTACATGAGGAGATTGTGTTTGGATTTTTGGTAGATATGCAAGCAAATTATAATAAGATTATATTTCTCTTAAATTATTAATGATAATCAAAATGTACATTTTTGGATGGATTCTTGGGTTCATGGAGTCGGGTTAGCAAAGAGACCATGTCATTTCGAACATTCCTTTTTCAGAAGTTGAGTTTCAAGTTTTGAGCTATGGAAGCACTAATGGTTAGAAGTGGAATAAGTTGGGATCTCTTCTCCCTAATTAAATTTGTGATATGATCACCTCAATCAAGCCACCCCAAATTCCTCCTCTCCTCTTGTGGATGTCTCAAAAGGGACACCCATGGTCGTTATATTAAAGGCTTTCATTGCAATATTGGAACTTCTTCTGCCGTTGTTGATGAATTCTACTATTCTAGCGTATGCTCAACGGTATGCGTCTCGCTAAACAACTCTCTATCATTTCACTTTGTGTAGAAACAAACTCTCAGATGTTGCTTAACACAATTAAAAATGGGTTTACTAATATAGCCAATCTCCAACGGAGATTCTTAGTCCTATCAATGATCCATCTTGGCACGTTTTTACTAGTCATATCTATCGTGAAGGTAATTCTTGCGTTGATGCTCTTGCTCGCTTGGGCCATTCGGGTGACTTTTCTTGGACCATTTTAAACGACCCACCTCCTTCTTTGCATTATGATGAGGTTTAGTACTCCATGTCTTGTTAGCCTGTTGGGATTTTTCCTTTTATCATAAAAAAGAATTAGTTAATGACAAAATTAAACTTTTACGTTACAAAAATCCTCCTCAATAGTAATTTTTTCTTAAAAAGAAGTTCTTAAAAATACAGGTATATACAGTGTATGTATTTGATTTTGAAAATGTCTATCCCAATATCAGTTTTCCTTAGATAATTATCAATAATAAAAACTCCATTTTAATTTGTACAAAAAAAAAACTCCATTTTAATTTGTACAAAAAAAAAAACTCCATTCTATTTCTAATGATAAATCGAAGGCAGAATGAGAAATCATATATAAATTGAATTTATTTATTCTATTGACAGACGAGACCATAATTCAAAGCTAGCCAACATACTAATTTATTTATTCTATTGAATTTATTTATACAGAGTATGTATTTGATTTTGAAAATGTATATCCCAATATTAGTTTTCACAATCTCGTCTTTTTTTCAACACTACTTAAAATTTTCTATGTTTTAGGCAGTGAATACTTATATATGAGATTTATTTTTGCCGCTTTATCAATTTCTTGTGCGTCCTAAACATTTTCTATTTTATGATTTTATTATTTAAATAATAGACGTTATAAAAATAAAATTTGATAGAATATTTTTTAAGTATATCCACTACCTAAAAAGATAATTTGATTAGTTTAATAAATTCGTATGGCGCGTGCGAAAATGAATAGTAGAAGACAAAAATAACTCTACTTATATAAATGCATATTACAAAGACTACTTAAATGGGCAACAAATTCTAATCTCACTATTTCGTATTACTTAAAAAAAATTATGTTCTACACATTCCCTTCCCTCTATCTTCTATTATAACTCTAGCCGTCACCATTTTTCTCTTCTTCTTGATCTACGGGAGAGGGGTGATTTAGGGTCATTTTGGCCTAAAATCACCCCTCCAAATCATTTTCCTTTCTATTTTAATTAAATAAGTGTGATTTCAGGTTGCGGATCTTTTAGCCAATTATGGTCTCACTATTGGTTCTTTTGTTTTTTGGGATGATACTCCCTTGTTTGTTCGAGATTGTGTTGCTAAGAACAGACAAGGTTTTCCTTATTTTAGACTTTGCTTTACTTAGGTGAGGTTTTGGCCTGGTCCCCCTCATCTTGTAATCATTTTCACTTCATTTCAATAAATTTTTTGGTGGTTAAAAAAAAAAAATAAGTGTGATTTCCAAATATATTTAATATTATTATAGAGTTTCTACTTATGCGGAGTATTTAGCACGATGTATGTGGTTCGAATCTCATTGACAATAATAATTCAATTTTTATAATATTATACGGAATTTTACCTTTTTTTTTTACAGAAAACTACCTTATATATTATTAATATAAGGTCTGTTGTTCGAATCTCATTGACAAGAATAATATAATTTTTATAACATTTTAATTTTATGTAAAGCTACTATCCTTGTTTGGGCAAAAATTATTGCTCATAAGCCAAATCCTTATGGACGGTGCATAAGCCAATGAAAACATAACAGATTTACTCACGCGCCCCCATATTACTCACGCACCCCCAACTTTCTCGCGCGCCCCCAACTGTCTAGCGCGTCCCCTAGTAGTGTGCCTCCAAAATCATGCTAAAATCATTTTGCATTGGGAATAGTTTCAGATATTTGCACTCCAAAACCATTTAGTGCATAAAATGGTTTTGGCTAGAAATCTGGGGGAGGGAAAAAAAATGTTAAGTGCATAATTATAACCTTGTACTCCAAAACCATTTTATGCAGTTAATGGTTTTGGAGTACAACTTTCGGAAACTATTCCAGCAGCAAAATGGTTTTGGCTAGAAATCTGAGGGAGGAAAGAAAAAAAGGAAAAAAAAATTGGGGGCGCGCGAGAAATTTGGGGGCGTACGAGTAACTTGGGGGCGCGTGAGAAATTTTTCCTCACTTATTGGCTTATGCACCATAACCACACCATCTTTTTTGTAAAAAAAACAACCTTTTTTTTATAATAAAAACTATCTTATTAGTATTTCAATCAAAAATCAAAAGTTTATATTTTTATCAACCAAAAGAAATTTTTTTTTGTCACTTTTTTTTTAAGAATCACTCAATTAGAGCTTCTATAATATTATACTGTATATTTTTTTGTAGAAGCTCAAATCTTCATTATATACATTACGAGATTCCCACTGACGTGCATTCTCAATATAAATTGCATATAGGTGGCAAACTAGAGGTATCCTCCGCGCGCAACTGGAGAGACTAATCCGCTCGAGGTAACAGAGATCCATTTAAAGGGGTGACCTCTCCCAAGAAATGCTTCACCATACGCATCGGTTAGAGATCGAACTCATGACCAAATGATTATAAGGGGCCCAAGTATCTACCACTTGTACTACACTATCTTGGTATATTTTTATTATTTTAATTTTGTAAATGAACGAAAAATTATATTTAGATTACTATGAAACAAATTGAAATAAGAAAGTACACTATTTTTTCCATGGAGAAGATCACTTGAAGTCTTGAACACAAAAAATAGCTTATGACATATCTGTACACTTATATTTTATTTTATTTTGAAAAAAAAAATTATGTTCATTAGAGACAAAAATA
This sequence comes from Trifolium repens, assembly GCA_030408175.1. Classification (NCBI taxonomy): domain Eukaryota; kingdom Viridiplantae; phylum Streptophyta; class Magnoliopsida; order Fabales; family Fabaceae; genus Trifolium; species Trifolium repens. The sequence goes on from CP125840.1 coordinate 21,883,430, forward strand.
AAATAGAAGATTTTGAGAGAGAGAGAGAGAGAGAGAGAGAGAGAGAAATCTCTCAGTGTTAGAGAATGAGACACATTGAGTATTTTTTACCCCAATATTAAAAATACATATTGACGAATTAAAATTTGAATTCCAACTGCGGGAGCTATCCTTATTTTAATATTTCATAATTTATCATGAGGAAAACTTATTCAAAATGTTATCTAGCATGAAGAAACGTGATCATCATGATAAAAAGTGTATGTAGATCATAGTTAGAACTAGGCACAAAAATTTATTTGATATTCATTAAATAAAAAATATAGAATCAACTATTTTTTGTTGATGAAACCCCTATAGAGTCATGTAATGGAGACAGGAGAGAGATAGAAATAGAGAGAGGGAGAGGGGGGGGGGGGGAATCTCTCAATGGTATAGAATGAAAAACTGAGAGTACTTTCTTCTCGACTATTAAAAATACACATTGACTAATTAAAATTTGAACTCCGACTACGGGGGTTATCCATATTTTATCACGGGAATCATTTATTCAAAATTTTATTTAGCAGGATGAAAAGTGACCCCCGTGATGAAAAGTGTATGTAGAAGATAATGATAACTTAACACCAAATTTTTATTGATATTCATTAAAAAACAATATAGAATTAACAATTATTTTATTATTGATGGAGCCCCTATAGAGTCATGCGACGGAGATGATATATATATATATATATATATATATAGAGAGAGAGAGAGAGAGAGAGAGAGAGAGAAATTAATATTGAAATAAAAAAAAGAAATCAATCTCACGGACAATTGTAAAAACATAGACAATGTAACAGCCCGTTTTTCAAAGGCCAAAACGGCACTATAAATTTTTTTCCTTTTTTTTTTCAACTAACACTCAGAGTGCGCATAGAATATTTTTCAATGAGCCGGCATTCAAATATACAAAGAACTCATTACCAAAAGGTGCTTCGACAAGCAAAGTGTATTCCTGAATAATTACAATCCAAGTCTAAGTAATCAAATACTTACAACAAAACAAGTTAGACAACCCTATGCTAACCAAAAAAGCACGGTGCACAAAACACACCGGCGCATAGTCTAACTATACTAAGCTTCACCACGTGCTCACTATAGCCTAGAACTGCCACCGTCGTCACCACGACCTAACCCATCACCTGGGTGGGATGAGCCCGCAAATGAAAGCAAGGGTCACCACAAAATATATAGTATGTATATATATAACCGGTGCGAAAGATTGTACACATAACAATAATTCCACAAAGCACAAGAGAAAGCTCTTAACCAACAAGCAATTCCCACCAACGGGTTCATATAAGCAATGCACACATAGCCTATAATGCAACCTCTACAATGCGTGGTACTAACCCTAGCTACCACAATGCATGAGTTCCGGAAACGTAGGTCCATCCCCTACTAAAACACCAACGAAATCACAAGGTTAAGGTGGATCCACTCCCGCAATCACACCCCATGGTCCACTCCCGCAACCATGTATCGAACTCAACAGAATCACAAAGGATTAAGGTGGATCCACTCCCGCAATCACACCCCATGGTCCACTCCCGCAACCATGTATCAAACTCAACAATATCACAAGGGATTAAGGTGGATCCACTCCCGCAATCACACCCCATGGTCCACTCCCGCAACCATGTATCGAACTCAACAGAATCACAAAGGATTAAGGTGGATCCACTCCCGCAATCACACCCCATGGTCCACTCCCGCAACCATGTATCAAACTCAACAATATCACAAGGGATTAAGGTGGATCCACTCCCGCAATCACACCCCATGGTCCACTCCCGCAACCATGTATCGAACTCAACTAAATCACACAAGATTTAGGTGGATCCACTCCCGCAATCACACCCCATGGTCCACTCCCGCAACCATGTGTTGAACTCAATAAAACCCTATAAGAATCAGGTGGGTCCACTCCTGCAACCACACCTCGTAGTCCACTCTCGCAACTACGCACTAACCACGCATGAGCATACGATTCCCCATGTATACTAATGCAACAAATACATACCTCCCTAGCATATGTAAACCAACCCAACAACATACATACATATCCAATCATATGTAACAAACCACAACAAACATACATACATTTCCAATCATATGTATTCACCCACATGTTCATACATACATCTCCAATCATATGTAAAACAACGCACGTATTGTAAACACTTTCTCATCACGAGAATACATAACACATACATGCCAAACACACAAACACGCATCACCGAAGATAACCAACAAACATGTTATAACTCAGTGAAAAGACAGAAATAAAGTGATGCCCTTACCTCGGCAAGCTTCCGTCAACAACACACGCTCAAACAACACAACGCGCTTCCTAAAACAAGCAGCGCAACAATCAATACTTTGTTCTCTAACCAAAAGTATTGAAACTACACCCATACCCCAAAAACCTAAAGGTTTCTAAGGAAAATCCACTCTTTCGGATACCATACCAAAATCTACCGTATTGATCAACCCCCATGAGTTATTTGTACTATTTTTAGGACCCAAAACTGTTGGCCAAAGTCTTAAATAATTTGAAATGCAAAATGGTCGTTTTCTTGCGTTACAAGCTACGTACTTTCCGAGTACCCGAAAAACTCGTTTCCAATCCCAACCACTTCCATAAATTAATAAAAAGGGATTAGAAAGTTAAAACCCAAGTTTAGAAATCATATTCCAAAATTTCAACTCCCAGAGCTCGCCCTGGCGAGTTGGTGGCGAGTGAAGGCAGAGAGTTCTGGTCTTACTCGCTCTGGAGCTCGCCCTGGCGTGTTGTCAGGACCTGTGACACTCGCCCTGGCGAGTAACAACTCGCTCAGCGAGTTGCACCTGTCATGACAGCACAAGACAGCAACTCACACCACCTTTTTCCACCCCAAGCCTAGTTTGATTCTACTAGTTCCCAACATCTTTTCAAGGCATAAAAGCAAACCATTTTCATAAGCAAGCAATTCATTTTCCGAAAGCATGTTGGTTGCTTCGAGTGCAAGTTATTTGATTTTCATTTCCAAAATCAAAACCAAACCCAAGCACAAGTTTTGTTACGGGCCTTAACCGTCCGGTAATCATTTTCAAACATGTTTTCAAAGTACAAAGCGACACCACATGTCACAATAGTTTTAAACCATTTTGGCCCCAAAACACAACCCAAAACACTTAGGAAATATTTTCATAAACCTCAAAATATTTTTCATCGGATTTTCCAAAACAAAACCATACAACGCATTTCCCTTTTGCTCAAAGGTTCAAAGACAACTTTTCTTTTCAAAACCTTACAACATAACCTCATGTAATTGATCAATACATAAACAACTCAAAACCCTAACTTTTCTCATGAGATTTCCACCAACTCATGGAAAATTGAACTAACAAAGCCTACACATGCTTACTAAACCCTCATGAACAACTTTCATGGAACAAAAACCATTCACAACCAATTCTTATGAAATTTCTCCCAAGAACATAATCATAAAATCTCATGAATCTCTAAGAGTTTAGCCAACTAAGGGATGAAAGAAGTTCTAGTTACCTTAGGAAGAAGAATCTCACAACTCCAAGCTTTCAACCAAGCTTCTAATCAAGTGATATGGTGAAGGAATGCAAAACTTCACAAGTTGGGAAGGTGGAAAAGAAGCCACGGCTAAAGAGAAGAAGAGTGAAGAAGTTTTGTGATTTATCTTATGACAACAAGTGACTAAAAGTCTCCCTTAAGACTTAGTCTTGTTCCATAATAGCCTTTGGATCAAATAGGATAAAGCTTCAAGACACAACCCTAGCCCTTGGATCAATCCGAGTCTATCTTCCCAAGATATTTCCCATAACCTCATAAAACGAAACGCACGCTCAGTTCTCGCGCGTCGCGACGAACGTAAAACACAAAAACAGAAAACCTACGGAAAGAACGTCTAACGTTTTTCCATTCCAAAACTTATCGCCGAATCTTTTTCCGCGACTGTAATTTTCTTCCATACCTTAGAAAATTAATCTCAGGACATATCCTAACTCACGCAGATATATAAAACTTCCATCCGAAACCTCACTTAAAACAGACACAGTACGATTTTACATCCGCGGGTAAAATCCTACTCGTTTTTCCAAAAACAAGAATAATCCAAAACTCGATATTCTAAGACCACAGAAATCTCCTCATACTTAAAAGAGGATCACGACCCGAAAGTCTGTGCCTTTCCAGCGCACGAGCACAAAACAGGCTCCGTTTCAGCAAAAATCTCATTAATGTGACGATATTCACAAAACCGCCTCACCAAAAACCCTAAAACTCGTAGCCGACACTAGAGTTCCTTGGAAAACTGTACAGTGAAATCTTGGGTCTTACATTACTACCCTCCAAAAAGAAGTTTCGTCCTCGAAACTAAAGGTAAGAGTAACAACTCAACTAATTATTACCCTCACCAACACAACAAAATCCCTCAGGATTAGGTGCAGCCACACAGATGCTAACACCGGGTGAAGTCACACAGATACTCTCACCAACACACTGGCACAACCGTGCACCAACCGCAACTCTCAACGAGTTCACCCCTCAAAATTCCAAAGGTTCACACAAAATTTTTCCAAAATCCATTCTTTTGCCTCCGCGACGTAGCCTAAACCACTAGGTTCACGCGAAGTAGTGACTAGCTACCCTCCAAAAAGAAACACAGCACTCTCTGTGCACCACTAAGGTTAGCAAAACTAGTCAATTCCAAACAACACGACTTATAAACAAGACCCAAACAAACAGCATACATCCAAACATACAAGAGTGGGTTGCCCTCAAACAATAATCAATGCAGTAAAGTGTTACCTGCAACTAGTAATCCTCATGCATGGCACTACCGGTCTGACCGTTCACTCCAGTGCCCATACGGTAAGCACCTCCTCTAGCAGCGGGTCGAACTCCTTGTGCCACATCTGCCGACGTCCCGGCCTTTGGGGCTTTGCAATCCCTAGCAAAATGACCCGGTTTCCGACAGTTGAAACAAATATTTCCCGGACTCGGACATTCGTTTGCATAATGCCCCGCTTGCCCACATCTGAAGCAACCTTGCTTCTCTCCACCCCGACTCCCCTGAGTCTCTTGATTCTCAGAGCGACCCGGTCCTCTATTATTTTGGGAACGGTTACCAGACATATCCCCTTGCTTCCTCTTATTTTGACCCGAACTCGGATTCTGACCACTTGAATTTCTAGGCCCTCCAACACTAAAATCACTCTGGCGGTTCTCCCGCTTCTTCCTCATATCCTCCACCTCTTGGCACTTCTCTACCAAGACTTGAAACTGACGAATACCCAACGGCACCACTGCATCTTGCAGTTCATATCTCAAACCATCCTGGAAGCGACGACACATATAGGTCTCATCTATCCCATCCCTAAAGAAGCGGAAGTAACGGGACAATGATTCAAACTTTTTGGCATAGGCTTCCACTTTCATGCCACCCTGCCGCAGCTGCAGGAACTCCTCTCCGTACCTCTCCCTCGCAGTCTCGGGAAAGTACTTAGCTAAGAACCTCCTCTTGAAGTTCTCCCAATTTACCTCCTCATCAACATTTCCCATAAGGAGCCTGGTGTTCCCCCACCAATATTCAGAACTACCCTGTAACTGATAGGTAGCTAAGACTACCTTCTCCCTATCTGGACAATGAATTGCCCCGAATATTCTCTCCACAGATTGGAGCCACAAGTCAGCAGTTTCCGAACCTCCCTCCCCATTAAACTTTGGAGGAGTCTGCTGATTGAAACTCGTAAGAACCCGAGATGCAGCAGCTATAATCTCCCTCTCACGCTTCTCTGCATCCCTCTGCGCCTTAGCATGAGTTTGCGCAGTCACAGCAGCTGCCATGGTATGCATGGCATAAGCCATCTGATTCACATCAACCTCTGGTACTATAGGAACTGGATTCGCCCTTCTTGGCGGCATGATTCCCTGTACATACCAATCCTTTTGATTAGATCCTTAATCAAACAATTCTGAATCTCAACAGAAAACTCACTCAACGGATTACTAACTCAAGACCCGACACCAAACATACACTAGAACTAACACGACTCTAGTTATGTTCTAACCGACTCTGGACTAACGACTCAAGTATACACTTTCCCTTTGAAGATTTAAAGCCGTGCTCTGATACCAATTGTAACAGCCCGTTTTTCAAAGGCCAAAACGGCACTATAAATTTTTTTCCTTTTTTTTTTCAACTAACACTCAGAGTGCGCATAGAATATTTTTCAATGAGCCGGCATTCAAATATACAAAGAACTCATTACCAAAAGGTGCTTCGACAAGCAAAGTGTATTCCTGAATAATTACAATCCAAGTCTAAGTAATCAAATACTTACAACAAAACAAGTTAGACAACCCTATGCTAACCAAAAAAGCACGGTGCACAAAACACACCGGCGCATAGTCTAACTATACTAAGCTTCACCACGTGCTCACTATAGCCTAGAACTGCCACCGTCGTCACCACGACCTAACCCATCACCTGGGTGGGATGAGCCCGCAAATGAAAGCAAGGGTCACCACAAAATATATAGTATGTATATATATAACCGGTGCGAAAGATTGTACACATAACAATAATTCCACAAAGCACAAGAGAAAGCTCTTAACCAACAAGCAATTCCCACCAACGGGTTCATATAAGCAATGCACACATAGCCTATAATGCAACCTCTACAATGCGTGGTACTAACCCTAGCTACCACAATGCATGAGTTCCGGAAACGTAGGTCCATCCCCTACTAAAACACCAACGAAATCACAAGGTTAAGGTGGATCCACTCCCGCAATCACACCCCATGGTCCACTCCCGCAACCATGTATCGAACTCAACAGAATCACAAAGGATTAAGGTGGATCCACTCCCGCAATCACACCCCATGGTCCACTCCCGCAACCATGTATCAAACTCAACAATATCACAAGGGATTAAGGTGGATCCACTCCCGCAATCACACCCCATGGTCCACTCCCGCAACCATGTATCGAACTCAACAGAATCACAAAGGATTAAGGTGGATCCACTCCCGCAATCACACCCCATGGTCAACTCCCGCAACCATGTATCAAACTCAACAATATCACAAGGGATTAAGGTGGATCCACTCCCGCAATCACACCCCATGGTCCACTCCCGCAACCATGTATCGAACTCAACTAAATCACACAAGATTTAGGTGGATCCACTCCCGCAATCACACCCCATGGTCCACTCCCGCAACCATGTGTTGAACTCAATAAAACCCTATAAGAATCAGGTGGGTCCACTCCTGCAACCACACCTCGTAGTCCACTCTCGCAACTACGCACTAACCACACATGAGCATACGATTCCCCATGTATACTAATGCAACAAATACATACCTCCCTAGCATATGTAAACCAACCCAACAACATACATACATATCCAATCATATGTAACAAACCACAACAAACATACATACATTTCCAATCATATGTATTCACCCACATGTTCATACATACATCTCCAATCATATGTAAAACAACGCACGTATTGTAAACACTTTCTCATCACGAGAATACATAACACATACATGCCAAACACACAAACACGCATCACCGAAGATAACCAACAAACATGTTATAACTCAGTGAAAAGACAGAAATAAAGTGATGCCCTTACCTCGGCAAGCTTCCGTCAACAACACACGCTCAAACAACACAACGCGCTTCCTAAAACAAGCAGCGCAACAATCAATACTTTGTTCTCTAACCAAAAGTATTGAAACTACACCCATACCCCAAAAACCTAAAGGTTTCTAAGGAAAATCCACTCTTTCGGATACCATACCAAAATCTACCGTATTGATCAACCCCCATGAGTTATTTGTACTATTTTTAGGACCCAAAACTGTTGGCCAAAGTCTTAAATAATTTGAAATGCAAAATGGTCGTTTTCTTGCGTTACAAGCTACGTACTTTCCGAGTACCCGAAAAACTCGTTTCCAATCCCAACCACTTCCATAAATTAATAAAAAGGGATTAGAAAGTTAAAACCCAAGTTTAGAAATCATATTCCAAAATTTCAACTCCCAGAGCTCGCCCTGGCGAGTTGGTGGCGAGTGAAGGCAGAGAGTTCTGGTCTTACTCGCTCTGGAGCTCGCCCTGGCGTGTTGTCAGGACCTGTGACACTCGCCCTGGCGAGTAACAACTCGCTCAGCGAGTTGCACCTGTCATGACAGCACAAGACAGCAACTCACACCACCTTTTTCCACCCCAAGCCTAGTTTGATTCTACTAGTTCCCAACATCTTTTCAAGGCATAAAAGCAAACCATTTTCATAAGCAAGCAATTCATTTTCCGAAAGCATGTTGGTTGCTTCGAGTGCAAGTTATTTGATTTTCATTTCCAAAATCAAAACCAAACCCAAGCACAAGTTTTGTTACGGGCCTTAACCGTCCGGTAATCATTTTCAAACATGTTTTCAAAGTACAAAGCGACACCACATGTCACAATAGTTTTAAACCATTTTGGCCCCAAAACACAACCCAAAACACTTAGGAAATATTTTCATAAACCTCAAAATATTTTTCATCGGATTTTCCAAAACAAAACCATACAACGCATTTCCCTTTTGCTCAAAGGTTCAAAGACAACTTTTCTTTTCAAAACCTTACAACATAACCTCATGTAATTGATCAATACATAAACAACTCAAAACCCTAACTTTTCTCATGAGATTTCCACCAACTCATGGAAAATTGAACTAACAAAGCCTACACATGCTTACTAAACCCTCATGAACAACTTTCATGGAACAAAAACCATTCACAACCAATTCTTATGAAATTTCTCCCAAGAACATAATCATAAAATCTCATGAATCTCTAAGAGTTTAGCCAACTAAGGGATGAAAGAAGTTCTAGTTACCTTAGGAAGAAGAATCTCACAACTCCAAGCTTTCAACCAAGCTTCTAATCAAGTGATATGGTGAAGGAATGCAAAACTTCACAAGTTGGGAAGGTGGAAAAGAAGCCACGGCTAAAGAGAAGAAGAGTGAAGAAGTTTTGTGATTTATCTTATGACAACAAGTGACTAAAAGTCTCCCTTAAGACTTAGTCTTGTTCCATAATAGCCTTTGGATCAAATAGGATAAAGCTTCAAGACACAACCCTAGCCCTTGGATCAATCCGAGTCTATCTTCCCAAGATATTTCCCATAACCTCATAAAACGAAACGCACGCTCAGTTCTCGCGCGTCGCGACGAACGTAAAACACAAAAACAGAAAACCTACGGAAAGAACGTCTAACGTTTTTCCATTCCAAAACTTATCGCCGAATCTTTTTCCGCGACTGTAATTTTCTTCCATACCTTAGAAAATTAATCTCAGGACATATCCTAACTCACGCAGATATATAAAACTTCCATCCGAAACCTCACTTAAAACAGACACAGTACGATTTTACATCCGCGGGTAAAATCCTACTCGTTTTTCCAAAAACAAGAATAATCCAAAACTCGATATTCTAAGACCACAGAAATCTCCTCATACTTAAAAGAGGATCACGACCCGAAAGTCTGTGCCTTTCCAGCGCACGAGCACAAAACAGGCTCCGTTTCAGCAAAAATCTCATTAATGTGACGATATTCACAAAACCGCCTCACCAAAAACCCTAAAACTCGTAGCCGACACTAGAGTTCCTTGGAAAACTGTACAGTGAAATCTTGGGTCTTACAGACAACCTTCTAAATAATATAAAGGCTTAAATAGTGTTTTAGCCCATGCAATTGTCACTCATTTTGAAAAGAACCCATGTTAAAAAATTTGATTTTAGTCCCTGTAAAATTTAAAGGTTTTGAAAAGAACCCCTGAGCAGGAATCTTTGATGCCGTATCATCATTTTATTGACGTGGCAGTTGCTGACTAGGGTGATGAGTATACGTGCCAGGAACTTGCTGACGTGGCAATACACACTCATTTTCCTTTTAATAAAAATTTGAAAATTCCCTTTTTTCTTTTTCTTAATTAAATAAACTAATTGAAATAAAATTTTAAAAAGTTAAAAGGAAAATGAGTGTGTATTGACACGTCAGCAAGTTCCTGACACATGTACTCATCACCCTAGTCAGCAAATGTCACATCAATAAAATGATGACATAACATCAAAGATTTCTGCTCAGGGGCTCTTTTCAAAACTTTTAAATTTTACAGGGACAAAAATCAATTTTTTTTAATAGGGGCGCTTTTCAAAATGAGTGACAATTGCAAGGGCTAAAACACTATTTAAGCTTAATATAAAATAAAAAAGACATAGACAACCTTCAAAAGAAAAAATAATATATGAAAATAAATATTATTGAAAAAAATAGAAATTATCTCGTGTTTGACAATGAACATAATGTAGATTTTCTATAATCGGAACATATTTTCATTTGAGAATGAAGTTTATAATAATTTTATATTTATAGGATCACTATATATTTTCGGGGATGAAGATGAGATAAAAAATCTATCTCATTGATAGTGTAAAATGGGAAGCAAATTGTTAACGGTGGTTTGTAATTACTACGATACGATTTGATATATTTTCACTCCAACAAAATGAGATTAACTACCAATCAAGACTTGGATTAGATCTTTCATTGTAACAGTCCGGGCCTTCGGCACTTCCAGCACTACGTACTACCTCACAATTTTTTTCACCCCCTTCATTAGTGGAGTTTTTGTCGAATCATATATCATAGAGATATGTACATGTTAGTGGCAATAGATTGAACATGTATTTATCCCTATGATACATGGTTCGATTCTCACGGAAGACAAAAACTCTACTAGTAAATGAGTGGAGAAGATCGTGAGGTCACAATGCCGAGAGCGCGACACTTGTTAAACATAACAAAAATAGAAATAAAAGATATAATTAATATTAATAAAGAATATTTTTTGCACTGATACTAATATGAGAAAATCTAATATTCCCTCCGTTCCTTTTTATTTGTCATTTTAGAAAGAAAACAAATTGTTTCAAATTATTTGTCGTTTTGATAATCTAAGGTTATATTTTGTCGATTATACGCATTGTCAATTACTCTTATCTTTTTCAATAAAACTAATTAATGTTATATATTTGAAAAACTAAAGTTTTTTTTGGCACACATAACATATTAATTTTTTTTGTACATAATATATTAAATTTATTGAAAAGAGAAAGTGTGTGCAAAAAAATAAAAATTTATTGGTGGATTACAATTAGGATATAATAGAAAAATAAGGTGTAAAAATACACTTTGTGTTATGAATAATTCTAGTAGATGTCCATTAAGCATTGGCCCATTCCACCGGCCCATTATATTGTCCTATAAATAGAACTTATATTATCATATAATGACACACTTATGAATAAGAAATACAAGAGTTCTCTCATCCTTTTCTCTTCTTCATCTCCTCTCTATCTTTGTTCTCTTTATCTATCACTTTATTTCATAACACGTTATCAGCACGATAGTCTTTATATTTTTTTATTCTATATTTTTTCAATCCTTCTTTTGATATTGATTCATAGCTTACGATCCAGAAGTATCGTGGTGAGATTTTAGAAATATGAATCCTGAAGATTCATAACTATCGTAGTAGATCTTTTTAAAATATGAATCCAGAAGATTCATAGGTATAAGTCAAATCAATAATATGAATCCCGAAGATTCATAACTATAAGTAAAATGAATTTATATTTTTTGTCATCCCCGAAGGATAGACTAATCGATTTTATTGCAATTTGTTATTATTATTGTGTATTATTTCAATGAACATAATATATTGTCGATTCTAATTCAATATTGATATAACTTTTATCATTATGTTACTAATTGATTACATTGAATACAATTGAATGACTTTTATTACTAATATCACTCATATATTATAATTATAATTATTTCCGTTGATATATTTTCATTATTAATGATTCATTACTAATATTGATATGTTATTCTTATAAAAAAAATATTGATATGACATTTATGTCAAAAATTAGTAATAATGAATTTTAATTCATGAAACTATGATAATGGTCAATTGCCAACAATAATTTTGTTTCCAATATTCTTAATAATGAAATTTAATAGTGAAAATTTTATTGCAAAACTATAATCTTTATGTTTATTTTTTTTGTTTGTCAAGAATATTTTCTTTCTTCGTATTATCATTACTAATCCATAACTTTCTTATATTTTAATTTCATTTATATTTTTACATGTTGTGAATTCTAGAATTTAATATTAAAGTATTATTGAAGGATTATAAAAGTGATTGTTATTATATTATAAATATATAAAAATTTGATTGCATAATTCCCGAAGAACATAGAAAATCAATTTTTATTCTCTATGAATTCCAGAAGAATTCAATAGCCTGATTCTTAAATAACATGGAAAATTTTTCAATTTTTTATTATGAATTCCAGAAGAATTCAATAGTATAGTTCCTGAAGAATTTATAAAACTCAATGTTATTCTTTATGAGTTTTAGAAGAATTCAATAATATAGTTCCGGAAGAATGTAACACCCCGTTTTTCATAAGCCAAAAAGGGCATTATTTTTTTTTTCTTTTTCAACTAACACTCAGAGTGCGCATAAAAGATTTTAAATGAACCGGCATTCAAATATACAAAAGAACTCATTACTAAAAGGTGCTTCGACAAGCAAAGTGTATTTCCTGAATAATTACAATCCAAGTCTAAGTGCCAAAACAAGTTAGAAATCCTATGCTAACCAAAAAGCACGGTGCACAAAACACACCGGCGCATAGTCTAACTACTCTAAGCTAATGCTCCAACCGCTCACTGGGGCCTGGAACAGCCACCGTCGTCACCACGACCTAACCCATCATCTGGGTGGGATGAGCCCGCAAATGAAAGAAAGGGTCACCACAAAATAAAAGTATATATATATATAACCGGTGCGAAAGATTGTACACATAACAATAATTCCACAAACACAAGAGAAAGCTCTTTAACACAAAAGCAATTCCCACCAACGGGCTTATATATATAATTGCACACCAAGCCTAATGCAGACTTCTACAATGAGTGTGGTACTACCAGAGCTACCACATGCAAATGAATTCCGGAATTACTAATCATAACCAATAAAACCGCAAAGGGTTAAGGTGGATCCACTCACGCAATCACACCTCGTGGTCCACTCACGCAACCACTTATTGTACTCAAAAAGATCCCGTAGGATTTTGGGTGGGTCCACTCACGCAACCAACACCCCGTAGTCCACTCACGCAACTACGCACAATGAATGCATGAGCATACGATTCCCCTTATATGCTAATGCAACACATACATATCGTACACGCATATGTAATCACACCACAACAACACATACATATACATCTAGTCATATGTATTTAATCACCTGCTCATACACATAGTTCACCAAACATATGTAAGACAACAAATCATGTATTTACCACGATCTCATATCGAGAATACATCACAACAACATGCCAAGCACACCACAATTGCATACACAGCAAAACAAAGCATGTTTACCAAAACCTTTTGAAAAGACGGAAATAAAGTGGAGCCCTTACCTCGGCAAGCACTCAAACAATCACGCGATCACACAACACTTACTTGCTTCCTAAAACAAGCAAAGTATTCCATCAAAACCATAACCAAACAATCCTTAATGTTTTGGACTCTAAAACCCCAAAAACCAAAGGTTCTCAAAGGTAAAATCCTACTTTCGGATACTATACCAAAAACTACCGTATTGATCAACCCCCATGAGTTATTCGTACTATTTTTAGGACTCAAAACAATTGTCAAAAGTCTTAAATAATTTGAAATGCAAAATGGCCGTTTTCTTGCGTTATAAGCTACGTACCTTCCGAGTACCCGAAAAACTCGTTTCCAATCCCCACCACTTCCATAAATTAATAAAAAGGGATTAGAAAGCTAAAAACCAAGTTTTGAAATCAGAATCCAAAATTTTAGGTCCCAGAACTCGCCCTGGCGAGTTGGTGGCGAGTGAAGGCAGAGAGTTCTGGTCTTACTCGCTCTGGAGCTCGCCCTGGCGTGTTGTCAGGACCTGTGACACTCGCCCTGGCGAGTAACCACTCGCCCGGCGAGTTGCACCTGTCATGACAGCACAAGACAGCAACTCACACCACCTTTTTCCACCCAAACCTAGTTTGATTCTATTAGTTCCCAACACTTTTTCAAAGCATAAAAGCAAACCATTTTCATAAGCAAGCAATTCATTTTCCGAAAGCTTGTTGGTTGCTTCGAGTGCAAGTTATTTGATTTTCATTTACAAAATCAAAACCAAATCTAAGCACAAGTTTTATTACGGGCCTTAACCGTCCGGTAATCATTTTCAAACATGTTTTCAAGGTAAAAAGCGACACCACATGTCACAATAGGTTTAAACCATTTTGACCCCAAAACACTACTCAAAAACACTTAGGAAAATATTTTCATAAACCTCAAAATATTTTTCATCGGATTTTCCAAAACAAAACCATACAACGCGTTTCCCTTTCGTCCAAAGGTTCAAAGACAACTTTTCTTTTCAAAACCTTACAACATAACCTCATGTAATTGATCAATACATAACCAAACCAAAACCCTAACTTTTCTCATGAGATTTTCACCAACTCATGGAAAACAAACATAACAAGGCCTACACATGCCTCTCTAGACCTCATGAACAACATTCATGAAACAAAAACCAAGACAAGTAACATTTTCTAACAAACCCTCATGAAAACATAAACCTAAAAACTCTTAAACTCTATAAGTCTACCAACCTAAGAGATGAGAAGAGAGGGTTACCTTTAGAAAGTGATTCTCTACAACTTTCTTCAAAGCTCCAAAGCTTGAAATGGAGTGAAATGGTGAAGAATGGAAAATTTGTGAAGGTTGGAAGTTAGAAATGGAGCCTACGTGAAAGAGAGAAAGAATGAGATGTTTGGTGATGTTTTTCTAAGTGTCAAAGTCATCAAACCTCCTTACTATTTACAAAGCTCTTGATGGCTTATGGCCATTGGATCAAAAACACAATGCCAAGACCAAACCATAGCCATTGGATCAAACCAAAACAAATCCACTTGAGGTAAAACTCAAAACCTCATAGAAACACTCACACGTTCAGTTCTCGCGCGCCGCGACGAACGAAACTCACCAAAACACAAAACCTACGGAAAGAACGTCTAACGTTTAACATTTCCAAAACTTATCGCCGAATCTTTTTCCGCGACTGTAATTTTCTTCCATACCTCAGAAAATTAATCTCAGGATATATCCTAACCCGCGCAGATATATATAACTCCCATCCGAAACCTCACTTAAAACAGACGCAGTAAGATTTTCCATCCGCGGGTAAAATCCTACTCGTTTTTCCAAAAACAAGAATACTCCAAAACTCGTTATTCTGAAACCACAAATAACTTCTTATACAAGAAACAGGATCACAAGACAAAAGTCTGTACAATTACAGTGCACGAGCACTAAACAGACTCGATTACAGCAAAAGCTAAAATTACACGATGTTTCGTCACACGAACACATCGAAACCCTAATATTCCTTAAACCAACTATACAATGAAATCTTGGGTCTTACAATACTACCCCCCTAAAAGAAGTTTCGTCCTCGAAACTTAGACGTCGTCAAACAAACTGGGGTATAATTCTTTCATCTTACTCTCGAGCTCCCAGGTCGTATCTCCTGTAGCTTCGTTCCATATTACCTTCACCAAAGGTATCTCTTTCGTTCTCAAACGTTTCATCTTCCTATCCGCAATCTTGATCGGCGGAACCTCGAATGACAAGTTATCCCTCAACTGGATATCATCTGGTGTAATCACATGCGATGGATCCGGTGTATATTTCCGCAATTGCGACACATGGAACACGTCATGAATCAAAGATAGTACCGGTGGCAACGCGATCCGGTATGCTACCTTCCCAATCCGTTCCAAAATCTGATAAGGCCCTATAAACTTCGGAGTCAACTTCTTCGCTTTCAAAGCCCTTCCAACACCCGTTGTTGGAGTAACACGGAGAAATACGTGATCTCCCTCCTCAAACTCTAAAGGCCTCCGACGCCTATCCGCATAACTCTTTTGTCGATCTTGAGCAACTTTCATCTTTGCCCTTATCTTTCGGACCTTGTCCGTCGTCTGTTGTACCATTTCCGGTCCTACTATCATACTCTCCCCATCTTGGTACCAACACAAAGGAGTCTGACATCTTCTCCCATACAAAGCCTCGTATGGTGCCATTCCAATACTCACGTGGAAACTGTTGTTGTATGTGAATTCTATCAACGGTAAAACATCATCCCAACTTCCACGATCATCCAAAACACATGCTCTCAACAAATCCTCTAAAGACTGATTTGTTCTCTCAGTCTGCCCATCTGTCTGAGGATGATAGGCGGAACTCAATCTCAATTTCGTCCCCAACGCCTCGTGCAAAGTCCTCCAAAAGTGTGAAGTAAACTTCGGGTCTCGATCCGACACTATACTTGACGGAATCCCATGTAACCTCACAATCTCAGCAATGTAAATATCGGTCAACTTCGCCGCTGTATCCGTAGTTCTTACCGGTAGAAAATGAGCGGATTTAGTCAAACGATCCACTATCACCCAAATGGAATCATGCTTCCTCCTGGTCTTAGGTAACCCAGTGATGAAATCCATAGAAATGCTATCCCACTTCCACTCGGGGATGTCTAACGACTGCAGCATCCCTGCCGGTCTCTGATGCTCAATCTTCGCCTTCTGACAAGTCAGACACGCCGCCACATACTCAGCCACATCCCTTTTTATACCTGGCCACCAGAAATCAAGCCTCAGGTCTTGATACATCTTTGTTGCCTCATATTAAGCTCTTTCTGATCGAACAGATACTTAAGACTTTTATGGTCACTAAACACGACAAAAGTGCAACCATAAAGATGATGTCTCCAAATCTTCAATGCGAAAACAACGGCCGCAAGCTCTAAATCGTGCGTAGGATAATTCTTTTCATGCACTTTAAGTTGCCTTGACGCATAAGCTACTGCTCTCTTGTGTTGCATCAACACACAGCCCAAACCCTGATGAGACGCATCACAATAAACCTCGTAAGGTTCATCCGACTGAGGTAACACCAACACCGGTGAAGTCGTCAACCGCTCCTTCAACAATTGAAAACTAAGTTCACACTGCTCAGTCCACGCAAACGGTTGATCTTTTCGCGTAAGTTGCGTCATTGGCGCCACAATCTTAGCAAAACCTTCAATGAACCTCCGGTAATAACCAGCCAAACCAACAAAACTCCTCACGTCCGTCACCGTCTGCGGTTGTTTCCATGCAAGTACTGTGTCAATCTTGGCTGGATCCACGGCAATTCCCTCTTTTGATATTATATGGCCAAGGAAATTCACCTCTTCCAACCAAAAATCACACTTCGACGGATTCGCATACAACTTTCTTTCCCGCAACACTTGCAAAACCATACGAAGATGCTCTTCATGCTCCTCTTCGCTCTTCGAATACACGAGAATATCATCAATGAACACAACCACAAACTTGTCCAAAAATGAATTGAATATCCGATTCATGTAAGCCATGAAGATCGCAGGTGCATTCGTCACTCCAAACGGCATCACCAAAAACTCATAATGTCCATAACGCGTCCTAAACGCCGTTTTCTGAACATCCTCATCTCGCACTCTTATCTGGTGATAACCAGACTTCAAGTCAATCTTGGAAAATACTGAGGCTCCCCTCAACTGATCCATCAAATCATCAATACGCGGCAATGGATATTGGTTCTTGATAGTCACCTTATTAAGCTTCCGATAATCCACACAAAGACGAGACTTACCATCCTTCTTTTTAACCAATAAGACCGGTGCTCCCCACGGCGACACACTAGGCCTTATGAAACCCTTCTCTAGCAAGTCCTCAATCTGACTTTTCAACTCTACCAACTCGGCTGGAGCCATCCGATACGCTGATTCCGAAATCGGACCCGTACCCGGTTGTAAATCAATAAAGAATTCCACCTCTCTACACGGAGGAAAAGCTGGAATCTCAGATGGAAAAACATCTTGGAAATCCTGAACCACTCGAATTCCCTCAATTCGGATCTCCGACGTCACTCCTAAACTAGCAAGTGAAACTATCTCCGGTTCCCCATTACACATAACCACAGAAAGTCGATTTGCGGACAAGTACCTTCGCACACCTGGCTCGGGAAAGAAAACCAATTTCCGAGCACAGTCTAGAATCACATAATGATAAGACAACCAATCCATCCCGAGGATGATCTCTAGAGATGTAAGCGGTAGACAAACCAAATTGACCAGAAAATCCCTATTCTGGATTACTACCAAACAATGCAAACATGCAGTATTCACTACTAGATCCTTAGCAGGAGTCAAAACATTCAAATCAAACGGAAGCACAGATACATTCAAACTCAAACGATTTGCACATGCCAAAGATATGAATGAGTGGGTTGCCCCCGTGTCAATCAAAGCAGTTAAAGAATTACCTGCAATGTGACAGCTCTCGTGAATGGCATTGCTAGCCTGCCCACTCACTTCCGTGCCCATACAGTAAGCACGTGCCTTTGCCGCAGGTCGGGTACCTTGTGAGCCTTGTGCCACATTTGCCGACGGCCCAGCCTTCGGGGCTTTGCAATCTCTAGCAAAGTGTCCCGGCTTCTTGCAATTAAAACAAACATGTCCTTGATTCCGACATTCATTCGCGTAGTGGCCCACTTCACCACACTTAAAACAGCCCTGCTTCCCGGTATTTTGACTGCCTTGATTCACCGATCGACCCTGTCCCTTGTTAGATTGTGGACGGTCATATGGCTTACTGCCTTGTTTTCCACGGTTCTGACTTTGATTCGGACCACCAGAACGACTTGGTCCCCCAGCACTAAAACCACCCTGACGGTTCACCCTTTTGTTTCTCATATCTTCAACCTCTTGGCACTTTTCAACCAAGACTTGAAATTGCCGAATACCCAATGGCACAACCGCATCCTGCAGTTCGTACCTCAGCCCATCTTGGAAGCGACGACACATATAGACCTCATCTATCCCATCCCTAAAGAAACGGAAGAAACGGGATAATGATTCAAACTTCTTGGAATATGCCTCCACATTCATACTCCCCTGACGTAGTCTCAGAAACTCCTCACCATACCTTTCCCTTGCAGTCTCAGGGAAATATTTGGCCAAGAACCTCCTCTTGAAGTTCTCCCAATTCAATTCTTCATGGCCATTCTCCATGATGATACGGGTGTTCCTCCACCAATACTCTGAACCCCCTAGCAACTGATAGGTAGCTAAGACTACCTTCTCCCCTTCTGGACAATGAATTGCCCCGAATATCCTCTCCACAGATTGGAGCCATAAATCAGCAGTTTCCGGACTTCCCTCCCCATTAAACTTAGGAGGAGTCTGGTGGTTGAAATTCGAAAGAAGTCTAGACCCGGCAGCAAGTATTTCCCTTTCGCGCTTTTCCAGATCTCTCTGCGCCTTAGCATGGCTCTGAGCAGTCACAGCCGCTGCCATCGTATGCATGGCATAAGCCATCTGGTTAATATCAACCTCGGGTACCATAGGAGCTGGATTCGCCCTTCTTGGCGGCATTCTATTCTGCACAATACCAATTCTGATTAGATCCTTAATCAAACAATTCTGAATCTCAACAGAAAGTCTCACTCAACGGTTATTAACACATAACCCGACACCGGACAACCACTAGAACTAACTCAACACTGGTTACGTTCTAACCGACTCTGGACTAACGACTCAAGTATACACTTTCCCTTTGAAGATTTAAAGCCGGGCTCTGATACCACAAATGTAACACCCCGTTTTTCATAAGCCAAAAAGGGCATTATTTTTTTTTTTTCTTTTTCAACTAACACTCAGAGTGCGCATAAAAGATTTTAAATGAACCGGCATTCAAATATACAAAAGAACTCATTACTAAAAGGTGCTTCGACAAGCAAAGTGTATTTCCTGAATAATTACAATCCAAGTCTAAGTGCCAAAACAAGTTAGAAATCCTATGCTAACCAAAAAGCACGGTGCACAAAACACACCGGCGCATAGTCTAACTACTCTAAGCTAATGCTCCAACCGCTCACTGGGGCCTGGAACAGCCACCGTCGTCACCACGACCTAACCCATCATCTGGGTGGGATGAGCCCGCAAATGAAAGAAAGGGTCACCACAAAATAAAAGTATATATATATATAACCGGTGCGAAAGATTGTACACATAACAATAATTCCACAAACACAAGAGAAAGCTCTTTAACACAAAAGCAATTCCCACCAACGGGCTTATATATATAATTGCACACCAAGCCTAATGCAGACTTCTACAATGAGTGTGGTACTACCAGAGCTACCACATGCAAATGAATTCCGGAATTACTAATCATAACCAATAAAACCGCAAAGGGTTAAGGTGGATCCACTCACGCAATCACACCTCGTGGTCCACTCACGCAACCACTTATTGTACTCAAAAAGATCCCGTAGGATTTTGGGTGGGTCCACTCACGCAACCAACACCCCGTAGTCCACTCACGCAACTACGCACAATGAATGCATGAGCATACGATTCCCCTTATATGCTAATGCAACACATACATATCGTACACGCATATGTAATCACACCACAACAACACATACATATACATCTAGTCATATGTATTTAATCACCTGCTCATACACATAGTTCACCAAACATATGTAAGACAACAAATCATGTATTTACCACGATCTCATATCGAGAATACATCACAACAACATGCCAAGCACACCACAATTGCATACACAGCAAAACAAAGCATGTTTACCAAAACCTTTTGAAAAGACGGAAATAAAGTGGAGCCCTTACCTCGGCAAGCACTCAAACAATCACGCGATCACACAACACTTACTTGCTTCCTAAAACAAGCAAAGTATTCCATCAAAACCATAACCAAACAATCCTTAATGTTTTGGACTCTAAAACCCCAAAAACCAAAGGTTCTCAAAGGTAAAATCCTACTTTCGGATACTATACCAAAAACTACCGTATTGATCAACCCCCATGAGTTATTCGTACTATTTTTAGGACTCAAAACAATTGTCAAAAGTCTTAAATAATTTGAAATGCAAAATGGCCGTTTTCTTGCGTTATAAGCTACGTACCTTCCGAGTACCCGAAAAACTCGTTTCCAATCCCCACCACTTCCATAAATTAATAAAAAGGGATTAGAAAGCTAAAAACCAAGTTTTGAAATCAGAATCCAAAATTTTAGGTCCCAGAACTCGCCCTGGCGAGTTGGTGGCGAGTGAAGGCAGAGAGTTCTGGTCTTACTCGCTCTGGAGCTCGCCCTGGCGTGTTGTCAGGACCTGTGACACTCGCCCTGGCGAGTAACCACTCGCCCGGCGAGTTGCACCTGTCATGACAGCACAAGACAGCAACTCACACCACCTTTTTCCACCCAAACCTAGTTTGATTCTATTAGTTCCCAACACTTTTTCAAAGCATAAAAGCAAACCATTTTCATAAGCAAGCAATTCATTTTCCGAAAGCTTGTTGGTTGCTTCGAGTGCAAGTTATTTGATTTTCATTTACAAAATCAAAACCAAATCTAAGCACAAGTTTTATTACGGGCCTTAACCGTCCGGTAATCATTTTCAAACATGTTTTCAAGGTAAAAAGCGACACCACATGTCACAATAGGTTTAAACCATTTTGACCCCAAAACACTACTCAAAAACACTTAGGAAAATATTTTCATAAACCTCAAAATATTTTTCATCGGATTTTCCAAAACAAAACCATACAACGCGTTTCCCTTTCGTCCAAAGGTTCAAAGACAACTTTTCTTTTCAAAACCTTACAACATAACCTCATGTAATTGATCAATACATAACCAAACCAAAACCCTAACTTTTCTCATGAGATTTTCACCAACTCATGGAAAACAAACATAACAAGGCCTACACATGCCTCTCTAGACCTCATGAACAACATTCATGAAACAAAAACCAAGACAAGTAACATTTTCTAACAAACCCTCATGAAAACATAAACCTAAAAACTCTTAAACTCTATAAGTCTACCAACCTAAGAGATGAGAAGAGAGGGTTACCTTTAGAAAGTGATTCTCTACAACTTTCTTCAAAGCTCCAAAGCTTGAAATGGAGTGAAATGGTGAAGAATGGAAAATTTGTGAAGGTTGGAAGTTAGAAATGGAGCCTACGTGAAAGAGAGAAAGAATGAGATGTTTGGTGATGTTTTTCTAAGTGCCAAAGTCATCAAACCTCCTTACTATTTACAAAGCTCTTGATGGCTTATGGCCATTGGATCAAAAACACAATGCCAAGACCAAACCATAGCCATTGGATCAAACCAAAACAAATCCACTTGAGGTAAAACTCAAAACCTCATAGAAACACTCACACGTTCAGTTCTCGCGCGCCGCGACGAACGAAACTCACCAAAACACAAAACCTACGGAAAGAACGTCTAACGTTTAACATTTCCAAAACTTATCGCCGAATCTTTTTCCGCGACTGTAATTTTCTTCCATACCTCAGAAAATTAATCTCAGGATATATCCTAACCCGCGCAGATATATATAACTCCCATCCGAAACCTCACTTAAAACAGACGCAGTAAGATTTTCCATCCGCGGGTAAAATCCTACTCGTTTTTCCAAAAACAAGAATACTCCAAAACTCGTTATTCTGAAACCACAAATAACTTCTTATACAAGAAACAGGATCACAAGACAAAAGTCTGTACAATTACAGTGCACGAGCACTAAACAGACTCGATTACAGCAAAAGCTAAAATTACACGATGTTTCGTCACACGAACACATCGAAACCCTAATATTCCTTAAACCAACTATACAATGAAATCTTGGGTCTTACAAAGAACTTAAAAAAAAATCTCAATTTTTATTACGAATTCCAGAAGAATTCAACTGTCACGTATCCTTAATGGATTTCTATACGGTTCTTGGAGAACTTAAAATAAATTAATAAATATATTTGTTTCATGAATTCCAGAAGAATTCAATAATATGCATCCTTAAAGAATTACACAATATTATATTATAGAGATTTGTTAAATTTGTTATATAGTTCTCGAAGAACTTATAAAGATGTGATGATCGTAATACTAGTAATATGAAGAGCTAATGTATTATTATATAGAGTCACAAAGTTACGAATTGCACAAAATATAGCTCCAGAAGAGCTAATATATATTTTTATATGAAGGAAAATATAAGATCACACTGAGAATGCATTATATTATTTCAAGTCTCAAAGAATGATTTTATTTTTATAACCATTGCTTATGAAAATTGGTGATATAGTTCTTGAAGAACTAAAAATTTAATATCAAGTATCCCAGAAGGATCGGAAAATTATGATTTTCCAAAGTAATTATTGATAAGGCCTATTTTATTTTAGAATAAATTAGATGTCGCACCAAAGGAAATTAGAAGAATCTTTCCCCTTGAATATGCTCCTAAAGTAGCAACTTATTTTTTGGATACGATGCTTTTACTCTTATTTATTGTTTATCATAAAAGACAATTACTTACATTTATTATTATAAACACAAATTGAAAGTATGGTTAAAATTTTAAAGGCTTTCAATTCTCACTTTCAATTTGTAGCGTTAATTTTGTTTCCCCGTCTTTCCTAAGATATGAGTTAATTTGTAGCGTTAATTTTTATTTATATAATATGATTGATATATATGAGTATAGTTTGCCCGGAATTTTAAAATGTTTTTGGCACTACAAAAGTTATCTAAAGCTCCGAAAGAGCAACTATTGTTATATAGAGGAACAAAGTTTATATTGAGAGTACATTAGAGCTTATAGAAATTTATTGAGTTTTAAACTATGAGCCCAGAAGAGCCATAGTGTGATGTACTTTAACTAAGAATCCAGAAGATTCATAGTAAAAATGAACATAGAACATGAATTATTTATTTATATTTTCAATCAAATTATCTTTGTAAAATGAGATACAATACCATGTGTATTCTACAACCATTATTCATTGTAAATTGGTTGATAAATTTATGTATTATTGAGATATTTCCTGAAGCAAATATTTCATCTAAGTTGTGATTTTTTATCAAAGTATGATTAAATTGTCCCAGAAGGACATGTTGGTATACGAAATTGTACGGTGATTCTCCGGCAGAGATCTATAAAATCCCAAACAATGTTTATGATGATGTGGTGGAAATCACACTTGAGGGGAAGAATATTGAGAATTCAAGTGTGATTTAAAGATTCTCTTATTTTCCCAAACTATTGGTATCAAAGTAGGACGATAAAATGACGAAATATGAAAATCCCTGAAGGATTCAAATTGCGAGAAAATATTATCTGAAATATTGAAGTATCATTTTATTTAAGGCAAAGTTCTACATTTGAAAAAATGAATATAATTGGCATGACCGGTTAGACCATCCCGAGTCTAATGATGCAATCGAAGAGTATGAACATTCTTCAATATAATGAATTATCAGATTTTGTTCTCAAAGCCAATAAAAGGCGAAATAAGGGGTTTGAATTTCCCATTATTTGATATGATACATGTGCATATATCTAATATTTTGTGGGCCACATAGATATTATATAAGTTTATCGATGCATCGAATAAATGGCCAAGTAAATGTCACCAACCTTGATCAAGTTGGTGTATGACATAATTTTGAATGTCGAGTTGCACATGTTCATAATTAGAATGATCTTGGAAAGATATTTAGCTAAATGCTTCATATTTATAGCCAGACAATTATTATGAGAACAAAGGTCCTTACTTGGACATGTTACTTTGCTAGTAACATCTATGTGCATCAAGCCAATGAATCATTAAAATTCTCCCCATTAAAATTTGTTCATGGTCAGGAACTTAATATCTCTCATCTAAGAATTTTTTATGTGAACTATATGTTCTCCATTGTCCAGCAGACAATGTTAGATGAAACTATAGAAAACTGAGATTATGTAATGAATTTGAGTCTTTGCCATAAGATATTTCATATCTTGTTATTAGTTATCGGCATTAGGGGGAGAGAAAAATAAATATTAGCAGCTTTGAAATATTTATATAGAATGCATTCAAATACTCGCACACAACAATGTGAACTTGAAGTTCAAAATATGCATTCTTTGACCTAAAAGAGATTTCTAAATTTCTTTATGCTGCAAATGTCCTTTTCTATTGAAATTTTAATAGGCTAAGGCATGCCTAAACTTGGTTCCAAAGATAAAACTTAGAGAAGGAAGATGGTCTTGTTGTTGAGAAAAATAATCATGAAAAGTGTAGAGATTGCAAAATGTTTATACCTCCCGAAGAGGTTCAGGTACCTGTCATTTCTGATAATAAAGAGATCTCAATCGATTATATCTCTACATGTAACAGCCCGTTTTTCAAAGGCCAAAACGGCACTATAAATTTTTTTTTTCCTTTTTTCAACTAACACTCAGAGTGCGCATAGAATATTTTTCAATGAGCCGGCATTCAAATATACAAAGAACTCATTACCAAAAGGTGCTTCGACAAGCAAAGTGTATTTCCTGAATAATTACAATCCAAGTCTAAGTATTCAAATACTTATAACAAAACAAGTTAGACAACCCTATGCTAACCAAAAAGCACGGTGCACAAAACACACCGGCGCATAGTCTAACTATACTAAGCTTCACCACGTGCTCACTATAGCCTAGAACTGCCACCGTCGTCACCACGACCTAACCCATCACCTGGGTGGGATGAGCCCGCAAATGAAAGCAAGGGTCACCACAAAATATATAGTATGTATATATATAACCGGTGCGAAAGAGTATACAAATACCAAACATACAAATACCAACAGAGAAAGCTCTTTAAACACATAGTCATTCCCACCAACGGGTTCATATAAGCAATGCACACATAGCCTATAATGCAACCTCTACAATGCGTGGTACTAACCCTAGCTACCACAATGCATGAGCTCCAGAACTGTAGGTCCAACCCCTACTAAAACACCAACGAAATCACAAGGTTAAGGTGGATCCACTCCCGCAATCACACCCCATGGTCCACTCCCGCAACCATGTATCGAACTCAACAGAATCACAAAGGATTAAGGTGGATCCACTCCCGCAATCACACCCCATGGTCCACTCCCGCAACCATGTATCGAACTCAACTAAATCACACAAGATTTAGGTGGATCCACTCCCGCAATCACACCCCATGGTCCACTCCCGCAACCATGTGTTGAACTCAATAAAACCCTATAAGAATCAGGTGGGTCCACTCCTGCAACCACACCTCGTAGTCCACTCTCGCAACTACGCACTAACCACGCATGAGCATACGATTCCCCATGTATACTAATGCAACAAATACATACCTCCCTAGCATATGTAAACCATCCCAACAACATACATACATATCCAATCATATGTAACAAACCACAACAAACATACATACATTTCCAATCATATGTATTCACCCACATGTTCATACATACATCTCCAATCATATGTAAAACAACGCACGTATTGTAAACACTTTCTCATCACGAGAATACATAACACATACATGCCAAACACACAAACACGCATCACCGAAAATAACCAACAAACATGTTATAACTCAGTGAAAAGACAGAAATAAAGTGATGCCCTTACCTCGGCAAGCTTCCGTCAACAACACACGCTCAAACAACACAACGCGCTTCCTAAAACAGCAGCGCAACAATCAATACATTGTTCTCTAACCAATAGTATTGAAACTACACCAATACCCCAAAAACCTAAAGGTTTCTAAGGAAAATCCACTCTTTCGGATAACATACCAAAATCTATCGTATTGATCAACACTCATGAGTTATATGCACTATTTTTTGGACCCAAAACAATAGGCCAAAGTCTTAAATAATTTGAAATGCAAAATGGCCGTTTTCTTGCGTTACAAGCTACGTACTTTCCGAGTACCCGAAAAACTCGTTTCCAATCCCAAACACTTCCATAAATTAATAAAAAGGGATTAGAAAGCTAAAAACCCAGTTTAGAAATCAGAATCCAAAATCTCAACTCCCAGAGCTCGCCCTGGCGAGTTGGCAGCGAGTGGAGGCAGAGAGTACTGGTCTTACTCGCTCTGGAGCTCGCCCTGGCGTGTTCATGACCTGAGACACTCGCCCTGGCGAGTAACAACTCGCTCAGCGAGTTGCACCTGTCATGACAGCACAAGACAGCAACTCACACCACCTTTTTCCACCCCAAGCCTAGTTTGATTCTACTAGTTCCCAACATCTTTTCAAGGCATAAAAGCAAACCATTTTCATAAGCAAGCAATTCATTTTCCGAAAGCATGTTGGTTGCTTCGAGTGCAAGTTATTTGATTTTCATTTCCAAAATCAAAACCAAACCCAAGCACAAGTTTTATTACGGGCCTTAACCGTCCGGTAATCATTTTCAAACACGTTTTCAAAGTACAAAGCGACACCACATGTCACAATAGTTTTAAACCATTTTGACCCCAAAACACTACCCAAAACACTTAGGAAATATTTTCACAAACCTCAAAATATTTTTCATCGGATTTTCTAAAACAAAACCATACAACGCATTTCCCTTTCGCCCAAAGGTTCAAAGACAACTTTTCTTTTCAAAACCTTACAACATAACCTCATGTAATTGATCAATACATAAACAACTCAAAACCCTAACTTTTCTCATGAGATTCTCACAAACTCATGGAAAATTGAACTAACAAAGCCTACACATGCTTACTAAACCCTCATGAACAACTTTCATGGAACAAAAACCATTCACAACCAATTCTTATGAAATTTCTCCCAAGAACATAATCATAAAATCTCATGAATCTCTAAGAGTTTAGCCAACTAAGGGATGAAAGAAGTTCTAGTTACCTTAGGAAGAAGAATCTCACAACTCCAAGCTTTCAACCAAGCTTCTAATCAAGTGATATGGTGAAGGAATGCAAAACTTCACAAGTTGGGAAGGTGGAAAAGAAGCCACGGCTAAAGAGAAGAAGAGTGAAATGAATTTGTGATTTCTCTAAGTCCACAAAGTGACTCCCAAAAGTCTACTAAATAATGGTCATAAGGCATTGTGGCCATTGGATCAAATAGGATAAAGCTTCAAGACACAACCCTAGCCCTTGGATCAATCCGAGTCTATCTTCCCAAGATATTTCCCATAACCTCATAAAACGAAACGCACGCTCAGTTCTCGCGCGTCGCGACGAACGTAAAACACAAAAACAGAAAACCTACGGAAAGAACGTCTAACGTTTTTCCATTCCAAAACTTATCGCCGAATCTTTTTCCGCGACTGTAATTTTCTTCCGTACCTCAGAAAATTAATCTCAGAATATATCCTAACTCGCGCAGATATATAAAACTTCCATCCGAAACCTCACTCAAAACAGACGCAATAAGATTTTACAACGACGGGTAAAATCCTACTCGTTTTTCCAAAAACAAGAATAATCCAAAACTCGTTATTCTAAGACCACAGAAATCTCCTCATACTTAAAAGAGGATCACGACCCGAAAGTCTGTGCCTTTCCAGCGCACGAGCACAAAACAGGCTCCGTTTCAGCAAAAATCTCATTAATGTGACGATCTTCACAAAACCGCCTCACCAAAAACCCTAAAACTCGCAGCCGACACTAGAGTTCCTTAGAAAAACTGTACAGTGAAATCTTGGGTCTTACATTACTACCCTCCAAAAAGAAGTTTCGTCCTCGAAACTAAAGGTAAGAGTAACAACTCAACTAGTTATTACCACCACCAACACAACAAAATCCCTCAGGATTAGGTGCAGCGACACAGATGCTAACACCGGGTGAAGTCGCACAGATACTCTCACCAACACACTGGCACAACCGGGCGCCAACCGCAACTCTCAACGAGTTCACCACTCAAAATTTTACCGCACAACCAAGGTTTTCAACCTCGAGTTCCTCAAAAGTCCAAAGGTTCACACAAAATTTTTCCAAAATCACCTCTTTCGCCTCCGCGGCATAGCCCACTCCATTAGTTTCACACGAAGTTGTGAGTGGCTACCCTCCAAAAAGAAACACCGAAACTTTCTGCGCATCACCAAAACCGGCCAAACTAGTCATTTCCAGTCAACACGACTCCGTCTATTATCAACAAGGGATTAAGGATGATCAGTTCCTCAATTTGTCAATAAATAGTCGACAATCATGATGGTGGTCTAGACCATCTTTACCCAACTTAAGTGATACTTCATTCCACTTGTGCTCAAGGTCCTCCGAGGCACAATGGTCCCACACGTTTCCCTCAATCTCTTACAAATACACGTCGAAATCGCAAGACACAACACTCAAAGAACGTCGCTCAAGCTCTCATGATTCCACTCATGAAACCTCCGTTGAACATCATTCAACAGTAATACCCTGCCACCACGGCATGTACCCCCAAAACCATTACATTCCGAACAAGTCGTCTTCTCTATAGGAGAATTTTCCGCTCTACCAATATCCATAAGTCCGCAACTCAGTGAATACGCCGAAACCGCGTGCTCACCCACGAGTCTCATTCCAAACACGACTTACATAAAACAATCCAAATCTTCAGTTGGTGATTACACTCCTCATAGTCTTGGCACTTGCCAAACTATACCATCTACTTCTCTTGGACTCCTTTTTATCCAAGTCCCCAATTCCCCAGAATCGGCTTCTTATGCGTTCCTATTACTTCCAAACGTCACTTAGATAAATCTCGCGTGCCTTAAACAAAACGCTTAACCTCGTCGACTACCATCGTCGGCGCACATCCTCTTCACATCGTAATTCCATCCTATTCCTGAACTCTCCTGAGTTCCTTTTTCTCTTACAATAACATCCTCTCTTACTCAAAAGAGTTGGTCACCCTGACCATTCCTAAACACTCCGCATATCACCACTCTCGTCGAGATACCTACCTTCAAGAATAAATCTTAAGGTACCTCCTCACATCACGATTGCCCCACCTTCCGTGGTGACAATATTCAAATTCCTTCTTATATCCACATACCACACACGCACCGTCATGACATCCATTCAGGTGATGCTTTCAAATCCGTACTATACCCGCACAACCATGATTTTCCAACTAGGTGTGAGGCAATTCCTTCCGCCAATCCTCCATTGACATAAGCCACATCATTATGTGCTTTTCTCTTACTCATTCTCAGCGACTCTTTCCAACGAAATCTCGCTCAACGGTTACTAACCCATAACCCGATACAGAACAAACACTAGAACTAACTCAACACTAGTTACGTTCTAACTGACTCTGGACTAACGACTCAAGTATACACTTTCCCTTTGAAGATTTAAAGCCGTGCTCTGATACCAATTGTAACAGCCCGTTTTTCAAAGGCCAAAACGGCACTATAAATTTTTTTTTTTCCTTTTTTCAACTAACACTCAGAGTGCGCATAGAATATTTTTCAATGAGCCGGCATTCAAATATACAAAGAACTCATTACCAAAAGGTGCTTCGACAAGCAAAGTGTATTTCCTGAATAATTACAATCCAAGTCTAAGTATTCAAATACTTATAACAAAACAAGTTAGACAACCCTATGCTAACCAAAAAGCACGGTGCACAAAACACACCGGCGCATAGTCTAACTATACTAAGCTTCACCACGTGCTCACTATAGCCTAGAACTGCCACCGTCGTCACCACGACCTAACCCATCACCTGGGTGGGATGAGCCCGCAAATGAAAGCAAGGGTCACCACAAAATATATAGTATGTATATATATAACCGGTGCGAAAGAGTATACAAATACCAAACATACAAATACCAACAGAGAAAGCTCTTTAAACACATAGTCATTCCCACCAACGGGTTCATATAAGCAATGCACACATAGCCTATAATGCAACCTCTACAATGCGTGGTACTAACCCTAGCTACCACAATGCATGAGCTCCAGAACTGTAGGTCCAACCCCTACTAAAACACCAACGAAATCACAAGGTTAAGGTGGATCCACTCCCGCAATCACATCCCATGGTCCACTCCCGCAACCATGTATCGAACTCAACAGAATCACAAAGGATTAAGGTGGATCCACTCCCGCAATCACACCCCATGGTCCACTCCCGCAACCATGTATCGAACTCAACTAAATCACACAAGATTTAGGTGGATCCACTCCCGCAATCACACCCCATGGTCCACTCCCGCAACCATGTGTTGAACTCAATAAAACCCTATAAGAATCAGGTGGGTCCACTCCTGCAACCACACCTCGTAGTCCACTCTCGCAACTACGCACTAACCACGCATGAGCATACGATTCCCCATGTATACTAATGCAACAAATACATACCTCCCTAGCATATGTAAACCATCCCAACAACATACATACATATCCAATCATATGTAACAAACCACAACAAACATACATACATTTCCAATCATATGTATTCACCCACATGTTCATACATACATCTCCAATCATATGTAAAACAACGCACGTATTGTAAACACTTTCTCATCACGAGAATACATAACACATACATGCCAAACACACAAACACGCATCACCGAAAATAACCAACAAACATGTTATAACTCAGTGAAAAGACAGAAATAAAGTGATGCCCTTACCTCGGCAAGCTTCCGTCAACAACACACGCTCAAACAACACAACGCGCTTCCTAAAACAGCAGCGCAACAATCAATACATTGTTCTCTAACCAATAGTATTGAAACTACACCAATACCCCAAAAACCTAAAGGTTTCTAAGGAAAATCCACTCTTTCGGATAACATACCAAAATCTATCGTATTGATCAACACTCATGAGTTATATGCACTATTTTTTGGACCCAAAACAATAGGCCAAAGTCTTAAATAATTTGAAATGCAAAATGGCCGTTTTCTTGCGTTACAAGCTACGTACTTTCCGAGTACCCGAAAAACTCGTTTCCAATCCCAAACACTTCCATAAATTAATAAAAAGGGATTAGAAAGCTAAAAACCCAGTTTAGAAATCAGAATCCAAAATCTCAACTCCCAGAGCTCGCCCTGGCGAGTTGGCAGCGAGTGGAGGCAGAGAGTACTGGTCTTACTCGCTCTGGAGCTCGCCCTGGCGTGTTCATGACCTGAGACACTCGCCCTGGCGAGTAACAACTCGCTCAGCGAGTTGCACCTGTCATGACAGCACAAGACAGCAACTCACACCACCTTTTTCCACCCCAAGCCTAGTTTGATTCTACTAGTTCCCAACATCTTTTCAAGGCATAAAAGCAAACCATTTTCATAAGCAAGCAATTCATTTTCCGAAAGCATGTTGGTTGCTTCGAGTGCAAGTTATTTGATTTTCATTTCCAAAATCAAAACCAAACCCAAGCACAAGTTTTATTACGGGCCTTAACCGTCCGGTAATCATTTTCAAACACGTTTTCAAAGTACAAAGCGACACCACATGTCACAATAGTTTTAAACCATTTTGACCCCAAAACACTACCCAAAACACTTAGGAAATATTTTCACAAACCTCAAAATATTTTTCATCGGATTTTCTAAAACAAAACCATACAACGCATTTCCCTTTCGCCCAAAGGTTCAAAGACAACTTTTCTTTTCAAAACCTTACAACATAACCTCATGTAATTGATCAATACATAAACAACTCAAAACCCTAACTTTTCTCATGAGATTCTCACAAACTCATGGAAAATTGAACTAACAAAGCCTACACATGCTTACTAAACCCTCATGAACAACTTTCATGGAACAAAAACCATTCACAACCAATTCTTATGAAATTTCTCCCAAGAACATAATCATAAAATCTCATGAATCTCTAAGAGTTTAGCCAACTAAGGGATGAAAGAAGTTCTAGTTACCTTAGGAAGAAGAATCTCACAACTCCAAGCTTTCAACCAAGCTTCTAATCAAGTGATATGGTGAAGGAATGCAAAACTTCACAAGTTGGGAAGGTGGAAAAGAAGCCACGGCTAAAGAGAAGAAGAGTGAAATGAATTTGTGATTTCTCTAAGTCCACAAAGTGACTCCCAAAAGTCTACTAAATAATGGTCATAAGGCATTGTGGCCATTGGATCAAATAGGATAAAGCTTCAAGACACAACCCTAGCCCTTGGATCAATCCGAGTCTATCTTCCCAAGATATTTCCCATAACCTCATAAAACGAAACGCACGCTCAGTTCTCGCGCGTCGCGACGAACGTAAAACACAAAAACAGAAAACCTACGGAAAGAACGTCTAACGTTTTTCCATTCCAAAACTTATCGCCGAATCTTTTTCCGCGACTGTAATTTTCTTCCGTACCTCAGAAAATTAATCTCAGAATATATCCTAACTCGCGCAGATATATAAAACTTCCATCCGAAACCTCACTCAAAACAGACGCAATAAGATTTTACAACGACGGGTAAAATCCTACTCGTTTTTCCAAAAACAAGAATAATCCAAAACTCGTTATTCTAAGACCACAGAAATCTCCTCATACTTAAAAGAGGATCACGACCCGAAAGTCTGTGCCTTTCCAGCGCACGAGCACAAAACAGGCTCCGTTTCAGCAAAAATCTCATTAATGTGACGATCTTCACAAAACCGCCTCACCAAAAACCCTAAAACTCGCAGCCGACACTAGAGTTCCTTAGAAAAACTGTACAGTGAAATCTTGGGTCTTACACTACAAATTAAAACAAAGAACCAAGAACTTGAAAAATTGTCGACAAATGAGGTAGCGCTAATTAAATATTATAAGTGCGGGAACATTGAACCCAAATTAAAGGGTGTGGTTAGCCAAAATATAAAGAAGCAATTCATTTGAAAATTATAATGGTTTTTGGACTTGAAGTCTATGCCCTGAAGGTATAAATCCAATAAGCATATATGAGGTTTCGTATTCAAGTGAAATGAGAAATATTCACCTGAAGTGAAATTAAAATATATTCTTACTTTTAGTAACACATAAAGACTCACTTTATTTGAAAATTGTGTTACTATATATTTACATGGCTCACTTGTCACTTGTTGTTAGTGAGGATTATATGAAACTCCTTGAAGGAATTAATTTGCATGAGATATGCAATTAAAAATATTAAAGAGATGACTTAATAAAATAATAAGTCTCTTTGTATATGCATACAATCAAAATGCATGTTGTATAATAATTTTAGTGAATATTTCCAAATGAGAAATATGAGAATGACATTTGTCCATCATTGAAAATGGATTTGTTATAATTGATTTTTATGATGATAATATAAACTTGACCAGAACTCCTGAAGAGCTCTTGAAATCCATTGATTAAATAAAAGTTTGGAATGAAATATGTTGGATGGTCAAAGTTTGTATTGAATTGCAAATTTAGTATTTCAATGAGGTTTTATGCACCAAGACACTCATATGAAATATGTTGGAATGAAATAAGGTATATTAAACACATTTTATATGAAAAGATATAATTTGTATACTGATGTCACTTGATGTGAACAAAGATTATCACACGTCTCAAGAAAATGATGACTTACTTGAATTGATCCTGAAGTACCACATTTTTATTCAAATGGAGACAAATATATTGTTGACCTATTATTTGTTATTATTATATCATCAAGTATATATTTTATTATTTTGAGATATGCAGGTTATTTGTCTAATCCTCATAATAGTAAGGATAACAAACAACTATATGTTTACATGAGGAAGAACAATCATTCATGCAAATCTGTGCGACAAACTACCAATAACAATCTCATGAAATAAAATGACAAGAAAAGTTTAGCACCACATGAGATAAATCAAGAATGTGATTTGGTTCAAGTACGCATCAAATACAAGAGTTTTATGAATTTTCTTCTAAAGAATTCTATAACAATTCAATATGAAGATAATATCGAAAGCATTGTTAATTTAGAATGAGAGTATAATAAAGAAGATACAAAGACCTCTCCACAAGGTCAACATCAAGTCAAGCTTTTGAGCAACTACTACAGAAGATTATTTGGTTTTTTTTTCCCTCATATATAATTGCTTTTATGAGGGGGAGACATAAATATGTTCTGCACTCTTTTTCCCTTCACCATGGTTTTGTCCCACTGGGTTTTCCTGGTAAGGTTTTTAATGAGGCAGTTCACACACAAAGGATGATGTACTCTTTTTCCTTCACTAGAATTTTTTCCCAATGGGTTTTTCTCTAGTAAGGTTTTAATGAGGCATATCCTCGATGGACATCTAAGGGGGAGTGTTATGAATAATTCTAGTAGATGTCCATTAAGCATTGGCCCATTCCACCGGCCCATTATATTGTCCTATAAATAGAACTTATATTATCATATAATGACACACTTATGAATAAGAAATACAAGAGTTCTCTCATCCTTTTCTCTTCTTCATCTCCTCTCTATCTTTGTTCTCTTTATCTATCACTTTATTTCATAACACTTTGTTAATTTTGTGTTATTATTCTAAAACGAAAAATAAAAAGGAACGGGAAGAGTATTAATATCTTTAGGCACTTTGTCAAAAATCTAATACTAATATGGGGAAAATACTTTATTAATTACTCCTCTTGTTTCTTTTTAAGTGTCATTTTAGAATTGTAACACTAAATTAAGAAAGTGTATTTTTGTACATTATCTTTCTATTATACCCTCATCATAATTCATCAATCAATTCCTAATTTTTTGCATGATTTTTCCAATAAATTATTGTTATACACAAAAAAAAAATTAATATGTTATCTTTCTCTCAAAAGAAACTATTGTTAGTAACCAAAAAAACAAACTATTGTTAGTTACTACTATATCTCTTTCTCTAGTAAGAAGCAATTGTCAATTTTCTAAATATTGTACACATCTATTTAAACTAGCCGCTGTGCCCGTTTGTGTAATCGATATTCTTTTTTTCGTGTGTGATCGATATTCTGTATTGTGCAAATATAAATAATTGTTTAATCTTCTTTTTTATTGGACTTTGTTAATTGATAATTACGTAACCTCCTTTTTTTGTGGTTAAATATTAAGAAGAAAAAAAATTACTATAAGAAAATTGAAAACCTACTTTTATGTGGAAGTTGTGCTTAGTTATTAAGAAGAAAAAAAAAATTATTTACTAAAAAAAACTGAAAATCTATTTTTATGTGGAAGTTATTTTTTAAGGGTAAAATTGGAATAATAAAAAAGTCATCCAAAAAATTTGTATCCCCTTTATATATTAGTATAGATAACTACTTAACCTACTTTTTTTCGTGGCTAGTTATTAAGAATAAAAATATATATTTGTTTTTTACTATAAAAAAACTGAAAACCTATTTTTATGTGCAAGTTGTGCTTAGTTTTTTTTTTATAGTTTTTTTAAGGGTAAAATAGGAATAATGAAAAAGCCATCTCAAAAATTTGTATCCCCTTTATATATTAGTATAGATATTTTAAGTCAATATAACAATTATTCCAACATTAATCAGAAGCTAAGAAAAAAACTTATTTTTCCTCAAACTCCTTTAATCAAAATTAAGGTTTCATCTACCACTTTAATCAATGCTACATTCACACACATAGATTTGAATGTTGAGATTACTCATTTACCAGATTTAAATTTTGATGTTGAAACATCATTAACAAACCAATCTATAGTTGATTTAGAGGAGTCAAATGAAGATAATTCTGAAGAGGAGACATAAGAGAGTAACAATGGTACTGGTACTAGAGCTGTCAAAACAGGCTAGCCGGTCAGGCCGCGGGCCACATCTGGTCGGTCTACAAGTCCAGATGAAAAACGGGCCTACAAAAATAAGGCTTGAGTCCGGAACGGTTCAGGCTTTTGGTCCAACCCAATTTTTTTTTTCTCTACTATTATGCATATCAAAATTAGACACCCAAATTAATATAAACTATTGCAAGAGTCAAGCACATGAGAAATTGTTAAAAACCTCTCTATTTTTTTTTTATCACGAAGACAAAGCACTTTAGAAATCAACAAACCAACCAAGTCGTGATATGATCAAACAACGGTAAGAAAAAATACAAGCTACTTGACTAATAATATAAACGAAGTTCAAATTATCGAAACTCCTACAAATCCACCAAAATAACATAAACTTAGTTTAAATTCTTCAAAGCAAAGTTCAAATTCTATTTTTTTTTTTAAAAATCATCTCAATGACCTGGTCAATCTTCACAAATTTCCATCATATTTATCGATATTATTGTCACCATCTAGTTCTATAAAATAAAATAAAAAAATTGGTTGTTAAAAATAAAGATATAAATTTTTTGGTTAATTAAATATTTGAAAAGTAATAAAACTTTAATAGTCATACTTTCAAACTCATATAAAGATATAAAAAATTTTTAGGAGGAAAGGTGAGGGACGAGGAGGAGAGCAAATTTTCTCATAAGCTCACTTTTTGCTTCCTCCCAAATTCGGGGATTTGGAGGGGAGGGGAGGGAAAGAAATATGAGTTGCTATAATTTTAATTACTTTGACATAAATATCCTCATTTATTTTAAAATGTCAAAATTATCCTTTTAAAAATTTATAGTTAAATTAAATCACACTGATTTTTTTTTTATTGCTTGCATTTTTTTTTTTCGTTCCTAATAAACTTGCTTATTATTTTTTTCAAGTTTTGTTGTTTGCTGATTATTTGGAATTGTATATATAATAGTATGTTAACACGTGCCCTGTATAGGATTATTTTCTTTTTTAATATCATTTATGTGTTTATTTTGATATATTATTTGAGTAATTTGGTTTAAAATTCTACGATAAAATTGTGATAGGTTTTGCATGATATAGATTTAACGATGTTACAAAATAGAAGCGAAATGAAGAGTATTACTTTGCTTTCCATTTTACACTATCAATGAGATAGATTTTTTATCTCATCTTCATCCCCGAAACTATATAGTAATCCTATAAATATAAAATTATTGTAAACTTCATTCTCAAATGAAACTATGGTTTAATTATAGAAAATCTACATTATGTTCATTGTCCAACACGAGATAATTTCTATTTATTTCAATAATATTTATTTTATATGTTATTTTTTCTGTTGAAGGTTGTTTGTCTTTTTTCATTTTATATTATTTAGAATGTTGTCTATATTTTTTCAATTGTCCGTGAGATTGATTTCTTTTAGTTTATTTGAGTATTGATTTCTCTCTCTCTCTCTCCCATCTCCGTCGTAGGACTCTATAGAGGCTCCATCAATAATAAAATAATTGCTAATTCTATATTGTTTTTTTAATGAATATCAATAAAAATTTCGTACTAAGTTATCACTATCTTCTATATACACTTTTCAACACGGAGATCACTTTCCATCGTGATAAATAAAATTTTGAATAAATTATTCCCGTGATAAAATATGAAATATGAAAATATGGATAACCTCCGTAGTCGGAGTTTAAATTTTAATTAATCAATGTGTATTTTTAATAGTCGAGAGGAAAGTACTCCCAGTTTTTCATTCTACACCATTGAGAGACTCTCCCCCCCCCCCCCCCCCCCCCCCTCTCTCTCTATTTCTATCTCTTTCTCTCCCATTTCTATTACATGACTCTATAGTGGCTTCATCAACAAAAAATAGTTAATTATATATTATTTTTTTGATGAATATCAATTAAATTTTTGGGCCTGGTTCTAAATATGATCTACATACCATTTTCATCATGGGGATCACGTTTCTTCATCCTAGATAACATTTTGAATAAGTTTTCTCCACGATAAGATATGAAATATTAAAATAAGAATAGCTCCGCAGTTGGAATTCAAATTTTAATTCGACAATGTTTATTTTTAATAGTGGGTAAAAAGTACTCACCATGTCTCATTCTCCAACACCGAGTCTCTATCTATCTCTCTCTCTCAAAATCTTCTATTTTATTTTTGTCTCTAGTGAACGTAATTTTTTCTTCAAAATAAAATAAAATGTTTTTATATAAAAATAAAATATAAGTGTACATATATGTCATAAGCTATTTTTTGGGTTCAAGATTTCAAGTGATCTTGTCCATTAAAAAATAGTGTACTTTCTTATTTCAATTTGTTTCATAGTAATCTAAATATAATTTTTCCTTCATTTACAAAATTTAAATATTAAAAATGTACCAAGATAGTGTAGCACAAGTGGTAGATACTTGGGCCCCTTAATCATTTGGTCATGAGTTCGATCTCTAACCAGTGCGTATGGAGAAGCATTTCTTGGGAGAGGTCAACCCTTTGAATGGATCTCAGTTACCTCGAGAGGATTAGTCTCTCCAGTTGCGCGCGGAGGATACCACTAGTTTTCCGCCTAAGCAATTAATATTGAGAATGCACGTCCGTGAGAATCTTGTAATGTATATAATAAAGATTAGAGCTTCTACGAAAAAATATATAATATTAGAGAAGCTCTAATTGAGTGATTCTTCAAAAAAAAAGTGACAAAAAAAAAAAACTCTTTTGGTTAATAAAAATATAAACTTTTGATTTTTGATTGAAGTAATAATAAGGTAGTTTTTATTATAAAAAAAAATAAGGTTGTTTTTCTACAAAAATAGATAGTAGCTTTCCATAAAATTAAAATATTATAAAAATTATATTATTGTTTTCAATGAGATTCGAACAACAGACCTTATACTAATAATAAGGTAGTTTTCTCTAAAAACAAAAAAAAAAGGTAAAATTCCATATAATGTTATAAAAATTGAATTATTGTTGTCAATGAGATTCGAACTACATACATCGTGCTAAAAGCTCCGCATAAGTAGAAACTCTATAATAATGACATGTAGGATTATTTTCTTAAAAATGCACGAGAAAGCTCCGTGGGAATCTCGTAATGTATATAATAGAGATAGAGATTTGTTACATTGACTTTTTGTTTTACTATATATTAGTATGTTCCGTGCCGTGCACGAGATTATTTTCTTTTTTAATATTATTTATGTGTTTATTTTGATGTATTATTTGAGTAATTTAATTTAAAATTCTACGATAAAATTGTGATAGGTTTTGCATGATATAAATTTAACGATGTTACAAAATAGAAGCGAGATTAAGAGTATTATTTGGAAGTAACAACTACTCCTATATAAATACGGTACACAATGCATGCGTATCTATATATATATTATTTAGGAGCTTTTCCTCAAAGCATAACATACACGTGGCAATCCCACAATGATTCTACTCTCACATTGTTTTGGCAATTAATGAATTAAATGATTTAGTTCAAAAAAAAAACAAGGATCAAAGTACAAGCATAATAAAAACGTGGTGTGCTCAAATTATGCAATTATTTCTCTAAGACAATCTATAAGCAATTAATTAATGAATTAAATGATTTAGTTAAAAAAAATATAAAAAAACAATCTCTAAGCATTTAATTAATACACTTTTTTTTGAACAAATCAGACCACATAAGCAAAGACAATATAAAAAAAACATTTCAAGCAAATCCTTAAAAAATAGCTATTTTGAATTTTGATCAAAACCTTAAAAAAATAGCTATTTTGAATTATGAATTAGTATCAAAACCTTAAAAAAAGTAGCTATTTTGAATTTTGATAAAAGCTTTAAAAATGCTATTCTTAGAATTATTTCCATATAGCTATTTTGAATTTTGATATGCTAACTATTTTGAATTTTGATCCACAATTCTTAGAATTAAATGCTATTTATTTACTGTTTAAAGTCATTGTACCTAAGCAATTGACTTATGTTCATGTGTTGTCATTATACCTACAAAAGGAAAGGCAATATTCATTTTTTTTCCACATAATCTCCCTATTAAAATCTGTGAATCCGTATTAATGGCCCGAATATCTCCCCACGAAAAATATATTCTACCTAATTTGACTTTCACAAATTTAATAATTAATAGAATATTCCTTAGGTTTATGCTTTATTTTGACCTATTTTACATCTATAAATAGTCTACACAATGTTATTTTCTATTCATCACACCCAATCTCAATACCAATTCTCTTATTTACAAATTACAAATTTACAAATTCTAATGGCTCCAAAGTACGATTCAATTGCTTATTTGAATGCCTCAAAAGAAAACTGGAATGTGATGGTTAGGTTTGTGCTTAAAAAGAAACAATTCAAATAGTTACCTATTTTAGAATTTGAGAATTAATTCATATATACTATATAGTCAACCATATGCAAAACTTCAGAGATACTCCCTTAATTGTTGCTAGCCTCACAATTCTATATATACATGTGCGTTTCCATTTCAAAAAATATGGTAATGATACTATAATTTTATATTGGTTGAATAAAATTTTATTTCTTGAGTAGTTTTTCCTTTTTATTTCACTCTCACTATTTCCTTTAATTTGTCATTTTTTCTTAGTTTTGCGGGTTTAGTCTATTTTTATTTTTTTAATTGTTGGATATTTGCAGATTTTGCAGGTCTCTTGCTATTTTGTAATGCATTTCTAAAATATTAGTATCAAAGTTATTCTTGAATTTGTGAGTGAGTTTTATTCGTTACGGTATGTATTTACAAACTTTTGTTTGTTCTGAGATACGATTCTATTTTTTATATACTGGACATGTCCTGTTTACATTTTTGTTTATTCTCATACTTCAATCTTCAAACTTATATTTATACTTTTTATTTGATTGTACATGTCAACTAAAGGGGCAAGTGACAAAGTAAACATTGATGCGGTTTGATTTTATTATGTTTGCTATATAGACCAATTTGTAGTTTTAGATTTAAAGATTGTATTTTATAATTTATATAATTTGAATGCAATATTGTAATATAGTTATATGGGGATTTATTTCAACCAACAAAAAACGAATATTGGTCTTTTTTCTATACTATAAAGTTGGTCTCTTAGTAATAGAAAATATATAGAATATGTTTTTTAGCAATAAAATTATGGGATGGTTCTTAATTATCAGCTAATGCGTTTTTAGGTAGGCAATACAAGACGATACATTAATTTATGAAATATTAGTCAAGAATTAGTTTAATAAATTAAATTTACGCATAATATTTTTGCACTATTATTTTTTTTGTTCAACATATATACGTTAAGTTGATTTTATGTTTTTATAGATTATTGGTGGGAAAGATAGTGGGAGATATGATAAAAGTCATCACATTTTTATAAATTTGTTCGATCGCGCTCAATACTAAAATTTCTTTTTACATGGGAGGATTAATTCTTTATAAAATTTATCTAGATGATTTTCTATTGACGGGAAAGAAAGTGGGAGATATGATAAAAATGTCTTTTTACATGGGAGAGTTAATTCTTTATCAAATTCATATAAATGATTTTAAGATTTTATGGATTATTATTGACGGGAAAGAGAATGGGAGATATCATAAAAGTCATCACATTTTATAACTTTGTTCAATTGTGCTCAAAACTAAAGTGTCTTTTTTTTTTAGATATAAACAAAGTACTCTTTACATAATACCCTTTTCCAAGATGTTTAACATAAAAATAAATTAATTAATATATAAACAACGGGAATATGTAAAATTAAAAGTTAAAAAATTATTAAATTTGTTATTGTGGACTACACATATGAACACACAATTAAGTACTTGATTTCACAAAATACAATAATAAATTACTGTTAAAAAAAATTGGTATATTAGTACATTAGTAATATATCATGAATCTCTCCATTTTCATTTATACCTAAA
Organism: Trifolium repens; assembly: GCA_030408175.1. Classification (NCBI taxonomy): domain Eukaryota; kingdom Viridiplantae; phylum Streptophyta; class Magnoliopsida; order Fabales; family Fabaceae; genus Trifolium; species Trifolium repens. Next base: position 21,926,200 of record CP125840.1, read on the forward strand.
AATGAATCACTCAACATGTTTAAATTCTCTTGCTTGAAATGGAAAGTTTATATTATCAAATAATACATATAATTAAATTAAATGAATTATTAATGGATGGCAATGAAACTTGATGAATTAGTCCATATATAAAATAAAAAAACTTGATGAATTAAATTAAATGGAAAATAACCAATCAAATAATAATATGTACATGTTTTATTAATATAATAATAATTATAATATGCACGGTAGGCAAATTTTTTACTATTTTAAATTATACCAGAGGACTAAAACTTTCAACAGTATTTGAGATCATCTTAAGAATGACGCAATGAAAAAATTCTTTTTAAAATATTAGTTTCTATTATTAGTTAATTTTAGTCTTTATTTACCTTTTTGTAACAAAAAAAAAGGACCAAAGTTCCAATTCAAACCTTCTCCGACAGAAATTAACAATAATTTTTGTAACATTATATTTTTTACATGAGGCATTTTTATATAACATTTATACGAGATATTATATTTTTACTCATATATTAATATACAAAACTATTTTTTTGTAAATTATACAGGGTATTTTTTTTATTTATATGAGAACTATATTTATATTTATATTCATATATCAGTATGGAGAAATATTTTTGTTTATTTTGAAATTTATATTTCTCTTTTTTATTTATAATCTATAAGGGACTTATGTATTTATTTATATATTAATATGGGAACTATATTGTTTATTTTTTATATATTAATACAAGGACTTTTTATATATAAATTATGGGAGGTTCATATTTATTTAATTTTTGAAGGAAATTATCTGAGCTTCTATATTTGTTTTATTTGAAGGTATTGATGTGGAAATGAAATAATAAAAGATATATTGGAATAATTTCTTTAGGTTTTCTGTTTTGTAATTGTTTTTTTTAGATATAGTGTCATTTTAATTATTTAAATTATATAAGATTGTAAATATTTATTTCATAATATAAATCATTTTCCATATGCAATAAAAAAAAATTAAATTTTCAGTTTAAAGTAAAACATATTTTTTATAAGTCAATAAATCTACAACATTTTTTTTATAGCCATTTATTAATACGGGGTCTTATTTGTAATTTAGACGGGACTTATATCTACTATATTCATATATTAATTTGAGATATTTTTTTTAATTTTTACGGGGCATATATTTATTCACACATTTAAATACGGGGTCTTTTTTGTTTTGTAATTTCTATAGGTACCTATATTTATAATCATATGTTAATATACATGGTCTATTTTTCTTCTTTTTCTTTTGTAATTTATAAGAGACCTATATTTATACTCACAAATTAATATATGTGGGCTATTTCTTTCTAATTTATGAGTCCGTGAGTCTATATTCTTACTCATTTATATGAGGACTTATATTTATATGAGATTTATATTTTTAGTTATATATTAATACAAGACTTTTTTATTTTGTTGTAGTTTTTTTATTTTGTTGTAGTTTATATGAGATCTATATTTATAGTTATATATTAGTAATCCGCTGTTCAAAAAAAAAAGTTATATATTAATAAGAGCTCCTATTTATACACATATGTTAATACAAGACCTATTTATTTGTAATTTTTACGGGACCTAACTTATATTCATATATTATTACAGAGGTCTTCATTTTTAAGAAAAAATATACGAGATCTCTATTTATAGTGATATATTAATATGGGGTCTTTTTTTTTTTTTTATAATTTGGACGAGACTTATATCTATACTCATAAATTAATTTGAGATATTTTTTTTCTTCTATTTATACGGGGTTTATATTTATTTTCATATTTTATTATGGGGCCTTTTTCATTTTGTAATTGCTACAGGGACCTATATTTATAATCATATGATAATATACGGGGTCTATTTTTTTTGTTTTTATTTTATAATCTATAAGAGACCAACATTTGTACTCACAAATTAATATGTGGCGTATTTCTTTCTAATTTAAGAGTCTGTGAGTATATATTCCTACTAATTAGTATGGGGAATGTCTTTTGTAATTTATATGAGGCATATATTGCTATATTAATTGAGGAGTCTATTTTTTTTTTTTTTTATGATTTATATGTGACCTATATTTATACTTATATATTAATATAAGAATCTATTTTATTGTAACTTATATGAGGGTCTTATATTGTAATTTATAAAAACCAATATTTTTTCTCATATATTTATACAATTTTATTTTTATTCAGAAATTAATATTTTTTGTCAAATATATAGTGTTTTCATAAATTAATAATAAATTTAAGTTTGCACTCTAAAGTAAAATATATTAAAATATATTTTTTTATAAGTCAATAAATCTAAAAACGCATTTTTACCCGTGCTTGGCACGGGTCTGAATACTAGTTAGTCTATTAGATGCAAGATTATTTACCCCAATAGTATTTGTGTAATTATCGTGAAAATATATAGCATTATAATTTATATCATCTTAATATCACATAAATAATAATTTGTATTAATCAATAATGTAAAATAAGAAAATTATATCGATAATGTATTACTAAAATCAATGAGTTTATTTATTTAAAACGCAAATTAGATAAAGTTTGATCAATAATTGTTCTCATAAAAAATTGAATATATTAATAATTTTTTTAGTTAGTATAGATATACAATATCTATCAAATACATTAATAATTTTTTTAATAAATTCTACAAAAAAAAATTTTACAATTTTCTACAGAATTAGAGGGACTATATAGTAAAATTTACTTCTCATTAAGATTCGGGCTTTCTTTCTCGGAAACGAAAAAGAAAAGAATATGCGAATATCTAGGAATATAGTCCAAATGTCGAATGGATAGTGGTTGTTTAGAAAAACACTTAACAAACACTCCAAGTCGGTATCCACGTTACGTTTTTCATTCTCTCTTTTCCTTTTTCTTTTCCCCTTTTTTTGAACAACTCTTTATTTTTTAATCAATTAAATAATCAATATTAAATCATTAATTAGAACTTAGGTTCCGAATTCTGCTATAAATACACCCGAAAATCACAGCCCAGAGTTTTCAAGCCCCAACCTTCCAACGCAGAAGAAACACACTTCTTCTCCTCTCTTCACTCCTTTCTCTCTCTCTCTCTCTCTTTCTAGAATCTTCCAATATTCTTTTCACTTTTCACATAACTCACCGAGTCACTAAAACGAGTCATGGAATCTAAACCCTTGAACGCTATTAAGATCCTCTATAGCTACGGTGGCAAGATCCTTCCTCGTTCCACTGACGGTGAACTCCGTTACGTCGGCGGTCACACCAGAGTTCTCTCCGTTGATCGTTCAATTTCATTTTCAGGTTCGTTTATCTGAATTTTCTTTCCTCTCTCTCGAATTTCACTATTCAGTTGTTTCGTTCTTGGTATTTATCGATTACTGGTGATGTTTTGCAGAATTGATGGTGAAACTCGAAGAATTGTGTGGTTCATCTGCGAAGTTAAGATGTCAATTACCAAACGGAGACATGGAAACGTTGATCTCCATCACCAACGACGAAGATTTAGCTAATATAATCAATGAATACGAACGTGTCTCATTGAAATTAACTCATCCGTTGAAGATCAGAGCCATTCTTTCGCAACCGAAATCGCTCGTGAAAATTTCTTCTGATCCGTCATCTGCTTCATCCAGTGCCAGTCGTTCTCCTTCCAGATCGCCTCATACCTCCGCTGAATCGCTGCCGTACGCGGTGGCGTATCGTATCGGACGACACAGTCGCTCGCCGCGTGCGCCGTTCGGTTATTCGTTCGGCGTCAAGAATGGATCGGCGAAAGCTTGTTGCAATATGGGCCAGTTCGGTGGAAGCCCAAGGTCCTTGTATTATGGGCCTCGTTGCAATAATTACTGCCATTAAGGACATAGATCATAATATTTAATTACAGTAAATACTACTATATGAATGAAAAAAAAAAAAAATTATTCAACGAAGGACTCAGAACAAGACAAAAAAGAGAGATGAGGAGCGTTATGGAATTCAGATTTTTGTTCTTATAAAATTTTGATATGTGGTTGAGGTTCTAAGTTTTTTATTTGAGCCTTAAATTTTTTTGTTGGAAATGGTGGCTACTTGCCATGGAGTTTTTTTTATTTTATACAAATTATGTTAATTAATTTTAGGGTTCCGTTTACCGCCGTTTGATACTGACAATTTTGCAACGTGTCCTGTGCATGCCGCGTTTGATTCCGTCCCTCTCGTGTCGTTTGTTGCGTGGTTCTCGTTCAAATCACACATATATTGGTGTGAATATGGTTATTTATTTTTTATGTTATGTTGTTATTATAATTGGGTAAGTAAGTTCCATTTAATTTCTTGGTCAATATGATTATTCTTTTTTTTTTTCCCTGAAAGATTATTATTTTATTTATATGAAAAAAATGAGTTTTTTTTTTCTGAATATGAGATTATTCTTTTTGATTTGTATTATTGTTGAACTAATCCTTATATATGCGTGGTCTATTTAATTTTCTTCCAATTTGCAGGTCAATAATAGGAGGATGGAGACTCGGTACCGTAAGGTGTGGGAATTTCGGAAGAGGACAAAACGTTTGAACGTTCTTGAAATTGGAAGGCCAATTTGTCTAACAGATGTTCGCATATAGTGATGGATTAAAGAACTTGAGTACAAATAAAAACAAATAAACCTTGAATTTAGATTTATCACAAAAAAGAACTTTAATATTTTAATAATATATATGGATGGTATAAATCATATCATACTGATGTGGATACCAGCTAAGGAGAACAAGAATAAGAAATATCACAAACTTTAGATTCAAATTGAAGATAAAAAAGGTATACAAAATTAAATTTTAAACAATTTTGAGATATGCTTCTCATCAAGACCAAAACCAACAATTTAATAAAAACAATTTTATACAATTTTTTTTAAGTAATATATTGATTAAAAATTTCATTATCAAGATGAATGAATTAGTGGGTGATCAAAGTTCAAATTTCGACTTCCGCAACTACGATCGGGAGAAGGCTGTAACTACTTATATCAGAACTGATTTCCGGTGGTGAAACAAAAAAAAATTCAAATTTCAAATATATTAACGTCTTTATTAACTGAATTATATTTACGTAAATATTTTGAGATACTTCTTATCAAGACGAAAACCAATAATCATAGTATACTATTACAAAAAATCAAAATCAATAATGAATGTAGTGACCAAAATGGATAACCTTTGGTGGAGCACGTCGGCCAGTTGGTTGCTTGGCAACGTCACATTATCTAGGCATATTTTTAGAGCTTTTTGGTGGGTTCAACAGGCCACTTTTATGTTTTTGGCAACGTCACTTTTTTAGTTAAAAAACAGGCCACTTTTTATACGATTAGATGAAGTCGAGAAATACTAGTAAGTATCCATAAATTTATATCTTGCAAAAAATTAGTGTAGTAAAATTATATAGATCAACATAGCATAAAAAGATTCTTATAGATAAACAACAACATCCAGTAAATAAAATTATTCTTGCAGAGTACATGATGAGGGAGTAAAAGCTATCGGTGGAGTACATTGATGATCATGTCATACACAGTGGATATCGAATAGAAAAATTGGTCCAGTCTTTAAAAAAAAAATCTCCCATTGTTAACACTATGAAAAGAATGTCAATTTCAAGATCATTGCAAATTGGTCCAATTCTTTATGGTTCATTTTGAAGAAGAAGATTTTTGACAATATTTTGAAGAAGAAGATTACAACCATGTTTTGTTTGAAGGTCTTAGAGAGTAGTTGACCATTATTTAATTGTTCAAAGATTGAGATTTTTTTTTAAATATAGGTTCCTCAAAAGATTGTTCATTGGTGTGTGGATAAAAGTTCCTAAATTGCCTATCTCTATAATGCTAAGAGATAGCCAATATTGCCTATATAATCCTAAATTGCCTATATATTTACTCGCGCGAGCGCACACAGACAAATACGTATACCAATTTTTATTTAGAGGGAAAGAAGAAAAAAAAAAAAGAAAAAAAACTAAGATATTCAGGGCCTAAACACTCCGAAAGCATCACGAATAATGTGGGATTTCCACAACTTTATATTATCCATATGTTTTTTTTATTAAATTATGCTAACCAATCCACAAACTCATTGCCTTCTCCTTCATTCCTATTTCTCCAAATCTCCCAAGTTTGACAATCTTGTATAAAAAATTCAATAGGGTTTAGTACCATAATCTATGCCTCTTTTTCAAAAAAAAAAAAAGAAAGAAAAAAGACCATATATAACTTTATCAATTGAAATATTCAAATGTAATAATTTGAAATATATGAGAGTAAACAAATTCAAATTTCTAATTTTTAAGTGTTATTTAATATTTCTTAAATTTAGCTTAGACAAAATACTCTACAAATTTCTTTCATATTGAAAATTCTCCAAATTGATTATTCTAACAAGAGAATTTAGATAGAAGAATTTGAATTTCCTCAAAAAATTACTTTACCTCAACATTCTCTCATCCAATCATACTTTTAAGGTTTTGGATGGAGATGTAGCGTCTATCTTTGTTATGATCTTAATTGGAGCATTTAATCTGATGTTTCTCCCGAGCTCCCCAGACTTTCTACAAGTGGAGCTGTGGTTCGACTTGGTGTGGGAGCGGAAGCGGATCCTGGTATTGGATCAACTATAGGATGTGAGAACTCACTCATAGGGGAGATTGTTGGATTTCAAATGTGAGTGGTTAAGTCTGACATCGACTTTGAATAAGAAGAATGTTGAATTTATAAGGTGACTCATTAGCCTAATAATATCTTAAGGTTTTGGATGGAGATATGATATTTCTCTCTTATGATCCGATATTTTTCTGAACTTTCTAGAAAAGTAGATAACTAAACATATTTTTTTTAAAAAAAGTAATTGTTAAATTAAATCATAGACCTACTGATGTACATGCAGGTGGTGCTTGTCGAGTCAAAGTGATATAAAAAGTATAAATCGTTTATCTTGAGACTGTTATTTTAAGAGTTGGGAATATCCAATTTATGTGGAGGTGGCTCTTCAGAATTGTTTGTGGAAGGGAACACTAACGACGGAATTGCAAGTCTTTGTTTGTTTAACAAACAAAGAAGGAACGTAACTGCTTGGAACGCCAATTGCTTCATATCCAACTTGTCAAATTTGTGTTCACAACAATGTTGAGGATTCTCCAAGAGATCTGGAGATGTCAAGATGTCAAATTTGTGTTCACAACAATATTTATTAGTTTAGTAAAATAAAAAAAAACTTATTAGTTACTACTCGGTAACTCGTACAATGTTTAGCATGATTCTTATGCTAATTTATAAATTTTCACTAATAAAATTATATCTTGCTAAGTTATCTTTTTATAAACTATTTTAATAAATCTATAATAAGTTGAAAACAAAATCACTTGTGGTCTTGTGGACATATTATAATTTGTGACGATCACGACCCAATCTCATGACCAGCGCACAAGCTAACACTAACTCATTATATATTTAGCATGACAAGCCTAATATTAGATAATCTATACATCTTTCTAAAATACAGAACAATTGAAATTTGGAAATGTCTCATCTATTTTCATAACATTCTGAAGTTCTAATCCTCTCTCTCAAATTACTATGAGCACTTAACTCATAGGCTCTACGTTGCAGCAAACGGCTTTCCATCCTGACACTCACAAAACAATCAAGTATAACACATCAATTGAAGTTCCAATCACAACCATAATTGTAATTCACCCCAAATAATTTCACAAATTTCAAATGAATTATATAGTTCACAAAAATGTATGTTTAAGGTAGAAAACTAACAATTCATCAACATGTTTTTTCCATACGAAAAAGATTTAAACAGAAACAGCCACAAAACAAATTCGGTATTCACAATATCAATTCAAACATTCACAACCGGCAATTCCAATAAAAAATAAAGTTCTCAACAACCTAGTATCTACATTACAAAATCAGACACACATAATTCCCTATGCTCAATATTTTGTTACAAACCGGTAGAACATCAATAACTTTAGGCTAAAATATGATTTTAGTTCATGCAATTATATTTCATTTTGAAAAAAGCCTACGTAAAAGAAAAGTTTTATTTTAGTCCATACAAAATCTCAAAATTTTTAAAATGGCCCATGAGCAGGATTCTCCGATGACATGTCACGATTTTTTTTGACGTGGCCTAACTAGAATTTAGATTTGACATGTCCAATTACTATCTTCTTCGTGCTTCATTATAGTGAAAAAGATACGCATTTTTTTGAAAATAGGAAAAAGAAATTTAATTTTATAAATTTTTAAAAAATGACAGTATATTAGTCCACGTCAGCAAAAATTGAACACGTCAACTCTAAATCATAGTCAGTATCTGCCACGTAAAAAAAAATTGTGATATATTATCATAGAATCCTGCTCAGAGACTATTTTAAAAGTTTTGAGATTTTGCAAGAATTAAAATGAATTTTTTTTTACAGGAGTTATTTTCAAAATAAAGCATAATTGCGGGGACTCTTTAAGCCATAATTCTATCATTCTACTACTATAAAAGACTTAAAGAAATTTTTGTAAACATTGATTCTTGCTCTTCTAATCTAAGAATTTCACTACTACTTGTGAGAATCACAATGGGAATTTCTCTTTCTCATACATATCGGGGCGGATAACCCAAGGCAAGTTCATTTACGGGTTATGATAAAAACCCGACCCGAATTCAAGTAATAAAGCGAATTTGAACTGAAACGAGCGAAGGAGGAAAATAATGATGGAATTGAATAGAGCTCTAGAGAATCGTAGTTTAGCAGTTTCCACGGTCCAAGAAAAGGGTCGTTCTCTTTTTACTAATAGGGATTTCTACCCAGGTTTTTTTTTCTCTCTCTAGAACTAGTTTGAATGAAAATTAAAACATCAATAACCAACGTTAAAATGTGTGTGTGTTGCATTGCAGGGGAAGTGATTATTAGCCAAGAGCCATATGTTTGTGTTCCAACCCACAAAAGGTGTGATGGATGTTTAGCAACAACTAACCTTAGCAAGTGTTCACGTTGTCAACTTGTTTGGTATTGTGGAACACCATGTCAGGTCTTCATAACACCCTAAACAATGTCTTCTTTTTTCATTTTATGTTTGAAAGTCAACTATATATTGATAATAGGTTTAAATATGATTTTAGTCTATGCAAATATAGGCTCTGTTTGATAAAAAATAGCGAATAGCTGATAAGCTAGCTTATGATGGATAGCTTATAGCTTATATCGAATAAGCTAGCTGATTGAATTTGTAATGTTTGGTAAAATTAGCGGTTGAACTAGCTTATAAGTATGAAATGACATAAAAAAAGTATGTTTAATTAATATTTTATTTTTTTCAAGTAAAATGATAGGGGTAAAATTGGAAGAAAATAAAATAAGTTATAAGCTCATAAGCTACTTGAAATAGCGTTTGAAAAATAAGCTATAAGCTAGTAAAATAAGCTATAAGCTCTTTTTTAAAAATTGTTATCAAATAGTGCTTTTAGCTTATAAGCTATAAGCTAGTTTATTTGCCTTCCCAGAGCCATAGTGTTTCTTTGTTTTAGTTCTGGGAAGTTTTTGTTTGGATTCAGTATGTGCAAATCCAAATATTCTTACTTTTAGCCCTTGTGATATCATACGCGGCCCAATATAATAATGACATGTGGCACCACATGGCTCAGTAGGTGACTTTAGGAACTAAAACCAAAAAACAACATATCTGTAGCGACTAATATCATATTTAAACCTTGATAATATAACAGTAATATTATTGATATGATGTGTTTCTTTTGATGAAATTCAGAAATCAGAGTGGAAGTTGCATCGTCTTGAATGTGAAGCACTCTCAAGGCTAGACAACCTTAAGAGAAAATCTGTCACACCATCGATACAGTTGATGCTTAAACTTTATATTTGAAGGAAGTTGCAAGATGAGAAGGTACATGTGAAGAAAGTTTAGTTTTGAGTAATGCAATGGTGCTATTTAAGTTAGAAAGGTCTTTTCACGCTTTTACTTCTTTTTCTCGTATTACGAATATGATTGTAAAGTATAAAGTCAATGCAAACATCTATCAATGTAATAATGCTACAAAAATGCAGATCTTGTCATTTTTTCAATCAATTAACAAACTTCATCAATATTTGGAAATGCAAAAGAATCGTTAATATAAACACTGGAAATCAATATGTGCATTTGTTTGGCTTCATAAAGTTGCGTTTAAGGGCTTATGAATATGATCCTTAAAATTTATTTTTTTGGCTTTGAAAATTTTCTTGTTACAATCATTGATGATTAATATGAACATTGAACCATTATTAATGAATTTTATTTCCAGATCATTCCAACCACTGCTATGGACAACTACAAGTTAGTGGAGGCATTAGTGGCTCGTATCCTTTTCACTAGTTTGGTCTTAACACTTAAGCTTTAGTGCAATGAACGTAGATTTTTCTCCGTTTTACAACATGTCCACAATGATTGTTCTTTTTAACACTCAATTCAATGAAGACATGTCTGACATCAAAGAGGAGCAGCTGGTGTTGTATGCACAGATGGCTAATCTTGTACACTTAATACTACAGTGGCCCGAAATCAATATAAAAGAGATTGCAGAAATTTTTTCCAAGGTTGTTTTATGCTTCAAAACATAAATTTGTTGATATAATTGTCATCAATTGTTCTCATGAGAAATCACACCCAGGACTCTCAAAGTTATGATGATCTTTTTGTTCCTGCAGTTTGCATGTAATGCGCATACCATTTGTGACAGTGAGTTGAGACCTTTGGGAACAGGATTGTATCCTGTTGTTTCCGTTATCAATCACAGGTAACCACTTAACTTATTCTTTGTTCCGAAAATAATGTCTTACTATACTGTTTTTTGTTATTCCTCTAATCGTGATTTTACCATATAGCTGCTTGCCCAATTCAGTGTTGGTTTTTGAAGGAACGGTAGCATCAGTACGTGCTTTGCAACATGTACCCAAAGGGACTGAGGTATGTATTTAGTTCACTTGTTTACAAAAAAGGCAAGAGATTATTTACACAAACTCAGCAAAACTTGGGTTTAGAGTTAGGATTTAAGCATATTGTTTCATAATTGTAGGATTTCCCATTGTGAATTCCATGGTTTCTCGGATTTTAACCATATGCTTCTATATCTCTGCAAGCATAGGTTCTCATGATTAGCTTCATATATTTTGTGTAAACTTAAGCTTAATACTTGCTATTTTCTGTATTTCTTTAAGGTATTGATAAGTTATATAGAGACAGCTGGAAGCACCGTGACTCGACAAAAGGCTCTCAAAGGGCAGTACTTATTCACTTGTGTTTGTTCCCGCTGTTCAAAAGTGGTACTTACCATATTCACTTAATCTGGAATATTTTCTTGTTGTCTTGACATCATAGCACTTGCTATTTCAGTAAGATTGGCAAGCTGTCATTTTCTAATTCTGTTAAGTTAGTTTTGAAGGGTCAGTATGAAGATGTTCAAGAAAATGCAATTCTAGAAGGATATAGATGCAAAAATGAAATATGTGATGGTTTCTTGCTCCGCACAACTGGTACGGTCTACGACTCCAGTAAAAGGAACATTATAATCTTTTACTGTCTATTAATTTGTAGTCGGATGGCATTAAAAACTGAGATTAAAAATAAATGGCCTACAATGTGTTACTGACCTTTGATTTTTTAATTTTGTTGTTGTTCTGTTTAAATTAAAGACGGAAAAGCATTTCAATGCGAAGAATGTGGGTTAGTTAGAGACAAGGAAGAGATAAAGCAAATTGCAACTGAAATTAAATTGCTATCAGAAGAAGCTTCTAAGCCTTCTTCCAGTGACGGTATCCTTTAACATTTATGTCTAGAATTTGTAACTGCAATTGCTGTCGCCCCCGAACTATTATGTTTGGCATTCCAATCTTTCTTTCTTACCTTTTATGGAAGCTTTAATCCATGTACAAGGGAAATTGGTTTTTAGTTTATGTCTACGAAGTCAAATCCTTGACTACATGTAGATTATCAAGATGCTATTTCCATATATAAAATGATTGAGAAACTGCAAACAAAACTATATCATCCTTTCTCAATCAATTTGATGCAAACACGAGACAATTTTGAAGGTAAGCCCATTTTTGCAATAAGTGATTTTTGAACTGTGAATTAATGAATCTAAATACCTGATGGTTGTCCTCTGCAGTCACTAATGAAGCTGGAACTTTGGACGGAAGCTTTAGCATATTGCAAATTGACCATACCAATCTATCGAAGTATGTCATACTGAAACTTGTATCCTCGATAAATAACAAAATAAGAAGCTTCCTTAGCATTGATTCTGTTGATAGTTTCAGTTGTTGCTTGCATTTTAAAGTTTGTCTATATTGCTCTTAAACTATTTCATATTTTTTGTTTTTCCTGGTTGAATTAGAAATTGAAAATTCCTAATGTTAACAAAATGATGCAAGACATTTGGAGGTAAGGTTGCAAGTCAGGCGTTAACTGAACATCCCAGACGTTTCAATTACATCAGTGCTATGCACGATATTTTCATATAATGTCACATAGAAGAATGTTCTTAGGAGAAAAATAGTAAACAGAATTGAGCATTCGAGAGGAATGATGTTGACATCCAGTGCTGAATATTTTACTTTTTTGCAGGAGTGTATCCTGCTGTTCACCCTCTGCTTGGATTGCAGCATTATACTTGTGGAAAACTTGAATGGTTAGCATCTGTCAACCGACTTCTACTAATTACGCATCATGCTTCTCTCCCCAACATAGTATATTTTACGTGTTTGTATATATACATATTTTTTACATCAAATTCCAATAAAAAGCTGAAGAAACGATCTAATGATATGTATTACTCATCATTAAGAAAGTTAACCTTTCTTAGGTACTCTCTCTGGTCACTATTATAAGCAAAAAATCACTTTTACATTCATTGGAAAACTGATGAATCTGGCCATCACTTTTTACATTCATTGGAAAACTGGCCAGATTCATCAGTTTTCCAATGAACCAAAAAGTGATTTTTTGCTTATAATAGTGACCGGAGGAAGTAATTGTGAACTTGTGATGGTCAAACTATTATAATGATATGATAATATATAACTAAATAATAATGTAAAAAAATTTACACCAGCAATTTATGAACAAAATGTAAACAAAATGGAGTTATATTTTTAATCAATGTCACATAGTAGAAAAAGAATAGTTATATTTTTTGGTTGTTTGAGTTCAATGGTCTCTGTATAGGTATCTCGGAGACACAGATGAAGCTGTTAAATCATTGACGAAAGCTGTGGATATACTAAGGATTACTCATGGCACAAATACTCCTTTTCTGAAAGAACTCTTGATGATGTTGGAGGAAGCTCGTGCAGAAGCGTCTTTCAAATTGTCGTCGAAAGAGGAGTGGAATACAAGTTAATTAATGGCACTAATATTGCAGCTGCTGCAGGTACAAAGCAAATCACTGGAGTTGAATCACAGAATTATTTAGTTTTATCATTATCGGTTACACTTGTTCATTCCAGAAGCTGTCAGTCACAAGAAGTTCAATATGGTAAATTATGGATTGCAGTAGTTGTTGAAGAGACCTGGTTTGCTTTATAAAATCAGGATTTGCCATTGTGACAAAGTGTCTGTCATTAATAATTTTGTATCTAAAATTATTTAGTAATGCATCATCATTAATAATATTGAATCCAAAAGAGCCTACAATGCAATGAAAAAAAGTGAAACTAAGCTTAAACTTTCCTTAGAAAAAAGCTCTTCAAATAGTCAAAGGAATGAATGAAGCAACAACAAAAGTACTCTAGAAAACTACATAAACTAAGCATCAAGTATCAATGCATATACAAAATGAACTAAGGTCAACCAATGTATCCCTCTTTGATGTCAGTATACTCTTAGTCTAAAAAAAAAGAAAAAATTATTTATAGGTGGTAGTGGCTAATTTTTTTTTTTAATTATTGTTAGGGACTAAATTGTATATTTTAATTATTGTTGCTATTTAAATGGTCTATTTTTTAATTATCACCAATGATATAATTACCACCATTTTAAATGAATCAGCATACACACGATAGCATTATGATCTCGGTTCACATAGGGACTAAGTTACCCCTGTATATATTTTTCAAATTTTCTCAAGAAACCCAAATGGATCTTCCCTCGTAACAATGAAAAAGTTCTCTAGAAAATATAAGAGTTTCAAGTGTAAGTAACTTAAAATTAAGTTTAAGCTTCGGTTTTCATTTATTATTGTTGTTATTTGTTACGATGATTGTTGTTATGCATTAATTAAGTAACTCCTTAGTGGTGTTATGCATCTAAAAAAGTAGTATGATTGAATGCATTATATTGTGAAAGTGGTTGATAGACATTATAATTCGTTAAACATAATTGAATGTTGGTTGTATGCAAATGCAAATATGTAAGATACACAATTGAAAAAAATATCAATTAATATTCACATATACTAAAGTTAATGGAAATCAAAAGAGTACAAACATTGGCCTTTAACCATTTAAAGGAGCTTCCACCACAATTCATTCGTTCAGATAATGAAAGGCCAGAGAATACTAAGGCCTTGGAGGGTGTTAATGTTCCTATAATCTCATTGTCTCAACCACACAATTTTTTAGTAAATAAAATCACTGAAGCTGCCTCTGAGTGGGGTTTCTTTGTCATCACTGACCATGATATATCTCCAAAACTTATTCAAAGTTTGCAAAATGTTGGCAATGAGTTCTTTTCTCTTCCTCAAAAGGAAAAAGAGGCATATGCAAATGACCCATCTAGTGGTAAATTTGAAGGCTATGGAACTAAGATGACCAAGAATTTAGAAGAAAAGGTTGAGTGGTTGGATTATTATTTTCACCTCATGTCTCCTCCTTCAAAGGTGGATTATGAGATGTGGCCTAAAAGTCCTCCTTCATACCGGTATGACGTTACAGCTGTAGAAACCGTTAGATTTAGAGAGAATGTTTTTGTTTAAATAAATGTCCAAATTGCGGTCTGTTATAACTTATATTATAAGGAGTAATTTTAGAGTTTGTTACAATAATACTAACACATTAAATGGACTGGGTTTTGTTGTAGTAAAAAAACATAGTTTCCACACATCTTTTCATCCGAGCCATTCAATATTGATCGAATGGTTTATATTGATAAAGTTAAAAAGTCACTTAAAATAATCTCAGCCACACATTTTAGATCGGACGGTCCTAAATTAAAATTGTGTGAAAATATTGTTACACTTTATAGCATGAAATCCGCGTCCACATTAAACTAAGAAAGGTGTAATATTTGATTGTATATTTTTTATGTGATAGGGAAGTAGTACAAGAATACAATAAAGAGATTTTAAATGTGACAAACAATATTTTGGAGCTTTTGTCTGAAGGGCTAAAATTGAAGAGCAAGACTTTGAAGTCTTGTTTGGGAGGTGAAGAAATAGAACTAGAAATGAAGATAAATATGTATCCACCATGTCCACAACCTGAATTGGCATTAGGAGTTGAGCCTCACACTGATATGTCTGCCCTTACCTTACTTGTTTCAAATGATGTTCCTGGCCTCCAACTCTGGAAGGACAATCATTGGGTTGCAGTAAATTACTTGCAAAATGCACTCTTTGTGCACATTGGTGACCAAGTTGAGGTAAAGACATGTCACAATTTAATTGATTATATCTTATCATTTATGAAGTTTGTACAAAGAATACTCTCGTTTTTTTTTTTGTCTTGGTAGGTGTTGAGCAATGGGAAGTACAAGAGTGTTTTGCATAGAAGCTTGGTGAACAAGGACTGCAAGCGCATGTCGTGGGCCGTATTTGTTACTCCTCCACATGAGGCCGTGGTTGGACCTCTTCCTCAGTTCGTTAATGATCAAAATCCAGCCAAATTTTCAACACAAACATATGCTGAGTATCGCTATCGCAAATTCAACAAGATTCCGCAATAGGAAGAAGAAGAAAAAAAGAGTAAAAGTTGATGACTGCCGCAAATTCACTATTATATCGTAAAAAATATGGCATTTTGTATTGATTACCTTATAGCACAAGAAATAAGATCATGGATTGTGATTGGTCCCATCATCAATTCATCTGTGCATATATATTAAGATTTAAAAAACATACATTTCATTTTCAAGGTCCATCTTGAAATTACATACAAAAGCAATCCTATATATATATGAGGAAAGAGAAAAAATCAAATACTTCAGTTGTTGATTCTCAGAGGAAAGAACCTTTTTTGGGAAAAAAAAGAAAAGAAGAAAACATTTTTAAATATGAGAAAAATAAGGATGGGACAAATTAAAAAGCAATTCAATTTTGAAACATTTTATTTATACTACCCTTTTCTCGCGACTAGCTAGTGGTGTGACTTCTTTTAACACATACTCAAAAGCATCTTCAACATATATCGAGTCATTCTTTGGGTGAATTTCATGCGATAACTGTAGGATGCAATAATTAGTATGAGTTGTCTGATTTTAAATTGGTGGCTGAAATTGTTCTGTAGTGTAAAATTGAGTTTATAATCTGAATAGTCCGATTTAAAATTAATGGTTGAAATCCAATACAACGTGAAACTACGTGTAATCTCTATAATGGGGAACCCAAATCCTTCATTCTTGGAACATTGCTTTTCAGGTGCGATTTAACATGGGAAAGTATAATACTTTCCCACCATGGGAAAGTTGTTGTACAACCATTGTTATAATACTTATTTTATTCGGTGGCTGTGATTGAACACAGGAAACCGTTTGTTAACTTTTTCTTTACAAAAACAACATTGTCATTCCTTATTATTTATAGGGAAATGCTTTTTGGTAAAAAAAATTTAAGGAGAAGAATTGCAAGAAGCCAAGAATAAATTCTCACTCTTGATTACATCTATAACCACTCATGTTTTTTACTAAAAAGAAGATTAAATGACATTCTCCTTTAAGATTTTGCCATGTGTTAATTCTTGCATTTCTTGAGTAAAAATTTCATGCTAAATAGCAATGCTCTTATTTATATAGATAGATATAAATACAATTCTTTGTTTATGATTTTTTTTGTTCTTGATATAGTAATGACTAATGAAGCTTGCGGTGACAAATAAGAATGAATTTTATAATTCAACCCAATTTTTTTTGTAATATTTTTATGTAATTTTTAAATTAGAGTGAAACCCTTGTTTTATTCCCTCTAATAAAAATAATAAAATCCAAAAAGCAACAAATTCTCTATAATATTCATCATCTCAAATCCAGAAAGTAAGTCCAACTTCATCATCATCTTCTCCATTCACAAATTAAAACCAAAATCTAAAGCCCTAAAACGATGGAAAAAAAAATCCCTTTAAATCAAGAACAAAAATGGTGAAGAAGAGGATGAAGAATTAGGCAAACACTAGTCCCCAGAATATGGCAAAATATCAATGTATGTAGTGTTTCAAATCTGGGATTTTGCAAATCTATTTAATTTTTATGGTTTTACCAATAGTAGAGAAAGAATCTTCTTGCTTTTCTTCTTTAATGGGATGCATTGTTTGGTGAAGATGAATTATTCATGAGAATAATACATTGAATAATTCAATTAAAATTTATAAATATTTAGTCAAATTTATGGGATTTTTTTCCAAGGATTTTCACATTTAAACCCAACCCAGAAAATTGAGAAATTGACAGCCTTTTGCAAATTTGTTTTAGCGGCCGGTGACACTTTGGGAAAAGTGTATATAGTAACTTACTCTAACGGCAATGAAAAAAAAACTCCAGGGCAATTAATCTATCATAATGATGGAGGTGTATATAGTAACTACAAATGGGAAAAGTATTATTAAAATATTGTTTTTCAATTTCCTATTTTTTTCTTCCAACCGGTGGTAACTGCCACATGTGGGTAAAAAGGCAACTTGTGCATGGTGGGAAAGTATTCAACTTTCTCATGTTAAACTCCACCTGCTTTTCAACATACACGGCTACTACGAACAATCAACTTTGTTAAAATTCATATGATAGTTCCAAAGGAGCACAGAAGCACCTCTTTAATGGGACAAAAAACTAGTAAAGAAACATTTACATCTTTACTCAAAACTTAAAGTCATTTTATTGTATATACAAATATTTATCTCTCATATTCCATTCATGTAGCCCTTTCTTCAGCAACGTGAGCCTCCTTTCTTTTATAATCATCGCTAGTATTCCTAAAACACAAGTGCGGTAACTAAAAAAAAAAACTTAGGGCTTATTTGAAACACTTCTTAAAAACTTTTTTTTAGTTTTTAAAAATTTCAAAACAAAAAATCTGCTTGGAAAAGTTGTTTCTAAAAACAATTTCTAAAAACTGTTTTCAATTTTCTAGTTTTTAAAACTAAAAAACCAAAACAGGTTTTACATGTTTTGGTTTCCAATTTTGCTTTTCACTTTTTAATATATAACTTTAATGATAAATATCTTTAATTGTATGATAATAAAAATTATAAAAAAATAATATTTTGAAAATACTTTTCGAGACGAATCCAAAAACATCTTATAATAAAGAAATTGAGATTTTGAGATCATTCAATTGTAAGATAATATCTTTGACGATTAATATCTTTAATTGTATAATAATAAAAATTATAAAAAAATTATATTTTAAAATAGTCTCCGATACGAATCTAAAAACATCTTATAATAAAAAAATGAAAATACTGATCTAATTCAAATACATATAACTTTAACGATTAATATCTTTAATTTTATGATAATAAAAATTATAAAAAAATGATATATTGAAAATACTCTTCGAGGCGAATCCAAAAACATCTTATAATAAGAAAACGGAGATACCGATCTAATTTAAATATATAACTTTAACGATTAATATCTTTAATTGTATGATAATAAAAATTATAAAAAAAAATGATATTTTAAAATACTCTCGGATACGAATCCAAAAACATTTTATAATAAGAAAATGGAGATGCTGATCTAATTCAAATACATAACTTTAACGATTAATATCCTTAATTGTATGATAATAAAAATTATAAAAAAATGATATCTTAAAAATACTCTTCGAGACGAATCCAAAAACATCTTATAATAAGAAAACGAAGATACTGATCTAATTGGAATCATACTATCCATGTACTAATATTTAGTGGTATTGTCATCATCTAGTTTTATAAAATAAAATAAAAAAAATGGTTGCTAAAAATAAAGATATACGGTAAATTTTTTGGTTAATTAAACATTTGAAAAATAATACAATTTTAATAAGCATGCCTTCAAATCCATATAAAGATATAAATTTTTTGCAGGCATTCGGGAAAGGATCAGAAAGTTTTTCGCGAAAAAAGATCAGAAACTTTTTTTTTTACCGAAAAAACTCCGAAATTATTTTTATTTGAAATCGAAACTTTTTTCCACGAAAAAATCTGTAACTTTTTTTCCAAACTTTTCTTGTCTCTAAAACTGTTTTTAAAAATTAGGTAATCAAATAACAGATTTTCTCATTTTTTCATTTGTAAAATAGTTTTGAAAATTACGTTACCAAATACATTTTTTTCTTTTCTCTTCTTAAAAATAGTTCTCTAAAACACTTTTAAAAGACACATTTTAAAAACTAAAAATTAAAACTGTTTCAAATTGGCCCTTATTTTCAACTATTTTACTTTCATTTCATTTTTTTCCTCATACTATTGCTTTGATCAAGTACAAGTAAGGGGTGTTCGTCATCCAACCTGGTCCAGTTGTCCTATGGAATAGAGACAAGTTAGTGTCTGTTTTATGACCCAATATTGAGTTATAGAGAGTTCAAAGAAGAATTCTCATTAGGCCCCCACGTTTCTTTTATACCCCTATAAATCCCATTTTGCCCCTGAAAACGGTGTAAAATATGAACAAAACAAATCGGTTTTTACGAACCGAAATAATCGAAACTTCGGTTTCTACTAACCGCTCGCTTAATGTTTCGGTTTGTACGAACCAAAGTGAAGGTATATGTATTTGAATTTCATCATCAGTTCATCACTTCTCATTCTTCATCATCACACTACCAAAAGTGTTCCACGATCCAAATCCGTTTTTCCCTCAATTGGTAGCTTGAAATCAAGATTGGAACGTATGCTAAGGGTTGAGAAGCGAATTGAAGCTCAATCTTAAACTTGAATTGCTTGCCACTCTACCAAGCACGAATAATCGTCAGCCATGTCGTCAGCACGTACCTCATCCTCAAAATACACTTCTTCCAATGACTGTTAATTTCATATAGTCGAATAGGTTGCTTATTTTTCATCATCACACTTAGGGATGACAATGGGTAGGGTATGGGTAGGGTATTATAGTCCCCATACCCATACCCGAACTTCAATTCGCTTCCCAACCCTTAGCATACGTTCCAATCTTGATTTCAAGCTACCAATTGAGGGGAAAACGGATTTGGATCGTGGAACACTTTTGGTAGTGTGATGATGAAGAATGAAAAGTGATGAGCTGATGATGAAATTCAAATACATATACCATCACTTCAGTTCGTACAAACCGAAACATTAAGCGAGCGGTTAGTAGAAACCGAAGTTTCTATTATTTCGGTTCGTAAAAACCGATTTGTTTTGTTCCTATATGTTTTGTTCATATTTTACACCGTTCATATGCAAATATGCCTTTTGATTTTTGGATTGTTGCAAACTTTTATTGTTTTGAAAACAGTTGGTGGCTTAATGCAAGACTAGACACTGGCCATTGAATTAAAAATCATTAAATCTTAAGGCTATTAGTCACTTATGCATGGTGCAAAGACATGTTCAAGTTGTGCATGATAGACAAAACCTTGAAAACATACCTAACATGGCATTATTAACTTTATCGTATAGGAATGTACTAAAATTATAATAGAGAAAAAATACCTCCAAGAGGAGTGCTGGAAACAATGTGTTGCTAGCATTATTCATACCTCCAATATTAAGAGATATTCTGGTATATATGATAAATTTACTAATTGCATGAACTTTTTCTTTTGAACATTATGAACTCAATCACTTATCACATGCTACTTAAACTCAATCTAATTAGACTTGTACATCACTTAGTTGAAACGAGTCTAGAGGTGGATTTTGGGTTTAAACATTTAGCCCAATCAAAGTTTAGAACTGGGTGAGGAATGAACGTAATTGATCCTTCAAACACCTCCAACAACAGCACATGTAACAGAAAGTATAATATTAACGAGTCGATACTCAATAAAAAGATATGAAACAGCCAGCCATCCAAGAACACATACCAACAAAATATAAGTGAGCATTGACGTGCAGCTTCTTCAACCAGTTTCTTGCTCAAATTCTTCACCCTCAGATTCCTCAGCATTGTCGGGATCATCATCATCAGCCTCATTGTCAAAGTCTTCCTTATCATTTTCGTTAGTGGTTTTCCCTATCATGATTACATTGCTGTTCATCTTCCTGATTTCATTGCACTGCAATGGTTCGAGCCAACATTTAGAGAGTTGAATGAGGCAAAGAAAAAACAAGACATTCAAACAAACTGTGTGTGTGTGTGTGAGAGTCACTACCTTCAACAGCTAGTTCAATTCAAATGATCAAACCTATGCAGCTAAGTTCAAACAAACTGCAAAATGCTAATGTTGCAAAATGTTTGCTTTTCTCTTCTGAGATTGTATTCATAATATACATGAATCATATTCTATGAAAATATATTTGATCTTCCTAAGTTGTATGAAAATTTAGCTGTAAGATGTAAACAACATTTTTTTTACGCAAATGTAAACAACATAAATATATACAAATCAAAAAGATTTTTCACCTATGGTGCCTCAATCTCATAAATTCAGATTTAATTTCAGATTAATTTTAGCTTAATCTGAAATTACCAAACATTTAATTTCAGATTAATTTTAGCTTAATCTGAAATTACCAAACATTTAATTTCAAACATTGCAACCATTTAAGATGGAGAATTGTAATGAGGAAAAAGCTTATTGATTAAACCGTAATTTTGAATTTGAAAGAATAAAACCTAGATAGAGATGATGTGTACCTTTTCTTCAAAATCAGACTCCTCCATAGCGAGAAGCAGTTCTTCGTTTTGAGGCTGGGGCCACTGAGAGGGTAACAAAAACGACGTCGGAATTATCCTCGTCGATAATTCGTACTGTGTCATAAACGCCGGAAACTGTAGCATTTTCGTTTCGCTCGTTTTGCTTCGACTCAAGTTCTCTTTTAGACAGAAAAAAAAAAGTACAGTGAACCGCTCAAAATAGTTCTGTTTAAAGCCTGAACTGGATATCATTTTGGGTCTAGACTGGACCTGAAGACCCTTTGTTCGTTGAAAATTGCTCTTCAGGCCCCCTTTGGTTGTTATAAGGCCTCCCAAAAATTCTAAAATACCTCTTGTATTGAGTCTGGGGTACTTTGGATTATACAATCCAAAATATATATATAGGCTGATTCTGGAAGTTAGATTCCAAAATTAAGTAATTTCGGAACCCCCAAAAATCCCAAAATACCCCTCAAATTGGGTACATTGTACTTTGGATTATACAATCTTAGGCTGATTTCAGAATTTACGTTTCGAAATTAAGTAATTTCAGAACGTAATTTCTGAAACATAAAAAAACTCAAATAAAAACCCCATTTCGAAATGTATATTCTATAATCCATTTTTCTATGCATTTTGTTCAACAACTACGCCTTTTTATATATAAGTTTGTTTCGAAACATACGTTCTAAAATTACTTAGATTTGGATTATACATTCCAAAATCTTTGTTAAGGATATTTTCGTCAAATTGGGGGCCCTGTTCGTTTTCATTCCTAATGCTGACATATTTTATGGAGTTATATTATATATTTTTGTCACTATTATATGCATTCAATTACATATTGATTGTCTCTTTGTACCAAATAAAATATATTGATTGTCTCGTGAACTTGGTTAAGTTATAGGGATGTCGTATTTAATATATAAAAATTGGAGTTTGAATTACAAACACTCAATTTATGTTCCAAAATTTGACTCATGGTTTATGTTCCAAAATGTACTAATATAACCCTAAAACCTTAAACCACAAAGTTTAATTTATCGAGTGTTTGCAATTACAAATAGATTCCCACCTCTTAGAAGTTGCAGCTCAAGAGTTCTCCATCAACGACCCTCTTTCATACTTTCAGGTTAAAGATCTTGGGCGGCTCTATGTCATGTGCAAGATGTGCTATGGCATAAGGCCTCTTAAAATTGAGGGCCTCAAAAAAATATTTATATGGTGGTAGTATTAGTAAATCAGGGGTATAAAAATTAAGTGTATTACAACACTGCGAGCCCAGACCTAGTTTTTATAAATGGTAAAAAAAATAATGTAACACTGTGAGCCCATACCCAGTTTTACTTTTTATGTTATGCTTTGTAGCAATTGCATTATTATTATTATAAAACATAACATTTGGCTAAACAAAAAAATAAAAAAGATTAATAGTTTCCAATATTTTAAGTAGTTAGAAGATATTTTATTGTTATTATTAGATTATAAATCTCTTTTATGTTAATTACAAGAATGATTATTATTTTTTTATGTTAGTTGCAATTTAAATTGATGATGGTGTTTTTTTTTATAAAAAAAAAATTAAATTTTCTTTATTAAAAGGCCACTTTTTCATTTTACACATAGTCTCTAAAAATTTGGAGACGCCCCTGGATCTTAGGTCTGTAAGAATTAATAGATATCCAAATTTAATATCTGACATATTATTATTTTTTAATATGTATACTGCCTCCACATAAGAAAATATTCAGTTTTTAAATTCATTGATAATTTATGTATCTATAATTTTCAACTCTACAGCACAAAAATATTCAATTAAAAAAATAATTAATGAATGATGCACATAAAGACAATCGAAGCAACATATTTTCTCGGTCAAATAATCTTTTAAACATATAAATTTACCAACAATGACTTGATCTAAATAAATTTTAATCCCTATAGATATATGATTTTTGGTAAAGATTAATCATCCTTAACGGCATTAAGAACTTCATATTAATCATTGCACTTTATAGTTTATACTTTATTAAATGAAAAGCAGAGATTGAATGCAGGATTTAAACTACGATCATGCGCTTTTTAAGATAAGTAAAAGTGCTTTTAGCCAAATGTAAAAAGTGTTTTATGCGCTAAATAATTTGTAAGATAAGTAACTGTGTTCTTTGAGAGTTTTCATTCGCTTGTATTCAAGGTAGAAGAATGTTTGTTGATTCTTCTTTCGCCTGCAACACGGCCAACTTATTTCACTTTAATCCCGCGCCAATAATTATCCCATACCTCATGCTATCGCTATTTCTATTTTGAAGTTTCCTTTCTCAGGAAACACACAAAACCACACGAAAAACAAAACACAATTTAAAGTAAAAGTTTGGCCTCATAACGACCAAATCTGAGTCAAGAAACCACCTCTCATAACTAACGACAAATGACCTTTCATTTACCCAAATCTCAAGCAAACTTGTAATCCAATTCCATTAACTCCACGTTCTACTCTGTCACCTTGTCACCACTCCACGTGTCATTTCTTCAACTTCCACGTCATCTTCCCACACTAACAAAAAGTGTAAAACACTCGCACCGTTTTCTCTTCTCCAACATGTTATGTTATACACCGCTTTTGCTTTATAACAACATAACAAGCTATGTTGAAAAAGTTTTATGTATGTGTATTGGAAGCCAAAGACTTACCCATCAAGAATTCTCGTGTGAAGCTTCAACTTGGAAAGTTTAAGTATAAAACAAGGTTATCGAGAAACACGTTCAATCCAATTTGGAACGAGGAATTTGTTTTCAAGGTGAAGGATATTGCAGAGGAAGTTCTTGTTGCCACTGTTGTTAATGATGAATTAAAGGTGATTAATGGTGATGTAGTGGATTTTGTCGGTCAAGTACGGATTCCGGTTGGTTTTGATCAGAATAGTAACAAGCAAATATTGCCACCGACGTGGTTCTCCCTTCAATGTTCTAACAAGAGTG
The DNA here is from genome assembly GCA_030408175.1 of Trifolium repens. Lineage (NCBI taxonomy): Eukaryota > Viridiplantae > Streptophyta > Magnoliopsida > Fabales > Fabaceae > Trifolium > Trifolium repens. The sequence continues at coordinate 21,951,238 of CP125840.1, forward strand.
CCAGATTTTTCAACAAATTTTGTGGTTTGTTTTTCTCACTCAATTGTCTTCGTTGGTTACTTTTATTTTGTGATCACGTTGTGTTTGATATTATGCTGCCTATGAATTTCAAATATTGTGGACTATTAGAGCTAACTGAATTTATTAGAAGTGTTTGGTAACAAACTTTTTTCATTAGCTTATAGAGTTATAGTTTTTTTTAGATGTTTGAGTAGTTTGAGCTTTTAGCTTTTTAACTTTCTTTCCAATTTTAATCTTAATAACCATGTACATTTATATCATTTTATACCTACAATAGCTAAATTTACCAAACACTTTAATTTAATTCCACTAGCTTTTCAGCTAGTTTTTCAACTATCGGCGCTTATAGCTTAATTTTCCAAACAGATCCTTAATATTTTACAATATTTTTTTTATCACCAAGAATCGAATTTGGGTTCTCCTGAACGATACCACTTAAGTGGAGCTCATTAACCACTTGAGCTCAATGTTTTTTGTTTTAAAAAACAGTTAGAGTTAGTTAGAAAACGGTTAGAGTTGTCGGGGGCGGATCTAGCCCATTTAAGGGGTTCAATTGAACCACACAAATTAAAGAAATGCAAATATACCCCTATATATTTTGCATTATGAACTCTTAGATTTTCTTTTTTACCACTAGCCCAAGCAGTCCAATAACTTAAAAGTTTGAACCAAGATACCAGGGTCTTGAATATCACTGAGTTGTTAAGTTAGTTGGTTGTTAACCTTATTATTGTTATGATTATGAGCTTTGTATAAAAGCCAATTGACTGCTTTACACTGATTCAATTGAATGTATAAAAAAATCAAATGTTAAACTTAATATGGTATCAGATCCGTTGGACCATCTGCTACCAGGTCACACTCAATACCTCGAGTCCTAGGCATGAGGTGTGTGCGAAGAGTCTCACAATGGATGAGAAAAAACCTCACTTTATAAGTGGAATGTCCTCACCTTAGAAGCCTATTTTGTAGGGTTAATTTTGCCCAACTCAAATTCTAATATGGTATATCATTTTTTTAAAAATTATTTTCTCTATTATAATAATTGCAGAATTCTGAAACTCCACTAGATAACATTTCAGAAACTTTACTAGATAGCATTATTTCAACGTTTAACTTTGTAGTTCGTAGTTCCTGCATTCCTGCAGAGTAATACTTACTAAGGAACTCTGATGGAAAAGTGGTAATATACACGAGTTGGTGCTGCATTTAACATCCTTAGCAGTTGAACTAACTCTTTATTAACAAGTTCAATTTTCGCTAAAGGTCGACTCTTCAACTTCATGAATCAAGTTCAAGAATTAATTGTAGTATTGAATTTTAAACTAATTTTGAGTTGTATCGATTTATTGCCAATCCTACTTAGCATTTCTATTTTTACCTTATACACTGTTTTGTGAAGGTTTAAGTTTAACCATAGTTTTTCATTTCTTTTGTGTTTCTTGAACTGCAGTTCAACATACCAAACTGATTTTTTTTTCTTTTGTCTCAATGGCTTGTGTTGTATATAATCAGGGAAGATTCTCCTTACAATTTCTCTTCATTGTAAAAGTCATGCTTCTTTGATGAATCATAAGCATTCTCCAAACTCAACTATTGCAATTGTGAACTCGACAACAGACTTGGAAGATCTTCACACTTCATCTCCGCCATCTTTTCGTAAAGTTCGAAAAATGGGCGAAGGCAAACAGTTGTTGAAGGTTATTGCTAATCGTCTAGATAGGATTTTTAATAAAAAGGAACGGAACTCAAAATCAGCAGATTGTTCAGAAACATCAAACTCATTATCTGATTATGAAGATAGTGTAGAAGAAAATTCACCCCCCTGTAGCTTTGAAGAAGGCATTGCAGTAATGGAATCAAGAGATAACCAACCAGAAAGTCCTGAAAATTTGCCGGGTGGTGTTCTAGTAGATAAAATTTATGCAGTATCTCCATACAATCTTAATGTGGTTCTTTTCGCACCGAATTCTCAGTTTAGGACAGATTTGGCAGATTTACAAGGGACAACAAATTTGCAAGAAGGGGCTTGGTTCTGGAAAGGTGAAGACATGTCGTGTTTGACTCGAGTTGTTACCTATACAAAAGCTGCTTCAAAATTAGTCAAGGCTGTTATTGCCACTGAGGAGCAAACCTATATTAGAGTGACCAAAGATGAATTTGTTATACTTGTTAGTGTATGCACCCCTGATGTTCCATATGGGAATACATTTCGGGTCGAATTGCTTTACAAGATAATGCCTGGAGAAGAGGTGTCTTCTGGGGATGAATCCTCACATCTTGTGATATCATGGGGAATTGTCTTCCTACAAAGCACAATGATGAAAGGTATGATAGAGAGTGGAGCTAGACAAGGTTTGAAGGAGAGTTTTGATCAGTTTTCTAACCTACTTGGTCAAAGTTTCAAGGTGCTAGATAAGCAGGATTTGATAAACAAAGAACACTTGTTGTCAACTTTGCATACAGAAAGCCAGTGGAATTGGTGGCAGGCTATTGCATACTTCTGGAATTTCACAGTAGTTTCCACAATTTTTATGGTTTTGTATTTTTTGCTGCATATTTTAAGGTGTGGTCCAAGTCAACCTCAGGGCTTGGAGTTTCGCGGGATTGAACTTCCAGATAGCTTAGGAGAGCTAGTTACAAGTGGAATTTTAGTTATCCAGTTGAAACGTGTTTATCATATGGTAGCTCACTTTGTGCAAGCTAGATTTCAAATGGGTAAGCATGTTATTTGAACCTAGTGTTATTATACTTGTTATCAAGGTCATGCTATTCTATTTGAACCTAGTGTTTATATTGGATCACTTCTATTTTCACAAATTATTATCGGTGTCTACATGTCTGGTGTCCGTATGTGTCAGTAATTCACATATTTCAAGTAAATTCATGTAAGCTTTTTGACTTCATTCTCTTCTAATAGGAACTGACCACGGCATGAAAGCACATGGTGATGGATGGGTTGTTACTGTAGCTTTAATTGAGGGGGTTGACCTGGCATCATTGGAGTCAACAGGCTTGTCAGATCCCTATGTGGTTTTCACCTGTAATGGACAAACAAGGTCAAGCTCTGTCAAGCTTGATACATCAGATCCTCAATGGAATGGTTTGCCTTCTGACTTGCTACTTATTACAAAAGAAAGAAAGAAGCAATTGTTTTGATGCGAATGTTTCTTTACTTATATTTTGCATTGGCTTTTTATAATAATATATGTAGAGATATTAGAGTTTGATGCTATGGAAGAACCGCCATCGGTTTTACATGTGGAAGTTTTTGATTTTGATGGTCCATTTGATCAAGATGTTTCACTTGGACATGCTGAGATCAATTTCCTAAAACACACATCAACAGATATGGCAGACATGTGGGTCATGCTTGAAGGTAAGCTCGCACAATCTGCTCAATCAAAGCTGCATTTGAGAATTTTCTTGGACAATAATAAAGGAGTTGAAACGATCAAGGATTACTTGGAGAAGAAGGAAAAGGAAGTAGGCAAAAAGGTAAGCACAATCTTCCCCATACCTACCCCCCCCCCCCCCCCCCCACACACACACACACACACACACACACATATATACTTTTATTTATTCATAACATGTATACATATATTCGAATATGTGATAGACTCAGAGAACATTTAGAAGTTAATTACTTATTGTTTATGACTATTGATGGTTGTATTGCAGTTGAATCTTCCATCACCTCAAAGGAATTCTACATTCCAGAAACTGTTTGGATTGCCTCCAGAAGAGTTCCTAATCAATGATTTCACATGTTCCCTGAAGAGAAAAATGCATTTACAGGTAGTACACAATGGTTCCAAATTTTAAGCACACACTTCTAATAAATACTTTAGACTGCATAGGGCTTCAAAGTAGAGAATTTTTAGAATGTTAACAAATAATATGAACTTCATAAACTAAATGAACACGCCTTCTGATGCTGATGCAGGGTCGGCTATTTCTTTCGGCAAGGATTGTAGGATTTTATGCAAATTTATTTGGACATAAAACCAAATTTTTCTTCCTATGGGAAGATATTGAAAACATTCAAGTGCTTCCTCCATCATTAGCATCATTAGGAAGCCCTACATTGGTCATAATTCTTCGAAGAGGAAGAGGTGTCGATGCAAGGCATGGTGCCAAGTCACAAGATGAAGAAGGAAGGCTTAGGTTTCATTTTCAGTCGTTTGTTTCGTTCGGTTCTGCATCCAGGTATTATTAGTCAGCATGCTTATATTTCTAATCTTATTCACTGAGTGGATTGTATATATACTCACATTCAGCTGATAACATTTTTGTTTCTACAAAAGAACAATAATGGCCTTGTGGAGAACAAGAATTCTGAACCCTTATCAGAAAGAACAAATTACAGAGGAGCATGAAGATCAAGAAGTCTTGGTAATGCCTGATGACTCTGGATCTATCCTAGAGGATGAAGCAAAAATGTCCATTATTTACTCTGCTGAACTGCCAATTAAGGTAAACCAATCACTCACATGAAGATATAATTCACTCTCACCTTTTATAAGTTTTGCAGCCTTAGATCATTTATTTCTATTTAACTTTCAATTCAAAAACCGTTTTCAATCTCTTGAGGGATTGAGTTATGACTTCAGTTTGATCCACTATGAATGAAAAGTAATTTTTTTACACTTATAACAGTGGGACTCTTGTAATGTATGATTGGATTATGTTATTTAAGTATAAATTTGAATTTCATCAAAATTAAATTCATAATTTGATTACCTCCTAAACTCAATAAGTCAAACATGGTATTTTGGTAAATTGGTATCGGAAGGCAGAAGGAGACATGCAAATGAAACTTCCTTATTTGACAAGTTATCATTTACTAACTTACTAGCACTTTTTTTAACCATGTAATTGATGCGAAGTGTTCACCTGCTTTCACGTTGACCAATCTTTATTTGGGAACCTGTCTAACCATCTTTCATGGAGTCTCCCGCGTTTTTTTCCATCCGCGACTTTTGAATCTAAGACTTTGTTTAAAAGATCCGATTCCAGCTCCACTCGGACCAACGTAATGTAGTTACCAACCAGTACCTTCTATAGAATGAGGACTATTTTGTGCATATTACTGTTGTTAAGTTTTTCTTTAATACTTTTAAAAAAAAAAAAACTTCCTTTAATACCTTGTGTTATTCTTGCACAGATGGGATTAGTGATGGAAATTTTTGAGGGAGGAAACCTAGAGCATAAGATTATGAAGAGAAGTGGTTGTCTGGACTATGACACTACACCCTGGGAACCAGTAAAACCTGATGTCCGCGAAAGGCGTGTTTCGTATCAATTTAATCGACATTTGTCGGTATTTGATGTCACAAGTACACAACAGAAGTTTCCAAATACAATCACAGGAGGTTGGATTGTGAATGAAGTTATGGTCCTTAATGGTGTCCCATTTTCTGATCACTTCCGTGTATGTTAAATTTTAAACTCAGTCTTATATTGTATTTTTCATAAATAAATTTTGTTCATGTTGTTCCATAATGTTATATTTGCATGCAGATTCATTTTAGGTATGAAATTGAGAAATCAGCTCTTAGTGAATGTGCTTGCAAGTGTGATGTATACATTGGCATTATGTGGCTTAGGAGCTCTAATTTTCAGCAACGGATCAACCAGAACATAACATCCAAGTTTAAAATTCGACTTGAGGAAATATTTGAACTGGTGCAGAAAGAGATTTTGTTAATAACTCGCACGTGTAAAGGATGAATGGATAAATATAGTATTAGGAGACCAACAAAATTGTAATTTGTATAGGGTGAAAGAAATGACCTCTGTATAGAATGATAGTTTGATTTTTAATTTTATTTTTCAATAGATAATCATGTTAATAATAAAAAAATAGGGAAAATTACAATCATCTTCCCTAATGTCTATTAAAATGACATTGACATCCCTTTTAATTTAAAAACTTGCATTAACATCCCTCGAGTTCTAAATAGACAGACACCTCTAGGGGTGTCAATCATCTTCCCTGAAGTTTATTAACACTGTTAATTTTTTGTTAACTTCTTTTCTTAGACTCCGTTTGGATTAATGAAATATAATGAAATAAAGTAGAATGAAATATAATAATGTTTCATTGTTTAGATTTGAATAATAATAATGGAATTGAATAAAATAGGATGAAATAAATTTTATCTTATACTACTATTTATCATCAATTTTATTTTTCATCCTTTTTAAAATATTCAAACAATAAAATGAAATATTTATTTCATTCCTGATCCCACTCCACTATATTCCGCTTCATCCGCTCTATTCATGGAGCCTTGGTGAATAGTGTGACCGCTCATGTGCCGTCAAAAAAGTGTAAATAGTAGTGACGCACTAGTGCATGCCGCTTACAATTATTATTACTAATTATTACACTTACAATTAGTTAAACGAGTAAATTAATTAATCATATTTAATTATTAATACTAATTATTAGGGATCAGATCAACATGTCATCACTTATCACTTGGTTAAATTTCATAAGCAAACAACAAAATAAGAGCGATACTCTCAAAGAGGTGCACTGAAATCATGTCATCACTATCACTTCGTTTTCGTTAATCTTATAAGCCTTTTCTTATTCTATCGCATCACTTTCTCTCATTTGAAACACCAACGCCATCACCATGGATCCCAATCCAGGAACCTTCCCAATTCTCTCCTACGTCATGTCCCGTTTCCCTTCCTTATCATCCAAAACCACCATAACCTCCTCTTCCTCCGACGCCGAATTACACAACATCGAATTAAACGACATCGAACAACCATCTTCTCCACCTCATTCCCAAATCATAGGCCAAATGCCAAACCTAGCAAACCCTGAACTCATCCAATCTATGGCTCGAGCCATCTCCGAAGTTCATGCAGCTCGCTCCGTTCTTAACCTAATCGGCGAACGCCCGACTCACGAGGAAGTCGATCACGCCAAAGCCAAGCTGATCGACTTAGAAAGCCAGCTGTCACGACAGCTGGAAGGAATCGTGCTTCTATCGAGACCTCCGGAGATCGAGATCCATGATTGGAGAGCACATCTGGCGGAGAAAGAGAAACAGTGTAGAGAAGAAGCTGAAAAGGAGAAACAGATTTGGAAATCGCTTATTCAACTTGATGAGATGCATGAGGCTTATGAGAAGCTTCTTAAGGATGCTGAGAAACGATTGGTTAGAATGTATGATTCTGCTGAAGATGGTGATATTGGTGGTGTTGGTGGTGAGGCGAGTGAAGAGGTTGTCGGGATTCTGCAAGAAGCTGATGGGAAAGGAATTCAACGGATTGATCTTTCTGATAGGAACTTGAAGAATTTGCCGGAAGCTTTTGGCAGGATTCCTGGTTTGCTTGTGCTTAACGTTTCAGCTAATCAGCTTTCGGTAAAGTGCTTTTTGCCTTCTTCTATGTTAAGAAAAAACTGATTCCCAAATCACTAGACAAAGTTTGAATGAATAGTTTAATTAAACACTTGTATAGTATAAGTGCTTATTCTGTTTTCATGCAAGTTATAAATTGTTTTAATCACCTATCCTGGATGGAAATAAGTTGTAGTTGAAAACAGTTATGGATATGTCATAAGTTGTTTTTAATTTAAGCTCTTGAACAGTCTCACAATTGTATATGGTAGTAGATAATTTTTCAATTCAAACAGACCTTAAATTAGTAAAAGTTTTTATCATAAAAAAGTCTTTTTTAAATCCTTTGAAATCTCAATCCAATACATCCCCTAAATAGGCACAAATTTACATGATTTTTTTGTTATTTGTTTAGTGTTAGAGCTGATTTCAAAGGTGGATTTGTGCTGTGCACTTTAAGAGATTGGTTTTGTGTAAATGAGACTGATCGTACTATCGGTTATGATGCTTATGACATGAATTGAGCTTGATTTAGAATGTGTCTTGCTTGGCTCTGTTTGTGTTTTCAAAATTCTAGAAAACATTTTAACATGTGTGCTGAACAAAATTGGTTTTCATACTCCAAAAGGCAGAGACGATGGATTTTTGAGTACTTTGTTGTTTCATAGTTTATGAGAAATGGTGCTGAACAATCACAGTTGCTCCATTTACAATCACTTTAAGTTTGTATTTGACAACTTTTACCTGTGTTTCATTTTGAATATTGATTCTCGTTGGTGCTCCATTAACATCATTAAAATCATATCATATGTAGTATCAACACAATATATGAACTAATATATTCTGTTCAACACAATAGGCAATTCCTGAGTCGATAGCTGGATTGCAAAATTTGGAGGAGCTTAATCTCTCTGCAAATCGTTTGGAATCACTTCCCGATTCAATTGGGTTACTACAAAAGTTGAAATTGCTCAATGTTTCTGGAAACAAGCTTACTGCCCTTCCTGATACCATTTGTCAGTGCAGGTATGAGATAAGTTCATAAAAGACAACATATTTTTGCTATTGTCGTTACTCGTTATCACCTAATAATTGCTATACCTTGTGGTTGGGATCCCTAAGAAATTAGATTGGACACTGACATCCATGCGTTTTAAGAATTGCCTTATTTGAGTATTTTGAAAGCCATGCGTGTGGACTGGTATACTAGTGAAAATGGGAGCGGTTTTAATTCAAAAAGGAGACATGAGCGATTTTATGCATGCACGTGCAAGTGCAAGAATCGTTTATATATTTAAATTCATTCAACTATACGTCTTATGACAACCTTATTTGACTATAGGTTGGCAGTTGGCTTGATGGCTAAAGTGAGAGAGTTGAGAGAGTTAAGGAGCAGAGTGATAAGGGTGGTCTTGGGTTCGATTTCCACCTCTAGTAAATACCAACAAATTTTTAACAATTAACATACTTAGCATTGGCTGTTTTAAAAAAAGGTCTAATGACAACATTGTTTCATATTTTATCATTTTATTTGTGTTTTTACTATGCCATTTAAAACTAATTTAAGCATGCAAACATTGTAAAATTACCAATTCCATGTTCTGTTTCTGCACATATCATCTCATCTCTTAAACCAAGCATTTATAAATGCCCAAATCATTTAGGAACTTCTTTAAATTATAATAGTTTTTGTCACAATTGATTGAATCCCTTTTGTACTGTATGATCAGGTCATTGGTGGAGCTGGATGTAAGCTTTAACGATCTGTCATACTTACCAACAAACATTGGGTATGAATTACCAAACTTGAAGAAACTCCTGATTCATTTGAACAAAATTCGATCTCTTCCCTTATCCATTTGTGAGCTGAAGTCGTTGCGCTATCTGGATGCTCATTTTAATGAGCTACATGGGCTTCCAAATGCAATTGGGAGACTGACTAACCTGGAAATTCTCAACCTGGGCAGTAACTTTGCTGATCTTAAAGAACTTCCAGAGACATTTGGTGAATTGACTAATCTCAGGGAATTGGATCTCAGCAATAATCAGATTCATGCACTTCCCGATACATTTGGTTGTCTTGATAATTTGACGAAGCTCAACTTGGAACAAAATCCTCTTGAACTGCCACCAATGGAGATTGTAAATCAAGGGGTCCAAGCCATAAAGACTTTTATGATCAAGAGGTGGATTGATATGTTGCAAGAGGAAGAAAGAAAACACAACGTAGAAATGCAAGAACACGTAGAGGGTGGCTGGTTAACTCGAAGCACCTCGTGGTTGAAGAATGCTACTGGAAATGTGATTGGGTATATTGGAACTACTACTGCTTCTCCTATGTCACCCAAATCTCCCAGAGATGATGCTTATCTTAATCAGCAGTTATGAGGTGAGACTTGTCCAACTCTTATCAACATGCATTTCTGATGAAGATTGTAGCTTCCAGATACTATGCTTTCGTAGTACTTCCTGCTACTTACTCTAATGTTCTCCACCCAATATCCAGCAGCATAAGGGAGGGGTGTTTTGGTAATTGATGTGTATAATTGAGGGGAATAGCACTCACAATAATTGTCTAAATTTTGATAATTGATATATATTTTTTTAAATAACAAACAAAAGCAATTATACATGTCACGTGTTTTGATTCGAATGTAAGGTGATTTGAGTGGAATGAGTATATATTCTTGTTCTGCTAAAACTTTTTTTCTTTCTTTCGTGGTGATATATGCTTGTAACATGCAATCAAAGTGAGAAAGGAAGATTCTTAGTTGATAAATGAACAAGCAAGGCAAAGAAAGCAAAAGTAATCAGATCAACAACATTATTATTGTCTTTTCTTTGAATTTTAGCCAGATCTACTGATGTAATCATCAATTGATTTATTGTCTTTTCTTTGAATTTTAGCTAGATCAACAACATTAACTTTAGTTTCAACCCTAAAGAATTGTTCATGAAATAAGGTTTCTAGTTGCCCCTAGTTTACAATCTAAAGGTTCACTTTGGGAACTTTAGTTAGCGATGAAACACAAGCAAGTGGGGTTTGAATTGTGTTTTCTGTTTTGAAAATCTTTTCAACGTTATTTGAACACAAATAAAATAATGTTCTTTATCAAATCATTATGAGAGCAGGAGTTAAATCATAAAGAATTTTAAACAATGGGCCACTACCAATGGGCCAGCTAGTCCTGTCCACCCTTTCCAGAGTGATTTTGCACCCAAAATTAAGAGAGATTTTCTCGGTATAATCTAAGATTACGGTACTTAAGATTTCCTTACTTCCATACAGAAAGACTTCACCTAGTACCTACTAGGATTTCCTGCCTAATCACCTAGAAGAGTTATTACTTATTCTTGTTGAATTTCCTCAAAACCCTGCATCTCTACTAACGAAAGGGATTAGCGAAATTTGAAGTCATTGCAGGCGCAATAGATGTGACTAGTGGTGAAGAACAAAGTCTGGTAGTAAACCAAAAGGTGATATATTGGCATTTGTTCTCCGATTTAGAGAACTTCCTATAGGATTAGACTGTATTTGACTAATGAATGGGTTGGATTGCAAAACGTTGCATGGAACTTCATTATTCTTAGAAGTGTATCCTTGTACGTGTGTGTGTGCGTGTCTATGTGAGTGCGACTGATTTCTATTAGGTATGTTTTCTCTTTTGAAAATAAACTGCTTAAATATGATCTGAAGCTTCATATTTATAGAGAAACTAGGAGAACTGTAAAATCGTTTTTGATTCTGCATGTAAGCTACATATCTAATAGTCTGTCTTCGAAACCCCCTTGCTCTTATCTTCTATAATATTTGGATTTGAAGTTCAAAATCAGAAGAGGAAGCTTTTTTATGCCGCCTTTGTATAGTATATCAAAATTCATACGCTTGAAATTGCTTTTGTATTAACTAAAGATGAATTTTTTAAATCATCTTAATAACAGTCGAAAATGTAGATTTTACACTTAACACGGTTTATTTGTTCAATTTAATCTATTTATTTTTATTGTTTTAGATGTTTAAAAATATAATCGATCATTGTCATTTTGTAATATTAATTTTTAATATACTATATGTTATATTTTACGTAAAACATATTATTTTAGCTTTTTTATATATTATTTAGAAAAATATAATTTGTAATTTAAATATTCAAAAATCGATCCAAATTAAACCCTTCTAAATTGGACTTAATTGGATCATTTTTTTTAATTAGTTATCTAAAGTCGAATCACAAATAGTTATCTTTTTATCATATGAGTTCTTATCTCAAAATCGACCCAAACACCCAAAAAATACCTACCTCTGACCATAATTAGAAACAAAACTTCACCTTTTCAAATTCATAAAAAAAACTACTATTTAGTTTATAATATAAATTAATTATTTTAATTATTTAATAAATTTTAGAAATAAAAGTTTGATTATATGTATGTAGGTGGAGAAGTATTGAAAAGGATGAAATAGTAAACAAAGAATCAAGAGACATGGGGACCAAATGAAGTTTTAACCCTTTGGTTGGAAAAAGAAGTCACGAAAATCCACCATCGTCCGTGTGGGTTGCTTTGCTTATGTAGCGGGTCGTCCCATGTTGTCACGTTCAGTCTCCATGTGGTCTCACTACTTTATTCATTATTATCTCATCTCATTCTCATTACGTTACTCTTACTCTCCTCTTCCAAATTAATCTTCTTCCTTTCCCTCTTATTAAATTAATACATACATAATCAATTATTAATCAACTAATAATGCATTACGCACACTCTCAACTCAATCCTTTTCATGAATCACGATTCTTGCTGCATATCATGGATGGGTGCTCCTCTCTGCCCACACTCCTTCAATTAATTAATTAATTCAAATCATTCTTAAATACAAATCCAAACCCATTAAAACTTTTTTACCATCAACGCAAAGTTACTGCAGCATTTAATTTTAAGCTCCTTCCATTAATTAGTAGTAGAAATTTGATATTATGATTTTCTAAATAAGATATTAAGTTCAAGTGGTGGTTAATGAGTTCTCTCCAAGATATATGGTTTGCCAGAACTCGAGTTCGAAACAATTCTTAACCAAATTTTTTAAACTTCACAGCCAAACTTTAGATTATTGTGGTTTACTCTTTCTAATTTCGTACTCCCACATGTTAACTTCATTGAATAATTAATATATCGAAAGTATTGAGTAAAAATAAATTTTTTTTGCTAAAACTAAAAGTACAACTGAAATTCAACACACAACTGCGAAACATCATATTTAAACTATGTGAAAATACTCAATTTAACAATATAAAATTATCAACTAAACTAAATTTTGTCTATCTAACAATATCGTCATTATCGATTAAATTAAACTTTGAAGATAAAAAAGAGTTTTTACTGAAAGGCTTGGTGATTGGTTGTTTTCCATGTTCCCTTTTGGGGATTCTTCTCTTTTCCCCATGAATTTTGAAAATATCTTTTTGGGCTTTGGGCTTTACCTTCTCTCTCAAACAAATGTAAAAAACATGAATCTTAAATTTAAGTTTTGATCTCCGAGCCTTTCTTTTTGAGATGTGGTTCTGAGCTTCAGACCACAAAAGCAGAGGATGTCTACTTTACTTCTCTGTTTCATGTCAGCATATCCATTTTCCTTTTCCTTCTAGGGTTCTTCTTCTTCTCTCTCTCTCTCTCTCTCTCTCTGATTTCACTCTCTACCAAGCTCATGTAGGATTTGAGCATCTTACATAAAAGAAGAAATGGAATCTGGTGGTAGATTCTACTCAGTTGATGAGTTCAATTTAGACCCTAAATGGTTTATTGATCCTAAACATCTCTATGTTGGACCCCGGATTGGTGAAGGAGCTCATGCTAAAGTCTATGAGGGAAAGTAAGTTTCTCAAATTCAATAAACCCCATTTTCTATTTAGTATCACGGTGAATATGTCAGAATCATCGTCACTCACCGTGATTTTACAGAAGCGGAGCGTAGCTTTTGGGAAATCACGACATATCTGCGGTGATACCGAACATACACTAAATTAACTTCAATTTACTCTATCTTTACTTAATGAGTAATTGTATTGTGTTGTTTAGACTTTGGTGTGTGTGTCATTTGCTACTAGATTTGTGATTATTGATTTATTTATTTTTTATATTTATTTTGGGGTGAAAATTGAATAGTGCATCCCTTTTTGTCTTGTGTTTGATTTGTAGAGCATTATATTTCATAGCTTTATTTTGTTGCTTAGGATGGATACTGCATAGTTAGTTTGAATCAAACTCGGTGTTGTTAATCGTGGATCGCGGAAAATAGTGATTTATTGAAATTTTGTTATGCTACTAGCCTACTACTGTGCTATAGCCCCACCAGAGCTATAGCCGCTATTTGACAACACTTTATACTAAATAGCATATCGCGTAAGAATATTGATTTGTTCAAATTTTGCTACACTATAGTGCTATAGCAACTATTTGACAATAAATCATACTTAATGTTCATTTCTTGCAACAATCACTAATGTAAAGGAATTAGGTTTCTCTGATCTGAGTAGTTTTTTTTTTTTTGTATGACAAACAATACTAATTAGTTATTAGAAATGTTGGTAGGCACGTTGGACCCTTATGTTCCTACGCCCAAACCACCTTGGCACTCATATTTGAGTAGTTCTTTTGTCAATTGTTATTTTTGAAGCTTGTAGTTATGTCGTTCATCGAATTAATTTTGTTGTTGGGTTTGTTTCAGATATAAAAACCAGATTGTTGCTATTAAAATTGTACATAAAGGAGAAACTACAGAAGATATTGCCAAGAGAGAAGATCGCTTTGCAAGGGAGGTGGCTATGTTGTCTAGAGTGCAACACAAGAACTTGGTGAAGGTGAGAATTTGGTTTAGGCTCTCCGTTGTTTTTCTCTATTGTGTCTGCTGAATATGTTATTGAAATTGAATCAAAATTTGATATGTCATACCTGTTATATTTCATGTTTGCAACTTAGTAAATAATATTGCCGCTCTTTCTCTGCAGTTTATCGGTGCCTGCAAGGAGCCAGTGATGGTGATAGTCACCGAGTTGTTATCAGGAGGAACGTTGCGCAAGTATTTGCTTAACATGCGCCCCAAATGCTTGGACACACATGTTGCCATTGGTTTTGCACTCGATATTGCACGTGCTATAGAGTGCCTGCATTCTCACGGGATAATACACCGTGATCTTAAACCTGGTAATAGTTTGGTTTGCTTTCATTCTTCTATAAATGAAACCATTTTAAGTAGGATCTAGTAATATGTTGCATTCCTGTGAAAATTCATGAATGGTGGTATAACAGCAGTTTTCTTTATGACAATATTTCATCTTTCTAGTATCTGCTATATGTTTATAGTTCCTCCTTCAATATAAATCTCATACTCAAGTGTGTTCTTTTCATAAGAAATTGACCTTGCCAAATGTGTATTTTTCTAATCTATTGATCTTTGTTTTTATTTTCTATTTTAAATGGTAATGACTTTTACAGATTAATTATCCTATCCCTATCAAAATTTAATGTAGAAAAATAATTGACATTATTGTGGTTTAAAATTATCATCTTCCCAATCACATGCTTGCCTGCCATTTTGTGGAATTAAATGTCACTATCAACCACATGTGCATTTCATAATACATGTCCCCAAGTCAAATTTCTGTTTGGTTTAAACTCAGTACGATAACTGATTTCAAATATACATTGCATTTACAATCAGTTTCGGCTATGATCTATATAACAGTCAAAGTAAACATGAAACAACTTTGAGGACACTTATGTTTGCATATAGTCGGGTTGAAACGATAGTTTTTTCATACACATAGAAATAGATTTACTGATTTAACATTTTGCTTGGCCCTAAAAACTTATACTATGTTATTGTTTCAACAATGCATTATATGTAATATGATGATGACTAGTATTAGGTTTTGTTCAATATGTTCTTGTCATATTACTATCATTGCTATTTATAAGCACCATCCTAATTTTTTTATTTATCGTTATCTGTTTTGTTTGAGTTCATATTACAAAGTTTATACTTGAAAGAGAAAGCTTTTATTGGTTCTTCCCTTTTGAACATGCTGTACCTCTTTGATTGATTATAATATGCCTAATGTCCTCTAGAGGTAGTTGGACTACTGAACTGTATCTATATGCATAATCGATCTCGGAGAAAAAGTTATGTATGATAACACTATTTGTATAGTTTTGTGAAAACATTTCTTCATTGTCAAGCAATACAAATTAATGAATATTGTTATTCAGGATCTGGTATTAGATGTTCTGTACTGAAGCTTCCTTTTCTTAGATGTAGAACTTGCTCAATTGTATATCAAATAATCAATCAACATAATGAATATGAAGATTTTTTGTTGTCTTTCATACAGATAACTTGCTATTGACTGAAGATCACAGAACAGTCAAGCTGGCAGATTTTGGTTTAGCAAGAGAAGAGTCTTTAACTGAGATGATGACAGCTGAAACGGGAACATACCGTTGGATGGCTCCAGAGGTAAATTGATGAATAGCTGTACTTTTTTGTGTTGTCTGAATCTTATTTACGGAGCATCTTCTTGGACTGATTGCACAAATACAATGACAGTTATACAGTACTGTCACACTGAGGCAGGGGGAGAAGAAGCATTATAACCATAAAGTCGATGCTTATAGCTTTGCGATCGTGTTTTGGGAGCTCTTACACAACAAAGTTCCTTTCGAAGGCATGTCAAACCTTCAAGCAGCATATGCTGCAGCCTTTAAGGTAAAAAAGATCATACCTATTTCGTAAATGTTGCCATCTAATATTGTTTTTAAACCGTTGAAAACTGTTGATGTGAATCTTTTGACTTTTTAGAATGTAAGGCCGAGTGCGGATCATCTTCCCGAGGAATTAGCCGTAATTCTTACTTCATGCTGGCAAGAGGATGCAAATGCTAGACCCAACTTCACTCAGATAATCCAAATGCTCCTAAATTATCTTTACACCGTTTCGCCTCCCGAACCTGCGATTCCTTCGAGAATATTCACTTCTGAGAACACTGTGTTGCCACCAGAGTCCCCTGGTACAAGCTCCTTGATGGCGAAACGTGATGACACCGGCGATACACCCAGAGGAAAAGACGAAATCAAGCCTAATGGTTTCCTTTGCTGTTTCAGTCAGTGTTATTAACTCTTGAACAAGTCTTTTTAAATGAAAAATGGATTCAAAAATTGTAAGATAGAATCTTTTCCAAAGAGGAATCCTTTTTTGATGACTTGGTAAATGTTCAGATTAATAATAATACCCCTACAATTCTAGTAAAATTTACTTCTTTATTTTGGTCTATTCCACCTAGCTTATTCGAGCTCTACTTTAGTCGTACAAACGTATACGCTGTAAACTATCTGCTATAAGTTAGCGACGGTGGTCGAAATGTTTTAAGATACATACATAGTAGGCACATGGCCATAAGAGCCATGTCTTTCTAACTTTTAATTCCCAGTTGTAGACATTATTACAAGAAGCCAAGGTAAACAATGACCAGACGAAGACAACATTTAATATACTTGTACATGTAATGGTAGCCATGGATGTGATTAGCTACTTTTTGAAAATTTCTTCTGGTCTACATTTTGTCACGCAAAATGGTATGCATTCATTAATATATTTCAAGTAGAGGTTTGTATTTATATTATTGGTCTCAATAATTTGGAGTATTTTAAAAAATGACATCATTTAATATGATGAAAATAGTAGGGTGTATAAGTTTGTCTTAATGATCGTGGCGAAAGAGTTAAAGAAGTACAATGATAAAGTCGATTGTTCACGTTCAGCTTATTTTTATGAAGAGTTAAATTTTTTTTTTGTTTGTTTATATTTAAGATCACCAAATATATGTATTTTTTTTTTTTTTGCTTATATTGAAGACAAGACGACTGCAGCTATTTTCGTTTAAAATCTTTGTTTTCAAATCTTGAAGTTACTAATTGACTAATTTTGATATTTGTTTTGTTAGTAAGGGAAAACTATCATGTGGGCAAACATGGAAATTTTACATTTGTATGATGACTAGTAAAAAAACTACATTTCGTGCCAACTTATGAGCAACATTGTTGGCTAAAATTTATTTGATGGTAAAAATTTGGAGCATTAGTAGATCATGGCTAGAATTCCATACTTAGATTAGATTACGTGCGGAGCGGAAATAGGCCCGGTTAAGCTAAGTTTGCACAAAATAAAATATTTAGAGTTAAGTTTGACATGAGGGGTAAAATGAACTAGAATAACAAAATCAACATTGCAAGGGATGAATTACAATTTTTTTTTTACATAGAGTAAAGTAAAACACACCTACATTGCAGGGGATGAAGATTTATTTACCCTAAATTTTTTTTTTTTTTTTGGATTTTACCACCAGTTTAATCTGGTTCGGGGGTCAGTTCTGACATCAAGTGGCTCCATATTTACCCTAAAATTTAATATAACAGTAAAATTATTTATATTAATTATTTAAATAGGTTGATTTGATGGGCCTTAAATAATATGATAAATCATTTGTTATGACGATATACTTTCTTTGTTTCAATTTATAAGAAAAAAAAATCCAAATTATAAGCTAAAAAATAGTTTTTAGATTTAATTTTACTTATTCTCATGCATTTCATTTGCTTTCTCTTTTTTTTTTCAATTATCAATAACAAATAAGAATTATTTTTACATCTTCCTACAAAACTTATTTGAAAGAAAATACAAAGTTATACTTCAAATTATTTCTTTTGTTTTTTTATTAAGTGTGAATTTTTTTTTATAATTTGAAAGAAATTTATGAATTTTCTATCTTTGATAAATTTGTCTTTTCTATCTCTCTTAACAACTATACCCTCCAAATTTTTTATACGAGACAAAATAAGTCAATATAAATTATTTATTTTAATTATCAATCTATTTTGTTTTTTTGGGTACAAATTATCAATATCTACTAAATAGTAAATACATTAAAGTCATCGAATAATAAAAGATAGAGAATTTATTTCCCATGTCGGTATAGGCATGTGGTATTCTCTCCCATAATACCCTTTACGTATATATGGCCTGATATTTCTTGTGCCAAACAAAATGCGGGATTCAGATTCCTGTAATGTAACAACAGGCTACAAAAATATATAAATTGTATGATTTTAATTTAATGGTTGAAATCATTTTAATAAAACATATATTTTTTAATTTAGACCATCTGATTTAAAATTGACAGCTGATATTAAATTGTGTGTATATTTATAGCAGCAGTCCAAAACGTGTAGCATTTTGAAAGAATTTCCTAAACTGACATTTTCTATTTAGTTCTAGAATAAAGTAAGATAATTTTTCTATTATGCTCTCAAATAATTGTAACTTTTCCATTCAAAATAAGTTCTTAAACAGAGAAAACATGATACCAAAATTCTCTTCTGTCAATTATTATAAGAATTTGAATTTCACCTGTACAATACTATTATTATTCTTCTATTGAAACGATTGACATGTGAGTTTGGCCAAAAAACTAGCAAAGAACAATGAACTGCATTGTCCTTTTCACACCCTCCTTTTCCCCCACAGCATCCTCTTTTTAGCTATTGGTGGCTTGTAGCCTGTAGGTACATGAAGGGAATTAGATTCAATTTCTATAACTTTGAATATATTTAGCATATGCCATATATGTTAATATAAATACACCCCCTTACCAAATTCAATATCGTGACACCTAAAAAACAAAGAAAGAAATTAAGAAAATGTTGAGATCCGAGGACTACCACACTCACATTTCAGGAGTCCGAAGAGAGCCTAGTGTTCTCAGCGACGTCGCTCGCTACCCAAATGCTGAAATGGCCTTCAACAAGAGGGTTATTTACGAGGAGGACGAGATCGAAGGATCTCGTCGTCGTCACCACCACCACCACAACCCAGAGATTCGTGAGAGGGTTGAAGTGGTGGAGTATGAAAGAGTACCTGAGGTTAGGTATGGTGATCAAGTGATGTACCAAATTGAAGAGGATGTGGATGTTGAAACCAATCAGTACTACCCAAGAAGGAACAGGCCAAATAATGGTCTTGAATTGCACAAATGGAAAACATTCAGGCCATAGTAAGCATGTTTGTTTGTCATGTGAAATATGTGGCTACTTTGCTAGGCAGGCTATCTTAACATATGATCACCGATGTGTGTTTGTATTAATTAAATAAATTCCTGCTTAGTCAGCCTGTTATTGTGTTATATAAATTGTGTATCAATCAATGATTAATAAAGCTTATCTATACTATAGCATGTATTTAGGGGATGTCATCTACTTAATCAACTTCTATCTTTGATCTTTAAGTTGCTTTGTTTTTCAAACTATTTTTATTTTATCTGTCATTTATTTTATTGCACTTTATCCAAACTACAAAATGAATGTAAAACTATTTTAATTCCTAAACTAAACAAGTTATTTTGCACAACCCTTGTGGAGATGATCTTTTATATTATTACGCGATGATAAATTGGTGCACTTGCTAGAGGTCAGTCACTATTGCTAGGTGTAAAAATAATTAGAAATTGTGGAGATGAAATAATGTTTTGTGATCAAGGCAAATCCTACTAAGTTTTTTAAAAAGTTATTTTTGCAAAATTAGCCTTGAACTTGTGATTTCTCAAAACTTGGTTCCTTTGAACTGACGCAAACAGGGTATGCATCAATGCAAGTTCCCTAGAAATTCTTGCACCAATGCATAACATGTATGAACCGGTTCAAAATTACCTTGGATCAAAACATAAGTGTTTATATACCGGGACATGAAATCTTGCACCGATACATGACAATTTTGAGTTTCTTGAACCGATTCATATCAGGCTTGTATCGATACAAAACTTGTTTTTGCATCGATGCAAGAGTGCTTGAGCCGATTCAAACTTAGGTTCTTATCCTTTTATTTTCAACTTCTTTTTTATGAACCAATGCATGTATTCTCTATGCATCGGTGCATATCTCAATTAGACACTAATTTTTGCCTTGTTTTAAATGCTTTTTATTTCCCCTATAAATAACATCAAGCATAACATAACACACAATTTCTTGAGCAAATTTTCACATTGAAAATTTGAAGAGAACATCAAAACTAGAAACATACACACCTTGCTTCATCATCTTCTTCAACTTTCAATCTCTTGCTATTGTCAAATTTTTTGATCCGATACAAGGGTTTGATTGAAGATAAGTCCATGGTGACTAATAGGGATTAACTTTTGGGTTGAAGATCGTGTGAGAAGTCTTGATTCAAAACTTGACATGATTTTGGTCTTTGATAGAGATTGAAGATTGTTTTGTGCGATGGTCACAAGTGTATGGGTAGCCAAAACTCGAAGAGATGTGAAGGAAAGGTTCTTGGAGAAGAAGGATTCGATTCAACCTAAGAGCAAGTAGAAGCCATATCATTGTAATTGGGATTGAGAAACAAATGGGATCAAGTTTATTAGTTTAATGTATTCTTACTTTTTTTTTATTAAAAGAAAACTAAATTACAAAACAAGTCTAAAGGTACAAATATCTTTAACATGATACAATAACAAAAGATTGAGCATAGAAAATCTTTTATCCTTTTTTCTGTGAATGAAGAATTTGTCCAATTAATAGATTCAATTATAACGGGCGATTCCTCAATAATTGGATTATTATTACTGATTGTTGAATTTTTTTTGCTTTCACTCAATTTATCTATTTTTTTGAACCCCGTGTTGGCACTAGTAATGCCTATAAAGGGAGCAACATGCCCCATCAAATTGCTTCCTATATCAGTAACTCACAATCAAATAAGTCATGGATTCTTTCAACATCTCTAATTAATTTCTGAATAATTTATTTCAATTTAGCCCATTCGGAAATATTTATTTCACTTGCTATCAAATAAAGTTGTTGTTTGTCTTTATTCACTTTCTATCATTTCTATCAAAATATGTTGATGTGAAATGTTAGATATCACATAGTCAACTGTCAATTTTAAAAAGCGACTATTTGATAAAAAAGAATTAGCAAAGACAGAGACTAATTTGATGGTGAATTGAAAATGTTATGAAGTGAATAAAGATCTACAGTGTAATTTTGCACGATTTAAATAATTTAACGTCATAAATGCAAAATTAAATTTAAACAACCTCAAATGTATTTGAAAAAAATAAAAAAAATAACAACATAGTTGTGAACTTTGTGAAAATGGAAAGAATTACTTGGCAGTAGAAAGCATCGGAATTGTGATTTCCCGCCGAAATTAAAAGAAAACCCTCTTTCAATTTTTGTGTTCCTTTCCCCATTTCATCTCCAGTTCCAATTCTGACACAATTAACCATCAATCAAAATGAGTTCTCCTAGTCCTATGGAGACGGAGCAAAACCCTACCACCGATCAAAACGGCGCCGCTTCACAACACTCACCTCCACCTCCTCCTCCTCCTCTTCCGCCGGAGGATAAAGTTCTTGTCCCTAGTACTACTATTCTCTCTCTAATTTCATCTTCCTCTACTCTACACATTCCAATTTCTAAACTAATTTTCGTTTAATTTTGCTTCTTATAGTTGAGGTTTGCTTAAAACCTTCCAGCACAGCTTCCATCCACGATGTCCGTTCAGCAGTTGAGGGGTAATTATCTCTTTCCCTTTCTATTTTATTTTCTTCTACTTTCGAGGGTTTATCGACATAAGAAATTGATGTTTGGTTGGTGTATTTATGACTATTTCACTGATTTTCAGGATGCTTGAAAAGAGGAGTTTGAGCTATAATGGTGGACCAATTCCCATTCCCCTTGATGAACCTTTTCTTACTGATTACGTGCAAAGAATTTGTGTATGTGATACAGGTATGCTGTTGATTTCATTGTTATTACTACGGAATTGCAACAAATGGAACTTATTCATTTGATTATTGTTATTTTTATCAATCTAAAATTCCATTAAGACTGTATGGTACGAGTTTAATCGAGTGATGTAGCATTAATTGAGTTTATATTTTGATCTATTTTTTTATATAAACACCACTACTATTTTCCTTAGACATACAAATAGTTTATATTCTGATGCTGGTGAGTTGTAACCTTTTTTTGTGTAGGTGAAGGGATGCAAAATGACAATGTTCTTTTGTTCTGGCAAGTCAAGCCTGTTGTACATGTCTTTCAGGTGATACTTCCTAGTACTGCTGATTTTGTTTCATTGACTATGTATGTCACAGTCTCAGTTTTCCTAGGTTTTCATATTCTTGCTTGACTAATACAGTATAATTAATGAGTATATGTTCCTATCATTTCTCCTGTTGTGTTTTTAAATTCTCCTAACTTGGTCAATGATGTTTGCATATAATAAGTGAAAGAATTGCTTAAGGTGTTAACTATGATGAAGCATTGATTTGGATTCAGGGAGTAAAATCCGTGTACCAAAATGCAGGGAAATCAATATGCGAATGAATTCTGATGCATATAGGTAAAGATATATAACAGAGAGTTGAGAGGAGGAATTTATTTTGTTAAAATGGTGATAAGCTTCAACTGGTTCATCCGCAGAATAAAAATAGTACAGCTCATACACGCTATCGTGAGATATAAAACCCATAACAAACTTCCCCCATCATGCATCAGTATCACATTCTCCCTAATTGTACTTTGCTTTAGTCTAGAATCTATTTGTTCTGTTAATATGGTTCAGAGCTTCATGGATATTGTCTGTATTTTGCTATATCAGCTTAGTGAGGAAGGACCGTGTGAGGATATCAGCTCTGATGGCCAGTCTTCTAGCTTCAATGAATGGATTCTTCCTGCAAAAGAATTTGATGGCATGTGGGAAAGGTTCTTACTTCTTTGTAGTTTTTGCCTTCCCCTCAATAATAGTTTTCTTAATAAAATTAAAATTAATTTACCCTGAACTATTTACCATTACTTTTGCAGCCTGATATATGAATCTGGTCTAAAGCAAAGGTTGTTGCGGTATGCAGCGAGTGCTTTGCTCTTCACTGAAAAGGCTGTTGATCCATTCCTTGTTTCATGGAACCGGTAAGCGCTAGAGATATTTATTTAGTTTAACATTGGCCTTATGTGCTGTGATCACAATTTACTGATATGATTGTATGTTATTGAAAAATATTGTATCTTTACAAATATTATGCATTTATATATAAATTGATAATTTGATAGTCGAACACCAGTTAGATGAGATGATTGAAATATGAAATATCTTAATATTTTTAGGTTTTTTAATTATTTGCAGCATAATTCTTTTACACGGACCCCCTGGGACTGGAAAGACGTCCTTATGTAAAGCATTAGCTCAGAAACTATCAATTCGATTCAATTCAAGGTGCATTGATATATTATTACTACTTTATTAATACTCTTAATCATATTTATCAATGAAAACAAGTATAGAAATGGAGTAAAAATTTGCATACCATTTTCCCACTCAGATACCCACAGGCCCAGCTTGTTGAAGTGAATGCACATTCTTTGTTCAGTAAATGGTTCTCCGAAAGCGGCAAGCTGGTACGCATGTATGCCTTTCCTTTAGGTTTCTGACATTTTTGTAAATTTTACTTATTGACCTTTTCTAATTTATGCTCTTTACCTATTAGCTTCAATGTTTATTATATTGGTGGATTTGTCAATCACATTTCCTTTATGTTAGGTGGGCTGGGGTAATATAATTTCTGTACTTACCATTGCCGTTTTCTTGTTGCTATCAAGCTTTGAGTTGACTCATGTAACTAGGAAACCTCACTGTTTGGTAGTAAGAATTGCATCCAGAAGATAAGAAATTTTTATTTATCCAAATATCGTTAGGACATAACTTGCGTTCGGGTAGTGATGCAGAATTTTAACCATAGCATTGATTAAGGTTGCTCGTATGCCCATTTTACTTTTACACGATGGATAACAATTACCAACTTATGCTTGAAAACACATTCTTATAGCATTATTATCCTGGGAGGTAGACTCAATTTAAAATATCCATTTTTTCCATCTTTATTCTGAACCTGGTAGTGTCGTTTGTGCAATGATAAATAGTTGCGATATCCCATGGGAGGGTATTCACTTTTTAGTGAAGAATAGGTTCATCATCAGTGTATAATGACAAGCCATACAAAGAAGCAGATACATTTTTAGACTAGTCTTAACATTTGTACAAAAAGCAAAAAAATAGTCAATGCCATCTTCATTGTTACTTTTGGAATTGAAGCATCTAGTTGTCATCTGTTACATCTTACTATTAGTCTGGTTTTGCAAGCCAGAATGTCTTGATTTTATACATTGGGTCTGGAAAAAGAAAACTTGCAGAAGATGCTTGCTCAGGTAGAAGATGGTGTTTGATGGTTTCTTATGTTGCCTAAAACTATGCACTACCATCCATACTAGTATATGGTACAAAAACGTTTTAGATAATACGGAACCCATACAGAATGATATATGATACTAAAAAGAAAACATAAACAAAAAATAAAAAGGGGCAACATAGTGCTACAAAACTCCCACCATGGCTAGGTCAATTCCAACCTTTGCACCAGGGCTTCTCATATAAACAAATAAGTTACAATAGCATAATATAAATACACAACATTTTATTTCTAGCTTTTTTTTATTTATTTTATCTTAACTCTAATGTGTATCAAGCGAAAATGAAACATGTTAGTGCACATGTGAATTAGCAGTCAGCAGTTTGTATGAATATCAGTTCATTAAAAAGGGGGAGGTGTGATAAGGAGGTCAGGTTCAAATTCCACCCTCAGCATAAAAATTAACAATACTAACATTGACTGTTTAAAAAACCAGTTCATTGAGATACTTAACCTGTGTAATTGTATGTATTAAAAAAATTGTAAAGGAAAAATTACACCAAATGCCTACATGTACCAAGATAATATTACTGATACTGCAAATATTTTGATGTACTCATTTTCCCTTGGGTAATAGTCTCCTCTCCCTCTCTCTCTCTCTCTCTTTATATACTCCCTCCGTCCCAAAATATAAGCAAAAGTTGGTCAACAAAAGTGAATGTATTTGGTCCAAATTTTAAACCAAATACATCAAGTTTCTTTGACTCTCTTTTGCTTATATTTTGGGACGGATGGAGTATATATATATATATATATATATATATATATATATATATATATATATATTATCAAGTAAATTACATGTACGAGACCCATTGGAGGCATTAGTCATAAACTAAGTTATTTCACATGACTAGAATCCAAAAATCCGTTATAAGTATCATTTACCTGCATCCATTTAAGGAGTTTTGAATCATGAAGATTAAAATGTCATGTGATGAAATTGTGAAGTATACATGAACCATTTTTGTAGTTTTGTAATCTTGAATGTGTAATTGTGTTTCTTTGTTTTGTAGGTAGCAAAACTTTTCCAGAAGATTCAAGAAATGGTTGAGGAAGAAAGCAATTTGGTATTTGTTTTGATCGGTGAGGCATAATTGAAGAAAAATCAACATAGTTCCCATGGTTTATTCTTGTACGTCTGCCTGATTACATATATGTTTGCCATCCTGCAGATGAAGTCGAAAGCCTTGCTGCTGCTAGAAAAGCTGCTTTGTCCGGTTCTGAACCTTCGGATTCCATTAGGGTAAAACGCTTCTCCCTGTACCCCCTGCAGGAATAAACTCCCTTGCTCCCCACTATTTTCTGCAAATGCTATAGATTGCAACACAAACCAGTATAAATGTAATTCATAAGTAATGGCTTCTTTAATGGATGTCTGTTTTAATATGGGTTCAATCTGAATATTCAATTTCAGGTTGTCAATGCATTACTAACTCAGATGGATAAGTTGAAATCATCTCCAAATGTGATCATTCTAACCACATCCAACATTACTGCTGCTATCGGTAAGCCTAAATCAATTTCAGTGTAAAACGTACTATCCTCTCCCATAAATTTGATATCGATGGTTAGATCTGCTTTTGTCGTTATATGTCAATGTCAATCTACTGGTAATATGTTTAGCAGTTGTCCCCCCTCAAGCATCCTTTTTTAGGGCATGGAAAGTCAAATTGCTAAAAAATTAGGCACGGATTTTTGTTGCCAGCACCAGATTAGAACAATAATATAATATGTCTGGATCCAAAATTAACGTCACTTTAACATAAGCATATCACAAGAAAAACCTTTTTCCGCTAGTTAGGAGCACCGCTCCATTGTCTTCCTAAAATAGTTTCTTCAGTCTCCACTTCCCGTATAAACTTTATTTGAAACACAATTACAAATGTTAAAGATCATATAAATTTATCAATTTCATTGCAGATATTGCTTTTGTTGATCGAGCTGATATCAAAGCATATGTTGGTCCACCAACACTTCAAGCTCGGTATGAAATATTGAGGTCTTGCTTGCAGGAACTCATGCGTTCAGGGATATTAACTAGTTTTGAGGTGCAAATAGATCTCAATCTTGTCCCGGAATATTTTTTTTTTAAAAAAGGCATTATTATTCCAAGTTTTATTCAAATTCAGACATTATAGTTTTTTAATCTAATGAATAATCATGCTGACTTGGTTAGGATTGTAAGAATATCGTGCTTCCAAATTATGCTAGTGCAAAACAGAGGATGAACACACCAGATTTTCATGAGCCTACTACATCCACGCAACTGTGCAAGCAACTAGTTGAAACTGCAGAGGCATGTGAGGTAGGAAGTAAAGATAATACCTCTGGATCTTGAACCTCAATCTTTAGGTGGACCTTTATATCTTAAAGTAACTGTTATTTTTTATCTGTCTACAGGGTATGAGCGGAAGGTCTCTCAGAAAGCTTCCATTTTTGGCACATGCTGCACTTACAAATCCTTTTGATTGCAACCCTATCAAGTTCTTATGTACAATGATAGAAACTGCAAAGAGGGAGCGTTCCGAGCTTCCTGATTAATGTAACCATAGCTTCCAACTAAAAAATTGTTCAATCAAAAGTGAAACACATCCTTTTCCTGCATTTTTATTGCGATAAATGTTGATGTAGCAGTGATGTTTATTTATTGTACACAGTTAACAGGAGCTCGCAGTAACTCACTTGATCTCATGATATAAAAAAAAACTCGTTTGATCTCAGGGAGATTAAGCTGGGTCATAAAATGTATCCATCTTAATATCCTAAACGAGTTTTTAGGCTCAATCATGGGATCAGTGTCCTGGAGACTTGAGACTTATTTTCACAGAATAATAGATATGTATTAACAGGACTTGCATGTTTTATGATTATTGACAGGTATGTATTGGATTCAGTATTTCCAGTGAAGCACTTTAACTGTTAACTGTTGAAGATGGTACTGAAGTTGATTACAAAACCAAAGAATAGACCACCATTAATTATTAATCTAACATTATGGTTATAACTTGCTTTTATTGAAAAGGCCAAGAAGCCAATACTTAAACCAATGTCAATTTCAAATTACGGGTAGCTCGCACTACAGATGCAAATGCAAATTTGGATACATTGGCATAGAATGTTGTTAATAGTTTGGTGAAAGTGTTCCTTGGTCTTGAAATTGAGAATGATTTGTAATACTAGTGTAACTA
This sequence comes from Trifolium repens, assembly GCA_030408175.1. Taxonomy (NCBI): domain Eukaryota; kingdom Viridiplantae; phylum Streptophyta; class Magnoliopsida; order Fabales; family Fabaceae; genus Trifolium; species Trifolium repens. Next base: position 21,979,171 of record CP125840.1, read on the forward strand.
GTGTTTATAAATTGAATTAATCAGATGCAAACAGTAAAATTTCAACAGAGGTTACAATTACTGCTTGAAATGCTCTTTGTTGAAAACGTTGCATGACTTGGCTTCTCTTGATAACCAAAAAGGAAGCACTTCTGGTGTGGTTGGTCCTAGCTACTATTAGATTTCAATTTGGATTTGAAGCCACAAGATTGAATTTTGTCTTTCACGCAAAGTTCTGATATGATAGACCGTCCGTTCCTATGAAAATGACACTTGGGACCTCATGAACATAGTGCAGTGGTTGGCTAGGACATGTACTAGGAGAGAAGACAAGAAAATGGCATAATCATAGTTTTGCTAAAACTAATGTAAGTTGAATACAATGATTACTTGATTTTTAAATATCTTTAAACATAAATAAATATTTTGGATCTTCTGCATATTTTTTTTAATTAACTGTAGAGATTCTAATCCTGTTTAATTTTTTAAAATGTCTTAAGTTTAATTAATTTAACTTAATAGTTTTAAAGTCCATGTTAAGTTGGTCAAATATAATTTGATTGAGATCTTTTGAAGTGTTCGACTACTGTAGATAACAAAAATGTAGTCACGCAGATTCTCCTGCATAAATTTAGATTAGTCATTAGTGAAGTTTGTGAATACTTTACAACAACTATAATATGAAGGGAACAAAAAAATCTCATTTTTTGTTTAGTTTATATTGAAGTGTTCAAGCCACAATAAATTAAGAGGAATGTCCTTTTGTTGAATCACGATCATATTCTACCTGAATTGATGGATTCTAATAATCAGAGTCCAATGTATTCATTATGGCACATGAAGATCCTTATATTAATCAATATTCCACTAACCTACATACTTTCACTTTTTCTTTTTAATTTGTTACATTATATCAGTTATCATTATTAATTCAAAAAGAACATTCTTTAATTCAGTATGCAGCAAGATCCTAAATTAATCTGCAGATCACCAAATTCAGCTTATATATAGTTGTCTGACTTTGCCTCAGGTAATTTATTAATCTTAATACAGTTATTTAACTGCAACATTATCCTTAAAAAATGTTATTGTCATTGATAACTGGCTTTCTTTTTTCATCCTTTGCAGTATATTACTATTTGTCCTTAATTATAAGTAAAAGTGAAATTTTCAATTTTATCGAATAACTGAATATTTGATCTATATTATAGATTAAATGTGTCAATTATTCAATAAATCTAAAAAACGAACTTTCCTTTATAATTAAGGCAGGACGGAGTATGTATTTTACAAATATACTTTGGGAGAGGGGGTATGAGTGACATGTGGGGAGAAATCATTACCCCACACAAAGTATTCACCACCAATTCTCTACATACAGAGCAGCAGGTAGGTGGAAGATCAGATCCGATGAGATTCAGAATTCAGATCACTATGTGTAAATTAAACTTTATTTTCTTTATAATAAGTTTCAGACAAACCCCACATGCATGCTAGGGGTGGGTAATGGGCGGGTATGGGCGGGTTCGGGCTCAAAGTCGTCACCCGGTCTAAACCGCAGAATCAAAAAGTAAGGCCCAATTGACCCGAAAATGAAGAGCGGTTTCCACGGGTTCGGGCTTGCGGTTTAAGCGGGTTATTGGGCGGTTTGAAGCGGTTAAACATAAAATAAAAATAATAATAAATCCAAAATTTGGAGTTTAGATCAAAAAAATATGCAACCAGAGATGAGAGAATCATAAATCAAACACAAAAGGAAAGTCTTCGAAAGACTAAATTGACATAAAAAGTAAGAAAAAATTAAAATCTCAAATAAAATTAAAAATATATCATTTGATTTCAACGAAGTTAGACAAATAAGATGAAGAATGACCAAGTTTTGCGTTTTAAAATGTTTCATGATTGTTTCAGTTTACATGGGTTTGAGGTGAAGTGAAAAAGTGTGAAATGAGACGTGGGAAGAATTTAGATTCATCGTTTTAATTTACTCGTGCGGGCGGGTTCGGGCACCGTCGGTCCAATTTCCTCTATCCGGACTTATCCGTACCAACCCAATTCAAACCGAGTTTTTCAACCCGCTAACCCGCGACCCATTATAAACCGCCCAAATCTCTAATTTTTGGGTCGGTTTTGTTGGGTTCAGACGGGCTTCGGTTTTTTACCCACCCCTAATGCATGCTACAGGAAGCACTTACAAGCAAAGTGTTTCAAAAAATTATAATACTTTTTTGACACAAACCGACCAAAAGATAAAGGAAAAGAAAAGCCAAAAAAGACAAAGGTCTATTCGGAGATCAGGGAGCAGCCTTTCATACAAGTTGCCAACAAAAATAGTACTTAGTGGATTATCTTGATTTAGGTTGTCTATATTTTTAAATTAATCAAAATTAAGGATCACCAATAATAAATTGATTCAATAATAAAAAAAACTAATAAATTGAAAAACACATTCGTTTTTCTTTGTTTTGTCAAACCCGAGGAATTCTAATATAAGCACAATTATAAATGTATAGTGTTTAGGCACACTAACATGAGTGAAGAGGGAGAAAATATAAAATAATTTAATTTGAAATATTTTTCAAAAAAGTAAATGATGTGATATTTTATGTATGTGTGCCTAAACACTGTTTATTTATGTCCGTGTCTATGTAAGACTTTCTCGTCAAACTGACATAGCAACACCAAATTAATTTACCGTCTGTTAGGACGGTGAAGTTATAAACATTAAAATTTGAGATGATTTTCAGATATTAGTCCACGATAGAATGGAAAAAGATTCTCTATTGTTACAAAAGTACATTGTAACATGCAGTATTTGATATTCGCCTTTCAATCATAAATCAACAATTGAAATCATTGTTATTGAAAAAACAAAGTTTTTAATTTAAACTATCTGATTTTAAATTGACAGCCGAGATAAAAAACGATTTGAAAGAGTGTGTTTTTGTTACTAATAGGAAATCTTAATCCCAATAGAATAGACCACAAAATCAATACTTTTTGTTTATCCGAATCGGTTCCGTCTGTCAGTCAATCAAGATTCGCTATAAGATTCGTCTCCTCCTCTCCTCTCTATTGAACCAAACAGACTCTTAGTTTATTTAATAATAATTATTTTGATATTCAGCACAAAACCCTTTCACAATTTCAAACTCTCTATATATGTATATCACTTTCATTGTTTGCCTTTTTTGTTTGTGGGAACGTGCCCACACTGTACACTAAAGAGAAAATATTTGCATGCGGGAATATAAGATTAGCTAGCCACTCTCCACACACAGTATGCGTGCATCACAACCATGCCTTTTCTGTTTTAACATAATCTCTAAACCATCTTATATATATGGTTATATAGATCTTTCTCTCATCTCTGTCTCTATTCATAGTACTTTTAATTGTTAAACAATTAAGTCATGATTATGTTAAAGTTGAAGGATGTCTTGTTCTATATACTCTCATATCATGGATCTTCTCTACCTTCACTTTGGACAATTTATCACAGATTCATCTTTTTCATCAGCTGCACCATGCAAGACACTAGTACTTCCCTAGTTGGATATGGAAGAAGCCGAAATTTCCATAATCTAGCTTGAGAAGCTCACACCAATCATGAAATGGAAGGCCTAAAACCATCCATGGGGAATTAAGCATTCCTGGTCCGAATTTTATCAATTTTAGTCTTTTGAAAAATGTGCAATCATGCATATATATGTTATATCAACTATATATATATATATATGCATGGTTTCATATATGTTCATTCAGATTATTTTTTTTTGGCTTTCACCGTCGGTTTAATCTGGTTCAGGGGTCAGTTCTAGCATCAAGTGGTTCCAGCTCCCTTTCAATCGCAGTTATGGGGGATCAAACTGTGGTCCTCTTTACCAAGTTCAGCTAGCGTCAATCACCACTGAACCAACTAACGATTGATTTTGTTCATTCGGATTTATAGCCTCTACTTGTACTTTGACTATATTAGGCTACAACTTATTATTTTTTTTTTTTTGGTTTACACCACCAGTTTAGTCTGGTTCGGGGGTCAGTTCTGGCATCAAGTGGTTCCAGCCCCCTCCCGATCGCAGTTGCGGGGGATCGAACCGTGGTCCTCCCTACCAAGTTCAGCGCCAATCACCACTGAACCAACTAACGAATGGTATATTAGGCTACAACTTAATTTGCAGATTGAGTATATCTTAATTATCTGAGTAATGGTGTTGAATTGAATTGAGTTGAGTGAGTGTGAACCTATATTATATCCATTGCTGTATTTAATAACATTTCCAGATTTATTGTTCTTTCTTCTTTTACTTTCTTTTTTTGTTACAATTAATCTTTCTTGTGTATTGGCTATAAGTTAATTATTCAATATAACTTGCTATTTATATTTAAGAAGTTTTAGTAATTATATATATAGATTCAAGTTCTACTTCTATGTATAGCGATATAGGAATGATCAAATAGTGCTTCATTTGATATACCCTCCACATAAAATCATGTGGTTATGATTATCCTTCTTTCAGTTCTTTGTAGAGCTATAAAATCAGTTTGGGTATGTATGCAGTGCAAGAAATTACAATAAGAGAACTTGAATATAATAGATATTGGATCACTAGGGGATGCCTAAAGCGAATTTAAAATGAGATTTTTGCTTATCGAGTGAAGTGTCAAACAAAATCAAATTAAAGAGTACACCTTTTTTTCTTTTTAAAGAATACTTATTTTGTCAAAAAAAAAATCTCGAATACTTATCCTTACTCATAACATATAAAGTCTCACATTATTTTATAACATGAAAAACATTATTTTTCTTTTTTGAAAACCTTTGTCTTTATTCCGAGACCCTTTTTTTATGTGAAATAATGAACTTATAATTTATAAGAGACTTTTTTTTTAATGATTTTTTTATATTTTCAAAAACCAATATAAAACTCTTGTTTAAATTGTCTTATTCTTCCCATGACCCAAAACACCACTTGATTTGAACACTACATCCAAAACCTCAATAAGATAACTAATATTTTCCGGACTAATAACATTTTAAGGTTTTGAATGTAGTGTTTAAATCACTTCTAAGTGATCACTAATATATTTTGGACCAAATCAGGTTGTGTCCAAATCGCTTCTTAGTGACCACTGATCTTAAAAAGTTTCAACACCATCTAATATGGAAAAAAGTTCCGAACAAATCGCTTTTAAGAAGATCACTAATATTTTGGCTATCAAATGAAGCATTTTTTAATGGTTTTTTGTAATCCATCCCTTAATAATTTGATGTATTTACCTATCAACCAATAAAAATAAATTATATGCAAATTCAAAAGTTTGTCACAAGTTAGTTGTGGGTACGAAAGACAAATCCACTTAATTATTTTACTTGTTCTCATTAATCGATATATAAATACTATCAAATTATGAAGAGGTAAAATAGGTATTTTTTTAATATATGTTTATAAAAACATTAAAGGACATTCATTTTTAAAAATGAGGAGGAGTATATGGCATGGTTAGGCATACACTTAAATCTGAACATTGTGCAACTAAAATTAGCTTTGGAATGTTGATCGCGATCGGTGGTCAATTACCATTGCATTGTAATGAGTTTTTAAAGAATACTATATATACTTTTCTTTTGCTTTTATCTTTAATCATAAAAAGCATTGGTTGACTATATGGTAGTGTTGTGAATGTGCCTAGTGAATCCTGGGCAGGCTCAACCTACGAGACACATATATGCACTATATACTCAAACATGGTAAAGCTCATTTTTATCATTCTAATCATTTCTGTCTTTTCTATTACTACCTTCATCATGACTACTGGAAACAAACTAATTAAAGTCTCAATTTGGACACAGCCTTCAAAGTAAATCAGATCTATATGTCTGTCTCTCTAATTCGCCTACCATCTTTTGACTTTGAGTAAATACATTTGCACAGTCGCTATTAGTTTTACACTGATAATTAATAAAAAAATTATATCTGCACTATCTTTTCAAAGTTATTTGATGTGAAAGTGCTAAAAATATCTATATCTCTTTTGCACTTTCACATTAACTACATTTTTCATATTGTTCAAAAACCACATTTTTCATATTCTAATTGGCTAATAACACAATTAAGGAAATTTTTATTTTGTAGTTAATTAAAAAAATATTTTTTCTTTTTGTTGTTTTGAAAAATCTTTTTAAAAAGTAGGTGTTACTCCATCTTCTTTGAGAGATAGCGCGTAGCTTTCTTTAACTACATTGCAAACAACATACAAATTTAATATGAAGAACATTCTAATCTTATATTTACAGTGATCATAGTTTATTCGAGCGAAGATCAAAGGACAATTGACTCTACCTCCTTCATTCACTAGTACAAATATCACTTATTAATAGGCCTTTTACTTCAGTGGAAACAATACCAGATGCAAAAAGAAATATGAAGTACCTTATACAACTGATTCCAATTTTACCAGAATTAAAATATACAATGACATAACCTTTTACATCTGACCATAATAGCCCCAGAAGCAAATGAAAACGCGGTGGCAATCCTGTAAATTATCATAAAAATTGTCTAAATTGATTTTAATTCTGATCATTTTATCCCAGTGGTAAAAGGTCTTTGTGGAGTTATTACTTTAGTCGATACCTCACGCAGCCAGCTCACAATCTCCTTCCTCTCTCATTCTCTTCCTCGCGAATCACACACAGAAACCCTAACGTACTCTTCCTCTCGATCTCATCCTCAATCGCTCTTCCTCTCTCGTCCTCAATCAATCTGGTATGCTCTTGCTCTCACTCGATTACTCTCTAACATTCTCACTCGATTACTCTCCAATCTCTTCGTCAGATTCTTGTTGCACATAGTAGATTCTTCTCCGTCAAGCTTTCTGATAGGTGGACACAACAACAGCAACGAACGGCTTTGCCTTATCTTGTTAAAATTGCTGATTGTGATGATGTTGAGGTTTATGTCGAGACTTTGAGGTTGATGTATTATAAGGATCTTCGGAAGAAGCTAATGAAAGAGGATGTTTCCAAAGTTTTGGGTATCTTAAAGGTAAAGTCTTTTTCTTATTATTTTGTTGGGTTTTTTGTTGTTGTTGTTGTTGTTGTTTATTGTTTAAGGTTTGATCTGTTTCATTAGATTGATTTGATTGATAATGTAGTATACTGTAGGATTAGGTTGATGATACTATAACACATTTGAATTTAGGATTTCAACTGTTTGTAGAAAATTATAGTTATAGACTATTGAATAATTTTGATTTCAGATTATTATATTAGTAGTACTTACTAAGTAATTGTGGAACAGTCAAAAGGCATTTATTTTTTCTAGTTTGGATTTGTGTGATTCATTGTTTTATGAGAGTGAATGAGTGGATGTTTTTATTGTTTTATCTTAGGTTTCGGCTGCAATTGGATTTGATGCTGGGATTTTGTCTTGTTTGGAGTACTTGGAAGCAGCGCCATGGGCAGAGGATGAAGAAGACAAGGTGGCATCGCTCCTGTCTGAACTCCGTCTTGAATCTGTTGGAGCTGGGGAGGTTTTGAAGAGGGTTTCTACTGATGTTGTCAATGGAAATGAAGAGGGGAATGATAATTTGTATTGGATTTTGGATATTTTGATTGATAGACAAATTGCCGAAGATTGGAGAAAATATAACTGAAGGTGCACCTGATATGCATGAAGCTATTGATGTAAGTCTTAATTGTTTCTTAACATTAAAGTAGGTGTCTATGCTTCTTGTGTGTTCTTATACATTAGATATGTTTTGCTATTACCTACTAACATGACATTTGGCTAATCTAAATATACTTTTAAACAGAGTATAATTAATATTTTTCTCGTAAAATGGCCACTGCTTCTTATAAATGATATCTTTATATATTTTCCCTTAACAGTGCTATAGGGAAGTGACTAAGGGTATGTATGGAGATCTTGGCAAAGTTATGGAAGGATACAACCAGTGGTATGAGGGAATAGGGATTTTCAATTTATTAATGTCTTTATTCACTAAATTAGATTGATAATCTTTCATTGTGCAGGCCACAGAATCCTCCAAAGTTCAGAGTTCTTATGGAGGAATATATAAGTCTTTGCAAAGGCATGCTTTTTCCTATCCTATTTATCTTTTCTGTGGTGTAAGTTCCTTCGGCTAAAGTTGTTTTTCTTATGTTGTTCTTTTGGTTTGAGCAGATCTCACAAAGAAAATAATACGCGGAATTGCTTTTGGTCTTTTCTGTTGCATGATTTCACCTCTATTTTATTTCTGTCATATTCTTTGTCTTTATTGTTTTATAGCTTTATTTAATTCAACCTCATTTGTGTTGTGAAACTGCTGAAGGTAACAAACCTATCTGGCGAATAACCAGAGATGACACTTGATGCTTGATTCTTGATGCTTTGGCTGGATGATGATACTTGTTATTGTCACCTTCTGTTTTGTTGGAAATAACCAGAGAGAATACTTGGAACTGTTTTCCTTTTCACACTTCATATCTGTCATGTGATTTACACCTATAGGCTGATCATGTTTTTGACCTCTCATTTAGTGGGAATGTATGGCACTCTAAGAGGAAGGAACATATAAAAGTGATTGTGAGATACATAACACAATTCCATGACTGCTTCACCTTCCTCATGCATGTTGTAGCAAGACAACTTTAGTTTCATAGAAATTTTTACTTGTCATTGTGAAACTAAAATGTCATAAAACAAAAGTCATTTGTTTGATTGAGCACTAAGTTTTCTTGTTATATACTCCACACTTCGAATTCGTGGTAAGTGGTCATAGCATCTGTATAGTCATATCTTTATCAAACGCCACAATGTTTAGTACATCATGTTCCTTTGTCAGTGTCTCTTACTTTCTGGGCCGGTCTGTAATGATTTTAGATGCTTGATTTCTGGTCTGTAAAGTCAACCTGTATTATTATACTATTCGTCAGTAGTATTATTTTGTTTTTAATTCTTGGAGTGCAAGTTTGTGAGCTTGCCGGCCAAATGGCCAATATTGTCATCCTATAGACTCGGTTCAAAAATTGTTATGCATGATTGTGAAAAGGAAAAAATATTTGCCCATACACTTAGAACATGATGCGCGTGTCACCAATTTTAAGATGTCGCCAAAGTATATGAAAGACTTATTGGTGGGTGATAATTGGCTTGACTTTTTAATATGTATTAACTAAATGTCATTCATATGTAGACAAGGGTACAACCCAACGACAATGACTGTGGATATTATGTAATGAAGAATATGATTGACATTGTCTCTGCTAGTGTTACAAACAAATGGGCGGAGGTATTATATTTTGCTTTATTCATCTCTTGGATTCTGAAAGTGTTTCACTATTCTGTGTTTAAGGAGTAATTCATATTTGGCTCTAGAATTTAAGAGTTTTGGTTTTCTGTTTTAATGTTCTTTTAGTAACTATGTAATTTTGAAGTATGACATATACTATTATCTTGCTAGAATGTCATGACAGTCTAGAGGTCTACAATTTTTATGTATTGGATTATTTGCTTATCATATATTAATTATATTGTTGCAATCTTATGTTCAGCCTTGCTTCTAATTATTCATAATTATGTTGTGGTGAGCTTGCATTTTGAATTTGCTTGGTCTGGTGTATCTTTAGTTAGTTGAATCTTGTTAGTAATTTTGCTGTCTTTTTTATTGACTGCACTGGTACTGTTTTGAAAATAGCCTAACAAGCTCTTGGTACTGTTTTGATTGACTGCACTGTTTGGTTCTGTTTTGATTCTGTTTGTAAATTAATTTATCAAAGTACTATGTGTACTATAAGTGGCTAAATTAATTTATTTACATATTGTAGGTGTTCAATGATCCAATGGCATTAACAGAAGAGGACTTGTATGAGATTCGAAATCGCTGGGCAACTTGTTTTCTTGACCTATATAAGCTTGAGAATGATTATGACGATGGTGATGAGGAAGGGATCTAGGTTGGTGTGAAGTTATTATGTGACTTTGTATTTGTTACTTTGCAAGTTATGTTTTGGATGCTAGCATATTGGTTAAAAAAAATGCAAGATTTGAAAGAAAAAAAATGCAGGATTATAAAAAAAAAATTGAAGCTTTTACATCTGAGGATAGTTTTGGCAGATGTGAAGATCGATGTTTTTACAACTGTGAAAATGTCAAGTCAGATGTAAAAAGTCCAATTAAATTTTTAAAAAATAATTTAAAATATGATTTTCACATCAGCGAAACAACGAAACAGATGTAAAATGTCACTTTTTACATCTGACGGAACAAGTTGTAAAAAGTGTCCAACTTACTATAACTCGTAGGTTTATGACTGACTTTTGCCAGATGTAAAAGGTGTTTTTCGCCAGATGTAAAAAGTGTTTTCTGCACTAGTGATTACCGCATCTGGTTGTCATGATGATGATGATGATGATTGATATTTTCCCTGACATTATTAATTGTTGGTTTCGGAAACTGGGTGTCGTGCTATTTGAAAGTGAAAGAAATAAATACAAGAAGGAGGTTGAATCGTACTTTATGGTTTTCCTTAATTTCAAGAAACTTGTTTAAAAAATCTTTTGAATATGATAATGTAACGCTCATACTACTTTTACGAATTGTCAACTGTCCCCCCACAAACCAAACCGAGTCTTTTTAGTGTGTTTTGTTTTCACCCGCACACTTTTTTGGAACTTCCCAGAATGTAACCCTTCAAAGAGTGCTACAAATCATGCACGCTTAATTGTAGAGTTCTTTTGAAATATGCTACCAAAGATAAAATGCGTCTTGTTCATATAGGTATAGTATAATTCAATTTCTTATAGGTCTTCTTTCAACCATGCAGTTCTATACCTGTAAAACCTCATATAGGTAGTGTGCTTACTTACTAATTATAAATGAGACATGAGCCTAAAGGGGCTTATATTAGAGCACCTATTTTAAATGGCAAGAACTATGGGTTATGGCTATCGGTAGGGAGGTATGGAACACTATTGTCAATGATCCATTTATTCCAACCGTGACCAATGAGGATGGTGTTGTAGTACCTAAATCGGAAGCACAATGGACTTCCGATGAAGATACAAAACGAGGTTATGATTGGAAATCACCAAATGTTCTAATATTCGCTTTGGGTATGGAGGAATATTACTCTAAACGGGAAGAATTAGATGGTTGCTCTTGTGTAGGTAATCATGGTGGTGATGAGCTCAAGTACAGATGAGTAGTGTACCTGCAAAATATTAGAACTCTAATGCTCAAGTCAGTAACAAATCAAGATGAGTGTGTATGAAATGGGTGAAATGTGTGTACCTTGAGGATGAGTGCATATGTGTATATATAGGAGAAAGATATGAATAGCCGTCCCTAGGTCCCAATATGTGTGTGAAATGAGGAATATATATATCTCATGACAGAGGTCATTTATCCGTCGTTGGCTGCATACCATAGAGGACGATGAAATTGGTGTTCTAGTGATGAGAAGGTTGATACCTCATTTAGCTTCGCTTTGGAGAATGTGTCAAATGAAATTGTTCATGGAAAAATATAAAATAATATTTTTATACTATAAACAGTTGATAATGCAATATTAGAAGGTTTATACCTCATTTAACTTCGCTTTGGAGAATGTATCAGATGAAATTGTTCATGGCGAAATCTAAAATAATATTTTTATACTATAGACGGTTGATAATACGATATCAGAAGGTGACAGATGAAATTGTTCATGGCGAAATCTCAAATAACAAGTTTATACTACAGATGGTTGATAATGCAATATCCGAAGCGGTAAAGTCGGAATACTGCAGGATAATGCAAGATAATGCTCTAGATGAGGTGGACGAAGCAGACATTCAAGTTCTTAAACATGTTTGGATTGATATGGTGGTCAAGGATGACATTCAAAAACATAAGAACAGAAGATTGGCTAGAAGTGTTAGACAAACATATAACATTCGTTCTAAAGATCTCACATGTCCCTATGAATCCTCTATTGGAATGTGAGAGGGATTAACAAACCCGAATCTAGATTTAGCAGACTCAATTTGATGAAATAGTTATATATTGGCTTTGTTCTCTTTTTATTTATTTATTTTGGAGTAAGTCCCCCTCCCCCTATGAAGACAAGCTTCTAAATTGAAGTATTTTGATGAAATATTTGACAAATATGTGAAAAGAAGATAAAGATGGATTATGACTTAGAATTCAAGATTGAAGCAATCAATTTTATCTTATGAAGATCTTGATCAAGATATATTTTTTTATCATAGGTAGTAAAAGTTACAAATTTCTTAATATGCGTAAAAGTGCCAAAGCGACTTACATTTTGGTACGGAGGGAGTACAATATACAATTCATTGTTATAAGCTTTAAGTGCTCACAAATGAACAAATAAACCTTACTAATGTTATTATTATTACAATTATGAATAAAACACTTTCAAAAGTTTTTAACTTAGAATGCTCATAAATTATTTTAATAATTAATTAAAACTAAATTTCTAAGTTAAATATAAAAGTCCATATGAAGCAAGCTTTTAAAAATATAAAAACTTGATTTTTAAGAAAAGCTGTCGACACATTTACATCAGGGGTTCCGTCCAACCGATGTAAAAGGTCTGTTGCTGTTGGCACTTACAAAGTGCAAAGTTTGAAAAAATTTGATAACAGGACTTTTTACATCGCATATCTATAACAACAGATGTAAACAGTTCTGGGCAGAATAAATAAAAAAGTAACGTTTTTTTGAAACATTGTTGTTTCATGAGAGTTTTCTTTTCTTGAACAATTGCTTTGCTTCATGGACAATTCTAAAAGTCTCTATATATTTAGAACATGTCTAAGATCAAATTACCTCTTTCAATTAAATTTTCATAACAATTTTTTTGCCAAAATTATCACAAACTCTTTAAAACTTTGTTACATATTTTTATATCAAAGTTAAAGTTTCATGAGTACTTAGAGTCTTATACTTCTGAATTGCTATATTGAAAGAGAAGACAAAGCCTAAAACTTTGTTTATTAAAAATCTCTTGTACTCAAATTTGTATCCAAACTCTTGTATTAAATTCAAATTATTGTGAACACCTTACTGTCCAGGATTGTTGAAAGCAAAAGAGTGAAAAAGAGATGATTGTTCTCTTGTTTCACTTTGTAGAGGAATCACCTTGCTGATCAGGATTGTTGGAAGCAAGAGAGTGAAAAAGAGAGGATTGTTCTCTTGTTTCACTTTGTAAAGGTCATAGTGAAATCCTTCAAGAAGTGAAGGGACTGGATGTACCTTTAGGTTAGAAGGGGAACCAGTATAAATCTTTTGTGTTCTTCTTCTCTTCCCTACACTTTTTATTTTTCTCCATATTGTTCATACCTTCATCAAAAACTTCCCGGAAAAATAATAATTACCATAACATCTCTAAAATAACAGAATAAATTATAAAACCGATTTCACCCCCCTCTTAGGTTGCACTCTTAAACTTACACCTCGTACCTATGTACTCATTCTTTTCTCTTATTATTTATATTAGTATGAGATATAGATATGAAATGAGAGTGTTTAGTGTTGGGTCATGAGGGATATGCCTCACTGGGTTGGATAAGCACATTAGATATTGAGCAACCATACAAGTGACTTTGATAACACACTTTCACACGAAATCTTAAGAAATTGGGTTTATGGGCCCTCTCACTTATATGTAGCTCAATCCCAACTCTTTCAACCAATGTGGAACTTAACTCAGACTTGATCTCAACATTTCCTCTTAAGTGCGAGTCTCTCCACGTCAATGTGTTGAACCAACCCAGTGATGAACCCCCCCACGGCCCAACATAATCATAGCTTGGTTTAAGGGAGCAATAAGTAAGTGGTTTTGGAGGAAAGTGTGGTATCAAAGTCACCATGCGTGGTTGCTCAATGCTAGATGTGATGACCCAACCCAATGAAGCTCCCTCTTATGGCCCAACAGTGGTATCAAAACTGATGGTTCGCCGAAGGGTTCGACTGACTCCTTGCATCGAAAGTCTTATTGACAAAGGTGGTTAGAGGGCGTGTCCTGTTGAGTGTGGTCAACAGCAGTGCAAGTGTATGGTTGAAAAAAGCTTCCTCTTGAGGGAGGTATCAAAAATTGAATGACTCACTTGAGGGGAAGAATCTTGTGATAAGTGTGAGGTGAGTTAAGTATCACATTGGTTGGAAGAGTTGAGATTGAACAACATATAAGTGAGAGAATTCATAAATCTAATGCCTTAAAATTTTGGGGGAAAGTATTATGTTAAAGTCACTTGTGTGGTTGTTCAATATCTACTCAATCTTTGATGTCTAACCTTCAGCTTAAATTTTTTCTTCTAACCTTCAGCTTAAATTTTTGACGGTAAATTTTGCTTTTGAAAATGTAGATTTGAAGAGACATGGTCGACCCAACATGAAATAGAAAATTACATGTGATTGAATGAAAAATTGAAAAAAAGAACATTTGAAAAATGTTAACGTCAGAAGTTGAACTTATATCTTGGCAGATTTGGGACCTTTACTTTACCAATTTAACTAAAGAAATGTTTAAAATTTTATTATCGTATTATATATTAATAGTGAAAGGAAATATTTTAGGCATTTTTTTCAGCCAAAAATTTGGGAACTTTTATCTTCCCAACCCCATGCTTCTTTTCTACCCCCCCCCCCCCCCCCCTCCCTCTTTTTTTCCATTTTTGTCCTTATATAAAAACTTCGGAATGCATTTTTCGAGACAAAAAATTCAGAAAACGCATTCCGAAATATTTATTCAAGGGCAAAAATAGAAACTCGGAGGGTAGAAAAGAAACACGGAGGTGGAAAGAGAAAAATAAAAAATTTGGAGCTTAGTCCTTACTTGAGTTGGGCTGGCCCTGTAAAGAGATAGAGAGTGAGATGGTTGAGAAGTGAATAGCCAACAATGCAAAAATAGATATAAATAGCATGTGAATAGATATATACAGTAATTTATCACTCATGTGAATAAATAATTTGTAGGCTTTTTATGCTTTCAGTAGTACTGGAAATGGTAATTTACAGAAACTAAGATGAAGTGAAGTAATCCATCTAGGTTTATCTCATAATTGTTGAAAAAAAATACACAAGCATAAACTGAACTATGCTTATCTCCAATTCTCTATCAAGCAACATTTTTCTTTTAAAAAAAGACAATAAAGTATCATGTATAATACTCCAAGAGCAGAATTGTCACTCTAACATGCAACATATAAGCATAGCTTAATTGAACTACCCTACCGAGATAAAAACTTAGTTAACTCAATTTGCAGGTTTATTTTCAATAAAAACGCCGCACAAATTCTGCATAAAAGTTCATCATAGACTTATTTTGTAGCACAAAAAATGAGGCATGGACATCAACTGTCAAGGAGGAATTCAGCAAAATTTTCTAAGTTTTACAAAACTTAATTTGTTTAGATTTTCATATCATTTAGCTCTCCAATAAACATATGCATATGAAAAGGCCATCAAGCACAGGTTATGAGCAAACATTCAACTCCATCTAATAAAGAGGGAAACTGTAACAGTTGATCCCTCAAGATAAATTTCATCATTGATGCAATTTAAGAAACTCAACAGTAAGAGACAAAACAGGTATAAGCAATTAACAACAACAACAACAACAACAAAACATTCTGATGGAAAAATAGTATCCAATTTGACTAAAGATCATCCCGAAGTTAAATTTAACCCTATAAATTACCGCAGACAAGTTGTATGAAAAGGCAAAAGTCAATTAATTGATTGCATTAAAAATAAATAAATAAAGAAAACCCATTTAAAGAGCAATGCTGCTGCAGCAGCCGGATAGAAATCTTCATTCACTCAATGATAGCTCCGATAACACCGGCTCCAACGGTCTTCCCTCCTTCTCTAATAGCAAACCTCATTCCTTGTTCAATAGCCACGGGAACAATTAGCTCAACCACCATCTTAACACGATCACCGGGCATCACCATCTTTGACTCCTCATCTTTATCATTCATGATAGAAGTAACTTTTCCGGTAACATCGGTAGTCCTCATATAAAACTGAGGCCTATAACCAGCAAAGAAGGGTGAGTGTCTTCCACCTTCTTCCTTCTTTAAAACATACACAATAGCACTAAACTTAGAGTGAGGAGTAATAGTTCCAGGCTTAGCCAAAACCATTCCTCTCTGAATATCATCCTTCTGAACACCTCTCAGCAACAACCCCACATTGTCGCCGGCCATAGCATCATCCAAAATCTTCTGGAACATTTCCACTCCCGTCACTGTTGTGCTCCTTGTGTTCCTCAAACCAACAAGGTCAACTACATCACCAACTTTAACAAGCCCTCTTTCAATTCTACCGGTGGCAACTGTTCCACGACCGGTGATTGAAAACACATCCTCAATAGCAAGCAAAAAGGGGAGATCCGTTTGACGTTGAGGGATTGGTATGTATTTGTCAACTTCATCCATGAGCTGGTAAATCTTATCCACCCACTTGTTATCACCACGTTTAAGTGTAGGGTTTGCCATCAACGCTTCTAAAGCCAAGAGCGCAGAACCAGAAACAATCGGAATGTCATCTCCAGGAAACTCATAAGATGAGAGAAGCTCCCGAACTTCAAGGTCCACAAGTTCAAGAAGCTCCTCATCATCCACTTGATCCTGCTTGTTCAAAAACACAACCACACTCGGAACACCAACCTAAGACATCAACCAATCCAAAAAAACATACATTATAATTATTAAAATCAACCAATCAAAAACCATACATAACAAAAATTCTCAAAATTCATACATAAATTATGTATCCACCAATCTATTCTACAAAAATGCTTCAATTAATAGTGTAAGATTGCAAGAAATCATTACTAATTCTAATTCAACTGAAGAAACTATAATTAACATTATAGTAGTATTTGTATTGGCCTGAGACCTGGGAGTGTGCTTCTACTTAGTGTCTCAGGTTCGATTCTCTCTAGTGTCGGTCAGGGCTAATTTAGCTTCTTAAAAAAAACATAATAGTAGTATGCTTTCTAATAATAATAATAATTAAGATAAGATTATTAAGATTATGTTTGTTAATTACCTGTTTGGCGAGAAGAATATGTTCTTTGGTTTGAGGCATGGGACCATCAGCACCGGAGACAACAAGAATAGCGCCGTCCATTTGAGCAGCACCGGTAATCATATTTTTAACATAATCAGCGTGACCAGGGCAATCAACATGAGCATAGTGACGAGTTTCAGTTTCATATTCAACAGTAGCAGTATTAATAGTAATACCACGAGCACGCTCTTCAGGAGCAGCATCAATTTCATCGTATTTTTTAGGAGCGCTGTTACCGAGAGAAGCAAGAGCCATAGTAAGAGCAGCGGTTAAAGTAGTTTTACCATGGTCGACGTGACCAATTGTACCGATGTTGAGATGGGGTTTTTTGCGCTCGAATTTGCCACGTGCGGCACGGACGGTGAAAGATGGACGGTGGTGATTGGGTTGGGAAGTGGGAGTGAGGTGGAGGATTGTGGAAGGGTTAAGGAATGAGGAAGTGAGAGGAGTTAGGGTTAGTTTGGGGTTTGTGGAGGAAGAACGGGTGTTTTTGGAAATGGAAGCGGAAGCGATGAAGGTGTGAGAGTTTGGTGGGTGAGTTGGGGAGAGTTTAAGTTTGGAGGAAGTAGATGAAGAAATTGAAATTGATGCCATGGTTGAAGAAGAAGAAGAAATTGAGAGTGTGTGTGTGTGTGAAGAGAGAAAAGTGGATTTGTTATGTTATCTGTTGAATGTGTTTGTGTTTTGTGTGGATGAAGAAATGAATGAGAACCTCTTCTTATCAATTCAATTGTGTTATCCTTACTTTTGGAGTCACTCGCCGCGCCCTCTCCTCTCACTACTTAGCCCCATTACTCTACAAATTACATTATTTCATTATGTACATGTAGATAATTAACGATTGTTATTTTAATAAACATATGATTTGTTAGGATCATGTATCTATAATATTTACATTTAATTTGTGCTAAAATTGTCAATAATAAATTGATTTAAATGGTAAAAATTTTGGGTCTCCTTTAAGGAAAGGGTTAGGAGTGTAATGAATTGATTCCTAACTATAACATGATAGCTAAAAAAAATAATGGTTGAATATTAAAATTTTTCACTTAGACCCAAAAATGTTCCAGTCGATGCATAGTTCTTAATCTCTTATTTATTAGCGATTATTGTTATTATCAATGAGTCTATTTGAGGTGATTGTCAATTTTTAAAATTGAAACTTAGTCGCCTATATTTTTAAAAAACTAGACTTTTTACCCGTGGGTTCAATCATTCAATTCAATTATACAATGGAAATATTGATAATGTGTGATTATTTATAGTAGTAAGCATTTAGGGCCCGTTTGGATAAATAACTTATACAGGTGTTTATAGCATTAGAGGAGCGTATAGTATGAGAACTTACGTCATAAGCTCTTATTATAACATTAATATACCTGCGGATTTTCCTGAAAGAAAAGAATCCGCAGGAAACTGCTCTGTGTGCAAAAATCCGCAGGAAAATCATTGGGAATACCTGCGGAATTTCCTAAAACATAAAAATCCGCAGGAAACTATTCTGAATTACAAAATCCGTAGGAAAAATCTTAGGAATACCTGCGGATTGTTTTCCGCAGGAAATTCCGCAGTAAATAAGCAGAATTTTAGTAGTGATAAGCTTTTTGTGTTTGGATATGTACACTAAACAATACATATATAAATTAAAGTGTTTGGATGTGTCATTATAGAGGCAACTATAGAATGTTAATATAATTTTAATTTCAAAAAACAAAATTAAAGAATGAAACCATGATTAAAAATATAATAATTATATATTTATACTAAATATAATTATATTATCCAAATACTAATATAGTGACTTATGTCAATGGATAAGTTCATATAAACTTCAAATAAGCTAATTCAAACGGGACCATAGTGTAGATTATTTTTTATCTTTTAGATGTGAATTCCGAATAATTTTTGCTTTAATCTGGGAATAATAACAGGAGAGATAAGTTTCAAGCATGATAAACTTGAAATATTTGCTGTTTTTTTTTTTTGCTTGTGATTTGTGTGTGGCATATAGTTTTTTTTATAACAATTTTTTTTTTAAAAAAAAAATCATTAATTCATATGATGCATAATTATCCTTCTCATGCTTATAAGAATTTTTTTTTTGCATAATTATCCTTCTCATGCTTAACAAAATCCATAAATTAGCAATAATACCGTAATAAAACTAATCAAAAAAACAAATTTAACATAGACAAATCATTTTAGATTTGACACTTACAAATTAGAAATTCAAAATAAATAACTATAATAAAAGTAATTACTTACAAATCTAAATTGGTATACTTATCTTCTTTGCCACAACAGTGTAACAAAATTGCCTAAAAAATAAATCTGCAAATCAAACACTTGAAACGATTTTAGATTTGATGCTTACAAATTAGAATTAATATGAAACACTACAAACGACAAAAAAAAAGATGGAATCCATACTTATTGAAATAAAAATCAAATTAAAAAAGAATGGAGAATTAATATGGAACAATACAAACTATAATCAGAATTTGAATACCTAAAACATCTATAGCAATCCATACATTTATAGAACCCCAAAGTCAAATCTGCATCAAATAAAAAAATGTAAATACGTGAGAAAATGTGAAAATAGATGCATAATTTAAGGCTATAATTAATGTGGAAAATACACTCTTGGAATGCGAAAGATACAAAGAAATAAAAGGGGTTTCTTTTTATAGTAAAAGATGCATAATTTATGGCTATAAATAAAATAGATTCCATAGAGTATATCTAATCATCAAATGAAGCATATAATTAGGGATTAGTAAGTAACAAAATTAGGGATTGATATAAAATTATTTTATACACACATTCAATCATATATTGACACGTCATGTATTGTGTTTGACGTGTCACATTCATTAATTGATGTGGCAACATAGTATTCAAGTTTTTATCATAGCCGTTGATATAAATTTTTTTTCCACGTGTCAAAATCTAAACCATTCACATTAGGGTTAGAGTTTAGGGTGCCTCTAGTTACTCTCGTTTTATTATATTAAGATTAATAAGATAGTTATCTCTAAATTATAAACTAACAACAAGTTCATAATTTGCGATGAGTGTAATTGTTCGAACGACTTTTCTACGTATTTAGTAGGTAATTTCAACGTTGTTCCTTACGATCTTCTCGGCCCCATTTCTAGTAAAATTTTTGCCTTCTGTGGAGTCGAATCATGTACATGGAGTTCAAGTACAAGTTCAATTCATTTCCGCTACCAATCCTCAATTGGTAATGAATGAATTGAACATGTACTTGAATCCCAGGATACATGGTTTGATTCCCACGGAAGGCAAAAACTCTATTAAAGAGGGGGTAGAGAAGATCGTGAGGAAGAACGCTGAGATTGCCTACTAAATAAGTAGAAAAGGGGCCCGGACTGTTACGACAATAATCCTTAAAAATAATTTCACGATCTAATTGACAAACACATAATACTCGTCAACACGCCTACACACTTGTTAGATTCTCTATAAGCGTGCACAATTAGCTGGAGGTAATACAACAGAGCTACTCCATCTTCAACTCTTGTTCCTTCGAACCACTACAATAGAGTCAACATTAAGCTCTAAGGTCTTAAAACACAATCTCCTCGCAAAATTCAAACTTTCAAACACTCCCCACAACTCTGCCACAAAAGCATTACAGTTCCCCACGGCTCTAGCAAATCCGTCCAATTACTCTCTTTGGCTTCCCCTAAAAATACTTCCACATCTTGCTATATCATGATCTTTACGAGCTCCGATGTTGAGTTTCACAAAGTAACCACACGGTGGCTGCCAACAAATGTGTGTTAGAACATTATCCGTTCTTCTCATCAGCTCATTCACTTTCCTTGCTTGACAACAATCCTCCACTCGCCTATACACATGATGAACTGGATGCAATGGTCGAATAAAATCAATTAAATTTAGGTTTATTTAGTATTTTACTTATTTTCAAACTGGTTTTTACCTAAAACTCAATCCGTTTGTTTTTAGTTGTTGTTTCTATGTTTACCTTAACTCATCTTCTTTCACCGCTCCTTCATCTTTCTCCCTTTCCTTACCACCATTGTTCTCGCCGTTTATGGCAACTATGTTGGCTTTCGGCCGCCGTCCCTAAAACTATTTTTTGTATTATTTCAATATTTTTCCTATCCGGCGACAAATGACTCATTACATACTCTTTTATTTTCTTTTTGACGACAAATCTTGTATTTCTTCTTTCAATACTCAATATTTCAATACAACATCATGCATTAAATAACGATCTTAGTTCAATCTTATTTCAATTTTAGAATATAACGGAATTAGGTTATAGCATATATTGTCCAACGTTGCCGTTGTCCGACTTCCAACGCCGCCACCTTTCTGGTAGATTTTTCTATTTTGGCGGAGATTTTGCATTCACGGGAGTATACACAAGTTGTCTATGTGTGCACTTAACATAACAAAAATGACGAGGTAATGAGCCACTTCAAAACTCAACTAAAATTGATTTTTTTTTTTGACAAAAACAAAATGATATTCATTCATTCAAATTGATAGATTACATCGAATACAATCACATATTCAACATTCGCTAAAAACATAAAGGATGAATCTGCGAACAAACTCACAGCATTCAAATTAATAGCATACAACGACAAGGGTCTGTGTTTATAATTTTATAAAAGTTCTTTCTTGGGTTTATACTTTTATAGTAGTATTTACTTATTATTAAACTTTAATATTTATTTTCCTTACAGCTTGAATTTTTCTATATGATATAGTGATACAAACAATTAATTTTGTGATTTGATTTTTTATATTTTTATAGATAAATATTAATGATTAATTTGTTAGACAAGGAGATAATTTGTTACCAGCGACCACCTTCTTAATACTATATTTGGCAAACTCATATCTACTACTATAGTACTATTATTATGTGGTTTTATTTAGTTAAATTGAAAATAATGTTTTCAAATTTGTTTTATGTTCTATTAAGTTTCTCTTTTTATCGAAATATGTTAACTTAGACTCACAATGATAATGACGGATTAGTGGAAGAAATTGCTCATCAGAATCAGATGGTGGTGTTTGTCTGAAATCTAAGTCTGAGGCAATGCCTAATAGTGAGAGTGTATCCGAAAGAATTAGAATATTAATGCATACTTAAAATGTGGTAATGTGAGACATACATAGCTTATAAGATGAGGTCTTGATATTGACTTTGCTTCAAGTTAAATTTGTAACACACTATAGTGTAAAATTTCACTAACATGAGAAATGACATTTTCATATTACACCACCAATTTTAAAATACCCTTATAAAATGTAAGGTGATGCGACAAAATATTAAATGTCATTGTAGAATAGTTATTCTGAGGCATTTTTTATAATAAAAAAAAAATGTTTTGTTGACAATTCTAAAATTTACCAGGGATATTTTTGTTTATTTTTTCTCTACATGTAACAAAAAAAAAAAATCCAATTCTAAAAATCACAATGAAAGTAAATGGGTACCCCACTTGTATGAAATGGATTGGCAATGTATTTTTTGTGCATATATAGAGGTGTTTTTTATACGTAGTTTTTTTTTTCCTTTTCTGACTAGTGCACATATATAAGTATTGAAAAATGCTAGATATAGCGAATAGTGTTATCACGAAACCATCACGAAGGACTGACACGCGTGTTTTTGTCTCTTGTGTTTCTCTCCCTTTAGTATTATTTTATCTCAAATTTTTTCTTCACCACCCACCGCTTCACACCTTCCATGGCTACTAACAAGAGTGGACTCACAAGCTCTTCACCTAAGCTTCAACATCAAGTGTGTATGTTTCCACACCTCTATGTTTGTTTTTTTGGAAACACTTTATTAACAACAATCTTATTGTTAACCAAAGTAGAGCATGAATCTCTTATTAATCAGAGCCTTGGTACTAATTAATCACCAGGGATGTGAAACAATTGATTATAATTGAAAAAAAAGGGACGAAGGTCAAGCCTAAAAAAATCATGTATTTTGGTCTAAAACCTTTAAGAACTGCATATTATATTACTTCACATGTTAGCAGATCAGACTGGGCAGTAGTGATACTTGATTCTAACTTCAAAGTGCTTGGAATGAGGATTTTTATTTGTGTTACAGAGACAGAGTAAAGGTGGTTCTATTTTTCACAATACTTTTAGGAAATAAGTATAAAATGTAAAGTTCGTGAAATTTTCGTGTGCATATGTCTTCGCGACATATAGCATTGCTGATAAGTATTAAGTATAACCACAGATTCTACTTCTTTGTGCTCTAATTATTTGGGGCGTTCCCTTAAATAAACTTTTAAAGATTAGAGAAGCTCCACGGAGACTTGATTGTGACATGTACTCAATTGATGTCTCCACATTAAGGAGACTTGTTGGAATCCAGATTCACCACAAGAAGACTGTCTATTTTCTTAAAACACTAAGTCTTAATCAATATGGAGTATAACTGAAAGTTTAATCTCAAAATATATAAACTACATTAGTTACGTAACTTCAAATAATGTTTTGTCAAAAAAAAACTTCAAATAGTGTTACTCTACTCCATTCTTTATAAAAATTAGTATATAATAATAATAATAATAATAATAAAAATAATAATAACAACAGTGCATACACACATGTCACGGTGTTGCTACAATTTTTTATGATAGGGTGATACTTTCATAAGTAAAAATAATGATTAATGTTACATTATATAATTTAATTTTAATTCATAAGTTTTGTATTAAGATAATGCAAAAGTATATATTAATAGAGTAAATTATAATGTGTGACAGCCCGTTTTTCAAAGGCCAAAACGGCACTATAAATTTTTTTCCTTTTTTCAACTAACACTCAGAGTGCGCATAGAATATTTTTCAATGAGCCGGCATTCAAATATACAAAGAACTCATTACTAAAAGGTGCTTCGACAAGCAAAGTGTATTCCTGAATAATTACAATCCAAGTCTAAGTAATCAAATACTTACAACAAAACAAGTTAGACAACCCTATGCTAACCAAAAAGCACGGTGCACAAAACACACCGGCGCATAGTCTATCTATACTAAGCTTCACCACGTGCTCACTATAGCCTAGAACTGCCACCGTCGTCACCACGACCTAACCCATCACCTGGGTGGAATGAGCCCGCAAATGAAAGCAAGGGTCACCACAAAATATATAGTATGTATATATATAACCGGTGCGAAAGATTGTACACATAACAATAATTCCACAAAACACAAGAGAAAGCTCTTAACCAACAAAGCAATTCCCACCAACGGGTTCATATAAGCAATGCACACATAGCCTATAATGCAACCTCTACAATGCGTGGTACTAACCCTAGCTACCACAATGCATGAGCTCCAGAACTGTAGGTCCAACCCCTACTAAAACACCAACGAAATCACAAGGTTAAGGTGGATCCACTCCCGCAATCACACCCCATGGTCCACTCCCGCAACCATGTATCAACCTCAACTAAATCACACAAGATTTAGGTGGATCCACTCCCGCAATCACACCCCATGGTCCACTCCCGCAACCATGTATCAAACTCAACTAAATCACACAAGATTTAGGTGGATCCACTCCCGCAATCACACCCCATGGTCCACTCCTGCAACCACACCTCGTAGTCCACTCCCGCAACTACGCCTCGTAGTCCACTCTCGCAACTACGCACTAACCACGCATGAGCATACGATTTCCCCATGTATACTAATGCAATGAATACATACCTCTCTAGCATATGTAAACCAAATATAACAACATACATACATATCCAATCATATGTAACGAACCACAACAAACATACATACATTTACAATCATATGTATTCACCCACATGTTCATACATACATCTCCAATCATATGTAAAACAACGCACGTATTGTAAACACTTTCTCATCACGAGAATACATAACACATACATGCCAAGCACACCACAGCACATCACAGAAAATAACCAAGCATGTTATTAACCAGTGAAAAGACAGAAATAAAGTGATGCCCTTACCTCGGCAAGCTTCCGTCAACAACACACGCTCAAACAACACAACGCGCTTCCTAAAACAAGCAGCGCAACAATCAATACTTTGTTCTCTAACCAAAAGTATTGAAACTAAACCAAGAACCCCAAAAACCTAAAGGTTCCTAAGGAAAATCCCTCTTTCGGATACCTTACCAAAAACTACCGTATTGATCGACCACCATGAGTTATTTGTACTATTTTTAGGACCCAAAACAATTGTCAAAAGTCTTAATTAATTTGAAATGCAAAATGGTCGTTTTCTTGCGTTACAAGCTACGTACTTTCCGAGTACCCGAAAAACTCGTTTCCAATCCCAACCACTTCCATAAATTAATAAAAAGGGATTAGAATGTTAAAAACCCAGTTTAGAAATCAGAATCCAAAATCTCAACTCCCAGAGCTCGCCCTGGCGAGTTGGTGGCGAGTGAAGGCAGAGAGTACTGGTCTTACTCGCTCTGGAGCTCGCCCTGACGTGTTGTCAGGACCTGTGACACTCGCCCTGGCGAGTAACCACTCGCTCAGCGAGTTGCACCTGTCATGACAGCACAAGACAGCAACTCACACCACCTTTTTCCACCCCAAGCCTAGTTTGATTCTATTAGTTCCCAACATCTTTTCAAAGCATAAAAGCAAACCATTTTCATAAGCAAGCAACACATTTCCGAAAGCATGTTGGTTGCTTCGAGTGCAAGTTATTTGATTTTCATTTCCAAAATCAAAACCAAATCCAAGCACAAGTTTTATTACGGGCCTTAACCGTCCGGTAATCATTTTCAAACATGTTTTCAAAGTATAAAGCGACACCACATGTCACAATAGTTTTAAACCATTTTGACCCCAAAACACTACCCAAAAACACTTAGGAAATATTTTCATAAACCTCAAAATATTTTTCATTGGATTTTCCAAAACAAAACCATACAACGCATTTCCCTTTCGCCCAAAGGTTCAAAGACAACTTTTCTTTTCAAAACCTTACAACATAACCTCATGTAATTGATCAATACATAAACCAACCAAAACCCTAACTTTTCTCATGAGATTCTCACAAACTCATGGAAAATTGAAATAACAAAGCCTACACATGCTTACTAAACCCTCATGAACAACTTTCATGGAACAAAAACATTCACAACCAAATCTTATGAAATTTCTCCCAAGAACAATAATCATAAAAATCCTAACTAAGATGTTTTAAACCAACAAAGAAAGGAGAAGGTTTACTACCTCAAGTGGAGATGAATTCCTTTCAATCTCTATGATCCAACAAGCCAAAAATCCAAGCTTTTGGTGAAGAATTGCAAAGTTTTCTCAAGATGGAAAGGTGGAAAGAAAGCCACGGCCAAAGAGAAGAAGAGTGAAATGAATTTGTGATTTCTCTAAGTCCACAAAGTGACTCCCAAAAGTCTACTAAATAATGGTCATAAGGCATTGTGGCCATTGGATCAAATAGGATAAAGTTCTAAGATCACATCATAGCCATTGGATCAAAACCAAGTCTATCCTCACAAGATATTTCTCACAACCTCTTACAACAAAACGCACGCTCAGTTCTCGCGCATCGCGACGAACGTAAATCACAAAAACGTAAAACCTACGGAAAGAACGTCTATCGTTTTTCCATTCCAAAACTTATCGCCGAATCTTTTTCCGCGACTGTAATTTTCTTCCATACCTTAGAAAATTAATCTCAGGACATATCCTAACTCACGCAGATATATAAAACTTCCATCCGAAACCTCACTTAAAACAGACACAGTACGATTTTACATCCGCGGGTAAAATCCTACTCGTTTTTCCAAAAACAAGAATAATCCAAAACTCGATATTCTAAGACCACAGAAATCTCCTCATACTTAAAAGAATATCACGACCCGAAAGTCTGTGCCTTTCCAGCGCACGAGCACAAAACAGGCTCCGTTTCAGCACAAAACTCATTTTTACGACGATACACACAAAACCGTTCTACTAAAAACCCTAAAACTTAGCCGACGCTAACGTTCCTTAGGAAAACCGCACAGTAAAATCTTGGGTCTTACATTACTACCCTCCAAAAAGAAGTTTCGTCCTCGAAACTAAAGGTAAGAGTAACAACTCAACTAATTATTACCATCACCAACACAACAAAATCCCTCAGGATTAGGTGCAGCCACACAGATGCTAACACCGGGTGAAGTCACACAGATACTCTCACCAACACACTGGCACAACCGTGCACCAACCGCAACTCTCAACGAGTTCACCACTCAAAAATTAACCTCACAACAGAGGTTCACAACCTCTAGTTCCCAAAGATCCTCGTGCCCACAAACAAAAATTTCCAAAGTCACCTCTTTCGCCTCCGCGACATAGCCAATTTCCCTAGGTTCACGCGAAGCAGTTACTGGCTACCCTCCAAAAAGAAACACAACACTCTCTGTGCACCACCAAGGTTTAGCAAAACTAGTCAATTCCAATCAACACGACTTACATAAAACAATCCCAACCTCCAGTTGGTGATTACACTCCTCATAGTCTTGACACTTGCCAAACTATACCATCTACTTCTCTTGGACTCCTTTTATCCAAATCCCCAATTCCTCTTGGTTAGATCCTTAACCAAACATTTCTGAGTCTCAACAGAAAATCTCATTCTACGGATTACTAACACAAGACCCGACACCAAACATACACTAGAACTAACACGACTCTAGTTATGTTCTAACCGACTCTGGACTAACGACTCAAGTATACACTTTCCCTTTGAAGATTTAAAGCCGTGCTCTGATACCAATTGTGACAGCCCGTTTTTCAAAGGCCAAAACGGCACTATAAATTTTTTTCCTTTTTTCAACTAACACTCAGAGTGCGCATAGAATATTTTTCAATGAGCCGGCATTCAAATATACAAAGAACTCATTACTAAAAGGTGCTTCGACAAGCAAAGTGTATTCCTGAATAATTACAATCCAAGTCTAAGTAATCAAATACTTACAACAAAACAAGTTAGACAACCCTATGCTAACCAAAAAGCACGGTGCACAAAACACACCGGCGCATAGTCTATCTATACTAAGCTTCACCACGTGCTCACTATAGCCTAGAACTGCCACCGTCGTCACCACGACCTAACCCATCACCTGGGTGGGATGAGCCCGCAAATGAAAGCAAGGGTCACCACAAAATATATAGTATGTATATATATAACCGGTGCGAAAGATTGTACACATAACAATAATTCCACAAAACACAAGAGAAAGCTCTTAACCAACAAAGCAATTCCCACCAACGGGTTCATATAAGCAATGCACACATAGCCTATAATGCAACCTCTACAATGCGTGGTACTAACCCTAGCTACCACAATGCATGAGCTCCAGAACTGTAGGTCTAACCCCTACTAAAACACCAACGAAATCACAAGGTTAAGGTGGATCCACTCCCGCAATCACACCCCATGGTCCACTCCCGCAACCATGTATCAACCTCAACTAAATCACACAAGATTTAGGTGGATCCACTCCCGCAATCACACCCCATGGTCCACTCCCGCAACCATGTATCAAACTCAACTAAATCACACAAGATTTAGGTGGATCCACTCCCGCAATCACACCCCATGGTCCACTCCTGCAACCACACCTCGTAGTCCACTCCCGCAACTACGCCTCGTAGTCCACTCTCGCAACTACGCACTAACCACGCATGAGCATACGATTTCCCCATGTATACTAATGCAATGAATACATACCTCTCTAGCATATGTAAACCAAATATAACAACATACATACATATCCAATCATATGTAACGAACCACAACAAACATACATACATTTACAATCATATGTATTCACCCACATGTTCATACATACATCTCCAATCATATGTAAAACAACGCACGTATTGTAAACACTTTCTCATCACGAGAATACATAACACATACATGCCAAGCACACCACAGCACATCACAGAAAATAACCAAGCATGTTATTAACCAGTGAAAAGACAGAAATAAAGTGATGCCCTTACCTCGGCAAGCTTCCGTCAACAACACACGCTCAAACAACACAACGCGCTTCCTAAAACAAGCAGCGCAACAATCAATACTTTGTTCTCTAACCAAAAGTATTGAAACTAAACCAAGAACCCCAAAAACCTAAAGGTTCCTAAGGAAAATCCCTCTTTCGGATACCTTACCAAAAACTACCGTATTGATCGACCACCATGAGTTATTTATACTATTTTTAGGACCCAAAACAATTGTCAAAAGTCTTAATTAATTTGAAATGCAAAATGGTCGTTTTCTTGCGTTACAAGCTACGTACTTTCCGAGTACCCGAAAAACTCGTTTCCAATCCCAACCACTTCCATAAATTAATAAAAAGGGATTAGAATGTTAAAAACCCAGTTTAGAAATCAGAATCCAAAATCTCAACTCCCAGAGCTCGCCCTGGCGAGTTGGTGGCGAGTGAAGGCAGAGAGTACTGGTCTTACTCGCTCTGGAGCTCGCCCTGGCGTGTTGTTAGGACCTGTGACACTCGCCCTGGCGAGTAACCACTCGCTCAGCGAGTTGCACCTGTCATGACAGCACAAGACAGCAACTCACACCACCTTTTTCCACCCCAAGCCTAGTTTGATTCTATTAGTTCCCAACATCTTTTCAAAGAATAAAAGCAAACCATTTTCATAAGCAAGCAACACATTTCCGAAAGCATGTTGGTTGCTTCGAGTGCAAGTTATTTGATTTTCATTTCCAAAATCAAAACCAAATCCAAGCACAAGTTTTATTACGGGCCTTAACCGTCCGGTAATCATTTTCAAACATGTTTTCAAAGTATAAAGCGACACCACATGTCACAATAGTTTTAAACCATTTTGACCCCAAAACACTACCCAAAAACACTTAGGAAATATTTTCATAAACCTCAAAATATTTTTCATTGGATTTTCCAAAACAAAACCATACAACGCATTTCCCTTTCGCCCAAAGGTTCAAAGACAACTTTTCTTTTCAAAACCTTACAACATAACCTCATGTAATTGATCAATACATAAACCAACCAAAACCCTAACTTTTCTCATGAGATTCTCACAAACTCATGGAAAATTGAAATAACAAAGCCTACACATGCTTACTAAACCCTCATGAACAACTTTCATGGAACAAAAACATTCACAACCAAATCTTATGAAATTTCTCCCAAGAACAATAATCATAAAAATCCTAACTAAGATGTTTTAAACCAACAAAGAAAGGAGAAGGTTTACTACCTCAAGTGGAGATGAATTCCTTTCAATCTCTATGATCCAACAAGCCAAAAATCCAAGCTTTTGGTGAAGAATTGCAAAGTTTTCTCAAGATGGAAAGGTGGAAAGAAAGCCACGGCCAAAGAGAAGAAGAGTGAAATGAATTTGTGATTTCTCTAAGTCCACAAAGTGACTCCCAAAAGTCTACTAAATGATGGTCATAAGGCATTGTGGCCATTGGATCAAATAGGATAAAGTTCTAAGATCACATCATAGCCATTGGATCAAAACCAAGTCTATCCTCACAAGATATTTCTCACAACCTCTTACAACAAAACGCACGCTCAGTTCTCGCGCATCGCGACGAACGTAAATCACAAAAACGTAAAACCTACGGAAAGAACGTCTATCGTTTTTCCATTCCAAAAC
Organism: Trifolium repens; assembly: GCA_030408175.1. NCBI lineage: Eukaryota > Viridiplantae > Streptophyta > Magnoliopsida > Fabales > Fabaceae > Trifolium > Trifolium repens. The sequence continues at coordinate 22,009,936 of CP125840.1, forward strand.
TTATCGCCGAATCTTTTTCCGCGACTGTAATTTTCTTCCATACCTTAGAAAATTAATCTCAGGACATATCCTAACTCACGCAGATATATAAAACTTCCATCCGAAACCTCACTTAAAACAGACACAGTACGATTTTACATCCGCGGGTAAAATCCTACTCGTTTTTCCAAAAACAAGAATAATCCAAAACTCGATATTCTAAGACCACAGAAATCTCCTCATACTTAAAAGAATATCACGACCCGAAAGTCTGTGCCTTTCCAGCGCACGAGCACAAAACAGGCTCCGTTTCAGCACAAAACTCATTTTTACGACGATACACACAAAACCGTTCTACTAAAAACCCTAAAACTTAGCCGACGCTAACGTTCCTTAGGAAAACCGCACAGTAAAATCTTGGGTCTTACATAATGGGTCAAATAATATATTATATATGCAAAATTTGTCTCATCAAAAAATTACTCGCCAATGCAAAATTCTTGTCCCATGTATTGTTGTTATAATTGTAATATTTATCGGTGACAATTTGTTCATATATAAATAACATTGAATTTGTTGGGATGATATTTTTCATTTTAATAGTATTAGTAGCAATTTCTTATATATGTGTCCTACAAAATAGATATTGGTATTAAGGGAGTGGTTATGGTGCATAAGCTTTTTCCTTATGCACCGTGCATAAATAATAAAAATTGTTTAATGCACCCCCCAGATTACTTAACACACCCCCTAGATTGCTTAGTGCACCCCCAGATTTCTAGCGCACCCCCCTAATTTCTAGCGCACCCCCTAAAAATTTGGGGGGTGCGCTAAGCAATCTTGGGGGTGCACTAGAAATCTGAGGGGTGCGCTAAGCAATTTTGGGTATTTATGCACGGTGCATAAACATGGCTTATGCACCATAACTTATGCCTGGTATTAATATATGAGTATAAATATTGGTTCCATTGAAATTATAAAAAAATAGACAGGCATATTAATATATGAGTAAATATAGTCGTAGAAATCATAAAAAAAAGATACACGTATTATGAGTAGAAATATAAATCCTTGTAGAAATTATAAAAAATTAGACACTTGTATTAATATATGAGTAGAAATATTAGTCTTCGTAAAAATTATTAAAAAAAAAGGGAAGATCCTGTATTTATATATGAGTAGAAATATAGATCTTCGTAAAAAAATATAAAAAAAATAACACGTGTATTAATATAAGTAAAAATATAGATCTACATAAAATTTTAAAAAAGTAGGCTTGCATATTTATATGAGTAGAAATATAGGTCCGCATATAAATTATAAAAAAGTAGACAAACATATTTATTTTTGAGTAGAAATATAAATCCGCTTTGAAAAAAATCAAGATTTCAAATGATATATATATACATATAAGTTGATTTAAAATAAGAGACTCAAAATTGAGACAGAAAATACTTAGGACCGAAACTTATTAAAAGTTTTAAGTTAAAAGTTATTTTTAGAAATTTCAAATCATTGAATGCACTACTTAATTTCCATATGATGTTAATATTTTTGTTTTCTTAACCATTACATTTGGAGTACTCTCGCATGACCAATTTTATATCTATCATATAAAAAAAAAATGTGCAAAATGAAAGTGTATCAAATATATATCATATTCATATACCCGTAACAAATAAAATGAAAAAAGTGGAAGACAATTTATCAAAAAAAAAAAAAAAAGTGGAAGACAAGCGGCTAATTGTAAAGCAAGAAGGGGAAATTTTCTCTTCCCACCCCCCATGACTCTTTTTAACCCTCCAATATTCCAATTTTACTCCTGTACAAAAACTTCGGAACGTGTTTTTCGAAATTTTTCTAGTTCAAATTCATCAAAATTTCGGAAAATACATTCCGAAGTTCGTATTCAAGGCAAAAATAATTTCGAAAAACGCGTTCCGAAGTTTAAAATTAGGGGCAAAAATGGAAATCCGAGGGGGGAAAAAGAGTCACGGGGTGGGATGAGAATCTTTCCAAGAAGGGATAGTTTAAGATCTAACTTTGATGAACCAATGTTTCAAAAAGGTTAATGAATATGTCAAAACTAACCAAGTTGATTGGGCTCAAGTGGCAAGGAGCTCCTTCCAATGACGTATCCGGGGAATACCGGGTTCGATTCCCAGGGGGAACAACGCTTGGCCAGTGCGCATGCCTCTACGCACGAGCCGGATTAGTCGCCCACCTTTGGTGGGTCGGAACCGGTGCGAAAGCAAAAAAAAAATATGTCAAAACTTGTAATCTAGACATAATTAATTAGGAATCCAATCTCCAGGGGCATAATAACCGGCCCGGTCTTCCGTGAGAGAGTGAATCATATCTCTCACGGTGAAAATGGTATTTGGGACCATAGGATGTGTGGAAAAAAAAAAGCAATGGTGTAGATCCATTACCAGAAACCTGTTCTACAGTGCAGTTCCGGTTTTTTCCATTTAATACAAATATTTGGTTTAATAAATTATAAATGTAATATTTGTTTTTTATAAATCAATATTTTGGATTTTTATTTAGTAATTTGTTTGTGTGTCGGTAACAGAAAGTAACAATGTATTTACCCCTCTTTGACTGCGTCTTTTTACTTGACTCGCAGATCACCGAGACCCGCCGCGACCCACCGTTTCCCATGATTTTTCACTGTTCATCACCGTGCTCTCGACACTTATAGTGGTTGGTAATTGCTACTTTGTTTAAATAAAGTTAATCGAAGTTTCGGAAGGGATGAGTCGAAGCTTTGTGTTAGTATTTTAATGGACCAAATGCGTTGTACTTCTGCGATCGGAATGGAAGTTTGTAGAGAAGAAATAATAGATTTTTATGACATTTGAATAGTACTTATGCTGATTTTAATAGTTAAGAAGAAGACCAGAATTTTTTAAGCTAGATGTAAAATGTTATATTCTTATTCTCTCAAAAATTGCAAATATAGCTTTTAAAAAATTTGAGATGTTTTTTATTGTTGTTTTCATCTCTGTTGTGTTGTTGTTGGAGTTCATATTTTTTTCAATGGTGGACTGGTGATGAAGATGGTGGAGAGGATAGAGACAAGAGGTGGTGGTTGGTTGGTACAGTTGATATATGGTACAGAGGGTGCAGCATAATATGGTATTGTTAAAAATAATCTATGGTTAAAAGAGCATGATGGTTGGAGGGAGACTTAGGTGGGTGAGGCATGCCATAGAAGGTCAAATGTCAAATGGTTGTCCTTGTTGACAGGAAAATCAAATGGTTGATATTAAACAAAATATTGAGGTTGTATGGTAACGCCGATTTGGACTCGCAGTATAAAAAAATGGGTTAAATTGGACGATTGGTTCCTTAACTTATTTATTGATTTTATATTGGTCCATTAACTCATTAACGGCACAAATTGATACGGTTCTAAGAATTGATTATGAAGTGATAACCATATTCACTAATAATATTACTCATAAATAAATAATTATGCGTTTATATAACGAATAATAGACAACAAAGTTAAATTGTTTTTAATAAAAACTAACGAAAATAGTTAATATGAAACCAATAAATAAGTTAAAAGACCAATTGTCTTATTTAAACCAAAAACTGTAAACTGAGTAAGGGAAACATGGTAAAATGAGGAAAATGAAACGTTTATTAATTAAGGGACGAGAAAAAAACCTAATGGGTTAAGTGGAAAGAATTGATAATAGGTGGTGGTTTGAGACAAAATGGGTTCATTTAGTCATCAAAACTAAACAAAAATTGAAATTAGATGCTCTTTGGAAATAAAGTCGATGAATTTGGTAATTAAAAGGTAAGGAAATGGAAATTAGATGGTTGTTAGAGATAATTTTGGCCGATTTAGTCATTAAAAGTCAATTAAATATAGTTGATATTTGTATCTCGTTAGAGATAAACTCAGTCAATTTAGTTATAAAAAATCAATATAATTGGTATTAGATGGTGGTTCGGCATAAACTCGGTGTATTTAGTCATCAAAAGTTAATAAAATTAAAATTAGATAATCGTTAGAGATAAACTCGGTCGATTTAGTCATTATATTTCAATGTAATTTATATTTGATGGTGGTTCGACATAAACCTAGTTCATTTAGTCATTAAAAGTCAATATAATTGGTATTAGATGGTGGTTCGGCATAAACTCGGTTTATTTAGTCATCAAAAGTTAATAAAATTAAAATTAGATAATCGTTAGAGATAAACTCGGTCGATTTAGTCATTATATTTCAATGTAATTTATATTTGATGGTGGTTCGACATAAACCTAGTTCATTTAGTCATTAAAAGTCAATATAATTGGTATTAGATGGTGGTTCGGCATAAACTCGGTGTATTTAGTCATCAAAAGTTAATAAAATTAAAATTAGATAATCGTTAGAGATAAACTCGGTCGATTTAGTCATTATATTTCAATGTAATTTATATTTGATGGTGGTTCGACATAAACCTAGTTCATTTAGTCATTAAAAGTCAATATAATTGATATTTTTAGGTCATTTTTTTATAAACTTGGTTGATTTAGTCATTAAAAGTAATAGGGTACGTGATAAACTCGTTAGAGATAAACTCGGTCGATTTAGTCATTTAAATCCAATATAATTGATATTTGTAGGTCGTTAGAGATAAACTCAGTCAATTTAGTTATGAAAAGTAAAAAAATTTGAAATTACATGGTCGTTTGAGATAAAGTCGGTCGATTATTAATTAAAAGTGAATATAATATACATTAGACGGTAGTTTGACATAAACTCGATGCATTTAGACCATAAGAGTCAATATAATTGATATTTGTAGTACATTCATGATAAACAAAGTTGATTTAGTCATTAAAAGTAAAAAATAATTGAAATTATATTGTCGTTATAGATTAACTTGGTGGATTTAATTATTAAAAGTCAATATAATTGATATTAGACGGTGGTTCAACATAAATTTGATTCATTTTGACATTAAAAGTGAATATAAATGATATTATATGGTGGTTCGGCATAAACTCGGTGCATTTAGTCATCAAAAGTAAAAAACTATCTTATTAGATAGTCGTTAGAGATAAACTCGGTCGATTTAGTCATTAAAATTCAATATAGCTGATATTAGACGGTGACTCGATATAAAGTCGGTCGATTTAGTTATTAAAAGTACAAAATTGAAATTAGATGATTATTAGAGATAAATTCGGTGGATTTAGTCATCAAAATTCAATATACTTAAGATTTCTCATGTCACCACCCCATATATTCTTTTCACCTGGAAAAAGTTCGATTGTGCGTAAACCGTACTTTTTTTTGGCTTCAAGAGGATGGAAAAAATACATGGGAGTGGATGAGAAAAATTTCAATATAATTGAAATTCAGGGCTTGTCCAACATTAACGTTAAAGCCCGTTTTATAAAGCCCATTAGACCTGAAAATAATTTCAATTAAAATTAAAATAAATTTTATAAAGGTCATTAAAATTAAAAAAAAAAAAAGTCAGAAATAAAAAGAAAAGGGGGGAAAATATGAAAAAAATGGAAGTAGAAATGAAAGGTTAGAAGAGGACAGGTTAGGGTTCCATTTGAAGTAAAACTTCGTGAGTTCATCATCATCAACACTATCGTTCGTCATCATCATCAACATTATCGTTTGTCATCATCATCAACATTATCGTTCGTCATCATCATCAACATTATCGTTCATCATCACCGTGAGTTTTCGAAATCGTTTTGCTCTGTTCATCGTTTTGGTGTGTTCGTAATTTCGTACTATGTGTTGTAGGAATCGACGGCTAAGGTTTGCTCTAGTGTTCGTGTACTGTTTCGTGTTGGACCAGACGACTGAGATTTCAAGCTCCAGTTCGTGCTTTATCAAATAAAATAAGGTAAGTATGTATGTCGTTTTGTAGCATATGATTTTGATAGGAATCTTAGCATTTGTCACTTTGTATTGGGGGAATAAGACATTAATAGCAATTGTTTCTTCTTGTCTTTGCATCTATACAGCTAGCTATGACTTTTACTGTAACTTTTAACCATGGAGGGTTGTTTGTTAAAGAGTGGGTTATATATAACGAGGGTGGTAAAGAAGAGTTGATACTTTACAAGGGTTGTAAACAAAATGAGGTAGTAATAATTGATCCTGATAGATGGAGTTACTTTGAAGCTGTAGGTCATCTGGATGACATTATTAAAAAAGAAGGTTACGTAGGAGGGTATAGGATGTGGTGGAAGTCTGATGATAATGTCGATTATAAACTGTTAAGGGTAGATAAGGATGCCTATGATGTTTCTAACTATGCTATGAATAACCATGGTAAAGTTCAATTGTATATTGAACATGATGTAGATGATGTTAGTTGCTTAGTTGATGAACCCAATTATTTTTGTGCTGAGGAATTTTTTGATAATGATTATGGTGAAGATGTTGCTAGGGTGAATCAAACTGATAACAATAAGGGGAAAGGGGTAATGGTTGAATCTGATGATGGTGTAGATGTGGATTCTAGTAATGTTGATGATTCAAGCAGTGACGATGATGCCAATGGGATTAGATTTGATGACAATGAAGATGAGAGAGCATTAGGTTGTGATGATGGGTTTGATTTGCCACATGCTGCTCCAATGAATGGAACAAACAGAGTTTATATTGAAGGTAAATCACATAGAGTGAAACATAGAGCAAACAAGTCAGGAAGCAAGAAAAAGTCAGTACCAATTTTAAGTGAAGAAATGTTTAAACTAGCTGACTTTGAATCTGAATATGTAAGTGATGAATTAAATAGTGATGACCCAGACGATTCAGATCAGAAGAAAGGTCCCAAAACTGAGAAGTTTAGGGTGGAGCAGTTAAGCAAAGGTTTTGAGCTCAAGCGTGGGGTTGAGTTTAACTCACTACGTGAGTTCAAGTTAGCATGTAGAGAGTGGAATCTTGCAAGACAATATGAAATAAAGTTTAAAAAAAATGACAGGTCAAGATGTAGGATTGTGTGTAAAAAAGATTGTGGGTTCACAGCTTTCTGTAGTAGGGTAGGGGACAAGCACACCTATATTATTAAGACTTGGAAAGGGACCCACAAGTGTCAAAAGACATTAGATAATAGGTCTGCAACAGCTGAGTGGATTTCAACAAAGGTGGTGGATAAATTAATGGTTCAAGACAAGTTGGATGTTAAAGATGTCATCAGTGATCTAAGGAAGAACCATTCTATTGGTGTAACATTTAGTAGGGCATGGCGAGGAATACAGACAGCAAAAAAAAAATTGAAGGAGATGCTGTAAAACAATATACACTGTTGTGGAGGTATGCAGCTGAACTTAAGAAGCAATCAATGGGTAATACTGCAAAAATACATGTTGAGAGGATAGCTCCTACTATTCAACCCAGATTTGGGAGCTTTTACTTTAGCTTTGATGGATGCAAGAAAGGGTTTTTGGCTAGCTGTAGACCTTTTATTGGGGTGGACGGATGTGAACTGAAGACACAGTTTGGTGGACAGCTTCTTATTGCAGTTGGAAGAGATGCTAATGATCAGTATTATCCATTAGCATTTGGAGTAGTTGAAAATGAAACAAAAGAATCATGGCGGTGGTTTTTGACCTTATTACTAGAAGACATTGGATCTGAAAAGAGATGGGTATTTATATCAGATCAACAAAAGGTAATATTACAGATCTGATTGTTTTTTGACATTTTTATTTATTTGCATGCTTAACTTTATTTCTGATCTGACCATATTATTTTTAAAATTTTGATTTATTTGCAGGGTTTAATACCTGTTTTTGATGAACTGTCTGAGAGGGTAGAACACAGGTTGTGTCTGAGACACTTGTATGCTAACTTAAAGAAAAAGTTTGGAGGTGGTACAGCAATTAGAGATCTAATGATAGGAGCAGCAAAGGCAACCTACCACCAAGCATGGGAAAAGAAGATGAATGAATTGAAGGCTTTGGATCAAAAGGCGTGGGAGTGGTTAGTTGGCCATGATCCAAAATTATGGTGTAAGCACGCTTTTAGTTTCTATCCTAAATGTGATGTTCTTATGAATGACTTGTCTGATGCTTTTAATGCAACCATTTTGGTAGCGACGGACAAACCAATAATAACAATGTGTGAATGGATTAGGAAATACTTGATGAATAGGATTGCAACAATTAGGTATAAATTAGGTAGTTGGGAACGTAGGGTTATGCCAATGTCAATGAGGAGGCTGAATAAGGAAGTAGAAGCAGCTGGTGGTTGGTTGCCACATTGGTCTCTTGGTGATAGGTTTGAGGTTGAAAAAATAGGGGGTGGTAATACCTTTATAGTGGATATTGCAAAGAGAACTTGTTCTTGCAATTTTTCGGATTTGGTTGGAATTCCATGTAGGCATGCAGTGGCTGCCATGTCAAAAAGACAACAGATACCTGAAGAATTTGTCGATGATTATTATACAAGAGATGCATATGAGAGGTGCTACAGTTTTAGTGTTTCTCCACTTAATGGTGAGGACAAGTGGCCAAATGTTGAGGCTGAAGAAATGCTGCCACCAAGATACAAGATTGATCCTGTGAGGCCAAAAAAAACCAAGAGAAGATGGGCTGCTGAAGAAAGTTATAAAAGCAGACCTAACAAGTGCACAATTTGTGGAGACCCTAGTCACAATCGTAGGACATGCAAAAGTACAACTATTGATCCAAATGCTGCTAAAAGACAGGTAAATGTATGTGTTCTGTTGTGTTAGCATTTGTTGCTACTATTATGGTTTTGCTTCTTATATTAATTATTTGAGTATACATAATTGTTTTTTTAGAGGAAACCACCTAAGAATAAAGAAGCACAAGGTCAATCATCAAATGAATCTCAGGCACAAACAACACAACCTACTGCACAAGTGCAACCACAAGTTACTGAATCACAAGAAAATGTACCACTTCAAGCACAAGCAACTGCACCAAAAAATTTAGCTCCTGCTGAATCTACACAACAAGGAACAAAAAAGAGAAATTCTATATTGAGCAATTGCATGCATGGTTAATTAATTGAAGCTCTCTTTATGTTTTGCAGAAAAAACCATCTACACAAGCTGGTCAAATTGAAGTCAATGTTGGTGAACCAAATCAAACTTCATCACAACCTGAAATTACAGCAAGAACAAGAAAGGTATGTTCTTTATTGATCATGTATGTAATTAAAATTTAATTCTTGTATATTTTATTAACTAACTAATGGACTTGGTATAAATTTTTGTAGGGAAAACAAGCTATTGAAGGCACTGCAACTGCACCATATCAAAGCACTTCTGTTGAAGTTAATGTGAAGGCCAAAACAAAACCTGTCAGCAAAAAAGCTAAGGTTCCTTTTCCAGTAAATGCTTGCAGTCCTTCCAAGCTTGCATTATCTAATAATTTAATTCTTGTATATTTTATTAAATAAAGATTTTGGAAATATTTTGTTGTAGAGAAAACAAGGTATTGAAGGCACTGGAACTGCACCAGATCAAACCACTTGTGTTGAAGTTAATGTGAAGGCCAACACAGAACATGTTAGCAAAAAAGCTAAGGTTGCAGTTCCAGTAAAAGCTAGTCAACCTTCCAAGCTTGCATCATCTAAAGTTAAGCCTCCATCTAAGGTCCAACCTAAGCAACCAACAACTAGCCCCCCAGTTCAAGCAGAAAAGAAGAAAAAAGCACCAAAATCACTTAAAAAGCTTGATTTCAACCATTTGAGAAGGAGTGGTAGGACAACTTATTTTGGACCACAACCCAAGCATGGTGCACCAGGGACAATACCAGACAGACCAATAACTATTGAGGATGAACTACCTATTGGAGATGGTGATTTAACACAAGAGATGAATGATCCAAAAGTTGGACAATGTTTAATCAAATTAAGAAGTTTAAAGTGATTATGTAATTTGTAGTAATGATGGATGTATTTAAGAACATGTTGGTTGTCTATGTTGGTTGGACAATTGTAGCATTGCCAACTCATGTTGTGTTTACTAATCAGTGCTTCTTTTGATTAAACAATGAACACTTCTGATGGCTAAGTACTGTACACTATGTTTGTTATGTTGTAATTAGTGGTTATTTTGTTTCTACTAAATGAAGCACATTAATATGACATGTTGATTGTCCTCACAAGGTATTAATGTTGATACTGATATATTGCACTATTGTTGAAATTTTTTGGCACTAATATAACTTACTGAGATAGGTCAAATTGTGACTAATAAAGGGCAAGTGCACCATTTTATTGGGACTGATAAAATGCACAAGGTACTTTAAGTTCTCATATAATACACATTTTTTGACATTAATTTTGGGACTGATATATGAGTAACATACGCATCATTGTCAGTTCAATTGAATTTGCCAAATTTTGTATGAAACACATACATATTTTCTGTTATAGTGCATATAATTAATAACGCACGGCGAAAAATTCATTTACATTTTATTATTTTGTATTAGATATTTTAAAACGATCGATCATATAATAAATAATAAAGAATTTGACATCAGAGCCCAAATACTTAAATAATTAAATGAATACGACCGACTTTCTAAGAAACAAAAAATAATATCGAACTTAATACAAAATATAATAGAGATAATTAATTAAAAGTTGGCATAATTGCCATGGAAGTTCTAATAGTTAAGCAACCAAAATAAAAATTCTTAAAAGTATGTATAAATATAGTGAAACAAACAAAGTTATCAATCAACATTATCTTAAACATCATCACTTCCGCTATCATCAGAAGCATCGTCGTCATCTTCAACTCCTCTTATTCTTTTCCTCTTATCATCATTATCTTCATCATTGTCACTATTGCCTTAATCTGAAAAATCTTCTTCATCATCCACCACCATTTTGAATTTGTTATCCTCCTTATAAAAGAGCCTAACATTAGTTGGTTTTTTGAAACCATTGGCTTTTGCTAACGACTTGCCTCCAATGAAAAACCATTTATCACCATGCTGCTGAAAAGTAACCATAGTGCCTCCTTTGCCTAGATTTGCAATCCATGCAGGACTCATAGTAACCATAGTAACCATAGTGATTTTTTTGTTTTTGAAGAAAAGGTGATTGAAATTAGGACTCATAATATAAATTCATTTTTTGATAATGTACAATGTAAATTCATTAAATACAATACCTAAAATATAATTAGTTTAAAATAAAATATGGTCAAAATTACTTTATGGTAAAAAATAAATTTATAAAAGGGTACATAAGTACTCACCAAAAAAGGGCTCTTTTAAAAACTTTTAAATATTGCAGGGACCAACAAAAGTTTGTGTTTTACAAGGGCTCTTTTAAAAATGAGTCACTATTGCAGGGGTGAAAAACTATTTATGCATATAGAAATTCACTACCTTTTTAAATTAGAACTGTCTTAATTATATTTTTTTTATTATTTTAATTATAAGGTCCCACTTGTATGTTTGCCTTAGGCAATATTTAATATTTTGGGTCAACCCGATTGAATTTAGTTGAACATTAGAGATAAACAAGGATAATTTAGTAAAAAAAAAAATGAAATTACTCGGTGGTCGGGATAAACTCCGTTGATTTAGACATTAAGACAAATTATTATGACATTATCAAAAATAAAAAGTAATTAATGGCTTATAGACCACATATATAATTTTTTTAATAAATCTTTAAAAAATTGCGTTTAGTTATATATATGAGTAGGGGTGCACAAATTCAAACCAATCCAGTAATAATCTGCAAACCAATCTAAACCGAACCGCGAGCAACCCTATATGAGACCAAAGGGAGTATAAATAATTATTTGAGTAATAATACCAGACCAAAATATATTGTTACCTACATATATTTCATTATTAAAATATAGTATTCTCAATGTTCCTTTTGTACCAAGTGGTGGTACACGTGCTTGGTGCAACACATGCAGTGAACAAGCTCTCAACCAACCATTAAGTTTAGTATTAATGGTAGATTACACCCTCAACCAACCAAAGGTTACCCATTGAATTTATATAAGGGTTTACAACCTTTAACATTTATTTAGTGTTCATTGTATGTTAAAAACTATCTCCATCTCTCTCACTCAGTGTGTCGTTGCTATTGTGTACACTAAAAAATGAGGTTTTTCGTTGTTTTTGAAGGTATTGGCACTGGGGTTTACGACTCTTGTTCTTTATGTCGTAAGATTGTTTATGGATGTCCTGGTAATAATTTTCAAAGCTATAGTACATATGATGAAGCTGTCGCGGCTTGGGAGGTGTATTGTGATTTCAATGGCTTCAGCAAACGTTATTTCCAGGAGAGATTGTTGCAGCCTAAACGTTGCAAAGCAGTTGCACAACAAGACATTTCATTGTCTAACAACTACTTTGTTGGTTCAACCTCTCAGCATACTCCTGAACAGTTACCAAATACAAACCATTTCCAGGTTGATGAATAAATCTATGAATGGGAACGTCTACGTGAGTATATTTAAAGTTCGGTTATGTTTATGAATCAATAAATGTATTAAAATGTGTTGTTTTCGCCTAACAGATGCTTCTTATATTCCATATGTATTTTGTACAGATTTGGGTATTCATTGTTATGCAGAGAACACTGATTCTAGTAACTGGATCTACCAACTCAAGATGCAAAAACAACTCGTTTATATGTGTCGTCAACTCAAAATAGAACCTCCTACTTACAGCTTGGAAGAAGTTGTTGTCATAAATGATATCAACTATTTGCGTTGTAAGGCGTATATGGAGTCAAACTATTTGTTGAAGGAGTCATTTGTATGTTATGGAAGATTTGCAAAGAAATACAATGATGCAAAAGAGGATGTTGCTGTTATGGTTATGCGTCGATTGCTGTTCAAGACCGGTATGAATATACGAGATTACAACCTATACAACGTCAAAATACTGCAGGAAAAGATCTACGTAATGGAAGCTGAAAAAACGGTGCTGCAGTACGAGTTGAAAAATTTGCGGGAACAGTTGCATGCCCAAAAAGAGAAGGGAAAGGGTAAGGGAAAGGGGAAGGGAAAGGGATGTATTAACCATTAATCAAGTGCTTAATGTTAGGCCTAATGTTAGTGTATTAGTAATTTTGATGCACCTTTTTATGTTTTTTGTTTAATTCCGTTAATGAAGTACCTGTGTTGTTTGTTTGTTAAATTGTAATATTTTTTTTTATATTGCTAATAACATTTGTGTAGTAATATATATAAAAAAACGAACTAATAATTCCTTTAAGTTGAAAGAACAAGTACATGGTCAACAAAATTTTAAATACAACACATATTAGTAAAATAAAGACTTAACACATTTTTTCAAAAAAAAAAGACTTAACACATAAATAAAATTACACCTTAAGGAGGTGTGAATCCAAAACAAACTTGTAACATGATGACACTACTACTGCATTGTTGAAAATTTACTATCAACTTTAATTTGTCATTACATTACTTCAATAACACCAAAAAAAAGATGACAACCACAAGGAACAACATAATAGTAAACATATTCCTTGAACTTGTAGTAAGGTTTTTGATCTCAGTCAAATGAATCATAGTTTTTGTAAGATCATCTTCAACACTCACAAGTCTAGCCTCCAAAGACCTTACAACGTTTGCGACATCCGTAACCTCGTGAAATTCGTCGCCATTTGGGCCGCTTGATTTGTCATGGCACGGACAACCTATTGGATGAGCCCAGTCGAAAAAACCACAATCTTCTTCCTTTTCCTTTTCTTTGCAGGCATAAAATAGCTTGAATGGGTTGCGATCGGTACCGGATATTTTGATATCTGCTAGTTTATTGCATCTACACCGGATCTTCTTGTACTGCAAAATACAAGACCTTCCGAAATTGGTAGAGCTGAAACCTGATGAAGACATTTTGTAAATGACTAGAGGATTGAAGGAATAATAATGGATGTAGTGTTCTCAGCAAGACAAGTATGAACACCTATATATAATATTGAATGAGTTAGTGTAGGTCAAGGGTAATTTCAAAATTCAAAAAGCTAAACTTTAGGCGCTCAAAACTTACTGATGTAAGGAAAAATTTCATATTAGTATTATTATAATAATAAGTAGTATTTTTTTTTAAAACAAAATAATAATTATTATTATTATTACTACTCACTCTCCGAATCCAAATATAAGAGAAAACTTACAATTTAAGATTCATTTATAATTTAATGTATCTAATATATAAAATGAGTTGGATACATCGAATTCTCAAATATTCTAATAAGTCGTTTATAATCTAATGTATCTATTCTATAAAATTAGTTGGATACATCGAATTCTCAATTAGTCTAATAAGTAATTTTTCTCTTATATTTGGAACCGGATGGAGTAGTATAATTAAAAATTGTGAACTAGAGGTAGAGATTTTATATATTATAATATTCTAATGTTGGTGTTGTAATGGAAAAAAACTATTTAATATTGGATGTTTGTGTTTGTTCTATCACTTCGTTGTACACATATAATTTCATCATCACATTACTGAGCATAGACCTGTGTTGTTAGACGAAACTAGCTGTTGCACTATTGCCTGCACCATGTCAATTTGTGATGGATATCAAATCACTAACTTGTGGTTTAAAGGCCAGACAACAATTGGACTCAACACATAAAAACACTCACTTATAATATATAATAATATGAACTGAAGGAGGATGTAGTTGTAGTTAAGCACAAAACGTGGGCGCGTGTTAGTTGTCTCCCTTCTCCCTTGAGTTTTGAATAAAATAAAGGGTAAATAGGTTGATACCCCTGTAATATGGGCGAGCTTTTTTTTCTACCCCTGTAAACAAATTACTGGGAAAAAAAACTCGCCCATTTTACAGTGGTTATCAATCTATTTACCAATTTATTTACACATGTCAACGTAAACCACTACCAAAAGTTTTATGTTTGTATCAAATAGTTCCTTTAAAATTTTTAAATGACAAATAAATCATTTAAGTTTTACGTTTGTATAAGATAAGTCCTTTGAAGTTTAATTTTTTTGTATCAAATAGTTCCTTTAAGTTTTTTAAATGACAAATAAGTCCTTTAAGTTTTAGTTTTGTACCAGATAAGTCCTTTTAATTTATTTTGTATCAAATGCATTCATTTAAGTTTTACGTTTGTATAAGATAAGTCCTTTGAAGTTTAATTTTTTTGTATCAAATAGTTCCTTTAAGTTTTTTAAATGACAAATAAGTCCTTTAAGTTTTAGTTTTGTACCAGATAAGTCCTTTTAATTTATTTTGTATCAAATGCATTCATTTAAGTTTTACGTTTGTATAAGATAAGTCCTTTGAAGTTTAATTTTTTTTGTATCAAATAGTTCCTTTAAGTTTTTTAAATGACAAATAAGTCCTTTAAGTTTTTGTTTTGTACCAGATAAGTCCTTTTAATTTATTTTGTATCAAATGCATTCATTTAAGTTTTACGTTTGTATAAGATAAGTCCTTTGAAGTTTAATTTTTTTGTATCAAATAGTTCCTTTAAGTTTTTTAAATGACAAATAAGTCCTTTAAGTTTTAGTTTTGTACCAGATAAGTCCTTTTAATTTATTTTGTATCAAATGCATTCATTTAAGTTTTACGTTTGTATAAGATAAGTCCTTTGAAGTTTAATTTTTTTGTATCAAATAGTTCCTTTAAGTTTTTTAAATGACAAATAAGTCCTTTAAGTTTTAGTTTTGTACCAGATAAGTCCTTTTAATTTATTTTGTATCAAATGCATTCATTTAAGTTTTACGTTTGTATAAGATAAGTCCTTTGAAGTTTAATTTTTTTGTATCAAATAGTTCCTTTAAGTTTTTTAAATGACAAATAAGTCCTTTAAGTTTTAGTTTTGTACCAGATAAGTCCTTTTAATTTATTTTGTATCAAATGCATTCATTTAAGTTTTACATTTGTATCGGATTAGTCCTTTTTAATTTTTTTTGTATCAAATAGTTCCTTTAAGTTTTTTGAATGACAAATAACTCCTTTAAATTAAGATATCAGTATCTTTGGTTTCATACTCAGGAGTATAATAAGTCAACCTATAATCTTTAACACCAGCTTTGAACCCAACCTTTGCTTTAGTTTCTGTTTGTGGTGCCATAAATTCCCCTCTACAACTCATGAATTAAGAATTCTAACAACAACAAGGTCTACTCGACATAACTTAGGAGTTAATAAAACCTTTTACAACTGATCGATCAACTAATATTATCAATTACTCCGAATGGTTCATTGTTCAATTTAACCATGGTATTTGATTTGGCAAATCCATCATTATTCTATACTCTTTAGGTTTGTATCAGATAGGTCATTTTAAGTTCTTTAATTATGACTCATGTCATTTAAGTTTATAATTTGTAACGGATATGATTCGGCCTTTAACTGGTACGAAGAGTTTGATGTTTAGCATTTACCACAATAAAAAAAATAATCAGAATTCATAATTTAAGGACATGTTTCCCAAGACATTAGTAATGATAATTTCTACTTTCATGAAAGACATGCATTAAATGTTGATACACTAGACCAATACCCTAAGTACATAAAGTTATTAATTTTTTTATTTGAAGCAAGTACTAGCATGTATACATCAAGCCACAAAAGACATGTGACGATACACTATCAACTCTAGTGTATATATATTGTGTCTTCCTCAAACCTTCCACTTCACAAGACTTATTACTCATAATACATCTACTACTTGATTGTCTTACAATGTTCACACGCCTCCTTTCATCTGGAACCAATTCACTGGACATGAATGAAGAAATTGGGTATGGATTTATATGATGATTTGATTTTTTAGTTTAATAAAATTATGAAACAAAATTGTTATGATCTATATCCTTTGTAACACTAACAAATAAAATCTTTGCAAAACTAAATTGTGCAGATCCAAGAGTGTTCAGCTTCCTGATAAAGGAATTGGCATAAATGGTTTACCTGAAATTACCAATCAAGTACGTAATTACCTTTTGATTTTAATACACATCATATATTGAATGGCACAATTTTGTAGTTTTCTCAAAGTTTAATTAATTAAATTGTTGTAGGGTGTGTTACATCCATGCAAGGAAACTAGTGAGGCTGGATCCCACTCAGATTCTTGTGCTCATGATAACATACTAAAAGAAGTAGTGAATGAGATAAAGGTATAAAAAATAAGACATATCCTTAAGTTGTTCCCATTTCGTTAAACTTTGACTTACTTACAAATAGCATTACATTAAAAACACAAATACTAAATGACCTAAAACGTTTTTCCTTTTGTTAGGAATTGTCAACTAAGGTTTCTGAAATGGATTCAACAAATAGCAGGATGATAGAGGTACTTATTGGACTTGTGAAGTTGGAAATAAACATTGCATCACCCTCAACCTGTGCTGGAAATGATGTTGAAAAAAAATCATGTCATGTTGAAGAAAAGGTTGATGGACCAACAAAGTCTAAAAATGATGAAAGAAACAAAGGCAAATCCATTGCTATAGGAAATGATTACCTTGAAAATGCAAAACATGTTACTAAAAAAATGGCAAACATTTCTGATATATCAAATGTTATCATTTCTGAGGATGATCAATTTGATATCGACGAACAATTTCATTGGGGAGGTGCGTCGTCAAATGACCACCAGATTCAAAAGAAAAATGTAACAACCCCTTACAAAGGTCCTACAACTCTCGTTTTTGATCAAGAGGCCAGCCTTAATGAAATATCAGCTGATACATTTCGTGGAACTACTAGCAATAGAAGATGTTATGCCAAAAAGGTTGTTGATTTGCCTATTAAAACAAAATTTTATGACATTAAACTGATGCTAATTTTTGTTTATCATAATTTCTTGATGCAGGATGTTTCAAATGTTTCTCAAATGGTAACAAAAAAATTAGTCTTTACTCCATCACCGGGTGGTGGGTCGTCTAAAAAAAGGAAGTGTGAAACTCTACAACAAACCGAGCCTAGTCGCCATTATTTGAAATCACCTCCATCAAGTTTGGGGAAGCAAAAACATAGATACAGGCCATACAATATTAGTCCCAATCTGTCTACACTTCGAAAGGTTACTTATAACACAAACTATCAATTTTGATTACAGTTTGAAACCATTTTTATCTTCTAAAATTTAATAAATCAAAGATAATTTATTAATTTTTTGTTGTGATAATAGTTTGTCAAGTGTAAGTTCAGACCAACTCAGGAAAGGAAACTGACTGAAAATGAAATCAAGTTGTGTGCTTATATTTTTCGAGATGACTTAGAAGAGAGGTATTAATTTGTGTTTGATGGTATTTAATTTTCGTATAAACAACAACAATAATAACTTGCTTAAATTCATATCTTGTAGCAACGAACTTGTTTTTTCTGTTGAAGACCAAATCGGAATAAGATCAGACTTTCATTGCTTGATCCCTGGAGGATACGTTGGAAAATCGGTTTGACCTTTATTTTAATTTGTGTTATTTGTTGCCTAATTAATTATATATATTACATTGTGTTTAATCTTATATTTTTATATATGTTAGATCTTAAGGATGATGGCCGCACGAGTTACGTGGAACCAAAAGCATACTGCTACTCCAAATATGTGGTGCCTACCCCCGACTTTTGCGGTAAAATTAACAAATAGTACACAAACAAAATTATTTATATAATAACGAAAACGTATTAAACATTTTGCTTTGTGTATCATGTAACCAGAGTGATGCTTTAATGGGAATGAGGCAAGAAAGTTTGGAAATTATTTATAGAACTGATTGGATGAGTGCATATCCAACTCTGAAGCTGGTAAATTAATCTACAAATATTGAAATTAAGCATTTCACTTGCTATTTTAAAAATACTACTTGAACATAGTTTTTTATTTAATAAAATTCATTTATATTTCAGATTTATGTTCCTATTCGAGATGATACTAGTCACTGGTTTTTAATGGTTGTTCATGTTGAAGAGCGCAAAATTTATCATCTTGATTCTCACTTACTTCTTGACAAGATTGACAGTAGGCACCAAATGATGAAGAAAATTGTAGGTTTATAAATTCATTTTGTGTTTACATATCTTGTTTACTCAAACAATCTTATACTAATTTGACCAACTTACTTTTAGGCCAAGATACTATCACTTTTGGTGTTATCGATCTACAACTTGGAAGTTCCGTTTTGCTTGTTGCCAGATTTTGAAGATTGGGATATTGTCGAACCACGTGGTGTTCCAAACTGTGGCCACAGGTTCACCGCAATTATTTAGTTTATTAGTTATGAACATCAGAATTTCGTAAATTGTTTTTAATTGTTTTGGGGTAATGCTTGCAGTGAAAATTCAGGGATATGGGTTGCGGAGTGGATGAATATGCAAAGTTGTTTCAACAATCAAGTTATCGGCGTGGTATGAAATAATAACAACGAAAAATATGTTTATAATTTAATTTTATTATTTTCCACCTTATAATTATTATTTTTCGTATTGAACTAGTTGGATGATAAGCTAGTAAGAATGAAGATTGCCATCCGCCTTTTGCTTGAACCACATAATCTTATTAAGGACATGTTGGAGGACGAGTACGAAAAGTATTGGAACAAAGTTACGGGAAATGGACGTCCAACTTAGTGGTCTTCAAGTGATTAGTGTTTTGATTTTGGAATATGGGTAGAAGTGGGGAACAATGTAGTGTTTTGTAGCTAGCTTTGGGGCGCCCTGTTTTGGTGGTTTGTATTTGTTAGTTTCAAACTTGTGTATGGGTCAAGGAATATTTTTTTGGTTAGGTTGTGGTGTTTGTCATATGGAATATTTGGTTGTATTTGTAGGTTCGTGGGCTCAAATGGTTTGTATAATATGCTACTTTTATATGTAATATTGGACCTATGTTGTATGGTAAAAGTGTATTGGGTTTTTTGCATTTCGAGTCCAATCCGTTTGCCAAGTGAATTGGGTTATTAATATTTCAAGTCCAATTCAAAATTACAATCACCATAAAAATATGGCTTAAATATGCAAGCTTCCAAGCTCAAAACCAAACTTTTCATGTTCAGTACCTATTCTCCACTTATCCTTGGTTTTACAACCAGAAGCAAGATAATCAATTAGATCCTGTTTACTAAGAGGATAAGTAGCAACAACATCTTCAGTTGGAGGACTAGCAGCAACAATCAATCTATGGCCATGGAAATGGTTTGTTTGTTGATTACTATTCTGGGTTTGCAATCAAGATTGTTGTTTAAAAGAATTTCTTTCTTTCTAATTTTTGTAGTTGTTGTGTGGGTGAAACTATGGACTAAAAATCAAATGACCCTATGTGCAGGGACCTTTTTGCATATTTAAGCCTAAAAATATACACTCAGAAAACAGGCCCCCTGCAGCTAAGGCCCAATCCATTTTAGAAACATTTTGAAATGTTATTTCCAGGGCCCAAATTTTCATCCCCTATAATTTTTTCCATTAAACTTCCAGCGAGTTTTAAATGTCCTATTTGGAAAAACTAAATTTGTGCATGCATAGTGACAATTGCAACATTTCATTCGAACAAAGCATAATACAACCTCGAAACAAAACATGTGGAATACTAAAACAATAACAAAGATAACCTATCTCTGAAGATAGAATTCAAGAATAATTTAACTTCCAAAGTGCATCATCCACAACATTTGTCCACAAACTAAAATCAAATAAAGATAGTACTAGGTTGGCAAGTGCATCATTCACAAAATTGCCCTCCCTAAACACATGGGAGACAATAACCTGCATGTTTCTAAGCTTGAACAAACAATTGACCCATGTGTATTGAGTTCTTAGTGACTAAGTTCTTAGTGACTAAGGTAGCACATTATTTCCTATGTCACTTTCTACAAATCGGACCAGTTAATTAATATGGCCAAAAAATGTACAAGGTGTACACAAAGGACCAAGTAAGACAAGGTTAGAAGAGGACACGAAGTACATATAGTACAGAAGCACCTAACAAAACCAACAATATAGAAATCCCAAACAAACACTTTCATTAAAGACAATAACCAATTGCATAAGGGTTCATTACAGAACTGAGTAGCACAATAAGGGCGCCCACAATAAGTACCAAACTAAGCAACATCAAAACTATTACAATTTGTTCAACCACTTCAAATTATAATACTGACACTAATAAAACATTCAATCAAACATTTTCCTTACTTCAACCATGTCTACTCCACTACACTTAAATTAAATAAAAAACAGTACGAAAGGAACGAGTATTTTGCAAATTAAATTTCAAAACATGCCATGAGATATTCACTTACCAGAATTGGCAAATCAATCTTCAAGGTCAAGGTCGTCATCAGAATAATAGGTTCCTTCATTTGTCATAACAGGAGATTGGATTTGGCCACTTTGACTGTTCATATTTCTGTGTTGACATGACCGTTTATTATGACCACCAATGCCACACATTGTATAAGTACGCGGACGTCTCTGCTGACTTGGTGTCCCATTTGGAACAGCACCACACCCCTTAGACCGTACAACATCAGGATTTAATATAGCAGCCTCGTCACCAATAGTTGTATGGAAAACATCAGATGATTCGACAATTACTCCATTTCTTTTATGTTTCAACCGACTTGTCTCAACAGCCAATAAGTCAACAACATGATTATACTCTTCTAAATCATCATACACCAACTCAGCAATAACTTTACTCATTTGGACAATGCCAGAATATCTTGCTGCAGGTTGCGAATCCCAATATAAAGACCCACTTCCATACTTTTCACGAATTGAATCTTTTGCAAATTTCGACCACCTTGGCAAGACCAAACAACTTGGAAGTTCATCAAAGTCCAAATATAGCATGACAGCTAAAATATGATCACATGGCAATCCAATTGATTCCATCCTCAGACAACAACATTTGAAATCTATTGGTTCTTCACAATATGTTACATACCAGACACTTCCATCACCACAATATTTCGAAACATTGAATATATAGCCGGTAGACATCTCTTGACTTTTTGTAATGCGTAGCAGCTGACTCTTTTTAAGTAACGACCGAAACAAAAAAAAAAATCTCCTTTGTAAACTGTTTCACAGCAGATTTTTCTATGAATCGCAGGCTAGTCTGAATTACTGGCTGACCATAATTCGATTGAAAATCAGCCTCAATTTCCTTGAATCTAAAATAAGTTAAGCATCTATGAAATTGTCCAACAAAGTCTGTCATGTTGATCCTAGCATGCAGAAACTGTCCCATGTGACTATGGAGTGCTTCACATCGAGAAGTTGTCCTTAAACCGGCAAAGAAACTTCCTCGAATGTGAGCAGTTGCCCACATCTTTTTTTTCTCATACATTTCTTTCACCCATCCATTATCTTGCAACCCAAACTTCTGAACCATCTCAAACCACAATTTTTCAAATTTCACAACTTCCATGTCACCCAACATGCATCTTTTCAAATAAGGCATAAATTCAGGAATCCCAACATTCGCCGATGCATTCCTTAATAAGTGCCAGGCACATAGTCTGTGATGGGCATTAGGGAATGTCCTTTTAATAGCATTTTTCATTGATGTGTCCCCATCAGTGATGACTGACAACGGATGTTTGCCCTTCATT
This sequence comes from Trifolium repens, assembly GCA_030408175.1. Taxonomy (NCBI): domain Eukaryota; kingdom Viridiplantae; phylum Streptophyta; class Magnoliopsida; order Fabales; family Fabaceae; genus Trifolium; species Trifolium repens. Next base: position 22,032,478 of record CP125840.1, read on the forward strand.
GCTGTCAACAGTTGTTCCAACAACCAAACGTATGTCTCTTCTGTCTCTCGGGTTACAATGGCTGTCGCAAACACTATAGTCTGGTTATGATGATTAACACCAGAAAATACAACAAAGGGGCAATTATACTTGTTTTTTCGATAAGTCGCATCAAAGGCCAGAACATCTCTAAATACCTCATAGTTCATTCTACTTTCACCATCACACCAGAATAGCCTCTCAAGTCTTCTTTCTTTGTCAATGGAGTGTGTCACAAACATCAAAGGATCTTTTGTGCTCAGATCTCGAAGATACTTAACTGCATTGCATGAGTCAGAATAAATTTGTTTACGCTGTTTGCCAATTTGGTTGTATAGATCCTTTTTTACAAATCCCACCTTGTGAAAACCACCACATTCATTAGCCATCGTACCATATACTTGGTATGGTCTTATCCCAGCTTTCCTGTTGCGCTCAATCTCATCTATATCACCTTGACTCAACTTTCTATATGCTGGTAATAACCCACACAAAGTACCACCCAAAAGATCATGATTATTGTGATCAAGCTTAAGTAAGGAAATATACCATCTACCAGACGAAATGTCAATGTGTACTCTACATTTTGCCTCACAACCACATCTTGTTTCATTCCTAGGCTCCCGCTTTCGGTTCTCCACGGCTAATCCCCTATCCTCTCTAAAACCTTGGCATGAACATAAAAAAGTTTGTTGTATTATTTCACCATTTACATTCTTAACCACTTGACCCTTACGAACGGAGAACCCAGTTGTTCTAGCAAACCAACAGTAAAACATATATGCTACATCCAATCCAACAAATTCATATCTTCTTAGTTCTGATAAACAAAAGTTACCTATGTCAATCTTCAATATATCACCCATATCTCTTATAACAATGACGCCTGCTTCAGAACTGTGACTTCTCACAGTAGCATCGCTCGAACCTCCGTCAACATCGGGATTTATATTTTCTTCAACGTTTGAACTCCCAAGCCGATGTGCATCACTTGGACCTCCACATGAGATGTTATCACTCTCTTCTCTTAAGTCCTGTAATAGTAGTGCAATTTTTCTTAAAAATAGAACAACAAAATTTAAACTAATTTACAATCTGCATCTACTTACTGTTGACATCTCCACCCCAATGTTCAATGACGGCTGGCTAGCATCATCTGCGCTGCCTCTAGTATTCATGCTTCAAAACCTATACATTTAACAATACAGAAACAAGGAAAAGATTTAGGTTCAATAGTAAATAAATCTGGTATACACTCATTCATCAATTTAAACTCCTATATCTGCTTCTTATTTTTTTTTTTCTTGTTGACTGCAAACAAAATTACAAAGTACAACAAGTCCTTTGAAGCCAAAAAAAGGGAACAACAAACAGTCCAAGCTCAAAAAGAATAGGAAATAAGAAACTCAATTCTGGTGTGGCTAAAATCCTACACAAATAACAAACTAAATATACTGAAAATAAGCAACAATGCAAACCTCCTATTTCAGTATATAATTCATTTGAACAATGCAATATTGTATTCTTTCATCAAACTATTTGTGAAAGAAAAAAAATAAAAATTCAACCAAGTTGAAACCAAAACCAACAAACAGTTCCTCAGTATATAACAAAACAGTAGAAGACAAAATCTCCGACAATTTAAAAGGTGAAATGGTGTGTGCAAGGAAGCATGGAGAATTTCAGATGTGAAGAAGCAAAGACAAACTCAAAATCCTTCATTATGTGAGATGTAAGAATAGAATGGAACAATTGAAAACGAAAAAAAAAAGTTAACCTACCAAGAGGTGGAAGACAAACTTGTATATTTTAAAAAGAATTGGTTGACAAATAATTGGTCTAAAGCTTAACATCAAAATAAAAAACTTGGGACACAAATAGTATAGTTTCTTGTTATAAATAATTTTTGTTATTTGGGATTTCACAAGAATTTTTTATTTTTTTTTTTGACAAAAGCAAAACTAAGCAATTTCATTAATAATAATCAAACCCATCATACATATCGGAATATCATACAAGAATTAATGCTTCCTAAAAGAATATTTTTGGATAAGTGTTGCTTAGTGATTATTCTGGGTATGAATTATGATGAGTGAATAACTTCCACCATTGTTGGCGTGAAGAAGCTCAAAGGGGAGAGATCATAAGCAGGAGGGAGTACTTGTATGTGGATGGTCTAATGAATCTGAAAAATCTGGTGTTCAAGAAGCCAACACCATCAACTAATGAATCTAATAAACCAACAGACCCCCTAAAGACAACAGATCTAAAAGGAAACAACAGATCTAAAACGAATTCATCATCGATAACTTAGAAAATGACATTAACTTACCTTAATCAACAGTTGCTCTCGCTTAACTTAATTTTCCGATCTTGTTCTTCTTTCGTCCAACCACGAAAAAACTAGATTGATTTTTTCGATCTCGTTCTTCTTTCTCCCAACAACGAAAAACTAGATACAAAATACTAAGGTAAATATTTCTGGTCAAAACAGCCTAAACTAAATAAAATATAATATATGTATCATAAAAAAATAAAATAAAACAAATTCAATATATGATTTTTTGATTATTTAAATAATGGATTTTTAATTATTTAAAAATATATTAAACCGGTTTGACCTGTTATCACAGGTTTTGAAGACCAAACCATGGTGAGCGATATGACTCGCTCGCTCACGGTAGAAGGCGCCATAATAACCTAGTATTAAGAGGGATGTCAATTTGCATATTTTAATGAGGATTATTATGAGATTTTTTTTTTTGGGCTCCAAGTTCGGGAATTTTTCTCCCACGGAAACAATGATAGAGGAAAAGGTTTTCTTGATGACACTTCGGGCTGGAGATAAGAGCAATACTTCCGTCGTGGATTATCCGAGGAAATATATATAGTATTTCTTCCGTCCTAAATCTTCAATTTTTTTAGTTTTTTAATTTTGTCCTAAAACCTTGATTTTTTTAGGAAATCAAGACATAATTAATAATACTTTACAATATATAGCCTTACAAAACTAAAACAATTATTAAATGAATTTTTTCTTTATTAATAAAGTAATGGTAAAAATGACTTAACTTATAAATCTTTGTTATTTTTTAATCCACATGCAAAACTCTAAGGCTATGTTTGGATTGGTGGTATGCGGTGGAATGGAATGAAATGGAATGGAGTGGGATATTTTAAGGTTCCATTGTTTGGTTTTGTAAATAATGAATGGAATGGAATGGAGCATGATGGAATCAATTCCATCTAATACCACTCATTTATCCAATTTTCTATTTCATCCAATTTGAGGTGTATGCAATGGAATGGAATAAAATAATAACATAAATACAATTTTGTCCCTATTTTTTCCTTGTCTTTTACGGTATTAAACTTTCGTTATTTCATCTTGCTCATCTTCTATTGACTGTTCTTCTTCTGCAATTGGTCTTCTTATTCTTGCTTTTATAATATGAAAAAATTCCCATATTTTGATCTGTTAAATAGAATGATATTTCAATTTCATTCTCGTAAATTGTCAAACAACAATAGTGATGAAGTTGTCAATAAAATAACGGTGTGTGCAGGAAATAAAGGGATGATTGAGGTAAACAAAGTAATATATTCATCTATTGGTACTACTGTTTTTTTGGTAAGGTACTGGTACTACAGTTAATTTATTATAGTGTACTAGCCGCCTTCCGTGCCCGTTTGTGTAATCAATATTCTTTTTTTTTTCATGTGTGATCGATATTCTGTATTGTGCAAATATAAATAACTATTTAACTCTTAAATTTTAATTTGGGCCTAACTCATCCTTACAAAACCGGCTTGTAAGGTGAGGATTGCCTCTAGTTTATAAACACATATTCAGGCCTTCTCCTAACCGATGTGGGACTTCTTAACACACCCCCTCACGCCCAGCACTATTGGGCTTGGTGCGTGGATATAAATGGTGGGTGGCCTGATCGGAAACCCGTTAGCAGGCGGCCCAGCGGATCGTGGAGAGGCTCTGATACCATCTTAAATTTTAATTTGGGCTTAACTCATCCTTACAAAACCGGCTTGTAAGGTGAGGATTGTCTCTAGTTTATAAACACATATTCAGGCCTTCTCCTAACCGATGTGGGACTTCTTAACATTAACCTTCTTTTTTATTGGACTTTGTTAATTGATAACTACGTAACCTCCTTTTTTTTTGTGGTTAGTTATTAAGAAGAAAAAAATATTATTTTTTTTACTATAAAAAAACTGAAAACCTACTTTTATGTGGAAGTTGTGCTTAGTTATTAAGAAGAAAAAAAATTATTTACTAAAAAAAACTGAAAATCTATTTTTATGTAGAAGTTATTTTTTAAGGGTAAAATTGGAATAACAAAAAAGCCATCCCAAAAATTTGTATCCCCTTTATATATTAGTATAGATGACTAATTAAATAAAGTAAATTCTTTAAAATACTTTTTTTTTTAGTCTCACATTATATACTAGTATTATTTTAATATATGATTTAATATTATAAGATAATATGTTTTTTTACCAATAAATAGTGTGTTTTATTCATGTGTAATTGTGTTTTTTAAGTAAGGGTATAAATGGAATAAAATATTTATTATATGTTCCGTTCCGTCCACTTTATATCTAAAATATCCAAACAATGGAATGAAATATTCATTCCACTCCGCTCCATTCCACTCCATTCCATTATGTTCCACTCCGCTCCGCTCCATTCTATTCCATCAATCCAAACATAGTCCGTTTGGTTCGGAGGTTTTAGAGGGGAGGTGAGGGGAAGTGAGGTAATATTTTAATTTTTTATGTTTGGTTCCATTTGTTATGAGGGGGAGGGGAGGGAAGGAGAGAAGTAATTTACTTTTTTACATTTAACCTTATAAACTCAAAATAAGGATTAAATTATAATAGATATATTACGTCAAAAAAAATCTAATGGATATATAACCAAAAAAAAATCTAATGAGTATAAAACCTAAATTTTTTTTGTTGTAAAAAAAATATAACCTAAAATTTTAATATTCCAACAAGGATAATTTAGAATTTTAATAAAAAAGTGAAGGTAATTTTGTCAACATAATAAATTATATTTTACCTCGCCTCACCTCCTTAAAAATCCCTTCCCTAACCTTCCCTCCCCTCTCCTCCCTCTCGGTTGAACCAAACAAGCCCTAATAAGAATCAAAGTTTTGGGACAAATAATTAATAAGAGGATGTATATCATTCTATTTACATGGGTTCTTTTGTCATGTATCATTCTATTTTCTTATGTTTAATTGTACTACTATTGTATGTTTCACTAACCCAACCCTCTCTCGGATATATGCCTTAATATTTTGGGTTACCACCATTGACATTTCTATATTTGCTTTAATAAGTGTTTTTTTAATAACTGTTTTTCGAAAATTATTTTATGGAAAATACTAAATAGTGCATCCGGTGCACTAGTTAAGTACATAAATAAAAAAGTTTTATCTTAAAATTCATGCATTCAATATATTGAAAATCTAAAAATTTATTTTTATAAACATTAATTTTATGTTTTATTTCTATTTTTTATATCTATACTAATATATAAAGGGGATACAAATTTTTGGGATGACTTTTTTGTTATTCCAATTTTACCCTTAAAAAATAACTTCCACATAAAAATAGATTTTCAGTTTTTTTTTTCTTAACAACTAAACACAACTTAAAAAAAAATATAATTTTTTCTTCTTAAACCATATGCAATGAGGTTGTTGAATTTAGTTTCAACACCCAAAAATTTTTGCAATGAGGTTGTTGAATATATGCTGGAGGAGAGAGAAGATGAATAAATTCAACATGTTGAATTCTGCGGAGAGAGAAAGATATCACGCCACATAGCAGCACGCGACTGGCTCACGAGATTTTAAATTCATCTTATCTTTTAACTCAATTATTTCAATGCAAATAAATTTGTTTTTTTTTTTATTTTTTCACCAAAATTCGTAATTTTTTTTCCTCTATAAATAGAGACTTGGTTCAATATATTTGGACACAAAAAAAAAACCAAGTTTTTCAATTGATTTGGTTCAATTATTATAATTTTATTTAATCATAAAAAACAAATATTAAAATTTAAATAAAAATATGAAATAAAAAGTGGTGGGGTAGAGAAGGTGGTGGGGTAGGGTGTTGAATGAAAAAACTATTGGAGAGGGTAAAAATTGAATGGGGTATTGAATTATTAGGTGGAAGAGAGAGAAGATGATGTGGAGTGTAAAAAGTGGAAAAATAGGGTGTTGAATATTTTTGTCATTGTACATGGTCTTAATAACTAACCACAAAAAAAAAAAAGGTTACGTAGTTATCAATTATTAACAAAGTTCAATAAAAAAGGAGATTAAGTAGTTATTTATATTTGCACAATACAGAATATCGATCGCACACGAAAAAAAAAAATGAATATCGATTACAGAAACGGGCACGGAAGGCGGCTAGCGCTTAATAAATGTAACTGATTCTTATTTTATGCATGCTTAGTTTTTGTCCAAAAACCTCGTTTTGATGTTAATATTGTTGCGCAAAGGAAATTTTTACTTAAACTCGTTTTATGTAAGTGAAATCAAAAAGTAAACTTATATATACTAGCCGCCAATTGTGTGATCGATATTTTGTTGTTTTTTTTTTTTGTGATCGATATTCTCTATTTTGCAAATATAAATAATTACTTAATCTCTTTTTTATTGGACTTAGTTAATTGATAACTATGTAACATCCTTTTTTGTTGTGGTTAGTTATTAAGAAGAAAAAAATATATTTTTTTTTTACTATAAAAAAACTGAAAACCTACTTTTATGTAGAAGTTGTGCTTAGTTATTAAGAAGAAAAAAAATATTATTTACTAAACAAAACAGAAAATCTATTTTTATGTGGAAGTTATTTTTTAAAGGTAAAATTGGAATAATAAAAAAGTCATCCCAAAAATTTGTATCCCCTTTATATATTAGTATATATATATAAAATTTATGATGAAGTAAAAATATTTATAAAAAAAATCAGACTATTAGTTTCCGATCTAAATGCTCATTATGAGAGCCGACTTTGAAATTTTTGGTGCTTTAGGCCAATTAAAATAATTGTGTCTTTCATAATCATATCATTATAATCGTTCCTTTATGCTCAACGGAATAACTTGAACAAGAAACTTGTGGGTGTCAAAGTGGAGATAAAAAATGTAAGTTGCAAATTTATAAAAATAAACAAAAAAGAAAATCACAATTCTTTTGACCAAAAAACTAGTAACAAATTCTACACTAGTATTAGTAAAATAAAAAATAAAAAAGCAATAAACTAGTTATCAACATTGTAGTCATGAGAATTATCAATTATTTGGACTAAAAACCTAATTGTCTTTGAGAATTGTCAAGGAAAATAGGCAAAGTAATCTGAAACTCAACAGAAGATAAGAAAAATATATCTCGTATTATTCAAATTTGCAATCAAACTTAGAGAATCGTAATTGATAATATAATGTTGATATTAATCTAAACTAAAAGATTTTAATTATAATTTAAAAATTTAAGTGTTAAGAATTTTAATTGTAGAAAATATAAAAAAATAATAATTAATTAATTTTCAATTAAAAAATCAATTTTGAAAATTAGATGATTCACACACAATTTATTTTCTCTGACTCGATGAATTAAATATAATTAGAGTCATGCATTTCAATAACAAAGAACACTAACAACTATATCCTCTTTTCATGTATTAAATATGATTATTTCATTCATATATATGATTGAAATACAAAGCAATATTGTAAATTTTAACCCAATTATTTTATTTTATTGCTATGAAACTCATTACATTTATTTATCTAATAAATTATTATAATTAAATAATCGCATAAAATTTTGTAATGTTATATTATTTTATATTTAATTACTTATATGTTTCATGTCTGACTTGTTTTCATCTATTATATTATATTAGATTATATTGTATTGTATTATATTCTTTTCCTTTCTTTTTATGAATACATGCATAAAAATAAGAAATGTGACTTTTTTACTCAATAAAAGGAGAAGTTAGGCCAAACAAATTTTCAAGAAGCTCTTGATAGAAAAAAGCTTCTTAATTTTTATGAATAAAATACATAGATAAAAGATCTTTGAAGTTAAAATATACAAAAATTACCAATCGGCTTTAGTTTTTTTTTCTTTTCTAAAAGCTCTTATTTTTACTTTTATCTTTCAGATAACTTTTAAGACCTAAAAAAATCAGGCCAAACAGACACTTAGTTTCTTCCTAAAGCCAGATTAAAAACTTTTGGTTTTACGCCTCCTACTTCCACAATTGTGAATTAACTTTAAATAAGAAGCTAATTTAACTTCTTTTTCATACACAAAAATGTTCAATTTAATAATATCTGACTTTGTCAATTAAACTAAATCTTACAAACTATACTGTGTTTAGCTTAAATCTCAGTTAAACATATTTATGGGAAATACTTTTTTTATGCGAAATTCTTCAGATTATAACTTCAATAAACTCATTAACAATAAACAAATTTGATATTTTAATTTAGTATAATCCTATAGACTATATTTTCATCCAATAAATCATGTGAAATCATATAATAACATGGTTATACTTTTTTGATCTTGACATGTACCTTTTAAATATTTTGTTGAAACTAAGATTGATTAGTCTTATAAAATTAAAATAATTGAAAATTATGTTCACAAATTTCCACCTAATCAAGTCTATGATGCCACAAAATTATGAGAATATTTTGACATAATGACAAATAAATAAACCCAAGATAAAAACAGTCTGAATAGTTGATCTCAAAACCCTCAACTTCTACCAAGTACCAACAAAGAACTCTAAGTTGGGAAAACCTCCCTGTAAACTTAAACAAAAACAAGTAATATGTACAAGTATACACTTTCTATAGTTTTATAACTTGTACCAAACTATGTACAAATGTTATTGGGAAATGAAATTAAAATGATCTAATCCTACAATGACCTATCATTCACGCCGCACTTCATGCACGAATAAACAAATAGCATTGAGTGTCAAAGATGAAGCAGACATTAAGCCACCCCTCAACCAAAAATCTTCCTGCAAAAGTGATCCAAAGTTATAAGTCAACATTTCTTCCTAACATCATACAAAGAGCAATTCCAATAAAACAGATCTCTCAAGCAATCATGAACCACAATATCAACAATATGCAGTTTGTTGGAAGAAACGTGCAAAAAGATTTCAACTTTAGAATTTCACTCCTCGTTGAACGGGAACGAATCTCACAAACTGTCGTTTTAAAAAAGATAAGAGAAAGCTCACCCTTGACCTACATTTCACCGTCAGGCATCTGCATGTTGCATATATTTAGAACATGTTGAGTAACTTCCGGAGAAAACTCATTCAAAAAATCCGAGAGAGCTAATTTGTGTTTCCTCTTCAATTCATCCAACTCCTCTCGTTGCATAACCAACATAGTCTCCAACTTCGTTGCTATTTTATTAATGTCTTCTAGTTTAACATCTTTTAAACTAACAGATATTTCTTCTCGAGAGGACTTATCACCAGTTGCATCAAAATATTCCGATGTAATACTCCTTTTATTGAAAGGAGAACCAATGGTTCCATCACATTCCTTCTCCGCACTATTTGCAAAAAAACTTCCTTCCTCAGCAATAGCATCCACTTCATAAGACAAGTTTGAAGCACCATGCAGAGATGGAGAGCTTGCACCAACACCCTTAGGTGAATCTGACCAGTACTTACGACCTGAAGGTAATATCTCTAAAGCAAGGCTGGCAGGAGATTCGTTTCCCATAGGAGATGCCACATGCATAGTTTCAGGGGTTTGGCCTGAAGCTTGAAAAGAATTATTGTTGGGAGTTTCACTAGGACTCCAACTAGGAATGTGGTATCGAATTTCTGAGTCAATTGTCATAGCAATAGTCGAAACATCTTGATCGGTAAGCTCCAATTCTTCAACCATTTCACTAGCAACAGAGAATGAAGTATCTGCTCCAATATCGAAAGGGAAGTGGATATTTCGAATATGCCCTACAAGCAAATGGACATTAGAATGATAAAAAAAAAATGCTCGCTTTAAAAAAAAAAATCAAACCTAGATAATACCTGAGGAATCTGCAATTCTCAATTTTAAAAATATTGTATTAACATCTCTCCTCTGGCCTTCCACTGTGAATTCCCTACTTGTCTCAACAGAATTATCCTTGGCACTTTTTCCAATTGATTGATTGTCAAAGTTATTTCCTGCATTCGATGCATTGGATGGTAAACAAAATTAGATTTTTTATTTGATACTTTATATATAAAGTATATTTACCTGAATGTTGGTTTCTAGATCTCGAAGATCGACCAACGCTTTCACCATCCCAATCTGACTGAAGGAAGGGATCCATCAAGAGAGCCTTTGCAGGCAACCGTTCTGATACACGAGCAGTACACTTTTCTATAAATGCTTTAACTTCTGGATCATTTACTTTTGCCAATGATGCTGGCTTTATTCCCTATCAGAAAAAGAAACAATAGTTATAATCATGACAATGATAGAAGACAACAGAGACCTATTTTGTTCTAGAAATTGTTTTCATTTTCGTTTCTGATTTCACTAATAACTACATAATCACAAATGATAGACGACAATAGGGATCTATTTGATTCTATAAATTGTTTTTATTTTCATTTATATTTTCATAAATTATTACTTAAATTACTTCTTGTTTTCAATTTGTTTCCTATTTACAAATATTCTTACAAAATATTGCAAACCAAAAACAATAAAAGTTAAATAATGTATTGAAAAATTATTGGTTAAAACAGAAAATGAAAATCGAAACCTTATTTGAAAAAACAAAAACAGACCCAGAAACACCATGAAATATCACTTGAACAAGGATTACTAAACAGTTACTTGATTGCAGCACAGCCTACCAGGAAAACAGTAAAGCAAATCGTATTTTTCAATGTTTTTTGTTAAAAAAAATTCTACAAGGACATTTTTTCTGCAAGATTTACAATCCTAAAAGGTCGTAACCTAGCCTTTTCAGAAATCCACTTTAAAACACTAATCATATCTCAAGCAATTTCATGCAAAAGTAATGCTGAGAGTTAAGATGATTCTTATAAGTAATCGGTTAACCATTATTTATTTGCATAAGCTGTTTTGCATAAGCTCAAAATTAAGCCAATCCAAACGGGCCCTATGTCCTAGAAGCTAATTATGAGCTCATATGCAGCAAGTAAAGAAGAAGAAAGAAAAAAAATCCAATTTAGACGTTCTAGGATTTTTATTTAATTTGTTATCTTAACTCCGGTCTCTGCAAATTCACCAGTTTTTTCTTTACAAAAACACCCCAATTATATGAAATTCCTATAATATTTAACATCTGCCCAGGTTTGTGAAGTCTCCAATACTTTTATTGATTGATAACTCAATACCTAACTAGCTGACTCGTAAAACAAGCAATAGATAGTATCATTTAATAGTTCAAAAAGATTTAAATGAAGAACACGTTACGTTACAATATTACATCTTAGATACAGTTGTACAGCAGAAGTGGTTTTATCAAGTTGATGTACCATCCAAATTCCAAAGGGTTCCAGAAAACCTCAGTCTCTGGAAATTTACATAGCTTTCAGATTGAATGCTATATTAATCACCATTGAGATAGGAGTTCATAACTCTAAAACCAGTGTTCTATCACAGCACAAGTAAAATTGTCCCAACATTTAGAAAAATATGCACTTACAGATGTCACTTTCTTGTATATTTGAGCAGCATTGGCACATTCAACATACGGGTATTCAACAGTTACCAATTCTAGCAAGCACATGCCAAAAGCATAGATGTCAACAAGCTCATTGTACTCCTCTTCATAAAGTTCCGGGGCCATAAACTCCGGAGTACCTGGGCTCGTAAGAGAATTACAGATGCTTTAAGTAACAATATTTTCACATGATAATACACATACGAAAAGGATAAAACATGTAACAATTTCATAGAAAAATGTTACCTATAACACTATGGGCTGAGTTGGCCTGTTGAAGAATGGCTGCCAATCCTAAATCGCCAATTTTCACCTCCCCTTGATTCCCATTGACAAAAATGTTGTCACACTTAAGGTCTCGGTGAATAACCGGTGGATTATGACTATGAAGATATGAAAGACCCTCCAAAATCTGCCTAGACCATTTCTTCAAAGCTCTCAAATCAACATGCTTATGTTTCTTCCGATATCTAAATTAAAAAAGACAAACTTATAAAACACAAGAGCTCACCAAAATCTAAAAGAAATCAGATCATAAATACACTCACTGGCGCAATGTTCCAGATGTGAAAATTTCAGTTATAAAGTTAATATTCTCATTCTTTGTGTCAACCCATGAACTATAAAATTTAATAATATTCTTATGCTTCAAAGTCTTGAGCAAATGAACTTCAGAATAAAGTCGCTCCAAATCTTCAGAATTACGCAATAGATCAGACACCTTAACCTGATTCCAAGCCACTTCAATTCCTTCCAACTCATCAAAAGCTCGATATCTATTTCCAAATTACTATAAAGGAAAAACAAATCATCCACAAAACAGTTTCATTTCATCCCAAACAAATCAACAATTCTCTTCATTCATTCATTCAATACATACATGATACATATTAACATTTATCAATTAAACATATAAAAATATAAATATAAATTCAATAAGAAAAACAAGGATACACTTTCTTAAAAGCCCCTTTTCCTAAAACTTCCTTGTACTGAAGAATCAATCAAATCAAAAACAACAAAAGGCATTGTTAGAGTTAGTGTTGGATCAGATCAATAAAAGATTTCACAATAGATAATTATTGAATAAGAGAATGTATGAATGAAGGATCAGAATTGAGCGTTAGATAAAGAGATTTAGAACAAACACACACCCGACCATATCTCCCGGTAGGATCAATTTCAGAGAACTCAATTTCGGGATCATCATCTTGTTCAGAGGAATCCAGCGGCATTGGTGAAAACCCTAGCTAGAATCAAGTGTCTTCTGAGAGACCAAAGCAAAGGTTGTGTTGTGTTGTTTGATTGATGAATGATTTTGGTTTGGTTCGGTGGGTGAAATATTTTCCGTTGCTCTGTGGCTGAACTAACGCTTACCTTTTTCGTCGCTTTGTTTCTTTAAACTAAGATTCAAGTGTTTGTGCCACGAGAGGTAATTTTTTTTTTTTTTTGACATAAAAAAAAAAAAAAAAAAAAAAAAAAAATCACGAGAGGTAATTAATCACGTCACGTGTTGTTGTTGTTTTTTTAATTAAGCCTAGTCAAATAATCTTTTTGGGATGTTGATAGGATAGTTGGCTTGGATTTGGTCTAATTTTGCCCCAATATTCTGTAATCAATAATCATGTTTAGGCTCTGTTTGATAAAATTAGCGGTTGGCTGATAAGCTAGCTTATGGCTGATAGCTTATAGCTGATGACTGATGGCTGATAGCTTATAGCTTATGGCTGATAAGCTATTTGAAGTGTTTGGTAAAATTAGCGGTTGAACTAGCTGATAATGTAAAAAGACATAAAAGGACATTCTTAATTAAGATAGTAATTTAAATTTATTAATTAATATATCTCTTATATTTTATTATTAAATTAATTTGTGTATGCTAAAATTTTATTTTATTTTAATATAATACTGTATATCTTTCATGTCAAAGTGTATATGTACATTCTTAAGTTAATTGAATGTTTGGTAAAATTATGGGTTGAACTGACTGATGAATGTAAAATTAGAATTTAATAATTTAGTATTTTAAATTTATTAATTTAATAAATATATCTTTCATATATTATTATTAAATTAATTTATATATGCTGAATTTAAAAAAATATATTTTCGTTATATATTTTGTAATAAAAATAATAATAAAATATATTCACAATATAGCATAATTAAGATAAATTATAATTTTTGTAAAAAAAAAAGATAAATTATAATTAACAACCTATAAATTGATAAAAACAAAATAATAAGGATAGTTAATTAGTTATACTAAGCTACCTATTATTATTATTATTATTATTATTATTATTATTATTATTATTATTATACTTTATATGTCAGATTTTTAAAACATTACGTTAAACTATATATCTACTTATTTTATTTTAAATTATAATGATAATAAATTTACAAAGGGTAAAGATGAATTTTAGTTAAAATAATAAGGGTAAAAGTGGAAGAAAAAATGATAAGCTATAAGCTATAAGCTCATAAGCTACTTGAAATAGCTTATGAAAAATAAGCTATAAGTCAGTAAAATAAGCTATAAGCTCTTTCTGAAAAACTGTTACCAAACAGGTCTTTTAGCTTATAAGCTATAAGACATAAGCTATAAGTCAGTTTTTCTGGTTTACCAAACAGACCCTTAGTTTTGTGGGTTTCCACTTTGGAATTAATTGGACTTTACTTATCTTGGAAGTTTTAAATTCCTATCTCAGTCAAGTGAAAGAGAGATTAAGGATTTTTTTGGTTTAAAAAGAAGAAAACTGGAATGAAAGAAAATTAAGTAAATTAACGAATAAATTTAAACTAAAATTAATTTAAAGTTCATTTATTAATTTTCGTAATTTTTTTCTTTATCTTTCTTTCCTTCAAATTAAACACACTATTTTTTTTTTTGACAAGAAATCAAACACACTATTAAATGTCAATTTATACACTTTCAATAATTGTCATTGTTTACGGGTGCATTTGATTTGTTAAAAAAATAAATGATACAAAACAATTACAGTGGTATTGAATAAATTGGGGATAAATGACTAAACAAATTGGAGGATACAATTTTAGCGGGTGGTTTCATTTTTCTTTGAACTTAGGTCCTCAGTTGTAATAAAAAATAAATAAATTAGGGGATACAATTTTAGTTGTATTAGACAAATTTATATACTGTCACTAAATCTTATGACAATTTTTTTTGTCTCAAATACAAATTTAAAATACCAAAATAATTTGTTGTCCACCAAATGTAGTACAAGTTAAAAACTTGTTTAACATTTAAAAGTTGTCTTGTGTTGTATTGTCCAATACTTATTTTTTGCAAATTAAATGGACTATACATCTTGCAGATTAACAAACATTTGATAAATGACAGTAAAGAATGGTAATTTTATGTGGCAATTCACATTAGCCATTGGTGTATTTCTATTATCATAAATGTAAAGCGGTCAATAATAATTTGGAAGTGATGCACATACCATTTATTAGATGGTACAATTGGAAAATAAGCAATTATAATTATATTGCAAACTTGAAGTGACAATTTTAAAAATAAATAAAAAAATAGTGTTTATAAATTAGACACTTATTTTGGAATGGGGGGTAATATATTTTAGATTTCATATATAGATTAAAAACTTGTAAGAAATGAAATAACGTACCAATTTTATAAAAAAAAATTAATTGATATACATTGTCGCTGTAAAATTATTTTATATGTACATTTCTTCAATTTATTACATCATATTTAATAGTTTTTAAATAAACTAGTTAAATATTGACCTTATCACTTCAGTCATTTAAATAGTTGGTCATATTTTATAATAAAAATAATTAAACAATAACCACAATTTTTTCCTAATTCATTTTAAAGAGGTTTGCTGCTTCATTTGATTAAAAGGTAATATACACTTGATTATAGTAAAACAATGTCTTATAACAAAGTGACCGATAAAAATTATTTGTCATGCATATCTTTATGCGGCAAATTATAATTAATGTATTATAAATTTATTCATATTTCTGTCAAAAATAAATAAATTATAAATTTATTCATACTAGGTAGTAGCCTAGTAGGTAATACATAAGCGAAGAATAATAAGAATAAAATATATCTCTATAAGTGAAATTTAGGTTATTCATATGTCTCCTGCATTTTGCCTATGTGGCATATTTTAGAGAAGTTTTCATCTCTATTTAAATATTATCCTGCCATTTGCTGTCTTCGTCCATTCATACTTCAAATCAATGACCTATTTTTTTTGTTGACAATAAGTCGTCTATAATCTCTTTTGGTGGTCACTGATAGAATAGGTTTACAATTGTGACTATGTTTTCCCTCATTTACTTTATTATGTAACTCAATTAATATTTGTAACCACTGCATGTGGGACTTCTGCTTCTCTAAAGTCTAACTCTCTTTTTGGTGTAAACTCTATAGCATAGCTGATTTCTATGTAAATGTGTCAATTCATTCTAGGCATTTATCCACATTTCACTTTCACACTTACCAAATAATCTGATTAGACAATTAAGAGTATTTTCAAATCATATATGTTGCTCAAAGTAATGTCAACAAGTAAGTATATCGTTTTTACCTTTCATACACTTATGATCTTCACAAGTGTGTGGTTCACAGTAATATGCAGTATTTTTAGTTGCATAAAATTTAATCATTTGTCCATAAATATTGGTTTGTTTTCCTTACAGGGCGACTGAAGCCGTAGATATAATGTCGTGTATAGTTTTTTAAACAACCTCGCCAATGCCACAAATGAAAATAGTATAAAAGTGTGTATTGCTCGAATGTAGGACAATCTACATATACATAAGAAAAACAAATTGATTAGTATTGACAGATGTTAATTGATGAAGTGGTATCAATTTGTATGGTATTTTCATAAATAAAAAATTGTTTCTCAATATAGTATCTCTCTTTTCTTTTTCTTTTTTTTTGTTTTTTACAAGAATATAGTATCTTTTATATAGTAACTTATTGATATTCTTTACTGTCCAATTACATCCTTGCAAACACTACCTAAGAGGTTTACAAGTTCAGAAAAAAAGACTGCATGGGGAAAAATATATGTTGTCATAAAATTTGAGGTGTCAACCAATAAAAAAATGTAGTGGTTGAACACAACACTTCAATGTTGCAGTTCGATTTTAACACCATATTCAATGAGGAGTATGACAATGAATACATCCCTTCCCACGTTTTCAAGGCTCAAATTGGCAAACCTGTGTTGACAAGTTTGTTTATCGTCTTACAGTCTTAGATCATGTGATTGTGCATCAAGCGTTTTTAAATAAATTTTTTATTGTTAGATACAATTGGGGTTATAGTTGATGTAAATCCAATTGAAGAAAGAACAACTCCTCCTAGTAAAGTACACATGTTGTCAATTCATTTGAAAGATATAAGGTACAATATATAACCAATTTGGTTGCCTTTTCATGTTCTTTGAATCCACAGTCGCTTGCTTTCAATTTTGTTTAACCCTCTGCATTTAAGAAGGTAAGTTTTCTCTGTTCTTTTTGCTGTCCCCGTTAAATTGTTCTTGCTTCTCCTTCTGTTTTCCATCTGCGTAAGTCATGTCTTTACATGATTTGTTAGTTTACTTTGTGTCAGGAATTACCATTTTCACTTGTCCTTTTTACTTGTGCTTATTTTGCAACCTTTCTATTTTTCACCTTGTGAGTAATAGTTATTTGGAGATATTGTTTGAAAATAGTTGCAAAGACTATTATCAATAACATACCACATTGTTTTATAAAAAACTATTAGGTAAGATGTTTTATGTAACTCATAAGATGGATATAAAATATTATATAAAATATTGCACATAAAATAATAATATTTGTTTATTATAGTGTTAAATTACTTTATTTGTTATTTTGTTTATGGTGAATTTTAATATTTTCTTGACTTTTATAAATTTGATTTTGTTTTAAGTTTTTAAATAATAATGAGTCATACCTAGCTTTTTCTCTTTTCCTTCAACACATTTTTTTTCACTTATTTTTTAATCTACAAACAACTGTGACAATGCGATCTTTTTCAACGGTAACATGGGCCCGTATAAGTGTTGTGTTTTCAAATATTTTTTCTATTATTACTTCAATTCTCATTAATTGTCACTATCGTTCCAAAAAAATCATATTTGCTAAATGTCGAATTTTTTTCTTGCCTTCATCACTCTTCTTGCTTTTGTTTTATTTTTATTTTCAAGAGTAATTGAGTGAAGGTTATGTGGGAATAATGATTATTTTCATTTTTCCATTGCTAGCTAATTAGCTTAGTTGATGTGATTATTTGTAGAAAATTTGGTTCAGAGGTGATGATTTCATTCTGTAATTGTTCTGTTTGAATGAAGTGTTGGTTTTGGTTGATTGTTCTGTTTATTGTCTTTAAAGAATGAGATAGAATTGTAAATATCTAATGTTAATATGAAATGATATTGTTTGTAGTGACTTAAATTTTGTTTAACTCTATGAAATGAAATAATATTTTCATATATTCCCAATATAATTATTTTTGTTCGCTCATCTTTTAATTGGATGCTTATTTGATAAAGAGGTGTATAAGTTTAAAGAAATGTATGTAACATCCCACAAATTAATTAAAATTCTATTAATTTAATTAAGTGGCATAGTTATGTTTAGGGAATTATTCTTAGTTGGTCAAACCAATATTAGTTTAACCACACTAGTTATTACCAAAACTTAGTAAATAGAAACAAAGAATAATTTCCCTCCACTCACTTCATCTTCTCCCACGCCCCCACCCCTTCTCACTCACCTCCCCACTATCTTTATCTCCACCAATACATTCACATGCAAAGATGGGAAGCAAGTGAAATCAGAAAATCTTAAACTCTCCCTTTATTCTCTCTTCTCCACGCCACCAAACAACAATAACATACAAACAATTATCCCAATTCCAAAACCTTCACATGCAACTACACAACAAAATCCTCAATTCTTGTTAACCACTCATCTATTATGCATCTGCAAACCCTTCAAAATAACAGTCAGCATCACTGAATTCTTCCTTGGAATTACCCTTCACAAGATTCTGCATGAACAAGAAACAAACACCATCACACTACACCCAAAGCTCCAACTAATGAGCTTACATGCAAAGGAGACCACCCACTGTCCTAATTTTGTCCAAAACTACTATAAATACCTTACCATACCAGAAGCAACATCATCAATTCACCAAACACTTCACCAAATCCATAAATTTCTCTTCCTCTTCAATTTTCGAATTCTTGAGCAATTTGGGGTTTTTGAGTCAAAGTGTAACACCCAAACCCGTATTTAATAAAAATACTATTTTAAAAATGCGCAATGAAAATGAAGTTTGATTCATGAAAGATTTGGTTCGAGTATTACAACGTACACATAAAAGCTTACCAATAACTTAATTAGTAAAACGATTATTGTACAAATAAGTTTATAAGAAAATACATCTTTAAATACATTGGAAATAATAAGCAAGACTCTAAATAATACATTATAGAAATAATCCCATCTCCGTGTCACATCAGAGCGGAGCTTCACTAACAACTCGATCACAAACATAACCTGAAGATCTGGAACCCAAATCCAGCACATACACAAAACGGAGGGTTAGATAATATAACCATAAAAGAAACTAAGTATAAGAACACACTTAATACTTAGGACATAGCATGGTCATGTCTAACAACTCATTCCATAAACAAACATCAATCTCATGTCATTCATATTTGTTAAACGTAAAATATAATGCATCATAATAATATTACAATCATAAGTATCACATTATTCAACCATTCACAATTATAATGGAAAACAATGACAATTACCAAATATCAATTAGAGTGCACAATTACCCTAATGCAAACTAATGTCATCATCAATGATATGTCAACCTAGACACATCTATATGCATGTGGTACCCTCATCACAATTTTTAGGATAGAATTATATCCAATTCATCATCAAAAACAGTTTATAGTCATGCAAGGACTTCCTCATCACGAGTGATATGCATGAATGTACATTTACCACCTATGATGATACTCTTCACATCAACTCGTGAATACTAGGATATCTCCACCTAATATTCCTTCTCAATCTTCATCACAATCATCACAATATATATCATCACTTATGGTTACATGTACAAGCACACACATTACATAGCAATTCATTTATCTCAACTCAATTAGATATACAATTATTATTATCAATCACTAAATAATAACTTTCACTATAATCAATCATCATTTATCAAGTCATATATACATATACATATATTCTTCATTCAAACATATTCATAATCATATTATCATCATCTCTAATCATCAACAATTATCTATCATCATCATAAGCATAATCTCATCTCAACATGCACATTAATCATAGTTATTTAGCATGTACAATATCGCAATGCAATTAATCATCCACGACTCAATTTAAAGTCATATATACCATATAATCATCATAGGATCATAATACAATCATAGTATAAGCATAAACATCATATTTTTCAAGAAAAGTTAGGTTTTGGGGCTGCTGAACTCGCCGGGCGAGCCTAGGGCGAGCTCAGGGCGAGTTAAGGCAGGGAGTAGCAGGGGAACTCGCCCTGCACTCGCCACCAACTCGCCGGGGCGAGCTTGACAGATCTGTTTTACCAAATCGGCCATAACTCGGGCTACGTTGATCCAAATGCGATGGGTGAACATGCGTTGGAAAGCTAAGAACAAGACCTACAACTTTCATGTTTAACGAAAATTCCAATTCGAAGTCCAAAGGGGTCAAAAATGACGATCTTTCTTCAGATTTTCTAGAAAACAGTTTTTCTTACACAATTCCTTGATTTTCCAAAATACAAGTTGAAACCCATTTACTCAAAGGTTCTTAAATCATTATTCAATGCATAGAAACACATAAAGGAAGCAACTTTAATCATGTATAATCATACTAAGCATAGAAATACAATCTATAGCATCATCAAACATCATTTCATATCAAAAGTAATGATTCTCATGTATTAACTCATAAAACCCATTTATCTCATAATCAATCAAAATCAAAGTTCAAGTAATCAACTTTATCATGGATTTTTACACAACAATCATAAGTAAAAGCATATTATACATGAATCATTATCAATCTTCAATTATAAACACATTCCCAAAACCCTTTTCTTCCCAAAACTCAAAAAGAGTGAAGAGAGTTTGGGTGTGAAGTCATAGACAAACTCCCCTCTCTTTGATCACTCAAAATTATATTATCTAAGCCTGTTACCTCAATAAAGTTGGAATCTCTACTCCACCACTTGATCTCCTTTAATCTATCATGGCTTATTCTTTATTTGATCTTCTCCTTCATCTCTTTCTCAACTCTCTCT
The DNA here is from genome assembly GCA_030408175.1 of Trifolium repens. Classification (NCBI taxonomy): domain Eukaryota; kingdom Viridiplantae; phylum Streptophyta; class Magnoliopsida; order Fabales; family Fabaceae; genus Trifolium; species Trifolium repens. Next base: position 22,053,667 of record CP125840.1, read on the forward strand.
TTCTCTTAACTTCTCTTTCTCTCATTTTTATGATAATAAAATCACACCACTACTCTTCACAAAACCTTCCTATATATAACCCCAACTTAGGTTATATGAAATCTCTCAAATACCCTTACTAACTTAACCTAGGCCCAATACCAAAGCTCAATTCTCAATCTATCATAATTTTACTCTTTACTACTCATCTCTACTCATTCTATTAATTAAATGAAAACCACATAATTAATAATAATTAACTCCTTCTAATCCTAATTAAAGGCTCTCAGCTAGATTAACGATTCTAATAGATTACTAAACTACCCTTCACTTAACCAGAACATAATTATTCATAAAATCACAAAATCACATATATTCAATTAAATAAATAGATAAATGTATAATCACACAAAAATCCTATTTATTAAAATACGGCTGTTACACAAAGTTTAAGGCAAAGCTTCTGGGCTGTAGCAGAGCATTGCAGTAGAGTTAGAGCATCATTTCAGGTGGGTTCCTTAAGTTCCTTACCTTAGTTATGTTTCAGAAACCTAGTTTCCCCAAAATATGATAATGCATGCAAATTTAGGTTCTTAGGATTAATTTTATGTTAGAGCAGGAATCAATCCCAATTCCTACTCCTATATGACTTGTTTTATATTATCGAATGTGTTTATAACTGGTTGCATGAAGATTGTAGGTGAAAACGATGAAAATTGCATTTTCTGCAGAAACAGGGTCTTGTACTGGTAAACTCGCCGCGGCGAGTACCTGTGCGCCATGGCGAGTGTTGTGGTTTGTATAACTCGCCAGGCGAGTCTTTGACTCGCCAGGGCGAGTGTTACAGGTCAGTGACACAAAATCTCGCTGTGGCGAGTAATCACGCGCCACAGCGAGTTTAGCAGGAACATAACCTGCAACTTTTCTTTTCAAAACTTTAACCACTAGTTTTATGTCCGAATGCAACTGGGATTTTCATGAACATGTTTAACTGTATAAAATGGATTATATGGTCAGAGATTAATATGTATATGCTTAAGTAATTGATAACATGTTTAGGAACCTTTGGGGGGATATATTGGTAGAATTGTTAAATCATTGGAATAAATGGCATTAAGCCATGTTGATAGAACTCCTCTGAATTCTATTAAGTATTATTGTGAGCCAACGTCGGAATCCGAGCCTCTGTTTCGGTAGTACGCAGAGTCAGACGCCGAGACCGGCTTGCCTCGGGTGACCTTTGAAGAGTAATTTGATAAGATAATAATTTCTGTGACACACCCTTATATTTATTAATACATCGTAACATGTAAAACAGATAACTTAGTATTATTACACACTCTAGTTCCCCGGTGTAGTCACCTTTAGGCGGGTAGTAGGACTCACTGAGGCTTAGTAGTCTCACCCCACTCCTTCAAATTTTTTTTCAGATAAGCAGGTTGCAGGGTAAGCATTGGATTTGCCTAGGCCTACATCAGGAGATTTACATGATTTATGTTGCTTCTTGCTTTCTTTCCATTTGTTGTGTTGTTCAATTTCAGCCATGTTGTTGCCATGCTTTCAGACTTGTGTTTAATCTTGTTGTATTAGTTTTCAGTTATGTTAACTTCTTTCAGTTTCGTGCTTGTATCCGTACTTTATATTCAGCACATGCGTGTGCATTCAAATAATTTCAGTGTTGTAATAATTTTAATGAAATTTGTACTACATTATAATAAATCACGAAGTATTCTAGATATTCTATCGTGGAGTGTTATAATGTATATTTCAAGAAATAATTAAACAAGCGTTTTCGGTATGTTATCTATCGTAAAAGTTCATAATTTCCTCGGTTTTATGATTGTTTAGGTTGTTTTGAACAATTTAAATACAAAGTGGTAATAGTCCCATTAATGGTGGCGGAAAGCGTTCTCGTTGGTGTAGTAATTATGTTTTGAAATTTTTCTATAAATACTACATTTTCACACATTATTTTCGTATCGTTTTATAAGAATAATAGTGTTTTTTAAACACTTTTAACTTTATAATAAATAGTCAGTTAAATGTTTTACCGATAATATATCTCCGCACGAGTTTTACATTAGTACCAACAACATTATGTGTTTTGACACATGTTCACAACTATCAACCACTAGTCACTCGCTCACCCTTTCCTCTCTCCTCTTGAATAAAAACTTTATCGTTTTTAGTTATTCTCTTTCTTCAACCTCCACCTTCAAAACCATTTTTTGTTCTCCAATGTTGAACATGAGTATGCAAAACCAAGATATCAGTTATCCAACGTTTAATGACATTTTTTCCTTTTTTTATTGCTCACCACCACCGCTACCAAGTCAATACCGAAACCTCCAATTTGCTGAACATCTTTCGGTTCAGAGGAGGGAGCTGATGAAGATGTTATATTAAATTTTTATCTTTATCTTTACCTTCCAGGTTCTTGGTGCTGTTTTGGGTGTCAAACTGAAGTTTGGAATAATGGAAAAATATGGTGATGGAACCGTATCATCGTTGGCAGGTCTTATGCATTTTGGTTTGAGTCAACATTTTCTTTTTACTATCACTAAAAATAAAAATGTGATCAGAAAATTTGAGAGTTTCATTGAAACTCTTTTTTTTTTTTTTTTGCCATTCCTAGGGATGTCAATTTGCATCCGTTAGTGGGGATCCCCGCGGAGATTGCCCCGTTCGGAGCTCCGAAAATGGTGATTTTTCCCCGTGGGGACGGGGATGGAGGCAAAATCTCCCCCGTTGGAAATTCGGGGCGGGGATCGGGGAAGGCACATCCGTCCCCGCGGATTCCCCGAATCCGCCCATATACTTAACTATTATATATTATAATAATAAATATATATATATATATATATAGCAATAATATTAAATATTGATTCTTTGTAAAAACAAAATATTTAATGCTGATTTTTTGTTTGAAGCAATATTAAATGTTGATTGTTTTAATCTTTCTTGTGATTTGAATAAAAAAATATAGAGTAAATAAGTTTAGTAACGGAGAAAAATAACGATGGAGTAAATATAGAATAAAGATGCAAAATATTTGTTTTTTTAAAATAAAAAAAGAAAAGATAACGTCATACTACTATCATAATTTTGACCAAAAAATATAATTTTTTGTTAATATTCGATATCCGTGGATCCCCGCGGGAACCGTGGAGATCTGTGGGGATGGGGATGGGGATAAATATTCCCCCGTGGGGACGGGGATGGAGGCAAAAATTCCCCCGAAAGCAATTCGGGGCGGGGAACGGGGATAGCTTCCTCCGCACATTCCCCGCCCCGTTGACATCCCTAGCCATTCCATCTGGTTTGATGCTCTATACACTTTCTGATCATAAGAAGACTGTTACGGTTGTGGTTTTCATTTGGTGGTTAGGAGTATTTATGATGGTTTACTTCTCTCGAATGGATGATCCCTGGTATAAAGAAATTCAAGACTTGGATTTTAGGAAGGTCACTTGCTTTCTACTTAATAGTAGGCTTTATCACAATCTATGTTGTTGTACATCTTGTCACATACTACTCAATCTTTCACTGATATAAAGCTATTGGAAGGTCAAAAACTGTTTTAGGAAGGTTGAGGAAAAAAGTCATTGGCGTAAATTAGGTTTTATCCGAAAATTATCGTTAGGTCCATTTAACAAAAGCAATATGCTTTTAGATGTGTTATGTATTATAGTTTTAAGTCGTTTAAGTTTATCGTACAAAAAAAAGTCGGTTTAAGTTAGATTATTTTAGTTCGTGATAAATATGTTTCTAGTCCCTGTAAATATTCCAAGTTTTGTTTTTAGTCCCCCGAAATTTTTTCTTCGAATATTAGTCCCCAAAAATTTTCAATTAACATTTTTAGTCTCTACTTTTAAATCAACTCATGTGTAGACTTCTAATTTTTTTTGGAGAAGATTGTTATAATATTCTAAACATTCATAAAATTAAATTAGGGAGTAAAAGTATTAATTGAAAACTTTTGAGGGACTGGAAGTAGAAGAAAAAATTTTAAGGGACTAAAAACATAACATTAATTGAATATTTATAGGGACCAGAAACATATTTATCCCTTTTAGTTTTAAGTCAGTCTAAGTTATATTCAGTCAGCTTATTTTGGTTTTTCTTTATGTATTTTCTTTATAGTATGTACCGTTGGTAATTTATAATTTATTTAAATTAAATTTTAATGTTGTTTAATTTTTAGTTTTTATTTTTAGCAAACTATCTAAACGTTTGTAACAGTACGTATTGATTTAATGAATTTAAGTAGAATTTTTATTTTAATATAAATTTAATGTATTTTATTTGTTTTATAGCATTTTATTTCTGTTTACACTGTATAAATAACCTGAACCTTGTTTAGGTTAGTACTTATTACTACTACTCTATATACCTACACGTCCAAGATGAAACAAACACGAATTACTTATTTCTCATTATTTCAAAATATAGTAATATTTTTACTAAATGAAGAGTAAAAAAGTTCAAATTTTATTATAAATTGGGTCATCAATAAAAAGAATATGTTTGGTCAAAAAAACAATACAAAGAACGTGTAATTAGACTCTTTTATTTTAAAATGTTATATTTTTACCAAATAAAACATCAAAAACTCAAAATTTTGTTAAATTATTAAACTCTATGTTGTTGGTCTCCTTGGAATAAATTATTGGTCCTATATTTAGTTACTTAATATCAATTTATACTCTAACATAATTTTGAAGAGTGTCTTACAAGTGTAATTCTACTATAGGAACAACACCACATCAATTATATATAGGTACATAGACATAAATGATAAAAATTAAATTATAAGTAATTTAGTTAAATCAATTTATATATTAATTAATCCTTTTATCTTTAAATTTTATTTTAGTTTTATATGTATATCTAAATTTAAATAGTTTGTGTTTGTGTATATGGAAGTATTGTCTTACAAATTGAATTAAGGACTAATTTGGTGGTTTACATTTTCTTTTATTGATGTAAAATGATCTATAAATTTTTAATATAATAAATGAAGAAATGAATAAAAAGAAAAATAAAATTTAACTTTCATTGGGTCAGTATATCTACTATATCCATAAAGAAGGCGTTAGATTTATTTAAGAGTTAAATATCTTTTTTGTCTTTATAAAATGAAAATCTTTTAAATTTGGTTCTTATTAATTTTTATTATATTTTTAGTTTTTAAAAAAAAAATTGTTGTATATAACTTTAATTAGTCCCTACTAAAACTAAATTTGTTAAATTATCATTAAATGTTTAAATGTTTGAATAATTTTTTATAGGCATGTTTAAAATTAATATCATATAAAGTTTATTTACTAAAATTTAGAAATTTTTAATATGATACGAATTAAATATAAAATAAATTAAACGGAAATTTTTTAAGATAAAAGTAACAAAAACCATGACCTAGAAATCAAATTTCGGGCTCGTTTTTTCTGGAAGAACTTTTTAAGATATTCTAAACATACTTGCAAAAAAAATCATTAAAAAATACATATTGATTTTAACAATAGAGACAAAAAATGAGTGCATGATAAATTTCCATGGACTAAAAATTTAAAAAAAATTAAAATAAGGACTAAAAATAGAAGGTTGTCATTTTGTAGGGAAAAAAAATATATATTTAACCATTCCTTTAATTCATCGATCTATTTTTTTAAGTAAAATGTTATAAATTGGGAAAGAATTTACTCCCTCCGTCCCAAAACAATGATCTCTTTTTACTATTGCACACATGTTGTTACACAACTTTGACCATTATATCTTTAGTTATGTATTATTAAAAAGTATGAAAAATTGATATTTTGAAAGTATTCGTCGAGACAAATCTAATGACATCTCATATGCTAATATTTATCTTTATATTTTAGTAATAAAATATGGTCAAAGTAGATTATATATATATAGTGCATACAGTCAAATAGAGACAATTGTTTTAGGACGGAGGGAGAAGAAAATAAGTAGATTTACAAGCTTTAAGATCAGGGATTGTAATAAGTAGGATATGAGTAAGATAATATGGCACCCATCGATATACATATATTTGTACTTTGAAAAGTTATATGTACCTTATGGGTATCTAAGTACCCGTATTTTTATTTATTATGATCGCATTGTAACTATAGAAAAAAATTATTTGTGGTTTTTATATTTTTTTTTACCAATTTGGTCATTTTTTTCTTCCATTTATAGTCATTTTTCTTTTAAAACATGCACATTGTTTTTCTTTTTCATTTTTCTTTCAGAAAATATTGATGTGTACTTACAAACATAAATATTATAACTTAAATAATATTAGACACTATTCTATTTTATGTGCATGCATGATTTTTATTAGAATACTTTTGTTAAAGCATCTCCAATAAGGATAAGAGAGTTTCATAAACTAATGATTTGTACCTTATTTTCCTTTATCATTAGAGTTCTATGACGTGATATAAAGGGTATCAAAATTGATAATATAGTACCTTATTTAAGGTACTGTATCATAAATTAAATTATTTTTTTATAACAAATTAAATAGAATTGATTACTTGTTAGTGTCAAATAACCGATTATCCCAAAAGCTTAAGCTGTTAGGATAGACCACATTAATGGTTTTATATTATTTTTAACACGCCTCCTCACGCAAGAGCCCACTTGAACTTGAAGCGTGGATAATGCACAGGCCCACCTACCATATGCTTAAATTCCACTTTTTAATTAGAAGTGAGGGGAGTGTGGATCGAACTCTAGACCACTTAGTCATAGAGGCTCTGATACCATGTCAAATAACTGATTATCCCAAAAGCTTAAGCTGTTAGGATAGGCCACATCAATGGTTTTATATTATTTTTAACAGTTAGTAATGTATAATATCCAAAGTGAAATCACTATTGGAGTAAAATATATATGAGCTGCATAGGTATTACATGACATTGTATGTAGGGGTGTAATTGGACCGGTTTGAATCGGTTTTGAGTAAATCCGATGTCCGAATCAATGAATCATCGATTGGTTCGGTTTGGTTTGGATTTTAGTGTTTTTCAAAAATGAATCCGAACCAAACTCATCGGTTTGGTTCGGATACTTTAATCGGTTTTTTCCGATGTATTTCATGCTAATATTTTTTTCCGATATATTTTTTTCCCATAAGCTCATCAACTACAAAATGTAATTCTTTTCGCTCAAGTTCATCGAATAAGTTCGTCAAATACATAATACAACCATATTGAAATTAAGTTCATAAGATCATCAAATGCAAAATACAAATATATTGAAATTAAGTTCATAAGTTCTTCAAATTATAAAGTGCAATAAAAATAAAACTTCAAGTATATTTCAACTTAAATCGGAAAAAATAAATTAAAACAACGCTTGAGAAGTTACCATTATGAGGGTTTGAGATGAGAGCATCAACATGACGTGAGAGTTTGCGTAGTGTTGAGAGCAGCTTGCGGATGGGGTGATGTGAGATGAGAGCAGCGTTTCTGAGTTTGCGTTTGCAGCTGTACGTGTTTCTAAGTTTGCGTTTTTAAGTTAGGCCAAATTTTATTTTAATTTTTAGAAATAATTAGGCCAGTTGTAGTTTTAATAGATATGACATGCCTAAAAAAATAATTTAACATATATACTATATATTGGTTTGGTTCGGTTTGTCCATTGGATCTGAAAAATGGATCCGAGAACCGAACCAAACCACTTCGGTTTTCAATTGGTTCGGTTTGGTTTTTGATCCGAACCGTAAAAATCGGTTTTTTTTTTCGGTTTGGATTGGTTTGGATCATCGGTTCAATTGGATTTTTCTGATCCGCTTACACCCCTAATTGTATGGATCAATTTTTAGTGATTTATGATACCTAAAGTGGTATCACCATTGGAGATGCTCTTAGTTGGTATACTTTGTTAAGTTTCTTTATATGTGGCATCTTAAATTTCCTCTATAAAAAAATAGTGTAAGTCTACAATATAGAAATAATAAACAAATAGAAAAGAAAAAATTCACTACAATGTAAATGATAAAAATTAGAGATGAATAAAAACAACAAAGCAAAATGCAAAAGAGATTAATATATGACCGAAACCAAAGAAAAAAATTGATTTGCATATTAATGGTGTTGTTCGGTTAGTTTTGGTTACCGATATATTGATTTTTAGAGACTTGCATCTATCTGCATCAAACCGTTGATGACCAATTTTCACAACCATTGACCTGAAATTCGACTTTCACCCGCCCAGATGCTTCCATGTGTTCGCAATTATGTCGATTTTTATAGATCACTAGTTCGTGCTCAGCCCTATACTAGAGTATTCATACCCAGTTAATTTTGCAGGTAATTACCTACACTCGTGTCCATATCCATAGTGCGGATTTTTAGCCTATTCATCGGATATTTTTTTACGGGATTTAGGTGTACGAGTCCAATTGCCATCTTCAATTAAGGTAACAAAAAAAAATTGAACTTTGATTTGTGATGTTATAAAAGTGTAGCTAATTCCACAAATCTAAAATAAAACTATTTATTTCAGAAGTCTTATATGTTATTAGCGAATTAAAATCAGTCTCATTCCTGACATTTTATAGGCCATAGGCTAAACGTGAGAAAAATAATCATCTCATTTAAGATAATAACATTAATATATTATAATAGTTTTTTACCAAATAAAATATAGGGTTAATAGACTTTTACTCCCTTGCAAAGTAGCCGAATTTTGCGTTACCCCCTGTCAATTCTTTTTTTAGATTACCCCCTTGTAATATTTTTTTTTGCAGTTCATTTTACCCCTGTAATGTTGTTTTTGTTTTACCCCTGTAACACATGGGGTACAATGCACTGCGGAAAAAAAAACATTGCAAGGGGGTAATTTCAAAAAAAAAATTACAGGAGAGTATCGCAAAACTCTCCTACTTTGCAGGGAGTAAAAGCCTATTAACTCTAAAATATAATTAATAATAGTTTTACCAATCATCAAAAAACTTCTTTTTACTCAAAAGTTTATATATAAGAAGTGTTTTCCTCGAGCATTTTGAGATGCAAAATTATTTATAATCACAGCAACATTAATGTTTTCAAACATGTAATTAGCAATTGACAAATTTTTCAAACCGTTCAATCTCTCTTGTGATATTAATGATCTCAAGTAGGTTTTAATCGATCTCAATTTTTGAATAAAATCTATGGTTTGTGCCGTTCTCCGTTCCAGGTTTTTTGCCTATTATTGTGTTTTTTTTTGTTAAACATATTTGTAGTCCCTACAAAATCACGATATTTTAAGTTTAATCCTTCAAAAATATTTATTCACTTTTAGTCCATATTTGCATTTTATAGTGGCTATTTTGATGGACTGAAAGTATCCATTTTTTCTAAAAAATTTCAAAATAGGGACTATTCATACAAATTACAATATTACTAAGGACTAAAATTACTTTTAAAATTTAATAGGGACTAAACTTAAAATAATATGATTTTATAGAGACCAAATACACATCTAATAATTTTTTTAATAATATTAAACAGGTATAACAAAATATATTGGACCCCCTCCAATCATGGGCCTTAGGCGGCGACACCTATTACCCAAAAGTTTCTCTTCTCCTCCCCCTCCCACCTCTTCCTCCCCTCGAATTTCCTTTATATATTGCCCCTGAATTTAAACTTCAGAACGCATTTTTTGAAAGAAAAAATTGCCTTGAATACGAACTTCGGAACATGTTTCATGAAATTTTGTCAAATTTGAATTAGAAAATTTTTGGAAAATGCGTTCCAAAATTTTATTCAAGGGCAAAATCAAAATATTGGGGGTTAAAGAGTCTGGGGAAGAGAAAAACTGATAATAACAAATGTTTTTACAAAGTAAACAATTCAGAAGAAGTTGGAATATCAAACATTGCCTTTATACAGAAAAAAATGAAAACAACAAATACTTTTACAAAGTAAACAATTCCGAAGAAGTTGGAATATCAAAGATGGCCTTTATATAAAAAACCAACCTTCAAAACATCAAAATTTATTTTCCCAATTTCAATTTTGACATGGTATTCTTGAACTTATTATAGGCGGCATTTTAAGTTTATTTTCACCTTTTATATTCTAAAGGTGACATTTAGGGTGGAAAATGTCCCACAAAATCTATGATAGACCAATGCTTGAAAACTATTTGAAATTCTACAATAATTAATGTAACTTTTCACAAGTGTAAACTCATAGAATTACTTTTGTTAAAGAAAAAAAAACTCGTAGAATTACTTGTTCTCCAACCAAAACGATGACTTGGTCAATGTCATTTCATAAGAAAAAAAATATAAAAATAAAAAGAGTAGTATTTCAAAATTCAAGTTATATTTGTATTTTTTGTTTGGTTTAGATTTTGGTCCTGTTATTTTACTAAATGCGCAACTTTAATCTTCTATTTTATTTTACGTAATTTTGGTCCCATATTTTTCAAAATGCACAACTTTTGTTTTTTTATTTTGTTTTGGGCAATTTTGGTTAGCTTATTTTGAAAAACTCAAACATTTGGTCCCTATCCATTTAACCTTGAATTTTGATGATTTGACATATTTTTTAAAGGATAAAGCTCATTTTTACGAATGGGAGAGGCAAGAATGGCAAGAACAAGATATGCACTGTTGATTAAAATTGCTACCCCGTGATTTCCTTTAAACAAGGAGATTAATAGTGAAAGGTCCTTAAAAGCCTGACACGTGTTCATTCTTCTATTTCTTCTCGCAATTGTCGTGATACATGTTTATGTTTAGAAAGAACAAGAAGAAACACACTTTTAAATTTAATTTTAATTTCTCAGTTTATATTTTTTTTTTTAATTTTAGAAGTAATAAAAGATGATTTAAATAAATAAATTAATAAAATTAAGTATGACGTCGCAATCCTATAAACATGTATCATGTGTATCATTTAAAAAATGTGTCATGTCATCAAAATTGAAGGATAAATGAAATCAAACCAAATATATAAATTTTTTAAAATAGAAGGACCAAATATGTGCAAAAGAAAATAAAGGGACACAAAAAGAAATAAAAAAACCAAAATTGCACATTATAAAATATAGAGACAAAAACTGCATTTAACACCACTAAGATCATTGTCTCATCCGTATAGACTTGAAGGACCATGAACTTCCATTTAAAGGCGGCAAATAACATCCCTCTATTTGTAAACATCCATATTCCATACACCAAATCTAATGAAAAATGACTTTCCTGCATCTACCTATACTTAGAAGTATGCACTTTTGAATATGACCAATCAAAACCACCTTGGATTAAAAAAGACAAGTTTTTCTAGTTTCAACTTCAGAATGAAATGCTTCTGTCAAAAAAAAAAAAAAATTCAGAATGAAATGCTAAATTAAATCAAAATATAATAAAAATGAAAATAAAATAAAAAAAAATCATGACAGGTAAGTGGTTATAGACAGGTGTGTTTAATATTAAAAAAATTAAAAGGGTTGTTATTCTGTAACACTCAGTCATTGCCAGTCCATATGCCAGTTTGGAAATACATATTTATTTCCATTTTCAAATCCAATTAATAATGCTTCCAATTAATAACATCTCTGGCATACCTTTCATACAGCTTGTCACTAAGATCTCTTCTCTCAAAAAATAAAAATTCATCTCATCCATAAGAAGTTGACTCATAATCTTATTATGATATAATTCAATTGCTGGTGTGAGGATTTTTTTCCGTAGATAAAATAAAATACATCACTCTCTAAACATTAAGAAGTTAAGTGCTATGAAACACGGACACTGGATACGACACGGATGCTGACACGTCGATACCGATAATAATTTGAGAAAATGTCATAATTAAGTGTAATCATAAGTTCGGTGTCCGACACCAATACATACCCGACACGGACACAACTAATTTAAGAAGTGTTTGCACTTCATAGATTAAATCTACTCGAATATGATTTTCAGACCCAACTCACCTAAACTTTTTCTATAATAAAAAATAAAAAAAAACTCTTCTCTCATCTAAAATCCCTACTCCTTAAATTCATATTAAATTCCCTCTCACTCCAATCTGTTCACATCATTTTCCTCTTCTCACTTTCTCTTTTCTCTCAAATAAACTCATCAACAAAACAATGCAAGACTCAATAGGAATTCCTGCATGTTTTTCTTCTACAAGTGATGATCATCATCTTCATCATGGAGCTGTGACACGTTCAGGAAGAAGCGCTTACATGTCAGTATACAGAACAAAATTAGCCGATCACTGTCGTTTGATCACAATCACATGGTGCAAAAACTTGATGCTTCATGGTTTATCAGTATCAGTAGAAAGTCCTGAAAAAGAAACTCAATATAGCTGCAAAGTTGAGCTAAAGCCATGGTACTTTTGGAGGAAACAAGGTTCGAAACGGTTCGCGGTTGATGGTAAAGCTGTAGATGTTTTTTGGGACCTTAAATCTGCAAAATTCAATGGTGAAACAGAACCATCTTCAGAGTACTATGTAGCAATTGTTTGTGATCAAGAGGTTGTTCTTCTTCTTGGTGATTTGAAGAAAGAAGCTTACAAAAGAACTGGATGCAGACCATCACTTATTGATCCAATTCTTGTTTCAAAAAAGGAACATATATTTGGTAAGAGAAAGTTTTCAACTAAAGCTAAGTTTCATGAGAAAGGTAGAAGTCATGAGATTTCTATTAAGTGTAAGAACAAAGGAAGTAATAGTAATGTTGTTGGCAGGACTGGTAATGAACCGAACCAACTCGAACAAAGTTCGAGAGTCGATTCTGGAAAGAGTGGTGTTGTTGGTGTTCAAGTTCAAGTTCAACCAGAAATGGAGATAAGATTTGATGGGCACTTGGTGATTCATGTGAAGCATTTGCAATGGAAATTTAGAGGGAATGAAATAAATCATCTAAACAAAATGAGAGTTGAGGTATATTGGGATGTTCATGATTGGTTATTTTGTCCTGGTTTAAAACATGCTTTGTTTATTTTTAAGCCTGTTTTTTCATGTAATTCTATGTCACCAATGTCTTTATTTTCACCATCTTCTTCCACTACTACTCCATTATCAACTGAGTCAATGGAGGGTCATAGTGTCAGTGATTCATCATCAGAGTTTTGTTTGTTTCTGTATGCTTGGAAGGTTGAATGAAAAGTATGAATCATATGATATGTCTCGGCCTAATCATAATCTTATCATCAATCAGGAGAATCACTTAACATTGTGATCCAAACATGCAATTAAATGGCATGTGGGGACAATAAGGTTTTTGGGAGTTAGCAACAGGTGGGATTGAAGAAACAAATGTACATGATGGACGGAAGTGATTGAGTTACAAACCACGTGCCCAACAATAATTCTTCGTCCAGAGGCATCTATGTCCACATCTATCTACATCTGTCATCTACTCTTTTGAAAAACAATGTTCTTTACTCTTTCTTGATCTAGTGTTGAAAACAGAGTTTTAGTGTATGTTATTTAATTACTATATTATATTAGTATACTTGTATGATCAAAGTCTCTGCTTCTTGATAGGGATGGTCATGGTTTGATTTTAGAGGAAAACCGAACCGAACCGAATCAAACTATTTACAAAGTTTATAATAATCGAATCAAACCGAACTGTTTGTCTTTAAAACCAAATCAAACTGTTAAAGTGGTTCGATTTTATGGTTTTATACCAAACCATAACTTACTTTTTACTATAGGTGATTGCCTACACCACTTGCCATAAAGTAAAGTGGAAGGTCTGAACTAGATAATAAGAAGTCAAATAAGTAGGAATTCAGTATGGGAAAGTGATAAAAATATGTAAATAACTCTAATAATACATAACAGCAATTACATAATCACAACAAAGTTTTAACTGAAAATATGCCAAGCAATTAAGTAAAATTACACAACAGTTTTACAAGACCGATTAACAAATCACGTAGGTAAGGTAGCAAACCCGATAATGCTGCATGTTGCATTCCTGCCTCTCTCAAATGGAAGAAGCAAGTTGGTTCAAGAGCTTGCAAGTTACAGGTACCAGTCGCAACCGCGTTATTCCAGCTTGGGTAATAATCTAACGAGATCATAGGTATACTCTATTAATTGTCAATCGAAGAATGTGCATCTTCCAAACATCATGTCATACAAATTGAAGTTTGGTGATCAAAATGCATTTCGGTACTCGCCATTCTATTAGTTCCTACGAGTGATATTCGGTCATCATAGACATAAACACTTCCAAATGCATCTGTGCCAGGAGGACATTCAAGAGCAGCTTCAAGAGTTCTATGGTGTACCCCATGAGAATCAATGGAATACCCACCTTTATGATCATGCCCAGCAAGAACAACTTTAACACAATTGTATCTGTGTATCAAATCCATCACTTCATCGCAATTCCACAATAGTGCCTCCTCACTTGATGCACAAGGATCTAGAGGCAGATGGCATGCGACAACCACCTTCTGTTTCAAATTGGTTGCATCCTGGAGAACACCATCTAACCATTTCATCTGTTCCTTTCCAACACCTCCGTTGAACATAAGAAACCTTCTTTCAAGCCCCACCATATTTGTTGGACTGTTCTTATCTTTATTTGGATTCTTCTCCCTAAGCAATTTCATGGCCTCCAATGTTTTTGGATGATCTTGAGGCCAACCAATGGCACTGATGTCATAGCTATCCAAAACTACAAATCTATATTCAGGCACAGGTGAGAAATCATAGTAAGCACAACCATCAAGGGTTTGGATCTTCAATAATGGAAGCAACGTGCTTCGAGGAAGATTGTAAAGACAGTGATTGCCAACCATATGATACACAGGTCCCCTGAACATTTCAAATTCATCCACAACTTTCTTTACAGCATGAATAGATTGATCTTTAGGACAAAACCCATCAACAATATCTCCTAAATTAATCACAAACTTATGCTTCTGATGAGTATTCCATTCTTTAACTGCTCTCTGCAATACAAGAAAACTATGCCTATAATACCGCGGAACACCGAGGAATGAGCGACCATCAGGAATGTCAGCGTATTGGACATCAGAAATCAATCCAAAAGAAAAAAGAGGCTGTGCAGTAGCAACCCCGGTGGCAGACACCATGGCGTCTCTCTATGATCACCTACCATACATAAAACATCTATAACGTCAGCAAACTAGTGCTTTCCAAGCGCAATCTAAAGAAAAGCTAACAATTGGAATACATATCCAGAGATAGATAATGATTATTAAGGAAGAAAATATACAGAGAACAAACAAAATGCGAGGTAGCTAACTTGGCCTCTATTTGAATTCTCAGACTCCTTGCATTTTTTTTAACAGAAAGTAGTTTCCCTTTACTAACAGCCTACTTGGGACCAAGCGCATCAATCTGAGTTAGTCAGTCTAATGCAATTTCCATCCCGCATGTTTTTTCAATTTGTACAAATCAAATATAAACATAGGTAATAGATAGAAGTTCGATAAACTAATACTAGAGAATAAGTTTTTGAGAATCATTTTCCAGTTTCAGGTACGAGGATGATAGAACTATTAGACTTAGACACAAAACATTGGCATTCAGTGAAATTAAGAATAATGAAAAGTAAAAAAAAAGGGGGGAAGGACACTCTTTTTTTAAATACTTTTACCCTATGGCTGCAAGTAAGACATATCTAGGGGAGTTTTGGAGCTTACTATGTGTTCTGGGGAAGATGGATGAAGGGCAACGGTGAAAGACTAAGATGATGAAGACATGGATATGCTGCTCAATTTAAAGATAAAGAAATCACCATTAAACAATGCTTGATAAATCTTTACCTTGGATTCTACATCCAATCTCATCATAAATTTTGTTTTATCTACGTATCAATGGTATCATTAACAAGCACAGACACGGCCTTAAGTTAAAAACAGGAATTTAAAAAAGACATTATAATAATTAATAAAGAACACCGCGTTATAGGATATTAGGACCATCTATCATTCACAACCACAATTTAGAACTATTCAATTGTCACTGTCGGGAGTATTGAAACAAAACAAAAAAGGTGTTAACCTCATGTAACAAAGTAAGTATATTTACAATAAGGTTTAAATATTATTTTCGTCACTGTATGTTCGCGAATTTTTTTATTTTAGTCACTGTATGTTTTTTGTTGCAAATACATCATTGAATATGCAAATCTTGTTGGTTTTAGTCCCTCCCGTTAAAAAATGATCGCGTTTATCAATTAGCTACAAACTCAGTCGGAAGGGACTAAAACCAACAAGATTTGCACATTTAAGGATGTATTTGCAACAAAAAAACATACAGGGACTAAAACCGAAAATTCGTGAACATAGAGGGATGAAAATGATAAAAATGATATTTAAACCTTATAATAATGCAAACTTGTTTTAGCTCACTGGTAAGAATTTAGCCTTGTAACCTAAAGATGTTGGGTTCAAATCCCGTCAAGAATGGTTGTAAAATAGTCATTAGTACTCTTTGATTAATAAAAATTTCCCCCTTCCCCAATTATTTTTAAGAAGTATATTTCCATGATAAATTGGCATCTCCTAACACTAGATAGAGTTAACTTCATAGATCAAACAATATTCCAGCTCATATTAAAAGTTTTAAGCATTAAGATAAATGTGCAGAACAAGTTGTTTAATTTATAATTAGGAAAACATATCCAAACAGTTCATCAAAACAAGGAAAAGAGAATAATGCGATGAAAGGTAGATTTACCGGTATTGAGTGATTTGGAACAAACAAGCAGCAATATGTGTTTCTGATGAAATAGAGAATCAGTGAGTGAGGGATTCTTAACAACAGGAATCAAATTGGTGGTGGTAGTTGTTGGAGAGAAGGTTGATTGATTTCACACAACTGACACCGACTCAACTATTCATTAAATACAAAATGTTCTTCTCCTGCGATAGCCATACATGTTACCCACTTCAACTGAAATACAACATGATAATGATCATGAGTTAATTTATGTGTATGACGAATGGTAGTTGGTTGGGTGCGGACTTGGATTCCAATTCCGAAAAGATGCAACTCATGTGGTAGCTGATTTCTATGGTTGGATTAAGATCATACAGTATATTTTTCTTTTTCTGTTTTTTCTTTTTACTTTTTTTTTTGGCATGTGAGGACTAGGTTGGTTTTTTTTAAGTCAGTATATGTTTTTAGTAGGGGTGTTACGTTTACACGAATAGGGGTGGGTAATGGGTTGGGTAGGGCGGGTTTGAGCCCAAAAATATCACTTATTTTAATCCGCGGTTGCAATAATAAGATTCAATCCGACTCTTTTTAAAAGTTTGGTTTTTGCGGGTTCGATTTGTGCGGATTGACGGTTTGGCGGATCGGTTAATTCGGTTTTTGAACTGATGAATACAAAATTATCTAAAAAATAAAATAAAAAAATTCAATTGTGTAGTGTGAAGAGAACATGATGCAAGTGAAATAAAATGCAGTATAACGTAAAATAAAATAATATCAATAAATGTATGGTGGTATTAGTATTTGAGTGAGAGAAAGCTAGTGGTTTTCAACTACTAGTTAGTGGTTTCTTCGTTTCCACTTTCCAAGTAAACAAACAATACCAAGTTTTGAGTTTGTGTGTCCGGAGATATGTCCAGTCACTTCATGATGTTTTCTATATTAAATAAAACAAAAGTTTACAATTTATGTAACTCGGGCGGGTTCGGGGTACCGTTGGGTTGATTTTAGAAAACCGAACACACCCATTTCAACCCATCTAAAGTCGGAAATGTGTGACTGACAACCCGACAATCCGCAGCAACTCGCCCGCTTAACCATTTTTTGGTTCAAATCGTTCGGTTTGAATCGGTTTTGCGGATTTTTACCCACCCCTATACACGAGTTGGATTTGGTTGAATTTGATCAAAATCAAAACTTGAACTATATAGAATATTCTGAAATTTGGGTCGAGGAAAATAACCACCAATTTTAGTATTGGGTATTGGGTAAACTCATTAATTTTTTGGTTGAATTGGATGGGTTGTGGGTTATCCAAATTAGATGGGTTGTGGGTTATCTGACCTTAAACAAGCCGGCTCTAACAGACTACGAGACACTAAAATATACTATTCGAGGGCAAAAGTTATTGTCCATAAGCCAAATCCTTATGGATGGTGCATAAGCCAATAAAAACACAACAGCTTTACTCACGCGCCCCCCATTTTACTCGCGCGCCCCCATATTACTCATGCGCCCCCCAAATTTCTCGCGCGCCCCCCGACTTACTCGCGCGCCCCATATTTCTCGTGCATCCCCCAAATTACTCGCACGCCCCCAATTGTCTAGCGCGCCCCCCAAATCATGTTAAAACTATTTTGCATTGGGAATGGTTTCAGATATTTGCACTCTAAAACCATTAGGTGCATAAAATAGTTTTGGAGTACAATGTTATAATTATGCACTTAACATTTTTTTTCCCTCCCCACAGATTTTTAGCCAAAACCATTTTATGCACTTAACACTTACAATACTAGCCTTGACCCTTCCCAATAATTTTCAACATGACAAAATTATGAAAGTGGTTATAATTTATGAGTTGAGTTATGACCCAATCATAGAAGACAATCAACAATCCTTACCCAATGCACTTAACGGTTTTGGCTAGAAAAATATAGAAAAATAAAAATGTCAATTTACATAATAATTTTTTTAAAAATCAAAGCAAATGCATTGAGAGAGAGGATTTACTATGTTCTTTTTTTTTTGACAAACTATGTTCTTTTTTTATTCATAAATATATATTTCTCATCGATAATATATTTCGGTATATATATATATTATTAAAACATAATATTCATTCATTCAAACAGATTGATATATCAGATACAAGCACAAATTCAATAGCGTTAAAAATAAAAAGGATGAATCTGCGAACAAATTCACAACATCCAAGTTAATAGCATAAAACGACATACTCAGGCCTACAAATAATGTGACAAAATAAAAGTTACCGAAATACTCATTTCTTCGGATCTTCGTCGTTGATAATTTTGTCATTGATTGAATTTGTAGTTGATCAAAGTAGATCTGTCAAACTGAACCAAGCGAACACCGTAAAACACAAGAAAGCAACGCCTCACAAAACGACAACCAACACAACACCGCACAAAACGACGACTAACACAACGCCGCACAAAACGACGACAAAATAACAAAAAACTCAAATGAAAAAACTTGGTTTATGTGATAATCACTTTTTTATCTTAAAAGAACAATAAAAAAAATATGTAGAGGGGGTGAGTCTAGGCCAAAAATGTACCCAAAACCACCCTTTATAATGAATCAAGAAGAAAGAGAACTAGGAGACAAGAATTTTTTTCTAGGGCCGGCCCATTCCGGTATATATTTCTTTATTCTATTTCATGTATGAAAATACAATCAAACGTTGCAGATCGATCCACCGCAATAATTGTAAATTATGTTTGAGTTCAAACATCATGTCATTGTAATCTATTACTTTACTATATATAAAAAAGATACAAATTTTTTGGATGGCTTTTTCATTATTCTTATTTTATCCTTAAAAAAACTACCAACAAAAAAAATAACCAACTATATATAAAAAAGATACAAATCTATTACTATATATCTTACTATATATAAAAAGGATACAAATTTTTGGGATGACTTTTCATTATTCTTATTTTACCCTTAAAAAAAACTACCAACAAAAAAGTAACCACCAATTATGATTTACTCTTTTTTTAACAAGTGCTTATACAACAAAGCCAGTTATAACAAATATAGTTTTACAATTTATATACCTCAGTATAATAGAAAACACGAATCACACAAACGGACACGGAACGTTGGCTACTAGTACTTAATAAATACGATAATATACTCAACTAAATATAATAATGAGCACAAGAAAAAATAAATTCTTAGTGATGTACAAAATCATAGTTTTTTTCTAGTATATTTTGTGTTAATGCGGTCTTCAAGTTTTTTTTCCGGCCGAGCTAAAAAGTATTAAAAAAATAGAAATTTGTCTAACATGGGAATCGAATTTGCAGTCACATCCCCTTGCTTAACAATAAAGCCTTACAACCAAAATACTAAACATGTGAGAGTCTTGGTCTCTTAAACATGTGGTTAGAGGTTCAATTTCTGCTTCATGCATATGAAAAAAATTGGTTGGGAGGGGAGAACCCACCTTGTATGCCCCACAAGTTTCCCGACGGAGATTAGTCATCGCTAGCGGTGGTGGAAACTTTGTATCAATATCATGATAGCCTAAAAAAAATTCCTAAAAAAATCCAGATTCTTTTTTAAAGCAAAGGAGAATATATTAAAATAAAAAAGGAGAACAAACAAGCTGAAGGGACATAAACCTGACACAGCAACCACACAAAAGTGTAAATCAACCCTAAAAGGATAATACTACCATAATAAACTTACGCATAAGTGGTAGAATAAACACAACCGGATATATCCAATGAGGAGCCAAATGCGCAGCAAACAAATACATATCAAAAGCACAACCCAACAAACCCAACGCGAGGTTCAAAATCAGATTGCAAAAAAACATGATATGTAAAACATCGCAGCCATCCAAAAGAACTAGAGATGAACTTGAAAAAATCCGAACACGTCTCTTGAGGAACGATGAGAGAAACTGACCGACAACACGGTAACATAAACCAACCACCGACAACTAGTTGGAATAGAAACCAAGCAACTAAGCAAGTAACAGGCCATTTCTAGCCAAATTTGAACCAAGCAAAGAAAACAGACACAAACCAACAACCAATCTGTTGAGAACCACAGCCGCAAACAGATCAATTGTGCTTTATGAACAACAACGCCTGCAGCATAGGCGGGAGTTGCGACAAAAACAAACCCTCAGAGGGTGAAAATTTCCAACCAATCACCAAGAGGAGGTGACAGGTAACATCATTCGCCGCGGCGCCGACGACTGAGTTGAAGATGATGACGCCAGGGAGGCCGAACCAGCACCTGCTTCAAGTAGATCGAAACACCACAAACCAGCCACCACCAGCGCGAGTGAGTGGCGGCGCTGGTTGAACCAAACCGCTGCGACAGGAAGAATTGATGAAGAATGTAAAGCAGCTTCCACCACCAAAACCTGACGGCGATCTATACGACGGAGGTGCAGAGGGCAAACGCCGCTCATTGCACCAGATTCAAATTATTAAGCCAAAGCTCTATGTTTTAGCGGGCTTGGCGGCCGACACATATGGGCTATCCCCATTTTGATAGCTCTAATGTTAATATATTACAGTACATTTTAATGACGTGTCATGTTCACTAGTAAAAAAAATTATTTTTTATTTATTTTTAAAATTTTACTTTTTAAAGTGAAATATTATTAGTGTTTGAACCTTTTTTTCCATTTTACCATCGATTTAATCTGATTTAGGGGTCAGTTATGACATCAAATAATTTCATTTCTTTTTCGTTTTCAGTACGGAAGATCGAATTGTGACCATCCTTTCCAAATTCAACGTCAATCGCCTTTAAAGCGTCATTGAGTTTGAACTTTAATCCATAGTGTTGACCTGGACATATTTTTTCAATTTAAAATAAGCAATAGTGATGGATTAAATAATTAAGAATATACTCGTACCAACTGATGATAGGGGTAAAAAACAAACAGTGGGATGGGAGAGCGCGAATGAAAGCTGGACTCGCAAACAACAAAAGTGATTGGATTCTTCTCATTCTCATCTCACAGAATCAATCACAACAATAATTCAATTCTCCAATCACATTCAATTCAATAAACCCCTCTCTTTCATTTTCTCAACAACGTTCCTTCATATCTCCAATTTCACAATTTCACAATCTCATTCTCCCATGGCGTTTAGAACCGGCAACACAAAACTCTCCTTCGAGGTTCTCCGACGAACTTCAACCGTCGAACAAGACTCTCTCCTCCACCGTTCCAAATCCGATCCAATAACTCAACCCGATCGCAAGAAACGTAAGCACAAGAGGAAAAAGAAGCTTCTCGATCCCGTTCATTCAATCGCCGATTCCACCGATCCAAACCACAACACTCAATTGCCGCTCCAAAATGGATGTAACGGTTTCGAGCTTGATTCCATGAGATACTGCGGTAATGGTGGAAGCGTTGTTTACGAGGAACCGACTGAAGCCAGCGTTTGTGCTGTTACTGCGGCGCCGGAAACCGTTGCTGCTTTTCCGACGAGTGTTCGTGGTGGTGTGGAAGGGTTTAATTTCGGTAAACTGAGACAGAGGAATGTGAGTTTTGGAAGTTCTAAAGATATTGTTGCTTCTGTTGTGGGCGATGACGGTGGGATTGGGAAGGAGAATGATGGTGTGAAGGCGAGTCCGGTGGTGGAGAAGCCAAAAAACGAGCCTGACAGGAGTGTTCTTACGAAATCGGAAACAGTGGAATCGGTTGACTGGAAGCGGATAATGGAAGAAGATCCCAATTGTGAGTAGGAAATGCTCCTTGTTCTGTTCTGGTCTGCTCTGCATGCACCGTTGCTTCTTGGACTTTTTTATAACGATTTCTCGGAAACTAACTCTATTAAATACATGTTAGGAAATTTGAACCTGTAATTCAATATGTGATCAAACTGATATATGCAATTTGAAGGAATTTAAACTAATCAATACTTGCTTAGATTTAGGAATTAACTTTAGAAACAGCCAATGGTTCAAACTTTTGCATGTATACTAATCATTTTCGAAATACCATTCATTAATTCTTTGCTATTTCAATTACAGTAGAGTTCATACTGAATCCAAATTCTTATATAGTTTGCAAGTCTGGCTTTTCTTATATTGCATATCCTTCCTCATTTTATTATATTGCCTGTTTGCTGATTAAGCTCCAGCGGCTTATTTATGAATCAATACTAGTAAAATGGTCTCTGTGATTTCCTATGCAAAGCAACTTTTTGCTGAACTCTCTTACATTGTCATTATATTTTACCTTATGCCGTGTGTGATATTTGGCACAATTAACCTTGTGGTATATGTTTTGATGTCAGATGTGTTCACAGTAGATAAGTCACCTGTAGCATACTTCTTGGAGGAAATGTACAATGGAAATTCTTTACGAAGCACAACTACTCTTGGCAATGAAATAGAACGAGAGAGAGTTTATGACACTATCTTCCGCTTGCCATGGAGATGCGAATTGGTACATTTCCTTTTCTCAAATAAAAGGAAAAATAAATAAAAATTATTTCTGGTTATATTCTAGTTATCATCTATGGACCTCTTCTCTTTGTTTACTTTCTTGTACTTTTCCTCCACAATAATCAAAATAAATTCAGAAGCTTAGGGAAAAAGAAGTAAAAGTTAAACCTTCCACTTAAAGCATAAAGCATAATAGCTAACTTATATTTGCATATTTCTGTCAAGGCATTCTACATTTTGTATTGTGGTATCTTAAACACGGAATGCTATTGCAGCTTATAGATGTTGGATTCTTTGTCTGCTTCGATTCATTTCTTTCATTATTAACCATTATGCCAACGAGGATCTTGATGACCATTTGGAGGCTTCTAAAGACAAGGTTTGCCTCCTTTCTTAATTTTTTTCTTCCTTTGTAATAAAATGTTAGTTGGGCGTAATGTAAGGATTTAGGTGATAAATTAATGTTACAGCATTAGTTTCTTTAATTTAGACTTGCATTAAGCTGTGTTAATTGAGTACAATCTTACACTAACTTCAGATATCATTGTAAATCTTTGAACGACGAAACAACATGGTTTTTCTTTGAACCATGTCATCCCAAATTAGGCTGTTAGTTCAATCTAGATACAGGTTTAGTTGTTAATTTATATACAAACCGAGTTAGTTCATGATATCTTAATACATGTTATTGTGCTTTGATTTGTATTCCCTTATTCCCCCCAATCTGTATCTGTTATTAAAATTAGTGATAGTGTATCATGCTTGCCAGTGTTACAATATGACCTAATCATGCTTGTGACAGACAGTTAAAGAGGCTCTCTACAATGGAGTTGTCAGATTTTGGTTGTTTTATTATTATGAGCTGTGGAGTTGTTCTTTTGCAGAGAACAGGTACATTGATTCTCTAGTCCCCTGATTGTATTATATCGTTCCTTTTTATATTGATCAGGTTCCAGGTTATACTAATTCTGTTCTGTTCCTTCTTCGAAACTTTCTTCCTCAGATATCAGCTTAATATATCATATGATCCGGGGTCAAGGAACAATAAAATTGTATGTGGTCTACAATGTTTTAGAGGTGAGCATAAATTTATTTGTTAATCTGGATTATGAGGAATTATTAGCTTACCAACCACATTTCAAAATTCAACCAGTGTATAATTATGCTATTGAGTTTATGTGAGCAAGATCTTGGAGTGACAAGGTGATTTTTCCCTATATGGAAGATCAATATTTTGAATTTTACATAATCATCAAACTCTGACATTTGATGAGATCACAATTTTCTGTATCTGAAAGTTATTAGTATCAATATACATCTCCAACTTTTTTAGTTTGTCATCACACCCATTTTATGCAGTAGCCCTGTCAGTTTTGATCATATAAAGTAGTAAACATGAATTAGTGGCAAAAGGAAAATGCCAATTCGTATTGTCTTAGGTGAGATCTGGGACAACCTCATATCCAAAGGGAAATTTAACAAGGGGAGTGGGATTAATGGATGATATAAGTGGCCTTTTGGTATTTAAACAGTTCTGTTAACAAGTACTGAATTGTAATCTATGCAGCT
Organism: Trifolium repens; assembly: GCA_030408175.1. NCBI lineage: Eukaryota > Viridiplantae > Streptophyta > Magnoliopsida > Fabales > Fabaceae > Trifolium > Trifolium repens. Next base: position 22,078,348 of record CP125840.1, read on the forward strand.
AGGAATTTTACTTTTGGTTACCTACTTTCTGTTAATTTCACAAGTGTTTTCATAATATCCATAATGAGACTTATATTGTATCCTTGCTTGTAACTGATTATTAAATTTCTTGCAGATATTTGATAAATTGTGTCAAAGTTTTAATGGGGATGTGTTGCAAACATCATTTCATTCTGCTGAAGGACTTGCAAGTTGCTCCCCAGAAAATTTGAGATTCTGGCTTTGGAGATTTGTTTGTGACCAAGCTTTAGCTGTTGTAGCTTCAAATATCCTTCTTCATTGGGATGATTTGTCTCCCTAGTTGTTTGGATAAATATTTTCTTATGTAAAAACGAACAAACTTCAGAGGGTATTTGGTTCCTTAACCAGTCTTACTTGTTCATTCTTTTATCTTATTAGCTCAGGCAATCACTTTATCAACCTGTATAGTTGCTCACAACAACGCATTGTTAGCTTTGCTGGTGTCAAATAATTTTGCTGAGATTAAAAGCAATGTGTTTAAGCGATACAGCAAGGATAATGTTCAAAGTTTGGTTTACTTTGGTAAGTTATCTTTCTTACTATATTTTATGTTCCTTGATTTCAGCTTATACACACACACACATTCAAATATGGAAAACAGCTTTTGTACAGTAGGAAACATAAGAAGCAGTAGGGGATAATAACCTGTCAAGAGGTTGTGACTGTTGTAACCTCTTACTAACTAACTAAAAGTTAGTTATTAGTAGTTAGAGCTTAGAAAATATAAATACAGATTAGTAAGTGTAAATGGGTATCATTTTTGTAAGATCAAATTGTGGAATCAGAAAGGGAGTGCAAACTGCAAAATCTTTTTAATGGAAATGACAATTTTGTTCCAATATACGGACACTTAGGAATGTAATTGTATTTATTGTATATAATTTTTATGTTTGGTCATCAGTTATGGAATAACTATAACTATAAATAATGAGGATTAATAAGGAAAAACATTAGCTTATTCCCAGCCACTTGAATATTGCGTTTTTGTCTTTTACACAATCAAAAATTGAAATTGAGTTGGCCTTTCCCTTGTATCAAACATGCTTGTGCAGAGTTTATATGTCTTCCTTATGTCAAGAAAGAGACAAATGAAATGCATGGCACTTTAGTTTGACTTTAGTTAAGGTTTGACATTTGTTTTTCTATCAAAGTATAGACAAGTGAATAATAGTTGCTTTAAATTGTACGTAGACATTAAAAAGTGGTTGGAAACCTTTTTAAAATATGATACAACTAAAGCTCACTTTTTATATATTTTTTAAATATAGTATTAACATTCATTAGTTCAAGGCATCCTATCGGTCACGCTCAGATAATTTTTATATAAAAGTTGGCCAGTTTTTATAGTAAAATTTATTTGCAAATACTCTGATGGTGTAAACTTCTTTGTTCAGTAGAAGTGCTTTTAATATTAAATAAACACACAACTTGTTAATTTTTTATTTTCTCCCATTTCTTATGGTGGCAAGCAGATTCCGTGGAGAGATTTCACATTTCAGCATTTATCTTATTCGTTTTGGCTCAGAATATTCTTGAGGCAGAGGGACCCTGGTTTGAAAGCTTTCTTATTGTAAGATTTGGAAATATTTCGGCCCCTACAATTTATTGAAAAAGTTTAGTTTGGAATTTATTTTCTCTTGCGTTAGTCTTGCTTCTGACATATATTTTGTTTGGTGCAGAATATCCTCTTGGTGTATGTATGTGAGATGATTATTGATATTATCAAGCATTCATTCATTGCTAAATTCAATGACATTAAGCCCATTGTATATTCTGAGTTCCTTGAAGACCTATGTAAACAGGTATTTTGTCTGATTTATGTAGATATTATGAATGCAGTATGATTAGTTGTTTTGAAAGGTATATATACAGCTCGGACCACTTTGATAAGATAATGTGGTATCTTCATTCAAATTGCTACATAGAGCTGATGACCTTATTGGGTTTTTAAGCAACACACCTGAATGCACCAAGATCCTCCACGAATCTATTTCAAATGCCTTTTGGAATTACTTGCCACAATGATCTTTATTGTTCAGCTTTCTATATTAAAAAAAATTGTCGTTTTTTCTTAATTTAATTTATTGGAGTCTCTTTGTCTTTGATTTAATTTCTTAACTCATCCCCCATCCATTTAGTTTATTTCTGTAGTGTTAAAAAATAAATTTCTTTTACGACGTAGCAGTTTCTTATACAATATTACGCATTAGTGCATACGAGTGTTTTGTGTCAACAAAAATATGGCCTTTAGTGAGCAACCCGAGAAAGCTATTGTTACTACTTACTATGTTAAAAATTATGTATATTTTTGGATCTTTATATTATGACAAGAACATTGCATTAACCTTATAGTGTGCTAAGAATATATGCCTGACGTTGAATTTTTACTTTATGTAGACTCTAAATTTGCAGACCGAGGGTGTAAAGAAAAACCTAACCTTTGTCCCCCTTGCTCCTGCGTGTGTGGTAAGCATAAATGAGTTTCAAATGTTCATTTGGTATTTCTGGTTTTATTGGCATTCGATTTAATATATGTATCTTTTTTCCTTTTATTACTTGCTATTAGGTTATTCGAGTGCTAACCCCAGTATATGGTGCGAACCTTCCTCAAAATCCTCTTCCATGGAGAATTTTCTGGATTCTGCTTTTTTCAATGATGACCTATGTTATGCTCACAAGCCTCAAGGTTCTCATGGGCATGGGCCTACAGAAACATGCCACTTGGTATATCAATCGCTGCCGGAGGAGGAAACACCACCTTCATGCAGATTAGTTTAAGAGGAGGTCAAATATTGCTGTCTTGAGTTAGCGTGCTCTGCTGCCCAAGGAATCCTAGACATGCTCCCGAAGAACATATACTTGCATGGAGACTTATGAAATGCCTCGACTCTTGAATTATCATTTGGTGAATGGCACATATGAGAACAAATTTATCCTTCTGTTGATTTATACTTGAAGGCAAGCCTGGAGATGGTTTCTCCTTCCAATTTTGATAGCAAGATATAGTTTGATGATTACACAATAAGGATAGAAGTTTTTTCTTTGATAGAATAAGTATAGAAAGTTATAGGTTGCATAGTTGTCAATGTCATTGGTTGTAATCATATGCCTCCCATTCCCAGTCCAATTAAATTTGGCCAACTTATTAAAACTTGAAAAAACCACACCATATTTTTCTTTTTTATTAAACAGTTACTTCCTATTCGTCCTTACAATCGTGTTGGTTCCAATTCAAATTTGCAATGCAAGTTGTGTTGGTTCCTTCAGTGCTCAACAGGTTCCAAAAGAGACACAGTATAAAGCATAAACACGAGTACTAATTGCCATTGGACAGTGATTCGAATTAGTCCATGTGTCTTGAAGCGATTTAATGGAGAAAGCGGAGAAGAGTGAAGACGCATGAGACAGCCAACTTGTCTGCATGACTGTGTTAGTCACTAACCATTTTTGAAATTTATTTGCATAAAACTTATTCACTAGACGTTGCACTAAGCATCAAACAAAATAAGCTATGATGATGAAAATATTTAAACTTTAAAGATGAGTACCTTTATTTTCTCTCCTATTTTTTACTACACTATAGATGGGCATGTATAAAGATACAAGTATAAAAACAATTGCTAAATTATTCTACGAAATTATTGTATGGTATCGGTTGGAAACACAGAGGAACTTTCTTGTTGACGGTGATTCCAAATTTCTCAGTCATGTCTATGTCTTGAAGAGATGAACCATTTGTAGGTATCTTCCAGTCAAACCAATACAAAAGATTAGCAACCATATACTCGGTTGAAGCAAGCCCAAACGCCACACCAGGGCATTTTCTTCTCCCAGAACCAAACGGGATAAACTGAAAATCTTGACCATTGAAATTAACCTTGTTGTTCTCAAATCTCTCAGGTAGAAATTCTTCTGGCCTTTCCCAAAATTCAGGGTCCCTCTGGATTGCCCATGCGTTGACATATACCAAAGTTTTATCAGGAATATCATATCCTCTGAGTTTAACACATGATGTTGTTTCTCTAGGAGCCAAAAGAGGAGCAGCTGGATGCATCCTCAAAGTTTCTTTGATTACACATTTCAAGTAGTTCATTTGATCGATATCACTGTCCTCTATTTTTGATTTATCGCCTACAATTCTCCTTACCTCTTCCTGTGCTTTCTTCATTATGGCTGGATTTTTTGCGAGCTCCGCCATTGCCCACTCTACTGTTGTTGAAGTTGTATCACTTCCTCCTAAAAACATGTCCTGAAATTTTGGTAACAGAAAACAATTATACTTGTGTAAAGAATAAATTCTTGCAAGATTATAATATGCTAATACAAAAACAACTTATGTTTTTATGGATCACTTTCTTAATATATTTTGTGCTTTTAATTAGTTGAGAGTACATAAACCAATATTTTAATTGTCATTGTGACTTCAAAGCATTGGTGGCAGATATTTGAATATAAATTGTCAATGGATTTGTTTTTTCATGAGGAGAAAGGGATAGAAAGAAAAACCATTAAGAGTGCTTTTAAGTCATTTTGTGTAAGGTTGAACTCTGAAAGACCATCATTCTGAAGTTGAAGCAGAATGTCGAGGAAATCTTTCTTGTTGGGGTCCCTACTAGACATTTTATGCTCTATAATTACACCATCAAAGAAATCATTCATTTCTTCAAAAGTAGCCTTAAATTTTTTAATTTGGCCAGTGAGAACATCAACCCAACCCAACAAAGGAAACATATCTCCAATACTTAAATCTGAAACTTGAGTCATTATCTTCCTTCCAAGCTTTCCAAATCTGCAACCATCACCATCATATTTCTTTCCAAATATACACCTACTGATTATGTTGTTTGCGGTTGCAATGATCATCTCACTAAGGTTCACAGTGCAACAACCATCACTCAAAATCGTTGCTTTACGGATTTTATCAACCAATGCCACAGCTTCCTCTTCTCTAATAAACTGTACCGATTGAACCCTTTTCTGACTCAACAATTCAATCACACACAGTTTCTTTTTCTGTCTCCATGTATCACCATAACATGCAAATGCTATGTCCTTACATCCATAGAGTAAGGCTTTTGTAGATGTCAGACATGGTCGGCTCGCAAAAACCGTGTCGTGTGTTTGCATGACTTCCTTAGCCATATCTACTGAGGAAACCACCAACACACGAAGCTGACCAAGATGTAACAGCATTAGAGGACCATACTTTTGTGAGAGAGATTGAAAAGAACGATGAGGAAGTGTTCCTAGTTGAAGGTAATTTCCAATTATTGGCAATCTAGGTGGGGATGGTGGTAGATTTATTTTGTTTATTCTAGCGAACTTGAACACCAGCAGTATGCTGATGAAGAAAGAAAGAAACGTGACAAGGGTAGTGTTTAGGTCGTGAGACACTTGCTTTATATATGTTGGTAGATATTGAAACATCTTTCCTTCCAACATGTTGATTGATGCAAAATATTTATGCTTTTATGGATGTATTTTCTATGATGTATATGTTGTTGGTTTGTTATACTTATGCATGTGTGTATGCATGTGTGTTTAAATAGGGAGAAATTAACCTCGTACTATAAAGATAAAAGAAAGGGATACGTGTTTGCATTTAGGTGATAGTGGTGGCGCCATTCTTCTGATCAGATCCATATAATACCAAATCTTCTTAACTTCAAAAGGATTAGAATTGGGAACAGAGTTTGTGATTATCGTTGTTTTGGCTTTGTATCATGGATGTAAAAAGAATGATACACTGGATACTACAAGAAAAGGAAAATAAGACGTAGAAGTGCTCGCTTATATCGGTGTGTCGGTAGATTTCTGTCATATCAATCCCTCTTATTTAAAATAGAGTGATGCTAATTAGGGCAGTTTGCATTTGTCTTTTTTTTTTTTTTTTACCTTATTTTCTATGTAAATAAATAAATAAATAAAACTTGTCAAAATAAATAAATAAATAAATTTTATATTAATTTATAATTTTTACTGACAAAAATTGTATATTTATAAGTTGTTTTATCATAAATTGAAAAATTTATTTCAATTTATAATAATACATAAAAGTTTATTTATTTGCATAAACTGTTTCGTATAAGCTCAAAAATAAGTCGATTCAAATGAGCCCTTAATATATTGGAACACCGGTTAAATAAACAAAAACAAGTGGTACATTTTATATTAGAAATAACATTTATTATATATTTAAAAAAAAAATACACAAATTTCAAAATTCTTTTATTATATTTAGATTTTTAACTCGTGCCCTTGTAGCATTTTCCTTTTGGTTTCCATGAGGGAATTAAGATTTTTTTTTCCTCAATCTATATGTTGAATACTTATGAACTATGAAGATCTCATAGATGTATTTTCTCCGGTCAAATTGTTTTTCTTTAAGAAAACAACCTAAGACATAGATGTGTATAATTCACGGTTGAAAGCTCATTGCAAACACTTTGGTGTGTTTCTTTGCACTTTTGATTTTGTGATACTCACTTTCGGCCGTGCATAGTTATGAATTGATCCAAACTGAATCAAATTTGTGGTTCATAAACCGAACCAAAACTACTTTCATCTAAAACCAGTTTATTTTATAAAATTGGTTCGGTTCAGTTCAGAATTGATTCAAAACCAGTTTATAATAAAAAACTGAGTATTTATTAAAATTGGTTCTAAAACTGGTTATTTACTTAACGAAATTTTCTCTTCTCACCCCACCACTCTTTTTAACCCCCCGAAAAACCAATTTTGCCCCTGAAAAAGTCAACTTCGGAACGTAAAAACCGAATTTTTTAAAAAGAAATTCACTTCGGTACGTATTTTCCAAACCATTGTGTTTGGTGATTAGAAACCGAAGTTATGTAATATAGTAACAGAAACACGACAGTTTCTGTCATTTTACAATTTTAAAGTTTCAAATAGGGTTTGGAGGGAAGAGGGAGAAATGCTTCAAGTTGCGATTTTGATTCATTATTCAACTAATTTCATCACTTAAATTTAACAAGTAAGTAAATTATATGCACCTTTGATCATACATTTCTCATTTGTTCTTTGTTCATTCCTCTGTTATTTTTCAATTTCTGAGTTGTGGTTAATGTTCCTTATGTTGTTTAATTTGTTGATTATGAGTTGTTTGTGGGATTGGGTAGTTGTTTTCATCAATTGCATGTTGCTTATATAGTTTAATTTGAGTATTGACATAGTATGTTGGAATTTGTACTCCAAGTGTTTGGTAAAATGATTGAATGAATATAATTAGTAATTGGATTGTGATTTTGTACTTCAATCCATTATGTTTGTGCATCAGTAGAATTGGATTGGTATGCATGAATATGCTTGAGTTATGATTTACCAAATTTGCGTACATTCGTATTGATTCCGATTTTTTCTGTTTTGGTAGATATGGAAGAAAATGTTGGGAGATTGAGGCTAGGCAGGGAGAGTCGCGCACATGCTTCTGCGCGTGTTGTTAACCCTACTCGTTCCAAAAGAGGACGTCGTAGGCAATCACCGGTTCCGTTTCAAGGAAGGCATGATGATGAAGCCGGTGCTTCCGACGCGGTTTCTTCACAACGGCGTCGAAGAGTTTCACAGGATCAGGTTGAAGCGGAGGCACCTGAAGTTGAGGATGAAGTTCAAGATGATGCACCTGATGGAGAATTGGAGATGACGGCGATGATGCTGTACATGCACCACCTGATGGAGGGTATGGTGGTGGACCGACCGATTTGACCCTATTATATTCTTATCACAAACATAGGGCAAATCAGATATGTGCAGCTAGAAACTTTTTAGATAAGGTATATACTAAGTAAAAAATATTTTTTAAAGTATGTTTATCAAAATAGTTTGATAATTGATTAATTAGAATACTAATTCTCGATATATATTGTATGTTTGATTTTGTAGGATTTAAAGAAGGTGATGCGGTCCTTAGCGAATGGGAAGAAGGTGATCAATCTTCCAAAGCTTGCCCGCGAGAATGATGATAATTCGTGGTTTTGGATCGCCGTTGAAGCAACCGGGCTAGAGCCGCTGACTAGGACCAATTATAGCGTCATTGACCACGGCTTGATGACGGCATTTGTAGAGCGTTGGCATTCGGAGACAAACACTTTCCACCTTCCCATAGGTGAGGCAACCATCACATTGGATGACGTCCAATGCCTACTTCATTTATCGATCACGGGATTCTTGTTGGACTATGAGCGGATGAGGAGGACAAAAGGGATTGAGATGGTTGTTAGGAATTTAGGACTTGACGAGGATGAGGTGCATGCGATGTTTAAAAAAACTAATGGATGTCATATTAAGTATCATGTGTTACAAGCTTGTTATGTGCAAAACAAGGAGGCGGCAGTGGCAGCGGAGACGGCCGGAAGGCCAATGGAGGAGATAGTTGTCTTGAGAGATAGGTGCATCAAGACATTTTTGCTGTTTTTGGTTTGTTGTACGATTTTCAGCAATAAGAGCCAAAATTATGTTGACGTTGTTTATCTTCAGTACTTTGAGGACCTGACTGAAGTTCATAAGTGGAACTGGGGTGCTGTTGTGCTGGTATATCTTCAGAACTACATGGAGGCTTCTACTAAGTGGCATTGCGGTCAAATGGCAGGATACATGTCATTGCTTCAGGTATGAATACTTAATTGTAAGAAAATTTGATTTAAGTTTGTTAATTGTAAAAAATTCGATTGGTCATTATTTAAATATTTTTTCATCGTCTGAAATAATGTGATATTAACGTTAATATTGATTTTTTTTATTTTTTTAGGGATGGATCTTGTCGCATTGTCCCCGAATTAGTGTGGCGCGTGGATGATAACTACAACGAAACAATTCCACGATGCGTGAAGTTTATACCGGCACAAGGGCATAAGGATCCATCGGCTTATAGGGAGCATTTGGATAACATGCAGATGTCAGACTTTATTTTCACTTCCTATAAAAGCCATCGCCATGTGAAGCCGTTGATGATGTTTGTTGGTTCTCAGGTTGGTTAAGGTGCGGAGATGAAAAAGGAATGCATTTGCCTGAACGTGTGCTTGGGCAATATGGTTATGTGCAAAGCATTCCTAGAGATCCAGCTGCCTCAACTCCTTCTATCATGACTTTGGAGCAGATTGACCAGGTGTATTCGGAGCAGATTGACTAAACAAGTTCCAAGATCATTATATTATATTTGGTATTTTTAACTAGTATAACAGAAGCACTATTTAATATTTTAGTATTTTTTAGTTAGTTTATGTTTTATTTAATATTGCTCCCACCAGTATTATTTAGTCACCATGGTTGGGAGCAATTTGATTATCCACAAAGGAGGGTCCTAATTGGGAACAATATGAGTAATATTAATGGATAATAATGTATTCAAAATACTCTACTTTCTTGTATATTGCACTCAAATTTTTTGTTTGTAAGCTTACATGTTCATTAAATTTTAAAAATAAGGATAAGGTTTTGGGCCAAGACAAGATGGGAGGGGAATGTGCTGCAGTAATAACCATTCTCATTTATGAGACAAACCGATAATATAAATATTAATTTACAAGTTTTCCTCCTCCTTGCAATATTTGCACTTTTGATAGATTCAACTCGGGACACTTAGGCCTCTAAAAAATGGCTAATCATCTCCTAAGGTGATCTCTCATGAAGAATGAATGTCTCAGAGCATCCCTAGCTGTAAGTCTTTCAAAGGGGTCATATCTAAGTAGCCCCTGCAAAAGATGTATAAGATCTCCAGCTGAATGATCTACATGCTGCATTATAAGGTTCTGCAATTATTATAATAACAAAATTAAGAGTTAGTAACTATTTAACATTGGTATTTTTAAGAACTGAGCAAAACTTTTGCATGATCAGACTTGAAAACAAACCTGCAGTCGAGGAAGCTTCATTACAGCTTTAATACTTTCCCTCGAAGTTGCACCCTCAGGCCAGTCCAATCTCCCCCTTCGGACATACTTCTCAGCATGTCGGCTAATCATAACATGAAAAAAGAAACAATGGTTATTTCGAATTCAAATAGAAGAAACACTAATCATAGAAAGTTCACCCAGTAAATTACTTACTCAACTCTCTTCAACATCTGCTGCGGAAATGGACCAAGCACCCTCTCCATCATGGCAAGATGCTCTAAATTTTCATGAGTCTGAAACAAAGCTTCACCCTGAAGGAGAAGCATACAAAGCCAATTTAAACACAATAATAAAACACAACAGAAACTGGCTGACATTTTTCGCAAGTATTCAGAGCCAAACTTACGGTGCATAACTCGACTAATATACAACCCACACTCCATACATCACATGGATAGTTCCAGCCAAGTCCTAAAAAAGCATTACAAATTTTTTTAAGGATACATCATTAAACAACAAGGATAACTTTTTTTAAGGATAGTTCCTTGGCATGTCATTAGCACTGTGATTTATAAGGATACCTCATTAACCATATGAACAATTTTTTTTGAATAAAAGAAATAGCATTCTTTGCATCATAGCAATTATAATTTAACGTGCATACCAAGGATAACTTCTGGTGCCCTATAATGACGTGTTGATACAATGTAATTCTGGTTTTCTCGTTCATAAGTAGTGCTGCCAAAATCAATAACCTTTATGGCACTTGATTTGGGCACTCTTTTGAAAAAGGAGCAAGGTGCTCTGGATGAACTCTGTTCATTAAACAACAATGGATGTCAGATATTATTAACCATCAATTCACTTGGCAACTTTGTTATGTAAGCTAGCATCCAGTCATAGATGATATGACTAATAAACATTTTCTCTAAACATTAGCATTGAATGTCTAAATCCGTGAGAAAATAAAACAGGTTCATACAAAAGTACCTTGTAATCGGGGATTTTAAGATAATCTGATGAAACCAGAAGAATGTTTTCAGGCTTCAGATCAGTATGGATCATGTGTAAGTCATGCATGACTGCAATTTTTTTGAAAAAAAAACATCATTAGAAACCCATCCATCATTGACAAAAAACAAGAGACATGTTACACATGATGAAGTGCAGCAATAATTTTTCCAAAAAAGTTGTTCAAGAATAAACTACACACATGCTACACATTCCAAAAGTTGTCTTCCAATCTCGCGAACAAGATCAATGGGAAATGAACGATAATTGTTTTTCCGAAGAAAATCGTATAAGCTTGGTCCAAGTTTCTCAAACACCTGTTGCAATAATTTAAATTCACCCACGTCTTAACCCCCAAATTAGGTATATTGGGGAAATCAATCCACACAAATCAATCAAATACTTACAATACAGATATGATTACGATAGTCAAACCAGTTCCGTATTTGCACACAACTGCAAGGAATAAACCCATTTAACCGACGCAATGGAATAAAAGATGTTGCATTGTGGTAGAATATATATAGCAATTAAAGCTCAAAATACCTACCGACTGCCACCTTTATCATGTTTCCCAAGTTGCTGCAGCATCTCAATTTCAATCATGGCTGCCTCTCGATACTTCTTTATTGCACGAACAACTTTAATGGCAACCATTTCCTTCCTTTCTCTGTCCCAGCACTCCAAGACCTGTCCAAAAGTTCCTTCACCCATTTTTCCGTGGACCTTATCTGTAATAATCATGTAAATGGAGTGTAAAACAAACAATCCAAACCTAGCCAACAAAAACTCCAAAATCCAATTTTGAACATCCAAAGTTCAAAATGGTTCTACATCTTTAAATGTGCACAATATTGTTATTATTACTACTATTATTATTATTAAATTGTTCCTAAACCTAAAACAGGATTACTCAGGGTGTAACAAGTACTTAAAATTAAGTCCAGGTTTGAAAGTTTAGGGAATGGATACAAATCTATTAGGTGAATCTTTGAGTTAAATGATTATCTTTGAGCAAACCATGACATATGAATGTAAAATTGTTAACAATGGTAAAGTGTAATTACAGCGAGAAGTTAAATTATCTCCAAGCTCAAACATGTAATGGCCATCTTTGTCGTCATCTCGCCATGGGGGAGAACCATTTCGAGTAACTCCCTTAAACAGAGAACTAGTTATATGTTCTGAAGGAGCATAGCTTGAAATATTCTCAACCTCTTGTCCACAAAACAATCCTACATGAGCCTACACACAGCCATCCATACATGTACCACTTTAAAAAAATTGTTAACAAAATCAATACCATATCCCACCCTCATAATTTCACAACCTAAATTATCACACAAAATGACAAATAAATAATCACACTATATAACATCATCAACAAGTAACCCAAAAAATACAATTTCATCAGAACAGACATAAATTATTAAAAACTCCTAATTCAAAATGACATCATTAAAATTATTATAAAAAAAACATTTTTTTTTGGCTGATGATAAATTATAGGATGAAAAAAGAGGTTACCTTTGGGGTTTCAGGGATGTCCCAGCCCAAGCGAGCTCTCTTCCTTGGGGGACGATCCATGTAATTGCGAGAGAATTCAACCATGCGCTCCGTCTCCATGATTGAACGGAAAAATTGAGAGGGAAGAACGAAACGGTGAGTTTTAGGTGAAAAGTAACGATAAGGAATCCTTGGTCACAGTGAACCCTAATTTTCTAACAATCTATGTTCAGCGGTTGTTACGAAAGTGACCGTTCACGTGTCGTGTTAGGTTGTTGATTGATTCGTTGATTTGGTTGTGGTGTTAATTAGTTTTGGCTTAGGTGGTTTTGACATTAAACTCTTTTAGCTCTTTGAGATGGAATTGAGCGGTATCAAATTCACTATTAACCATCACTGAATAAACTAAGATCAATTTTTTTTATAAGCCCAACTAATTGATGATTTAACATGTAAATTTGATTCATAAGTAAATTTCTCGAACTTATCTTATATTAAAATTAATTTATATAGGACATATATCTTCTATACTAATATATAAAGGGGATACAAATTTTTGGGATGGTTTTTTTGTTATTCCAATTTTACCCTTAAAAAATAACTTCCACATAAAAATAGATTTTTCAGTTATTTTTAGTAAATAATTTTTTTTCTCTTCTTAATGACTAAGCACAACTTCCACATAAAAGTAGGTTTTCAGTTTTTTTATAGTAACAAAAAAAATATATTTTTTTTTTCTTAATAACTAACCACAACAAAAAAATGAGGTTACGTAGTTATCAATTAACAAAGTCCAATAAAAAAGATGATTAAATAGTTATTTATATTTGCACAATACAGAATATCGATCACCCACGAAAAAAAAATATCGATTACACAAACGGGCACGGAACTAGTAATTATATAAATACATTAATAATCTAAATTTTCAATTATAAAACTAAATTACTCATAAATTAATATCAAACTAAGGAAATTATCCACCAAATCCAAAAAATAACGAATGATTGATGAAGATGAAAGAGTCAATGTCGTTTCATTTTGCTCATGTTTGTTTCACTTGTGTCTTGAAGATTGAATATTGAAAAAACGTTGTTTTGTTTTCTCTAAAAGGGGAAACGGAATTTGTAACAACTTGATGGCAAAACTAACCCCCGAACCAGACTAGGTGGTTCAGTATGCCGGATACTAGTGGTGAAAAAAAAAGAAGGGGAAACGAAGTAAAAGCCAAAACTTAAGTTTTTTATTTGTGCCTTGTAAATTAGACAAAAGTTTTAAATTAGGGTAAAAACGTAAATTCATACGATTGTGCTCAAATTTACCTTATATTTGCGAATTCAAATGCATTAATTCGATCTCATGAACGAATTTACCAAATTTTGAATCTACAAGTGAATTGATTCGTTTTTTACACCTAAAAAGTATACTCGTACTAATCTACATATTAACTCGTGAATTTGATAACCTTGGTGTTAACTACATGGTACATTTAAGGATAGTCCTTATTAAACACTATGGAAGCAACATCAAGTGAAAAAGCTAGAAAATACTTGCCGAACAAGTCGTCGACAAAACAACCGTTGGATCATTATCGTTATAGTGTAGAGCATGTAGCTTAGCTATTTTCCCCTAGTATGTTAATCGGTTGTTATGCTAACTCAACTTGGCAGTTAGATCGATCTTAGAGATAGTTACACAATTAGCATTGTATATAAGCTAGCTTCCACCCTAACTTTCATTCTCATTTCAAAGCTCTGTTGCGACATAATCATCTTTTAACCGTTTTCTTCTTTCATGGCTCGCAATGCGAACACCAAAGTGGTTAATCCATCGCCAACTTCACCGCAAGATCCATCACAAAGTTTTATTAATAGTCATGAAAATGAATACAAAGATCCTTGTCTCCATGATTGAACGGAAAAATTAAGAGGGAAGAACGAAACAATGATTTTTAGGTGAAAAGTAATGATAAGGATTCATTGGTCACAATGAACCCTAATTTTCTAACAACCTTTATTTAGGCGGTTGTGACGTAAGTGATGATACATGTGTCGTGTTAGGTTGTTGATGGATTCGTTGATTTGGTTTTGGTGCCAGCTACATGTGCTATTTTTATAAGAAAAATTCTTCAATTTTTTTCATTAACCCTCTGATTTATAAAGAAGGGGCCGGTAATTCAGAGTTCGGCTGCAAAGTAATTTGAACTTGTCAATAAGTGTTCCCACTAAAATTTGAACTTGGTTCTCCCGAACAATTCGTCTTAGGAGAAACTCATTAACGACCAAAGCTCATTAACCACCAGAGCTCAATTTTCTGGTTAAAAAATAAATAAAACTTGATCAAACAATATATATAAAAGGTTGAGAGACTAATGTAGAGTCTTTCAAATGGGTCTTTCAAATTTTTTCTCTTAATTTTTACATCTGAGCCTTTAATTTTATTCATTTTCTTTCAAATTCCAATCATATTCTCTTTTATTAATTTTTACAATTGAGAGGATTTTCACTTGTAGAGACTTGGTATTCAAATAGATCACATTTCAGCAAGGAACAACCGACAACCATGCAACATGATAAGGTTTTCTTTTTTCTAAGGTTATATATTTAAAATGCAGCACATCTTATTGCATTTTGCAAACTATTCTCCTTCAGTCTATGAAATGGCTATGCTCCAATGGCTAAAGGAAAGCTACAAACCATTCATGCTCTTTGCATTCATTTTCATGACTCTGTTAATAAAACTTATCTTTATAGACAAGTCAAGGAAGAGAAGATCTAATCTACCACCAGGTCCTTCTACTATACCCTTCATTGGAAATCTCCACCAGCTTGGCACCATGCCCCACTTATCTTTACAAAGCCTTACAGACAAGTATGGACCCTTGATTTTCTTACAACTTGGACAAATTCCAACAGTGGTGGTTTCATCAGCTAGACTAGCAAAGGAAGTGTTGAAAACACATGATCTTGCACTTGCAAGCCGACCACAACTGTTTTCAGCTAAATACCTCTTTTACAACTGCACAGACATCGTTTTTGCTCCTTATGATGCTTACTGGAGACATGTGAGAAAAATTTGCATACTTGAGCTTTTAAGTGCCAAAAGGGTAAACTCATATAGTGTTGTTAGAGAAGAAGAAGTCACGAATCTAGTTCATAGGATTGAAGTGTCTTATCCGGGAACTACCAATTTGTCTAAGATATTGGGATTGTATGCAAATAATGTTGTTTGCCGGATAGCGTTTGGAAGGGACTTCACAGAAGGAGGAGAGAGTAAAAAATATGGGTTTCAAAAGATGCTTGATGAGTATCAAGAACTCCTTGGAGGGTTCAGTGTTGGTGACTTCTTTCCTTCTTTGGAGTTCATACACAGCTTGACAGGTATGAAAGCAAGACTCGAAGATACTTCAAGAAAATTTGATCAACTCATTGATCAGATAGTGAATGAACACAAGGCTTGCAATAAGATAAAGGAGCATAAGGACCTTGTAGATATTTTACTTGAGGTGCAAATGAATGATTTGGGTGAATTGCCTCTAACCATCGATAATATCAAGGCAATAATCCTGGTACGTGAAGCTTTATATATAACCATATTTTGGTTTTGGTTTATCTCTCAATATGTTAAAAATGGTTTGAGTATCTGATTTGTTTTGCAGGATATGTTTGCTGCTGGAACTGATACAACATTCATTACACTTGATTGGGCAATGACAGAATTGGTGATGAATCCCCGTGTTATGGAAAAAGCACAAAAGGAAGTGCGTAGCATCCTCGGAGAAAGAAGAGTTGTTGCAGAGAGTGATCTGCATCAACTGCAGTACATGAGGGCAGTCATTAAAGAGATATTTCGCCTGCATCCTGCAGTACCAGTATTAGTCCCAAGAGAATCCATGGAAGATATTACCTTAGAAGGGTACATAATTCCAGCTAAAACAAGATTTTTTGTCAATGCTTGGGCAATTGGTAGGAGTCCAGAAAGTTGGGAAGATCCCACTGCATTTAAACCAGAAAGATTTTTAGAGAGTAATGTTGATTACAAGGGGCAAGATTTCGAGTTAATACCTTTTGGGGCAGGTAGAAGAGGTTGTCCTGCTATTACATTTGCCATTGCAGTTGTTGAGCTTGCTCTAGCTCAACTCCTCTATAGCTTTGATTGGGAGCTTCCTCCTTCTGTTTCAGCAGAAGACTTGGATCTCACTGAAGTTTTTGGAATCTCAATGCACAGAAGAGAAAATCTTCTGGTTGTTGCGAAGCCATATACTTTCTATGAAGACTCATGATATAGCAGAAAGTGCATGTGAATAATGGATTTTCTTTTTATTGATATGTATATGTATAACTAAATATAACTTCTAATTTTCTCATCAAAGATGAAAGCAATATATTTTACAGTTTGGATGAACTTGGTATGTTTGGAGTTTTCTACTTTCCTTTATCAACTCAACTATTTATAGTGCTTGGGGAAAACATGTTCACAATGGCATATCCATAAACCAAAGGGCTTCACAATAAAAAAATAAAAATAAAAACTTCGAATCTGAATCTTGGAGGGGACTCGTGAAAGAAAAAATAACAGAAACTATTTTCACAAGTATGTAACACCAGCAATCTGTTCTAGTGTTTCCAGAAATTGTTTACGATGCAAACAATCAGTTTGAGCATGAGACAAAGAAAGAACGACGAAATGAGAAGCATCTGCAATTTTTCAATCATTTGGTTTGATAGTTTTGTTTTCTTCAATGGAAATCACTAAACTGAAATACCAAAATACATTCTTTGATGCTTAGAGATTCTTACTACACTACCTACTTAATTTAACATTTGTTACAAAATGTCTTTCTCATTTTTAGAAAGGATCATCGACCTAATACAACCTAATTTCACAAGGAAAGACTAAATTTTAAACGGATACAAATACAATCACACTAAAGCATAAACACATCAACACCTTAATTTATCCAGCAGTGAGAGGATTCTGCAACAATATAATCAAAGTTCGGAATTCATTCTAGTATATCAACGGCTACAATACATAAACATGCCAAAATATTAACATTAATGAAACAGGATTATGACATACATTTGCATTCTAGAAATTGCTAAGAAAAACACAAGAATTTGGCCAAAAAACATGTAATAGGCATAGCCAAGAAACCTAAACTAAATCCACTACAAAGCTAAACATGGATTTATAATCCTGTAGTGACAAGGAATAAGATGAGCCCTATGACATAAATTTCAGAAAGCACCTTCTAGAAAATCTAACTAAAGGATGCACAATAAATAAGCCTCTGCCAACGGTCCGCATTCAAAATTGAGTTCCTCAGCCGATTGTCTCTATTTTGTCATACACAACAAGGAACATTGTTTACGCCGGGATTAATCAGTAACTAACTCAAAGGTAGCCATAGTATCTCAATGGGTCCTGATTTCCTGAAGATAGCGCCCAATTTGCTGAGCACCAATAAATAATGCATCGGCAACAAGAAATAGTCCAACCTATGCAAGAACAATTCAAATTTGTGATGTCATATTTGAGAAATAAAATTCACATCTTAAAAGTGTACAATAGATAAATTACCAGACGTGCAGAAAACACTAATCTGTATCCCCAACCTTCCTTGGCTGCAGCAGCTCTTTGTTGATCAGTCCAACTGAAAAAAATCTGCAGTTAGAAATTTGTATCCATATTTTAAAATTGTTCTAATTTTTTAGATTGTGTGAAGCCTCATTTGGAGCCTGCTCATTGTGTAAAGTCTCATGCAATTACTATGCACGAAAAGCTAAGGGACACTGCTATATACGGGAAAGTTGTCATCAAACAGATGATAAATCACAACTTAATTCGGCATAATATTCTCTTAATATTAAATATCTTATTCTGTTATGCAACCAGAAAAGTAATATATACAATTTTTGTGCTATTATTGACAGCAAGATTTTACAGGACCGTTTACATGAATTCATGGCAATCTGGAAATACACAAGGTTCGGTGCCTATGCCATTTTTCGTTGAAATCTTTCAGAACTCTGCCTTCACATTTCACAACAATTGTAGCTAAGTTACTTGTATGCATATAATCAATGTTGTCAGACTCGATTTTGACCTTAAATACGAGTTTACCTCATTAAAATTAATATATACATGACATATATACTCATAAATGCATAAATAACTTCCAATTTCAACTCAATTATAAAACAAAAGTTTAAAAACTTGCTTGTCCTTTACCTCATAGAAAATTTTGGTTTCATGCATTTAACCACATGTATGTATGTCTTTTTTATGGAATTCCTAATTTTATTAATAATTTAACAATTTTAAAATAAAAAAACAGAAGCCCATCCATAACTAACAATATTAATATAATACATAGGAAGAGTCCCACTTTTAGTGTGTTGTTGCATCCCACTTCTATGCTTTCAAGCGAGAACGAGAGTTGTCCTAGTCCCACATCAAAATTATATAAAAAAATAGCATTGAGTTGATCACTATAAATAAGCTGTGTATACCATCGAGTTGATCACTAAAAGGGTTTGAAATATATCATTATATCACATAAAAACAGCCTTAATTGCTGCTCCTTGTAAGAAGTATAATGTTCTTGCGTGGCATAAATTCATGATGAAAACATTTCAAACAATATAAATTACAAAATAACTTATACGCTATCCATTAGATAAAAAATTAATCAACGAGGCCAAGTTAGACTTTACCAATGATATTCGATTGAATGCATTAAGTGAGGCAAACAGGTGAGATATGATAATTACCCAAGGAATTCTGAGATGCCGCCAATTCCAGCAAACTTAAGAGGCACTGGACCCTCAACTACAAGATCCTGCTCCACAGCGGGCCAAAAGGGTTAAGCTCATCAGAGACGTTATTCCTTATTTTCAAAATTTAAACAGTGTAAAGCACAATAGAAATTTCAGAAAATTGAAATGGGAAAAAATGCCTCTTCTTCAGCAGCCTCGAAGCCTCCTTGAACCCAGAACAGGTTACTGTAGCCAGCATTATACAGTAGTTCACAAGCAGCTAGTGATCTGGCCAAAAACCAGGTTCAGTACAACATGAGATTTACATTGTTTGTTTGACAGACACTTGTGAATTGATTAGATTATCTCCAAAAGAGTTTGACTGAACCAAAGATTTAAAAAATGAAATGTTATTCGAAACACAAAGGGCCGTACCAATTACCAAGTGCATTTTAAAGAAATGGAAAATTATAATTAGAAGCAAGCAACTCAATTCAGTATGCACTCAAACGAATGCATACAGCTCACCTCAGTCCCTTCTGGCATGCAACGATTAATTCTGCATCTTTGGGGAACTTCTCCACAACTTTGGGTAAGAACGAGCTGTTGAAGAGAGGAAAGAAATGAATAAATAAAATTTATGCAGACAGAAAGAGAGACAAGAACAAACAAATGATGGTTTATGATACTTCATACTTGTCAAAAGACAGTGTAGGCATGCCACTCCACCAACCTCCTGTTCAAAACATAGAGTAAAATGTAATAGAATTCCAAAGAAATTGAGCGATTGATTGTATAAGTGCAACAAAAGAGCCAGCACAGATATTTTAATACCCATAGCGAAATTTGTAACTTTTCTGGGAATAGTTCCAACATCTAGTCCATTATCAACATCGAATATTGGAATCCAGGTTGAACCTTTCACCCATGCCTTCAAAACATGCAAAACGAGCAATCAAACTTTACAACAACAATGTATGGATTGTTTGCAAGAAGTAAAAAATGAAAGCAAAAGAGTCAAATTACTTATTTGCAATAAGAACTAGAAATCTAGAATTACTGAATTACATATGAAAGTTGAATAGAATCAAATGTATAAAGAAAAATAAGATCAATTAATCGTGATAATTAGCTTCGTAGATGTCTGACCATAACCATAACTAAAGGAGATGTGCAATATATTGGCTAAGGTAAGCAAAAGCTGCATCATAAGAGAAACCTTGCTGTGTTCATTTGAGGGACGAACATCAAGAAGGGGCTTGTTTGAAAGCTGTACTGCATAACCAGCTTCTTTTGGGGTAAGAACCTTAATTTTTTCATCCCTGAGCTACAAAACAAACAAGCAAAAACCCCATTAAAATCCTGAAATCCAAGCACAAATGAAAACCACAGCATGATAGGGGGTTAAAATTGAAAACACAGCATCCTCCAATAACAGACAATATATAGAGTTTATTAAAGAGTTCCTTGTAGGTAGCTCGGCTGGTAACCTAAGGCGGATATTGAAGGAGTTTTAAGCAGGGAGGTCTTGGATTCGATCTCGATCTAGACAACTAACAAAAGCACTAACTAATAACATTTGCCTATAAAAGTATACATTTTATCAAAGATGTTTAAGCACAAGCCATTGAGAAATCCCAAATAACATATATCACCTATGAAGCACGGACACAGATACGAACACCAGACATGACACAGACACTGACACGTCGACACAGATATTAATTTGAGAGAATGACATGATTCAATGTAATAATATATGTCGGTGTCAGACACCAACGCGTGTCTGACAGCCAAAGAGTGATTGTGCTTCATAGTATATCACTAACAAAAAGCTAGAACTTAGAAACTCCTCACTTGGCATATTTCAGTTATAGCATACAGAATCATCAAAGTGAATAACGCTACCAAAAGAAAATGAATTTAAAATGTAAAATACCAGAGCTTCCCATCTCTTTTTGGCAGCAGCCATATCCCTGACTTGCTTCAATTCAAAATCTTCACTCTCAGCTTGTACACGAACAACAGTCTTCTTCTGCAAAGTGCAAAGTAAAAATGCAACAAATATCAGTTTTTGTTCACATTCATATTCCATTTTACTTAAAAAAAGAAAAAACAAACCATTAATAATTAAGTATAATAACAAAAAATGAATACGGACCAAGGTGAAGGGTCTGGTTGAGGAAGAAGAAGAACGGTGGTGTAAGGAAGAGAGTGAGGCATAGTTAGTAGCAGCACTGAGAGAAATGTAGTTGGTATTGGTAACACGGATTATTGGAATGGAAAGGGATAGAGCTTCCATGATTAGAGCAAAGGGTACAAGTTCAAAATCAAATTGAAGAAGAAAAGGATTCTTCTAGATTATATAAACTGTTCTTATACCCTTATCTCTCACTCCATAATTGGGCTATGTTGATAAAAATATCGGATTACCGATAAATTAGCTATTAGATGACTGATGATTCATACTAGTTTATAAGCCCGTGTTTGGTAAATTAGCGGTTTAACTAACCGATAAATGTAAAATGACATAAAAAAAATATTTTTAATTAATAATATTGAAGCTAATAATTTAAAGGTTAAATTGGACAATTGATCTCTTAACTTATTTATTGATTTCATATTAATCTTTTAACTAATTAATGTTACAAATTGATCTCTTAACTATTTAATGTCACAAATGGATCTTTTAACTTTAATTATATTTGGTTAAAAGAGATACAAAACATAAAAATCTACTAAGGCTCGGGTTGGGAAGACCGATAAGTTAGCTTATAACTAGGGTTGGGAACAGGCCATATCAGGCCATACAAATTTTTTTTAAGCCTAAGTCTGGCCTATGACCTATCAAATTCAATTTTTTTGGCCTGGCCTGGGCCTGCTAAAAGTCTGGCCTGGCCTTGTAGCCTGTTTATGAGCCTGTGTTACATAAAACCCTCTATATAGTCTTTTTAAATATATAGGCTAATTAAACATGCCTTAAAGCCTATTTCACATTTCAATTTTTATAATTTCTACAACATTAAGAAAAAACTAATAAAATGATTAGCACAAGAATTAAAAGCTAATAAAATAACAAATATGATTACGACAAAGTCTATTAAGTATGCCATAATACAAATTTTTTGTTAAACACTAATGTTAATCGGTGTAGTTAGCAACAACCAAAATATACATTATAATTTGCCTTTGTAAAAAAAATAAAATATATTTTGTCTAATAAATATTTTGTAATTATATAAATAATATTTATTTTTTTATACAAACAAGGTGATATAAATAATAATAATATATAAATAATAATTATTAAATATAAACAGGTCGGCTTATCAGGCTTCACAGGCTTTTTTAAAAGCCTAAGCCTGTCATATTTATATAAACAGACTTTTTTCAAGGCCTGAGCCTGTCATTTTTAATAAACAGGCCAGGCCAGGCCAGGCCATGCTTAAAACATGCCAGGCCGAAGGCCCCTGGAGGCCGCCTGGCCTATTCCCAACCCTACCTATAACTTTTAACTTTCAACTTATAAGTTAAAAGTTCTCTTTGGTAACACTTTTTAAAAAAGAGCTTATAGCTTATTTTTTAAATGTTATTTCAAGTAGCTTATGAGCTTATAACTTATCATTTTTTCTTCCAATTTGACCCCAATCATCTTACTTGAAAAAAATTAAATATTAATTAAACATATCTTTTTATGTCATTTCATACGAGTGAAATGTCAAATACCCCCCTAAAATTTCAAAATTCGTCAAATACCTCCCTGAAATTTGGAAATAGATAAATAGTCCCCTGAAATTTATAAAATGTCAATCAAATACCCCATTCGTTCGTTAAGTCCGTCTATATTGATGGCATGAACCTTAATTAACAACAACATTCAATGCTTCTTCAACAGCAAAAAAATCAACTTCAACTCAAGCAAAACAAAACCGCAAATTGATCCAAAAACCCTAATTTATTCACTACTAATTTCACTATGATTTTATTTCTGGGTTCAGTTTCTCGGATCCGTCATAACGGGTTTCGGACAATACTGGTTTTATGTGTTTTTGGAGTTTGACCGGTGGTTGTCACATACTCAGTTAACTTCCATTTTATCAAAATAGACAGAGTTAACAGACGAATGAGGTATTTAATTGACGTTTTACAATTTCAGGGGAGTATTTGCCTATTTCCAAATTCCATGGTGGTATTTGACGAATTTTGAAATTTCAGGGGGGCATTTGGTATTTCACTCCATTTCATACTTATAAGCTAGTTCAACCGTTAATTTTACCAAACACTATAAATTCAATCAGTTAGTTCATTCGTTATAAACTAACTTATCAGCTATCCGCTATTTTTTAGGAAACAGAGTCTAAGTGTCATTTTGGTAACACTAATAAATTAGCTTATCGGGTCCGTTTGGATTTGGTTTATTTTTGAGTTTATGAAAATAATTGATGTAAATAAATAAAGTTTTACGTTGATTTATAAGTGTTTATTGACAAAAATTGTATTTTTCTTATAAGCGGTGAATACACTCTAAAGGATTATTACACCAGTCCTGGAAGGTTAAGTCCACATTGATCTTTTGCCTACCTATAAGCCAAAACCAAGCAATATACAAAATTTGGTTTACTAAAGAATGGACATTGAAAATAACCCCTCTAAAAATAACATTATTACGCGCTCGCCATATACACCAAGTTGCGGCTAGCCAAATAATATACCGAACCCGTTTGGTTTTCTTCCCTTTTATTAATTCACCAAATAATAACATATGTTGAGAGATGGAGTTGAAAACAGGGGTGTTAGCTCCCATCCACCTGCATATATGTTCCCAAACAGTAGCAGTAACATGGCACTTGAAAAAGACATGGTTAATGTCCTCAATCTCATTACAACAGAAGACACATTAGCTATCCAGTTGATTGGTTATGATTCCTTTGCTAAATAAAGCCTCATGCGTTGGTAATTTTCCAAGTAACATCCTCCACCCGAATATGCCTACTTTCGACGGTACGTTTGCACACCAGAGCTTTTTCAAAACATGCTCCATAATGGGGTCAAGCTGCTGATCCGAACCATATAAGTGCAGCAGGTGAGTATACGTTGATTTTACCGTAAAAACGCCTGCCTCGTGTGGAATCCACCTCCTTCTATCTGAATTAGCAACTCCGGGATGAACCTGCTCCAATAATAAATATAAATCATGAAATATTGTTAATTCATCATTAGTCAAAGCAGCTGTCCAACCAAAGTTCCACCTCCACAAATCATTCTCCCAATTGCCCATCATAGATATGGTGCAATCTTGTTGAGTAGACTTATCATACAGTGCTGCAAAAGTATGCCTTAACGGTTCAGTTCCTAACCACGTATCCTTCCAAAAACCTATATTAGTACCATCTCCGAGCGTACTCTTAATGTTGTAACGGAACCAACTACCATCGTCTTCACTACCTAAATTCCACAAATCCCTCCACCATATAGATGCGTGCTTGAGACCATCTCTACCATCCCCATATAAAAGATTAGCCACTAGAGAACCATAACGAAACTTCAAGAGAGCGTGCCAAGGAGCCTCACTATCAACCAAACATCTCCACTTTTATCATAAACTATCTTGAAAAATTTATAATAATACATAAAAACTAATTTATTTGAATAAGGTGTTTTGCATAAGCTTAAAATAAATCAATCCAAATAGGTCTATAGTGGTAATTTATTAGATTAGTTTATAAGCCTATTTGCACCTGAAAGATCGGAGGTGATAATTGACAACATATATTGAATATATTTATTTTTTTAGATTTTTTTTAAAAGTTATGTCTAACAACTCATTAACCCAAACCAACCCACTCGAAAAAATTATTTTACACTGCTGCTTCATGTTATTTTTTATTTATTAATTTCTTTCTTTATAGTTGAAGGAAAAAAATTATTTTTTTTTCTAAAATATTAGTGTGACTCGAATCCAAAATCTCGTAATTCAAAGTCTTTCTTTTGACCAATAATTTTTTAGTTTAAAGGATACGCATCGTTAGTGTAAATTAATTTTACATCAAGTACGTTTGGTGTGCTATATAATAGGGGATTGGACTGAACAACATTTCTGGTACCATGTTTGATTTAGAAACTGACTATGAGATTGGACAAAATAGGCTCTAAGGGACATGACAAAAACAATAATTTATGTCTCTCACTGAATCAGGGGATAACTTTTTATCCATAGTACAATTATATAAAATACGAAAATACTCATTTTAATTACAAATATAAAAATATTATCTCTCTATCTCTGTCCAATACAATTTTGTCATGTATGATCTTGTTATGTGTTGTACTGTTCTGTTCAGTATTTACTGTTATATAAATCAAACGCACCCTCGACAATCCGTAAAAATGGTCTAATCTTCCATGTCATATCAAGAAAATGGAGTGTGGTAACATGGCGGAAAATATGGTTTTGGTTGGTTGAAACAATCAGTGCATATTCTTTTTTTTTTCGGGCGGTTCCGTCCGGTTCTTGTCGGTTCAATCATTTTTTTACCATTTTTTAAGACTAGCAGTTTTGTTGGTTTTGATTATATGCATGCGATCCTAAGTTTGATTCTTAGTGTCTTCATTGTAAACAAAAAAAAACCTTCTAAAATGTTAAATACACATTTTTTTAACCAAAAACTTCGATATTTATTTTCTTAACAAGTGTGTTAAAGATACTCTTTATCATTTCTTAAAATTATTAATAAATTTTTATTTTGAGTGAAGACTCAAAAAAAAATTTGGATTCAATTTTTTTTGTTGATATAATAAAAATTTAGAGTGAAGGAATGGTGTTTCAGTCTAAAGTATAATTTTACATTCCTCCAAGAATACTAGCGGGGCTCAAATCCAGATCTCCCGAAGAAATTTGGATTTAAATTAGTTGCTGCAAATAAAATACATATTTTTTTTTACTAAAATACATAATTTATATTTTGACACAAATTTCACAAGAAAAATTAATGAAAACTTTAATGCTCTTCCAAAATATGGTTACATCAATAGGATGGTTAATAATTGATCCAAAGATGGTTACATTAATAGGATGGTTAATAAATGAGGTGTGTTATTTTATTTTATTTTTGTCACAAAGTGAAAAATTTGCATTTAAACTTAGACTCTACAAATTAAGTCTCTTGCTGCTATGAAATAAGTTGTACTTAATGTACAATGAGGTGTATTATTTATACACATAATAGTCAAAAAGTCGTATAAAATACAATTTGAAAGTGTGTAGTGTCTAAATTATGATAAATACATTAATTATACAATAACCTTAAAAAAGTACATTTTATTTATATTTTATTAAAAAGAGAGTATGAAAGTCGAAAACTGTATACATACATACATACATATTGATATCACAAAACCATTTGAAATGGTGACACCAGCTTAGGAATACAATCCTTTAGTCTTTCCACTACCACATTGGCAACAATCTTATAAATGGTGTTACACAAAGAATATAGGCCTGAATTAATTCATAAACAAAGGGTTAAGTAAATATTTGATCATCATAAATATCTAAAATTTTATTTTTAGTTCATATAAAAGATTTTAGTAAGTTTTAGTCTTGAAAAATTTTTCGTCGCAATTTTTAGTTATCAGATCATTCACTATTTATATTAACGCACCAAATTATGTTTATAAGTGGAAACAACTCATTTTATAAGCCAATTTTATAATGAGTTAGACCGACTCAAAATTCTAAAATTTCACATAATAATAAAATGCAAATTCTTTTGTAAATATAAGAGAAGCAAATTCTTCTCTCATAAAATAAAAGAACTCTTAATGCTTCCATCAATGATAAATTATTTTTTTCAAAGTAATTTAATGAGAGTTGGGGTCTGCTCCATTTTGTTATGCTCCATTTTGTCCATTTTATTGCTTAGATGTGTTACATGTGGCAACAAAAACAATCAATGGTTCAGATTAAAAATCTCATTTCTTCTTCCTCTGCACTTCCTTCACAATACATTCTATGTGTAGAGAAGTGAGAAATTCAAAGTTCGAACACCAATCCCTCAAATAATGTCTCTAGTAGCTACCAACTGAGCTACACTTATAACTTATAAGACATCAATAATGAATATCTAATGAATATCTATACAAAAGCAACAAATTATTGCATCCATAATGAATAGCTAGTATATATAGAGCCAAAAATTATTATCAAGGCTTGTTCACACCATATAACAGTTGTTACAGTTTGATATCAATTATCATTTGATTGTGTCCATATCTGCATGGATGGATGCCAAAGACCACTTAGTTAAAGAGTGACACTTATTATATATAGTTACTCCATTCAATCACTTTTAATAAACATTAAATTTCATCAATCTAACCATCAAATTAAAAATATAATAAAAAATTATTGAGTACATATCTTCTCTAAGAGCCAGAAGCACATGAAAGAAACAATCTTCAGGAAAACTCAGTTTGTGCATACTGTATAAAATTCAAATGTCTATAGAGTTGAAATTTTGTATTCTAGACTGTGAAAAACATCATCATAATACTCATGTTTGGCTAGACTACATCAGCAGGAATTTAGTATGCACCATTCTTACATGTATATGCGATATATTCGCGTACTACATACTCCGGTAATTACGATCTCTTCGACACGGTGTTTTAAAAAATCACACACACAAAATATACATGAAAGATGGCAAGAGATTGGAGATTATGCATTGCCATTAATTGGAATGTTGACATTCCAATTTCAAAACATAGGCTTCAAAATCTCAAGGCATCTTACATATGAGTGTGAAGAACTGAAGATGCTTGCATACCAACAATTCATTGAACTTTCCATCTTCATTACTGCAAAACCTGTTTGAAGCATGTTCACAAAATGTCAGCTACAAGAAACATTTATGAGTGTTATCAAATAATAACACCAAGTTTCTATTAGAGTACTTATTTCATCATAAAAATCACTAAAAATGGTAAGCTTTTATCTCATGCTATGCATGGTGATTTAATGACTTAGGCCTAATTTGGTTAACTTTCAGCTTATGGGAGTTTCTGAACAGAAGATTTATGCTTATTTACTTAAGATTTTGAATAAGTCCTTATAAGCTTAGATATGTTTTTGGATAAGTTAAATTAGAGTTTCTGGAAAGAAAGAAAGAAAGAAAGAAAAAATCAGTTTGAGAAGTTATAATGAGAAAGTTTCTGAAAAAATTCAGTTGCAGAAGTTAATTTAAACTTATGCTTTGAGCTATTGTAAGATTATGAAACACCGGCCCAAACACGGACACCAGACACGACACTGAATATAAGAACATGAAAGTGATTGTATTGTATGTAATCACATGCGTCAGTGTCGTGTCAGGGTTGAACATCGGACACACCTTCAATATGAGATGTCGAAGCAACATAGCAAACAACCACTAAAATTCAACAGCCAGAATAATCTACAATAGAAAGATAAATTAAGGGAATCAAAAGTGCACAATGCAAGGCCACATTTAAAAAGGATGAGTTTATATTGGACAAACAAATGTTCAGAATCATGAACAGCTGATTAGGGATACCGAGGATTTTGAAAATTGAGGAATGAGCTAACCAACCATAGGTATAAATTGCTGACAAAATTTAAAAGTTTTAGAGGCCTCCATAACGCCATCAAAATCAAAATTGCAGCTGCATTTATCCTCAATATCAAAATTTGCAGCATAACCATGACCACAACCACATTTTAGAATCACGGAGATAACAACTTATCATACTAATCTTCAAAATATAAAAATTTAAATTCTCTATGATATGTTTCTATCGTAAAGGGAAAATGGACCAGTCTTACCCCTCCTCAGACAGGCACATTACTCCACAAGTCACCCTCCTGAGCTTAGAAGATGAATGCAGCTCGGTTGTCGAGAAAAGAAAACTATGATATTCTATCACCTTCATATTCTCTTTTAATGATTTCAAACACAATTTCATTCCAAGTATCTACAGGTCCCGGCATGCACCAGTGCAAGCAATCCTGTGGTGGCGGCCTTCCATCTCGGCCACGTTTAGTAATCTTGTTAGGGTCAGTGCTCCTATATGGACCAGGATGACCATCATGCCGGTATTGAAAGGCTTCAGTAATATCCATCAACCTTATCTTCGAACCATTTGTCGCCTTTTTTACCGCACGGTTAAAACCTTTAACCTGTTGCTCATACATCGAAGCGAGATACTTATTTTCAACTAGTTCACCAACTGCAAGAGGCTTAACTTTCCCGGTGCATGACCCACCAGTGTTCCAACCACCACCCTCATAATGATCAGGCGAATAGGAACGCAAAATTGTAAGCCCAGTATAATTCGGATGTGTAACAAGAGCTGTAAGAATTGTTTCAACAGATATACCAAATGCTTCAACACTGTTAATCTTCGCTTGCCGGGACTTGTCTGGCCACCACAGTTGTCCTCCAACAATCTCATTGTTCAAGATGTATACAGATTGTTTCATAAACCAATGGCCAGAAGAAAGAACAACCACATCAAATGTCGGGAGAAATTCCATCAACATCTCATCAGGCGATTCAAGATAGAGTTTCTCCACACCAGCTGGAGCAAAGTCAAATGGTTCTGAATTATGTTTTACAAGCCATGATGACCATATCCGAACAATCGTTAAAGATGTAGACTCAAAGTAATATCGCTGCATGTTGCGAGTTCCCTGATTCTTTGGTTCCTCTACCTGAAATATCATATTTTGGAGTTAAGCACTGACACACACAACACTAACACCAGAATGGCCAGATACGACACCGACACGCATTGAATCGTTTTTTGAGTTATGCAAATAAAATTAGTATGGAAAGGATGAAAATAACCTGCCAGAGAATACACATCATGGACTCCATCTGGTTTCGAGCCACTGAATCTCCAATGAAAGCCAATGTCTTGCCTTTCATTAGCTCCAAAAACTTCCTCGGATCAAAACGTGGGATGTCACACTGAAAAGGCTTCCATCGCCAATTCTCATAATCCTTATCAGGCCTCCCATTACCCTGACAATTCTGTGTCTGTGTCAATACAGGACACGAGTTGTTCGAGTATAACGGTCCCAGTGGATCATATATCCAATTTCCATGGTATAGATCACAACCTAATGAACAATGAAAACAACCATTCAAAAGATTGAGTAGATATATAGACTTACAGATAAATTTCAAGAAAAGTGGCAATACCTAATTACCTATTGTCCATGTGAAATTCTTAACAAGATACAAGTACTAGTCCTTTATATACGTCGAGCATATTAAGAAAAGCATAATAAGTAAAAGTGATAATCATTAGCTCAAACCAGTTGAGCTATTCACCCCACCCTGATTCATTATTTTACTTATAATCATTGAAACAACAAAAGTGGTTTCCTCGAATCTAATATTACCTTTCATAATGGAAGAATTGGTACCGGTCACTGGAATAGATGATTTTGAAGCCACTGCATCAGAAGTTTCGAGGCCATTTACCTCCTTAGTTACTGGAACAATTTTTGGTGAAGCAGATTCACTAAAAAGCACATGTGAATCTAAATTTGTATCATTTTTTTCTATCTTGCTAGGTGCTTTATTATCTACTAAATCTAAACTCGCATTCATGTGAAGATCAACGGAAGTTATATTGATTTTTTGAGAGACCGATAAACCAGAAATTTGCGAACTTTCTACACCATAGATATAACCATGAACAGTTGAACCAATAGGGTATGATACAAAAAACCATGAAGCAAAAGTAATGAATACTGCCACTAATCCAATTGAAACTACAATCCAATAAAGTGGTTTTGGATTTGAAGAGCCTTTAGGAGATGCAACCCTCCAACTCATTCCTTTCATTTAACCCAACTAACTTCAAATTTCACACTAAACTAAACATTAAAGCATACAAACACTTTCTAAAATATAGAAATTGTTCTCACAGACGGCACCAATGATCTGAGATGGATCTTAAATAGCCGTGTCCGGATCAGCTTCTAAAGGACATCATATAGTCAAAATGTCCTTCTAGAGTATTCGCTATGCAGCGCTAAGTCTGCGTAGTGGAAATCTAGCTCGGACCTTGGCCTAGTCAGGAACACAAACTATCCACAACTTTATATAACACAGATTGCAACAATGAGTTGTTGAGTTGTACCATATCAAATAACCATCAATCACCAAATACAAACCTGCTATATCCACCAAAACAGATAAAAACAAATAATCAGAAAGTGATTGAATATGATTACAAACTATATGATATGAACATTGAAACCAAAAAGGCTCGTGATTTTGGACTTTTACTTATTCTTGCAGCTCAAATAGTAAAAATCAAATATATAAGAAATAAATTCAGAAAAATCAATCATAAAGAAACAAAATTTAGCTTCAAGACTCAAACCCCACTAGATAAAAACAATATTTTTCAAGAAATTTAAAATACCCAGAAAGGGAAAGTAGTAAAAAACTAATTGGGGTGACCCCAATGAATTTATAAATTAATACTAGTAATAATAGTAGTAATTAAAAAATGCAGAAATCTAGTACATGTTGACAAGGTCTTACTAAGAGGATCTTGTTTTCAAGAAACTGAATGTGGATGCAAATTTCAAGCTATGAATATTTTATGGTCCAAAGAAGTGTAGTAATGAGGAATTTTGTTTGAATGAAATGAGTTGAGTTGAGGTGGGTAGGGAGCAAGATTTAGCATCTCACTGACACTCTTTTATGATACATTCTTCTTTATTTCTTTATTCTATACTCTTTTACAGATCACATTTCAGTATTTCACATTTAATTTGATAATATACTAGTACTGTACTGTAATACTATGTATATTTACCAGACAGTGTGCACGTGAGTGAGAGTGGGAGAGAAAAGGATTCGTGGTAGGTATTCATTCCATTTTTCTAAGAGGAGCAAGTTTAACATTGATAATTATATACTTTATATTTTAAAAAGGTATAGTAGACAAGTTCAAGACATTTTTAATATATGTAGTTCCTTAACTAGTGCTAGTTAGCTTAGTTGATAGTGTAATTAACACAGAGCATGTATATTTTATAGTATACTAGCCGCCCGTGCCCGTTTGTATAATCAATATTTTTTTTTTCGTGTGTGATCGATATTCTGTATTGTGTAAATATAAATAACTATTTAACCTTCTTTTTTATTGGACTTTGTTAATTGATAACTACGTAACCTCCCTTTTTTTTGTGGTTAGTTATTAAGAAGAAAAAAATATTATTTTTTTTACAATAAAAAAACTGAAAACCTACTTTTATGTGGAAGTTGTGCTTAGTTATTAAGAAGAAAAAAAATTATTTACTAAAAAAAACTGAAAATCTATTTTTATGTGGAAGTTATTTTTTAAGGGTAAAATTGGAATAACAAAAAAGTCATCCCAAAAATTTGTATCCCCTTTATATATTAGTATAGATTACTCTCTCTGTTGCTTAATATAAAAGAAATTTTACTTTTAAGATTCATTGAGAATCTAATGTATCTATCCATATTATTGACTATATACATTAAATTTTAAATGAATCAAAAAAGTAAAGTTTCTCTTATACTAAGGACCGAAGGGAGTACAATTATTAAATTGTCTTTGGTGAAAAGATATGTTTATCAGGGGTGTTTGCGGTTCGATTTGGATCAGTTTTTAGGCAAAAACTCATTCAATCAAAAATTAAGTTTATTCGCATTTGATTTGGTTTTAGATGAAAAATACAAAAAATCCGATCCGATCCAATTTTATGTAGTTTAATTTGGATCGGTTTTTGGATATCTAAATTTTAACTTTTTTTATTAAATACTCCCTCCTTTTTTTTAATTGTCTTCTATTATCATATTTAGCGTTTCTATTTAATTGTCCTTTTTGTATTTTATGGGTATGATTTGTCAATTATACCCTTTGTCAATTGCTCTTATCTTTTTCCATAAAACCAATTAATGCTATATATTTGGAAAACTAAATCTTTTTTTTATTTTTTTTTTGTTGGTACATAACATATTAAATTTTTTTTTACATAATATATTAAATTTAGTGGAAAGAGAAAGTGTGGACAAAAAAATAGGAATTTATCGGTGGATTAAAACAAGGATATAATAGGAAGATAACGTGCAAAAATAAATTTCCTTAATTTGGTGTTATCAAAATAAATATTAATATTATAAAAAACACTATAAAATAATAGTTTGAATTTTTTAACAAAATAAATATTAAGTTTGATATAAAATATAACATATAATATATTAAAAATTAATATTTTAAAATGATAATATCAATTATATTTGAAACATATCAAAAACTTAAAAATAGATTAAACTAAACAAACAAATAGTATTAACAAGATTTAAAATGAACAAAAAATAGATTAATGCAATATATATTCATACTGTTAAAAAGATAAATAAGTATTAAAATATATATGTATACAGATTGGATTGGTTTGGTTTAGGTTGGGTTTGAAAAATTAATTTGAAATTCGATCCAGCGGTTTTCACAAAAGGGCATTCAAACACATCCAAATATTCGATATTTTGCAGTTTTCAGTTTTTTTTTTTTATCTATTTGCATTTTTTATTGGATTGGTTTGGATTTGAGCATCCCTAATGTTTATAATTGACTTTTTATATTCAAATGTAAAGTGGTAGTAACAAAATTATAATAATACATAAAAATATATTTATTTGCATAAACTATTTTGCATAAACTAAAAAAAAGCTAATTCAAACGGGTCATAGGTCTCTTACCCTCGAAACCAAAGGATTAATGTAAAAAAAATTAAATTAAGCTAGTTTTGAGACTCGTGCATCGCAAGGGTCTATTGACTTTTATTAATAAAATATTGTTAAAATATAAGTTAAGTCATTGTGTTTTTTTTTGTAAAATTTATTAAATTAATAATTTTTTTATTAAAGTAATTGTCCGGTGTATGATTTTTGTGTAATAAATTATAATTAATAATAAAAAATATTTATTATTCAATTTTTTTTTTATTAAAGCAACTGTCCCGTATATGATTAAATTTTTTTGACTCAATTCCTTTTATGTATTAGTGATAAATATTTTGTCTTGTGTTTTTTTTTTTTATATTTATTATTGATGAGAATTCATTCTTCTATCGTTTAAAAAAAAATTATTTGTGAATGTTCATGTCCATTGATTTTGTTTGTTATATATTAAAGATTGATATATTATACCAAAGTATAAAATCAATTTAGAAAAATGTTATAAAATATTATTATAATATAAGTGGCATCATTGTGCTCATTCTTGTAAAATTTATTAAATTAATATTTCTTTATTAGAGTAATTATCCCGTGTATGATTTTTTTGTAATAAATTAAAATTAAATTTAATAAATATTTATTATTCAATTCCTTTTTTTTATCAAATCAATTGTCTCGTGTATGATTAAAAAAATTTATTAAAGCAATTGTCCCGTGTAAATTCGTAAGTTTTTTTTTTACGCATGTTAATTCATAAGTTTTCACTAACAAAAATTTTATATTTATAAACTTTTTTCATAAACTACCTTATAAAACTTATAATAAGTCAATCCAAATGGGCTCATTGTGTTTTTATTTCCATTTTTAAGTTCTTTTATTTTTAAGCTCATAAATAAGTATTGTCTTTTATTAGGTTCTTCTATTTTTATTTTTTATATATAAGTTGTTATATGTTAGATTGAGTTATCATTAATCATTTTAAAAAAAAAGTTTGCACTATTTTTTATGTGTATCTTTTATATTGATTTTTGTTCCTATTTTTATGCGTAATTTTTTTTAAATTTTTTTGTTAAACATATTTGATTAATATCTTTTTTAGAGGTGATTTTCGATGCTATTTTTATGGGAAGATTTATTTAGGCTTATCTTTTTTTTGTTCCTATTTTTGTTTTGTATATTTTTTTTAGTTTAGAGTTAAAATTACATTTAAGGGCATAAACTCTGAAATATTATTAAACTTGGTTGGACAAATTTGATATTTTAGTAGTAGTTCCTTTTAATATATTGTAAGTAGACTGGTCAAGTATTTTAATTGTTTGATAGTGTGAAAATTTTATATCGTCAGAATATTATAATTAAACTCATTAATAAATTAGAAAAATAAAGTAAAATAATTAATAAAAAAAGTGTGTCAAATTAAAACGAAGCCGATCAATTGCCATGAAAATCAAATTGTTTGTTTAATAATAGAGTTGTCAAAGGGGTCAGCCCGACCCGCCTCATCCCGGGGGCCATGACATATAAAGGGGTTAAGTGTGTTGGCCCGTTAAACTTCATGGTCTGCCTAGCCCGTGAAGGTGTGAAAAACACAAGAAGGGGGGGGGGGGGGGGGGGGTTGGATTGTGTTTTGGGTAGTTTGAATATTTCTTCAAAGTTATAGAAACTTATCAGAGTTTGCAGCGGTTTAGAAATCAAAACACAATTAATCAGAACTTTGAAGGTAGAGAGAAAGAGAGAAAGATAGAGACAGAGATTTTATACTGATTCCTCTCACAAACCGAGAGTACGTCCAGTCATCTTGTACTACCAAGAGAGTTCACTATAATCACCAAAGATTACAAATGCTCAAGCACACTTGCAAGAGACTTCCAATGCTCAAGTAACACTTACAAGAGACTTCCTAATGCTCAAGCACGCATGCAAGAGACTTCCAAATACAAATATAAGAAAAACAGAGTCTGAACAATTGATATACAAATCAATGTTCAGTTACAGATAAATACAACTTTGATACAAGACTTAACTTAGAATCTTAATACAAAAATTCTAAGGCTCAACTAATGAATTAACAGAAGCTGAAGCTGGAGTCTTGGATTTGAATATGAGTTCAAGTTGTATTTGAAGTTTTGTGCTTTAGGATGATTTTGGAAGAGTAACAGCTCGTTCAAATTGTTCAATAATGTCGTATCCTAAAACTTCAAACCTGCTCCTATTTATACACGAAGGTGGAGTGTATTTGATTTGATTTTGATGTGGTGAGATTGTGCCAGCTGTAGATAGTACCATTTTTAACCAAATCAGGTAACCTTGAATACGATCAATCTTGGGGATAACGTTTTAGCCAAATCCGGTAAAGAGTTCGTACAATAGTACTAACGTCACTATCCTGTGGATAAGATTGATTCTATCAGCTTTTGGAATGTCAGGGGATGATGATGATATCCAATCATGATTGCAGGGAATGTTCTTCTGACAAAACGGCTCTCACTGCACTTATCAGAGTCTGATATTTTCAATCTTCAGAGTCTGATATCTAGCTTCTGATGTGAATGGATGTTGCATTTTCTGATGAATCACGACATGGTCAGAATTTGCTTGACACATCAGAACTTCCAATGTGCTTCTAGGAAATCTAAAAATTAACTTGTATATCTGCACACTTGGATCAAATAATCAGTATACCCTATTGTATATTAATACTCTTGTTATCATCAAAACTTAATTAGGTCATGTCAGAACCTCTTTTGTTCCAACAATCTCCCCCTTTTTGATTGATGACAAACCAAGTATTAATTTACAATGGTTGTTGATAAAATTTATCAAGCATTCCTTAGGTTGATGAGTTTTGCAAGCTCCCCCTAAGTTCAACAATGATTAATATTAAATCAAATTAAAAAATAATTATTTGAATTTTGAACTAAACCAATACACTAGACTTTCAGAGGCTAGGTTTGCAAACTCTCCCCCTAAGTCTGATACCCATGAAAGAAAATTGCACTTTTCTTTTATACGTACCATGTATCAGAAGTTCAAATTTCAACTAATATTTTCCTCAAAATTATATCAAATAAAGACATAATATTAATAAACCAAAATATGGAATTTGGTTTCAGTTTTAACATTTCATAAAATTAATTACGAACTCTTACTCCCCCTTTTGTCATTAATCAAAAAGATAAAACTGACAAAAAATTTAAATGACAAGTTAGAAAAAAATTGGTCAATATTAGAGTTTCAATGCAGTCAAGGTGGTTACAACTACACCCATTAAATGGTTTGTCGTAAAACCATGAACTTGTCTATTTTGAATCACTATATAAGGACCATAACTTTGT
Organism: Trifolium repens; assembly: GCA_030408175.1. Taxonomy (NCBI): domain Eukaryota; kingdom Viridiplantae; phylum Streptophyta; class Magnoliopsida; order Fabales; family Fabaceae; genus Trifolium; species Trifolium repens. The sequence continues at coordinate 22,115,583 of CP125840.1, forward strand.
CATTTCACTCAACACTTCCATTTCATTGTGAAAAATCAACAATGGACAAGGATAGAAGAGTGATCAAAAGTAAGAGAACACAGGAGAAGAAGAAGAAGAAGGTGAAGATTCAACCAGACTCAGAGTCTAAGAAGAAACCTCAGAAGATGAAGGCATCAACTTCTGCTCCTGTCAGAGCCAATTATCAAACAAGATCCAAGACCAAACAACAAGAGTCCTCATCTGAGTCAGAATCTGAATGGGATTCTGACTGGAAGGAATTCCTGAGTACATATGTTCCTCATAGGGAAGAATACCCTTCTTCTCCCTCTGATTCTAACAAGCTAGATTTAGAACTAGCTGTGTCTGATGTAGAATCTAAGTAGGAAGATAGATTAGAACTTATGTAATCAACAATTATCAATTGAATAAAACTCTTTATTTAGTTTTGAAATCTATGTGTTGATATTTGTCTCAAAAACATTTGTGAAAATATGAATTAAATACATAAAGTAAATAAATTATAAACAAACACAAGAGATAAACCAACAATCAACAATGTACTTAAACAAACAAGATTCAACATTGTTACAAAATATCAGAACATAATAAAGAAATTAAACGAAACAAAGTGTATAGAATCCTAGGTTTAAGGTTGAGGTGGAAGGGGTAATCTGTCATTGATGCTCTAGAGAGTATTCATAATTGTTGCCAGTATTGTTGAATGCTCATCAATCCTTCTCTGCATATTCTCTTGATTTTCTCTAAAGATCTGAGCATACTCTGGTGCATTCCTAGCAATGTTCTCAAGCCTTGCTTGTTCAGCAGCTATTCTAGCTTCTTCTGCTAGCTTAGCTTCCTCTCTAGCTTGAGCTTCTTGCCTCTCATTTTCAATACGCTCATCTTCCAACCTTTTCCTTTCCCTTTCTTCAGCTTCCAACCTCTCTCTTTCCAATCTTTCTTTTTCCAACCTTTCCTCTTCCTCCTTTCTAGCCAGCTCATTTCTGATGTCCAAATCCCTGGTATAAGCTTGTCTCACTGATCTGATCATGAGCACCAGATTTTGTTCCACAAGGTCACACTCTTTGTTGATATGTGCTGTTTCAATGGACCTGTTAGGAATAGCACTGGACATTCTTCTAATATTTTTGTCAACAGCTTGCAGCAAACTAGAGATATCACCCTGGGTTTGTTCTAAGGGTTCATTGACAATTCTGGAAGGTAGGTGAGGAGGAACATAAATGCAGTCCATAGACAGATCCTGCATTAGGTTCTTGAGATGATTGGTTTGGTGAGGAGGGGTTTTCTGAATAACTTCCTGATTCATAGATTCATCAATTTGTTGGAAATGTTTCTTGAGTGGTGTTGGTAAAGCACATGAGTTGTCCATAGCCACAAGATGTGGGGATTGCTCATCAGCATGTGCTTCAGGATTAGGTTCATTAACCACTTCAGTAACTGTAGGTTCTAGTGATTTTGGGTTTTCATGTTCTGAGTGAGTATGTTCGGGTGGGGGTGTTTGTGGTTGTGGTTCATTTTCTGGTTGAGGTGTTGGTGGTTTTTCTAGAGTTGTCTCTGGTTGAACATTCTCAGAGTTTTGTGTTGGTTTCAGAATTGGAATATCATGGTGTGTGGGGGATTTTTGAGGAGGTGGTGAGGGTGTACGATCAGAATCTTCATCCAAAGTAAGAATGACTGATGCAGTACTTGTTGAAGCTTGTGCTGCATCATTACATATAATATTAGCTTGAGATTCTGATGGGTTAGTTTGGATAGGGTTAAACTGCCCTGATATTGGTTGATTCTTAGAAAGAATGAGATCTTTCTTAGAATAAACTCCTTTCAAAATTTTATAACAAGCAAGTTTAACTTTGATTTCAGAAGGGTATTGAAGTCTTCTGAAATGATCTCTAAAAGTTGTGCTGCCTCCAATAAAATTAGAAAACTTACCATTTGTTGTTCCATACAGAGTCTGTTGTTCCAGCAGATTATGAGGATCATTCCTTTTTGGAAGTTTTGAGTGCATCTCATCAAACACTATGTAACATCCCTAAATTTTAATTAATAAAGGAATATTAATTAGAAGCAATTTTAGGACTTAAAGTGGGATTACGTGAACAAATTTAGAGAAGGAATTATGGAACACTAATGCATTAAGTGGTAAATGGTGGAAGTAGGAGAAGGACAAGTTGGTAATTAAGCATTGTTATGTCTATAAGAACTAGCCAAGACCCTTGTTTCCATTCATTTTCCAATTCATCAGCAAAAGAAACCCACCCCTCTATACTCTCATCTTCTTCTTCACGCCAAAACACAAATCCCACTCCAACATCTTCAACTCTCAATTAAATGGGCATGCAATTGCATTTCTGAAAACCCCATGGGACTTAGAGTCTAGCAAGCTCAATCTTTCTTACTTCCTTCTCCACCTGGCCGAAAACCCATTTTTCTTGTACCAACCCTTGATTTCATCTTCTTCAGAATTTAAGGGAGGATTGTGAATGCTTGGAGCTTCACCTTCTCCTCCAAGAATCATTTCGATTATGTGGGTAAGAATCTAGCCATAACCTATTTCCTTATTTTTTCCCCAATCTGTGTTCCATTCTGACCCCAAGATGAATTTCGTCTTGCATGTGTCTGTTTGTGAGCTGGTGTTACTGAGGGTGTGGAGTTAAGTCAAGGATCTAGAAAAAAAATCTGCGTTTTGTGCTGCTGAATCGTGCTGTTCGCCGGGCGAGAGAGTGCTCGCTGCAGCGAGTATGACAGTAGCTCTAGGATCTGTCATTTTGTCATGTTCCCTTAGACTGCAACCTCTATCCAACCTTGGTAAGTGTTTCAATCGTTCTCTGGTTGTTCTCAGATGCAGTGATGTGTATCCATTTCCTTAACTTTAGAAATTCTCAAACATTCATAGATTCATTTCTTGTGTTGCTTGTGAGTGCTTGGATTCTAAGACAAAGGAATTGGAGTTTGAGGATGCCGTTAAACCATTCCTCAACAGTCAGCACCATGGGAGGTCTTTACCACCATTTTTCGCACTTTTAAAGCTTTTGGGGTTTCATGTGAGTCTGGAATGGGAGCATTAGACTGTAGCAGAATTTTATGCAAGAGTAAAGCTTCCTATCAGGTGGGTTCTATAGGTTCTTAACCTTAGAAATTATTTTAGAAAGCTTAGTTTCCCCGAAATATGTTATGCATGCAAACATAGGTTTTAGGAAATCAAATTAATGATAGAGCAAGAATAAACCCCAATTCTTGCTCCTGTATAATCTAATTTATATTATAAAATATGTTTAAACCAGTTGCATGGTGGCTGTAGGTGTATTTTAAGAAAAATCACATTTTAGCATAAACAGGACTCTGAACTGTCAAACTCGCCGCAGCGAGTAACTATGCGCCACAGCGAGTGTTGACGTCCGTATAGCTCGCCAGGTGAGTCTTTGACTCGCCAGGGCGAGTGTTACAGGCCTGTCAGCACATAAACTCGCCGTAGCGAGTAGGAGCTTGCTGTAGCGAGTTTAGCAGGGACAGAACCTGCATATTTTACCTTTTAAAATGTCACACACTCGTTTTATGTCCGAATGCAACTGGGACTTTCAAGAACAGGTTTAATAGTGTAAAATAGATTATATAGTCAGAGGTTAACATGTATATTTAAATTTATCAGTAACATGCTTAGGATACCCTGGGTGGGATATATTGGTTAGAACTGCTTATACTCATTTAAAAAAATAAATGGCAGCTATATGCCATGATTAAAGAATTCCTCTGAATTCTGATCATTTTATTATGTGAGCCAACGTCGGAATCCGAGCCTCTGTTTCGGTAGTACGCAGAGTCAGGCACCCGAGACCGGCTTGCCTCGGCGTGTCTTTGAAGAGTAATTGACAAGATTGATAAATGTGTTACACCTTTATTCATTGTTATTAATATTACTCTTAATTGTAAAACAGATTGAACTTAGCCTATTACACTATCTAGGTTCCCCCGGCGTAGTCGCCATTAGGAGGGTAGTAGGACTCACTGAGGCTTAGTAGTCTCACCCCACTCCAAATCAATTTTTTTAGGTAAACAGGTTATTCGGAGCAAGGACCTGATGGGAGCCTGACAGTTGGAGCCGAGCTTGGATTGTCGGACTAGAAGATTTTTATTCTTCTCCTTGTTGTTATTTATCTTGTTTACTCAGAAACTCTTGTATCATTCCGCTGTATTTTCTACCAGTTTATCACAATGTAATTGAGACAAGTGTAACTTCTCTATTTATTCAGTAAAATTATTTGTACTCAGATCCATTTATTATGTCATAACTAAATATTCTAGATATTTTAGTTGGGGCGTTATAATTGGTATCAGAGCAGGTCGATCCAGTATCGGACCGTGCCATGAGTCATTTCAATCCCTCCTAAGTATTACAGACCCTTTTGGATCTGAACTGTTTACGCTGAAACCATCGCGTGCTGAGCCTGATCAACTCAGTATTGCGTATGGTAGGCAGGGTATTATGGTTTAGAACTGAAGTGAACTCTGGAATTCCAGCGATAAATCCGTAGTAAAGCTACAATCGAGGAGCATTCGTCGAAGGGAACTCTTATAAGAGAATTTTGGAACAGTGGCAAATGGTGCCACAGAAGTAAGTTGTGTATACAAGCAAAGGATGCAAGTGTACCATTATACTGAAGAGTAGGGTACACAACCGTATTCAACTGACACTGTGTGTCAGGGAAACTTCCTGAGCCTATAAGTAACCTTATCCTAACGAGGGCCTAAATTCAGCCAAACTTGTGGACCAATCAACACCCAATGACAGAAGGCAGTAAACCAAAACTCACCCTAAATTCAAGTTAGCAGTTGACTGGGAGTTATGAGTGTTGTGCAAAGTAGAGAATAGGGCGAACCATAGAATTATCCTTCTGCACTCTGTCAAACTCGCTTAGCGAGTAATCGCGCGCTGCAGCGAACTTAGCAGGCCGCTACTGCTTGTTGCAACCTAGTTCTCTGTTCAGTCATTCTTAGCCATGGTGAACAATCTCAAGCTCTCCTTATGTATCTTATCATCCTACCTTTTAAGTTTTGGTGTAAGCAATCCCAAGCGACCTTGTGAGCATAAGAGTTGTTGAGGAATTACGTTTGGAGATGAAATTAGGAATTGGGGACGATAAGAAATTGGACTGAGTGTACCCTTCTATCAAGCCCATAAGTATAGTATAACTATTAGAAACTTAACCATAACTGATGTGACAAATTAGAACCCTTGTAAATCGCATCCGTAACCGAGAAAGCATATTAAGTTCAATCACCTATAGGACTCCGAACCAGTAACTCAACAAAGTGAACTTGAGGAATATAATAGAAATTCAACCGAACCGTTCGTATTAGAGAAACCAAATTAGAAACAAAATCACATTCCTATGTTCCCCCAAGTTACCTTATTAGGCACCCGTTTAGAATGCTTTACCTAATTTACTTCGACTTTTCACCTCATAATAGCATTTCTAATTCACCATTAAGAGCTAAGCTTCATTAATATAACAATTAGGAATTCCCTTTTTACTACCAGCCTTTAGCAACAAATTCGGCAAGTTTTTAGGGACCCAAATAAGGACTAGATTAACAATTAGGAAACATTATGACACCATTAATCATCTAAGGCAGTTGGGGAACAGTAGCACATAATAGATTGGAGGCCAATAGTACTACCATGACACATAAACTAGGTCAATAGTTAGGAATCCTTATAACCTCATGGGAACCCTTCAGTCAAAAATTCCTGGAACGTTACCATCGAGTAGTTTAGCAACCAAACTCATAATATAACCTTGTCTCACATCAAAACTAAATTCTTCCTTAGCGACACCGTCACTCAAATAAGATTGTTTAAGACCGTTAAATTAAGTATCCGAGAGCTTGTAACTTAGAACTTCTGACCAGTTAATTACCTCGATAAGAATAGTGGAATTCTAGCACCTATGCCTTAATGCTTCAGTATCGCAAAACCTATTAGGTGAATGCCTAAGATAACTACCTTTAGATGTCAGTAAATTAGGACCAGCCTATCAGAGTATACCAGTAGTCGCACCAGACCCTTGTAGGTTAAGTTTTAACTAGTGTAGCAGTTAAGGATTTCCGTTAGCACTGTCAGGCGCCAAGTCGAACCGTAGTTGCCTTTCCATTAGATGGATTTGAGACCAGAAACTCCGTTCCATGTTAGGTTGACCTTTCAGTTTAAGAATTCTTACAGTTGAACCATCTAGCTAAGAAATCAGTAGGATCAGTGCACCGCACGTTTGAGAGTTGTCATTCAGTTACCATTAGGCTAGTAATTCAATATTGTAGGCCAACTAGCCAGCCAGTTGAGGATTAGGTTTAAACTGCCATATTTTATTACTCTCCTGATGCCGACCAAGCTATATTACCACCTAAGATAATAACACTAGATACCAGCGGCATAGGGTCAACATTTTGTGTGGAACAAACCTTAAGCCAGACAGTAGAAGACACAACTTGATAAGGTTGACAAAGTAAGAGACTGTGCCAATATCACCAATTCCTGGAACATTCCTTTAGGTATATGTGCTATTTAACCAGACTTAAGTAACTAAGTTTGACCTTAGTCTTAGCCACCGGCGCCCCTCAGTATATTCGGACCCTTCCACTAGGAGACTGTTAGAAATTAGTTAGACATACCGGTGAGAAATCGTCAGTAGGTATTTGAGTGAGGATCCAGTTGTTCCAACCTGAGAGCTCTGACAGCAGAAGTAGAGATGTAGGACATCAGCCTGAACCCAATAGGAAACCAATCTTCAATTACCTTTCATTCGCTTTGAGATCCTCTTTCAGCCAGCTCATTGGACCAAGCAATGTTCAAATCTGCGTTCATAAGTCCTGGAACACTATGAACGTGTGTACGCTATGACTTGTCTGATTACGCGTCAGATGAGAAAATTCTCCTCGTACCTTAAATGACTTGTCAATCACATGTTATGCCTAAGTTCAATTAGGATTCAAACTTTTCCAAATTCCTTGAAGCCAATTAGTTACATTAATAGTGATTAATGTCACACTTAAGTAACCGCATTAGATATTTTCAGTTTTCCAGTTGTGTTATTGTCAAGAAAGATCTATCTGCGGAAGTTAATTATTCTTGAGAAGGTCAAGAATAATTTCAGTTTCATCTCCTACTCGTTGGGTGATGTGTCAATCAACATCCGTAACTGTTTTGATACAAATGACTTAGCTCAGTATCAAAAAACTCATTTAAACTTCGTGCACTCGAGTCTGCTAACTCAGTTCTCCAATATAATTAGTTGCCTATCTCTTCGTACCCTTTGCAATCAAATTCAGAATTAAGTTCGGAGTTATTCCCAACCCAGTAGAGATCAGTTGTTCTAGCGGAACCAGAGTTAAGGATTATAACCTGTCAGTTCCATCTCCTGAATTCATGTTAGATTAGCGTGTTAACCTTAAGTACCTTAGCCCGAACGCTTAAACCGGAACATTTCAATTCCAAGTCTAATTAACAGTAATTAGCATAAGTGTAAGAGTTACTTACTCGTTTGAATAATATACTTATATCATCTGGAAACCCTTTTCCTACCCTTAGTGATCCGTTAAGATAATTCAGACAATCGTCCTAAGCTAAACCATTTAACTTGGCCCCAGCTTTGCAAGTTTATACTTTCGTGTGCAATCAACCAAGTGGAGAATCTGGTTACCGTATCCTAGTTTCACATTTTAGTCACCAGTAAAGGAAATTCAAACAAGATGAACCATCGACCTTGAGAGATAATCTAGACCTAACTGCATCTGCATGTTAGATGTGCAACTGCAATCACCGTGCTGTACCAGAATGGATTAAATTGTAGGTGGGATTTTATCGGATAACTATAGGTTCGTCTGCTCACGAGTCCAACTCATTTGCAGAAGAATCAGTAGTGTCTAGACGATTTTCCACTCGTTTATATTTCAATCGATTCTGGTGTATTTGGACAACACGTGGTACAGATGTACATTTGACGTTGTGCATACTAGTGTTCAGAAAGGAGAACGACGATATGACTGAGAAAATTTGGATATGGCAATAGTTGACACCAGGCCGGATACCGACTCTCTAAACCAGTTAGAATTGGAACTAATTCCATTAGGAATGGGAGAAATGTAGTAGTAGTAGTAAGTTGAATCAGAGTGCGCAGCACTGCAACTTTGAGAATGTGAGGATAACCTTTAGCCAATAACCTTGAGAGAGGGAAGTTTTATTCCAAGGGATTGAATGCTATAAACTGAAGAATAGACGAAGTGTAGTTTCAGATGCAAACATAAACAACCTACCCTGATGTGGAATAGAGAAGTTTGAATTTCGAGGACGAAATTTTTTTAAGGGGGGTAGATTGTAACATCCCTAAATTTTAATTAATAAAGGAATATTAATTAGAAGCAATTTTAGGACTTAAAGTGGGATTAAGTGAACAAATTTAGAGAAGGAATTATGGAACACTAATGCATTAAGTGGTAAATGGTGGAAGTAGGAGAAGGACAAGTTGGTAATTAAGCATTGTTATGTCTATAAGAACTAGCCAAGACCCTTGTTTCCATTCATTTTCCAATTCATCAGCAAAAGAAACCCACCCCTCTATACTCTCATCTTCTTCTTCACGCCAAAACACAAATCCCACTCCAACATCTTCAACTCTCAATTAAATGGGCATGCAATTGCATTTCTGAAAACCCCATGGGACTTAGAGTCTAGCAAGCTCAATCTTTCTTACTTCCTTCTCCACCTGGCCGAAAACCCATTTTTCTTGTACCAACCCTTGATTTCATCTTCTTCAGAATTTAAGGGAGGATTGTGAATGCTTGGAGCTTCACCTTCTCCTCCAAGAATCATTTCGATTATGTGGGTAAGAATCTAGCCTTAACCTATTTCCTTATTTTTCCCCAATCTGTGTTCCATTCTGACCCCAAGATGAATTTCGTCTTGCATGTGTCTGTTTGTGAGCTGGTGTTACTGAGGGTGTGGAGTTAAGTCAAGGATCTAGCAAAAAAATCTGCGTTTTATGCTGCTGAATCGTGCTGTTCGCCGGGCGAGGGAGTGCTCGCTGCAGCGAGTATGACAGTAGCTCTAGGATCTGTCATTTTGTCATGTTCCCTTAGACTGCAACCTCTATCCAACCTTGGTAAGTGTTTCAATCGTTCTCTGGTTGTTCTCAGATGCAGTGATGTGTATCCATTTCCTTAACTTTAGAAATTCTCAAACATTCATAGATTCATTTCTTGTGTTGCTTGTGAGTGCTTGGATTCTAAGACAAAGGAATTGGAGTTTGAGGATGCCGTTAAACCATTCCTCAACAGTCAGCACCATGGGAGGTCTTTACCACCATTTTTCGCACTCTTAAAGCTTTTGGGGTTTCATGTGAGTCTGGAATGGGAGCATTGGACTGTAGCAGAATTTTATGCAAGAGTAAAGCTTCCTATCAGGTGGGTTCTATAGGTTCTTAACCTTAGAAATTATTTTAGAAAGCTTAGTTTCCCCGAAATATGTTATGCATGCAAACATAGGTTTTAGGAAATCAAATTAATGATAGAGCAAGAATAAACCCCAATTCTTGCTCCTGTATAATCTAATTTATATTATAAAATATGTTTAAACCAGTTGCATGGTGGCTGTAGGTGTATTTTAAGAAAAATCACATTTTAGCATAAACAGGACTCTGAACTGTCAAACTCGCCGCAGCGAGTAACTATGCGCCACAGCGAGTGTTGACGTCCGTATAGCTCGCCAGGGCGAGTGTTACAGGCCTGTCAGCACATAAACTCGCCGTAGCGAGTAGGAGCTTGCTGTAGCGAGTTTAGCAGGGACAGAACCTGCATATTTTACCTTTTAAAATGTCACACACTCGTTTTATGTCCGAATGCAACTGGGACTTTCAAGAACAGGTTTAATAGTGTAAAATAGATTATATAGTCAGAGGTTAACATGTATATTTAAATTTATCAGTAACATGCTTAGGATACCCTGGGTGGGATATATTGGTTAAAACTGCTTATACTCATTTAAAAAAATAAATGGCAGCTATATGCCATGATTAAAGAATTCCTCTGAATTCTGATCATTTTATTATGTGAGCCAACGTCGGAATCCGAGCCTCTGTTTCGGTAGTACGCAGAGTCAGGCACCCGAGACCGGCTTGCCTCGGCGTGTCTTTGAAGAGTAATTGACAAGATTGATAAATGTGTTACACCTTTATTCATTGTTATTAATATTACTCTTAATTGTAAAACAGATTGAACTTAGCCTATTACACTATCTAGGTTCCCCCGGCGTAGTCGCCATTAGGAGGGTAGTAGGACTCACTGAGGCTTAGTAGTCTCACCCCACTCCAAATCAATTTTTTTAGGTAAACAGGTTATTCGGAGCAAGGACCTGATGGGAGCCTGACAGTTGGAGCCGAGCTTGGATTGTCGGACTAGAAGATTTTTATTCTTCTCCTTGTTGTTATTTATCTTGTTTACTCAGAAACTCTTGTATCATTCCGCTGTATTTTCTACCAGTTTATCACAATGTAATTGAGACAAGTGTAACTTCTCTATTTATTCAGTAAAATTATTTGTACTCAGATCCATTTATTATGTCATAACTAAATATTCTAGATATTTTAGTTGGGGCGTTATAATTGGTATCAGAGCAGGTCGATCCAGTATCGGACCGTGCCATGAGTCATTTCAATACCTCCTAAGTATTACAGACCCTTTTGGATCTGAACTGTTTACGCTGAAACCATCGCGTGCTGAGTCTGATCAACTCAATATTGCGTATGGTAGGCAGGGTATTATGGTTTAGAACTGAAGTGAACTCTGGAATTCCAGCGATAAATCCGTAGTAAAGCTACAATCGAGGAGCATTCGTCGAAGGGAACTCTTATAAGAGAATTTTGGAACAGTGGCAAATGGTGCCACAGGAGTAAGTTGTGTATACAAGCAAAGGATGCAAGTGTACCATTATACTGTAGAGTAGGGTACACAACCATATTCAACTGACACTGTGTGTCAGGTAAACTTCCTGAGCCTATAAGTAACCTTATCCTAACGAGGGCCTAAATTCAGCCAAACTTGTGGACCAATCAACACCCAATGACAGAAGGCAGTAAACCAAAACTCACCCTAAATTCAAGTTAGCAGTTGACTGGGAGTTATGAGTGTTGTGCAAAGTAGAGAATAGGGCGAACCATAGAATTATCCTTCTGCACTCTGTCAAACTCGCTTAGCGAGTAATCGCGCGCTGCAGCGAACTTAGCAGGCCGCTACTGCTTGTTGCAACCTAGTTCTCTGTTCAGTCATTCTTAGCCATGGTGAACAATCTCAAGCTCTCCTTATGTATCTTATCATCCTACCTTTTAAGTTTTGGTGTAAGCAATCCCAAGCGACCTTGTGAGCATAAGAGTTGTTGAGGAATTACGTTTGGAGATGAAATTAGGAATTGGGGACGATAAGAAATTGGACTGAGTGTACCCTTCTATCAAGCCCATAAGTATAGTATAACTATTAGAAACTTAACCATAACTGATGTGACAAATTAGAACCCTTGTAAATCGCATCCGTAACCGAGAAAGCATATTAAGTTCAATCACCTATAGGACTCCGAACCAGTAACTCAACATAGTGAACTTGAGGGATATAATAGAAATTCAACCGAACCGTTCGTATTAGAGAAACCAAATTAGAAACAAAATCACATTCCTATGTTCCCCCAAGTTACCTTATTAGGCACCCGTTTAGAATGCTTTACCTAATTTACTTCAACTTTTCACCTCATAATAGCATTTCTAATTCACCATTAAGAGCTAAGCTTCATTAATATAACAATTAGGAATTCCCTTTTTACTACCAGCCTTTAGCAACAAATTCGGCAAGTTTTTAGGGACCCAAATAAGGACTAGATTAACTATTAGGAAACATTATGACACCATTAATCATCTAAGGCAGTTGGGGAACAGTAGCACATAATAGATTGGAGGCCAATAGTACTACCATGACACATAAACTAGGTCAATAGTTAGGAATCCTTATAACCTCATGGGAACCCTTCAGTCAAAAATTCCTGGAACGTTACCATCAAGTAGTTTAGCAACCAAACTCATAATATAACCTTGTCTCACATCAAAACTAAATTCTTCCTTAGCGACACCGTCACTCAAATAAGATTGTTTAAGACCGTTAAATTAAGTATCCGAGAGCTTGTAACTTAGAACTTCTGACCAGTTAATTACCTCGATAAGAATAGTGGAATTCTAGCACCTATGCCTTAATGCTTCAGTATCGCAAAACCTATTAGGTGAATGCCTAAGATAACTACCTTTAGATGTCAGTAAATTAGGACCAGCCTATCAGAGTATACCAGTAGTCGCACCAGACCCTTGTAGGTTAAGTTTTAACTAGTGTAGCAGTTAAGGATTTCCGTTAGCACTGTCAGGCGCCAAGTCGAACCGTAGTTGCCTTTCCATTAGATGGATTTGAGACCAGAAACTCCGTTCCATGTTAGGTTGACCTTTCAGTTTAAGAATTCTTACAGTTGAACCATCTAGCTAAGAAATCAGTAGGATCAGTGCACCGCACGTTTGAGAGTTGTCATTCAGTTACCATTAGGCTAGTAATTCAATATTGTAGGCCAACTAGCCAGCCAGTTGAGGATTAGGTTTAAACTGCCATATTTTATTACTCTCCTGATGCCGACCAAGCTATATTACCACCTAAGATAATAACACTAGATACCAGCGGCATAGGGTCAACATTTTGTGTGGAACAAACCTTAAGCCAGACAGTAGAAGACACAACTTGATAAGGTTGACAAAGTAAGAGACTGTGCCAATATCACCAATTCCTGGAACATTCCTTTAGGTATATGTGCTATTTAACCAGACTTAAGTAACTAAGTTTGACCTTAGTCTTAGCCACCGGCGCCCCTCAGTATATTCGGACCCTTCCACTAGGAGACTGTTAGAAATTAGTTAGACATACCGGTGAGAAATCGTCAGTAGGTATTTGAGTGAGGATCCAGTTGTTCCAACCTGAGAGCTCTGACAGCAGAAGTAGAGATGTAGGACATCAGCCTGAACCCAATAGGAAACCAATCTTCAATTACCTTTCATTCGCTTTGAGATCCTCTTTCAGCCAGCTCATTGGACCAAGCAATGTTCAAATCTGCGTTCATAAGTCCTGGAACACTATGAACGTGTGTACGCTATGACTTGTCTGATTACGCGTCAGATGAGAAAATTCTCCTCGTACCTTAAATGACTTGTCAATCACATGTTATGCCTAAGTTCAATTAGGATTCAAACTTTTCCAAATTCCTTGAAGCCAATTAGTTACATTAATAGTGATTAATGTCACATTTAAGTAACCGCATTAGATATTTTCAGTTTTCCAGTTGTGTTATTGTCAAGAAAGATCTATCTGCGGAAGTTAATTATTCTTGAGAAGGTCAAGAATAATTTCAGTTCCATCTCCTACTCGTTGGGTGATGTGTCAATCAACATCCGTAACTGTTTTGATACAAATGACTTAGCTCAGTATCAAAAAACTCATTTAAACTTCGTGCACTCGAGTCTGCTAACTCAGTTCTCCAATATAATTAGTTGCCTATCTCTTCGTACCCTTTGCAATCAAATTCAGAATTAAGTTCGGAGTTATTCCCAACCCAGTAGAGATCAGTTGTTCTAGCGGAACCAGAGTTAAGGATTATAACCTGTCAGTTCCATCTCCTGAATTCATGTTAGATTAGCGTGTTAACCTTAAGTACCTTAGCCCGAACGCTTAAACCGGAACATTTCAATTCCAAGTCTAATTAACAGTAATTAGCATAAGTGTAAGAGTTACTTACTCGTTTGAAGTAATATACTTATCTCATCTGGAAACCCTTTTCCTACCCTTAGTGATCCGTTAAGATAATTCAGACAATCGTCCTAAGCTAAACCATTTAACTTGGCCCCAGCTTTGCAAGTTTATACTTTCGTGTGCAATCAACCAAGTGGAGAATCTGGTTACCGTATCCTAGTTTCACATTTTAGTCACCAGTAAAGGAAATTCAAACAAGATGAACCATCGACCTTGAGAGATAATCTAGACCTAACTGCATCTGCATGTTAGATGTGCAACTGCAATCACCGTGCTGTACCAGAATGGATTAAATTGTAGGTGGGATTTTATCGGATAACTATAGGTTCGTCTGCTCACGAGTCCAACTCATTTGCAGAAGAATCAGTAGTGTCTAGACGATTTTCCACTCGTTTATATTTCAATCGATTCTGGTGTATTTGGACAACACGTGGTACAGATGTACATTTGACGTTGTGCATACTAGTGTTCAGAAAGGAGAACGACAATATGACTGAGAAAATTTGGATATGGCAATAGTTGACACCAGGCCGGATACCGACTCTCTAAACCAGTTAGAATTGGAACTAATTCCATTAGGAATGGGAGAAATGTAGTAGTAGTAGTAAGTTGAATCAGAGTGCGCAGCACTGCAACTTTGAGAATGTGAGGATAACCTTTAGCCAATAACCTTGAGAGAGAGAAGTTTTATTCCAAGGGATTGAATGCTATAAACTGAAGAATAGACGAAGTGTAGTTTCAGATGCAAACATAAACAACCTACCCTGATGTGGAATAGAGAAGTTTGAATTTCGAGGACGAAATTTTTTTAAGGGGGGTAGATTGTAACATCCCTAAATTTTAATTAATAAAGGAATATTAATTAGAAGCAATTTTAGGACTTAAAGTGGGATTAAGTGAACAAATTTAGAGAAGGAATTATGGAACACTAATGCATTAAGTGGTAAATGGTGGAAGTAGGAGAAGGACAAGTTGGTAATTAAGCATTGTTATGTCTATAAGAACTAGCCAAGACCCTTGTTTCCATTCATTTTCCAATTCATCAGCAAAAGAAACCCACCCCTCTATACTCTCATCTTCTTCTTCACGCCAAAACACAAATCCCACTCCAACATCTTCAACTCTCAATTAAATGGGCATGCAATTGCATTTCTGAAAACCCCATGGGACTTAGAGTCTAGCAAGCTCAATCTTTCTTACTTCCTTCTCCACCTGGCCGAAAACCCATTTTTCTTGTACCAACCCTTGATTTCATCTTCTTCAGAATTTAAGGGAGGATTGTGAATGCTTGGAGCTTCACCTTCTCCTCCAAGAATCATTTCGATTATGTGGGTAAGAATCTAGCCTTAACCTATTTCCTTATTTTTCCCCAATCTGTGTTCCATTCTGACCCCAAGATGAATTTCGTCTTGCATGTGTCTGTTTGTGAGCTGGTGTTACTGAGGGTGTGGAGTTAAGTCAAGGATCTAGCAAAAAAATCTGCGTTTTGTGCTGCTGAATCGTGCTGTTCGCCGGGCGAGAGAGTGCTCGCTGCAGCGAGCATGACAGTAGCTCTAGAATCTGTCATTTTGTCATGTTCCCTTAGACTGCAACCTCTATCCAACCTTGGTAAGTGTTTCAATCGTTCTCTGGTTGTTCTCAGATGCAGTGATGTGTATCCATTTCCTTAACTTTAGAAATTCTCAAACATTCATAGATTCCTTTCTTGTGTTGCTTGTGAGTGCTTGGATTCTAAGACAAAGGAATTGGAGTTTGAGGATGCCGTTAAACCATTCCTCAACAGTCAGCACCATGGGAGGTCTTTACCACCATTTTTCGCACTCTTAAAGCTTTTGGGGTTTCATGTGAGTCTGGAATGGGAGCATTGGACTGTAGCAGAATTTTATGCAAGAGTAAAGCTTCCTATCAGGTGGGTTCTATAGGTTCTTAACCTTAGAAATTATTTTAGAAAGCTTAGTTTCCCCGAAATATGTTATGCATGCAAACATAGGTTATAGGAAATCAAATTAATGATAGAGCAAGAATAAACCCCAATTCTTGCTCCTGTATAATCTAATTTATATTATAAAATATGTTTAAACCAGTTGCATGGTGGCTGTAGGTGTATTTTAAGAAAAATCACATTTTAGCATAAACAGGACTCTGAACTGTCAAACTCGCCGCAGCGAGTAACTATGCGCCACAGCGAGTGTTGACATCCGTATAGCTCGCCAGGTGAGTCTTTGACTCGCCAGGGCGAGTGTTACAGGCCTGTCAGCACATAAACTCGCCGTAGCGAGTAGGAGCTTGCTGTAGCGAGTGTAGCAGGGACAGAACCTACATATTTTACCTTTTAAAATGTCACACACTCATTTTATGTCCGAATGCAACTGGGACTTTCAAGAACAAGTTTAATAGTGTAAAATAGATTATATAGTCAGAGGTTAACATGTATATTTAAATTTATCAGTAACATGCTTAGGATACCCTGGATGGGATATATTGGTTAAAACTACTTATACTCATTTAAAAAAATAAATGGCAGCTATATGCCGTGATTAAAGAATTCCTCTGAATTCTGATCATTTTATTATGTGAGCCAACGTCGGAATCCGAGCCTCTGTTTCGGTAGTACGCAGAGTCAGGCACCCGAGACCGGCTTGCCTCGGCGTGTCTTTGAAGAGTAATTGACAAGATTGATAAATGTGTTACACCTTTATTCATTGTTATTAATATTACTCTTAATTGTAAAACAGATTGAACTTATCCTATTACACTATCTAGGTTCCCCCGGCGTAGTCGCCATTAGGAGGGTAGTAGGACTCACTGAGGCTTAGTAGTCTCACCCCACTCCAAATCAATTTTTTTAGGTAAACAGGTTATTCGGAGCAAGGACCTGATGGGAGCCTGACAGTTGGAGCCGAGCTTGGATTGTCGGACTAGAAGATTTTTATTCTTCTCCTTGTTGTTATTTATCTTGTTTACTCAGAAACTCTTGTATCATTCCGCTGTATTTTCTACCAGTTTATCACAATGTAATTGAGACAAGTGTAACTTCTCTATTTATTCAGTAAAATTATTTTTACTCAGATCCATTTATTATGTCATAACTAAATATTCTAGATATTTTAGTTGGGGCGTTATACACTGATTCATCAATGCCACATTCATAACCATCCTTCAGAGCCTCTTGCTTCTTATTGAATTCATTAACCTTTTCCAAAGCTGCCTTTAACACAACATCTTCCTTCTCTTCTTCTGTAAGATCCTTCATAACAATCTTCCTAGCCTTTGGTTTCTTTGATGATATAGGAGCTGTAGTCTTCTGGGTTTTAGCAACCTTCTTCCCAGCAGGACTCTTTACAGCTTTTCTTTTGGCAGGATAGACTCTGGTTGGTTGTTCCAAAATCCTTGATTGTCTGATTGTCAACTTTGTAGGTTCTCCAGTACCTACCTCAGCACCTAGCTTTTTCAAGTAATCAGCATGTGCTTCTATTACTCTCTTAGCCTCACTATCACTGACATGCACAAACCTACATTCAGCAATGTCTTTCTCAGAATCTCTGATCAGCAGGGGGTGTGTTGGATGAACAATCTGGTTGTTTTTCACCAGTTTCAGGTACCTTAGAGTAGTGCTATTAACAAATTTAGAACTGAGCAGGAAGGAACCATATCCTGGGAGAAACGATGTGATAGTATCCAACAAACCACACTGTGCAAACATATGACTGAGTAGCCTTGGATGTCGTACAATAGATTTGGTAGAGAGAATAGAAAGAGCAAGATGATCAAAGATAAGCTTACCAATATCCAGAAAATTTCCTTTACCAATATGGAAAGTGAACAGCTTCTGGAGATTTGAAATTTGATCAGTACCTCCCAACTTGGTCAAGATGCTGTCAATCAAAATCTTGTAGATAACTTTGCAGTTGTTGGTCCATTCAAACTTGTCCTTGGGGTTAGCCTTAGGTTTGAATATAAATTCCTCAACATCATAACCAACTTCATCAGAATTTCTGATAATAAGACCACCACGATCTATCTTCAGAGCCTCACAGATATGACACAATCTGATAGAAATTCTGAATCCAGCCACAAACGATTCAATCTCTGTTGATATGAAAGGTTTCAATCCCATTTCCTCTGGAGTTTTACCTTGTAGTTCAGGTTTTTCTTCAACCATATCTTTGATTCTCTGAATGTACATATCTCTGTTGATAACTGATGCTTTCATCCAAAATTCTTTCACAAGTTCCGTATATGTTGGTCCATTCAATAAATCAAAGTAGTATTCCATTCCTTGTCTCTTGAACAGATCAACAACTTCATAGAAACCGTTTACTCTTAACCCTTCTAGATCAACAGGGTTTTCAATCGCAACATTTAGGTCATCATATTTGTAAGGACGTTGATCTTTAGCAAACTTGTCTGGGATAGATTTAGCAATGTCGATTATACAATCTTTAGGAATGATTGAAGCCATTGATGGAGTTTGGGGGTTAGGGTTTCTAATGAGAGAGAAAGAAATTGCTCTGAGTTTTAGAAGATGAAAGTGTAGGTTGTGAGAGAGCAAAAGTGTGAATGTGAACAGTTAGTGTGTTTAAATAGAAAGTTTCACGCAAAAACAAGTACAGACACGTAGGGGTAGTAGAGTATTTTACCTCAAATAGGAATTAGAAATGTTAATCATCATTAACCAACTTTTTTATCCTCTTGCAATAAGACACGTGTATCAAAAGATTATTTGAATAACTGACACGTAAGTGAGGGAAAATGAAAGAGTTTTTATAAAAGATTTTTCCTTACGCGCCGGAACTATTTTTCTTCTAACAGATTCTGATAGTTTATCAGAAGATGTTCTCATCACAACTTCTGATACAGAAGGTTCTGATGACTTCAGCTTCTGACTACTATTAGATTCTTACAAACACAAATTTTTCATTAGAGACTAAGTTAATCAGAGATCTCCATCATGTTCAGATTCTTTTTGATAAAATCAAAACGTTCAATAGCTAAAGGTTTTGTAAAGATATCAGCCCATTGATTTTCAGTTTCAATGAACTTGAGATCAATTACTCCTTTTTGAACATAGTCTCTGATAAAATGATGTTTAATCTCAATGTGCTTAGCTCTAGAATGTAAAATAGGGTTTTTAGAGAGGTGAATAGCTGCAGTGTTATCACAATATAAAGGAATATTGTTACTGCTTATTTGATAATCTTCCAATTGATATTTCATCCAAAGTAGTTGTGTACAACATTTAGCTGCTGATATGTATTCAGCTTCTGCTGTTGACATAGCTATGGTGGTTTGCCTTTTACTAGCCCATGAAATTAAATTCTCACCAATGAACTGACAGTTGCCACTGGTGGATTTTCTTTCAATTCTATCACCAGCATAGTCAGCATCACAGAATCCAATCAGCTTGTAGTCATTGGATTTCTGATACAGTAATCCAATGTTACAAGTTGCTTTCAAATACCTGAAAATCCTTTTCACTGCTGTGAAATGGGATTCTCTAGGATCTGATTGAAATCTTGCACACAAGCATACGCTGAATAAAATATCAGGTCTTGATGCAGTTAGATAAAGAAGAGATCCAATCATACCTCGGTAGAGCTTCTGATCAACTTTGCCTTCAGATTCTTCTTTGCTTAAGCTTGATGTAGGATGCATTGGAGTGTTCATGGGTTTGCAATCTTCCAAATTGAATTTCTTCAGAAGATCTTTTATATATTTTGATTGATGAATGAATGTTCCTTTCTTTGTTTGATTTATCTGAATTCCAAGAAAGAACTTCAATTCTCCCATCATGCTCATCTCAAATTCATCCTGCATAAGCTTAGAGAAATTCTTGCACAAAGTGGCATTAGTTGATCCAAAGATGATATCATCAACATAAATTTGAATTATTAAAATGTCTTTCTTTAGTGTTTTTCTGAATAACGTATTGTCAACTTGCCCTTTTTCAAAACCATTGTTGACTAAGAAAGTACTCAGTCTCTCATACCAAGCTCTGGGAGCTTGTTTGAGTCCATAGAGCGATTTCTTTAGTCTAAACACATGATCTGGATTTGCCAAATCCTCAAATCCAGGTGGTTGTTTGACATATACTTCTTCAGAAATAACACCATTAAGAAATGCATTTTTAATATCCATTTGATAAAGAGTGATATCATTATTAACTGCATAAGATAAAAGTAACCTGATTGCTTCCAGTCTTGCTACTGGAGCATAGGTTTCAGTGAAGTCAATTCCTTCTTGTTGACTATATCCTTGTGCAACAAGTCTTGCTTTATTTCTTGTAACTTCACCTTGCTCATTCAATTTGTTTCTGTATACCCATTTTGTTCCAATAATGTTCTTGTGCTTAGGTTTGGGTACCAGATCCCAAACATCATTTCTCTTGAATTGATTTAACTCTTCTTCCATAGCAACTATCCAAGCATCATCTGAGAGAGCTTCATTTTTTGTCTTTGGTTCAATCAAAGATACTAATCCAAACAATGATTCTTCATCTCTGAAGTTTGACCTTGTTTTTCTTGGACTATTCTTGTTTCCAAGGATAAGCTCTTCAGGAAGTGATGATTTGTACTTGAATGTATTTCTTGGAATCTCTGTTGCTTCAGAGTTGTCTTCATTTGTTTGATGTTCTTGAGCAGTATCAGAAGGTGTAGCTTCTTGAGTTTCAGAATCTTCTACAGGTTCTATGTAGTTGTCATACTCTGGAGCTTCATCTTCTGATTCATCAGAACCTGACAAATCTTTAACAGGCTCTGACTTTTTATCATCAGGCTCCTTATCATCAAACTTTACGTGCATTGATTCCTCCACTGTATTAGTTTCATAATTATACACTCTGTATGACTTAGAGCGTTCGGAGTATCCAATGAAGATACCCTTACAGGCTTTAGAGTCAAATTTCTTAAGATGGACTTTATTATTTAGAATGTAACATGTACAACCAAATTGATGAAAATAAGAAATATTGGGTTTTCTTCCCTTAAAGAGTTCATATGTTGTTTTGTTCAAAATAGGTCTTATATAGATTCTATTCTGAATATAACAAGCAGTGTTAACAACTTCTGCCCAAAAGAATTTTGCTAAATTATTTTCATGCATCATGGTGCATGCCATTTCTTGTAAAGATCTATTCTTTCTCTCTACAACTCCATTTTGTTGTGGAGTTCTAGGAGAAGAGAATTCATGGAGGATTCCATGTTCTTCACAAATTTTTTCAAAAGGTTCATTTTCAAATTCACCACCATGATCACTTCTTACTTTCAAAATCTTGGAATCTTTTTCATTTTGAATTTGGGTACAGAAGATGCTAAACACTTCATATGTGTCATCTTTAGTTCTCAGAAATTTAACCCAAGTCCATCTACTATAATCATCCACAATGACTAATCCATATTTCTTACCATTGATTGAAGCAGTGCTAACTGGTCCAAATAAATCAATGTGTAAGAGTTCTAAGGGTCTGGTAGAAGAGACAATGTTCTTGTTTTTAAAAGAACTTTTGACAATTTTTTCTTTTTGACAGGAACCACAAAGTGAGTCTGAGTGATATTTTATTTTTGGAAGACCTCTGACAAGATTGTCCTTACTAAGCTTAGAGATTAACCTCCAGTTAGCATGACCCAATCTTTTGTGCCAGACCCATTTTTCATCACTCAGTGTCAAGAGACAAAGCACTTGTTGTTCCTTTAAATCAGAAAAATTGACTTTGTAAACATTGCCTTTTCTATTTCCCTTAAAGACAACAGATTGATCAGAGTTTCTGATTACAGTACATGAATCGTTATTAAACATAACATCATAATTACTATCACACAATTGACTTATGCTAAGTAAATTATGATGTAGTCCATCTACCAACCAAACATCAAAAATTGACAAAGAAGAATTACCAACTGTACCTATACCAATGATCTTTCCCTTCTGGTTGCCACCAAACCCTACTGTTCCTCCCTCTTGCTGATTCAAGGTGTGGAACAAGAGTCTAGATACCATGAGCTTTCTTTTCTTCTTTGGGTGCATACCTGCAGCATACACTATTTTAGATTTTGGTACCCATACTCTAATGGGTCCATTTTGGTTAGTTTTGAGAATCTTATTCTTCTTGTTAGAGTATTCAGAAGATCTGGAGTCAACTGAGCCTTTAGAAAATGATTTAGGCTTATGTTGTCTCTGAGACTTTCCTCTTTAGTGTGTCAAAGAACCAGTTACCAAGTTTGCTTTAGAAGTACTAGTGCCCCGCTTATCAACAGGCTTTGGTACTCTGACAGCTTTAACTTGAGTAGACATGGGTACTGATGTGAGGGGAACCTGGGTTTTAGAAGACCTAGGTTCTGAAGATGAGTTATCTTCTGATACCTTATCTTGTGGTTCCAAGGTCACAAGAGTACCAGACACAGTCAGAGGTTCTGATGTACCCTTAGTAAAGTTTGAATAAGATTCAGAAGGTGACTTGCTTAACAAGACATGTTTGTTTGATTTTCCCACATCAGAAGATGTAAGAGAACCAAGTCCTTGTCTTTTATAATAATTGCTAAGCCCACCATGAATTACGGAAGTTACCCTAGTTTTGTCTATGTTATGGTGAACAAACTCTTGAAGAGAGATTTCATACTCATCATAGGGTTTGTGACATGTTCTACATCCAGTCTCAAGCACTTTAATTGTTTTAAGAGATTTTTGATAGTTTGCTTGAGTCTGGTTGAGATTGTCATTGAGCAGCTTCAATTTTTATTTACAAAAATCTAGCTCACTTGACTTTTCCATGTATTTCACCATAGCATCTTTCAAAGTTTTAGCCATCTGAGTACTAGTCATTTTAGATATTACCTCATCAACATCTTCTGTGTCAGACTCTGAATCACTTTCATTGTCTGATTCACCAGTGGCCATAAGCGCTAGGTTTGCTTCCTCAGAGTCTTCATCCTCAGATAGTTCATTAATATCCTCCCAAGTTGCCATCAAATTTTTCTTGGCTTTGTTCTTGATTGTACTTTTTCTTCCTTTACCCTTGGAGTTGAGTTCAGGACAATCAGCCATAAAGTGTCCAGGCTTGTGACAATTGAAACAATTTTTTGTATCATCCTTCTTCTCTCTGCTGGTGTTGTTTCTTGATCCAGATCCTCTGCTTGAAAAATTTTTGCCCTTCCTTACTGACCACTTTTGAAACTTCTTGGACAAGAGTGCAAAAACATCATCATCTGATCCATCTTCTTGGTCATCTATGAAAGATTCCTCTGCTTCAGATTCTACAACTTTGGCTTTCAGAGCCTTAGATGAAACTGAAATGGATGACAAGGCCACAGATTTTAGTTTCCTCTGAGGCTCATCAGAAGATAGTTCAATCTCATGACTCATGAGTGAACTTATCAATTCCTCCAAGCCAAGTGTGTCCAAATCTTTAGCTTCCTGAATAGCTGTTACCTTAGGCCTCCACCTTGAAGGTAAGCTTCTCAGAATCTTTCTTACATGATCAGAAGTTGTATAGCTTCTCTTTAGAACTTGGAGACCAGCCACTAGAATTTTGAACCTAGAATACATAGATTCAATATTCTCATCATCCTTCATTCTAAAGAGTTCATATTGTTGGATCAAAAGAGTAGCCTTTGCCTCTTGAACTTGTTTGTTTCCTTCATATGTGGAGCATAAGGAGTCATAAATACTTTTGGCAGTGGATTTGTCTGTGATCTTGAGATATTCATCATGAGTTATACAACCAATAAGAAGATCCTTGACTTTGTGGTGTTTCTTGTATAACTTCTTGTCTGTAGGATTGAACTTCTTTCTTTCTTCAACAGATAACTTTCCCTTTTCATCAAGTCCTTTGAAAGTTACCCCTTCTTCAACCAAGTCCCAAAGCTCATCATCTAAACCAATAAGATGACTGTAGATTCTGTCTTTCCACCAGGAAAAGGTAGAAGCATCTCCATTGAACTTTGGTGCTTTGTTGTTTGTCTTATCCTCAACAACATCATAGTCATAAGAAACTGTTTTCATACTCCCACTTGCAGCTGCGTCAGTCATAGTGTTTTTCAACAAGAAACTGTCTCACTGTTAGGTGATTAAAACATAACCGGGCTCCTGATGCCAATTGAAGGTGTGAAAAACACAAGAAGGGGAGGTTGAATTGTGTTTTGGGTAGTTTGAAAATTTCTTCAAAGTTATAGAAACTTATCAGAGTTTGCAGCGGTTTAGAAATCAAAACACAATTAATCAGAACTTTGAAGGTAGAGAGAAAGAGAGAAAGATAGAGACAGAGATTTTATACCGGTTCCTCTCACAAACCGAGAGTACGTCCAGTCCTCTTGTACTACCAAGAGAGTTCACTATAATCACCAAAGATTACAAATGCTCAAGCACACTTGCAAGAGACTTCCAATGCTCAAGTAACACTTACAAGAGACTTCCTAATGCTTAAGCACGCATGCAAGAGACTTCCAAATACAAATATAAGAAAAACAGAGTCTGAACAATTGATATACAAATCAATGTTCAGTTACAGATAAATACAACTTTGATACAAGACTTAACTTAGAATCTTAATACAAAAATTCTAAGGCACAACTAATGAATTAACAGAAGCTGAAGCTGGAGTCTTGGATTTGAATATGAGTTCAAGTTGTATTTGAAGTTTTGTGCTTTAGGATGATTTTGGCAGAGTAACAGCTCGTTCAAATTGTTCAATAATGTCGTATCCTAAAACTTCAAACCTGCTCCTATTTATACACGAAGGTGGAGCGTATTTGATTTGATTTTGATGCGGTGAGATTGTGTCAGCTGTAGATAGTACCATTTTTAACCAAATCAGGTAACCTTGAATACGATCAATCTTGGGGATAACGTTTTAGCCAAATCCGGTAAAGAGTTCGCACAATAGTGCTAACGTCACTATCATGTGGATAAGATTGATTCTATCAGCTTTTGGAATGTCAGGGGATGATGATGATATCCAATCATGATTGCAGGGAATGTTCTTCTGACAAAACGGCTCTCACTACACTTATCAGAGTCTGATATTTTCAATCTTCAGAGTCTGATATCTAGCTTCTGATGTGAATGGATGTTGCATCTTCTGATGAATCACGACATGGTCAGAATTTGCTTGACACATCAGAACTTCCAATGTGCTTCTAGGAAATCTAAAAATTAACTTGTATATATGCACACTTGGATCAAATAATCAGTATACCCTATTGTATATTAATACTCTTGTTATCATCAAAACTTAATTAGGTCATGTCAGAACCTCTTTTGTTCCAACAGCCCGACCTAAAAAGCAAAGCGCCGACTAATTTTGATATTTTCTTTATTTTAAAAAACAAATTAAACTAAATCCAAGTTATATTTCTCAACAAATCTCCAAAAAGGTAATTCGCATCCCTATATTTTCTCACATAATTCCTCAAACAACAATATTTTCCTCTTTATCCTCGTCAAACAAACAAATCTGGAACAAATAATCTCATCCTAATCCAATAAGTTTTTGTCATATTATTATTTTTATTACTAGCGGCCTTCTGTGCTCGTTTGTGTGATTGACATTCTCTAGTGTGCTAATATAGATAACTGCTTAATCTCTTTTTTTATCGTGCTTAATTAATTGATAACTACTTAACCTCCTTTTTTGTTGTGCTTAGTTATTAAGAAGAAAAAAAAAGATTTTATTTTTACTAAAAAAAAGTTTGTTAACCTTCTTTTTTGTTGTGATTAGTTATTAAGAAGAAGAAAAAAATGTTTTTTTTTTTACTAAAAAAAACTGAAAACCTACTTTTACGTGGAACTTATTTTTCAACATATACAAATATTTGAATAGAGTGAAGGTGTAACACCCGTATTTATCTATTTTATTTTTAATTAGAGTTAATTAGTCTTTTTATAGTATTTTATAGTGAGTTAGTAATTAATTAAGAATTGTGGCTATTTTGGGAAAGAGTAGTGTTTTGAGTAGGATAAGTTTTATTAGAATTATAATGATAAGAATTGGGCTTGAGTGTTAATGGGCCTAAGTTAGCAAGAGGGATATTATTGTCTTTGGCTAAGCTAAGATTAGGTTAGAGTTATGGGAATAGAGAGAGAACTCATAACTTAAGAAAAATAGAAAAGAGGTAGAAAGAGAAGTTGAAGAGAAGGAGGTAGAGGGGAAGATTAGAGAAAGCTCTAGAGAAGGAGAAGAATCAGAATTTCATCAATTCCAAGGTTAGAGAGTAGTTTATAATTCATGTGAGATGATCAAAGAGGGGGGAGATGACTATTCTCCACACCCAAACCCTCTCATCTCTTTGGTGGGTTATGGAATCAAGGGAATGTGATTTAATGAATTTCTGTGCTATTGCATGATGTTACTATGTTATTACATGATCCTAATTGCTATTTCAATCATTAATTTCGTGTGTTATATGAAAATTGTTTTCATTGATATTTGAAAATGGGTTTTGAATAAAATGAGGAAAAATCTCTACTTTCTACTTGAAATGATGTT
This sequence comes from Trifolium repens, assembly GCA_030408175.1. Lineage (NCBI taxonomy): Eukaryota > Viridiplantae > Streptophyta > Magnoliopsida > Fabales > Fabaceae > Trifolium > Trifolium repens. The sequence continues at coordinate 22,141,927 of CP125840.1, forward strand.
TGATGATGTTAGAACTTGTATTTCTAGGTCTATAGATGATATGTATGCTTAAATGTGATAGCTTTAAGGGTTTATAACATGAAAAATGTGATTTTTATGTGATTTTATGTCCAACCCGTGAACAGAGCACGAATTCTGGGTACGCTCGCTAGCTCTTCGCCAAGCGACTCATGCTGTTCTTGCTAGAAACCCAGAAATTCATCTGCTCACTTAGCGAGGAGTAGCGAGTGTTAGCGAGTAGCTCACCAGGACTCGCCAGATGGGGGTTACAGTCTGTGTCTCCTTCGCCAATCCTCTCCAGATGCTCGCTTAGCGAACATAGCTTAATTTTGAGAAATTTCTTTAGCTTGTTTGATGATTATGAGCTTATAACATGATTATGTTGGAACAAAAGAGGTTCTGATATGACCCAATTAAGTTTTGATGATAACAAAAGTGTTAATGTACAATAGGGTATACTAATTATTTAATCCAAGTGTGCAGATATTCAAGTTAATTTTTATATTCATTGGAAGCACATTGGAAGCTCTGATATGGCAAAGCAAACTCTGATCAGAACTTCAAGCCATCAGAAGATGCGTATGTGATTCATCAGAGGATGCAAGTTTTACTCATCAGAAGATACATATCAGACTCTGATAAGAGCAGTGAGAGCCGTTTTGTCAGAAGAACATTCTCTGCATCAATGATTATACTCTGACATTCCAAAAGCTGAAGGAATCAATCTTATCCACAGAATAGTGACGTTTGTACTATTGTACGAACTCTTTACCTGATTTGGATAAAACGTTTTCCCCAAGATTGATTGTATACAAGGTTACCCGATGTGGTTAACAATGGTACTATCTACAGCTGGCGCAATCTGACTGCATCAAATTCGAATCAAACACGCTCCACCTTCATCTATAAATTGGAGCAAGTTTGAAGCTTTGGGATACGATACTTGAACAATTTAAAAAGAGCTGTTACTCTGCTAAAATCATCCTAAAGCACAAAACTGCAAATACAACTTGAACTCATATTCAAAATCCAAGACTCCAGCTTCAGCTTCTGTTAATTCATTAGTTGAACCTTAGAATTTTGTATTAAGATTCTAAGTTAAGTCTTGTTTCAAAAGTTGTATTTATTTTGTAACTGAACATTGATCTTTATATCAATTGTTCAGACTCTGTTTTTCTTACACTTGTGTTTTGAAGTCTCTTGCCTGTGTGCTTGAGCATTAGGAAGTCTCTTGTTTGTATACTTGAGCATTGGAAGTCTCTTGCTTGTGTGCTTGAGCAATTGTAATCTTTGGTGATTATAGTGAACTCTCTTGGAAGTACAAGAGGACTAGACGTACTCTCGGTTTGTGAGGGGAACCAGTATAAAAATCTCTGTCTCTATCTCTCTCTCTTTCTCTCTACCTTCAAAGTTACTCTTTCTCTCTGATAAGTTTTCCATAACTTAGAAGAAAATTTCAAATTACCCAAAACACAATTCAACCCCCCCTTCTTGTGTTTTACACACCTTCAATTGGCATCAAGAGCCTGGTTCTGTTTTCTAATCACCTAACAGTGAAACAGTTTCTAGTTGAAAAACACTATGACTGAAGGAACTCCAAGTGTGAGCATGAAAGCAGTTCCTCATGACTATGATGTTGAAGAGAAGTCAAGCTACAAAGCACCAAAGTTCAATGGAGATGCATCTACCTTTTCCTGGTGGAAAGATAGAATCTACAGTCATCTTATTGGTTTAGATGATGAGCTTTGGGACTTGGTTGAAGAAGTGGTAACTTTCCAAGGACTAGATGAAAAGGGAAGGCTATCTGTTGAAGAAAGAAAGAAGTTCACTCCTACAGACAAGAAGCTTTACAAGAAACATCACAAAGTTAAGGATCTTCTCATTGGGTGTATAACTCATGATGAATACCTCAAGATCACAGACAAATCCACTGCCAAGAGCATCTATGACACCTTGTGTTCCACATATGAAGGGAACAAACAGGTTCAAGAGGCAAAGGCTACTCTTCTGATCCAACAGTATGAACTCTTTAGAATGAAGGATGATGAGAATATTGAATCAATGTATTCTAGGTTCAAAATTCTTGTGGCTGGTCTCCAAGTTCTAAAGAGAAGTTATACAACCTCTGATCATGTAAGGAAGATTTTGAGAAGCTTACCTTCAAGGTGGAGGCCTAAGGTAACAGCTATTCAAGAAGCTAAAGATTTGGACAAACTTGGCTTGGAAGAATTGATAAGTTCACTCATGAGTCATGAGATTGAACTATCTTCTGATGAGCCTCAGAAGAAGCTAAAATCTGTGGCTTTGCCATCTATTTCAGTTTCATCTAAGGCTCTGAAAGCCAAAGTTGTAGAATCTGAAGCAGAGGAATCTTCCATAGATAATCAAGAGGAAGGATCAGATGATGATTTCTTTGCACTCTTGTCCAAGAACTTTCAAAAGTGGTCACTAAGGAAGGGCAAAAATTTTCAAGGCAGAGGATCTGGATCAAGAAACAACACCAGCAAAGGGAAGAAGGATGACACAAAAAATTGTTTCAATTGTCATAAGCCTGGACACTTCATGGCTGATTGTCCTGAACTCAACTCCAAGGGTAAAGGAAGAAAGAGTACGATCAAGAACAAAGCCAAGAAGAGTCTGATGGCAACATGGGAGGATATTAATGAACTATCTGAGGATGTAGACTCTGAGGAAGCAAACCTAGCGCTTATGGCCATTGGTGAGTTAGACGATGAAAATGATTCAGAGTTTGATACTGACGACATTGATGAGGTAATATCTAAAATGTCTAGTACTCAAATGACCAAAGCTTTGAAAGATGTAATGGTGAAGTACATGGAAAAGTTGAGTGAGTTAGATTTTTGCAAACAAAAAATGAAGCTACTCAATGAAAATCTCACCCAGACTCAAGCAAACTATCAAAAATCTCTTAAAACAATTAAGGTGCTTGAGACTGGATGCAGAACATGTCACAAACCTTATGACGAGTATGAAATCTCTCTACAAGAGTTTGTTCACCATAACATAGATAAAACTAGGGTAACTTCCGTAATTCATGGTGGACTTAGCAACTATTACAAAAGACAAGGACTTGGTTCTCTTACATGTCCTGATGTAGGAAAATCAAGTAAACCTGTCTTGTTGAGCAAGTCACCATCAGAATCTTATTCAAACTTTACTAAGGGTACATCAGAACCTCTGACTGTGTCTGGTACTCTTGTGAGCTTGGAACCACAAGATAAGGTATCAGAAGATGACTCATCTTCTGAACCTAAGTCTTCTAAAACTCAGGTTCCCCTCACATCAGTACCCATGTCTACTCAAGTTAAAGCTGTCAAATTACCAAAGCCTGTTGATAAGCGGGGCACTAGTACTTCTAAAGCAAACTTGGTAACTGGTTCTCTGACACACTCAAGAGGAAAGTCTCAGAGACAACATAAGCCTAAACATTTTTCTAAAGGCTCTGTTGACTCCAGATCTTCTGAGTATTCTAACAAGAAGAATAAGATTCTCAAAACTAACCAAAAAGGACCCATCAGAGTATGGGTACCAAAATCTGAAATAGTGTATGCTGCAGGTATGCACCCAAAGAAGAAAAGAAAGCTCATGGTATCTGGACTCTGGCTGCTCACGTCACATGACAGGAGACAAGCTATTATTCCACACCCTGAATCAGCAAGAGGGAGGAACAGTAGGGTTTGGTGGCAACCAGAAGGGAAAGATCATTGGTATAGGTACAGTAGGTAATTCTTCTTTGTCAATTTCTGATGTTTGGTTAGTAGATGGACTACATCATAATCTACTTAGCATAAGTCAATTGTGTGATAGTAATTATGATGTTATGTTTAATAAGGATTCATGTACTGTAATCAGAAACTCTGATCAATCCATTGTCTTTAAGGGAAATAGAAAAGGCAATGTGTACAAAGTCAATTTTTCTGATTTAAAGGAACAACAAGTGCTTTGTCTTTTGACACTGAGTGATGAAAAATGGATCTGGCATAAAAGATTGGGTCATGCTAACTGGAGATTAATTTCTAAGCTTAGCAAGGACAATCTTGTCAGAGACCTTCCAAAAATAAAATATCACTCAGACTCACGTGGTTCCTGTCAAAAAGGAAAATTGTCAAAAGTTCTTTTAAGAACAAGAACATTGTCTCTACTACTAGACCTTTGGAACTCTTACACATTGATCTTTTTGGACCAGTTAGCACTGCTTCAATCAATGGTAAGAAATATGGATTAGTCATTGTAGATTATTATAGTAGATGGACTTGGGTTAAATTTCTGAGAAATAAAGATGATACATATGAAGTGTTTAGCATCTTCTGTACCCAAATTCAAAATGAAAAGGATTCCAAAATTTTGAAAGTAAGAAGTGATCATGGTGGTGAGTTTGAAAATGAACCTTTTGAAAAATTTTGTGAAGAACATGGAATTCTCCATGAATTCTCTTCTCCTAGAACTCCACAACAAAATGGAGTTGTAGAGAGAAAGAATAGATCTTTACAAGAAATGGCACGCACCATGATGCATGAAAATAATTTAGCAAAATTCTTTTGGGCAGAAGCTGTTAACACTGCTTGTTATATTCAGAATAGAATCTATATAAGACCTATTTTGAACAAAACAACATATGAACTCTTTAAGGGAAGAAAACCCAATATTTCTTATTTTCATCAATTTGGTTGTACATGTTACATTCTGAATAACAAAGTCCATCTTAAGAAATTTGACTCTAAAGCCTGTAAGGGTATCTTCATTGGATACTCTGAACGCTCTAAGTCATACAGAGTGTATAATTCTGAAACTAACACAGTGGAAGAATCAATGCACGTAAAGTTTGATGATAAAGAGCCTGATGATAAAAAGTCAGAGCCTGTTAAAGATTTGTCAGGATCTGATGAGTCAGAAGATGAAGCTCCAGAGTATGATAACAACACAGAATCTGTAGAAGACTCTGAAGCTCAAGAAGATGCACCTTCTGATGCTGCTCAAGAACATCAAACTATTGATGATAACTCTGAAGAATCTAATATTCCAAGGAACACATTCAAATACAAATCATCACATCCTGAAGAGCTCATTCTAGGAAACAAGAATAGTCCAAGAAAAACAAGGTCAAACTTCAGAGTTGAAGAATCATTGTTTGGATTAGTTTCCTTGATTGAACCCAAGACAACAAATGAAGCTCTCTCAGATGATGCTTGGATAGTTGCAATGGAAGAAGAGTTAAATCAATTCAAGAGAAATGATGTATGAGATCTGGTACCCAAACCAAAGCATAAGAACATTATTGGAACAAAATGGGTATACAGAAACAAATTGAATGAACAAGGTGAAGTCACTAGGAACAAAGCCAGACTTGTTGCACAAGGATACAATCAACAAGAAGGAATTGACTTCACTGAAACATATGCTCCAGTAGCAAGACTGGAAGCAATCAGGTTACTTTTATCCTATGCAGTCAATAATGGTATTACTCTATATCAAATGGATGTGAAAAGTGCATTTCTAAATGGTGTCATTTCTGAAGAAGTGTATGTCAAACAACCTCCTGGATTTGAAGATTTAACAAATCCTGATCATGTGTTTAGACTAAAGAAGTCACTCTATGGACTCAAACAAGCTCCCAGAGCTTGGTATGAGAGATTGAGTACTTTCTTGGTTGACAATGGTTTTGAAAAAGGACAAGTTGACAATACACTTTTCAAGAAGACCCTTAAGAAAAACATTTTGATCATTCAAATATATGTTGATGATATCATTTTTGGATCAACTAATGCCACTCTTTGCAAGAACTTTTCTAAGCTTATGCAGGATGAGTTTGAAATGAGTATGATGGGAGAATTGAAGTTCTTTCTTGGTATTCAAATAAATCAAACAGAGAAAGGAACATTCATTCATCAATCCAAATATATAAAGGATCTTCTGAAAAAGTTCAACTTAGAAGATTGCAAACCCATGAATACTCCAATGCATCCTACATCAAGTCTAGGCAAAGAAGAGTCTGAAGGCAAAGTTGATCAGAAGCTGTATAGAGGTATGATTGGATCTCTTCTTTATCTAACTGCCTCAAGACCTGACATTTTATTCAGTGTCTGTTTGTGTGCAAGATTTCAATCAGATCCTAGAGAATCTCATCTCACTGCTGTGAAGAGAATCTTTAGGTATTTGAAAGCTACTTGTAACATTGGATTACTGTATCAGAAATCCAATGACTACAAGTTGATTGGATTCTGTGATGCTGACTATGCTGGTGATAGAATTGAAAGAAAATCCACCAGTGGTAACTGCCAGTTCATTGGTGAGAATTTAATTTCATGGGCTAGTAAAAGGCAAACCACCATAGCTATGTCAACAGCAGAAGCTGAATACATATCAGCAGCTAAATGTTGTACACAACTACTTTGGATGAAATATCAATTGGAAGATTATCAAATCAGCAGTAACAATATTCCTTTATATTGTGACAATACTGCAGCTATTCACCTCTCTAAAAACCCTATTTTACATTCAAGAGCTAAGCATATTGAGATTAAACATCATTTTATCAGAGACTATGTTCAAAAAGGTGTAATTGATCTCAAGTTCATTGAAACTGAAAATCAATGGGCTGATATCTTTACAAAACCTTTAGCTGTTGAACGTTTTGATTTTATCAAAAAGAATCTGAACATGATGGAAATCTCTGATTAACTTAGACTCTGATGAAAAATTGAGTTTGTGAGAATCTATTAGTAATCAGAAGATGAAATTGTCAGAACCTTCTGTATCAGAAGTTGTGATGAGAACATCTTTTGACAAACTATCAGAATCTGATTAGAAGGTAAATAGTTCTGGCGCGGAAGTAAAAATCTCTTGTAAAAACCCTTTCGTTTTCTCAAACTTACGTGTCAGTTATTTAAATAATCCTCTAATACACATGTCTTGTTGCAAGAGGATAAAGAAGTTGGTTAATGATGATTAGCATTTCAAATTCCCATTTGTGGTAAAATACTCTACTACCCCTGTGTATGTGTACTTGTTTTTGCGCGTAAGTTTCTATTTAAACACACTAACTGTTCACATTCACACTTTTGCACTCTCACAACCTACACTTTCATTCTTCTAAAACACAGAGAAATTTCTTTCTCCCTCCTTAGAAACCCTAACTTCCAAATCTCATCCATGGCTTCTTCTTCTACATTAAGTGTTAAAGCATGCATGGTTTTACCAAGAGAATCCAACCCCACTGAGTTTGCTAAGGATCAACGATCATACAAATATGATGAACTAATGGTAGCGATTGAGAATCCCGTTGATCTTGAAAGTATTAGAGTAAACGGTTTTCCTGAAGTTGTTCATCATTACAAAAGACAAGGGTTGGAGTACTACTTTGATGTGTTAAATGGACCAACGTACACAGAGCTTGTTAAGGAATTCTGGATGAAAGCTTCTGTCATCACAAGAGATGTACATAATAGGAAGATCAGGGAGATGGTTGAAGAGAATCCTGAACTGAGAGAAAAAACCCCAGAGCAAATGGGATTGAGACCTTTTGTTTCTACAGAGATTGAATCATTTGTGGCTGGATTCAGAATCTCCATCAGACTTTGCCACATTCTTGAGGCTCTGAAGCTAGAGCGTGGTGGTTTAGTACTCAAACACTCTGATGAAGCTGGTCCTGATGTGGAGGAATACATTTTTAAACCTAAGGCTGACCCTAAGGACAAGTTTGAATGGACCAACAACTGCAAGATCATCTACAGGATTTTAATTGACAGTGTTCTGCCCAAATTGGGAGGTACTGATCAAATATCTAGTCTCCAGAAGTTGTTCACTTTTCATGTTGCTAAAGGAAGCTTTCTGGATGTTGGTAAGCTTATTTTTGATCATCTATGTGTATCTATTATCTCTAGCAAAGCTATTGTTCGACATTCAAGACTACTTAGCCACATGTTTGCACAGTGTGGTTTGTTGGATGCTACACACCTTACCTTCCAGGCTTAGGTACCTTTCTGCTAAGTTCTAAGATTGTGAATAGTACTACCTTAAGGTACTTAAGGCTGGTGAAGAATAATCAAATAGTTCATCCAACACACCCTATGCTACTCAGAGACTCTGAGAAGGGCATTGGTGAATGTTGGCTTGTACATGTCAGTGATAGTGAAGCCAAGAGGGTTATAGAGGCACATGCTGAGTTCATGAACAAGCTAGGAGCTGATGTAGGAGATGGACAACCTACAAAGCTAACGGTTAGACAAACAAGGCTTTTGGAACAACCTCTCAGACTTGAACCAGTCAAGAGAAAAGCTACCAAGAGTCCTGCTGGGAAGAGGGCTGCTAAGACTCAGAAAACTACAGCTCCAAGATCCTCAAAGAAACCAAGGGCTAGGAAGCCTGCATTGATGGATCTTACAGAAGAAGAAAAGGAAGAAGCTGTGATTCAGGCAGCATTGGCAAAAGTTGCAGAGTTTAACAAAAAGCAAGAGGCTCTGAAGGATAGTTATGATTGTGGTATTGAAGAGTCTGCTTTTGACAACATGCATAAGAAGCTTCCTAAAAGGAATGATCCTCATAATCTGCTGGCACAACAGACTCTGTATGGAAATGAAACTGGTAAGTTCTCTAATTTTATTGGAGGCGGCAAAGGAGTTAGAAATTATTTCAAAAGACTTCAATTCCCTTCTGAAATCAGAGTTAAACATGCTTTTGATAAGATTTTAAAAGGAGTTCATTCTGAGAAAGACAATGTTCTTTCTGAGAATCAACCAACATCAGAGCAGTTTAACCTCATCCTATCTAACCCATCAGAATCTCAAGCTAATATTATATGCAATGATGCAGCACAAGCTTCAACAAGTACTGCACCTATCATTCAAAATCTGGATGAAGATTCTGATAAAACACCATCACCACCTCCTGAAATCCCTGTCACAGAAACTCTACCAAACTCTGAGAATGTTCAACCTGTAAACACTCAAGAAAAACCAACAACACCACAGCCAGAAAATACACAACCAGAAAATGACCCACAGCCAGAGAATGAAACCCAACCAGACAATAAACAACCAGAAAATGAACCCCCACCAGTACATACTCCATCAGAACATGACCATCAAAAATCACCAGAACCTCATCAAGATCAAGTGTCTGAGACCCTTCACTCTGATGAACATGCTCATGAGAAATCCCCACATCATGTGGCTATGGATAACTCATGTGACTTATCTACACCCATTAAGAAACATGTTCAACAAATCAATGAGACCTTGCATCTTGAAATTGCTCAGAAAACCCCTCCTGACCAATCCAATCACCTCAAAACCCTGATGCAGGATCTTTCTATGGACTGCATTTATATTCCACCTCATTTACCTTCCAGAATTATGAATGAACCCCTAGAGCAAACCCAGGATGATATCACTAGCTTTCTGCAAGCTGTTGACAAGAACATTAGAAGAATGTCCAGCGCCATTCCTAACAGGTCTATTGAAACAGCACATATCAACAAAGAGTGTGACCTTATGGAACAGAATCTGGTGTATATGATCAGATCAGTAAGAGAAGCTTACACCAGGGATCTAAACATCATAAATGAGATAGCAAGGAAGGAAGAGGAAGAAAGGCGTGAAAGAGAAAGGTTGGAAGCTGAGGAGAGGGAAAAGAAAAGATTGGAGGATGAACGCATTGAAAGGGAAAGGCAAGAAGCTGAGCAAGCTAGGCTAGCAGAAGAAGCTAGACTAGCTGCTGAACAGGCAAGGCTTGAACAAATTGCCAGAAATGCACCAGAATATGCTCAACACATAAGGGAAAATCAAGATAACTTTCAGAGAAGACTGGATGAGCATTCTACTATGTTGGCTGCTATAATGACTACCCTCCAGAGCATCAATGCCAGATTACCTCCTCAACCTGATCAACCTTAAACCTAGGATTCTATGCACTTGTTTTGCTTATTTCATTATTATGTTCTGTTACTTGTTTTGTAATCTTGCTGAATTTTCTTAAGTACTTGGTTGTTTGATGATTATCTTCTGTGTTCATTATTTATCTGTTTATTTGGTTATTTTTTTATGCTTTCATATTATGCTTTCATAAATGATTTTGAGACAAATATCAACTCAAAGATTTCAAAGCTAAATAATGAGTTTATTCAATTGAAAATTGTTGATTACATAAGTTTTTATCCAACTTTTCACTTGGATTCTACATCAAAAAAAAAAAACAGCTAGTCCTAAATCTAGCTTATTTGAATCTAAGGGAAATGGAAGAGTTCACAACATTCTCTTCACTTCCTTATTGGGAGATCAATGAGAAGTGATCTCATTGATTATAAAGAGGGGTATTCTTCACTAGGAGGAACATATGTACTCAAGAATTCCTTCCAATCAGAATCCCATTCAGATTCTGACTCGGATAAGGACTCTTGTTGTTTAGTCTTGGATCTTGTTTGATATTTGATTCTGACAGGAGCAGAAGTTGATGCCTTCATCTTCTGAGGTTTCTTCTTAGACTCTGAGTCTTGTTGAATCTTCACTTTCTTCTTCTTCTTCTCCTGCGCTCTCTTACTTTTGATCACTTTTCTATCCTTATCCATTGTTGATTCTTCACAATGAAATGGAAGTGTTGAGTGAAATGACAAAGTTTATGGTCCTTATATAGTGGTTTCAAAATAGACAAGTTCATGGTTTTACGACAAACCATTTAATTGGTGTAGTTGTAACCACCTTGACTGCATTGAAACTTTAATTTTGACCATTCTTTTTTCTAAATTGTCGTTTATTTTTTGTCAGTTTTATCTTTTTGTTTAATGACAAAAGGGGGAGTAAGAGTTGTTATTAATTTATGAGATGCTAAACTGAAACCAAAATTCCAAAATTTAATTCTTTTCAGTTATGTCTTCGTATGATATGATTTTAAGGAAAATATTAGTTGAAATTTGAACTTCTGATACATGGTACGTATAAAAGAAAAGTGCAATTTTCTTTCATAGGTATCAGACTTAGGGGGAGAGCTTGCAAACCTAGCCTCTGAAAGTCTAGTGTATTAGTTTAAGTTCAAAATTCAAATAATTATTTTTTTAAACTGATTTAATTAATCATTGCTGAACTTAGGGGGAGCTTGCAAAACTCATCAACCTAAGAGATGCTTGATAAATTTTATCAACAACCATTGTAAATTAATACTTGGTTTGTCATCAATCAAAAAGGGGGAGATTGTTGGAACAAAAGAGGTTCTGATATGACCCAATTAAGTTTTGATGATAACAAAAGTATTAATGTACAATAGGGTATACTAATTATTTAATCCAAGTGTGCAGATATTCAAGTTAATTTTTATATTCATTGGAAGCACATTGGAAGCTCTGATATGGCAAAGCAAACTCTGATCAGAACTTCAAGCCATCAGAAGATGCGTATGTGATTCATCAGAGGATGCAAGTTTTACTCATCAGAAGATACATATCAGACTCTGATAAGAGCAGTGAGAGTCGTTTTGTCAGAAGAACATTCTCTGCATCAATCTTATCCACGATACTTGAACAATTTAAAAAGAGCTGTTACTCTGCTAAAATCATCCTAAAGCACAAAACTGCAAATACAACTTGAACTCATATTCAAAATCCAAGACTCCAGCTTCAGCTTCTGTTAATTCATTAGTTGAACCTTAGAATTTTGTATTAAGATTCTAAGTTAAGTCTTGTTTCAAAAGTTGTATTTATTTTGTAACTGAACATTGATCTTTATATCAATTGTTCAGACTCTGTTTTTCTTACACTTGTGTTTTGAAGTCTCTTGCCTGCGTGCTTGAGCATTAGGAAGTCTCTTGTTTGTATACTTGAGCATTGGAAGTCTCTTGCTTGTGTGCTTGAGCAATTGTAATCTTTGGTGATTATAGTGAACTCTCTTGGAAGTACAAGAGGACTGGACGTACTCTCGGTTTGTGAGGGGAACCAGTATAAAAATCTCTGTCTCTATCTCTCTCTCTTTCTCTCTACCTTCAAAGTTACTCTTGATTGTGTTTTGTTTTCTAAACCGCTGCAAACTCTGATAAGTTTTCCATAACTTAGAAGAAAATTTCAAATTACTCAAAACACAATTCAACCCCCCCCCCCCCCCCCCCCTTCTTGTGTTTTTCACACCTTCAGATTAGATTTGGTCTTATAACATGTTATTGATTTGGATTGATTGAACATTGAGTTAGTATGATGATGACATGCTTTTATGTATGTAATTGATTGAAATCGAGATGATGAGCTATGATTAGCTAAGATGTTAAGTGTGTTGTATCTTGCTTGAATGTGTACCTTAATGATGATATGATGATGTGAATTTGATGCGAATTGAGAAGGAGTAATAGGGTTGAGCCGCCTATTATTCATGATTAGTTGTTTAGGGTATCATCATTATATGGTATGTGTACATTCATGCATTCATGAGTCAACTTGATGCAATGTCCCCCATGACTTAAAACTGACTTGATGCGATGGATATATGTTTATCCTAATTTGATGCGGGTACCACATGCATTAGAGATGTCTAGGTGACATACATTATGTGTTTTCATTAGCTTGCATTAGGAGATTGTGCACCATATTTGATATTTGGTATTTGTGTTGCCTTTCAATGTAATCTTGTGAATGTTTGAGTTATGTGAGTTTTACTTGAATATCTTGGCTTTTGTTGATGAGCATGATGAACCATGATGTTACATATGTTATTAGTTCAACATGATATGAGTATGATTTATTTATGATATAATTGCTTACATAATATAAGTGTATACTATGCTTATTATTATGAACTTGAATTATAACTAACTCTCTAGTTTTGTGTATGTGTAATGGTTTGGGTCCAGATTCTCCACTTGAGGAGTAGTTTCGTGGCTTTGGAGTTTAGCTCGGAGGACTAGCATAGCTTGGTAAGGAGGGGAGTAGGAGAATTCTAGGAGCTTAGTTGTCTAGAATTGCTCTGATACTTGTAACCTTGCTTAGACTAGTATTAGGTTCCTCGTTTGTTTGAGATTTATGTATGACCTTGCCGTTTATCTTATCTTACTATATCTTTAATTACTTGTGGGATTATCTTGGATTATGTAACGGGTCTTCATTGTGGAAGTACCTAGTTGAGGTTGTAATATGATTTATAACTTGCATGTTTGGATTTAGCTATTATGAGTTATTCGATGAGAATTTCATATGTTTCCGTTGTGGTTAAGTTAATCTATGCATGCTATTAGTATTTTGTATTAAGTAATGCCTTGATGATTTGTATGTTGAATGATTTAAATTAATTATTACATGCGAATCAATTAGGAGCGTTACATTTTGGTATCAGAGCAAGGTCGGTCCATATCGGATCAAGTATGTTAGTATACCCATAGGTGCTTGAGTATAGTGAACACTTTTAGTACCCTTAGTCTAACGTAAGGTTGGATTTCTTTTGGTTGGTTGTTTAGGTGATGGCGCAAAGAGCTATGGCAGATGCGATAACCTTTATGGCTAATGCTTTAACACAAGAAGGGACAGCTAGGATGGCCGAAAGGGTTGCACAAGAGAATCGTATGGGGAATGAGGATGAAATGAGGTTGGAAAGATTTCTTAGGAACAATCCAAAGGAATTCATGGGAGGTCATGATCCCGAAGGAGCTCAAAAATGGTTAGAAGCTATGGAAAGAATTTTTGGAGCAATGAGGTGTTCAGAAGTTCAAAAAGTGACTTTGGGAAGCTATATGTTGCATGAGGATGCGAGTTATTGGTGAAGGAATACATGTCAAAGGTTGGGTCAAGGAGGAGCTATCATTACTTGGGATATCTTTAAGAGGGAGTTCTTGACTAAGTACTTTCCAACGGACATGAGAAACCGGAAGGTAGTGGAATTCATGGAGCTCAAGCAAGGAGATCTATCGGTTGCGGAGTATGCAACCAAGTTTGAGGACTTATGCCGTTTTTGCCCACACTACAACACCGTAGAGGCGGAAGGGGATAAATGTGTGAAGTTCGAAAGTGGTTTGCGTCCCGATCTCAAGCAATTGGTTGGTATCTTGGAGATAAGGAATTTTGCTAACTTGGTGAACAAAAGCAACATTTGTGACTTGGATGGGAAAGCTAAGACAAGCTACTACAAGGAGATGAATGATAAGAGAGGAAAAGGTCAAGACCGTGGTAAGCCTTATGACAAGAGGAACAAGGGCAAAGTTGAAGGTAGTGGAGAGAAGGGAAAAAATGCTAATGACAAGTGCTTTAAGTGTGGTGTTTTGGGTCATCGTTCCTATGATTGCCCAAAAGGAGATAGATGCTTTAGGTGTGGAGAGTTTGGACACAAGGTTGATGCATGTAAGAAGAAGGTTACTTGTTTCAATTGTGGTGATGAAGGACATAAGAGTCCGGAATGTAAGAAGCCAAAGAAAGCGACTGGAAAGGTGTTTGCTTTAAGTGGAGATGGATCGGAGCAAGTGGACAATCTCATTAAAGGTACGTGTTTCATCTATGACAGTCCTTTAATTGCGATTGTTGATACTGGAGCAACACATTCTTTTATATCTTTTGAATGCATGAAGCGTCTTAATATTCCTGTGTCTGAAATGCTTGGTTGTATGGAAATAGAAACCCCTGCTAGTGGTTCTGTCACTACTCAACTTGTTTGTCGCAAATGCCCTGTGACCGTGTTTGGTAAATCTTTTGATATGGATTTAGTGTGTATTCCACTTAGCGGTATAAATGTGATTTTTGGTATGAACTGGCTAATCTTTAATCGAGTCCATATTAACTGTTGTGAGAAAGTGATTACATTTCCGAAGTGGGAGGAAGAGTCTAAGTTGATAAGTGGGAAAGAAGTAAGGGAGTCCTTATTGGAGCATGGTGAATTGTTTGCTATGGTTGCATCATTGAAGATTGAAAATGAAGTTAGAATTAAGGAACTACCGGTTGTGCAAGAATTTCCCGATGTGTTTCCGGAGGATGTGTCAGATATGCCTCCAGAAAGAGAAGTGGAGTTTACTATTGATTTGGTACCTGGTACTAGCCCTATATCTATGGCATCGTATAGAATGTCGGCATCTGAGTTAAGTGAATTAAAGAAGCAACTAGAAGAGCTACTAGAAAAGAAGTTCATTCGTCCGAGTGTATCGCCGTGGGGAGCACCTGTGCTTTTGGTGAAGAAGAATGACAGAAGTATGAGGTTGTGTATTGATTATCGTCGTTTGAATCAAGTGACAATCAAGAACAAGTATCTGTTGCCAAGGATTGATGACTTAATGGATCAGTTGGTGGGTGCTTGTGTGTTTAGCAAGATTGATTTGAGGTCCGGATATCATCAAATTCGAGTTAAGACGGGAGATATTCCGAAAACTGCTTTTAGGACAAGATATGGTCACTACGAGTATTCAGTCATGCCTTTTGGAGTAACTAATGCACCGGGAGTGTTTATGGAGTACATGAATCGGATTTTCCATTCGTATTTGGATAAGTTCGTAGTGGTTTTCATTGATGATATTCTAGTGTACTCTAAGACTGAGGAGGAACATGCGGAACATCTAAGGATAGTGTTGAGGACCTTACAAGAGAAGAAGCTCTATGCGAAGTTGTCTAAGTGCGAGTTTTGGTTGAAGGAGGTGAGTTTTCTAGGTCACGTAATATCTAGTGGAGGTATTGCGGTGGATCCTTCTAAAGTTGATGCGGTAATGAAGTGGGGAACTCCAGAATCAGTATTTGAGATTAGAAGTTTTCTCGGATTGGCCGGTTATTATCGGAGGTTTATTGAAGGTTTTTCAAAGTTGGCTTTACCGTTGACTCGATTGACTAGGAAAGATCAGCCTTTTGTCTGGGATAGTTTGTGTGAGAAAAGTTTTCAAGAGTTGAAGAGGCGGTTGACGTCGGCACCGATTTTGATTCTACCGAAACCGAATGAGCCGTTTGTTGTATATTGTGATGCGTCTTTGATGGGATTGGGTGGTGTTCTTATGCAAAATGGACAAGTGGTTGCTTATGCTTCTAGGCAATTGAAAGTGCATGAGAAGAACTATCCAACACATGATCTTGAGTTGGCGGCCGTTGTGTTTACTTTGAAGATATGGAGACATTATTTGTTTGGTTCTAGATTCGAAGTCTTTAGTGATCACAAGAGTTTGAAGTATTTGTTTGATCAAAAGGAGTTGAATATGAGGCAAAGACGTTGGTTGGAATTTTTGAAGGACTATGATTTTGAGCTAAGTTATCACCCCGGAAAAGCTAATGTTGTAGCCGATGCTTTGAGTAGGAAGTCCTTGCATGTGTCTTCGCTTATGATGAGAGAATTGGATTTAATTGAAGAGTTTAGAGATTTAAGTTTAGTGTGTGAAACAACTCCAAGAAGTGTGAAATTGGGAATGTTGAAGTTGACTAATGATTTTCTTGATGAAGTAAAGAATGGTCAAAAGGGAGATTTGGATTTGGTGAATCGTCTAACATTGATTGATCAAGGGAAAGAGACCGATTTCAGAGTTGATGAGAATGAAGTTATAAGATTTCGAGAAAGAGTTTGTGTTCCTAACATACCCGAGTTGGAGAGAAAGATTCTAGAGGAAGGACATAGAAGTGGGTTGAGTATTCATCTTGGAGCTACTAAGATGTACCAAGATCTTAAGAGGTTGTTTTGGTGGCCAAGTATGAAAAAGGAAGTTGCCGAGTTTGTTTATGCTTGTTTGACTTGTCAAAAGTCCAAGGTTGAACATCAAAGACCATCCGGATTATTACAACCCATGTTTATTCCGGAATGGAAGTGGGATAGTATTGCTATGGATTTTGTAAGTGGTTTGCCGAGGACTACAAAAGGGAATGATTCGATTTGGGTGATTGTTGATAGGTTGAC
This sequence comes from Trifolium repens, assembly GCA_030408175.1. Taxonomy (NCBI): domain Eukaryota; kingdom Viridiplantae; phylum Streptophyta; class Magnoliopsida; order Fabales; family Fabaceae; genus Trifolium; species Trifolium repens. The sequence continues at coordinate 22,158,759 of CP125840.1, forward strand.
TAAGTCGGCACATTTTATTGCTTTTAAGACCGGAACTTTAATATCAAGGTTGGCGGAGATTTATGTTGAACAAATTGTGAGATTGCATGGTATTCCATCTAGTATTGTGTCGGATCGAGATCCAAGATTCACTTTGAGGTTTTGGGAAAGTTTGCAAGAGGCTTTGGGGACTAAGCTAAGGATGAGTTCGGCTTATCACCCTCAAACGGATGGACAATCGGAAAGAACTATTCAATCACTTGAAGATTTATTGAGAGCTTGTGTTTTGGAAGATGGAGGGAGTTGGGATAGATATCTACCTTTGATAGAATTCACATACAACAATAGCTATCATGCGAGTATTGGAATGACACCTTTTGAAGCTTTGTATGGTAGGAGATGTCGTACTCCTTTGTGTTGGTATGAGGATGGGGAAAGTGTTGTGTTGGGACCGGAATTGGTTCAACAAACTACGGAAAAGATTAAGATGATTCAAGAGAAAATGAAAGCGACTCAAAGTAGACAAAAGAGTTATCATGACAAGAAGAGGAAGGATGTGGAATTTCAAGAAGGAGATCATGTATTTTTGAGGGTTAATTCAACCACCGGTGTTGGTCGTGCTTTGAAATCTAAGAAATTGACATCGAAGTTTATTGGGCCTTATCAAATTTTGAAGAGAGTGGGGAATGTGGCTTACAAGGTTGCCTTGCCACCATCGTTGTCTAATCTTCATGATGTGTTTCATGTGTCACAATTGAGGAAATATGTCTCGGATCCATCACATGTGATTGTATCGGATGATGTGCAAGTACGAGATAATTTGACAATTGAAACTAAGCCTTTGAGAATTGAAGGTAGGGAAGTGAAGAAGTTGAGAAACAAGGAGATAACGTCCGTTAAGGTCATTTGGGGAGGACCCGCGAGAGAGAATGCTACTTGGGAGCTAGAAAGCAAGATGAGGAGTTCTTATCCGGAGTTATTCTCAGGTAAATTTTCGAGGACGAAAATTCTTTAAGGGGGGTAGAGTTGTAACACCCGTATTTATTTATTTTATTTTTAATTAGAGTTAATTAGTCTTTTTATAGTATTTTATAGTGAGTTAGTAATTAATTAAGAATTGTGGCTATTTTGGGAAAGAGTAGTGTTTTGAGTAGGATAAGTTTTATTAGAATTATAATGATAAGAATTGGACTTGAGTGTTAATGGGCCTAGGTTAGCAAGAGGGATATTATTGTCTTTGGCTAAGCTAAGATTAGGTTAGAGTTATGGGAATAGAGAGAGAACTCATAACTTAAGAAAAATAGAAAAGAGGTAGAAAGAGAAGTTGAAGAGAAGGAGGTAGAGGGGAAGATTAGAGAAAGCTCTAGAGAAGGAGAAGAATCAGAATTTCATCAATTCCAAGGTTAGAAAGTAGTTTATAATTCATGTGAGATGATCAAAGAGGGGGGAGATGACTATTCTCCACACCCAAACTCTCTCATCTCTTTGGTGGGTTATGGAATCAAGGAAATGTGATTTAATGAATTTCTGTGCTATTACATGATGTTACTATGTTATTACATGATCCTAATTGCTATTTCAATCATCAATTTCGTGTGTTATATGAAAATTGTTGTTATTGATATTTGAAAATGGGTTTTGAATAAAATGAGGAAAAATCTCTACTTTCTACTTGAAATGATGTTTGATGATGTTAGAACTTGTACTTCTAGGTCTATAGATGATATGTATGCTTAAATGTGATAGCTTTAAGGGTTTATAACATGAAAAATGTGATTTTTATGTGATTTTATGTCCAACCCGTGAACAGAGCACGAATTCTGGGTACGCTCGCTAGCTCTTCGCCAAGCGACTCATGCTGTTCTTGCTAGAAACCCAGAAATTCATCTGCTCGCTTAGCGAGGAGTAGCGAGTGTTAGCGAGTAGCTCGCCAGGACTCGCCAGATGGGGGTTACAGTCTGTGTCTCCTTCGCCAATCCTCGCCAGATGCTCGCTTAGCGAACATAGCTTAATTTTGAGAAATTTCTTTAGCTTGTTTGATGATTATGAGCTTATAACATGATTAGATTTGGTCTTATAACATGTTATTGATTTGGATTGATTGAACCTTGAGTTAGTATGATGATGACATGCTTTTATGTATGTAATTGATTGAAATCGAGATGATGAGCTATGATTAGCTAAGATGTTAAGTGTGTTGTATCTTGCTTGAATGTGTACCTTAATGATGATATGATGATGTGAATTTGATGCGAATTGAGAAGGAGTAATAGGGTTGAGCGGCCTATTATTCATGATTAGTTGTTTAGGGTATCATCATTATATGGTATGTGTACATTCATGCATTCATGAGTCAACTTGATGCGATGTCCCCCATGACTTAAAACTGACTTGATGCGATGGATATATGTTTATCCTAATTTGATGCGGGTACCACATGCATTAGAGATGTCTAGGTGACATACATTATGTGTTTTCATTAGCTTGCATTAGGATATTGTGCACCATATTTGATATTTGGTATTTGTGTTGCCTTTCAATGTAATCTTGTGAATGTTTGAGTTATGTGAGTTTTACTTGAATATCTTGGCTTTTGTTGATGAGCATGATGAACCACGATGTTACATATGTTATTAGTTCAACATGATATGAGTATGATTTATTTATGATATAATTGCTTACATAATATAAGTGTATACTATGCTTATTATTATGAACTTGAATTATAACTAACTCTCTATTTTTGTGTATGTGTAATGGTTTGGGTCCAGATTCTCCACTTGAGGAGTAGTTTCGTGGCTTTGGAGTTTAGCTCGGAGGACTAGCATAGCTTGGTAAGGAGAGGAGTAGGGGAATTCTAGGAGCTTAGTTGTCTAGAATTGCTCTGATACTTGTAACCTTGCTTAGACTAGTATTAGGTTCCTCGTTTGTTTGAGATTTATGTATGACCTTGCTGTTTATCTTATCTTACTATATCTTTAATTACTTGTGGGATTATCTTGGATTATGTAACGGGTCTTCATTGTGGAAGTACCTAGTTGAGGTTGTAATATGATTTATAACTTGCATGTTTGGATTTAGCTATTATGAGTTATTCGATGAGAATTTCATACGCTTCCGTTGTGGTTAAGTTAATCTATGCATGCTATTAGTATTTTGTATTAAGTAATGCCTTGATGATTTGTATGTTGAATGATTTAAATTAATTATTACATCCGAATCGATTAGGAGCGTTACAGAAGGGAAAAAGTGGCAATAAGAAAAGTCAACGCAGGATATTCTCTTTATATATTGATATAGATTATTTCCACCTCATATCTTAGTATTTTATATCTATGTAATAAAATTAATTACTACTAAAGTTACTAATTTATCTTTAGTAGGTTTAACCATATTCCAAGTCTTATATCCTTCATTATAATTTAACTAAAAACAATATAGAAAAAATATAAAATAAATACATTAAAAAAATTATATGCTTAAAATAACCATATTCCAAGTTTTATATTATTCATTGTAAATTTATTAAAAAATTATAGGAAGCATAGCTTGGTAAGGAGAGGAGTAGGGGAATTCTAGGAGCTTAGTTGTCTAGAATTGCTCTGATACTTGTAACCTTGCTTAGACTAGTATTAGGTTCCTCGTTTGTTTGAGATTTATGTATGACCTTGCTGTTTATCTTATCTTACTATATCTTTAATTACTTGTGGGATTATCTTGGATTATGTAACGGGTCTTCATTGTGGAAGTACCTAGTTGAGGTTGTAATATGATTTATAACTTGCATGTTTGGATTTAGCTATTATGAGTTATTCGATGAGAATTTCATACGCTTCCGTTGTGGTTAAGTTAATCTATGCATGCTATTAGTATTTTGTATTAAGTAATGCCTTGATGATTTGTATGTTGAATGATTTAAATTAATTATTACATCCGAATCGATTAGGAGCGTTACAGAAGGGAAAAAGTGGCAATAAGAAAAGTCAACGCAGGATATTCTCTTTATATATTGATATAGATTATTTCCACCTCATATCTTAGTATTTTATATCTATGTAATAAAATTAATTACTACTAAAGTTACTAATTTATCTTTAGTAGGTTTAACCATATTCCAAGTCTTATATCCTTCATTATAATTTAACTAAAAACAATATAGAAAAAATATAAAATAAATACATTAAAAAAATTATATGCTTAAAATAACCATATTCCAAGTTTTATATTATTCATTGTAAATTTATTAAAAAATTATAGGAAGCATATAAGATAAATACAATAAAAAGATGACATGCTTAAAATAACCATATTCCAAATTTTATATCCTTCGTTGTAATTTCACTCAAAAAATATAGAAAGAATATAAGATAATACAATAAAAAGATGATATGCTTAAAATAACCATATTCCAAATTTTATATCCTTCATTGTAATTTCACTCAAAAAATATAGAAAGAATATAAGATAAATACAATAAAAAGATATGCTTAAAAATAGGAATAAAACATATTATAGATAGGAACAAAACAGAACAATTAATATGGACAAAAATTTCACTAAAAAATATATATATAAAAAATAACAATAAAAAAGATTATACATGAATCTATGCTTAAAAATAGGAACAAAATATAACAATAAAAAGATTATAGAATACTAGCGGCCAAACGAGCATGTTTCGTGCCCGTTTGTGTGATTGACATTCTCTATTGTGCTAATATTGATAACTACTTATTTATTGTGCTTGGTTAATTGATAACTACTTAACCTCCTTTTTTGTTGTGCTTAGTTATTAACAAATTTTTTTTTTACTTTTACATGGAAATTAGTTTTCAACGTATACAAATATTTGAATTGAGTGGAGGACAAAAAGTGGCTATAAGAAAAGTCCACGCGAAAAGGAGTATTCTCTTTATATATTAGTATTAGTATAGAAGTATAGATATAACAAATAAAATAAATACACTTAAAATAATATAATAAAGTTAATATTACTACTAATAATCTAATTAAGTTAATTACTATAAAATAAATTTAATTACTTTCAAATTTACTAAATTACCATAAACATTCCTAATAAAATTTATAATCTAATGGTCTTAATCGTTTGTTTGTTCCACTCAAGTCTACTAGTATATTTTTATTTATATATCTACTCTTAATAATATACTAATAAAGTTAATTACTATCAAATTTAATGAATTGCCCTACATATTTCTAATCAAATTTGTAATTTAATAGTCCATAAACGTTACGAGATAAATGTTGACCACTGATACATAAAAATCATTTTAACCATAGTTTCTCTCGTATTTTAAAAATATTTTATAACAATTTTTTAAATATACCCATAAAGATAGGAACAAAATAAAAATATAAATCTATCCATGAGAATAGAAATAATAAAACTATTTTTAGAAACTTTTATGTATATTATTTTTAATTCTTCACGTGGTCGGCTCAAAAGTTTGTGAGGTCAACCTAGGACAATCCATAAAAAAATAGGATTAAGGGATCAGATAATTTTTTTAAGTCCAACTCCAAAAAAAGGTAACATAATTAATTGGTTGAGTGAGAATGTAGATTTAGAAAGATAAATGTGTCAAAATAAGAAAAAATATAATAAAAAAGATACATATATAACATAAGATAAGGAGATATTCTTACCTAGGCACAAAGTGTATGGACACAAATTTAGACACATACACATAAAGCTACAAAGTTAAAAATAAAATAAAATAGTCATATCAATCAACATCACTTTTATTATTTTTTCTTTAATTTTTCATCTTTATTGTGAGTATGCCTAAAAAAAATTATTTGGATTTGTGTCCATATTAGAATTCCTCTGAGATAAGATGTAACAAAAAAAAATATATATATAAAAGATAAGATAGGGTTAAAGTTTTTTCAAATCAAACTTATATATATATATATATATATAGCAAGCGTGCCGCCACCAAATCATAAACAAACGAGCTCTGCTTCAAACTCCTTTCCCTTTCTTCTCTTTTCATCATGAAGCGAATCGCCCCCACCGACATTGATACACTGAGAGTTCTTTCACGGCGAAGATATTTGAAAGTAAGAGAGGACAGGAAATTACAAGAACTAAAAGATGGAGTTGAAGATAATGATTACTTGTTCCAAGGAGTGCAACTTTCTAAATCGGAATAGATGTACAAAAATGATATGTTGAAGCTACTTGTTTCCAACAACAAGAATAAAGAATTACTAGAAGATTACACAATTCCTGAGGCTTATGATGATAATCAGAAAAAGAGATTCTCTGTTGCCCTGAAACGTTATAATGATGATGATCATAAAGAAGAAGCTTGGGAGGACAATCGGATGAGAAAGGCATCATCGTTGAAATACGGTTCCAATGACAAAGGAAAAGTCTCTGATGAATACCAGCTCGTGTTTGAGGACCAGACTGATCTTATCAAGGCGTCGTATAAAAAGTTCGAGTTTAAACCAGAGATTGTATTTGAAAAACTGAAAGCTACTAAGAGGTCGGTTCTTCACGAGGAGAGGAAAAAGCTACCTATCTATGCTTTTCGGGATGACTTTCTGCAAGCGGTTCATGATCACCAAATAATTGTCATTGTTGGTGAAACTGGGTCTGGTAAGACTACGCAGATTCCCCAGTATCTTCATGAAGCTGGTTATACAAAGGATGGAAGAATGATCGCTTGTACGCAGCCACGTCGTGTTGCTGCCATGAGCGTTGCTGCTCGAGTTTCTCAAGAGATGGGGGTTAAATTAGGGCACGAAGTTGGTTACTCCATACGATTTGAGGATTGCACGTCTGAGAATACCATTGTTAAATATATGACGGATGGAACGTTGTTGAGGGAATTTCTTGCTCAGCCTGAGTTGGATAGGTATAGTGTTGTGATGGTGGATGAGGCTCATGAAAGAACACTTTTAACTGATATTTTGTTTGGATTAGTTAAGGATGTTGCTCGTGCTCGGCCTGATCTTAAGTTGTTGATATCAAGTGCTACTCTTGATGCAGAGAAGTTCAGCAACTACTTTGATCTTGCTCCAATATTCAAAATTCCTGGGAGACGGTATCCTGTTGAAATCCACAACACCGAAGAACCAGAAGCTGATTACTTGGATGCTGCTGTTGTCACGACACTTCAGATCCATGCCACTCAATCTCCCGGAGATATATTGGTATTCCTTACTGGTCAAGAAGAAATTGAAACGGTAGAACAAATATTGAAGCATCGGGTTAGAGGTTTGGGGACTAAAATAGCCGAGTTGATTATATGTCCTATATATGCCAATACTAGTATTAATACCCGTGCAACGCACGGGGAACATTGTCTTTTTGTAATTTCGTACTGAAATTTTAGTTTGCAAATTGTAATGGATAATCATAATTATTTCATAAATAATGTCTACGTAGAAATTAAATATGATGTATAAAGATTTATATGCAACGGTAAGCGTACTGAAATTTTAGTTTGCAAATTGTAATGGATAATCATAATTATCAAGGATTGTGTCAATAAAAAATTGAATAAAGATCAAAGGTTTTGTCAAAATTGTATAGTAGTAAATTGAAATCATATGAACCTATATTGTGACCAATTGAAGCTTCACCAAGTGTGTTATTGCAAACAAATGAAACTGGAGACTCAAAATTCATATCAGGACTTGAAGTGTTAGATAAATTAGTTTGGTTGGATTTTGCATGAACTGTCAAGATACAATAGAAGAATAAAATTAGTAAGAATATAGTTGTTAAACAAACTTATGTACAAATTCATAAAAGACACTTCGACTTGATACTAACTTGTTTTATTACATGACGGAGTAGAGGGACTTGACACAACAAATTGATTGTCAACTTTAGATGAATCTGTCCAATGTAGATTAATTTATAGAGTAAGTGATAAACTTTGTTATAATATTTATTATTTATATCATAATCATAGAAGGAGAAAGTTAACATAAGATAAATTGTTACCATTTAACAATGGTGAATGAGCAAATCTTTTTGAAGCATTGTTCTCCCTAAACTCTTGTGTCAGAGTTGAACTTGTTCCCACATTATTTTCTGCATAAATCAACATTTTAGATTGAATTTCAGAGTTATGTAGATTAAAAATAGAGCTCTAAAAGTACATGTAAAAGTTTTATTTCTAAGCAAAGAATTGTTACCATTTATCAATGGTGATAGAGGAACTCTTTTTGAAGCATGATACTCCCTCAATTTTTGTGACCTTGTTGAAATGAATCTAGTTTGATTTTCTGCAGAAAAAAATATAGAGAAGTACAAAAATGTTAGAAGAGTGACATTGAGTTATTGTCTCCATACACTTGTTAATTAACAGTGTGCTCCAAAACACAATTGATAGCAACTCGACATGAACATAATACCAAGGGTGTGGTCTAATTTTATCTATCCAATACTTAATATAATCTTACATAAAAGAATGCATAAAAACCAAAAATCATACTTAATAGTTAACGTCATTATCAACGAACATGTGAAATGGAAATATGAAATAAATTTGTCCAAACACCTACAAAATGCCCAGGCTCTAATATAGAAAGAAATCACACCACTTTTATACACTACCCATTAGCTTATTTAAAATTTCAAACAAAAGCCTGAGTAAATTTGACTTGCCGGCTGTATTAATTTGCTTTCAATCCTTGCAATCTCTAAAATTAACCTTTTGTGCACATATATAGCAGTTTTGGGTAGGGTTGTATTGATTTTCCAGCCTCTATGCATTTAAAAAACAACAAAATCATCATAATGAACAATAAAAATCATAAAAGAAATCAAAATTAAAACTGAAAACATAAAACAGACGAAACAAATCGAAGAAATTGAAACAGGGATAACTAAACTAAAAATTAGAGATTTTGAGAAAGCTAAACAAAAAACTTATATAAAAACTGAACTTGATGCTTAAACAGAACTTTGAGAGAGATAAGAAGGCAAAAAAAGGATTATTGTTATGCTCAAACATCCCTATTTATAGCCAAAAACTAAAACCCTAAATAGAATAAAATATATTTGAAATCAAAGGCGGGAGAAATTGAAATTCAAATACCTCATATATTGATCTTCATCGGTTCTTGTTTGTCTATAAAGCCTAATCTCATGGGTGCAAGAAGCATGAAGTGGAAACAACTCAGATATTGGGGAAGGGAGATGAAAAAGTGATAAATTGAATTGCAATATTATAGAATAGTGAAAGAGATTGTTCAGATTTGGTGCAGGTGAGAAATGTTTGCTTGTTCAGGGATCTGCATCAATTGGGTAGGATTTCTCACGTGGATAGAGAAAGAAGAGCATGGAGGCAGAGAAGAGTTACCAGAAATGGCTACGCGTGCTTCCTGTTCTTTTGCTGGGGAAGTGTTTTTTTGTTTGTTAGCAAAACGGGCTTCTAACATATTGGGCCAGTTCCTCTTCCTCTTGTTTGAATTCAAAAATAAGACCCAAATGACAAAAGAAGAGGGAAATTCAAATGTTTGAATTTTCTTCCACCTCAAGTAAGCCAACATGGCAACCTAAGCTAAAAATTGTATGAAAATAATATTATAAAATGCTGATTTGGCAAGATGGTGGTTAGAGATGGACAACTAAGCAAACTTTCCCTAACATGTGTTTGCATTTGTATACTATTAAAAACCAAAAATCATACTTAATAGTTAACGTCATTATCAACGAACATGTGAAATGGAAATATGAAATAAATTTGTCCAAACACCTACAAAATGCCCAGGCTCTAATATAGAAAGAAATCACGCCACTTTTATACACTACCCATTAGCTTATTTAAAATTTCAAACAAAAGCCTGAGTAAATTTGACTTGCCGGCTGTATTAATTTGCTTTCAATCCTTGCAATCTCTAAAATTAACCTTTTGTGCACATATATAGCAGTTTTGGGTAGGGTTGTATTGATTTTCCAGCCTCTATGCATTTAAAAAACAACAAAATCATCATAATGAACAATAAAAATCATAAAAGAAATCAAAATTAAAACTGAAAACATAAAACAGATGAAACAAATCGAAGAAATTGAAACAGGGATAACTAAACTAAAAATTAGAGATTTTGAGAAAGCTAAACAAAAAACTTATATAAAAACTGAACTTGATGCTTAAACAGAACTTTGAGAGAGATAAGAAGGCAAAAAAAGGATTATTGTTATGCTCAAACATCCCTATTTATAGCCAAAAACTAAAACCCTAAATAGAATAAAATATATTTGAAATCAAAGGCGGGAGAAATTGAAATTCAAATACCTCATATATTGATCTTCATCGGTTCTTGTTTGTCTATAAAGCCTAATCTCATGGGTGCAAGAAGCATGAAGTGGAAACAACTCAGATATTGGGGAAGGGAGATGAAAAAGTGATAAATTGAATTGCAATATTATAGAATAGTGAAAGAGATTGTTCAGATTTGGTGCAGGTGAGAAATGTTTGCTTGTTCAGGGATCTGCATCAATTGGGTAGGATTTCTCACGTGGATAGAGAAAGAAGAGCATGGAGGCAGAGAAGAGTTACCAGAAATGGCTACGCGTGCTTCCTGTTCTTTTGCTGGGGAAGTGTTTTTTTGTTTGTTAGCAAAACGGGCTTCTAACATATTGGGCCAGTTCCTCTTCCTCTTGTTTGAATTCAAAAATAAGACCCAAATGACAAAAGAAGAGGGAAATTCAAATGTTTGAATTTTCTTCCACCTCAAGTAAGCCAACATGGCAACCTAAGCTAAAAATGGTATGAAAATAATATTATAAAATGCTGATTTGGCAAGATGGTGGTTAGAGATGGACAACTAAGCAAACTTTCCCTAACATGTGTTTGCATTTGTATACTATTAAAAACCAAAAATCATACTTAATAGTTAACGTCATTATCAACGAACATGTGAAATGGAAATATGAAATAAATTTGTCCAAACACCTACAAAATGCCCAGGCTCTAATATAGAAAGAAATCACACCACTTTTATACACTACCCATTAGCTTATTTAAAATTTCAAACAAAAGCCTGAGTAAATTTGACTTGCCGGCTGTATTAATTTGCTTTCAATCCTTGCAATCTCTAAAATTAACCTTTTGTGCACATATATAGCAGTTTTGGGTAGGGTTGTATTGATTTTCCAGCCTCTATGCATTTAAAAAACAACAAAATCATCATAATGAACAATAAAAATCATAAAAGAAATCAAAATTAAAACTGAAAACATAAAACAGATGAAACAAATCGAAGAAATTGAAACAGGGATAACTAAACTAAAAATTAGAGATTTTGAGAAAGCTAAACAAAAAACTTATATAAAAACTGAACTTGATGCTTAAACAGAACTTTGAGAGAGATAAGAAGGCAAAAAAAGGATTATTGTTATGCTCAAACATCCCTATTTATAGCCAAAAACTAAAACCCTAAATAGAATAAAATATATTTGAAATCAAAGGCGGGAGAAATTGAAATTCAAATACCTCATATATTGATCTTCATCGGTTCTTGTTTGTCTATAAAGCCTAATCTCATGGGTGCAAGAAGCATGAAGTGGAAACAACTCAGATATTGGGGAAGGGAGATGAAAAAGTGATAAATTGAATTGCAATATTATAGAATAGTGAAAGAGATTGTTCAGATTTGGTGCAGGTGAGAAATGTTTGCTTGTTCAGGGATCTGCATCAATTGGGTAGGATTTCTCACGTGGATAGAGAAAGAAGAGCATGGAGGCAGAGAAGAGTTACCAGAAATGGCTACGCGTGCTTCCTGTTCTTTTGCTGGGGAAGTGTTTTTTTGTTTGTTAGCAAAACGGGCTTCTAACATATTGGGCCAGTTCCTCTTCCTCTTGTTTGAATTCAAAAATAAGACCCAAATGACAAAAGAAGAGGGAAATTCAAATGTTTGAATTTTCTTCCACCTCAAGTAAGCCAACATGGCAACCTAAGCTAAAAATGGTATGAAAATAATATTATAAAATGCTGATTTGGCAAGATGGTGGTTAGAGATGGACAACTAAGCAAACTTTCCCTAACATGTGTTTGCATTTGTATACTATTAAAAACCAAAAATCATACTTAATAGTTAACGTCATTATCAACGAACATGTGAAATGGAAATATGAAATAAATTTGTCCAAACACCTACAAAATGCCCAGGCTCTAATATAGAAAGAAATCACACCACTTTTATACACTACCCATTAGCTTATTTAAAATTTCAAACAAAAGCCTGAGTAAATTTGACTTGCCGGCTGTATTAATTTGCTTTCAATCCTTGCAATCTCTAAAATTAACCTTTTGTGCACATATATAGCAGTTTTGGGTAGGGTTGTATTGATTTTCCAGCCTCTATGCATTTAAAAAACAACAAAATCATCATAATGAACAATAAAAATCATAAAAGAAATCAAAATTAAAACTGAAAACATAAAACAGATGAAACAAATCGAAGAAATTGAAACAGGGATAACTAAACTAAAAATTAGAGATTTTGAGAAAGCTAAACAAAAAACTTATATAAAAACTGAACTTGATGCTTAAACAGAACTTTGAGAGAGATAAGAAGGCAAAAAAAGGATTATTGTTATGCTCAAACATCCCTATTTATAGCCAAAAACTAAAACCCTAAATAGAATAAAATATATTTGAAATCAAAGGCGGGAGAAATTGAAATTCAAATACCTCATATATTGATCTTCATCGGTTCTTGTTTGTCTATAAAGCCTAATCTCATGGGTGCAAGAAGCATGAAGTGGAAACAACTCAGATATTGGGGAAGGGAGATGAAAAAGTGATAAATTGAATTGCAATATTATAGAATAGTGAAAGAGATTGTTCAGATTTGGTGCAGGTGAGAAATGTTTGCTTGTTCAGGGATCTGCATCAATTGGGTAGGATTTCTCACGTGGATAGAGAAAGAAGAGCATGGAGGCAGAGAAGAGTTACCAGAAATGGCTACGCGTGCTTCCTGTTCTTTTGCTGGGGAAGTGTTTTTTTTGTTTGTTAGCAAAACGGGCTTCTAACATATTGGGCCAGTTCCTCTTCCTCTTGTTTGAATTCAAAAATAAGACCCAAATGACAAAAGAAGAGGGAAATTCAAATGTTTGAATTTTCTTCCCCCTCAAGTAAGCCAACATGGCAACCTAAGCTAAAAATGGTATGAAAATAATATTATAAAATGCTGATTTGGCAAGATGGTGGTTAGAGATGGACAACTAAGCAAACTTTCCCTAACATGTGTTTGCATTTGTATACTATTAAGATAAGATTTGTATACTATTAAGATAAGATGCCAAACTGAACTACAAGCTAAAATATTTGAACCGACACCTGAAGGGGCTAGAAAGGTAGTCCTTGCCACCAATATTGCAGAAACGTCGTTGACAATTGATGGAATCAACTATCAAGTATGTCATTGATCCCGGATTCTATAAGATGAAAACTTACAATCCAAGGTCCGGAATTGAGTCTTTACTGGTAACTCCCATCTCAAAAGCTTCAGCAATGCAAAGAGCTGGTCGGTCAGGTAGAACAGGTCCTGGTAAGTGCTTCAGATTGTATACTGCGAATAGTTTTCAAGATGAATTGGAGGATAACACTCCACCCGAAATACAACGGACTAACCTTGCAAATGTAGTTTTAACTTTATATAGTCTTGGCATTGAGTATGAGAAGTTGTTAAGTTTCGAATTTATGGATCCTCCACCAGCTGATTCTATAATGAAGTCCATGGAGCTTTTATATAATCTAGGAGCTTTAAATGGGCGGGGAAAGTTAACTAAGGTAGGCAGACGAATGGCAGAGTTCCCACTTGATCCTATGTTGTCGAAAATGATTGTTGCTTCAGAAAAGTACAAGTGTTCTGACGAGATAATCTCCATTGCTGCTATGCTTTCTGTTGGAAACTCAATAATCTACCGTCCGAAGGATAAACAAGTACACGCAGACAATGCACGAATGAATTTCCACACCGGTGATGTCGGTGACCACATTGCTCACCTAAATGTCTACAATTCATGGAAGGAGACTAATTATTCATCGCAATGGTGTTATGAGAATTATATACAGGTAAGAAGTATGAAACGCGCGAGGAATATCCGTGATCAACTTGCAGGTCTGTTGGAGAGGGTTGAAATCGAACTAACTTCAAATTCCAATGATATAGATGCCATCAAGAAATGCATATTATCTGGATTTTTCCCGCACGCTGCAAAGCTACAAAAGAATGGTACTTATGGAAGAGTTAAGCCTCAACAAACGGTTCACATACATCCTAGTTCGGGGCTGGCAGAGGTTGTTCCTAGATTAGTTTTGTACCACGAACTAGTACTCACAACCGAGAAATATATGAGAAATCTCACAGAGATAAAGCCAGAGTAGTTGTTGGAGATAGCCCCCCACTATTACCAGCTCAACGATGTTGAAGACTCGAGTTCTAAGAAAATGCCTCGTGGACATGGACTTGCACACTAGGAGGTGGTTTTTTGTTTTGTTATTGTAATAATTTTCTTGATCACAGTTGGTTTGTGTATATTGCTATTTTTTTCTGTCCATGTAAAAGATTTTTTGGATCTTAAATTTGTTTATGAAAGTATTTTATTACATTATTTCTAGTTTATTTCTTCCTTTGAATGTTTTGCTTGTTGTTTTCAGGTTGGAATGAGGACACATAATACTCCACTTGTTTTATTTTTTGGCAATGATTAGTTTTTTGCAAATTATTTTCTGTATTCTATTTCTTACCTTACTCATAGTCATATTTCTCTGATATTGATATGGTCATTTTTTTTGCTAGAGTTATTTTCTGATTAATGCAGTCTATTCCCTCAAACACAGGGAATTGCTCAAGAACTAAAGCAATCAAAGGTTTTGGTCTTCATCAACTGTCCTTAAACACCTGGGGAGTCATCCAAAGGTATGAATTAAATTCAAAGATATTGAACTGAAGTACATCAATGTTTAAAAGAAGGGGAAATTATATGTCCCTTGGAATATTTGACATTTGCTGATATTTGTAAATTCGATTACATGATATTCGCATCCTTGGTAAATTCGTAATGCTTTTCAAGCCCTCAAACCACGATTTGTATGCTAAGTTTGCTGATATTTGTATCCTTAATCATTTTGGTTTTTAGGTTATGTTAGAAGATGCAGACAAAAACTAGAATGTTAAGCAAGAAAGCAACAAGGGTTATATATATATATATATGGGAAGGGATCAAATTACACCGGTGTAACAATTGAGTAATGTTACACCGCCCAATAACGCTTTAACGAATACAAATTTTATAAAATCCACCGTTGGATTGAGAGTTTATATCATATAGATCATCTATGTTGAGTTTTACAAAAATCTAAAATTGTTTGATATGTTTTTGAGACATATAAAGATTAACGGTATTCAATAAAAACGCATAAACCGTTAATCTTTATGTGTCTCAAAAACATATCAAACGATTTTAGATTTTTATAAAACTCAATATATATGATCTATATGATATAAACTCTCAATCCAACGGTGAATTTTATAAAATTTGTATCCGTTAAAACATTATTGAGCGGTGTAACATTATTCAAATGTTACACCGGTGTAATTTGATCCCTCCCCTATATATATATATATATATATATATATATATATTTGATCTTTATAAACCGACATTTTATATTTGTATGCCGCATTTGGCTATTACTTTGACATGTATTTTTGGATGATTCCTATGCAGTACTTTGTCTGGCTGGCCAAGGTATGTAACATGACTGCTTTAAACAAAGTATTAGGACTTCAAAAGTTGTCTAGTGAGTAGATGAATAATTTGCTGAACTAACCATTATTCTTGATATGCCACTGTCTGTTTATCTTAAGATATTTATTCCACTTTGTTTCTTGATAAAAGAATCTGATATTTACTTAGTCAAAAAAAAAAAAGAATCTGATATTTTTGTAACATTCAAGAAGACTGTCTATGCTGCATAGGCTACCGCATAATCTTCAGAATGTGCAAACATGGCTGCAAGAGCAGTAAATTCAACTATTTTTTATCTGTTTGCAAATATAATTTTGCTTATGTCGTGTAATTGTAATTCGTAATCGTTTAAAAACCATTTTACTTTGATTGTTTTGATATATCTGACTTACCATTAATCTGCAGTTTATTAACTGTTTAAGTTAGGTCCTCTGCGATTGTAAAGCCAAAATATCCAATAACTTGAGAAAGAAGTTACTTTCTCTGTAGCATCCTGAAAGGTTTGTAAGTTGGATCACCTTCAGCCTAATTGAATTGGATGGTATGTCCAATAGTTCTCAACCTTCGCGTCATTGCTGGGCAGTAACATTAAAAATCTGGTCTGTCTGAGTGATTGAGTGTTTCAACTTATCATGGTGAGGTTCGTATATTACATGTGTAAATTATTTGGCTAGAGCTGGATGTGATTTCTTATTGTTTAGACATTGATCATGAAACCTGAGACATTGATATTTGCCTTTGTCTGAACATGCTTACTTTATCATGTAATTATTTAGAGACATCATATCCGAAAATGCAGGAATGATCTGACTAGAAAGTCATTCAAAACTTGATTGAAGAACCAACATTTATTGAAGAAGCTATAGAGTCGATTACAAAAAGTACTTGTTTGAAAAGCGCGTTGGAATTGATCCGCTACGGGATTTACATTGTACGTAACAGAAGCACCTGATGTACTAAACATAATAGGTATAAGTTTGGTAATGGTTAGAGCTGCAACTCGGATTCAGCAAGAATCTCATTTTTTGGTAGTACGGAGGGGGAATTGGCCCAAAAATTGGATAGGGGTCAAGATGCAGTCGGGCCGGGCGCTGGTCACTGATTCAAGTGCCCCCAACCATGCAAAATGGTCGCCTATTAGAGGGCTCATTAACTATGCCTGGGGTGTGGGGTAACTATTATTTGTCATATGCTATGAAGCACAAACACCTTTCGTTTTCCAGGTTTGCAAACAAGGATCTTGTCTCATGCATTTGGATAAAATTTTGGCGGACATAACAAAAGTTTGGTTTAGTGGACAATGCTTTCAAAAAAATCAGTGGATTCTTTCTGAACATGATGATGATGAGTAGTAGAAGAATTGATGCTACCAGTGCCAAAAAAAGAAGAATAACACATAAATGTCACTTGTGAGTGAGAAAGCAACCTGAACTAACCCTTCCATGCATGAATTAATGATTGCATCAATTCCCACAGGCTTCGTGTCAGAGCATATTACTTGATGAAGAAAGGAAAAGGAAAGAATAGTGATACTTTTTTTAGCAACTAATTCTATGAGGTGCAACTCATCTAGGGCACTCATGTCCTTTTCAATGTTATTAGATCTTCCTTGCTTTTCCAAATAGGAGATGCAGACACATAAATAATGTTTTCTGGTATAAAATTGAACATGAAATCACTTCAACATGTTAAGATTCTAATTTTTTGTTATACTTTTTTAGTTACTTTACACTAACATGTAAGAGTATTCTACACACTCTTAATCAATATGTATCACCACATAGATATTTGTATAGATATTATAGGAAGTAATATTAAAATGTAACACTAATCTATATATGTTTAAATATGAGTGCATGTGTGTAAAAAAAACTTATGCTGTCAGTGTATAGTTATTAAATTTATTATAAACTCTTTCATTTTGCAGCTATTGTACGTCTTTGAAATCATTGCTTGTTCAAAGACATCTAACTAAATGTTACTTAAGATAATATTGCCTATTTTGTAAATTTGTTTGTTTTTATTTCTTTTGGTTTATGTTGGTAAATGGTAATGAATGTTTTTGTATATGCATAACGTTATGTGACTGTTATTCTTATCAGTCCACTCCATGGTGGAATTCTTATCAACATAGGAGATATTGATAACGTAATGGATTAAGAAAAAAATTAGATGAACAATTCACTTTAAAGAATAAAGTGAGAAATATTAACAATTGATAAACAAAATAATGGTTGTTATTATATACACATGCATAATGAAGCACGAGTAGTTATAATATCCTCTTAACTTACTTTATTCACTACTCACTTTAGATGAGTTAAATTGTCATGTCATACATTTTGATATTTTGTAGTGTCTATCCTCGATCTTGGTGTTGTTGACAAGATCAAAAGATTGAATATCACAAGTAGAGAACAAAAATTAACATTTAAATGTTTCCACCAAGAATTAAGATTAATTATCTCATAGATAATTCTTATATTTAGGGGCAGATGTACTAAAACATTTTCTCCCTATTTTAGGCAAACACATTTTTTCTCATTTTATCAACTTTTTTTCTAAAAAAAACTATTTAGTTTCGGTGCCCATATTTTAAAAACTAATTTATTTCTCCTAAATTTACTTTTTTTTTTAGAATTTTAATATGGTCGCCCCTCTTATTTTTCAGTCATTTTTTATGATATAACTTATTCATTTATGATAGGGGTGCCAAAATGGATAAATTGGGTGGATTTGGATTGAATTGTTAATGGATGGATAAAAATAATCCATTAATCCATTAACAATCCATTAAACTTCATTCAAAAAATCTAATCCAATCCATCCATTAGAGATAAAATTCAATCCAATCCATCCATTATCATCTTTCCGATGGATGGATATCCAATCCATCCAACAAAGTTAATTGAAATATTATTGTTTAATTTCACTTTTAATACATAACTTTGATGATGAATATCTTTAATTGTATGATAATAAAAATTATAAAAAACAATATTTTGAAAATATTTTTTGAGACGAATTCAAAAACATCTTAAAATAAAGAAATGAAGATTTTGAGATCATTCAATTGTATTATAATATCTTTTCGGGGCTTGCTTGTTCTGCAAGTTTCCTTTTGTTAAAAAAAAATTGTACTATAATATCTTTAATTGTATAATAGTAAAAATTATATAAAAAAATGATATTTTAAAATACTCTCCGATATAAATTCAAAAACATCTTATAATAAGGAAATTGAGATTATAATCTAATTCAAATACATAACTTTAACGAATAATATCTTTAACTGTATGATAATAACATTATAAAAAAAATGATATTTTGAAAATACTCATTGAGACGAACCCAAAAACATCTTATAATAAGGAAATGGAGAGTCCGATGTTATTTAAATATTGTAAGAATTGTTTTTTAATAACAAAAATGACTATCCATGGAATTTAAGCAAATAATAAACAATAGTCAATTGGATTTTCAAAAAATAGTAAACAATAATCCGTTGGATTTTAAAATTAGGTGGTTTAAATGGATGGATCCAATCCAATCAGTTAACTAATTTTGTTGCTATTAGATGGATTAGATGGATAATTTAATGAATGTATTAGATGAATAACAGATTAACGGATAATTTTGACACCCCTAATTTATGACGTGGTAGTATTTATTAGACATCTTTTTGCTGATATGAATATTCAACTTAACTTTTTTTTTAACAAGGCAAAATGCTTTTAAGCTTATAGAAAATTTGAAAGTGCATAAAATCAAAATAATATATGGTTTTAAGCTGATAAATGAGATTTAGTAAAAAAAAAAAAGCACATAAATGAGATTAAAGTTAATAAATATTTGAAATTATTTACAATAATTTGTAAATGAGATATTGTAAATGACCTACTAATTTTTTATAAGATCTATCAATTCACTAATCTATCAATATCTTTAATTTTTACATGGATAACAAAAAAAAATTGACAGAAATTTGATACACATTTTTTAACTATCATATACCCTATGAAGCCCCGATACTCAAAAAATGGTAACGAATCGTGTCCGATACGTCCTCGATACCGATACTCTTTCGATTCGTCCCGATACTCGTATCGGAAGAGTATCGATTAAATTATTATTTTTAAATAAAAAATAATACCCGATACACGTGTCCGATACATCCCGATACACGTATCAGAAAAGTATCGGTTATATCATTATTTTTAAATAAACAAATAATATCTGATATGTGTCCGATACAAAGATTATTTTTTGGATAGTATTTGTGATTTTGTTTGGATAGTTTTAATGGTGTTCTTTTTGTATAATACACTACAATAAGACGTATAGCTTAAGATGTATCAGTAATCATTATGTTCTGGGGACTAACTTAAGATGTTCTCATGTATCAGACCTTGGGAGTTTCCAGTATTGATTGACTTTGGGTGATTATGATGCTCTTGTATCAGACATGTTTGTTTGTATCTTTAGCACTTCTTGTGTTTTTCCTTTGTCAATATTATTTTTTACTTTTCACAAAAAAAAATATGGTATCCTAGAATATACTGTAATAGGTAGTTAAGCGTTTGAACTTGATCCAAAATTTTAGTATAAGAATAGATGTTTTCTGCTTTTAATTATTAATATTATTGATTTTATGTATGTTTATATATTATGTATTTATATATTTAATTTTAACTTTAATTTTTAAATAACGTATCGCGGCAGTATCGGATTGGAAATTTTAAAAAAATTCACGTATCGGCGTATCGGTATCGTATCGTATCCGTATCGTGTCCCGTATCGGGGCTTCGTAGCATATACCATATACCACTTTTTTAACCCTAATTTGTTTTTTATATATTTTTTAATTATAATATAAAAAATATTTAAAAAAAAAAGAAGAAAAACAAACGGTCCATTAAGCGAAGGGTATGTGTGTGCTTCAAACACACGCTCATTCTTTCTTCTTCAAGAAACAAGAAAAGAATGAAACAAGAACATGGTGTTGGATTCAGAGAAACTATGGTGTTGGATCGGTTGCTCAAGGATCAAGAAACTGGTATGCTCGATCGGTTCCGATAATCTCTTCTGTTTGCTACGGTATTGTTTTTTCAACTTTCTCTTCTGATTCAAATACCCATTTTATCAAACACCATTCATTCAATCTTCTGCTTCATAAAAACTAAATAAAAGAACCCTAATTGAGAGAAAAGATGTTCTTTCTGTGCCATTCAATCTTCTGTTATGGTAATTTTATGGTAATTTTCAAAGATTAACATTCAATCTTCTGCTTGAAAAAAGGTACAACTTTACCCATTTTTTCTCATTCTTGATCATTCAAGAACAATCAATTTTCTGCTTGAGAAAAATAAACAACCTTAATTCTGCAAAAGGTGTTCTGTTCTGTCCCAAAAAACCTTAAAAGACAGTTTTTTGTTTGTTACGATAAGCAAGTTTCACTTGTTTTTGAAATTTTCATTCTAACATATTGGTAACAATGGTGGGTTTCCAATTTAAAAGGGTATAAAAACCCTATATGATTGTGAATCATTGTGTGATGTAATCTTGTTACATTATCTGAAAAAGGGGTGGAGTTCCATATTACCCTAGTAACCCTAATCATTCTACTATTATATCTATGCCAAACTATGAAACCAGAGATACAGGAAAAAACACATTAGTCATGATAAACCTCAACTTTTGTATTATTTACAAAATAAACCAAAATTTTATCATTCTTTGCTGAACATTATGACCAAAACAGGAAGGTTGAATTCATCATCCCTTATCCATTTGTTCACATTTGAGATTCTTCATGGCCTTGTTGTGAATGTCCATGTTTTGCTTCTTCTCTGTGAAGTATCTATGAGGATAAAAGCTGCCATTTAGAATAACAATAAAATATGGTCAAAGGAAGTCAATAGAATGATTGAGTTGGAGCAAGTTTCATACATATACTGTATTTGATACCAAACATTATACTATGAAAAACATTAAACTGTAATTGTTTGTTTGATGAGAATTTGTTCTTACCTTATTTTCACCCAACAAGGTAGTTGGATGAAAGTGCATGTGAATGCAGTTGCTGCAATTTGGTATTTATTTAATCAGATGAGCAAAGGGTACAAGAAAGGAGTATGTGTGTGCTTCAATCTTATGCATTTGTGAAAACAATATAAACACACTCATTCTTCAAGAAACACGAAAAGAATGAAACAAGAATATGGTGTTGGATCAGTCGCTCAAGGATTCAAAGGAACTATGGTGTTGTATCGGTTGCTCAAGCATCAAGAAACTGGTATGCTCGATCGATGCCGGTAACTCTTCTGTCTGCTATGGTATTTTTTTTTTCAACTTTCTCTTCTGATTCAAATACCCATTTTATCAAACACCATTCATTCAATCTTCTGCTTCATAAAAACTAAATAAAAGAACGTTAATTGAGAGAAAATATGTTCTTTCTGTCCCATTCAATCTTCTGCTTGAAAAAAAGTATAACTTTACCTATTTTTCTCATTCTTGATCATTCAAGAACATTCAATCTTCTGCTTGAGAAAAACTAAACAACCTTACTTCTACAAAAGGTGTTCTGTTCTGTCCCAAAAGAACCTTAAAAGACAGTTTTTTGTTTGTCACGATGGTGGGTTTCCAATTTAAGAGGGTATAAAAACCCTATATGACTGTGAATCATTGTGTAGCGTAATCTTTTTACATTATCTGAAAAAGGGGTGGAGTATATTGCCCTAGTCACCCTAAATTTAACCGTTGGAATCGATGAATATACTTTGTTTTATAAATTTCGTAACGGATGGATCATAGATGCCTCAATGACCATTCCCATGACCCTTGTCCCTGGATGTGAAAGCTAGTTGTTGCCTTTATTTGCTACTCAAGCAATTGTCCCTGCCGGTGTTCGCTTTTCTATTAAAAAAATTATGAATTTTTATTCATAATAATGCATGAATGAATATATATTCTGCTTCGACGACCCTTAGTCCCTATGATGTTTGGTAAGATGTCTGAAGTGAAAATCAAAATTGATTTCACCCAATGGTTTGGATTTGGACCTGATATGTCAATTAATGCTCTCGGCTATTTGGATGACCCTTGTGATCTTCTTCGTGTATCTTTTGTTTCTAGAAGTTGGAACCAATTTGGTAAGCCATTTGATTGCTATTACATGCTTTGCTTTGCCAGGATTTTATAATGTATATCTTTTATTTGCTTAATCAAATGCTTATTCATTTTGAAATATTTTAATGCATGTTACAATAAGTGTATGTTTTGCATCACAATTAGTTTGACAAAATCACCGTAGGCTATATATATATATTTCCATGTAAATTTGGTTTCACCAGAGCTTCCTTCTTTCTTCCAAGGTTGATATAAAATGAACTGTGTCGGTTGATGCTCTTTGGATTTCTATGCTTTCCGAATGGTATTTATCTGCACTCTAAATATTTTGCAATTATTGAAAACAGCCTCTGCAAGAAATGTCTGATGTTGTTCATAATTGATGAGTGTTGGTGCTTTATTGAAACAGATGAAAGGTTTTCATGTTGTTGATCTTATCATAATAACGTCTTTATGTATCTTGTGCTGTATTATTGTTCTACAATTAATTCTTTGTAACATGTGCCATCATTATGGGAATTTCTATTCTTTGGATTCTGTATGTTTGGACGGAGGTTTAGTATGCAAAGGTGCATCTTTGGCCTAACAAAGGCCCCTGGAGACTAATTATGGCTTGGGATTTAAAAAGTACACAAGGCACAGTTGTGGAATTTAAAATGAAGTCATGAGATTGAGTGATACTCAGGAAAATTCTCAATCTGCCCCTATATTCTCTAAGCCCCCAAAAATATGCTACCGGATGTGAGCTTCCGGTAAACAAACAATATGTAGAGACATGGAGCAATAGCAAATACAGAGGAAGAGGGATCATGAGTCATGATGCGAGAAAATGAAAAAAACAAAAATGTGAGTACAAGAAATTGATGGCAGAGATGGAGCACATCATGTCTGTATAGCACAACAGAAGGGAAGGGAATTTCATTGATTTGTGGTATGATTGTTGATATTTTTAATTTTGTTACTCATGTTTGTATATGTTCGCATGTATATGGCCATAAAATTGATGAAAACTTTTGCTTGTCAGGTTCTGCAATCAAATATCATCTTGTGACGCATCTCTCTCTCGGAATAGCGCTTTGATATGTTCTTGATACATTGCACTAGCCTGCAGATTCTAAAGTTTGTGTTGTTTTCTAGAGGGATTTCTTTTAAATTCCATTTGATGTCTGCTTGACTGTGCCTTCATTTCTTACAGATGTTTATGTTTGGAAGTTTGGCACTAGAGCAATTTGTGGATCGTCTTATTGAGTGGCCCCAGTATTGCAATCACATTTTGCAAATTTCCCATTTACGCAGCACACATTCCGAAATAGTTGCTTTCATCGAACAGGCTCTTGCTAGGATATCCTCTGGTCATACAGATGTAGATGGGACAAGCCACACTTCTGTTATCAGTAACCATAGTTCTGCACAGGCTGCATTAGGTCATGCAGAGGTAAAATTAAAACCCTTCTCCCCCCTTTTGTTTGTAACTTCTGTCATTTTGTTATAGCTATGGCTCAGATTTAGGAATTTGGTTTTTATTTGAGGTAGGTCAGTTCAGTTAACTATGGGCCAGACAATTATAGTTTTATTTTAAGTCTTTTCTCGGTGACAAGCTATTTATAGTTGCATTAACATGTAGCCATACATCAATACAGTTGCATAAGTTGGTTGTTCTAAACCAAATTGTTTTATTCTGAACTTTCCTATGTCATAGTATGATCTTACTTCTGGTTGTACTTGGGTTATATGGATTTAATTGACATTTGACAATTAGCAGCGCGGATATTTTTTTGAAAGAGTAGAAATTATTGTAGAAATAAAAAGGAAAAGTTCAAATAGGGGGAGAATATAGCATCTCATGCAAAACATCAAATTTAGATAAACAAGCAATTTGAGAAAAATCAGAAATGCGCACCATGTTTTATTGTCCTTTCAATCATTTTCTGTTTTGATATAATGATTTTGTTATATGCACTGTCCCTATAACAGCTCAGTGGATCTAGCATGATACAACCCGGACAGCAGCATTTGTCACTGCAGCTTCAACAGAGACGTGAAAATCCTTTGGATGATCGTCACAAGCCCCTTGTTGGTTCATCTACTGATATGAGACCACCATTAGCTTCTCTAGGGCAATCTCCAGTAATTACACAGGCTGATTATTCTAGTCCCATTAAGGTACCATACTTACATCATATTTCTAGAGCATGATGTGAATGGTGTTGTGTCCCCCCTTCTCTATTTCTCTGTCTTTTGGTATTATTATTTTAATGTTTCGCCGACTTTATTTTCGTGCTACTGTTGCAGATACCAAGCACAGTCAGTGCCTCGTCAATGTTATCTTCTTCTCCTGGTTTTGTCCGTCCGTCCCGTGGAACTACTTCTACCAGTATATTTCTGTTACATGTGAACAATTCCTGTTGATTACTTAAGGGCCTACGTATTTTCTGACTTTATGCTGTGTTTCTTTGATCTGTCGATTGACGTAGGGTTTGGATCTGCCTTGAATATTGAGACTTTGGTCGCTGCTGCAGAGAAAAGAGAAACTCCTATAAGGTGCTCTAGCTATTTACAAGAAATTGATCAGATTGGCCGTTTTCTTGAGTTTATTTATAATTATGATCAGTACTTTAAGATCATCAACCATTTTTATTTTGTTCTTGTGAAGAGTTTTGTAGTATCATTATGTGTTTCATCCTCTGCTTATGTCTGTTTTATTGGTTGTATAAATTTAACTAGCTTATATTCTAATTTGCATTCATTCTATCCTTTTTCTTTGCTATTAATAGGCTCCAGGGTCAGAGGTCCAGGACAAAATATCATTCATAATTAATAATATCTCGTCTAGTAATTTTGAAGCCAAAGCAAAAGAGCTCACTGAACTTTTGAAAGAGCAGTACTATCCATGGTTTGCACAGTATATGGTATTGAAAAGGTACGCATACTTCGTAATTGGATCATGTTATTGCCTGAAAAGTTTTTGTTCATGTAAACGTGTCATGGTGGTGTAATGTGCTGGTAATAAGTATAGTTGGGGTTTCAAGAAAAAGTTTTATTCATGTAAACTTGTACATGTGGGTGTAATTTGCTGGTAATAAGTATAGTTGGGGTTTCATAGAGATTAAGTTCTTAAAGAAAGCTAATGATTGATTAATGATGTAACTAATATTTTAGAAATTCCGTAATTTGGTTCTGGACAAGTTTTACCATGTTACACTGTTCTGGAGTGTCAGTGTCTGATCTGGGAATAAAAAAACTACTTGTATGTTTGTTCTATGAATTATGTTGAATTTGTAAATATTTAGGATTTAGTCAAATTTACCTACCAAATTAACCTTAGTTGAGAGAAAAGATGTTCTTTCTGTCCCATTCCCATGGCTATGGTAATTTTCAAAGATTAACATTCAATCTTCTGCTTGAAAAAAGGTATAACTTTACCAATTTTTCTCATTCTTGATCATTCAAGAACATTCAATGTTCTGCTTGAGAATATCTAAACAACCTTAATTCTGCAAAAGGTGTTCTTTTCTGTCCCAAAAGAACCTTAAAAGACAGTTTTTTGTTTGTCACGAAGCACAGTTTCACTTGTTTTTGGAATTTTCATTCTAACATATTGGGAACGATGGTGGGTTTCCAATTTAAAAGGGTATAAAAACCCTATATGAATGTGAATCATTGTGTGACGTAATCTTTTTACATTATCTGAAAAAGGGGAGGAGTATATTGCCCTTGTAACCTTTAATTTGACCGTTGGAATCGATGAATATACTTTGTCTTATAAATTTTGTAACGGATGGATCATAGATGCCTCAATGACCATTCCCATGACCCTTGTCCCAGAGTGTGAAAGCTAGTTGTTGCCTTTATTTGCTACTCAAGCAATTGTCCTTATCGGTGTCCGCTTTTCTGTTAAAAGATTTATGAATTTTTATTCATAATAATGCATGAATGAATATATATTCTGCTTTGATGACCCTTGGTCCGTAAATTCAATTTGGAACTGCAATTAGAAGTGATTTTGTATTATGAACTTAATGACCTTGTCCCTAATGTTTCATAAATTTTGTAAGAGATGGATGCCTCAATGACCTTTGAGTAAAATGCATTATGAATTCTTTATTCATAATGGAAAAATTGGATGGGGTTTCAAAGCAAAGCAGTTTTAATATGAAATTTTATTCAAAATGTGGATGGATCTATTGTCTTTTTATGACGCTAATTGTGAAATTGTCCATAGTGGTATGGTTATACTTTGTTCCATGATTTTTGTAAGGGATTGTCTTGGTGGCCCGAAAATGCTAGATGATGCCTTAATGTAAAAGCTAGTTGTTGCCTTAATCTTTGACCGTTGGAATTGTTGAATATACTTTGTTTTATAATTTTTGTAACAGATGGATCATAGATGCCTCAATGACCATTCCCATGACCCTTGTCCCTGAATGTGAAAGCTAGCTGTTGCCTTTTTTTGCTACTCAAGCAATTGTCCCTATCGGTCCGCTTTTCTATTAAAAGAAATTATGAATTTTTATTCATAATAATGCGTGAATGAATATATATATATATATATATATTCTGCTTTGATGACCCTTAAGGGATTGTCTTGGTGGCCCGAAAATGCTAGATGATGCCTTAATGTAAAAGCTAGTTGTTGCCTTAATCTTTGACCATTGGAATCGATGAATATACTTTATTTTATAATTTTTGTAACAGATGGATCATTGATGCCTCAATGACCATTCCCATGACCTTAGTCCCTAAATGCAATTTTGCAACTACAATATGAAGTCATTTTGCAAATATAAAAGGACGTGCTTCCTTGTGTTTGATTAGCCTAATGATAAGGGTTTAACAAGAATTCTCTAAGGAAGACACGAATAATCAACTGAAGCAAAGTACAAAACAACCGACTCTGGAGTCTAAACTATTTCTTATAATATCTATCAAGAATGAAAAAAGGTATAACTTTATCCATTTTTATCATTCTTGATCATTCAAAATGATTCAATCTTCTGCTTGATAAATACAAAACCATTGATTGTTGAACATAGCGCTGTTCAGGTTCAACATGCTAATAAGGTGGTTAATTCCCAAGGTTCAATGGTAATTTCGAAATCGAAATCTCATGGAACTGTTAGTGGAGGACTGCAACTGAAGTTTAAAGCATGCTGGTGTGGGTAAAGGGAAGGTTGATGTGGCTTCATGCACGAATCAAATCAAGAGGGTATGATTCCTGTCTCTCTTTTTTATGTTTTGATTTCATGAGTGGATGTATCAATTTTCCTATATATATATATTTCTTCCTAATAATTATTTGAGTCTCAGCCTTATGGGATGTTAGACAATCAAACAATTTTTTCTCATTCAAAAGAAACTGATATGACCTCAGCCTTATGGTAATTTTTTATTTGCATTCTTAATTCTTCGGCAACATTCAATCTTCTGCTTGGTAAAAACAAAATATACTTATTGATTGACCAAAATGTGTTTGGTACCAATATTTTGAAGATAAAACTTTTTCGTTTGCTACAGTAATTTTGGAACCAATCCAATAGACCAATATATTTTCATTGATACATATTGAGATACCTATTTTTAATTTAGTCAAGAACATTCAATCTTTTGCTGAAAAAAGGTATAGAGCCTTACCCATTTTTCTCATTATTGATTATTCAAGAATTCAATCTTCTGCTTACAAAAGAACCTTATAAATTGAGCAAAAGGTGTTTTTCCCAATATTCTGATTGGTACCACTATTTTAAAAGATTAACTTTTTCATTTGCTATAAACTTGCATTGATACTTGTTGGGATAGGGATACCGATTTTTCCATTTTTGATTAGTCAAGAAACTTCAATCTTCTGCTTGAAAAAAGGTAGAACCTTACCCGATTTTCTCCTTCTTGATTATTCAAGAATATTCAATCAAACTTTAATTGAGCAAATGCGCTCTGTCCCAAGAATATTTTGAAAGTTAATTTTTTTCGTTTGCTATGGTACTTATGGGATTTTCATTCCAACATATTGGTTTACTATTGATACCTGTTGTGGTACCGATTTCTTAATTCTTGATGATTCAAGAACATTCAGTCTTCTGCTTGAAAACAAGAAACCTTAATTGAGGAAACATGTTCTGTCCCAAGAATCTTCAATCTTCTGCTTATTGAAATTTTCATTTCATCATATTTGCCCCATCTGGGTTATAATGGATACATGATGCCTAAAAAGTTATTTTATCTTTCTTGATTATTCAAAAACCTTTAAGGGATATGATGTTTTGATGCACAAAAAGTGCTGGATAAATTACTTAATGACCCTAGTCCCTAGTCACTAAATGTGAAAGCTAATTGTTGCCTTAATTGCTAATCAAGCAATTGTCTCTATCGATGGTCTCTTTTATGTCAAAAATAAATTATGAACTTTATTCATATTGCATGAATGGATATATATTTTTATTTGATGATCCTTAGTCCGTATTGTCTTATTATGGTGACCTTCAAAGATATTTTAATACCAATGGCACATTCCTCTCTGCTACGGTTGAAGACTTTATTCATGACCACCAATGGCACATTCCTTTTGACCTTGAAGCTTTGTTCCCTAACATCAGACACTTCATTGATAGATTTTCAATCCCATTGGAACATAAACCAGATGTGTTAGTTTGGAATCACACTGACACAGGTAACTTGTCCCTCAAAGAGGCTTATTCTTTCAAATCTCATCACTCCACTGATCTGCACTGGGCTAAGCTTGTGTGGAGTAAAGGTGTCCTCCTTCAAAGTCACTGGTGGCATGGAGACTTATGCATGGTAAGATGCCGACCGATGAAAATTTAATGTTAAGAGGATGTTACATTCCTTCAATGTGTAATCTTTGCTTTCATCATGTTGAAACTTCTTTTCATTTATTCTTTGACTGTCCTTACTTTATCAACATATGGACCTGGTTTTCTGAGATGATTCGTATTAATCTTCACTTCAACTCTGTGTTGAAGACATTTGGAAGTTGTGTGATAGACACTGGACCCCTCAGTGTAAGGTTATAGTGCAAGCTTCATTGATCAACATCATCAATACAATTTGGTTTGTAAGAAATCAAGCTAGATTTAAGGGAAAAAAAATTCATTGGAAAAATGCAGTCACTTTGATCTTGGCTAATGTTGCTTTATCTGGCAATAATAGAAAACAAACTTACTACAACTCAATGACAGACTTCATGATTCTAAAAAAATTTAGTGTAGAGATACATCCACCTAGAGCTCCATTAATCAAAGAAGTGATGTGGTTAACTCCTACTCCTAATTGGATAAAATGCAACATTGATGGGGCCTCCACACCATCCTCTTCTTCCTTTGGTGGAATATTTAGAAACCATCAAGCTGAGTTGATTAGCTGTTTTGCTGAGAGGATTGAGCCTTGCTCTGCTTTTTTTGCAGAATTGTCTGGTGCTTTGAAGGCAATAGAGATAGCCAGCCATCGTAATTGGTCCAACCTATGGTTAGAAACCGACTCTTCTTTGACAGTCCTGGCTTTCAAATCATCGGCTATTATCCCTTGGGCTTTAAGGAACAAATGGTTGAACTGTCAAATTCTTTTGAGAAATATGAATTTTTTTATTACACACATCTTTAGAGAAGGTAATGAGTGTGCAGACATGTTAGCAAACATTGGTCTTGGTCTTAACATCAGAGAACCCTCTTATTGGATTGCTCTTCCTGTTACCTTAAGTTCTAGTTTTATTAGGAATAAGCTTGGTATTCCAAATTATAGGTTTGTCTCCTCCTACTAAGAGGGTCTTGGTTTGGCCCCCGTCTACTTTGTATATCTTTCCTTGGTTAATATAGTTTTGGTGGTTGCAGCACTTTAGATGCATCCCTTTTTGGAAAAAAAAAAGATATTTTAATATGAACTTTTATGTAAAATGTGTATGGTCTCTATTGTCTTATTATGACCCTAATTGTAAAACTGTCACCGAGACGATGTATAAGGCACAAATGTTAGCATTTGTGCTTTGATGACCTAGTCCCTAAGTGCAATTTTGCAACTACAATATTAAGTGATTTTGCAAATGCCTTATTGATAAGGGTTTCAAAGGAATTCTCCAAGGAAGAAACAAATCAATTGAAGCAAAGTACAAAGAAACTAACTCTTTGGAGTCTGAACTATTTCTCAAACTAACTTTTTGTATGCATAGGTAACTTTGGAACTTTCGTTTTTTATTTAGTCAAGAACATTCAATCTTCTGCATGAGAAAAACGTAGAGCCTTACCCAATTTTCTGATTCATGATTATTCAAGAATATTCAATACTCTGCTTGAGAAAAAAAAGTCAACTTTCAATTTTGTAAATAAAAAAAAGGGTATAAAAACACTATAAGATTGTGAATCATTGTGTGACGGAACCTTTTATCTTTTTTCATTATCTGAAAAAGGGGTGGAGTATATTGCCCTAGTAACCCTAAATTTGACAGTTGGAATTGATGAATGTACTTTGTTTTATAAATTTTGTAACGGATGGATCATAGATGCCTCAATGACAAATGTTGGATGAACTTAATGACCCTAGTCCCTGAATGTGAAAGCTAGTTGTTGCCTTAATTACTACTCAAGCAATTGCCTCTATTGGTATGATGGTATCTGCTTTTCTATTTAAAAAATAATAATTTTTTATCATAATAATGCATGAATGAATATATATTATGCTTTGATGACCCTTAGTCCCTAAATTCAATTTTGCCATTGCAATTAAAAGTGATTTTGCATTATGATCTTAATGACCCTATTCCCTTGTTTCATAAGTTTTGTAAGGAATGAATGCCTCAATGAGACAATGACATCAATAAAATGCATTATGAACCTAATCGTGAAACTATCACTAAGATGAATTTTTTCATTGTCTATAAAGCTTGGTTTGGTAAACATGAGCCCACTAACTCAAAATTCAACAGTAAGGTAGATTTGTTAACCGGACAGGCTTTAAATGTCGGAAGTAAATGTGGGACCAAGTTTTCTTAATATGATAATTCTACAAGTTGAGCTGCCTTTTCACCTATATGTATGTATGGAGTATGGTATAGAATCAGATATAGCTGTACGTGCATTTCAAAATGAAGGAAAAGCAAGTGATTCAAGGATTTTATATGTTTCTCATTTGGTATAATGACTATACTGATATGTTTTTTTTCTTTATGCAATTAATACTTTCCGTTAATTTAACTAGGCCTGTGAATTGGTTACCGTAAGCAGATAAGTATGTCAACTGCAGGTTTTGCAAATTTGTAAGCTGGTTTATTTCTGGTGGAATATTTTCGGTGAAAGAATTAAAGGAAAGAGATAGTGCATTGAGTTTTGTCAAATTTTCAATAGTGGAAGGAATCGGTCCAGAGAGGTTATTTTGATAAAGGAGAAGAGATTCCAATTTGAACAGGTTACCAATGGAGGAAGGGATTGGTCCACAGAGGTTATTTTCTAACAATTGGATTGTGTAAAGGGAATTGAGCATTCCTACTTCACTAGGAATGCTACCACTAAGCTGGTTCACGTAAAGATAAAGATAATATAAATAGCTTAAGTTTCCAATTGTAGAAGGGATTGTGCTAGAGAGATGGTTATTGGACAAATCTAGTTCATCGAGATATTTTAAATATTCTAACTTCTCGAGAAAGACTATTAGTTCCAAGATATAGTCTCTTGAGGCTGACCAAATTCCAAATTTCATGAGGAATGTGACCAAAAAGTTGGTTGTCATCTAACCTGAGATTTGATAAATTGGACAACTTTCATGTAGAAATAGGGATAGAGCCATTCATATTGTTGAAACTAAGATCAAGATAGAATAGTTTGGACAAATTGCCAATGTTATTGGGAATGCGATCAGAGAATTCATTTGGTGACAAATCGGGAGTGTCTAGATTTGACATCA
Source organism: Trifolium repens (assembly GCA_030408175.1). NCBI lineage: Eukaryota > Viridiplantae > Streptophyta > Magnoliopsida > Fabales > Fabaceae > Trifolium > Trifolium repens. The sequence continues at coordinate 22,191,520 of CP125840.1, forward strand.
TTCCAATATGTCGTGGAACAACTCCGTAGAAGGAGTTGTTTTTTAAAACTAAACTACGGAAATTTATAAGTGATGAAAAATTGAGACTTTAAAGCGTACCTCTTAATCTAATATCGGCAAGATTTACCTCCTAGATGGATTTTGACTCATCATCACATGTGATTCCCACCCAATTGCAATGCTTATTACCAATATTCCATGAAGAGAGCAAAGCCTTCCTTTGTCAAAGCTTTCTTTCCACTTCAACAGAGCATCTGCCAGCTCTCTGTCTTGGTTTGCATCATGAAGTGATGTGCCCATTACAAACACATAGAAGAACAAAATAAGACACAACATTGGTAAAAGCTTCATGTTCTGAAGCATTTTGAAAATGTGAACACAATGAAATGCATGTACGAAAGAGTTATTTATGATATTGCATGCATTATAATGGAAGATGAAGTGATATTTCTACATACAATATGTACTCAGCCTAAATTAGAGTCTTCCACTTTTGTCTTTAGAGTGATAAGTTACTTGGTTGTTTCAGAGACACGAGGCTGGAGTAATAGGGAGGTAATGAGTTTAACTACAGGCACAAACAAAAACAACACATGATGACAATGGACAGGTACTACAATAGTTTTAAAAATATTTGTACCTATGGGTAATAACTTTTGTATCTATGAACATACTTTCTTACGGACCCGTAGCTGTTACCCGCATTTTTATTAAATAAATTGACCAATTATAAAGTATCATATTATTTTAATAAAACTTAAAAATTTTAAAGATTTTAATATTGACTCATGAAAAAGACAGGTCTTGAATCCGAGAGGTCTCAGATTCGAGCTCCGCCACTGTTTTTGGAGGAAGGTAAATGTAATTACCTTTGTAAGTGCTCTTTGAGCCTTAAGGTCTTCTCTGTCTTGGACTGAGGCACTATCCCCTCATCCTAAATCTCTCTTATAAAAGAAAAAACTTACGAAGATATTTTATAATGCCTACTTTAATATAATTTGTATTGGATAGGATAACTATGAGGCACGGATCCAGAAATTTTAATAGGTGTAGTTAAAATCATATCATAAATAAAAATATAAGTAGTTATATTTATCAATGTTATAATTATACAACATTTTTTTTATACATAGTTTTTTTGGTTGCTTAATCAATACTCTTAAGACACTCATCAATATTCTTATAATTTTATAATGGCTTAATTATAAATTTAGTCTTTGTGTTGAATTTTATAATGGTTTCACTTTGGTCTCTCGTGTTTAAAAAGTTTAAAGTTGGTCTTTTATGTTGTTGATATCAACATAGGTTCGTCCTTTTTGTTAAATTTTGAATTATTTTTTTTCAACTCTTCGTTAAATTTTGAGTTGATTTTGCCTATAAATTTCATATAGTACCCTCTTAAGTTGTCTGTGTATAAAAATATGATAGCCACGTGGACAATTTAAATATAAATTTGTCTATAAAATGACTAACTTGAAACTTTTTAAACATAAAAGACCAAATTGAGACCTAAAATTAACATAAGGACAAAATATGCAATTAAGCCTTTTATGATTTATCGTAGTGCAATGAGTTGACTATGTGGAGACAATATTATCATATAAGTAAGACACTAAATTTGGTCTAGTGGTTAAAAGTTTATGTAGAATGCGTAAGGTCTAGTTTTCATCCTCACTAACTCTATTATAAACAAAAAAATAGTATCATATAAGTAGGGTCACAATGCATAAATAGATAAGTATTATCTTTTTCATTTTTTAGATTACACCTTGCAATGTTTTTTTTCTTTTCTTTTCGCAGTTCATTTTATCCTCTGTAATATTGTTTTGTTTTACCCCGGGGGTAAAATGACCTGTGGAAAAAAAAACACATTGCAAAGGAGTAATCTAAAAAAAAAAAATTATAGGGGTAACACAAAACTCGCTTAATTGCAGAGGGTTAAAATCCTATTAACCCAAAAAAATAAAACTACTACTACTACTACTACTACTACTACTAAAAAACCTAATTTATCCTCATCATGTAATTTTAACTTCTTAAAAAAAGATACAAAACATTAAAATAGGAAAAACAATCGATTAAACGAAATCTACACATAAAAATAGGAACTTAAATCACGATAAAAGATACGAATAAAAAATATTAACTCAATCTAACATATAACAACTTATATTAAAAAAATGTTATAACAACTTGAAAAAAAAAAGACCTAATAAAAGAAGATATGTAGAGAAAACAACGAAAAGATTAGGTCAACTTATATTAAAAAAGAAGATTATGTCTATAATAAAAGATTAAGAATAGAAAAATATAAACAAAAATGCAATATACTAAAACAAATTACTGCTAAAAAACTTAATATGTCCTCATTAATTTTTAATAATATTTCAAATCTTCAACCCTTAAATGTAATTTTACCTCTAAAGATAAAAAAAAATAGTTGAATGAAATCTACAAGGAACAAAAACCATGGTAAAAAATACATCTTATAGTACCTTTATTTTTTTGACAAATCATCTTATAATACTTGAAGATAGATATTTATGACAAAAACTCTATAACGCAAATAAATTAAGAAAACTTATTGTATACATAAGAAACAATACCGGATAAAAATAAATAGAATACATATCAAAGAATGAAATTTACTGCAACCTGGGAAATATAAAGTCAAACTTACCTATATTGCCATTTATAAAAACACAAATATTAGTTCACAAAAGTCTAGAAAAATAATATTGAAGTTTTAAGCAACATCTAATAATACCTTAACATATATAGTCATGCATACAATACTAAATTTGACATTAAATCGATCTCCATAGAAATTCCCTACAAAATCATGCTAAATTCAGAGAAAAAGGTTGAGAGAAAAAATAAAGAGAAAGAAAAAATAAATTTAGTGGGAGATGAAAGAGAGCAACAAAATTTAGGTAAAATCAAATTATTAATGCTATTAAAACAAGCCATAAATTTAGGTAAAACAAACCATAAGTGAGATAATTAAAATGTTTTATAGGGAATTTAGGAAAACTACTACTCCCTCCGTCCCATTTTAAGTGACACATTTGACCATTTCACATATATTAAGAAAAATGTATAATTAAAGGAGAGATAATATTAATTTTACCAAATTACCCATGTATGCACTTTTTTTGCCCAATAATGATTAGAAAAGCACATTCTTCAAAAGCATTTATAAGGGGTAGAAATCGAAAAATAACATAGAAAATTGAAATGGATCAAGTATTATGGGACAATTTTTTTTTGCAAATGTGTCATTTAAAATGGGACGGAGGGAGTAATTAGGGATTTGTAGTTGTTCTAGGGAACAAATAATGGGGGTGATAATTGTATTGGTTCAATGGTTAATGTGTATAATTTCAACACATAAAAAATGTCTCTCATTTACAATGAAGCTTAAACTCCTATTTATAGAGGTTCTCCTCCAACTGCCGTCGCCAGCCACATCATGGATATCCCATAATCATGGCGGTTTTCTTCCTCCCCCACCGTCTCATCGTGGTGGTGATGGGTGGTATTCTCTCTTTCCCGGTGTCATCATGGTGGTGAGGGGTCGTTATCTCCTCCCACGTAGTGGATTATGTTTGGATGCCAGGTGTGAACGGTTACCCTTTCTGATCAAGGCGACGCCCACGAGATGTGGCGCCTTCTTTTTGCCTTTCCCACCAAGTTTCCTATTTGAATTATATGGGTTGAGAAGTTGGGTCATCTCGTTATTGGGCATATGCCATTTATTTTTGGGCCATAGTCCAGTCCAGTAGTTATAAAGATAAAAATTTGATTATTCAAGTTTTAATCCTATTCGTTGATATTTTTTCCACGTATCAAACATCTAAACCAATAAAATCAAACATGATTAAAAAATTGATTATTTAAGTTTTTATCATAACCGTTGATTTTATTTTTTTCCACATGTTAAAATCTAGACCATTCATATTAGGGTTAGGGTTAAATATGCCTTTAGTTACTCTCGTTTTATCTATACCAATACCAATATATAAAGGGAATACCCCCTTTCGCGTGGACTTTTCTTATTGTCATTTTTGCCCTTCACTCTATTCAAATATTTGTATATGTTGAAAAATAACTTCCACGTAAAAGTAAGTTTTCAGTTTTTTTTAGTAAAAAAAAAAATCGTAAGAACTATCACAAAAAAAAAGAGGTTAACAATTTTTTTTAGTAAAAAAAATAAAATAATTTTCTTCTTAATAACTAAGCACAACAAAAAAGAAGGTTAAATAGTTATTGGACTGAGGTAAGGCCCAAAATCAGGACATAGGCCCAAATTCATAGATGGCCCAATTATACAACCCATTAAATTCAAACGAGTAAGCTTGGCGGGAAAGAAAGGCAGGGGCGACACGCTCAGCAGGCGACGCCCTCGCCTAAACATAACCACCCTCTCAAAATATCCCACCAGCATGTCGATATGCAGAAGGGAATAACCACCCTCTACCACCACGATCACCACCAGGGTAGGAAGAAACCGCCCATCATCACCACGTGGGAGGCGGAGCAAGAAGAAGAAACCGCCACGATCATGGGTTATCTGTGATCGTGACACTCCATAACTACCCCCATTGTATTCTATAAATAGAGGCTGATGCTTCATTGTAAAGGGTTGAACTTTTTGAAATATACATGAATTATTGATTCTTACATATGGTTCATATACTTTAGCACCCCCCTTATTTGTTCACCAGAACATTTTGGCGCCCACCGTGGGGCTGCGGTAAAACGATTCCCAGCCTACCACTTTCAATTGACGAAAACCTCTCAACATGACGGGAGGAACACCCAACCATGGAACCAGCACCGGCACCAACATGACGTTAACGGAGGCCGTCAACGAACTAAGGCGACTTCAAGCCAAAGTAACGTCCTTAGATCAGGAAAAGGCTGACAGAGGGGACGAGGACGATGATGACGAAATCAATGATTCTCAACCCCTAGCACAAGCCTTATGGGATGCAAGAGTCCCAGAAAACATCAAAACACCACATCTTCCAACATTTGACGGAAAAACGGACCCGTCAGAGCATTTGATGGCAGTTGGAACGCAAACCGCCATCATAGGAGCGACTGATCATCTAAAATGTAAATTGCTCTCCGGTACTCTGAAAGAAGCGGCCTTGAGATGGTACATGAATTTGCCAAAGAACTCCATAGAAGATTGGACGGATTTCCAGCGCAAATTCATCCAGCAATTCTCCGGATCAAAACACATAAAGGTCACCGCCACCAGCCTTTTCACCATTCGCTAAAACCACGCTGAGACCCTGCGGGAATACTTGGCCAGATTCTGCGAAGCAACCATCAAAGTTTCAAATCCTAATCGAGAGATGTTTGTCGCAGCGTTTCACAGCGGCTTAAAGGCAGGACATTTCAACGAGTCCCTAGCACAAAAGCCAGCAACCGTGATGCAAGAAATCATCAAGAGGGCGGAATGTTACATTAAGGGCGAAGAAAGTAACGTTGAGAAAAGATCAAGAGACGCAAGGGAAAGAGAGCCGGCCAACAAGAATTACAGAGCCCCAAAGACGTACCAACCAAGACGACGTCAACCAGATCATAGAGGACACGAGCCCCAATGGAAACCATATCATCATCAGATGAGGCGAGACTCAGGCAGATTCCCAGAAAAAGAATACACTCCACTAAACAGGGCGAAAGTCTATATTCTAGACGAGATTCTCGAGACAGGACTCTCTAGATTACCCCAAAAGAGAGGAAAAGATTATCAGTTGGGTCACAACACGAACGCATGGTGTGCGTACCACAGATGCAAAGGGCACGACACCGAAAAATGCTTCAGACTGCGAGACCTCATAGAGGAACTCATAAAAAGCGGCCATCTAAGGAAGTTTTTAGAAGATGCTGCTGATGGAAAGGTTGTATTCCCAAAGGTGAGAAGGGACCCACAGGGAAACCACGAGGAAAACCCAGAAGGAGAGAAGGTAAGAATAGCAGTTAACACCATTGCAGGAGGTTTCGCGGTTGGAGGCGAGTCCAGCAACGCCCGAAAACGATACATAAGGCGCTCTGAGTTCGAAGCGAAGTTTGTGGGACACACTTCCATCTCGCCTACTCCGGATCTATCATTCACCAAGGAGGACAAAAGGGAAGTCATGCCCCACGATGACGACCCATTAGTGATCCAAGTTCAAATCCTGAACTGCGACGTAAAGAGGGTATTGATTGACTCAGGAAGTTCGGCTGACATAATGTATTGGGAAGCCTTCAAAGCCATGCAACTATCTAACGAGCACCTGTTGCCCTACAACGGCACACTAGTAGGTTTTGCCGGCGAGTAAGTAGAAGTTATGGGCTATACTACTTTGCTTACAACATTTGGAGTTAAAGACCAGGCCAAGACCATCAAAGTAAGATACCTGGTGGTAAAAACCCCCTTCACATCGTACAACATCATCATTGGGAGGCCAGCTTTTAACACTCTGGAGGCGGCCATGTCAACGCTATATCTCTCCATCAAGTATCCGCTAGACAATGGGAAAGTTGGAACCATCAAAGGAGATCAAGCATTAGCGAGACGCTGCTATGAATCAAGTCTAAAGATAAAACACAGAGCAGCCAACGCCCCAGTTTCAACTCGCCCTGTTCCCAAGACAGGTGGCGTCAACATGATCAACCCTTTAGACCTAGACCCAAGGGAAGAGTTCCAGGACAGAAGAGTCAGTCCCATTGAAGAGTTGGAAAAAGTTCAGATTGGTAGTGAGGCGCACCAAACAACTAACATAGGCACCTCCATGCAACCAGAGGAGAGAGAGAAAATCCTGGCGACACTAAGGAAGAACATCGACTTGTTCGCGTGGCACCCCTCGGATATGCCAGGGATAGATGAGACAATAATCACACACAAATTATCCATCTCCCCCGAGACCAAACCCGTCTCACAAAGAAAAAGGAAAGTTGGCGAGGAAAGAAGAGAAGTCATCAATGAGGAAGTAACCAAATTAAAGGAAGCAGGTTTCATAGAAGAAATTAAATATCCATCATGGCTAGCAAACGTCGTGATGGTGAAGAAAGCAAATGGAAAATGGAGAATGTGTGTGGATTTCACAGATCTAAACAAGGCATGTCCAAAAGATCCTTATCTTTTACCTAACATTAATAGGTTGATAGACGGAGCATCAGGGTACAAGATGCTCAACCTCATGGATGCATATTCAGGCTACAACCAGATCAAAATGAATCCCGCCGACGCTCCCCACACAGCGTTCATGACCAACACCTGCAACTACTTCTACAACGTTATGCCGTTTGGCTTAAAAAACGCAGGGGCCACGTATCAGAGACTAATGGGCAGAGTCTTTTCAGAGCAGATTGGTAAGAATCTAGAGGTGTACATTGACGACATGGTCGTCAAAACTACAGAAGAAGGCGAGCATGATCAAGACTTAGGCGACATCCTCGCCTCAGTGAGAAAATACAACATGAGGCTAAACCCCGCCAAATGCTCATTTGGAGTACAATCAGGAAAATTCCTCGGATTCATGCTAACAAACAGAGAAATAGAGGCAAATCCAGACAAATGTCAAGCCATCATAGACATGAGAAGCCCAACGTCGGTCAAAGAAGTACAACAATTGATAGGAAGGATCGCAGCGTTATCAAGATTTTTATCCTGTGCAGGGGAAAAAGCATTCCATTTCTTTTCCACTCTTAGGAAAAGCGAAAGGTTCGTATGGAGCACCCAATGCGAGGAGGCATTCCAAAAGTTGAAAACATTCCTCGCCTCTCCACCAATTTTAACTCGCCCCGGGAAAGGTAACACTTTGTACCTATATCTCGCCGTCTCAGACAAGGCCCTTAGTTCCGCATTAGTACAAGAGATAAAGGGAGAGGAGAAGCTCATCTACTTCGTCAGCAGAACATTCAAGGGTGCAGAAGCAAAATACCAAAAAACTGAGAAACTTTCACTGGCAGTAATAGTGACGGCGAGAAAGCTGAGGCAATATTTTCAAAGCCACAAGATTGTGGTGAAAACGGACTACCCCATCAAGAACGTGTTGAGAAAACCAGATTTAGCAGGAAGAATGGTAGCGTGGTCAGTTGAGTTATCAGAATTCGACGTAACTTTCTCCCCAAGGGGCGCAATCAAATCACAGATACTAGCAGATTTTTTGCTGGAACTTACAACGTCCGCCGAAGAGAATAGCGAACAGCCTTGGACACTATCAGTTGACGGAGCCTCCAATATCAAAGGAAGTGGAGCAGGAGTAGTATTGGAGGGACCAGACGGAGTCCTCATTGAGCAATCATTAAGGTTCGCCTTCAAGGCGAGCAACAACCAAGCAGAGTACTGTAACAGCCCGGCGACCAGCCACACAGATGCTGAAGCCCCGCTGCTCGTTACCAGCTTAATCACTACCCCCCTTGTAGTGTTTTTGCCTCCGTAGTGATTCGAATCATGCACCCTGGGGATAAATACATGTTCAATGCAATCACTACTACCAATTGAGCTAGTAGCTCAATTGGTAGTAGTGATTGCATTGAACATGTATTTATCCCCAGGGTGCATGGTTCGAATCACTACGGAGGCAAAAACACTACAAGGGGGTAGTGATTAAGCTGGTAACGAGCAGCGGGGCTTCAGCATCTGTGTGGCTGGTCGCCGGGCTGTTACAAGTATGAAGTCCTGATCGCCGGAATGAAGTTGGCAAGAGAAATGGATATAACGGAGCTAAAAGCCAAGAGCGACTCGCAGTTAGTGACAAACCAAGTGTCAGGAGAGTTTCAAGCCAAGGACCCCCAACTAATCAAGTATTTGGAGAAGGTACGTAGCCTAGCTAGTCTCTTCAGATCTTTCGAGCTAATCTATGTCCCGTGAGAGCAGAACGCGAGAGCAGATTTGCTGTCAAAGCTAGCAAGCACTAAAAAACCCAGAAGCAATAGAACCTTCATTCAAGAAACCATTGCAAACCCCATCATCACTGCAGAAGAGATCATGATGATCATAGAAGCAGAAGATTGGAGAGCACCAATCATAAGATATCTCCAAGAAGACGTGCTACCAGCAGCGAAGGAGGAGGCATACAAGCTAAAAAGAGCAGCAGCATGGTACTCCATGTTAGGAGACAAACTTTACAAAAGAGGATTCTCAGGCCCAATCATGCTTTGTGTAAGTCAAGAAGAAGCCAAAGGGATACTGGAGGAAATACATGAAAGATCATGCGGAACCCACATTGGGGCGAGAGCCTTAGCAGGAAAAATTCTCAGGGCAGGTTTCTATTGGCCGGAGGTTCACAGCGATGCAGCCAGATATGTTAAGACATGTGACAAATGCCAAAAATTCGCAAACCTGCACTACGCCCCAGGAGAGCCGTTGAAATCCGTCCTATCTCCATGACCCTTCTTCATGTGGGGAACAGACATCCTAGGACCTTTCCCCACCTCAACAGGACAAGTAAAGTGGATCATTATAGCAATAGACTACTTCACCAAGTGGATAGAAGCAGAAGCCCTTTCAAACATTTCAGCAGATCAAGTCAAGAAATTCTACTGGAGGAAGATCATATGCAGGTTCGGATTACCCAAAGACATCGTCTCCGATAATGGAACCCAGTTCGCCAGCGAAAAGGTAGTTGAATTCTGCAAAGGGAAGGGTATACAAAACACTTTCATCTTTGTAGAGCACCCTCAGGCCAATGGACAAGCAGAATCCGCCAACAAAGTAATCCTAAAGGCCATCAAGAGAAGAATCACAAGCAAAGGCGAGGGCTGGGTCGCCCATCTCTTACTAATCTTGTGGTCAAACCATACCACGCCTCAATCTTCAACAGGCGAGGCACCCTTCACCATGGTATATGGCACAGACGCAATGATCCCTGCAGAAATAAACCCACCAAGTTGGCGGAGGGACACCCTTACGCTGGAGGAAAATTCAGAAGCATTGAAAGAAAACCTGGATTTAGTACAAGAACTAAGAGACAAAGCTCACTTCAGAGAGTTCGTCTCAAAGCAAAGAGCAGCAAGAAGGTATAATACCAGAGTCATACCAAGGAGATTCAGAGAGGGAGACTTAGTTCTCAAAAGACCCATGGGAAAGGACAAAGGAGGAAAGCTAGCAGCAAATTGGGAAGGCCCATTCCGTGTCAACGAAGCGTTCGAAGGAGGAGCTTACAGACTAGAAACAATGGAAGGAGAAATCCTACATCGAACATGGAATGTGGCCAACCTCAGATTCTACTATAGTTAAGATCGCCAAAAGAAACAAGGAAGGCAGCGCCTTGGCGTGTAACCTTCTAAATTTGTTTTTTGAATTTATTTGCATGTGTATCAAAAAATTGTACTGAAATCTCTCTTCCAATTAATAAATAGCGGTGGGACACTCTTTTCTCCTGTGAAAATAGGAGTTTTTATCGAGGCCCACCGTTTTAAAATTTTTTGGTTTGTGAAGAACTGTCACATATGCTTGAAACACATCTAAAAGGAAATGAGTTGAAACACATTGGCGTTACCCGTGAATCTTACGAGTTGGGAACGTCAGAAATAGAAACGGCGATATCCATAAAATTTTACGAGTAGGATACGACGGAAATAAGGTTGAAACACCTAGGCGTTACCCTTTAAACTTTTTAGTGGGGGGCATCTAGAATAATAAAATCAGGTTGAAACACCTAGGCGTTACCCTTTAAACTTTTTAGTGGGGGGCGTCCAGAATAATAAAATCAGGTTGAAACACCTAGGCGTTACCCTTTAAACTTTTTAGTGGGGGCGTCAAGAATAATAAAATCAGGTTGAAACACCTAGGCGTTACCCTTTAAACTTTTTAGTGGGGGGCGTCCAGAATAATAAAATCAGGTTGAAACACCTAGGCGTTACCCTTTAAACTTTTTAGTGGGGGGCGTCCAGAATAATAAAATCAGGTTGAAACACCTAGGCGTTACCCTTTAAACTTTTTAGTGGGGGGCGTCCAGAATAATAAAATCAGGTTGAAACACCTAGGCGTTACCCTTTAAACTTTTTAGTGGGGGGCGTCCAGAATAATAAAATCAGGTTGAAACACCTAGGCGTTACCCTTTAAACTTTTTAGTGGGGGGTGTCCAGAATAATAAAATCAGGTTGAAACACCTAGGCGTTACCCTTTAAACTTTTTAGTGGGGGGCGTCCAGAATAATAAAGTAAGGTTGAAACTCCTAGGCGTTACCCTTTAAACTTTTTAGTGGGGGGCGCCCAAAACATCAAAGCATGGTTGAAAGTCCAAAACGTTACCTAGAAATCTTTTTAGTTGGGAACGAAGAAAACACAAAAAAGAAACGCATCAGAACATCAGGGCGTAACTTATTAAGAGGGAGACGCCCAAAGAAAACGCTGTAAGGAGCGAATAAAGGTAACTTTACTATGTGTTATCGCATGCAATTATTTTAACAGGTAGAAGCGTTATTCAAATGATCGTTTACAATAAAGATTGAAAGCAACAACAAAATCATCCAAAATCTGATTTCATTCATTGAAGATTGAATACAAATTCAAAGAAAACTACATCAAACTTGAATACAAATTCAAAGAAAACTACAACAGATTTGGATACAAAGTCAAAAGAAAATACATCAAATTCAAAAGGGTGTACGAGATGTTAATACTACACTCGCATAAACAACTTGTTTATCACTCGTATAAACAACTTGTTTATCACCCAGATTATTCAAGGATTATACAAGTGCTTGAAAACTACTACAATAAGCATCAACACTTGCATAACCCTAAAAGGATCACGTGGTGCCTGGCATTATATTTCCACTTCAGTTTGCCCAGGCGAACTAGTCGATCCATCATCCTCATCCACGAGGCGCGTCACTTGGAGGCTTTCACCTTTGAAGACTTAGGCGCCTTCGCCGCTGATTCCACAGTAATTTGAGAACCTTCATCCACAGAGGGAGACGACCCATAAACGTAGAACTCCTCAGGAACATAGGTCTTCAAGAACTCAGCGTAATCTTCATCAATGTCCTCAGAACTTGATGAACTAGGCAAGACAGGAGTGCTCTTTGCCCTTGCCTTCCCCGAAGCTTTGGTACGTGGAGCTTTGGAGGATGAAGCACCGTTTTTCTTCTTTACCGGCTGAGTTTTGGGTTTCCCAATGACGCGTTTTTTGCTATCACTCCTATCCATCAGGAAAAATCAAAAGAAAAAGAGAGAAAACAGAACTATGAAAGTGATAAAGATGAAGAGAAACGATGAAGGAAAAAGGATGAAAGGGATCGTTATTTATAAGCAGCAAAATCACCAAAACCTAATATCTGTAACTGCAAATCCGAAATAAATGAGGGAAACAGTTTCCAACCACCGCAATAAAAGGATTGGCCAGTCAATAGGCAGCTACGAAAACCAAGGAAGACTGAAACAGAAAAATAGACTCAGTCAACATATAGAAACGCGCGCAAAGATTATCTCGCCACAACATCACGCCGCACAAGACATTATCTCGCCCCGTCAATTATTGAACGTCGCCTCAGAACCACGACAGCGAAAGTCAAAGAGAAAAACGTATAAAGCAAAGAAATACAACATTCAGAAATCTAGCCAAGAGAAAATAAAGGGCATATAGTCACAAATAACACAAGATACAAAAGCCTCATAAGGGCACTCAAAATACTGTCATTACAAAATATATCAAGCCCACGTAGGGGCGATCATCAAAACAAGGCAAAGGATTACGGAATAGTTAAGAAAAGGAAGAAGCCTATTCCTTGACAGGCGAGCTTTGGGCTGGTGGTTCCTCGGTAGGCGATTCCTTAGCTGGCGAGTCCGGAGCTATCTCAGTAGGAACATAAGGGACCAACTTGTTGCCCTCTATGGTAGACATGGCGTCAGCCTTGCCAAGGACATCTTGATTGAGGTCAGGAAAGAGAATCTTCACTTGTTCCAGTGCAAACTGAAAGCCTTCATCATACTGTTCGCCGATCATGGCTTCAAGACCGTCCTTCTCGGACCCCCACTTCACCTTTTCCTCCTTCAAGGTTTCCAACTCAGCAAGAGCAGTCTTGTTCTCTTGCTCCAAAGATCTGATACGCTCATCCTTGGCGTTCATACCAGATTGAACGACGTTCATGGTCTTGAATGCAGAGTCACGGTCCCTCTTGGCCTCCGCCAACTCCCCCTCATGCTTCTTCTTCAAGCTAGCCACCTCCTCAGCATGTTTCTCCTTCAGATTCTTCAGGTCGCCCTCGCACCTGTCTTTGGCAGTCTGTACATCCCTCTCCAGGGTCACCAAATTCTTCTCCACCAGAGCTTCCTTATCCTTAGCAACGGAGAGTTCGGCCCTCTGGCGCGATGCCAAAGCATAGTTGAGCAGGAGACCCTTAAGCTCATATCCAAGAGCCATCCTCGCCAGATCATCGGTCGCCGTGTTGTTGAAGCGAGCAGAATTCCCCGCCATGTCCACCATCTTAGAAAGAAACGCCTCAGGATCGAACATATGATCCCATGGCGAAGCCCTTCCAGATTGGCTTGCTCCAGCAGCAACCTCCTCAACCATAGGAGAACCCTCCGCCATGTACTCATCAACGTCTACCAAATCCTTGTCCAATTCCACCACATCTTGATCCTTTTTGCCCTTCCGCGACAGGCGCCTCAGTTTCTTCTTCACCGGAGACTTCATCTCCCCCTCAGTCTTGGCAACCTCCTCCACAGCAACGGGACCAGAACTGGAAGGCTTCACTTGGATACTAATCCTCGAGTCGCCTTTCCTTTTCTTCTTGTCCTCGCCCACATCCAATTGGCTGAGGATATCCACCTTCGGCTCGGGTTGTTCTTTCTTCCTCCTCGCTTTCTCCAAAAATTGTAGTCTCTGGGCAGGAGTCAAGCTAGACATATCTTCTACAAATGAAAAGAAAATGGTTAATGACACAAAAATTGACAAGAAGCAATAAGAGTAAGCCATATAGAAGAACAAAATGATTCATGAAGCGGCTTACTGAGATACTTGTCTAAAACGGCGGGGGCGCGGTCAGCATCTAGGAGTTCCCTAGGATTCATCTGGTTCATAGAATCCAAGTACGCCACCGTGTCCCTCTCAAACTCACTCAACCTCTCATATACAGCGCCCTTAATCAACCTGGGGTTAGTCGTCCAGTGAAAGGGGAAAAGGGGAGTACCATCATCGTTGTACATCACACTTGGACAATGTTCAGCCCCACGAACACGGACGAAGATATCCTTATAATACTTATAGTTAGAACTATACAAACGGAACAATGCCCGGTTGGGTTGCGAACTCAGAGGTACCACATTTTGAGGTAGAAAATTTTTGACATGGTAAAAAGAGAAGAAGACCGCCACTGAAGGCTCAGGAATTTCAAGGCCATAGCAAACTAGCTCAAAAGCCCTATTGAAAGACCAACTATTAGGGCTAAGTTGTGGAGGGGCGACGTTCAAAACCCTAAGCATGGATTTCTGAAACTCAGTAAAAGGAAAGAACAAATGGAAATCTTCAATAAATTTGGTGTACATGAAGAAGGTGACATGATCAGAGCGAGGCACATCAATCACATACTCGCCCTCCTCCACTGGTTCGAGTACGATGTCTTTTTCATTAAAAGTCCCTGAGACATCGAACTTCTCCCTATACGCCTCCACACTCTCAACGTCCTGGTAAATGGAAGAAATCTCCATGGCCATGGCTTCGGGTCCTACAGCAACTATGGCGAGAGATTCGTCTCTTCGTTTTCCTGTGAAAGACGAAGGAGAAATTATTACACAATCACTGCTATTCCCGCTACTACTATCGCTACTATCATCACCAAGGCTAAAAGATTCCCCCATGACTTCGGCAAAGTAACCACTATAATCAAAAGAACCATCAGGCCTAGTGAAATGCTCACGCACTTGACGCTCAAGAGGGGAACCAATAATGAGAGGACGAGGAGGGTTCCTCTCATCCAAATCTCTCAAAATCACCATTTTTTCCGGAAACCCTAGAAACCCTATCGCAAAACCGGAAGACAAAGAAAAATAAAAGGAGAAAAAAGGGAAATAGCGGTTATACCTGGTGATTAGGGACGGTTAACACTTGAAGAGTAATGGAGAACGTGGGTAGCGGGAAATTCGTGAAGGAAGCGCGAAAAAATTCACTAAGGGAAGCACGAAATCGACTTCGGTAACGCAAAGAAGAGAAGAACAAACAAGCAAAGTCCTCAAATATGTGATCAAAGTAAAGAAGACAATGAACAAGGAGCAACGTATTTATAAAAGGAAAGTACCGGTTGAGAAAGAAAAATTTGAAAAGATGAAACGTTTCGAGGGAAAACTAGCCAGTACGATGACTGACGCGTGTCAAAGGCGAGCCCCATGCTCGACCAAAGCCGAGGTCACGCCCTTGAGGCGAGATACAGAAAAACTCAATTATTTATATGAAAATTAAAAGCTTCATTGATCAAGGAAACACATTACAAGCATTGAGAAAACAAAGAGTACAGGGTACAACGACATTGGAACATAATACAAACAACACAAGAGGAAAATCTAAGTTGCTAGAAAATGAAACTACTTAAGCAACGACATATGCAGCCGCAACAGTATCAGTCTGCAATTCTTCAATCTCCTCCTTGTACTTTTTGGCCACCATAAGGTCATGACTGATTTTGTCTTGATCATCCCGCAACCTGTCTATCTTCTCCCGGAGGCGGGCAAGGGAGGAACGAGTCCTGATAAGATGGGCGACATCATATTCAATGTCCAGTTGGAGGTTCCTTTTTCTCTTCATCAGAGGACGAAGTTCTTTCTCCAACACTTCAATGCGGTTCTCAACGGCCTCCTCAGCAGATAAATTGAGATAAAGCGACTCCTCTTGCAGATCAATACTGTCTTTGGTGACAGATATCTTCTTCTCCAGCGCATCTTCAAGTTCATTGTAGCGAGTCGCGACTGCGTTGGTGGTCTCGATAAAGGCAGCATCCTTCTCCAAGCGACGAGACAACTCCAAGGCCAGGTCCAGGAAAGCTTTCTGATCGTTGGTCAAGCGCCATTTGTAATCATTGAGTTCTTCAACATAAGTCTGGAACTCTCCCACACTATCCAGGAGATCGTCTATGTTCTCCTCAACTTTGTCCCTCGCACGCCTAACAGCAGGTATAGCAGGCGATTCCAACACAGGAAGGGAATTTTCCATAGTTATCAGGAATCAAAAAAGAAAGGAGCACAAAGAGTTAGCAAAGATTCAGGAAATATGAGCAAAACTCTAAATCATCACAAAGGCTACTTATAGGAAGGGAGGCGACGCAGATTAAGGAAAACTAGTGGGCGGTTACACCCCACGATCGACATTACTTGCCTCACTCCCACTATCACCACTTCGCCTCTTTGAGCCTCGTGCTTGGGGGGCTGTGGACTGGGGTAAGGCCCAAAATCAGGACATAGGCCCAAATTCATAGATGGCCCAATTATACAACCCATTAAATTCAAACGAGTAAGCTTGGCGGGAAAGAAAGGCAGGGGCGACACGCTCAGCAAGCGACGCCCTCGCCTAAACATAACCACCCTCTCAAAATATCCCACCAGCACGTCGATATGCAGAAGGGAATAACCACCCTCTACCACCACGATCACCACCAGGGTAGGAAGAAACCACCCATCATCACCACGTGGGAGGCGGAGCAAGAAGAAGAAACCGCCACGATCATGGGTTATCCGTGATCGTGACACTCCATAACTACCCCCATTGTATTCTATAAATAGAGGCTGATGCTTCATTGTAAAGGGTTGAACTTTTTGGAATAAACATGAATTATTGATTCTTACATATGGTTCATATACTTTAGCACCCCCCTTATTTGTTCACCAGAACAGTTATCAATTAACTAAGCACAATAAAAAAAGAAATTAAGTTGTTATTTGTAGCACAATAATGTCAATCACACAAACAGGCACAGGCCGCTAGTTATAATAAAGATTTTTTATAGTTTCACAATTTATAAAAACATTTAACATTATATGTTTTAACATTCAAGGGTAGTACCTCTCTTCTCCTTTTTATTTTCTTCTCTTCCAACCTTAGCCGTCACAGTTTTTTCTTCTTCTTAGTTTATTGAAGAGAGGTGATTTTAGGTCAGTTTTGGCCTAAAATCACCCCTCCAAATTGTTTTTTCTTTCTCGTTATAATAAACTAGACTCTGACCCGTGCGATGCACGGATTATGTGGCGTGTCAGATACACAATTTAAATTGTTATCATTAAAATTTCAAATAAAAAAATAAAATGAATTCAAAATATAAATAATTGAAACTGAAAGTAGCTAGTACAAACAAAATATATTTAAAATCATTAGATCAATATTAAAAGATTGTAGAAAAATGCAATAAATTGTCAAATAATTGATATATAAATGAAGTCAACATGTCGCAAATGAGGTGCCCCAAACATGATTCTTTGTCGATCATGAATTTTTCGTGCAGTGCAGAAACTACCCCATTCTCCTCAAAAGTAAACTTTGTTAATATTATAATTGAATCCCAAAGTGATGATAGTATGTTAAAACTTAATTGATGTCAAACTCAACATAATATGTGCGATATTTGATTTACAACTCATTTATCAACTTCTCTCGATCAGTTATAGGATCATGGTTTAAAGAACTTGTTATTGTATGAATAAAAAAAATTAGTGGTATCAAATTTATATGACAAATAAATAACTAAAATAGCATATCCAATAATACAATCACATAACTATATTGATGTTTAATGCACTAATCTTTATATTATTAGAAAAATAAAAATATTACAAAAAAATCTTTTCAAACCATCTATAGAAGTAACACTTGATATAGAAATATACAATTGATGGTTGAAGTTCATCATGCATACCGAAATATATGAGGAAAAAAAGTAAAGAAGATACACAAATTATGGAACTATGGTGAAATTTCATCTACCCATTGGCCAATTCTATTTCTTCAATCATTTAGCTTTTTCCATTGGAACCCAAAGTTTCCTTGTCTTTTCGTCTTCAAGCTTCAAATACTTTGGTGTATAACTGAAATTATTATCACAATATAACGTGAAAGAAGATGGGTGATCTTATTCTAATACAAATTTAATCTTTGCTCTTAAAAGGAAATCTTCGTGCTCAATCTCCATCTCTTCCTTGATGTACATGTTATTGAACCTCATACTTGATGTTAGTAAAAAAAAAATACATATTACTTGATGTGGCATTAAGCATCTCAAAATTCAAAAACACGAGAACTGAAGAACCTCATTGTTCCATATAGATACTTGAACACAACATCACATATCTGATATCTTAATAGTGTTACTCTGTTAATCAGTGCGCCTTATTGTTTACCATAGCTTTCCTCTTTTTGTCCTATATGGATGAACAATTTTTCTTTACTCTCAACCTTGCCAAATAAGTATTAAAAATATTAATTGATTCAACATAATCAACTTTTTGAGAATAAACTAAAGAATGGGACAACTTTGTTTTGATCATTTTTAGTAGAAAGATAACTTGAAAAGTATCAATTTCACACTTTCTAATAGTAATTTAAGCAATCATGATACAATAAAAGAGGATGAGAAAAAAAAAAGAACTTTAACCAAACAAAATGCAATATACACAATTATTTGAAACATTGAACACTTATGCACTTTTAATGAGACTGCTACTTCAATAGGTATGATAAAAGGTTGAGTGTGCTATTTTACCAATAAATTTACACATTCAATGGAAATATCTTGGTATTTTATACTTGAAAATATAAAATAAAAGAAACTTGCACTAAAAAAAATTAAGACACTTGAAAGAATAACAATTTCATATTTCAATTGTAACAATCAATGAACCTATAAGAAAATCTTCAAGCATTGTTAAAAATCTCATAATCAGCATGTATATTTTAATAAGCTAAGCAGATTTATTTAAAAGCAACAAAGAAGAACCTTGGAAGAGGCAATCACTGAAGAGGAAATTTAGTCGATTACATAGGCTAGCTGCTTCGCAAACATTATGAACAAACAAACATTCCACCTGTAGTAGACATAACCAAAAACCAATAGTAAATAGCCACTCCATAATGTATAGAAGGTTCATCATTCATTCACTTATGGTTCTAAAGCACTATAAACTATAAAGGTTTTATTACTTATTTGGTCCATTATCTTTAATTTAGTTCTCAATTTGGTCTCTTATCTTTTAAACGTCTCAATTTGGTCTCTTATCTTTTAAAAATCTTAATTTGGTCTCTTATCTTTTCTGCAGATCTCAATTTGGTCCCTTATCTTTTCTGCAGTTCTCAATTTGGTCCCTTGTCTTTTAAAATTTTGGATATGTGGCACACTTGGACAGATGACACTTGTCCAAATTTCATGGTAATAGTGAAAATTTTGACGGGAGGGATCAAATTGAGAACTTCAGAAAAAATAAGGGACCAAATTGAGACGTTTAAAAGATAAGGGACCAAATTGAGAACTAAATTAAAGATAAGGGACAAAATTAGTAATTAAGCCAACTATAAATTAAAGCACTTACTTGCTCAACATTATATAGAAAATCCATTTTAGATGGTATATGACTTGATTACACAATAGTTCAATCGAAGGTATTAGCTATCTTATGATATTAAATTGATACAAAGACCAATGATCAATTGCTTGCTATTGAAATTGTATATGAGTTAATAAGTTCAGGGGCAAAGTATCATAAGCATTTACCTTTTGCAAAGGTTTCTTAAGCAACATTATTGTTAAGACTTTCAAAGTGTTGAAAGTAAAATTAACTAAAATTAAACTTTTAAATAAATAAAAAATATCAATGTAAAACCAACTTAAATATTTTTAATGAATAACTTGGTCCTGCAAAGTAATGGTATAACCTTTATCAACAACTTTATAAACCTGCAAAGTAATATAAGAAAACATCAAAATAATTCAAATACATAGAAATAATTTGCAAAACATAATTACATAATGCAAAAGGCGAAGAGAAATTAACTAATTGAAATTGAACAAACTCAAAACAAATCAAAATTAATACGATGCAAACCATGAAAACTAAAATAATGAAAATATTTTTTTAAAAGCATTATTTAAGAACCAACAAACACAAACTAAATGAATACCAATTGAAGATCAGCCTTGATGCTTTTTGAGTTGGCCTCCTTGTGTTATTCAATATATACATGTAAAATAGGTTCTCATTGTTTCTTCTTACTATTCAAAAGAAAATAAAAATATCATAATCTAAAACAACAACAAAGAGAATACAAAGGAAAAGAATAAAATATGCAAAATAAAAAAGGAAATAAATTTGTACCAAAAAAATAAAATAAAATAAAAAAAATCCATTCTAAACCCGGAGCAAAAAAAAGGAAGAGTACATCATCTTTATCTTTACAATTGTGCAAAGTGGAAAACCGGCATCGCTGAAACACTCAACTACATGTTGTTGTAGCACTACCATGATGTCACCATGTGCCGATTGCAGATCACCTGCCATGAAGATAAATGAGTCAATACATAATTGGTGTCTAATTAATCCTTTGAAACTAATTCAATAGTTAAAAATTACCTAAAAAAAAGAAAAATTGTTAGCTAAGAAGAAACTTTACAACAAAAACCTAAAATTATACAACACTGTCGGTAACTCCTGTTTATAATTTTCATGTCCAAAAATTCAAACTTGTATTCATTCAAAATTGTACAAATTAAAGCTTAAACATCCACTCACCATTTGAAATACAAATTAGAAGTGATAACAATAAAAAAAAAAGTCCTTCCATAATCAAGATGAAAAGGAGGAAAAAATAAGAGAGAAAGGAGGGAAAAAAAAAAGAGCGTGAGAAGAGATGCAACTTTTAGGAAAAAATTGTTTTGCATCGGATTTCCTATTTTAGATTTTCACGAGCAGTCTATTAAAAATGTTTTGCATCGGTTTTACTAATAGAGAGAAGGAATGCAAATTTTTAGGAAAATTAAGTTAAAAAATGGATTGATATTGATTGTTTCCTTTTTTAAGTTTTAATCATAGCCATTGATATCATTATTATTTTTTTCACGTGTCAAAATCTAGACCATTCATATTAGGGTTAGGGTTTAGGGTGCCTCTAGTTACTCTCGTTTTATTATATTAAGATTAAGATTAAGATAAGTTTGATTTTCACATATTTGTTTGTTTTGATTTCCCGTATTCGTACGGTGTATTTGTTTGTCCCGTCTTTGTGCGGTGTATTTGTTTTCCCGTCTTTGTGAGGTTTTCATTTGTTTCAGGTTGAGGGAGTAGATCCGTTCTAGTGCATATCAAATCAATGTCGACTTTGGTGCAGTTCAAAAAAAAAATGTCGACTTTGGTGTCATCAACGCTACAGATCCGGAAACATAGATATTTCTCACACTCCAGTATAGTCATATTTGTAGGCATATGCAATTTGTTGTTTTTTGCTATTAACATGGATGCTGTGAGTTTGTTTGCAGATTCATCCTTTTTATTTTTAGCGATTATGAATTTGTATTGCATCGATGTACTCTATTTATTTGAGTGAATGAATGTCGTTTATTTTGTAAAAAATAAATAAATTTAACATTATATGTTAATGATGTGCATGAAAAATAATAATAAAAATATTTGCTAATTATATTAAAATGAAGATTTATTAAAAGAGGAAAATATATGTTTTAATATTAGTGGGTATTGAGAATGAAATTCAAAGTATAATTTTCTTTAATATATATTATCTATTATCTATTATCTATACTAATATATAAAGGGGATACAAATTTTTGGGATGGCTTTTTTATTATTCCAATTTTACCCTTAAAAAATAACTTCCACATAAAAATAGATTTTCAGTTTAATCTTATCTATACTATTTTTATAACAAACAACCTTACACATAAAAGTAGATTTTCAGTTTTTTTATAGTAAAAAAAAAAAATTCTTCTTAATAACTAACCACAACAAAAAAAGGAGGTTATGTAGTTATCAATTAACAAAGTCCAATAAAAAAGGAGATTAAGTAGTTATTTATATTTGTACAATACAGAATATCGATCATAACAAAAAAATAAAAAATCGATTACACATGGCGGCTAGTTATACATAAAAAGGATACAAATTTTTGGGATTATTTTTTCATTATTCTTATCTTACCCTTACAAAAATTACCAACAAAAAAAGTAACTAATTATATATAAAAAAGATTTAAATTTTTGGGATGACTGTTTCATTATTCTTATTTTACCATTAAAAAAAACTATAACAAAAAAAGTAACCACCAGTTATAGTTTACTCTTTTTTTAACAAGTGTTTATATAACAAAATCAGTTACAACAAAGATAGGTTTACAATTTATATACCTCAGTATAATAAAAAATACGAATTACACAATCGGACACGAAATTATAAGAGAAGAAGAGAGTATAATTTACTCTAAAATCTTTTTATGAACCTAACACTATTTTAGTAAAATTAATTTTTGTTTAATTTTTAAGACTAGCACAATATCCCACACAATTATAGCCAACGAATATTCATATTCAGTTGCTTATCTTAATCCAATGATTAACTTTCATTTACTATAAAAAGAAACAAGACAAAAAATAAAAGTTGCTGTGATTTTTACCACCGTCGTTAGTGCGTAGGTACTTTTATGTTTCTTTATCTTACCGCCCCGTCGTCAATTTTCATCCCTATATATATACTACATACACACCTTGTAAATACTGTTACAATACAGTAATAATATACTAATTGTTGTTTAATTTAAGTCAAATATAAAGTGGGTGAGTGAAACAACAACAAACTGCAGATATAGAAAGAAAGAAAGTTCGTGGAAGCAACCTTCACCACCGTTCTTTAATTCCACTGTTAGTGCTCAGTACTCTCACATAACTCCTTCAAGGTACTACTATCAATTTGTTTCTTAAACATTAATTTCTTTTTCTTCTTCAATTCAAACCAATGTGACTAAATTAACATGCAGTGTTTTTTTTTTTTTGTCTTTTTCTATGGAGGGGGTTTAATTAACTTGAATTGTAAATTCAATGTAAGGAAATTAAATCAATTATTGTCAAAAATAAAGAAAAACTATTTCACATCAAGAAACTTTAGTTCTTAGAGATTTGATTTGATTTCAATGGTTGAATTGTGCTGTTCAATTTTTTTTAGGATAAGAATTTATGGGTGGATCACATTCAAAACGGAGGAGCTCTAGGCACCGTTCTTCATCGTCAAGATCGAATCCATTGTTTCCGCAGTATCAATCACCTTATTTGCCACAAACACAAGATCATGGAGCAATGGGGTATAATTATGGTGCTCCACCTCCACCTCAAAGCTATGGTGGTGATGGTGGTCAACAAAGCAAGAGATCAGATAAGAAGTATACAAGGATAGATGATAACTATAATAGTTTGGAACAGGTAATTTTTCGAGTCTAAACTATCCCTGCATTTTGTTGAATTTAAGCTCTAAAGTTGGACTAACAATAATTTTCAGGTCTTGACTCATTTGGAACTTTTTGGACAAACTATCCCTAATTCTTTTAATTGTTATCCTGGCATTATCATTATAAAGATGGCGATTATTAGAATGTGGCATAGATAGCCTTTGTTAGAAGTCCCACATTGCCTAGAGATATGGTATCAGAGCCTACCCTAGATCCATTTGTTGTGGAGACCTCCCATATTTGGGCCACCCGTTGTTGTTGATTGCACGTTCCAGCTTGTTCAGTCCTGGACGTGAGAGGGTGTGTTAGAAGTCCCACATTGCCTAGAGATATGACATCGATAGCCTTTATAAGAGTAGTACAAACCTCAACTCTCAAACTAGCTTTTGTGGTTGAGTATAGGCCTCCCAAATTCTAATAGCGATGAATTGAATATACTAAGAAATAATTGCCTACTGTAGTCTATTTGCTGCATGTTTTATACATCATCTCTCTTGAAACATGGATCATCGTTTAGATTTTTGACCTAATGTTCATGTTGACCAGTGATTAGTTTCAAGGCATTTCTATATCTAGAGGATGTAAATGTTAGATCAGTGTGCTGACTTTTGACACTACATTTGGTGATTAATAATTATTATTCATATGATTTTAAGATGTTCTGAAGTATTCTTCTTTTCCATATTGGAAGGTAACTGAAGCTCTAGCAAGTGCTGGCCTAGAGTCTTCCAATCTCATTGTTGGTATCGATTTTACAAAGAGCAATGAGTGGACAGGTTTTGCTTCATTTGACTAATCTTCTTTATTTTCTCTTTTTTAATTTTATAATTTTATAATTGTGTCGATGTGCATAACTTATCTCTTTTTTTAGGTGCAAGGTCATTCCAAAGAAGATGCCTGCATCACATTGGGCATGAACAAAATCCATATGAACAAGCTATATCTATCATTGGAAAAACATTGTCTTCCTTTGACGAGGATAACTTGATTCCTTGTTTTGGATTCGGAGATGGTAAACGATATACATTGTTGTGAATTACATTCGTTCGTTAGAATCTAATGTAATGTCTGGCTGAGTTATATTCTGTGTTGGTTTACATTGGCAGCGTCAACACATGACCAGGAAGTTTTTAGTTTCAACGATGATGATAGATTTTGTCATGGATTTGAAGAAGTGCTGTCACGGTATAGGGAATTGGTTCCTCAATTAAGGCTTGCAGGTATTTGAACTTCGGTCAAGTCAAACTTCATCTTTCTTTTTATGTATTTCATTCTACTTTTTCTTATGCTTCCCCTAACTCATGGCAGGACCCACATCATTTGCCCCAATCATTGAGATGGCAATCACCATAGTTGAGCAAAGTGAAGGCCAATACCATGTTTTATTGATTATAGCAGATGGGCAGGTAGAGAATTACCAAAATTGAAAATAATTTTTATTGTTATTTAAATGAATGTATATTGAAATAAAATAATTGAAGTGATTTAAGTAGCTTTTACAGTATTTCTTTTCATTGATTATTTTATTTTCTTTCGAAGGGTAGGAGGTTGGGATTGTTGGTTGATGCTGACCTTAAGACCTTTCTTAAATATTCAATATATGTTGTTAATCTCGGATGGTAGGCTTATATCAAGGTTGTCAGTAGTAGGCTTAAAATTAGGTTTTCAGCAATTCACCCCACCCACCCCAAAAGACCATAGTGTCCTAAAAACGCTATGAAACTGCTATAAGGCCACTGTTCGCGGCCGCTATGGCCGCTTTTCTAAATAGCGGTTTGTGGCCCTCTGGCATAGCGGAGAGGGGGGTCGCCGCCAAGGTTGTCAAAATCGAGATCCCACTAAAGATCGTTGGGGTATAGAAAAAGCGTGGATCGTAGGATCGTAAGATCTCACTTAATAGACAATTATAAAAATAATAAGAAAAATTAATTTAAAATAAAAAATTTATTATAGTAATTTATTTATTTTTTACAGAAAAAAAAAATTAAAAAAATTAATCAATTAAAAACACTCATTGTTAGGTGAATCCCATTATCCCAAGTATTTAAACCAAACAAAACCCACCGAGTCCATTAATGGATGGCAAATTTCCAAGTAATTAAATCAAATAAAACCCACCGAGTCCCAAGTTCAAAGAATTCCTCATTTTCGATGGAAAACGATTCAGAATTGAGTTGAAACGGTGCAATCTGGACCCGAGTCAAAACGGGTCAAACGGGTCGAACAGTGCAGGCGCGGGTCAAAGCAGAGTGTGGAAGATCGCTGCGACCACGCTTTCACGATCTTCCTTGGCGATCTCACCGATCCGGCGTATCTCACGATCTTCGCAACGCTCCGGCACGGTGGGTGGTGGAAAACGCGTGAGATCGTACGATGTTACGATTTACATCGCGCGCTTAACAACCTTGGTCGCCGCTACTCTATACCGCTAGGCGCACTATTAACATCATACTCGATACCTCGACACTTGTCTATACTAAATAATAATCAAACGGATGCAGCATTTGTCGTGGTAAAGGCATACATTTTTCATTCAGAGGGATAAAGAAATACTATAACTTGTTGGGAAATCTGACCCCATTTCCCCCCTCCAAAAAACACCACTTACATGTGAGTTTGTTTTTCCCCCTCAACATACTCTACTCTCCGCCCCTGATAGTACTAGTAGCCCAAAAAACAATATATATATTGCAGAACAAGGTTTGATTATTGGCTAATTGAATGCTATATCAATTATCACTTATTTTGATATGATGAAGTGTTTTTTTGTTTGGGATAGATTTCTTTTATAATCTCTATTTTACATTAACTCCAAAGGTCTAAGTTTAATGGTCAAAGGAGGCTGCTAAATTACACTGAAATCAAAGTAAGAATTAGCTGTAGTTTTCATATGGAACCATCAACAAACTTAGAGATAGCATTAGCTGAACAACATTCTGTCCTGGTGTGGTTGTGCATGTCATTTGCCATCAATTAGCCATAAGAGACTAAGTATGATAAATGGATAGATGTTGAAGATTGTCAACTTGTTGCAGGTGACAAGAAGTGTTGACACTGATCATGGACAATTGAGTGCACAAGAAAAGAAAACTGTGGAAGCTATTGTAAAAGCTAGGTAAATTATCTGCTTGTGGTCCTTTATTCTATTCCTCGGTTACAATAATATGTTCACTGCTGTTAACAAAAAATTATGTGTTTATTGCCAGTGAATATCCCTTGTCAATCATATTAGTTGGAGTCGGAGATGGGCCATGGGACATGATGAAACAATTTGATGATAACATACCTGCTCGAGCATTCGATAATTTCCAGGCATGTTCAAACTTCAAAGCATATTCTGTTTATGCTTTTAATGATGCTAAACTTGATTTTTCCTTGTCTCTTTTGCTTTGTCTTGTGCAGTTTGTGAATTTCACAGAAATAATGTCAAAGAACACAGATCGGTCTAGAAAGGAAGCCGAGTTTGCCCTCTCTGCCTTGATGGAAATACCTTCCCAGTACAAGGCAACACTAGAACTTAATATATTGAGGTAACAATGTTGAATCTTTTTTTGCCGTCTTTTCTGTATTGGGTTTGAATTTGGCATCTTCATATGAAGCCATTTATGTTGAAGTGTATTATTTTTCAAACAGCAATCGTAGAAGGAACGGCGATATACACAGGATTCCTCTACCACCACCTCAATATGGCGCATCATCATTCAACACCCCAAAAGTTTCCCATCAAAACAGTTTTCGCCCCAGTGCACCGTCTCAAAAACATAATGTTGGCACGAACCCCCATGCAAGCTCTGCTTCTGATAATCAGGTGCTTCAACTATCTATTTTCTCTTGCTGGTTTTTCCTTCTACATTGTACCGTGACTTAAAAGTAGTGTTTCTACATTTCTTTTTTCATTGGTGATCCTCGTGTAGAAGTCTATATGTGGATCAAAGTAACACCAAGAAGTTTACTTTATATTCACAATTTAATGTAAATTCAAAACCTATAAACTATTTTGTTTTGTCATCTGTGCAGTTTTGTCCCATTTGCCTCACCAATCCGAAGGATATGGCCTTTGGTTGCGGGCATCAGGTTAGGAAGCCAGTGGTTTTGTTTTCTCACATACATTTTAGATCATTGAATGCCCCTATTAGTTATTTATGCGAGTCTTTTTTTATTAATTTGCAGACATGCTGCGAGTGCGGCCAAGATCTTCAGTTATGCCCTATTTGCAGGAGTAGCATTGATACTAGAATAAAGCTTTATTAGATTTTATATCTCTGTAAACTTGTGCATGATTTTTGGTGGAGGTATGGTATGGAACCTAGTTTTCTGCAAGTTTCTTGATGACTAGGGAGGAGGTGGAGGATGGGGGGAAAAGGTTCCCCAATGTAAATATTTTATTTTATACAATTACATACTCTAAGAGTCAAGTCCATGCTTTGATTTTGGGTGCATTTTATATTAGCATTGGTTCTTCATCGATATATTTATTTTGTTGAAATTCATCAAATATAATTTCCCATGCTTCTTGATGTTTTTATCAATATGGCTACATACATGTGAATTGGATCAGAAAATTCATCCCAGTTTGTCTATTTTGTTTTCTTATTTTATCTGGCAATAAGTTTTGTTCTAAACTTCAATTTAGTTCAATCTGAGTGGTTTGGATTTCAATTTTGATAAGGAGATCTAAATAAATCTTACTTCCTCTGCCAAATTAATTATAAGTCACTTTGAGAAAAAAATTTATACCAAATTATAAATCACTTTACATTACCAATGAATCATTTAATGTTATTTTTTCTATTATACCCTTAACTACTTATTACTTTATTTTCTTTCAATACTTCAATTTATTTTTTTATTATCATAAATGAAGGACAATTTTGTAAATCAACTTACAGTTTCTCTTTTCCATACAACATTAATTACATTTCTTATATTGTGGTACGGGGAGTATAAAAGATCATAAATATATGAAAATTATTTCAAGTTATCAAATATCAAGTCATAATAAAATTAACTGTAGTAAAATTATTTAAATTCATGCATAAAAAGTTATTGAATCCCATAATTTAGCCCTCACGACAAGATTCCCATGAATATTTTAATAGCACATTAGGATGAGCTGGCTAAAGTTTTGCCATATTGATTGCACATTTTCAAGTGCATGACTACTACTAACTCGGCTCCAAACCAAAACATTGTCCTACAAAAGGACCCTCCCATTTTGAATCTTAATTATAACCATCCATCACTCTGTTTTAATCACTTTGCATATGAAAAACATGTTTCTGTCTTGCTTTAAAACCATGATTATTATACTATTCATCTTGGTTTGTGTTGGATTGAGCAATGGTGCCGATCAGAAAATACCCCTCCAAGGAAGAAAAGGGCAGTGGCATCTGCTTCTCAACAACACGGGCGTAGTTGGTATGCATACAGCATTAACATATGAAAACACCGTCGTAATGTTTGATCAAACTGAAGCTGGCCAATCTAGGTACAAACTTTGTAAACGCTTTAACGGAACCAGGTGTACAACAAACCGACATGATTTAACTGATTCAACATGTTTTGCTCATTCAGTAGAGTATGATATCAGTTCCAATAGAATAAGACCTTTGAGGCTAGACACTGATCCTTGGTGTTCCTCTGGTGCTTTCCTAAGCAATGGAACACTTTTACAAACAGGTGGATTTCATCAAGGTGCTAAAAGGGTTAGATACTATAGACCTTGCGGCGGGAATCATCACCAATGTGATTGGATACAATCAAAGAAATCTCTATCTGATCAAAGGTGGTATGCTTCTAGTCAGATTCTACCAGAACATGACAGAGTTGTTCTTGTTGGCGGAAAAAGAGTTTTCACATATGAATTTGTACCGAAAATTAGTCCTAATGAAAAATCATTCAACCTTCCGTTTCTGCACCAAACTAATGACAGGAATTCAGAAGGGAACAATTTATATCCATTCACTCACCTTTCATCGGACGGAAACTTGTTCATTTTCGCCAACCGCGATTCCATCTTACTTAACTTGAGACGCAATAGAGTAATCAAGACGTTCCCTCGGATTCCAGGAAATGGGTCGAGAAACTACCCGAGTTCCGGCTCATCCGTGTTACTACCGTTAGACCATAAAGACAATTTCCAGAAAGTTGAAGTTATGGTATGTGGCGGTTCTTCTACAGGAGCGCTTAATGCTGCTAGAAGAAAAAGATTCATTGAAGGTTTAAGATCTTGTGGGAGAATGGTGATCACAGGGAATAAACACAGATGGGAAATGGATTACATGCCGGAACCGCGTTTCTTACACGACATGATAATTCTACCTACAGGGAACATCTTGATTATAAATGGTGCTAAACATGGTTGTGCAGGATATGATAATGCTAGAAATGCTTCACTTGAACCTTATCTTTATAGTCCAAAAAAAAGACTAGGAAAAAGGTTCAGTATCCTTAAGAAAACAATGATAGCAAGAATGTATCATTCATCAGCAACTCTTCTTCCTGATGGTAGAGTATTAGTAGCTGGTAGTAACCCACATGGGGAATACACTTTTCACAATGTGGCATATCCAACTGAACTAAGACTTCAAGCATTTGTTCCACATTACATGGAAAAGAGGTATCATACTTGGAGGCCAAGTAACTTGACCATACAAAAGCATGCAATTCGGTACGGTAAAGAGTTTAATGTGACGTTTTTGTTGGGGAAGAGGCCGAGCGATGAAGTGAGGTTCAGTGTTTATTCACCGCCGTTTACTACTCATGCATTTGCCATGAATTAGAGAATGTTGAATCTGAGGTGCAAGAGGATGGTGAGAAGTAGTAAGGGGTGGGTGCATGCAGTATTGGAAGCTCCACCATCATCTGTTGTTGCACCTTCTGGTTATTACTTGCTCACAGTGGTGAATGAAGGAATTCCAAGTTTGTCTCATTGGATTCAGTTTGCACACACTTAGGCTTCTTTAAATGAAAATGGCTCAAATTAAGAGGGATCTATACTTTGTTACAAAATATAGTAATAACTAAGGAGATATAGTTGGTACTTGGTAGTTACTTATATACATTTCTATTTGGCTTTGAAGACTCAAGATCACAATTTGTATGTCTAAGTCTGATAAAATAAATGATAAGTTATATGCAGTATGCTGTAGTTTTTTCTTCCATATATATACAAAAAGAGAGAAATTATTTGATAAGCTTACTCCTTATATTTCTACTTGAATGAAGCTCATTTAAAATGGAAGTTTATTATGTTTCGTGTGTAGCCTTTCAATTCTAAATCAAATTTAAGTGTAATCCTCATTCCAAAATACAAAAATTCTTGTATAATTAATACAATTGCATATTTGCTAATAATTAACTTGTTTATATCATGAATCAAGTGCAAAATATAAAAATAATTGTTGATCTGAGGTGGATCTCGAGCAACGAGTGGTGGAAGTGCGGCATAGGATAATGGTGGAGCTCCTCGACAGAGGTGTTGTCTATGCAAACACTCAGACATTTATAGTGGATCTTTTTGGGAGGAAAAACTATTGAGGTCGTTGAGAGATTCATGTTGTGATCAACGGTCAAAAACAATTGAACTCCATCAAAATAAAACCTAATTCAAATAGATCTTTGACCAGTCCACAACAATTGGACTCCATTTTAAATTCTTGTTTCACTTACAATTGAAACAAAATGTATTTTGTAAAACTTAAAACCTACTATTATAAGTTAATTTTCTTTTTCCCTTTCCTTTCCATTCCATGCCGAAAAAGCAGGGTATCAGATTTCCTGCAGTAATCCCAACCGTCTGATCTAATCTAACGGTCAAGATCTTTAAACAATGATAAAGCTGGTATTTAATCTAGATAGTTTGATCATAAATCAACATCTGTGTTAATAACGGTGTGCAACGGTTTTTTTTTTTCTTTTCAACAACAGCAAAGCTATGATAAATCTTGTTTCCTTTCTCACGTTTTTAAAGTACATAGTTTGGTAAATAGATTTTCCTGCTATAACAGCAGGGTAACAACAGGATGTTGTAATCAATCACATCCATCCGATTTAAAATCGGCGGCTGAGATTGTTTTGACATAAAAACAAAGTATTTATATAATATCAATGATCCAGATTGAAAACTGCGTGAAGCAATTACATCAAAAAGTCCAGGTCCCATATTTTGTCGTCACATTATTAACAGGTGAATCAAATCTATAGTTAAAACATCATTAGTGATGCCTTTCATTTATTTATGAAAATATTAGTAATAGAATTTTTTTAATAGAACCGCCATGCCCCATGAGTGCTAGAAAGGTGATTGGCCGAATACTATACTATAGTCTACCTAACATTCTGGATGGACACACAGAAAAAACGTTTGGATAACATTTTTAGTAAAGCTGACTCGTCCTTGACATGGCACCGCGTGCAAACAAACTGGCAGCAGCACCACTTTTATATAGTCGTGACTCTGTTGCTTCTCACTTTCTAATTCCTTCCTGCTGCTTCTAGTACTCTGCTCTAGTGGATAAATTTGAATTCACCACCACTTGCATACTCTCCATTTTCCAACAAAACTTTGAGTCAAAATTCGTAACAATAGATAAATAATTCATGTTCCAATCCGCGTAACAAAAGATATGAATGAATCAATCAAAAACTATCACCTCCCTATGCTATAAATTACCCAACCTTCTTCGTCCCCACCCATCTCAAACTCTCCATTTCATCAACCTACCTAACAAATTCCAATATCCTATCACTTTCTCAACTTATTCATTTTTCTTGCATCCTATTACTTCTCTCAAATTCATTCATCCCTTGCCTGCTAACATGACTATTACGGTCCTGCCTACGATCAAGGATGACTGCCTTATGATCAGAGGTAACGTGATTCTTACACGTGTCCCCGAAAACATCGTTGTTTCTCCCGTTTCAACCGCCTCCGCTTTTTTAGGTGCAACTTCTCCAATTCCAAGTTCCCGTCACGTTTTCACTCTCGGTATTCTCCGGTCAGTTTCTTTTCTTCCATTTTTTATAGCCACAATAATTGAGACACACATGTTTGATTATGTTTCCAGTTACACAGTTTTCTGTTTTCTTCCATTAATATATACACATTTTTTTTTGGTTATCTATCCTAATGGCTAGAAATTTCACCCTTAATATACATAAGTGGGATAACCAGGGTTCGAAACCCTGGTCCGGCCCCTGCATATATAATGCATTGTCCTGCCAACTGAGCCAAGCTCACGGGACTAATATAGTGTACCGATACATGTCCTAATAAGACGTGTACGAGAGTATTCATCTTTTGATTACATAAACCAAATATCAGTTTTCAATATGCAGGGGATATAGATTGTTATCTTTATTTAGAGTGAAAATATGGTGGATGATACCACGTGTAGGGACATCGGCAAGTGATGTTCCAATGGAAACTCAATTGCTACTACTGGAAGCAAGAGAAGAGTCTGCTCTTAAGGATGATTTTTCTTCTGATACTGAAGATCCAGAAGAAGTGAACACTTCCTACATTCTCTTCTTGCCTGTATTGGATGGAGCATTTCGCACAACTTTGCAAGGAACTGCATTAAACGAGCTCCAATTCTGTGTTGAAAGTGGTTCGTCAGTTCATTTTTCTTTTGCTTATATGGTTTGACTTTGTTTCATGTGTTAATTTATCATTCTCATCAGCTTATGAGTTATGAATATGAATTTTGAATGCTTCAGGAGATGCCTACGTTCAAACTTGTCAATCACTTGAAGCAGTATTTGTAAATTCTGGAGACAATCCATTTGAGCTAATAAGGGATTCTATCAAGTATGTATTTTCATTTCTTGTTTTAGAATGCCCTTGTTCTTTACAATGTTAATTAGAATTGAAGACATATTACTACATATTGACTTTTATTTCTAATTAATGGCATAGGATATTGGAGAAACATAACGGAACGTTCTGTCATCTTGAAAACAAGGAGATTCCTGTACATCTTGATTGGTTTGGATGGTGTACTTGGGATGCCTTTTACACTCAAGTAAATCCACAAGGAATAAAAGAGGGAATTCAAAGGTACCTACTACTAGTGCTATGTGCATTTTCAAGTAACTTTACCTATGTGATAAGCCTGCAAATTTTGAAAATATTGATGATGATTTTTGTTTTCTATTAAATAGTCTCTCAACTGGAGGTTTTACACCAAAGTTTATCATAGTTGATGATGGATGGCAAGAGACTCTCAATGAGTTTTACAAAGAAGGCGAACCAATAATCGAAGGAACCCAGTAAGTCTCTTGTTTCAATTGAGATTGCATTTTTCTTCCATTTCTTAGTCCTAATACTCACATCTTTTATTATATATTAGGTTTGCTACAAGACTGATAGACATCAAGGAAAATGTTAAGTTCAGAAGTGCAGGCTCCAACAATTCTTGAATCAATCTCCATGATTTCGTTCACTCTATCAAACAGAATTTGAGTGTAAAGTAAGCTATCTGAATTCAATAAGTCTATAAGACTGCCATGCCACAATTCACGATAAATTAAAAGCTGTCAATGAGTATGATTTTGAATTCTGCAGATACGTTTATATGTGGCATGCTTTAGCTGGTTATTGGGGAGGAGTACTTGCGTCTTCGGATGCGATGAAGAAATATAATCCAAAGCTTGTATATCCAATTCAGTCACCTAGTATCACAGGGAACCTTAGAGATATAGCCATGGATAGCTTGGAAAAATATGGAGTTGGAATCATAGACCCATCAAAGCTATATGACTTTTACAATGACTATCACAGTTATCTTGCTAGCTGCGGCGTCGATGGAGTCAAAGTAGATGTCCAAAATTTGATAGAAACTTTGGGTTCTGGGTACGGTGGACGCGTTTCATTAACCAAACTGTATCAAGAAGCATTAGAAACATCAATAGCTAAGAACTTCAAGGATAATAACCTCATTTGCTGCATGGCTCATAACTCTGATTCAATTTACAGGTTTGCATTCTTTCTAGTGTAAAGTTAATAGAATATTAAATTTTCTCCAGGATTCCGTTTTCTCAAAAAATTTCCCATTTTTTTTATTATCTCAACTGTCAGTTCAAAGAAGAGTGCAGTAGCAAGAGCATCTGAGGATTTCATGCCAAGGGAACCAACATTTCAAACCTTGCACATTGCGTCGGTAGCTTTTAACAGTCTTCTTCTAGGGGAGATATTTGTGCCAGATTGGGACATGTTCCAAGTAATATTCTTGTCTCGTTACTTTTCTAAATCTTTCATGTCTGAAAATGTTAATGAGTTGAGTAGCTTCATATTGATTCTGAATTGTTTCTATTTAAGAGCAAGCACGAGACGGCTGAGTTCCATGCTGCAGCAAGAGCAATCGGTGGTTGTGCAGTATATGTTAGGTAATGCACCTAATCTGATAGAATTCTTGATCTTTCTCGTTTCCCTGCAAAAAGTGCTACATCGATTGAAGAAAATAATATATACTTTTCAAATTCGATGCATTACAGTGATAAGCCTAGCAATCATGATTTTAAAATCCTAAGGAAGCTAGTACTACCTAATGGATCAGTCTTGAGGGCAAGATATGCTGGCCGTCCTACTCGAGATTGTTTGTTTCAAGATCCTGTAATGGATGGAAAAAGGTAAGTTAAATTGTTACCATTTGCCTCTAAATGACTAGAATTTTCTGACCAGTTTTTTTTTTTAATCAAAATATACTTTGATTAAACAAAAAACCAAAAATACAAGGCGATCGCTAGGATCCAGCCCTCAAAACAAAAAGGACAAATAGACAATAGTCCCAAAAAAAGCCTAATACATCATAAGATTAGCTAAATGAGTCCTTAAGCTCCTATTAGTCCACCCTCTATAAACTATGTTATCTATTATATCCTCATCAATATGTTTGTTTTGTACATCATTACCAAAACTAATATCATTTCTATATCTCCATATTTCATAGACACTTTCAGTAAAAAGCCAGCTTCAGGATCTTTGCCCGGACCCCTTTTCCTTTCGTATGATGAATAATCCAATCCACTTCTTGGCTCCATCCCAAAGGGGTGTGGTCAACCTGAATCCAATTCAGAACTTTCCTCCAAATCTTCTTTGTTTCATTGCAACAAAACATGAGGTGTTGCTGCGTCTCATCAGCAGCCAAATTGATGTAGTCTATCACGAGTAACCAACCTCTCATTGCAAGCAATCCAAATGTTGATTAGAGCTCTAGGCTGGGCCATATTACCATAGAACAAAGTTTTCCACGCAACACTTTGAGATTGATCATGGAAAGCGAGATACATCTTTTTCATACTGAACTTTTGTGTTTCCATCATCTCTGGCCACATCTGGTTCTGATGTATGCCTTCCCTTTGCTTCATAATTGCCTTCATTATCCAGGAGGCATTTTTTGGGATAATAGCCTCCATAATGTTTTGATTTTTTATATAGTAAGCATGGACCCAGTTCTGACCTGTTTTCATTCTTACTGAACAACCATGTTATTATTGATTTTTTACAGTCTGCTGAAAATATGGAACTTGAATAAGCTGACCGGGGTGATAGGTGTCTTTAATTGCCAAGGAGCAGGAAGCTGGCCAATGAAACCATTAGAATCCACACCGACACGCTTAACCATTTCAGGGAAAATTAGAACAATTGATGTTGAATTTCTTGAAGAGGTTGCAGGTGAAAATTGGAATGGAGACTGCATATTATATGCCTTCAATGCAGGTCCAATAACTTTACTAAATTTATTCTGTGCAAGTTTTTAAGAAATTAGGATCCTAATATGTCCCTTTCTATTAGAATAAAAAATATACTTAGAAATTATACAATATATTGCAGGCTTGCTTTCCAAGCTACCAAGTAGAGGAAAACTAGAAGTGTCCTTGGAGACTCTTCAATGTGAAGTATATACAGTATCTCCGATTAGGGTCAGTGTCCTGAAACTGCGATATACAACTCTGGAATTAAATATATTGCTTATAGTCTGGAAGTACATTTTATGAAAAATTATCTTTGATTCTTTACCGAGTCTAACGTGAAAGAATGCTAAACAGGTATTTGGTCATGATGTGCAATTTGCACCAATTGGATTGCTTGACATGTACAATTCAGGAGGAGCTGTAGAAGAACTGTCCTGCACAATGAATGTTGCAAATTGCATAATAAAAATCAGAGGCAAAGGGTATGGCCGTTTTGGAGTTTACTCCAATGTTAGACCGCAAGGTTGCTTGGTGGACAAGAAGGAGGAGGAGTTTTTCTACAACTCTGAAGATGGATTATTGACAATTAATCTTGAAGGTGACAAAAATTCGAGGGACATAGAATTTGTATTCTGAAGTAGCTGTGTTAAGTCCAAAGTGAAAATCTATTCTTGCTTAGTGTTCTTTTCGGATTACCTAACTCATATAGTAAGCATATAAAAGAATTGTTCATTGTACCAAAAAGGAAAAGAATTTGCAACATTCTTTGTACTAATTTTTAAGTTTTGATGTACAGAATTACTCTACATTTAGAATCTAAGATATATCAATGTCTTCTAAAAATACAAAAGAGACCATACAAAGTTTGTTAGTCCATTATGTCTCCATTATGAGAGTGAATTTTGGTGGAAGAGAGAAAAGAAAAGTGAAAACTCAATCCTGCTTTTGTCCAATCGGTTCAAGAAAAAATAGAGATCGCGAATTCATCAACCGTTGGACTTGGATGACTTTTGGACACAAAGTTCTTGAGGCGTGGTGCTTCACTTTCATTGTTTGGATAGTCGAATCAAGGAGAAAACATGTTCGCACCGTACCAGAATTTATGGGAGTTTTTTATTTTTATCATCAAAATTGTAAGTTTTTGTAATTTGTTGCTTGGCTGGTTGTTAGCACTAATTTGTGCATCACATTAAGACTCTCTCATACCTTATTTAATTATTGCGGAGTTATTTTTTTAGCATGGACAATCCGTGATTTTTTACTCTCACATTTAAAGTTTTTTACATTACAATCAGTGTTCTCTTGTGTCTTTATTTGTTCTATTTGTTACGTTATATTTATTGTTGATCCTCATAGGAAGAGATGAAAATTTTATATTTATAACATGATGTGATCCAAAATTTGTATTCCTAATAACAGAGACACGAAATGTAATCCACTTAAAATTTTCCATCAAACTTAGAACTTCCAAGGTCGACAATTGTAAATTATTCTTTTTTTGGTGAATTAATAGTAAATGGTGATTTAATCAAAATTTAATTCTATTCACCATTAAGATTATTTTTTGTTAGTACTCTTTTAAGGATCATGCTAACATGTTACATTTTTTTTTCCCAAAAAAAAATAATACAAAAATAAATAAATTAATAATAATAATAATAATACAAAAAAAATAAATTAAATGCACAATTTTTTTAAAAAAAAAAAACACTTTTATATTTGCTTCATTAACATTTTCTCTCTAGTTCACCCTCTTCTGGCCATCATTTCAACAGTTGATCTTTGTTTTTTTCTTCTCTTTTTAATTAATTAATTAATTTTTCATACATTTTTAACCGTTAAATGAAAAGCCAAAAAGAGGGTTAAATACATTAGACAAGAGAAGAGAGGATCCAAATCCAATATTTTTGTTGCCAAAACCCTTGGTCCATTTCCATCACTTCAATTGCAGCTCATTTCAATTGAAGTAGTAGTATTTAAACCCCTTATCCTCATTTTGTTCCAACTTCATTTGTTCTAAACCCTTAATTCACTTTGCTTCTTCTTCCTCTATCTATCTATCACCATGTCTATCACTTCCACTACCACTCCTCTCTTCAAATCCCTTACCATGGCAGCCGAAACATCATCCCGCCTCTTCTCTTCACCCTCCTCCCTCTTCTACCCCAAAACCAAACCTACTTTCTTCAAACTTCCCTCTCTCAAACTTAATCTCTCCCTCAAAACTAACCGCTCTCTCGCTCCTCCCTTGTTCGTCGCTCAAGAAGGCGACACCCTAACCACTTCACCAGACGAACCTGGACTTCTCGATTGGGAACCCACTGCCGAAACTGAGGAAACCGCTGCTGCTGATGAAGATTCTTCCGAAGGAGATTTCGTTGAACCACCTGAAGATGCTAAATTGTTTGTTGGAAATTTGCCTTATAATGTTGATAGTGAGAAATTAGCATTGCTTTTTGGACAGGCTGGTACCGTTGAGATTGCTGAGGTTACCTCACATAATTTTCAATTCTCAATTTGTTCTTTCTCATTTTGTTTGTTCTGAAATGAAATTGAATTATTGTTTTTTTTTTTGTTGTTGTTGTTTTAGGTTATTTATAACAGGGATACCGACACGAGTCGCGGATTTGGATTTGTAACCATGAGTACTGTTGAAGAAGCCGAGTCTGCTGTCGAGAAATTTAACCGCTATGTAAGTTTAATTATACAGACATTTGATATTTTTATAATTACTAACATCATAGTACAATACAAAACCTAAATTATACTATATATGTCAATGTTATGAGATGGAACACACCGGTCTTTTTCAGGTTCATTGGATAATTGATGTATCTGGTCCGTAATATGAACCAAATACATATGGTATTCAATGAACCTAAGTAATGAATCTTTGCTTATATATATATATGAGATAGAGGGAGTATATAAGAGTGTATGTTCAATTATTGTTGTATGCCTTGCATATCAAGCTAAACTATAAATATACAACAAAGAAAATCAAAAAGCTAAGATGTAATGCAAGGTAGTTAATACTATTTGGAGAATTATTGAAGTACTATCTTAAGTTCTTTACTTTTGTAAAGTTATAATGAATTATGGAAATTTCTATCCTGAACAAATAGAGGAAGATGAAGTTGTTCTATTAGTAGGAGTCGTTACTGTACTATTAGTAGTTGGTAGTAGCTCTTCTATCTAGTAGCGGTTAGTAGTTTTCAGTAGTAGGAGGCCCGAATAGTTCAAGAGTGGGTATACCCTCTCTCTAACTCTATAAGAATGGAATCTAATCTATATCATGATATCTGCATCGATAAGAGGCTATTCCTTAACCTTCTTTAAACTTATTAACAAGTCCTTTTTCTTGCTTCCTAGATCCATAATACTTCTTATATGTCTCTCGGTCTATCTCGTAATCTTAGTTGGAAAATTATGTGAGGTGTTTTGTGTTTGACATTGGTATTTTAATTTTAACACTTCATACGAAGTATGTTGTTACATCATACAAATGGGACTACAATCCATACAACCATATTTTGTAATATTTATTTCTTTAATCATGGATTTAAAACAAAGCCTTTTTTTTTTTGTTAGATTTCTTATTTATATGGAAACTTTATGCTTGCGTTTTTCTTTTATACTAATCAAATGTTTCTTGATGTTTTATTATGTGCAAAGTACATATGTTTTATTATTAATATGGGTGTTTAATTTCTAATTGCCTTTATTTTTTTTTTAGTTTTTTTTTTTGTCACTAATTCATTTTTCTGGCAGGATTATGATGGAAGAGCGTTGACTGTTAATGTAGCTTCTCCAAGAGGATCTCGGCCTGAGCGTGTTGAGCGTCAACCTCGTTCATTTGAACCTGCCTTGAGAGTTTATGTTGGTAACTTGGCATGGGAAGTTGATGATGCTAGGCTTGAACAAATTTTCAGTGAACATGGTAAGGTTCTCAATGCTCGAGTAATCTATGAGAGGGAGACTGGTCGATCACGTGGCTTTGGCTTTGTCACATTCTCTGATGAGACGGAAATGAATGATGCCATTGCTGCTCTTGATGGTCAGGTATAAATTCAGTACTTTGTTAAATTATCAATAGTTAGATGCTTTGTTAATTAAATGATCTGGAAAGTGGAAATTGAAGGGAATATGGTTTTTATGGCCTCATGTTGAATGGGTGAAACAATACACTAAATTTATGTCAAGGACTACTTGCAGAGTATGTGTTCGGACAATTTTCTGACATGTGCTTCTTTTATTTCAGAGTTTGGAGGGTAGGACAATAAGAGTGAGTGTTGCTGAAGACAGGCCCAGGCGTAACTCATTTTGAGTAGCACGTCAAGTAATCGTGTGACAACACTACTAGAGTTATTTCTCTGTTTTAATAGCTGAGGATATAGTGTCAATTCTTATATAATTTTCTTCTCAGGCAGCCAGTTCCATGCTAGCTTTACTCATTTTACTGTTATTTATTTGTCCAGATTGAAAGTAAGTTTTGTTTTATTATCTGTCGAATATTTGCTACAATTTATGAAAAGCGAAAAACTGGGGAGGTGGAGTGTGGACAAAAGGGGGCATTTCCTCTTGCTACTGTTGTAGAAGTCTATAAAACTCTACCAGTAGATTTTCTTTCATGTTTTATTATAGTACTTTACTTAATTTGGATGAATTACTTAATATGTCATACTGATGTGTTTTATTGTACGAATGGATGACTCTTGTGCTTTGTTTGACAATAGAACATTATAATTTTAAAATGTTAGAAAATAATTCAAAATAGTAGTAAGTTGAGTTTCAATCATATGAAGTTGTAAACAACTTCTACAAATTAACTAATAACTCATATTGTGTAAGAACTCACTCCAGAGAAAACTGATATTTGTTATTTTTGTTAGACTCCCAATTATTTTTAAATTGTTTCATTTGTTAGATAGATCACTCCATTCCTTAACTCTTCCATTCCAACAACTAATAGCATTTTTAGTGGGAGTAAACTAAATGAGTAAATTAAATTACTTTTTGTGGGCCCAGAGTGATTAATAGGATTTAAGAAGTTTATAGTTGATTTGAGTAATTTTTACTTTAATAGTTGTTGGTTATAAAGAATCAGAACTTGATCCCACATGTTTATATTTTATTATTTGTAATTAATTTTCTATTACTTTTAATGCATTGAATAAAATGGAAATCACTTTTTGTTGATTAAAATATTATTTTTAGATAGAATTGTTAGTTAACGTGTGTTGTATAGAGCACGTTATTTAACTTTAGTTCATCTAATATGCCATGTGTTTTTTGTGCAATGCTGATAAACTACAAAGAACGTATTTATAACAAACCCACCCAGTTAACTAGCGATAATGATGCTCTAAGTCAACCTTATAACTTCCTCAAAATTTCAATTCTTTATTACTACGGTTAAGCTTAAGAAACATGCTATAAACAATAATTGCACCATTGACTGCATCGTAAAGTTACAAGTAACGAGACCATATATATAAGAAAAGTGGCTAAAATATATTTAAGTTATACACTTTTCTAATTTTACTTCTATCTTTTGACTTGAAAATCGTTAAAAATATGAGAATGTGAAAAAAGTAGAGATATATTTAGAAAAGTGACATGTAATGATTAGAAGTTACTTTTGCTTATACTTGAGACTTTCAATTTTTTTTGTTTTTGTTGCTTATATATGAGACCTTAGGGAATATGTGAGGGAGGATCAATGTGATTCTACTTCCTACAGTATGGAAGTATTTAGGAATATTTTTCGTCAAGGAGTTTAATGTCTAAAAATTCATCTTTTGAGATGAATAAGTAAAGAGTTTTCGGTTTGAATTCTAAACTTAATATATATTATGTTGATGTCTTTATTAATTGAAGGGTCATGCTAAACAGTGCATCCGGTGCACTTGTTAAGCATATTAAAAAAGAAAATAAAAGACAAAATTAAAATAATATTTTACATTTTCAAAACATTGAATGCACAATTTTCAAAAAAAAATTCCATAATAATTTACTTAACTAATACACCGGGTTCAAGATGCAATAAAAAAAATTGTATAATAAATTAAAGTGTTTTAGTGAGAGAAGCTTCATTTTCTTTTTAACCTCACTTTTTCATACATTCATCGAGAAAGAGTGATTTTGGGTCATTTCTTGATTCATATTAAAAAAACAAAACTAGAAATTAAAAACAGAAGACAGACTCATTTTATACCAAAATTATTATTGCTGCAAATGGTTTACATGAATCTATCCTGTTAGAAGAGCACAAACCTTTTTACTATACAAATTCTAATACCATGTGCTTATATAATATTATATCCAAATTCAAAACACTGATAGATATCTGTATAACTTCCCCTTTACCAAATTCAGGAAACATTAACTATACAAATTCTAACCGCGTGTGTACATTCAAGTCCCAAACATTGACCCCTCAAGCATTAGCCTTCCAGAATTCAGGATTTCGGTTCTATCTTAGTAGCCGCGAAGTTGAGCTTCTCGACTAGTGAGGGGCACATAACGAACGGAGGTCTCAGTCCGGACACTGATAGAACCATCAGAATTCTTATCCACCACCTTTAAATCTTGAAATATGTTGCCAACAGGAATTACCATTCTCCCACCAGGCTTCAACTGGTCTATAAGTGGTTGAGGAATTTCTGGTGCTGCTGCTCCAACGTGAATGGCATCATAAGGAGCAAATTCTGGCCAACCTTCCCTTCCATCTGTCAACATAACAATTAATCAAATATTTGAAATTATAATTGCACTATTTCATTTTGGTACAAACACTTTCAAAATTTTAAATGGATATGAATTAACTCCTATGCAGCTATAGATTAGTGAATCAGATAGACTTAATTGTCATGAATATTTTATTACCACACTAGAAAAATCTCAGATAATCATAACAAAATTAACAATACTTTGGGATCAACTATACTTTGCGTTTTAGTGCACTCAATCACCTCAAAGAAATCATAGATTTTGATGAATAGGTTATATTTTCTCTGTTTATTTCATGGACTCGACAGAATTAAAATTATTTAATCATTTGCATTATGTCTTCATCCCTTATACATGGAACAAGGACTAGATTCAACTTTCATAGTCAACTAGATTCAATTGCCATGCTAAGATGAAAAGCTTCAATCTTTCAGATTCACAGAAATTTTTGAAATCATACCACCAACATGAACAGAAAGGGAACCATCTTTCAATAGTGTAGCTGCAGCACTTTTCTGAATATTTTCTTTTGCAAGGGAAACCAATTCAGGAATATGCTCCACGCCAACAGCACGACCTTGGGGTCCAACCATCAAGGCAAAACACGCAGTCAGATACCCTGTTCCTGCAAACAGCTCAGAAGATGGAAAATATAAACACCATGGCGAAGAGAACAATAATATAGAATATCACTACATCAGTTGTTCAATCAATTCCATATGTCACATCTTCTGACCGAGGACAAAATCTAGACGCTGTATTGGGATTGGGCAAACCAATAGCAGAACCCAGATCCTAATTTCATTTCAACAAACACAGTCACAGTATGGTATCAAAACATCTTCACAGATTCTAATTTCGTTTGAGCAAACACAGTCACGGTATGTTATCAAAACATCTTCACAATCTCTTGCTCTGACTATACAACTCCTCCAAGGATGGAGGTCGAACTATAGAGTGTATAGCTCAGAAGCTACTCTTCATCCCTGTCCTACGCAATTGAGTGTTCAGGGCTTCAGATAATAATGTACAGTTTTCTCTACTCATCCTTATCATTACCACTCGTCATCAACTAGTCTAAGTTATACAGTCACATAGAAAAGCAACTAGCGACATGTTAAATTCACGTAGTACATTTATGCCTTAACACAACAACAGAAAATTAAATAAAGAAAAATAGTAATTGGAATGACCAGCCAAAACTTTATTCTATAACCAGCAAGCAACTTCTATCTCTGTTGAATGAGTCGAATAGATTAGAATTTAGAAAAGAAATAAATAATTATAAACAGGT
The DNA here is from genome assembly GCA_030408175.1 of Trifolium repens. Taxonomy (NCBI): domain Eukaryota; kingdom Viridiplantae; phylum Streptophyta; class Magnoliopsida; order Fabales; family Fabaceae; genus Trifolium; species Trifolium repens. The sequence continues at coordinate 22,235,670 of CP125840.1, forward strand.
TATATACCAGAGCCAACATCGAGGGCGTGCATCCCAGGTTGCAAATTCTCTTCCAGCAACTGAAGGCAGGTAGCATGCATGTGAGGTGCAGATATAGTGGCATTGTAGCCTATGGCCATGGGGCTGTCATCATAAGGTGCTGATCCACTGGGTACAAACAAAGCTCTATCAACAGTCTCCATCACTTCAGCCACCTTACTTGATGTAATTACTCCAAAATGTTGCAACCTCTCCACCATTGCTTTGTTCTTACTTATGCCACTCACAGAGCAGAACCGCTGTATTTTTCGTAGTAAAGCACAAATGTATACAATTTTTTCACATCGACAAAATACAAAGAACATGATTAAGGAATCCGTGTAACAATACTGTTTGGTTTTCTTCTTGTGCACTTTTCTTTCTCCCCAAAAAAACTAGTACTGTATATAATAATGACTAGAAAGTAGAAACGTGCAACATATCTTTTAACACACTCTTTTCAATCATTTCTTATTGTTGGTTGCGTCTAAATAAGTCCCCCTGTCAGGCTATGATGGGACCAACATGAATTTCACCCGATAACTAAGGTTAGTCTGGATCGGTGGTATAAGATGATACTCCCTTGAGTCCTTTTTATAGAAAACAACTCACTTTTTAGATTCATCCAATAACTAGCGTAAATATAGACCAGATACATGTAAACCAGATGCATCAGTTATTCAATAAACCTAGATCGCCTATTCTATTTCGTGTATGTTTGGTATCACGGTGGTCGTGGATATGTCAGAATAACAGTGCATTTTCAAAAGCTACACTCTGCAGCTTCTCTAAAATCACGGTGAGTCACCATGATTCTGACATAATCACGGTGATACCAAACCTAGGCTTCATTTCACCCAATTTCAGCTTAAACATACATATATCCTAAAGAAGTGTGTGTACGACAGAGTGCAGTGAAGCCGTAGCTATCTCATCCTTGTTGGTATTTAAGTTTTTATATTGAATTTAACTCATGGTCCCCCACTTATAAAGATAAAGAATGGTAAACGAGAAAAAGATGTCATTGATAGAAAAACTTAGATAAATGAATACTAGAATAGTATACGAAAAACAGAGAGAGGGAGGAGAGTGAAATTACCTGCATCTTAACGAAGATAGTGTTCCCCGTAAGGAAATTAGGGTTTTGGAAGAAGAGAAGGTTGGAGGGTGAGAAAGGAGATAAAGATAGAGAAACAAGAGGACGGTGATGAGAAGAGCGTGTTGTTGTTGTTGCATAACAAGAAGAAGAGACGCGGGAATCATACGGCACCAATACAGGAGAATAGCTGTAGCTCGCATTCATTTCTAGTTTTCTGGCTCGCACTTTCTTTCTACAATTTTCTTTCACACGCTGTCATGCCCAATCATCATATACCATCCACACGTGTCATCCATTTACTTCTCCACCACCCACTCATTAAACATAAATAGGTTAAACCGTACATTTTGTCTTTTACGTTTATTTTAAGTTTCAATCTAAAATCTTACATTTTAAGAGTTTTAATTTAGTCTTTTATATTAATTGTATTTGATGTATTTGTCGATTTGAATTTGAATGAATGAATATTATTTTGTTTGTGTCAAAAAAATTTAGTCTCTTATGTTACCCACATTTGCATTAATTAGTCTCCTATCAAATTTTTCATTAACACCATTTGATGTATATACATGACTGACGATTTGCACAACACATGGAATGACATCTCACATGCTCACTAAATAAATAATTTTTAATCAAAATTAATATATATGACAGATATTGGAATTGGCCCCAATCAAAAAATTAGTTGTTTCATATCTTCTCCTCAATTCGAAGTGAAAACCAGACCATCAAATTGGAGCTTTTAATCCATCAATGGTAGGCAACAATTCATGAACAAGATCTAGTGGTCGTCGTCTTCATCATTCTTCAAACTCACATTTGTTCTGTGTTTGTGGTGGATTGATAATATCGACACCTACTTTTAAATGTGAAAAGTTTTGTGTTCTTCGAACCGCTAAATTTTTTGGAAATTATGGGCGAAAATTTTACAGATGCAAAAAACTTAAGGTAGTTGCTTATTATTATGCTATTGATCTAAAATACTTTTTATTCAAAATTTTTGGGTATAGAAAATTCTGTTATTCCTTCTGTGTTCTTTTTTTTTTTTTTTCTAATTCAAATTCTTCTTATTCTGCAATTTATCTATAAATTTAGGGACCTCATGATATTAGATGCAACTACTTTGTTTGGTTTGACAATGAAGAAGTTAATGGTATCAGTGAAAAAGAAGCTGTGTTGAGGATTTTGATTCTAAGATTGAAGAAATTGAAATGTTATTTGGTAACAAATGATTTTATTTTACAGAGACAAAAATCAAAACTTGCTATAAAAGTAGCGACTGAAAACATATTTTACTCTTTTTATTATATTTTTAGTCCTTGAAAAATTATATAGTACTTAGTTTTGGTTTTTGATGTTAAGTCGACGTGTATTTTTGAATGGTTTTTTTGCAAACATATTTAGAACATTATAACAAGTTGCTCCATAAAAAACGAGCTCAAAATTTGATTTTTAGATCATAATTTTCGTTAATTTTATTTTGAACTTTCACTGTTTAAAAAATTCATATTTAATTCATCTCATGTCTAAAAATTCCAAATTTTAGTATATGAACTTTATATGATATTTTGAACATAGATGCAAAAATCCATTAAAGAATTTGAGAGTTTAATGATAATTATTCAAATTTAATTTTAGTATGGACTAAATTTATATGGAAGAAAAAATTTATAGGACTATAAATATAATAAAAACTTAGAAGGTCCGTATTTTATAGAGACCAAAAACATATTTAACCCTTTAATTAAAAGTTTTTTCCCTTTCATAAAAAAAAAGTTTTTTTCCCCTACTTTATGATTAGAGAAAAAAAAGTTGTGCAGATCTTTTTTTTTCTATTAAGTCCAATTAAACAACCAGCCCGACCCCATTTTTCTATTGGGTTAGTCGGGATGGGGCAAATACTAGTGGCACATGTTTAGAATTTTAATCAACTCCTAAGATTTTATTTGAATTGATGGAGTATAATGTGATGGAGCGGACAGCATAGCAAGATATTTGATTCGGGAGTCAGTTCTAGCATCATTTGGTTCTAATCTCCTTCCGATCGCAGCTACGGGGGATCGAACTGTGGTCCTCCCTACCAAGTTTATGTCAATCCCCACTATACCAACAAACAGTTGATGATAATTGGATATTATAGAATAGAGAGAACACACTTTGCATTTCATCTCTTATCTCCCAAATTAGAGGGGATTAAAATTGAAGGTGAGTTGTAACCTGAGATAATATTGAAATCCATTCCATTCCATCTCTCCATTCTATTATTATTTTTGAAATTCAAACAATGAAACATAATTGTATTTCATCTCATTCTATCAATTCAAACACAACCTAAAAAATAACGGATTAAGCGGACGATGAACACTTAGATAGAAACAAGCCTAAATAAAAATATTTGGACACACACTTATAGATGCAAAGAATTTAAAAGAAAAATAAATTAATCACATTATTCAATTATTTTATCTTTATTTTTTATTTTTGGTACAATTATCTTTAATTTTTGGCTTAATTACTAATTTGATCCCTTATCTTTAATTTAGTTCTCAATTTGAACCCTTATCTTTTAAACGTCTCAATTTAGTCCCTTATTTTTTCTGAAGTTCTCAATTTGGTCCCTCCCGTCAAATTTTTCACTATTACCATTAAATTTGGACACGTGTCATATGTCCAAGTGTGCCACGTGTCCAAAATTTTAAAAGACAAGAGACCAAATTGAGAACTGCAGAAAAGATAAGGGACCAAATTGAGACCTGCAGAAAAAATAAGGGACCAAATAGAGACTTTTAAAAGATAAGGGATCAAATTGAGACGTTTAAAAGATAAGAGACCAAATTGAGAACTAAATTAAAGATAAGGGACCAAATGAGTAATTAAACCTTAATTTTTTTAGTTGTATAAATGCGCCTAAATATTTATCATTTAAGCTTCTACCTATCTAAGGATTCATATATGCCCAATGCTATGTTTCCTATGAGATCACAGTACAACAATTCTTTTATGATGAGAAAATCAACTAAAGTTTTTAACACAAATGCCAAGATTGTTTAACAAGTTGAAGAAGTACCAAGTTATTATGAGAATATATAGCTAGAGCACTAGGAGCTACAACCTATACTATACGAATAAGTTATCAATTCATACTTTTTTTTTCCCTTTTGATTTAACTCAACTTTAAATTTGGAGAATAGTAGAAACATATCCAACAGTAGGACAATCCGTTTCGGATTAGATTTAGATCTTGAAGATTTCTCTTCCCACCCCTGCGTTTCTTTTTCACCCTCCTAAAAATCCAATTTTATCCCTAATTTTACCCTCCAAAAGTTCGGTTTTTATTTACCGAACTTTTTTTTAAGGGAATACACATGTGTTTTCAACCGTTTAAAAGTTTGGTTCGCATTTACCGAACTTTTTTTTAAGGCTATAAACGGAAACTGAGGGGGTGAAAAAGAAAAGCAGGGGGTGGGAAGAGAAATCTTCTAAAATCTTTTATAGGCGGCCCAAATGCTCTAGATCCGATCCAAACCCACTCCTTTGTGAAGTGTTTTATGAAAGCCAAGAGTAATAGACACTATAGTTCCTATACACCCTTCGTAATACGCTCCTCACAACGCTCACAGACCGTTAGATCCATCTCAACAACTCCCATCGTCCCAAATGTCAGCTGTTGCTAGCTGTCACAGACGGTTATAACCGTCTCCCCCTATACAAAGGTAAGGTAAACTTTGACGCTAAGGTATATAGTTCAATCACTTTTCACTTGAGCATTAAAGTGCTAATGTGTTTTTAAGGTACCTTCCCCACTGTGATCCACCACAACAGAAGCGTACGTCCACCGTAACCGTCTCGAGCCTCATTATCACCTATTTCTGCTCAATGCAAATCAATATCATGGTGGGTAGCCACCTTGTTCATTAAATTATTTATAGACACATTAAAATATTGATAAAGAAATAGTTTCCTTATTATTTTAGCATAAGCATTGGTTTATGCTAACATGATATATAAATAAATGATTGGAAAAATAAACAAACTGTTAACTTTTTTGTGTCTAATGTCCTCTATGCGTGTGAAGTAAATTAGAAGCTGCAGGATCCACCATTCCTAAGCCTTGTTTGTTCATTCTTTCTTATCCGAATAGGAAAATCACTTTAGCTTTTGCTTTCTACCCTCTTACAAGTAAGGTACATGTTCAATAACCCTTTATTCCACTTCCACTTATTATATAAACTCAACAATTGAACCACTTATACTCAAACCAAACAATATTTACTCTGTTGTTTTCTTGTTTTTTCCTCTTCAGTAACATGGCTAGTACTAATCCTCGCCAGTTACAAGCTAACAAAATGCAGTTAAAGAAGGAGAGACGCATGTTCTCTACTTCTGATGATAGTGCCATGATGAAACAAGTTCAGTCCACTCATGCACCCGATGGTCGTGAAATTGATGTCAAACCCCTTATTCAAATTGTTGATGAAATATTGATTCAAATCATTGCACGAAGTGTTGAGGGTCATCAACATGATCATGTAATTAATTAAGATATTAAAATCAATGCACATGTTTCTTTAATTTAATTTGTTTTTAGTAGTAGTAGTAGTACTCTTCGCATGCATATGTCATTTGGTCTTAACGCTCTGCTAATTCATAAGTTAGCGCAGACGTAAGTAAAATCTGGCTAAAAATTGTTTCAGCCAGGGTTTGAAATCGGGTACTATTGAACAATTCGACCTCAACTGAACCTTATAGACCACACTTGCTCGTGCCATTTGTACTTCTCACCAATATTTATATAATTTTTTTAGTACTATTAACTATCAATATTATGGTTTGTGAATGTTCCTTTGGCAGGTTAAACATGAGCAAGAGAAATTGGAAACTGCTGCTGCTTTGGCTGAATTTGATATGCTTGATGCGCTGGCTTTTATCATTAACAAAATTTCGTGTGAGGTTGTTTTTATATAATGAATCTCTTAACTTTTATGAAAGTTCACTATTATTTAATATTTCTGACTATTTTTTAGGATAAAATATGCCACCGGTGAAAAAGGAGTAGAATTAGGTTAAATGATTTTGACTGTTAATTTCAGATTGGACGGTTCAGATCTAAAACTATGTGATGCAGTTATTGCACCAAATTAATATCTGAACACCGGAACATATAAAGTGTTCTCTGATCATTTCTTAAAATTTTGAATCTCTATATTTGCAGCTAACATGCAAATGCTCAGGAGGTGGAGATGCACATGCATCAACAATGGTGTTACTAAATTACCTATCTAGCTATTCATGGCATGCAAAAGTTGTGTTAACCTTAGCAGCATTTGCTGTTATTTTTGGAGAATTTTGGCTTGTTGCTCAATCAAGTGTTTCAAACACACTTGCCAAATCTGTTGCTCTCCTTAAGCAACTACCTGACATAGTAGAGAATTCTGTTTCATTGAGACCACAATTTGATGCACTCAATAAGCTTGTGAAGGCTGCACTTGATGTTACTATGTGCATTGTTGAATTCAAAGAGTTACCATCTGAATATATTTCAGAAGATGTTCCTCCTATGTCTGTTGCAAGTGCTCATATTCCTATTGCTACCTATTGGGTCATTAGAAGTATTGTTGCTTGTGCCTCACAAATTGCTAGTCTCATAGGCATGAGAAATGAGTAAGTTAATTAGAGTTTGATATATAAATGATCAATTTTTGTCCCCGTGAGTTTAACTCAGTTGGTAGGGACAATGCATTTTATATGCAGGAGTTTGAGTTTGAAACCAGATACTCCACTTATTGACCTTAAAGGTGGAATTTCGGCCACCAGGCGACCTGATAAAAAAAAATATCGATTTCCATCACTTGAATCAACTCAATCATTTTTTGAATATAGTAATAGTAATGACCCTTACTTTTTGCAGGGCCATTTCATCAGCCTCAGAAGCATGGGAATTATCTAGTCTGGCTCACAAGGTTACTAGTATATATGAGCACCTCAAGAACCAACTTGCTATTTGCTATCAATATATAGGTTAGTATATTATTGAAAACAATTAATTTCGATATTATTTCATCGACCTTGGAACTGCTTTTCTGAGGTATTGTCCTTAGTAATACATAACTTTTGGTATACAGGAAAATATATTGATAATCCGAATTCAAGTTTCTTCCTGCAACATGCTATGCTCAATGAGAAATTAAAAAAAAAATATCTAAATAAAATTTGACAATTACAATCCTTACACTTTGTACAGATGAAAAGAGGCATATTGAGGCATTTCACAATCTGATACGTCTTTTCGAGACGGTTCATGTAGACAACATGAAAATTCTGAGAGCATTGATTTATGCAAAGGATGATATTCCCCCACTTATAGATGGAACTACAAAATTAAGGGTATGTTTTTAGATTATATACAGTACTCGCTTTGTTCCTTTTTAATTGTCGTTCTAAGGTTATTTTAACATACTGAGATAAACAATAAATGTTGTTGCTTTTGATAAAATTATTTATCCTTTTCCTATAAATAACTTTAATTATTTAACAGCTGATTCCACTTATATACATGACAAACAGGTTAGTCTTGAGGTACTAAGGAGGAAACATGTGTTACTTCTGATATCAGATCTTGATATTTCACTAGAAGAGATTATGATACTTGATAATTTGTACAAAGATGCAAGATCTAGAGGTGAGACACACTATGAGATGGTATGGATTCCAGTTGTGGACAAAGCAACATGGAATGAAGTGAATAAGCAAAAATTTGAGTATCTTCAATCATCAATGCCGTGGCACAGTGTTCGCGACCCTTTCATTATTGAGCCATCAGTGATTAAGTATATAAAAGAAGTGTGGAATTACACAAAAAGAGCTATTCTAGTTGCTCTTGATCCACAAGGCAGATTGTCCTCCCAAAATGCTCTTCACATGATATGGATTTGGGGAAATTTGGCCTTCCCTTTCACAAGTGAAAAAGAAGAATCATTGTGGAAGCAAGAGATTTGGAGCCTCGAGCTTCTTGTTGATGGCATTGATCCCGCACTTTTGGACTGGGTACGTTACAGTCACATTCCCTTCCTCTCATCATATTTTACTGTCTCATATTTACTGTCTCATATTTTAAAGAAGTTGCAAGTATATAGCTTTTTTTTAACGGAAAATATATTATGAAAATCAGGTCTCTGGGCAAGACAAACAGAGACCGGTAAAAGAGTACGTATAAATTACAGCAGCAGTAGCAGTTACACTGTGCTAGCTGCTGTATTAGGCGTGGAAACACAAACAAATGCGGCTGATGCAACTGAAATTGCAGCCGTGATACAGTTATTGCAACTGCAACCACAATTAAATTTTACAGTAATCAACATATTTAAAATTTCTCTTATACTCTTTGTTGCAGATGACAGAAGGAAAAATCATATGTTTATATGGAGGCGAAGATCTAGAGTGGATCGAAACATTCACAAAAACAGCAATGAGCGTAGCAAGAACTAGTAACTTCGATTTAGAGATGGTATACGTAGGAAAAAGCAATGCAAAAGAAAGAATGCAGAGGATGATAACCACATTCAACAATAAAAAATTCAGTTACTTTTTTCCAAATGTGACATCCATTTGGTTCTTTTGGGCAAGACTTGAGAGCATGCTGTACTCAAAATTACAACATGGAAGGACAGTCGAAAATGACAAGATCATGAGTGAAGTTATGACTGTACTAAGCTTCGACGGTAGTGATCGTGGTTGGGCAATATTCTGTAGAGGACCATCTGAAATGGCTAGAGCTAAAGGTGATACTGCTTTAACAAGTTTGAGAGATTTTGATAAATGGAAACATAAGATTGAACAAGATGGTTGGGTTCCTGCATTGAATGATTATATTAAGGAAATTCAGCAACCTCATCATTGTAATAGGCTTATTCTTCCTGGGAGTACTGGTGGAATACCACAGAAAGTTGTTTGTGCTGAATGTGGGCGCCAAATGGAGAAATATTTCATGTATCGTTGCTGCGTCGAGTGAGACAAGCGTACTTTCGAATTTGGATTCTTTGCATTCACAGTTTGCACAAATTTATGTAGTCAGCGCATCAGGTGGTCAAAATTTGTAGTATAAAATCTTAAATGTCTAATGACAATCTAATGATCACCGATGTGCTGACAACATGAATGTGTGCGATGAGTTGCTACAAAGATCCAAATTTGTGTCTTGTTGCATACTATCATTAATTGCTTCATAATTTAGGTATGAATAATGTTGGTTGAGAATTAATTATGTTTGATTATAGAGTCATATTATTTTTTTTTTTTATATATGATTATAGAGTCATATTAAGTTCTATCTTTGTGAGATATATGTATTTTGCTATTTATGTAATGTGAGGATAAATAAAGTGTGGTGTAGAACTTTTGATATTGCAATAAATAATATTTAAGTCATGTTATAAACCGATGGAAACGGCAACAAATGAAGAAGAGACAAAGGAGTGAAAAAATAATCTGTATTATTCATCACTAGGATTAAAGTTCCATTATAATGATGCATATGTCTTATATATAGATAAACATAATGAGCTAAATATATGGGCCAATGATCTATATGAACATCTACTAATAATATTAATAACACTCTCTTTGGATGTCCATCGAGAATGTGCCTCATTAAAACCTTACTAGAAAAAACCCAATGGAAAAAATTTAGCGAAGGAAAAAGAGTACACATCCTTTGTGTTTGAATTGCCTCGTTAAAAACCTTACCAGGAAAACCCAATGGGATTAAACCATGCTTAAGAGAAAAGGAATACAGAACACAATTATATCTACCCCTCATAAAGACAATTATATCTGAGATGAAAAAGTTCAATTAATATTCAATATAGTTGATCAGAAACTTTACTTGAGTATGACTTTGTAGAAAGATTTGATTCTTCTCCTTTAATATACTCTTCTTTGCATTAGCCGTGGATGCGATATCCTCTTCTCCAAGTTTCTTGTATGTGTAGAATCACAACCTCAACAAAATCATATATATTCTGAACTTCCTTGATGTAGTGCTAAAACTTCCACATAATTTGATGATATTGTTGTATCTCTAAGATACAAATTATATACTTGACTTTGTTCTAATATCTTTGAGTTTATTGATATTGACAAATATAAAATATCACTTCGTGCAAATTTGCAAAATGCAATGGTCTAATTAAAATATGGTACTTTCAAGACCAATTCAAGTAACTCATCATTTTCCTGAGATATGAAATGAGTTTTGTTCACATCAAGTGACATCATACACAAAACCTCATTGAAATACTAAGTTTGCAATTCTAAACAAACTTTTGTCATCAAACATATTTCATTTCAAACTTTTCTTTAGTCAACATATTTCAAAAGCTCTTCAGAAGTTTTGATCAAATTTATATCATCTTATAACAAATTCATTTCCAAATATTTTCTCTAAAAATGGACAAATGCTGTCATTCTCATATGTGTACACAAATAGACTTATCCTTTTATTTAAGTCATATATTCAATATTTGAAAATATACATCTCATGGAGATTAAATCCTTCAGCGAGTTTAATTAATCACCACTAACAAGTAAACCATACAAAAACATTGTAACACTTTAAATAAATCAAACTTTCATGTGTTACTAAACTTAATCAAGTAAGAGAGATATTTTGATTTCACTTCAAGTGAATATTTCTCTTCAAAATCAATGGCAAACTTTTAATATGTGTATTTCAACATTTTCTATTCACACGAAAATTGATTAGTATCTCATCATTTTTACATCTTCGGATGTATGGACTGCTGGTCCAAAAATCTTTTACTTTCCAAAGTGACTTTAACTACGTAGTAATTGTGTCTTTTCATTTATAGACAATCAATGTCTTGTCTATAATTTTCAATAGACTTTAGTTCATGATCCTTATTGTCATCTATCATATATAACACTTTATTATGTGCAAAAATATTGTTAACGTTGACTTCCTTTCGGTTCACTCGTATTTCATTCATGACATAATTTCCATTCATGACATAATTCGTCGAGATCTCTTTATTTTCATAAATTTCAGGTACCTGATAAGTTCTTATGGAACTGAAAAAATTGATTATGTCAAATACTCTTTTGGATTTTTTCATATCCTAATTTGGGTCATCTTTTATGTTAGCTCCTTTTCTTATTTGAGGATTTTTATTTTAGGAACCGACTAACTTACTACGCTTCAGGGTGGTTGAGATTCATTTGCAATATAAGACTGTCCAACATGGACATCTATTTTGATTGGAGCATTAGCAGCATATAGTTTATTTTATAAACTTTGCAAATGATTTATCTTATGAACTTTTAGTTCATACTGATTTCTAAGAGGATCAAGATGAGATAATAATAATAATAATAACTCATTTCAAGTGATTTATTTGAACTTCTGGTTCATATTTTTAACTGCTTATTCTCTCCCCCTAATATTGGAAAAATTAGTTCATCATTTGATAATTAGCCTTCAGGGTTGTATCTAAGTCTCCAATTTTTCTATATCAAAATACTTTATAATGTATGGAGATTCATATCAAATATAGTTTCCCAATATTCTTTAATAATTCATCTTAGTGCATTATATTGGAGCAATTGGAACACACCAACACATCCAAAAATGCTTATAAGAAAAATATTAGGTTATAAACCTAAACTCAATTGCAAATTGAGGGGGAATAACTTGTTGGCTTGATGCGGATCAATATCTCAACATACATGTTTAAGTGTTCCCGAAATATAAATTAGGAGCTTTGATTTCATAAGTATCGTTCATTTATGCTATGCTTGGTTGTCAAGAGAAAATGAGATGAGAGAAATAGGTGAGAGAGAGTAAGAGAAGAGAGAAAGTGGTAAGAATTATAGTAGATTTGATGATATGCTTGTTTTAAGAGAAAGTGAAGAGAAATTGAGAAGAGAGAAATGTTGATTATATTTGAAAGTACAAAAATACCCTTGATTATTTATTATAGAGAGATATTAATTATTTTAAATTAATTTTTTAATATATTATTAATCAAATTAAATTAAATCAAATCTATTTTATTTTATTTTATTTTAATTATTTTGATTTATTATTATTTTGTCACCATTTGTTGTTATATAAGCTGCTACGGTACTATACGTTTTACAAATTAACAAAGAATTGGCAATACCACTAAAACCAAAAATAGGTAGCCTGATACTCAAAGAAGGGGGTATATGTGGAAATGCAATTATGGTAGTCCATCATCCTCACTTTCTTCGCATGTGAGAGGAGATTGAAAAAAGTAGTGGGGCCCATGATATTTTAATCTCTCTATCCTATTTCTCTCCATTCCAAGCAGAAGAAATTGAGTAACTCTCTCCTATTTCTCTCTTTGCTAACTCTCTCTTTACACTTTCTCTTAAAACAAGCAGACCCTTAATTAACTTTAGACGTCTAAAGAATGGATCTTCAGGTCCATTTTTTATGAACATTCAACATATACTTCAAGATGTTCAATATCAATTTTGATTGACATACGATACTTATCAAATACTTTATATAAAATGAGTTTTTAACCAAATTAGTACATCACAAACTTTTAGTTGTGAATCAAACATACATGTGATCATGTAGTTGATGCATCAAATTAAAAATATAATTGGTTCACATGAGATATCAATAAAATATGCTCATTTACTTAATTTATCAACTTCTTTTGGGAACTAGTAATACATAAAAATTACTAGAATGAAGGAACTTCCGGCCCTTCAATACATATCTATAGAATTTCTTTTTCGCATCATAATAATCCGGAATGACCCAACCGATATTGCCAACGATAAATTTAATATGATTTGTAAACTTCTGGTTTACAATCTTTTTTGCTTCAATTGCACTAATATATTTATAAGTGTAGTATAAACTTCTGGTTTATAATTTTTCATTACACTTATTTTACTTATAGCTATGAATCTCCGGGATTCATATTTTAAAAGATTTTACCACGGTGCGTCTGGACTGTATGCTATGAATCTTCAGGATTCGTATTTCAAAAATTTCACTATGGTACTTCTGGACCATAAATTGTGAATCAATATTCAATCTCTATCCATTGTGTTCTTCAGGAACTACATAATAAATCACTATCAATTTACAATCCTTCAATGATGTAAGAATATTGAATTCATCTAGAATTCATAAAAATTGATATTATTTTTCTAAGTTCTTCAGGAACTAGACCATTTGTTGAATTCTTTGGGAATTCATAAATTAAATTTCTAAGTTCTTCAGGAACTAAGATTGTTGAATTCTTTAGGAATTAAATTTATTAGTTCTTCGGAAACTAATTTTTTGTTGAATTCTTCGGGAATTCATAAATTAAATTTCTAAGTTCTTTAGGAACTAAGTTTGTTGAATTCTTCAGAAATTCATAAATTAAATTTATTAGTTATTCAAAAATTATATAATAATATCTTTTGCAATCCTTCAAAGATGAATAAATATATTTATTCAAAAATATATAGAGAAATAAATAAATTACAAAATAAAAGCATAAGTAAATGTTTTTCACAGCACTTCTTTAAAAAATAAAGTTGTTAGTTGTTTAAACTGTGTATTTCAAAATTGAATTTTAATTCATGGCATATATTTCTACTATGTCACGTATAACATTAGCTACAGAGATATGAATTATTTAAGTATTGATTCATAGCATATATAAAATATGATTTAATTTGTGTGCACTGATGGTGTAACATTTTTTTGTATATGCATCTAATCAAATCACGACATGTAAACATTTATTGAGATATTTTAGAAATAAACCTATTAAAGTGACACTATGATGTGATTTGATTAAATGTATGTATAAAAATATTTTACACTGTCAGTAATAGCAATTAATCTCTATAAAATAACGTGTACATACCTATGACACAACAAAATAAAATAAGGAGGTTTCATGTACATATTGGAAGATGATAATTATAATTCTTTAATTTCATAATAGAGCAATCGTGGTGCCAAATCAGAGAGCTAAATAAAATTGAGTTGAAACTACAAGAGTCAAGGAACATACCTTTGTAATAATAATTTAATAGAGAGTGATAATATATTATAAACGAATGGAAACATGAACAATATTTTAGATGAAGAAGAGAGAAATGAGAGAAAAAATAATTAATCTGTATTATTAAAGTTCGATTACAATATACATATGTCTTATATAGACAAATATAATGGGGCAAATATAGAGACCGATGATCTAATTTTGTGTTGGTAACCACCTTTATATTTTTTTTTTATTTTGTCTTCCTTATTTTTCATCTAGTTACTATTTTTTTCTTCCAAAAACGAAAATAAGGCTGTCATAAACTGAAAGAAAAAAGGAGGAAGGAACGGAGAAAGAGAGGATATTGTGGAAGGAAGGAAACGATGGGTGCTGAGTAAAGTGTATTCCTTCTTCTTCTTTTTTTTTTCACTTTTTTGTTTATTATTTTTCATTTTAAATTTATTTCGTCAAAATAAAAATCCTTCAAAATTCAACATGCTCTCTAAGCAAGAACTCAGGTAACATAACTACGAGAAAATATTTCATAGAAAATCCACATGGAAAAATATTGTCCATGCGACACTGCTAAGTAAATAGAAAAGACAAATTTTATATTAAAAACAAATACTAATACTAAAATAATAATACAACTTGGATTCGATTCCTCTAATTAACAAAATCACAATAAAACCACTTTAGAAAATAAAATGAATATGATAAACTATCAATTAACAAATTATCAAAGACAAATTAAATGTGAATATTATAAATTAAATTAATCTATAATTTAAATAAAATATTATATTAAAATCGTAGAAGAAAAATATCTCGACACAAATTAAAACATAAGATTCATTCATGTGATTGTGACATGATGGAAAAAAGAAAATACTTAAATGGTAATAAGTATTTTTTTTGGGTAGTGTGGTCATAAGTATTTAACCATCCATCTAGTGACACTCAGATAAATATACATGTTATTTAATTATTTTAAAAAATACATATTACTTTAATATTTGCTCATTTTACTTCTTATCAAACTTGGGTGTATTATCCTCAACGGAAGAGCCATGAGAAGTGATTTCCTCTTTATTATTGAGAAAATGCAGTCGCAGCTTGCTTCTTGGAAAAACAAACTTTTAAATAAATCAGGTCGTTTGACGCTAGCTACATCCGTCCTCACCTCCATCCCCTCGTACTACATGCAGATTGCTTGGCTCCCTCAAAGCATATGTGATAGCATTGATCAAACCACTCGTAACTTCATATGGAGAGACCCCAACAACAAAGGTATCCATCTAGTGCGATGGAACAAAATTGCTCGCCCTAAACAGCGTGGTGGTTTGGGGGTTCGGCCGGCAAGAGAAGCTAATATCTCTCTTTTGGGAAAACTTGTTTGGGATATGGTGCAATCTTCGAGAAAGCTTTGGGTCGACCTTTTCTCTAGCAAATATATCGCTGGGCCAAATTTCCTTCTCTCTAGCACTCCTTCTAGTAGCTCTTCAACTTGGTCTTCTATTATTCGAGCAAAAGACATCCTCAAAGACGGTTTCTCTTAGCGTGCAGGTTCGGGATCTCTTTCCTTTTGGTTCAACCCTTGGACCACTCTCGGCCGCATTGAATCACTTGTCCCCTACGTCGATATACATGATCTGCGGCTCTCAGTCAAAGACGTGCTTTCCACGGGAAATCCTCATACTCAGAGTCTCTACACTCAGCTCCCTTTGTTGGTCTCTGATGTCATTAACAACACTACCATCTGGTTCAATGATTCCATCGAAGACGATTTTATTTGGGCCAACAACAAAAATGGCACTTACACCACTAAAAGTGGCTATGACTGGTTACTCTCCCTGAGGGACCTAATACCTACCCATAATCTGTTACACTCTTGGTCTTGGATATGGAAACTTCAACTTCCAGAAAAGATTAAATTCTTTTTTTGGTTGGCTTGTCACAATTCAGTGCCTACCGTTTCTCTACTTAACCGTCGTAAAATGACTCCTTCTCCCACTTGCACCCGTTGTGACATCCAAGATGAATCCTTTCTTCATTACATTCGGGATTGTGAGTTCTCTCGTAGCCTTTGGAATCACATCGGTTTTAACAATCCAAATTTCTTCTCCAATTCGGATGTGTATGATTGGCTCAAGCTGGGTGCCACTGGTTCTCAGGCTCTCCTTTTCTCGATTGGCGTATGGTGGTCTTGGAGACACCGCAACCTTATGTGCCTGAACAATGAGACTTGGTCCCTAAGTCGGCTCTCCTTCAACATCTGAGCCATGGTCGAAACCTCCAGGAAATACTTCTCTTTCGTTTCTAACGACAGGTTAGTGGACAAAGACATCAAGTGAAACAATAATAACTATTCTTGTGTAATCCTTAATGTGGATGGAAGTTGTCTTGGTTCTCCGGTTCGTTCCGGATTTGGTGGCATTATTAGAAACACCTTTGGTGACATTTTGCTCGCTGAACTTTATGCTATCTACAAAGGCCTCTTGCTAGCCAGAGACTTGAGTATTGATGAACTTGTCTGCTACTCTGATTCTTTACACTATGTCAGCCTCATCAAAGGCCCTCAAGTTAAATATCATATTCATGTTGTGTTGATCCAAGATATAAATGAGTTGCTCTCTCAAACTAATGTTTCCCTCCATCACACACTTAGAGAGGGGAATCAATGTGCAGATTTCTTCGCTAAACTCGGAGCTTCATCAGATGTTGACTTTTTGATCCATGCTTCTCTCCCATAAGGCGTCCGTGATCTTCTTAAAGATGATGCTTTGGGAACTTTCTATCTTTGAGAATAATTTGTCTTTGTAGTTTTCTTTTTTCTTAGCTTCTTACCAAAAGACTTGGGTGTATTTAAAATTTAAATAGTGGCTAAATTTTTTTGACCATCCAAAACTTTCTAGTAAAAAAAGAAAAGGAAACGGTGACAAGTGCCTTCTTATCACACAAATAAAGACACAATATATTTTTTCTTTAAAATTTCATTATTATTATGAGAAACGGCAAAGTAATGGGCCAACCCAACCCCACCATCCAGCCTTCTTCAACAACGACTTATTGACTTCATGGGTTGACTTGACTCAAATAAATAGTATACTCCAACCAAGAGGGTACTTTATTTATTTATTTTTATTTAAGGAGATAGTATGTCAAAAAGACTTTTGTAACATAGGTGAGATCCATGAAATTAACGTTTTTTTTACTCGAAAAAGTTTCAAAATTTTTACAATTTAAATAATTCGTCATGAAAAGTTTTTATTTTTTATTTCTGGTCGATATCATAAAGTTTTTATTAATTAGCTCAAACAAATACATTAAATATGCACACCCAATATCTATATACTCCCCCGTTAATTCTTTTATAAAAGACAATCCATATTTTTTAATTTATTAAATAATTAATATATTTTGTTTTTTTCTAACGCTAAATATATATAAAAATCAGGTCTCTGCACTAGATAAACAGAGTCGGTATAAAAGGAATAACATAACAAATGTGTTGTATATATGCGGAACATCTCATTGAACAAACCAAAACTAATATCACCTAAAAGTGACTCTAAAAGAGTTATGCAAATCTCAACGGATTTGAAAGCGTTCAGAGAGTCAAGTATCCAGAAAACCAAACACCCACGACATTAACCATACACCGCCAGCTCCATAACCAAACAATAACAAAGTAGAATTTTTCAAACAACAAATCCCCACATCCGCCACTTAACCACAACAAGCAAGACACCCAAATCCACCGTTGAAGCTTCCACCCGAGCTGCCACCGAGCAGCTCAACCCCTCCAAGAATTCATCTACCACCACAACAACCACCACTGCCTAAAAACAGCAGCAAAACAAAATAACTCTACTCCAAGACACCACCACCAAAGTGCTTTCATCTTCTTCATTTTGCAGCCACTTTAATAGGTAGTTACCCTCTTGTTAAGTGGGTGTGTTTTGCATTACCCCTACTAAAAATTCTTTTAAGATTCCACCCTTGCAAAGTAAATTTTTTTGGATCCCCCCTTGGATGCACTTTATAAATCGGTTATTTTGTTCCACTGATTTAAAAAGTGCTGTTTTTTAAATCGGTTATTCTGTTCAACCGATTTAAAAAGTGAAAATTTCTTGCACTCAAGGGGGAAACCAAAACAATTTACTTTGGAAGGCGGGAATCTTAAAGGAATTTTTAGTATGAGGGTAATGCAAAACACGCCCATTTAGCGGGGAGTAACAACCTATTGACCCTTTTTTTTATGTTAAAGATAATTTCATTAATAAAAAGTCTGACAACAAATCAAAAGCCAAGATTGCAAATAGTCACTCCCATGTACGACTTACCCATAGTTTTAATTTTTTTTCTTCTTTTGATTTTAAACAAAGTTGTCATTACCATATACGAGTGTCTTTTTTTTCCCCAAAAAGGCGGAAGCAAACAGGCACCCTAGAAATATATTAGATAAAACAATACAAAGGAAGGAAAGAGAGGGGCGAGAAGAACCAAAATCCTATTAGTTAACAAATCTATAACAAGGAAGCCCTACTTTGTTCCTAGCAAAGTTTGTAATAATATATTTGTGGACTTCATTCCACCAAGTAAGATCACGCACACTTGGACCAATGGATGCTAGTTTATCCGCACAGGTGTTTCCTTCCCTAAAAATATGGGTGACCATAAAGTGCATGGATTTAGTCATATGCAGCGCATTAAGCCAGCGGTTTCTGATCTTCCAATTGAAAAGACCAGTTATTAGAGGCAACAATCTCAATTGTGAACATGGCTCCGATAAGCTCAGCAAGTAAAGCATTACCAACACCTAAATTAAAAGCAAAACTATGGATGCACCATCCGTATTACATTTGATCTAACAAAGAGCGGGGGGTGCCAAAGAAATTCTTTGACATAAGGAGCAATTGGAGGGTGAATTTTGATGTTGAAAATCTTGAGAATAGAGAAATCAATAAGCGAGTTGGAAGAATTCTTGGGAGTTATTTTGCTAGAAAAGTGAACATCTGATATAATAGAAGAAATGGAAGACCTCCAATGGATAAGTTTCTTGTTGAACGTCCTTGCTTGATTACGAGCAAACCAAATAGCATTGACTGAAAAAATGAAAGCTGACAGAACAACAATCTTACATTAAGGAGACCAAGAACGGTTAAGATTTAACCAAAAGTCCTCAATATTATTTATAGTAGCGACATTGAAAGTGCAAGAGAGCCATCTCCATTTATTCACAGCATAAAGACAATAAAAAAAGAGATGTTGACTGGACTCGGCATACTTGTGACAAAGACTACACATGGAAGGCAAATGCAAACCTCTCATGATTAAGTTATCATCTGTGGGAGCTTTGTTGTGAATAAACCTCAAAAAGCTGATAAGTGTTGTTCATATAGTCTGAAAAGCAATTCTTTAAACCACTCCAAATGGAAGAAAAAATGTGATGCTTGATATGTTTACCCCTTCTAAGGACCCTGCTTCCGAGGAGAATGGCCCAATTGTCTTGATAGTTCATGAGGTTCCAACATTGCAAAAGATTTGTAGCATCATTGAGGGATTTTAAAGATCTAATATCGTGCCCACCATTAGCTAAAGGTTGACAGCATTTGTGCTAAGCCACGGTTAATTACTAGCTTACTCTTTTCAATATCACCACTCTAAATAAAATTTCTAATCCCGGTTTATTTTTGACTTTTTTTCTTCTCCTTAAAAATAGTAAAGAAGGAAAAAAATTATGTTTGACTTCACTTTTCTTTATTTTTTATTTCTTTACTTTATTTCTCTAATACTTTTAAGGAGAAATAGTGTCAAATATAATTTTATACTTCTTTATTTTGTTTAAGTTAAAATAAAAAGTAAAAAATAAACCGGGTCAAACGGGGCCTAGTAATAAACTTAAAAAAGTATACTGATTTAGTAAAAAAATCAACATTAGGAGACAAACAATTTTAATTTTCTTTTGAATCAATGTATATTTTTTATTAAAACTAATTATCTAACAAAAAAAATTATATAAAATCAAACCACATATTCCTCCATCAAAGTTGATTATGTGGATCAAAAACAATTTCAAATATTTCCTATTTGACTGGATGGATTATTTACGTTGTTTTCAATCATAAATACAAGAGAGTGACATCACAGTAAACTCAAAATATTAATCAACAAATTACAATTGCTCTTAAATCATAAGGATTAGGCATTCATCCGTTGAAATGTAAATAGGAAAATATAACTCCTAAACTAATTTTTTTATGATTTATAATAGTGACTAGAATTCCATATTTTTAAAGTGATATAAATCCGAACTAATTTGACACAAAGTAATAGAATGACTAAATTTGGACACTCTATTTATTCAAAATCCTGTTGTTTTTTTAATCCCTCCATCATAAAATAAATGACTTATTTGACAACTATTATGTTTGTTATGTACAACTTTGATTATTAATATTTTTAATTATATATTATTAAAAATTATAAAAATTGTATATTTTGAAAATAGTCGTTGAAAAAAATCAAACATCTCATATGTTAATATTTGCATGTATATATTATTAAAAAAATATGGTGAAAATATGTCAAATAAATAATACTACACTAAATTAAAATTAGATCATTTATTTTGAAACGGAGAAGAATACTATCTAAAAAATTCAGAAGGTGTGTGAATGTCCTATCAATTTCAAGGGAATACTCAATAATGATATTGGAAAAAAATGACCAATAACAAATTAAAATGCTCAAACTTCTTAAATGGGGCAAGAAAATTCAAAGAAGACTGAGTACAAAGTCTGCAAGTAGTCCACACGTTTTATGGCTATAAAAAAATAAACTAAACAAGTGAAACAACCATCATAGAACAAGGATTTTAGAGAGAGAAAGAGAGGGATTCCATTCCCAATTTCAATCTGTTTCCAAACAGAAAACCAAAAACTTGGCCTCAATGGCTAACAATAATAACCTCTTTTTCTTCTTATCATTCTTGTCTCTTCTTTTTTCTATTCATGCTAAACTCCAACTTCACCCTTCAGACACAAAAGCTCTTACAACTCTCAAAAACAACCTCGGACTAATCAACCTTAACACTACAAATCACCCATGTAATGCTGAGGGTGTGTTCTGTGAGAGAAGACTCAATAACAATGAAAGCTATTCTCTCAGAGTCACAAAACTTGTTTTCAAATCAAAACAACTCAAAGGAACACTTTCTTCAGCAATTGGAAAACTTACAGAACTCAAAGAACTCTCTCTTTCAAACAACAAACTCGTTGACCGAATCCCGTCTTCCATAGTTGACTGTAGAAAGCTTGAGATTCTTAACCTTGCTAATAATCTTTTCTCTGGTGAAGTTCCTTCTGAGTTACCTTCTCTCATTCGTCTTCGTTTTCTTGATATCTCTGGGAATAAACTCTCTGGAAACTTGAATTTCCTTCGTTATTTTCCCAATCTGGAAACTCTCTCTGTTGCAGACAATCATTTTACAGGGAGAGTTCCAGCTTCTGTTCGTTCTTTTCGCAATCTTAGACAGTTTAACTTCTCTGGTAACCGTTTTCTTGAAGGAGTGCCGGTGAATCAGAAGATTCTTGAATATCAAGATACTGATGATACTGTCCCTAAACGCTATATCCTTGCTGAGAATTCAAATTCAAGTGCAACAAGGAGGACTCGTCACTCTCCAGCAAGTGCTCCAGCTCCTGGTCCTGCAGGAGCAGGTGGTAAACAAAAGCATAAGAAGAGCAAGAGGAAGCTAGCTGGATGGATTCTTGGGTTTATAGCGGGAGCATTTGCCGGAATACTTTCCGGTTTTGTGTTTTCGTTGCTGTTTAAGTTGGCTTTGGCTTTGGTTAAAGGAAAAGGAAAGGGTTCTGGTCCGGCAATTTATAGTTCATTGATTAAGAAAGCCGAGGATTTAGCTTTCTTGGAGAAAGAAGATGGTCTAGCTTCGTTGGAAATCATCGGAAGAGGTGGATGTGGTGAGGTTTACAAGGCGGAATTACCAGGAAGTAATGGTAAAATGATTGCTATCAAGAAGATTATTCAGCCACCTAAGGATGCAGCTGAGTTAGCTGAAGAAGATAGTAAGATTTTGCATACTAAGATGAGGCAAATTAAGTCAGAGATTGAAACCGTTGGTCAGATTCGTCATCGAAACCTTTTGCCTTTGTTGGCTCATATTTCTAGACCTGATTGTCATTACCTTGTGTATGAGTTCATGAAGAATGGTAGTTTGCAGGATATGTTGACCAAAGTTGAAAGAGGTGAAGCCGAGTTGGATTGGTTGTCAAGGCATAAGATTGCGCTTGGTATCGCAGCTGGTCTTGAATACCTTCACGTGAGCCATAGTCCGCGTATAATTCATCGAGATCTCAAGCCTGCAAACATTCTTCTTGATGATGATATGGAAGCTAGGATTGCGGATTTTGGACTTGCAAAAACAATGCCTGATGCACAGACGCATATCAGTACTTCAAAAGTGGCTGGCACAGTGGGATATATCGCTCCTGAGTATCATCAGATATTCAAATTCAGTGACAAGTGTGACATATATAGCTTTGGTGTTATGCTTGGTGTTTTGGTGATGGGAAAGCTTCCTTCTGATGATTTTTTTCAGCACACGGACGAGATGAGTTTGGTCAAGTGGATGAGAAATACTATAATTTCAGAAAATCCGAAGGACGCAATTGATGCAAGGCTCATTGGTAATGGTTTTGAGGAACAAATGCTTCTGGTTTTGAAGATTGCATGCTTTTGCACCATGGATAATCCTAAGGAGAGGCCTGACAGTAAGAATGTTAGGATTATGTTGTACCAAATTAAGCACTAGTTAATTGATGATGTGTGAAATAAAATGTATAAGAATGTGTGATTAAGTGTGTCTGTTTAGTAGTATCAATGTATTAGTAAATGATAGGTGTTATTTCAAAGGTTAATGTTGTTTTCATTACAACATGCTGAATTTCAAGAAAAGAACAGTAAGATTGAAAGAAATTCTGCATTGTGATGATCTATGTCTAATTGAATCTGTAACTATGTGGTCTATGTTTCTATATCGATCAATAAAATACTACCATGTTGTAACCATACTTTCATTCTGAGTATTTCTATGGATAAGCATTTTCCATCATTAATTTTGATTAAGAAAAAAAAAAAGCTCTTTGATATCATATCTAAGCTTTAAATTTGGACAAAAGAGTGAATAGGCACAACACTTGATATCTCTTCAAGCTGTATCAACAGTTTCAATGATATATAATACAATCCTAAATTTCTCTAGTTATTTTCTTTTATATTTCCTTTTACACGTTTGTTTTTTACTCTCTTCTTTTCTCACCTATCTCACTTTCTCTCTTTTTTCTTCTGCTTTTCTACCTTTTCTTCCCTCCGTTCTCACTCTATGAAAAAAAAAAAGATGTATATTCAAAGTCAACAGTCAACACGTTCATAGTCCTGAAGCAAGGACAAATGTGTTCCTCATTTGCCTTAGGGGTCCTTTGACTAGAACATAGAGAAGTTTACAAGTGATCTTCCTTGTATTTGCATTAGCTGCCTCACAAATAATTGGCACTACATAAACATTTACTCTTAAAATATAAAAAAGTCAAAGCAGCTGGAGGCAATGACCAAATTCAATTGAATTTATTGATTGATAATACAAGAATTAAGAAGATGTTGTAATCACTACAAGAAAATAAAGACTTCGCGATGGTTAAAATTGCAGTTTGCGACAGTTGAAAGTGTCACAATTGCACATCTGCGATGGTTGTTCAACCGTTGATGATTTCAGTGTCGCAACAGAACATTACGACAGTTTTAAAAACCGTTGTAACAATGGTTTCAAACTGTCGCAATGTTTTTCCAGAAAAATACTAGATTTAACAGCAAAGATTGCAACGGTTATAAAACCGTCGCAAATGTTTTTTTAGTATTAATTTAAAATGTTTTATTTATTTTTTATATTTGTTTTATTTATTTTTATAGCTTATTAATTAAGCTTTGCATTACAATTTTCATACAAGAGTAAGAAAATTAAAATAAATATGTAAATATAAATTACTTAATCTCATTCAAATAATGACAACATCCATACATCAAAAAGTTAATTAAAGTACTTGAAACTCCAAAAAAAAAAAAAACTAATGTAATTCAAACATTTAAAAACATAAACATTAGTAGAGTTGCTCCTAAACATAAGCATTCCCTATAGTATGTGATGTTGCTTCATGATCCTTAATTGGTCTTAACTCTAGACTCAAAACGCCTACCATCTCTCGACTTCTCTTATTCAGCACCTGAAAAAACATAAGTATATATTCAATGACTTCAAACATAAACCACACAAAAGGCACTCAAGAGGCTACACGACACAAAACAACACCACATGCCCTGGAAAAAACAGAAACCATATACAACTTCGAAAGCAAAAAAAATATAATTGTAGCAGCAGCAGCAATTCATTTATTCAAACACAGTAGCAGAGTTACAAACACGGCAGCAAACTTAAGAAGGTAGCGCAAAATCAGAAATGCTTCTTAATTTAATTGAATCCAATCATTATCTGTGTGAGTAAACAAAGTAGAGAACTATATGAATGACCAATGAAACAAACAAGGAACGGTATGTTACAATGATACAAATACAATAACAAATGTAACAAATTGAATAACGTGGCACACCAAATGACCAAAACAATTGACAACACGTGAATGCTAAAATAAAGACAATCAATAAATGTCACAAATGTGTATTTGATCAGCAAACAATAAATATTTGTAAAATAAAGGCTAAAACTATATTTTGAACTACTTTTTACATAGATGTGTATTTTGATCAAACAATTGAAAAGGAAACCATACAGCAACCAAGTTTTATCTCTACTAAGGAGGTTAGTTGTGATGTGCTCCTTACTCCTTTTTAAACTTAACAAATAACTCCACAATTCCAATTCTTTCCAATCATAAAAAATCAACAAATTATAAAAAATACAAGTTCAATGACATGTGCCGTGTAACTAGAACAAGGCCAGATTAATAACTTCAGCTCATACCTGCATAAGTATATAGTAACTTATAGATGATTGGAGTAGAGAAAACTTGAAAGAGCAGGCATTCCAAAAAAAAAAATCAGCAGATACTCGCAATAGGGTGGGCAAGTAGATCTCCAAAGTTGTAGTTGATGTTATCTCCCAACAAGGCAGAAAGAGACGAGTGATCAAATGCCAAATCCTAACATATCACAATAAAAAGACCTGAATTGAAATGAAAAAAAAATGTAAACCTAACAAAGATTTTGTGAGTACATAAGGTGATTATAAAAAGGACAGAAGTAATAGTTAAAATGTGTACCTTAAATATCTTCCCAAGAATTTTAAGATCGGTAGCTCGAACTTTAAGTTCTTCTCTCTTGACATTATTTTCCTTTAGCACCTACAATAACAAATTTATGAGTAAGAATCTTATAGCTTTTTTCATTTCATTTATTATGCCGGTTGATCATTAAAATAAATTATGAATTCTCGTAAAAGAAATCATATCTACAGTTCACCATCACTCTTCTTAGATACATTAGGCTCAGATCTTCATAGCTATCAATTTCTCATTTCATCATATGGTAAGAACCTTTTATTGAGTATATATAGCCAATGGTATGTAACATGTCAACTCCAAAGGCTGCAAACAGAGACACGGGTAACTAGTTAGTAATGTCTATATATATATATATATATATATATATATATATATATATATATATATTGAAGCACAACATAATGCAAAATTTCATTAAAAGAATCCTCTTATTGATATTTTCTTTCATAATAAGAGAAATTGGAGAGTTGGGGTTGGCTACTTACTTATTGTGTTCTAGTAATAATAAGTAAAAAAAGAACCTTGAAAATATAAATAAGGCTCCAAAACATAACCCGAGCTTTTTTTTCTCTTGCCAAATCTACAATGACAAAAACAAAGTTACGATGAAAACTAAATTTCAAAACATGCTTTCCTTTAGCTTTTACTGCAAATCCTCACTTTCATCTGCTAGTTCAGAAGCAGCCATCGATGCAACAACTAGATGTCCAACGTAGTCCTCAAATAATTAACTTTTCTATACATTGAACGTACAATGAGAGTATACAAGTCATGCCTAATACTCAAAGAGTTAAAAAACTATATACATGTGACATAAAACTTTTCTATTCAACCACTCAATCATAAAATAAAAATACAATAAAGTAGCATAATCATAAAAATTGACTAAATTAGACTAAATTATCAGCATAGTTTCTAAATTGACTAAACTTTTTTTATTCATATATAAACTGAAAAATTATCATTACATTCACTTCTCTTGACTGGGATGATGATGATAGTTTCGCCGGAGTGTAAGTGTAGAGCAGCGACAAAACGATGAAGAGAGTACATTTAATTAAATAGTTCTCTTCATCGCTTTACACTTACACTCTGGCGAAACTTTCAATTTATCAACTAAAACCTAAAAATCCATCTCAAGCAACCAGTGCATTCAAACAATCAAGTAACACTTAACAATGCAAATACAATAGATGAACAAGCAGATTAGCAGAGAAAAACAAGTCATAACAAATCTTGACTAACAAATATCAAACAATTTTAGCTGAGAAATATGCCGAACAAATCAACTAAAAGGAAAAGAAGCTTCTAGGACAATGTAAATCAAGCTAAAAAATCTCACAAACACGGTAACAAAATCATAATAATAAAACTAATAAAAGCTACACCAAAATAAAAAAACTTGGTTTGTGAATCATACTTCCACGATCGAGCAAAACAATTGTGGGAAGAGCACAGGGCTTAGATTTGAAGGAAATTCCAGAATCAGCAAACTCCTTACAAGTTACAACCCTTCTGATTATCCTTAGGAAACACAACGTTACCAGCCATGCTACCACCGTATTGAGGTATTCCAAGGTTGCCAATCGCGCTATCGTATGTTTCCTTGACACTATCCGGCGAAGTAACCCTCAAGCTATTCTTCTCCACCACGAATTGGACCATTGACGACGGCGTCAACGAGAGTAACAGAAACCCTAGAAATAAACCCAGAGAAGAAGAACTTGGAATCTTCATGAGTACAGCGGCGACGGAACGACGAAGAGAGTGGGGTTTAGGGTTTTGATTTAGGGATTTCTCAGTAAGGCTTTGTTTGGATGAGAAAAGAAAGTAGAAGGAAAGAAAGTGAGAGGAAAGAATGTTGAAGGAATGAATCTGAGTAGAAAGTGAATGTAAAGTGAGTTGATTGTTTAGTAGTTTGGTTTGAGTGAAAGTGAATAGAAAGTGAGAGGAAAGAAAGAGATATATTTGTTAAATGACATAAATAACCCTACACATAAATAAAATATTTATCTTAATTTTTTTTTTTGACGAAAAATATTTATCTTAATATATATTAATATTTACCTTAATATATCTATATGATATATTAAAATATAATGGTAATATATTTTTTATTTAAAATTAAATTGTTAACAAAATATTTCTTCTATTAAATAGGTCTTGCAAATTCAATTACTTAATCGTATAAATTTGGTAGTTTAACACTGCAAAATAGCAATGCACGCAAACCAAAACAAGGGCATGATTGTCTTTTTAAAATTTGAACAATCTCCAACAACTTTCTTCTCAACTTTGGACAGAAACATTTTTTCCTATGGGCCCCACCATTATTGATCATTCCGTCCTCTTTCCTTGATGATCCAAACGATGGAAGCCCAATTTCCAAGGAATTTTCCATCCTCTATAGCTTCTTTCCTTCCACTTTCAGCTGTTCCAAACATAGTGTAAATGTGTTTTTTGTGTATGTGTGAGTTTTTTTTTTTTCTTTTTGGCAAATGGGTGACTTTTTTATTTATTTTATAAAATGGATATTGGTGTCAAAATTTCCAATGGCACTTTTAAAGCCAAAATACTGTGACGGTTGATAAAACTGTTGCATCAACTGTTGCTAAAATCATAAAATAGACACATTACGACGGTTACAGTCAAGTGGTCACAACTTAAGTGTCGCAAAGTGACATTTTTCTTGTAGCGAATTAAACAACTTTTAGAGAAAGCATGTTTTATGGTGCAATCTTAGGTGTGACAGAAATTATGTGGTATGTGTACCATGTTTATTAACCATTGGATACATCATTATAATAATGAAATCTCAAAAAAATTCACTATAATAATTAATGGTTGAGATTATTTACAGTAACTTGGTTACTCAGGTTACAGAAAAAGTTGTTACATGTTCCCCAACTGCAGTATTCCAAATTTTCAGTATTGAATCCAAAGAGGCTATGGCATTTAACCGAGGAACTATATCACATGCTTCTTACTTGTACTAGTATACACCTTCCAAGGTATATCCTCACTAAGTAGATTTTAACGTATGATGATCATTCATTATGTGATTTGGATTTTGGACGATCAATTATTAAACTGAGGATTGTGCACTTATCTTTTTTTTTTTTTGGTAGGTAGCCTAGTGGCTTTGAAATTCCACCTTAAATGTGGATAAGTGGAGTGTCTGGGGTTCGAACCCCGGCTCCTGCACATATAGTTCGATGTTCCAACCAATTGAGCTAAGCTCATGGGGACGATTGTGCACTTATCTATGAAGCATAAATATTCCATATTTTTAAAATATGAATGAAGTGATTCATCAGCAAGAACCTGGCACAAGAACAAAAAAACCCACTGCATTTCCGATTCCATGGTTTTCGTTTCCCAATAATCTACGTATTGGAGTTTCCAATTGGTTCAGCTAGGAAAATTAGTTTAAGATTGCACCAGAAGGAGCCAGTGTTCAAGCTCTGTGAAAAAGAGAAAATTTCCAAATAGCGCGAGAAAGTACTTAGGAGGCACCACCTGCCACTGAAAGTTGAATTTATTTAGATATAGTTTTACGCTCAATCAGAAAGAGGCATGAATTATAAAACAATATGCATTCATGCGCCATCTTTGTGATGAAAACAAAATTAGCGAATTTATATTCATATCATTTAAATAGGCATTTGAAGAAATCCTGAGATAAAAGAAACAAAGCCTATATGGTATACATTCATTTTACTGTGTAATGATCTCCTTCATTACAGATATATTTCAATCAAGTTGGTTTAATGTGTTTTCTATCAAACATAGACATAAGGTGACATTCTCCCCAGCTATGTCATTTTACAGACAAGTCCCATAAGTCAAAAGATATACCAGGAAGAAAAAGTTAAAAAAAACTATGTTTCACATTTTCTGATATGCCTCTTTATATCTGACATCAGTTGCGGTCTATCAATTTTGCAGCGCATATACATTTTCAGAATTAATAATAACTGCCTTCAATCCAACTAACTCCAGGAATTTTCTTTTGACCTGTCATTTTATCCCTCAATTTCTTCGCATCATCCCACCTCTCATCACCAGCATATATATTGGAAAGCATAACCTTGTAAACATTGTCAGGAGGATTACTTTTAAAAATCTGCCGAGCCACAGTTTCGACCAACTCGGAATTTCCATAAGAATCACAGCATGATAATAAGGCTCCCAATATGGCCTTGTCTACTGGTTCTGGTAAGGACTGAGTGAGATTGTAGGCCTCTTCTAACCCCCCAGCACTGCCAAGAAGCTTCACCATGTAAACATAGTGCTCAGGTCTAGCTTTGATGTTGAATTCATTTTTCATTCTCTGGAAAATTTCCCGTCCGTCTTTAACCAGGCCAGCATGGCAAGAAGCTCAAAGGAGAGCAGATAATGTTGCTTCATCAGGTACCAATCCTCTCTCCAACATCTCATCAAACATTGTGAAAGCCTCGGAAGCACATCCATACAAGCCAAGAGACAAAATTACTGAATTAAAAGAAATTATATTACATTCGTGCATAATCTTAAACACACAAATTTCCAAGTGCAGGAAACCACACTTGGAATACATATCTATGAGAGCAGATGAAACCCTGACATTTGAGTCCAATCCATGCCGAAGAACATAACCATGTACCTCACATCCTGGTACTACATTTGCCATCTGAGCTATAGAAGCCAGCACAATGGCAATCAAAACAGAATACTGCTTCTTGCTATCCATGTTTAATTTCCTGAAATAGAGCAACACTTTCTGCTATTAGAGAAGACCATGTAACCAAATCAGGATTGAAAATGCTACAAAAGACTCTATATGCTGAATCCATGCACTTACATCGCAAGTACATACTCACCAGTAAGTGTATTCTCATGTAGGTAGTTTACTGGTAATCCTTGGGTTAAACATGGATTCTAATGTAGGTAAACTTTACATCACAAGTACAACTTCTAAACCCACCAGTAAGTGCATTCTCACAAGCAAGTACATACTCACCAGTAAGTGCAATGTAGGTAGTTTACATTCCAAGTACATACTCACCAGTAAGTGTGGAAGTTCTTTTGACTCAAACCATGTATTCCTTAGCCAATGCTCAGAAGGCTAGAATCTGCAATACCCACAAGCAACCCAGCCAATGTAAACCCATCAGGCTTCTTCCCAGCATGTCTCATTGAGCTAAACATTTGAATCCCTATTTCCCACATACCAGAACACACATAAGCAGAAACCAACGAGTTCCACAAAACTAAATCCGGTTCAGTAATCCCATTGAACACTCTACACGCTTCATGAACAAAGCCCAGTTTTGAATAAGCACTGACAAGTGCAGTACAACAAATAGGGTCCAGTCCCAATCCTGCAGACACATAACTTCCATGAACAAGTCTAAGCATACATACCAAAATCAAAGTTATCAGAGCATGCACGTATAACACAAACCTAAGTGTAATGTAATTATCAGGCCTTATGTCAGCCTGAAGCATGGTTTTAAACAGAGAGATTGCATTCCAAATCTTCGTCTTTGCAAAAGCTCGAATCATGGAATTCCAAAGGTAAACATTT
Organism: Trifolium repens; assembly: GCA_030408175.1. Lineage (NCBI taxonomy): Eukaryota > Viridiplantae > Streptophyta > Magnoliopsida > Fabales > Fabaceae > Trifolium > Trifolium repens. Next base: position 22,266,774 of record CP125840.1, read on the forward strand.
CAAATGGAAGTTTTGTCGAACACATGGTATGCATAGTTAATGTGATTGTTAAATGCATAAAGTCTAATTATTTGAGTTGCATAAAAAGGGTCTTGTAAGAAATGAGTCTTGAAAAGGCAAGCATGTAACTGCTTCACCCGCAATAGGGACTTGCAAACGTTGGTGGGTTCAGAATGGAGCCATTGAAACTGAATCAACATTAATTTATGTGACAACAACAAACAGCAGCAACAATTTATTGATGCAAGCAAGGTTCATTAGTATTGGTTAGGACTTATGAGGAACAGATGCTTTTGGTTTTGAAGATACCATGGATAATCCTAAGGAGAGGCCTCACACTAAAATGAATATATGAATGCAGGTGACGGTTCAAAGGTCAAATTGAATATGTAACTTGCTATATGGTTTGAACTATGTTTCTATATTGGGTTTGTCTAACATTAAATCAACTAGAAGTACTCCCTCCATCCCTTTTTATAGGAGCTAGTTTGACAAAAAATTTGTCCCTTTTTATAAGACCCTTTTACAATTATCAATGACATTAATTATTCTTTTTCCAAACTTACCCTTATTTACTTTGCATAGTTTTTTAATAGCATTAAATTCTCTTTTGTTTGATACAAAGCACTACAATTAATGGTAAGGGTAAACATGTAAAATCAATATAATTTGTCAATCAATTTAATACTAAAATCCACTTTCTTAATACCCGTGTTTTGTCAAACTAGCTCCTATAAATAGGGACGGAGGGAGTAGTATTTTTTCATTGAAAAACAACCATTATTTATTAAAAAATTATTCATTTAATATAAACTCCACGAGTTCCAATATAAACTTATTATTTTAAATTTCTTAACATATGTAAATTTGCACATGATACAAAAATCATTTTCCCGAGTGTTATTGATGATAAGTATTTCCATCATTAATTTTAATTAAGAAAAGAAAAGTCAGCTCTAGTCTATATATCATAGCTAATTCATCTGCAAACTGTAAGTATTAGACAGAACAGTACAAGACATAATAGATACATGACAAACATTTAAGGTATTGGACAAACTTTGTGTTGTGCGATGTTCGGTGGACAAAATATTATTTTGGTATTTTATACAACTTGTGCAGAGGATAAAAAGTTGTACCGTGGTTTGGTAGGGGACAAGAATTTCAGTTTTTGTTCCGTCTCTTTGTTCTCAGTTTGTCCTGTACCAGGAACAATTTTAATAACAAACACAGTACGGTTGGAGTTATTCTATCAAGTCCCCTATTTTTTAGCAAATCAAACGCACTTTAGTAGAACATAGCTAAGCTTTAAATTTGAAGTTTGAACAAAAGAATGAATAGGCACAAAAAATATATTGTATACAATTAATACAATCCCAAGTATTTCTAGTTTTTTTTATACTACATCCTCCCTAAATATAAATATATAAGACACTTTTGAGAAACATACATTAAGAAAGTTGATTGTGGTATTAAATTTGTTGATAATTGATATCACTTTTACAATTTTATCTTTTAAGAAAGAGAATTAGTTAATATATTTTAGTGTATTTATTAAAGATTGTAGATGAATATACATTTTAATTAGAGGTATGTTGTGATAAAAAAAATATTTAATGTCCTTGAAATTATGAAATAAGTCTCATAAAAACAGAAAAAAAAAATCTCAAAAAAAATCTTATAATTAAGAACGGATGTAGTATTTTCTTTTAAACATTTCTTCAACGCACTCTTTTCTCATCACATATTTCACTTTCTTTTTTTCTTTTGCTTTTCTGCCTTTTCTTCCTCTCCGTTCTCACTCTTGTTCAATATAAATCTCTTTAATGTGTTCCTCATTTACCTTAGGGGTGGGTCCTTTGACTAGATCAATGAGAAGTTTACTAGTGAACTTCGTAGTATTGCATTAGGTGCCTTACAAATAATTAGCATATTTAGTCAAAAAAAAAAAAATAATTAGCATATTGGTACACTGTGTACTAGGGGTGTTAAAATGGATGAATTTGAATTGGATTGTTAATAAATAAATCAAAGTAATCCATTAAAATTTAATCAAAGAATATAATTCAAACTAACCATTTAGAGATAAAATTCATTCAATTCATCCATTATCACGTTTTAAATGGATGGATATCCATCCGATCCATCTACCAAACTATTTTTATTTTTTAAAAACATTTTTATTAATTGATTAATAATTTTTTAAAAAAAATATTTCTTAATTGATTATTAAAACAAATTTAGTTATTATTTTAAAAACATAATTTTTCATTTTTTTTGTATGAAATGATGAGTAATTCAATAAAATAAAATTTCTATTTTGTTAGGCCCAAATCCATTTGTACCGAACACATGTATTCCATGTTTATTAGCCATATGTGTACCATGATCATGAAATATTTGATTACAAACTAAATATGGACAACATTATTGATTAATTACTGTACGGGATCAACCCCTATTAATCAAATTAAGTAGGTAATCATTAGACGTGAGAATAGGCTAGGCCGAATTAGACTTTGCTAAGTCTGAGTCTGGTTTGTCATAAAAATTGAAAGCCTGAGTCTGTCATGTGGCTTATCATAGGCTTATTTTTTAGGTCTGAGCTTGGCCTTTTGAAAGTCTATTGTGGCCTATTATCCTATTTAAAAGCCTATTTTTCATGAACATGTTTACATAAAAAATTATATTTATTTTTAAGATTACTTATGAACTAATAAACCAACGTCATTTTATTATTTAACATGATATTTTACATAATTTAATTATATATATTATTATATTTCAATTCTAGTTTATAATAATAATACATTTATATATGTGAAAAACTAATGTAGATTAATAAAATTAAATTACTTAAAAAGTTAATAAATATATAATTTAATCAAAGTACAAATTTTAATATATAAATAATAATAGTATTAAAAATATTATTCATATTAATTTAAATAAGTCGGCCTAGTAGGCTAAAATTGTTTTTTAATAGCTTGCAGCCTGACATATTTAACTAAATAGGCTTATGAAAAAGCATTGACCTGCCTTATTTAAAGAAATAGACTGGTCTAGCCTGAGCCTATATATGTTAGGCCTCATAGGCTCGGCCTGGCTTATTCCCATGGCTTATTCCCACATCTAGTAATTGAGGATTTCTCTTCCCATCCCTGCGTCTCTTTTTCAGCCCCAAAAATCTAATTTTACCTCCAAAAGTTCGGTTTTCATTTACCGAACTTTTCCAATATAGAAAAAACATTTGTTTTCAATCGTTTAAAAAGTTCGGTTTGCATTTACCGAACTTTTTTTTAAGGTATAAACAGAACTCAAGGGGTGAAAAAGGAAAGTGGGGTGGGAAGAGAAATCTTCCTAGTAATCATGATATAATCCATATAGATTAGTAACTACAAATTGAATTTACATTGTCTATATCGCACTGTTTTCAAACTTGGTTAAATCTACCTAAAATAGGGAGTAAAATGTCAGAGGCACAGGACCATTAGCAGATGCCAGAGGCACAGGATGGTGAGAGTTGCATTGCAGCATAAGGATGAGGTATTTTTTTTAATGTTATTTATGTTTTTTAATTAATTTTCAATAAATGATTAGTATATGTTTTCTAACAAAATTATTTTAAAATTGGAAGGCAAAAAATGACCAATCACAAATTAAAATGCTAAAACTTCTTAAATGGTGCAAGAAAATTCAAAGGAGAAGACTGAGTATAAAGTCTGAGAGTAGTCCACACGTTTTATGGCTATAAATAATAAACCAAGGAAAGAAAACAGCCATCAAGGACAAGAATTCAATAGAGAGACAGAGGATTCCATTCTCAGTTCCAATCCAATTTCCAAACAGAACACCAAAACACTTAGCTTAATCATTAATGTCTAAGAATAACAATATCTTTTCATTTCTGATTAAGTTGGCTTTTTCTTTGATTAAAGGAAAAAGAAAGAGTTATGGCATTGCAATTTACAGTTCATTGATTAAGAAAGATAAAGATTTAGCTTTCTTGAAGAAAAAGAACAGTTTGGCTTTGTTGGAAATCATTGGAACAAGTGGATGGTGTGAGGTTTACAAAGCGGAATTACCGGGATGTAATGGTAAAATGATTGCTATTAAGAAGACACGACTAATTAAGTCGGGGATTGTTTTAGAAGAAATTAAGTCGGAGATTGACACGGTCGGTCATATTCGTCATTTGAACATTTTGCCACTTTTGGCTCATATTTCTAGACCTGATTGCCATTACCTTGTGTACGAGTTCATGAAGAATGGAAATCTGCAGGATATGTTGACCAAATTTGAAAGAGGTGAAGCGGAGTTGGATTGGTTGTCAAGGCATAAGATTGCGCTTGGTATCGCAACTGGTCTTGAATATCTTCATATGAGCCATAGTCCATGTATAATTCATCGAGATCTCAAGCCTGCAAATATTCTTCTTGATGATGATATGGAAGCTAGGATTGCAAATTTTGGACTTGCACTAGCGATGCCTGATGGGCAGACGCATATCAGTACTACATGCGTGGCTGGCACGGTGGGATATATAGCACCTGAGTATCATCAGATATTCACATGCAGTGACAAGTCTGACATTTATAGCTTTGGTGTTACGCTTGGTGTTTTGGTGATGGGAAAACTTCCTTCTGATGATTTTTTTCAGCACACAGACGAGATGAGTTTGGTCAGGTGGATGAGAAATATTATGGCTTCAGAAAATCCAAAGGATGCAATTGATGCAAGACTTATAGGTAATGGTTATGAGGAACAAATGCTTCAGGTATTAAAGATTGCCTGTTTTTGCACCATGGATAATCCTATGGAAAGGCCTAATAGTAAAAATGTTAGGATGATGTTATATCAAATTAAGCACTAGTTAGTTTAGTAAAATCAATATATTACTAAATGATCAGTGTTAATTCACAGGTTAAACAAATCACTATAATAGTGTTATTTTCATTACAATATGCTGAGTTTCAAGCAAAGATAAAAATAAGATAGAGAAAAATTCACCAGTGTGATGATCTATGTCTAATTGCACTATGTTTCTTTATTGATCAAGAAAATAAAATACTACCATTTTGTAACCATAATTTCATTCTTCCGAGTATTATTCTTTTATAAACACTTTTCATCATTAATTAAGAGCATCACTTGATATCAATGCTAAATTTCTACAAAAGGGTGAATAGGATATAGGAGCACCACACATTTAGCAGATTACTTTTCAGAAAATTACACACATTCAGAAAATTACACACTCAAATTTCAAAATTTTATCCTTTTCCATATTTTTTTTTTCCACTCTACTTTTCTCACTGTTAACAATAAAGATATCAAAATAGGAGAGAAAACAATAAAATTGGCTACGGTTACTGACTACTTAAAATTCAAGACTTCAATCATGAGCAACATAGACCCTTTGAAGTCTTGACTACTTATTCTGAAATTGTCACCTATTGAGCGTAGGGGTGCTCGCACTGCTCGCAGTTCGGTTTGGATCAATTTTGAGGCAAAAACTCATCCGATCCAAAAATAAATTGATTTGCGGTTCGGTTCGGTTTTGGATGACAAATAAAAATAAAATTCAATCCAATCCGATCCAATTTTATGCGGTTTAATTTTGATCGATTTTTGGATATCCAAATTATAAATTATAATTATTTTTAAAAAATATTAATATTATAAAAGAAGTATAAATGCGTCAAAAAAATGTATAAATAATAGTTTAGCTTTTTGACGAAATAAATATTAAGTTTGATTTAAAATATAAGATATAATATATTAGTAATTAATATTTAGGAATGAAAATTATCAATTATATTTGAAACATGTCAAAAAGTATAAAAAAGATTAATTAAACTAACAAATAGTATTAACAAATATTAATAAGTATTAAAATATATGAACAAAAAATAGTTTAATGCAATATATTTTCATACTAATAAAGATTAATAAGTATTAAAATATATGTATTTTGCGGTTTGGTTCGGTTTGGATCGATTTTGAAAAATCAATCCGAAATCTGATCCAGCAGTTTTCACAAAAGAACATCCAAACACATTAAAAAAAAACGTTTTTTTTGCGATTTTTGGTTTTTTTGGATCGGTTTGCGGTTTTTTTTAGATTGGTTTGGATTTGAACACCCCTAATTGAGCGTGATCAAGTTAATAATGTGTATCGTAGGCAGGATATTATGATTAACAACTGAAGCGGGCCGGGGAGATTAAGATGTGAAGAATGTGATAATAGTTTAATATTATTATAATATTTTTATTATTAAATTAATTAATAAAATAGGAGGTGGAGGTGGTGGTCGGCCCGTAGTTCCGCTGCCTGCCGCAACACTAGTCACAGGAGCTCCACCGTCACAGGTTTGCCAGAAAATCCACCTGTCGTTATCGTGGACCACCGAGCTGGCGGTGAGGGTCCGATGCTGGCCAGGCTGTTGACCGGCTAGTACCACCACCTTTTTAGTATTTATTAAAATAATTATTTATTAAATTCTATTATTAAAATGATAGAGTTTTAAGTAAAAATGATTTAGGAAGCTGTAGAAAGAATGTTTTGGGCTCAATAAAGAGAAAATTTGGGTTTTTTATACACTATTTCATAAAATAAATAAATAAAGGCTTAAATGCAGTTTTACTTTCCTACTTTAAAATCCGATTTTACCCCTTTATTTTATAATTCTTTGAATTTTGCCATATATGGTACCCAGTTTATGACCCTTCACTTTTTGAGCCAGCAACCATTAGGTACATTAAGGCTATGTTTGAGAGTTTTAAGGGGAAGGAAAGGAAATGTTAAGGAGGGGAAGGGAAGAAAATGGAGGGAAGGGAGAAAGGAGGGAAATCCTTCCACTTGTTTGGGAGTTGAAAAATCAACAATGAAGGAGATAGAGAGCTTATGTGATAATTTTACTATTTTGCATTTTTTTCTCTTAAAATCAATACATTGTGTTATACTATTTTGCAATTTTTGGGAATAAAGTTTCGATTTCAGATAAAAAACAATTTCAGAGTTTTTTGGGAACAAAAGTTTACGATCTTTTTTCGGGAAGAAAGATCTAATATTTTATTCCAAAAAAAAGTTCCCAATTTTTCCAGAAAAGATTTTCCGATTTTCTGCCGGGAAAAAGTTCTCGATTTTTCCGGAAAAAACTTTCCTATTTTTTAGGAAAAAAAGTTTCTGATTTTTCCGGAAAAAAGTTTCCTATTGTATCGGAAAAAAAGTTTCTGATTTTTTTCGGAATAAAAATTCTCACTTTTTCCGGAAAAAAGTTCCCGATTTTTTCCCAAAAAAAGTTTCCGATTTTTTGCCAGAAAAAAAACGTTCCCGATTTTTCCGGGAAAAAAGTTTCCGATTTTTTCCGGAAAAAATGGAGTTTTTGATCTTTTGGAATGAAATTAGGCTAGGGCTAAAATTGGAATTTTGAATTATTGTGAGGGTATAATAGTCAATTTATATAGTTAACCATCCCAAAACTTTTCCTTATTTTTTTAAAACTCCCAAACAAGGATTTACCTCTTCCCAAGCTTTTAATTCCCCCTCTTCCCCTCCAAAACTCAACTCCCAAACATAACTTAAGGAGGTATGGCTTTTTAATACAAAGCCTATGCAGTACATATGATGTGGACTTGGGGTAAAACTGTATTTAAGCCTAAAATAAAAATTTGTTTTTGAAATAATATATAAATCTAGGTTTTTTATAACGGCAAATATAAAATATAAATAACTGATTTCCGCACAAGAAGAACATAGACCGGTAAAGAAGGGCTACAAGACAAAGACGTCGTATATATGCGGAACACCAATGAAAACACCATGACAGACAAACGCCTAAACAACTCTCCGACCACCAGAGGACCTCTACTCGAACCCAAAATGACACCTCTAGACACCAACTTCCAATCTCGAATCAAAGTTGACCGGCCCATTAGAATCCATAAGGCAACTCATTAAGTCATAAGTTGAAGGGACACCAGTAGAAGGATTACTTAGGCGGATACGTCTCAGCTAGCAGATCACCTCCAAAACAATCAACACCATGACGATAAAGGTTACCCAGACAAGTGCCACCAAGACACCATATCTCTCCACCACTACACCATAACACCTCCAGCCGCCCCAACCACCAAAACACTAGTAACACAAAATCACCAAAACACTACCCACCCTGCCAATCACCTCACCTCCTCCATCATGACCACGCCACCCCAAACAACACTGGTACCCTCTGAAACTACAACCCACCGTGACCACCACAACCCCACCTCAACCACATCGACTCACCCACCTCCAAAGCAAACCGGCTGCGCCACCTAAGCCTCCAACAAAACTAAAACAACCAAACCCGAAACAAAAACGAATTTGATCAAACACCACAACAGAAAGACCAACCAGCAAGAACCACTCCGGCGAAGAAAAACGAACCAACACCGGAGACAGTAAAAACCACTTCGGCAAAACACAGGAACGAAAACGATGTCGGAGACCAGCAAAACAAAGAAAATTGGCCGCAGACAAACAGCAAGCATCACGAGAAAGAAAGGAGCAAATCGGCGATCCGACAAGAAGCATAACAACGGCGACCGGATCTGGAAAAATGGGTGCGGGCGTTGAACAGTAACCGGTGGTGCGGAGGAATAGCAACATCCTCATCGCACCACCACCGTTATTTTTTATTAATCTAGGTTATTATTCAATTACTCCCTCCGTTATTTTTAGTGTTCATTTTGAATAGCAACAACAAATTGTATTTTTTATGAACTAAAATATTTTTTAAAAAAATAATTTAGTTTTCTAAATATATTGCATTAGTTAGTTTTATTGACAAAAGTTACAATTGACAAATAGACGAATGGTACTCTTAAAACATTAAATGGACAGTAAAATAGGAACGTTAAATACATGTTTTTGAACACTCAAAAAGAAATGGAAGGAGTAATAAATATACTTTTAAAAAATAAAAAATAAATTAATATATATTTCTTGAAAGGAATGAATACCAATTGGATAACTAAAAATTGATTTTGGGTAACGGTTTTTATGGTTTCTTTACAAATGGAACATTGGTTTTTTTTTTTATACTTTGGATTGGGTTTTAAAAATTGGATCAATTTGGATAGTAATCTATATATATACCATTATATAAAGAGAATAATTTATTTCATGTGAACTTTTTTTTATTGTCACTTTTGTCCTTCATTTTATTGAAATATATATATATATATATATATATATATATATATATATATATATATATATATATATATCTATACTAATATATAAAGGGAATACAAATTTTTGGGATGACTTTTTTGTTATTCCAATTTTACCCTTAAAAAACAACTTCCACATAAAAATAGATTTTCAGTTTTTTTTTAGCAAAAAAACATTTTTTTTCTTCTTAATAACTAACCACAACAAAAAAAGGAGGTTAGTAGTTATCAATTAACAAAGTCCAATAAAAGAAGATTAAGTAGTTATTTATATTTGCATAATACAGAATATCAATCACACACGAAGAAAAAAAAATGTCGATTACACAAACGGGCACGGTAGTATCTATACTAATATATAAAGGGGATACAAATTTTTGGGATGGGTTTTTCATTATTCCTATTTTACCCTTGAAAAAAACTAACAAAAAAAAAACTAAACACAACTTCCACATAAAAGTAGGTTTTCAGTTTTTTTATAGTAAAAAAATATATATTTTTTTCTTCTTAATAACTAGCCACAACAAAAAAGGAGGTCAAGTAGTTATCAATTAACTAAGTCCAATAAAAAATGAGATTAAGTAGTTATTTATATTTGCACAACAGAGAATATCGATCACATCAAAAAAAAAAAATATCGATCACACAAACGGGCACGACCCGTTTGGCGGCTAGTATATATAAAGGGGATACAAATTTTTGGGATGACTTTTTTATTATTTCAATTTTACCCTTAAAAAATAACTTCCACATAAAAATAGATTTTTCAGTTTTTTTTACTAAATAATTTTTTTTTCTCTTCTTAATAACTAAGCACAACTTCCACATAAAAGTAGGTTTTCAGTTTTTTTATAGTAAAAAATATATATATATTTTTCTTCTTGATAAATAGCCACAAAAAAAAAAGATTACGTAATTATCAATTAACTAAGTCCAATAAAAAAGAAGATTAAGTAGTTATTTATATTTGCACAATAGAGAATATCGATCACAGAAAAAAGAAAAGAAGAGAATATGCTAGTATATATATATTTGTTATATGTTTGTTAAAAAAATCTTCCGCACAAAAGTTGTTTTTCAGGTAATTTTAATAAAAAAGAAAAGATTTATTTTTTTCTTCTTACTAACTAAGCACAAAAAAAAAGTAGTTATCAATTAATTAATAACTATGCACAATAATAAGAAGTTAAAGAGGTTAAGTAGTTATCTATATTAATATATTAGCCGCCAAACAAGCACGTTCCGTGCCCGTTTGTGTGATGATAGTCTCTATTGTGCAAATATAAATACCTATTTAATCTCCTTTTTTTATTGAACTTGGTTAATTGATAACTACTTAACCTCCTTTTTTTGTTGTGGCTAGTTATTAAGAAGAAAAAAATATATTATGTTTTACTAATAATTTGGAATTGGTTACTTTGTTTTTGTAGTTTTTTTTAAGGGTAAAATAAAAATAGCGAAAAAGCCATCCAAAAATTTGTATCCTTTTTATATATAGTAATAGATAATAAAAAATGTCATCACACAAACGGTTGGACGCTAGTTTGAATAATAATAACTTGTTTTTTGCATACCCCCTACGTACGGATATTTTGCTAGTTAATTTTCAAAAGTAGGACACTCAAATAAAATAAGGATTTTATGGATATGCACAGTCGAATGTAATACAGTTTTACACAGACCTCTAATGAAAATCCACCAATTTGCCACATCACTCCACTCTTGTATGTAGAGGTGTGCAAAATATCCGATTAGAAGACCCAAACTCATAACCGGATCCAAATCCGTTTTAAAAAATCCGGATTTTTATATATGGTTACTAACCAAACCATTTTCATCTGGTCGGTTATCCATCCAAATTAAAATTTTGGATTTGGTTTTTAATTGGTTAATATATCCTTTTCAAATTTGTTTTTGTCAACAACAAAAAAACAAACAATATCTATTTTTTTTTACAAAACAAACAAATATCCGTTTCTTTTTACAAAACAAACAAATATCTTTTTTTTTTTGACAAAAAAAAACAAATATCCTTTTATTAAAATTAATTCACGCACACACCATCACCGATTCACCATGTGCGTGTGATCTCTACAATTGTGATTTGTGATAAACCCTAAATCCCAAATCTACAATAATCTCTCCAATTGAACCCTAATCGACGATATTCTCTTCCAATCGAACCACACTCATTCTCTCCAATTGCTTCCAGATAAAAAAAACATAAAATATTTTTAGAAAATAAACAGCTCCTTATCTTTACACTAATAATTTGTATACCCTTATCTCGTTGGAATTGGAAAAAAGAAATCTAGAAGAAGGAATGTGAATGGTCTTCTTCACATGTTTTTTTTCCATCTCTTTCAAACACATATCAAAAGCAATTTGCTGCAAAGAATAAAAAAAGGAAAGTGTATTTTTTGACGATTTTTAATATGTTTTTCGTCCGCGTAAAAAAAAACAGACTAAATTAACCGTTTATTAATCTAGTTTTAAAAATAACCAATTTAAAACTGGATTTAAAAATTAATCGCTTTTAAACCGGTTTTATAAAAATATCCGGTTATGTAACCGTATCCAAATTTATAACAGGTTATATAACCGGTTTATAAAAAATAATGGTTATGGTCATGTATCCAAATCCATATATCTGATTTTGGTTTGGATATGATTTAGTTTAGCAAAATAATCAACCATACACACCCCTACTTGTATGGTTATTCATTGGAGTACAAATGATAGAGATTTGTTTATACACCATGCATAAGGAAAATCCTTATGCATAATAATTTTACCCTAAACCCGCAAAAGAGAAACCGTGAGAAAAAAATCTACAAATAATCCAACATATTGCACGTAACAAACACAACTTTCCAAAACAAAATAGATAGAAGTCCTTTCATAAACGAGATCTCACACATTAACATTACCAATTCAATGTCACCTTCAATGTATTTTTCATGGAAAATCATGGCTGTCATGTTTGTTTTGGCCATGATCACATGTGCCCCTGCCAAAGCTAGCACCATAGAGCATTGCCTAAGGTTGAAATTCTATCCACCTCCACCACCACCGCAGGCGGCTCTGGGGCACGGATCCAGATTTGATTTGAGTCGCATTGTTTGCCGGGATGTTTTGCGTGCCGTGGGACATTCTATTAGATCATCAGGGAAATTACCTTGGCGTTACTTGGCTGCCCTTTGTAACATTCTTGATGACAATGAGCAGAAAATTGAAGGTTACCTTAAAGATACCTTCAAAGATCGTGATCTTAATAGATTAATTGATGGTAGATCTTGTGCTATCATTAGAAAGAAGCTACAACCTATATCACCTTCATCTTTTCCTAGGCAATAGATTGTTATTGAATGATTTATATAATTCTAGTGATTCAACATGATTTTCTTATCATTGTTTGATTTCAATCATTCGAATTGAATATGTTATTGAACAATTGAAATGATGATGTACCAATTGTTATATTGATTTATCCATTTAAGGCTTTTTCCTATATTTTTCGTTTTATGATCAATGAATTAATGAAACATTAATTCAATCACATGCTCTTTTCTTTGACAATATATATCCAATGAATTTTGACCTTTTTAGCTTATATAGTTTTTTGTGTGAATAATAGATATTATATAGTTCAATTGTGAGATTTTCTAGTTCATTCACTTGCTTCTCTACCCCCAAAAAATTGTATATTTTATTTTATTTCCTTCAGATTTTGCATTGTTTCGATTATTATTTGTTAGGTTCTAGCAGTTAATGCGAGCTAGTACATTTTGTTCTGCGTTAATATTTATATTTTGCATTCAAATATCCATTTCACCGCAATTTTAAAGAAGTTTCAAATTGTGATTTTACTATCGACATTGGTGCCGGTGTGTTGATTAAGAAAACAAACACACGTGTTATGTGCATTGGGCTAATTTAAATGTAAAATTGTAAATGTAACTAATGTTGCAGTAGCAATTCAATACAACTGCGGCTAATAAGATTTTATTTTATTATTTGTTTTTTTAGTTTGTTTTGATTTCAATGTTACTAGGATAAGTCGGTGATTATCCTATTAAATAGGATAATAATCTTTTAGATTTAGATTTAAGAAATTCTGTTTTATTTTAAAACAGATTTATTTCTTTTTTTTTCACAAAAAGATTTGTTTCTATTTTTTAGTATTAGGTTTATTTTACTATTATAGAGAAGTTTCTCACAGTTTGGTGGATTCCAAATTATTTACCCTTTATAATGGATTTCGGAAATATGGTGGATTCCAGAGTTTTATTTTTAGAGTTTAGCGCTTGCTATTCTTTTCCGAGCTTCCGACTGCGTCAATTATCTATTATGAGGGTCTACTGAAAAAAGTTAGATTTATACAACATGAAGAATCAATATTCTAATTAGGTTTATTGGCTCTGCATGTTTCTTTGTTGGTCAAAATTTAGCGGCTGGCGCGTTGCCTGATCTGGGAGGCTTTAGTGTCTTAGACTGGATGCGTCATGCTTGTTTTGACGTTGTGCAAGTTTAACGTTCAACATCAACCCCTTACAAGAGAACTCAATTTGTTTATCACCAAGTTAAATAGTTATCAAGAACATAGGAAGATGTTATTTCTTATAACAAAGAGATTGAAGAAAGTGAAATAGGAAGTTAAAAATTGGAGAGAAAGAAGCAAATGAAGCGAAAAATAGTAGAATGAGAAGTGAGTTGAGTGATAAATGAAGCTATAGGGTGTAGTATACTAGTATTTATAGAATAAGATACGAGTTGAGTGACATATTTTTAATATTAATTATTTAAAAATATAAAAATCAAAACTCCAAATTCTCATAACCCTTGGACTGGGTTAGGCCCAAAATTAATGACATTGGCCCAATAGCAAGATGACCCAACTTTCCAACTCATGTAATTCAAATAAAAGATTTGGCGGGAAATAAAAGAAGAAGGCGCCACACCCAGAGGGTGTCACCCTCGCCAAAAGGAATAACCGCTCATATATGAAACCGCCACCATGATCTATCGTACAAGAAAAGTAACCACCCACCACCACTATGATAACACGTGGAGGGAGGTAACCACCCCCTACCACCACGATCACCACCGGGATAGGAAGAAACCGCCCATCACCACCACGTAGGAGGCGGAGCAAGAAGAAGAAACCGCCATGATCATGGGGTATACATGATCGTGGCACTCCATAACTACCGCCCATTGAAATCTATAAATAGGAGCTTATGTTTCATTGTAAAGGGATCGATCATTTTTCTTATATACAGAAAGATTCACAATTTTTCAATAGACATGAATTATTGATTCTATATACACGGTTCATATATCTTATCACCCCCCTTTTTTGTTCACCAGAACATTTTGGCGCCCACCGTGGGGCCTCGGTAAAATGATTCCCAGGCCTCAAGTTTCATCATGTTCATCGACTCAAATATTCCAATGGAGAAGGTGTCAAGCAGCCATGGTAGTGTCAGTTGTGTTGACGATGAAATTCAATTGTAACGAATACGTGCTGCTTTTCAATTCAAAAAGTGCAAGTTTATTCAAAACAAAATGTCTCTTAATTTGGGGTATTATGTGGCGATGAATCGTTGGTTACAAGAAGCATACTTTAATCCTTCAGTTAAAACACTTATCAGGAAACAAGTTTAATTAGGGTGTAAGTTTGAATGTCTTAGTTCAAGTAATAGCAAGAGGTTGAATAAGTGAACCTGCGTGAAAGCCATGCCATCTCCTTGAATAAAACTGATAACCATTATGGATGTTAAGCTATCTATTTCTATTTTAGTTTTGTTCATTCACATATGTTCTCTATTTTTAATTTGGTTAACTCATGTTTGATTTTCTTTACAATGCCATGGATCTAATTTCGCCGTCTCGCCGAGCTGATGCCGCCATGACATGGATCAAATTTCACCATCTCGTCGAGTTGATGTCGCCAATCTACTGCCCAACATCATCATCTCGCCGTTATTCAATTTTGTTGCTAGGTGATTTCTAATCCCGGTTAAAAGTTGCAATTTTCCAAGCACAATCGTTTTATATATGCTCGCTTATAATAATTTTAATTTGTTACAAGTACTATAGTCCGATTTTAATTATTAAGTGATTTCGTCTTCTTATGATGTTATCTGTTTCATTCTTACATGTGCAAAATATTTGGAGCGCAACACTCTTTCAAGAGGCAGTCATAAAAAAAACGAGGCGGACAAAGGGAATATATGAAACCATATTGGATCATTCGCCACTTGAATGCTCATAACCGAATGATATCGTTCTAAATTTTTGGGCAAAATATTACACAATTAATTTCACATGTTAAGATTAAATTATGCATCTCTTTATTTCTATTGTAGGTACAAATTGACTGACTCACCACAAAAGCTTCATTTGATAAAGCGTCACTTGAGATAAGACGCCGAGAGACAAAGCGCCATGTGATCGTCAGAAAAAGAAATTAGTGTTGAAATGCCATGGCGTTATCCGTAAATCTTACGAGTTGGGGCGTCAAGAATATCAAAGCACGGTTGAAAGTCCAAGGCGTCACCCGTAAATCTTACGAGTTGGGGGCGTCAAGAATATCAAAGTACGGTTGAAAGTCCAAGGCATCACCCGTAAATCTTACGAGTTGGGGGCGTCAAGAATATTAAAGCACGGTTGAAAGTCCAAGGCGTCACCCGTAAATCTTACGAGTTGGAAACGCCAGAAAAAAAAATTAAGTTGAAATGCTTTGGCGATCACGTAAAAGGCGCAACAGTCCTTCGGGTCATCAGGAAAAGACCAAACAATCAATAGCAAACTCAAAGTTATGCAGGCATATGGCGTACACAACAAAGCAGATATGAAAGAAATCAAAAGCAATGGCAAAGAAAACAACCACAGAAGGGCGAGTAAAATAAAAAGGCGATCAAACGCCGTGATACTCAAGAGTGACTAAGGTACTCCATGTACTCCTTTTAATTATACAAAATTTTTATCGCAAATCAAAATAACAGATGCAGGTAAATTAGCATTGGGGAAATATCTTCTCTAACAAAATTATTCAAGCAACGCCATTATACATATGTCGCCAAGGGCGAGAAAAAAGAAGAAGCAGTTACAAAAAGGAATATTCCATTGACGAGAGAAAATCAAGATACAAATTCAAAGAAAACTACAAAGGGAACTACAACAAGTTTAAGATACAAATTCAAAGGGGACAATTACTTCCCCACGTCCTACCATTATCATCACCACTTCGCCTCTTTGAGCCTCGTGCTTGGGGGGCTGTGGACTGGGGTAAGGCCCAAAAATAAATGGCATAGGCCCAATAGCAAGATGACCCAACTTTCCAACTCATGTAATTCAAATAAAAGATTTGGCGGGAAATGAAAGAAGAAGGCGCCACACCAAGAGGGCGTCGCCCTCGCCAGAAGGAATAACCGCTCATATATAAAACCGCCACCATGATCTATCGTACAAGAAAAGTAACCACCCACCACTACAATGATAACACGTGGAGGGAGGTAACCACCCCTACCACCACGATCACCACCGGGATAGGAAGAAACCGCCCATCACCACCACGTATGAGGCAGAACAAGAAGAAGAAACCGCCACGATCATGGGGTATACATGATCGTGGCACTCCATAACTACCGCCCATTGAAATCTATAAATAGGAGTTTATGTTTCATTGTAAAGGGATCGATCATTTTTCTTATATACAGAAAGATTCACAATTTTTCAATAGACATGAATTATTGATTCTATATACACGGTTCATATATCTTATCACCCCCCTTATTTGTTCACCAGAACAACCCTAAACCCTTAAAAAAGTTTTTTTTTCAATATTTTATATTTGTAATGTATTTATCTTTTAATAATATATTTTAATATTAATTTTTTTTTTTTAAATAATCAAAACTCTAAAACCCTAACCCCTAATCCTTCCCAACAAAAAATAACACGGAAAAAAAATTATAGATGACAACCCTGTCAAGGGCGTCATGTCCACATGTATGGCAACCCTATTTAGATTAAACCCTAACATCTGTTTATATACTATAATATAATGCAATGTCCCTCACATCAAGGTAAATTTATATAGATTTTATTTAGTGTATTTTTTAGATCAAATACAATAATAATTTTATAAATCTAACAAAAAAAATTAATATTGAAAGAGTATTATATCCGATATAAAGTGAAGACTGCCACTTATAACCACTTGTTAATATCATCTGATATCTGACGCGAGATTTTTTAAGAAACACATCCTTAAGTTGACAGCAGGGCAAAATGGAAAAACAAATTGTCTCCAAGTAAAATGGACCCCATCTCCAAACCTTGTGACTACAGATTCTGTGGCTCAAGACAATTGGAACCGTTGATGGCCTTTTATAATTACCCTAAACGAGGCACTATGCTCAAATATTCCCCTACAGGGATCTTCTGAATATTGATTAATTAAATAAAAACATGCAAAGTTCTATGATGATGAATTAATGGTTAAGTAACATGACATACATAGGACATTCCCTCCCTACAATACAAACATTGTGAATGTGAGGTCCCATTTACCCAAAAACAAAGGGAGTATGCTTCCTAGAGAGGGAAATCATGTTGATGAAGCATGCCTGAACTTGACATCAACATGGGACAACCTGTTATTGCTCCTACAAATCATTTAACTAATTCATACTCTTGTACCTTTTATGTGTTTTTTACTCCATCCTTGTTTCTTTCACTCATTTTTTCTTGCCTCTCTGCTCTCCACTCAATTATTTTACTATTAAACACCACCCTAATCATACTCTATTTCCAATTGTGTTTTGGATCACTAAAAAAAAAACAGATAATCTTTACACTATTTTATATTTTCTATTATTAACCCTTATCCTCACATCTTACAATTAAATACGATAACAATATTAATATATTATTCAAAAAATAATAATGTAATTTTATGTATTAAATAAGAAATTTAAATGAATTTTACTAGTACTTAGTTACTCCCATCTGCCATTAGTATCTTGGAAAAGCCTGCCGCACCAAATGATCTCTCCATTTCACTTCTTCATTATTTTTTAAGAAAAGATGATATATTATTCGTCTAATAATTTAGTGGTTAAATTCATTCATTTTAAATGTAGAGAAGTGTAAAATTTCAAATCTGAATCACTCACATACACACAAACACAATGCATGTCATAGTTCATGTGCTATCAATTGAGTTGTATTTATAATACATAAAAGTAATCAATAATATTAATTTAGTAGAATTAAAATAAAATATTAATAATTAAATATGAAAAATGATAATGAATAATGAATGTCTTTGGGTTTGGGGCACTATTTAAATATTTTAAATGACAAATTTTTATGAAAATATGTGGAGTTGATGATTTAAAAATTGAAATTTTTAAATAAATATTTTTTCTAAATAGAATCCTTAACAAGAATCGGCTAAGACATTTTTCAGCAAAACTCATTAAAACTCATCAAAAAAGAAGAAGCAAGACTCATTAAATAATATATCAAAAAATATCATTCCAAATAAAATGAATAATCCAAATATTATTGTGTAACATTATTGTTTTGTTAATGTGACATTCAAGGCAATATGGTGTGTTGTATCATAATTTTAGAATAATGCTAGCCATTATCTTTGAGAAACTAGTTAAGAAATATTTATATTAATAATAAAAAAAATTATATTTTAAGAATATTAATTACTCAATTTTTTAATTTTTTTAACTAATACTTGCAACTTCTTTTTAAGTTCATTGCATAATTAATATATTTGCTAGATATTATAGATCAAATACATTAATCATACAATAAACTTAAAAAATTGATTTTTAATATTAAAAATTTAAATAAATGTATTTTTGAATAGTTTTGAAAACTTAAATATTTATTCAATTTTAATTCTAATTCAGAAAAACATATACCACACGGTGAGAGGACAAATTTCAGGCCAGAAGTAGAACACGTGGAATTGTGAAAGAGACAACTAATTAATAGGTATGAAATGAAATGAAATGAATGAATATAAAAATATATAGAAATAAAAGTCTGTCTTATTACAAAAAAATAAATTAAAATAAGTACGTGTAATAAACTCAATGGGAAATTAGGAAATCATTAATTTCCCCCCAAACAATTCCAAAAGAAAAATTATATCATATAAATATAAAATAAAACATAAAACCCCAAACACAGGTGAAGTTCATTTCACATAGCTATAGAAGAAGAAAAACGAATGTGAAACTAAACTACTGAGTAGTAGTAACAAGAAGAAGAAGAAGAAGATCTTAAGCAATGGGTGGTGTGACGTCATCAATGGCAGCGAAATTGGCGTTTTTTCCACCAAATCCAGCATCATACAAACTTGTGAAAGAAGAACTAACAGGTTTATTGTTGATGGAACCATTTCCACACAGAGAAAACGTTGAAGTTCTTAAATTTCCTAATCGTCGTGGAACTGAGATCGTTGCTATGTATGTTCGTCATCCTATGGCTAAATCAACCATTCTTTACTCTCATGGAAATGCTGCTGATATTGGTCAGATGTATGAGCTCTTCGTTGAGCTCAGTATTCACTTGCGTGTTAATCTCATTGGGTATTTCAAATTTTCAATTTTCCCCCTTTTTAATTCTCCATTGTTTTTTGTTTTAATTTGAATTTCAGTTACATTTTTTGAGTTTTTTAGTTGAATCTGGTAGTTGTTTTGTTTCTGTGTGTGTTTTTGTGTCCGAGTTTAGTGGTGTTGAGTTGACTCAGTCATGCCCATTTGATTAAAGAAGCTTCATTGTATTGTTATGGTTTGATTTTTCTCGGATTTGATGTTGATGGATTTTTTTAGGGTAAATAATTCACTGGTTAAACCCACTTGGATTGGTTTGGTGGTATTGACTTGGGACCTGGGATGGGAGTGTGCTTGCTCCTTAAGGTCTCAGGTCCGATTCTCTGTGGTGCCAATTTGGGTGGGCTAATTTAGCTTCTTAAAATAAAAATAATTCACTGGTTTAGGTAGGTTTGATTTAGTCAAAGACAGGGACTGTTTGGTCCTTCTTAGTTTATGTTATGAAGGCTGAGTCATGTATTTTACTTTCTGTGGTTGGTTCTTGTATGGTTACAACTTAGAAGATAAGGATTTGAAGGTGGGAGTGTCATAGTTCCATTGTTTTCGTTTTTTTAATGTGCTTGATGTATCAGTCGAATGTTGTGATTGTGATGTTGGAATTTAGCTAATTATTGTGATGTCCCATTCATTTCGTCCATTATTGTTAGTTGTAGCGGGTTCAAGTCTCTCCCATGCCGGAGTAAAAAATAATATAGCTAATTATCTAACAAATTTATACTAGCCGACCCTACATAGTGGGATAATGGTTAGTTGTTGTTTGGCTGTGGATCTGACAATTTACTCTACGAGTTAGGTAATTAAGTACATAATAAAGATGACAGTAAAAGAGCATAAAGTTGGTAATTAGATGCTCAGTTTGTTCCGCAGATTGATATGTGACATCAGTTAATCTTAATGTATGTTTTTTCGTTCTGCAAGAAATGCATATTGTTATTGTTTTGCAATTTGACCAAAACATAAGTTTTAGCTTTTATATTTGATGATCTTTGTGTTGCTACGAGTGATATTTAAATTAGTCAGTATAATCGAATTGCTTCTGAACTTCTCAAATTACCCCATCACGCACTTGTGTTCAATTCTGTGCTTTGTGATTGGTTACATTCAACTTCAGGCTTAGAGTAACTCCTTAAATGCCCAATAAGGCAATCACTGATGATATTGTAAACTTTGTTTGATTAGTAACACTTTAGATGGCTAGATATACTAAGGATCACATCCAAACATATAGAGTTCACATACTATTAATTATTTGCATTTTCCCTCTAATTTCAGTCTTATTTTGTCTTCTAAATGGTAAAGTTTTATCATGCAAGAAATGTTATATTGAGGCAGGCACAAATGAGGGAATTCATGATTAGGAATAATGTGTTAAGACTGTACTTGTTAGACCCTTACCTTTTAGAATTAATCTAAAATACCCCTTTAAAATGGTTGGCTTGTTTATCATATGTCTGTTGTGTGTTGTTTGTAATAATTTTTTTTGAAAGTATATATATATGTTTTCAAGCATCTTGTTTTTATGCATGCAGATACGATTACTCGGGATATGGACAGTCGTCAGGGAAGGTAACTGCCTTACATGCTTCTTTATGGTTTATGTAATTCTTTTGTTCTTAGCAGACAGAAGCGTAATGAAAAATTTATGTTTTTCACAGCCAAGTGAGCACAATACTTATGCTGACATCGAAGCTGTATATAAGTATCTTGAAGAGAACTATGGTGCTAAGCAGGAAGACATAATTCTTTATGGTCAATCTGTTGGAAGTGGTCCTACTGTGGATCTTGCCGCTCGTTTACCCCGATTGAGGGCTGTTGTTCTCCATAGTCCTATACTATCAGGGTTGAGAGTGATGTACCCTGTGAAAAGGACATACTGGTTTGACATTTATAAGGTTAGATTTTTCATTATCCTATATGTTTCATGTCCTTTGATTTGAGAATCATGTATTATGTAACTGAATTTCAATCTGTGTTGTTGATGTAGAACATTGATAAAATCCCATTGGTGAAGTGTCCAGTGCTAGTAATTCATGTAAGTACTCCATGCTTATTGTGTTGGATTTTCCTCTTGCTATTATTTTATCACTGCTGTAAATTATGTGGTTGCTGTCAGCATGTAATGGTATCCAATTAACAATTTCTATAGTGGTTGTGGCCCTTAACTAGGTGCTTACTTAGTATGCTGACTTGGTGTTCGTAGAATCGTAGTGATAAATATAATCTCTTTTATACAAGCAACCTGCATAATGTTACTTAAAATCAGCATTTCGCCTTCTGAAATTTGTAATGATAATTATAATTATGACTGTGGCCGGTTTTACAGCATCAAAGATGAAAAAGCAAAACATCCTTTGTTGCTGATTAAACTTTCTAAATTGTGTTTCTCGTGAATACCGTAACTTAGCAAATATTAGTTTTCTCTAGTTTTTTGTTTCGGTAAAGAGCATTTCATATTGCTTTATGCCTTTACTAAATGGGCATCATTCTTATACTTTTTTCAGGGAACTGCTGATGAGGTTGTTGATTGCTCTCATGGCAAGCATTTATGGGAGTTGTGCCAACAGAAATATGAACCTTTATGGCTCAAAGATGGAAATCACTGTAATTTGGAGCTCTATCCAGAATACCTTAGACATCTCAGAAAATTCATATCAGCGGTAGAAAAGTCACCATCCCAAAGACTGAGTTTTAGGAGAAGTGTGGATAGGGTTGAACAATCAAGAGTAAGTACTGATTGCTCTGAAAAGCCAAGAAAGAGCACAGATCGCAGAGACAAACCACCGAAAAGTAGTGATAGGTCAGAGAAACTGAAATATCATGAATTCAAATTCAACAATCCTGAAAAATTAGAGAAGTTAAGAGTCCAATTTGACCAGACAGAGAGGTCAAGAAGAAGCGTAGAGTACAACGACAAATCTAGAAGCATTGAGTTCCAAGAAAAATCCAGGAGAAGTGTTGATGTTCAGTTTGAGAGGCCACGGAAGAGCATTGATTGGCTCGATAGAATTCAAGCTAGTTGAATCTCTTGAAGCAATCTGTTATATTGGAACTGGGTTTGTTAGGTGGGAGGGGTAAAAAGTACAAAGATACAAACACAGTTACTTACACTGGGTTTTTAACTTATGGTTTGCAGAATGCATATGTTGCTATTGCACTTTCATACTTCCATTGTATTGCTACATTTGGATATGTTGGGTTGGGGGACTCAATATTCTTAGGTTTCCATTATTATAATTATTATTATTTTCAATTGATGTGACTCTAACCTTGTTTTAGTTTCATACTTCCATTGCATTGTAAGGTTTGATTGGATATGTTGGGGGACTTATTCTTAGTTTTCATTATTATTTTTATTTTTAATTCATGTCACTGTAACCTTGTTTTATGTAAATATCAAGGACAAATATGATTATCAAATTATCAAGTTTTATTCTCAAACACTAATTTCAACAAATACAAAAATAAAAACATGTCAAATTAGTCATCACCTAACAATAGTGCAACAGTGATGAACTAGATGGTGGTGACATATGAACCATCAAAGCACATTACAGAATTTGTTAGTGATTTTAGAAAGTGTTGGACTTTGTTTGGGATTGTAGTTCTTTTAGAAAGTGGTTTTAGAAAGCAAATTATTGTGGCTATTGATTTAGTCATGTTTGATGCTTAGTTTCTTCACTTTATGCTCTTTTGATTAGTTAGAACTTAGAACCCTCAGTTGTACATATTTTCCGTGAGAATGAATTATGAAGTTCAGCTAGCTAATCAGATTAGAATTTAGTTCACTTTCTTTCAATCTGCTATTGGTGTCGCTGTCTTTGTTGTAAATGTCAGTTACCTTACTATGCTACATTATCCCACTATTGCATCTAGTTTTGAACTTGTTTCCTGATTGCCTGAAATGTGGATTGTATGCCGAGTCGAATAATTGTGTAACTATTACAACAGTAGTCTAAGTTTTTTACATTTAGCACCCTCACAAAATTTTATTTTTAATTCTATTATCTGCATAGATTCTCAGTGTTTCATTGTGCTGCTTTAATTAATAGAGAAGTGCTACCGTCAATTTAGGCAAACCAACTGTATGATGACATGATCAAGCAGCTAAAGGCCAGTGGTTGATAGATGGTATAGTTCGCAGAAGTGAAGAAGGCTCCGGTATTTTCAGTGTGAAATCGGCTGTTTTATCCTGGGGACTTCGCGGTTGATAGTCTACCTTGCACAATTTGGGTAGTGCCGCAAAATGTCTTAAAGAAAACGACCTAGTCTACGACTCAGCCAATAATTTATTTTAATGCCTTTTGAAAACTGTTTTATTTTTAAAATCGAAAAACAACAAAAGCTTATGGTCTACTAGTCTGTAAATAGATAAATTTGTTAAATCAAGTCTCATACTGTAACAAATGTAAAAATGGTAGATGGTTAAGAGATTGGATTATGTTTTACTTTAACTCTTCTGGTGTTATTGGATAACTTGTTTGTTTCTTTGTAGTAACTTTTGTTTGTTGTTCTGCACACAGCACACGTGCTATATATGTGCAAATATCTTTTGTAATTGCATAATTAAACGGGGTGCTCAAATCCAAATAAAAACCGCAAACCGATCCAAAAAAACCGAAAACCGCAAAAACCGAATATTTTTGGATGTGTTTGGATGTTCTTTTTGTGAAAACCGCTGGATCGGATCGGATCGGATTTTGGATTGATTTTTCAAAACCGATTCAAACCGAACCAAACCGCATTTATATTTTTTAATACTTATTTAACTTTTTATTAGTATGATATATTGCATTAATATATTAATTATAGATTTTTATTTTCTCAATAATACTTATTAATTCAATTTAATGTATTTCTTTTTGCTATTTCATAGATTTCAAATATAATTGATAATTTTCATTGCAAAATATTAATTTTTAACATATTATATATTGTATTTTACATCAAATATATTATTTTACCATGTCATTATAATATTAATATTTAATTAAAAAAATTTAATTTGTAATTTGGATATCCAAAAACTGATCCAAATTAAATCGCACAAAATTGGATCGGATTGGATCGGATTTTTTTTATTTAGTCATCCAAAACTGAATCAAACCGCAAATAATATTAACTTTGAATCGGATGGATTTTTGCCTCAAAACCGATCCAAACTGAACCGCGAGCACCCCTAAGTATATCCTTAGGTAAGTGGTAACTAAATATTGCTAAGAGAGCATTACAAGCTAACATATTTTAACCAGGTTTCTACGCAAACAAACATTACATGTAGAGAGAGTTCAAGTTAATGTAAAAGCAATTGAAAGTTCAAGTTGATGTAGAGGAGTAGAGTGTTATTTATACAAATTAAGTTTTATTTTATTATTTTTATTTTATAGCCAAATGTTAGTTGTTAGTATATATTTGTTGGGTTTTAGGTGTGAGTGATTAAATTCCACATCAACTATAAATAAATCTATTAACTTAATGTTTTAAGATTTTGAGTGGAGATGTAGTGTTTCCTTTGGAGTCTCGGTTTCGAATGCCAACATACCAATCCTTTAACATTAGGCTACACAATTCGGCCATGTGATATGGGCATCCCTATGATAAAAAAATATGTGACTATGTTGCCCGGGTGCGGGTACGGTACCGGTACGGGGTACGGCATATTTAGAAAAATTAAGGTGCGGGTACGTCTGAATAATTTTATTTTTAATGTAATTACATAAAAAAAATTCATTGTTAAAACAAATAATTAAACATAGAAAAACAATCGTAAAATAAAAGTAATTCAAATTGTTTAAATGACTACAAAAGATCAAAATTAAAAGCAATTTTCTGGAAAAGAGCAATCTCTAGTTCATGTTCATCAAGAGAAAGAGTAACAATTTCAAGAATACTAGCTCCATTGAATAGATCACGGTCATATCAATCAATATCCTACATTTTTTTGCTCCTTCAATAGAAATCTTGTTCTTTCTCAATAAAAAACTGAAGAAAAAAAATGCATTTTTTTGTGTTTGGTGTACCCTCGGGTGTACCCCTCGTGTACCCGTTGCGTACCCTGTATGAAAAAAAAAAAAAAATTTGGTACGGCTTCGGTGCGTACCATAAAAGTACCATACGCGTATCAGTACCCGGTACCGGTACTCTCTCTAAAATGGAGTACCCATGCATCATAGTGTGACATTGTATTTTTCACATTTCAACTAAGTCACGAGCCATGTCCCAATTCAACAAGATGCAACATGCGTGATGTGATAAAAAACAACATGCGAGACAGATAGACTGAAATATCTTTCAAGGATATTAGGATGATTCCAAGGAAAATATTTTGAAAACCTATAATTTTGTTTTCAAGTAAGCTCATAAGAGGCAATAAAATGATTTATCATATGACTAACAAATAACAATTATAATTTAGAAATAATACTCCATTTTAGAACAATGAAATGAAAAATAATGATGGTATCTATTTAGTATGAATTTCAAGTGTAAGGATTTTTTGAAATTTTCCACGTATAAAATTTACAGTTTGTAACTTTTTTAGATTATTAGACCTGATTGGATTGTTTTATCTTTGAGTTTATCTGAGACGACTATTACAAATAAATAAACTTTTATGTATTATTATAAGCTTTTTAAGATAAATTATGATAAAATTGTTTATAAAGATTTTTTTTTAGTAAAAACTTATGAATTAACATACAAATTTATTTATTTGCATAAACTATTTTTATAAATTAAAAAATAAATCACACCCAAAGAGGGCCTATATACACTGATTCAACCGACTTAATAAACAGTTTTTTTTTTCTGAAATAATTGATGGATGGTATCCAAAACATTACGCCATGAAAATCCTTTAAAACAAGCAAGAGTGTGTCACGCTGGACTACAGGTTAAATGATTGATAGCTACTGAATAATACTAAAATGTTCTATTCTATCACATTGCTTTTGCCGATTAAATCAAGTCTTTCCCAAATTGAAAAAAAAAAAAAAAAAAAAACTTAACAAATTCTTGGCCTTTGCAAATTATATATAGGTCACCCACTTCTAATCAATTAGTTAATACAATTATTTCTAAAAGGCTTAAATATTCGCCTATGTAAGTTCATAATTTTTTATTTTTAGTCCTTGTATCTTTTTTCTTACGAATTCATTCATGTATGTTCAAATCTTTTGGTTTTAATCCCTAAAACTAAAATTCGCAGGAAAATCTACATTTCCTGCGGATTTTCCCGCATATTTTCCTACGGATTTTAGCTTTATGGACTAAAATCAAAAAGATTTGAACATACATGGATGAATTCGCACGAAGAAAAAGATATATGGAATAAAACCAAAAAATCGCAAACTTACAAGGTCGAAAATGATATTTAAGACTTTCTAAAAAATCACATTTATAAAATGATTAATAGATTGAATTAGTACGGGTCCATTTTGTGCGGCGTTTGTTGGTTTTTCGTCTTAATACGGAGTTTATTGGTTCAAATTGACATATTTACTTAAACTCATTACAGATCTGATGAAAACTTAGACGTCAATGCTGCAGATTCGAGTGTATGGATATTCCAGTGCTTTCACCTTTTTCAATCTTTAGCAATTTTGAATCTATAATGATCTACGTATTCTTAAAAAAAAACAGAAATTGAATTAATTTAAAAAAACCAAAGGGGTGAGCATCCACAATGGTAGTACCTATTTCAATAAGAAACAGTACTTATTAAGTACTACCGTTGGAGCAATACTTATTTGAGTATCTAATAGGTACTGAGTCTCAAATAAGCACCCTGTTTACACTGAAATTTGGTAAACAAACGCTAGTTTGAAAATTACTTGCAGGATCAACTAGTAAATCCTTTTTGAAGGGTTCGTTCAAGCCTCGCGATTTACGATGTACTTCATGCGTTCTTAAGAACAAAATCGTTGTTCTTTTTAATGTTAGAATCGCATCCAACACTTTTTAATAACAAGTTGTCTCATGACAACATAATAAGAAAATACTCAAATGAGCATTCAAAAGAAAGAAAAATAAAAAAGATGAAAAGAAATTGCATAATTGCAAGAAAAGAGAAAATAAAGGAAGAACAAGACAATATTAAATTGCAAAGAATGTAAATGGTGGATGGAATACATCTCTATGCACTCTTCAACCCTTTTGCACACGCGGCGTGGGCATTTAGAGTTTCTAGAAAATAGGATCCAACCTCTAATACATAGAAGTTACAAGTATTTATAGAAAATAGAAAATAACTTCCTACATCTATGATTTTGACAAGTGTCTCTTTTGATAACTACTCTTTAATAACTTCCGATAACTTCCTTGTAAGACTTATTTGCTTGATGTGTTGCTTCATGTTGCTTGCTGCCACATTGATAAATGCTTCACAAATAATCGAATGTCACAATGTTCTTGGTCGAAATACTTGCATGGCTAGTCGAAATGAGTGTTTTCTTCTTTTCCAAATTCTAACACCAAGACATTATCAATATCATAAATTTTATAATTTTGGTGTTAACACACTCTCTCTCTCCTTCAAGACCCACTTTAATTTACATTAAAATATACTTATTATGGGACCCACTTACTTTTATATACTTAATTTAAATTAATGTAAATTTTTACAATGCACAAATAAATGGATTAATTGGTAAAAACACAACACACACTTTTGAAAGTAGCATGGCAAACATAAATTCACCGTAAAAAAACTTAATGCCAAAGGAAAAGAGCTGTTGGTGCTCTATTTAATTTGTTTATTACGTTAGAAACAATGTTATCATATAGTAAAAAAATAATTCACAAAACATTCTCTAGCAAAAGTAGTTGTTTTTAAAATTATGTAATGTTATTTATATTAATTTTAACTTATGTAATTCTTAAAATTTGTTATTTTTAATTAATTTTTGAATTTTAATTATTATTTTGAATTTTAATTATTTTTCAAATTATAAAAAAATAGTAGATATTAATTTTTTAATTTTATAATCCAATTAATTTAATATTATAAAATAGACAATTAATTAATAAATTATTGTAATGATGTGGAGTTATTGATGAGAAGACCCATTTAGAACTTTTAAAAGGTACTGGGTTGGAGGGAATGAGTAGTTATTAAGTACTATTATTAAAAAATAATAAATATATTATGTGTACATGTGAAACTCAGGTAAGTACTCAAACTTGGGATGCTCCGTTGTGGACATCTGAGACCCAATTATTTGCATAAGAGACTAAGTGGATATGTGTCTTATGTTTTACAAAGTCAGATACACGCTTCTTTTAATTGTTCTTTTTGTCATATTTAACATCCGTATTTTGTTTAAAAAAATCAATTTATAGTTAATTTCTTCTTTTTTTATTTATTTTAAACATACAATTTGTCAATTATATCCTTTGTCAATTGATCTTATATTTTCCAATAAAACTTATTAACAACACTATTTTTTTCCCGACATTAATACTATATATTTATTACTATATATAAAAAGATACAAATTTTTTAGATGACTTTTTCATTATTCCAATTTTACCCTTAAAAAATAATTTCCACATAAAAATAGATTTTTAGTTTTTTTCGTAAATAATATTTTTTTCTTCTTAATATCTAAGCACAACTTGCACATAAAAGTAGGTGTTCAGTTTTTTTTATAGTAAAAAATATATATATTTTTCTTCTTAATAACTAGCCACAACAAAAAAGGAGGTTACGTAGTTATCAATTAATTAAGTCCAATAAAAAAGGAGATTAAGTAGTTATTTATATTTGCGCAATAGATAATATCGATCACAAAAAAAAAAAAAAAAATATCGATCACACAAACGGGCGGCTAGTTTAATATAAAAAAATACTATTATATATTTGAAAAAGTAAAGTTTGTTTTTTTAAAAACAAATTAAAACAAAGTTTATCTCTTGTTATATTCAAATTTAAACAATAATTTGTTACATATAATGATCGTTCCATGAAGAGTTAAAATTCTATAAATAACATAATTAGTAGGATTAATTGTAAAAACCACTAGTATATACGACTTTAGAAAATTTAAAACTCCTCAAGTATGTCTTCAAATCTTGGCATTGAAACATCATTAACAAACCACGATATATTTGAGTTAGACGAATCCAATGAAGATAACATGAAAGAAGAGGTTGAAGGTAACAATGAAAATGGTACGGTGTTTATCCCTTCATGTGTGTTTAATTACTTTCACAATATATGCACTTTTATGCCCTTGCCATTTGTAGTTTAAGAATTTTGTTGAATGTTTTGTCATTAGTTGCACTGCTCTGGATTTCTATTTTATTTACACGTACACCGTGCATGGAGTAATGTATTGGTAATTTTATTTATAGGTACACATTTTTAATTTATCATCTTATTATTTTATTTTTAATGCAAGAACTTCCAATACAAGTCAAGAAAATGTTGGAGCAAAACCTAGAGTAAGAAAGAAAAACAAATCCTTAAGCAATGAAGAGCGCTTAATTATTTATCAGGAGCTATTTGGAAAAGAGCAAAAGAATGTACAACATGTAATGTATGTCATAGAAAGACAAACAATTGTGTACATAAGAGAATTTCAATCAATGAGAATCAAATTCGTGAAATTCTTTTGAGTCAGAGAACAGAATCCAAAATGAGATACTCCTCCATATATGGAGGTGAAAAGACAGAAATAGTTAAAGACTCATTTGACAAGATACAAGAACATGATTTATAAAATTAACAATGGTTTGTTACGGGAGAAAGAGATAGTAACTAACAATTGTTTTTTATATAATATATTAAATTTATTGGAAAGAGTACAAAAAAATAGAAATTGATTGATGGATTAAAGCGATGGTATAATAGGAAGATAAGGTGTAAAAATACACTTCCTTAGTTTGGTGTTACTATTCTAAAAAGACAATTAAAAAGGAACGAAACGAGTACCTCATTTGAGCGTATATCTTTGTTTTACAAACTCACATATCTGACATTGGGTGTCTATATCTACTAACAATATCTTAAAAGAAACTACTACTAAAAAACCTATTTTATCATATCAATTTCAATAATATTCTAAATTTTCTATCCTTAAATGAAATTTTATCTCTAAAGATAAAAAATAAAAAATAATAGATACAACTTATAAAAAATAAGAAGAAAAAAAAAGATAAAAAACATAAAAATAAGAACAAAAAACATTAGTTAAAAAAAATCTACAAAAATAGAAATAGAAACCATGATAAAAGAAAGATAATAAAAGGAGATGCGTGGGAAAAAAAAAGAAAAAAAATTAGGCCAACTTATATATAAAAAAATATGGACAAAACTTAGTTGCATTTTTTTAGGTGTCTTTCGTATGGATCTTAACATAAAATTCATATTTTGTAGATATAACAAACTTTGATAAACCCATGTATTTGAGGAAATCATAGTTTTTATAATAAGAATCATGCGAAAAGCATCCAAAGAAATGCATCTAAGTTTTCTCCAAAAACGAATATCATCTTGACAATAAAATATTAAGAACAAAAAAGTAGAAACAAAAATGCAATATATAATTTTTTATGTTAATATAACGATGAACTTAAATATCGAATAAAAATCAATATACATGCACAGGTCTTTAAACTAGTTTGTTTTACAAATTCACTATTTTGATGATGTTAATATTTTTCATCATATAATTTGTTTTTGTTTTAACTAAATAATTTTTCTAATTCATAGTTTATTTATAATAGTATATTTTAACGTACCACGAACCAAAATAGCATATAGACTATGTATATTCTCTATGTATCTATATCACGTATCCAAGTGAATTATGAACTAGGTGACAAAGATGTTTATCTCATAAACTTCAATATTTTTTATTTTGTTTTACGTTAACTTGAATCTAAATATGGAAAGATAAGTTTGAATATTAAGAAAACCAATATAGATTTGCTGCACTTTTTGTATATGGTGTCACACTACTTTCACCTTTTTGTGTCCATTATCTCACATCTAATAACCGCATCATCAGTTATAGATAAAAACAACAATCCCACTACATTATTTGCAACAAAAAAAGGTGGCTCAAAACTGAACGCAACAACTACGCTTGTTTCTCCTTAATGCAATAGCGTAATCAGCATGCAAAAGAAAGATGATCCTTGAAGCATACAATAACAGAAAAAGCATTTACACAGTTATCACTTATTAACTGACATTAAAAAACAAAATAAAAATCTCTCAAATTTCCTTTTTCTTCTCACTCTTTGAATCCCTTGCTTCAAAACTTGAATAACACAAACAAACATATCCTATCATATCCTATCCATCATTGCACATTGTTAATCCCCTTAAGAAATCTTTAACTTCCTCACATTTTTTATTCTGTTTCCTTCTTCAAACCCCTATATAAATCATCCTTTGCTTTTCTTTGTTTCATCAAACTTCCATTCAATTAATCAATTTCTAAACTAAGTGTTTTTCTTCCAAACAAAGAAAACATGACAATTAAGAAGCTATTGTTGATTGTTCTATCTATTGCTTTGGTTCTTGAATTATCCGAGAGCTTTGATTTCCATGACAAAGATTTGTCCTCCGACGAAAGCTTGTGGGACTTATACGAGCGATGGAGGAGTCACCACACGGTTTCTCGCAACTTAGACGAGAAACACAAGCGATTTAATGTGTTCAAAACAAATGTGATGCATGTACACAACACCAACAAAATGGATAAGCCTTATAAGTTGAAACTTAACAAGTTTGCTGATATGACCAACCATGAATTTAGGACTACTTATGCTGGATCAAAGGTTAATCACCACAGAATGTTCCGAGGCACGCCACGTGGAAATGGTACCTTCATGTATGCGAATTTTAACGACGCTCCTCCTTCCGTTGATTGGAGGAAGAAAGGTGCTGTTACTCCTGTCAAGGATCAAGGCCAATGCGGTAAGTTACAAAGTTATTATTATTTAAATTCCTTATGATAAATTTGCATACACACATTCAGTTTGACACCGTTTGATCAAACTTTTTAAATATTTATCAGCCCAATGCCGACTATGTGAATGCATAGAATTTTTACTATAGTGGAATTGATATATATGTATAAAATAATTACACATGAACAAAAGGTAGGTGGATAACAAGTTGCGCCGCTTTACCGAATCTGTTTTTAAATATTTATGAGCCTGATTGACCGAGTTCCGGACTAATGTGTTGTATAGGTAGTTGCTGGGCTTTTTCAACAGTTGTAGCTGTTGAAGGCATAAACCAAATCAAGACAAATAGGCTAGTGCCCTTGTCTGAACAAGAGCTTATAGATTGTGACAATAAAGAAAATCAAGGATGCAATGGTGGGCTAATGGAATATGCTTTTGAGTACATTAAGCAAAATGGTGGTTTAACAACAGAAACCTACTACCCTTACACAGCAAATGATGGATCATGTGATTCAACAAAGGTGAATGATTAATTAAAAAAGTATTTAATATAATTGAAAGATAACTTTAAGAACTTATTTAAGATACATAAATCATTCATATTGCAGGAAAATGTCCCAGCTGTGTCAATTGATGGCCATGAGAATGTTCCGGCCAACGATGAAGATGCATTGCTCAAAGCTGTTGCCAACCAACCTGTATCCGTAGCCATAGATGCCGGAGGATCTGATTTCCAGTTCTACTCTGAGGTAAATAAGAATAAATTTTCTTCATTGACATCAGAAAATAATGAAAAATAGAAAAGAGCTTAACTTTGTATACATAATTATTAATTACAGGGAGTATTTACTGGTGATTGTGGCAAAGAGCTAGATCATGGTGTAGCAATAGTAGGATATGGAACAACGGTTGATGGAACTAATTACTGGATTGTGAGGAACTCGTGGGGAGGTGAATGGGGAGAACAAGGTTACATCAGAATGCAAAGGAACGTATCTCAGAAGGAAGGACTTTGTGGCATAGCTATGGAAGCTTCCTACCCAATCAAAAACTCGTCCAAAAATCCAACAGGACCTATATCATCATCTATTAAAGATGAGCTTTGAATGATTCACATAAAAATAAAAATGTAGCTTTCATCAAATGTGTGATGTTGTTTTCTAGTGTAATATTTGAATCTTATATTTGGATATTTATGCTTGTATTATCTCACAAAGAAATAAATCTTTCAGTTTGATTTAACTGAATGCAGTTTATCATGTATGTAACTTCCTTCATTCCCTGCAATTAATCTATCTCAAAATATACACTCAATTGGAGTATAGATTGCAATTAATTAATCTTCTGCTGTGAGAATCATGCTGCACCAGCTTCTCACTCTTTTTTCAAGGTCACATGCTATATTAGCTTCTCATTGTTTTTATTTTTTATTAATAATAATCATACCTGACAACTAATATTACCCTAATAGATATATGTCCACGTATGCGTTGGCCGAGGAAAAATCAAGTCTCTTATACAGTTCAACAGCCAGGATAATTTGAAATAAGCACCCTTGGTTTGTTTAATCTCGGCATGAGCTTCTTCCTCTGTCGCTCCTAGTAACGGTTATGCAGCCGCGTTAGCAATATCAGGATTCATAACTGGTGGAATAAGTTGGTCATCTCAACAAACAGCATGTGAAATGAATTGGTCTCTTTATGCCAACTATCTAAGAAGGCAAATATGAGACTGTCCTCGACCGGCTTCAATCTTGAACTGTCAAGGCACCAGGTTATAGTCGTTGGAATGGAAACACAGGTCAACTTCTTCAACTTTTGGCCATACATGACCGCCTTCAAGGGGCCACGATCCTACATTCATATATATTCATCAAATTAGCTAGTGCTTGATTTCATAAAATTCGGCCTCCAAGACTGATGTATCTATGTCCCCATGTTTGAAGCCTCCATCAGATCACGTTCAAAATTTAACCTACTGGTAGTGCTTGACAACTTTTGGCCATCCAATTTGACAGCTTTCGCGGATTCACCCCCACCGGTAGGCCAATATATTTGAAGGGAGTCCTACCAATTCAACATTTAAGAAATCCTGACACCATCGCCAATAACTCATCTGAAACATTTTCCCCCATCAAACAACTTTTCCAAAAATTAACCTTTAAACCAGAGGCCTTGAAGATCCAAAGATTGTCCACCGTAGCTTCCCCTATCAATAAAATGCCATCCGCATATTGTAACATGGACATCGGCACCCCTTCTGACCTTACCAAAAAAGGTCTAAGGCGATTAAGCTCTACCACTGTCCTCAATAGACCACCCAACCGTTCCGTTACTAAAAGAAAAATAAGAGGTGCAAGGGAATCCCCTTGCTTGAGACCTCAATTAATCTTTATTACCTCTGTCGGGTTTAAAGGTTACGTTTTCCACATTGGTGTCAGACATGCTAGTGGGGATTATTGGTGACATCTTAAGCACTAATGATACAACACTAGGAGCCATAGTGGGATATTGACATAGTTGGCCAAGTAAGCCAAATTTTGAAGGCCCAAAAGAATTACAAGCAGCTGAATAACTCATTAAAAATTTCCAAACAACAAATACATTGTTCGTGTTCCCATGGATATAGAAGTGGTTATTGCTATCACTACTCTTCTTTTTACTTGTTCTATCAAGCACCAACACCTCATTCAACAGGGCAAAAAGGAAATTGATTGGAGCAACAAGCTTTTTAACAGGTAAAATGATAACAAAAGGCTCAACTGCAAATTTTTATGCATTGTGAAATATGAATCACCTTTAGTCAGCCTAGATGGATTCTGCAAGTTGAATGTCCTTGCCAACAATAGCTCTGCACAATGCACAAGAGAAACTGCAATATTTTTTGGACACTGGCCAAAACACTTCATGACTATTGTAACTCTTTGAAAATTGTCAATTCTCAAAACTATAAGATGTTTTATCCACCTGTCAACATCAACACACATTTCTTGATTATCAACAAGAAGCTATTGCATTAATGCAAGGAATAACTAGTTTGAGATTATCAACAATAGTCCAAGCTTTTACATTGTTGCAAGACATCAACACAAATTTCTTGATTTTGATTGACAACTGGAGTATCACTATTTCCATAAGAAACACACATCTCATCCAAATTAACATTTCATTTCACACTATATCCATTCCACTGTAAGCAGCTCAAGTCAGTCAACTTGGAAAACTTAAGTGTAAGAAATTCCTGCAAAACCACGAATATGTGACTGACATCGGGAGGTGGTGGAGGCCAGGCGAGATCCCACGTCACTTGGAATTCTCCTTGCTTCAATTGAAAACTAGGATCGGGCGGCTTCGGCGGCGGTGACAACATTAAGTAATTCTGAATGTCCACACCATTAGGTGGTAGGAAATGGTTTAACACTGCACCATCTGATGGTTTTGGTGGTGGTGACTGTGTTGGGACATTTTGTCGATCATAAGAAAGGCATGGTTGCATTAAGCCAGTGCCAGTTCTGGCACCAGCTTGAGCAAAATAACAAAATGATAACAAACTATTCTAGAATGTTATGAGTCACCACTTCCTTTCACTTTTTGGGTTTGACATGATTTGAGCCTCTATGATCATAACAGATTCTGATGTGTGGGTTGATATTGTTGATCATTCAAATAAGGTAACAAACAAGAGAGAGAGTGAAAGTGTGCAATTTTATAGCAAGAGATTAGGAAGTGTCAGTATTGAGTAGTATAGTGTGTGCGCTAGTGTTTGGGTAACAAACAATATTGAATTTGTTTTGTTTTTATTTGGGTGAGAGATGAAAAAAGAAAGTGTGTTTGTTGTGTTTGGTTTTGGGTGAACAACGAAAATGTCAGCTTTGCATCCCAATTTATCGGAACATGACATAGTTTTTTAATTATCAACGTACGTGGTTTTAGCTAATCAGTTATACTTATAATTTAAATTAAGTTTATAATTACCTTGATATGTTGTTTGTGCATTTATACATATGCAGCACACACCATTACTTTGTGTATCATTAAGCAATTCATATTGGAAATATACAAATTTATTCTCAAAACTTGTTTACGATGGGAAGTTGTTACTCCAAACCTACAGGAAGGACCCTTGTAAATAAGAAGAGTGAATTTACATCAAAAATAAAAGAGATTCAGAGTGAAAGTGCCCGAATCACTAAACCTTCTAAGAATGTCACAAGATGTCATAATGGTAGTTCTAGTGCTCCCAAAAATGATAACATGGTTATTATGACTATGGCCACTTCTGATGGAATTCAAGGGGGAGATTCTGGTGGTTGTAGCAAACACCATGATAGAGGACGTAGTGGAGGACATGGAGGCGGTGATGGAGGGTGCGGAGGTGGAGGGTATGGAGGGCACAGTGGCGGAGGACATGGAGGAGACAATGGGGGAGGGTGTGGAGGAGGTGGTGGTGGAGGTGGAGGTGGAGGTGGTTGTGGAGGCGGTGGAGGGTGTGGAGGAGTCAATATACAACCTTAGGGCTTGTTTGGTTCAACCGAGGAGAAGGTGAGGGATTTTTAAGGAGAGGAAGCGAGGTAAATGTAATTTATGTGACAAAATTATCCTCATTTTTTTTATTAAAATTTTAAATTATCTTTGTTGGAATATTAAAATTTTAGGTTTTTTTTTACAACAAAAAAAATTTAGATTTTCTACTCATTATTTTTATTTTTTTTGTTATGTATCCATTAGATTTAAGTTTTTTACTTATTTTGAGTTTATAAGGTTAAAAAAATAAAGGCTAAACTACATATTTAGTCCTTTACATTTATTTTAGATTTTAATTTGGTCCCTTACATTTAAAAAGTTTCAATTTGGTCACTTGCGTTATCAATGGACACGTGTCAACGTGTACAGGTGTCCACGTGTGCAAACCGTAAGCAAACTGTCTGCTGTGCAAAAACTGACAGAAGGGACCAAATTGAAACTTAAAATAAAACCAAATTGAAACTTTTTAAACGTAAGGGACCAAATTGAAACATAAAATAAACGTAAGGACCAAATGTATAGTTTAGCCAAAAATAAATTATTTTTTCGCTTTCCTCCCTCCCCTCGTTAAAAAGTTGAACCAAACATAAAAATTTAAAATATCACCCCCGCTCCCCTCCAAAACCTTCCAACCAAACACACCCTACTATTTGGTCCAATAAAGAGACAGATCAGCATCCATAGAATCTGTCTAGAAAGAGGCGGTCTGCCGCATCAAGAAGCACACATCTTCTTTTCGAGAATCTCTATAATGCATAAAAATAATTTGGTCATTATAAAGCTTAAAATACTACTATGTAGTATTATGAGTAATTTGTAACCTAAAAATAATGTATATGACTTATATATTTTTTAAAAGGCTAAAGAAAATTATATTAAAATGCACAATTGCACAAAGGGTCTGTTTATATTTGATTTATTTTTTAACTTATAAAAATAGCTTATGCAAATATATAAGTACATTTTTATGTTAATTTATAAGTTGTCATTAACAAAAATTGTATTTTTATAGGTTTTATTTTCAAGTAAACTACCTTAAAAAATTTATAATAATACATAAAAATTTATTTATTTTTCATAAGTTGTTTATGAAAATGTACAATCCAAACGGGCCCAAAATATGCTAAAAAGTATCAAATACAAGAAAATACTCTAAAAAAAAAGATAACTTGAATGGTTAAGATCAAACACTCATCCCTTTTTCCTATCTATCGTCACCAAAACAAAACTTTAATTTTACCAATCAAAGCTTCAATAGAAGCCACACTATTCTTGAATAAGCGAGCATTACACACTTTCTAATTGGACCAACAATTCACAATCTAAACCAAATTAAGTGATAAGCGGATATTGTTACTCATACGCTTGTAAGGGTAGCCATTTATTGGTCTCGATACTGTGAATATTGAATAATAAAATGATATAAATTGTTGTTTGTAAAAATAAAAATAAAAACTAGTATTTCGGTTATTAATGACCTAATCTAGTGGACTATATATTTGATCATGGATGTATATGTAGCTGTATATCTCAATGATACTCATACTTGTTGAGGGCAATTTTGCTCCATTTCCTAACACATTGTTTGGAACCAAGGAAAGTGGAAGGAAAGATACTTGAAGGATGGAAAGCACATATTCCAATATCCTTTCTCTCCTTTGGATGCAATCAAAGTATGAGAGGAAAGATAAAATTTAGGCATAAATATTATTTTTATTCCTGTATGTTCGCGAATTTTTTGTTTTAGTCAATGTATTTTTTTTTTTTGCAAATAAGTACTTGAATGTACAAAATTTATTGATTTTAGTCCCTAAAGTCAAAATCCGCAGGAAAATCTGCAGTTTTTGTGCATATTTTCCTTCATATTTTCCTGCGGATTATAACTTTATGGACTAAAATCAATAAATTTTGTACATCCAGGAACTTATTTGCAACAAAAAAATATACATGGACTAAAATAAAAAATCTGCGGACATACAGGGACCAAAAGATCATTTAAGCCTAAAATTTAACGTGGAGAGCTGGAAATGACCCGAGTTCGATACAAATTATTTTTTTAGCTCGAGTTTGGCTAGTTTAAAGTTCACGAACAGTTCGGTTCGACTCGTTATGTTCAACTTGTTAAGTCAAATAACATGATTTTAAAGTAAATTATTTTGGCAAAATTTCAAAATTTGATCTTTAACCTTTTAAACTATTTTTTTTTAAAGGAAAATGAAAATATTAAATTAAAATAAAAGTCATCTCAAATGTATAATGGAAAATGAAAATTCTTTTGAAAAAAAGAGTTTAAAGGAGTAATTTTTGGGGTAATAGCCGTACATAGAGAATTGAAAAGTTCATTGGTGTGTACGGTTAAAAAATTTGAATATATATATATATATATATATATATATATGAGTGTAAAAATCAATTCTAGAATCAGAAGCTACTATTTCTAGTTTTAAGTAAAATCAATTTTACTTTTGAGAAGTCAAACAAACCAGAATCAATTCTACATGTCCAGAACCAATTCTGGTTGTTCTAGAATTGAAACCAAATATACACAATTATTTTAATTATATTGGACAAATTAAAAAATGAAATGAATCTTGCATGGAATAAAAAAGTTACGAGTTTTTTATAAAATTGTTCTTCATTAATAATATGAAAAAGATAAATTGAAGAATTGCAAAAAAAAAACAATAAATAATTATGTATATGATAAAAAATAGCATCGATAACATAACAATATTAGTCTGAAGCCATACTTTCTCCGGTCACTATTATAAACAAAATAAATACTCTTTCGATCATTATTATAAGTAAAATAACATTTTTTATGGTCATTGAATAGTGAATGTATCTAGTCTATATTATAGACCAAATATATTGATTTTCAATGAATCTAAAAAGTGATTTTTTGCTTAAAATAGTAATTGGATGGAGTACTTTTTTAGACTCATTAAAAAATTAATGTATATGGTCTATAATATAGACTAAATCCATTGAATTTCCTATGAATATAAAAAATAGTTTTTAATAGAGAGATTACTCCCTCCGGCCACTATTATAAGCAAATTTAAATTTTTTTGTACATTAAAAAAGTGATGTATGTGATCCATATTATGAACCAAATAAATCACTTTTTCAATGTACCCAAAAAGTCAAATTTAGTGACGGAAGGGAGTATATGACAACTGACAAACAATGAACCAACCAATATTATCAGCCTAATTCAGTTTTCAACGGTTACGATTCTTTAAGGCAAGCAAGTAATAGTATCCATACGTATTTAACACAACACCTCAGTGCGTCGTCACATACGACTAGTTACAATGGCTTCAAGTGAAGGCGGCGACGGGAAACACAACCCTGCGTTTGACCCGGATTCGGATATTCCGGACAACCCGGAACACGAGTTTGCTGAATTCGGTGCGGGTTGTTTCTGGAGTGTGGAGCTAGCTTTTCAACGAGTTGTGGGAGTTGTGAAGACTGAAGTTGGATACACACAAGGTCATACACCAGATCCTAACTATAAATTAGTCTGCACCGGAACTACCAACCATGTCGAAGTTGTTCGGGTTCAATTTGATCCCAAAGTTTGTTCCTACACAAATCTCTTGACTCGGTTTTGGTCAAAACATGACCCTACTACCCTCAATCGCCAGGTAACTAACTTACTCCACTCATCTTTAATTTTCAAAACATGATCATAATCACAATATTTTACTATAATATTTTTGTAATTATTCATTTTACTACTAAGAATATTGTTTTGTTTCAACTGTAAATTTTGATAATATTATGTTTGGCTTCAATTATGGACCGGTCAGAATTGATCCTGTGCGTGTAGAATTGATTCTGACTTGTTTGGTTTCTCATAAGTAGAATTCACTTTTAACTTAAAATCAATTTTGGACATAATCAATTTTACAGAACTCACCGCAAAACCAAACATACACGAAATTGGTGACTTTCTTGTATGTTTTAAGTTTGTATTAATATTCGGATTAAAGTTATGTTGGAGTCCGACATTATCAAAGTTCATAGACGATTAGATGAATGTGTTTGGACACTCTTATTCTTTAAGTTCATTTTTGAAAATTTGATTAAAATCTATTTCACATAGTAGTATGATGATAGTGACTATTGAAGTTGTATTTGAGTTTCACATTATCAAAACTCTTGGGATGTGCAATGTATGCATGTGCTTGAACACGCTTATATTGGTAGTCATAGCAACACTTGATCTTATGGTTCATTATATATTTATGATTTATGAGATAATGGATTTGTCTAGATATTAAAACAAGAGAAAAATCTATATGCACAGACAATGTAAACTAATTTTACACTATCAATCAATATCAACCGTTTATTCCGCTAAATCACTCCACTACAATTGTATGACATGGAGAAATGTTTGATACCTATTGGATGTCAGTGTAAAATTAATTTGATCACAAACAAGTACATGGATTTGATTTCGAAGTTACACAGAAACTGTACTTTTATTTAAGCAAGTACTTTTATTTTATATACCGAAGATTGCCCAATTTTTAGTTAATTGCATATTTGTGGTGTACTTTTGTTAGATTTTTGTATTAAGTCTAATTTATCTTACAAAATTGATTTGTAAAGTGAGGTGCGTCTTTTTTTTTTTATAAATAGTAGTTGAGCCTTATTTTTAATCTATGTGAGATTTAGGCCTGTTTGAATGAGTTCTGGTTTTAGTTTTAAAATGTGTTTTATAAAAGTTTTTTAGAAAACTGTTTTTATGAAGAGAAAAGCAAAACTTCTTGAACCTGTTTTACTTTTTTAGTTTTAAAAACTGATAAACAGAACAATTTTTTAAAACACTTTTGTAAACTTGGATTACCAATAAAGTTTTTTAGTTTTTAATTTAAAAAAAAAAACTAAAAAAACTGTTTTTGAGAAGTGAATCAAACACACCTATATTATGTCATGTACTTGGTTTAGTTGAAAATTCACTTTATATATATGTATATTTATTGTCAGGGAGGTGATGTGGGTGCACAATATAGATCAGGAATATACTACTACAATGAAACACAGGCACGTTTAGCCCAGGAATCAAAAGAAGCTAAACAGTTGGAACATAAAAATAAGATTGTAACAGAAATACTCCCAGCAAAGAGATTTTATAGAGCAGAGGAATATCATCAGCAATATTTGGAGAAAGGTGGAGGCAATGGCCTCGGTCAGTCTGCAGAAAAGGGCTGCACCGATCCCATAAGGTGCTATGGTTGATCATGACTTGCTTCAACTTCATCCTATATTTATTGTGATTGCCAATAAGTGATCAGATTAGACACATTCTGCAATCTGGACTCCAAATTATGTTTGAACAATTGATATTTTAATTGATGTTTTTATCTTGTTGTGGTTAGGGTTAATGTTTGAAAATTTTATAAGTTATATAATCTATGCATGAAACTCTTGGTCACACATGAATTGTTTCTGTGGGATATAAAACATTGGCATCAAATCTAGATTTTAATATTACTAAGTAAACTGTCATTTTGGTTTTAAATCTGTCAAATGCAATCGTTAGAGTTCTTTAATTAACCAAAATTATATAAACATCTTCAAATGTTTCGCTCATTAGCCAATTTAATCTTCAAATGTGTTTTTTATTAGTTAGTTAGTTTGATTTTTAAATGTCTTCTATGTTCCTTTGTTTGGACTTTGGAATTGATTAATTCAATGGAAGTTGGATGAAATATAGAAAGAGGGGGATGGTTTATATAGGGGAATGGGGAAGAAATCACAATAAAAAATGTGAGAAAGTTAAAGGTTTCTTAATGGGATCAACAATGGGTAACGACTGAGATGATATAACAGGAGATGTTTGTGTTGTTCAAGTATGGAAGCAAATGATTCAATGAGTGAAAGGGAAATTTGAGATATTTTTATGTTTGTATCTTTAGAAAAGGATACAAGAATTGATGACTGTGAAGCTGTGTCTGTGCTTGTGTGACATGGTTTTTGTTATTGTATGCTTCAAGAATCATCTTTGGTATGCTTTTGGATTATAACTTCTTTCTCAGGAATCTCTCACTCTATTGCTCCCTTACTGACTTGAGCATCAGAGTGACTGCAGACATCACCTTGACTCAGCTATGAAACATTGTTATCTAGTCCAGCTGAGTCACCGACCCTTCGAGTCTGTACAAATTCAACTATGAAACATTGTTTAGGCACGACGGATACTTGTGGATTTCTTAGAAACTCATTTGGTAGTTGGATTTAAGATTTCTCTTAGCACTGTGGGATTGCTACTAATATTGAGTTATTGTCAATTCTTCATATAGTTTGCCTTTCGCGTAGCAGCTTGTTATTAGAAATTTATTTTGGAATAGTGCGAATACTTCGCAACACTTTAATCACTATGTTGTGGGGAGGCTCAAATTGGGCATCATATGAATTGCGGTTGATTTCTGTTGCTCACTCTTTAAGCAAACTAATTAGTAAAATATAAAGCTTTTAGGAATCAATCTTTAAAAGTATCGATCTCCCTTTTGAGATTTTCCAAATTTTGATGGTAATGCTTTTCGTCTAATATTTTATTTATTTTTTGGTATAACGGCAAAAGCACATACTTCTCGTTTGATTTTTCATTGAATATCTTTATTTTTATTTGGCTTTTTTTCTTTTTTTTCCGTTATAAAATAATACAAGCTGAAATTTAAGTATACCATTTTAAAAATGTATTTCACTAAATTATGTGGATTTCACTTCAATTTTATTTTATTTTGAAACAGACAATCTTAAGTAATTAGTATTACTAGATACATTTTCATAATTATTTTTTTGGTAAATGATATTTTCATAATTTTTTATATGGGTGGGAAACGAAAATCTAACCTATTTATTACTCCATCCGTTACAATATATAAACAAAAATGCACTTTCTAGGTTCGTTATATAATTAGTGTATTTGGATAAAAAATTGTCCAAATACATTAATTATACAATGAACTTAGAAAGTGTATTTTACTTATATATTGTAACGGAGGGAGTACTATACTCACCCACTCATTCAATTCACCCATTAAATCATCATTACAATTCCGTTCACTTTGATTTAATATGAGCATATGAAATTCAATCTTTAAGGAAGCCGGTTTAAAAAACAACATTATAGAAAATGTTGCTACCAACCAAATAGAATAATAATGACTATGAAGCACGGATTTTGACACGGACACCGCCACATAATACAGTCACTCCGACACCACTAATGCAAAATATATAGAACATCGATACCGTTACATATTTATAAACTATTTAAATTGATAATCAAAATATATAGTACATGTGGATCTAAGTTAAACAAATTTTCATTTAAAAAATTTTAAGAGAATATATGATAGTACATTTGACCATTATTATATTTAGTCCTTACAAAGTTTTGTATCTTATAGTTAGGGACTAAGGAAGGGTTTGCCAAATTGCCATTGTGATTTTGTCCTGGAATGGAAGGGAATAAAGGGTATATGTTGAGCCAATGTGC
The DNA here is from genome assembly GCA_030408175.1 of Trifolium repens. Classification (NCBI taxonomy): domain Eukaryota; kingdom Viridiplantae; phylum Streptophyta; class Magnoliopsida; order Fabales; family Fabaceae; genus Trifolium; species Trifolium repens. Next base: position 22,311,604 of record CP125840.1, read on the forward strand.
TGGTTTTTGGTCTATTTATTTATCAGTACTACTAGTATTTACTAAGACATAAAAAAAAAGTTAAAACTAACAAGAAGCAATTAACAAGTAATGTTGAAAATTGAAGGTTGTTTTAATTGATTCTGCTTATGTGGAGTGGAATTTGTTTGTGCTAGGCGCGATTGGTACTTATTTGGTGTGTAGTGGCTGGGTGTCACACAATCATTTTTGTCAAATCCAAGCGTGGAAAACTTGCAGTTCCTTCTCCAATAATTAATATCACGGAATTCATGATCATACCCTTGTCTCCCTTGGATTTACTTCTAGTCCCACTTTTTCCGGATTTGCTTAGCATAATGACATCAACCACCTGCATTTTTGTTTTGTAACTAGTTGGAGTAATGCTATTTGGGGTGTCGCTGTATTAATGAATGAATTTGAATTAACTACAATTTAAGTTTGTTTATTAATTTGTGTAATTTTTTCTTTTTTCTTTTTTTCCATTATACCAAATGCACCACAAATATTGTACCTCATTTATAACAAAACTATTTTAAACCTTAATCTTTGTTGGAACAACCCTGCGTATCTTAATTTTAAAACACTGCAAAATAAGGTTTGTAATAAGAGTTTTAGATAGAAAATGTACGGTCCTCTTTATTTTGTAAAAATATTTTTCTATTTGTATTCTTTAAATTTAGTGTTAATTTTATTTGCTACAAGAAGATACTAAACTTTTGAAATGAACAATTGTGAACATACATTTACAAAACACAATAAAAATGCTAAATTATTACTATACCTTAATAGGTATTAACAAATACTCTACACTCATAGATGCCAAAAAAAAAAATACTCTACACTCATAGTCCAGTATGAAAACATGAAATGAGATATTTTTTGGACTAGAATGGCATTTTTTTTAAGGTGTTGAGGGAGAACACCCTATATAGAGGGGTGGTACCATTTGAAAGCATAGAAGTGTGTCCTTTACTAGGCGACATATATCCTTCAATGTCATGCTTGAAGGCTCTGTGATGCAGCTGGAGCATTATGATTCTTTGGGAATTAGAGGCTTCTATCAATTATACATATGATATGTAGCAACTCCAAATCAAAACTCTAACAAATCCTAACAAGTAACAAACTTCCACTTTCCACCATTGAAACAAATTCAGCTGCAAGGATAAGATTCTTGATTACAATAAATAAAAATATATCTTACACTTACATTCGTCTTTATTTTATTTGTGTCTTAATCCTCTAATTTTCTATCTTATGAAAAAAAATCTTAAAAATTAGAGTGTGTTTTAAATGATTGTTACTACTTTTATTTGTAACCTTTTGGTCGTTTGTCGGTATTCAGTTTAAGTGTGGTTGTGGGTGTCTAAGTTGTAGTCAAGGATTTATCCTCGTACACGAAAATCTTTCGGTGCTTAGTGGTGCCTCCCTTTTAGTGTGGTTGTGAGTGTTTTTGTTGAAGTTTTCTCCTAATTTTTTTGTCCTAGTGTCGATTTTCTTTTAGGTGTCTTATTTGTGGAGTAGATGTCGCTGCTTAGTAGACGTCTAAGGAGTTTTTTTTTGACAAAAAGACGTCTAAGGAGTTATTTCTTTATTTTCCTTATCTTTTGTACTCATCTTCGACTTTCCTTTTGGAGAGTCCGTTTTAATAAAATTTTAATTATCGGAAAAAGAAAGATAAGTTAGACCAAACATATTTTCAGTAAGTTTTTTTTATAGAAAAAAGTTGTTTAAGTTTTATGAGTAAAATATATAGATAAAAGATTTTTAAAGCTAAAAAAACAATAATTACCAAACAACTTTAACTTTTTTCTAAAAGTTATTATTTTCACTTTTAACGTTCAAATATCTTCTAAATCTTAAAAGGGTGACCAAATATATACTCCCTCCGGCCTTAATTACAAGCAAATTTCACTTTTTAAATTCATTTAATTATCAATTTATTTAGACTAAATTAAGACTAAACACATTAGTTATCCAATAAATCTAAAAAGTGAAATTTACTTAAAACCGGAAAAAGTACCTTAGAGTTCCTCAATTTAAAAGTATCTTCAAATAAATCGCGTGCACTCAATCTCACGAGCTAAATCCATGAAATCTAGCGATAATCTAGGGACAGAGAATTAGCTTTTCCTCAATTAGTGTCTTATTATAGGCGTCCCTTTCTTAATTTTAGATTCCCACTAGCTAATGACTAAAGTCGAATTAGCACTATAGTATATAAACAGTAGTAATAATGTTTTTTCTTTATATGTGCATTGCAAACTAATCTATCACATAAATTAAATGCTTAACAGCAGGCAAGCATGGTGGAAGAGATGAAATCAAATATCCTATGATTATAATCTATAACATGTATACAAAAATCCATGGTTTGTTAATTATTGATTTTTTTTGACAAATCGTTAATTGTCGGTGTCATTAGTGCATATATTTCTTACTTAGGACCAGACTTTGCCAATGTAATTAATATATGCAGTAACTTAGAATTTTCAATCTACCCATCAATTTTAAATCAGATAGTCTTGATTGAAAATTGTATTTTTTGAATAAAATAGTTTCAACTCCCCGCTATCGCAATAGTTTCAACTGTTAGGGAATGCTTTAATAATATTAACCATTTAAAAAAAAACTGTTAAATTATAACTAATATGTATTATTGTGGTCTACTGCGACAGCGGGGATCTGAATCCATGTTTTCATTGTGACAATAGTCATTTTTTTCCTCTTCAACTGTCCATGCATCTATGTTAAAAAAATACCTTGACATTGTAAGTATTGAACTATTGATTGAAGAAAAAATGCACACTTGAGAAAGATTTTGGTCATTTGACAAAACCGGTAGAATTGTACATATTTAGGTCGATTAAATACTTGAAATCTGTCCTTAACGATCGAGTAAAAAACCATAACCTTTTTGTGAAAAATTTGAAGAATACCACTTTCAAGTTATGAATTTTTGTTTGACGAAATAAATTTTTTATTTTGAAATTTGCTCATTTGATATTTTTTTGACTTTTGTTTTTACAGGAATGTTTTAACTTTTGAATGTTGGATCAAATCAAATAAATAACCGAATTTGTAATATTTTATGATTCGATTTAAAAAATATGACATAAAAGAGTATTTGGAGTTTCAGGATTCAAATTATATAAATTGAGATAAACCAATAATTTATAGAATTAAAATTATTTAATTACAAAAAATTTAATAAAAAATTTTACATATGGTTTTTTCTCTCTAAACAAATAAATATTCAAGTATTATATGATATCATCAATGCATAATCAAGACTCATTATATTAAGCAGAATCCTTTTGGATTAAAAAAGATATGGGCTTCAAACTAAACAAACAGAAAATATGATCTGGGCCCATATAAACCAATAAGTCAATAATTTCCACAAAGAAAATTATTTTTACTTGCCCTAGAGATTACTCGCGCGTCCTACACATTTCTCATTTTACTCTTCCGTTACTTAAGTAGTGGACATTATAAAAATGAGAAATTATAAAAAATGTTGTCCGCTACTTAAGTAGCGGATATTATAATAATATAGTGTTTTTGGGGTATCCGCTATTTAAGTAGCGGACATGGATATTTTGGTAAAATTGTAGAGCGTGCGAGAAAAAATATAGAGTGGCAAAATGACATTTCTTCCACAAAATGTCAATCCACCACTGTGCATTTCAATCCAGATCAAAGTATGATGAATTTTGGGCGAAAAGAGTTTATTGCAAAAAAAATCTTATTTTTTATAATTATTTCAAAGAATTTCTATTTACATATTATTTTCAGAATATAACGCAATATTAATAAATATTTTGTCAATAATATTCATAAATGCTTTGTATGATATTATATATAGCGAAGGCTTTTGTCGCGAACTTCGTGAAAATTAAAAACGCTGTTAAAAACAAAAGGGAACCGTAATTTAACACTGCAAAGAATTGAAAATCAACAACAAAACAGCATCATCCACACTCCTACAAATACAAATTTTGAGCTGGATTTGTTGAACACCTTAAAAATATTAAACAAAATTAGAGTGATAACCATCAATTTCTTGGCAACTTAGAAACTTTTATTTTCTTAAGGTTCTTCATGTCTTCCATGGCAACCAATTTCTCACTACCCTAAAATGCAGAGACCAACGCAAATTCACTTTCAAAAACCCATTTTGGAATTTCTCATGTCCCAACAACCATCATGGTACATGAGTTTGAGAGAAAATAAATGGAAGAGAGAGAAACAGAACCAATCAAGAAGTCAAGAAGCTTGGGAGAAGAACATTAGAAAGTTGCACAGAGAAAAAGGGTGTGTTGTTGTGTGAGGGTTGAAGATTGAAGAAGAAAGGAGGATGAGAGAGAAGAGAGAAGAGATAAGAGATAGAGTTTTTATTTTTAAGTAAAAAAAAGAAAAAGAAATCAGGTTAATCAAGTAAATAATGCAAGTGGGTACCACTATACAACTAGTACCAGCGTATTCGTGAGGTTTTCGTGATACTATTTTCGCTACAAGAAGCATTTTCCAAGAAAAATTTACACAATAAACAGAAGAATCCATAAAAATAGGGAATTTGACCAATAAAAAATGGTTTAGCATATATGAGAGAGAGAGTGGTTATGATTTGTAAGTGTTAAATGATGCCACATATGATTCTTCTCTTTCTTGCTCAAAATATTTCTTACTAAATAACATTTTCCATGGCACAATACGTGCAGTCTGAGTTGCCGCGCCGCGAAAAATACTTGAGTGTACTTATGCTCGAAATGACTACAGAGTCGCCACCGGAGTTTTATTATTAAAAGGGAAACATCGATAAAACTCTTGAAGACCATTTTCGGGTTCAAAAGTTAATTATGCAAGGGGAAGATATTAACACCCCTTACATCCGTTGTACTCAACGGGAACCTCCTAATTAGTTAAGGGTTTGGAGAAGTTTAATTTAAAAATGTTTGCTGCTTTTATAGTTAAAATATTTTATAAAGGAAAAAATTAGTTTTTTTATTAATGTGCTTGACAATACGTTGAGTTTTGCTCCTACGTATTCTCCAGTGCGATGGGAAACTCAAAGCTACGTAGTCCTGGGTAAAAAATGTTTGTGGTGGGTTGGTGAGAACGATGTTTACGTCGCATTCTATTATTTAAACGTTGTCTGTATGCTCGCACAATGGAGTCTTGAGCATTTGCATTACGGTAGAATGGATAAACAATTGTTTGTTTATAAAAAGAAATTAATTTTACTTTAATTCCCAATTTCAAAAAATTGGGTTTGGTGTGTTGAATTTGTTTTTAGGTATAGAAGCCGAATAATCGTTTAGAAAAAGTGTATGCTCAATCCTCGATTATTTGAGAGACGAACGAATATACATTCGTCCATTTCTTTTTTAATCCAAGTTTATTTATTGATAATTCATCGCGAAAGACGAATAATCGTTTAGAAAAAGTGTACGCTAAGTCCTCGACTATTCAAGAGACGGACGAATGCACATTCAACCATCTCTTTTTTAGTCCACATTTATTTTTGTTAAAGAAGAGTGTTTTTTTTATACTTCAAATAAATCCATAAAAAAAAAATTATTTATTTTTTTCGAGAAAGATGGTTAAAAACAAAATTTGCATAAGGTTCAACATCACGATTGCACAAATTCCAACCAAGATAAAAAATAGACCGACTCAAATAGACTCAAGGTATGTTTGGTAAAATTAAACTATAAGTTAGTTTATAGTTGAAAAGCTAGCTGATTGAAATTAAAGTGTTGGTAAAATTAGTTTTTAAAGTGGTTGATAAATCTAAAATGACATAAAAGGACATATATAGTTATAAGCTAAAATGCAACTTAAAATAACATCTCAAAAATACTGAACTTTAAAAATAAGGTAACAATTTAAATAAATAAAAAGCACACCATAATAAAAAATACTTTTTCATTTAAAACTTATCTCTCAAACCTTTCCTCTTGCGAATATCAGTAACAAACGTTGCAGCTTGTGAGCCAGCCTCCAATGGGTCCGATGACCCGGCCCAACCCCATAGGAGTGCAGGGTGAGTGACAAGATCGAGCTTCAAAATTTTGAGGATCTCGGCTCAAAATTTTGAGGTTCTACAATGATAATTATATATTATTAATATTTATAAAATATCAAAAGTACTTAATAGATTAATTTTGAGGCACTATAATAATTATTATATATTACCAATGTTCATAAAATATCATGTATTTGATAAAAAAAAAATTCTAATCAAGTAAAAAAATAATAATTTAAATAGAGAATAATTCTTTTCAATTTTTTTAGGCTTAATTCATAATTTGGTCCCTTATGTTTATTTTAGCTCTCAATTTGGTCCCTTATGTTTTAAAACGCTCACGTTAGTCCCTTATGTTTTGAACGTTACCATCAATTGGTCTCTTCCGTCAAAAATTTTTTTTAACGCCGTTATATTTTGACATGTGGCTAACGGAAACGCCACGTGGACAGACACATGGAAATTTTAACACATAATTCATAATTTGGTTCCTTATGTTTATTTTAGCTCTCAATTTGGTCCCTTATGTTTTAAAAGGTCCACGTTAGTCCCTTATGTTTTGAACGTTACCATTAAGTGGTCCCTTCCGTCAATTTTTTTTTAACGCCGTTATTTTTTGACACGTGGCTAACGGAAACACCATTTTGACAACACTTGGACTTTTTTTATGAGTTTTCCCAGTCACACTGCATATTAGTAATTGGATTTTAAAAAAATTAAAAAACTAAATTAACATATAATAAATATTCAGAATTGGAGGAGAACGAAAATTAGGGTTTCATTCTCTAGTACAATCTCATTACAACTTAAAGTAATATCATGGTGCTAATATTGACCAAATCATTGCAACCCTAATTTAGTTCAAGTGTCACTAGGTAAAAAAGTACAAGTGTTGTCCAAATGACGTTTTCGTTAACCACGTGTCAAAAAATAACGGCGTTAAAAAAAATTGACGGAAGGGACCAATTAATGGGAAAATTCAAAACATAAGGGATTAACGTGAACCTTTTAAAACATAAGGGACCAAATTGAGCGCTAAAATAAACATAAGGGACCAAATTATGAATTATGTGTTAAAATTTCCATGTGTTTGTCCACGTGGCGTTTCCGTTAGCCACGTGTCAACAAATAACGGCGTTAAAAAAAAATTGACGGAAGGGACTAATTGATGGTAACGTTCAAAACATAAGGGACTAACGTGAGCGTTTTAAAACATAAGGGACCAAATTGAGAGCTAAAATAAACATAAGGGACCAAATTATAAATTAAGCCATTTTTTTAACATTTTTTATTAAATGTCCATTTTTAATATTTAAACCGGACCTCCAAATAGTCAGGACCGGTCCTGCCCTGCCGATGACATCATGTCCCAATGATCAAACACACATTAAGGGTGTAGTTCTTCTGAGATTGGCTGCATCATAAGGCTAAAACAACTTGGTCAGAGTGACTTAACTGAAGCACCAATGCTAAAGTAATCAAGTCTAAACCACTTGTGCATATTGAAGATGTGCAGATGCAACATGTTGAACAAGATGTCCTAGACATCTTGTCACTGGGTTCAAAGCATGTTAAGGTAACATGTCGAACAAGATGTCCTAAGACATGTGGGTAGGACATCTTGACCCAGTTCAGCTTAAAAGATAAAGCTTATCCATTAAGCACGCGTGTTTGTTCAAATTTGAATATGGCGCGAATCTTTAAGTAACAAGTGTTAGATACGATTGGATTCGTATTTAATTTGTGGATAAAGATTAATTTCTTTATCTTATGGAGTTTGTTTTAAAACAAGTTTGTTTTAAAACTAATTCTTATTGTAGTGCATCTGAAAGACTGAAGATGATCTGAATATTTGCACGCCTATATAAAGAACTCAACATAGAGCTTAAAACTCAACCCACAAGAACTGAAGATTATGAGTTCAAAGCTTTATACCTACTGTGCAAAGCATTAGTGGCTCTTAGTACTGTTCTTAATACTTTGCAGCTTTGTGTCGTTGAATGTTGTCATTCAACTAAGTCTTTAAACTTTGAAGTTTAAAATTGTCGTCACTTGGGATTAGTGATTAGAGGGAGTTGGGTAGGTTCTCATATTCAGGGGGAGTTAGCCCTTGAGTAGAAGATTACTAGGATTAAGAAAAGGCATACGTGCCAATATGGTTTTGGTATGGTTGTAAGACTAACTATTGATTCGGATTAGTAGTGTTCACTTCCTGGATTGGTATCCTCCAGAGTAGGGTTGTTTAGCGCCGAACTGGGTTAACAAATTACTGGTATTCTTTATTGCTTTTATTTACTTCAGTACTGCAATAAACTTGTAATCCTCATAACCAGTTGTCGAACCAGTTGTCTAAGACATCTGGACTATAGACACATTGTCCTAGACATTGTGTACGACATCTGTCCTGCTTAAGAACAGAATTTCAGAGGGAAAGTATGTCCTGATGTTGCAATTTTCGGTTCTCTCTGTTCTTGCTGTATGAAATTTTTCTCTCTTTTTTTGTGGTTTATGGTGGTTATGGATAGTTGATAGGAGACAGCGATGTTGATTTGGGAAAATTGGAAAAAATAATAAGGACCATTATGGGATTCAAACCTGCAACCTTGCACTTGTGAGTGTAGCTTTGCTCCATTTTCTAAGGCTCTTTTTATTCCTTTTCCCTTCACAAATTAATGACATGTGGCATGTTTGTTTTCAAGGGTTGAGATTAAATTGTTTAATACTAAATATTTTTTTAATAATAAAAACAAAACAGAGAAACTGTCTTTCTCTTCCTCGCATCGTGCAACAATTATCTTCCAATCATTGTCGCTGCCAACACCGTCCCTTTTTCTTTGCCCGGCGCCCAGACCCTCTTCCTCTCCGGTTTGTCTCTCTGTTCTTGCTCTTTTCTATTTAAACCCAATTAAAAACTGAATCAATGAATACTTATAAACCCAAATTCAAATCTGAGTAAAAATTGCGTTTAAGAGAGTGAAAAAGGGGCTTTAAAACAAAAATCGCTGATGATGGGAAAGGTGGAGGGAACAGAGGCGATTGGAAGAACGGAGAGGACGGCGGCGAAAGAGAAATAAGAGAAACACTGCTTCTGTTGTATCAACGACGAGGGAAGAGGGAGAAACCACTGTTGTTGTATCAAAACGACGAGAAAAGTGACACGCTTCACTATTCTAATCGTTTATTTCTTTCAATTTCTCAATTAATTTCTCGATTTTTATGTTATGAATCGCAGATCAGTTCTTGAAGAAGATGAAACTATCCACATATAGAGGAGGAGACACAGCTTCACTAATTTTCCAACCTTTTAATCTCAGCCTTTGATTTTATATTTGCCACATGTCTTTAATCTATAAAGGGAAAAGGAATAAAAGGCTCTTTAGGAAATGGAGCAAAGTAGAACTCTGCACTTGTAAGTGTTTCACAATCGAACGAGCTAACTTGTAAGTGTATTTGATTGATCTCTACCGCATCGGTGTTGACTGTTAGTTCTTTTTCTATCAGTGTTCATCAACTTTCGACCCAATAAGCTGCTTTTTGGATTCTGATGGGCTGAACTTTTTTATTCGAGTTCGGAAGTTGGTGTCTATTGGCATCTCTTTGGGTTGTATTGGGGTCTTTTCTGGTAGTCATTGGTTGATGTCTTGTAAGGGGTGGAAATGGGTGATGTTTTGATGTATTTTTTAATTGGTTAAAGTGTTTTCATCGTTTTGTCTTTCGTTGTATGATCCAACAATTCCTTTTACTTATTGTTTAAGAAATTTTCCATTAATAAAATTTTGCCGATTAAAAAAAAATGTGACACAAACCAATATAATAATAAATAAGACAAAATTTAAGTCTCGATATTCGTATCGGAAAAGTATCGGTTAAATCTCGATACGTACTCTAAACAACTTTTTAAGTCCCGATACTCTAAAAAAGGTGAAATATCGTGTCCGATACGTACTCGATACCGATACTCGTCCGATACGTCCCGATACTCGTATAGGAAAAGTATCGGTTAAATCTTTATTTTTAAATAAAATAATAATATTTGATACGTCCCGATACTCGTATTGGAAATGTATCGGTTAAATCTTTATTTTTAAATAAAAAAATAATATTCGATACAATCCATGTTTTCTAGTGAATGTCAAAGTATTATGTTGTTACACGGATAACTAACTATGTCTTTTTTTGGATAGTCCTGGTGATATTTTTTGGGATAATACTAATGATGTCCTTTTTGTATAATATTTAACTTAAGATGTATAATTTAAGATATACTGGTGATTATCATTAGGATTTTTTTTGTCTTTGTCACTATTCTGAAGTCACTATGGTGTCCTATTATATAAAAGGTTGTTAAGCATTTGAGCTTGTCCCAAAATTCTGGTATAAGAATGAATGTTTTTTGCTTTTAATTGGTCAGCTGCATGAGTTATATAATTGTCTGCTATTGCTACAAGATGGGCTTGTTGAAAATGCTTGATGTCATGACTATTATGTGTCTTTTGTGTTATTATGTGTCTTTAGTTAAAATTGAGGGGTTTTTGTATATTGAGCCTCAAACTGTTTTGCACTTGTGGAAGCTTATTAACTTGTTTGTACTCCTTGTACAATGAACTATTGGTGTTTATAATAATAATAATAATAATAATAATAATTTTGTCTTAAAAAAAAGTTATCATTATTAATATTATTGATCTTAGTCATGTTTATATATTGAGCATATATATAGGGAATGGATCAAATTACACCGGTGTAACATTTGAGTAATGTTACACCGCTCAATAACACTTTAACGAATTCAAATTTTACAAAATTCACTGTTGGATTGAAAGTTTATATCGCATAGATCATCTATGTTAACCTTTACAAAAATCTAAAATCATTTGACATGTTTTTGAAACACATAAAGATTAACGGTATTTAATAAAAACACATAAACCGTTAATTTTGATGTGTCTCAATAACATATCAAACGATTTTAGATTTTTGCAAAACTCAACATAGGTGATTTATATTGTATAACTTTCAATCCAACGGTGGATTTTGTAAAATTTGAATTCGTTAAAGCGTTATTGAGCGGTGTGACATTACTCAAATATTACACCGGTGTAATTTGATCCCCCCACACACACAGACAAACACACACACACACACACACACACACACATATATATATATATATATATATATATATAAGCATTGCTATTTAGTAAGAATTATTTTAGAGAAGATTGCAAGAATAACACATGGTATTATCTTATAGGATGATGTAATTTTAATCTCCTCTTTTATTGGAAATCATGGGGGTAGTTGATGTAAACAAAAGTGGAGATTTATTCTTGCAATTCTTCTCCATAGATTTTCTTACTAAATAACATTTTTCTATATATATATATATATATGTATGTCATTTTAAATTTAATTTTTAAATAACGTATCGCGGCAGTATCGGACAGGAATTTTAAAAAATTTCCCATATCGATATCGTATCGTATCAGTATCGTGTCACGTATAGGAGCTTCATAGTGGATAGTTGATAGGAGATGACGATGTTGATTTGGGAAAATTGGGAAAAAAAAAATAAGGACCGCTATGGGATTCAAATCTGCAACCTTGCACTTGTAAGTGTTTCACAATCGAATGAGCTAACTCATATATTTAAAAGGAAATGTGACACAAACCTATATAATAATAAATGAGACAAAATTTAAGGTACGATAATTACCTTTCTTCCGAGAATATGACTGACGACTGTCTTCAGATACTTGTAATGTATGTCATCGCGCTAATATAGAAAGGGCGAATGTATGAAGTGATTGAATCGTACTTTGACACGAAAGTCTTTGCGTCAGAACATCCCAAAAAATGGAGAGGAAATGGATATAGCAAGTGTGTTGGGGATGGGGCGACTTCTAATTTCCCAGCATAAATTAATTTTCAATAAAATTGGTGAGTATCATTAATAAAATGGTTAAATAAAATGAGAAAAAGGAATATGCACTGACAGTATAAAATAATTTTACACTATCAATCAATAATAACTATATTTTTCCACATCATTCAACTAAACCCCAATAGTTTATAGGCTTAATCTTCATTTTCGTCCTTGTAAGTTCATAAGTTTTTGGTTGTAGTCCCTGTATCTTTTTTTGTTGCAAATTAGTCACTGTATGTTCAAATCTTTTGGTTTTAGTCCCTTAAAACTAAAATCCGCAGGAAAATCCACATGAAACCAGCAAATTTTCTTGCAGATTTTAGCTATAGGGACTAAAATAAAAAAGATTTGCACATGCAGAGACTAATTTGCAACAAAAAAAGATACAGGGACTAAAACAAAAAAATTATAAACTTACAGGGACGAAAATAATATTTAAGCTTAGTTTATATGATACGACAATCGATAGTTTTTTATTAGATAACCATATAAAACTATTTTATACCGTCAGTACATCACCATTAGGGTCCGTTTGGTTCGAAGTTTTTAGAGGGGAGGGGAGGGGAGGTGAGGGAATATTTTAAATTTTTATATTTGGTTCAATTTTTTAACGAGGGGAGGGGAGGGAAGGGGAGAAGTAATTTACTTTTTTACTCTTAACCTTGTAAACTCAAAATAAGGATTAAATTATAATGGATATATTACATCAAATTTTTTTTTAATGGATATATAACAAAAAAAAATCTAATGAGTAGAAAACCTAAATTTTTTTTGTTGTAAAAAAATATAAAACCTAGAATTTTAATATTCCAACAAGGATAATTTTGAATTTTAATAAAAAAATGAGGGTAATTTTGTCAACATAATAAATTATGTTTTACCTCGCCTCCCCTCCTTAAAAATCCCTCCTCTCACCTCCCATCCCCTCCCCTCTTTCTCAATTGAACCAAACAGACCCTTAAACTCAAATAAAATTATCGGTAAAACTAAAACCTAATTAACTATCCTTTCGAAGCACTTGCAGAATTGTATGAGTAAGTTTAACATTAATCTAATTTTATTTTATTTACAAATTCACTTTAGTCTAATCAAATGTGTCTACATCTCAAATATATGCATGTGTACCTCTATATAACCAAATATTATTTCAATTCCTTGTTAAAAAGGTCACATGGTTTCACTGTATCTATCCCAATACTTTATCTTTTTATTTTTTATTATTATATTTGTTTTGTCTGCTTTAAATTTTAATCCCCTTCACATCATTTAGAGCCTCGCTTAACGGCTAAAACTACCAAATAAATTAGTAACCCGTGAAACCAGAAATCAGGAAGCATTTGGGCCCCATATGATTAGTTTAATCACGCTATTTAGCCCACCTTATAATCGCTCTCTTATATATACACCCCTCTTACTTACACTACTCCTCACCTCTCTCCATATAGTCCTTTCTTTGTACTCTTTCACCCATTTTCTCTACCTCCCCATCCCAACATGACAAACACACTTTTCACTTTGGTTTTATTTCTCTTCTCTCTTTTCTTGCCTACTCTCATTTCCTCTTCACCTCTTCAAAACCCTGAATTGGTGGTCCAAGAAGTTAACAGGTAATTTATTCATAAACACACATTCTATCCACCACCTAATTACATCCATGCATATAATGCTACACACACACACACTTACATTTGGTGTGCATTTTCAATAGAACCCCAGCCACTATTATAAGTAAAAAATTAATTTTTAGATTTATTGGAAAAATGATATATTTGGTTCATAATATATACCACATACATATATTTTTGAGTAAAAATAAAATGTAATTTTTTGCTTATAATAATGATTCGTGCTGCGTTATTGCAATTCACCTTTATGAGGAAATATGAAATTAGGATCATTCATTGTAACTTTTTAGTTCATGTAATGAAAGGATTGGCAACATATTCCAAATTACTTCCATTATATATTAAATTTAACTACATATGCACTATAATTGTAAAAGGTATACAATCATATCTTACTTCCATACTTCATTGTAATGTACTAATGTTCACTAAAAAAATGAAGTGTTTTTTTAGAGCATATATAGACTAAAAAAAAAAAAAAATCTTATTTTACTATTTAAATGTTACAAAAGTCAAAATTAGTGACTAATTTTTTTAATAGTGATTATTTCTTATTACCTAAGAAATTTTATTAGTAGTGTTAGCATTCACCTATATGTTTTTTATTGCAGGAAAATCAATGCCTCGGTAGCAAGAAGGAATTTAGGATACCTGTCTTGTGGGAGTGGAAATCCGATTGACGATTGTTGGAGGTGCGACTCGAATTGGGAGAAGAATAGACAAAGGCTAGCAGATTGTGCAATTGGGTTCGGGAAGAACGCCATTGGTGGAAAAAACGGTAAAATCTACATTGTAAACGATGCCAATGATGACAATCCGGTGAACCCAAAGCCTGGAACACTCCGCCACGCTGTGATCCAAGTGGAACCATTATGGATAATCTTCGCGAGAGACATGGTGATCAAGTTAAAAGAAGAATTAATCATGAATTCTTTCAAAACAATTGACGGTAGAGGCGCGAGTGTGCACATTGCTGGTGGTCCATGCATTACCATACAATATGTCACCAATATTATCATCCATGGAATAAATATACATGATTGTAAACAAGGTGGGAATGCTATGGTAAGGGACTCCCCGCGACATTTCGGGTGGAGGACTATATCGGACGGTGATGGTGTGTCAATTTTTGGTGGAAGTCATGTTTGGGTTGATCATTGTTCTTTGTCTAATTGTAAAGATGGTTTGATTGATGCTATTCATGGATCCACGGCTATAACAATCTCTAACAATTACATGACACACCATGATAAAGTCATGTTGTTGGGTCATAGTGATTCTTATACTCAAGATAAGAATATGCAAGTCACAATTGCTTTTAACCACTTTGGTGAAGGTCTTGTTCAAAGGATGCCAAGGTAATTAAAATTGATTTTATTCATTAAACTCCTCAAAATAATAACATTTCATTTCATAAGGGAAAGTGAAAATGACAAAAGAGAAGTTTTGAATGAGAGTAATTTTGTTAAAATCCAAAGTGCAAATTTAGTAATCAATTGATATGACCAAAGTGCAAATTTAGTAATCAAGTGATACTTAAATAGTTAATGAGTTTTAATTAAAGACAAATTATTTAGAAGAATTTGAATTTGAATCCAATTTAAAATAATATTGAGCAAATCACAAATCGTTAGTTGGTTCAGTGGTGATTGGTGCTGAATTTGGTAGAGATGACCACGTTTTGATCCCCGCAACTACGATCGAAAGGAGACTGAAACCACTTGATATCAGAACTGACCAGAGAACCAGATTAAACAGGTGGTAAAAGAAAACAAATTTATCAAATCTATTTACGGACTACAAATTTAAACCTAAAATAAGTGTAGTTTTAGTGGCGTGGCAAAGCAAACACGAGTCTAATTCAAAGATACACAAAATCTATGTGGGGCTAATTATATACTACCTCCGTCCCATTTTATTAGAGTTTTTTTGATTAAATGACACTATTCACTTATCATGCTTTGACCATACTTTTTTAATAATATATAGATATAAATATAAGCATATAAGATCTTGTTTGATTTGTTTTGATGAGTATTTTCAAAATATCCAATTTTTATAATTTTTACTAATAGAGAATTAAAGATATTAGTGATCAAAATTGTGCATCGGCATACGTGCAGTAGTCAAACTAGTTCTAATATTTTGGGACAGAGGTAGTAACTTTTTGTCAATTCTCTTGATTAATTATCTATTAGTTTGTAGGACCAATATTATTGCCTAAGTTAATTTGAAAAAGTATTTGTGAAATTTACAGGTGTAGGCTTGGATATTTCCATGTAGTGAACAATGATTACACTCACTGGGAAATGTATGCTATTGGAGGAAGTGCTAATCCAACCATCAACAGTCAAGGAAACAGATTTGTTGCTCCTGATAACAGATTCAGCAAAGAGGTAAAAATAATTTAACTAATCAAAATTAATTAATCAGTAGCACTATCACAACACTTCTGATAAAAGGCATGTCAGGTGTCTGACCTCGATCAATTAATTCATTTTTCTAAATTTTTATCAATGTCAACGTGTGTAATTGTCAGTGTCAAGCGTGTATTAATTGTTTTAAGACATATGCAGGTGACAAAGTATGAAGATGCAGCTGAGAGTAAATGGAAGCATTGGAATTGGAGATCAGAAGGAGACTTAATGGTAAATGGTGCATTTTTTACTGCATCAGGTGGTGGAGCTTCATCTAGCTATGCAAGAGCTTCAAGCTTAAGTGCAAGACCATCTTCCCTTGTCGGTTCCATAACAATAGCAGCTGGTACACTTAATTGTAAGAAAGGCTCTCCTTGCTAGCTACCTACTGAGATAATTAAGGACCCTTCAAGCTACCAATATTGCAAAAGGAGGAGAGGCTCTATTAATATTAATTGGGACAAAAAGTAATATATATATATATGGTCAATCTCTACCTTTGGATTTACTTTTCCTCCTCATCTCATTTTTTTTCCTTTTTTTTAATTATATATTTTTTAGATTTTTTTTGTTGTTGTTTGTCTTTTTTTTTTTTCTTTATTTGCTCATGATTACAACCACCACTTGTTACTCTTAAAAACAGATCAAATCAAGAGAAAAACAAGTGTAGAAGTGTTGATATGTATTTTTTATTTTTGTAATATAATATATAAAAATTACATATAAGCTTGTTCTTTTATTTTCTTTTCATTCAATTATTGTTGAGTAAATTATTAATCCGCCTACTAAAATTGTAAAGGCCCAACACTAATACTCCTGAATTTTGCAAATAGACAAAAAAATAAAAACTCCGGTTTTAAATAATAACATTGAGAAAAGGATAAAGTTAAATTTGAAACAAAATAGAAGTTGATTAAGAGTTAAGATGTAAAACTTGAGAAAAATTGAGAAAAGAAAATTGGAGAGATCCATTCTCTTGAACAATATATTACTTTATTCGAAAAATAACTCAGCTTAAGTAGTTAGGAAATATTTTATTGTTATTGATTATACTATGATCTTTTTATATTAATCACAGGGATGCTTATTTTTTTTTTATATTATTTGCAATTTAAATCAGGGATAATTTTATTAAAAAAAATTGCATTTTTATTTATTTAAAAGGGCCACATTTTTTATTTGCATATGACCTCTGAAAACTCGGGATCGGCCTGCCTCGAACCAAATAAAGTAATGACACGTACCTACACAATCATGGGAAATTCCAATCAAAACAAGAAAATCATCGAATCCCATCAATCTTGTTCATACTAGTGTTATAGAGCATTGATGAGGCTCAACTTCCCTTGTAACTATTAGTAACTAACAGTACAAAAGAAAGGTATGATCCTGGTAGAATGCCATTTGGAAACTACTTATCATTTTGTATATGTAAAAAAAAAAAATTAGTAATTTTCAAATGATATTCTATCCGGATTGTAGAGTTCAAACTAACAATTTTAACATTTTTATCAGTTAACTCTCTCTCTAACAAAAAAACGCTATCTACCGCTTCCAAGTCCCTACAAGAACCGGAAGCTATTCCACTAAAAAAGTAAATTTTGGCTTTTTCCTGGTGCTCTGCTAGGGTTTGCTTTTTCTTCTCTTAGTAGAAGCTTGTTTTCTATTCATAATTCACCAAACATTTTCAACAACGCATTACTTTCGCATAGCTACCATCCAGCGAGCTACTATGGCTCACCCTAATCTTGAAAGTTTATCGATTCATGAAGAGGAAGAGGGGGGTTTTCGCTTTGATTTTGAGGAAGATGAAGATGAACAAGTGGACCTTAGATGGTGTCTTGTTGGAAGATTCTTATGTGACAAGACTATTCATTTCAATTCCATGAAGGTGAGAATGGCGGAGATATGGAAACCGGTAAAAGGAGTCACAATCAAGGAAGCAACAATGGGGAAATTTTTGTTTCACTTCGCTCACCCCTTGGACATGGATGCGGTTCTCAACGGGGGGCCATGGACTTTTGACAACATGTTGGTCTTGGAAAGAGTGCAACTTGGGATGCAAATTGAAAATATACCACTAACCCATGTCAATATGTGGGTGCAAGTTCATGATCTACCTATGGGGTTGATGAAGGAGAAAGTAGGTACTACTTTAGCCAATTATATTGGTTCTTTCTTGGAGTATGATAAGAATAACAATTCGAGTTTCTGGAGGCAATACATGAGGATACGGGTTAGAGTTGATGTCCGTCTTCCATTCAAGAAAGATGCTAGAGTGATGGATAGAGAAAAGAAATGGTGCACAGTGAAGTTCAAGTATGAAAAATTGGGAACCTTTTGTTTTGTCTGTGGAGTAATGGGTCATGCGGAGAACAAATGTGAAATTCGATTTTCTATGGATCATGATGATGGAAAAAGAGAATGGACAGCTGAGATTAGAGCAGATTCAAGAAGACAAGGAGGGAGGTTCGCGTCAAAGTGGTTAAAGGAGGAGAGAGGTGGTGGTGTGGAGCAAGAAGGTGGCGGTGCGGCTGGGCCATCGCAAATTCCGGTGGACAATACCACGTTTGCTGACGTGGCATCGGGCTTGGAGACAAATATTCATAACGGTTCAGGTATTGATCACGCAACAATTATTAGCAGACAACCTCAATCATTAGCCACTTATAGCAACCGGACCAAACAAGCCTTTACACTCACACATAATACTGGAGACCTATCCCACATTCCAAACGGCCAATCAAACCCTTTACCCATTCCAACTTTTCCTGCATTTATTTCCCCACACACAGCTACCCAAACCGTCCCTATCCCATCAATATTCCCACCAGACAATCAATTAAATTCAATTTCCAACATTAATTCACCTATGATTCTCACCCAACCAATAACGGAAAACAATAATTCCCCATCATTCACCCATCAATTACTCACTCTCACTAGTCAAGCAAATAAGTTGGACCCACACGCTGCAGCCATTAAACCCACGCGCCACACACGTGTCCCCCATAAAACTGCTACACTTAACCGGTCTAACCCAAACCATGCATCTGACCCGACCCAGAACCGAACCAGACCAGAAAAAAACCGAAACCTTCTATCCCAAAAAACCCGAACCAACCCCAAACGGGTCCTGCTGCTACACCGGAAAATATGGACGACGCTGAGTTACAGTCTGAGAAAAAAAGAAGAAGGGAGGAAGATAACTCTACCAACAGTGCAACTTCACATGATATTGTGCATTTTTTAGTGGCAGGTCCTGGCAGCCAGGCCTGCCGGAACCAATGAGGATTTTAAGTTGGAATTGCCGGGGGATGAGCACTCCGAGTGCAATTCCAAACCTTCGTCTTATTGCTCAAAATCAACAACCTGATATTTTATTTTTGTCTGAAACTTTATCTAAAGCCCCGGCCATGGAAAGAATTCGTGTGAATTTAAAATTTCATTCTTGTTTGTCTGTTGACGTGGAAGGTCGAAGTGGAGGACTGTCTGTGATGTGGAGGGATACAGTCACATGTAGGATAATGAATTATTCCAGGAATTTTATCAATTTGATTGTTAAGGAGAAGGAGGAGGAGGAGTGGTGGTTGACATGTTATTATGGGTTCCCAGAAAGAGAAAGAAGAAGACAAGCTTGGGACCTTCTTCGTGAATTGCGAGATATGTCTGATTTACCGTGGTGCATCGTAGGTGACTTTAATGATTTGCTGACACAAGAAGACAAAAGAGGTACACATCCCCATCCAAACTGGTTGTGTAATGGATTTCGAGAGGCTATTAGTGATTGTGACTTAACTGATATTCAACTGGAGGGTTATCCATATACTTGGATTAAGAGTCGGGGATCACCACGTGTTATTGAAGAACGTCTTGATAGGGCCATGACTAACTCAAAATGGCTCATGGTATATCATAATGTCAAATTATTGAATTTGTTAAGCTCTCACTCCGATCATAGTCCAATCTTGCTCCAAAACTCAACAACTATTAGTACCGGGAGAACTTATTCGTTTCGGTTTGAAAATCATTGGTTGAAGGAGGACGATATAGAAGAGGTAGTGGTGGAGGGATGGGGTAGAGAAAGAAGTATGAATATTTTGCAAAAAACATCTCGGTGTGCTGATAAACTTAAGGGGTGGGGGAGGCGGAAAAGGATGAGATTCAAGCAGGAGGTGTTAGAATGTAGTGAAGAGATGGAACGACTACGGGGGTGTCATGATGCGGCCAATTCAGGGAGGTATAAGGAGGTTCAAGAAAAACATGCCAGGCTACTTATTCAAGAGGAAACTTATTGGAGACAGAGAGCTAAAATGTATTGGTTGAAGGATGGGGATTTGAACACGAGATTCTTTCATATGTCAGCATCAACCAGACAGCGAGCTAAAAAGATTGTAGAATTGGTCAATGATGAGAATGTTACAGTCACAACTCAGCCTGAACTTTGTGAAGTGGCGTTGAATTATTTTAATAATTTATTTAAAATAAATTCAACGACTCATGAACCGGTTTTGTCCTTAATTTCCCCTAGAATCACCCAGGAGGACAATGACCAGCTGATGATGCCGATTACTAAAGAAGAGTTAAGAACCGCTTTGTTCCAGATGCATCCAGATAAAGCTCCAGGACTAGATGGTTTTAACCCAGCTTTCTATCAGCATTACTGGGACCTTTGTGGGAATGATATCTTTGAGGCAGCAAAGGAGTGGCTTGATAGAGGTTTTTTTCCATCTTCACTCAATGAGACCAATATTTGTCTGATTCCTAAGTGTGATAATCCAACCTTTATGAAAGATTTGAGACCCATATCCCTTTGCAATGTGCTTTATAAAATGATCTCTAAGTTGTTGGCTAATAGATTGAAGTGTTGTCTTGAGAAATGTGTATCAGAGGAGCAGTCAGCCTTTATTGAAGGGAGATCAATTCTTGATAATGCCCTTATTGCAGTTGAAGTCATACATTCCTTAAAAAGGAAAACACGTGGAAGGAAGGGTAACCTTGCTCTAAAAATTGATATTAGCAAGGCTTATGATAAAGTTGACTGGGTTTTCATGCGCGGTATGCTTGAAAGATTGGGTTTTGCTAATAAGTGGATTCATTGGATGATGCTATGCGTTAGTTCTGTTAATTACTCAGTTTTGGTGAACTTTGAGAAAGTAGGCCCTATTTTTCCAGGAAGAGGACTAAGGCAGGGAGACCCTTTCTCACCTTATCTTTTTCTATTGGTTACGGAAGGTTTAACATCTTTAATTAAAAAATTAGTGGCTAGTGGAGATCTTCATGGAGTCCAGATATGCAGGGGGGCACCGGTGGTGTCCCACCTTCTTTTCGCTGACGATTGCTTTTTATTTTGCAGGTCTAATGTAGCGGAATGTAATCATTTGATGAGTCTTCTAAAAACCTATGAAGAGGCGACAGGTCAAGAAATCAATTTATCAAAGTCTGAGGTGTTCTTTAGTAGGAACTTGAGCTTATCGGCACAACATGACTTGTCTCGAATCATGGGTGTCAGGCATGTACTAGGGACTAGTAACTATCTTGGTCTCCCTTCTATGATAGGGAGGAAAAAGAAAGAGGTTTTTGCGTACATTAAAGATAGAATTTGGAAGCGAATTAATTCTTGGCGTGGTCATGCTTTATCTAGATCCGGAAAAGAGGTAATGATCAAATCCGTCCTTCAAGCAATTCCATCTTATATTATGAGTATTTATCTTATCCCGGAAGGAACTATTAAAGATATTGAACGTATGATGAATTCTTTTTGGTGGGGTGGTGGTACTAATAATAATGGTATCAAGTGGCTAGCTTGGGATAGAATGACAAATACTAAAAGCCAAGGCGGTTTGGGTTTCCGGGATCTACACACTTTTAATTTGGCAATGATAGCAAAGCAAGGATGGAATTTTATGACAAAACCTCACTCCCTAGTGGCAAGAATCTACAAGGCAAGGTACTTTCCAAATTCTTCTTTTTTTGAATCTCATGTTGGCCATAATCCAAGCTATGCTTGGAGAAGTATTTGGAAAGCAAGGCAAGTGCTTATGTATGGTTGTAGGTGGAGGATTGGAAATGGTGCTAGTATCAACATCATGAGTCAACCATGGTTAAGAGAAAAGAATGAGGCATGGATTCCGTCACCTCAAGCTCAAGGTGTGTACAATTTACATGTTAGTGATCTTATGATTCCAAATATGAAGATGTGGGATAGAGATAAAATTGAATCCTTATTTTCTTTGCATATTGCTAATCGTATAGTGGAGACTCCGTTAACTAATGTGGTTGAGGAAGATAAGCTCATTTGGAGTGAAAATAGAGATGGTAATTATAGTGTAAGGAGTGGGTACAAAGTGATGATGCAAGTCAAAAAACAAAATGATGCTTTGTCCCACCGTAGTGAATGGCTTAGTCTTTGGAAAATTAAAGTTCCACCTAAGGCCAAGCATTTACTTTGGCGGATTTGTCGTGGTTGTTTACCGTCTCGTGTACGATTGCAAGAGAAACATGTACCATGTATATTCTCTTGTCCATTATGTGATGATCCTAATGAAGATGAATGGCACGCAATCCTTACTTGTACCACCAGCATTCAAGCGTGACACACTGCAGGTTTGGATTCTATTCTTTCACAGCGCATTCAGCATGCTACAAATATTCAAGAATTGATACTTGATGTGTGCTCCAATGAGTCAATGGAAGATGCAGGCCGGTTTGCTATGCTTGCTTGGGTATTGTGGCAGAATCGAAACAACAAGGTTTGGAATGCTTCGCAGGAAACGGGAAGGAACTTGGGCTTTAAATCGCGGTACATGTGGGATGAGTGGAATGATATGCAGCAAATTACACATGCTTCTCGCCATATTGCACAGCAGCAGCAGCTTCACAGGTGGGAAAATCCGCAACAAGGTTGGTATAAATGCAATGTTGACGCCGGTTTCTATAAAGAGTTAAATAAAACAACTACCGGTTGGTGTTTGCGCGATCATTTGGGGAGGTTTATCATGGCTGGAACTACTTGGCTGCATGGAAATTATTCTATCATTGAAGGTGAGGCTATAGCTCTACTTGAAGCCATGAAAGCGATGGAACAACGGCGAATCTCTAATGTGATTTTTGAGACGGATGCTAAGGGCGTTGTTGATGCAACTCAACATTTTCATGGAGGCAATTCGGAGTTTAGCTTAATTATTTCTCATATTTATAATTATCTAGTTTGTGATCAAAACTTTGTAGTTAAGTTTATTAAGCGGCAAGCGAATATGGTTGCTAACTCCCTTGCTAGGGCGGCCATTTCTTGGGCTAGCTGCTGTACTTTTGAGACTATCCCTACATGTATTTCCTCTACTTTGATTAATGAAATGGTATAATTTTATGTTTGTAAAAAAAAAAACATTTTTATCAGTTGAACAAAAATTTGTAGACAAAGTTACTTTACTTATTAATTATTACTTCTTCCATCCTAAATTATATTAAAAATAAAAGTCAATTTTTCAGATTCATTGAATAACTGTAGTATCTGGACTATGTTTCATTGAATTTTAGAAAAGCTGAATTATATTTTTTTATTCTTACTTTATTAAGAAGGGGAAAATTCCATTTAATGATTGTTTTAGTTTTTATAAGAATAAAAATAGTAAAGTATTATTAATTGTGTCTTTGTTTCCTAAAATGACCAAAATTTTAGAATAAAACTAAAAAACTAAAATAATTAAAAATTTGAGACGGAGGGAGTGGTAGTCTGGTAGATACTAGTGGTCGATTGTAACAATGCCCTTGCTTTCCATGGGTGTAATTGAATGGGCTAGTAAAGTTAGGTGATGAGGCCACCGAGGATTCAATTAAGTTCAACACTTACCAATGACAAAATTAGGGGAAACGATGAAAAAAGATGAAAAGCACATGGGTGTGCACCTCTTAAGTGGATCTTCTTTCCATGGTGACACTTGATATGATAGTGGTTATGTGTAATAAAGATTTAAATTAGGCAACACATACCTTTGACAAAGTTTAATTCCCCACTTTCAAAAGTTTTACATCTTGTCTTGGTTAAACATAAATCAATATCTTTGCCTCGGTGTATTTAATCTTTCATAAGTTTGTCTTTGTTTACCAATTTACAATCAATTAATCATTGAGGTTACAAATATAATAGACGAGTGGACTATACATTTACAGGTGCCTTCTTGTTGTGTAAAGAGTTTAATTGTTATGTTATGGACTGTCAGTATAAAGTTATTTTACACATGCAACCAATAAGAGTGATTTAAACTTTCATGTCATATAAAAATAGTGGGGTGAAATGGTGTGAAGTGGTGTGATGTGACGAAATACATGATTGTTATTGGTTGACTGTGTAAAGTTATTTTACACTGTCAGTGCATATAAATTTAATCCTTGTATAAAAGGTTCCTTCTAATTTATATTCACACACCACAATGTCTTTATATAGTCAATACACAAATACAACAAACAAGGTTCAAAACATATAGGCCCATTACACAGATGAGGCCCAAAAGACAATTAAAACTACTAACATAACTCTCCCTTAAATTGAACATTACAACAAACACAAAGAAAATTCGGTTTAAACTAGGGGTGGCAAAACGGGCAGAGCCCGCCATACTGAGCCGGTAGACCCGCCATTTGGGGTGGAACGGGCTGAGGTTTTCGGATCAGTACCTTAAGTTTGCCTGTTCCGCCTAGCCCGCCTAAAAAATGGGGTGGGCGGACTTTGTTAGAAACTTTTTATTATTATTTTACTTAGATGAAAATTTAAGGAGCTCAATCCAAACTTTTTTTTTACTTAGATGAAAACTTTTTTCTTAATCATTGTTTATTTCCCTTCTTAAAAAGTTCTTTATAGTTATAGTTTTTGGTATTGTGAAGTTGTTTTAATGGTTTTGTTTCCTCAACATTGTCATAGCAACATTGAACTAAGTGGATTATTTTGTTGTTTTAATGTAGTTTAGTATGTGTTTATTTTTATTTTGTGTGTTTGTTTTTGGTATTGTTGAAGTTCTATTATGTGCTCTTAAAAAATATCTTTTGTCGAGAATGAATCCTCTCAAAAAAAAAATTCCTCAATTTTCACATCTCAACCATTAATCAACTTTTCTCCATTTCTTTTAAATTTAAATATTGTTTTATATTTATAATCTAATAGTCTATTACGCACATTATTTTCTCAACTTTAGAGAATTCATTCTATCTTTTGTCGGCCTCTTTGATAATGCTTAATAATTTTGTAAATAATTTAGCAATTTAAAATGTTAAAAGAAAAAAAAGGCGAGTCGGTCTCCCAACTCGCCAATAAACGGGGCAGGCATGAGGTTTGAGCCCAAATACCTGAGTTGGGCAGCCCCACCCTGCCCCAATTTTGGACGGACTTAAATGGGGCGGGCCTAAACAGAGCGGGACAGCCCACTTTGCCACCCCTTCTGTTTTAAAAAGGAATTGGGCCCTTGTGAGTGAGTGTGTTGGAAAGCCCATTTAGATGGTGAAGGTGTGAAAAACACAAGAAAGGGGGGGGGGGGGGGGGGGGGTGAATTGTGTTTTGGGTAATTTAAAAAATCTTCTAAGTTAAAAATAACTTATCAGAGTTTGCAGCGGTTTAGAAAACAAAACACAAACAATCAGAACTTTAGAGAGAAAAGGTGAGAGAGATAGAGACAAAGATTTTATACTGGTTCCCCTCACAACACGAGAGTACGTCCAGTCCCCTTGCACTTCCAAGGGAGTTCACTATAATCAAACAAGATTACAATTGTTCAAGCACGCAGGCAAGATACTTCCAATGCTCAAGTAACACTTACAAGAGACTTCCTTTGCTCAAGCACACAAGCAAGAGACTTCAAACAACTTTTACAATAAAACAGAGTAAATGAACACTGATACACAAGTCAATGTTCAAAAGAATAAGTAAGATACAACTCTATGACAAGACTAAACTTAGAATCCTAACAATAGAAATCTAAGGCTTAACAACTGTATAAATCAGAAGCTAAAGCTTGAGTCTTGGATAATCAAATGAGTTCAAGTTGTATTCAAGTTGTTTTTGTGCACAGGATGATTTTTGCAGAGTAACAGCTCTTTCAAAATTGTTCAATGTTGTTGTACACAAAAACCTTACTTCCACTCCTATTTATAGATGAGGAGGGAGCGTCTTGAATTTGAATCTGTTGCAGGAGATTTCGCCAGCTGTAGAATAGTACGATAACGAGCCATATCCTGTAACCTTTGTGTACGACCAAACTTGGTAATGAAGATTCGCCCATTTGAGGTAAAAAGGTTCGTACACTGGCACTAACGTTACTATTCTGTGGATAAGGTTGATTTCCAGCTTTTGAGTTGTCAGATGATGATGAAAAATAATCATTGTAGCAGAGAATGTTTTTCTGACAAAACGGCCTTCACTGCAAGTATCAGAACCTGATGTATTTAAACACAGCTTCTGATGGCGTATCTTCTGATATGTAGCTTCTGACGAGACTTCATCTAGTATCATCTGATGAGCATGTTCTGGTCAGAATTTGCTTCCCATTTCAGAGCCTCCAGTGTACTTATAGCAAACATGAAATTTTAACTTAATATATATCTGCACACTAGAGTGGATAATTAGTATACCCTATTGTATATTAATACATTTGTTATCATCAAAACTTAATTGAGTCATGTCAGAACCTCTTTTGTTCCAACAATCTCCCCCTTTTTGATTGATGACAAACCAAGTATTAATTTACAATGGTTGTTGATTAATTACATCATGTTTCTCTCAGGTTTATGAGGTTTGCAAGCTCCCCCTGAGTTTAACAATGATTAATTAAATCAGTTTAAAAATTTCTTATTTGAATTTTGAACTATACTTATACACTAGACTCTCAGAGGCTAGGTTTGCAAGCTCTCCCCCTAAGTCTGATACTTATAAAAGAAAATTGCACTTTTCTCTTATATGTACCATGTATAATAAGTTCAGATTTCAAATAGAAATTTCCCTTAATGAGATAATAATTTAAATAATAATTCCAAAATATGGCATTTTGGCTTCAGGTTTAGCATTCCACAAATTAATATACTCTTACTCCCCCTTTTGTCATTAAACAAAAAGATAAAACTAACAAGAATTAAATGATAAGTTTGAAAAGTATATGGTCAAAGAAGAGTTTCAAGACAGTCAAAGTTTGAGAAAACGGTTACAACCAAATCAATTAAATGACTTGTAGTAAAATCACATACTTGTCTGTTTTGAAATCCTATATAAGGCCCATCAACCTTTGTCATTTCACTCAACACTTTCATTTCATGTTGAAAAACAACGATGGATAAGGATAGAAGAGTGATCAAAAGTAAGAAGTTACAGGAGAAGAAGAAGAAGAATATGAAGGTTCAACAAGACTCGGAGTCTAAGAAGAATCCTCAGAAGATGAAGGCTTCAACTTCTGCTCCTGTCAGAGCCAATTATCAAACAAGGTCCAAGACTAAACAGCCAGAGTCTTCTTCTGAATCAGAATCTGAATGGGATTTTGATTGGAAAGAATTCCTGAGGACATATGTTCCACCCAGGGAAGAATTCCCGTCCTCACCTGATTCTCATCAGCTAGATTTAGAACTAGTTGTTTCTGATGTAGAATCCAAGTGAAAAATTGGATTAGAACTTATG
The DNA here is from genome assembly GCA_030408175.1 of Trifolium repens. Lineage (NCBI taxonomy): Eukaryota > Viridiplantae > Streptophyta > Magnoliopsida > Fabales > Fabaceae > Trifolium > Trifolium repens. The sequence goes on from CP125840.1 coordinate 22,339,256, forward strand.
TAATCAACAATTTCTTTTGAATAAAACTCATGATTTAGTTTTTGAAGTCTTATTCGATATTTGTCTCAAATTCATTTGTGAAAGCATAGATAACATAAAATAAAGAAGAACAGCATAAATAACCACATAAATACTTGACAATAAAATATGTTCCATAAAAAAAAATATATATAACACATATTCTGAATAAAGTTAAAACAAAATAACATAAAATAAAGTGCAAGAATCCTAGGGTTGAGGTTGAAGGGGTAATCTTTCATTGATGCTCTGAAGAGTAGTGAGGATGCTTGCCAACACATTTGAATGCTCATCAATTTTCCTCTGCATGTTATCTTGTTGTACTCTGATGTACTGAGCATACTCTGGTGCATTCTTAGCAATCTCTTCAAGCCTTGCTTGTTCAGCAGCAACTCTTGCTTCCTCTGCTAGCCTTGCTTGCTCTCTAGCCAGAACCTCTATCCTTTCTTTCTCCAATCTTTCTTCTTCCAACCTTTTCTTCTCACGCTCTTCAGCCTCTTTCTTTTCTTGTTCTGCCTTGATTCTAGCCAATTCATTACGAAATTCCAGATCTTTCTTGTAAGAAACTCTGATGGCTCTAATCATATTTACCATACCAACTTCCATTAGCTCACACTCTTTATCAATCTCATCTGACTCAATAGATCTTGTAGGAACAGCATTTTGGATTCTCCTAATATTTTTGTCAACAGCTTTCAGCATTTTAGAGATATCCTCTTTGGTTTCATCCATGGGTTCATTGAGGATTCTAGTGGGTAAGAAAGGAGGGACAAAAATGCAGTCATCTGACAGATTTTGCAATAGGATATTAGGGTCAGTGATGTGATTTTGAGGTGGTGGTTGATTGGTTGGTGTTTTCTCAACAACAGTGTTGTCCACCACATGATGTGGGGATTTTTCAACATTAGTTATTTAGGGGTTTTCTTTTTCTGAGACTTCAGAGTCTGGTTTATTGATATTGCTAGGTTCTGGTGATTTTTGTATATCTGAGATAGGCAAGGTTTGTTCAAAAGTAGGTGGGGGTGATGAAGGATTGGTTTAATTTTCTGGTGGAGGTGATGATGGTTTGGCTTGGTTATCTTCTGGTTGTGGTGTGAATGGTTTTTCTTGGGCATTTTCTGGTTTGTTTGTTGCAGGTTCTGGTGTAGGACCAGGAGTTGAGATTTCTTTGTTTGTGAGGGATTTTTGAGGAGGTGGTGAGGGTGTTCTATCATAATCATCATTTTCATGAATGACTGGTGCAGTACTTGTAGTAGCTTGTGCAATACTGGATCCATACAATCCCTTTAAGCTAGATTGATTCCGCATAATATCTCTCTCCTTAAGCTTCAACTTTGAATACATACCATCAAATTCTGATGCATTTATACCACATTCATAACCATCTTTCAGAGTCTCTTCCTTCTTTAACAGAGCCTCTACCTTCGCAACTGCATCATCCTTCAGAGCTTCTTCCTTCTCCTCATCAGTTGCTTCTAGAACCAATTTCCTTGGTTTCATAGTGGCCCTTGGTCCTGTATTCTTCTTTGTTTTAGCAACCTTTTTGACTTCCGAAACTGCAGGACTTTTCACAGTTTTCCTTTTTGCAGTAACTTGTGTAGGTTGAGCCAAAATTCTTTCTTGTCTCACAGTCAGATTCTCCGTTTCTCCACTTCCAACCTCAGCACCTAAACTCTTCAAAAATCCAGCATGTGCTTCAGCTATACTTCTAGCACCTCTATCACTCACATGTATGAGCCTACATTCACCAATGCCTTTCTCAGAATCTCTGATTAACAGAGGGTTTGTTGGGTAGACAGCTTTCTTTCCTTCGAGTAGTTTTAGATACCTCAAAGTAGTGCTATTAATAATTTTAGAACTAAGCAAGAATGCACCATACCCAGGGAAGAAAGGTCTGAGTGCATCCAACAATCCACACTGAGCAAACATATGACTCAGTAGTCTCCCATGACGAACGATAGGTTGCTTATTAGTAATAGAATCAGCAAGATGGATAAAGATGAGTTTACCAATATCAACAAAGTTTCCTTTGCCAACATGGTAGGTGAACAGCTTCTGAACAGATGAGATTTGATCAGTGCCTCCTAACTTGGTGAGAATACTGTTGATAAGGATCCTGTAGATAATCTTGCTCATATTCTTCCATTCAATCTTGTCTCCAGGGTTTACTCTAGGTTTGAAAATAAATTCCTCAACCTCTGGTTCAACAGAGTCTGTAGTTTTAATGAATAACCCACCTTCTGTTAACTTCAGAGCTTCATAGATATGATCTAATCTAATAGCAATTCTGAATCCAGAGACATATGATTCAATTTCTGTAGATACAAACGGTCTCAAACCCATCTCAGCAGGTGTTTTACCATACAACTCTGGTTTCTCTGCAATCAACTCCTTCAATCTCTCTTGGTACATAGCTTTAGTAATAACCGTTGCTTTCATCCAAAATTCTTTCACAAACTCATTGTATGTTGGTCCATTCAGTATATCAAAATAGTACAACATGCCTTGTCTTTCAAAGCGAGTCTTGATTTCAGGAAACCCATTTACTCCCAAACTTTCAAAATCAACCGGACTTTCCATAGCAAGGTTTAGTTCCTCAAACTTGTATGGACGTTGATCCATTGCGAACTTATCAGGAATAGATTTCTCAAGATCAACGATACAACCAATATTACTGAGTGCGGCCATTGATGGAGTTTAAGGGTTGGGGTTTGCTAGTGTTGAGAGAGAAAGAAATATTGCTTGAGTTTTAGAAGAATGAAAGTGTGGGTTGTGAGAGTGCAAAAGTGTGAGTGTGTACAATATTTGTGTTTAAATAGAAAGTTTCGCGCAAAAACAAAGTACAGACACATAGGGGTAGCAGAGTCTTTTACCTATTACAAATAGGGATTAGAATGCTAATCATCATAAACCAACTTCTCTGTCCACATGCATCAGAACACGGGTATTAAAAGTTTATTAAATAACTGACACGTAAGTTTACAAGAAAACGAACCGTTTTTATAAAAGATTTTACCATACGCGTCAGAGCCATCTCTTTACAGCTAAAGGTTTTGTAAAGATATCGGCCCATTGATTTTCAGTTTCAATGAACTTGAGATCAATTACACCTTTTTGAACATAGTCTCTTATGAAATGATGTTTAATCTCAATATGCTTAGCTCTTGAATGTAAAATAGGATTTTTGGAAAGATGAATGGCTGCAGTATTGTCACAATATAAAGGAATATTGTTACTGTTTATTTGATAATCTTCCAATTGATATTTCATCCAGAGTAGTTGTGTACAACATTTAGCTACTGATATGTATTCAGTTTCTGTTGTTGACATAGCTATGGTGGTTTGCCTTTTACTAGCCCATGAAATTAAATTCTCACCAATGAATTGACAGTTTCCACTGGTGGATTTTCTTTCAATTTTATCACCAACATAGTCAGCATCACAGAATCCAATCAGCTTGTAATCATTGGATTTCTGATACAGTAATCCAATGTTACAAGTAGCTTTCAAATACCTAAAGATTCTCTTCACAGCAGTGAGATGAGATTCTCTAGGATCTGATTGAAATCTTGCACACAAGCATACACTAAATAAAATATCAGGTCTTGATGCAGTTAGATAGAGAAGAGATCCAATCATACCTCTATATAGCTTCTGATCAACTTTGCCTTCAGATTCTTCTTTGCCTAGACTTGATGTAGGATGCATTGGAGTATTCATGGGTTTGCAGTCTTCTAGATTGAACTTCTTCAGAAGATCCTTTATATATTTTGACTGATGAATGAATGTTCCTTTCTTTGTTTGATTTATTTGAATGCCCAGAAAGAACTTCAATTCTCCCATCATACTCATTTCAAATTCATCCTGCATAAGCTTAGAAAAATTCTTGCACAAAGTGGCATTAGTTGATCCAAAGATGATATCATCAACATATATTTGAATGATTAAAATGTCTTTCTTAAGGGTCTTTTTGAAGAGTGTGTTGTCAACTTGTCCTTTTTCACAACCATTGTCAACCAAGAAAGTACTCAGTCTCTCATACCATGCTCTGGGAGCTTGTTTGAGTCCATAGAGTGATTTCTTTAGTCTAAACACATGGTCTGGATTTGTCAAATCTTCAAAACCAGGAGGTTGTTTGACATACACTTCTTCAGAAATGACACCATTCAGAAATGCACTTTTCACATCCATTTGATACAAGGTGATACCATTGTTAACTGCATAGGATAGAAGTAACCTGATAGCTTCCAGTCTAGCTACTGGAGCATATGTTTCAGTAAAGTCAATACCCTCTTGTTGACTGTATCCTTGTGCAACAAGTCTTGCTTTATTTCTTGTTACTTCTCCTTGCTCATTCAGCTTGTTTCTGTATACCCATTTTGTTCCAATAATGTTCTTGTGCTTTGGTTTGGGTACCAGATCCCATACATCATTTCTCTTGAATTGATTTAACTCTTCTTCCATAGCAACTATCCAAGCATCATCTGATAGAGCTTCATTTGTTGCCTTAGGTTCAATCAGTGAAACTAGTCCAAAAAGAGATTCTTCATTCCTGAAGTTTGATCTTGTTTTTCTGGGACTATCTTTGTTTCCTAGAATAAGCTCTTCGGGATGTGAAGATTTGTACTTAAAGGTATTCCTTGGAATATCAGCTGCTTCAGAGTTGATGTCAGAAGTTTGATGATCTTGAGATATATCAGAAGGTTGAGCTTCAATAGATTCAGAGTCTACAATCGGTTCTGAATGGTCATTATAATCTGGAGCCTCATCTTCTGAGTCATCAGATCCTGAAATGTCTCTAACAGGCTCTGACTTTTTATCATCAGGCTCTTTGTCATCAAACTTTACGTGCATTGATTCTTCAACTGTATTAGTTTCAGAATTATACACTCTGTATGACTTAGAGCGTTCAGAGTATCCAATGAAGATACCCTTACAGGCTTTAGAGTCAAATTTCTTAAGATGAACTTTATTATTCAGAATGTAACAAGTACAGCCAAATTGATGAAAATAAGAAATATTGGGTTTCCTTCCCTTAAAGAGTTCATATGTTGTTTTGTTCAAAATAGGTCTTATATAGATTCTATTTTGAATATAACAAGCAGTGTTAACAGCTTCTGCCCAAAAGAATTTTGCCAAATTATTTTCATGCATCATGGTGCGTGCCATTTCTTGTAAAGACCTGTTCTTTCTTTCTACAACTCCATTTTGTTGTGGAGTTCTAGGAGAAGAGAATTCATGGAGAATTCCATGTTCTACACAAAAATTTTCAAAAGGTTCATTTTCAAATTCACCACCATGATCACTTCTCACTTTCAAAATCTTGCAATCCTTTTCATTTTGAATTTGAGTGCAGAAGATGCTAAACACCTCATATGTGTCATCTTTAGTTCTCAGAAATTTAACCCAAGTCCATCTACTATAATCATCTACAATGACTAATCCATATTTCTTACCATTGATTGAAGCAGTGCTAACTGGTCCAAAAAGATCAATGTGTAAGAGTTCTAAGGGTCTGGTAGAAGAAACAATGTTCTTGTTCTTAAAAGAACTTTTGACAATTTTTCCTTTTTGACAGGAACCACACAGTGAGTCTGAGTGATATTTAATTTTTGGAAGACCTCTGACAAGATTGTCCTTACTAAGTTTAGAGATTAACCTCCAGTTAGCATGACCCAATCTTTTGTGCCAGACCCATTTTTCATCACTCAGTGTCAAGAGACAAAGCACTTGTTGTTCCTTTAAATCAGAAAATTGACTTTGTAAACATTTCCTTTTCTACTTCCCTTAAAAACAATAGATTGATCAGAGTTTCTGATTACAGTACATGAATCCTTATTAAACATGACATTATAATTACTATCACATAATTGACTTATGCTAAGTAAATTATGATGTAGTCCATCTACTAACCAAACATCAGAAATTGACAAAGAAGAATTACCAACTGTACCTATACCAACTATCTTTCCCTTCTGGTTGCCACCAAACCCTACTGTTCCTCCCTCTTGTTGATTCAGGGTGTGGAATAAGAGCTTGTCTCCTGTCATGTGACGTGAGCAACCACTGTCTAGATACCATGAGCTTTCTTTTCTTCTTTGGGTGCATACCTGCAGCATACACTATTTCAGATTTTGGTACCCATATTCTGATGGGTCCATTTTGGTTAGTTCTAGGAATCTTATTCTTATTGTTAGAGTATTCAGAAGATCTGGAGTCAACAGAGCCTTTAGAAAATGGTTTAGGCTTTTGTTGTCTCTGAGATTTTCCTCTTGAGTGTCAGAGAACCAGTTACCAAGTTTGCTTTATAAGTACTAGTGCCCCGTTTATCAACAGGCTTTGGTACTTTAATAGCTTTAACTTGAGTAGACATGGGTACTGGTGTGAGGGGAACCTGAGTTTTAGAAGACTTAGGTTCAGCAGATGAATTATTTTATGATGCCTTATCTTGTTGTTCCAAAGTCACATGAGTACCAGACACAGTCAGAGATTCTGAGCTACCCTTAGTAAAGTTTGAATAAGATTCTGTGGGTGACTTGCTTAGTAAGACAGGGTTGTTTGATTTTCCCACATCAGAAGATGTACGAGAACCAAGTCCTTGTCTTCTATAATAATTGCTAAGCCCACCATGAATTAAGGAAGTTATCCTAGTTTTGTCAACGTTATGGTGAACAAACTCTTGAAGAGAAATTTCATACTCATCATAGGGTTTGTGACATGTTCTACATCCAGTCTCAAGCACTTTAATTGTTTTAAGAGATTTTTGATAATTTGCTTGAGTCTGGGTGAGATTTTCATTGAGTAGCTTTAATTTTTGTTTAGAGAAATCTAGCTCACTCAATTTTTCCATGTACTTCACCATTACATCTTTCAAAGCTTTGGTCATTTGAGTACTAGACATTTTAGAGATTACCTCATCAATATCGTCTGTGTCAGATTCTGAATCATTTTCATCGTCTGACTCACCAGTGGCCATAAGCGCTAGGTTTGCTTCCTCAGAGTCTTCATCCTCTGATAGTTCATTAATATCCTCCCATGTTGCCATTAGACTCTTCTTGGCTTTGTTCTTGATTGTGCTTTTTCTTCCTTTACCCTTGGAGTTAAGTTCAGGACAATCAGCCATAAAGTGTCCAGGCTTATGACAATTGAAACAATTTTTTGTGTCATCCTTCTTTTCTTTGCTAGTGTTGTTCTTTGATCCAAATCCTCTGCTTGGGAAATTTTTGCCTTTCCTTACTGACCACTTTTGAAACTTCTTGGTCAAGAGTGCAAAGATATCATCATCTGATCCATCTTCTTGGTCATCTAGGAAAGATTCCTCTGCTTCAGATTCTACAACTTTGGCTTTCAGAGCCTTAGATGAAACTGAAATAGATGGCAAGGCCACAGATTTTAGTTTCTTCTGAGGCTCATCAGAAGATAGTTCAATCTCATGACTTACGAGTGAACTTATCAATTCCTCCAAGCTAAGTTTGTCCAAATCTTTAGCTTCCTGAATAGCTGTTACCTTAGGCCTCCACCTTGAAGGTAAGCTTCTCAGAATCTTTCTTACATGATCAGAAGTTGTATAACTTCTCTTCAGAACTTGGAGACCAGCCACTAGAATTTTGAACCTAGAGTACATAGATTCAATATTCTCATCATCCTTCATTCTAAAGAGTTCATACTGTTGGATCAAAAGAGTAGCCTTTGCCTCTTGAACCTGTTTGTTTCCTTCATATGTGGAACACAAGGAATTATAAATACTTTTGGCAGTGGATTTGTCTGTAATCTTGAGATATTCATCATGAGATATACAACCAATCAGAAGATCCTTGACCTTGTGGTGTTTCTTGTAAGCCTTCTTGTTTGTAGGAGTGAACTTCTTTCTTTCTTCAACAGATAACTTTCCCTTTTCACCAAGTCCTTGAAAAGTTACCCCTTCTTCATAATATAAACCAATAAGATGACTGTAGATTCTATCTTTCCACCATGAAAAGGTAGATGCATCTCCATTGAACTTTGGCGCTTTGTTGTTTATCTTTTCTTCAACATCATAGTCATAGTTAACTGCTTTGTTGTTACCATTTCCAGATGGTTCAGCCATTGTGTTTTTCAACAAGAAACTGTCTCACTGTTAGGTGATAAAAACAGAACCGGGCTCTTGATGCCAATTGAAGGTGTGAAAAACACAAGAAGGGGAGGTTGAATTGTGTTTTGGGTAATTTAAAAAATCTTCTAAGTTAAAAATAACTTGTCAGAGTTTGCAGCGGTTTAGAAAACAAAACACAAACAATCAGAACTTTAGAGAGAAAAGGTGAGAGAGATAGAGACAAAGATTTTATACTGGTTCCCCTCACAACACGAGAGTACGTCCAGTCCCCTTGCACTTCCAAGGGAGTTCACTATAATCAAAGAAGATTACAATTGCTCAAGCACGCAGGCAAGAGACTTCCAATGCTCAAGTAACACTTACAAGAGACTTCCTTTGCTCAAGCACACAAGCAAGAGACTTCAAACAACTTTTACAATAAAACAGAGTAAATGAACACTGATACACAAGTCAATGTTCAAAAGAATAAGTAAGATACAACTCTATGACAAGACTAAACTTAGAATCCTAACAATAGAAATCTAAGGCTTAACAACTGTATAAATCAGAAGCTAAAGCTTGAGTCTTGGATAATCAAATGAGTTCAAGTTGTATTCAAGTTGTTTTTGTGCACAGGATGATTTTTGCAGAGTAACAGCTCTTTCAAAATTGTTCAATGTTGTTGTACACAAAAACCTTACTTCCACTCCTATTTATAGATGAGGAGGGAGCGTCTTGAATTTGAATCCGTTGCAGGAGATTTCGCCAGCTGTAGAATAGTACGATAACGAGCCATATCCGGTAACCTTTGTGTACGACCAAACTTGGTAATGAAGATTCGCCCATTTGAGGTAAAAAGGTTCGTACATTGGCACTAACGTTACTATTCTGTGGATAAGGTTGATTTCCAGCTTTTGAGTTGTCAGATGATGATGAAAAATAATCATTGTAGCAGAGAATGTTTTTCTGACAAAACGGCCTTCACTGCAAGTATCAGAACCTGATGTATTTAAACACAGCTTCTGATGGCGTATCCTCTGATATGTAGCTTCTGACGAGACTTCATCTAGTATCATCTGATGAGCATGTTCTGGTCAGAATTTGCTTCCCATTTCAGAGCCTCCGGTGTACTTATAGCAAACATGAAATTTTAACTTAATATATATCTGCACACTAGAGTGGATAATTAGTATACCCTATTGTATATTAATACCTTTGTTATCATCAAAACTTAATTGAGTCATGTCAGAACCTCTTTTGTTCCAACAGATGGGGGTGTGAATAAAGAGAAAATAGAGAAATTAGGTTTTAGTTGGTAAGATAAGAGAGAGAAGTCATAACAATTGAAAATAAGAAAAAGGATGTAGAGTGGGAAAGTAAAAAGAAAGAAAAGGGTTTTAGAGAGACAAAAGAATAAGAGGAAGAAGAAAACTTGAGATTGGATCTAGGGGTGGGCAAAAAAACCAAAAAATTAAACTGAACTGCTAAACTAAATCGAACTGAACCAAAAAAAACTGAACCATAACCAACAATTTTGAAACCAAACTGAAACAGTTCAGTTCATGATTAACAGTTCGGTTCGGTTCAGTTCAGTTTAATGGTTTGGTTTTTTTAGTGCAAATTTAGTTATGGTTTGGTTTAAAACCATAAACCGAACCACTTTAATAGTTCGGTTCAGTTTTAAAGACAAACAGTTCAGTTCAGTTATTCTAAATTTTGAAAACAGTTGGTTCAGTTTTCCTCTAAAACCAAACCTAAGGTAGAGAATCAACAAAACTAAGGTAGGAGAGTAGTGAGTACAATCTAAGGTGTGAAGTATAGAGAGGAGTGAGAAATCTCAGTTCTCTAGCTCAAACCATCTACACCTCATTTCCTTTGGGTTTTGGAAGGGATTATGGAGATGTGTTATTCAAAGAGCTTTATTATGTGTTGTTGAATGAATTTATATGTTCAATCATGATGAGTAAATGATTTACTATGATAAAAATGCTAACTTCTTATGTAGATTTTGAATGAAATTTTGAGTTTATGAAAAATGCGTAAAAACTATGAATTGATAATGAGTTGTTTCAATGATTTAAGTTGCTTTAAGTTGTTTTTAATAAGCCATAAGTTTAGTAATAGTTTGATATAATTTTTCTGAGCTTACATAAGTGATTTAATGTGTTTTAAGTGATTATTTGAGTAATTTTCGAGTCAAAACGCATTTTTGCAGAATTTCTGCCTCTGCACAGGGCATGACACCCGTTATGGACTTGCTGACCAGTCAGCGTTGACTTTTTGTTGACTTAATTAGCCGGAATCCATTTTGCCCAGTTTTTCGTGTAGATTCCAATTTCGAAATTATTTTTCTGAGATTATGCTTGAATAATGATATTGCTTATATTTTGACACTACTTTAATATTTGTTAAGTAACTTCATATGTTCAATTAATTGGAATTAATGAACCACTGATGGTACATGACTGTAATGTCTTTAAAATGAAATATGATGACTTTATATGTGATGATTATTAATGAGGACTAATATATTGTTGAATATAGTTGATGAATTATGTATGATGATGAACTTTGATTATGATTATGTATGATGAATTATTATGATGAATTAAGTTGATGATTTGGATTATGTTATCCATAGTTGATGATGAGGTTATAAATATAATGTATCATATGTTTGATACTTAATCACTCATGCATCATTTGTTGTGTTTAATGTGTTGACTCATCTTTAGGGTGAGATATATGTTGATGGTTATCCTTGTGATCATGGATGAATCTAGGATTTCATTTTGGGTGTGGCCAAATTTATTAGCATAAACAATTTTAAATGACAATGTTAAATTCAAGCATAAAAATATACTCTATATGTCTCAAATTTTTGGCCATTTTAGAGTTTTGCAGATAGATTAAGAAGTAATAAATATTGAAATGTTATGTTGTTTTTACTCTTACTTTTTAAAAGAGCTAAAATTTTGGAACAAAAATAAAAAACAAAAAAATTAGAGATAAGGGAATATTAAATGCTTGGTATTCTCTTCACCATATTTAACCTTAAACTTATGCAAGTGGAAATTTACAACATTAAATAATTGTGCTTCTCTTTTATTTATCATATTTTCACATGATATGTATTTAAATGTGCTTTTTTAAAATGATAACAATTCAAGATAAAAGTAATGAATTTGTCAACAAAAAAAATGATAAAAGTAATGAAAATTATGACCCAAAAATCAAATATTTTATGTTCTTTTTTTTAGATGAACTTTTTTTAAACATTCCTACGAAATAATCTTTAAAAAATACAAGTTTTCTTAACAGTAGAGATTAATTTTGAGTGCATGATAATTTTTTAGGGATTAAAACTTTAATTAAAATTAAGTAAGACTAAATTTAAAATGTCACTATTTTATAGATACCAAAAACATATTTAACTCTTTTTTTTTTTGTTTAGTAGTCTAGTGTATAAGTGGAGTGCCCGGAATTCCAAACCCTACTCCTGCATAATATATGCGATGTCCTAATAAACTGAGTTAAATTCACGGGGAAAAAACATATTTAACTCTATACATACATATATAGACAATGCACCCGGTGTACTTGTTAATCATATCAAAAATAGAACGAAAATATAGAGTTAATATTAATAAAGACAACTTTTTTATATTTTCAATGTATTGAATACACGAATTTCAAAACAAAATTTCCTTATTATATATACTTACCTAATACACCGGATGCTCTATTTAGAATTTTCTATATATATACATGTATAAAAAAGAATTTGAAAATTTTGGTGTGGCCATGGCCACACTTAGCCTTAACATACATCCGTCCCTGCTTGTGATAACAAAAATATGTCTTGATGATATTGGCTTAAGTTAGTCAATTAATTGTGTTGAGTCATCTATAGGATTAGAGTGACATATGTGTTGATGATATTGGCTTAAGGGATTGTTGTATTGTAAGTTTTAAGTACTTCTTTAGTTCTTTTGCTTCTTATTAATACAAACTTTTGATTAAAAAAAATGATGAATATTTAATTATTTATATCACATGTTTATATTATAGTTAATGCTTTATTTACTAAGTGTAGGGAATGCATTATACTTAGTGAAATTCCTGGCACGCTGAGCACGATGCTCTACACGATGCTCTAACACTGTGTCCGGTCTAACGCGTAACAGATCAAAGCGTATAAAGTAAAACAAATAAAAGAGATAAGTTATTTGTTAACCAAGTTCGGCGCAAACAGCAACTTACGTCTGGGGGATACCAATCCAGGAAGGAATATCACTATAATAGTCCTAGTTCTAAGTCTCCAGCAAACCACCCGTTTACAACTTAAAACCTAGGCCCTATCAATGACTCTTCTACCTAGGAACTCCTAGATATGAGATCCCATCTCACTCCCTTACAACCTTACAGCCAGCAAGGATTTCCCTAACACAAAGACAAATAAGTTTTGGAGACACACTCCTAAAACTACACACTCGTACCTAAAGGCTTGGAGTGTTAAACACACCAAGAGTCCTAACTCCGTACTTCAAAGCTTAGGAGAAGGATCACACAATACAACACAATAACAAAGTCCTAAGCTTGCATCAATGAGATACAAGAAAGGCTCACAATCACAAACACACGCAAAACCTAGATCTAGACTCAATGCACAACAATGGCGTGAACAACTAACTAGGATTAGGGTTTTGCACCTTCTTTAAATACTTCAGACAAATCAGAATATTCCTTGGTCCAGAAATGCAAAGGCTTGATTTGTTTGACCAAGCAATTACTCTTTATTAATTAAAATAGATTATTTACTAAAATACTCTTCAAGGAGATTCTTCATAAAAACATTTCTGAAGGAGATCTTGCGCCATAACTAATGATCCTTATATACAGCTGATTGAAACGCGCCATGCAAGATTCATGAGAGAGGAACCAACATTCCATAAATAGAGTTTGTCATGAGCGCTCCTCCTGAGACGTTACAATGCTCTACGCAGTGCCTGAGGCAACGGATCGCACATCTTGCACAAAGTTTATTTTACCAAAAATGCAGCCAATACCAAAGACTCAACAAACTCCTCCTTTGGCAAATTTTTGGCTAAAACAAATTATGACCATACAGATACTACTTAAAAAGATACTTCAACTACATTTTTTTTCTCAACAAAAACACACAAGCATAAAGATCTGTAGAGGCTATCCTTCAAAACTATTACCATACTACTCCTTCATGGAGAACAGTAGAAAAGAATAAGATGTATCTTTTTAATATTATCAGAGAGGCGTGCAACAGCGGAACACAATAACTACTTCGCCTTAAATGGCCAGGAAAATAAAGTTGATAGGATGTGGAACAGAGTGCTTCAGCACTTTACACTACTACTCCCCCTGCACACATGCATGGGATGTTGGAGCATCGTATCCAACATCTCCCCCTGCATAATACACATCAGCTCCCCCTAAACACCTGCATATATCAGATCATGCACACACAGCCATACAACTATGCTACAACTCATACTTCATGCAAGCTACACTACCACCTATACTACAAAACAACCAGAGCATCATGTGCAGGCAGAAAACAACATATCCAGAAGACTTAATCAATTAGAACATATCCAAATACCAAATTTTTACTCCCCCTTTTTGCCACAAATTTGACAAACTAGCAGCAGGCAGAGTTAAGAAGTACAAAGATTATTACAGACCAGCAGAATAAAGTAGTTCATGCCCTTAATCAACAAAAACAGAACAGGAAAACAACAAAACAGCACAGGGCAACATATCATTACATCAAACTAAAAAGAAGTGCTAGACTCAGACACCTCCAGCTCCTCTGTGTCACCTCCATCATCACTATCATCATTCTCAGCTGCATCACCATCAGCAGCACCAATACCATCAGCAGCATTTTCAACACCTGCAGTTTCACCAGCCAAACCCTCTTCCTCAGCTTCTTCTTGCTTCAAGGCAGAGATAACCTTTTCAAGCTCTATCTTCTGTTCATCCAGAGCCTTAACAGCAGCTTCCATGGATATAATCATAGTCTTTCTATTCATTGAAGAAGAAGCAACTTTCCCAGGAGGGATTACTTTCTTAGGAGGCACAATCACATCAGCAGCATGTTTGCCTTCAAATAGCTTATAGGAGAGAGTCATGGGTGAGTCTCTCTTACATGGCTCATCCTCAGGCAGTAGAATGTTAGGGTGTTGGTCTAAGACAATACCACAAATGAGAGTGCGAAAAGCAATAACAAGTTTTACAGCCCATGATTTTCCATGATCCACAATTTGGTCAAATATGAGGGATCCAAAATCAGCTTCAGTACCAGTTCCAACAGCATAAATGAACTTAGCCAGACTAGTGGCTATAGTAGAAGAGTGGGTAGTGGGAACCCAATTGATAGCACCTATCCTATTCAGAATTGCATACTTCACAGATAGCATTGCAGAAGGAACCTTACCTTTGAGAGGCCACACTTTGACCTGGTTTGCAGTTATAGTCTTGCACACTTGATTGTTGGTTGGTTCCAACTCTGAATAGCCATCCTCTCTTCTTCCCAAAAACCTATTAATCACAGCAGGTGAAAAATCCACACACTTACCTCTGACATATACTTGGTGATACTCTTTGCTGAGACGATTGTCACAGTCTTCACCAATGTTGACAATAAACTCCTTCACCAGCTTCTCATAACATTTTCCTAACCCACTCACAGTCTTCATTAACCCAGCTTGATGTACCAGGTCCATCACATCTTTGCATTCTAGAGCTTCTTCAGATAATTCTCTCTCTAGAGCCAATCTCCTATGGTACACAAATTTCCATTTAGCAGCACTTGCACTAAAGTGGAATGACACGTTGTCCATTGGCACATCAGGAATGTTGGGTGGAATGGTTCTTCCAGCTTTCTTCTTCTTTGCGGACACGATGCTTGGAGTATTCTCCTCAGCATCTTCAACAGATGTAGCAGCAACAGTTTTTTTTTTTCTTGGGGATCTTTTGCTTTGAGGATGTAGTGATGATTGGAGCATCCTCTTCAGCATCTGACTCACTCAAATCAATTGTTTTTCTTTTTGATCCCTGCTTCTTTTGCTTAGCAGGTATCTCTACTCTGCTAGATCTCCTACCAGGACCATACATCTTCTTCTTGGCAGATTTTGTAGCCTCAGCTGTTACCTTTCTCTTCTTAGGGGATTTTGTTGCTTCAGCTGCAACACCCTTTTTCTTTATTGACTTTGGTGTTTCAGCCACAACCTCATTCATTTTTCCTTTTCTGGCTCTGAGTCTGCTACTCACACCAGTCTTACCACTCTTTCTCTTAGAGTCACCAATAATCTTCATGATTGTCACATCATCTTCAGTGTCTTCATCCTCAAGATCATCTTCTACTCCAGCATCTTCATCAGCAGTCACATAATCAATGTTATCTTCAACTGACATAGCATTGTCAGTGTTCTCATCAACAGTTATATTTCTCTCTTGTTGCTCAGGAGAATCAGCTATCACATGATCAGACAAATTCTTGTCCTGCTGCACACCAAGATCATCCATCACATCGTCTTGTGGTTGATCTTGTGCCAAAGATGTTGGAACATCTGGCACAACATTAGCCTTGGGATCAGCATTAGCCAAGGATTTTAGAGTATCTTCAGCTTCCTTTAATTTCTCAAGATCTTCATCATTACCATTGCTACCTGGGAACTCAGGAACAATCTTCTCCATCGCTTCAGATTCTACAGCAATTTCCCCCTTTTCACAATTTAGGGTTTTTGAAGAAATTCCCTTAGCAGCCTTGATTTCAACATTTGGAGTAACTGTTGCAGCATCAGATACAACACCCTCACTCGCATTACCAAGATCCTCAAGGTACAATTCTTGCATGTCGAAGTTAGAAGAATATTTGGGTTTAGATTTCTGAGATTTTGGTTTCTTAGTAGTAGCAGATTTGGTTCTCTTGGTGTTTTTGGGTTTGGGTGAAGGAGAGGGATTAGTGTTCTTAGGTTGGTTAAGAGCAGAAGCAAAGGATGGGTGAACCATGGTAAGAGGGATAGTGTCGGTAATGATATTGGAGTGTTGGGGTAAAGGGCCAGTAGGCTGATCGTTAACGTTGGAAGTGGTGGTGGTGGTGTTCGTCGGTGAAGATTTGTTAGGGGAGGTCTTGTTTGGTGAGGTTTGATGAGATGGTTGAGACATTGTGGTGGTGAGTTTATGAAGAAAATAGGATTGAGGG
Organism: Trifolium repens; assembly: GCA_030408175.1. Lineage (NCBI taxonomy): Eukaryota > Viridiplantae > Streptophyta > Magnoliopsida > Fabales > Fabaceae > Trifolium > Trifolium repens. The sequence continues at coordinate 22,355,590 of CP125840.1, forward strand.
GGTGGTGGAGTTTTAGGTTTGACAGAGAAATTTGGAGAAGAAGTTGAGAGGTTATGAAAATGAGAAGGTATATTTGGAAAGAAAATATGTTGAGAAGATTTGAAATAAAAGTAACCGGTATTAGTGGATGGCGTGTTTGTAGGTGGTTTTAGCCCATGATTACCTTGATCAACATGCACTGCTAGAGTAGGAGAAAACGCAATAACTGTTGCACGCCACGCCATTACCAACGGTAATTGCTATAACTCCTTATAGAGGCAAATTCCTAACTTGCCCCTTAACTTCTCAAACTGAACTGCATCAAGAGCCTTGGTGAAAATATCTGCTACTTGCTCCTTTGTACCCACATGCTCCAAAATCACAATTTTGTTTTCAACCAAATCCCTTATATAGTGATGACGAATGTCAATATGCTTTGTCTTGCTATGCTGAACTGGATTCTTTGAAATGTTTATGGCACTCATGTTCTCACAATACAATGTTAGAGCATTCTGTTCGACATCGTATTCCTTCAGCATCTGTTTCATCCACACCAATTGTGAGCAACTACTCCCAGCTGCTATGTACTCTGCCTCAGCAGTAGACAAAGCCACACAATTCTGCTTTTTACTAAACCGAGATATTAGATTGGTGCCCAGAAAGAAACAACCTCCAGAAGTGCTCTTTCTATCATCTGCACTTCCAGCCCAATCAGCATCACAATATCCATATAGAGTAGAATTTTCACAATGAGAATACATTATCCCATAATCACTGGTTCCATTCACATACTTCAAAATTCTCTTCACCTGAGTCAAGTGACTTACCTTAGGGTCAGCTTGATATCTAGCACACACTCCAACAGCATAAGTTATGTCAGGTCTACTTGTAGTCAAATACAACAAGCTCCCAATCACGCTTCTATAGAGACTTTGGTCAACATTTATTCCCTTCTCATCTTTGGTAAGTTTCAAATGAGTAGGTGCTGGTGTTCTTTTGTGTGTAGCATTGTCCATCCCAAATTTTTTGACGATGTTTCTGGCATACTTGCTTTGAGATATAAAGATGGTGTCTTCCATTTGTTTAATCTGAAGACCAAGAAAGTAAGTCAATTCTCCAACGAGACTCATCTCAAACTCTGACTGCATTTGTTTGACATAATGCTGGACCATCGTTTCTGACATTCCACCAAACACAATGTCATCAACATAGATTTGGGCTATTATAAATTTTCCTCTTTCTTCTTTTACAAACAGGGTCTTGTCTGATCCTCCCTTTCTGTAACCTTGCTCTTCCAAGAATTGAGTCAACCTTTCATACCACGCCCTAGGTGCTTGTTTTAGACCATATATGGTTTTCTTCAGTTTGTAGACATAGTTAGGATGTTCTGACTCCACAAACCCTTTGGGTTGCTCAACATACACCTCTTCCTGTAGGTATCCATTTAAGAATGCACTCTTTACGTCCATTTGGTATAACTTGAACTTGAGAATGCAAGCCACTCCTAGAAGTAATCTGATGGATTCTAGTCTGGCCACAGGTGCGAATGTTTCATCAAAGTCAAGTCCTTCAATCTGAGTATATCCTTGAGCCACAAGCCTTGCTTTTTTTTTTTCTGGTAACAGTACCATTCTCATCTGACTTGTTTTCATACACCCATTTTGTTCCAATTACATTTACATCTTCAGGCCTTGGGACCAAGTCCCACACTTCACTTCTTTCAAATTGGTTTAGCTCTTCTTGCATAGCCTCAATCCAAGCTTCATCAATCAAAGCTTCCTTGACATTATTTGGCTCAAACAAGGACACAAAGCAAGAATTTGCAACTACATCATTTGTTCTTCTTGTAGTTATCCCTTGTTCAGGATTTCCTATAACCAGATCTAAGGGATGATTTGTCTGGACACGAACAGAGGGACCTTTACTTTGTGTTTGAGGTCTTGCACTTTCCTCACCTTCTTCTTCAAGAGTCTCTTCATCAGATTTTCCAGTGATGGGTTGTTCGGTTGCTTCAGCATCTTGTTCAGCATTCACAATAACAGGAATACCTTGATCTATCCCTTCATTATCTTTCAAGGGAGAGTCATTTACAACAACATTCACAGATTCCATCACAACTTGAGTCTTTGCATTGTAAACCCTGTAAGCTCTACTGTTTGTGGAGTACCCAAGGAAAATTCTCTCATCACTTTTAGATCAAGTTTCCTTCTAGGTTCTCTATCAGCTATAATATAACACTTACTTCCAAGGATATGGAAGTGTTTGATGGTTGGTTTTCTATTTTTCCATAGTTCATATAGAGTAGAGGTTGTACCTTTTCTGAGAGTGACTCTATTGTGTACATAACAAGCAGTATTCATAGCTTCAGCCCAAAAGTGATAAGGAATGTTTTTGGCATGAAGCATGACTCTAGCGGATTCTTGAATCGTTCTATTCTTCCTTTCTACTATGTCATTCTGTTGAGGGGTTATAGGAGAAGAGTACTCATGTTTAATTCCTTCAGTGGAACAGAATTCATTAAACTTAGAGTTCTCGAACTCTCTACCATGATCACTCCTTATTCTTACAACATTGCTTCCCTTTTCTCTTTGGATCTGAATGCACAGCTCTTTGAAGACATCAAAAGCATCCGATTTTTCTCTGATGAAATTCACCTATGTGTATCTAGAGTAATCATCTACCACTACAAGAGTATACCTCTTTCCTCCCAAGCTTTCAACCTGCATGGGTCCCATGAGATCCATGTGTAGTAATTCAAGAACCTTGGAGGTTGTCTGATGCTCCAGCATTGGATGCGACATCCTGATTTGCTTTCCAATTTGACATTCACCATACACCTTTCCCTCAACGATCTTGAGTTTGGGAAGGCCTCTAATGGCTTCAACTGATATAGCTTTCTTCATTCCTTTCAAGTTGAGATGTCCCAATTTCTGGTGCCACAGTTGAACATCATCTTCTGTGGTGACTAGGCAGGTGGATGTGAGGGCTTCTTCTTGAGGCATCCACAAGTAACAATTGTCTTTAGATCTAGTACCTCTCAGTATTAGTTGTCCTTCCTCATTGTTAACTAGACATTCAGATTTAGTGAAGTTAACTTTCATGCCTTGATCACACAGCTGGCTGATGCTAATCAGATTTGCTGTGAGACCTTTAACTAGAAGAACATTCTCCAGGTTGGGCAATCCATGGCTGATCAGATCCTCAATTCCTACTATTTCTCTTTTTGCACCATCTCCAAAAGTTACAAAGCTAGCCTTGTAGGATCTTACATTTATGAGATACTTTTCTTCACCTGTCATATGTCTAGAGCACCCACTATCAAAATATCAATCTTCCCTAGAAGAAGCTCTGAGGGATGTGTGAGCAATTAGCCTAACATTTTCTTCTATAGGAACCTCAGCATTTTCTTCTTTAGGCCTCCACACCTTCCTAACAGCACTCTCTTCCTGTACCTCATTTGGTTTATGCTCCTAGTTGGGATATCCATACAACTTGTAGCAGAAAGGTCTGATGTGTCCTCTTTTTCCACAGTGGTGACACACCCACCTACGATATCTCCTTTGTTTGTTAGGTCTTTGATGAACAAAGGATCTTGGTCTTTGATGAACTGAAGGTTTAGGATCAAGAGCAAACTTTGGAACTGGGTAGGCTTTAGAATGTCGAGTCTGATGCTCCAGCATTACCTTTCCAGTACAGGGATCAAAAACATTTTCACCTGATGTGAATTTGGTTTCAGGGTCCTGTTGATACTGATTCAAACTAGTGTAGTTGTATCCAACTGACCTAAGCTTCCCACTTGGTACATTTTCCAGAATCTCTTCAAGAAGATCTGGTCCTGAGTTCAGCTGACTTACCCGTTTTTTCAGATCATCCATCTGAACATTGACTTGAATGACCTTTTCTTCTGCTTGAGTAGCTTTTTGAACCTGGATATTTACTTCAGCTTGAAGTTTATTGATGGTCTTCTTTTGTTTTTCGAGGATCCTACACATTTCTTCATATCTAGTGACCAACTCTCTATAGGTACTAGCTAGTTCCTCATAAGATACATCCTCATCTTCATCAGATTCCCAATCCTCAACAGTAACACATGTTCCAGTGAGGGCAGTCACATGTCTTGCTGATTCATTTTCTTCATCAGTATCTTCATCTGACCAAGAAACAGTTAGCCCTTTCTTTTGTCTTTTCTGATATGTTCCACATTCTGACCTTATATGACCATAACCTTCACACTCATGGCACTAAACCCCCTTGCCTTGACTGCTCTTTTCTTCAGGCTTGGTTTTCTTCAGACTATTATGCTGCTTGTTGATGTCGAACCGGATGCTCTGCCCATTCTGTCGATTCCTACCTCCAACTCTTTTCAACACTTTGTTGAATTGTCTACCAAGCATGGCAATAACATCAGCTATGCTATCTTCCTCTTCATCCTCACTTTGGTCATTGCCATCATCAGTGTTTGAAACAAAAGCAATGCTTTTGTTCTTCTTGTCACCACGTTCATTCAAAACAATTTCAAAAGTTTGGAGGGATCCAACAAGCTCATCCATCTTCATAGTGGAGATGTCATGTGCTTCCTCAATTGCCGTTACCTTCATATCGAATCTTTTGGGAAGGGAGCTGAGAAGTTTCCTTGATAATTTCTCATCATAAATTTTTTCTCCTAAGGCTTCAAAAGAATTTGCAATGTCTAGAAGACTCAAATGAAAATCTTGGATGCTCTCATCATCTTTCATTCTTAAGGACTCAAACTTAGATGTGAGATGTTGAATCTTTGGTTGTTTTACTTTGGTAGTCCCTTCATAGCACTTCTCTAATATCTCCCATGCATCTTTGGCTGACACACAGTTTTTGATAAGTTTGAAAACACTAGTGTCTACTCCATTAATGAGAGCATAGATGGCTTTGTGGTTGTAATGAGCTGCAGTTTCCTCTTCTGGAGTCCATTCTACTTCAGGTTTTTGCACCTCCGTTGAGGTACCTTCCTTACTAGTATAGGTAGGGCGTTCCCATCCAGTTAGCACAACTTTCCACACTTTACTATCAATCGATCGCAAAAAGGCCGTCATTTTGGATTTCCACTGGTCATAGTTGCTGGATCCATTGAGCAACGGTGGTCTAACCATGTAGCCTCCATCTGTTTCCATGATGCCAGAGATTTCAGGTCCTGAATCTCACCCTAGGGACAGGCAGGGTGCCTGCTCTGATGCCAATTGAAATTCCTGGCACGCTGAGCACGATGCTCTACACGATGCTCTAACACTGTGTCTGGTCTAACGCGTAACAGATCAAAGCGTATAAAGTAAAACAAATAAAAGAGACAAGTTATTTGTTAACCCAGTTCGGCGCAAACAGCAACCTACGTCTGGGGGATACCAATCCAGGAAGGAATATCACTATAATAGTCCTAGTTCTAAGTCTCCAACAAACCACCCGTTTACAACTTAAAACCTAGGCCCTATCAATGACTCTTCTACCTAGGAACTCCTAGATATGAGATCCCATCTCACTCCCATACAACCTTACAGCCAGCAAGGATTTCCCTAACACAAAGACAAATAAGTTTTGGAGACACACTCCTAAAACTACACACTCGTACCTAAAGGCTTAGAGTGTTAAACACACCAAGAGTCATAACTCCGTACTTCAAAGCTTAGGAGAAGGATCACACAATACAACACAATAACAAAGTCCTAAGCTTGCATCAATGAGATACAAGAAAGGCTCACAATCACAAACACACGCAAAACCTAGATCTAGACTCAATGCACAACAACGGCGTGAATAACTAACTAGGATTAGGGTTTTGCACCTTCTTTAAATACTTCAGACAAATCAGAATATTCCTTGGTCCATAAATGCAAAGGCTTGATTTGTTTGACCAAGCAATTACTCCTTATTAATTAAAATAGATTCTTTACTAAAATACTCTTCAAGGAGATTCTTCATAAAAACATTTCTGAAGGAGATCTTGCGCCATAACTAATGATCCTTATATACAGCTGATTGAAACGCGCCATGCAAGATTCATGAGAGAGGAACCAACATTCCATAAATAGAGTTTGTCATGAGCGCTCCTCCTGAGACGTTACAATGCTCTACGCAGTGCCTGAGGCATCGGATCGCACATCTTACACAAAGTTTATTTTACCAAAAATGCAGCCAATACCAAAGACTCAACACTTAGCTTTTATTATTAGATTGTATTAACTAACTCTATTTGTTAATGTGCTAAACCACTGAGGGTTTCGATTCTCAGGTTATGTGTTTGAACGTTCGAGTTGTCTCGGTGAAGCTCCGTGTAACACCCCGATTTTTTAAAGACTAAAAAGGGGCATTAATTTTTATTTTTTTTAAACAAAACAGAGTGCGCATACAAATTGTGACGAGCCGGCATTAACCATACAAAAGAACTGAATATATATTAGTACAACCCAAGCATCGGCATAGTACTAATCATACATAAAGGTGCTTCAGAGAAGCAAAGTGTGTAACTGAATATTTACAATCCAAAAGACCACAGTCTACCAAAGGTATAACTACTCAAAATACAGTCATCCAAACTACGGTCAGAAAACTACGCCTAACCAAAAGCACGGTGTACAGACACACCGACACAAAACACCTAACTAGATCCACCACACCACTCGATCACTGAGGGCCCAAGAAGCCACCGTCATCCTCACGATCCACGGTCTCAGACGGGAATCCATCGTCTAGGGTGGGAGGAGCCCGCAAATGAATAATGAAAGGGTCACCACAAAATAAAAGTATATATATATATATATATAACCGGTGCGAAAGATGTACACATAACAAATTTCCACATACACAAGAGAAAGCTCTTTAACACAAAAGCAATTCCCACCAACGGGCTTATATATATAATGCACACCAGGCCTAATGCAGACTTCTACAATGGGTGTGGTACTATCCAAGCTACCACATGCATGAATTCCGGAATCGTAGGTCCAACCCACTAAAGCCACAAGGGCAGGTGATGCCACACAGATGCTATCACCAGGTGAAAATAGCCACACAGATGCTACCAGCCACACAGATGCTGTCAGCCACACAGATGCTGTCACCAGGCGAAAATAGCCACACAGATGCTGTCGCCAACTATGAAATGCATGAGCATACTTTCTAATTAAGCATATATAGGGAAGTCACACAGACACAGCCCCAGCGGAGTCACACAGACACATCCACCCGTGTAGTCCCAGCTGACTTACACGTTCCATACATGCTCATGCAACAATTACATATCACACAGATATATGTAAACCAAACACAACGACATACATACATTTCCAATCATATGTATTCCAACAACCTGTTCATACATATATTCTCATAATCATATGTAAACAGCGCAAGTATTTTAAACACGTTCTCATCACGAGAATACATCAACCAGACATGCCAAACACATAGCAAAGCATTACAGCAGAAATCCAAGCATGTCATAACCAGTTGAAAAGACGGAAATAAAGTGATGCCCTTACCTCGGCAAGCTTCCGTTAACTTTTCTCGCGAAATTCTACAATTCATGCTACCTAAAATTAAGTAGCGTACAATCAATAAAATACTCACCACGTATCCTATCGAAACGAAACTTGTTCTCTAAAATCTAGGGGGGTTTAAGGTACTTTCTAACACTCTCGGATTGTGATTTCGAGACCTCCCCATAGTGATTAAAAATTCATGAAGTTAAATACACTTTTCTCGTTTCCCGAAAATAGTTTCGTTTCAAAACATAATCAAGAAATACTTTTATTTCTAAATCCAACGATCAAACTCATACACTAAAACCATTTGAAATCAACACATAAACTCTTCAAAAAATTTCACAAAAATAGAAGTTTACTTGCCACAAGTTACAAGCTTTTATTTTCAAACTAAAATGGCCGTAACTCATTCAATCTTTATCCGATCGAGACGAGCCATACGCCGAAATCTTCGTCTCGAAAAGACGAATCAAATAGTTAAGTTTCCAGGTCACAAAACAATTTTAAAAGGACCTAAATACCCTTTTCAATTTCGGCCAGAATTGAAATCACACCTAAAACATTGTTTTCAAAAATCAAACATAGTTTATAATACTCAAACCATTATTAATTTCTCAAAAGAAACTCAAAAGTGATCAAGCTCTTACACCAAAACCATTTCAAATCAAAGCATAACACTTTTCAAAACTTTACCAATTAACTTGTTTAATTAGAACACAAGTTACTAGTTTTCTTTCAAAACAAAACCACATTAATTATTCCAAAGAAAACCATGATCATGCCTTCCCAATTATGGCTTAAAATTTAGAAATCTCATGGACATATACATAATATGCCACGGCCAAATTCTAAAAACAAGGCTAGTTCCCATTTTTTTTTATTTCAAAAGCATAGGATTAATCCTTTAGTTACCAAAATCACTTAATTGAATGAACAAAACATTTTCATAACACAATCCACAATTCAAAATAGTTTTTCCTAATTTCTCATGAACACAAAATATTTTTTTCTTGTTTCTCAAAACAAAACCATTTATCACATATCCATTTCTATAAAAAGTCTTAAAACAACATCATTAACACAAACTCTAAACAAAAATTCATGTTCTTGACCAATACATTTTTTTTTCTCAAAACCCTTGCTCAAAAAAAACTCATGAGAATCACATCTAACCATGGTAAGCATCACTACTAAGCCTAAACATGTTAGATAATCACTTATAAACAACTTCTAAGCAATAAGAATCAATGATGAACAATTTCTCACAAATTTCTCTCAAGAACATAAACCAAAAATCTCATGAATTTCTAAGAGTTTGGCAAGCTAATTAAGAAGGAAAGAAATTGGTTACCTTAGGAAGAAGAATCTCACAACTTCAAGCTTTTAACCAAGCTTCTAATGGATGGTTATGGTGGAGGAAATGAATTTTTCTCATGGTTGGAAGAAGAGAGAAAAGCCACGGCCAAAACAAGAGAAAGGAGTGAATTTGTGATTTTCTTAAAGTCCACAAAGTGACTTCCAAAAGTCTACTAAATAATGGTCTTGTTTCATCCTAGCCCTTGGATCAAATAGTATAAAGTTTCTAAGACTTAATCCTAGCCATTGGATCAATTCTAAGCTTATCCTTCCAAGATATTTTCTAAGCTTCCTCACATCTCAGCTCTCGCGTTTGTTCGTAAACGAGTCGCACCTCGCTAACGGACGGAAATCACAAAAATATAAAATCTATCAAATAAACGCCCGTCGTAAACCGTTTCCAAATATTATCGCTAAATCTTTTTCCCCGACTGTAATTTTCTTCCTCACCCTCGAAAATTATTCTGACAATATATCCTACCTCACCCCGATATATAAAACTCCCATCTAAAATTCTACGGAATTCAGACATCGTAAAAATTTCCAACAGCGGGTAAAATTCCTACTCGTTTTTCCAAAAACCATAATAAACCAAAACTCGCGATTCTGACTACACATAAACCTTCTTATACTCAAAAGAAGACTACGACCCAAAAGTCTGTGCCTTTCCAGCGCACGAGCACAAAACAGGCTCCATTTCAGCAAAAATCTTGTTATTTCGACGATACTCACAAAACCAATTAATAAAAACCATAATTTTCTTAGCCATTACTTATTTTCCTCACACAAAAGGTACAGTGGAATTATGGGTCTTACACTCCGCTCTGACCATGACACGGGGAAAAGTTCCAGAGTCATTATCTTAGTGTTGTAATATTTAATTAAAAGAAGTCTTATATCTAGGAAATCAACATTTATGTATAAGTAATGATTACTATTTTATCATATTAGTAATGTTTTGAAGTACGTAACACCTTGAACCGACATTTATATATATGTTCTTCACTATGCTCTTCATCTTTTCTCTTTGTTGGCATAAAACTTTCTTTTGAGCAAAGAAAATACTTTCATCACTTAATGTCATTTTTATCTTTAGTTTCAGATAACGCACGCACACTAAACCCGTCGCTATGTGCATATTTTTTGTAAAATTGTTCACCTTCTTCTAACGAATCAAATAGTTATCCAACCTTAGGCTTCAATTCTGTAAGTGCACCAGTTCATCCTCTTGTTTTAATAATTGTCAAAACACCTGAAAATAGAGTAGAACATATTTTGGCAATGCTACAAATGACTTGACAGCGAAAAACCATTTTTTAACTTTGAAAAACTGATTTTTAGGTATTATGTATCGATACATAAACATGTGTATCGATACAAATGTCCTGAAATTACTTCAGGCTGATTTTGTGCAATTTGTATCGATACATATATCACTTGTATCGATACAAAAGTGGTCTCTCAGAGGCAGAAGGTCATCTGTGTATCGAATCATGCTTGTGAAGGAAAATGGATACGATAAAAGCAGCGGAATTTTAAAATTTTCCTTTTGTGATCCTTACGAATGGTCATGAATTGTGTTTAGAGTTTTACCTTTTGATTCGAAAACTCCCTTTAAATCACGAACGGCTATCGAACACTTCGAATCACGAACAAGAACCTCGAACCGTCACGAACAAGGTCACCACCAAGTCACCAACGAATTTGATCACAAGCGTTAAAGGTATAACGCCTCTAGCCAGTCCACACGAACAACAACCTTCAATGGAGTGCTAGCTCTAATGGTTTGAAGGGTTAGGAGAAAGGAGGCACAAAATAAGGATTAGGGTTTTTCACAAAAACTCTAGAAAGGTGATTAGGGTTTCTCAAGAGAGGAGAGAACAAAGGCTCATGAGAATGAGTAACAAAAGTGTGTAACACTTTCTCTTTACCACAAGGGTTCTATTTATAGAACCACTTGCCATGGCAAAATTACACTAAAGCTCTTTTAACTAAATGGGCTATAGTGGGCGCCATTCTCATGTAAATATGTCTAGTACATATTCCCCCTTCTTGCTACATCATACCATATGATGTAATGCTCATTTTGATTACCATAATACCCTTATCATATTTCCTTATTTCTCCAAGGTGCACCGTACCTTACGGTGTTCCAATCTCACTAGATTATTCTTATGTGTGTGACCCTGTAGGTTTCCGTAACGTTGACAATTATAATAAATCACTATTTATTATAATAAACAGTGAGTGGTATCTAGCAACACATCACTGCTACTCAAGTTACGAGAAATTAACATGTGATCTAAACATAACCTCTTGTGATACTATCAGTGTGTATAATTACCCCTTTGCCCTTATGTCTATATTGAACACAAGGCATACACAGTGTCATCCTTGTCCAGTTCAATATTGGGCCCGTGACATTTATCCTGTTATGCAGGATTGGCAAATTCCATCTAGGTCACTACTGTCCCTCAGCATGCTTCGTAAAGTACCCATCAACTGCCTTTATAATTATCCTATTACGGATAACGTTAGATCAGCAACAAAGTACTCCACTCCCCATCTAGGGTACAAAGTGGTTTCAGGTCTAAGGGTGGTCTACACCATTATCACCATGAGAGTAACTTATGACACTTTGCATAACTTTGCATGTAGTACTCTCATAGCGGGTCAATCCAGTATAAATATTACTCCTAATATTTATACCTACGTCAAGACTTGATAACTCCTTATCCCATGATCCATGAGATTTGATCATCAGTCTATCTTCATAATAGTCTTTATGCTTTAAGGTTATCCCCTTTACCTTAAAGCTCGACTACGGATACTTTAAGAATAGTGTCCTTATGTTTAATATTATCTCATGATTAAGTCACACTTAATCATTAAACGGACTTTCTATTCTAGGGACTTTATTATTTTGCAACCTTACAAACATAATAAAGAAATGCCATATTTATATTCAAACTCCTAAAGCAAATACTATGAAAATAGATTGGCTCTTAGGGCTTACTCCAACAGCTTGCATGTATCGATACACACCTATGTCTCTCAGAAAACCAGTTAGCACTTGATGTATCGAATCATGCTTGCATGATTTGATACATATCAGTCAAGATTTCAAGAAATTGATATATGTATCGATACATATACATGTTTGTATCGATACATAGGTCAAAATTTTCAATTTGAACGCTGGTCAAAGGGTTTGTATCGATACAAACCATCATTTGTATCGATACACGTATGTTGAATTTTGCTCAAATTTGCTCAATTCTATTCTCTCTTTAAATAGCATTGTGGTGTGTCATTGTAATCAGAGGAAACTAGTGTGAAAGATCAGAAAACGCTTTGGGTTACAAATTGAGTGAGAATTTGAATCAAAGGTTTCATTCAACACAAATTCATCATCTTCATCAAAGGTTGTAATCAAAATTGAAGTTGAGTATGGGATCAATTCAATAGAAGTTGCATTTTTGTGTGATAACGTTCGATACGGTTCGCGGTGAATCAGAATCGTAGTCGGGTTGGATTGTGCGTTGAAGGTTCTAGTTTCTCTCAAAGGATTCAAGATAGTGCGTGTCTTGAAGGTTCGACAACAAGGAACGAAGGACTCAGCTGGACGATCGAGTGCGGTTTGGCACGTGTCGGGTCGTTGGAATCAGAGGGCGAAGTTTTGTTGGTGTCGAGGTTTTGTTGCATAGTTTACTTTGTGTTTCGTTATAGGTTTATAAGATTCAATTGTAAACTGTGCACGTGTGTTCATCATTTTTTCTATATACTCTCAAATAACCCGTTTGGTTATTTGGGGGGAGACGTACTCGGACAAACGCGTGGACGACGCGAAATCCGGGGAACTCCCTAATCAAATTGATTGTGTGTTTCTCTCTCTCTCAATAGTTTACTTGTTATAATTTGATTGATTTCGAAACAATTGAATTTTTCATGTTCGTATTGATACATCAAAAATTCAATTGTTGTGCTTGATTGTGATTGTGTTAATTTTGATATTGTAACTTGCTTGGGACTGAAGTTAACTCTTGGTTATATTCGAATTTTGAAACACGCATTTCTAATCTTTTCATCATACTTTCAAAAGGCTTATACTACTTTTCTTTTGGTCAATCGGTGCATAGACTACGGATCCGGTGGGTTTCCGCTTGCGCACGATTGAAACAAATAATTTTTTAAAAACGACATTGTTTCAAGGTTCACTTATTCAACCCCCCCTTCTAAGTGATAGCCGAGTAGACTAACAAGTGGTATCACGATCCCGGTTCAATTTTGTTTACAAAAATCGAATGATTGTGCCATTTTTTAGAAAACATGGCTTTTGCACCGAAAGGGGCGTATAATAGGGCTCCTATATTTAATGGCGATCACTTTGACTATTGGAAAAGTAGTATGCGTATTCACATCAATTCTTTTGATGGTGAAGTGTGGAATGCTATTGAGAATGATCCGTTTGTTCCAACTATCACGGATCCTCATGGCATTGTCACCAATAAGCCTATGGCACAATGGACGGATGATGAAAAGAAAAAGGTCAATTACGATGCAAAGGCACAAAATATACTCATTTCATCCCTTGGGATTGAACAATTCTATCATGTGTCGCATTGTTCTACGGCTAAGGAAATGTGGGACACATTGGTTACTCACTTTGAGGGAACTAATGAAGTCAAAATTTCGAAAATAAATACCTTGACACAAGAGTTTGAGTTGTTCCATATGCGAGATGGTGAAACCATCGCGGATATGCAACAACGATTTGTGAAAATCACAAACAAGTTACATGGTCTTGGTAAGTCAATCACAAATCAAGACGCCACTAACAAAATCTTAAGATATCTTAGTAGGTCTTGGCAACCTAAGGTCACCGCGATTAAAGAGGCGAATGACCTTACGACTTTAAGTCTCACGACACTATTTGGCAAGCTTACGGAACATGAACAAGTCCTTAACTTGTTGGAAAAGCATGAGAAAGGTGAGAAAAAGGAAAAACACAATGAAAAAGAAAAAGAAAAAGATAAGAGGTCCATTGCTCTAAAGGCCTCTAAATCAAAGTCCAAAAGGGTTGAGCAAGTGGAAAGTAGCTCAAGCGAAGACGATTCTGATGATGAAGAAATGGGACTCTTCGTTCGACGTTACAATAGGTATGTGAGAAAGAATGGGATAAGACATTCCGATGACAATCTTAAGAAGTTTCGGAAAGATAGTGGTTACCGTCGGAAGAATAAAGATGCTAAGTACTCAAAAAAGGGGATATGCTACGAGTGCGGCCAAGTTGGTCACTACAAGCCGGATTGTCCCATACTCAAGAGAAAAGAAAAGGAGTCATCTTCAAACAAAAGAAGGAGCAAAGGAAAGAAAGCTTATGTTGCATGGGAGAGTAGTAGCTCTTCATCTCATTCATCATTAAGCTCTAGTTCAAGTGATGAAAGCGAAGTGGCTAATATGTGCTTCACAACTCATCATCACAAAATGAAGGATAAAGCTCCCAAAAAGGTAAACCAAAATCCCTCTAGCTCATATACCTCATTAGAATATCATGATTTGCAAAGTGCTTTTGAGGACCTATGTAGTGAAACTAGGAAAGCTTTCAAACGATTAAAAGAGATTATAAAAGTTAACAAAGCTCTTGAAAAGAAACTTTCCGAAACGGAAGAAGAATTGAAAGCTTTCAAGGTATCGTTACTAGAAAGGTCAAATGCAAGTCATGATAATAATGATATAGTTGGTTGTGATAATTATGTCACTTTGTCAAAAAATATTAAAATTACCAAAGACAAAGTGGAAAATTTATCAAAACCTAGAGTCTCTCATCAAGTTGATTCAAAACACTTTCAAAATGCTTGGAAAAACAAAAACAAAAGTTCCAAAAATTTCAAAATGAATCAACCAAAGATAGACTCACATATCACTTGTCACTATTGTTGTTGTGAAGGCCATACTATTGCAAAATGTAAAGCTAGGAAATTGTTGGTACCTAAGGGAGTATTGCAATGGATGCCAAAACTCAACAAAACTTATTTGCCTCACCAATTAGGACCCAATGAAAATTGGGTACCTCCCTCTTATGTTTAAATGTTGTAGGAAAAGTCCCTTGATAGTCTAGAAAAGAGATGGTTTCTAGATAGTGGATGTTCAAGGCACATGGCGGGTGATGCCTCGCTTTTCATTAAGTTCAAAGCAAAGGAGAAAGGCTACGTCACCTATGGAGACAACAATAAGGGTACTATTCTTGGTGTAGGTACTATTGGTAATCCCTCTACTATAACCATATCTAATGTTGTACTTGTGGATAACCTTAAGCACAACTTGTTGAGTGTTGCTAAGCTTTGTGATAAAGGGTTCATAATAAATTTTAAACCAACCTTTTGCACAATCGAAAGTAGCAAAGACAAGAATGTGATTCTTAAGGCTATTAGGCATGGAAATGTATACATGTTGGATCTAGATGATAATTGCCTAAGTGGTGCTAAGTGTCTCATCACCAAGAATGATGAATCTTGGTTGTGGCATAGAAGGATGGCACATCTTAATTTCGATTTACTAAATAAGATAGCTTCTAAAGATCTTGTAATTGGTCTACCTAAAATACGTTTTTCAAAAGATCACTTATGTGACGCATGCCAAATGGGTAAACAAACTAAGGCTTCTTTCAAATCCAAAAAGTTTATTTCAACTACTAAGCCTTTAGAGTTAATCCATATGGATCTTTTTGGACCATCAAGGACCAAAAGCCTTGGTGGTAATTACTATGGACTTGTGATTGTAGACGATTACTCAAGATTTTGTTGGACATTATTCTTATCTAGTAAAAGCGATACTTTGTCCGCTTTTAAACAATTTGCTAAGATGATTCAAAACAAACTAGACCTTAAGATCATTTCCATTAGGAGTGATCATGGAGGCGAATTTGAAAATAATAACTTTGATAAGTTTTGCTCCAAACATGGCATTGAACACAATTTTTCGGCTCCACGAACACCACAACAAAATGGGGTAGTGGAGAGGAAAAATCGTATTCTAGAAGAGTTATCTAGGACTATGTTAAGTGGTCTTCCTAAGTATTTTTGGGCTGATGCGATAAGCACCGCATGTTATGTCCTAAATAGGGCGATCATTCGACCTATTTTGGACAAAACTCCCTATGAAATACTTAAGGGAAGAAAACCTAATCTTAGTCATTTGCGCTCTTTTGGATGCAAATGCTTTATTTTAAATAATGGAAAGGAGAATCTTGGCAAATTTGACCCAAAAGCGGATGAAGGCATTTTCTTAGGTTATTCATTATCTAGCAAGACATATAGAGTATACAATAAGAGGTTACAAATTGTTGAAGAATCGGTTCATGTAAACTTTGATGAGACTCTTCCGGAAGAAAACGGGAAAGGTGATTTTATTGGTACAGGTGTCGATACAATAGACATTCTAAAGGATCAAGAAGTTGTTGGAAGTGATCATCCCTCAACGGAAGTTCCTAAAGAAAAAGACGATGACTCGTCACCATCCAATAAAGATAAAGATGATGGAGGATCTTCTTCATCAAAGAATCATCACAAGCAAAGAGGAGCCGGTCTTGCAAAGGAATAGCGTACTCTAAAAGACAATCCCATTGACAAAGTCTTAGGTGATATCTCAAAGGGAGTGGCTACTCATTTTCAAATAAGTAACTTTTGTTCTCACTATGCTTTTGTTTCACAAGTTGAACCTAAAAACTCAAAGACCGCATTACTTGATGAACATTGGATTCTTGCTATGCAAGAAGAACTAAATCAATTTAAAAGAAATGATGTGTGGGATTTAGTACCACCTCCTCCAAGTCATCAAGTGATTGGGACACGTTGGGTTTTTAGGAATAAACTCGATGAAAACGGTATTATTATTAGGAACAATGCACGGTTAGTAGCTCAAGGCTATAACCAAGAGGAGGGCATTGATTATGAAGAGACATATGCTCCGGTAGCTCGTCTTGAGGCTATTAAACTTTTATTAGCTTATGCATGCAATATGAATTTCAAATTATATCAAATGGATGTCAAGAGTGCCTTCCTAAATGGATACATAAATGAAGAAGTGTATGTTAAACAACCACCCGGTTTTGAAAATCATGAACATCCGGACTATGTTTTCAAATTAAAGAGAGCTTTGTATGGTCTTAAACAAGCTCCTAGAGCTTGGTATGATAGACTTAGCAAGTTCTTAATTAAAAATGGATATTCAAGGGGAAAGGTTGACACTACACTCTTCATTAAACGTAAGGGAAAGGACGTCCTATTGGTTCAAATTTATGTTGATGATATTATTTTTGGTTCCACTAACCCTTCTCTTGTCAAGAGTTTTTCTAGTCTTATGCAAGGTGAATTTGAGATGAGCATGATGGGTGAGCTCACCTACTTCTTGGGATTACAAATCAAGCAACTAGAAGAAGGAACTTTTATATATCAAACTAAATATTGTCTTGAGTTGCTTAAGAAGTTTGGGATGACGGATTCAAAACATATGGAAACTCCTATGGCATCAACATGTGCATTAAGCAAAGATGAAGAAGGTAAAGATGTGGAGATCACAAAATATAGAGATATAATCGGATCCTTACTCTATCTTACGGCATCTAGGCCGGATATTATGTTTAGTGTTTGCATGTGTGCACGATATCAATCATCCCCCAAAGAATCACACCTAAAAGCCGTGAAAAGAATTTTAAAATATTTGAAAGGTACACCAAACTTTGGCTTATGGTACTCTAAGGGGAATGATTGTTCTTTGGTAGGTTATTCCGATTCCGACTTTGCCGGTTGCAAGTTGGATAGGAAAAGTACTAGTGGTACTTGTCACCTATTTTGTAATAGCTTGGTAAGTTGGCATAGCAAGAAACAAGTATCGGTTGCTTTGTCAACCGCCGAGGCGGAATACGTTGCGGCCGGAAGTTGTTGTTCTCAAATACTTTGGTTAAAACAACAACTTCTCGACTATGATTTAAAAATACAACGTGTTCCAATCTTGTGTGACAACACTAGTGCCATAAACCTCACAAAGAACTCCGTGTTGCATTCAAGGACTAAGCATATAGAGATTAGGCATCACTTTCTTCGCGATCATGTAGAAAAAGGGGATGTTATTTTTGAGCATGTGGATTCCAAAAATCAACTTGCGGACATCTTTACAAAGCCACTTGCCACGGAGCCCTTTCTCTTCATTTGCGGAGAATTAGGGATTCTAGATATCTCTAACCTATAATAAGTTTCATCAAACATGCACTTTTATACATATCATACTTCTTGGCAACTTGGAGTTTTATACTATGGGAAGTGCATCAATACCCTACGGTACAAGGTTAAAAAGTATCATCTCTATCTTCTCTTCTTAAAATTTACTCTCTTATGTCTATATGAATGTCTTTCATTTATCACCCCTCACATATTAGTGCTTTTCAATACATTCATATGCTTGCTCATTTCCAAAATTTTTTGCTTTAAGATGAGTAATAATTCTTAAAGTCCATATGTATCAAATGGCTATGTATGAAATATTGATTACTTGATATGTCTAGAGCTTAACTTGTTGCATCACTACTATCCGTGTATTTCATTTCTTCATGAACACCGTTATATGATATGGCAACATGAGATTATGCATTTAGTTGCATTGTTTTGTTTATTTCGTCCCATATTTTGATATGTTGGTTGATTTAAAATGTCGATGTGTTACAATATTCATGCGTTGGCTTTGGTTTGTTATTCTACATTCCATATTTGTCATGAAATTTTGGTATTCGTCATTGATATATTTTGGCATATCTTTGTATGTATTTATATTGGTTAGGAAATTCTATCATATAGGTGCATTTCGACAAATGTAAGTGCACGATATGATTTTGGATAAAATTGTTTGAACACGATATTTATAATGGAATCTCTTCTTCTTTTTGATATTGTCAAAGGGGGAGAGATTTGGATGCACAATCTAAGGATGAATAGCTAAAAGAATCTTGAATGATATCTACTATGACAATCACATTATGGCATCAACTCAGGGGGAGCGTGCTTTGTTAGCCTTGGTGTTTCATTTGCGTCTGTATACATATTGCTATTTTATTGCATATTAGGTATAGGCTTAGTTAGCTTATGCATGGTTTTGACAATTATCAAAAAGGGGGAGAATGTAAGTGCACCAGTTCATCCTCTTGTTTTAATAATTGTCAAAACACCTGAAAATAGAGTAGAACATATTTTGGCAATGCTACAAATGACTTGACAGCGAAAAACCATTTTTAAACTTTGAAAAACTGATTTTTAGGTATTATGTATCGATACATAAACATGTGTATCGATACAAATATCCTGAAATTACTTCAGGCTGATTTTGTGCAATTTGTATCGATACATATATCACTTGTATCGATACAAAAGTGGTCTCTCAGAGGCAGAATGTCATCTGTGTATCGAATCATGCTTCCATGTATCGATACACACCTATGTCTCTCAGAAAACCAGTTAGCACTTGATGTATCGAATCATGCTTGCATGATTTGATACATATCAGTCAAGATTTCAAGAAACTGATATATGTATCGATACATATACATGTTTGTATCGATACATAGGTCAAAATTTTCAATTTGAACGTTGGTCAAAGGGTTTGTATCGATACAAACCATCATTTGTATCGATACACGTATGTTGAATTTTGCCCAAATTTGCTCAATTCTATTCTCTCTTTAAATAGCAATGTGGTGTGTCATTGTAATCAGAGGAAACTAGTGTGAAAGATCAGAAAACGCTTTGGGTTACAAATTGAGTGAGAATTTGAATCAAAGGTTTCATTCAACACAAATTCATCATCTTCATCAAAGGTTGCAATCAAAATTGAAGTTGAGTATGGGATCAACTCAATAGAAGTTGCATTTTTGTGTGATAACGTTCGATACGGTTCGCGGTGAATCAGAATCGTAGTCGGGTTGGATTGTGCATTGAAGGTTCTAGTTTCTCTCAAAGGATTCAAGATAGTGCGTGTCTTGAAGGTTCGACAACAAGGAACGAAGGACTCAGCTGGATGATCGAGTGCAGTTTGGCACGTGTCGGGTCGTTGGAATCAGAGGGCGAAGTTTCGTTGGTGTCGAGGTTTTGTTGCATAGTTTACTTTGTGTTTCGTTATAGGTTTATAAGATTCAATTGTAAACTGTGCACGTGTGTTCATCATTTTTTCTATATACTCTCAAATAACCCGTTTGGTTATTTGGGGGGAGACGTACTCGGACAAACGCGTGGACGACGCGAAATCCGGGGAACTCCCTAATCAAATTGATTGTGTGTTTCTCTCTCTCTCAATAGTTTACTTGTTATAATTTGATTGATTTCGAAACAATTGAATTTTTCATGTTCGTATTGATACATCAAAAATTCAATTGTTGTGCTTGATTGTGATTGTGTTAATTTTGATATTGTAACTTGCTTGGGACTGAAGTTAACTCTTGGTTATATTCGAATTTTGAAACACGCATTTCGAATCTTTTCATCATACTTTCAAAAGGCTTATACTACTTTTCTTTTGGTCAATCGGTGCATAGACTACGGATCCGGTGGGTTTCCGCTTGAGCACGATTGAAACAAATAATTTTTTAAAAACGACATTGTTTCAAGGTTCACTTATTCAACCCCCTTTCTAAGTGATAGTCGAGTAGTCTAACAAATTCGTCATCACAATTTGGCACCAATTCATTTTCCTAAAAAGTTTAAAATAAAAAATATAAATAACATGACATAAGCAACAAACTTGCCGAAAAAATAAACTAATGTAAAATGACATCAAAAGGAAATGTGTTAGCAAAATAACATTTCATTGAGGTTACCATATTGAAATTGACATAAATGTCGGTGCCCAGTGGTGAATTGTTGTTACTGATCATGTCTAAACAAAAACAAATAAACATAAACTACTTAGTAAAAGAGATAAATGTAAGAGTGAGTTATACAAATAGGGTGTGATAAATGAAATAATGTTTAAGGTCTCGTTTGGTCCGACTTATTTTCTCCTTTTTTTTTCTTCTTAAAAATAGTAAAGAAGGAAAAAAATTGTGTTTGAATTCACTTTTCTTTATTTTTTACTTCCTTACTTTATTTATCCAATACTTTTAAGGAAAACTAGTGTCAAATATAATTTTATATTTCTCTATTTCGTTTAAGCAAAATAGAAAAGTAAAAAATAAGTCGGGCCAAACGGAATTTAAATAGAAAAGATAACTAAGTTATTTCAAAATCAACTCATGATACCTAGGATGTGATTGTCTTCATGTATTGTTGATGTTGTGAACGAAGATGGCATTCCATTGTCCATGGAGAGATGTATCAGAAAGAAAAAGGTTTTAAAGTTAAAGTGAAAGTTGGTCTTTGGATTAAATAAGTATTATAAAATATGTATGCGTTTTGATTCGGGTTGGGTCGGTTTTGAACAATCAATCCAAAACTTGATACGATTCAGCAGTTTTCACAAAATGACATTTGACTTTTTTAGATTGGTTTGCGCAATTTTTATTTATACTGATTTGGATTTAAACACCCCTATAATACTCATTCAAAAACTCAATCATTAAGTCATTTCAATCTATCGTCAAAAAGATCATTTCAATCTATGCATCGAATTTAATCTTGGATTTATTTGCACTAAAAGGAGAATAATTTTTTTTAATGTTTAATATATAATAATAATAATAATAACTCTTAAAAAAAAAATAATAATTTTTTTATGTTATTTAGAATTTAGAGTCTCATTTAAAATCTTCTCCATTATTTCCATTTTGGAGAGAGATAGACACAAAAAAAAAGTTAAAATAAAATATAAATTAATCAATAGTAAAAAAGTATCCGTAATTCACTTCAACAAATCACATTTTTGTTGCCTTGTTGTTGGCAACCATAATTTCCTTTCCTAAAACGAACAGTCGTATAATGTGATGCTTGACTAAACAAAGTGCAAAAATTAATAGGAAACCAAATTTGATTAAAGTTTCAAATGCAGCGCTTTAATTCATTGCTTTCTCGCTGGTATATGAAGTACCTACACGAAGATGGCATGAAAACACCATAAGAAGCAAGTAGAGCGGATTATGCATAAGAAGATAAATATAACATTCATTAATTCAATGATACAATGCAACCACTGCACTCATAGTGGGACCATTGCCTAACCTATCCTTCCTAATTTTATTGAGTATTTAATTTTCTTACCACAGTACAACCGCGCCACATTCCCAGAGAGTTAATTAGTACTCTTGTCTGTTGATATATTTACTTTTTGCTGTTGAGCGTAGGTCTGCACTTGCAGGTACCAACTGCGAGCTAGTATGACTAAAGACGAAGTATGTTGGATCTGCAATTAATAAAATTACTATTTTATGGAGAATTGATTATGCCAATATTGAGTGTATGTTTGGTTTCACTTTTGGAACAGTCAGAATTGATTATGTACGTGTAGAATTAATTCTAACTTGTTTCGTTTTTCATAAGTAGAATTGATTCTGCCTCCAGAATTGATTACACTTGAAGTTAGAAATCGTAACTTCTGATTCTATAATTGATTTTTACACTCAAATTTTTTGTTAAACTCACTTTTACATGAATATATACAAACATAAATAACTTTAACTTAAAATTAATTTTGGCCAGGCTCAATCTTACAAAATCTATTCTACAAAAATCAACTCTTTTAACCGCAGAACCAAACATACACTGAGTTGATGTAAAACGATTTATACTGTCAGGGTCAAAACCATTGTCAATGTCATCTAAGATTTTTTCACTTATATTAAAAAATGTAATGATTTTATGAAAAGAAAAAAAATTATGTTTTATATGAATCAGATTTAGATCAAATATTAAGCCTTATATATTTTATAAAGGGTGTGTTACTATGCTAAATATTGTCCCGATGCACTTGTTAAATATACAGAAAAGAAAGGAAATAAAAAGTAAAAATAGTACTATTTGTAAGATATTTTTAACACTTTTAAATTTCTTTATTAATATGATTAATTAGTGTCCTAGAGACATTGTTTAACATTTTCCTTCTATAAATTTAGACTGTAATCCTTCGTTAGAAGATGCACCGATCAGAAACATTAACCTTATGTTCGACGTTTTATTTTTTCTCGTATACGCTTGACAGTTAGAGTGTTGTGGGATGTAGTTATATATTTACATTGAAGAGTGTGGGTGTACTGAGATCCTGAGATAGTTGAAGATTGTGTATGTGTGGCAATAATTTTCATAGTATTTTTTGTTGTCGTTAGACAACAATCGTGGTTTTTTCTCCAGTTTAAAGTTTTAACGTTATATTATTGTGTTCTTATTTTGTTATTTTAATTTCTCATCCTAACAATTGATATTAGAGTTTGGTTTGATTGTGAGGTGGAGTTCTTCTACGGTGTGAAATTTAGGTTAGAGAAAATTGGTTGAAGAATCATGCATGACTTGTGGAAAATCAAGTCAATGATGAGTTGATCGGGTCAAGATTGCAAATGTATTGAACTAATATACATATTGATGCACCATAATTTTTTCAACATGTAAAAATTCTTGGAAGTATACTTTTATGGCAGAGTATCATCGATAATGAAAACTTATGTGCTATTTTCGATAAAGATGAAGATTGTTTAAGTTAGTTGAAAATATACATGTTGAAAAAACTTACATCGATGAGAATTATTAAGATTGAATTAAAATTAGTTTTTTCAAGATTCTGTTTATTTTTAAACTTAATATATTTCAAAGCAAAGTTTATATTTTCGGCAAAATTCTATTTATTTTAAAATTAGATATTTTTAATTGTAAAAAGATAGATATATTTATAAACAAAACAAGATTCTATTTTATATTAAACAAATTTGGTTCATATATTAAGTCTTATAGTTCCATAAATATGGGTCTGTTTGGTAAAATTAAGCTATAAGTTAGATTATAGCTGAAAAGTTAGCTGATAGCTGAAAAGTTAGCTTATAGCCGATAGGTGAAAAGCTAGCTGATTGAAATTAAAGTGTTTGGTAAAATTAGCTTTTAAAGTGGTTAATAAATATAAAATTACATAAAAGAACATGTAGTGGATAGTTATTCTCTTTAGTGGATAATTTTTTATTTTATAAAAAATAATAAAATTAAAGGTTAAAAATGGAAATAATTATAAAAAGCTATAAGTTATAATCTCAAACGTTACTTGAAATAGTATATTAAAAAAAGCAATAAGCTAGTGAGAAAAGCTTTTTACCAAACACATCTATTTTTTAAAAACAAGCTTATAAGCTAATCCAATAAACTAAAAGCTAATTTATTGGACTTACCAAACACACCCATAGACTCTAATTCTTCTTTGGAATATGCACATGTCAAATTCTTTTTTAAAGCTTCGTGGTGTGGATTTATCGGAACTATGAGATGGCCGGGAGTATTAACAATTTTACATTCTTGGTGATTTTATCTCTATTTGAAAATTTCACATTATATTCTTATATTTTTATGGTTTAAACATCATTTTTGTCCGTGTAAGTTTATAATCTTTTGGGTTTAGTTCTTGTATTTTTTTTGTTGCAAATTAGTCTATGCATGTACAAATCATTGTGAATTTGTGATTTTAGTCCCTAAAGCTAAAATTCGCAGAAAAATTCGCTGATTTCCTATGAATATTCTTAAAGCTTTGTAGTCTATTTTCCTGTGGATATTCTTATATTTTGATTTTAGTTTTACATAGACTAAAACCAAAAAACATGAACTTACATGACGAAAATGATATTTAAGTCATTTTTATTTTGTTCATATTTTTTTTTCTATTATGCATTTTCCAACTAAGAACATAAATATAGGGGGTGGTATTTGCCACATGTGCCACTTGTGTCTTAGTAGCATGAATAATTCTAATGAAATGAGGTGGTAAAAGAAAACCACAGTTTCTATTATTGGATAAGGTTGCTTTTCATTTTGTCTCATCACTTTTAAATGCTTTGGTATTAAAATAATTGAAAAAAAAAAACAATATATTGTGAATTTTGTAAAGTCTATGTTAAAGTTGTAGATGAATGGTATGAATATGTAAAAAATATGAGTGAGTGGTTTAAATAGTTAGAAAGCGTAAAATAATACTCCCTCCGTTCCTTTTTAAGTGTCCAAAAACATCAAATTTTTCGTTCCTATTTAACTGTCTATTTAGTGTTTTAAGAGTATGATTTGTCAATTATACCCTTTGGCAATTGCTCATATATTTTTCAATAAAACTAATTAATGCTATATATTTGGAAAATTAAATTTATTTTTTTTTGGTACATAACATATTAAATTTTGTTTCTTTTTTTGTGTGTGCATAATATATTAAATTGATTGGAAAGAGAAAGTATGTGCAAAAAAATAGGATTTGATTGGTGAATTAAAATTATGGTATAATAGGAAGATAAGGTGCAAAAATACACTTTTTTAATTTAGTGTTACTGTTCAAAACAGACACTTAAAAAGGAACGGAGTGAGTATAATATATTATGTGGAACTCATTTATATCATCAATATGAGGAACATGAATATGGACTGCTCTAAGTAGTATGAGGTGAAATCTTGAAATGGACCCTTTGTTTTGTTTTGATAGAGAACAGAGCCGTAGTAGTAGTACTGTGGAAAGTGAAGTAGTATTGCCCACAGCTGACAGCCCCACACAGTGCAGAAGCCGACCACAACAGTGATAGCTTTTCTTTCTTCGCATCAACTAGATTAACCGTAGCACCTTTTTAAGTACCAAATGACAATAAACCCCACCCCCTCCTCCTCCTCTTCTGTTTCTATTTCTATTTCTAAGAAAGAAAGAAAAGGCTCGCTGGCCGAGACACACACACAAATCTGTCACTCACACAGTGATACTGCCTCATGCTACAACTCAATCAAATCCATTCATTCATTCATTATTCCCAACCAAACCAAACAGGCTCCATTCACAAGCCATAGCGTGCTTAACACTCCCTACTATTTATTGCATTTACTATTTTGCCACTACAACTCTCCACTCCTTCCCCCCGTCGTTAGTTAGTCCGTGTTGTGCTGTGTTACTCTCTCACACGCTAGCTGCCTCCTTCATTCATTTCATGTTTTCAACACCCGCTTTCTACGCTACGCTACTCCTATATTTCTTCCTCTAGATATTTTACTACTCCCTCCGTCCCAAAATAAGTGACATAATTTTAACTTAATGTATTATTCATTTGACCTACTTTGACCTTATTTTTCTACTTATATATACTTGTAAATATTAGCATATGAGATCTTGTTTGATTTGTCTCGACGAGTATTTTCAAAATATACAATTTTTATAATTTTTAATAATAGATAATTAAAGATATTAGCGATCAAAGTTTGACATTGGTAAACGTAAACAAAGTCAAACAGATCATTTATTTTGGGACGGAGGGAGTACATTTTTCTATAGAGTACTACTACTCTACAAGGTTTGCTTGACTTTTTATCATCCATTTTTCAAACTTTTTCGTTTCTTTTCCATCCACTACAATATTTTATCTCATTGATTTTTGAACCACGGATTCTCTCACAGTGTGTGCGTTTTAATCATTTTAAATTGAAATTTTTTGTGAAATTTTCATAAAATTATACTTATTTAATCATTAGCGTGCATGAAACAGTTAACTGTGTCAGTTAAATTGGGACGGAGTGAGTACAAAAATAAAAGATTTTATTTTTTTAATAAATTATTTCTATAAATTTTAAATGAAATGCTAGTCTTCTCTGAGGGACTCGTTAACAAACCTTTGACTTGTCAACAGTTAAATGCAAATTTTTTGAGAAAATTATTTCTGTTTTAGCATTTGCCTTATATTTATATTCTTTTTCATTTTGTTTATTTTAATCCTTACATACAGTACAGTATTTGTTCTTATAGTAATAATAATGCTGTGTGAATGTCAATGAAAACAGAATAGCTACAGCATGGCTTGCTATAGAAGGGAGAACAAAATTGGCCGCTTCAATTCGTTTACTCTCTCTGTTCTTATCTTTTGTGAAGGTACAGTACTGCATTTTCTACTCTTGTTCAGTGAGCAACAATTTTTCTTTTAATAATTTTTTTTATAGCTACAGGAGTAATTTATTTCATAGTGACTAGAACTAGAACTTTTGAATTTGACCCAGTTGCATTTTTATGCTTTTTTGTAGTAATATTTATTAGAGGTTTAAAAAACTTTTTTTGTGATTTCCTTGTTGTTTTATGCCCCATCCATTTTATTAGTGCAAGTTCAAACGTTATTTCATAGTGTGTGTTTTGATTTTTACACTATGTTGTGTTGATGTTAGTTTAAAACAGTTTCAAGTGGAGTGGAGTCTTGATTATAGGAGTTTAAGATAATGATGGATGGGCGGCGACATTCTGTTGATATACCGATTTCTAAGACTCTTGTAGCATTGAGGAGAGTGAGGTCATTGAGGGATCCATCAACTAATTCTATGACCAAACATTCTCCTTTGATTGACAATTTACATTGGGAAAATGGTTCCGGCAATGGGATTTCTCTCATGTTTCCTAATGATGATGATGATGTTCATGCTTTTGATTCTGATGATAACCTTGCCTTCAGATCAAGTAATTTATGTTTTAAGGGTCAAAGAGACCTGAATGCTGCTGGTTTTGAATCGAATCATGGTATGTTGAATTCACGGCTGAATCAACGAGGCGTTTATGGAAATAAATCACCTAGTGAAAGCTGTGGTAGCAACCATGGTGGTAGAGGATTGGATATTAACGATTTCAAGGACGAGGAATTATGCTATAGAAAAACTGGAAGATCGTCTAAATTAGGGAGAATTGATCATATTAAGTTTGCCAAAAAACCAACTGTTATGGCTGGAGATATCGTTAGCCATTTGGGTAGTCCGTGTCTTTCTCCTCGTGATGTTTTATCGCCCCATGGTTCCTTTGAGAATATAAATCATGATTTTGGTGTTCTAAATAATAGTTGTAATGCATGTGGAATAAACTGTTGTTGGTCAAAATCACCGAGATTTAGAGAATCAAATCTTTATTGTGAGAAAGAAGACCGTCCCTTGATATTAAACGGTGCTGATGACACGAATCTTCATGGACATAGAAATGTGAGACACAATAGTGGCGAAATTAGTCCAAATTTGGAAACTCCTAGAATGTTATCCATGAAATTCAGGCCTAAATCATTTGGTGATTTGGTGGGACAAGATGTGGTAGTTAGGTCTCTTTTGAATGCAATCTCTAGTGGAAGGATAACATCATTTTATCTCTTCCATGGTCCGCACGGTACCGGCAAGACATCTGCTTCTAGAATATTTGCTTCTGCTCTGAACTGCCTCTCTGTTGAGGAGCAAAGACCATGTGGTTTGTGTAGAGAATGTGCTTTATTTTTTTCTGGAAGAAGTAAAGATGTTAAGGTGGTGGATTCTGTGAGAATCAATCATACAGACCAGGTTAAATCTCTCGTTAAGAATGCGTGTACACCTCCAGTTTCGTCGCGTTTTAAGGTTTTCATTATTGATGAGTGCCAGTTATTGAACGAGGAGACGTGGGCGTGCCTTTCAAATAACCTAGAGAACATTTCTCAACATGCAGTCTTTGTGATGATCACTCCTGATTTGGATAAGCTTCCTCAAAGTGCAGTTTCCCGTGCACAGAAGTATTACTTTCCGAAGGTTAAAGACGCTGATATTGCAAGCAGATTGGAAACAATTTGTGCAGAAGAAGGTCTTGATTATGAGCAGGATGCTTTGGACCTAATTGCCATAAAATCCTGTGGTTCTGTTAGGGATGCAGAAATTATGCTTGATCAGCTTAGTTTGCTCGGTAAAAAGATCAAAATTTCCTTTGTTTACGAGCTTGTAAGTATAGTGCTTTACTTCCCTACTTTCAAAACTTGCTTCATTTTTTCCTCGGTGCTTAGATTTGCCCTTTCTTTTTTTTTCTTTCTGCAGACTGGGATTGTTTCCGATGATGAATTGCTTGATTTGCTGGATCTGGCGATGTCCCCAGACACGACAAATACAGTTATAAGAGCTCGTGAGCTGATGAGATCGAGGGTAGATCCTTTGCAACTTGTGTCACAGTTGGCAAATCTCATAATGGACATCCTTGCGGGGAAATGTGATTATGAAGCCAGAAGTAGATTTTTTAGTAGATATACTTGTAAGTGCTTAATGTAGCTTTAACTGATTACATAGTCTGTTTAATGTTTCTGAAGGCTATGACTGTGTTTCAATGTCTAAATTTTATTCTATTTGCATCTTATTTCTGTGTTTCTGTCTGATTATTTTCTCCACCATAGCCGAAGCAGACCTTCAGAAACTAAGTCATGCATTGAGAATACTTTCTGAAGCCGAGAAACAATTACGAATCTCGAAAAATCAAACAACATGGTTCACTGTAGCTCTTCTACAGTTAAGCTCTATTGGTTATCCTTCCACCGATGCAGATGGTACCAAGTCGTTTCTGAGAAGTGCGTGCAATGGAGGTGGGCTCGATTATTTTTTTTTTCTTTTTTCTTTTTCCATAAATGGATGTGGATGGTGATTTGAACAATGCATCTTATACAGGGCAGAGCATGGAACGTCGTGCTACAGGTGGTTGTGAAAACAAGTCATTTAGATTAGTGGCGCACGAGGATCACGAAGGAACACTGGATTCCATATGGTATAAAGCTACTGGGATATGTCAATCTAGTCGACTCAAAACTTTTCTCAGGAAGAAGGGAAAGTTGTCTTCGCTTCATGTTGATCAATCTACATCTTGTAATTTCTTCATCTATATGTTAATTTTAAATTATTGCATCATACTCTATAATCACTTCTGCTGTTATATTCCTTGTTTTGCCACATTTTCTCTTCGAGAAATTTTCTTTGTTATTGTTTAAATCGATTTCTTTTCTAGTACCAACTTCAAGTATCTATTCTGTCATTTGAAGTTATAAGTACTGATATTATAATTTCCAGGTCTTGCTATAGCGGAGTTGGAATTCAGCCATCGCCGCCATGTATCCAAAGCTGAGAAGTCGTGGAAATTGATTGCAAGTTCCTTGCAAAGCATATTGGGTTGTAACATTGAGTTGAGAATCACTTATGTACCTCGTACTTCTAACTCACCGAAGAGGTTATCTTTCAACATCTTCAGTTGTTCGCGCAAAATACAACAGAAACCATTGTCGTCCAATGATCAAGAAAGTGAAATAGACTATGCTTATGACACTTCTGAAAATCCCATGATGAAAAATAAAACTCTATCTTCTTCTGCTGACTGTGGATCTCGGATGCCACCATCGAAGTCTTACAACAAAATGGATGTCGTAACAACACTGAGGAGTTGTGAAGGGAACTTGCTCAGCTCAAGAGAAAGGTTTTTGAATCGGTTTCTTCAAAAGAATATGGGAGCATCGTGTTCTAGAGTCGATGATTCTTACAATGAAGAGGGACACATTGGTGCACATTTAGTTCCATCAAAAATCAACTCAGATAATCAGTCTAACTGTTTTCCTCAAACTCTCTGGCTTCAAAAGAAGCTCCGATCATCAAAGTCGTCCAAGTTTTCTTTTCAAGATATTTAACAACAAAAAGATTATGTTTTATAGAGTTGTACATGTTCTGAGACATAACTATGCTAATTAATTAACCCTGCATTTTCTCCAGTAGCTCAAAAAATTGCACCAAAGTAATTGAGAATATGCTGGTTGATTTATTTTGCACCTTTATGCTACTGTTTGCATTATGAAAATTATTGATACTTCAGTTATATAATATTAACCGGTTATAGTAGGATAGGATCAACTCAAATCCACATTAATATGGTGTTTGCTATCAAATTTTGATATTCACCAGGCAACTGGCACTACAACATTTTAGGCCTACCGCAACGGCTAAATTTTGGATGGTAAAAAAATGTTTTTGTAGAGTACCAAAGAGAACGGTATTCATAATCCGTTACAATAGCATATGAAAATTTTGTAAGTTTTCTGCAACGGCTCTAAACCATTCTTGTATAGCCAAAGAAAACGGTTTTTTACTGATTCTCTTAGGCAATGCTTAGAAACTGTTTTGGTATCATTTTTATATTTATTTATTAAAAAACAAAAAGCATATAAAATAAGTAAAACCGTTCTTTTACCTTGATTAATATTAATAAAAAAAAATCTATCTCATATTCATTCCCTCTCCAATCGAGCTTATTCTTCAATTTATTCCTTCTTCCATTGAACTTTAAAACCTCCAATCGATTTTACACTCATCGATCCTGCTCAAAGCCTCCAATCTATCATGCTCAAAATTTCCAATCGACTGATACTGCTTCAAATTCATCGCATCCTTCCAATGTTGCTAAACCTGCTTCTCTTACGAATTGTCTCGACCATTCCAATCATTCACTTCATCTATACTCACAGACCAGAAATTGCTTCTTCTCTACTCCTTTCCTGTTTCAAAATTTCTCTACTCCAAGAATGCCTCCAAGACTCATAAACCCTACTCTACTCCTTGAAACCCTAAAGTTTTGAAACGCAACGACGACGACAACATTTGCAGCGATTAATGAAGGTACCCGCGATTCACATATTTCTTCTACTGAATGTTGCTAATTGTTTTAACAAATCTTCTTAATTTGCTATTATTGAAATAATTGCTCTTTAGTATTGTCTTGACCTAAATTTTATCTTAATTTTTGTTGTTGTATGCGATTAGTATAGCTTCAGCTTGATTAGTATTGCTCTTTAGTATAGCTTTGCAACCATTTTGGATTTGTAGTTGACAATTTGTGACTCTGTTCTGTCCAACAACCTGAAATTGGAAGTAGATTATCAATATTTGATATTTAGCAAAGCACATCAAATATTTAGGCGTGTGTCCCGGTGTCGTGCACCGACACTTATAATTACATTGAATTGTTTAACCCTATGCTAGTAGTATGCAAACCATTGATCTTGCTGTCTAAGGTAGGAGTAGTGAAGGTCCCAACAATTCGAATCAAACTCTTTGTGATAGCTCGTGGAAACAAGCGGGAGAAAGCACTCAAAATCGAGCCAAAGGTATAACTAATACATGATTATGGACTTATATTATTTTTATTTAGTGAAAAGGAGACACGCACAGTCAATGTAAACTAGTTTTACACCGACAATGACAACTAATAAGAATCAAGTATCATCTCTTTATATGAGAACATAAATGTTTCTTGATTATTTTAACTTTCAAACAATGTCCATTCATATTTACTAGACTGTAATTGTGATTTTATGAAAATGAAGATGTCAGAGAACAAATAATCGATAATCTGAAAGATGACAGAAAGGTATAATCAGCCTAGTCTTATAGTAAAATATATTATCTAGAACTATCGTTTTACCTAGTAATTTTGAACTTTTTTTTATTAACTTTTTTGAGGTTAATCTGACTAAATTGTGCAGAAGAGAATTCTTTTGGGGTTAATCTAACTAAATTGTGCAGAAGAAAAGTCTTTTCGAGTTAATCTGACTAAATTACGCAGAAGAGAAGTCTAGAAAGATATGGATCTATAACATCAGTTGTTTTCAGGTAGCCATTTATTCATTTTGCTCTAAACCATATATTAGAATTTTGGTTCTCTTGATTGCTTTATCTTGTATATCAATCATCTTAATAATGATAATATTGCTAGTAGCTTTATCTAGTCAAAGAACATGTTATATTTTGTTATCAAGTCTTGAAGTAATGGTAAAAGTATTAGAACTAAGATTTAGTTATATAATTTCAGATTTTACCTGTTTAAATTATCTTATTTGACGTTGTACGTTGTTTAGCTACAGTTTGGTAAGGTTCTATTCAGGAGCTCTTATGCCTTGTGAACTGTCTTGATTTTGATGACGGTGATGGCGTTAGTCCATCATATTCCATCCTTGATACTGTAACGTCTTTACAGGTAAATTGTCCCTCTATTTTATTTCCTTTATGATTGTGGTGTGGCCGTGTAAGTAAATAATAGTAAGTAAATAATTGTGGTTGACTCATGGACCAGAAAGTGTAGCAGAGGAGTTTCAGTGTGATGAAGATGTTTGTAACCAGCTGAAAGGTTTCCACTTTCCAGTATATTGATGAATAAGGTTTCCAGTATATCAGAATCACTATTTTACTTAGGTAGAAAAAAATTCTTTACAGGAACATCTCGTTTGCATGGATTATATAATTCATATAACATGATTAACATCTCTTTGGATTATATATTTCACTTAGGTATTTCTAGGTTGTTTTAGAATCAAAATTTCAGCAAATTATAACTTATTTAACTTTGTTTCTCTCTAGTTTCTGCAATGACTTTGCCCCCTCCCTTGTTGAACCCTTACCATCACTTCATTTTTTTTTACTTTCTCGACCAAGTCAACGGCAGGTATCATTTCACTTTAAGTTTTTCAATTTGAACATGGCGATGTTAGTTTACATTGATTTTTCTATGAATTTTTTTATCCTATTTTTTATTTTTAACTTGGTGATGCTATTTATATGTTGTAGCAAGAAGCATAGTATGAATTAGGTTAGTTTTGGGCTAAGATTGAGTATGGTGTCATGCTATATATGGTATAGTTTTGCTGCAGTCTAGTGTGTTTTAGTGCAGATTTTCTGGTTGTAGTGCTTAGAGCTGGACCAGGTTCGTAGTTGGATTTTGCTAGTCAACTAGGGGTAGTTGTTTGTTCATTGTTACTTGATTGTTTTACATTCTATTCACTAAGCACTACATTCACGATTCAATAGCTTACAAAATCAAGTTGTGATTTAGTTCTTTCACTTCATATGCTTTCACTGTTTTGGGAGATCTTCATCATTTTGCCATTCGGGTTTCTTTTACCAATTTCAAACCATGTCATTCGCATATTTTTTGTTAAACATACTCTCGCATTGTTAAGCAATTTCCTTTAATTATATTACTTTTATTTTGCAGATAATGAATAATGATGATATCAATGAAGATATGCGGGATTTTGAAGATGAAGAGTTAGATGTAAATGCTTAAGTTTTTATAATAGGATACATTTTGAAGATGTTAGTGTGATTGTGAATGATTTTTATTAGGATATACACTAAATTAGTTAGTTTGATTTTGAAGATGTTAGTCGTAAGTCGTAACGTGAATGACTAACATTAGCTTATACATTAAAGATCCAACAACTTTATGTTGATTAATGTTATTTTAATATATATATGAATGAATCACAATCATTTTATTTTAATATGTCATGTAATTTGTTATTTTAATTTTAGCTTGTGTAAAAAAATAATAATTTGCATCGCTAAGAAAATATTTATGTAGCTGAGAAATATAACAAAGGGTCTACTAGAACGGTTTTTGACTGGGCAATAGTGGGAAAGCATTGTTGTAGCAAAAAAAACGTTGGCGTATACTGAATAATCATATGGTAAAGGGGTCTACTAGAACGGTTTTGGATTGTGCAACGGTTAGAAAGCGTTGCTGTAGAAGCAAAACCGTTGTTGTATCTACTGAGGAATCATATAGTAAAGGTCTACCATAACGGTTTTTGATTGGGCAACGACAAAATATCGTTGGTGTAACTGAAAAAACATTGTTGTATCTACTGAATATTCATATAATAAAGGGTCTACCATAACGGTTTTCGATTTAGCAACTGTGCAAAACCGTTATGATAGGCCATACAAAACCGTTCTCTAAACTCAACCAATGGCAACGGTTTTTACTAAGAACGGATAGAAACCGTTGTTGTTGGGAACTTTGAAAACCGTTATGTTAGGGACTCTAAAACAACGGTAATCTACAAGGCGTTGCCGTTGAAAAAAAAACCGTTGTGAAAGGCTAAGACAACGCCTCGGTGCACAACGGCTTGAAAACCGTTGTCGTAGCCTATGACAACGGTTTTTTTGCATTACACAACGGTTTTTTGACGTTGTTGTAGAATGAAATTGTTGTAGTGTGGGATTCATCTAAATTTGTTAACCTACATGCAAGGTTAAGAATTATTTGACCGCCTTGAAATCTCATGCACAAGTGAAGGAAAAACAACAGGCGCATCTGCCGTTTTCACGTGAAGCGAACTAGTGCTCCAACCATGCGAAAGGATGCGAAAGACAAGGCCTGGCCTTTTGTCAGTTTCGCGTGAGCAAGATGTAAGGTTGTTACTTGTTAGTAACAATAAGGATTTCAAAGTAGTCAGAAGGGAATTCGTCGGTAAACCAATTTGCATCCAATACATATAGATTGGTGGGGTTGAATTGAACCTAAAGTCTAGTGTAATACACGCTTTAGAATTTCTTCATGCAACATTAACAATTCTATTATCTTCTTATTTTTATTTTCTAGCAACCCCATTATAAAAGTTTTCACACTATTATCTCAACTTGGTTTGATGTTGGTTGCTTATTATATTTGCCTCACACATCAAATTTTCATTAGTGTACTTTTAGACAAATTTACAAATTACAACTGGACCACAAGTTCACGCATAGCACATATTTAATATGGAGAACATTGGTGCTGCCTATGTGGTGTATACGGATGAAATGGTTTTGATAAACGTGCTTCATTTCCTGGCTGACTTTGACAGGGAGCAAGAAGATTTGTGTTTCTTTTTTGAACACTTATATCAAAAAGATACTTTGTCTTGTCTGCTATACTAGGGAGGATTGCATAAATTGTGGTAGTTGTAGTGATGTTATGCTAATTTTCTGCCTTGAATTTATGTAACTATCAATAATAGAATTCCTCCTTTAATAAGAAGTCCCACAATAATTGAATTTATGTAACTATCAATAATTGAATTCCTCCTTTAATTAATATGGGTTTCTCAACATGGAGATAAATCTAATGTAAAGTGATAAAATTTACATTAATTTACTTGATTAGGGAGTGAGTGTTAGAAAGTGTTCAAAAAGATAATTGTTCTCTCCTTTAATATCGTGAGAGGTTATATTCCAACATTGGACCTAAAATAAACTGTCCTATATAAAATATAATATGTCCATTGGATGCATACATTGTTGAGAAATTTTTCTCTATATTTATTGATTATCATGATATAAGTACAAGATTTTCACGACTATTTAGCGATAATTAATTTTTACCGAAGATACAAATTTATCTACATTAAAATGTTTATTAACTTTTTTTTGGATAGATGTTTATCAATTAAATTCATATAAAATTATAAAAGTTAAATTTTATTAAAGCTGCTGACTCGACTTCTTGCATCCTTAGACTAAGGTGTGCCTTCTTGCAATAAAATCTTCCACCTCTTCTTTTCATACCACTTCTTCCTAAATAAAATCTTCACCTTTAAAGTAGCGCAAATCTTAGTCATCCATGATGTTGTAAATATTGTATAATTATTATTATTGAATTTATCCAAGTTTACTTAATCTATTAATTAGGTCCATTAGGTATAGCATAGTCTATTTAAACTTCTCAACAATTGTATTCAGATTTATTCTATTCTATTCAATTCTTTTTTTTGAAACGGCTAAATTTTATTAAAGAACAATTCCTCAACAAGAAGTATAAGGAATTGTTGAAAACATACAACGCAAGGTAAAGTGATAAAACACTTTAACCAAATAACAGTACACGAAAGCAGCACCCCAAACCACCCCTACACATATCCCAAACGAGATTCACTAAGCCCACCAGAAAAACCCCATACCCAACCCTAGAAGACGCCACTAGACACTAACTTCCGAACTCAAATTAAAATTACTCGGCCCATCAGGATCTAGCAAGCAACATCTAAGGTCAAAAGTTGGGGGACACCTGTAGAAAGAGAACCGACAGTCAACATCGATGCAGTAGGATTCGACCAGATACCAGAGACCTGCAAATCTCAACAGATTTGAACACCCCTCAGCGACTCAAAGAGTCCTGCAAATCTCACCAGATTTGAAAATGGTCAGCGACTCTAATATCGTAGAGAAACCACCCACACACGGCATTAACCATCCAACACCTCATCCGAAACTAACCCCTGCCCCAAGACATCGCCACTGACAAACACCACCCTCCCTTCTCAACACCAATACCAGAACCTCCTAACCCTCCCACACCAATACGTCCTGAAGATACGATAAAACAACCACATCCGTTAACACAGAATGTCTACGCACCTCGCCCTTTCGAGCACACCAGGACCAAAACCCCAAAGCCAAGAAGCAGACCCAAACAGCCCCCAACCTCCGTCCACCCCACCATTCCACATCACCACCTCCGGCCACACCACCGTTGCCCGAGACCACACCATTCCACAC
This sequence comes from Trifolium repens, assembly GCA_030408175.1. NCBI lineage: Eukaryota > Viridiplantae > Streptophyta > Magnoliopsida > Fabales > Fabaceae > Trifolium > Trifolium repens. The sequence goes on from CP125840.1 coordinate 22,392,716, forward strand.
CAAAAGCGGCAGCACCACCTTCCCTCCTCCACCGTAACCGAAACGCATCACCACCGGAGCAGCCGTCGGAGAACCGAGACTCCTCCATCACCAAAACACTAGCACCTGTCGCTGAAACAACATCAGATCTACTTTCCATTGCAGATCTGAACAAACCCATACCGGCCAGAAAAGCCGCTGGAACCCCATACCCGCCGGAAAACTGAATCACCGGCGCACCACCGCCAAACCCAATCGGCGTCGGAAAAGCAACACAGTACAAACAGAAGCAAAAAACGAAAAAAACGAAAACAGGGGAACAAGAAGCGCTGAAACAGAACAAAAGTGGTGAACATAACATAAACGACGGCTTCACAGAAACGGCAAACAGAAATAGAACAGATCGCACCACCAAGGAGCAAAAAGGAAACCACGAAACAAAACATAACAAATCGCACCACCCATGGAGGAAAACGGAAAAACGACGAACAGAAACAACCCATTTGAGTGCAAGACCCATACGAATTTCAAGGTGATGTCGCGATATCTACAGATATGATCGCACCACCAAGTAGCAAGGGTCTACATCTTGCAAGGCCTGGTTTGGATTTTAGGGCAGAAGTGTTGGTGGTAGGCTGTGGTTGTTTAGAGAGAAGGAGGAGCGAAAAAAACTAGAGAGAAGGAGGAGCGAAAAAAACTAGAGAGAAGGAGTCTTATGATGTTGGTGATATTACATCTATTTCATTAAATTTAACATGGTATCATGAGCTCCCGATTTTTGGGACACGCTTCCGCATAAACTCTAGCCGCCGTTGATGCAATTTTTTTTTTTTTCCTCTTTCCATTTTTCTTGTTCTTCACTTTTCCTTTGAAACTTTTTCACGGTTAACGTACATCAATCTGTCTGTGTTGTTTTTCATACTTCCAGTGAACGTATCAAAACTTCCAATATATCATCTTAACCGCCTTAAAATTCCGAGTCCAAATCCGAAACAACCACCGCCAAACACCTGTTCCCGCGCCCTCACGCGCCGCTTAAGCCTAGGCGCGTGACAACCACTCGCACCGCCGTCTCTAGCGCGTGTTGTCCACGCGCCGCCCTCTGGACCTCCGTTCTTGACAATTTTTGTGTCAGTTTTCTCGTCTCGACTTCCTCTTTCCGTTGGTGTGTTCAAAACAATTTTCTGAAATACTCGAAATTTGGGTATTTTTTTCGATAGTGAACCTTATTTCGTTACTCTGGTTATTTTTGCTTCAATGGCGAATATTAATTACCCTCCACCTCCACGACTATATTCACCCATATTCTATTGTGAGCACTGCAACAAGCCTTGGCATAGAAAGAAAAATTGTTTCAAACTACATGGAAAAGAACAGGTTCTTAGTCGAGGAGGAGGCCCTCGGAATCTGCAGCAGAATCAAGCACATGTTGCAACGGGAGGAACTAACTCGTCCTCTTTTAGCCCGAATGATGTGGAACGTCTACAATCTCTTCTTGCCTCTATTAGTAAGCCTTCTGGATTTGGGTCTTTAGCAATTACTGGTAAGAATATGAATTGCTGATCCCTTACTGTTTGTGATGTTATCCCTAAAAATGCTTGGATTCTTGACTCTGGGGCTACTAACCATATGACATTTGATTCGACTTTACTATCCTCCTATACATCCCCTTCGAGTATTCCTTATATCACTGTTGCTGATGGCTCTCATGCTCGTGTTGTTGGCATTGGAAATATTGACCTACAACCTTCATTCAAGTTGCAATCTGTGCTCCATGTTCCTACACTTTCCAACAATTTAATTTCCATCCATCAGCTTACTCGTGATCGAAATTGTAAAGTAACCTTTTTTGCTTCTCATTGTGTTTTTCAGGATTTTAACTCGGGACAGACGATTGGAATTGCTAAAGAAAAGGAAGGGTTATACTACTTCTCTGATGAGCCAGGTGGTCCAAAGGTATTGTCATTCTCTCTCCGGTCTGAATCTTCCTCTTTTGCCTCACAAATTTGGCTTCAACACAACCGTCTTGGTCATCCCCCATTTTCCTTAATTAAGTCTATGTATCCTGAGTTGTTTTTACAACATTCTGTTGAGTCATTTAAGTGTGATGTTTGCGAGTTAGCAAAACACCACCGTGTTTCTTTTTCTCCTAGTTTTAATAAAAGTGTTGAACCATTTAATATTATTCATTCTGATGTTTGGGGACCTGCCCCTACCTCTAATGTTTCTGGTGCAAAATGATTTGTTTCTTTTATTGATGATTGCACTCGATTAACTTGAGTTTTTTTGATGAATACTAAATCAGAAGTACCACAACTATTTATTCAATTTTATAATATGGTCAAAACACAATTTGGCAAAGGTATAAAAAGACTTCGTTCAGACAATGGTAAAGAATATGTCAATCATACTTTTTCTGACTTCACTAGTAAACATGACATAATCCATGAATTCACATGTGTCGACACTCCTCAACAAAATGGAGTCGCGGAAAGAAAAAATCGTCATTTACTTGAAGTTGCTAGATGCCTTATGTTTCAAATGTCTGTTCCCAATTCATATTGGGGAGAGGCGGTTCTTATTGCTGTCTATCTCATTAATCGAGTCATATCTCGTGTTTTAGGTAATACTAGTCATATTAAATCTATGCTCTCACATTTTCCTTATGCTCCTATATTACAGAATCTTAAGACCCGTGTGTTTGGTTGTGTTGCTTTTGTTCATGTTCATAAACAATATCGCAACAAGTTGGATCTTCGTGCAATCAGGTGTATCTTTCTAGGTTATGCACCTAACAAAAGAGGGTACAAATGTTATCATCCTCCCAGTCGAAAATTTTTTGTCTCCAAAGATGTCACTTTTCATGAGAATGTGTCGTATTTTACTTGTCCTCACTCTTAGGGGGAGAACATAAATGACTTAGAGTCAGGAGTATCAGAGAAGAAGTAAACCGGTCTCGCTCCAACAGCAAACTCAACCGTCTGAACCAGTGGTAAGTACTGAAAATGACCATCCTAATGATAATTCTCATATTTCTGATACTTGTGATACTAACCCGAATGATATACCTCTTGCTTTGGGAAGAAAAAAGAGAACATGTCCCTCTATATATAGACGTCCTACGTCTAATTTTGTATCTTCTAAACAACTTTCACCACAATATGAAGATCCTTTGAAGTTATGTTATGATAATCAACCGGTCTTTACTGACAGAAGTGGTGAAGACGGGATTACCAGTAGAACAATTCAGAGAACTTACTTGCAAGCTTCGAATGATTGATATCCATTCATCAGCTTGAGGGGGAGTGTTGTAAATATTGTATAATTATTATTATTATTATTGAATTTATCCAAGTTTACTTAGCCTATTAATTAGGCCTATTAGGTATAGCATTGTCTATTTAAACTTCTCAACAATTGTATTCAGATTTATTCTAATATTACATCTATTTCATTAAATTTAACACATGATGAAGATTTCATACATTATGTTTTCTATAAGAATTGATGTATGAATGCTTATATAGAGAATATTATGGTTTATAGTATAGTGGGGTCCCCTGAATTGTTCTTTACTTTGGGAGCATGTTTGGGTATTGGGGGCGTTTGACCTCTATCCGTGCTCATGGCTTGGATATTGGGGTCATTGTGTCATGAGATTATTCTTATCCCATTATGATGAGTCTTGATGTATGTTGGACTTTTAGTCGATCCAGAATATTTTTGTGACGCATGCATGTTAGTAGTGTTTAGAGAAAAAACTAGTTTTCTCTATAAAAAAATACAAGATGACTTTTCATAAAATATAAAATATCATAAAAATTCAATTATTATTGAGAAACCATTTGTTTGAAATAGGTATTAAGGCCGTTAAAAAAAAAGACAAAACTTAGGTACAATACCACACGTGTTGTTGGTACTGTTCCCCAATCAAATTACAACATGTGTATTGCTGTATATACGCCACGTTCCAAGCTGTTACTATTTTCACAGAAAACAAAACATATGAGAGATGCGCGCTCTTAGGGGTGAGCGCCCATGGAAAGCGATTGGAGAGATGCAAAACCTCACACCGTTACCATCTAGTACATGGAAAGAGCAATACAACTAGTTTTTACGGTGGCGGTGACAAAAATATTATGGTGATGGTACCACTCATCTAGAATGATGGTTATAAATACGGTTTGAAAGAATGGTGTGAGAGTGTGAGACCAAAGTGCACACATGATTATTATCGATGAGTTTGGATTCACATGTTTGCTATGGAAAGTTGGTCGGTAGCACAATTGGAAGATTAATTCATAGGATTCAAGATGTTTATTGTTTCTCTATTTTAAATATAAAAAAACCGTGAAAAAAGAGCCGCTTGAAAAGTGACGTGGATATGAGGTGGCAATGAACCGAACCAAATCGGAAAATGTTCGAGACTTGATTCGACAATTAATTCGGTGAACTTTGTTCATGAACCAAATGAATCGAACTTAAGCTAAATATTAAGTTCATTAATTAAATGAGCTGGACTTGAGCTTTATATAGTTCGGCTCGTTTGGTTCACGAGTTGACTCGATTAAATATATAACACTTCAAAATATATTTTTAAATAACACTTCAAAAATAATTTTAAATTTATATTTGTTTGATTTTATAAATTTATATTTATATGATTGATTTTCTTTTCTATATATATAATTGATTTTATACATTTAGATAATTGATAATATATATAATACTTTAAATAAACCAACACAAACACTTAACAATAATATAATAAAAGTTAGTAATAACATTATAGTCTATAGACAATGGCATGTATAATGATGCTTTTACAGATTTAAAAAATAAGTAGTCTCATATCACAGTGTATATAAAATAACTGCAGGTAAAATAGCAAAAATTCATATCGAACTTTTGAGTTGAGTTTCGAGTTTAAAACGAACTGAACCTAACAAGCCGAACTGGACTGCTCGTAAACTCTAAACGAGCTGAACTCGAATTGAAAAAAGAGTTTGTATCGAAGTCGAACCGAGTTTTGAACCAAACTAATTCTTATCGAGTCGAGCTCAGACATGTCGACTCAACTCATTTCCGGTCCGGAGTACGTATAGTAATAGTACTGTACCTAAGATTTGTCCTTAAAAAAAAACCATTTGTTGAAATTGATTTGAAAAACAGTAGAGTGAGAGCAGGGGATTCTAATGGCGGATGATAGTATTCGCAGCGTGACACTTCTATGCCCCCCAAAACATCCCAGCAAAGAATCCGACCCGGGAATCCACTGCTGGTTAATCGGATCCCCATTCTTACCGCCACTTACCATCGTCTCAATCCTCCGATGTATCCACACCATCCCCTCTTCCCCTTCTCCCGATTGGCGCAAAGAATCACAAGACCTTAAAACCCTAATTCCCAAAGGCTTTGAACTAATCGGATCTCTAGCTTCCGGAGATGACACCATTGCTCGGGCCGCAATCGATGCTGCTCGTGAAATAAGGAAGCTCCTCTACGGTGAAGGAACGGTTGAAGATCAACCGCTGATCGGAGCTGTTTCAAGTTCGGATTCTGGCGAGCTTCAGTTTTTTGTGTCTGAGAGTGGAAATGCGAGTAGCCGAATTGAACCTGTTACGTCGATCATACAGGAAGAACATCCGGAGAAGTTTTTGTGGGAGAATGGCTGCTTGCTTCGTTGTGAGCTTCCGATTAAGTTGCCAATCTATTACCCTCTCAAAAATCCAACTGGTAAGAGTTTTCCATAAACATGATCAATGCTGGAATGTGGCAATATTTTTTTATTTAACTCTTGGTTATTTTGTAATCTTCAAATGTTAATGAGATGGGTATGCATGTAAGTTACACACATCACTTTAGTTTTACATTTACAAATAAGTTAGTTTATTGTTTACATTCAATTTACTACTGCTCTACCAAATGACAAATACCAAATCGTTAGGGAGAATCTGAGTTCGATTCCTAGGTGGAACAATTCTTGGTTAGACTATACTTACCTTGAGGCTGAACTCCGGATTTCTACGGCCACCTTCCCCTAGGAACCATAGGGATTAGGATTTGCGAGAAACATTAAGGCAACACGTTGAAGGTTTTAAGTAGTGATTGAGAATGATATGAAGTTCAAGTTCCCTACTAGTATTTGTTGCATTGATCATTTCGATAAACAACTTAATTAAGCGGATAAGGGCTTCTCGTATAAGTGCGTATATAACTATTTCGGTAACGAATGGTAAAATAAAGCCAAACTGTTTTTATATAAGTTATAAGTTGTTTTCATAAGCTATATTGGAGAACATATGGAAATAAGTTGAAAACAACTTATTGATGATAACTGTTTCTATAAGCTCCTCCAAATACTCTCACAAGTATTTATGCCAGTAGGAAGCTCAAATAAGCAAATCCAAACAGCCCCTAAGTTCAAGTTCCATCTAGTATCTCTTATATTGACTGAATAATACCTTAGTTGATAGAAGTTTGTTGACTGCAGTTCTTAATCTTGAGTAGTGAATTGCAATGAGGTTAACAATAAAATGCAAGTGAGTGGGGCACATAGGATAGTGGCCTGTAAACTAAGGGAAATTGATTCCATGTAGTGACAATAACACAGACATTTGGCGAAATTGTTAGATGAAGATCTAGTGGTTCACATTATGAGTTATTTTGAATCTGATTAGTGATTTGAGAACTTATTTTCGTCCAGTGGTTCCGATTTGTTGTTTGCAGTGAATGTTTGTTTTTACGACTGCATGGCATCTGAGTCCATAAGCAAAGATTCATGATATAAATTTTGAACTTGACATGTATTTTTGCAGTCAACTAGATATAATTCATGCATGCCAGTGTTCAGCTGGGTACATCTTAGTGTTCAGCTGTACAGGATGATATCTGGATGTTAGTGAATCATCTAAGTTGCATGTTCGCCATGTTCTAAATGCAGTAAACTCTGGACAAATTTTGTTCCACAGATATTGAAAAAGCATATGTACAGGCAACTGAAGCTGTTATTGCCAAGTTAAGAGACCCTCAAGCTGTGTACATGTTAGAAACATTGAGCAATACCTGTCCAGATCAATCTCCACCTGCCATAGTTCGAGGTGCACAATTAGACTTTCACACAGGCCTCTCCAAAACCAAGCCTTTGGCTAAGGGTGACAAGGGCTCTGATGCAAGCTCACTATCCTGTTCATACTTTTCCATCAACAATAAAGCAGCATTTTCCATTGAGGTAACATAAAAGATTATGATATTTTGTGACTTTGTTTATATCTTGGTCTTCATTTTTTTTGTTGCATCCTTTACGATAGTCAAATGACTACTTCCATCCAATTTGTGAAATTTTCTTTTGCTTAGAATGCAGATACTATCCAAGTGAGTATTCTTTTTAATAGCTTAGGGCCATCGTCAACATCTGATGCGCCTATTGCAGAATATCTTCCAGGTCAGGATTTGAGTGTCATACTTGGTGTTGAATTATTTCAATTCTGGCATTTTTAGCATTCTCATTTCTTGGTTGAAATTGAATTATTGCTTTCAGTCCTGGAAGAAGCCAGACTCGTTGTTGTGGATATTAAGCTAGATGTACTTTGCTATTCTTCAAAGGAACTTCCACTCAAACATGCAGTTTCATGTTTAATCATCCCTAGCTTAACTGACCAGTTAAATATCCTGCAGAACTTTATGTTACCAAACCTTTTGGCACAACATCCTCAGGTGAGGCAATGGGTTCATCTTTCTAGTTATATACATTTTCCATGGTTCTACTATTCCACCATGATTTCCAAGTCGTGAGAAGATCATTTTCCTAGAAATAATAGATATTTTATTATTTATGTCATTCCTTTATCCTATCATTGCACAATTTCATTTGATTTTTGGTGTTCGTCTTGCAAATACATAATGCCATATATTTACATTGCTTCTCCGTATAAAATAGTTCTCAAATTAAGTGACATTGTCATTTATCTATTTGATACATACTGTAATGCACCAGGATGACAGAGAGCAGTATTCATCTGAAATTTCAATTTCAAATATATTTCATTTGGAGATCTGTCTTATAGTTATACAGTAGTTCAAGATTAATTGATTTAAAGAAGCACACCTATTTCTGCCATCTTTGATGGGTAATATGAATTATGAATGTGCGATGACAAAGATATAAGTGCGTTGTGAGATGCTAATGCTCTAAATTTAATCTGAACCTATTTTGTTACATATTATCTCATAATAAAATTAAGATATGGAGGAAATTATTATCCTATCTTTTACAAAACCCCATATTGATTATTATTTGTGATCAATCAGGTGAAATTTATGAAATGATATTATTTGTGTGAATAATATATAGTAATTTCTGTTTTATTTTTTTTACCTTTTATTTTCATCTATCTATAATGTTTCATAGTAAAGTTTTATTTTGACACATGTATTCCGTATTTGTCCTTTTGATCGACTAACAATTTATTCAATTGTCAGCTAAAACCTTATCACTATAGCCCTCCTGGGGTTCTGCATCCAATAACTGTTTTCTATGAATTGAGTTTTGGGGAGACAGAAATGAAGCAAGGTATGCTGTTGAACTTTTGCATGGTCCATGGAAAGGATTCTCCTTTTACCTTGTATACAGTTGCTAAATTTCAGAGATCTATCGAATCTGCAGGGCTTTCCACTCTGCTTTATCATTTAGGATATCTGCATATGTCAATATTTATAAATTCTTCATTCTTTCTGCAGTTGAATTTAGGAGATCCCTGCATTCTAGGTTGGGGCTACCTTATGATCGTCCCCTTCTAAGAATTGCTAATGCATTGGATTTTTCAAAATTGAAAAATAGTGGTACTGTCTCTCTACAGAAAGGTAGTATGCACATCTCAATGGAAAGTCCATGCTCTAAATAAAGTTGTATAGGTGCTAAAAATCATGATTGCGTCTGGCTCTTTCCATTTTGTATTTTCCAATACTAACTTCTTTGAAATGTACAAACTTTTCTAATGTTAGGTTCAACTTTGCTCAGAGATGTACACATTGGGATTCCAAGCAGTGGAGGTTAGTTGTCATTACGGCCTTTGCTCTTTCTTAATGTAATTCTCCTTTGTTCCGTTGTCTCATTTAAAGTGTCATGGTTTACGCAGTTACTGGGGGGACTCTGTCCATTGTTCAAGGTTCTTATGAATACCATCATTATCTTCAGGATGGTTTCAATGATTCGGTAATTGCAATTCTTCTTCCTAGTAATAACTGTAACATCGATTCAAAAAAAATAAAATAACTGTAACATGTTCTTGAAACTATGTGTTTTTTTATTCTTGGCCATGATTAAAATGTCCAAGTGGTGGATATTTAAAATTCAAACATAAGCATACCTTAGTTGGTATTTGCAAGTAGTTTTAGATTATCAAGAACACAAATTTATTTCAACAATTGCAGTTTACTGTTTGAAATTTGAATACTGAAAGATCATTGTAAGTTTTTAAAATGACTTAAAAAGTACGCTAACAATTGTTATTCTTGTTATTTAACCTTTTAAACTATGCAGCTTATTTGTCTGTAAAACAATTTAATACAAAATAAAATCAGGCTAGCCAATCAAGGCTGTGGTTTTAGTGTATTAATTCTATATGATGAAATAATATATAGGAAATTATAACTTCCAGTTACCCAGGAAAGGAAAGCACTAAAGGAGAATACTTGATAGAGAAGGTCATCTGATGTTTAGTAGTCCAAGAAATGCAACTTGTGGAAAGAATGAACATGCTTTTTTTTGTGTTTCCTTGAGTTGCCAAATCATTTATGCTATTTTAAAATGAAAAGTCATTATATCCTGACTACTGTTACTCATATGAGTTTTGCAAAATAAGATCAATTTTAACAGTATTGTTTTAAACTGTTTAATAAAATATTTCAATGCTCTTTAAAGTTGGGCTAGCATCCTGGCTTTCGAAACACCAGAAATGTAGCAGTACCTCCCTTTATTATTATAGAAAGGGCACTTTGTTGGACATTTTGCATGAGCTTCCTTCAGGCCACTTTTATCAAGCTGCTGTTTGAACTTTTACAAATAGAATATAATTTGTAAGTTATTTAAAATTAACCTCAATGAATTTATTTTGCACTAAAAACTGGTTTAAGGGCACCAAATTCTGGTTAATCACTTATCACCTTTCAGTTGAAGCTTCTCTATATGTTGTACTTACTGCTTACTATTACTTCTGAGATGAGTTAGCTGTATAGATATTATTCAGGTGCTAGATTCTAGCTTTCTGACCTTCTATACAAATCCCATCTCTTGTTTTCATTTTCTTGTGCTTCACTCCTCGGTTCATCTGTTAGGTTCTTGTGGATTTCTCATTGTGGTGTGAAAAGTATATATTAAAACAAAATGACTCAATTTTCTTGTACTTTCAGAAATTAATTATTTATATCGGTTTTCTAGGGATGGGGTTGTGCTTATCGCTCTCTCCAGACTATCATTTCATGGTTCAAACTCCAAAACTACTCATCTATAGAAGTTCCTTCTCATAGGTATATATTGTTTAACTCGTCTCTTGATGGATTTTTTTCCTTCTCATAGTTTCTTCATTTATATCTATAAGTTGTCATCAGGTTTTAAAAATTGCTGTATTTTGATTTTTCCCATGTAACAGATTATTAATTTGGTCTTTTAAATAGTTGTTGGTTTTTAATTTGAATGGAATAAATAGTTCAATAAGTCAGTCTTGCTAATGTTTACTTGTATAAAGCAAAATCTTGCTCGTTATTTTCGTGTATACGATTCAGTTTTAACCTGACAATCCTACAAATGTCTCAGAGAAATACAGCAGTCACTTGTCGAGATTGGTGATAAAGATCCTTCTTTTATTGGGTCACGAGACTGGATTGGTGCCATTGAGTTGAGCTTTGTTTTGGACAAACTTCTGGGTGTAAGTGTTCTGCTCATTTTAAATTTTTAATATTTGTTGATGTTTGTGATAGTTAAAGAACAACATAATTTAGAGGGGAACTGTAAATGTGATGAATCTGAAGTCTGTGTATCATTCACATTCTGAATCTCTGAATACAGAGCATAAAGGGAGTTTAGTAACTGCTGCTAACAAACTGGCACGGCTGGCATAACTAACAGCTAACTACTTTAACAATATGAGCTGTTAAGCTAAGGTTACAACGCTTACTGAACAATCTGATTCCCACCCACTGATACAAACAGTGCATAACTTATACTATACCAAAGATATATGGATAACCTGTATATTGTAGTTGTAGTTGGGTTTTTGGCCCAACTGGACATTCTGCCTGTGTAGTTCTCTGGCTAGAAGCCTAGAGTCAAGATATTTTGAGCCTCCCACCCCTAAAGAGGCTAGCTTCTGGATACTTGATCTAATTCAATTATAGGTGCATGAAAAATGAAATCTGTGTTGCTTGTGAGCACAATTGGGTTCTTAATGACTTGACTGGGTTGTTTGCTTCTCTTTTGACTTTCTAAAACAGGTTACTAGCAAAATCATTAATGTTAGATCTGGTGCTGAGCTTCCGGAAAAATGTCGAGAGCTAGCATTGCACTTCGAGACCCAAAGTACACCTGTTATGATTGGTTAGTAGACGCCTATTCTGTTTGCCATTTATTTGGTGTTCCTTAATCCTTATATGATGTCACTTGTAATTCGACAGTATTTAGTGATGACACTTTGGATTCTAAATGCAGGTGGTGGCGTACTTGCGTATACACTATTGGGAGTGGATTACAATGATGCAAGTGGAGATTGTGCATTTTTAATACTTGATCCACACTATACGGGTAACGAAGATCTGAAGAAAATAATCAATGGGGGATGGTGTGGGTGGAAAAAGGCTGTTGATAACAAGGGAAAAAATTTCTTCTTGCACGATAAGTTTTATAATCTACTGCTGCCACAGAGGCCCAACATGGTTTGATAGACTAGGATTCAATGGAAGGAACTAACTCCGAGTTTCTTGCAATGGAAGTTTTTTTTTCTTTTTCTGTTTACAATTGAGCTGAGGATCGAACCCATACCCTCATGCATGCATATTATGCAAACCCCTCACCATTAAACCAAACCTAATAGAAGATTTTTGTTTAGTTACATGTGATTTGTTTTGGGTTTGTGATGTTCTGTAATTGACTTGTTGTACTAAAATCATGGGCAATGCCATACCTTGATCCGAATCTTCTACGGAGTCACTTGGGCATAGGGTTTTTGAAACACGAACAAGGTAGCAGGTAGGGTAAACTCTATTTTGATTATGTACGTTTTCAAGACATTCGATGCTAAACATAGAAATATATTAGAAAATTGACTCAAGAGTTAGGTAACAAATCTAGTTGCTATTTTTTTTATCAACATAAATTCATAGCATTTCATTATTCAAATAAGCAATGATACAAAGAGGTAATGTCTCAAAAGTACGTCTAGACCAAGAAATGGCCACCCTAGTTAGTGTATGAGAAACCATATTCGCTTGATGTTTAATAAACTTTATCACAAAGTTTGGATTTGACATCAAAATACGTTTAATATTACAAATTAGGGAACTAAACTCCGAAGTACCGACATATATATTGTGAATTGTATCCACCACGCTTTTGGAATCTGAATTTAGGTAACAAATCTAGTTTAAAAAATCTGAAATCTGAAATCTAGTTAGGTATCGGAGGAAAAAAACTCATCTTAGTATCGGATCATGATAACTAAGACTGTGGCTTAAGTATCCTAGTTTTCTCTTGCACTAGTTAGTTATGCTAGCTCATGGCGGTAGTTAGATTCATCCTTGAGTTGGTTTCATGACTAGTTATGTCTATAAGCAAACTGTGTAATACTTCATTTTTTTTATCAATCAACTTGAAGTTTGATCCTAACTATTTCTTAGTATTATCTTCAAGATGGTATCAAAGCTTAATTGAGCTATGCTGAGCTATGCTGCACATAATAACTGTTTTCTAACCATTTATGTTCATGGCGCACAATGCCAATATTGATGTGGTTAATCCATTGGCACCTCCTCCGCAGGATCCATCGTACATCCATGGCAATGTGTATCATGTTCATCCTTCAGATGGACCTTTGTCAGTATCAATCACTCAAGTTCTCACGCATTCAAACGACCATGATTGGGTGTGCTCCATGCATTTTGCACTTGGCGCAAAAGATAAATTTGATTTTTTGGATGGTATGTTTCCGGTAAGACCGTTAGTTTTGCAGTAACCTAAGTATCAGGGTTTAGAAATAACTAGACGCCGACCCGTAGCACGGGTTTTGTAGAGTATCATATATGATATTAAATGTAGTATGATGATAATTTCAAAATAAAAATTGAAAACAATAAAATGAATTCAAAATATAGTGATAATAAAAATGAAAATATTTAGTACAAAGACGGATTTAGATAAATAATTTACAAATTAACTACTAAACATTGTGAAACACTTCTTTATAAACCACATTTCCAGTTTCATATGTATCTTCCTCTTTTTCATCGGTTATCAATATTTTCAGGTTTTTCCTTGAAGTTACTCTTGACATTGCAACATATAGTTCCCCATGAGAGAAAATTGACTGTGGAAGTTACTCTTGACAGATTTTGATAGTCATAGCAAATGAAACGACCAATGGAAACTGTCTACGTTGAAATTTGAAAGAGATTCTTTTATCCGAAGGAGTCAATAATAACCTGAACACAGGCCCGGCCTGCACACATGTGCAGGGTGTGCGCCGGCGCCGGGCCTCCAAAATTTTTAGGCCTCAATTTAAAATTTTAAGATTTTATAATATTAGTTATATATTATTTGTACTCATAAAATATCAGATGTGTATTAATAGATTAATTTTAAAGCTCTAAAATAATAGTTATATATTGTTAGTGTTCATAAAACATCATATGAATATCAATAGATTAATTATCTATACACATAAATATTGTTCTAGTACATTTTAATTTTAGATTAGGATGTCTCTTTTTGATGTTAATATAATGATAGTTATTTTTTATATGTTTCTTACGTATAATTTAAATAGAGAATAATTTTAATAATTTTGTATATTTTTAGTATGGCCGATTTTTAATATTTCACCGGGCCTCCAAATAGTCAGGGACGGCCCTGCCTAAACATAAAAACAGTCTCACCAATATTACATTGAAGAGTCTCATTCTTACAAAAAGTTATCTATATTTTTCTCTAAGATGACTAATTTGGTATCTCTATATTTACAAACTCAACATCATAATCTACTTTGATAAAAAAACAAAGGAATCAAAATATGTTACCTTTTTATCAAAACCGAAAAGATGAAATAAACCTTGAAAAAAATGCAGCATCTATCTATTCATGAATACGAAACCAATAACTCTAACTCACATATAAAACCATATTCAATTCAATCAAAACTGATTTGGATAGAAGTCAAGTCTTTCTAATAACTTTGAATTCCTCTTTCATATAAAAAAAACTTCAAATATAATTCTTGTAAATACACATAGTTGTTCTGATATTCTACTACTATAATAGAGTGAAACAACTTCTTCAAAAAAAATATGTAGTGAAACAATAGTAGAAACAATTTGATTTAAACAATGGAAGAAACACTGGTAATTTGTTGAGCACAAAAATTAGTAACTTTTGATAAAGTATACGTGGGATTTTCATCTCTCACATCCCTAAAATATAAAATAAATTAACCATTAGAAGTTTTAATGAATGGATTAAAATAAATTTCCATGTTTGTATTTGAAATTAGAGTTATATAGTTACCATTTAAAAAAATTCAAAAATAAAAACCAAATTTCCTTGTCATTAGTAAAAATTTGAAATTTGATTCAACACTTCAAATATGCATGATGCATCCATCCATAAATTTGAATTATAGATAGGGAACACATGGGGTGTTAAACCCTTACAATTTAAAAATCCATTAAATGCTCGGGCTTAGGCCCTCTTTGTAATCAAAAAAAAAAAAAATCCATTAAATGCTATGAAAGCAAGCTAAAGAATTATTACACCAATCAATAAAAGCATAAGGAGTATGAATTCCACTTCTACCTAAGAACCAAAACCAAGAAATAAGAGTAATTTGTTCCACAATAGAAGACAAATTTGGCACAAACCCTCTAAACACGATGTTGTTACGAAGACGCCAAAGACACCATGTAGTAGCTAGCCAAATTATATGACGAACCTTTGGCCTTTTATTACTTGACACTATAGGAAACCAAACGATGTGAATTGACTCCACCTATCCTCAAAGATTAAACTATCCATCTGCATCCAACAAAAAAATTCTAATCCACCCCCCATAAAAACTTTATCTGGATGCTCACAATCTCTTTCAAAATGCACAATGGTGCCTTAAAGAAAGATAAAAAATAAAGAGGTAAACTAGAAAGTACCGAATTGATTAGAGTGACTTGGCCACCTATGGAAAGGTTGTGGCCCTTCCAACTATTGAGACGCTTCCTCAAAGACTCAACAATAGGATGTCAAGTAGCTTTACTTCTCGGATTAGCACCAACTGAGATTCCTAAAAATCGAAAAGGAATGAGTCCACCCCACAATGCAAAAAAGTGGATGTTGTTGACATAAAATGCTCATCCAATTTAATACCATAAAGTTTACTTTTGAAGAAGTTAACTTTCAATCTAGACACTAGCTCAAAACTTCTCAAAATAGTTTTGACGGACCATAAGTTATCCCAATTGCCTTCACCGACAATGACTGTATCATCCGCAAATTGAAGAATATGGATTGTAACTCGTTGCTAACCTTGTACTCGTGAAAGCTCCCTATATCACAACTCTTTCCATCAATCTTGTTAAACCCTCAGCCGCAATTAAAAATAGAAAAGGTGATAAATGGTCACCTTGTTGTAAACATTTTCCTATTAAGAAATTCTTCGTTGGGTTCTCGTTAACCAACACTTACATCGAGCTACTAAAAATGCAAGCTCTCATCCAATTCACTCAATCCACATTAAATCCCATCCTGAACATCATATACTCCAAGTACTTCCAACTAACAGTGTCATAAGCACGTTCAAAACCAACCTTAAGCATCAAACATTTGTCTTTCCTTCTTTTCGCCAAATCAATGAATTCGTTCACAACAAGAAACTCCATCTAACATTTGCCTATTTGGTAGAAAAGTCGACTGACAATCTGAAATCAAGTGACTCATAAACTTCTTGAATATGCAGTTTTAACTTTCTAGTTATTTGATTTTGGTCTTGAAGTTTCAATTGCTCAATTTTAACCATCTAAAACAATTGCTCAATTTTGGCCCATCAAATTTATCCTCTTTTGCATTTCCTAGTTCTCGTTAAAAATTGCTTATATGACATTTTTAAATTTAAAATGTTTTACAATAAATAAATTTATTTTTTTAAAAAAAATAAACAATGAAATGAAAGTTGTTTGTTCTTTAAAACGAGTTTATAAAAAAAATTAAAATATAGTTCATTAGAAAATTTGTAAGCTAATTTTTTATAGCAAGTTTATTTTATAAACTACATATAATAAAAAAGAATTCATTTTACAAACTACTTTTTAATAAAAATATTTTTTCATTTATTTTTAAAACATTTTTTAATATTTTATAAAAAAATTAGTTTTAAAACATTGTTTTTATTTTGTTAATTTGAAAATGACACATAAGTAATTTTAGTCAAAAATATCAACGGGGGACTATCAATTGTAAAGATGGATAAATTGGGAGGCCAAAATTGAACCATTAAAATTTAAGGGGCCAAAGTTGAGTAATCGTGAATCATAATAAGTTAAAATTGAATAATTGAAACTTGAATTATCAGAATCAAACAATTATAAATTTTAAAGGATCAAAATTGTATTTAATTTTTTTTTTAATTTATTATACAAAAAATTAATAACATGGATTACATTATTATATGTCGATTAAGACACATTAGCAAAATAGTAGCCACACTATTAAAAAGGTGACCCATTTTCCGATTTAAATATAAAAATGTGAAAAATAATTAAAATCGAGTGATTTTATTTTAAAATTAGAAAATTTATTTCATGAATAAGCTAATACACGAGGATATCAAAATAGTGCGACACAATCTTTCAAAAAAAAAATAGTGCGACACAAGTAGTAAATATTTGGATTTTTTGGTCCTTAGATTGATACCATGCCGGTGTGCGTGGAAAAATATTTGTTGAAGGAGATCAATCAGTTAAATAAATCTCAAATATTTTGAAAGATTTAATCTAAGTAGTTATGCGCAAAAGATATTTTTTGTTAGAAAAAAAATAGGGCGACAAAACTGTAGTTAAATAAAAAAATAAAATACATATGTAATGAAATGCAGAATGCAAAACCTAACAAAAGAAAAAATGGCTGAGAAGTTGGGGGGTTCAGAAGACAGTTCAAGCTGGAAGAGAAGTAACCCCACCACTTCCAAACTCGTCGTTTTGGCTGACCTCAACGTCGATCCTCCAGAAGCCGAACCCGATGACGATGATTCTTCACTTCTCCCTCCCCCTCACATTCAAATTACCAGGTTTTTCTTTCTCAACTCCGTTTTTTCTTTCTAATTTCCCTTCTGTTGAGAACAATTTGAAATCTCGAGCTTACAATTCTGATGAATTTCAACTGATACAATTAATTGAACTGTACAAATAGTCAAATACATTGTGCACGAAATATGAACTGTACAAATAGTCAAATTAGTATAAACCAATTTGTCGTCAAAAGAAATATGAAATAATTAAGCCAACAGTAACTGATATAATTAACCGTTAACTAACTAACTAACAGAAATGAAGCACAAATACACCGAACACAACACTAACACTAACACGTAGACTCTGGTAGAAAGTTTAGAAATTTGAAGTGATTCAATGTATCCACGTGTGTCAGTGTCGTATGAGTGTCAGACACTTACACGTGAGGGACGTGTCAGACACACCTTTAACCTGAAGTGTTGGTTGTTTACATCTTTCAAAAACTGGCTATCAATTTTCGACAAAAAATATAAAAATTAGCTATCATTTATAATAGGATGGGGAAGGAGTATTCGGGTCTATAATTATTAGTTTATAATCCGTTGAAGATAATGGTTCTCGCAGCAAATAAAATAATTGTAATGGATTTCGAGCGATAGAGTTGCTACAAATTTTTAAAGAAACTCAGCCGAAGAGCTTGTAATTGTAGCTCAATGTTAATGTTGACTTCTAAGAAGTTAGTGAGTAGTGATTTAGTGTGCCACCTTGTCATGAACTGATACGAGGACTCTGATATTCTATATTTAGGGCTCTAAAGTAGGGAATGATTGAAACTCATATATCTTTGTCGTACTGTTGAGTTAGACATTTTACATATATGAAAATTGTAATTTTATTATGTTTCTTTTAGATTAAAAGGAACTTTTCAACTGAAACAAGTATTTAGTTTCTATATCATTAAAAAATCCTTATAGGTAGGTCTATACATTTTTATGGAGAAGTTAAATGAAATTGCTTTTGAAAAAATGGAGCTGCGAAACTTAATTTCAACTTATGAAAGAAGATATTGGTTAGAATACAATATTCATAGTTATTGTTAGATCATACCAGCTTTTTATTTTTAAAAAAAACTTGAGGAAAAGTTTATCAAAACTAGCTCAAACATTGTCTCATTAGTTTGAGCATGTTTTCGACAAGTCTTTATCGATATGTGTTATCACCATAGTCTTCATTTATGTGTGTTATTACCATCTTTATTTTATTCCATGTTGTTGATTCAATTAAATAAGGTATTTTTAGTTTTTCTTATGTCAGGACCCGATGGAGTCCTGCTGTGCATGGTAGTCAAAATCGCGATCCAGCACGTAGGATCGTACGATTTCACGATATTGCAACCCCTGAACGTGCTACGAACTGAACAGAATCGCTTTTTGGTGTGCGCGGATGGAATCGCAGTTGAAACACGTAGATTCGCGTAGAATCGCGTTTCTGATACGATCTGGTTTTGCTCCAGAATTTTCGGGTTTGCGGGTAGGGTTTTCGACCCGAACGTTTGAAAAACGCGACCCGGTTCATGACCCGGTTATGGAACCCGCGTTTTTAGCCCTTTTCACTTGAAAACCCAAAGTTTCTTTCCTTTTCAGTTGCTTTTTTAATTTACTGCCAATTAATCAGCAATTAATCATATTTATTATTTCAAATATTCCCAAATATACATCCATAATTTTTGCATATTCCCAATACATATCATCATAGTTGGAAGTTACCAAAATTACTTCTCACTCATCTCTCCCACACGTTAAATACACTCCATTATTCATTATTCACTTCTCATCCTGTTCACTTCTCTACTCATCAATTCCTTCTCATCCTTTTGTCATATGCTACTGTTTTAATGTTTGATGTGTTTTGAGTCATTTCTATGTATATTATGATCCTAAATTCTGTTTTTTAAAGTAATTTTAATGTTATTTTAAGTTTTTTGCTACTAAATTATGTTGCTTCATATACATATATATATATATATATATATATATATATATATATATATATATATATATATATATATATATATATATATATATTTCTAAATTTGGTAGGATCTTACGATCCGTGTTACGATCCCCCGATTCACGAACTTGTAACCCTTCCCCGATCTTGGGTAGGATCTCGACTCTGACTACCTTGCTGCTGTGTTTAATCCTTTACAATATAAAACAGAAGCATTCCCTTGTAAATGTGCTATAAATGTAATATAACATTTTATCCATGTTATTGATCATTGTCCATTCAATTAACACAGAGATTTACTAAAAAGTTATTGAATTATTGCAATATGAATTGTTTATATTAATACATATTAGCTGTTTCAAAAAATAAATATTAATGCATATTAGAATTTCGGGTTGAGTCTAACGCAACCTTACAAAACCGGCTTGTAAGGTGAGTATTGCCTCTTCTTATAAACTCATGTTCAAGCTTTATCTCATCCAATGTGAAACTCATAACAATACATAATACATTTCTTTTTTTTTTTGTCATTTATTGATTTTTGAATTAATATAGGTTGATAAATGATGAAAACAGTCAAGACAAGAGCTTGTTGTCCAAAGACACCGATAGCATTGAAGGTGAAGGTAAAAAGTTTAACAAGCCGGGGAAATGCCGTTCCAAACCTAGCAAGACAGATTCTTCTATTGATTGTGGAGCTGATGCGGATGGTGATCAACATGTTCAACTCCAAGGGGCTCCTGCATCTCGGGAGGAAAAAGTTAGCAGCATGAAGACTGTGAGTTTAATTTAAAATCATTAAATATATTTTCCTTTTATTTAAACTATCCCACTTTTACACTCTAAAACTGTCAGTTAATCAGTCTATTGTGCTTAAGGATCCCAGTTAGTCAGTTAGCAAGATGTAATCTTGACTTAGTAATTTATTTTTATGATTATGGCCATTTTTGTGGTTTTTGGTCTGTTACTGACGAAACTAGTTATAATTGTAGGGATTGGTTCATGTTGCGAGGAAGATGCCTAAAAATGCTCATGCTCATTTTATACTTGGCTTGATGTACCAAAGATTAAACCAACCTCAAAAGGTAGTGCTTCCAAATTGACCTGTTTTAGTTCCTATATATAGGTTGCTCATTAGGTCATTAAATTTTTTTCAGGCTATATTGGCTTATGAGAAGGCAGAAGAGATATTACTCAGGCCTGAGGTTGAGATTGATAGACCAGAGTTTCTTTCTTTAGTTCAGATTCACCATGCACAGGTGAAAATAATCTTAATTTGCTAGATTATTGATTCTACTCTTTCTGTTCATTGAGATGTTCTTATAATCCTTACAGTGCCTGATAATAGAAAGTTCATCAGAAAATAATTCAGACAAAGAACTTGAATCTCACGAACTTGAGGAAATTATTTCTAAATTGAAAGAATCAATGCAATCAGATATCAGGCAGGCAGCTGTATGGAATACTCTGGGTTTTATCCTTCTTAAAACTGGTCGTGTGCAGGTACAAGTACCTTGTTTTCTCTTTTTGATACACTTTAAAGTTCTCAAGCATATACAATATTTTAGTAACTGACTTGACTACCTTTTCTCCCTTTTCCTGAACCAAAATAAATTTCAAACCGTGGTGTAGAGTGCTATCTCAGTTTTGTCATCCTTGTTGGCCACTGCACCAGAGAACTATGATTGCCTAGGTAATCTTGGGATAGCTTATCTTCAAATGTAAGTTACCGCTTTTTTATATATACAACAAATAAAATAATATACTTGGAATGTTGTTGTATTTTATTTATCTCTTCACATTAAGCTGTACCGTTTAGTCTGTAACAAATGCAAGATTCATTCCCATGTGATATGTGGTGATAATGTCTTTCATTTTTAGAGAAAAGTGTATCTTTGGTATGCACATTGCATGCATCTGGCATATATGAAGAGTCTTAGTATAGTTGCACATGTATGCAGTAGTGGTTGGTTTTATAATAGAGTTCTCTTGCTGTCCCGATCTAGGTTTTTTTTTTGATAAGCCTGTCCCGATCTAGGTGCTATTCGAACCTTTTTTTTCTTCTTCCTGAATTGCATCGAATCATATGAGAAATACCAGTATTTGTGTAGCTTTAATTGAAAAGGGTTTATATGAGTTTTTGTTCCATCAATATATTTCCTCAATACTGTTACTAACTAAATTGCTTCCAGAGGAAATTTGGAATCATCTGCAAAGTGTTTCCAAGAGTTGATCCTAAAAGATCAAAACCACCCTGCAGCATTGGTCAATTATGCTGCCCTTCTTCTGTGTAAATATGCTTCAGTTGTAGCAGGTACTATGTTGATATCATCTGTGCCCATGTGATATTACCTTGATTTGTTCTTCATTGTGGTCACAAGAAGTGATTGGAGAAATTTTTGTAATATCATTTTCATTTTTAGTCATGTGGATTTTTCAATTTCAGGTGCTGGTGCAAATGCTGCTGAAGGTGCTTTGGCCGAACAGTCCAAGGCTGCTAATGTTGCCAAGGAATGTTTGTTAGCTGCAATTAAAGCAGATGGAAAATCAGCCCATATTTGGGCAAATCTTGCCTATGCATTTTCTATCAGTGGGGATCATCGAAGTTCCAGCAAGTGCTTGGAGAAGGTGCTCATGGCCTCTTGCTACAGTCATTTATAGCGTATTTGTTGAGGTTGTTCATTGGTTTCCTGGTCCTTGTTCTTGGGGGAAATGTTTTGATCTTTGATTCTCTTGAACAAATTCTCGTGGATCATTTTTTGTTGTTGGCATTTTTCCACAATTAAAGATAGCTGGAATTATTCACATTGATTTTACATGTATTGCATTTTGGCTAGTGTTGGCGTCACTTTGATGTTTTTCCCTTGTTTTATTAAGCCATCTTTTGTGGATGTTTTGGCCAATATGGATTGTAATTTGTGATTTACAATTTCTTCTTTCCTTCCCTTCGTTGCCAGGCAGCAAAACTGGAACCCAATTGCATGTCTACTCGTTATGCTGTTGCTAGCCATCGAGTAAAGGAGGCAGAAAGATCTCAAGATCCTAGTGAATTGCTTTCATGTGCTGGAAATGAGATGGTTTCCATAATAAGAGATGGTGATTCATCCCTGGTTGAGCTTCCAATAGCATGGTCCGGGCTTGCAATGGTTCACAAGGCTCAGCATGAGATATCAGCAGCATATGAAAGTGAACAGCATGAGCTGGCAGAAATTGAAGAGCGTGCGGTTTCCAGTCTAAAGCAGGTAATTTATTGCTTTCTTATGTCCCCAGGTTGAGGTGCAGTTCTTGTGCAGATGGAAAAAATTTCACGCCTTATCTTAAGTATCCACCTGCTAACGGAACTTTTACCAGACATATTATGCATTTACGCAGCTTATCTGATATGAAATGTTTTAAATCATTCTTTTTCTACTAGGCCATAGCAGAAAATCCAGATGATGCTGTGCAGTGGCACCAACTTGGCCTTCACAGTCTCTGTGCTAGGCAATTCAAAACATCACAAAAATATCTCAAAGCTGCTGTTGCCTGTGACAAGCTATGCAGCTATGCATGGTCCAACCTCGGTATGTGCTTTCTTTCTCAATCTCTTGTCTGTAATAGGAATATGCATTTTCTATGACTTTATGTTGCTAAGTGCCAACTTTAGTCTTGCACTTCGGCTCCCTCTTCCATCTCCTTTTCCCATGAAAGGACTCTTTCCTTATAGGTGTTCATATGGGTTAAAATTGTATGAATAGGTGTCTCACTTCAACTATCAGACGAACAATCACACGCTGAAGAAGTTTACAAGCGGGCTTTGTCTTTGGCAACAACACAAGAAGCACATACTATACTATCCAATATGGGAATTCTCTATCGCCATCAGAAAAAATATCAACTTGCAAAGGCTATGTTTACAAAGTCACTTGAACTACAGCCAGGTTATGCTCCTGCATTCAACAATCTGGGTCTTGTTTTTGTTGCCGAGGGTCTGTTAGAAGAAGCCAAGTATTGTTTTGAGAAAGCACTTGATTCAGATCCATTGCTGGATGCAGCCAAGTCTAACTTGATTAAGGTTTCCACAATGTCAAACATATGCAAAGGCCTTTCCTCATGCATTCTTAAAGAATGATGTTGTTTGTAGTTCATCTCTTCTGCTGCAATTCCATTTATAATAATCAAATCAGAGAGGAATGAACTTTCATCTTCATGTGCTTTGAAAATGAGCAACTGAATGTATAGTTTGAAATCAAAGTGGAATGAACTTGTATCTTTAGTTTGAAAAATGAGCAATTGGGTATATAGTTTTCTTTTTTTGGGTATATGTGCTATTTAATTAAGGTAATTGCTCTTCTTCCCTGCATTGTTCTGAATCCCTCCAAGCTCATTAGAAGATATATTTCGGCAGTGTAAATCCTACTGGAAAATATCTTGTGGTAGTGTAAAGTCTTACAGAAAGATATCTTCTAGCAAATGTATTTTTGCTTATGTGAACGATGCAGGGGAGAAGAGTAATTTACCTTTAATTATTGAATGTGAATTCTTTGAAAATAAGAAATAAAAGGAAGTGAAACTAAACATTAAACCAAGCATCCATATGTAACTTTCTAGGACTTCCATCACCGTCAAACACTTCAAGTAACTGCTCGTTGCCTCATGAGTCATGACTTTGCATTGAAGCTGATCCAGCTACATATATCTGTCAAGCTCCTCTCTTGATCAAAGGATCATTTATAGGATAAGGGATTAATTACGTAAACTGCTTACTTTCGTATTCATTGATTAATAAATGCTAAATAATAAACAAATAAATAACAACTTTCATGTGTGTACACATAAAATCACAGCACTTTAAAAAATCTTGCTTTGTAATGATTTTTGGTATCTTTCTTTTTCTTTTGTTGATCATCCATGTTGTTTCTATCGATCTTCACACCATCTTTGTCCACAGGATGTGTAACAATTTGTTACCATATATCTCATAGATCTGTATCATATCTAAGAAAAAAACTTCAATTCTATCTTCTCAATATTTAAATTTTTCTCCATTAAAAATGGGAGGTTTGACTGAATAATGATCATTGTCACAAAAATTAGATCTGTATCTGACACGGTTAAGTGTTTGATATAGGATTGTCAATATCAGATCTTGCGCGCTGATGCCAACTGAAGGTTGGGGGGGGGGGGGGGGGGGGGGGGGATTTCCTTGTTCATTGGCTTCGTATAAGTTATGAGTGGAAGCTTGATTGAAATCATATATCATAGTTCTTATACAAATAGATGATGCAGAAGCGTTGACTTGTACAGTTCAGAGTGTTGACAATCTTTGTCTTGAGTTCACATGTTCAGAGTCCAGAGTTCAACTATCCATAGCTCAGAGTTTATTTGTCCAAAGTTCAGAGCCTTATATATATATAGAGAGAGAGAGAGTTTAGGGTCTATTTTCAAATTGTAATTTTGCATACTGAACAAAATGATTAGTGTACAAACTTGTTCTCTATACGTTGTTATCATCAAAACTTAAAGGAATAGTTGTATAACCAAACTTATTCCAAGACATATTAATACGTGTGCCTACTTTTTTTATAAATTCTACAGTTAGCTATTTACTACTCATAAATAAATACAAGTGCCTATTTTTTTTATAATGTCTATGAAACTAATATTTATACTCATATATTAATACAAATGTCTGTTTTGTAGGACACATGTATAAAAAATTGTTACTATTTAAATGAAAAATATCATCTCAACAAGTTCAATGTTATTTATATATGAACAAGTAGTTACCGATAAATATTACAATTATAACTATCATACACGGGACAACAATTTGCATCGAGAATGCAATTTATTTAGAGAAAGATTGTGATGTAATATAGCTTTCACAAATTAAGGTATGTTTTAGCCAATTGAATCATAAAATTCATTGGTGAGTGAAAAGGTCATGAAATAATTTGTTTGAATCATGTTAAACAGTACCCTAGAATATTTGTTAGACATAAAAAATATTGATATTAAAAAGACAACATTTTAAATTTTTATAAGATAGTATTAAATAAACAAATTTCAAAATAAAATTTAATTATTAATATAATTAATTAGTACATGGGGTCACTATTTAACATTTATTTACCTTAAAATAAGAAAGGTACATGAAGGAAATGTGTGGTGCAAATAGTAATGCCACGTGGAGAGTAAGAGGATGGGACAACACAACCTAATCAAAACATAGTGGACACTTCGATAAATATTTTATTTGAATATGTATTGATACACTCATACACAGTTGATGTGTACAATTCTAATAAATCCATAAATAGGAAAAAGAAACTCTCGATTAACATGAGAGAAATAATATAATCTTAACCATTGAATAAAATCGAGAGAACAAATAAAAAATGAAAGAAAAATATTTAAAGGTGGGATTGAATACACATGAAAAAATAGAGAAAATATATTCTCAAAAGTATTTAAAATAGAAAAATTAATAAAAATACTATTTATAAATCAATCATAATTGTTAATCAACAACGGCTCACCTCAAAACAAACCTGTGTTGGAAGTTAAAATCCACAATAAACGGTCCCACTTCATAGGAAACAGATAACTGAGATAAGTAGTAGCTGAAATGTGTGTGATGATGATTTTGTATGCAAGAAGGGAAACCTCAAACAAACTATGGCCATGGCATCAGCAAATAGCATAATCTCCATTTCCTCTGCTTCATTGTTGAATCGAACTCATCAAACAAAAACAACAACACTAATTAGTCTCCAAAAACACAACAACAAGGATCATCATGAACAACAAAGTACTTCCTTATCCTTCACAGCTTTTAAGATATCAGCTCCAACAACAACCAGAAGACGTAGGTTGAGTTGTTCAGCTTCAGCATCTTCCTCTTCCACTCTTCCTTCAGCTCTTCTTTTTGACTGTGATGGAGTTCTTGTTGACACTGAAAAAGATGGCCACCGTATTTCTTTCAATGATACCTTCCAAGAGGTAGGTACCTCCCACTTTTTAATCTTTAATTTTTCGATTTCATAAGTCAATATTACTAGTATGATTATTACTACTATTTTTAATAGAAATCATTGATAAGATACAAGTACAAAAAGTAAAATGGATATTACATTGATAATGAGAGAATGTTGATCACGTCACCGATACAGACACGGACACCGAACACGATACGGACACTGATAGGTCGACACAGATAATAATTCAAGAAAATGATATAATTAAGTGTAATCATAAGTGTCGGCAGTGCCAACACGTGTCCAACACGGGACACAGCTAATATTGGGTTTGGCCTCTCGCAACGGATGTGCGACTCTTAACACACCCCCTCACATCCAACACTATTAATATTGGGTTTGGTGCACGGATATACATGGTGGATGGCCCGATCAAAAACTTGATAGTATGTAGCCTAGAAGATTGGGGAGAGGCTTTGATACCATCTTAGAGTTGAGAGTTTGGCTTAACTCAAGTTGAGGATTGCCTCTAGTTTATAAACATATATCAGGCCATCTTGCGACCGATGTGAGACTTAGAACAACTAACCAGTGTAATGTACTAACTAATAACCGACTAATGTAACTAAATTTTACATCTAATGTTACTAATCGGGTTTGAATCCTAGAACATCTTCATCCTAGCTCAATCGACCACCCGAACCACGCCTTGGAAACAATTGTTAGTGTTTGTTATTATAAAATCAAATGTAGCACGCAATCTGAGATGCTTTAATTATAACGTGTGTGTGTTGTTGAGTTGTGCAGAAAGAACTAGGTGTTACCTGGGATGTGGAATTGTACGGTGAATTGCTCAAAATTGGAGGTGGAAAAGAAAGGTAAGTAGTAATTCAAATACTCATACATACAACTTTTTTCATTTTTGTTTTGAATTTTAAGTTACAATTGATTTTTTTTTTGTAGGATGACGGCGTACTTTAACAAGACAGGTTGGCCTGCGAATGCCCCGAAAGGTGAACAAGAAAGGAAAGATTTTATAGCTTCACTTCACAAGCGAAAGACAGAACTATTCATGGAACTTGTCGAGAAAAAACTGTTGCCTCTTCGCCCAGGTGTTGCAAAGTTGGTTACTATCTATCTGTTCTTTATCTATTATCTAAACTCATTATTTATGATGTTTTTTTGTTAAACATGTAAATAACTTCATTTATTGGGTTCAGCCTAATAGTTTTGAGTATTCAATTACATTCTTCATTTGAATTAAGTTTCAAAAACAACTCAAGAAAGTTAATTCTTACCAATTTTAGTTCAAATTCGAAGTTGAAAACTCTCGAGAACATGTGGAAACATTCCTTTATAGGATAATAGTATTGTTTTTGATATCATGTTATTTTGATATTTTTATCTAATTTTCATGACATGTTTTGCAACTTGCAACATTAAATTACGAAGAACTGTTTTATTCATTATCAGGACACGGGACATATGTACCTCATCTTATTATGTGTTTCTTTCTTTCTTTCTTTCTTTCAAACATATAGGCTTGTTGATCAGGCTTTAACTCAAGGAGTCAACGTTGCAGTTTGCAGCACTTCAAATGAGAAGGCGGTATGCATAATCACGCAATTCCTTAAATGAATTTTTTTCTGACTATAGGGAAAAATTGCAGCAATTCATAATTGTTTAAAGATTCAATTCCTATTAGTTACTTGTGTGTTGACAATGCTGTGAAATTTATGCATAAGTTCAATATGGTTCTGCATTTATTTGTATTCATTTCATCTCAGGACCTAAGTTGCGAGTTGATTTCAGGTTTCTGCAATAGTATCATTTTTACTAGGACCTGAGCGGGCAGAAAAAATCAAGATATTTGCAGGAGATGTTGTTCCCCGCAAAAAACCTGATCCAGTAAGATTTTCATCATTCCAATGATAATTTGGTAGATTTTCCGGACACAGTCTAACTATCGAAGTATATATATATGCAGTCCAGTTTTACATACTACAGTTAAACAACGGATCTTTTTTCTGTAAATGATCGAATGTACAATATGTCATGATCTATGTGGCTAATTGTGTTATACTCTTTGTGACAGGCCATCTATCTACTGGCAGCCAGTACTCTCGGTGTTGAACCTTCGAGGTATCTCATGATAGTAGTGCTTAAATGATAATAATTTGTTTTCAAATTGTGGTTCAAATAAATGACATTAAGTTTTACAGTTGCTGGTTAGGTTTGATACAATGTGTGATTTTATGATGGCTTAAACTTAACTCATTTACAAGAAAATGAAATGAGCTGATATTTGGATGCATTTTGCAGATAACCATTTTAACCTTTCAATTTCCAAGTGTCTGATGTAATTTTAAGTGTTCGGAAATTAACTTTTTTATGATTAGTATGCAACATTTGAATGTGAAATGTCGTTATTTGTTATTTACAGATGTGTCGTGGTTGAGGACAGTGCCATAGGCCTTGCAGCTGCTAAAGGGGCCGGAATGAAGTGTATAGTAACAAAGAGCGGGTATATTCCTATTGGATTTAATTCATATACACAATGTTAAAAACAATTACATTCTCAATCAATCATAACCGTCAAATCATTAAAAAGATCTGACTTTATTCCTAACAACTTCTACATTTTTACACATATTTTGTTGATAAGCTAAAGTCTCATACATATGATTGCTTGTGATTTTCTAACCGTGTAAATCTTTTCTAAATTTCTACTTGTTTGTAGACAACGTAATCCCTTGAAAAATCTTGTTCTTAAATATAAATGGTTCGGTGGACATGCGGTTGCTTTTCGTCAACCTTTTCTTATTCGCAAATGCATTATGCAGGTATACAGCAGATGAAGATTTCTTAAATGCAGATGCTGTATTTGACTTCATTGGTGATCCTCCTGAGGAGAGATTTGATTTGGCATTTTGTGGTAGTCTTCTTGAGAAGCAATATGTGAGCTAGCAAACTGTGAAGTCATCCGGATTTGATTTGGCATTAATATGGTTCAGTTCAGTGCAGTTTTTAAACCGTGAACACCCCAAATTTTTATCATTCAAGTCTCCTTCGTTATTTCTATCAGTGCTTAATTCCTCATGTTTTAAAGCCAATGATGAAAAAATCAATGTTTATATTGGTTGTGTAAAGAAGCTTGTTTCTTGTTAAGCTTCGTTTATGTTCAATTTTTTTTATATTATTATTACTATTTACATCATTACATGAAGAGAACGAATGAAGCTTAAAATTTCAATCTCTTTATAAACCAAATAACATATTTAGGGTGCATTAGCCGGTCCCTAACGTCAGATTCCACTGTTCCACTGTTTCAGTTGGACACGTGTCCAGATGTCCATGTGTGCAAACTATTTGCCACATGTGCAAAAAATTGATTTGTATAAGGTTCACATTTTAGAAAGCGAACTCTTTTTACCACAATTTTTGCTATTTACACATTCACATCCTAAGTAGCGAGAGAGATAAATTGGATATGTCAAAGGGTGCGTGTGAGACTCGGGATGTAAAAAGTAGATCTCAAACTACTAATATAATTTGCATGGAAGAGTAATGCTATAGTAAAACTCACTAGCACTCCTCCTAGAGAGCTACAAAATTATTATTTTTTGAGATCTTTTTTTTGGCCCCCCTAAAAATACGCACGCACCACCTGAAATTACCAAAATAACCTGTCGCATTTTAGAATGCGAGCACTTTTCGCACCCTATTTTGCGAGTGACAATTTTATTTGACTTAAGCCTAACATCTGCAACCCCATGAATAAAAATATTATGAAAAAAAGATTTCGCAATCTAGAATGCGAGCATTGTTTGCATTTTAGGATGTGAATTCTTTTTTCATAATATATTAATTCAAAGTGGTGCAGACGTTCAGTTTGAGTGTAAAATATTGACACTCGCTACTTAGAGCGGGAACTGAAACATAGTCCCCTACTTAGAAAGCGAACGGAAATACATGTCGCTATTTAGAGTGCAAACTCAGTTTACATTTTAACTAGTGAACCTTATAATAATGTGGCAACTATCTTATATCATATTTTAATTTGGCACTGGAGCGGTTGCGAAATTATCGACCAATATCACACACACCGTAAAGATAGCTATACTGAACTGTTACTTTATTTGATATGACTAAGTTTACATTTATACTAACAATAGACATGTATCAAGGCTACAAGAGTTGAAAAGTTTGACGGAAAATAGAAAATTAGGTGAATAAAGGGTTCACATTTTAATTTGCAAATTGTGTTTCATTCAAAATTGTTTCATGGGAGATGAAATAAGGGTGAAAAGGACAAAAGCAATTGATTTTTATAAAGTTCGCATCCTAGAAAGCGAACTCAGTTCGCAGTTTGCATCCTAAAATATGAACTTTTTTTCCTCGTTTTTTGCTGTTTATACACTCGCATCTTAAATAGTGAGAGGGGTAAATTGGACTAAAGTGGGCGTGTGAGATTTGCGGGTGTGAAAAGTAAATCTCTTACTATTTTTTTATTATGTTTCTGGCCTTGAATACCTTAGACAAGTGTTCATTTAGTTTGTTTTAGGATGCAGTTTTGGCCCCAAGTTTTAGAATTGTGCAATTTTGGCTCTTGAAGTTTTAATTTTATGATTTTAACTTCCTAAGTTATACAATTGTTTAATTTTAGCCCCCAAATTTCAATTGTGCAATTTTGGCCTCTCAAATTTACCCCTATTGCATTCGTTAGCTTCTCTATTGATTTTTTTACTAAAAAATGATTGAGGCATTCTATTTTTTTTTAATTATTTTTAAAACAAATTAAAAGTAAAAATAAGTGATATTTTTTAAAAAACAAAAATTGTTATATGTATTTGATAAAATAATTTTGCTATAAAAATATTTTACAAATTTTTTTATGAACTATTTTTTTAATTTTAAAATGTTATTAACAATTTTTTTAAAAAAATAATTATTAAATATTTTATTAAAAAGAGTTTTTAATATATCTTTTTAAAACAAATATGTTTATTTTATAATTTTTTAAAATTTGAAAACATTTTTTTAATTTTAAAAACATTTTTTTAATTTTAAAAATTCTTTTTTATAATTTTAAATTATCACATAAAATTGTTATTCAAAAAAGTCTAGGGGGTTAGTAAATGCAAAATGAGCTAAACTTGAGAGGCCAAAATAACACAATTAAAATTTGTGGGTTAAAATCAAACAATTGTAAAACTTAAGAAGTTAAAATCGCACAATTGAAATTTGGGAGCCAAAATTGCCTAATTATAAAACTTGGGTACCAAAATTGTATTTAAACCTTGTTTTTTATAGCTTTGCCCTCTTTTATAAAAAAAAAAAAAAGAAAAAACCTACATTTACATTTGTTTGTTTTTGCTATATATCAACATTTTTTATAAGATGCTAAATTAGCCGACTTAAATTGGCACAAGAGAAAAGTATACTCTCAGGTCACAAGTCAATATCATCAGGTGAGTTGTTATATATCCGCATTTACCTTCTTTTTTCTAAAATGATTTTAAACAAAAAACAAGAAAAAAGTTAAAAAGCGTAATGTTTTGTGAAGTGAGGAAAAAGAGTGTGCGTGAGTAACTTCGGCGAAGAATTAGAAGAAACAAAGCAAAGAGCGAAAGTGACTGCGTGAGCGTGCTCAACAGTGAAGAAGAGTGATGAAACGGTTTTTCAAAGTAGTAGAGAAAGATTCAGAAAAATGTTCCAAGAAAGCAAAAGAAAACGAGAACGAGAATGAAGAAGAAGAAAAAGTAGAAACCAAGAAGGAGCCATTGAAGTTCATGACATGGAACGCTAACAGTTTATTCCTCCGCGTAAAAAACAATTGGTCAGAATTCAGCAATTTCATCACTACCTTCGATCCCGATGTCATTGCCATTCAAGAAGTTCGAATGCCTGCTGCTTCTTCTTCTTCCAATTCCAAATCCGCTCCTAAAAATCAAGCTGAAATTAAAGATGATACTAACTCCTCCAGGGAAGAAAAAAGGGTATTCACATTTTCATTTCTCTCCTCATACTTTATAATAATAATTAGGGTATATTTGGATTGACTTATTTGCTATGAATATGAAGCACATACACTCCTCAGATTAGTTAGGCGTGTCTCAGTGTCAGACACGCATCGGTTTCCGACACGACACTGACACATATGATTACATTGAATTATGTCATTTTCTCAAATTATTATTGGTGTCGACGTGTCAGTATCTGAATCGTGTCTGGTGTGGCGGTGTCTGTGTCCATCCATACTTCATAGTTTATTTGAGTGTCATAAACATTAAACATTTGTGAGACTGATTGGGATAACTTATAGTAATAGCTTATGAAATGTCCCTATATAGACTGATTGGGATAACTTATAGTAATAAACATTAAACATTTGTGAGACTGATTGGGATAAGTTGTTTTCATTTTATTTTTGTAAGTTGTTGGAATAGTTTATGAATAGCTTATATGAAAGTATTTTGACTTTATTTCATCTTTTGTTATAGAAATAGTTTAAATATAAGTATTTATATGATAAGCACTTAATCAAGCTGTTTATTCAAACTGGGTCTAGGTTAGAGACTGTGATGGTAACTTTCAACGAGAAACTGAGATTATAAGGATTTTGTTTGATGACTTAAAGCTTAGAAACTGCCTTTGGTTTTTCTCATAAAGAGCTACAGGTGCATGATCAGGTTACTTGACAGGATACAATGTGTGTGATAACTTTAATGTAGCACTTGAAGTTATTTTATTGGTCTTTCAATTACGCGATAACACACAAATGGTTTAATGGCATGGATGGTCAAACCCTTGCTCAATTAAATCATTAACTATTACGCGATAACACACAAATGGTTTTGTTGTATCTCTAAACATCCCCTCACACAACACAAGAGCTCTTTGGACTTGAAACGTGGAGGTGGACAATGCATAGGCCCATTTTTATTATTTGCTAATTGGACGAATAAGGGGGCAAGGATCAGAACCTGCACTACTTAGTCATGCATTGCAGACTTTGATACAATGTCAATGGCCAACTCTTAAAAAAGTAATTTAGTGATTATTAGGTGAAGGCTTCTGAATGGCTTTGTGACATCTCTAACATGCATTGAAATTACTTCAACACCAAAAGTGAACAAAACAATATTGTTGCTAAATTGATATAATCATCGTATTCCTTTCTAATGCTTTAGAACCAATGTTTGATCAAACTTACAGATATTGATGCGTGCGCTTTCAAATCCACCATTTGGGAACTATCGTGTTTGGTGGTCTCTCGCAGATTCAAAGTATGCAGGGACAGCACTATTTGTGAAAAAATGTTTCAAGCCCAAAAGTGTTGTTTTCAATCTTGATAAAATAGGTATTCTCTGCTTCACAGATTTTGTTATTGCATTTCTGGCATTAGATGTTTTATTTATTAACATTTGAATATTTTTAGGTTTCAGCTGTCAGATATTAATGTTATTCTTTTACTGAAAAGAATATGAAAACTATTGATCTTAATTTATAATCCTTAGCGGTTTGCGCATGCTTATGTGTGACTTTAAAAGAAGCACGATCTGATTATTACAGTATATATTTTTATTTTGATGTACAAAAGATTGGCCTGGAGGAGTATTCAGAATTCTCCAAAATATTATTATAATGTGTTGGTTGTTGAAATTTGTTACTGTTAAAAAATTTATCATATATCTATTCAAAATTGAAGTTTAATTTTTTAAATTAATTTTACATGTCCTAAAGGCCCGCAGCTTAGATATTTTTACTGAAATAGTTTTTTTTTTAACATATTTGCATTGGATTATATTCAATTCTTGGTTTACAGCTAATGGATCCTCATTCTTGTTTTTAGCTTCAAAGCATGAACCAGATGGCCGAGTAATCTTAATCGAGTTTGAAACACTTCGTTTATTGAATACATATGTACCAAATAATGGGTGGAAAGAGGAGGCAAACTCATTCCAAAGAAGAAGAAAATGGGACAAAAGAATCTTGGAATTTGTTAACCAAAATTCAGACAAGCCTTTGATATGGTGTGGGGATCTGAATGTCAGGTGGTTAATCTCCATTTTTCTTTTGGCAGCCATTAATTAGTCCCGTCCTATTTGTTTGGCTTCTTACTTTTATTTTATGCGTTCCTTTGTCGTTAAATCAATTCTAGCTATGAAGTTCTAGATATGAGCTAGCTTAGCTGTTGGAGAGAGCCACGAAGATTTGAGTTTTTTTCAATTTGATGCAATGCAACTATATGCATTATATGAAACTAATTCATTGAGGCTGCATTGCTTCTTATTAGTTTTTAGAATTAATTTTACCTTGTTTTAAAGCATTTCTATAGTTGTCATGAACTTTAAAAACTCTTGCAACTTTAAAAACTCTTATAGATGAATAAAGCCTTTAACTCTCATATCCATCTTCTGCAGCCATGAAGAGATCGATGTGAGTCATCCAGAGTTTTTCAGTACAGCAAAACTCAATGGTTATGTTCCTCCAAATAAAGAGGTATGATCAATTTACTTACTCTTGAAGTTTGCTCTAAAATAGATTTAATTCATTCAATTTATTCCGCAGCAGCTTAAGCTATTAAGTAGAGGCCAAGATTAGTTTAGCATCTTTGTATTTTGACATGCCCACAGTTGTAAAGAGTGGATGCATGGATTGAAATGTTAAATACTTTGTTATAGACACTTCGATATCTTGTCAAGTACCAATTCCTAAGCTTAAAATTGTTAGGTAGAGGCCCAAGAAAGGATTTATATCTCTAATAATTCGGATCAAGTAGTGTAATACATCTTCCATATAGTAATTAAATTCCAATGTTGTGGGTTTATGCAGGATTATGGGCAGCCTGGATTTACCTTGGCTGAAAGAGCACGATTTGGTACCATCTTAAAAGAGTGAGTCATTCATTATTCTTTTCGTTCCATTGATTTATGTTACTTAACATCAACATGGCCAAACCTCATACTTTGAACTTGCTATCATGCTTGGATTGGTCAGGAATCCACTCAAAACTATGAAGCAGAAATTTTTTCCCTGTAGTTTATTGTCAGGAGAGATTTAATGCCTGTTGTGTTGTAATATGTTACGATTTAGGAAGTGAGTTTTATATATAGCAGTTAGTACAATATGTGTACTTTGTAGTATCTGATTTTTAATTAAATTTCATTTTTAAAGTGATTGTGATAGTCTTGTTCTTTTTCCTATCCTTGTATGAACCGCCTGTGGTTTATTAAAAGTTGTGTCCATTGAAATAAGATACTTTTTAGATTTAACTTTTGAAATTAACTTACTCTTATTGACTTTGCTTCATTGAAAGGGGTGATCAATTTTATTGCTTTCTTATAATAATGCATTATGACACTAAGGATACAATGGAATTTCTAATATGATGATCCTAAGCTTAAGTTGGATAGGGGGATAAGGGATTGGGCTTGCATGATGTGTACGAAGAATTAGCAAGTAGCAGTGTAGCACAATGCTTAACGGCGTCAATCAAAGGAAAATAAACAAAACAAGAGTGACTATATAAAGTATAGGAAGACTAGGAGAAATTGGACATTTCATTTTGGAAAATTCTATGATGTATTTTCTGAGTATTTATTACATTGCAACTGAAGACAAGGACAACTGAACTAATAAAAAAATTAACTATTGATCTTCTGACTGTAGAGGCTCCCCATCATTTCCTTTTACCCTTTACTTTTGAATTACTTATTCATTTATTTATAAGTCTGGATAACTGATATCATGGAGCGTGCTTTAGGGGAAAGCTGGTAGATGCCTACAGATTTCTGCACAAGGATAAGGACATGGAGCAGGGCTTCTCATGGTCTGGAAACCCAATTGGGAGGTAAGAATTATATTGATCTTTATACCATAGGGATTAACTCTCTACAATAGTGTTAACTATATATTGAGGCAATACACTTTGAAGAAATTAAATTATGTTTTTGGTTTTTTGTCTAAACCATTCTTCTTTTTGCACTTCACCCTTTAACCCCTAGAAAGGCTTCCTCTGTAGTAGTGTTTAAGCATGTTATTAGTAAACATTATTAGGCATTTACTAGTATTATTTTATTAGGCAGCAATTATTATATTACTATGCAGCAGTTATATATTAGGAAGCAAATGTTTTTAGGCAGGTAATGGATAAATAGGGAAACTGAAGGAAAAAGTCAGTAAGCAATTATTTGTGATTGAATATTGGTTGGGAGAGACCAAGCTCTCAAATTCTCGGAAGGGAATCCATCGTAATTAACCTATATTTTCACATTGCTCTTTCGCTGGTTAGTTTACCATTATGTTTCTATTATAATCTTATTCCATCATCAATAAAAGTTAGTTACTGCTATAAATTACAATTGTGGTAGGTACCAATTTATACCAAGTAGCTAAATATAAGAAATTGGATGGGATTCTTTTTAATTTAGTTGCCGATTTAAGTAAGGGTCTGTTTCAGAGAGAGATTTTGCAGGAGAGAGGAGGACTTGTTTTTTCTTTTCTAAATTACACAAACTAGAGGGGAGGACTTGTTTTTTCATATATCATGGTATTCTTTCAAAAAAAAATTAAAAAAATCTAAAATATATATTAAAATATAGACCTAGATCTCGAAAACTCTGCCCTCTAAAATCCTCCAAAATCCCCCTCCCAAAAAACCCTAATTGACAAATTTAATTGACGGTTTTGGCTTGTTAATTCTTAAGAGTGTTTTCTTTGAAGGTACCGTGGAAAGCGGATGAGAATAGACTATTTTACAGTTTCAGAAAAACTGAAAGAAAAGATTGTTGCATGTGAAATGCACGGACAAGGGATTGAGTTACAAGGTAAGTTTCGTTTCTTGTATTAATAATACTAGTTGCTTGTGATGGTTTTTGTTGCTAACACTCCTCCTTTACCTTATTTGCTAAGTTAAAAAACTGAAACCAGAGTGCAACTTGTGGTAATTGTGCTGTTGTGTTACATCTATAAGCTGTTTAATGGCTATGCCAAAAATTAGCTTTCTTTATTTTCATATGCATGGGTTTCTTGTGCATATCTCTTCATTGTTATTAGGATTTTTCAATCACTTTTCATAAGCTTATATTTCAGAAGTATGAACTTGTTATATATTGTCTCTGCAGGCTTCTATGGAAGTGATCATTGTCCAGTTACCTTGGAGCTCGCTCCTAGTTCTAACTCTCAAAATGACGATCCAATATAAGTACTATTAGCTGTTTATGTTACAAAGCCGTCACTTATCATCATCTTATTTACTTCTCATTTGTTTAGATTCTTACTGTTCCATTAATGAGAACTGAGAAGCTATTTCTTACTGTGGTCTCGTGCATGGACTAGATGCATAAGTTCAAAAATGGTCGTTGTTGTAGAAATTTTCCATGAACTAATTTTTTTTTTTGGTAGTGCATATTAGTTCTTCCTTTAAAATTGAGATACCTAACATTTACGCATAGTATTCTTCTCCCCTGCACTTTAATTTTTTATAAAACAGCAAAAGAAAATCACATTTTATTTGAAGGGGTTAGTATGATGGCTGAACTGATTTTTCAGTACTACGAGAGGACTGAAAAAATTTTCTGTGGACCAATGCACTGCCTCCAAGGCTCCAACACTCAAATCACTTTCATTGTAAATGGTATTCACTCAACATAAGAAAACAAATTAAGTACTTAGAGTCTCTCCTAAGTCCTAAATGCTTTTTTGGCGTCTGTTTTTACACCTTAAGAGCTCAAGCACTTATTTTGCTTGGGTATAAGGCAGGGAACCGACATGATATGCATTCGTTTCTATATAATATAATGTGATTTCATTATCTAAGTGATATTACTGTTTCTATATAATATAATGTGATTTCATCATGATTTTGTATGCTTGGTATCATGGTAGATTTTCCGAAATCACAGCAAGTGTCGTGTTTCCATACATGTGCACTGACGGAATTAGATTTATTGTTGTAACTGCGCGTTACAACTGCTAGTTGTCCAATTAAAATGAATGTCTGACATTTATTCACTTTATAAGACTGAGTTGAAATCTGAATTGTGTGATATTAAATCAACGATCGA
The DNA here is from genome assembly GCA_030408175.1 of Trifolium repens. Taxonomy (NCBI): domain Eukaryota; kingdom Viridiplantae; phylum Streptophyta; class Magnoliopsida; order Fabales; family Fabaceae; genus Trifolium; species Trifolium repens. The sequence goes on from CP125840.1 coordinate 22,431,210, forward strand.
GATCGGTTAGTGTGTTAAACAGTGTGAAAATCTTACAAGAGTCAATCTCATCTTGCTGACCATTGGACGATATCAATTGGTTGGTATATACTAAATTCTATATTTTGTTTGTGAGTTGGTTTTGGTGGAAGGGTCTAATTGAGATGCCCTTTGATGGGATTGATTAGAGATACCAACATCGTTGGGATGCCTTGTTGCTCCTTAATGTCAGGATGTTCTTGATTCGGCAAAACATAAAATAGAAACATAGATCAACAACTATGGAAGGTGAAAAAGTGCATTTGGCGAAGAAGAGATTACACGTGACTCACTTTGAGAACATTTTAATCCTAGTCAGTCAACTTTTCTAAAATTTTCTATATATGATCTAATATCATATAAACTTTCAATCCAACGGTGGATTTTGTAAAATTCGTATTCGTTGTAATATTATTCATAACTGATTCACCATGAACCACTTGATGAAATGATCCATATTAGAATTTACCTCTAAACATAACCAATACCCAATAATTTGGAAAACTAAACAACAATGCACACATTGAAAAAATATCCGTAGTGCATAGGATTGTTTTTTTTTGTTAAATAGTTTAAGATTAAAATTTTATCCTTTTTTTGTCAATTAGTCTAGTGGCTAGAAATTTCACACTTATGGTGAATAAGTGGGATGGCTGAGGTTCGAATCCCGGACCCCTGTATATATAATGCATTGTCCTATTAACTAAGTTAAGCTCACGGGACTAAATTTTCACTCTTTAAGGTGAATAAATAGGAAGTTTTGTGTTCTAACTTTCATCTGTGCGTAAAAAAAATTCATCCCTGCCATATTATAAATTTATAATATCCAACCACTGAACTATGTTCATTTTTTTAGTAAACTAAATGTATCATTTGCGCACAACTGCAGAGACTAATCCTCTCATGGTAACTATGTTCACACATAAATCTTTAACCTCATCCAAATTGTTAAAATTTGATTGGATTAAATAAATTATTTTGCATCCCTTAATATTTAGAAGCTCTTAATTTATCTTAAAAAAACATTATTTTGCCAAAACTTATTTGTGGGATTTCGATACTCTACAATAAAAAAAATCTTACATTCATCCACTTTTAGTTTATTTTTCAGGTCAATTTTGTCATTATCATCTATCATATTATCTCTCTTATTATATCCGCATCAAATACAAGGGAATGTAAGATTTTTAATATAAAGAATTCAAATCCTTACTTGTAAACACCGAAGAGTACATAGAAGTTAAATTTATAAAAAATTTGGCAAAATGCATCCACATGTCCTTTAAGTTTTATCTTTGTAACAAATTGGTCTTTAAGTTTTTTTAAGTAACAAATAAGTCTTTTAAGTTTTTTAAGTAACAAATAGGTCCTTTAAGTTTGTAATTTGTAACATTTAAGTCCCTTAATTACTTAAAAAATAGGATTTAGATGTTACAAATTATAAACTTAAAGGATCTATTTATTACGTAAAAAATTTAAAGGACTTATTTGTTATTTAAAAAACTTAAAGGATTTTTTTATTACTTAAAAAACATAAAAGATCTATGTGTAACAAATATAAAACTTAAAGGACCGCATTTTGCCCTAAAATTTTATACAAACTTAATCTTCAAATCCAAAAACAGAAATTCGTACAAACATTAAAGAGATTCATACAAACATGTTGCAACTTGCAAGTACATGTTAAAATTCGTAAATAGTAGTTTGATCTTGGAAAAAAAAATGAATTTTTTAATTTTTATAAACAAGGTTAAGATTGTTTTTGTTGGATATTTGATTGTTGGCATCATTTTGCTAAAATAAATATACAAGCAAGATGTTTGATCCAATGTTTCAAAATTTGGATACGTGTTTAGTATGTCATGATTGTGCGCCATGTGTACGCGCCTTTTCCTTGAATCCTAATATTTTTGGTATCTTCATGCTGTTTATTATTTACTAGCCGTTCCGTGCCCGTTTGTGTGGTCGATATTTTCTATTGTGCAAGTATAAATAACTACTTAATTTATTTTTATGTAGAAGTTATTTTTCAACATATACAAATATTTAAATAGAGTGAAGGGCAAAAATGATAATAGAAAAGTATGTGCGAAAGAGGGTATTCTCTTTATATATTGATATAAATAATATTAATAGATAATAGATAACAAATCATCTCTATTAATTTGGTGATTTTATTCATCAATTGTGCTAATAATTTGGAAATGTGGTTACTTTATTTTTTAGTAGTTTTTTTAAGGGTAAAATAGGAATAATGAAAAAGTCATCCCAAAAATTTGTATCCTCTTTATATATAGTATAGATATTGTCCATTATGTTCTGCTGTAGCCCTGTGTTGCAACATCGTGTAGCACATCTGTCTGCAGTGCGTCGGAATTTCAACTTTTTTGTTCATATTTTTTTCTATTTTGTAGAATTGGTCCATTTATTTTAAAATTTGACAGTTTTGGTATCTATAGCACATATCTTATTTAAAATATGGTGATGTAATATGTTTAAAAATTAAATTTATTAAAATTTTTATTTTATTTTATAATTTAATCGATGATGGTATTACCTCGTCATTAGATCACATGCCATTTGGTTTAAAACATATAATATCTCTAATTTATAGTTAAAAATTAGGTTTAATTGCAGTTTGGTCCCCATATTTTTTTTTATCATTTTGCATAATTGGTCCCCTTATTTTAAAATTTTGTCAGTTTTAATTCCTACGACACATATTTTGTCTAAATTACGCCGATACAACATGTGTTATATTAATTTTATAAAGAATTATTCTTATAATTTCATTGTTTGTATTTTCTCATCATAGTATCATATGTCACGTCGTTTAAAACATATTATATCGCTAAATTACAGTTAAAAATTATGATACAAAGATCAAAACTGTCAAATTTAAAAATAAGAAAACAAATTTTGTAAAATAATAAAAATAGATAAAACAAAATTGCAAATTTGTTATCTTTTAGAATAGAGGAACCAAATCTATAAAATAATAAAAATGGAAGGAACAAAACTGAAATCAAACCTTATACTAAAATACATAATTGTCAATCTAAAAAAAAAATTAAATTACAAAAATATTCTATCTTTAACATTTCCTAATATTAAATTAAAAAACAAATAGAAAAAAGAACAAGAACAAGAAAGAGCAAAGAAAATGGTAGTTTGGTAAATAAGAAGAGAAAACAGTGGCACAAAACACGCCTTGTGAAATCTATTCATTCATCCACGGTAATAATACTCATATCATGACTAATTCTAATATGGACTAGACTTCCAAGTGGTCTATGATGGACAATGACCATTTACCTTTAGATTGATCTATGGCTCACAATAATATTATACACCTTCAACACATGATCTTTTCATCCAACACTATTTTCTCTCCCCATCACTCATGAGTCACGAGTCATATCTCTAATCCTTCTCTCTCTTCAGTATCTTTATAAACTTTTTTCCTTTTAATTAATTGTATTAATAAAAGTTGTTAACTTTTTTTTTTTTACATAATAAAAGTGTTTAAATTATGTAACGTGTTTACCTCAAAAAACTTAAAGTTTAATGGATATGCACCGTCGTTGTAAATTAATTTTACACGAACAATCAATAAAAATGATATAATCTTCCATATCACATCAAGAAGGTGGGGTAAAATGGGGTGACGTTGCGGAAATTATGGTGGTGATTGGTTGAGTGTGTAATGTTTTTCTACTCTGTCTGCTTATCTATTTACAATATATTAAAAGGAACTACTACTAAAATACCAAATTTGTCCAATCAAGATTAATAATATTTCAGAGTTTATGCCCTTAAATGTAATTTTAACTATAAACTTAAAAAATGATACAAAACAAAAATAAGAAGAAAAAAAAAAGATAAGCATAAAAAATCTTTCCATAAAAATAGCATCGGAAAATACCTCTAAAAAAATATATTAATCAAATATATTTAACAAAAAAAAAATTAATTTATAAAAAAATTACGCATAAAAATAGGAACAAAAATCAATATAAAAGATACTCATACAAAATAGTGCAATTTTTTTTAATGAAAAAATAGTAACTTTTTTTTTTTGGAATGATAACTCAATCTAACATATAACAACTTATATATAAAAAATAGAAGAACCTAATAAAAGAAGATACTTATTTATGAGTTTAAAAATAAAAGAACATAAAAAGAGAAATAAAAACACAATGAATCCATCTGGATTGACTTATTATAAGTTTTATAATGTAGTTTATGAAAAAAGTTTATAAAGATAAAATTTTTGTTAGTGAAAACTTATAAATTAACATGCGTAAAAAAAACTTACGAATTTACACGGGACAATTGCTTTAATAATTTTTTTTAATCATACACGGTACAATTGATTTAATAAAAAAGGAATTGAATAATAAATATTTATTAATTTTAATTTATTACACAAAATGAACTCATTTGGATTGACTTATTATAAATTTTATAAGGTAGTTCATGAAAAAAGTTTATAAAAATATATTTTTTGTTAGTGAAAATTTATGAATTAACATGCGTCAAAAATGCTTACGAATTAACACGGAACAATTGCTTTAAATAAAAAAATTTAATCATACACGAGACAATTGATTTAATAAAAAAGAGGAATTGAATAATAAATATTTATTAATTTTAATTTTAATTTATTACACAAAAATGATACACGGGACAATTGTTTTAATCAAGAAATATTAATTTAATAAATTTTACAAGAATGAACATAATGACGTCACTTATATTTTAATAATATTTTATAACATTTTTCTAAATATTTTATCATAAATTAATTTTATACTTTAGTATAATATCAATCTTAAATATAAAAAAAAAAATCAATGGACATGAGCTTTCACAAATAGTTTTTTTTTTAAAAAACAACAAAAGAATGAATTCTCATCAATAATAAAATATAAAAGAAACACAAGATAAAATATTTATCACTGATACATAAAAGGAATTGAATAAAAAAATCATAAACGGGACAATTGCTTTAATCAAAAAAATTTAATCATACACGGGACAGCTGCTTTAATAAAAAAGGAATTGAATAATAAATATTACTCAATTGCTTTAATCATACACGGGACAGTTGCTTTAATTCATACACGGGACAATTGCTTTAATAAAAAAAAATTAATCATACACGGGACAATTGCTTTAATAAAAATAGGATTTGAATAATAAATATTTGTTATTATTAATCATAATTTATTACAAAAAATCATACACAGAACAATTACTTTAATAAAAAATTAGTAACTTAATAAATTTTACAAAAAAGAACACAATGACTTAACTTATATTTAAAAAATATTTTATTAATAAAAGTCAATAGACCCCGTGCGATGCACGGGTCTCAAAAACTAGTATCCATTAAACTCTTTTATGTGACGTTTAAAGTTTTTTTTTTTTTCCGAATGTAACATTTTAAATTTGGAACTATTTTTTTTATTAAAAAAGAAATTTATTCATTCAAATTGAAAATACACATATCATTGCAAATTCAATATTGCTAAAAGTCTATGAAGTCCGAAAACGCGACACGATGCTGATATGACGATATGAATTTTTTTTCAAAATTTCCGATACGATACGGCCGCAATACGTTATTTAAAAAATAAATTTAAAATTAAATATATATAAATGCACAATATATAACATAATTAATAATAATAATAATAATAAATTAACATTCAAATTACTCAAAATAAGCAAACAAGTAACAATTAATAATTACATATCTTAAGTTAAGTACTACCCCAAAAAGGACATAATTAGTATTATCCAAAAAAACATGTCAGTACTATCCAAAAAAAACATAGTTGATTATCCACAAAGAACATCATATTTTATCATTCACTGCTTAAAATGAAACATGAATTGTATTAGTCTTTTTTCCTTCGTTTCTATCATCAAAGAACATTAATTGCCCGATACTTCTCTGATATGTGTATCGAAGAAGTATCCGACATGTATCGGTCATTTTTTTAAAAAATAATAATATTAATTGTTCGATACTTCCCCGATACAATATCGGAAGGTATCGGCAAGTATCGGTATCGGATACGATACTTGGCCATTTTTTGAGTATCGGAGTTTCATAGCTAAAAGCAGTGCAAACAATCTTGCAGCACCTAGGTTAATAACATACAACGGCAACATGAAAGTGCCTACAAAATATGAAAAAATAAAAGTCACTGGAATATCCGTATTCTCGAAGAAACACAACGCCGTACAAGATGACGAAAAAACACAACACCGCACTAAGATAGCGAAAACTTATAAAAATGAAGAAGCAAATCTATATGGATAACCACATATTTAAATAAAAAGAGGAAAAAACGATGAGTTGATTTCAGGCCAAAAACCACGCCTTACAATGAATAAATGAATAGAGAGAAAAGTTGAGAGAAGGATGGCGGCTTAAATTTGAAACTTATATTTTATTTTTTAATTAATTTTAGGATAAATGATTAATAAATTAATTAAAGGATTAAAATAAGTTTTCAATCCCTATAAATATTTTAAATTTTATTTTTAGTCTCTATAAAAAATTTCAACAATTTTTGGTCCCCTAAATATTTTCTATGGCAACTTTTATCCCCTACTTTTAATCAAACTCTTGTGTATTTTCACGATTTTAAAAGATTTTTTATATTCATGTTCATATTATTATGACAACCACACCAAAATAATTTAGAATTTTTTTTACTTAACATAAATTACTTATGAATTTTTATGCGCAAAAAAATTAATATTAAATTCATCTCTTGTTAAAAAAATATTTAACTTTTTCAAGAGGGACCACAATATTTATTGTCATTACAGGAAATATTTGAGGGACCAAAACTGGCCGATTTTTTTTGTATGAACTAAAAACAAAATTTAAAATAATTATAGGGACCTAAAACATATTTAACCCTTAATTAAAATATAATTCTTCCCGTGAGCAAAACTCAGTTGGTAGAAAAATCGCATGCAAAATGTACAACATGAAATTCAAATTATGGTATTCCCACTTATTCATTTTAAATGAAATTTTATCCACTAGACTACTTTTATTTTTCTGAACGAAGTCACTAGGTTGCTGAATTTAAATAGGGTTACATAAATTTTTAAGTGTTGCTTTTGTCAACTGCACACATGTTAATGTAAAATTTCGATCACTAATAACTTTAATTATCTATCATAAAAATTATGAAAAGATTATATTTTAAAATTATTTGTAACAAACCGAAATTTTAAATAAAGAAATAATTTGGAAAAAAAAAATTATTTACAAAATAGTTAAAATGAAATCAATAGACTATTCATTATATAAAGTTTTCAATTTAAAATAAAATGAGTGTCTCAATGGACTATTTATTTTCCGACTTTGAGGTAAAATTCATAAAGCGTCTAGCGAATATGGTTGTTCACACGCCAGCTAGGGCGGCCATTTCTTGGTCTACGCGCTATGTTTTTTATTGGATACCTGCTTGTATTAACAATATTTTATATACATTTTTTTATATGAACTAAAAACAAAATTTAAGAAATTATAGGAACCAAAAATATATTTAACCCTTAATTAAAATAGAATTTTTCCCGTGAGCAAAACTCAGTTGGTATGAAAATCGCATGCAAAATGTACAACACGAAATTTGAATTCTGGTACTCCCACTTAACTTTATTTTTCTTATTTTTATAAATATTTTATTGACTAAAATTTATATAATCTTTTATTATTTTTATTTTTTTTCTATATGTTTTTTTTTTCTTTTTATGCATGTATTTATTAATGTTTTTATATATTTTTTTCTTTTTATGCATGTATTTATCTTCTTCTCTTTTTTTTTATTGGATTTTATTTGTTTCTATTTTTATGTATAGAATCATCCATAATTTTTTTGTTACAATTTTTATGCATAGATTTATATATATATTTTTTTGTATTTATCTTATTTTATAATTTTTTTTATTTACTAAAATTTCTATAATATTTTATTTTTTCTATTTTTTTCTTTATAAATTATATGCATATATTATCTTTTTTGTATAATTTTCATTGAATTTTTTTATTCTTATTTTTATGCATAAATTCATATATATTTTTTGAATTTATTTTGTTTTTGCGTTATAATTTATATTTAGTTAAATTACAATGAATGATACAAAAAAATAATGGGAGAAACCTAAAAGATTAAATCACGTGGAAAATATGAATTTCGACAATCTAATAGTGCAAATTTTAATGATCTAATTGTTTAATCTCAGCTATCTTTTTTTTGAACAAGCAAATATGGAACTGATATATTAACTTTTTCAATCTCAACTAACTTATTAAAGTAACTATGACATAAGAATATTCGATTCAGTGACAATATTGTAAATGCGTAAATTTTAACAATTCAGAGGCTGTTTGTTATAGATTATTTTTAGAAAAAAAATCACTTTTTTATAAAAATAATCACTTTTAAAAATATTGTATCTGTTTGTTACAGCTTTTGAAAATAATCAGAATCTAAAAATAATCATAAAACAGCTAAAAATGAGAAGCTATTAAATATTTTTAAAAGTGATTATTTTTATAAAAAAAAAGTGATTCTTTCTTAAAAAAAGCTATAACAAACACCCTCTAAAAGTAGCTTCTCAAATAATATATTTTTTTATAGATGAGAGAGAAAACAAGTGTGATTAATTTGTAATTAAAAAAATCACTTTTACATATTGTATCCAAACAAGCTAAAGATTATTTTATTAAAAAATGTGGTTTTTATTACAATAAACAAACACACAATAAATTCTATTTTTCTATAAAATCTCTAAAAAGTAATCTCTAAATTATTTAACATCAAAATCACTAATTTTTTAATCTGTAACAGACGGACCATTAATTGTTCAATCTCAATCAATTTAAATAACTTTGATATTAAATAATTTAGAGATTAGTTTTTAGAGATTTTATTGAAAAATAAAATTTATTTTGTGTTTGTTTATTGTAATAAAAATCAATTTTTTAATAAAATAATCTTTAATTATTTGGATACAATCTGTAAAAGTGATTTTTTTAGTTATAAAATAATCGCACTTGTTTTCTCTCTCCTCTAAAAAAAATCAATGAGTTATAAAAAAAATAAAAAAAATCAATGGTATAACAAACTGCCTCTAAAAAACAGGGGACTGGACATGACAACTTCTGTTGTACTGTGTTTGATTTGAAAACCGTCACTGGTACTGGACAAACTGTGGGTCAAGGGACTGAACAAAATCAGATATTCTTGTCCCCACTGAACGCTGTGACAACTTTTTGTCCTCGGCACAACTTTTCTAAATCACCAAAATAACATTTTTTCCATCAATTATCATACAAGACAAATTTTGTTTAATATCGTAAATGTTTTTCATGTGCTGTTCTGCCTTGTATTGTCCTGTACTGTTCTCTCCAGTACTTTTATTTGTAATTAACAAATGGTAAAACAATTTTAATTGAAAAAACATTATGAATTATTTGTAATTTATCTAAAACAATTTTTTAGAGTGCACAAAAAAGAATTAGAGTTCTTTAAACTTAATTATCATTATTTTATTTTTTGAAAAAAAAATCATAAATAAATAAAAAAATAGATTTACAAATGAAAAAAAAAAATACACCGTCAACTAGAAAATGCAAACTTGCCGTTTGCCGCCGCCTTACCTTTCCGAGCTCCACCGCCTCCTTCAATTTATAGTTGATTTATTCAACTCTGCTATAAATTTGTTGTTTGTTCATTGATTTAATGTTGGTTTTAGGACTTTGCTATGAAATGGATCGGTGGATTTGTCATTGATTTTTGCAGATCTCGTAGGTTCCATTTCCATCCATTGCAATTTATATTTATTATTCTCAATTTTTATCCAGAAAAATTTAAATTAAAAAAATAAACTTAGATTTTCATTTTTCCAGTGAGAGTTGAAACTTGAAAAGTAATGGGGGAGTGAGAGTCTAAACAGAGAAGTAGAGGCTGACGAGATGTGACAAAATCAAAAGAGAATACATTTTATTGAGTGATAGAAGTGTATAATAATCTTTGTGCACTTGTTTCATCCAAGGGTTAAGATTGAAAATGAAATTCTGGAAACTAATAGTCCATCATGGACCATTTGGTTAGCTGGTCCATGGAAGCATCAGCCCTCATATCATATGCTCTCTCTACTTCACTCACGCTGCTACTGTTTGTTTATTCCTTTTCATAAATAAATAAATAAATGTGAATCAACAATCACAATAATCTTTTATTCAGCCATGGCCCCTTCTGAATCAAACGCCGACGTATTCCCATGGCTGAAATCCATGCCGGTAGCCCCCGAATACCGACCTACTCCGGCTGAATTCGAAGATCCGATCGGTTACATTTTCAAGATCGAAAAAGAAGCATCCAAATACGGTATCTGTAAAATCATTCCACCCTTTCCACCTTCACCTAAGAAAACCGCTATTGCTAACCTAAACAGGTCACTTCACAATTCCACATTCACTACACGTCAGCAACAGATCGGGTTCTGTCCCCGTAAGTCCCGACCCGTTAAACGACCCGTTTGGCAGAGTGGGGACCACTACACCTTTTCCGAGTTCGAAGCTAAAGCCAAATGGTTCGAGAAAAGTTACCTCAAGAAGCATAATGGTAGTAGTGCTCTTGAAATTGAGACACTCTTTTGGAAAGCAACGGTTGATAAACCTTTTTCAGTTGAATATGCAAATGATATGCCAGGTTCTGCATTTTCGATGTCGTCGACGAAATGTCGTCATTCCGGTGAGGCTGCTTCGGTTGCTCATAGTGCTTGGAATATGAGAGGGGTTTCAAGGGCAAAAGGGTCTTTGTTGAGGTTTATGAAGGAGGAAATTCCTGGTGTTACTTCACCTATGGTTTATCTTGCTATGCTTTTTAGTTGGTTTGCTTGGCATGTTGAAGATCATGATCTTCATAGCTTGAATTATCTTCATATGGGTGCTTCCAAGACTTGGTATGGTGTTCCTAGAGATGCTGCTGTTGCTTTTGAAGATGTTGTTAGGGTTCATGGCTATGGTGGAGAGATTAACCCTCTTGGTTAGACTCTCTCTCTCACCTATTTCCTTACTTTTCTTTTCCAACATTATCATATGATGATTATCTGTGGTTTCATGCTTCTGTTTCTGCCTGCATTATAAGGTTATGATGTTCTGTTTCTTTTAATTAATTATTAGGGGATTGATTGATATGGACTACTTCACAGAAATGTAGAGTAAATTTGGATTGTATAGGAATCTCTTTTCAGTTGTAAAAATTCATATAGAACCAATTGTTAGAGCATGTTTTCCTGCAACCTTTCAATCTTTTACTAGTACATTGTCTTGTAGGTTGTTTCATTTTTTCTCTGCATGCATATCTTGTGTCATCTTCCCACAATCCCGAATTTCAGGTTAAGGCAAGGCACCATTGTTAATTCGCTAGTGAAAGAGTTTATGTTTTTTTATCTCTGTTTTATCTCACCCTGTTAAAAGTGGGTGGAATTCTAATTGTAATAAGAAAACATGACAAAATTAGAGGAGACAATGAATGATTCTATTGATTGAAGATAATTTTAATTTAGTGAAATCTTACTTTACTGGAATTAGAAATCTACCATTATTTGAACATGCACCCGTCTCTTTGATTTACTCTCTACAAATACACCACCTTTTATAATTACCTCGTTTCTAGGTTTTGTGTTCTGTCCAGGCTATCTTCATTGTTATTATCTTCATTTATTTTGTCTTCATGTATCATGTTTTATTTTTCAACCAATAAGGAATATTGATTGGTCCAAATCTTGCATCGTTGAGAGGGGTAGTAATTTCTATATGTTGAAGTTAAAGGATGACACTTAAATTTTGTGTTTATATTTGAATGCACATGATACATACCTTATCTGGTTCTTGTTTCGTGTGAACAGTTACATTTTCTATTCTTGGTGAGAAAACCACAGTGATGTCACCAGAAGTGTTTATTAGTGCAGGTGTTCCATGCTGCAGGTACTTATTTTTAATGAATTTCATCAAGCGTTAATTGCTTACACTGTCAGTTTTGCTGTGGCCTGTGGGTTATTTACACTCTTGCTGGAGATGTATCCATATTACTCAAAACATTTAACTGTTTATTTTTTTTCAGTAATTAATTAGATTTTGGAATTCATCATTACATCATCTATTTCTGTTTTAAATAATTTGTTTTGATTGTTCCATTGTTGTTCCGCTGCTTCCGTTTGGGAGCAGCTTCTGATGGTTAGTTTTGAAGTTTTTTGTTAGAAACTAGGAATCCATAATGGCGTGTAAGCGTTTAGTTTATGCAGGTTGGTTGTATTCAGTATGAGTGGAATAAACTCATTTTTAAGGGGGTTATTGGATTTGCTTTGGCATAGGATTATATTTATCTGCCGTGCTCCACTGTTACTGTTTCGGGATTTCCCATTTTTTATATGCTGTGAGATTGGACCTAGGCCTAGCTGCATGCCAAATGCTTGGTTCCCTCTATTTTCCCTTTATAGTGTGTTTGGTTCGGGGGTTTTGGAGGGGAGGGGACATGAGGTAATATTTTAAATCTTATTTGTTTGTTTCAATTTTTAGGAGGGGAGGAGAGGGAAGAGGAGGGGAACAAAATCCCCCCAGTTACTGTTCCATCTTTGACCTCTACTGATATATTTTTTAATATTGTAATTATCGGTGTTGGAATCAAAATAGTAATCATTAGATCATTTTTTCAGTGCTTATGTATGGTGGTGCATACTTTATATGCGTCTTAACTTCAACTTTCAATTGCTTTGAATCAGGTTAGTGCAAAATGCTGGAGAATTTGTTGTGACATTTCCAAGAGCCTATCACACAGGGTTTAGTCATGGTACAGCACTTGACTATTTAAGAATGTTTCTCACAGGGCAAACGAGTGTCTCTCTCTGAGAGGGAAGGGATTAACCTTTTTAATATTGATTCTGCCAATAGTTGAGTGCTAATGTTTTGAATCTATATTGTGTAGGTTTTAATTGTGGAGAGGCAGCAAACATTGCAACACCTGAGTGGTTGAGGGTTGCTAAAGATGCTGCTATTCGGAGGGCTTCAATAAATTATCCTCCCATGGTTTCACATTTCCAGTTACTTTATGACCTTGCCTTAGCTTTGTGTTCAAGGTTTGTCTTGCCCTATTCTAGTCTTTTGTAAGAGTGTCGCCAATATCTTGTTGAATTATTAACCAAATGGAGTTTCAAAATGTAACTCCCTAATATTAAAATCTTTGGATGAATCATTCTAGATAATACATTAACATACAACGATTTTGAAGACCATATAGCTATTCTAACATATGCTTCCTGTTAATATCCCTATTCTTTCCATACAGAGTCCCTGGGGGAATCAGTGCGGGACCACGGAGTTCTCGTCTTAAAGATAAGAAGAAGGGTGAAGGAGACTCTGTAGTTAAAGAACTATTTGTCCAAGACGTGTTACGAAACAATGATCTGCTTCATGTACTTGGAAAAGAATCTTCTGTAGTACTTCTTCCTCGCAGTTCAGTTGACATTTCTATTTGCTCAAAATTACGGGTTGGATGTCAGCAACAAAAAGTGATCCCTGGATTTTCCATTAATGTATGCAATTCTGAGGGAATGAATTCCTCAAAAGGTTTTGTTTCTGATGATCTGGTATTCAACAGGAATTGCGGAATCGTCCAGGAAAAAAATTCCCATTCTGTGAAAGACGAGTTTACTCTATTGTGCGAAGGGAAGGGGACTTCCCCATTTGATGCAAACAGTAACACATCCCCTTCAAGTTCCAAGCAGCTTCATAGAGGCAACGAAAGTGTAACTAGTCAAGGAGATGGATTGTCAGATCAGAGACTGTTTTCGTGTGTCACGTGTGGGCTATTAAACTTTTCATGTGTTGCTATTGTACGTCCTAGCAAACCAGCAGCTAGATATCTTATGTCTGCTGATTGTAGCTTCTTTAATGATTGGGTTGTTGGTTCTGGAGTACCTAGCAATAAATTTACTGTTGCCGGTGAAGATGAAAATATTCCTGAGCCAAATATTCATACAGGCAGGTTTTACAAGTTCCATTTCTAGTATTTCATATTTTGTATCATATTGTATAAAAAAATGGTTTATTGGTTTCTCCAGTTCTAATAAATAAGGCTTAAACATCATTTTCGTCCCTGTAAGTTCATAAATTTTTGGTTTTAGTCCCTGTATCTTTTTTTGTTGCAAATTAGTCCTTGTATGTGCAAATCTTTTTTATTTTAGTCCCTAAAGCTAAAATCCGCAGGAACTAAAACCAAAAGATTTGAACATAAATGTACTAATTTGCAACAAAAAAAGATACAGGGACTAAAACCAAAAAATCGCAAACTTACAGGGACGAAAATGATGTTTAAGCCAATAAATAATGACTTTTGTCAAAAAAAATAATCAATAATGACTACGCATTCTGGGTATTTTTGGGTACTGTTTCATATGCTCATTAGAAAGTATGCCTACATTCTATTTATTTGGTCAGTATCCTATATGTAATAGCTGAACTGCATGGCCAACCGGTCCTGATTTTTTCCTACTGTAGAGCAGAAATACAGATGTTATACCTGTAGGTTCTTACTGGTCTTTGCATAGGCATGGACTGGGGCTTTCTTGTTTGTCACCCCTCCTTGTTTTTTGCCAAGATATTTTTCTGTTACATCACTGTGCTGTTTGGAAATAGTTATCCTCCTTCACCCTGTTCTTTTTAAAATGCTTCCTTTTGTGAATAAATGGCTGTATATAAACTACCTAGTCTGTGGGCTTTATTCTTTTCTCCTTTTATGTATTTGGGGTCTAGAAGGTTGGTTTGTTTTCTTTTGGGCTTCTGTAGAACCCTTGAGATTAGTTGAGTTATTTGGTTTCGATATTCAAATTCTGAACACCAGAAGACTTGAAGATTTTATCTTGAATTTTGTGATAGTTGAAAAAGCTGAGTTGTCCTGCCACCAGTGTCATGATAGGATTTTAGTTGGGATAATAATAGAACAGGAACATGTACTAATGCCCTTTGGTGTACATATGAAAACACAACTTGGGTATTTAAGCAACCAAATCCCTTTTACATCTTGTCATCTTATTTATTATCTCTCAAAAGTTTGACAAATATAAATTCTTAGCTTTTATTTTCCTTCACAATGATTTAGTTAAAAGTACTGATACGATTTGTTTTGTGATGCAGCGGGGACAAAGAAAAATGCCCAAGTAGAGGCTTTAAATACTGAAGGAGGAAATGGCAATACAGCTCTTGCATTATTGGCTTCAGCATATGGAAATTCTTCTGATTCTGAGGAAGATGCAGTTGATGATCATGAATCAAATGCAATAAACTCTACATCAGAAAGTTTGCCTTCTAATGTTCAGGTTTCCCATGATAATCCCATGACTAGGCCTGATAAAGATGATATTCTTTCAGAGAGTACCAGTTACGAAGCACATAGATTTGAGGGTAATTTTAGTCAGCCTTGTGACCAATCTTTGGAGGATCAGGATTATAAAATCACTTCAGGAGTTGCATTTGAAAATACAAGGGGAATGTCTTATTCCACCACATATAGTTCCCAAGATGCTAATAATGCTGAAAAATCACTGTCAGTCAAAGCCATGGATGCTGTCAATCATAAAAATGCTTTATTGGTACCGCAATGTGATGAAGACTCATCTAGAATGCATGTATTCTGTCTAGAGCATGCCGTGGAAGCAGAGCAGCAACTTCGGCCAATAGGTGGAGCCCACATATTGCTCTTGTGCCATCCAGGTCTGGGATTGATTTACTATGCATTTATTTATGCCGTCTTGTTTATCCCATATCCAAGTTGTTGCAAAAGAACTATATTCCTTTGTTTTTTGCTGCTCTTGTTTCTACTAGTAAAAGCTTTGAACTCTTTTAAATAGATGGCATCCTACGATTCACTGACAGTAAAATTTCTGTACACTATCTACAGATTAAAAATAAACATTTGTTTACCAAAAAAATTTAAAAACAAACATTTATTTATTTGCTCATGGTCCTCCTTTTCTTGTATTTCCTTTTCTTTTCATGTATGCTATGTAGCTGGTTACATAGAATGGTATAGCTTTTCTCAAACAAGAAAGATAGGAGAGCTTTGTTATATAATCAATTTGTTGAGTAAAGATCAATCTAAATTGGAACTCTTTTTATGTTAACCAGTGTTCTTACCAACCAAAAATAGAACATTTTTATTGGGAGCTCAGTTTTTGAAATAAAATTCTTTCTAATTTATTAATTTCTTAACTAATAAAAATCATGATTTCTTAACTAATAAGTATTTTTTCAGTTAGTCTCATGGATCAATAATAGGTTGTGTATTAACACCTCATTGCTATTGATTAACTTTATATTCTTTATCTGCATCTCACAGGATTATGATACTTAACTAGTGTTTATATTGTGTAGTTGCTTACAGATTACTGGTTTTTACATGTTTAGATTATCCCAAGATAGAGGCTGAAGCAAAGTTGGTGGCAGAAGATTTGGGGATTGATTACATGTGGAAGAATATTGCCTACAGGCATGGCACCAAAGAGGATGAGGAGAGGATCCAGTTGGCGGTGGATAGTGAGGAAGCGATTCCCGGGAATGGGGACTGGGCTGTAAAGCTAGGAATAAATCTCTTTTATAGTGCAAATCTTAGCCGCTCTCCCCTTTATAGCAAGCAGATGCCTTACAATTCTGTTATATATTATGCATTTGGTCGTAGCTCTCAAGCAAGCCCACCCATAAAACCAAAGGTCTATCAGAGAAGGTCTGACAAGCAGAAAAAGGTAGTTGCTGGCAAATGGTGTGGTAAAGTTTGGATGTCTAATCAGGTCCATCCCCTTTTAGCAAAAAGGGATTCTGAATATGTTGAGGATGAAAAAAGTTTAC
Organism: Trifolium repens; assembly: GCA_030408175.1. Taxonomy (NCBI): domain Eukaryota; kingdom Viridiplantae; phylum Streptophyta; class Magnoliopsida; order Fabales; family Fabaceae; genus Trifolium; species Trifolium repens. Next base: position 22,448,173 of record CP125840.1, read on the forward strand.
ACGGATTGGTATTGCCTAATGTTAAACTTGAGGCATCTGGAAGTACCCCCAAAACTGAAACTGCTATTAAAAAATCAGGTAGGAAAAGGAAAACGGCCTTAGGCAGTAAACGAACCAGGAGAGGAAGATTTATTGAAAAAGATGCGGTTTTAGATAATTCTGCTGAAGATAAACCCAATCCTCGGCCAAGGAGGGTTCTTAAGCAAGCTAGGGGTGTTGAGAAAGATGATGCAGCTGAAAGTGATGCAGTTTCTGATGATTCGATTGATGATGATTATCGCATGCGACGTATGAGTTTTAATGTCAAAAAAGCTAAATTTATTGACAATAATGCGGTATCAGGTGACGCAGTGGACTATGATTCTGATTGTCATCAGATGGGAGAACCTGGAAGCAAGCACATTGAATATACAGAGAGAGACTCAATTTCAGAGGATTCTTTGGATGTTGGTTCACTTCAACACAGAAAGACTTCTAGAAACAAGCATGCCAACTTCACCAGTGAAGAAGATGCAATTTCTGATGGCCAAATGGAGAATGGTTGTCAGATGCAGCAAAAGAGAATTCCTAAAAGCAGGCAAGGCAAATCCCTTGCTGAAAACGATTCAGTGATATCAGATGACCAACTGGAGCCGAACATGCAGAAGCAGCGGCGGACTAATTCTAGAAGTAGGGAAGCCAAATACCGCGCCGAAGAGGATATTGTATCAGATAACCAAATGAATGTCTACTGTCGCAAGTACCAAAAAAGGACAGTTAAAGTCAGGCAAGCCAGATGTGTAGCAAGGGAAGATTTAATGTTTGATGACCAATTGGAGGATCCCTTTCTAAACCAGAAACCAAGTATTTCTAGAAGGAAAAACAAAGGCATTGATAGAGAAGTTAAAAATGAAATGTCTGATGACCAACTGGATGATCACTTTCAGAAGCAGCAGAGAAAAATTCCTAAGAGCAGGAGGCACACCAAACAGACTGATGAAGATGTTATTGATGACTCGGCTGAAGATGATATGAGTTTAGATAATGAAATGGAAGATGATTCTCTTCAGCAGTACAAGAGAACTCAAGCAACTAAACAATCCAAACCAAAGACACTTAGACAAATGAAGCAATCCAAATCCCCCCAGATAAAAAACCAGACACCTAAGCCAGGGAAACGAGGGGTTGGGCTGCGGATGAAATCAAAGGCTGCTCAGCAACTAAAGCAGTCTTCTTGTTTGCGGAGTAAACAATCTGGTAGCTCCAGAGAGCCTAGTCTAGATATGGAAGAGGAGGAAGAAGGTGGACCTAGCACACGCCTTAGAAAGAGAGTCCAAAAAACTCAGGAGTCTGAAGTAAAATCAAAAGACAAGCAAATCAAAAGGAAAAGGGCAAATGATGTTACAGCTACAAAGGTTTCAGCTCGTGATCCCAAAACAGAGGACGAAGGAGCAGAATATCAGTGTGACATTGAGGGATGCACCATGAGTTTTGAATCAAAACAAGAATTGTTGCACCATAAGAGAAATGTCTGTCCAGTAAAAGGTTGTGGCAAAAAGTTTTTCTCACACAAATATCTAGTGCAGCACCGGCGAGTTCATGAAGATGACCGCCCCCTGAAGTGCCCCTGGAAGGGGTGCAAGATGTCTTTCAAGTGGGCATGGGCTCGAACCGAGCATATTCGAGTCCACACTGGTGCACGTCCTTATGCGTGTGCCGAACCAGGTTGTGGGCAAACATTCAGATTTGTGTCTGATTTCAGTCGTCATAAGCGAAAGACTGGGCATTTAACAAAGAAGAGTCGTCAATAGTAAGTGCGATAGATGTTGTTACTTAACATGTTTTTAGAGTTTATGAATCCATTGCTTAATTGACCAAGCTAGGACTAACATTTTAGGACATGTCTGCAATTGCCATTTGTAACAAGTATTAGTTCTGTTTGCTTTGGGTCTTAAACCCATTGTTTCATTACAATTAAAGCAAGCAATTGCTTAATTCTCATCCAGTTCTTATCACATCACATGGAAATGCTTTTCCAACTTTTACATTTTGTGAATCGTGATGATAATCTCAAACTTGTATCTTTCCTCTGTTGTCCCTGATGCCATTTGGGCCTGTTCGTTATAAATTGAATAAAATATTTTTAATTTGTATTTTTAAAAATGATTTTATGATAACTTAATTAAAATTAATAAAATTTATTATAATTTTTTTGAGAAGATAATGGCCAAGTATATCTTGCAGCTTTTTTAAGTTTCGAATTTGTAACAGTTAGGCCCTTTAAACTTTTTAAGTAACAGTTAGGTCATTTTAAGTTTTTTAAGTAATAAATAGATCTTTACGTTTCTAACATGCTGCGTTGTTATCCTTCTAGATAACTTCTGTTACTTTGTTTCACCGTGAAGGTTAATGTTGTCTTTCACTGTAATGGGTAGAAATTAATTGAAAGGGTAATGGTGTAAGAAAATTTCTCTTCCAACAAATTTTGTAAAGAAGGATAGTTGGAATTGGAAAGGATAATGGTCCAACAAATTAGAACTTAAAACACTTATTTGTCACCTAAAAACTTAAAGATATAACTGTTACAAATGTAAAATTTAAAAAACTCTCGGATGTATTTGGCCTAAAGATAATAATATAAGAGTAATTAACTTATTAAAAGTCACTTTTTTTTCACCGTGAAGGTTAACGTTGTCTTTCACTATAATGGGTAGAAATTAATTGAAAGTGTAACGGTGTAATAAGATCTTGTAAAGAAGGATAGTTGGAACTTGGTAGGGATAATGGACCAACAAATTAGAACTTAAAAGACTTATTTGTCACCTAAATACTTAAATGATATAATATAACTATTACAAATGTAAAGTTTAAAGAACTCTATCTATTTGGCCTAAGATGATACAGTAATATAGTAAAAAAATTTAACTTATTAAAAGTCACGTTTTTTTAAAAAGAACTCTCAATATTTTTTTTATAAGAAACTATTTAAAATAACTTATTTTAGGGATTTTTTGAAATTTTATTATTCAAAAAAGTTGTAACAAAATGATAAAACACTTACAATTACTTTTTAATATAGATTATTTAAACCAAATTTTCATTTTAAACTTTTTAAAAATTTATGTTAGACTTAAAAATAAAATAACACAGTAAAGTAAATTAGGCTAAATTGGGTTTTTAGTCCTTTAACTTATTTATTGGTTTTATTTTGGTCAATTAACTAATTATTGTTACATTTTGAAAGCTGACGACGTTTTTTGAAGAGTGTTCTATCTTAGACAATGCTCTATTTGCCAAAGGGGCAAGAGGAGAATTGACTCTCAAAGATTGACATTAGTAAGACGTATGACAAAGTGGATTAGGGGTTTTGAGAAGTAAGTTGGAAAGGTTGTGTTTTACTGGAAAATGGATAAATTTGATGATGTTTTGTATGACACATTGACACCTACTTTTTGCAGACAATTATTTACTTTGATCCCCTTATTCTTATATGTCATGAATGTTTGCCTCATACCGAATACAACTATTAAGGAAATTGAGAGGATGATCAATTGCTTTTGGTGGGGAAGGGGGACGAACAATAAAGGAATAAGATGGTTGTAATATGATCGCATGACGTGTCTGAAAGAGGTTGATGACATGGGTTTGCGTAATTTTCATAATTTTAATATGGCCATTCTAGCCAAGCAAGCATGGAGTTTTATGACAAAACTGGATACCTTAGTAGCTAAGATTTACAAAGCAACGTACTTCCCTAATTCCACTCTTTTTGATTCTCATCTTTGCTTTGAGTGCTTTGAAATAATAGAAACAAGGAGAGAAGGTTATGAGAAGGTTATGTGTATGTCGAACAAATGGAATGTGGTTCAGGTAGTAAGAAATAGAAGAATACAGACAATTGATCCATTGGAAAAAATAGATTTTGGGTGGTTCAGGGGGTTGTTGACTTGTTGGTACGTGGATCATTGTTCCATGTTGGCGGTTGGTGTTAGAACATTTGTTGGGGTTTGCTGCAAATTCTGGAACAAAAGAACATGATGAAGAACATGATGAATATTGCACATAAATTTCAAAGCGTGTGTATCACACTAAGCTTTAGGTTCGATTTGCCCCCACCAGTTTATGTAAACCGGATGCAAAAGGATTATAACTGGCGAATCTCCTTCGGGATACTTTGGAAACCTTGACATGGATTGCACACACACATAGCATATCGATCAACGATAGTTTACAGAACAAAGTTCCTTTGATTCCTCTCGTGCACTAGATAAATGAAGAAATGATTTCGATAATTTAGGCAGAAATTCTGATTCATGAAACTCATGATCTTCTTATTATTATTATTTTTATGCCTCCTAAGTGTCTCTATTTATAGAGAAACTTATGTCAAATGGTGAAGGGACATAACCCTTGAAAGGTTTTCACAAAAAAAAATATTGAATTTCAAAATGAAAATTTGAATTTCAAATTAACTATTACAACTTTTCAATTATATTTTGGAAATTCTCCAACAGTTGGTCCATTTGCTAGTGAAACCCTTCTTGATCCTAGCTGATGTCCACTCCTCATCTTTTTTGTAATTTGGTTTCGCGCCCGTACACGGGTTCGCTGAGTTGCGCTCGTGTTGAGTGCTAATTTGGGCAGGATTGATTAGGGTTGGTCTTCTTTGTATGTTCACGATGTATTCCCGATTAAATTGTAACTGAATCAGGTCTAATGCCCCCTCAGTCTCAGTATCTCTTCTTTTTATTTTAATATATTTTCCTTTTAGCTTAAAAAAAAAAAAAACAAAGCGCAATGTAAATGCAGCATTCCACAATGAGAATGGTACGAGTGTGGAATGGTGTATTAGAGACCATATGGGACAATTTGTGATGGTTGACACATCTTGGATTCAAGGTAAATGATCCATGATTAAAGGGGAAGCAATTCCATTGATAAAAGCCATAATAAAAGTGGGGGTACATAGAGGTTTTATAAATGTTATATTTGACTGTTTCTGAACAGTGAACAGTAGTGGATGCAGTTCATTGAATACATACCGGTGCCTTTGAGTTTTACTATTTAACTTTTAAAATTAAAGAAAATTACATTTGTCACCCTATGGCTTACTCGTGCGCCCTACGAAATGACGAAATTATCCCTCCGTTGCGTAAGCCACGGATGTAGAGAAACGAGTAAAAAATGAGCAATTTTCACCGTACGTCCGTGGCCTAAGTCACAGATTCGTCGGTGGTCAGTGACTACAGTTTCAGTCAAAGACCTGCCACGTGTGCAGCCAAATTGCCTGCAAAACCGGACCTGAAGTGGTCACACCTCCCTCACTTCTCTTAAAATTTGTTTGCTTCTTTTAGTAATGTTTTTTATCTTTGTGATGTTATTTTGTTTAGCTTTTGTTATATCATGTGTAATTAGCCGCAAAGTCCTTCGTTGGTTAGTCATAGTGCACTCACAGGTGTGTTCGTTCGCCATGATTGAGTGCACCATGTTAATCGACGGAGGACTTTTTGAGTCCCAATTATTAGGTATGCTATGACTAACCGAAAGAAAATCTACCAAATTTCCGTCTATGGGTCAGCAAAATTAAACGTTCCATCCTGCTGAATTGCTCGATGGGAAGAATGTTGGAAAGCCTTGGCCTTTAAAATCCGCCAGTGCTACTCCATAGCCAAACTTCTCCTTTTAACGCGTAAAATTATATAGGAGGAGGACCATTACTGTTGAAAATTTCTACTAAAAATTTCAACTTGTAATGTAATATTTATATCGTTTTTTGACTGGAAACAAAAATACTGGATGTAATATTTAAATGTATGTAATTTTTGCGTTTGATGATTTAATAAAAGAATGAATCTAATATTTTTATGTAATTTTTGTTGGACCACTTCCTTCTTCTGTTCTGTCGTTTGCCTGTTGTTCTGTGAAATACACATCCGTGACATAAGTCGCGGACACCCTACGCTTGCAATCCGTGACACAAGTCGCGGAACCGTCGGTTGTCAGTGACTACTGCTCCAGTCAAAGACCTCCTAATTGGTCACGTGTGCGGCCATATTGCCTATAAATTGTAAAATTGGTTCATTAAATGCTCACTCTCCCACCTCTCTTCTATGGTTTTTTTTTCTTTCGAAATTTTAGTTTGTTCAATTTATGGTCATTTGGTGTGTTAGTAAATGGGCACATAGTCCTTCGCCGGTTAAATAACATATCGCACCATGTCAGTGTGTTTATTCACAATTGTTGGGTGCGATATGTCTTAATAGACGAGGGACTTTTTGCGTCCTAATTATTTGACGTGTTAGAGAAAAAATAGAAAACATTGTTCTCACATCGCCGTCGTTTCTAAGTCTCATGTTTGGGATACTCCATGTTAGTGACCCTTCTTTGATCACGGTAATGGCAACGACTATTAAGTTGGGTCAGCTGGTGCTTCAGATCACCAAGAGTAATATCGATATGGATCCTAAAAAGATTAGCTTATCCGCCGTTGTAGTAGACTGCAGCTAGATGTGTGTTTGGTTGAAATTCTAAATTTTCCATTTTTTTTATTGTGACTGAAAGAATGAAGGATTGGAGGAGAGTGAATGAAAACACTCACCCAAACCTCCTATTTATACACGTGTGGTGCATTCCAGACCACAAAAAACTTTTGTCCGCATACACATCCGTTACATACGCTACGGACACCCTGCGCATGGTGTCTGTGACTTACGCCGCGGATGGACGGTGGTATCTAGACTTTGCAACAGTCAATGGTCAAGACGTTGAAGGCGTTTGATTCAAGGCATGCAGCTGTTGAATACACGTCCGTGGCATAAGGCACAAATGGACGGTTTGCAGAAATTTGATAACAGTCAATAGTCAAGGACGGTGGGGGAATGGCTTTTTCTTCCTCCGACCAATAGAATTCGCGCAAAAAATTCTATAAATTGTCCACATTCCTTTCATTTTTTCATTCATCTCATTCTCTCATCTTCTCTAGTTTTTGTTAGTGCTAGGCGTAACGGACTCAATGTCTTTGTCGATTAATCATAATGATCTTACGCCGTTGTTTTGTGATGGCGATTGAGATCATTAGGTTAATCGGCGAGGGACAATTTGAGCACTCTTAACATCATTATGATTAATCGGAATGAGTCATACCGGTTTTATTTTTTCCCTTAAGGAGGAAGGGGCGGTGGATATGGACGAGGTGGTGGTTATGGAGGTCCTTGTGATTCCCCCACCAGCACTAGAAGATTGATCACTATGATCAATCTAATAGAATAGACTTTTAGTTTATGTAATTACCTTTGAAATGTAATAATAACTTCATGTAATTTTCTTTGAAATGTAATGTAATATTAATTGAATGAATTGTTTTTTTCGCATTTTAGAATGTTTCAATCTTGCTTTAAATATATAATGTTATAAGTTGCATTATATAACAAAAGACATGTTTCTGTTTATTTTTACCGTCAAATACACATCTGTAACTTAAGTAACGGATGTGTAAATAACATAGGATGTCTCGAGGGGTTTATTTTCCTGATGCATGGGAAAAGCCCCCATTTTTTACACACCCGCTTCTTAAGGTACAGACAGTGTCTGTGACTTATGCCACAGACCGAGATATTTTGTCAAAAGTAGGGCGCGCCCCAGAAACACACAGTAGCATGGCAAAAGTAATTTTCAAATTAAATGTACTTTGTCTAATTAACCAAGCTTTGAAGTGAAATTTGCAAAGCAGCATGCACAGATATGGTGGCACACGCACTTAGTGTAGTAGCTATATTTTTGAGTTATTACCACCAAAACTTTGTTGGTTAATGAAATTATTTGAGTTAGATTTCGTTTAAAAAGAAAACCACAACCATATATATAGAGTACATTTCTAATGAGAATAGTATTTTTATGTGAAAATGATGAGAACACGTATCACCCATTTGATAAAAAATAGATGGTTAAGATTTACAAGTCTAATTTAGTGACTCTCCCTATTCTGTTGTTTCTCATAAACCCGTTTTACTCTATTGTCTCTCAATAAACCTATTTTACGTTTTCTAAAAGTCTAAACCCAGGTTCCTCCTTCCCCATCCGCCAAACCTTGACTCCTCTCCTCTTATTTCCCCTTCATGCCAAACCCAAAACTCTCTCTCTTTAACCAAAAAAACCAGACACATGTTCACGAAAATCAACAAAATATAAGAAATCGTCAAGTCATGTTCATGAACATAAGCTGTAATCCCCAAAACTAACAAAGCGAACCTTAGGTCCCAAGAAAACAACTCAAAAGAAAAATATTACAACTGTTTACAACGTACAAGAGTATCCCAAACATATGACTGAGTTCATGATAAAATATTGAGATTCAAAATGAGATCCATGTCCAATATAGAGATGCACATTAAAAATTTGTATTAATAAAGCTGAGCTTTGTATTGAATCTAAGATATGACTCTCGTGTATCATAAGATAACAGTAACCATTGCCAAAATATAATGAAGACAAAATACAAAATGGAGGAACTAAACTGTTGAGCCATGCAAAACCAACACAAACCCAATCAAAAAAGCATCTTCGTTTCTCTTTTATGCTAAATGTACAAGCAAGTCAACTCTATACTACAAAAAATATACATCTCAAATATACAAGGGGGAGAGTTATGTCTCAACGTTAGCTTTGTTTCCAGAAAGGATGAGAGAGATTTCAAGACCACGGCTAAAGGCTTGATTAAAGAGAAGGCGAGACTGGAAAGTGGAAATGAATGGAAACCATGATAAAAATGCTATTGGTGAAAAAATAATCATACCCATTCCAGCATCATACATTCTAGCAAACTCCCGAACAGAATCCCACAAGCCAAGTCTATACAATATACCCTTCCATGTAATTGCCAACTGCAATAGTAGAACATTATATAAAATGTTAGAAGTGGTAATTAATTTCAACTGCTAGCATTGAACTTAATAAAAAGAGTTAGTTTACATAAACTAACTCTATTCGGATCCAAGGCAGAGACAATACAATGATATGTATATTATAGCAAGATCTTATTTTGTTATTTTAGACAACTAGAAAAATTATTATAGCCATAGCATTTTGTTTCTCAACTAAGTTACACCTGGAAATTATGATAATACCATCCCTAAGAGCAACATTACTTTATCGCAAAGGCTCTACAAATAATGTTTCGCTGAAGGAAACTTCTACAGTTGTATGGTTCGCACTTATTTTTCTTGATAGTTGGTAATATTATGGACTTAGTATAAATGCAGGACAATTCTCAAAAGATCATAATTCAGAGGTGCCAAATAAACTAGGAAAAGAAAAGTCGTACGAAAATAAACCAAACTTACAGATAATATTCCCCATCCAGTTGGGATAAAAGCAAGGATGCTTGCAAAAAGGTCAGGTATAGAAAGTTGAGTAAAAGCAACAACAAGACACACAGCTGCAACAAGGCCTATAGATACAACTCCCTGTAAAAATCTCAAAACAAGCTGAAAATCGGCCGACTTTTTTGGGCTGTAAGTGAAGATCTGCAAAGCAAGGAAATATCATAATCCAAAGCAAAGGATGGTGTTAAAAAGCTGAAAAGGGAATGAGAATTAATATAGCTGATGTCTAAAATAAATAAACAGAAAAAGTGCCCTACAAAATTATCAGAAAAAATTCAAACCTTAAATATCAAGACAAATCCAACCAATACAACCCATGAGAATCCATATATCTACAAAATAGAAAATAGTCAGAACCTATAAATAAGACTCTGAGTATTTGCTTAATGTATATGAAATGTTAAATGAATCCCGAAGCCATTTCACACGAGTATAACATACAATTTCCATAGCCAAAGCAGTAATTTTGTATGATGTTTTTATTTAGGGCTGTGTAGTTGATAACTACAGGCTTAAATGCAGTTTTAGTCCCCCTATTTTAACTAATCTGCAATTTTGGTCCCTCTATTTTCTAAAATTAAGACATTTGGTCCCTCCATCAATTTGATCCTCAATTTTAATCATGTGGCAATGGGCAATAGCCTTATGCTTAAGTGGAAGCCATGTCAAAATTTATTATTTTTAATTTTAATAAAATGTTTGAATAAGATATATTTATATATTTCTGCATTTCATCTAGAATTTAAAAAATCTCAAAATTTGGGTCAACAACAGCGGTCCCATGCGAACGCCGCATAACACGCTGCAGCGGCGATAACCTACATAATTGATGAGTGATTTTCTGGGTCTTTAGAAATGGGTTGGGTCAGAACAGTGCAAGACGAAGGTGAAATTGTTGCAGAATCAAAGAGAAAATGAAATTGCACGTTGTTGGATATACAAAGGGAAAAGGAAAATGAGTACATATTTTCTAGACTTTTTGTGCTATGGGATAGTTGGAGTTGCTAGCTTATTGTCGTTATTGCTTGTTGTTCTTGAGTGAAGGAGATATGAAGGGAGATTTAATTAAAACAATTTATAATTTATTTAATTAGAATTTAAAAAAATAAAAAATAAATTATTAATATATCAAAATGTTGACGTGGTATTCACATAAACATTTCACATCATTTAATGAAATGACATGTCATAAAAAATGAAGCCAAAAGAAACTGGGGACCAAATGTTTAAATTTTTAAAAATGGGGGTACTAAAATTGCGGTAAAAAAATAGGAGGACCAAAATTACAGATTTATTAAAATAGGAGAATAAAAAATGCATTTAAGCCTAACTATCAAATGCATAGAGGAAGATGGAATGTTTACCGCAAGTGATGTATCATCTCCAGTTAGATGTAGCTTATACACAACACCATATTGAAACAAGAAGAACCTTGCACTCAAAATTGTCTCCAAGATACGACCCCTCAAAGTTTGGATATGCATCTACAGAAAGAGTAACTCTCATTAGAAATTAATAGAAAAAGTATCAATATGAAGGCTTTGTCATTAGAGTAACTGTCATTAGGTAATTAGTATTTGGCTTTGTTATTTATTTAATGTTCATGACTATTTCCATCTCACAAAAGCATGCACCATGACACCATTTCTTGGATATGTAAACATTTGAGTTACTTGTACACAAACTCAACACACAATTATGCATTTGAGTTCCTTACTTTTTACACACAATTTAGGTTGAAAAAGTCGGTTCTTTCTTTCATAAAAGTAAAGCACTGTTTTATCTTTGACCAGATAACTATACAAACAATCAAGAGAAAAAAAATTAATGTTACCTGTTCTTCTAGCCACCAAGACTCCCAACTATTTTCTCCCTTCACTCCTACTCCTCCTTTGTAAAGGAGCCAACTTGTCCAATCATCAAAATCTTCAACAGTCCTGTGTAACAGATAATCAGATTAGTAAACTAAGCACTTACTCGTAAGTTAAATGAATTCATCATCTTTCCAAACAATGAAAAATAACCCATTTAGAAATTTAAAACCATCCAAATTAAAATCAAGAACTTCCATTATGCAAAATTGACATCTCATGATTCCCTCAATAACGAAGACTGCCTAGACATATAAACCCATGTTTAGCACTTATCTCGTTCAACGTGGGACTCTTACCAACATCAAAATGGTCTTTCAATGTCAACTTTTGATATCAAAATGGTCTTTCATTTAACTTACTCGTAAGTTAAATGAATTCATCATCTTTCCAAACAATGAAAAATAACCCATTTAGAAATTTAAAACCATCCAAATTAAAATCAAGAACTTCCATTATGCAAAATTGACATCTCATGATTCCCTCAATAACGAAGACTGCCTAGACATATAAACCCATGTTTAGCACTTATCTCGTTCAACGTGGGACTCTTACCAACATCAAAATGGTCTTTCAATGTCAACTTTTGATATCAAATTGGTAATTCACTCTTCTGATTTTATGTCAAAAATTAATGTTGAAGGACAGTTTTTATTCATTAATCATTAGAGAACCGAGTTGATAACAAATTACATTGTAGGAACAAAATATGTTTATTTATTTTATAAAAAAAATATCATAATACAAGTCTATTAAGTACAAAAATTGAACGGAAGTTATTGAAGTTATTGAAGTCTATTAAGTACAAATATGTATATATATATATATATATATATATATATATATACACACAAAATTAAGTATATTTCCACGATAGTGAACAACTATGACTACTGTATTTACATCATAGCACCGTGTAATTAAAATCCAGGCAACTTACTTTTGCCACTCGAAACCGGAAGGGTTGAAAATGTAAGGAGCAAAAAGCCAAGAAATGACTAGGAACCAACTGCTAAGAGTAAGCAAAATATACGTAACAGCACCTCCCTCTGCATATCCATATGCAATGTAAACTATAAGTAGCAGTGCTACTTCAAGCCTGTTGCATTGCACAGACATGATAAAATTAATGTAACTCAATTTCCTTCAACATTAACCGGAAAAATAAATAAAAGAAATTGTAAATTTTACTCACGCTTTGACAAAGTGGCTTCTAGAATAAAGTCTGTAATTTTCAGCAAACTTAATGTGACGTACAACGAACCCTCTACCAGTTGCTCGGTACTACAGTGAAAGGTCAAACACATTCAACTTATGAATTCTGAGTCTTCTGATAACAACAACAACAACAATAATAATAACAACAACGATGATGATGATGATGATGATGATGATGATGACATACTTTAGCACCTCCATGGAGAACAGTACGCCCGAAATAATGAGTTTTAGTACCCAAAGAGAATGTGAAGAAGACAGAACACAACTGAAGTTGCATTGTTATGAAACTGAAAATAGCCTGCAAACATTTTCATGAGATATAGACAATATTTAAGGCCACAGAAAACAGAGTATCTAGGTTGTTATATATAAAGACCAAAAACTGAATATAATCGATACATGTAATACGATATAGGATTATGAAAAGTACAGATGAAAGTAAGAAACCGAATATAATTGATACATGCAATACGAGTACAATAAGAAGAAAATATGGGGGGATACACGAAATTTTAAAACTCGGGATACGAGAGCAGCATAGATATATTTATCAAAATTTTATATATAAAAAAAAATGTATATAGATCCCAAACTGATTATATTTTATGAATAAGGAATGATTTTTTTTGTTTTAACTACAAAAGTAATCCCATCTAGCAGAAGAGCCTCTGTAGCACAAGAATCTTTGTAGGGCAGAGGTACTATAAAGGTAATCAAAACTGGACTAGACATCGAACCGTTGTACCCCCTGGTTCAAAGGTTGGACTGGGGTTCAACCGATTTTAGTTTTTTTTTTTTTTCTATAAAGCAATGCACAATTTTTTTATAATAATCATATTTCACACTATTAAAAATAAAACTCACTCGACAATCTGTCATACTTGTTTAGTTTCATATGGTCCTTTTAAATCTTTAAAATTTCATATATGAATATTTCAAAATGTTTAAAATATAATAAACAAAACGAAGAAAATGAGCAGTAAGCTGTAAAGGATAACAGGCAGGCTAGCCCAAAACTTTAATTTAGATACGTCATAACCCTAATTATCTAATCACACTAGTCGTTCACCACACCATCGTTTCTTTCTCCTACAAATGCGCCACACTGCATCTTCTCTGGCCACTGTTACTCTCCATTTTGACAGCTCACTTTTCTAAACCAGAACCCAGATTTTGCAAGAAAATTAATAGAGAAGGAACACGGTAAGCACAACCAGAACCCAGCTCACTTTTCCGGTAGCATAGCATTCTTCTTGTCTCACAATCTTCTCTGTCGTTTTTTATTTTTCTGATGTTGTGCTTACCGTGTTATGTTTTTGATGTTTGGCTGGCATTCTAGACATATCCAGACATATTTAGGAATAGTGAAACCGTGTCAATTTGATATTCTTTTTGAAAAGTAAATAAATAATAGTGGGTACCTATAGGATACATATTTGTATCAAATATGTTACAAATGAAGATACTTTAGCATTTTTTAAGTATCCAGGCTTCCTAGCTGTTGAGTCTTTGGTAATTGGCTGCATTTTTGATAAATAAACTTTGTGCAAGATGTGCGATCCGATGCCTCAGGCATTGCGTAGAGCATTGAAACTGCTCAGGAGGAGCGCTCATGACAAATGCTATTTATGGAATGTTGGTTTCTCTCTCATGAATCTTGCATGGCGCGTTTTATGTGTTTTTATATAAGGAAGGTTGTTTAATGCTTCAGATCCTGTTCAAGAATATTTCTGAGGAGTATCTCTTTGAAGAACATATTATTAGAGAATCTCTTTTAATTAATATGGAGTTAATGTTTGGGTCAAACAAATCAAGCCCATGTTATGTGATTGTCTGAAGTATTTAAAGGAGCTGCAAAACCCTAATCCTAGTTAGTTATTCACGCCGTTATTGTGCTTGAGTCTAGATCTAGGTTTTGCGTGTGTTTTGTGATTGTGAGCCTTTCTTGTGTCACCTTGATGCAAGCTTATGACGTGTTCTTGAGTTGTAATTGTGTGATCCTTCTCCTAAGCTTTGAAGTACGGAGTTAGGACTTTTGGTGTGTTTAACACTCTAAGCCTTTAGGTACGAGTGTGTAGTTTTAGGAGTGTGTCTCCAAAACCTTTTAGTCTTTGTGTATTGAAATCCTTGCTGATGTCAACGTTTTAAAAACTGGACCGGACATCGAACCGGAGAGGGTACTGGGTCACTGGTTCATTGGTCGAACCACCGGGTCACTGGTCGAACCACCGGGTCACTGGTCGAACCGCATGACTAAACCGGGTATAACCGGATAAACCGGTAGAACGAACCGCTGTCTATAATACAACTATATAGGTATTAAACCGGTTGAATCGGATGACTCAGTCTCTAAAAAAATCATAACATGACACCTAAAAAATTTGAAAAACTCAAAAATTCCATAATGTCATAAGTTCTTAAATTCAAATCTTAAATGTTGTCGTCACACACAATAAAATAGTACAGTACAAAATACAAATCCAAATAAGTTTTAAACAAAATTTAATTGCAACATAAACAGAATAACAAAGTGTCTAATAAATTTAAATCCAAGGAGGCATATTTGTTTCAATGTTGGGCTCTATTTTATTTCTTTTGTTTCTTCTATTTTTTTTAAATAAAAATACAAAATGATATCGTTTTGAGACTTTTAGTTGAAAAAGAAGAAAAAAAAAAAGACGCGTGCAATCAAACCGGCGGTGGTTCACCGGTTTTTCCGGTTTTGAGCGGTTCACACCGGTCTAACTGCATGGCCGGTCCAACATTCGAACCAGACCAGTCACCCCTCCGGTTCGCGGTCTGATCGGTTCGACCGGCCGGTTCGGTCCGGTTTTTAAAACACTGGCTGATGTTAAGGTTGTAAGGGAGTGAGATGGGATCTCATATTTAGGAGTTCCTAGGTAGAAGAGTCATTGGTAGGGCCTAGGTTTTAAGTTGTAAACGGGTGGTTTGCTGTAGACTTAAAACTAGGACTATTATAGTGATATTCCTTCCTGGATTGGTATCCACCAGACGTAGGTTGCTGTTTGCGCCGAACTGGGTTAACCAATATCCTGTCTTCTTTATTTACTTGTTTACTTGTTTTATTTAGTTACTCGCGAGACCGGATAGATTGCTAGAGCATCCGGTAGAGCATCGTATATAGCGTGCCAGGAATTTCAATTGGCATCAGAGCAGGCACCCTGCCTGTTTATTTGGGTGAGATTCAGGACCTGAAATGTCTGGCGCTATGGAAAAGGAAGGAGGATATATGAATAGGCCACCTCTGCTCACTGGATCTGCTAACTATGACTCTTGGAAATCCAAAATGACAGCATTTCTGAGATCTATTGATAGCAAAGTTTGGAAGGTTGTTTTGACTGGATGGGAACAACCCACGTATGCTAGCAAGGAAGGGACCTCAACGGGGGTAAAGAAACCTGAAGTAGAATGGACTACAGATGAAGAAGCTGCAGCCAACCAGAACCATAAGGCCATTTATGCCTTATTTAATGGAGTAGACACTAGTGTTTTCAAACTTATTAAAAACTGTGTGTCAGCCAAAGATGCGTGGAAGATATTAGAAAAGTGCTATGAAGGCACCACCAAAGTGAAACAGTCAAAGATTCAACACCTTACATCCAAGTTTGAAGCTCTAAGAATGAAAGATGACGAGAACATTCAGGACTTCCACTTGAGTTTGTTGGACATTGGTAATTCTTTCGAAGCACTGGGAGAAAAGATGTCTGATGAAAAACTGGCAAGAAAGCTTCTTAGATCTCTTCCCAAAAGGTTTGACATGAAGGTAACGGCTATTGAGGAAGCACATGACATCTCTACAATGAAAATGGATGAACTTGTTGGATCTCTCCAAACCTTTGAAAATGTGTTGGATGAACGTGGAGACAAGAAGAACAAGAGCATTGCTTTTGTCTCAAATACTGATGAAGAGAATGATAAGATTGAAGATGGGGAGGAAGAAAGCATTGCAGATGCTATTGCCATGCTGGGCAGACAATTCAACAAAGTGCTAAAAAGGGTTGATCGTAGGAATCGACAGAATGGGCAGAGCATTCGACTCGACATCAATAAACAACAGAACAGTCTGAGGAAATCCAAACCTGAAGAAAGGAACACTCAAGGCAAAGAAGTTCAGTGTCATGAATGTGAAGGCTATGGGCACATAAGGTCAGAATGTGGTACTTATCAGAAAAGACAAAAGAAGGGACTAACTGTCTCTTGGTCAGATGAAGATACTGATGAAGAAGGTGAATCAGCCAGACATGTAACTGCTCTGACTGGAACATGTGTTACTGTTGAGGACTGGGAATCTGATGAAGATGAAGATGTGTCTTATGAGGAACTAGCTAGTACCTACAAAGACTTGCTAACAAGATATGAAGAGATGTGTAGGATACTGGAAAAACAAAAGAAGACCATAAACAAACTTCAAAAAGAAGTTAATATTCAGGCCCACAAAGTTACTGAAGCAGAAGAAAAGGTCATTGAAGCAAATGTTCAAATGGATGACTTAAGGAAACGAGTAAGCCAGCTGAACTCAGGAGCAGATCTCCTTGAAGAGATTCTAGAAAATGTGCCAAGTGGGAAGCTTAGGCCTGTTGGATACAACTACACTAACTTGAATCAGTACCAACAGAATCCTGAAACCAAGTTCTCAACTGGAGAAAATTTGATTGATCCCTGCACTGGTAAGGTAATGCTGGAGCATCAGCCTCGACACTCTACTGCCTTTCCTGTACCAAAGTTTGCTCTTTATCCCAAACCTCCTGATCATCAAAGACCAAGACCATTTGTTCATCAAAGGCCAAATAGTCAAAGAAGATATCGTAGGTGGGTGTGTCACCACTGTGGAAAAAGGGGGCACATTAGACCTTTCTGCTACAAGCTACATGGATACCCAAATCAAGAGCCCAAACAAAATGTGGTACAGAAGAAGAATCCTATGAAGAAAGAATGGAGGCCTGTAGAAGAAAATACAGAACTGCCTAAGGAAGAAAATGTTTGGCTAATTGCTCACACATCCCTAAGAGCTTCTTCAAGGGAGGATTGGTATTTTGATAGTGGGTGCTCTAGACATATGACTGGTGAAGAGAAGTACCTCATGAATGCAAGATCTTACAAGGCGAGCTTTGTAACTTTTGGAGATGGTGCAAAAGGAGAAATAGTAGGAATTGGGGATCTGATCAATCATGGATTGCCCAACCTAGAGAATGTGCTTTTAGTCAAAGGCCTTACTGCAAATCTGATTAGCATTAGCCAGCTATGTGATCAAGGAATGCGAGTTAATTTCACCAAATCAGAATGCCTTGTCAATGATGAAGAAGGACAACTGGTGTTAAGGGGTACCAGATCTAAGGACAATTGTTACCTATGGATGCCTCAAGAAGAAGCCCTCACATCCACCTGCCTTGTCGCCACAGAAGATGAAGTCCAATTGTGGCACCAGAAATTGGGACATCTCAACTTGAAAGGAATGAAAAAGGCTATTTCTCTTGAAGCCATTAGAGGTCTCCCCAAACTCAGGATTACTGAAGGAAAAGTGTGTGGTGAATGTCAGATTGGAAAGCAAATCAGGATGTCACACCCAATGCTGGAGCATCAGACAACCTCCAAGGTTCTTGAATTATTACATATGGATCTCATGGGACCCATACAGGTTGAAAGCTTGGGAGGAAAGAGGTATGCTCTTGTCGTGGTAGATGATTATTCCAGATATACATGGGTGAACTTCATCAGAGAAAAGTCAGATGCTTTTGACGTTTTCAAAGAACTATGCATCCAGATTCAAAGAGAAAAGAGTAGCAATGTTGTAAGAATAAGGAGTGATCATGGTAGAGAGTTTGAGAACTCCAAGTTTAATGAATTCTGTTCCACCGAAGGAATTAAACATGAGTATTCTTCTTCAATAACCCCTCAACAGAATGGTATAGTAGAAAGGAAGAACAGAACAATTCAAGAATCAGCTAGAGCCATGCTTCATGCCAAAAACATTCCTTATCACTTTTGGGCTGAAGCTATGAATACTGCCTGTTATGTTCACAATAGAGTCACTCTCAGAAAAGGTACAACCTCTACTCTATACGAACTATGGAAGAATAGAAAACCGACAGTCAAACACTTTCATGTTTTTGGAAGTAAGTGTTATATCCTAGCTGACAGAGAACCTAGAAGGAAACTTGACCCTAAAAGCGATGAGGGAATTTTCCTTGGGTACTCCACAAACAGTAGAGCTTACAGAGTCTACAATGCAAAAACTCAAGTTGTGATGGAATCTGTGAATGTTGTTGTAAATGACTCTCCCTTGAAAGATAATGAAGGGATAGATCAAGGTACTCCTGTTAGTGTGAATGCTGAACAAGATGTTGAAGCATCCGAACAACCCATTACTGCAAAATCTGATGAAGAGACTCTTGAAGAGGAAGGTGAAGAAAGTGCAAGGCCTCAAGCACAAAGTAAAGGCCCCTCTGTTCGTGTCCAGAAAAATCATCCATTAGATCTGGTTATAGGCAATCCTGAACAAGGGATAACTACAAGAAGAACAAATGATGTAGTTGCAAATTCTTGCTTTGTGTCATTATTTGAGCCAAAGAATGTCAAAGAAGCATTGACTGATGAAGCATGGATTGAGGCTATGCAAGAAGAGCTGAACCAATTTGAAAGAAGTGAAGTGTGGGACTTGGTCCCAAGGCCTGAAGATGTAAATGTAATTGGAACAAAATGGGTGTACAAAAACAAGTCAGATGAAAATGGCACTATTACCAGAAATAAAGCAAGACTTGTGGCTCAAGGGTATACTCAGATTGAAGGACTGGACTTTGATGAAACATTTGCACCAGTGGCCAGACTAGAGTCAATCAGATTACTTCTAGGAGTGGCTTGCATTCTGAAATTCAAACTATATCAAATGGACGTAAAGAGTGCATTTTTAAATTGATACCTACAGGAAGAGGTGTATGTTGAGCAACCAAAAGGATTGGTGGATCCAGAACATCCTAACCATGTCTACAAATTGAAGAAAGCCCTGTATGGTCTAAAACAGGCGCCTAGGGCATGGTATGAAAGGTTGACTCAATTCTTGGAAGAGCAAGGATACAGAAAGGGAGGATCAGACAAAACTCTCTTTGTAAAAGAAGAAAGAGGAAAATTCATAATAGCCCAGATCTATGTTGATGACATCGTGTTTGGAGGAATGTCGAACACAATGGTCCAGCGTTTCGTCCAGCAAATGCAGTCAGAGTTTGAAATGAGTCTCGTTGGAGAGTTGACTTACTTTCTTGGTCTTCAAATCAAACAAATGGAAGACACCATCTTTATATCCCAGAGTAAGTATGCTAGAAACATCATCAAGAAATTTGGGATGGACAATGCTGCACACAAGAGAACACCAGCACCTACTCATTTGAAACTCACCAAAGATGAGAAGGGAATTAGTGTAGATCAAAGTCTCTATAGAAGCATGATTGGCAGCTTATTGTACTTAACTGCTAGTAGACCTGACATAACTTATGCCGTTGGAGTGTGTGCAAGATATCAAGCTGACCCTAAAGTTAGTCACCTGACTCAAGTTAAGAGGATCTTAAAATATGTGAATGGAACTAGTGATTATGGGATATGTATTCCCATTGTGAAAATTTCACCCTATATGGATATTGTGATGCTGACTGGGCTGTGAGTGCTGATGACAGAAAAAGCATTTCTGGAGGCTGTTTCTTTCTGGGCACCAATCTGATATCGTGGTTTAGTAAAAAGCAGAATTGTGTGGCCTTATCTACTGCTGAGGCAGGTACATAGCAGCTGGGAGTAGCTTCTCTCAATTGGTGTGGATGAAACAGATGCTGAAGGAATACGATGTTGAGCAGGATGCTTTAACATTGTATTGTGACAACATGAGTGCAATCAACATCTCAAAGAATCCAGTTCAACACATCAAAACAAAACATATTGACATCCGTCATCATTACATAAGGGATCTGGTTGAAAACAAGATTGTGATTTTAGAGCATGTGGGTACAAAGGAACAAATAGCAGATATTTTTACCAAGGCTCTTGATGCTGTGCAGTTTGAGAAGTTAAGGGGCAAGTTAGGAATTTGCCTCCATGAAGAAGCATAGCAATTACCGTTATTTGTGGAGTGGCGTGTGGCAGTTATTTTTATCTCTCCTCATCAAGTGTAACACGCTGATCAAGGTAATCATGGCCAAAACCGTCATATTTGCACGCCATCATCAATAGCTGGTTATTTCTATTTCAAATCTTTACCAAATATTTTATTTCCAAACAAACCGTATCACATCTACAACTTCTCCACTTCTTCTCAAAACCTCTCCATCAAACCCAAACCCACTCACCTTCGTGAATCCTATTTTCTCAATCTCTCAACAATGTCTGAACCATCCACTCAAACCTCACCAACCAAGACCTCACCACAAAAACCCTCACCATCGAAATCAACCACCTCCGCTTCCAACGACGCTGAAAATCCTTCCGTCTCCCTACCCAAACCTTCTGATGTCATCACTGATGCTACACCTATCACCATGGTTCACCCCTCATTCGCCTCTATCCTTAACCCCACACATTCGAACCCTTCACCTTCGACCAAATCCAAACCCAAGAAGAGTACAAAATCTGTGGCTACCAGAAAATCCAAATCCCAGAAACCAAAATCTCGATATTACTCTGATTTTGACATGCAGAAGTTGTATCTTGATGATTTGGAAACTACGAGTAAGAATGTTGCTTCTGATGCTGCAACAACTACTTCGTCAGTAGAAATCAAGGGCACAGAGAAAATTTCGCCTGAAACCCTAAATTGTGAAAAAGGGGAAACTACTGAGTTGACTAAGGAAGATGCTCCGAACACTCCTGTTGATGAAGGAGTTGATGAAGAAACTCAGAACATCAAAATTGCTGAAGATGCCCTAAAATCCCTAGTGGACTCTGTCTCTGGTGATAAGGTTGTGCCAGATGCCCCAGCATCTTTGGCACAAGATCAACCTCTAGATGATGATCTTGGTGTGCAACAGGACAAGGATCTGCCTGATCATGTGATAGCTGATTCCACTGAGCAACAAGAAAGGAATAGACCTGTTGATGAGAATACTGACAATGCTATGTCAGTTGAAGATAATGTTGATTATGTAACTGCTGATGAAGATGCTGGTGTAGATAATGATCTTGAGAATGAAGATCCTGAAAATGATGTAACAATCTTAGAGATTGTTGGTGAAACTAAGAAGAGGAGTGGTAAGTCAGGTGTTGGAAATAGACTGAGAACAAGAAAAGAAAAGGTGACCGAGGGTGTGGTTGAAGAACCTAAGTCATCAAAGAAAAAGAAAGTTGCAGCTGAAGCAACAAAATCACCAAAGAAGAAGAAGGTAGCATCTGAGGCTGCCACATCCACCAAAAAGAAGAAAATGTATGGCCCTGTTCGAAGATCAAGCAGGGTAGAGATACCTGCCAAGCAGCAGAAGCAGGCAGCAAAAAGGAAAACTATTGATCTGAGTGACTCAGAGTCTGATGCTGAGAAGGATGCTCCACCATTCGCTACAGCATCCAAGCAGAAGACACCAAAGAAGAGGAAAATTGCTGCTACTAGAACTGCTGTTGATGCTGAGGAGAATGCTCCAAGCATTATCTCTACGCAGAAGAAGGCTGGGAGATCCATTCCTCAAAATGTCCCTGATGTGCCAATGGACAATGTGTCATTCCACTTCAGTGCCAGTGCTGCAAAATGGAAGTTTGTCTATCATAGGAGGTTGGCTCTAGAGAGGGAATTGTCTGATGAAGCCCTAGAGTGCAAGGAGGTGATGGACTTGATCCATCAAGCTGGATTAATGAAGACGGTGTGTGGGCTAGGGAAGTGCTATGAGAAGCTGGTGAAAGAATTCATTGTCAATATTGGGGAAGACTGTGACAGTAGACTCAGCAAGGAGTTCCATCAAGTCTTTGTCCGAGGTAAATGTGTCAACTTCTCTCCTGCTGTGATTAATGGCTAACTTGGAAGAAAGGAGGATGGCTACCCTGGTTTTGAACCCACTAACAACCAGGTTTGCAAAACTATCACCGCCAACCAGGTCAAGGTGTGGCCTCTTAAAGGTAAGGTTCCTGCTGCCATGTTGTCTGTGAAGTATGCTATTCTAAACAGGATAGGAGCCATTAATTGGGTTCCCACTACCCACTCTTCTACCATAGCCACCAATCTAGCTAAATTTATTTATGCTATTGGAACTGGTGCTGATGTTGATTATGGTTCCCTTATTTTTGACCAAATTGTTGAGCATGGAAAATCATGGGCCATGAAATTGGTGATTTCTTTCCCAACTATCATCTGTGGTATTATCTTAGACCAACATCCTACTTCCTGAGGATCTTCCATGTAAAAGGGATTCTCCTATGACCCTCTCCTATAAGCTGTTTGAGGGTAAACATGCTGCTGATATCATTGTGCCACCAAAGAAAGTGGTCCCTCAGGAGAGTGCTGCCTCAACCTCCATGAACAGGAAAGCAATGATCATTATCATGGAAGCTGCTGTAAAGGCTCTTGATGAGCAGAAGACAGGGCTTGAAAGGGTTATCCTTGCTATGAAGCAAGAGGAAGCTGAGGAAGAGAGGTTGATTGCTGAGAATGATGGTGTGGATGTTGCTGGTGCAGGAAATGTTGCTGCTGATGGTGATGCAGCTGGGGATGATGTTGGTGAAGAAGGAGGTGACACAGAGGAGCTGGAAGTGTCTGATTCCAGTGGTTCCTTTTAGATTGTTGTAATGAATTGTTGCCCTGTTTGTTTTGTTGTTTTCTGTTTTGTTTTATTGGGCATGAACTCCATCTTTCTGCTGGTCTGTAATAATTTATGTACTTCATGATCTCTGCCTGCTACTAGTTTGTCAAATTTGTGGCAAAAAGGGGGAGTAAAAATCTGATATTATTGTTTTAGAGTATGTTTTTGGATATGTGCTCTGGATATGAATTGATCAAGATGCCTGCACATGTTTTGGTAGTTATGTAGCTGGTAGTGTAGTTTGCATGAAGTATGTAGCTATGTAGCTGTAGTGCTGTGTGGTGTGTGCATGATCTGATATATGCAGGTGTTTAGGGGGAGATGTTGGATGAGATGCTCCAACATCCCATGCATATGTGCAGGGGGAGTAATTTGTGAAAATGCTGAAGCATTCTATCCCACATCCTATCAAGTTTATTTTTCTGACCATTTGAGGCGAAGTAGTTATTGGGTTCCGCTGTTGCATGTCTCTCTGATAATCTTAAAAGATACATTATATTCTTTTCTACTGTTTTCCATGAAGGAGTAGTATGGTAACATTTTGAAAGATAACCTCTACAGATCTTTATGCTTGTGTGTTTGTGTTGAGAAAAAGAAATGTAGTTGAAGTATCTGTTTAAGTAGTATCTGTATGGTCATAATTTGTTTTAGCCAAAAATTTGCCAAAGGGGGAGTTTGTTGAGTCTTTGGTAATTGGCTGCATTTTTGGTAAATAAACTTTGTGCAAGATGTGCGATCCGATGCCTCAGGCATTGCGTAGAGCATTGAAACTGCTCAGGAGGAGCGCTCATGACAAATGCTATTTATGGAATGTTGGTTTCTCTCTCATGAATCTTGCATGGCGCGTTTTATGTGTTTTTATATAAGGAAGGTTGTTTAATGCTTCAGATCCTGTTCAAGAATATTTCTGAGGAGTATCTCTTTGAAGAACATATTATTAGAGAATCTATTTTAATTAATATGGAGTTAATGTTTGGGTCAAACAAATCAAGCCCATGTTATGTGATTGTCTGAAGTATTTAAAGGAGCTGCAAAACCCTAATCCTAGTTAGTTGTTCACGCCGTTATTGTGCTTGAGTCTAGATCTAGGTTTTGCGTGTGTTTTGTGATTGTGAGCCTTTCTTGTGTCACCTTGATGCAAGCTTAGGACGTGTTCTTGAGTTGTAATTGTGTGATCCTTCTCCTAAGCTTTGAAGTACGGAGTTAGGACTTTTGGTGTGTTTAACACTCTAAGCCTTTAGGTACGAGTGTGTAGTTTTAGGAGTGTGTCTCCAAAACCTTTTAGTCTTTGTGTATTGAAATCCTTGCTGATGTTAAGGTTGTAAGGGAGTGAGATGGGATCTCATATCTAGGAGTTCCTAGGTAGAAGAGTCATTGGTAGGGCCTAGGTTTTAAGTTGTAAACGGGTGGTTTGCTGTAGACTTAGAACTAGGACTATTATAGTGATATTCCTTCCTGGATTGGTATCCCCCAGACGTAGGTTGCTGTTTGCGCCGAACTGGGTTAACAAATATTCTGTCTTCTTTATTTACTTGTTTACTTGTTTTATTTAGTTACTCGCGAGACCGGATAGATTGCTAGAGCATCCGGTAGAGCATCGTATATAGCGTGCCAGGAATTTCACTAGCTAATAATGTTTTATGATGCCTTAACATCTAACATTCTTATTTTTTTTATATTAATACTGATAAAACTAAACCAATTAAAGTGAGAAAACAATCAAGAATGATATTCTGAGATGATAAAAAATAAAAACTATGTTCTCTGACAACATAGACTAACCTTCAGCAGTCCTAATTCAAGTATAAAACCCATTATCATTGGTACTGCAGTAAAAACACCAATCTGCACCAAAAATTGAGCATTCAAAGCAGCATCAAGTGCTGTGTTGCCCATCAGTTTTGCCTTCTCTGAGACAGCTTCATCAAGACCAGAAAATGCCTGAGAGCAAGAACATCATAAAGAAAAAATGTCATGTTCGATAAAGCCCCAAAGAGTATGGGTTTAGAAATATTTCAATTTTTTAACAAAATCATTTTCCTTCAGAAATCATGCCTGCGGCACAACTCAGAAATAACAGAAAATGTAAACCCATTTGAAAAAAAACTAGTCACTTAACAACTATATGTTTCACGCAACTGAAAATGTTACTAAATGAGAAATGTCCCATATTCACAGTAAGACCCCTAGCATACAAGCCGGTGTGTGCTTAAAGGAAGACATGTTAAAAATGATATGAATATTACTTATCAAGGGAAAAACCTAGTGTGGAAATTAATAATACTCTCCAACTGAGTTGCAACTCATGTTGCTATAACTGAGGGTGGAACAAAAATTTGTTGGAAAATGAAAGAGTAAATACAATAACCAGGAAGATACTATATCCTTTGTACATAAGGTACAAAAAGAAAAAAAATTGTCCACTCAGAGTCGGACAGAAGTGGAGAAACATAACAGTTTACCAGGTATGCTCTTCCATACAGTTTAAAACAAAACATAACAGTAGTCAATAAAACAAATAAAAAAAAACTTAACAGTTTACCAGGTATGCTCTTCCATACAGGAATATATACACTGTGAGAACTGTCATCTGCATTATAAGAAATCAGATGAAGTCAATGGGAAAACAAAAATCAGTCAACATCACCGCATTCAAAGAAAGAAATGGGAGCTTAAGAACTATACCATGGTACAAACATAATAACCAACAGTTGTGAAGTAGAAAGAAAGCATTCTGAAGAAATCAAACAGTTGTCCAAGCCTGTAAATATCCCTACTAAGCACTTGCTCTCCATTACCACCTGCTACTTTCCCTTCAAAGAGGGCAATCTGGTTTAAACCAACATCCCTTCCTTTTCCAACCTAAAGAAGGCAAGAGAAATTAACAAATGGAAAAGTTAAATTGAGCTAAAACCAGAAAGTATCCATGGTGTACTTGTATATTCAACCTGAATGTATTCATGGTGTGTGACATTCCCAAGCCGCAACGTAGAGTTGAAGCCTGCACAATAATTATTTCTTAACTTCACAAGATTAATCATATAGAACAAAAACATATAGATGGAAATGCTAAAGAAATCATTAAAATATTGCATAATCATGGTCCTAAACAGATGGCAATAAAATGCATCTCCTGAAAATAGTGTAATGACCGGGCGGTCATTGTCTATCTTTCACTACATTGTTGTCAGAAAGGCTTAAAACGAACCACTTCTTACTCATCAATGCTTAGCTGTACTAACTGCTGGCAGCTAAGCATTGATGACTAATACACTTAATTACACTATTCATTCAGATGTACACACTTCTTAACAAGAAAATATCCATAAATATGGATTACAGAAAAGATTCTTTACTCACCAGCATATATATCTTCACTAATATTAATAACTCGTGAAGCTTTACTAATCCCTCCCCGGGTTATATGAAATATTCTGTCAAATACATCTGGGTGACCATAGTGCATGCGGACTCTGCAAGATTTTTTTCAACCAACAACACAAAAAAGTCTATTAAGTATGACAATCTATTTTGATAAAAGCTCTAATTATCATTGTTTGGGAAAGTATAAAATTAAAAATGGATTGAGTTTCAACATTAAGTAGCACACGATTAATTTGAAGATGAAGTTAATTAACTAATGCCACTTACGTTAATTACCTGCAAATTCAAAAATTCAATTAAAAAACTTATATTCAGTTATCTATTAATAGCTCTGTCTCTTGATAATTATGTGTTAATCAACTAATGCCACGTGGAGATAAGGGTATAATTGGCGAAGTATTAATTGATGTTGTCTTGAATTTCTAAAACAAACAAGAAATTGTAATGCAAATTTTCTAAAAGAAAAACACTTCGAAGAAACAAGAAAAACACTTCGAAGAAACCATCAAAAATTTAAAATGGAACCTCTGGGGTGCTTTATTTATAATTATTAGATACCTTAAGCAGTATGGAAAAATATTACGGGACAGGATGAACACTGCATTCAATGTGCACACCACTAGTACCATAGTGTTTTCCCACCAAGTGGAATCAGCAACAAAGATCAAATGACATAAAAATATCCAACCATGAAACGTGTACATAGATAAACCAACATCCTTAAATTAGAGGGTGTAGACCGTGTAGTTAAACTAAATAAAAAATTGAGTTAACCAATCACTTCCATTAATTTTGAAAAGTGCACAGCATCAGCACTAAACACAACTTACTTGAGAGGATTTGCTAAAACGCGCTGGGCCAAAGTTACAAAGCTAGTTTCTTGATTGGACATGAACCAAGCCAACGATGAGACACTGCAGAAGTATCAGCATGCAATATGTAAGCAAATGCGGGGGAGCTAAAAGCCCAATAGTGTAACTTCATTTATTGAATTTTTAAAGGGTGAATGCCACACCTTCCGGTAAAAACATGTTCCCTCACTCCAAGAATGCTTGGAGGGTGAAGGCCGTGATCTGCATGAAACTCCTCAAGAAGATTTCTCATTTTCATTGCCTCCTCAAGATAATTGTCCTAGTAAACATAATGTATCCAATAAATATAAATATGTCTAGTAAAACTGTTTCCAGCCACTTTTTCATTTACAAACATATCTTTGATTGAATATGAGATATTTCTCCACTAAATAGTTAGTCCTGAACACTGAACATAGGCTAGGGAACTGTATATTGATTCAAGATCAATAAATGTTTGAGAAACCGTATTTACTAGAGATATTGCCGAGGAGTCCTTTAGAGGGTTGTAAAATTAAAAATTCTCATTTTTTGAGCTAGTTTTTGGATTGAATTAGACCTATCCCAAATTCTAAGATAGCAAAGCCTTTCAGTGATCTGTTATTGGACCACCCATATTTGTCCATGTTTGAGCTTCAAATGTATTATGTGAAGAGTGAGTTTTACGATGCCAAATGAATTCCGTATATTAATCGTCAAATCTTCATATAGCTTTTTGGACTCACCATAAATTCCAAGAGTACACAATGGGAGAAACAATATTTCATATAAAAGCAAAAATAGAGAATTTGAGTGAAGTACAATAGGATAAAATCTGCTAAACAACATGACTGCAACATATAGTGTCTAAGTGTTAAAACATTTAATTTTGTATGAATAAATAGAAGTAATGGATACAAATAAAAGTAGTTGCGAAAACGTTCTAACACAAATTTAATAACGTGTTCAACATCATGATTGTACAAAGCATGAAAATGAAAAAAAACATAACCAGATCTTACATAGTTAATTAAGCTTTTGTAATTTATGGTAGAAACCCCATCTATCACAAAAAGCAACAGTGCAATATTTAAATTCAAATAAAAACAGAGAAACTACGCCAAAACATATTCATAACATTGCGCAAACCTTCGTTTTCCTTCATTGTTGATTCATTTTCTTAGAATTTGGGTTTGGGGCCTGCTTGTAGGTAAGCACTACCTAGGCCATATATCTATAGTCATGTGCAACTATCAACACACTCCTCAAGCGCAGGAGTGAATATCTGAAGAGTGGACTAATGCTGGTGGAATAACAGGGATCTCGACACATCCCCAGAAGCACATGACTGAACATTTAGAGCGTTGACAAATGTGAGTGCAATAACACAGGTCTTAGCCCAAACCAGATCAAGGATAAACTTTGATGCCATCTTAGAATTTGGACTTTTAAGTAATACATAGGCCGCATCTCTACTCAGTGTGAGACTATATATATATATATAACAATTTCTAATTAGTAATATTTAAGAGGTCTGCTAGTTAACTAACTGCTGACTATTAACGAGATAAGAATTAACTGTTAGCTAACTACGGTTATCATAACTAAATTAGAACGCTATAGAATTCTACAATAACCATTTTGATATAAAAAAAAAGTACAAAATATCATGCATAAAAGATGAATATACAGAATGAGCAAATTATCATGAGACAATGTCCTGACCTGATTCATATCAATAGTTTGAAGCGCATCACCACGTGTGAATATTATCGCATGGTTTTGGTTCTCTGGCTTTCCTTCACCAAGCTTTGGATCCCCAGGAAGTTTGATAGAATATACTTCCTTTGTACAAGAAAAACATAGAACACAACATTTAAGGATAAAAACTGTATTTGCTATATAATAATGAGAAAAAAAAGGCGTTAGTCAAAGCTTTTTCCCACCTGATCTTTTCCGTTTATATCAGCTTTGACAAGTTTTGAGTAAAACACCCGTGGGGTGTTTTCATCAGTTGTACTTTCATCAACATGAATAAAAGCAACTCGGAGACCCTCATTCCTGATAACAAAGACAAAGGTTTGGTGTAACAAAATATTTAAAAAGAGCAATGACAAAGAAATTATGCTTTCTAAACGCAGATATAACTATGAAATAAAAGTTAATTGAGAAAATTCTGCAATAGCAGCTTCACATAAATATGTACCAGCGTCACATTTTGTAATCCAAAATGCCACAAATGAGACAGCATTCATCAACATCCCCCCGAATTATAACAGCATTTACATCACAAAAACCATAATACTAAGATATTAACAACCTCAATGCTTCCAAGGGAAGGACACTAATAGAGAATGATTTCCACGAAGAAAAAAAATTAGGTTACTGTATGCGCTGCACTGTGAAAGGTCATTGAATCTTCTGAGATTCTAGAATTTATAATAATTCTCAGTTAGCGCTTCCCAGTAGAACTGTAACTGGCTCAGGATGAACGCTGGCGGCAAGCTTTACACATGCAAGTCAGACGGTAAGTGGTGTTTCCAGTGGCGAAAGGGTGAGTAAAGCGTAAGAACCTGCCCTTGGGAGGGGGACAACAGCTGGAAACGGCTACTAATACCCCGTAGGCTGAGGAGCGAAAGGAGGAATCCGCCCAAGGAGGGGCTCGCGTCTGATTAGCTAGTTGGTGAGGTAATACCTTACCAAGGCGATGATCAGTAGCTGGTCCGAGAGGATGATCAGCCACACTGGGACTGAGACAAGGCCCAGACTCCTACGGGAGGCAGACTACCCAACAGTTTTTTGACTACTCTAACAATTATAGCACACGCAAAAATATCACAGCAGAAAAGATACAGTAAAACATGCAATACACTAACAAATACCCTCAAATTTCAAATCACAAATACCCTACCAAATACCCTCAAATTTCAAATCTGCAATTCATATTTGACATTAGATAGAATCTAAAGCACACTTCCATTCTATCATGTTTTTTTAATGCAGCGTTTTATAAAATATTCATGAAAGCAGTAATGCTTGACTACCATAAATACTAAGCTACTATCACACAGATACCCATATAAAATGCAATATAATACTGTCAGTTTTGACACTAAAAGTGCTTGGGAAAATAAGAGCACACAATTTTGATACCTCTGCAACAACAAAGCAATATCAGCAGCTTCGGGTGCCTTTCGCTGCTTTTGCTGACCATAAATTTGGCATGATACAACATAAGTAAACTTCAAATCTGCTTGTGCCCGTGATTCACGTGATGATTCAAAACCTTGACTTGTAGTGAAGTTGTTCTGAGAATAATTGTCCACTATTGATACAGCCAATGTCAGCAAATATACATGCCAAGCTTAATTAGAATAATGTTTTTATCTAACTACCTCCCAGTGATCTGCTCTCCAGAAAGCTCTGCAGCATCAAAGCTCTCCTGTAATACATCATACCACGCACTGCAAATCCAAAGAGGACAGGATTGAAGAAACATTAGCACAGTGTTCAGGGAAGAAACCAATATTACTGGAAATACACTATTTATGCATCAACTCATGTCAAATGGAAACATAAACTCAGACAAACAGGGTTTAGCAAGAAATTATAACCTGTTCTAGCCAGAGTCTGCCCTCGGTAAGATGCCCAAAAACGAAGTTCCAAAGCGTCGCTAGAATTTTCTTGAAGTTCTGCATCCTCAGTAGACAAATCTCGGCCAATTCTTTCAAGAAAGTTGTCCCACTCATCTGCAATGTTAAATAAGAAAATTTCAATCCCAAAATAGCAAGGTTCATCATAACAAAAATCATTCCATGTCCGTCTCCTATCCACTAAGAGCTATAATTTTGCAAACAGTTGCCTCTTGACAGATAAATTAGCAAGAGAAATTTACTTCCCCTGTTACGGTTTTTTGTGCTCCAAAATTGACCAAGAATGGGAAAGGGGAAAACGATAATAATGAAGTTTTAAGACATACATTGTATTAGTCTTGTTCTGAGAGAACAGAAAAAATTAAATGATTGTATTGTTGATGCTTTCTGTGATACAGATTACAGTATTTATACAATGCATACAAAAATAACAGGAATTCAATCAACACTAACTGTTTCAACTGACCTAACTGCCTGTAATGAAAGTAAGCAAAGCTCTCAATTTTAAATCATGAATATACATTGAGTACTGAGAACTCTAAGAACTCAAAACATTGACATGTTTAAAGGGGAATCAAAGAGAAAAGAAACATTACCTGGAAATATCTTTTGAAGATAAAATAGAATAGAAATTCCATCTTCATTCTCCTTTTTCAATTCAGATGTACTATAAAGCACAGTTTCACTATAGTATGGAGTGAAAACACTGACAAATAAAACACAAGCAACAAATGTTAATAATATTAAGAGAGATAGAATTAACACAGTATAGTATATACATATGCACTCATACCTGAATGGTAATGTTTCACTAACAGGTTTTGCCGAAGGCATGTCCATAAATAATGAATTTGTGAAGAACTCTAGTCTTCTCCTGGCTTCTAGATTTTTTGGAACATTAGCAGCAGAGTCCTTTACAGTAAGCAGAAGATGCAACCGCTTCACAAGCTCTTTCTACAAACAAGACAAAAAAACCTTATAAATTACATGATATGTATAAATAGTGAAAAACGGACAACTTGTTTGAAAACCTAAGGCACTTACAATTTCAGGATCATTAGGCCATTGTATCCTAGAAAAAAGGCGGCCCTCATCTCTAGCTCTTGCTAAAATGTTCCATGTATCGAGATTCTCCCTGGAAAAAAAAATGAGGGAAGAATATTAACAAAAAAAATAATCTATAAAAAGGTTATGAAATTTCAGTTATGCAACCATGTACCTTAAGTCTGAGGACACCAGGTCATGAGTAACAACATCATACAGCTCATAAACAGCTTTTGCAGCACCTTTTGCAAGTGCAGGATCATTTCGAGTCTGACAAATAAGGGGTGAGGTGTAATATAACATCCGTGCCAAATATTATAGCAGGAGTTTCCTATTATACATTATTTACTAAATTATGTCTATGTTAATAGTGGAGTATTTCTAATGCTGGATTATAAGATAGCGCAAACAACCCATAAAATAAGATAGAGATTAAAGTAAACATGACATTATATGTAACAAAATATTATAAATAATACAAAATAGTCAACCAAAAAATTACCAGGAGTCCAAGCAATGCCGTAAGTCTAGACAAAACAAGTGGAAGCTTCTTGAGAGATAAGGTTATAACAAGTGAACCCTCTAATATACTGTCATTGATCTCACGGAAAATTCTTTCCACCCTGTCAAAGACAATATTTACAATCTTTCATCAAGCATGGATATGTCAGGGCATCACAAAACAACACTAACAAAAAGAGGACTAACTAGATACAGCTAACGAGTGAATAAGTTTCCAAACTTAGGGGAATTCCAGTGAATAGGGAAGGGACGGATCATTTTGTTGGTATTGCTCTGACAACATGTTGGATTTGTAATACTTTAGATAATGAAAAAGAGAAGGGAATAAAATAATGAAACAAACCATTATAATAAGTTAAACTAATATGAGCTTACTCTTAGATAAGGATGAGATATTATGAGATATTTTCTAATCATCTAACTCTCAACATATAGCCCTTGACATTACTTACCTTTATAGATGGGTTTACTGAATATGAACTCTTATTCTAACTCAGAAAATGCAGCACAAATAGTATGCAGTTAGATAGAGCAGTAAATATCATACCAAAGTCTTCCTTCGTTATCAACTAAGGAGTATAATATTTTTTCAATACTGCAATAGCACTCCTTAACTGCATAAGCCATATATTCATCCCTACAGATCCTGCTCCACAGATCTGCCTGTGTATCTTTGCAGTCCAAAGCCAAATCTACCGCCAATAGGATCTGAAAAAGAAAGATATTAAGTAAGAAAGCATATGGAAACCCCGAAAACTATAGAAGCCTCTTTAAAATCCATTCCTTGTAATTCATATTGCATAGTGGTTACACCTTACTGCTTAGAAGAAACAGAGGCCATTGAACTAATCTCAGACTTCCTGCATTGCTAGGAATAGAGAGTAGGTCCATTTCCCTGTAACAGTAAAAAAAAACAAATAAGCAATTAATAAAAAGCTAAAACTGGCAACACAGGATTTTAAAACCCAAAAAAGAAAAAAAAATCCTGTTTTTCATATTTCCTTACGGCAAACGAAATATTAAGACAGAAATAGAAATGTATAGACAGAGGTGGAAAAACCATCCTTTAAAATTAAGTAAATGAAAGAGAAAAAAAATTCAACAGATCAAAATATGCAAAGCCTGATAAAAAAATATTCAGCATAATCCACCCAGTCACTTTACACACAGTAAGTTCTTTGACTCCTTTGCTACAGAAGAAAAGAAACAGAAACAGGAATAGGTTGAATATTGCAAAATCTTCCTATTTCAGTGCAGAAGAATTTTGAAACACTGTAGAGCAGCAAGTTTTTTTCGACTAACCTATTGCTAATAAAATCTTCCTCGCGCAGGCTTTTAATTATCTCATTCCAAAATGGAGCAAACATGGCAGCATATGCTTTGTTCATATCCTGAGAATCCTGTACCAGACAAAACACATTCATTTACCCATACTGCATGCTATATATTCCTTGCAAAAGAATGGTACATAAATAAGCTCAATATAATGGCAAACACAGCATATTTCCACAAGATGAGGTAGGCAAATCACGTCAAAATGGCCTATTATCAAACGCATATCTTTTGATGAGTACACAAGTGAAGAGTCAAGTTCTGAAACACCAGCATATAAAATTGACATACACATTCAATAACTATTCTAAAAATCAAATTTAACCAATATCCACGCTTTGAATTCAGTGAATACATTACTCGCATCAAATTTGAAGTTCCACTCATCCTTACAAAACCGGCTTGTAAAGTGAGGATTGCCTCTTACTTATAAACCCATGTCCAGGCCAACTAACATCCGATGTGGGACTTCTTAACAATATTATTATATTAAGTCTAAACTGAACAACTTAATATTCATATTATTCTACGTAAACATGAATTATCAACACAAAATTCAAAAGCTTTATCCGACTGTCACTCTAGTTACATTCAGAAGAGTCACAAGAGTTAATTAGACTTGCAAAAGCTACTAATTGTCACAATGGCTTTGAGCAGTGGGTGTTGTCACTGATAGTCTGATATGTTGTTGTGTGTGCCAATAAACATGAGCTAGAGGGTAGGAACTTGTGCAAAATTTCATATTTTGTGAGTAAAATTACAAAAAGAAAATAACATAGGGTAGTGTGTGGAAATTTCAACCCCAAAACATAACCCTCCCACGCGGTACAAGTAACAACACGAACAATCATAATGGTCATAATGATGATGATGATAATGATAATCACCTGAGTTGATGGTCCATTGAAGGGAATCCTGAAAAAGCACAAACAAAATTGAATTTATCATGAAAAATACTGAAGATAAAAACCTAAAATTGCATTTCAAATGAATCAAACAATAGGACAATAATTTGTCATATCTGGTCACAAGCAGTAAGCACACATCAAAATTTTGGATAACTAAAAAAATTATTAGAGAAGGGAAATATTGTCTGTATTGGGTGTTTTGATGTTGATAAAATCATGCGACTGGGTATTGTGGGAGTTAATCTACCATTCAAAAGATTAGATTCACAGTTTGACATTTTATCATTCTTCTTTTTGATAATAGAATTATTTTCTATTATGTTTGTTTGTGTTTAAGCTTCCCCAGCAAGTCATTGTTGTTAGTTTCCCTGCGGCCAGGCTGGCATCAGTTAGTTAGAGGGAAGGGATCTGCAGCTGGCAGTCAGTACAGCGGCTTATATCGTGGCTTCAACCCACAACCTCTAGATCTACCATGACACATATTCTTGGATGTACTCGTGCATCTGAGCTTTGGACGAGCATTCACAATCATTTCCAAATCGCATCGTTGAAGAATTTCTCCTTCGCTTCAAGATGATTGTTGATCCGTCAGCTTCCGTTGGAGATGTTGTTCCTCCTCAACAACATATATGTTAGCGGCCAATACTCAGTGGGATTTAGTCCCACATCGGATAGATAGGACTCTTGATAAGAGTTTATAAAGAGGAGGCACTCCTCACCTTACAAGCCGGTTTTGTAAGGATGAGTTAGGTCTCGATATTCATGACATGGTATCAAAGCCTACCGGGTCTATCGTTGGGCTTCCTACATCGTTCACGCTTCAGGCCCAATGGGCCGGGCTGAAGCGTGAGGGGGTGTGTTAGCGGCCAATACTCGGTGGGATTTAGTCCCACATCGGATAGATAGGACTCTTGATACGAGTTTATAAAGAGGAGGCACTCCTCACCTTACAAGCCGGTTTTGTAAGGATGAGTTAGGTCTCGATATTCATGACAATATAGACGTAATCATTTAAGAACTACCACAAGTCTATTGTTATGTGGTTTCCATAATTGAAAGTGAGTTTGAATTTGAGTTTTGTTCTGCTTGTGGTATGGGTAAAGCTCAGAGACTGCACTCATCACTTTCACACACTCACTACACTATACCTTTAAGATTAATTTACAGTGATTGGTAGGGACCAGCCCATGTTCCCTATATTGCCTTTGTAGATACAGCTACTATGTTTACTTGGATTTATTGTTAAAACCAAATCTGATTCTCTTGCAATTTTTAAGCAATTCCAGACCATGTTTGAATTGCAATTTGGTTTCAAAATTAAGTCCCTTCAAACTGACTGGAGAGGTGAAGTCAAGCCATTCACAAATTAATCCTTACATTTTTTTATGTTCCCTGAGAGAATACAGAATGATCACATCAAGAAAGAAACAGTTTGAAATCACCCCATATACCAAACTAATCATCACAAAGCAACAAAGCAGACTGTTCTCCACCATACAAAGGAGGTGACTTGACTTCGTCCTTGAATAGTTTGGCTTCCAAACAAGAACACACACATGACACATTACCAAAGAACCTTGATGTTTCAAATAGCTCAAATGGATGAGTATTCACAAAACATAGCAAAATACTACTCCGATTTCAAATATGAGCAACAAAAGACTTTTTTTTGGCCTTGAATATAAGCACATAAACTACCTCCGACTCTATATAATGACGCATATCCTAAAATAACCTTCAATTAATAAGAGTGTAATCTTCCAATGAATCTATACTCTCATGGAACAAGTTTCTATGAAGGGCACTATTGAGTATACACTAATGTTTTGCTCCCTCCATCCCCAATTATAAGCACCAATTTAGAGAAGAAAAAAAAAATGTCCCTAAATATAAACCCCTTTCAAATTACTAGAAGCGTGCATTATTCTTTTCCAAACATAACCTTAAATTAATACTACTAATTTGTCTTTGAATATGAAAAGTCAATATTAAATACATCTATACACAGGATAATTAATTAATAATTATACACAATAATTACAGTACCAACTTATCTTAATATTGATATAATCAATAAATGCTTATAACTAGGGGCAGAGGGAGTATACGAGATCGAGGATATTAATTGCACTTAACAAACTTTCTTAATAGGTGTGAAGTTAGGTATTTTTATGTATATCAGGACCGGAGGGAGTACCTAAAAACCAAAAGGTCTGGGCTAGAAATATCTAGCACCCGAACAATATTAAAAAAATATATATATCATATCCATTTTTCACCAACTTAAATGATGTCCCACCAAGTCAAAATAAAAAAAAAATGAAGAATTTAGAGAAAAAGTAAAATAAATAAAGATATATCAGTTAAAACAGCTATATCCTAAACAACCCACCTTTTTGCTTGCGAAGAGACCAAATTTTTTACAAATGCCCCAGGGAAACTCTCAAAACGTTTATGCACCATTTCAATTGAACGTATCTGTAGGAAGTTATTAACAAGAAACAATTCATACAAGAAATGAGGCAACCATGGAAAAAACAGATCAGTCACAGTAACATGGATTTCTTCACGAAAATAAATGCAGACTAGCACCCTAAAACAGAAAAGGAAGTTTAAATTTTAGTCCCTCTACAATAATTAATGTATGATTTTGGTCCAAGAAAAAACCAAAATGAGCCCTCTTACTTAAATTATTACACTCAAGTCCCTTTGATATTAACTATTTATTTAAAACTACCAAATTCTCATTTTCTAAGAAAAATATAAACATATTGAGTTGATTAAACCATTTTTATTTGTAAACCTTTTCAAAACTCACCAAATAAAATATCAAATTTCACTGAAAAGTATACACAAAATTTGGTTTCTCAAACCATTTTTGTCTTACCTACCTAATAATTATATCCACTCTCTTACCACCCTCTCCTCTTTGCCGTACTCAATCAGCTATTTTTTTTCCATGGTTAAGCCCTCCTTATAAATCAGTTTCAACAATACCTTTAGGACTTTGCAAACTCAAATACCTTTCCTTTTGATTAACAATTGAAATAAATGAAACAGAGAACAAAGCTCAAAAGGTTACCACACTGGAACAAAAATACCTCGCCTAGCCGAGCCCGAGCACCAATTACACCACCGACGATTGCTGACATGACAGTGTACCAAATGTGAAGATCCATGAGATAAATCTGTGGAATGTACATTGTAGAGGCATTAGAAAGGATTGTCAAGTATAGCAGAAAACAAGAAGAAAACTTTCAACAAAATAATCATGGTTGCTAGCAATGTTTTAAGCGTACTATATTTTAGAATTCTAAGTGTTTATTTTCAATAAATGTACAATTACAACAAGTGGCATTAGATTCAAGGGTGAGGGCTCAATTAAGTCCCTCACCTGTGGACCAAACCAAAAATGGCATTAGATTAACTCAATGGTTCAGATTTGCTGAAAATAAAAACGAGAACATTGACATATTTCTACACACAATCCCATTCCCATCTGCATCCTCTCTAACATGCCAAAAGTCTGCAAAAAAATATGCTTACCGATAACTGCTCATCCATCCCATACACTATGCTAACCCCGTGCACTAGTAACTTTAACATTTGTTCTTAACTTTTAAGACAGACTCAGAAATCAAAGAGACGCATTCTTTAAATTCCACGTAGAACAAAACAGTGAATAAGCAATTAACCCATTAAAATAACCAATTATATTTCCATCTTTCCCCAATACAACACACCCACATATCCACTGTTTAATCCCTCTCTACTGCCATCATCATAACAGTCCCCATTAACTGCTCTTGTTCCAGTAACGACAACTTCTACCAACATCTGTCTTATCACAATTTTGTATTTTAACAAGCATCTTATGTGGATTTTTTGTGAGTTTGAGATGAAGATGAAGAGATAGGGGCAAATTTTGCGTGAAGATGCGTAAATGTTCACATATTTATTTTCAATAAATCTTGACCATTGAGTGAACCAAATGGTATTCTTGTTGTGGTCCACTGGTGAGAGACTTAATTGAGCCCTCACCCTAGAAGTGCCATCATTACAACAAGGTATAAAATATATGTCAAATTATATCACATGCATTTAACGTAAGAATGAATGATATTGACGCATATAGAAAAATGTCAATTTACATTTAATATCATGGGAATTACATAGATAGTACTTTGACTTCCGTAAGATTTATTATGACTACTGAAGGATCCATGTTTTATCCACCAACTTATTGATTTTTCGGATTTCAACATATGCATTGTGCATGTATCTACCCACTTCAATGACTACTGTCCAATAGGCAATGTTGTGAAATCAAGAAGCTACCGAAGGGAGGGGATGAAAAATAGTAACGCGAGGATCGTAACACAGATCGTAAGATCCAACCTAAATTGCAAAATTTTAGCTATACATATCCATGAAAAGGCATATAGCTAACGAAAATGGTCTATAGTAACAACTTTAGACTAAACAAAAGTTAAGAAATATATATATATATATAGGGGAGGTTTCAAATGAGAGGAATAGTTATTGTGAGAGATGAGAGG
Source organism: Trifolium repens (assembly GCA_030408175.1). Taxonomy (NCBI): domain Eukaryota; kingdom Viridiplantae; phylum Streptophyta; class Magnoliopsida; order Fabales; family Fabaceae; genus Trifolium; species Trifolium repens. The sequence continues at coordinate 22,487,634 of CP125840.1, forward strand.
GCTCATTAATAGCCCTTGGATTAAAGTTAAAGGTTGAGATTAAATCACTGATTAAAAACTGCATTGTACGGAATCTTTGCAAATTTACACAGCTTCCAATTGAGCGCTTCATCTTCTCTTCCTTCTTCACACAAAACATGGAGTATTTTTCTGTTTTGTAATCGGTGGTTTTAAATCTAGTTTGGTTATTGGAATTTATCTATTATAAATTTATAATGTTAAACCCATCTTTGACCAAACATTAGAGCACCACCGTGAGAGGAGTAGTTATTGGTTAATTAATGAACTTTGGGGTAGATAATCAAATCCAAGAAGAAGATGAAAAAACTGCGGGAATATAAACCAAAATAAAAATCATTACTTTACTTGAGCAAATGGAAGCAAGATCAATATTTAATTTTTGGTTAATTCATGAATAAAGAAAAAGAATTTCAATGTTGATTGTTGCAAAATTGGGTTTACGTAAATTGAGATGTGTATTGCCGATATTGGAGAAGACAAGGACGAAAGGGAGAAGAATCCAGTGCACGTGTTGATCTCAGCAAAGTTAGTTTGTTTTAATCCAAGGGCTATTAATGAGTCCTCTCATCTCTCACAATAACTACTCCTCTCATTTGAAACCTCCCCTATATATATATATATATATATATATATATATATATATATATATATAAATCGATAGGTGAAGCATAACTACTCCACCTACATTATTAGCAATATATAATTTGTTATTATTTGGTTTTTAAATTATATTGGTACATTAATTAATGAAAAAAAAGTAGAGTTGTAGAATACTCACACACACAACAGGAGCCCACAAGCTAACTATAGTCAAGGCATTGTTATTATCTGCAAAACCCAAATAGAAACACAATAAATTAATTGGAGAAAAAAAACCACCACACTTTCCTTAATAGATAAAGGACTACTGCTTGGTTATGAATGATTAATAATTTTCACAGTCACATGTGATATGGTTTTTTCTGTTTTTGTATTGCAGAATTAGGTGGGTATATTTTTATGTTTATACAGAGAAGACTCTCCTGAGATATAGTGTTATATGGAGAATAATCTCAAGTTCTTGTTCTCATATATTATTCATAACTATATGGCTCTATATATAGAGCTACAAAAAAAAATCTTTAAATAACAAACTAATCTTAAAATTTCTAAACAAATCTTAAATCATAAATCCTAATAAATACAACAATGTTTACTCTTTGAGCCATCAAACAAATATTAAATAACAGGGCTTAAAAATTGAACCATCAAACAAATATTAAATAACAGTATATGCTTACTCTTTGAGATGAAATCATGCCAGGAGTAAGTCAAAGATGGAAGATCCACAATGATATTGGTAGGTTTAACAAGAGGTCTTATCTGCAATATTAGAACTCAGGAATTAGGAACAGAATAGATATAGAAAACTGTGATTTCAAAATCTTTACATACTATGGCCCCGTTTGGATTAGCTTATTTTTGAGCTTATGTAAAACAGCTTATGCAAATAAATAAGTTTTTATGTATTATTATAAGTTTGTCAAGGTAGTTTATGAAAAAATAGCATATAAAAATACAGTTTTCATTAGTGAGAACTTATAAATTAACATAAAACTTTATTTATTTGCATAATTTGTTTTGCATAAGCTCAAAAATAAGCTAATCCAAACAGGCCCTATATCTAGGGTACTATAGATCGACAAGTTTACACAGAGAAAGAGATAAGAAGCAACCACATGCCTGGAGAAAGTATGCAAAAGTAAATTTGCAAGCAAGTACGAGCAACCAATAAACCACATAACTGCAGAAAACAACAAAAAAATGCAAAAGTGAAATATCCTTATCACAAAGTAGCACTGCTGACAACAATAGCAAATATAACCAATACAGAAACAACTCTAGTGGATCATCGACATTGCTCATTGTGACAATGGAACCATGCACAATTGACATGCCTCAAGGACAGTAGTTTGCTAGTTTAAATAAACATTACTGAAATGATATTAAACTTGAAGGTGACTACGTGCAAAAGACCATATGTTCAAGGTGGCTCTATACAATTTCCCCTTCATCTAACCATAGTCATTTCCATGATAAAAGGATTGAAGTTCAAACCAGAAAGAGAAAAAAATAAGTAAATACATGTCTCATTGTATATATGCAAATGAAAAATTTGGTTTTCAGCACACAACACACCTGCAGTAGTCACTCATTTTCTCATAAAGACCACGTCCAACATAGTACCGCTCCTGAGTTATTTCATTGAAAAAGAAACTAAGTCATAATAACATACAAAAATAACCTGAAAATAGCCTTGTCTGGTATTATTAGTAAAAATAACTCACTTGATATATCCACTTGAAAAACTGAAAGAATGATTGATCAGACATTTCAGACAGTTTATGACAGGCTGGAAATTTGAGCAGCAATGCAAAGAATAGGCGTATAGCTGCATAAACGCCCAGTACAAGCAGGTATATCCGGAAATAGAATGAATTGTCAGAGTTGTTATTATGCCTCTCCTGTAAAACCTTCCTGCAATTGTGGCACAAATGCTGTTAAAACTCTGGGAGTTGAGATCTATGATGTTAATAGCGGCGCTATAGCGGAATAGCGTAGCGTTTGGCACCTCGCCGCTATGCTATAAGTCCGCTTTCCGCTATTAAGAGAAGCGTAAATAGCGGCCGCCATTTGCAAGTGAATAGCGGTGCCATAGCGGTGGCGTAGCGGATTGGTAGTGCTTTTTGGCCGCTATTTCCTATTTTGGGGAAAAATTGATGGAAATCCTAATTTTGAAATTAAATCATAAAGTTAGGGGTATTTTGGGCTTTTCAACACCCCTTTTGAATTGCCCTAAATTCTGATCACGCCGTTTCAACGCTCTCATTCTCAAATACTTCACGCTTTCTCTTCTACTACTTCTCCAGCCTCGATCTTTTCTTTTCTTTCTCCAAATACAAATCGATTTGTTCTCTTCTTCACCAAATCGATTTGTTCAGTTTTCTTCTTCCAAGGTTTGTTCTCTTTCTCCAAATCATGGCTTCATCTTCTGGCTCTGTAGCTGGAAGTGGAACTGAGAACAGAGGCTTTATTAAGCCTACTGGTGACAACCTTGATATATTTTGGAAGTATAATTCTTATACAGATGCGAGCAAGAAAACAATTGTTTGTGGAGCTTGCAAGTGAAGATGAGGCAGATGCAGATGTGGAAGCATAATTTTAGATTAATATTTAATACTAATTTTAGATTAATACTAACTTGCTTATGCTTTATTTTAATGGGATGTCATTTTGAGTACTTCTAAAACTTGATGAAGTGTTATTTAATCTTTATTTAGAACCTATTTTGATGGTAAATGACAATATTAAGTATAATTATTAAGTATGAAAGTTCCTTTATTTTTATGTATTTTTCTATTTTTTTTAGTATTTATGTATGTTGCTGGAATTTATATTTAATTTGTACATGGCTTTTTTGTCTTCACAATAGCGGTCATAGCGCTACCCGCTATACCGCTATAGCATTTTTTGGGGTCGGCGCTACGCGCCGCTATTTGCTATTAACAACATAGGTTGAGATGCAGTCCTAATTACCAGTGTTGTCAAAATTGGCAGATTTGCCAACCTAAGAACTAAGGCAGGGCACAATACAGCCTTAATGACCAATATGGCCTGCCTGACGGCTGAAGCAAAGTAGATTTGATCCTTGGCCACATCCGGATGATGTGGCTCCTGTGGTCATTGGTTACAAATGCTCAGTAGCAAACAAGTATTGATGTAATGTGCAATTTCAGCCCACTGTACCTCATAAATTAATAACCAGGCAATTCAAGAAGAAACCCTGAGAGTGCGATCATACCATTGTGTGTCTCAGTTGGTCTGTTATATATTTATTAAACTATATTGATTTACTTGACATTTTCAAAGAACTGTTATGGTATAATTTGTATTTAATCCAAAAATTGTCAAAACAAAATATCCATATCTTGGTTGTGATTAGTCCTTATAGTTATTTAAAACATTTGCATCACCTCATTGATGTGAACACATCGCTTTACCACATCAATTTGATGCGGACCACCGACTTTTAACTCATGACAACACTAGTCTTTACCCAACAAAATAGCCAAGGGAAAATCAGAAACTCACAGGTAAACATATGTTACAAACGCTGAAGTCAAGCCACCCCAAAAAAACCTTATTACTAGCCTTGACACAGCCATGCCCCTTGCAGTTTTGTATGACCCAAATGTGAGCAACACATCCAAGCAACCTATTCATCATAAAAATAGTATTTTGAGAATTACTTGCAATTGAATCGAGCAAAAACAGTAGAAAACACAAACATCTTACTCTTGATGAAATTCATGATTGCAAATGATGGCCCGATGCTAAGTACTGTTTTAAAAGTATTCAGGTTGATATGTCCATGGTTGAAAGCAATAATTGTCAAAGCCTGTGAGGAGCGTACACATGCTTTATGCTATAATTCATCACTAATAATAGTTCATACTTCAGAGTAAATTGATGGATGAAAAAAGAAACCTGAAACATTAATGCCAAGAAGATCCAGAGACGATGGAAACTTCGATATAAGTGAAGAAACGTTCTATGTTCAACAAAACTGCTTTTACCCGTCTGCCAATCACATGTTCAACATAAAAAGCAAGAAAAATTAATACAATAATGATTGTGATCAAGTATAAAAAAACAGTCACCATAACCGCAACCCATAAATTACCATCGGTCAAACTACGTAGATTCTCAAAATACAATAATTACTACAAAGAAAGGCACAAAGAAGGCGGTGGGCAAATCAAGAACCAAAGCTTTTGGCGGGAATATCAATCCTTAGTCACCAAGTTGGGAGAAAAACCTATATATAGGCTTGCTAAAGAGCTGGAAAGAAAGACAAGGGACTTGGACCGAGTGAAGTTTTTCGCAACTTATTTAATGAAGGAGTAGATATTCTAATGGATTCTAACAGGCTAGACATTAGAGAGGACGACCAAAATTATACCTTATATTTCCAGATTCAAGAACAAGATGTAAAAGAACTAAAGAAGCGCTGAAAGTGAAAAGCATGGATAATGGTAAGGTAGATAGGCCAGACAACATACCAATTGAGGTATGGAAAAGTCTTGGAGATAGGGGCATTAGGAGACTCACATAGCTTTTTAACGGGATTATGATGCAAACAGAAAGGGAGGAGTATGATCTTGTGGTATGATACAACCAGAAAAAGAAATAAAATTACCTCTCGATTAACAAAACAAACACCAATTATAAAACAAGCAAATGATTTTAAAATGACTTACAATCTTGAATACATGAGGGTAAAAGTTCAAAATGGTCCATTAAAAAAACATGCATTTTTGGATGAAAACAACTACAGCAAAATTATTGATTACAACTTACTATACTCAATTGTGATGGCTTCAAAAATAATAGTGCAAGTGGAAGAAAAATAATGTATACTAACGTCGTTTTTGTAAAGAAAAATGTCAAAACAACAACCTAAAATATCATAGAATGAGAAAGAAAGCATCAAAACTAACCCTCTTCGATTTTTTCGGCTGACGTAAGAACGACGAATCAGTCTTCATTGGCCAGCCTAAATCAAAACAAGTAGGTGACCTACACATGACCACAAATTAGAATTGAAAATTCCCTACAAGTAAAAAATGTTACATGTCATGACAGCTGCTAACCAAAAGTATTCATTGAAGTCATCATAATTCCTCCATGCTGAATGTGCAGCTTTTCCATTTTTGTAATGAGCTTCCTGCATTTTTTTAGGAGTGAGAGCAGCATGTAAGTATGTGTATAATAAAAGAAAACCGAAGATAATTATAATACTACAAAAGAACTGTTGAGAAATTGTTGATAGAATCCATTAGGATGTTGCGTAATTTTGCCTTGCCTATATTGATTCAGCTTTCCTTTCTCAACTGATTATTTTCTTAATTATGGGAATGATTAGGAGTCTCATGTGTGTGTGTACATTCCCCTCCATAGTCCAGATAAGATTTCAATCCCAAGATGGTATCAGAGTCTATCCAAGATTCATTGGGCCACCTGTTGTCGGACCACTCAGGTCACGCTCCATATTTTCAGTCCTAGGCGTGATGGGGTTGTTAAGATTCTCATATTGGATGAGATATGGTCAGAAAATCTGTTTATAAGTGGTGGACAGTTCTCACCTAACAAGTTGTTTTGTAGGGTTGATTTAGGAACAACCCAATTATGCTCAAGCTCAATCTTCTTATATTTTGTTCCTTCAGAAGTACCATGTGTGTCTTCATCATCACATAAGTCTCCACCGCCTTTGAACTGGTTTGGCATCACCTATGAGTGATTGTTTGGACCACGCACTTCAACTCATGTTCCATGTGTTTCCACTTCTCCAGCTCCATCTGCGTCCGCTGAGTTACCCATTGTCATCCGCAAAAATCCACAAAGGTAAACGTTCAACCCATAACCCTAATCATATTCATAATTTATTGGCAAAAATCCACAAAGGTATACGTTCAACCCATAACCCTAATCATACCCATTGTCATCCGCTGAGTTACCCACTCATTATGCTTTTGTTTCTGCACTTTAATTTGTTTTATTATAAGACTGTTCAAGAAGCATTATCTCATCAAGGGTAGAGACAAGCTATAATTGATGAGATGTCAACTTAAGAATCTAAATGGTACTCGGGAGAGACAGGCCATAATTGATGAGATCTCAGTTTAAGACTCTAACAGTACTTGGGAGCATGTTCCACTTCTTTCTGGGTAATCTTTTGTGGGTTACAAATGGGTGTTTAAAGTTAAGGTAGGCCTGATGGATAGGTAGATCAATCGAAAGTTCATTCAATGGCAAAGAGGTGTACACGAGTCCATGGGGGAATAGAATAGTTAAAACGGGCTACCGGGTCCTAACTGGCTTCATTGGGCCGGGTAAAAAATCCTGTTATAATACAGGCTCTGAAAATACTATCTGAGCCCAGCGCTATATGGGTTTGGGTTAAACAGGTCGGCCCTTATTTTTTCCGAAAGAAAAAAAAATCGGAAAGTAATATACAGAAAAATCAAACAAACGTCGAGAAATCAGGGGATATAAAATATTGGTGGGATTATTTACTTTGGTGTTTCTCAAGACTTTATTTTGGTGAGGTATCTCCATCAACAGAAGCATGCACAAAAAGGGAATAATGATGTGACTGATTGCTTTCAGCAACAAATCAAATCGCACTCATTCCAACAAACAAATGCGAAACAATTTAAAAGAATACACGCATAACAGAAATTAAAATATATGACTGCATTGTGCTGAGGATCAATAAAGCAACTCACAGCAGCTAGCGTTTCATATATAGGACAAATGATTTTCTCAAGGAACTTTGCAGAACCATCATCGGTTAAGCAGCTGACTGCAGCTTCGGCTTCTCCATGATCCAAAATAGCGTCCAGTTCTTTTCCCATCTGAATAAACCAATATAAGAGGGGAAATTTTAGCATTCTTCAAAAGTGACTTGAAACAACTAACTCTCAGCAAGGTGGATCAAAGTGGTGGCGGGGGCCACACTCCCTTAACTTTTTAAGGAAAAAAGTTATATAACTAGTGCCTTAAGGTTTACAAGACTTTTATTCATAATACTGCGACTGGATCCATTCCAGACTACAAGCTTCATCATACACCGCAAATATTTAGCATTATGAAAAAGGGACATAACCCAAGTAACATTCAAGCACAAAACCACACAGTACTTTCTTTTGTTCTTTCAACTGAAAAAGAAACAAATGTTTTTTGAAAAATTATTGATAAAAAATATTCAATTAAAATGAAATCTCTATTTTATAATTGAATGTTTTTTATTTCTATTTTTTGTGCCTAACCTTTCAAATTGAATGACACAGGTGACTACATATCTGCTACTAATCGCAATTCGCAAAGGCTATTTTAAACCCATCAAAACAGAGAGCACAGGACTAACCTCTGTATATTTGAGGCAAAATATCCATTTTATGAAAGGAAAAAACTTATCAAGTTTAACTCAATTATTTGAGGAAACACGCTAACAAAGGCAGAGATAACCCACAAGTCAAACAGTACAATAAAAAACTTACATGGTGGAATATATAGCAAATGCACTCAGGGAGAAACCGGATGTTCGCAGCTTCACCCCAAATAAGAAAATACAGAGAAACCAAAATAAGCTTCCTATCACGGTTAATTGCCTCTAAACTGCAGGGAACAAAAACCTTATCAAGCAAAATCAAAGAGAAAACTAGTTCAAAGCAAGAGACAGTTCAAGTAATGACCTATTCCATGCAACACGGATTCGCAGGTATCTGCACCACTTGATATAGTTATCTAGCACCTTCAAGAAGACTTCATTGATTGTTTTCTCATCTACTTTCTGTACATTCCATCAGACATAAGAGAAAAGCAAAAGATTAATATCCTTTCAAATAGCATAAATCAATGGATGAAGAGATCATAAAAAGTTCAACAGTAAGTTTGGAAGACCCAAAAACATCCCCACACATAAACATCAAGGAACCATACTGCAAACAGGCCACACAATACAGTCACTGTTAGAGACCAACTATAGTGTACTTTAGCACACATGGAGAGTGTCAGCTGGATTATGCCTTGTGTGGGAAATGGGGGAGAAAGAAATGTGATACGCAATATGTGGGTCAACATTGTAACAAGTAACAACTTGGTCACAAGCAGGTAGGACAGAGGGAAATTAAGTTAGGAATAAGATAAAAAGAGAAGAAACGGAGAAATGGAGGTAATAATAATCAAGTTCAGGAGATTTTGAGAGGAAGTTAGCCCGTCGAAGAGCTAGCTTACTGGCAGTCACTATCCAATTTTCCTTTTTTTTACATTTATCTGTCTTTTCAAGGTTAAATTACCATTATCTCTTGGAGAAAACGAGGTTCCTACCATTCTTCCAAATAAAATAAAAATATAATATATAAGTTTCACCAGAAAAAAATATATATAATATATAAGTTACTGCATTCATGTACTCATCGCACATATAATTAGATTAACTGCGTAAAAAACCCACTCTACAAACCCATCTTCACTCTTATCACATACAATAGTGGGCCCATAAAGAAGAACTCAAAGGATGAACAAACCTCTTGCATATAACAAACCATAACCTACCAAATGGGTGACAATTTTCCACAACATTTAGTAATTTCCAAATTCAGAGTAAAACTAGATGCTTTTTATGCATCAAAAATCAAACAACTTAATGTATGAAGCTCTCTCTGATCCTATAAGCAAACATATCGCTAGTCTTGCACTCTTGCTCATAAAATGAAAGTCAAATCCATACAAAAACAATTAAAGGAACGAATGAATCCAAAATATGCATAAAAATTGCAAATCTATTTAAGATGTACAAACAGTAAAGAACAAATTTCTATCCATGGAAAGCCAATTTCTAGATCACCGCTCAAACAAAAAATTGGTATTGAACTCTAAAATAATTTCACGCAAAAGTTGTATAACAACCCTCACAGAAAACATGAAAGTATGGTATCAACGTATATTCAAAATAATTGACTATTCTGTTAAGACGGAAAATCAAGCAAAATGGTATGCTTAAAAACTTAAAAAGTAAATGGTAGATCATGAAACTGCACTAAATTAGAAACTTAAAAGGACTCACTGGATCAGCTCCAGCAGGAATGCCAAGTCGCGACTGCGCATTTGCTATCATCAAAACAACATTTTCGCGCTGATTCCTTACATTATCTTTCTGCATAAAAGAAAAATAAGATTATCAATGACAAATATAAACATGGTTAAAAACAAATTATCTACACCTATAAGACTCATACTTCAAGGACAATCTTATTTATTTATTTGTAACTATAAAACTTCCACACAAAAATCTAGTGTAGAACAACAAAACCCAAGTATTATCCCACAAATGGGATTGCCTACATCTACATGGATCAAATGATTCAGAATGCTCTATCATATACCATATTTCTATCCAACTCATTAATCTTTAGATCTTCTTAATAGTTCCTCTTATAGTTTTTCTAGGTTTTACTCTGCCTTTAGTGATTTAACTACCCTCTATTTAATCTACTCTCCTACTATAGAATCTACGGGTCTTCTCTCTACATGCTCAAACCACCTAAGCCTAGTTTCCACCATTTTTTCTACTATAGGTTCTACCCCAACTCTCTAATGTTGACATTTCTAATCTTATCTCGTCTAGTCTTATTACACATCCAATGCAACATCCTCATCTATGCTACACTTAATTTATTTTCATGTTGTTTCTTTACAGACCAACACTCTGTCCTATACAACATTGCCGGTCTTTAGTTGTCCGATAAAATTTTCCCATCAACTTTTGACCGGTACTTTCGCATCACATAAAACACTTGAGGCCCTCCTCCAATTCAACCACCCAGCTTGAATTCAATGGGTTTACATCTCCTATTTCTCCGTCTTTTTGTACAATGGACCCAAGATATTTAAACCATGTAACTTGTGGTATGACATGATCAACTTTCACCTCTAAGCTAGAAATGCTTCACCTTTTGCTAAACTTACACTCCATATAATTTGTCTTGCTTCGCCGTTTGCTAAAATATAGTGTACCATAAAACAAAATCAATGATAGCAGGTAAACAACAGAATTACCCGGAAAAAAACTGTCCTCACATAGAGACTTTTATGATATAGATTTGATCCTAACTCTAAGTTTATCAGTACTGGAGATGTGTTTGTGGCTGTTAGAAAGGAATGCAGCTGGTTCATCAGTGAGCATCAATCATAAGTTTTTACTACTGCATTGGAGGGGGGGAGAGAGAGAGAGAGAGATTGGATTTTACATCTGATTGGGAATTGTATCCACGGCTTTAGTTTTTGCAGAGGTAACTTTATCCATACCAAGGCTTGCTAAACCAGCATTAAAATTTTCAATATATATATATATATAGGGGACGACTCAGGTGAGAACACTTGGTTATTATGAGAAATGAGAACAATTGATTATGTCCATTAGATTATAATTAACGGTTAAGATTACAAAATATCACGTGTTCTCAACTCCGCTCAATTTTTTCTCAGTTTTTATCTTGTCACCTCTTCAACCCTTAGATCTTGAACTCTATTGATCTTCTCCTCTGAAACAAAACCTAGGATGATCGATATTAGCCATTAATAAATTAACAAGCAAAGAAAAATTATCTTCCTTTTTTTTATTATTTGGATTCTTCTCTTTTTCTTATTTGTAGTGCAACAATTTTGTTTCTGAAATCATGATTTCTCAACTTGGATTTCGTTTTGATGTTGTATTCTAGAATTAATTTGTTGGCTATCATTTGTTGGCAACACATATTTTGCATAATCAATTGGATCACATGTAAGTATTTGGGAACATTTGGGATGAGGGAAACTGATGCTTACAATGATTCAACGGTGATACACAAAAGAGACAGTGTAATATAATTCAAATAATTAATTCCTATTGAGAAGGAATGAGAGAACGACATGGAAGTGATGTCCAGGACATGGAAGTGATGTCCAGGGTCCAACAAAAATAAGAAACCAGTTGATTTAGGGTTGAACCGTTGAAGAGTTAGGGTTAATGAGAAGAAGATGAAAGTCGAGAAAAGATTGAATAGAGTTGAGAACATGTGATATTTTTTAATTATAATCTAATGGACGTAATCAATTGTTCTCATTTCTCATAATAACCAAGCATTCATAAAGAAAAGTGAGTCCCACAAACACTACAACTTAAACCCAAACTAACCACATATTCATTCCTTCCTTCACGATCAGAACACAAATCACTCTCACTTCATCTCTCTCATGCCTCTCACCACCACACTCCAAGTCTCATTCAAACCACCAAGCTTCCTCTTTGCATGCAAGTTCCATAGGTTTTTATGTAAGGTCAAGGTAAGGTTTATAATCCCTCCCTCTCCTTCCATTCTCACGACAAGCTCTCCATTTTACCCACCTATCCAAACTAATCAAACTTTCATTGGGGCTGCATGCATCCATTTGCTTCATTATCAACAACTTGAAACTAAGGAAAGAATGTTTTTGTAGCAGGGGATGAAGCATAAGGTTAAGGGTAGAACCAAAAATTTCAAGGAGTTAGTAGTGTCAAGTTTCTTAACAAATTCTCTACTGAGAGCATCCACAATGGAGCACCCCAAGTTTCATTACTTAATTGGGTCTCACATGTACACATCATTTATTTATATTTTTTAATAATAGGTACTCAATCCCTTCAACCTAGTACCTCTTAAAAAGTTCTAAATGGGTCCCATCAATACCTCTACATCATTACAATAACTCATAATTATTTATTTTATAATATTAAATTAAGGTGGGCCAAGAGGAGAGAGAGGGTACCTATTTAAGACCCAATACCTATTAGGTACTCAAAAGTACATTGCTCCAATGGTAGTACCTAATAGGTACCGATTCTTATAAGAATAGGTACTACCATTGGAGATGGTCTTAGCATCTCGCAAGTTTAAGAGGAGGGTTTCCTTAAGTAGTCTTGGCAGCCATAAGACCAATGAATAGGATTGCAATTTATGATTTTAGAATGAATAGGAGTGCAATTTATGAATTGGAGATGGTCTTAGCATCTCTCAAGTTTAAGAGGTGGGTTTCCTTAAGCAGTCTTGGCAGCCATAAGACCAATGAATAGGATTGCAGTTTAATTTCCATGAATGTAGTATTTAACTTCGATTCAATTGCGACCGGGTATATAAAAGTTGATTATCATTTTCATCAATTCATGGAACAATTGTTAGAGATAAATGGAATTAGATTTGAGACTGTAGGGGACTTTTTTTACAAAATGGGTCTTGTTTTTGTTTATCAGAATGGGTTTTGTCTCTTCGTTGAGAATTGGAAATTAAGAATCTGCACAAAATGGTGAAATTTTGCAGAATAAGAACGAAAGGGGATGAAGAAAGAATGGTTACAGAGTGAGCGCATAAAATGGGTCTTATTTAATTAAAACCGTACAATCAAATCTAATGGATGCTATATACTCCTCTCATCTCACTACAGTAACTCCTCTCACTTGATATGCCCCCTATATATATATATATATAAGAAAACCCTAGTCAGATAAATCTGTTATACTAAATAACAAAACCAATAAACTTCCGTGCACAAGATACAAGTCGGATTAGGGCAACAACTGTGCACATATTTAGGCCTAGAAAAATGTGGAGACAATCTACATCAAAATAGTAACAAAGAAATTACAATAAGAACTACAGGGGATATTTAAAAACAGGTGGACCTAAAATCTACTCCTAGCTGTAGAAAGAAAAAATATAAACAAAAGATTCTGTCCATTCCTAAAAATCAGAAAATTGTGAAAACTAGAAATATAATTCTCAAAACAAATGCTCCTTAATATTTGGAAACACTTATCAATATTAATAATAAAAGGCAAAAGCTAACATGTGCCCTTAAGGGCACATGATAAACAGCTAAATAAAGAAATATTCTCCTCAAAACTTGTGCTTTTAACTTTATAAAAGTCAAATCATTGCATTTTTCAATGGAATAATTCTATTTTAAGGTTCTTTAACATGTGCCTTTAGGGCACATGTTAGCATGACCCATAATAAAAATTAGAGAGAGGAATCCAGTGTAAACCTATGAATACAGGTTTAATTACCACAGGATTAGCCAGGATATACAGCAACAGAAAAATTTACAACCATTACAAACCTGGAAACCAAATACGAATTCCAAAAGATCAAACATGTCTGGATCCCGCTTTCCAGATACTTTAAATCCAGGAGGAAGTCTGGGGAATTGTTCGTTATATCTGATTGAAGAAATTGCCCCTCTAACCTGAGATTAAGAATCAAACCACATAAGTCAAAGAAACTACTATACAGAGCACATAAATCCACAATAACATTACAGAAATCAAGCAGACAAATGTTAATGGGTGTTTCAATGTTTGGACTTCACCTTTTAAGTGATTATCAATTACAGAAACATAACAATGACAGCTAACTGAAAAATAGAGGTGAGAAGGAGATACCACAAGTACTCTGAAGGATTCAACTTACTTCTGGGAAAATTCTGATAGGATTGGTTAATGATGGCGCTTCAAGAGGAACAATATTGTAAGGCGTCAACTCTCCAGATAACGTTGCACTTGACTTTTTTAATTTTCTCAACTAAGAAAACATGTAAGACAAAGATGAAAAGTTATATGTACAGTCAGTTTGTTAAAGTAAATATTATTAATATTATAAGTTTGCCAAGTTCATATAATAAAACTTTTAAGAGTCAAATGACAACAGATAGTCAGAAGAATTTTTATTTCTCAATGTCAACTAGTTCTAACCCGAAAAACTGAAAGTGGCCAACAATTTCAAAACAGCCCAGTTCATTATCAATAATAAAATTAACTGTTAAAACATTAAAACACTATCTTGAACAATTGAAAATTGGACTGCCTACGCATAATCAGCAGAGTTAGTCTGCTTCATGATAAACATCTTAAAATTATGTGAAGGAGTACCTCCTCCGCTATGAGGCCACCAACTCCACTGGGATCTGCATCCTTGCTAAGTGCCTCCATGACCTCCACTAAGGCACGTAGAGTGGAAATTATCTTTTTCATTTCTGACGATCTAAGTTCCAACCTAGAAGAACAAATCAATAAACAAAAAAATTATACCAGAGTAAAGCATAATCTAGATAAAATATTCTAATGGTTTTAATCAACATAAAGTGGAGAATATAAAATAAATGAGAAAGCCTTTCATCATGTTTAAGACAACAAGCAATGATTTCACTACCTTGCACATCATGATAGTAGCATATTAACATTTATAACTTCTGGAAAGTAAATGGACAGTTCATCTCCCAGTTTCGGTGGTTATATATCAGTATTAGCTTATCATTTTGCATTATTAACATATTTTTATGTTTTGAACCTTCAACAGAATGATTTCTTAGTCACAAGAAACTCGCACTACGTTGCAATTACCTATGCGGGAAAAATGAAAGGATAAAAGCTGACTTTATATCAACTGTAGCAGCCAAGGAGGCAACAGAGTATTTCAAGAGCTCATTAAAGGGCATTATCAAGCAAAGGCTTTTATATTTATTTTCACTTTGTGGTAAATTTGGATCAAAATAAACATACCAAACATTAAATTTTCAAGAACATACCAAATCATGTCCTATGAAACAAGTTGATAATTTTAACCATAGAGAAATATAATTCAGAGCCGTAATAGAGAATACACATCAACATTTTAGTCACAGACAAAGAACAAATAACCTTTCTTAGAATTTGGGTTTGGGACTAACTAAACTACAAAAGCTAGCTCAAAAGGTGAGGTTTGCTTGAGACTAATAAGACTACTTTGGTCATATCTCTAGTCTATGTGGGATCTCACCACACCCCTTACGTCCCGAGCTAGAATTCATGAGCATGAACAAATGTTATGTTAGTCGACCAATAACCAGTGGCGGGGCTAGAAAATTTCTAAAGCCTGGGGCAAAATATCAGTCTTAAATAAATTTTTGAGTATTACACCGAAAAATTTCAATTTTTAATAAAATATTTCAGTTTTGTCCTAAATTAATCCCTAAAAATTTCAATTTTGCCCTAAACTAACCCCCAAAATACCAAAAAATTAAGGTATTACACCGAAAAATTTCAATTTTAAATAAAATATCTCAGTTTTGCCCTAAATTAATCCCTAAAAATTTTAGTTTTGCCCTAAACTAACCCCTAAAATATCAAAAATTTCAGCCGAGCCCGGGCAAGTGCCCAGGCTAGCTGGGCCTTGTATCCGCCCCTGCCAATAACAGCACCTCGTCATGCCTAGGATGCAACATCTGTATGTACAATTATTGGTGGAGAAAAAACACATTTATTACTACTTCCGGTCCTTTTTATAAGGAACACTTTGGAAATTTATTTTGGTCTTTTTTATAAGAAACACTCTTTAAATTTATTCTTTATTAAATACACAATTTCATTTATACCCTTATTAAATGAAATCAAATAATTCATTCCAATGCTAGTGCATTAATTAGAGAGGCATATTCCTCATGCTAGTTCAAGGCTAGTTTTGGAATAAAACATAAAATTTTAGAATTATTAATGTGAAAAATTGGCTTTATTCGTCTGTGGGTTTTTTCAAAGTGTTCCTTATATAAATGACCAGAGGGAGTATTTAATATCATCCTAGGTTTGATTCTAACACATCCCAACAAACTGGCTTGAATGGTGAACATTGTCTACACTTTAAACGCTCGTTTTTAGGCCATTTCTGTAGTAGGATCACAACAACCTTCCAATTTCACTGAAGAAATAAACTACATTATTGGAGGTTTAATTAGCTAAAATTCGTGAGTTGGACATACTCCCCCAATGTAGAGCTAAAAGTTCCAGACTCTTGCAATCTCTGTTCTTCTCGTTGGATGTCATCCACTCTATGTTGTTGCTTAAAGCGTTGATAAAATTCCCAAAGGTTTTCAATGTCGCGATTGCGATCAATTCGAACTCCTCCCTCTTTAGCAAGTTTTTGCTATAGAATATAGTTAAATGAAAATCATTAGCAGGTGAGCTGTTAAGCTTAAAAATCGCATGAAAAAAAAAATAAAAGAATCAAATGACAGAAAAAGTTCCCTTTCCAATGTATTCCTACGAAGTCACTAGAATTACCTTAATAACGGACATTAAACCAGTCTTGAACTGAAGAACTCCTCTACCGTCACTGTTGGGATCAAGATTTTGAGCCATAGTATATGCCTGCTCACACACTGAAGGTCAAAAGTAAAAGGTCGTAATCATACAAAAAGAACACTATGAACTTAATCACAGTTTTCACATACTCCATGTACAATATAAGCAAGCAATGAATTGTGATATCTTGATATTTTACAAGACAAGTAAATGTACATGCATATCAGCTTAAACACTTCAATTTTACAAATTTTGAGGAACGGCAGTATCGTTGATGGCCGATTGTGGTTCCTTGCGGCAAGCCAAAAATCCACCATAAAAAATGGCAGATAGCGTTAAAGGTTGTGGCAAAAGCAAGAAGAGGTTGGCAGCAAAGATAATATATATATGTGTGTGTGTGTGTGTTCGGGGAAAAGGAAGTGTGAAAGTTTCCAGATATAGGTAGTCACCGGAGAAGCCCACGGGATCAGTTTACTGGAGATGAGAGGTTGAGGCTGAAACGGTTTTGATGGAGAGTTTGTTTGATGCTGTGCTCGATAATGAGGGGACAGAAGGGACAAAGGGTGAGTGTAAAAGAATTTACTCTCATGGTTTACATGGTAATAATTTCCCCCCGTCTTTTTCCCGGCTTACAACCACCCTTACCGTCGAAGGCATCACGAGAATGGCAGCCACCAAAGGCTGCCATGCAAATCCTACAACGCCATAGGATGTAGAAAGGAACAAAATTCTAATCAAGTTATGTTGAAAGCACAAATAATAATGACCCAACTACGAAAATAAATGTAATGCGAATTGCGAAAACCAATCCACATACAGAGAATAACATGATGTTGCCCTTAACAGGGTTAAATCAAAACATTTAAGTGAAATAACACATTCCTCCCTTTACTGAAAAATTAGAGAGTAAGTAAATTCATAGTTAACCAACCTCCTTCCCTCTAAACAAAATTTCATGGTTCATGAATTTAGTTGAGTAACTTTTGTACTCTCCAAATGATATGCCTAATACCAAATTAATTCCTCAAACTTCAAATTCCCCATCCCAATGATTCAGTCCCTCCATCCATTTAAGTTTAACAGTGTAAACAGAATGCAAGCATATCAATGAAAGGACAGTGCAACATTACACTACTCTCAATAAATATTTCATTTTAGTGCCCACTGAATTCAAATTTCCATAATACCAGTACCACGGATAACAATTTAAATACCAAAAGAAAACGTAAATTAAACAAAAAATTCAAACTCCAGTCACTGGAACACTGCATCCATCAGAACAGTCCAAAAGTCCCGTAAACAGAGAAAGCATGCTCCTAACTAGATCTAATGTTCAAAAACAACGTCTACTACTGCATTTATAACAGAGAGTTAAATTTCAGAAATTGAAATTGTGATTTGAAAGCTTACAGATCCTTGCGACGTTAGGGTCCTCCGGTTGAATATCATCGGCGGCTTGTAAAATCAAATCAACGTTAGTTGTTTGAGCGAGAGAAGGCGGAACAGCGCCGGCGATTCCACTCGGGTGTCTGGCATGACCTTGACCGGCATTTCTAAGCTGTTCCCTTTTCAACGTCGCTCGAACAAGCTTCTCCCAGTTATCGCGAGGCGGAGGCCTCACCATGACTACGAAACGAATCGATAGCCCTAGAAGCGCGTGGTTTACACGAAGACGGAGAAAGGTTTAGATTGGCGAGGTTTTTGGTTCTTACAGTACTTAAGGAGTAAGTTTCTCTTCTGAAGAAACGCGGATCGATGGCCGTAATAATGCCAAAGGCAATAGTAGTAGTTTAGTTTCACTTTTTCTTTAGCTTTTGCCTTGTTTTTTCTTTAGACAGCAAAATAAAAAGAAAATTACAAAAATAAAATGGAATTGAATGCTATTGCGGTTATCTTTTTGAACATGTTATCTTCTTTTCTTTTTTTTTAAATTAATTTAAGTCATACTTGGTAATCTGATTGTTAAGAGCATCTTCAATTGTGTAATCTTCATTAACTAGAATGGATCTCGTGCCAAGCACGGATAATTAACATTTCTTCCAGTTCTAAATATATGCATATTTTATAATCTATGAAGCGCGAATATATATAAGGACCTTAGACACGACACACATACTAACACATTAACATCAATAATAATTTGAAAAAAATAATATAATTAAGTGTAATCATAAGCGTTGGTGTCCGACACATGACACAACTAATCTGAGGAGTGTCCGTGCTTAATAGATCCTGACTCATATCCGCGTGTATAACAATATTTTTACTCGTATCATACACGTACCATTTGAATATCAGAGTACCCATATACTCACACTCATTACCTTCAACTTTACTAAGAATAAATTGATCAATTAAAAAATTCCTCTTCTTTATTTTCAACAACTATTTCTTTATTTTCATAATTTTTTTGCTCATTTGGACATTTGCATTGAATGTTACTCATTCTTCTTCTAAAGAAAACATTCTATTTTTAACAGAAATAGTGAAGAAACACTTCAAGTCAACAACTTTTTCCTCTTTCACAACCTTCTGATTTTTTTTTACACACTATAATCAAAAACTTAAATTGACACATATATTAGGTCAAGCTTCACACACACACACTATGAATTTTTTTATATTTTCTTTCGAGTGTGAAGTATGAAGTTTATAAATACAATTAACATAGAAAATTGTTATATAATAAAATTACAAATATCGATAGAACCCACATCTAATGAGGATATTTTGTAATTCATACCCCCTTGAAGTGGGTCTTTGAACTTGCAGATCAATGTTCTTCGCACAAAAACTCTAATTCAATCTCCCTACATAATAAAGAATAAATCATTATAAGCGCACAACTCTTACAACCAATATTCATGATTGTTTTCCTAATGATATGTCAATAATAAAATCGTTCATATAAGACATTGCTTTCAGACAAAAATGAGAGAAACAAAACAATTTTTTTTTAATATGAATGAAAATGAAATGAACTTGTGGATTTTGTTGTGACAAATGACTTATATTTATATTGAATTATAGAAACACAAAATTAAACATGATTTTATGACAATTAATAAAATATTTATTTAATTAATTATAATTTGTATGTAATCGACGAAATTATTATGTAACGTTCAAATAAATATAAAAAATATTTATTATAATAATTGAAAATTATACGTAACTTAAATATGTTTATGAGCATTAAAAAATATATAGAAACGCTTAATGTATTGATTTTATTTGCGTATAACCTATGAAATTACATTAATTTGTAACGTAACAATGTAAATATTTTTTATATTAGTATTTAATGTTAAATGTAACGTCATCCATTATTAAATAAAATGTAACGTATTGGAATAATAATATAAATATTATTTATTTTAATATTTAATTAAAAATGTAACGTCATAAAATATTAAATAAAAATTAATGCAATAAATAATTAAATGAAAAATACACGTGTCACATTCCTATGAATATGGTTGAATTTGTTTATAATAAAGATAAAGATATAGATATGTGTAAATAATGCATATATGATTAAAGAATATTTTAAAGCATTAAAATACTTAGTCATATATTGAGTTGCAAAATATGTGATATTAACCCATCATAGTCCAACTGAATTGCAACCATTTTGGTCTTCAAACCATTGCGTTCATACTCCTTTTGAATTCCAACGCCGGTTAGCTTTCCCATAATATCTACAAAATAAGATTATACACACGATTATTGATACCACATATTAACAATGTGATAATGACAAAAAATAATACATAACATACTAATATTTCTTACAATAAAGATAGTTGGTATCATAATCAAGTGAAAATGCTGGAACCGGACTTTCAATCATATATATATCGGAAGAAACTTTTTTTGAGTTGCAAAGTTTAACCTTCGTGTGGAATTGAAAATTTAATTTATACTCGTGCTTAGTAGCACGGTATGATCACTGTTTGCAACAACTCCAAAATTTGTAATCGAGTAAACATTACCTTCCTTAAAGTCTTTTTCAAACTTATAAATTAAAGTGCGACGCACTGTACCTTGTATTTTGTGGCAATATATTAGTGTAAATATAAATTAAATTTATAGAAAATTTCTTACAGTTGAATCTATTAGTATCATATCCAAAGAAAATGGTCCACTGTTGCTTGACACATCACTAACCAACCACATCCGAATTACACGAACAACAATATTCAAACTTTCACTGCTTTGGTTGAGTTCGGAAATTTGGTTAATTTTTGGAGCAATGTTTGACGATAATTGAAGCAAGCAAAAATGATTTCGAAACTTTGCGAGTTTTTGTGGCAAAATGATTTGTATTTATAGATAACTTTAGAAAGACAAAAAATAAATATGATTTTATGACAAAATTTCCGTTACAACTTAACATTAATATAAAAATAAAAAAACACATGTAATCGAAAAAACTGTTATGTAACGTTCAAATAAATATAATAAATATTTAATATAAAAAGTAATGTTATCAATAATTAATTAAAATATAGCATTTTTAAATAAAATTATAAATATTAATTATGTTAGTATTTAATTAAAAATTTAACGTTATAAAATATTAACTAAAAATTAATGCAATAAATAATTGTAATGTAAAATGACACGTGTCACATTCTCATGAGTAAGGTCACATTTGTTTATAATATAGATATAGATATAGATTACACAATGGATAGAAAACCTATTCAAAATAACAGGGAAAACTAAGTAACGTTGAAACCAATCAATGACAACATCAATCCTTTTCTATATAACATATTAAACTAATAAATAAGTTTTCATTTTTATTTGTTAACATGTATAAAAAAATATTAAAAACGAAATGTATATACATTAGTGTTAGATTTTGTCTCTTTGAACTTCAGAATAATTTCTTCGGTATTGCAAATTTTCTTCACTCTATAATTCATTTCAAACTTAGTGTCATTATTGGTGTTAGACCCAATCTTGAACAAAAATATAGAATCAATCAACTCAGAAATGTCTTTAGGTAGAACTTCAGACGATGTTTCCTATACAAATACAATTATTACATTAAGATTCAAAATATAGCATATATAATATATTTTTTGCATCACTACAAATAATTCAAATACATTACTCCAGAACTCTCAATCATTTGAGATGCATTTTTTTGGAACAATTTTGTTGTTTCACGATCAAAAATGACGAATGTGGCTGAGTCACTTGAATCAACTACAAATATTATGATTATGTAACTATATAATAGTTAAAAAACAAACGTTATTGCCACATTTTTATGTGTTTGAAAAATAAAATAAATATAATAGGGTTGCATTTGAAAGTTTAATTTATACTCGTGCCTAGTAGTACGGTATGATCCACCGTTTGCAACAACTCCAAAATTTGTAATCGAGTATACAACACCTTCCTTAAGGTCTTTCTCAAACTTATAAATCAGAGTGCGATGCACTGTACTGGTATTTTGTTTCCCTAAACAATAAGACAGTAGAATAATATATTACGACGAAAAATATATTAAAACTTAGTGTAAATGAAAGTTAAACATACAAAAGAGTTCTTACTGTTGAATCCATTAGTATCATATCCAAAGAAAATAATCCATTGTTGCTGGACACGTCACGAACCAACCACATCCGCATTATACGAACAACAATATTCAAACTCTCATTAGCTTGGTTGATTTCGGATATCATGTTAATTTTTGGAGCCATTGTTTAGTAACTTACCAAATGAATTTGTGAGTTGGCTGTGGAAAATACCAAATGATTTGTGAGTTGGTTGTGGAAAAATCTACGTATATTTATAGTTAGCTTTAGAAATATAAAAATTAAATGAATTTTATGACAAAATATCGGTTAAAACTTTTGCTATGTAACGTTCAAATAAATATAAAAAATATTTATTATAATAATTTTAAATTATACGTAACGGAAATATATTTATGATCATTAAAAATCATATAGAAACGGTTAATGTATTAATTCTATTCTGTATTAATATAAATGTTTTTAATTTTCATTATTATTAAAAAAAATGTAACGTCATCAATTATTAAATAAAAAATGTAACGTCGTCAATTATTAAATAAAATTAAATGTAATAAATAATAATATAATTTTTTTTGCATTTTCGTATTTAATTAAAAATGTAACGTCATAAAATATTAAATAAAAATTAATATAATAAATAATTTAATACAAAATGACACGTGTCAGCTCCTTATGAATCACCTCTCATTTGTTTATAATATAGATGTCACATTACTTTAAAACAACTTATTCATTGTTTGCTCTAATAATGCAATTTTAAAGAACTTATATTCGATTCATAACTCTATATTACATATTAATTTTTTATTTGTATTTCATTTTATTACAACTTAAAATATAAATTTAAGTATCTTTAATTAATATTAATATTTTTCTTTCAAAAAAGAAAATTAATATTAATACAAAAATTAAGAATTAGAAAAATAAAATAAAATTGAATGGCAAATCCAATTACTGGTTATTTTATTTTACAAATAAATAAAAAATAACGGTTCATTTGCTTCGCCTAGGAATACATCATTTTTATGCAATTATTATGGTATAAGTTTTATTCAATTAGCAAAGGCAAGTGTTTTGATGATGACATCCAACTATTATTATATTGAATGTCAGAAAGCAACATTCACGGACGTCCCTCCCTGAAGCAACGGTTTTTCATGTTGGCAGACTCCAACCAAAGAAATGAGAAAGAATTGGAATTTCAAGTGTGTCATGTTGGAGGACTATGATGAAATAACTCTCATTGGAGATGCATCTCCAGGGGGTGTTTTTTTATGTGAATTCGCCAACTTGGAATGTCAAAAAGCAAAAATTTTGAAAAAACTGACCACTGCAGTCCACTAGCGTGGAGCTGTGTAGGGTCATGAAGGGACAACACTTTGAAAGTACTTCAATAAAATAATAATTTTGGGTCTTTCTTGATTATAATAATATATATAGTTTGTCACCCTTTTTTGTTTGATATAATTAAAGGCTTTGTTACCGTTGAACAAACAATCATAGCAAATGGTGATCAATTTCAACTCTTATATTTTTACCATTTCTTTTTTATAATTTTAAAACCACTTTTACCTATAAATTATGAACAATTATACTCTTATAATTTCATCTATTTGCTCTCAATTTTACTCACAAAATTTTCATTTCACAATTTTATCTTATTATTTCAAGATAACTTTGTAGTATTCATTCGACGCTATTTTTACTCAACTTTTCATCTCATTGTCTCAAATTTCTTTTACCCTTCTCTCACTAGAATGAATTCAAATGATTAAGATGACCTCAATAAACTCTTTTGGGAGTTGATAGAAGATGAATCTATCGACAACACCAACGAAGAACTGTTTATGACAATGTTCGAGAGGGAACAACAATCTAAAAATTCTACCCGACCCAAACGAAGAAGAAAAGTTATTGATCGAAGTCATGAAGAAGGTCATAGTCAATTGTTCAGTGACTACTTCTCTGAAAATCCAGTGAACGCAGATACCCAATTCCGACAAAAGTTTTGAATGCATAGCATATATTTCTTCAAATTGTTACTGCCCTCGAAAATCATGGTGTGTATTTCCAAATGAGGGTCGATGCAACTGGTAAGATGGGTCTTTCACCATTGCAAAAATGCACTGTTGATATTCGTATGTTGGCATATGAATCTCCTGCTAACATTGTAGACCAATATGTTCGAATTGGTGACAACACTTCAGTTGAATGTTTAGAGAGATTTGTAAGGGGCATAAATGAGGTGTTTGGAATTGAGTTAATGAGAAGACCTAACAACAATGATATTGATCACCTATTACAAACGGGGGAGAGCCGTGACTTTCCAGATATGTTAGGTTCCACTGTTTGCGTTGGAAATGGAAAATTTGTCTAGTTGCGTAGAAAGGCCAATTTTGTCGATGTGATCATGGTAAATCCACAACCATGCTTGAAGCAGTGGCATCACAAGACTTGTGGATTTGGCATGCATTTTCTGGCATTGCGGGTTCAAACAACGACATTAATGTACTAAACCAGTCTAATATGTTTAATGATATTTTGGAACGACAAGCTCCCATAGTGCAATATACAGTTAATGGAACTTCATATAATATGAGATACTATCTGGCATATGGTATATATCCCGAGTGGGGTACATTTGTCAAGACCATTTCAATGTCGTAGGGAGAAAAGGGAAACTATTTGCCCAACATAAAAAATTGGCTTAGAAAAGATACGACTAAATAATTTGTCAATGAAAAAGTCAACTTGGTTTGAATTAATTATGTTTGTTTGATGACAAACAAATGAAATTTTACCATCAACTTTATTTTTTTTCTAAGATTTTGGGTATGCAAGTCCTGTCATTTTTTAGAACATCCAAGAAATATTTATCTTGTATCAATAATTATGATCTATGAAACATGAACATCTCTATGATTAGGTGTGTCGCGGTGTCTGACACTCGTATGACACTCCTACGTCACGTGTTAGATAGCTCACATCGGTGTTAAAAAAAAATCATTTCTCGACACTCCTTAGATCGGTATTCGCCATCTTTAAAATACTCATGCAACACGTGTCGGACAAATGTCCCAATTTTTTTTTCTTTGCTTCTACTTCCTTAGATACAAATTAGACGCATGTCCATAAAGATTAAAAATGAGTCGAAGCAACAATATCGATCAATAAGTGATTGAAGACTTGATAAAAAATTTAGCTTTTTTGATAGTAGATGAATAAATAAAGATCAAATATTATTGTATCTTGTTAATAAAACTTTTTTTAAATTAGTTTTTTTATCCCAAACAATATTATCGTAAAAAAATACATAGTTATCCCTAACGAATTTTTTTTCATGTTTTCAAAAAAATAATAATAATTTTTCATGTTTTAAAATTTCAGTCCATTTTTATAAAAAAATAAAATAAAAAAATAAAGTGACTTATTTAATAAAATGACCTATTTAATAAAGGGAAAAGCTCTTTGCTAAGAAAATTTAAGGAGAATAATTGTAAGAATAAATCTCCACCTTTATATCCACCACCACCCATGATTTCCACAAAAGGAGATTAAATAACACTATCCTTTAAGATTTTGCCATGTGTTCATTCTTGCATTTCTTGCGTAAAATTTTCTTACTAAATAGCAATGTTCATTAATAAATAAAAATTGAGTATTCAATTCATGACTAGGTTTAGTAAATACTCCCCCTGTTCCTAATTATAAGCATTCTCTCAAAGATAAAATTTCTCTTTTAATATAAGTTCTTTTAAATTTTCTACCCACGTTTATTATTACTTTTCCAAACATAACTATATTTTGCATTGGAATATGAAAAGTCAACTACAAATACATTTTTTTTACCAAGAACAATTTAGTAATTGTGATACCCAAAGAATACATATTAATTACATTATCAACTTTTCTTAATATGCGTGAAAAATTTTAATATGAGCTTATAATAAGAACAGAGGGAGTAGTTTCATAAGATTTTATCTCGTGAACTTAGCTCAGTTGACATGAACGTTGGATTATATATGCAGAATTCCGAAGTTCAAATCCAACTCACCCACTTATCCACCTTAAGAGTGAAAGTTCTATCTATTAGGCTACTTACAAAAAAAATTAGTGTCATAACATTTAACCCTAAGACACCACTGCCCATATTCCTTGCATTGTTTGCATACCTATGTTTTTGGAACAAAATTCTCTATAGACTAAGTTGTTAGTTGATTCTCTTAAGTTGATTCTCTTCATTATAGATTGCGAGACATTTGCAAGTGATAAGTAAAAAAGAATCAATCAATTTTTAAAATAGCCACAATTATAACTATTATTGGTAACCATTTTGAGAACAATTGAGTTTTTCCGGATATGAAAAAAATAAAATATAATTGTCATTTATTTGAAATGGCCTTTTTAGTATTTAACACTTTGGTTTCCATGGAAAAAGGGGCCCTGTAATTTAAAACTCGGTCGCAAAGTAAATAAAGCTTGGCCAAGACTTATTCCCATCATGAATCGAACTCGGGTTCTTTCGAACGATTTGTCGCAGGGGAGCTAATTAATCACTTGAAATGACCTTTTTAAAAATAATAACTTGTTAACATTAGAACGACTTTTTGAACAACTCAAATTTTGAGTTTTTAATACAAAATATGTTTCTGATAACTTGTTTTCCCCATACATTTTCTTCTTATTTCTATTTCAAACTTCATTTTGAATTATGTGAGTAATGTGACTAAATTTCTATATCACATAAAAGCTATTTATCACATTCCATCAAGTCTTGTATACAGACAACAGGTATGATAACCAGGATGAATATTTTGATCACATTCAGTGAAGTATACACAGGAATAAGGGTGCGTTTGTTCTAGCTTTAAGAAAATAGATTTTTTCTTTGTATTTTTGAAAATGGATTTTGTAAAATCGTTTTTTAAAATATTATAAGTTTTTTTATATTTATTTTTTCTAAATTGAAACACTAATTTTGACATCAAATAACATAAACATACATTATTGAAGAACAAAACATAATCAAAATCACAATTTTTTGAAAAAGTTGTATTTCAAAAATGATTTTTATGAAAATCTATTTGAAATAGCTTCAAATTAAATGATTTTTTCGAAATTTTGATATCCAAATTTTTTTTCAATAAAATGATGAAATGCCTAAAATCACATTTTAAGAATAACTATTCAAACCAAATTTTCATTTGAAGCTTTTATAAAAAATTTCTTTGTAATTTTTTTTTCCACAAAATTATTTAACACTACAAAATCTATTTTCAAAAAAATCCAAAACAAACTCACCCTAAATCATGTTCGCAATGATAAAACTCAGATTCTGATTTCATTATATTGTCACTGAACAGTGAACACACACAATATGTCAATTTAGACCTATTTTTATTAACAAAGTTATATATACTGCTCCTATCAATCTGAACAAAACATAAAGTTGAACTGCATACTTATGATAGTTGTACTCTCTTCCGGATAACGAACTGAATATGTCTGCCTTCTTCTATATGAACAAATTTCCCCTTACCATGTATGTAAAACAAAATAATCAACAATGAAGTATGTTAGCCCAGTCTACTCAAATTTGGGGACATCTTTTTCAAGTTCTCACAAAAACTATCCAATTCTTCGAAGGTGAACCAATCTTTTTTCATCTGGAGCACGTCAATGGCATTCAAAATTATATCAAAATGTACAATTTAATGAATAATTATCAAGAACAGCAGCAGAAGAGAAAACTTACAAAGTAAGGGTACCCCTCCATGCTAAAATTATCAGGTGCGAGTTCTAGAAACAATTTAATGAAATAGAGGACAAAGTTCCCACAATCCGTATCATCTTTTTGTTGTGGCACCTGCAATATAATTAGTTTTCTTTTAACCATCTGTGGTTGGGTTGCACAGGGATGAAAATCATAAAGGGATCATTATCACCTTTGGCACTAAAAATGGAATTTGAGATATAAGACTCTTAGTCTCTGGCCTGTCCCCTGCTTTGTAAATGTCTTGTACAAATCTGAAAATGAAAGATAAAAGCTGGTAAACTGTAAATACTTGTCAGGACAAAAATGTCTGATAAAAATAAGTAGATATTGTTGAACAAAGCACACCTTCTTATCTCTGGTTCAATCCGTCTAGGATCGGCCATTTCAAGAGAATCCAACAACAACATGCAACGTGATCTGCTAAAGGATTGCAAGTTCTCGCCAAAATGGCAGAAGATCAGAAGGCTCCAATGACCCCTATAAAATTGTGATTTCAAAAGATAAACTTTGTGGATTGACATTTTAACAAATAAAAGGCTCCTTGTTATTAAAGGAAATCGAATGCATTTACCAGCAAACTATAGGAACAAAAACGTATTCCTTTGTGAAAATATGTTCTTTATTAATCCAACTCAGCACCTTATCTTTACATTTAGCATTCCTATAAAGGCTAAACCATAAGCTGTCCAAGTATGCAAACGACCTCATCCTATCTTCTGAGAAACTCCTCCATATTTTCCTGTCAGACAAATTATATTTATATTCAGAAACAAGCCCATGATTTTGATGCTGCTCCTTTTCCATCACAAATCATTGGACTGTGTAACTCACGCTAAGTAGAAATCAAAGACTCCACTGTTTAGCTTTTCCTTGGATCTAGAGAGAGCTACATTGCCTTTGAATTTTCTCTTGATTTTTGTTCGCGGTCGCCGAGGAATACTATTCAAATATGGAAAAATTGAACTAACACTGCCTATCGCATCTTTTACAGTCTCGGTTTTTATTTTGTGATGAGCGTAAGCAATCTTGGTTTCATGTCTTGAGTCAAATTCTCCTTCCTGATTCGCAAAATCGACTGGTAAGAACAATGACAGACATAATCAACTTCTCTGATAGGCTCCCAATATAATGAACTAAAATAACAGTTGTGAAAAAAAAATTATCAAATCAATAGTTTGCCGCATAAGTTGAAATTAGTTCATGTATCTCTACTTTTTCACAAGCTTTCTCAATTAACTTTACATAAACACCTATAATCTTAAAACTACTTTTTGCAAGTGGAAAACCATAAACTTATTTTAATTGGGAAGCTCCACCGAAGTCTCAAAACACCGTGCTCTAGCTGTAGAACCTCTATATCCATATGAACGAAAATATTGCAACCACCACCACCAAAACATAGGGGAAAAAATTTAAAAGGAAGAAAATGCAAAAAAGAGCAGAAACCCCAGAAAATCACAATTACCAAACAAAATTACAATTTCACGAATTAGAACTATGATGTTGTTGGTAGACCCAATATCCGTTTTTACACAAATTTCAGGTAAAAAGATGGAGACAGAACTTGATTTACTTTTTTACACACAAAGCAAAGCAAATTTCTAGTACGTAGGTATTATATACCCCACAGATTATCATCATCACACAAACAACAACGGATTCTATCGTAAAATGAAAAGATGAAGGCGTAAGTAACAGTACGATGATATAACACTAACCTTTAGGGTCAATTTCTATCACCTCTCTTATGATCTCCGTGTTCTTTCTTTGACGAGAATAAACAAACTTGGGTACACGTCCTGAGTCAGTTTCTCTTTTTTGATTCCTATGATCCACTGATAAGATCAACAGTAAACATAATCAACAACAATAATGTCCAGCTTGAATGAACTTCCCGCGAAACACTAATGAAAAATGAAATATTCAACGAACCTTACAGTAACTGCAAGTTTTAAAAGCAGTAATAGTTTTTTTTATAATTTCAAATTAGTTCTTGTATCTCAATTTTTTCACAATCTCTATCAATTAACTTTCCATAAACACCAATAACCTTATAAAATTTTCTAAAGTGGAAAACCACAAAACCATTAGAATTTGATTATGTAAGATCATAAAGATTGCTTGAATTTAATTACAACTATTTCTAAAGTCAGACATATGGATGGTTCTGATTTACTGATAGTGTAAAACTTTTTACACTGACAGTGTACAAAAGTTAAACATAAACCATTAACTCATTTTAATTAGGAAATTCTCATCTCATGTTAAAAGTAGACACAAACTCCACCTAAGTCACAAAACACCATGCCCTAGCAGTTGAACCTCAATATTATCAATGTGAAAGAAGCATGGAACCCTATAAGGTACCGTTTGACCTAGCTTACTTTAGACTTTTTTACTCAATAAAAAGAGAAGTTAGGCCAAACTGATTTTCAAGAAGCTCGTGATTTGCAAAAAAGTTGTTTAATTGTTATGAGTAAAACACATAGAAGCTAAAAAATACAACAATTACCAGTCAGCTTTAGCTTTTTCCTAAAAGCTCTTATTTTTATTTTTAATTTTCAGATAATTTTTAAGACCTAAAAAAGTCAGACCAAACTGACCCTAAATTTAACTTCTATGTCCGGTAACAATCAATCCACAGCCATAGCATACCCAACAAAATTACAATTTAACAAAGTGTTTTTACACAAATTTCAGGTAAAAAGATGAGGACACATTGAAAGCAAAATTGTAGTGTTTCATAAACATGAAATTGAAGGAAGTAAAAAAGAAATAAAGTAGCGTATTATATATCTAACAAAGCTATCATGATTATCACACAAAAAACAGCAATGGAAATAAGTAGTAAAATGAATAAAAGCGGGAGGGTTACTGTGTTGTCAATCAATCGGAGAATCGCTGCGGCGGAATTATCGGGTGCGGTGGGCAGTTGAGTTCAGTGCTGCCACTCCAATTTGTTTGCTTCCAACCACAACGGGACAAACAAACAGGCGTATGATAATTTCTTTTTGGAGTGTCGCTATTTCTTACGAAGGTTGCAGCTCACGAAATGCAAGAAACGCTGTTGCTCACGTGCGTACAACTCAAGACATGAGATTTCTTAAATAAATAAATAAATAAATAGTAACTCTAATTTTCCAACAACACTTTTTTTTTTTTTTTTTGATAAGCTTCCAACAACACTTTTAAAACATGAGATTATCGGTTTTCATTTCATAAAAAAGGTTATATTTATTCTTGAGTCTCTATAAAATACCAAATTTTATTTTTCGTTACTGTGAAAAAGTGATATGTTTAAATCTCTACAAAATTATTGTGCACGTAATTTTAGTTTATATTGTTAAACCAATGTGTATTATTACATGCATAAATTATTATTTTTTACTTAAAGATGTTTATAACATTTCATTTTATAATAATATAATTAATATATGTCAATACATCAATAAAAATATTAGAGCTAGCTAAAGATGTAACTATCCTCATCAAAGCACGAGTTGCCTCATTTGTTTGTCTCCTATCAAACTCAGGCTCCGTTTGGCCCGGCTTATTTTTTACTTTTTATTTTAGTTTAAACGAAATAAAGAAGTATAAAATTATATTTGACACTATTTCTCCTTAAAAGTATTAGAGAAATAAAGTAAAAAAGTAAAAAAAAAAAAAAATTAAGTCAAACACAATTTTTTCCATCTTTACTATTTTTAAGGAGAAGAAAAAAAGAGGAAAATAAGCCGGGTCAAACGGGGTCTTAATATGAAAGTTACAAGCATAAAATTTTTATAGGACTAAAATTTGTCATTTTTTTATAGAACCAAAAACAATAACAAAATTATAGGGACTAAAAAGTAAAACTTGTTTTTTTATAGAACCAAAAATAAAATAAAATATAATAATTTTGTAAAAAAGAAAAATATATTTAACCCAAAAATAAAAATCCAATCAAATCTACTTACAATATATTAAAAGAAACTACTACTAAAATTCCAAATTTGTCCAATCAAGTTTAATAATATTTCAGAGTTTCTGCCCTTAAATGTAATCTACTTACATATATTAAAAGAAACTACTATTAAAAATTCAAGTTTGTCCTTATTACTTTTAACGGTGTTCCAAGTTTTACGCCCTTAAATGTAATTTTAACTCTAAACTAATAAAAAAATACAAAAAAAAAAATAGGAAAGAAAGATAAGCATAAAAAAATACTCCCATAAAAATAGCATCAGAAACCACATTTCTAAACAAAACAAAAAAACACAAAAAAAAAATAGGAAAAAAAGAAGATAAGCATCAAATAAATCTTCCCATTAAAATTTAATTAAAATAAATTTTCACATAAAAATATGAACAAAAATCACTATAAAAGATACGCTTAAAAAATAGTAACTTTTTTCTTTAACGAAAAAATAGTATCTAACGTATAAAAAATAAAAATAGAATAACCTAATGAAAGAAGATACTTATTTATGAGCTTAAAAATAAAAGAAGAGAAAAATAGAAAAAAAACACAATCAACCCGTTTGGATTTACTTATTTATGAGTTTATGCGAAAGAACTTATGCAAATAAATAAGTTTTTATGTATTATTATAAGTTTTTTAAGGTAGTTCATGAAACAATTTATAAAGATATAATTTTTGTTAGTGAAAACTTATGAATTAACATGCGTAAAAGAAACTTATAAATTAACATAAAAGTTTATTTATAAATTATAACCATAAACTATTTTCATAAGCTTAAAGATAAACCAAATTCAAAGAGGCCAAATATATTAAAAGGTATTACTACTAAAATTTTTAATTTGTCCTCATCAATTCTTAAAAATATTTCAAATCTTCTATTTCGTAAATAAATTATATTTTTTAATTTAATATATTATTATATAATAGTTAAATTCTACTCTATGTCTACTTACAATATATTAAAAGAAACTCATGCTAAAAAACCAAATTTGTCCTTAGCACTTTTAATAGTATTGCAGGTTTTGCGCCCTTAAATGTAATTTTAACTCTAAGTTAAAAAAAAATACAAAACAAAAATAGAAAAAAAAGATAAGCATCAAAGCAATTTACCATAAAATAGCATCGAAAACTGTCTCTCTGAACTAAAAAAAAAAATTTGAACACAAAAATAGAAAAAAAGAAGAAGATAAGCATGAAATAAAAAAAATATAAGCTTCTAATCGATAAGAATGACATAACTATATTATATGTTAAATTATATTATATTATTATATATTAAAATTAAAAAACGTTAATTCAAAGATTTGTTTTTATTTTTACAAAAATACAAGGATTTGGTTACAAAACAAAATATAGTAGATAAAATTAAGCCATACCCTCAAGGATATGAATAGAGCTGTCAAATGGGCCGGTCCAGCCCGACCCGGCCCGGGCCCATAGGGCCAAGACATCTATTGGGCCTAAGTGGGCCGACCCATTAAGGCCCGAGGCTCGGCCCGCTTAGCCCAGCCCAATAAGCATGGGCCGATGGGCCGGCCCGACACATTTTTTCAAAATTTTTTTATAAAAAATTGACAAATTTTTTGTAAAAAAAAAATTCAATGGACAATAAAACTACATATGCATCGCACACAAATTAATATCCATAAAAAAGTGAGTGTCATGATTTCATGAAATAATAAATACTTCAAAATATCCATGCAAAAGTCGAGAGATTTGTGGATGATGATTCATAAAGTGCATCCTCAAAGCTAATAAATTTCAAGCTTACATCAGACACTAAACTTTTAACATAACCATTCAAAATACATAAATTAAATTATAAAAAAAAAAGTAAATTATAAATCTCATCTTTTTCCTTAAAAAAAAAAAAAAAATCTCATCTTTTGTTACTTATTTTATCTAAAGATTTTATGCTAACTAAAATTCCTTATTTTTAGGTAAAATTTTTTTTAGATATATTTTTTTAATTCTTTAATGGGCCGGCCCAAAAGCCCGTTGGCCCAGCCCATGATGGCCCATAGGCCCGACAGCCCAGCTCAATAAGGCCCAATGATATTTTGGGAAGCCCGGCCCACAGAAAACTATAAGGCTACTGGGCCGGCCCGATAGCCCGGCCCATTTTTACAGCTCTAGATATGAATCACCTATTTGCAAATCTTCAGTATAAACTATAAAAAAATAGATACAAAACAAAAATAGGAAGAAAAAAAAATAAGCATGAAAGAAATCTTTTCATAAAAATAATATTGGAAACCACCTCTAAAAAAAGATATTAATCAAATATATTTTTACTTCAAAAATAGGAACAAAAAAAATGTAATTAAATGAAATTTACGCATAAAAAATAGTACTAACTCTTTTTTTTTAAATAAAAAAATAGTAACTCAATCTAACGTATAACAATTTATATATAAAAATAGTAGAATCTAATAAAAGAAAATACTTATTTATGAGCATAAAAATAAAAGAACATAAAAATATAAACAAAAACACAATGAGGCCATTTGGATCGACTTATTATAAGTTTTATAAGGTAGTTTATGAAAACAGTTTATAAAGATATAATTTTTGTTAGTGAAAACTTATGAATTAACATGCGTAAATAAAAAATTATGAATTAATACGGGACAATTGCTTTAATAAAAAAATTTAATCATACACGGGACAATTGCTTTAATAAAAAAATGGAATTGAATAATAAATATTTATTAATATTAATTATAATTTATTACACAAAAATCATACACGGGACAATTGCTTTAATCAAAAAAATATTAATTTAATAAGTTTTACAAGAAAGAGCACAATAACGCCACTTATATTTAAAAAATATTTTAAAACATATTTCTAAATAAAAATCTTAAATATAAACAAAAAATAAAAATCAATGGAGAATGAGCTTTCACAAATAGTTTTTTTTAAAACAACAAAAGAATGAATTCTCATCAATAATAAATATTAAAAAAAATATAAGACAAAATATTTGTCACTAATACATAAAAGGAATTGAATAAAAAATTCATACACGGAACAATTGCTTTAATCAAAAAAATTTAATCTTACACGGGACAATTGCTTTAGTAAAAAAAGAAATTGAATAATAAATATTTATTATCATTAATTATAATTTATTACACAAAAATCATATACGGGACAATTACTTTAATAAAAAAATTAATTTAATAAACTTTACAAGAAAGAATACAATAACATCACTTATATTTTAATAATATTTTATAAATAAAAGTCAATAGACCCGTGCAAATGCACGGGTCTCAAAACTAGTGTTATATGTAATACAAGAACCTGATTATACAATTTCCCTTGCTTCATTGATCAGGAAAGGGGGCACGCGTGATTCTTGTCTTTCATTAATGGTAACTTTCGTAAGTTTAAGCATTTTCCTTTCTTTTGGCATTGGCACCCTTTGATTTTCTCACGCATCATGCTAAATTACTAAAATATCTCTATCTGCTACTTAAACAACGAACGGAAACTTATAATATAAATAGCGGATGTGCAAAAAATGTTCAAACCCACAAATGTTTGAGATTTCACTCCCTCAAATTAAGGGTGTTCGCGGTGCGTTTGGTTAGGTTTTGAGCATAAAAATCATCCTAACCGCGGGATAAAATTGCATGCGGTTCGGTTTGGTTCGGTTAGTTTTTAAAAAGTCATCCAAACCAAAGCAAACCAAACCAATGCGGTTAGGGTTGGCTCGGTTTGTGCGATTTATCGCAATATAAAAAATATGACAATATTACCAACTTTTTACAAAATAAACATAGAAATTTTTAATTTATTTTATTGTTTACATGATATAATATAGATGCACATAACTTGTTAAAAAAAATATAGATGTACATAAATTTCATATACATAAGAATTGATGTAAATAACTTGAATCAAATTACAAATTGCGTAATATGAAATAAAGAAGTATGTTCACAAATCATACATTTCCTGTCGAGCACTCGTCTCTCTCGTTGACATAAGTACTTTGAGTTTTTTCTTAAGGATTTAGTATACGATTTTGTGACCAGAATTTCCTATACAAAAGAACTATAAATAGGCTTTGAACCAAGTAACCACTCCTCATGTCCTAAATTGATGCTTCAACACGTGTCACACTACGTGTCCTTCATATTTGAAATAGAAAATCATTGGCCAACGTCTGAAAGAGCGTCAAGTCGAAACATATTCAAATTGATTTAAATATATCCTAAAGTCACCAATGTCTAACGAAGCACACATGGAGTATTGAAACAACACTACTGAATTCGACATGTTGATGACTTCCTGTTGACTTGGTTGAATCCAATGCCTTAAATGCTTTACTCTTGACATTCATTTGATGATCAACTTTGATATAATCAAATTGACTAGATAAAATTTTCTCTCTTGCATTCTCAGCTTTAGACTTGTGAATGCTCTCCATTTGGACTTGTGAATTCTCTCCTATGAGAAGCTTCTTCACTAATCCTTCAATAAATGCAAACATTCATCTTTAAATGCGTATAATTCGTAATAAATGCGTTATGTAAAAATTACAAGGTAACAAAATCTCCTTTAGAAAAGGCCATTTTCGATGTTGACGAATGAATAACGAGAAAGTGGCATTTTATGAAGATTCCATTTTGAATTTTCATGCTTTATAATGAACAACACCGACATAAAGAATTATCATTAGTCTTTCAACCGCCACCTCAAATCCCACAACCATCATGATCTCCACGTTTTCGGCTCTAGCGGGACACGTGTGAAGGATTTCCAAGAAGAATGATAAAATCTTTTTAATTTGCATTTATTTTAATTAAGATTTTACTAATTTGTTAATCCGCACGATAATAGAACTATAATTGCAGATCATATAACGCCATATTACCAAATAGGACTTGAGAAAAAAATTCAAAAAATATCTAACTAACTTCTAGTCATGTTCTCTAAACTTACTTGTATCCAAATTATCTTTATTTTATCAGTCATTTATTTTATTGCAACTTATCGAAATTACAAAGTGAATGCAAAACTATCTGAATTCCTAAATAACATTAGTTACTTTGGAACAATCCTTGTGAAGACGAATCTTTATAAATATTATTACTCGATAGACTGGTGCATTTGCCAGTTGCTAGGATGCAGTCAGGTTGCTAATTTACACTCACCTAAAAATATTAATATGTAAATTAGCAGTACACACATTTTGTAATTGGACAAAAAAACCCTTAATATTTG
This sequence comes from Trifolium repens, assembly GCA_030408175.1. NCBI lineage: Eukaryota > Viridiplantae > Streptophyta > Magnoliopsida > Fabales > Fabaceae > Trifolium > Trifolium repens. The sequence continues at coordinate 22,524,917 of CP125840.1, forward strand.
ATTATTTTACACTAAAAAATTAAGGATTAATTTGATAAATTTTATTAAATGATATGCAATCACTTTGTTAATTTACACTCAAATAAACAAATATGACACAAATAAATATACAACAACTTAGGAAATAAAAAATGGACAATTTAAAAAAAATGTCTTGTTAACTAGTGCTCCGGGAGTAATAATTAAGAATACAAAAAAATAATTTTTATATTGAAAACAACATATTTTTTACTTTTCAAACATTAACTGCACATATTTTAATATATTTTTACTATTTGAAGTATCCTTAACTAGTGTATTAAGTTGAAAAGATAGTTAGTACCGATTGAAAAACATGAGTAGGTTTTATGTTTTATTTTACCATTAGCCTAATTTTACCAAATTACCCTCTATCTACCGTTGATTTAAACAGTTTACAGGTGGAGTGGATGTTGGAAAACAAGCAAAGTAAGTTACATGCCTGTTCTGTGAAGCAAGGTGGTGAAGTGGAACAATGCAAGTCTTCCCCAGCTCTTATCTTTTCACTTTCCCTAAACCCATAAACCCTCCCTCTCCCCTTTTCCACCGTCCTCCTCCGTCTATACTCCATCAAAAACCGCCACTCACCACCGTCGCCAAGTCCTTCACTTCCGACGAGTTCCCCGTCGACGACACCTTCATCCAGACATTCGGCCCCAAAGGCAAGGAAACAGAGGATGAAGCTCGAAGACGCAACTGGATAGAACGTGGCTGGGCTCCCTGGGATGAAATCCTCACTCCAGAAGCCGAATTCGCTCGTACGAGTCTCAATGAAGGTGAAGAAGTTCCTCTCAGTTCACCGGAATCCATTGAAGCGTTCAAAATGTTGGACCCTAGGTACCGTAAGAAGAAGATTAAGGAAATGGGATTGACGGAGGAGGAGTACCTGGCGAAGCAGTTTGAGATTAAGGGAGAGATTCCGGAGCCGTTGGTGACTAAATGGGCCGGACCTTTGGTGGTAAGGTTAGTGCCGCCGCGCGATTGGCCGCCGAGAGGGTGGGAGGTGGATCGGGAAGAACTTGCGTTTATTCGAGAAGCGCATAAGGTGCAGGCGAAGAGAGTGAGATTGGAGGATATAGAAAATGGAGTTAGAACTGAAACTGATGATGTGTGTTTGGATAGGTATAAGGTGTTTTTGAAACAGTACAAGGAGTGGGTGGAAGCTAACAAGGATATATTAGAAGAGGAATCTTATAAGGTTTCAATTTCATACCTGTGCAAAATAAATTTGTGCATTCATGATTTTTTTTTTTGCTTTGGTTTATGTGGATTATTAATGCTAATTTTGATGTGAATGTGACAGATTGACCAAGATTATTACCCTGGTAGGAGGAAAAGAGGCAAGGACTACAAGGAGGGCATGGTAGGATTTGATGAATTTCTTAAGGGTCTTGCTAACCGGTGCTCCCGGGGCACTCTTTAAGATACTATATTAAGAAATTATTCTTTAGAAAAGTGAAATAGTTCAATTTCCAATGTGTTAAATGCTCAAACTTTTATAAAAACTTACCATTTAAGGATCTTAAAGAGTGCCCCAGGCTTAATTTTTCTTTCTTGCCGGTGTGTCTTTAAAATATGAGAAAGTGAAGTTGTACTGGTGCTAACTAATTTTTGTTTAATGGTTTTTGCAGTACGAGCTACCATTCTATTATCCTGGCCAGGTAAGCTATTAAACAATTCTCAGTTCATCAGACTCATATTTACGGATTATTGTATTCTATTGCTGTTGTCTATGAAGTAGATGCTTTACTTTTTATCAGTATTAAGATTTCCTATGGGTATTAATGTGTTATCATATACAACCTGGCTGTTACGAATTACTATTATGGTTTTATGTGCATGGAACAAGCAAGCAATCATAGCATTGTATATGTATATCATTCTATGCTGCTTGGAAGAAAATGATTTCATATGGAAGGCTTCGGCTAGTCTTCAGTAGGCATTTGTATTGATCTTCTCAATTATGACATGGAAGTTGCATTTTTCAACTGCTGACTGGAAAATTTGTTTAAGAAAACTATGAATAGCTGAATTTACCCTTTAAATGTCAGCATTGCGTTGTCACATTTTTTTTTTGGCTTTGCTCAGTTATGGTGTCTGTAATTGGACAACTGTTATTTGTAATCCAATGGATGATCCTATAATCCTATTTTTGTTTGGCTTTATTTGCAATCATATAATTGAAAACATTCCTTTTCTGTATCATAGTTCTTAATAAATAAATATGTAGGATTAAGATTCAGGTTTTCATAAATGCTAAATGATAATTGTGTGGAATAATTAATTACTTCGGAAATTTTGCATTGCAGATTTGTGTGGGGAAGGTTACAACTTTGCATCTCTATCAAGGGGCATTTGTTGACATTGGCGGGGTATACGACGGGTACCTCTACCAATCCTTATGTCCATCTTTTAAGTGTTCCCTTAACTTTTCCGCGTAGGGTGGTCATTTCCTCATTGTTTTGGATGTTGGAGTACTACTCGAGCAATATTGAGTTGCTTCCACAATGATATTCTTGCTAAGTTAATAACTATAATTTTATATTGTTTAAGGGCATTTAATGCATACATAATCAATATCATGGGGGACAAAAATAACAATGGGACAAATTTCTAAATTGGGAAAAGCAACTTCACAAGCTTCTATAGCAGCACTGAAATGCTCCATTGACATCCAAAGCCATCACCAGTAACAAAACAAGTACCAAAAAAGTGAAGAGACACACATACTTGAGACTGGTTAAATCTTTGGACTTTGGATGCATTCTTTTGTTAGAAAAGAAGTACTGGTTACCATATTGTCTCTTTTGTATCATGTGATAGCCCAGGTTACTAAAAACTATTCAACATTGAAATTGTTTCCTCTTTCTTTGATCTTTGACTAGGAGATATTGTTTTCAATATATACACAGCCATGTATTATGCATAGTTTCTTTTGTTTTTTGCAGCTGTGTAACTAGCACTTCATATTGTTATCATGAGTAACTTAGAGGCTTTACTTCTGTGGCATTGTTATCTTGTTCAGTGTAACTGTTTTAGCTTTTACTTTTATGCAAGTTTTCTTCTGGAATATTCATCGACTGTAATGTGTTCTAGGTGGGTTCCTATAAAGAACAATGATTGGTTTTGGATTCGCCATCATATAAATGTGGGCATGACTGTCATTGTTGAAATTACGGTGAGTGTTTCAGTCACTACTTGTCACTTAATATTTACTTTAAATTACTTAATAACACATTGATGAAGCTTTTAGCCCACACTCTTGCGAAATTGTAGTATGTTTTGACTTTTGACTCATCGTTCCGAAACTAGTTTGGAGCTGCATTTTTATTTTTTTCATGTGTTATATTCATGTTTTGAAATAGGAACTCTAGCTCATATTTTATTATACACGGTGAATTTTCTCTCTCTCTCTTGTGTGCCACAGCTGGGGCAAGCCCCCACCCCTATCAGAGGCACTGTCCATAGTTATTAGTTCTTTTTGGTACATCAGGTGTCCAATTTTCCAGTTTATGGCTCACCTCATTCCAACGGGGGATATGTTTAACCCAACTGTGGACCCAATCACAAGCCTTATCCATCAAAATGCTGGTCTAAGTGTTGGACCTTGGCACCTCTGACCTCGGTGTCAGTGGTTGATGGCTCTTTCTTTTATTTATCCATTTTTGGTACTAATAAAGGTCTACTCTTGTTTCAACTTTGTACTATAATTCAGCATTTAACCATGTCATTGGTTGCATGTGACTGAAATTGTTCTGTGTATCCATATTTTAAGCTTTTTCTGCATTTTTTTACAGGCAATGTAGGTAGGATGCACATGGCTATATGACTGATTTTATAACATATACATAGTTCAACTATATCTGTGTTTGACCATAAGTGGACTTCTTCTAATGTTGTTTACTCTATACTCATTAACTCATTTGCAATTTTACTTTGTAGGCAAAACGAGATCCTTATCACTTCCGGTTCCCAATCGAACTTCGTTTTGTTGATCCAAATATAGATCATCTGATGTACGATTATGTGTTTGTGATGTTCAACCTTCTATAAATAACACTTCATAATATATAGTTCAAACCCTATTTTTTTATTACAATTGATACTTTTAACACATTTTTCATTTTCATACTTCAGCTTTAACAGATTCGAGTTCCCACCAATATTTCACCGTGAGGAAGATACTAATCCTGATGAATTGCGGGTTTGCACTTTTCCCTAAACCACCTTAATATTTTTGCAGATGGAAAATATTTTTGCATTCACCAAACTCCAAAGCTCTTTGTATTGTAACTTTGCTGTGATATAATCCATGCTTTCATTTTCTGAAGAGTAAATGTTCAAATTTATATTTACTCTCTACGGATTTGTCGGTATCTAATTATACTTAATGCAAGATTTTGTCTTTTGGTTTGTTTCCAGCAAAGTATCTGTTTGGTTGGGTTCTAATGTGATACTTCTGCACACCAATCTAATTTATCAAAAAAGAACTTTTTGTTTGCACAAACTATTACAATCATTACCTATCAGATGCCTAGGTTGGATGATATTATTTTTAAAAATTGGATTCTGTGTAACTTTCGATTTTAATTCAGAAAATTTGGGGCAGATTGATCAATTGGACTTCATCTTGTAAACATTAATAAGATACTTTGGGAATTAGTAACAAAGGTTTACCTTCTGACAAAATTGTTCATTCTTTTCAATACCATTTAGATATTATTGATATCAAAATTAATGCTTTATTATGATCGTATTCTTTGTATTTGAAATTTTAAAATTTGCAGCGTGACTGTGGAAGACCTCCTGTTCCTAGAAAAGATCCAAGAGACAAGCCAGAGGAAGAACCTCTAGTTTCCAATCACCCATATGTTGAAAAGGTCTGTTCTGATGGACTGTTTTTAAAAAGTTGCAAGGGACGATTAGAATGGACTGTTTATCTCATGCATAGGCTATATATTGGTCAATAGAAATTATTGATGGTTCTTGATTATGGCAACTTTCTATTAACAAGCAAGCACACGGTGGTTCCAAATCTTTGTGAGTGCATAGGCTTTTTTAGTTTATAACCTGTTTCCACCCTTATCCTTAGGGTGGTCATGGACTCCATATGATATCCTATGCACACCTTCATCATGTGAAGCCAAATAAGAACATTCTAAATGTTTCATATGAACCCGTGTCTGTCACTAGGATCTGCTGTTGCATATATTGAAGCAAATTCTCTCGTTTAAATGCTAAAGCTGGTCTCCGCAACCCTATCTCGGTACTGGTCAATTCGGTGCTGTTGTAAAAAATACGAGGCCACAAAACTAAAAGAACAGGTTGAGGAGGTGCTTATTTATGATTCCCTCATTTAGGTAACAAAATTCCTAGGCAACTCCGGACATAGAAGTTAAAGGGTAGTTTTATAACTGACTATCCCACCCTGATAATGCTCTAACATGACTGAGCTCATATAGCTAAAGCTTCTGATGCTGCATTAGCTTTATTTTAAATAAGCCATCCTTTGTTGATTGACACTTAAAGTGCATACTATTGTATGATAATATGGATCTCAAATTAATTGGCTGCTTTTTACTAGCTTCGTCCAATTATTTCCTGATTATAACTAGTATAACTGCTGGTTTTAGTCTAAAATACTTCAATTCTCTTGATTTCATAAAAAAATGTTTTGTTTTATTATATTTATATGCATAATTGATCCATCATCTACACTCAATAGATATTGTGTCCTTCAATGGGTGACGGCAGGGTTGGAGGCACTGGCCTGCACAAAGATTTGGGGATTTTTTTTTATAGTATACTGGCTAGATCACATTCATGTATCATCCAAGAAAAAGTTGTTACATGAGTCTAAAAGTTTTACTCCTCTCCATCCACTCACTGCACATAAGTACCCATGTTGTACATTTTTTAAAGGACATGCTAAAATACTAATATCACTAGTTAACAAACTAAATATGGTAAATATATTTTGAAAATTGTATATTTAACTGTTAATTATAAAAAAATACTTGTTCTAATGTGAAATTTACTTCTTTTTGGCTTCCTTAATTAGTGCTTCGGGGACATTAGTTAGCTAGCATAACCTCTTTTCAAATTAAACATCATTTTAAAAACACAAAGATGTGTTTGGAAACCTATTGTGTATCCATTGATATATTTACTTTTAGAGTTATCTTTGATACTACCTGTGACAACTGCAACAGTTGAATACTATATTGTTTAGTTACTTTTTTTGACAGTGTAGTGTTTAGTCACACACACACATGTAGCATTAAATATATATATTTATTTATTTCATGCCCCCTCTATTTAAAATTCCTTGCTCCGTCACTGTGACAGTTGAAACTCTAATATGCTGTAAGAGTAATGTGAACTTAACATACTTATTATAACATGGCAATGCAGTTAAAATATGAACTGGTAGATTGACTTTAATGGGCAGTTCATTACTGTGCTGTATTTTCCTCGTTCTTTCCTGAAATTATGGTTATAATCTTTACTTGCCCATCACACAAATGCTTTTTTTTTGCAGTTGTGGCAGATTAATGTAGCTGAGCAAATGATTTTGAATGATATGGATATTAATCCTGATAAATATAAAGGCAAAAAGTTGTCAGACTTGGTTGATGAAGATGATATTAATGAAGAAAACCCAGTTCAATATACAAAAGTTCAGTATAAGAATGCATTAGTGCCAAAAGTAACTATGGTGAGTACTATTCTTATTGTTATTTTGGATAAGAAATAGTTACCGTTATCAGAATTAAAGTTAGGAAATAGGAACCAATCTTGTACAACTTAGCAAAGAAAAATCATAGATAAACAATGAACTTTGAATCAGATCTAAATTGGATACCTCAAATGTTAATTTAGTTTTCAATCCCAAATATAGTGGGATAACACATAGCAGATGGCTGCTATATTGAAATTATATATATGCTATCTAGTTCATGAAAATTCCCTATAATATATGTATAATGTGAATCATATCCTTATATTACATGAATAAATGCTCAAAAGTATAAAAAAATCTCAAAATTAAAGTTGTTCGTAATTAGAAATTACGAAAGCATTTGATTCGAATAAACAACGTTAAACACTTATTCATAAGCTATTCTATTGAGTTTACAAAATAAGCTGAAAACAATTTATAGATATATCATAAATTATTTTTATAAGTGTATCTAAACATTAATAAGTTCTTATATCATGAGATAAACTCAAACAATTTCTGAGTAAGCTCTTCTAAATGCCCTTTTATAAGTCATGGGTCTTAACTCTTGAGCTAAACACAAATTCATAGCAATAAAAGGCCAGTGTTTGCTTCCAGGGTTAATGTCCTGAGGCATTTTGCTGTGAATCTGTCTCATGTAGCTTCGACATGGGAGTGCTTTCAGATTATTTTAACCCGCAAATCTTGCAGTAGAAACAAAATAGATCGAGAGAAAGAAAAAACTAACAGGACTTATAAGTACCAACAGTAGAATAGGAAAAACACAACCAGATTCAATATTTTTTGTGGAAATGAAGGTCCAATAGGGTAGAGGTGAATCAACTTTCTTTCCTGAGGAGGACATTTTTATTTATATTAATGAGGCTGCTTTCGCACAACCGACGCAGGCTATTTATAGCTACTGGTCTCGACCGGTTCACTAGAATGGTTGGAGCAACAAGAGCTTCCTACTCTCCCATAAGCTGATGTTGGTTGTTGGCTAGGCTCAACTTGAACCACTGGAACGGATGGCACTTTTCCCTCCACAACTGGACTGGAATAAAGGAGGGTCTGCCTGGCTTGTGATCGTAGTCCGATAGCTATTCCTGCCCCAACTTAACCAATGGGGTCCCGTAGTCGTGGGTAAGAATGAACAGAGGGCGACTAATCAATCTCTCTATGAAACCAGATGCCCGGAGATGTTTGATTAGTAGGGTTAGGAGATAGGTGAAGAGGGCCGGACAACCAAGCTAAAAGTTCTTCCATTATGGCGACTCCGACATTTTGCACTACCACCTTATCCATCCATTACTGGAGACAAAAGTTGCTATCCCCTAATGCCTTGCCCCTCTCCCTCCAGTCGGTAGCTAAACCCATCTGGATGATGGTAGATCCTTAGTAGTGGTGACTATATTGAAGCAAATGCAGAAAACCAAAAGAAAGAAATCCAAGCAATTTAAGAATACCTTATCTTAATCTAATTTAATCTGTTGTAGGTTTATTCTTCCCAACAAACTTACACACTTTGAACTTACATTCATTTGGTTGCTTGTTCACTTTAAACTTATACCCATTGTTTTTAACTTTGGCAGAAAACTAGTGTCAAAGAGCTTGACTTAGAGGCTGCAATTGCTGAGCGTGAGGTCAGCTTTTATTTTATGATAATGATAATTATTGGCAATGCATATTACACCGTTGGTTTTAGGGACCACTTCATGCCTTTTAAAGGATGCTTTCGAATTTATTGAACATAGTTAAAGGCACTAAAAAATCAACTATTCACGGCATGAGTTTTCACTCTTTTTTCATACGCCTTGTGTCAGATTCGCTGCTAGCGCTTTTGTAATTTCTGATGACCAAAATGTATGTCTCAGAAATAGTGTCCTTACAAAACATAATTATAAATTGTTTGATAATTTTCTTTTCCACTCAACTTTTTGACCATTGACGACCAAGATCATATAGCTTAACTTATCCTACTCTATTGGGACTTCAGTTTATCATCTTGACATTCAATTGTGTTATGGATATTTCTTGAATTGCACAAGTTCCTTGACAACCAACTTGCTATTTAAAACTTCAGTTTAACATGCGGAAAATAGTTGTGTTTGTTCTCTTTCAAAAATCTGAGATAACCCCCCTTTTACAGCACCATAGGAAACTATGGAAGGAAGCAAAGGACAGAGGTGAGGAATACAAAATCACCACATTGAAGCGCAATATTGAGATGGATGAATATGATTTCATGCATTGGCGGAGATCATTTGAAGAAAGAGAAGCATTGATTAGAGACATCAGCTGGTACTGTTGTTTGTATTAATGTTTTTCATTCTCATTTCCTGAGGTGATGCATGATTTTTTACCGGTCTTTCTCCCTTTTTACAGTCGCAAAACTCTTGGTTTGCCATTGGAGGAGCCGGGAAGGTATGTAGATGCTAGTTTTTTCGGTAAAGACAAGTATGATCCTGAAAGTCCTCTGTATCGATATGATTATTGGGGAGAACCCAAGCATTCAGAAAAGAGCAGGAAAGAGCGGATGACAGATACTCATAACAAATCAATTGTGGCCAAGGGTACTGTTTGGTGTGAAACGCCATACGAAGATAGCATCAAACTGGTTGACGAGTATACAAAGCAAGGTGAAGGTGCTGAAGAAGAGGAAGATGACGAGGATGATGATGATGAATTTGACTACATTCTGAGCAAACTTGCGAATAATGTCTCAGATCAAATTCATGTTAACGGGACCGAGACTTCTAGACTGTCAGAAGGTCTGTTTGATGATTGATGATATAAAAAAGCACTAGCGAGTAAAATGTGTACAGTTAGGCTATAAATTTTGCAGTGTAGAATAACACTGGCAATTTAGTTTAATAGTGTTATTCGTTTTTGTTCTGGAAAGATCATCGCTACTGTTTCCAAAATCAATATACTCCTTCCGTCTCAAAATATAAGCAATAATTAGTCAACAAAAGTTTATGTATTTGGTGTAAAATTTAGACCAAATACATTAATTTTAATCGACTCGGTTTTACTTATATTTTAGGACGGAAGAAGTACATGTAAAGCCGAATTTTTTCTTTTTTTGTGAAAATTGTTAAATGATTATTTCAACCCATTTAAGATGGCAAAATTGCATGTTACTTTAATATGAAGCAAAATTGTTAAATGATTATTTCAACCCATTTCTTCACCAAAATTGGAATATTGTTACATTAAAATTGCAAAATTGTTAAATGATTATTTCAACCCATTTCTTCACCTAAATTGGAATATGAAGCTCGATAGCACTCATATATACGAGCAATCGGAGATTCAAACTCTGGTGCATTTACTTATTCACCTTAAAATGTGAAATTCTAGCTACTTTGACTATAAAAAAAATTAGTAAAAAGAACTACCAAAAAAAACTAGTAAAAGGGATCTTCACACTAGCACCTTCGGTAAGATATTATTTCAAGAAAAAAAAAATAGAATGAATTGATTACTACCACGGATCTAAAATACTTTACATTACAATGTGAGTGAAGTTAACTACTCAAGGTCAGGCATAGAACTCGTTACAAAGGAGTTCACTTTTACAGGCAAAACTGGGCATATCCTGATCAGTACAAACCTTCCATGCAGATACTGAATCCCTTCAATAAATGGGGACTGTATGCAAGCTATTCCACATGTTCAGAAACCATTTCCAAAGTTAAAACCGAATTTAATCAGAGAAGAAAAACCAAATCCAAGCTTCATGCCCTTTTCTAAGTTTTTACTATCCCATCCTAAAACTTCCTAAAGAGTCCAGCCAGCATTCAACCATGCAAAAATTGATTAAACTCCAAACTCCACAGCAGCATCGTTAAATCCAGCAGCCGCTGCTCAAAACCACCGTTTAAATATTTTTCTTCAAATGATTCGACAATTAATGGGGGTATACATCAATCAATTTCTCCTTCTTCAACATCTTTTGATGGCTCTGCAGTACTTTGAGGCAGTTCTTCCTCCTCATCCTCATCATCAACCTTCATGTACAATCCTAACTGCTCTAAGGGATTTCCCTGCAGCTTGATCCCACCAAATCCATTTTGATGATCTTCTGGACTCGCCTCCTCTTTGAAACTTGGTGTATTTTCATCATGAACAGCACTAAGCATCTCTAGATCTTCCAAAAACTGGCAGCTCTCATTGATGTCAACAGTTTTCTCCATCTGCAAACAGAGCTAGCTATTCAGTGAAACATGAACTTAAATTTAGACCTATATCTTTCTGGTTTACCTTTTGCAAAGCCTGACGGGCAGCTTCTCTCTCTAATTCCCTCTTCCTTTTGACTTCAGCAGCAGCTTCTGCCTCAGCTTTCATCCGAGCCTCTTCTGCAGCCTTCGCCTCTGCTTGCAGTCGAGCTTTCTCTGATTCACAAAAAACATCAATCAGAGAAATCATGTAAAAGGTCAGAATTTAACCATATAGAGTAGAAACATTACAAGGTGAAAAAGAAAACAAACCTTCCTTCTGCCTTCTCTCAAGTTCTTCTCGCTCTATCCTAAGCTTTTCAGGGTCACGTTTTTCATCCTGAGATCAAGTTGGAATTGAAACACCAACTTTCACATAAAACTTGCAAAAATGTTGGCAAGGCAAAAAACTTTCACAATTAGCAGATTTGCTACCTTAGCAAATAATAGTAATTCCTTCCCTACGGGTGAGATGGACACAATAACTGAACACTTAAAATTTGGATGCTTTTCAAATGGTGGTTCTCAAATTTTGATGTTTACAAATCCGGCCTATTCTATTAATACAACAAATTAAAACTGCAACTACATGTTACCCCCCTTCACAAACCTTTTCAAGGGCTTTCTCTTGAGCTTTCAGTATGGTGTCAGCAAACCGGCTCCTTAATAAAGCTGCACGGTAGAGCTTTTCAGGAGAGACTTGCCTCTTAGACGCAGCACTCTCCCCTAAAATGTTACAGCATGAAGGGTGAGATCATGCCCCAAAACTAATAGCAGACACATTTCTGCATTTTACGAGCTTACCATCTTGATGGCTTTCTGATTCAATAGCAACTGGCTTAGTCTGCAAACTCTGGTCAACCTGGCTACCCAGGTTAGTTGAATCTATACGGGAAAGAGATGACGAGAAATAAATCAATAAAGATGGACAGATTCTCATCAAAAAGCATGCCATGAAACTATGATATGCACACGGTTACAAAATACAATCAACTTTGGGACCCACCATTTCCAGTTTCTGGATTACTAAGATCCCCCCTGTTTTGATCATAAGTCAAGCCATGTCCTACATTTTCCTGCAAAGTGTAGTGGTTTTTAACATCGAAATTGGTAAAAGCAGAAGAAAATTGCATTCTATGAATAAAATAACATAACATTTGATACTGTATGTACCCCAATCACCTTAGAACTAATAGGTTCTGACGCTTTAGCAGTATCTAACTCACTACCAGATGAACTACTTGAATCTGAATCTGTGGTGCCACAATTGCAACAGTCAGACAATAAAAAACATTCCGGCATGCAGAAAAATTCATCACACTTGTCTAATGTTGCCATCACCATAAGCCAAACAAGTAGAAAGTTGACAATAGCTACTCAATTTAAGAGAAACACTGAAAGAAACTATGTCCTTGTTCTCTACTTTAAAAAGCTACGCATAAGTAACTAACAACCATAACCTTGTTTTGTAGATAAGTATCTGTAACAAATCAAAGTAACATTGACATCGCAAGCATTTCCTTACATTCAATACGATAAAATTAACCAATGAACAAACAACTTATTGAGTATACACTTCTAGCAAAATAAATCACACGTGCCTAGATGTGAAGTCTAAAAGAAACTAATGTTTACGATAAAGACTAAACTAACTGCAACTGAGTTCAACCACAAACGATAGTGGACGTAATATGCAGACAGGAAAATAAAAATATTAAAAGTTCCTGCTGGTGATTGAGTGAGAGGAATATCATCAACAAGGCAAACAAAATTAACACAAAAATATCTGATGGATGAAACAGTCCAAAATTATTACATAAACAAATTATACCTAAAATCTTGATTGGGAGCTGGAAAAAAAAAAAGTAAAATAGTTCAAGGACTTAAAAATCCACAGAAATTTAGTTTGTATGACAGTAAGGGAAACCGCAACTAAAATCTAAAAGAAATAAAAATGGAGAGTTCTGGGTATACACATTGCAATTAGAAGACTACAAACATATCCTGCAATAGGAAACATATCAAAAGTATGCACTAACACGAACCACTGGATGACGAGCCAGATTCACTACTAGAGCTGCTTGAACTGCTGCATTTACTGTTTCTGTTGGCACCATCTTTCTCAATCTCTAGTGGAGGATAATTTGAATTAGGAGGATCATTCCCACCAACAATGTCCACATCCTCCTCAACCACATCCTCCTCAATCTCTAGTGGCATTTGCAGAAGAAAATGAAGGATTGTGAATAGAGTCAGTTAATGTTGATATTTATACCATAAGGATACAAAAACACTTGGAAAGCGAGAAGAAAAAAAAAATACACAATAGACCTTTAGAAGGTTGCATTGATGAATTGCTAAACCCTGATTCATTAAGAAGCTGCATGAAAATGAATCAAGTTAAAAAACGTCATTAAAATAAGATACAGAAAATAGATGATTTACATACAAACATGCATATAGTTCACTGCATTTAAACACACATATATAAGTGAGGGTGTGCTTACAAAGTAAGGCTTTGTTTACAAGTTGGATTTTGGAGGACTAAGTCTATATAGTGATATATAGTTAATATTTTAAAATAATTAAAAGAACATGATAAATGATCATATAAGACTTCAATCACACTTAAGATTATTTAAAAAAAAAACCTTTTATAGTATTCATAATTTAAAAAGGAAAAGTAGCTCTCAAACAAAGACCGAGGGTCTAAGACATTCCGTGCAATAAAAATTTTCTATGTCAAATTTCAACAATTCAACTGAATGTATCACAAGACAAATTAATATATCATAATTTTCTACAATTTCTCAAATTTATTCATCTAAAATACTTTGATGGAATATATGTTTTTGACATAAATGTAAGCGCCTGCACACACACACACACTGAGAGAGAGAGAGAGAGAGAGAGAGAGAGAGAGAGAGAAACCTTCATTTCACACTGTCCAACTTTTGGCTGAAATCGTTGCTTCTCGACCATAAAATCATCAAGAAGCTTCCGCAATTTGAATAAGGTATCATCACTTAGAACATCAATATCAATCTCAATTTCATCATCGTTAGTTTGCCCTGCATTGTGACTTTGCTCTTTCAAGAAATCCAAAATGTTTTCAGGCAACTCTCCAAGCATGTCCTCCAACTCTTGACTCAATTTCTGCTTCTCCATGTCACTCATAATTCTTTTGTCAGGTTCTGGCTTAGTGTTAGTGTTATTTGGTGTAATTTTCTTCTTTTTTGTGGGGGGAATTGGGTCAGGAATTTCAGTTTCTACACAAATAGGTTTTGAAGGCTCAGATGGGACACGATGTTCAATGTTCGGAATTTTCTTCTCAATGGACTTCCATTTTGTTTCAAAGGCTTTCATAAGTGTTGCTGCGATGCCATGTACATCATTGCCAGGTGGATTATATGTCATGGCATTTGAGAAAGTCAGCCTCACATCAGCAGCAAAAGCAATAGGACTAGAATATTTTCCAGACGTTAGTTTACTCTTAACAGTACCCAAATCCATTGGATGTTTGATGACAGTGAAATAATCCGGAATGTTCAATTTAACAATATCAACTGGTGCATTAAAAACCCAACCATATTGATGAGACATCAAACGGTTAAGTAAATTCTCGCACTGTTTCATCAATGTAGCATATGAAGTAGTCATTGGTGCAACAGGTTTAGGGTATTCAAATCGCCCAGACATACCTTTTTTGGTCTTGGGACCACTACGTCCTGGCAAGGGTCTTTTCTTACCATGTGGCACTGATGCTTGAAGTATACTGTGTTGGCTCTCCAGATGAGGCCTTTTCATTCCCACACTGCAGCTCCGTATGTCACTAGACGGAGATAATCCAACAATGTTTGAATTCATACTGTCAATTTTCTTCTGAAGTTTCCTAACTTGTTCAAGTTCCAAAGTTAAACTCGATTTCAAATCCTTTCTCTCCCTAGCCGACATTTTAGACAATAAGAAGACTTGAAATGGTACATCAAAACCACCATAACCATCATCACTTTTCAAACCAGCGCCTTTCTTGCTCGGGGCATAGGAATCTGCTGATGCCGCAGGCTCCATGTCAAGCCTTCCCGAGCTACCCAACCCATCTGATTCACCCATAGTCTCTACAACATGACGGAATTCAGGAACAAAGCCAGTAGTAGCATAACCTTTGGAATATTTTCGAGATTTCCCCATGATTTGTGAAAGAGAGTACTTTCTGGATTCCTTTTGTCCAGCAAAATCTACGGGAACAGTTGGTGCCATAAGATGAAATTCCAACAACTGCACATATCAACTACGGCAACAATCGTTGAATGATCCAAAATTCTTAGATGCAAGAATCAAGTCTTATCCTCCAAATTTTAACGCAAAAAATGATAAAACCCAGTGATGGGTGCAAATGTCTCATACCCAAATAGAGTAATTTCACTTAATTATCCACAAATTGCTCTCAAAATAAGAAAAACCTAAACTTCATTAGACAAGGTAATAACACCGAATTCTTCTCTATTCTTCCCAAGTGCAAGCAAAAACATAGATTGATCAGTAAAAACCCGCAAGCATTTCAAAACACATGTTTGTAATTGAATGCAAACAACAATGGATGATTCCTCAAAAATCCTTATTTTAATCACAAGAAATGCGAAAAACCCGAGTAAGCAAAGCAATAGGTTGGTACCCACAATCAATATTCGAAATCGAAAATTAAAAGAAAGGGTTTCCTGAATTAGCGAAAATGAGGATAAAAATGAGATTCATAAACCCTAGATCGAGAGAAAATTGAAAATGCGTGAAACCCTAAGTAGAAATCCAATTGAAAACCTGGATATATCTAGGAATAGAACGCAAACGCAATGTAGGTCACGAAACCCTAACAACAACACAGCATCACCATCACCATCACCATCTTTCTCTTCTGAGAGAGAGAGAGAGATCACTAAAAATACAAATATAAATAAGGGTTATTTATGACTTTATTCCCTAACATTGAGTTTTGATTTTGGCCCTTGGGAAAAAAAACTTAAGATTCTATCCCCAACTTTTCAGATTTATCTCATTTTCACCCTTATTCAGTCCAGTCACTTAAATTTGTGCCCAACTTGGACATAAAGCTGGCACATGTTACTTGCCACATGTATTAATATTGGTACGAAGTTTCCACCACCGTTAGCGATGACTAATCTCCGCCGGAAAACCTGTGAGGCGCACGAGGTGGGTTCTCCCCTTCCAACCGAATTTTCTTGGTATGCATAAGCTAGGAATCAAACTTCTAACTACATACTTAAGGGGATCAAGTCTCTTACCACTTGAACCAATTCATTGTTAGTTTTTTATTATTTTTACTACAAACTAAAAGGGCCTAAATAGAAACATTTTTAGTTTCATATTTGCTTAATTAGTCCATTGGTCTTTTAAAGATATTTTTGGTCTCGCATCGATCTCTTTTGGTCCTTTAACTATATGACCGTTAGTCACAATGATCCTTTCCTTTATTTTTTAACACCAAATATATTAGGTGGGCTAACATTGCATGCGGTTCAACATATATTTCAATAATTTTTTTAATTCAAGTCATTTGGTCATTTAGAGAAAAAATAGTCATTAAATTTTGAATGTCCACTATATCTAACAGTGCACCATTATCAACTAATTTTTCTTCTCTATTTCTTCATCTTCTTCCCTAATTCTTTTTCACCTTCATCATCATCTTCATAATATTTTCAAACAAAATTCAAATCTTCAAATAAAACCCAGAAAAACACTTTAACTCAAAAAACGTTCCTCTTTTTGCTAATTTTTATATGAACATCATGAATCCAACAACAACAACGTTCCTCTTTTTGCTAATTTTTTTCAACCCAGCAACATTCAATCTTCCTCATGAACAACATGAATCCCCAACCAAAGATCTGTCTCAACAGTAATCAAATTTAGACAAAAAAACTCTAAAGGGATATCAAAAAGCAAATCAGAGTTTGATTAAGGTTATGAAAAAATCAAAGAGGAAACCAAATCAAAGGTCAAATTCATTACCAAACAACAACAACTACTACAACAACAAATAAACACGGTGGGGATTCAAAAATCAAAGGGGAAAAGAGGAACTGAAATGATATCGAACCACCACCTTCTTCCTCAAATCTTCACCTTTTTCGCAGCAACCACCACCTTCTTCTTGATCCGACCTACCAAAGCTTCTTCGAAAACGTAACCATTGTTCCTTTGTGTCGCTTCTTAGGGACTTCAGTTTAGGGATTTGAGGATTTTAGATTCCAAATTAGGGATCTGGTTTTTTTTTTTGGGTTTGTTTGATGCAGTTTGTGATGAAGATGAAAAACAAGAGAGAAGAAGATGAAGAAGAAGAGAAATATTTACTTGATGATGGTTCACCATTATATTCAGTAGACATACAAATCATACTGTTACATTTTGAACAAAAAGATCAAACAATTCAAATTAAAACAAATTAACGAAAAAAAACTAATGTGACTAACATGTTGGAACAAAGTGAGTCTAACAAGTGGAAATGAATTTTGATGATAATAAAGTATTAAAATTACAATTGATGTTACTAATATTTGTTCTAGTGTGCAGAATTATACGTTAAAATTTCAGAATAACAATATGAACTAGGGGTGGACAAGATTTTCCGAACCGATCTGAATCCGACAAAACCAATAAAAAACTGAGCGTTGGGTTGTAGTGGGTCGGTTCACGGGTTAAACGGGCGAACAAAATTGAGTTTGAATGGATTGAGACGGACGAGCTCAGATTGAGTTTTCAAATCCAACGAAATCCAAATCCGACTGATCCCATACCCACTGTTTTTATTTTTATTTTTAATAATAATAATAATAATAATACCCATTATTATTATAATTATTATTTTTCTACTCCATGTATTTTTGTTTCATGAGTTGAGATTTTTGTATGTTAATGTTTGTGGCTTATTGGGCTTAATGTTTGGCTCAAAAAGTGAAGTTCAATTCACAAAGCATAGTTGAATGAACTATGAATGATCGCATAATATTTAGGTTATTCTAAGCCAATTAATTACATCGATGAATCATGAATGGTCTATGCATTTAGGTTTTTCTAAGCAACTTAGTCTTGTTTGTTCTAACAAGAATATATGCCTAATTAATTTGTTTATTTTATTATTAACTACAAAAAAAAATTCCACTTTTTTTTCTATTATAAAAATTCTGAAAATAATTGTTGGGCCAAAAATTCAGTGTTGGCCCATTGGTAGCTCAAACCGAATGAGCCAAACCATTTCACCTGCTTAAACCGCTTAACCGAAACCCGCTCAAACCGATACTTTAACTGGGTGAAATTGGGCCTTAGATTCTCACTCAAGGATTATAATGAATTTGATATTTAGAGTCTGAACCCACACATAATCGACCGATGTCCATCCATAATATAATGCATCAGAGAAGCCAATCTAGAAGCTCTGAGAAGCATCAGAAGATCATCAGAAGCTCATCAAGTTTCAAGCTTTGAGAAGCATAGCTATCAGACTCTGAAGACCTTCGAAAGTAGAAGACCTTCAAAAGCTAGCACATTTGAAGTTGTTGAAACAAAAGGAATGTACATCTTCCAAGAACTGGCAGATAAGATCAAATGATTGAAGAATAATCATAAAAGGACTTTGTTGTTCTCGTTAAAGGAATATTCTAGGATTACAACGTTAACCTTATCCATAAAGGGAGTGTTTGGAAGAGTTGTACTATTGTACTATTATTACTCAAAATGGTTAAGCAATATTCAAAACACGCTAGGTAGTGGAATTACCTCCCTTGGAAAGAAATCAAATTCCACCACACAAAAATAGTACAATCCAAGGCTGACACATTATCTTTCTGCAACAGTCATAATCAAATGTTTCTCTATAAATAGAAGACCACATTTGAAGAAATGACTACTGACCTACACACTCATACAAGACTATGAAGCTCTTACACTTAGAAAAATCTGTCAAACTCTTTTAGTTCTTTGTTCTTGAATCTTAGGATTAAAAGTTGAGTCTTGTAATCTGAGTTGTATTTTGTAAACACCTCTGATAGTATATCAAGTGTCTGATTATCATCTTTCATATACTTTGTATTTTGAGAAGTCTCTTGTTAGTGAACTTGAACATTGAGAAGTCTCTTGCAAGTGTGCTTGAGCAATTGTAATCCTTGATAGTGCAACGGGACTGGAGTACTCTCAATTTGTGAGGGGAACCAGTATAAATTGCTTGTGTGTTATTCTCTCTCTCTCTCACTATTTATCTTTGGATTGTGCTTTTGAGTTCTTATCCACCGCAAGTCTCTTTGTTTTCAGAAAAAGTTTTAATCTTTCAAAATACAATTCAAC
Source organism: Trifolium repens (assembly GCA_030408175.1). Taxonomy (NCBI): domain Eukaryota; kingdom Viridiplantae; phylum Streptophyta; class Magnoliopsida; order Fabales; family Fabaceae; genus Trifolium; species Trifolium repens. Next base: position 22,544,234 of record CP125840.1, read on the forward strand.
CTCCCTTTTTTGTGTTTTTTCACACATTCATAACGATCATATAGTTAAGTTAAGGGACTAAAACGATTTTTTTTTTCTTTATGGAACCAATGTAAAACAAAAAATATCTTTAAAAGATCAACGAACTAATTAAGCCTTTCATATTTTCATTGTTCTTCATAACAAGAATACTTGCTAAAGCGATTCAATTTGCAAAATCTTCTTCGGCTTCTCCCCAAAATCAATGACCTTCTGATCGTTGTACTACCAGAAATGGATCTTCACCGTCAATTTCACAAACCCAAACCATTGTTGAGCTTTATATGTTTTTGGAACTTCTTCCATTAGAGATGAAGATCGAATTGTATAAGCATCAAGAAATTGGCGGACTCATTGAAGTTGTAATGGATTTGGATTGAAAACCTCTTGCAAGATTTCCTTTCGGTGATTGAGTCATTTCTCAAAGTCTAATTAACCATAGTGATTTAAACCACCCAATTTTTAAGGTATTATAGCTCGTGGTTTTCCAAAATATGCGATGTCACAATTTTTAGTATTTGCTTTTAAGTAATTTACGTATACTCTTTATATTTTTTAATGCGTTTATGTATTCCTGTTAATAATATTATAGAAATCTCTACAAAAAAAATTAAATCTTTTTAACAATATAAATATGAATTTTTAAGTGCTAACAATATAAAAGTTAATATTTAATTCATCCTTGCTTTAAAAAATTTAATCTTGTCCATATTTAATTCACCTTTAAAAATATTTGCAAGAGATGATTCTATAATCTAATAAATATGAACGCGGATAAAAATTCAAAATTTTGAGTGATAAACATATGATGATTTAAAATAAGGGACCAAAAAATGTGGCTAAAAATATTTGGGAATCAAAACTTGCAGAACTTTTTAATACTGACTAAAAATAAAATTTGAGATATTTATAGTTACAAAAAAAAATATATGTATAGACTAGACGACGACGACAACAACAATATTGTACTGTTGAAATAGTGATGTAGTGAGGTGGCCAAATATAGTGCAAGCAATGCTAAAATTGGAACTTCATCTTCATTAGTATCTCCCTTTCTTATGTGTCTAGAAAAATTTCATATTACATTAAATAATTTATAATGTATCGGTACATAATGTCATAAAATTAATGGTAAATGAATATTTTTTTTAAAAGAAATCATGTTTCATATCATTATAAATTAAAAATATTATAATACTTAAATACTATTTATCAAAACTGTTAAAATTATAAAATTTGATATTTTTGTAATTTTTATTCCTCATAATAGTCAATATTGAATTTTTTTAACAAAAAAGTGAGAAAAAAAAATGAGTGTACCACTTATAAACATTGAAATTGTATTTTTTTTTCTTGTGATATTATCTCTAAAATATAATAATAGGCTAATAGTTTTTAAATTCATAAAATTACTAAATTATCAATTTAAAAACCTAATGGACCAGTACATTCGTATGATTAGATGGCAAGTGCCTGAACAAATTGACAAGATGTAAGAACAAAGTTCAAGTTGTTAGCCGTGTGCAATGAAAAATGCATGCACGGCTTGGGGAGGGATTTTTTATTGTTTTATTTGATTAAACCATGCATTTTCTACTCCATCCGACTAGTAAAGTCATAGCAAAATCTGTCGCTACTTGGACTAAAAAACAAGCAAGTGTAATTCCTCCTAAACAATAAAATATATTGACATGAGGAGGAACATATTTATTAGTTATATCATCGGCAATCGTCTGAATCTCAAGAAACCTTTTCCAAATTTTTCACGGATAATAGATATCTATGGATCTCTTTATTTTAATGTAAAATAATCAATTAGTTCAAAGGTAGAAGAAGCTCCCTTTACAAAATTAATAAAGAACAATATTTTGGGAAAAAAAATACACGGGGAAATAAGTTTCTATCTTTTATTTGAAAACTTTGATGATCTTCGCATGAATCAGTTAAACTGTGGAAGAATTCTTCATCAAACAAGCAATCTTATTCTTTGATAGCTCAACAACAATAAAATGCACCATATTCCAATAAATAGCATCTTTCAGCGATACAGCCTTTATTTCCGTATTCCAATCACTTATTCCAATATTTAAAGTATCTATCTCAGACTCCACTTGCTCCAATCTACATATAACTGCGATAACCCAAAATATTTATAAGCATAGTAATCTGGAATTCCAAATTATTAGGGTAACATAACATCTCCTTAGTCCTGTTGTTAACTACCTAATCATCAACTGTTAAGGGGAACCTAATATCTTGCAATTTACATTTCATGGCAAACTAGTTGTCAAATAGCCTTTTTCTTAACCTCAATATTAGCAGGATAATTTTCTAATAAATTTAAAAAAATTTAAAAGTTCAACAAAATCCAATTAACATATAAGGTGCAAGTAGGAAACCTTGATCAGTCAAAAACTTTCTAGCATAACCATAAGTGTTTAATTGAGATACGCTTCTTCATGAAGCAGTCCCAGGATTAATGATAGGATTGATTTGAAGTCCAAAAGGAGGCGTGCACGTGGGGAATGAAACTCATTCATCAGTGGAAGACAATCAATAGACAGTGGAATGAAATTGCATGCTAGATGAATTGAGAAAGCAGTTAATTAAAGCTCAAAACATCATGGCAGAGATTGTCACTCTTATTGCCTAGGTTATTTAGTTTTTTCCTTCCTCCAGTATTCATCGTTTTATTCTAGAAGCCTGAAAATCAGCATCAATCCAGGCTTATTTTTTCTTACAGTTAAGAGGAGCATTTATCCTAAACTTGCTATACGATTTTACCGGCTTTATCAATAAATTTACAAAAACATTTCGGGAATTATACTATTCCATTGAAAGGGATTGTGGGGCATTATCATGTCAAGAGGGCCCTATCCTAGGGGATGAAAATGAGTACTTATTGATGAAACTACCTACTATAGAACCATTACACAACATGAGCAGAATATATCACAGTCGAAAATCCAATGAAACTAGGGATGTCAACGAAGCAGGGAGTATTCTTTCCCCATTTCCATCCCCGCAGATCCCCACAGTTCTCATGGAGATCCATCATATTTTAAAAAAAGTATTAAATTTCTATTATTTTCAATCAAATTAGTTGTAAAAAAATTATGAAGTTCAATCATAAAACAAATACAAAAATTAAGACATTATTGCGAGTCTATTGACAAAAACAAATTTACACACATATTGTGTGAAAATATAATTATTTATATATATATATATATATATATATATATATATATATATATATATATATATATATATATATATATATATATATATATATATAACCTCATCCTCACGGGGATCCCCATTTACAGATCAAATTGAAACCCCATCTAAAACTGGTTAGCGCTAAAAGCAGGACATGGACATACATATGTGGGGATATGAGGCAAAAGAAGAGAATCAACTGTACTTTTAGCATTTTACAGCTTTTCAGGTGGGGCAAAGAGGGCTAAATCTCTTCAGGAGATTAGTTCTGAGATTACAGGTGAAACTCCCTTCAGAAGTTGTGAACATTTTGCAGTAAAAAATGATACAAAAAACATCCAATGAGCATCTAGACCAACTGTTTCGGCTCCTCCTTTCATTTATATGTACCAAAGAAAAACAAACGAAAAAGAAGAGCTAAAAACTTCGAGATAGGTTTGATTAAGAGAGTTTAAGTAATAATTCAGATGTGTACCTTGTACTGTGCATAGTCTGAAAGGACGAAAATACAGCAAGTAGAAGAATTTGTTGTTTGTAAGGTCCACTTCAATCATGTTTGAACTTTGTACAAGCCGTCAGCTCAACATTTTGTTAATGAAGACAAGGAAAAGTATCAGCATATAGATAGTTCCAGCATAAACTTTGGACCCGTCGTGTATTCAAGAATTTGCTGCCACCTGTAAGTTCAACCAGTAGATAGCTGCTGATAAAGCCTGTTATCCATTTTGGATCTACATTACAACAAGATTTCACTCGAAAACAAAAATAAATAACACAACTAAACTAAGCAGATTAAGCAAACATGCCAATGAGGACTTCCACTAGCCAGTTTAGATACACTTCTTCACAATCACTTATAGAAAACGAAGAGCTAAAAGAATCATGCAATAACTACAAGTTTCGTTAATTATAAAAGTTAGCTATTGCATATTAATTTTTTCAAAAGCTGTTCCTTATTAACTACTTCATTAGGTAGCCCAGCGGAGAATTGTCTTCACTTATAAACACATATTCAAATCATCTCGCAACCGATGTAGCACTTCTTAACAATTACAATAGTAATAATTAATAAAAGAGAATATGCAATTTACAAGGGAGTAATTAAGCTAACACAATTTCCTAAGATACATTGAACTTTATCTTCTTGATGTACAGTGAATCTTTTTCTTTTTTTTTGACAATGATGTACAGTGACTCTTAGCTTCATGGAAAGTGTAGAACTAATATATTTTAATTTCCAACAAATACTTGCAAGTTATATAAAGACTTATTGGCAAGAATTTTAAACTTATTTTAATTGTGAAGCTCCCATAAGCTACAAGCTAAACCCTACTATACATTTGGTATTTGGATCTTTTGATTCATATCTATAGACAAGTATTTCAATGCAGTCACCAGAATATGTAAACATAATGAACATGTATCCCCAACTCTATCTCCACAAATCGTTATAAGTTTTACGAATAAACAACGTCTTGTAATTTTTATTTTCTTCAAGCAAGTTATTTTAGTTGGATAGCATTTTAACTCACTGTACTCTACAATAGTATGTTAGTACTGATGGCTTGCAACATTCAAAACTCAAAAGCTATGCAACCATCAAACCTTAGTTGGAATTAAGATAAAGGGTTTACCAATTTCCGTCAGATATTGAACTATTTCCCTGCGTTATTTCTTCCTTTGCAAATTCTTCAAGTATAGCACGCTGCCGTTCATTGATTGCACTAAAACATGAAAAGTGGACCAAAAGTAAATTGGTGCAAATTATAATTAGCAGTAATCAGGATCATATTCGTGCATGAAGAAAAATGGAAAAATGGTTCTAACTTAATACAAATATCAATTTATTATGGCACAAAAACATCAATTGGATGCATTTCTATTTATATTTTTGAGATCCGAACAACATTATTAGTGTGTTGAGAAATCCATCATTTTTATTGGGATATGAAAACTGGGATAGCGGAGCGGAGACTGGGATGGCCGGGAATGCCGCTAATTTTTATTATTTTTAATTACATAAATAATACTATAAAGTATAAACATATAATTAAAGAAAAATTAAACAAACATCTCAAAATCCATAAAACATTCATAAATCAAACATTCAAAACACAAATCTCAAGTCTTGATCAAACATTACATCCAAATGACCAATAAAAGTCAAGCAAAATAGCAAATAAAGAAGCATGAAAATATTCAAGTCTCCAACACTTAGATTAATAAAGTAACTTCATAAAGAGAGAATTGGAGAAACAGAATAAACAGATTCTAGACAAAAAAAATATATTCTAGTAAAAAAAATAAAAAACAGAACAGTAACAAAGCTGCACAACAAAAAAAAACAGAGCAAGAAGAAAAGAAAGAAGCAGAAGAAGAAATAGAAAGAAAGAACAGAAAAGAAACAGAGCAAGAAAGAAAGAAAGAAAGATCCTGGAGAAGAAAGTCAAGAAACAGAGCTTGGAGAAGAAACAGAACGGTGTGGTAGGAGCTTCAATCAAAATGGTGCGTCAGAAACGGCGCCGGAAGCAACTTTTTCACTCTTGTTCGGATGAAAATACGATAGTGGTGAAGCAAATCTAGGGTTACCAAAAGAAAATTGGTACAAACAAACCGATTTTACCCTTACCAAATTGATTAAATTTTCGAAATTGCCCTTAAAATGAAATAGCGGGTTTGACCCGGGAAACCCGTCTGGGAACCGCTCCGCTCTGCTCCGACCCGAGACGCCGGGATCCCGCTGGGAACCTTATGTGCGCCGCTCCGACCCTATCCGGAGCGGTCGACCTCCGCTCCGCTCCAAGATGCCGGGATTGCGCGGGATTAACTACTAGTCTTCGCCTTACAAGATGGTTTTGTAAGGGTTGTGTTACTCCCAACCCAAATTCTACGATGCTATAGGAGCTTATCCCATTTGTTTGGTCACATGCTATTTGGTCAATCAAGTCACGCTCCAGATGTTTAGTCCTGGGCGTGAGGGGAAGTCCTACATTGGATAAGATACCATAAACATGTGTTTATAAGTAGTTCTGCTTCATGAAGAATAGGGAAGTGCACTTATTTGCTTCTTTACCATGATAAATAACAAATTCCTCAAAAGATATTAGGTTATAAGAAGTATACCAAAACAATGTTTTTTGAAGTCATAGAATTAATCATCAAGGTATAGATTACTGAAATGAAATACTTAAGAATAACAAAATTGATGTTGGTATGTAGGTTGGATGTTATTATTAACAAAAGATAAAATACAAATATTATTTTTTATAATAAAATCATACCTTTAACTAATTCATCGGAAAACAAATCATGATATACAATTAAAATACTAATTCAAAGAGATAATGTAAAATACTCTACCAAATTTACAACAAAATTTATGATGTAACAAGATATGTATTTAGATTTCTAACAAAGTTAACAAAAGAATAACTTACATGGGAAAGTTTACACGGAAGCGCACATACTGATCCCCATTGAGTACAAAATACCCATGTTTTGGTAGTCCTGCATCAACAACCAAAGTAAGTATACTTATCCAGTATGATGAGACAAAACGACAATAAACTTGTGTAAAACTGTCATGATAAAGCATTCTTCATTTAACCTTTGCCTCTAAATACTAGCAGCTGTCCTGGTTGAACACCCTTAGGTATCTGAGGAATCATAATTGCACAAAGTTAGATAAAATATGTCAACACAAGCAATCTTGCCACAAATAAAATAATTCTATGGCGACCATAGGAAATAGCTACTTATAAGACTGAAAAAACATGAGAGAATATATGAAATAGAAATTTTTGTAATACTTAAGTGATTTGCAGTCGACAGATCTTCTGTTTATACACTCTGAGCAATAATCTAATTTACATTTACAAGGAAATTCATGATATTGCTACTTCGTGCGTGCATATGAGACTACCTAGTACCTAAACAGATGACTAACTATATACATGAATATATGTGCTACAACTCAAAACGTTATTAATTCCAATTCAATCATTTGTGAATATATGTATTACAGCTCCAAAACTAACATTATCGAGCTACAACTTTCACTACATATGCGACGTGTTTGATGGAAACAACAGCATCAATTATTTCCCTTAGTCAAAGCTTTAATGGATTTGAGGTTAACATTCATACAAAACAAGTTGAATGCATTATGACATTAGTGTCATCTTGAGAGAAAGTACTAATATTCCTTGAAAATAGCTCAGGCCAATATACAGAATACAACCTAAATTATATGCTTCCAGGTTAACATTCATACAGAACAAGTTGGATGCATATTACATTAGTGCCATCTTGAGAGAAAGTACTGATATTCCTTGAAAATAGCTCAAACCAATATAGAGAATACGATACAAATTATATGCTTTCAGCATTTAGTTTAGTCAATCACTAAAACTAAGAATCTAATTGTGTACAAGTCACACGCATCAGAAAAACTTCGATTTAAGTGAAAGCAAATGAGTATGCTAATCAAGTGTGTGATTCAAATTTCAATTTAATAGTTCATAACCTTGAAATGGATAACTTCCACTCATACAAACATTTCTGCACAATTATAAATACGGAAAGAGGAGGAAAAAACTGACAGTGTAAATCTTGTCTTACCTTTACTTGCATCTTCCCTGATAAGGTAGGCACTTCAACTTCACCACCAAGAATCGCCTGTAAAAATTAAACCTCGGCGCTATTAATAAAACCAATATAGAATTAGATGCAATATCAAGGGGATACAAGTGATAGAACAGCTTCAGAATATAGAAGAAATCCGTGTGTTGATAAAAAGGTACTTACACTCCAGGTATTCAAGAGACCTGGTGCTCTTCTACTCTAAGTCCCCCTAGAAAATCAAAGAAACTCACTCTATCGTTCCATCTACTATATATAGTGCCTTATCTCCCAGGTCTAACTGACTTACTAATTAAATTATTAAGCGGTAACAATCAACAAGCAATATCACGAGAAAGGGAATCTAACATAAGAGTAACTAAAATTGCCTCCCTTGCATGTCATTCACACAAATTTGTTCCCTCAGCCTAGCAGTTAAATTGTTGACTGCACTAGGCAGCAAAAAGTTGTTTTCTTGGTGATCTCCCATTGTAGGCAAAACATTTAGGATGCTTAGATCTTTCCTATCTTTAATCAGATGATAGATGGAAAGTGCTAAGAGTTGTTTGGGAGAAGAGACAGGTGAGTATGAGAAACCACTAATGTATACTTAGCTCTCACCTGTGTAAAGCTAATATTAGATTCCACATAGATATCTGCACCATCCCTCGCAAAGACTGGATCCTCAACCACCTATTTCAACGGGGAAAAAATGATGCTCTAGTAAGAGTAAGTATAACACATAATAACCAGGTCAACAAACATATTATACAAATAGAGATATTTACAACAGAAATATTCCACGAGATATACTATGTATTAAAAGTGATGTCTCCATGCACATGAACAACATGGAGAAGGAAACGTTAATTTGAGAAAACTGAACACCTTACATGCTAAACTGTAAGAATGTGTTGAACAGCAATAATTGCATGATCAAGAAATCAAGGAAAATGAAACACTTCTATGATGTTGCAATTACTTGCCTCGAACTAAGCTATAGTAAATTATCTATGGATCCAGGGAAAGGTTGGACAATTTTGTCTTGAATAGACTAGAGGGAAAAATAAAACCTGAACACCTCATTAAGCTTATTTACATATTGACGATATAAATTGAGGGAAGGGTCGGGAAAAAAGACTCCCATGAAGGTGAGAACGAATTTTATACAACTGCCACCATACCACACACTTACAAATAATTCCTCAAAATGTTAAATGTACTTCCTAAAACACTTTTTCTGAAGAATACCTAGGAATAAGATTCATATCATTTTTCTACCTACGAAAGTTATTACTATGAATGAATTAACACCCTTGAAACAAATGCCCCCTGGATAATAAATTATGAATGCTTAAATATGATAAATGTTTAAAACGTAGAAAATACTATATGAAGTAAATACAAAAGGGTTAATGAGAAAGGGTAATATTTTTTCCTCAATGAATCTAAAAAGCAAAGTTTTTCTTATATATATAGGACCGGAGGGAGTAACTTGTAAGGATTAATATTTTCTAAGAAGTTTAATGAATTGACCCAAGCTTGACAAAATAATCGTGTGCACCAAATGAGTCTAATGTGTATATTTCCCTTTAATAATACAAAGATTGGTGGAAACTAGTAAAAATTCAAAAGCCATCAGGTATGCACAAGTATGTGAACTACAGCAAATAAAACGGAAAAACTTTGCCTTTATTTTAATGTATAAACTTCCATGTCGACCACCACTTCCAGCAGCATTCCCACCTTCTGGCACATGGATTGTATCTCCTGAATCCACGCCTACCAGTTCATTGAAAACTATGATAAGATTTAACAGAAAAACTCCACCTTTTTTCTACGAAAGCATAAAAAATATATGACAGATAGTCAACCAAATATAGACAGAATAGTTCAGCAGCATAAATAAAACTTTCCATTTCTAAAATATTCTATTTTAATAATTTATAACAATTACACCTTAATAATAGGGACCAGAGGGCATCCCATTTCAACATAAAATTGAGTAAGAAGGATAAAAAATAGGTTGAGTTGTTGATATTCTGATGGTAAAGAGTTTCCAATATTAATAAGTAGCTGCCACAACAATAATCAAATACTTATTCCACTCTGATCAACTATATTAATGAGCTGCCAAGTTACAATTACATGTAATTTCATGCTTGCATTATAAACCAACCTGCTGGTATCGTAACTTTAACTTCTTTAATCCCTTCAATAACCCCGGATCCTCCACATGACAAACAAAACTCCTGCACAAAATTGATACACAATAAATATTTATACAGAGCACCAAGCCACCAACTTCAAGAGTACTTGATGTGAAATTTATGGAGGACCTTAATGATGCGGCCAGATCCTTTACAAGTAATGCATGTTGATGTAAATGGAGGGATGGTAACCTGGAAGAATATCATGATAACAAGGGTAAAAGAAAGTATTAATACTCAAAACCTCCAATACACGAAAAAGAAACCATTGCATGCATGAATCGAAACCTATATATATATATATATATATATATATATATATATATATATATATAATATGTTTCAATGCACTTACTCGACCTAATCCCCTGCATGTTGGACAAACTGTTGGGGTAGCATTTTGTGGATATCCTTGTCCATCTGGTTTTATACAGAGAAAATTATTAGCACAAAAAGGATGATCATTATGCCAAGGAAAACAACAAAGGTTTTGGCTCACTTCACCTACAAACAGATGTCACAATTGACAACACTGATGGACAAGGATACTTTTAATTATTTCCCCAAAACAGTTCCACAGCTTATAGAAATTCTTGTCACATCCACAGTTTAGATGCAATAAATATGAATATTAGTAAACCTCGTCCCAAGAATTCGATTCATTATTAATATTTGTGCATCATTGACTAAACTCTCCAATTAGGAAAGGGTGAGGGGGACGGAAGAAAAGCTCCCCTATATCATAATGCAGCCACAGCTCAGGCCTAGGTTCTACCATTTACAAATAGTTTCATAAGATTACTGATGGTTACTAATCAGCTGGTGCTTTTCTATTTTGATAACAGAAAGGTAACTGTAAAACATTAACAAAATAAAACATAGGTTTTATTTAACCCCCACCCCACAGCCAAGCGAAAAATGGTTCTGGCCTAAAGCTCTTGTTACCATTAAATATACACAGATTTTTTGTCAACTTCTTAAGCAACCAAAATATGCAGAGACTATTTTACCATTTCCTAACACAATAATAAAACATGTACATCCAATATATATAAATTTCTCCCCAAAACTTTCACAATTCCAAAAAACAAATATTAGCTTTACTCACAGCAATTATCACAGGGAACTGACGCATCAAATGACACATGTTTGGTGCATCCTCTAGCGGCTTCTGAGAAAGTAAGTGATAATTCCACCTATTGGCAAAGTAGTACAAATGGTTATGCTTGAAAAAGTAGGAACCGGATTCAAACAACTACAGAGAAACAAGGGTTAAGTTAACCTCTATATTTGACTTGAACTGAGTTGTTGCTTCTTCAAATATCTGTCACAACAAAAAAGATTATGAGATTTCTTAGAAGAATACTTAAATGAAAAGAATAAAATGAGAATTTTTTTTACCTCAGAGAATACTTTATGAAATGAATCAGAAAAATGAGTACGATATGCATTTTTAAATCTTTCTGCATCATCATAATTGTTACTATATTCCATGTTCTCTGAACCATGAGCACGTATCTTCAATTGAAAAAGTAGTTCATGAAAGACAGTGATAGAAAAATGTTGGTTAATTTTACATTTGAAATAGGAATGAAGGAAGGCAACGAATTACAGAAATTTTGAATGGTCTTGATCTACCTGGTTATACTCTGCCCTCTTTTTAGGGTCTCTCAATGTCTGAAATTACATAAGAAAAAAAAAGATAAGGGAAAACACATAACAAAACGGCAAGTGAAAATCTCAGTCTGTTAGTTAATTTAGACAATAACCAAGGGAGGGGTATAGATGAATGAAAATGTGAGGAAAGACCTCATAAGCTTCTCTTATATCTTGAAATTTCCGCTTTGCCGATGGATTATTCTTATTCGCATCTGGATGGTACTTTTTAGCAAGCTGCACAAGGTAGAAAAGTGTGATAATATAGTATACACTATACACTAAAGGAATGCCTTCAATTTTCATATATTAATGTCAAAGGAGTGTGATGACAAAAAAATTTAAGAATGCAAAACAAAATGCTTTAGAGTCTTGGACAACTGTTTTTAGTATGATCTAAGCTTCGAGAAAAGTTTTCCAGATTAAAATAAAATTGCAGAAAAGAAAAAAAATAAATACTTCTACAAGCCATATAGTACTCCTACTCAGTGTTGTTAAAATCGCGAGTTGACTCGCTGAATCGGCCGAGTTTACGACTTACCCATCCCTAAGCGAGCGGAATCGTGCTCAGAATCGCCGGAGAAGAGGATCGGTGCCGGATCGGCGATCTGAATCGCATAATCGTAGGAACGGTGTGCGTTCCGATTCTGACCAGTGTGCGCGAGGAGGAAGAAAGAAACGTGTCGTTTTGGTTTTTTATCAAACGCACCGTTTTGTTATTATAACAAAACAAAAACGCACCGTTTCATTTATTTGACTATTCGTTATTTTATTTTATTTTTTGAACTAATCCTTATTATACCAAAACGGCACCGTATAATTAAAAGGTTTTCATTTATCCTTATCCCTTTCTTTTCTTTCCACCGTTTCCTTTCTTTTTTCTTTTTCTTATTTTTTTAATCAAAACTTTCCAAACACACAAACACCATACCCACCCATATATTCAGCAAAGCAGTTGAAAAATTACCACTTCAACACACAAACCCCATACTCCATGGACGTGAAGCAACTTCCCTCACTCATTCTCACATGTGCACTAAGTTTTTCCCTCCAAATGAACAAAATTTTCCCTCCACACTTCTACTATAAAACCAACTTCTCTCCCTCTCTTTCACTTGCACTAACATATCAGTTACCATTTGAGTTTGAGTTTTGAATATAAATTTTTATGTTGAGTTATTTGTCATTATTTGGAATTTGGTTATGATTTTAGAGGTTACGATCCTACGATTTTGTATTACGATCCTTCTCCGATCTATGGTCCTTTATTTTGGTAGAATCTTACGTTTCGTGTTACGATTATCCGATTTACGAACTATTACCCCCCTCCCGATCCTAATCCGATTTACGTGTTTCACAACATTGCTCCTACTAACATTATTGTGGGAAATTATTAAGTCACTGCATACTAGGATTTACTTATTTTGATTAAGTTGATTTTTGGATAAAAGATTTTCATTGACATGAAGAGAATCGGAATATATATATATATATATATATATATATATATAATTACTATAAATTTGGAACTCAAATGATATCCTAAAATAAAGGATTAAAGGGGGAAAACAAAGAAAAGGCAAAACATGAGTGCAGCTAAGCTGCTCAATCCCTCAGTATATGATGGGAAAACACCAAAAGAATAACGAGCTTTAGTAGATGAAACACAAGAATGACCAATAGAAGATCAGCTTCTGTGATTTTACTAATGCACAACTTGAAGTTATGTGGCAGAAAAAATCTCCTCTCACACTATTGTTTACACTCCACGTTCACAGCATTCTTAAAGTATTCCTTGTTGTATTACTCTGCATGCATGACACTTCAAACTCTAAAATTTAAAGCAATGTGTTGACCACCAACGAAGAAGCTAGATAAATACTAATTATGCATAAAAATGTAAGTCACGAGAACTAGGGTAAGCTTGGTGAAGGCAAAAGCAGTAAGATTACAATTGGAACTTGCAGCAATTTGATGTAAAAATGTCTTCATGGAGAACTTGAAGAAGAGATCTACAAGGATGTACCCTCTAGATACCATGAAGATATTACTGCCAACATTGTGAGCAAGTTAAAAAAGGCTTTACATGGGCTAAAGCAATAACTAAGAGCTTGGTTTGGAAGATTCACTAAAGTTATGGTTGGTTTGAGCTTCAAACAAAGTCAAGGAGACCATACGAGCTTGGTTTGGAAGATTCACTAAAGTTATGGTTGGTTTGAGCTTCAAACAAAGTCAAGGAGACCATACTCTATTTGTCAAACACTCTGAGTCAGGGGGAGTCACAATGTTATTGGTGTATGCGGATGACATTATAGTAACAGGTGATGATGAAGAACAACAAATGTTAGGTCAGGACTTAGCCAAAGAATTTGAGATTAAGACTTTGGGAAAATTGAAGTATTTTCTGAGAATAGAAATGGCTCACTCTAAGAAAGGGATTTTCATATCCCAACAGAAATACATTATTGATCTTCTGCAAGAGACTGACAAGACAGCATGCAAGCCTACATGTACACCAATTGATCTAAATCTAAAGTTGGGGAATACAGAAGATATTGTTGTTAATATGGAAATGTATCAAAGGTTGGTCGACAAACTTATATAATTATCAAATACTAGATCTGATGTTGCTTTTGTTGTAAGCTTAGTCAGTCAATTCATGCACCAAAGGACGGAGATTCATTTACAAGTTGCACTCCGAATTGTTCAATATTTGAAAGGAACCCTAGGTAGAAGAATTTTGGTTCGAACGGAATGGAAGTGGGGGAATTGAAACATATACTGATGCTAACTTTGCGAGATTAATTGTGGATAGGAGATCAACTACAGGATATTGCACTTTTTTAGGTGGGAATCTGCGACTTGGAAAAGTAAAAAATTGTGACTGTGGTATCCAAATCTAGTGTTGAAGCAGAGTTCAGGGAAATGGCACCAGTGATATGTGAATGACTATGGCTGAAAAACATTCTGGAAGACTTGAGGATAAAGAGTGATAAACCAATAAAATTTATTGTGATAATAAATCTGCTATTAGCATAGTCCAAATCCAGTGCAGCATGATAGGGCCAAACATATTGAAGTTGATAAAAACACTTCATTAAAGAAAATTAGATAGTGGTCTAATTTGCAGATCTTCTAAAAAAGGGGCTGAACAACAATAACTTCGAAAGAACTGTTTCCAAGCTGAGAATGATAGAGGAAGAAAGGCACACACAACCTCATAGACATGAGTCATATATATTTGTCATTAATTTATTCTAGTAGTACAAACTACAGTATATATATTATCTTTTTTATGTGAGAGTTAAAGGAGTAAAATCTTGCCATTAAATCAAATCCTGAACGGTCTAGATTAAAATATAAAGGTACATTACTTTTCAAGTGGCAATATAAAAACAGTGTGTGTTATACATAGTGCTCAATCAAACAAAACAACTACGATTTCCTTAGTATTACGGTTACACTTGGTAGTATGACTGTAACAACACTTGTACTGAGAGACAACTGTGAGTACAATCAATCATCTAATTTTCATTGCTATAACTCCTACCAATAAAATGGAAATGAAATTTCCAATGAACTCCAACACTAATCTACTCTAAGTTACAAGCATAATTTTGATCAATCAATCCTACAAATCAAGAGGTTCACAACAATCACTCACCAAATGAAATGCCTTCTTTATCTCATCCCGACTAGCATTTTCAGAAACACCGAGTATCTGATAATAGTTTCGTTCAGCGCAAGAAGAATATGCTGCAGGAACAACACAATCATTACGAACAAACAACAACAACAAAAATCTTGATAGTATATTTAAACAACATATAATGTTTCACTCAAAAATACCTGAAGCGTAAACATAACGATGTCTGAATGGAATTCTCGGAATTAGAAATTCCTCCCTTTTCGTATCAAAATTGCAACCAAACAAACCTAATACACACAGAAAATTTATTTTAAGTAAAAAACCAAAGCAAAAAAAAATCACCAAAAAAAAAACCAAAAACTTAACGTACTTCGTGAAAGCAATAACGATTGATGAGAGGAGAAGAATTTTCGGAACGAATCTCGTTCTGATGCAACGGAGGAAAGAAAATGGCGCCGGTACTGCATTGAAAAAATTGATGAAATGAGAAAGAGGAACTATTAGAATTGGTTTTGAAAGGTTTTAGGTTTTATGTTGAATCACTCACCGGCGTGAACCACGTGAACCTTCTCATTCGGGGAAAGTGATAATAATGAATGATATAGCTGCAAAATTGAGATGAAGTTTGTGTATATCTCCGTTTGGTTTGTAGTTTCCGGTGGCGCTGCGGATTGATCTTCGGTTTCGGGGTTTTAGAACGCTGGGTTTGGGTTTTGGAAGCAAACGACGTGTGCTAAGGCTTAAGGATGTCGTTTAGATGTGTCTCCAGTCTCCACTGTACTTCGCGGGATTTTGTATCATATGAACCCTTTGATTTAATTCTGCCACGTGTCACTTACATGTACAATCAACTTGAATAAATATTTTCTTTTACTAACAATAATAATAACTAGTGTGCAAACAAACACGGAAAATAAAAATAAATAAATATTTAATACAAAAAATGTAAGGTCAATTTGTATAAGTAACATTTATATTTTTTAACATATAAGTTAGCATTAATTTTATAAATTCAAAATAAACACAAAAGTTAGTGATAATATTAAAAAAAAATAAGATTGGACCAGTCAACCGATTGAATGAATAATCGGTCAAGATAATTTTAAAAAGATTAGAAAGATAGGTCATAATTTTTATAAATTTAAATAAAATTTAATATGACAAAAACGTAGAAAAGTTGCATAATTTTATAAATTTCAATGCTTAATCTACAGACAATATAAGAAAATACCATATAAATTACTAAAACATATTTCTTATTAATATATAAATAAAAATATAGGTTCGTCTAAATTATAATAAATACCCACATATAAATTAGAATAAAATAAACGTCCATATTAATATATAAGTATAAATATATGATTAAAAAGTAAAATAATAAAAAGGCTCCTCTGTTATATGAGAATAAATGAAAATCCTCATATGAATTACGAAAACATAAAATCATCCAAATTAATACTTGAGTATAAATATAGACTCACATACATATAAATTACATGCCACATATTAATTGGTGAGTATAAATGTAGGCCTCGTATTTAAAAAAAAAAAAAAAAGGGCTTCCTGTATTAACATATAATTAAAAATACAGGTTGTGTACCAATTCCAAAGACAATGCCCATATTAAAATGAGTATAAATATAAACCCCGTATAATTTTTTTTTTAAAAAAGTCCCTCAAATTAATATATGAATATAAATATAGGCGGGGCGTATATATTAATTAATATAAAGATATGTCTCCTATTAAACAAAAAAGAAGAAGATAAGTCTCATATAAATTACAAAGCAACAAAAAAGACTCCACCCTTTATTATTATTATTATTATTATTATTATTATTATTATTATATATGAATATTATTATTATATATGAATATAAATATAGTTATGTGTCTCATAAATGTAATTCAAATGGTAGCTATGTGAACATTATTGGAGTGATCGAAGTTCAAACCCCGAATTATATATTTCTCCACATTTAAATGTATGAGTCAGACCATTATATATATATATATATCGCCCTATAAAAATTGTAAAATAAATAGGCCCCATATTAGTTTATAGGTGTTTTTTTATTTTTTCCTGATATGTGTGTCCAAGCTACATAAAAAAAGTGCGTCCAACACCAAAAAACCCAAAGATTATGGATGAAGGAATACTCATTTAAATATATATAAATTTTTATGAAAGTACTCTTTTTTTTTAAGGCCGGAGAATTACCATGATATTGGTACAAAATTTATATCATCGTTAACTAATCTCCGTTGGGGAACCTGTGAGATACACAAAGTGGCTCATGCGTATAGAAGTACTCTTTTAAATATATTATTTGTATGTGATAATTATTGTATCTTTCACATATATTACACATATTTTCCTCACCAAAAAAGAATATTACACATATTTTATTTTTTTATAACATATAAATATGCTTAACCATATCTAATTTTTCTATGTATATTATCTGTATCACAAATTTTATAAATTTTTGAAAATATCAATTAAATGATAAAAATATTATCATTGGAAGCTTTCAATTTTTTAATTAGGGTTAATAGATTTTTACCCCCTGCAAAATAGGTGAATTTTGCGTTACCCCCTTGGAATTTTTTTCTTTGAGATTACCCCCTTGCAAAATTTATTTTTTTGATTTACCCCCCTTTTGCTGACGTGGCAGGAAAAAAAACATAATAACCGATTTAAAAACAACACTTTTTAAATCGGTTGAACAAAATAACCGATTTAAAAAGTGTATCCAAGGGGGTATATCAAAAAAATAAATTTTGCAAGGGGGTAATCTCAAAGAAAAAAATTTCAGGGGGTAACGCAAAATTCACCTACTTTGCAGGGGGTAAAGACCTATAACTAGTTTTTGAGGCTCGTGCATTCGCACGGGTCTATTGATTTTTATTTATAAATAAATTATTGTTAAATTATAAATGACGTCATTCAGTTATTTTTTGTAAAATATATTAAATTAAGTTGTTTTTTTAAGTAATTGTCCCGTGTATGATTTTTGTGTAATAAATTATAATTAATAATAAAAAATATTTACTACTCAATTTCTTTTTTTTATTTAAACCAATTTTTCTGTGTATGACTAATTTTTTTATTAAAGCAATTGTCCCGTGTATGCTTAATTTTTTTTATTAAAGCAATTGTCCCGTGTATGATTAGATTTTTTTATTAAAGCAATTGTCTTGTGTATGATTAATTTTTTTTAGGCTAAACTGTTCATTTGGTCCCTTACGTTTATTTTAGGTTTGAATCAGGTCCCTCACGTTTTAAAAGTTCTATTTTGGTCCCTCACGTTATAACCGTTTGAGTTAGTTAGTCCCCTCCGTCAATTTTCTCACTGACGCCGTTTGAACAGTACACGTGGCAGACAGACTTGTACAGCTGGATGTTAATATATGCTGACTGAACTCTTATTTTTTTAAAATTAAAATTAATAGATGAAACATATAATAGATTGGCCCCAATTCAAAAAATTAGGGTTTTCTACTTCTTCTTCCCAAAACGAACTGCAAATCCAACATCAATGGCAGGCAACAACTCATCAAACAGTGTTGGAACAAGATCCAGCAGTCGTCGTTTTCATAACTCTTCAAATTCACAGTAGTTCTGTGTTGTTGGTGGATCGATTTTATCAACACCCACCTGTAAATGTGGAAAATTCTGTGTTCTTCGAACTGCTAAGACTGTTGCAAACTATGGGCGAAAATTTTGGGGCTGCAGAAACTATAAGGTATGTAGTTGCTATTGAATTTAAATTTTGTGGTTAAAATGTGTTGGGGATGAAAATATGTCAAATTTTGTGATACATAATTTGTTTGTTATTTTTTTTATTTAAATTCTTATAACTCTGCAAAGGATTCCATAAAATCAGGGACCTCGTGATGTTGGGTGCAACTACTTTGATTGGTTTGACAATGAAGAAGTTAATGGGAAAGAAGCATGTGATGAAGATTTTGATTCTAAGATTGAAGAAATTGAAATGTTGCTTGATGAAAAGAAATTGAAGATTAAAGAATATGAAGTCAAAGTACAAGACAAGGACATGAAACTTGCAAAGCAAAAGAAGAAGATTAAGAAGATGAAGGAAGAAATATTGTCTGCAAGAAAAATGTTAAAACTTGTTTGTGTTGGATGTTTTGTATGTTTATGTTTGATTGTTGTCTTAGTTGCAATGATTTGGGCAATATTAGTAGTATGAATGTAATGTGATTTAATGTAGTTAAGTTAATGAGATGTTGTCTTTTTATGTACTGTGGTGAATGTAATGAAATTGTCCTCTTAATGTATTGTGGTGAAAGCAAAAGAACAAGTTAATGAAATGTACTTTGGCCAATATTTAGTAATGGAATTGTTCTTTGTCAATTAGTCTCATAAGACTCAAAGGATTTAAGAAGTCATTCATTCATCTTAAAATAGAACAAGGGAAACCTTTAATAATAGCATTAAGACTCAGAGGATTTTAAATAAGTCATTCATATTATATCATAAGGTCATTACATAACAGTACCAAAAGACCATTATAGGTCATTACATATCATGATCCAAAAGACCATTATAGGTCATGACAGTACCTAAGTTAATCTTATCAAAATACAAGTTTCCAAAATGTAACCCATTATAGGTCATTACATAATCTTGGCATGACAGTAACTAAGCTTGCAATATCAGTACCAAATCTAAGCTTGCAAAATAAATTCATTACATAAGTTTTCAAAATAAAGCTCTATACATAAGCTTCAAAATAAAGTCATAACATAGTAACATAGTCTTAACCAAACTGCTATGGTTTAAAAGGTGGCTTTTGTGAACTTCTTGGTGGCTTGAATGGTGCCTTTGGTGGTACCTTTGTTGGTGCCTTCCCTGGTCCCTTTGTTGGTAGTTCAGTTTTGTTTCTCTTGATAATGATAGGAGACTTTCTTGTGGCAGGGGCTGGTTGTGTTGTTGCTTCAACTCTTTTCCTCTTGACTGGTGACTTTCTTGTGGGTACTGCAGGCTGAGTAGCAATCTGTTCCTCTCTATTTCTTGGTGACTTTCTTGTTGGCACTGCAGGTTGAGTAACAGGTACATCATCTCTATTTCTAGGTGACTTTCTTGTGGCTGCAACTGCTTCAGAAGCTGCAGTAGTGGAAATTGCATTAGCATGTATTAAAGCATTAATGTATTAATAAAGGGATAGAAGCATTAATGTATTAAATTATTACCATTTGTTGGTGCAATAACGAGAGCATTGGCTGCTGCAGTAGAAGGTGGGGTAGAAACTGCAGTAGTGGCATGTGTATTAGCATGTATTAAAGCAATTATTGTATTATTATTAGCATGTAATAAATTATTAGAATGTAGTAAATTATTACCATTAGCAGGTGTTGTGGAAGCTGCAGTATCAGTGGTTGTAGGAGGAGGAGGAGGGGGAGGTGGAGGTAACTTGCATGTTGATTTGTTATGCCCTGTTTCACCACACCGTCTGCAAGCTTGTTTCATTCCTTTCTTATTCAACATACCAAGTTCCCTAAGCAATTCTCCTTCCTCTCTGTTTCTTCTTTTTTTTGGCCTTCCTGGTTGTCTCCTAATTGGTGGTGGTTGCAAGTCAGTATATTGTGTTTTTTCCCAGACAGATTGACCATTGACTGGTTTTATTAAAGGTGCGTAGCAGGCCACATATGTCTCCTTCCTGTAGTAGTTTGGTATATAGTCTTCAGGCTTTTGAACCTTTTTCAAAATGCTTGCAATAGCATGGCAGCAAGGGATTCCAGTCAACATCCATTTTCTACAGCTACACTCCTTAGTTTGCAAATTGACAACAAACTTATCTCCAGTCATTCCTATATGTCTCACCTCAAAATCAAACTCACCAGATTGCCTACAACAGTTCAGACAAGTGTTAAACTTACTAACAGTTCATACACAGTTTTAATTCAATTACTAACATTCTCACCATTAACTAACATTGTTTCCATTAACTAACAGTTCAGAATATTAATTAACCAACAAATTCAGAATATAACTAACTAGGTTCAGACACAGTTTTCATTCAATTATTAACATTCTCACCATTAACTAACATTGTTTCCATTAACTAACAGTTCAGAATATTAATTAACCAACAAATTCAGAATATAACTAACTAGGTTCAGACACAGTTTTCATTCAATTACTACCATTGTTTCCATTAACTAACAGTTCAGAATATTAATAAAAGGCAAACATTACCTAGACATCCACATATTAGTATGTTCAGTCTCTTTTTGAAGCTTCTTTTTAATCTTGGGTAATATACTTCCTTCAAACTTGAAAGCATCCTCCCTATTGTTTTGCCATCTCTCCATAAGATACACTCTTATTTCTTCCATCATGGTGACTATTGGTTTCTGTCTTGAACCAACAATCACAGAATTAAAGGCTTCTGACATGTTGTTTAGTAGTGTGTCACACTTGGGCCCAGGTTTGAAATAAGATTTACTCCAGAACCTAGGTGATATGTTGATTAAGTACTTGAAAGCATCAAGATTGGCCTTCTTCATTTCATCCATCTCCCTCTTCCGAGCTTGTGGATATGTTGCATTAGCAGCCCTCCACATAAGTAACTTCAAGTTCTTTCCAAGGAATCTTTTCCTAAAATTGTTGTAAAGGTGCCTGACACAGAATCTCTGATCAACACCAGGCAAAAGCTCATCAATGGCTGGTAACAAACCCTACAAAATAACAGAATTTACAAAAAAATTAATATATGTATAAGTACAAAATATAACAAAAATTTACAACAAATGAGTGATACCTATTGTTGATCACTGATGAAAGTATAAAGACTGCAGCAATTGGTTCCACCTAAGTCATTGATCAGCAATTGTAGGAACCATGTCCAAGACTCTCTTGTCTCTCCTTCAACCACAGCATAAGCTATTGGAAGCATTTGGTCATTAGGATCCCTACCTATGGCAGCTAAGAGTTGTCCCCCATAATATCCCTTCAAAAAACACCCATCCAAACCAATGATAGGCCTACATCTTAAGAAACTTTCTTTACAAGCTTTTAAACAAACATACATTCTTTGAAAATGTGGACAAATTGGTCTTTCAGGTGCCTCTACATCTGCTTCAGTAGGAACATAGTCTTGTGCAGCAATGACTACAGTGGATCCAGCATTTGTTTTCAACAACTCATGAGCATAATCATGTAATCTAGTATACTGCTCTCTAAAGGAACCGTCTACTAAATCAATAGCTTTTTCTCTTGCTCTATAAGCCAAGCCTTTGGTAATAGTATTACTCCATTTCTTTTGGGTTCTATCTACTATGTCATTCAACTTTATAGTAGGATTCTCTTTCACAGTTGACTGCAATCTGTTACTCAACCAATCCGAACTTAGCAAATTAACACGTGATTCCCTGGGGCAATCATGTTTCTCAGATACTTTTCTCAACTGCCATGTCTCTTTATCCTTTAAATAAAAGCAATATATCTCCCAATCACACCCACCACCTTGACATTTACCCCTAATTCTTCTCTTGTCATTCTTAACAAATTTCACCTTCCTATTAGAGTGAACAGAATAAGTTCTCACAACTTCTGTAAATGATCTTTTTGTAACAAAGTAGGTACCTTCTTCCCACTTATAGTCTCTCATATTCTTAGGCTGCACAAATGTTGCAAACTTTTTCCTAGACACCACTTCACCTACTTCACCTTCTATATCAGTCTCAGAATCACTTACAAGCTCATCAGTAGCATACTCATCATCACTCAACCCTCTAGCAACCTTATTTTGATTCATTTCCTTGGCTACATCTCTCTCATCATACAATGAAACATCATCAGAATGATCACTAAAATACTCATGTTGAGGTTTTTTACCCACATCCTTCTTTGGTCTCCCCTTCTTTCTTTGGACTGGTTTTTTACCCTTGTCCTTCTTTGTAATTTCCTTATCATTCTTTGTATTGTTATTGCCTTGTACAGTGCTTGTTGAACCAGCATTCCTCTGCCTAGCATAATTGATTGGTGGTGGTGATTGTGGTGCATCTTCCAGCAGTGGAAGACCACCATTAGCATCACTTTCTTCCTCATCAAATATAACTTCCCTAACACTATCATCACTATCATCATTCTCACCATGAACATCACCCTTTTCAGAATAGTATCCATGACCAAATATCTCACTATGAACATCATTCTCATTATCTAAACCAACAGCACTAATTTGTCTAATTATCTCACAATGACCATTGTCATCAACTTCCTCTAGATTAGCAGGCCTTAAAACATAATTAGGGACATTATCAACATACACATGAACATCCCCATTCTTAGTGGCTATTTCAATCATTCCAAAAGCACCTTTATCATCTTTTATCTCACTAAGCCCTATACCCAACTCCTTTGTGGGGTCATTATACCACATTCCTAATATATGGTCAGGGTGGACACCTTTACCCTTTAAAATATCTAAAATCTCTCAATATGACCACTTGTCTGGGTCACATCTCCACTCAGAATCTTTCCCAACATAATCCAATGTTGTCTTATTAATAAAACAACCCCCATAATGAAAAACACACACAAAACGACCATCATCTTCCATTACCTATATTATATAGACAAAGTTGGGACCACTATCAGAAAACAACTATTAAACTAACATACATTCAATACATTAAATAACATACAGACAAGAATGGACCTACAAATCCTAAAGCATACAAGAATGGACCACATACAAATCCTAAACTAACATACAAATCCTAAACTAACATTAAGAAAGAAAAACGTACCTTCAGTAAAAACATACAAACAAATGGTTCGAGTAAATTTTTTAAAGAAAAGCCAAGCCATATGCTTCTATCGTACCTTCAGTATCTTCAGTATAGGATAAATAAGAAGAACAAACAACTAACAAACAAACAGACAAAAATTCTGTGTATCGCACATAAATCGCACATACACATGTATCAGAATCGCACATAAATCACACCAGAGAACACGAAGAACACAAAGAAGAAAAACGTACCTCACTAATCCCTTTCTTCAGTATCGGAATCGAACGCCTTCAGTATCGAACTTGTATCGGAATCGCACACCTTCAGTATCGGAATTGTTTCAGAATCGCAAACGTTTCTTCTATTTGTGAAATCGCACTTCACAAATGAAACCCTAATCCCTTTCTTCAATTTTTACGTTTATTTACCCTTTTTCCTTTTATTACTGTTTCTTTTTTTTTTAATTTAATTTACTTTTATTCTTTTTAATTAACGTTTCTTATTTAAAATTTTAAATAATAAATATTTAAACAGTCAGCATCACATATGGCTACACGTGTCAATATTAACGTCCACGTGTACAAGTCCGTCTGCCACGTGTACTGTTCAAACGGCGTCAGTGAGAAAATTGACGGAGGGGACTAACTAACTCAAACGGTTATAACGTGAGGGACCAAAATAGAACTTTTAAAACGTAAGGGACCTGATTCAAACCTAAAATAAACGTAAGGGACCAAATGAACAGTTTAGCTTTTTTTTTATTAAAGCAATTATCCCGTGTATGATTAAATTTTTTTTATTAGAACAATTGTCCCGTGTATGATTTTTTATATATTAGTGATCAACACTTTTTTTTTTTTGACAAAATTATTGATCAACACTTGTCCCGTGATGTTTTAAGTATAATAACAAATATTTACCTCGTAATATATATATATATATATATATATATATATATATATATATATATATATATCAATAATGCATTTCTTCTGTATTTTTTATATAAAAGTAAACAAAAATATAGTAGAATATAACTATTATATAATAATATACTAAATTAAAAAATATAATTGTTTTAAGAAATAGAAGATTTGAAATCTTTTTAAGAATTGATGAGGACAAATTAGAATTTTTAGTAGTAATACCTTTTAATATATTGGGCCTGTTTGAATTTGGCTTATTTTTAAGCTTATGAAAATAGTTTATGGTTATAATTTATAAATAAACTTTTATGTTAATTCATAAGTTTTTTTTACGCATGTTAATTTATAAGTTTTCACCGATAAAAATTATATATTTATAAATTGTTTTCATGAACTAACTTAAAAGAAATATAATAATACATAAAAATGTATTTATTTGCATAAGTTATATCGCATAAACTCATAAATAAGTCAATCCAAACGGGTCATTGTGTTTTTTTTTCTTTCTATTTTTATGTTCTTTTATTTTAAGCTCATAAATAAATATTTTATTTTATTAAGTTATTCTGTTTTTATTTTTTATATATAAGTTTTTATACGTTAGATTGAGTTACTATTTTTTCATTTATTTTTTTTTTTACTATGTCTGTAGCGTAACTTCTATGTGTAAATTTATTTTAATTAAATTTTTATGGGAAGATGTATTTGTTACTTATATTCCTTTTTTCCTATTTTTGTTTTGTGTTTTTTCAGAGATGTAGTTTATGATGCTATTTTTATGGGAAGATTTTTTTTATGCTTATATTTCTTTCCAATTTTATTTTTTTTTTGTATTTTTTTATCAGTTTAGAGTTAAAATTACATTTAAGGGCGTAAAACTTGGAACACAGTTAAAAGTAATATGAACAAACTTGAATTTTTAATAGTTGTTTTGTAACATCCCCAAATTTAATTAATAGAGGGATATTAATTAACGGAGTATTATGGGGAGCAATTAAGGATAAGTGCATAAAATTGAAGGTATTAGTTGAGAACCATCACTATTTTGTTATTTAAGTGAAAGGACAAAAATGGAATTTTGTCATATGCATGTGGAGACACTATATAAGGCCAAACCCAACCTTTACCATTCTATGTAATCACAAAATACTGAAACAATAAATCAGTAACTCATTTCTCTCCCTCCTACTCTCACGCCTCCTTCCTCACCAACCACAACTTCAAATTCAATTTCTTTCACCATGGAAGTGATTAGATCTCTTAGAACAAGCTACTGCAAGTGATTTGGGAAAGCATTTGATGAGTATTCTCTGCCCCAATTTCTGGTTTAAGAGGTAAGGTTATGGTTCCTAGTTTCTCTCTTAAAAGAATGAATTCTAAAACCCAATTATCAACCCAAACGCTCATAACCACTGTATTGATGTTGCATGCAAGCTTTAAACCCTTGTGGGTAACTGGAAGAGTGTTTTGAACCAAGTAATGGAGGTGGGAATCGCAACAGCATGCAGCAGAACCATTTTTCATGTTCTATCGCGACGCTCACTTAGCGAGTAGGCCGCTAGCTGCAGCGAGTATAGCAGATACTGCTGCAGGTGTCTCTTCTGTTCGTGTTAGTTTCCTAAACTAAGGTGAGATGATCCTAACCCGTTTCTTATCCCATTTTGGTCTTTCCGGTTCCTTTTGACCCTTAGACATTGTGAGTCTCATTATTCTCTTCCTTGGTGTTGTCTTCGAGTTATTAAGCATTGGAAGCATAAACAAGTAAACCGGACAATTTGGATTTCAACTCAGTTTGGAGTAGAGAGCTAGATAACAGCACCAGTGCCAAAGCTTAGTTTCCCAGGTGGGTTCTTTAGGATAGTTTAGTTAGTTTCCCAAAATCATGAAATTGCATGTTAATATAGGAATTTAGGGAATTGTTGTGTGAGGGGAATTAAATCCCAAATTTCCCTCCATTCTGTTTTATATTATGTAATTTATTTTACTGCACTGATTAATATGAGGATTGTAGGTGTATTTTTAGAAAAATATGATTTTTGGTAAAACAGGGTAAACTCTGCATGAACTCGCCACAGCGAGTAGCTGGCGAGCATTCATGGCGAGCTGGGCTCTGAGCTGATGAAACTCGCCATGGCGAGCTTCTGCTCGCCACAGCGAGTTGACTTAGGTCAGGACCTATAATCTCGCCATAGCGAGCTGGTGACTCGCCGTAGCGAGCTTGTACAGAACTGACCTACATTTTCTATTTCCTAAACAAAGATTTCCACACTCGTTTTATATCCTCACTAGAATTAGATAGCTTGCAGTAATACAATTAATATAATGTCGAACAGAATGTTAATCGCAGATAATCATTAGGGTATAACTTAGAAATTAATTAAGTTTGTATGCTCCCCGGGTTTTGGGAAATATTGGTAGTAAGAACTAAATTAGTTTCAGTCAGTTATGAGCGATTTTGTGATATCGCGCTATGGACTCCCAATGGGACAATCCATTAGGATACGTTATTGTGAGCTGCATGCCGTGACCGAATCGGTTGACGGATATGGCAGGCCTCTGAGACATGCTCACCTCAGAGTGTCCTTGTGTTTAAAATGAATAAGAGTTAATTTCTGTGTTACACCTTTACTTCCAGCTTTAGGATATGATTATGTATATGTTAGTATGTTGCGACTGATTTAGGTGCCCCCGGTGTAGTCAACTCTAGGAGGGTAGTAGGACTCACTGAGGCTTAGTAGTCTCACCCCACTCCAAATCAAATTTTTAGGTAGACAGGTTATCTGGAGCAAGGACCAGGATGGGAGCTGATGATTGAAGCTGAGCTTGGATCATCGCATTAGACGTTTTAGTCTTCCATTGTTTTAGATTATTTGTATACCTTGGATTCTATTCTGTTCCGTTGTTTTTCTTCAAGTTCATTATTTAATGTAACAAATTCTCGTAATCCAGTTGTTTAAATTCTTTCAATTAATGTACTCAGATACTATTATTTATGGCTTGACTAAATATTCTAGATATTTTAGTTGGGGCGTTATAATTGGTATCAGAGCAGGTCGATCCAGTATCGGACCTTGTCATGAGTCATTCCAATCCTTTCCTAAGTAATACAGACCCTTTGGATCTGGACTGTTTACGCTGAAACCATCGCGTGCTGAGCCTGATCAACTCAGTATTGTGTATGGTAGGCAGGGTATTATGGTTTAAAAACTGAAGTAAACTCTGGAATTCCACCGTTAAATCCGTAGTGAAACTACAATCGAGGAGCAGTCGTCG
Source organism: Trifolium repens (assembly GCA_030408175.1). Classification (NCBI taxonomy): domain Eukaryota; kingdom Viridiplantae; phylum Streptophyta; class Magnoliopsida; order Fabales; family Fabaceae; genus Trifolium; species Trifolium repens. The sequence continues at coordinate 22,572,580 of CP125840.1, forward strand.
AAGAAGATTTCTATAAGTGGATATTGGAACGTGGCAGATGGTGCCACAGGAATAAGTTGGTGAAAAACAAGTGTTGAATTGCAAGTGCATCCTTATACTGGAATGTGTAGAGCATAACAGTGTTCCACTGACACTGTGTGTCAGCTAAACTTCCTAAGCCCAGAAGTAACTTCACCCTTATTGGATGAACCACATAATTATTCTTTCACACTCTGTCTAACTTGCTTAGCAGGCTGCTGTTATCACTTAATGCTATCTTGTCTTCTGTCCAGACATTCTAACCATGATGCATTGTACCCAGTCCTAACTTATAATCCTCATCATTCCAGCTTTTAGGGTTTCAGTACGTGAACACTAAGTTATCCGGTACGTTTAGGAGTTGTTAAGGAAGGGCCCAGAGGTAATAACGGAATTGGAGACGACAAGAAATTAGAGTGAGTATACCCCTCCTATTAGGAGCCTATGACCATATTGAGACTAATAGGAAAACCCGGCCTTAACTAGTATTAGCAATCAGATTTCCCCTTTTAAGAGTACCTTACCCAGAGGACGTATTAAGTAGTAGCACATAGATGTTCCAGAATTAGTAAGAGTCAGTATAGTGGACCTAATGGATATTTTGTAATAGGATTTCAAATCGAAACATCTAAGTTGGAAGAACCAAAAATTAGAACACAGGCGCATTCCAATATTCCCTCAAGTTGCCTTATTAGGTTGTCTTTTAGAATGCCATTATCTAAGTTACTCTTACCTTTCAACTCGTGAGAACATTTCTACCTCACCGCAGGTAGACAAGTTATATTTAGTACAACAATTAGAAATTTTCTTTTCAACGGCACCAGCCTTTAGCAGTAGACCCAGCGAACCTTAGAGACCCAAATATAAATTAACAAGTAGGAGTCGTTATAACATCACAAGAACCCTTCGGTCAAAATCCCTGAACGTTACTACCGAATAGTTAAGCACCCAAACCAGTGTTAGGACCTTGTCATATAGGTATAATCTCGACTCACATCAAGGCCGGATTCCTTCTTAGCAAAACCAACACCTAAATAGGTTTATTAAGGCCATGAATTTAAGTGTCCATAAACTAGTAACCCCGCACTTCTGACCAGTTAATTACCCCGATAAGAATAGTGCACTCATACCTTAATATTATCTCATCGCAAATCTATTAAGTTAACGCTTACGACAACTACTCTTAGATGCCAATAAAATAGTACAGACTGTCACTTATACTGGTAATTGTACGGAACCATCATAGGTTAAGTTTTGATTAGCAATAACAATTTAAGGTATCTTTAGCACGATCAGTAGCCGTAGTCGAACCACTGATACCTTAGCATTAGATAGTTTAGAGACTGATAACTCAGATTAATACCAATTTGACTTAAACCAAACAAAACTCATACATAAGACAACTTAACTAAGAAGTCAGTAGGATCAGTTGACCGTGCACTTGAGAGTTGTTCATCAATCATCCTTAGATTAGTAAATTCGCATTATAGACCAACTAGCTACCCAGTTCAAGGATTAGAATTAACCAGCCATATTTAATCACCACCTTAGTACCAGACAATAGAAAGCATGATCTGATGAGAATACCAAATAAAGAACACTATTAGTGCCACCAATCACCTAGACTAATCTTTTAGGTATACATTAGTTAACCAGAGACAAGCAGTTAAGATCAACCTTAACTTCAGCCAACCGTCGACACTTTCTATATATTCAAAACCTTCAGCCAAGAGACTATTAGAAACAGTTAGACCTACCTGTGAGAACTTGTCAGCAAGGAACGTGAGTGAATATATAGTTGCCTAAGCCCGAGAGTTCTGGCAGCAGAAATAGGAATGTGGAACATTAGTCTGAAATCGAAGGGAGACCAATCCTCAATTTCCTTCATTCGTTCTGGACTTTCCTTCAGCTAACTCGTTGGACCGAGCATTGGTTGATTTTACGTTCATAAGTCTTGGAACACTATGAACGTGCGTACTCTCTAACTCGTCTGAATATGCCTCAGATGGATAATTTCTTCTCGTGCCTTAAATGCTTGTCAGCCTCGTGCAATGCATAAATTCAATTATGATGCAAACTTTTCCAAATTTCCTCGAAGCCAGTTAGTTGAACTAATAGTGATCAATGTCACTCTTAAGTAATCATCTTATCTGTTATCAATTTCTTCTCAGTTGTGTTATCAGTGGCTCCGTCTTATCTGTGGAGGTCAATTATTCTTGAGAAGGTCAAGAATAATTTCAATTCAATTTCTTGCTCGTTTCTGTTGATATGTTAATCAACATACTTCAAAACCACTTCTGTAGAGCTTACCTAGTTCAGTATCAGTGAATTCTTTAGGCTTTCATACCCGCACTCGTAAAAATCGTTATTCCAGTTGAATTAGTTAACTCTCCTCTACCGAGCCTTGTCAGTTAAAAACCAGGATAAGTTTCAGTTCCACCAGCTTAAGAGAAACCAAGAGAATAAAAATGCTATCCGTGTTCGTTGCCTTTCAAGTTTCGTACTCAGCAACCATGTTAGATCCATGTTTTAACCTCGAACACCTCTGCCGAACGTTTCGACCTTCCAAATTCAGTTTCTGTACCTCGTAAGACCAAGTTCCTAACTCGGACACCTTGACTAGAGCTTTCCAAACTTTAAGTTTAGTTAACCACAACCGGCCCAGATAAGTGTGAGTGTTAACTGCCCGTTTAAGTTGATGTATCATCGTCCTTGGAACTACTTCCTGTCCTTAGAGCATCTCCAATGGTGATACTGCTTTGGGTATCATACATCACTAAAAAGTGGTCCCTACAATGCCATATAGTATTTATGCAACTCATACGTGTTTTGCTCCAATGGTGATACCACTCTAGGTATCATACATTATTAACAAGTTATTAATTCTATTTAATTCGATATACAAAAAAAGGTAATAATAAATTGATGATACGGTACCTTAAATAAGGTACCGGTATCATCAATTTTGATACCCTCTATGCCACGTCATGGAACTCCAATGATAAAAAAAGTTAAGATACGTATCATTAGTATATGATACTCTCTATGATACCCTTATTGGAGATGCTCTTAGTAATCAGCTAGTTATTTCAGTAAATCATCTTAAGTCGAGCATATTCATTTCAGCCTTAGCTTTACAAATTCAAGCTTTGCGTGTGCTATCAGCCAAGTTTAGAATCTGATCATTCTAGCCATAACTCCACACATCAGTTACCGGTAAAAGATTTCAAACAAGATGAACCGTTAACCCTGGAAGATAGTTTGAACCTAAATGCATCTGCAGGCTAAATGTGCGAATGCGATCTCCGTGATGTACCAGAATGGATTAAAATTGTAGGTGGGATTTTATCGGATAACTATAGATTCGTCTGCGGATGGGTCTGACTCGCCAGCAGAAGAATCAGTAGTGTCTAGACGATTTCCCACTCATTTTATATTACAATCGATTATGGAGTATTTAGACAACACAGGGAACATGTGTACATTTGACGTGTTATGCATAATAGCGTTCGGAAAGAGAACTACCTTGGAAGGAGGGTTTAGAATCTTGCCTGTAATAACCCTCAAGCTTATACCCTAGGTTTTGTTGTACCAACTAGGCCAGATACCGACACCCAAGTCCGCTGAAGTCGGAGTTGTATACCGGTGGTAATGGAAAAAGACCGATCATAGTAAAGATGGCCAATGAATTATAGAACTGAGGTGATGGCGACCCTGTCAGAAGGTGACAGTAAGTATTTAAATCAGAGTGCGCAACACAGGAACCTTGAGAATGTAAGAATAACCTTTAGCCAGTAACCTTAAGAGAGGAAAGTTTATTCCAAGGAATTGGATATATCATACCGGAGAATAGATGCCGCTAGACTTTGGATATGGATCTAGTCAAGTTGCACTGATGTAGCGCGACGAAGTTCTGAATTTCGAGGACGAAATTAGTCAAGGAGGGTAGATTGTAACATCCCCAAATTTAATTAATAGAGGGATATTAATTAACAGAGTATTATGGGGAGCAATTAAGGATAAGTGCATAAAATTGAAGGTATTAGTTGAGAACCACCACTATTTTGTTATTTAAGTGAAAGGACAAAAATGGAATTTTGTCATATGCATGTGGAGACACTATATAAGGCCAAACCCAACCTTTACCATTCTATGTAATCACAAAATACTGAAACAATAAATCAGTACGTAACTCATTTCTCTCCCTCCTACTCTCACGCCTCCTTCCTCACCAACCACAACTTCCAATTCAATTTCTTTCACCATGGAAGTGATTAGATCTCTTAGAACAAGCTACTGCAAGTGATTTGGGAAAGCATTTGATGAGTATTCTCTGCCCCAATTTCTGGTTTAAGAGGTAAGGTTGTGGTTCCTAGTTTCTCTCTTAAAAGAATGAATTCTAAAACCCAATTATTAACCCAAACGCTCATAACCACTGTATTAATGTTGCATGCAAGCTTTAAACCCTTGTGGGTAACTGGAAGAGTGTTTTGAACCAAGTAATGGAGGTGGGAATTGCAACAGCATGCAGCAGAACCATTTTCCATGTTCTATCGCGACGCTCACTTAGCGAGTAGGCCGCTCGCTGCAGCGAGTATAGCAGATACTGTTGCAGGTGTCTCTTCTGTTCGTGTTAGTTTCCTAAACTAAGGTGAGATGATCCTAACCCGTTTCTTATCCCCATTTTGGTCTTTCCGGTTCCTTTTGACCCTTAGACATTGTGAGTCTCATTATTCTCTTCCTTGGTGTTGTCTTCGAGTTATTAAGCATTGGAAGCATAAACAAGTAAACCGGGCAATTTGGATTTCAACTCAGTTTGGAGTAGAGAGCTAGATAACAGCACCAGTGCTAAAGCTTCGTTTCCCAGGTGAGTTCTTTAGGATAGTTTAGTTAGTTTCCCAAAATCATGAAATTGCATGTTAACATAGGAATTTAGGGAATTGTTGTGTGAGGGGAATTAAATCCCAAATTTCCCTCCATTCTGTTTTATATTATGTAATTTATTTTACTGCACTGATTAATATGAGGATTGTAGGTGTATTTTTAGAAAAATATGATTTTTGGTAAAACAGGGTAAACTCTGCATGAACTCGCCACAGCGAGTAGCTGGCGAGCATTCATGGCGAGCTGGGCTCTGAGCTGATGAAACTCGCCATGGCGAGCTTCTGCTCGCCACAACGAGTTGACTTAGGTCAGGACCTATAATCTCGCCATAGCGAGCTGGTGACTCGCCGTAGCGAGCTTGTACAGAACTGACCTACATTTTCTATTTCCTAAACAAAGATTTCCACACTCGTTTTATATCCTCACTAGAATCAGATAGCTTGCAGTAATATAATTAATATAATGTCGAACAGAATGTTAATCACAGATAATCATTAGGGTATAACTTAGAAATTAATTAGGTTTGTATGCTCCCCGGGTTTTGGGAAATATTGGTAGTAAGAACTAAATTAGTTTCAGTCAGTTATGAGCGATTTTGTGATATCGCGCTATGGACTCCCAATGGGACAATCCATTAGGATACGTTATTGTGAGCTGCATGCCGTGACCGAATCGGTTGACGGATATGGCAGGCCTCTGAGACATGCTCACCTCAGAGTGTCCTTGTGTTTAAAATGAATAAGAGTTAATTTCTGTGTTACACCTTTACTTCCAGCTTTAGGATATGATTATGTATATGTTAGTATGTTGCGACTGATTTAGGTGCCCCCGGTGTAGTCACCTCTAGGAGGGTAGTAGGACTCACTGAGGCTTAATAGTCTCACCCTACTCCAAATCAAATTTTTAGGTAGACAGGTTATCTGGAGCAAGGACCAGGATGGGAGCTTATGATTGGAGCTGAGCTTGGATCATCGCATTAGACGTTTTAGTCTTCCCTTGTTTTAGATTATTTGTAGGGGTGGACAAAAATTACCGAACCGATCTGAATCCGATGAAACCGAAAAAGAATTTGATTGTTGGGTGGTAGTGGGTCGGGTTACGGGTTGACCAGATGAAAAAATTTTAGTTTTCATGGATACAAATGGACGAGCTCGGATTGATTTTTTAGATCCAACGAAATCCGAAACCGATCGAACCCAACCCATATTAATTTCCATTATTATTATTATTATTAGTATTTTTCTACCCATATGTATATTTTTCTCTCATAAGAGATAACCATACTGTCATATATATACTTTAAAAACTTGAAGTAGAACACTTTTCTACTTTTATATTAAGACATGGAAATGTAATATATATGTCTGATCTTTACATGGGTGATTAAATGATTTATTTAGATTATAAGCCAACTTAATTAAATGTATGAATCATGAATGATCTATGTATTTAGTTTTTTTTAAGCAACTTAGTCTTGTAGTTCTGACAAGTAAATATCCCTAATTAGTTTATTTCATTAACTACTTGAAGTTTTATGCTGAGATATTTTTTTTTGACACTATGCCGAGATTTTTTTATTATTAAAAAAATTGAAAAAAGTTGTTGGGTATAAAAAATCTATGTTGACTCATTGATAACTCAAACCGAACGAACCCAACTGTTTCATCCGATTAAACCGTATAACCAAAATATGATCAAACCGTTAGCTTAATTGGGTGAAAATGGGCATTGATTTCTCAACCATGGATTGAATCGGGTTTGACATTTTGGACCCGAACCCACCCATAACCGACCGATGTCCACCCCTAATTATTTGTATACCTTGGATTCTATTCTGTTCCGTTGTTTTTCTTCAAGTTCATATTTAATGTAACAAATTCTTGTAATCCAGTTGTTTAAATTCTTTCAATTAATGTACTCAGATATTATTATTTATGGCTTGACTAAATATTCTAGATATTTTAGTTGGGGCGTTATATGTTTCTTTTCATATATTGTAAGTAGATAATAATAATAATACTACATCCGTCCCAAAATATTAGAACTCATTGATCATTGCACGCATGTTAATGCATAATTTTAATGACGAATATCTTTAATTTTCTATTGGTAAAAATTATAAAAATTTGATATTTTGAAAGTACTCCACGAAACAAATCAAACAAAATCTTATATAATATTATTTACATTTATAGGTTTTTAGAAAAATACGGTCAAAGTAAGACATATAAATAGTGCATTTAATCGAATGAATTATTATAAAATGGGACGGAGGTAGTAGTTTTTTTGTGTGGGTCCACTATTCTTTATTAAAATAATCACTTTTATTGCTAAACCACCTTTGACAAGAATTGCTCCATGAAATTTCATCATCTGTTTGACTATTAAGTCACTTTGTATGTCATGTCATTCCACTTCAATAATAAAACAAAGGCTTATACATCATTTTTGTCCCTGTAAGTTCATAATTTTTTGGTTTTAGTCCTTATATCTTTTTTTGTTGCAAATTAGTCATGCATGTGAAAATCATTTTGATTTTAGTCCCTAAAGCTAAAACTCGCAGTAAAATCTGCAGGAAAATTCGCCAGTTTCCTATGGATTTTTCTGCGGATTTTAGTTTTAAAGGACTAAAACCAAAAAAATTGAACATACAGGGACATATTTACAACAATAAAATATACAGGGACTAAAATAAAAAGAATGCGAACTTACAGGGATGAAAATGATCTTTAAGCCTAAAACAAAATAAGATGTGATTGCTAAATGTTAACAACTCATTAAGGCAATTGGAGATGCCCTTGGAGAGTTTGACTGTGTATGGCATTTCTCATTAAAACAATCCTCTGATCTCTGATTTCTAATCTAGACCATTAAATTATCAATAGGCACGTGTCGTGTATCTATGAAACCTACCGGGAAAACTGGATAGATATACATACAACTACTGGAGCATACCCACTCCCAAATATATAGTACGTTGTTCCATTCCATTGCACCGGCCGACGAAGGAAAAAAGAAATTGCAGCTGATGTGCTTCTTTTGAAGAAATAAGAAAAACAAAATTGTTTCTGGTAGCGGATGCTGTAATTTAGAACAGTTGATAATACTCTAAAAAATAGAATTGTGAAGCAGGTTTTGAAAGGGGCAACCGTGCGACGTCGGAGAACGACGATGTTCTGAGCTGCAGCTAGCTAAAATGTTCCTCCACGTAAATCTACCAATTACCAAACCAATCCCTCGTTTTTTCTTCTTCTATTCTATTTCTAATCATACATTCATTTTACATACAGTTACAGGAAAATCCACACTCAGATGATAGCATTTCTGGTTTGTAACTAATTTCTACTTATTCAATCCAATTACAACTTAATACCTCCTTAATTACATTTTATTTATTGTTAATTTCCAGATGATGACGATCATCAACCTAATCTCGGTAACAATGTGCTTTCATTTCAACACATCTCCACCAACAAGGTTCACACCTAAGCTTATATTGATAAATCATAAATTTCATTTTGTAAATGTAATTAATTATCATCGATTAATATAATCTTTTGCTTATTTTAGCAAGATGAATTACCTCTTCCGGCGCGGTTAGATTTGTTAAAAGGTGCTTAAATTTAACTAGCTATCTGATTCTGTTCTTCAATGTTGTTAGTTAAATATTGTTTTACATTTTAGTTACTTATTAGTTATATTAATTTTGTTCATACTTTACAGGAAGATTCTGTAATCAGAATTCGTCTTCCTTGTTTCAGGTATTTTTATTATTATGTCTTTGGCTTCTCATTACAATTATATAATTGTTATTGAATTCTTGTTATTTACTTTTATTGTTGTTGTTGTTGTTGTTGTGATCAGAAATCGCTTGAAGATGAGGAGGTTGAAATGCCTGACTTCAATGAGGGTGGCTTCCGGGATGTATCTGGAGAGGTGGTTGCTGATTCAGGCGACGAAGATACTGTTTCTGAAGATGAGGTACTCTTTGAAGTTTGCATTAGAATGTTTTGTGTTGCCATGTGTTAGTTTATGTTTATGCTTTGGTTTGTTGCTAAATCATTTCATCTTTTATGTTTAGAGTAAATAGTCGAATTAGTCTTTTGAAAGATATAATGGAAATATTATGCCTGAAGATCGCAATTGTGCGTTTGTTTAGTTAAATCAGTCCTCATGATTCGACTATTCAAGTACTAACTAGACTGGTAGAACACATTAGGACTCTGCATATTCAGTGACGGCGGTGTAATTTTCATTATTTAAGGACTAATATGACTAACGTTGTATCTGACGGAGACCAATTTGGTTACTTACTCTCTTTATCTTTGTTGTTCATTAAAGGGTAGCACTATCCTCTTGCCCAGACTCCTCCGAAAATATGGTCCTCAATATGTCAGAAACAGTGAAGTTAAAGATGCAAAGAGAAAGTCAGAGGCATTGTTATGTTTTAAAGAAAGTGCTTCATGTTCAGCGTCCCATGCTACATGCTCCAAAGCAAATTCATCTGGTACCTGCACCAAAGAAAATGCTAGTTTCTGGGTTAGAGCACGAGTTACTTGCAATTCTCTGTTGAAACTGAAAATATTTCTTAGTTCCCCATGCTACATGTCAGGATGCGTAAAATCATTTATGCTTTGAAATATAGAACTAAGGTCTTTCTTTTTTAGAACTATGTTTAATTACAAGTCAAAATTATGAGCTCTTCTAACTAATCTGTAACTGATGAGGTGACTGGTCTAGGCCATTGGCCTGAAGGATATGTGTGCAACTGTGAACACAGATGGTGAATTAACAAAAATATTTTTGAATATTTTTATCTGGGCATGATTTGTTGCTTTCGCTGCTATAATTTTACCGCACATCAGTTTTTGGTGACTTTTATTTCCCTTGCTGGTCAAACCCATGATATAATTGTATCAGATTAACAGTTTTTAATAAGGATATAAATTTCTGCAGTTCTGCTAGTTGTCATGTTTTAGACATACCCAATGTGAATTTGTAATTCAAAGACTTTACCTTCCTAGATAAAGAAAGAGGTACAGGTACATGGGAAACTGTATTAATTGGCCTGTGTTTAAAAATATGGATGTTATGGATATGGAATATGTCACATTTTTTAATGATGGAGTAAGATTCCATTTTGCAAATATTATCAGTTTCCCACCTTTTGATAGATGAAGGGAAATTCTTTCGTTGTATCTAGAATTGCAGATGCATCTTGCTGTACATGGAGTTTGGACATAATTGTTGTTCCCTGAAACATTTTTTCTTTTCAAATGACGGGATCTAGCTTTACGTTTACTTCACTAGGATGGTAATCAGTAATCACAATTACACCAATTCTTGAATTCTGAACATTATTGTATCACATTGATAACTGTTGCAGGCATCTGGAGCAAAGCTAAGCCAAGCTTTTCATTGCAATCAGTGATACATAAATATGGGCACATTGGCTCTTCTATCTCTAATATTGATAGGCTACCTCAAATTATGAAAGCTGTTGATCATAGGGCTTCTGCAAGTTTAGCTGAAAATCATCTTGAAGATGATGACATAGTGGAATTAGAGTTAGACACTGAGCCTTCTGAAACCGAAGCTCTTCCACATGAATTTAATCTTCCCCTAATGGCTGATCTTTTTGACAACCTCCAAGATAATACTGATCTAGTGGGTGGAAATTCTAGAAATGCTACCCTTATTCTTTTGACATGTGTTTACTTCTATGTTTAAGATCTTTCCACCTCTATTTTCCAGTATCCACAAGAAAATCAAAGAAAAGGAAAAACAGTGCAGCCTTTTCAGAAGAATAGTAGATCCCACTTGCCAGAGACAGTTGTTGACAGTGAAGACTCCCCTGAACCTGTGGATAGCGGATCATCGAGTGACAATGAGGTATTACTTGTCTATGGTTGCTCTTATACTTATTAGTTTATTGGCATATCTTGCTTTAAATCTGTTCTCTTTTACAGGAAAGTGATAAAAACATGAAAATCACTTTCCCAAGAAAGAAAATGCAGACCATGGCAGATAGATTTCACGATGCTTTAGGGTCTTCCTCTGTTATCGCTGAAAATATTGGAGCACTTAATTCATTGAGGTATAAAATTGTAGTTTCCTGGTATTTTTATGCAATTATTGAACACTTGAATTCAAATTAATTCTGAATTCAGTGTGTGATTGTCTTACGAAATTGTGCAGAACTGGAATATTTGAAAAACTACAGCAGGTGATGCAGAAAGAAAAAGAAAGAGACATAGACTTCTCAAAAAAGTTACAAGCTGGAGCTAAGCCAGATGGTAAAATTTTGCCTTTACTCTTACTACCCTTTCAATGTTCTCACCATTTCAGACTTCTCTATTGCATAGGCAATCATTCATTGTAGGTTTCTTTTTTCTTTTCATTTTTTGGGGTTTAGAGGTTGCATAAAGCTGATTTTACATTTGTTTACACACATGGACACAAATGTTTGATGTACAAAGAAAAATAATTTCAGGTGAATTTGGCTGTGTTGATGTAAACATCATTTCAAGATACCTGGACGGAAAGCTGATTGTTTGTCATTGCTCATTTAGCAAGTATACTGAGGTGAAGTTTTAAAAATCAACCGATTCAATTTCCGTAGGTTGTTTGATTATTTGATATGCTTGTTATTGCCCTGAAAGTATATAGACCCAGAGAATGGAGGATTCTCTTGATGGTCTCTCACTCTTTTCTAAACTCTAGTATTTACTGTTATTCCATTTGATGTAGGGAGGTGTATTGGAATGAGATTTTAAAAGATTATTTATGATTAAAAAGACGAGTAGTATATAATCAAGATTTTTAAATAACTGTCGTATTCAATCAAGATTTGTACTAGTGAGAGATGATAATTTTGCTTGAAATGGTTGTACCACATATGTTTAAGAAAATTGATGGAAGGCAATCTGTTGTTTTTGCAGAATTCTCTCTTACAAGCTGAAGGAATCGGGTTTGACGGCAGCAAAGGTGGTCAAAGAACCATTATCTTTAGTCCGAGAGTTTGTGACAATGTTGACCTTGAAGTGGGGAGCTTAATCCGCATTCACCCTCCATGGTAAGATTGTTACATTTGTACATTTATTATACAAATTTAATTGATCCAAGTTTATAATAAACATCTATTCCTTGCTATGGGATCTCAACTTGCTGTCAATTGCAAGTGTTTTTGTTTCTTGATCTCTTTTGGTTTTGTTTATTGAACAGGAAGGAAGTTCAAGTGGGAAATGATATTATTATCTTGTGTTCTTATTTCTCCGAAATTTCATCGCCATTTTGATTCATGCGGTCAGAGCAGATCATGAACCTGTAATGTTCATTCTTGTTTCTTACAAACCAAGGAAAGTCGTGCAAGCCTCCGTTTGTAGTGAATATAATAGCAAATTCGGGATATTGCAACAACAAAAAATAAGAACAGCAAATTAGGGTACCTTCTTACTTTGATTAATGAGTTAAGGACACCTTTAAATTGATGTAAGGGAAATTTTAGGGCTTTTTTCTTCCTTTTTCCTTCTCAAACAGTAGCTAGCTAAGTGGGTGGTTACATTTCAATATAAACTCGGGGGAGGTAAATGCAATTTTTCCTCGATGTACAGTTAGGGTATACTATAGTTGTCCTTGCGTTCTATAATGTTGAAGACTAATGGTGAATTTTTATTTACTCATTTGGAAGTAATCATGCAGCTGAAGATATATTCAAGGGAAGACAACATCAACAACAATGAACATAAGAGGTGTAACAGGTGGAGTAAGAAGTCTGATAATAGGAAAGTGTTGTCACTATGAAGGAACTCATTTTCCTGAAAAATATTTGTAACACAATATATCATAGAAGAAAGAAAATGAGAATTAGGTTAAATACATTTAAGGATATTTCAATATTCAAAATTACTTTTGCTGGATGCAAATGTAATGACTATCAACAAAAAATTTAGAACATATACATATTATCTAATGTTGTTGGTTTTTATTTTTTTGACCATAACAAACTCAGTATTTCATTAATCAAAATGTTGGTAGCAAAATCTAAACGATATTTATATCATATTTTTACTAAGATAAGTATACGACACACACACGGGTTCAAAACTAGTTGTATAGTAGCATGGGAATCCCAAGAACAACGTAGCAATAATTGGTCATGAGTCACTGACTCTAGGAAGATGGAAAATTAACACATCACACTTACACATTGACACGTGAATTCATTCACTTACCGCCACGAGGTTACTCTCTTTACACCACTTTCAAAACCCTCTCCACTCCACTTCCATAAGAAAAAAGGTAACACTACAGTTATGATAAAATAAATATTTTCTAACTTTTTTTTTACTCTAGTATTATTTTATATTGTTTAATAGTTTTCTTCTCATTTAAAAGAAACAATAAAATTGTAGTAGTTTGTTTTCTCAACAATGAAAGGAGTAATTCTCTATTGGTTTTCACTTGTTCAGTTTTCTTAATTAATAATAATAATAAGCTATAGAGAGGCAAAGAAAAACTAGTTCACCATTTTATATTTGTCTGTTATATCCACCATCATGGATTCATCTGCAGGTTTAGTGACCAAATTATGGAGCTTTATTTCTTTCCTCCCATTCTTCTTCTTGCTCTTTATACTTGGTATCATTAAAGGTTCATTTCTTTTTTTTTTCTTTTCACTTTTGTATTTTTCTTGGTTGGTTAGACTTAAATACATATATTAAAATGTGTCAAAAAAATCAAATATCATTAATGGTTGAAGTTGTAATTAATACTTTAAAATGTTGATTCCATGTACCCTTGATTTTATAAGTATCATATTCATTCATGCTTATATATATATATATTAATATATAGTCTCTAATAAATGGAGTAATTTGATAAAGAAAAGTTGATGGCTGCAGGTGCATTGATAGGTCCAATTGCATTTGTGATTTTGGCTTTTGGAAATTCAGCTGTTATCATTGGACTTTGGACTGCACATGTTGTTTGGACATACTATTGTGTGGCAAGGTTGTAATTTATTTTCAAATTCTTTTGAGTTGCAAAATGCAAACTATGTATGATTATTATGTGTTTCAAATGTTCTTAGCTCACTCTTGAATTGTTTGGCCTTTGACAACAGAACAAAGAGGTTTGGACTAGTTTTGAAGGTTGTGGTGCTGATATGTTTGCCAGTTCCTTTGTTACTTTGGCCAGTAGTTGGTATTGTTGGTAGCTTTTTAGGTGGAATTGGATATGGCTTTTTTGCTCCTCTTCTTGCAACTTTTGAGGGGGTTGGAGAGAATGTTAAAGACAAATTTTATCATTGCTTCATTGTAAGTTAAGTTATTATTTCTGCTTATAATTTATTATCCTTATGTTGGAGTGGAGAGAATGTTATTATTTTTGCTTATGTAGCAAGTATCCTTATGCTTGATAATTGCAACTTAATTATGATACCAGGATGGTTGTTGGTCAACAATTGAAACAAGCTACACAGTGGTTCAAGATGTAATAGACTTTTGCTTTCACTCCTATTTTTCATACATGGATGAACTAAGAGAAAATTTAACCCCTCAAGAAAAGCCGATTGATATCAGGTAAGTTGTTCCTCCCAAATCTATGTTTGACAGTTTGAGTTTGAAACATAATCATGTGTACTGTAAGATACTAATAACCATGGTCCTTTTTGTTGTTAGATTGTCACTATTGCCATGTTGCTTGTTGGTGATCTTGGTTGGAGTGCCCTTTGATATGGTTTTAATCACATCTATTGCTATATGGAAGAGCCCTTACATGCTGTTTCGAGGATGGAAGAGACTGTTAGAAGATTTGATTGGAAGAAAGGGACCTTTCTTAGAAACTGAATGTGTCCCATTTGCCGGTCTTGCCATCATCCTTTGGCCTTTAGCTGTTCTAGGAGCTGTATTAGCCGCTACCATTGTCAGCCCTTTCCTTGGCCTATACAGTGGAGTTGTTGTCCATCAGGTCAGTCAAACTTTGCTACTTCAAGTTTTGCTAAGTTTCTTGTATATACAATGCACGTCGTTGAAATTCTCCATGAGGTTTCAACTCAGTGGTAAGAGTTTGACCTTGTAATCTCAAAGGTCAGAGTCCTAATCCCCTCGGAGATAGTTGTATCATGATCATTAGTGCCACTTTATTGAATAATAAATTCTCATTCTCTAATTTTTTTTAATTTATAAAAATACATGTCATTGAAATTCGCAAGTGTCGTTTTAACCATCTATGTATTGAGTGAATGTTTTATTTTAGGAGGAGTCATTACAAATGGGGTTTGCCTACATTGTGTCTGTGGTTTCACTTTTCGATGAATATGTGAATGATTTACTCTACTTGAGAGAGGGATCCTGCCTTCCCAGGTGCTACCGGATTTTCTTTACCGTACTTAAATATTACTATTGTGAACAGAAATACTAGCAACGCACTCGATGGCACTTTCTTTCAAAACACTCTATTACAGGGTGAAGTTCATGTGGTATAAACCCACGTGAAATTCAGTCAATAATAGAAAATGTTGGAAAGACAGTGTCTTGAGTGTTGCGCTAATACTCCTCCTATTATTAAAGTTTGTTTTCAGAGGCAAACATTGGTCACTTATTCTTAGTAGTCCTTGTGACAGCCAGGCCATTATATCGTAGAAACACGAAGCATGCGCATGAGAAGAAAAACCATGAAGGAAGTGATCATAATTTGAAAAATCGGAGAGATGGTTCACAAAATTCAAAACATACCCTACAACAATCCAGAAGTATGAAGTGGAAAATTCATCACTACAAACCTGTGCAGGTGATGGTGTAATATGACTTAAAAAATATTCATTTTCTACGAATTTTTCTAACTTGAAAAAGAGTGACCCTTTTGCAGGTATGGGACTGGCTTTTCAAGTCATGCGAGGTAAATGGCCGCATAGTCCTGCGTGACGGTCTGATAAGTGTGAAAGAAATTGAGGAATGCATTTCCAAAGGCAATTGCAAAAAATTAAGCATCAAGTTACCAGCTTGGTCCTTGCTCCAGTGTCTTCTAACTTCAGCAAAATCAAATTCAGATGGATTGGTTATATGTACTAATCTTACTCATGCCATGCCTTCATTCGATTGGAATACATAATAATTCGACATATATATATCCATTTGCAGCTGATGATGTAGAATTGACAAGGATGAATGGACCAAAAGATAAAGTGTTTGAATGGTTTATTGGACCTTTACTGATCATGAAAGAGCAGATTAAGAACCTTGAGATGAAAGAAAGTGAAGAAACTTGTTTGAAAGAACTTGTTATGAGATGCAAAAATGATATACCAGAGGATTGGGATAGCACTGGATTCCCATCTAATGACAATGTTAGAAGAGCACAGTTACAAGCCATAATTAGAAGGTACGAGTACGGTGTATGCAAATAGTTTATGACATATTTGTAAGTTATTTTTTAACTTATGGCATTTCATTGGTTTAGGTTGCAGGGGATTGTGGCTTCCATGTCCCGGATGCCAACTTTTCGACGAAGATTTAGGAATCTAGTCAAGGTTTTGTATATAGAAGCATTGCAGGCTAGTGCTTCTGCTAAAGAAGGCATCAATATTGCTGAACCTTAGCAAGATAATGTTGAAAACGTTACAAAAACCAAAGCTTCTTGTATACTCATAAGATTCTTGCAATCAATCCTTGTTTTTTCTAGTTGGTTGAATCGATTGAACTATGACTACCGTATAGTTTGAGTTGTAAATCACAATCTTATTCGTTCTGAATATCCTCAAGTTTTTCTTCTAGTTTAAAGTTATATTGAGCTAAAGTGTATAAGCCTATTGAAGCTAAAAAATATAAATACTTCTTATGTGATCTCGATACAATTTGAGTTGTAAACATATTCCAACCGGTTCGGTTTAACATAGTTAGAGGCCTAAAATAAGTTTTACTTTTAGGTCTTATAAACTTGCATATAATTTGAGTTGTAAATAATATATCCTAACATAGTTAGACTAAAACAAGTTCTATTGTTAGGCTTTATAAAACAAAAAATTACATTTGACTTTATGAAAAATCAATAGTATCTATATAATAATAATAATAATAATATAATATACATTATGAGTTTACCACGAAGCTTCACACAACACTTACACATAAAAAAATTGAGTTATATACTTATATTCATATATTTTATGGATTTCAAAATCTCTCTCCACAAAGAGAATTTTCTGTAACTAACAATTTGTTTTCCCTCATAAAATGTAATTTCGTTAATATTTTTGTCTCAAACATTAAATTAGTTTTACTTCATTAAATATTTTGATTTATTCTCCATTTTACCTTCTGCATGAGAAGTTATGGAGGCAAGGACTAAAACAAATAGAATGTGAGAATAGTTTTAGGGTTTCACATTTATGAATTTTAACCATGTAAATAGAACACAAAATTTCAAATTACGGTCGTTTTCGATGAAAATTACATTTTGATTAACGGGGTCTATGATGGATTGAAATGTGTTTCAATTTATTTGAATCGAATTATTCGATAAGTTTGAATCGACATAAACATCTCTTAATAAAGAAATAGTCGTAGAAAGTTGTTAGCATTAACATTTGTGTGAATCTTGATAAGCTTTGGTTGGTAGTAGACAAGGTTGTTACTTGTTATTTCCTAATTATAGTATTATTATGATCTAGATTGATATCAACATATTCATATATCATAACCAACCTTCTAAAAAAGATTGTTTGTTATAATTGTAAGACTTTTTCTTAATCATAATAAAAAAAAGTTGATTAAGACTTTAAACAAAAGGTTAGTAGTTTTGTTCCTTGCCCTTCCTTCGGATACATGAAGACTTTTTCTCTAAACAAAAAACAAACTTTCGTGTCATTCATCACTCTTTCATCGCCATTAATTTCTGTCAAAATTCAATCTCCAACAATTGTCACAATATTATTTTTCCATCAACCAAACATTAAACAAAAATTTATTACAACCTTAAAAAACAAATATTCAAATCACACAAGACATGCATGCATGAATGATGTCTGTTCATCTTTCATTCAGATCACAATCAGTAGCAAACACAATCCAAGCTACACCAATATTACCACAAAGAATATCAGAAGAACCATTACCAGCAAAAACAGCACAAAGCACAGTCACATGCATCTACCAAGCCAGCATTGGAAACCAATGGAGAAACATATCAGTCTTATGGTGCAAAAGTCTCATTAATCATACATTAAACCTCAAAATCGACAGCGTAAGAGGCGAACAGTTTCATCACAATATCAAAATTGAAGTTAAACAATGGTTTAATTGGAACAAAAAGGGTTGCAAGTCGTTCGAAGTTGACGGTAATCAAATAGATGTCTATTGGGATCTACGATCGGCTAAATTCGCCGGTGGTTGTCCTGAGCCGTGCAGCGATTATTATGTGACGATAGTTTGCGACGAAGAGGTTGTTTTGTTGTTGGGTGATTACAAGAAAAAGGCTTATAAGAGAATGAAAATGAGACCAACAATTGTTGAAGCTACATTATTGGTTAAAAGAGAGAATGTATTTGCAAAGAAAAGTTTTTCAATAAAGGCTAAATTTGATGAGAAGAGAAAAGAGAGTGATATTGTTGTTGAAAGTTCAACTGTTGGTAATAAAGATCCTGAAATGTGGATTAGTATTGATGGGATTGTTTTGATTCATGTTAAGAATTTGCAGTGGAAATTTAGAGGAAATCAAACTGTCATGGTTAATAAACAACCTGTGCAAGTGTTTTATGATGTTCATGATTGGTTGTTTAGTGTTTCAGGATCTGGGCCTGGGCCTGGGGTTTTTATCTTCAAACCTGGGCCTACTGAAGTTGAGAATGATGACAAAGGTGTTGAAGGTTGTGAGAGTGATGATGGTAGTAGTGCTACTAGTGGTTATTACTCAACTAAGGGTTATACTCCTTTTGAGTCTTGTCTTGTACTTTGTGCCTATAAACTTGAGTAACAAGTTATAAGGCTGAGAGAAGATACCAATTAATGTTTATATGATAGTGCATCGGTTGCGGATTGAGGTCTCAAGTGTGGAAAAATGCAGCCGATGCAGCCAAAAACATTGTTGCAGAGACCTCAAATTTATTTATATCGCGGGATGCAACTTAAAACCATGGTGGCAATAGTAGAGACATTGTATAGTTCTATTTTCTTTTTCTATTCCTTTTTTTTTTGTCTAATGGATATGAGCAATATTGGTTTTGAAAGTGAATTTGAAGATCTTGTTGATGTTTGCTTATTTAAATTTTTATGGTATCCTTTATATGTTTCATCAATTTTGACTCTTTGTTCTACTTTTCTAAGGCTTGATATGAGAGCAAAACTATAGCATGAACTAGTTATGGAGTCATATTGTTTTAGCCTTTTAGGTTTCAAAGGAAGTGTATGCAACAAATAGTTTAGTATCCAATAAAACGTGTATGCTATCACGGCAATCAATGACTTTGACGGTTGAGATGTGAACCGTCTAATCTCTATCCATCAACTTAGACAAATTAACTCTAGTGACAATAGAAAATTTCAACTGTAGGGAATCCGAGTTCCTATATTAGATAACTCAAAATATGGTTTTGCAATCCACAATTCAAAAATAGTACAATAATTTTTTTAAGAGTGTACAACTAGCTAAATCATTTATATATAAATGAATGAATAAGTTGAAAATTTGAGAAGTATTGTCCAAAACACAAAAGGACTATGATAAAATCAATCATGGTTTCCAAGGTGGTGGTGGAGGTGGATTTTGTGGTCCAAATGGTGGAATAGCTTCAAAAATTGTATTCATGTCAACACCGGTAATACCTGCAATATTTGTTAAGGAAATTAAAGCAGCTACTAGTCCTGCATTACCAGCTAAAGTTGGTTCAGTATAGTTGTAATTAGTCCTTGAATCATGGAATTGGTCAAGATGATTTGGTCCCCCAACCATTGCTCCTGTAATGTTGTGAGGATTTATGTTATGAGTGTCGCGCCACTTCCAACCACCAGTGCATGAGTAATGTTTGTGATCATTTGGAATTGATGCACCTCTATGATGAACATGTGTTGGAAACTTCTTTCCATACCCTACTATATAGCTCATATTCATCGGATTTTTTCCCATTATGTATTCAATCTGTTTCATCATGGAAATATCCAAACCAAATCATTTTTAGTTGCTCAAAATATGAAGCACAGACACGGACAGTGGACACAACACAGACACTTTGACCCGATAATAATTTGAAAAAATGACACAATTCAGTGTAATTATAAGTGTCGGTGTCCGACACTGTCACGTGTCTGACACCAAGACACGCCTAATCCGAGGAGTGTGTGACAAAAATATATGAAAATAGTACCTGCGATGTTGCAAATTTCTTGAGAACAGATCTTGAAAAGTAATGAGGACCACAATTCCATCCAGGAACACCTTTAGCTTCCATATAATCAGCAAAAAGAGATGCCAAAAATGCAGCATTGACAACATATTGGAGAGATTGTGGTTGTCCATGGTTCAATTGTATCAACCCTCCTCTAGTCCAGTTAAAGACCTTGAATTGTTGAAGATAAGAGCACATGGTAAGACTAGTAACATTATGGTACATACTAAGCATTTCCTCATAAGGATAACCAGGACTAAGAAACATCCTAAACCTTGTCAGCAACAACATAGCAGCAGGTAACTTATTGTCCCAACTCAAAACACTCAAATCAGGAATCATATAAAATGCATTGGAATGCTTAGGCACACTAGGATTAGTTGCTAATGAAATGTAACTACTATTTCCAGTTGCATAATACAACCAAGCACCACCCCACATGTACTCATCAAAGTAACCAGTTGAGTTATAATAAGGTTCAATGTAAGGCTTGCCGCGACTATATGCCGATCTTTTACCAGAGTCTCTTGCAAATGCAAAGACGGTTTCAGCTCCCTTGAGTAGTTTTTTCGAATATGCTGTGTCGTCTTGGAATACTATAGATGCTGCTGCTAATGCTGCTGCCATTTCTCCTGCAAGATCCGGTCCTTCATTTATAGTTGTCGTTGGCCGTGAATAGTCCATGTCTTCTGGTTTTTGCCAACAGTAATGATCATCTGGTGTTTTAGAACCATTTAGTGATCCACCAACCTAAACATAAAATGAACATGTAAACTTGATTAAGATTGATTCAGTGATGATGATGATGATGATGAACATTAATTAACTAATTACCTGAGCATAAATCTTGTTAATTTTAGTTGAAGAACTGTTGAAGGTTAAAAGCAAGTAATCAGTACCCCACCTAATGAGTTCTCTAGCATGATCATACTCGTTAAGTGCCATATATTTTTGCTTATATTCAAGCACACTCCAACTTAGCATTGTCATAGCAAAAGACATTGGAAAATGGAACTTTATATTGTCTCCTGCATCATAATAACCACCAAATAGTCCTTTTTTATCATCAGTACTGTCTTTTCCATCTTCTAATCCTGAGTTTCCTCTCCATGGAATGCCATTGCTCTTTGGTAACTTCCCAGCTTCACAAATCAAAGGTATATCATAATGAATTTGTGTCAAATTCTAGTACCTTCTAAAAATTATATATACTATGTAAAAATGTATTTCTTTTCAAATGAAACATTATGTGTAGTATTAAAAATATGGCAAAATACATCTTCCGAGGATTCTAAGTTAAGTTTTGTGTATATAACAGTTAGGTCTTTTATCCTTCCAATTAACTTCCGTTATCTTGTTGCACTGTGGAGATTAACGCTGATTTCCATCATGATAGATATTTTGATGAAAAAGACACATATGTTGGAGGAGATTAATTGGAAGGGTAACATGCAACAGAACAATACACGACAATACACGGTGCAACAAATTAGAAACTTAAAGAATTTTCTGTTTGATTTGTAAAATGTAAGTACTGGACAGAACAATACACGACAATACAAGACAGAGTATAGCGAGACAGGACAAACGTTTAATGTATTGAACAAATTTTGTTTTGTACGATATTTGGTGGAAAAAAATGTTATTTTAGTATTTTAGACAACTTGTGCAGAGAATAAAAAGTTGTTACAAAATCAAATACAATACAATTAAAGTTGTTCTATCCAGATTCTTAATTTTTAGCAGTTCAAACGCATCCTAAAAGACAATTGTAACTTATTGCATTCAACAAACAATAACAAAAATTATAATAGAAATAAAAGGATGGGATGAAAAACGGGTTGCAGCATGCAGTTAATTCAGGTGTCATATGGCAAGTTGTGGTAGCAAATCAACAAACAAAGCCATTCAAATACAAATACTAGCGACACAAATGCCGTCCAGTTGATATCATATAGATATTGTTTTTTTGAAAAAGTCAAGAACTATGTGTGGAAAATGAAACTTAATTAGAACAAATCTAAAGCAACTTGTTGGAATGAAATGACGTTAGATATCATGAAAATAATAAAAAGGAAAAAATTATTAGTGTCTTAATCATATTAGTTAGTTCAAATATATTAAGAAAAATGATGAAAAGGATTGTCAACTATATTTTAATTTATTAATCAATGCTCTAAATTACTACTACTTAGAAAGAGTCTAATAGTGTCCCTGTAATTTTAGCTCACTTGGTATGAATATCGCATTATATATGTAAAGACCGAAATTGAGTCTCGGACACTTTATTTATTCATTTTAAGAGTGAAATTTCAATCTACTAAAAAAATAAAAAGCCTAATAGTAATAACTAGACACAAAAACTCTTAAACGGATTTTTTCACTTTACAAAGCACAATTTGAGAGGGAAACAACAAAAAGTTTTGGTGAAAAATGTAATAATTTGTTGGTTTTATTTGTAAATTATTGTTAATAAAATCTCACTTTTAGTGGTCCATAGGTTATGGAGGTTTTGGTTGTAAAGAGTCACAAGATTAATGATCATTATATTGGGTGGTAATGGCTTCTTAATTCTTGATGGTAGAATTAAGCCTATAAATAATCTTTGGTCCCTAAGCTTACTCTTATTATCTTCATCATTCAGAAAATATACACCATCTATAGCATTGAGAGTAAAAGCTTAGAAGATTCAAAGAGTTGTGATTCATAACACTATAACAATGACTGAAGGTAATTTTAATTTCTACTTTCCATATTTAGTCTATTAATCTTGTTGTTCATTTGTTATCAGGAACTCATCATCAATGAATTAAGTCTTACAAAAAAATGTACAATTCTAAGATAAAATATTGTATTTTTGAATGTAAAATTTCAAATTCTTTAATATATACTCTTAGAACAAATATTAAAAACAAGACTCTATATAAATATATGGGATATGTTTGATAGAACTTAAGTATTTTATAATAAGTGCTTAATTAAATTAGTAATTATCCAAACACAACCAAATTGTTTATTGGTTTATATCTCACGTCAAAAAGCTATAGTAGATAATATTAATTTTTTATTTATTGAGATAATATGAAGATTAAGATAGCTATAGTTAAAATATGTTTTTTTTCTTCTTGGGCTTATTGAATCAGCCTTTGGAAGAAGTTGAAAGACAAAAAGGGACACAAATGCTTCAGTCCATAAAAAAAATGCTTTTTGCAAGAAAACAAATTTGAATATATCAAGAGAATATTGAAGATCTAAGACTACTTGAATGAAATGGTAAAAGATTTCGATGATTTTGCAGCAATTTTAAATTTCTTGAGAGAGGTATTTGCCATCTATTACAAATTACAATCTTACTTGACTTGAGAGATTAATCTCTACTATTGTACGCAGATATTCAGAGATCCGGATCATATAAAAAAAAAGGTTATATTTTTCTTATTTTTTTTATTGGTTATATACTTATATTTTTTATGTTTACTTTTATAGTTTTCACCTATAATATGTATTTGGTCGGAAGACACCAAAAACCATGCCGATTCAAATGCATATGAAATATTAATGCAATATTTTAAGGATCTAATATCATCATATATATTTAGTCTACTAATCATCTAATAAATCAAATAATAAAATCATGAGAGAAAAGGTAGTAAAATAAGACCAATCAAATTATAACAAAAATATTGCATATAATATCATAATGATGATGAGATAGTAGAAGAAGATACATACATTTCTGAGCATTGAAAAAGAGTAACGCTTTATGGAAAGCAAGGGTGTAATTATCAGGTGGTATAGGTTGAGAATGATGTTTGGGCAAATTCTTTGCAACTATGATGGGAAGCCCAATTACACAAAAAGCCACAAAGATTATACCAAAAATCCATTTCAATGCCTTGTAACTCAACTTCATGCATCCAACATCAACATACTTTGTTTTCTTCTTAGTATTTGGCCTTTCAAGAATCCAACTTTGTACCGTCGAATCCATTCCGTCACTCGACGGACTCAGCAACGCCGCCTTATCCCATTGATCTCCTATGCGGCTCGTCTCATAGTCGGACGCCAATTCATTACTATTGGTCAACTCAAATGATCCTCCCCATTGATTTCTTGAATGCATTGAGTGCGTAATTAACTCTAATATATTATCTTCGATAATATCACGAGAGTATTTCTTGCATCAATTTCGATCATTCCTCTCTCCTTAGTGACAATTTTTCGTTACCTCTTCCGACCGAACTTCCGATTAATTGAGATCTATTTCTCCGAGCAAAAATTAAATCACACTCCAATTGAAGATGGCTATTAAATATTTATGTGTGAGGGTATGAAATGGGATTGAGGTTTTAGAAGAGATGAAAGAAATTGGGTCAAATTTGATCTTGGAATTTTTTTGAGAAGTTCTTTGTGTCTACATATATATACAAAGAACCATTTAATTATTAATTGTTTAATTGTCGCAAAGTATTATAAAGTTTGTGTTGTGACTTTTGAAAAATGTGTGATACATGGCATTGTACTAGTAATTTTTGAGGCACATATAGATCCAATGTACCCGTTCAGCAATACACATCATCGCCGACCATTACGAAAACTCAAATTTAATTTGCACATAATAACAGTCAAACGCATTTTAATTTGATTCGGATAAAAGTGGAGTAATTTGCTACTGCATGACAACTCCATCTTAAATTTTGTATAAGAATAATTTTTTGTCAAATTTTATTTATTTATCAACCAAATTTTGATTTATTAGATTTAAAAAATAAATAAATTGGAAGAGCAGACATATTAGAAAACTACTCCTAACTCATTGGGACAAACACAAATATAATAAAAAGGTAAAAGCTAACATGTGCCCTTTAAGGGCACATGATAAACAACTAAATAAAGAAATATTCTCCTCAAAACTTGTGCATTTAACTTTATAAAAGTCAAATCATTGCATTTTTCAATGGAATAATTCTACTTTAAGGTTCTTTAACATGTGCCCTTAGGGCACATGTTAGCATGACCCTAATAAAAATATGGGTTATGTTAAACAGTGCACCAGTGCACTTTTCTTACATATATAAAAAATAGAAATAAAATATAAAATTAATGTTAATAATAAAGATAACTTTTTATATTTTTAATATATTGAAAGCACGAATTTCAAAACATAATTTTCTTATTTATATGCTTAACTAGTATATCGGATGTACTATTTCGGACATTTTTCTAAAAATATATTGGTAATTGTGTAGGAAAGTATTTTTTTAAGGGTCATGCTAACTAGTGCCTGGGGGCACTAGTTAAGGAAGCAAAAGAGATAAAATTTGTATTGGAAATAACATTTCTTATACTTTAAGAATATTGACCGCACAAATACCAAGACAAATTTTTCTAAATTTGGTTTTCTTAACTAGTGACCCGAGACACTAATTAACATTTGCCTTTTTTTAATATAAAATTTACTTTTTTATCATATTGATATCATAATTAGCATTAAGTAATCATTAATGCAGCCGCTCAGACTGTATTCAGTTTTACTTTTGGTGCATAGTATTAAGTACTACTTATGGTAAAAATCCAATTCCTTTATGAAAAATGATAAAAATCCGTATTAAGAAAAAAGCTCAGGATAGAAAATGGAAACTAAATAGAAAAGGAAATTTGGTAAAAGAAAAAAGAAAAGGAATTTTGTGTCAAAATAAATGGTAAGTATATGTAATTTTTTTTTTTGGTCTTAAAGTATATCATGTAGGGTTGGGAATAGGTCAGGCCGGCCTACAGGGGCCTACGACCTAGCCTACATAGGCTCAAGTCAGGCCGGCCTATTTATTTAAATAAAGCAGGCCAATGCTTTGTAATAAGCCTATTTAGCTAAAAAGGCCAGACTTCAGGCCATGAAAAAAGCCTTTTAAGCCTACTAGGCCGGCCTATTTAAGAAAATATAAATAATATTTTTACATTTATTATTATTATATATATTAAAATTTGTACTTTGATTAAATTATAAATCTATTAAATTTTTCGGTAGTTTAAGTTTATTAATCTACATTAAATTTTCACATATATAAATGTATTATTATAAACTAAAATTGAAATACGATGTCATATATAGTCAAATTCTCTAAAATATCATGTTAAATATCAAAAGGAAGTTTAATATAATTGATTTATTAGTTCATTAGTATATTTAAAAATAAATATAATTATTTATTTAAATATATTCATGTGAAATAGGCTTTTAAACAGGCTAATAGGCCATATCAGACTGTCAAAAGGCCAGACCCAGGCCTAAAAAATAAGCCTATGACAGGCCACATACCAGACTTAGGCCTTCAATTTTTTGGCAGGCCAGACTCAGGCTTGGCAAAGCCTAGCTCGGCCTAGCCTATTCCCAACCCTAAGTATATGTAATCTTTATTTTGGTAATTACTGATATGTTACCATGCCGTACAATAATTTTATTTAATTTATTTGAGTATTAAAATATAATACATAATTAAGAGTGATTCTATTTCTTATAATTCTGTTGGACTATCAATAAAAAAATAATTATAATAAAAAAATAATTATAAATTTTATACCATTTTTCAATCTTCATGCGTGAGCGTCAAATAAGAAAAAATTTATGTGTAGATCTTTACCCACATTGATAAATTAATGTCCTTAAAAGATTTGAATGAAAGTTTATGAAAAGTTTAAAATTAGAATAATAAAAAAAATCAATAGATTATAAAATATTAAAATTATATTAATTTGTTTTAGGTTTCCCAAATTTTGTCTGCTGGAGGTAAAATTTTAATTAAAGTGTGATGAACGCAAAATATGGATAACTCTTCAATCATAATTTAAACTTTAATTACTCAATGAGTATTTTTAATAGTGGGATGGGATGAGAAGCACTCTTGTTCTCATTCTACACCACCGAGAAATTCTCTATCTTTCTCTCTCTAAAAAAAAAGGGACTTCATAAGGGCTATAAAACCAAAAAAATAGTAGTTAATTCTATATTATTTTTTAATTAGTATCAAACTACTTTTGATCTTGCGATCATATTCTCAAACTTTTTTGCCAAGATACCACAAAGAAACAATTTCCACACTTGAGCGTCAAATGAGAAAAGGTGTGGATATCCATTCACATGGATAAATTAACATTTCCATAAAGAGTTGAGTGAATGTTTATGGAAATTTTAATATTAGAATTGTAAAATAAAATTAGACTTAAAGGGGCTTTTGATCCCCTATTTTTTATAAAAGATGATGTTTTGATCTCTCTTTTTTTTTGGACACATTTTGATCTCCTATTTTAAAAAGCAACTTTTTAATCCCCCAATTTAATTTTTCTCAAGTTTTGATGAGGTGGCCTTATGTTATTTGTATAATGATGTTGATGTGTCTAGCCTAGGTGGTTAAATTTAATATTCAAAGTCAAATGAGAGATTGAAACTAAAAAACTATTTATTATTTGTTTCAAGTTGAAGGAGTGAATCCGCTTTAGTCCAGATCCAATTAATGTCGACTTTAGTGTCATCAACGCTACAGATCTGGAGACATGGATATTCCGGACACTCCAATATAGTCGTCATATTTGTAGGCATATGTAATTTGCATTTTTATGCTATTAACATGGATGTTGTGAGTTTGTTTGCAGATTTATCCTTTTTGTTTTTAGTGATTATGAATTTGTATTGCATCGATGTACTATATTTATTTGAATGAATGAATATCGTTTATTTTATCAAAAAAATAATAACTAATGGATCACTTCAATTGATGTGTCATTTAAAATTAAAAGTCATCTTCTTGGATCTTTATGTTCTTCTTTTCCAATTAGCTTAGAAAATATGCAACCCATTTGTGTACCAGAAACCATTTTGAATTGGTCAAAATGATTTGGTCCTCCAACCATTGCTCCGGTAATGTTGTGAGGATTTCTGTTATGAGTGTCGCGCCACTTACAACCACCGGTGCATGAGTAATGTTTTAATCATCTGGAATTGATGCACCTCTATGATGAACATGTCTTGGAAACTTCTTTTCATACCCTACTATATAGCTCATATTCATCGGATTTTTCCCCATTATGTATTCAATCTGTTTCATCATGGAAATATCCAAAACAAATCATTTTTAGTTGCTCAAAATATGAGGCACAGACACTGACACGGACATTAGACACCTTTAGCTAACAAAAATATTTGAAAATAGTTAGTACCTGAGATGTTGCAAATGTCTTGAGAACAGATCTTGAAAAGTAATGAGGACCACAATTCCATCCAGGAACAGATCTATTGAGAAAAGTGAGCATGTAAATTGAAAATTTATCAAACAGTTCCGAACCAGCATTCAACTCTAGTGTCACTACATAATAGTGCATACTCACATTTCTTTCCTAAATGACTGTGAATGTCTACTTCACCTTTTTTGAAGAAATAATAACAAAATATTATATTTCACAAAAAATTAATTGAACAATTTTTTGGTAAACGAGTTTAAAATATTTAAATTATATTATGTATTATAATTTTTTTTTTAAAAAAACTCTATTTTTTAAATTAAAATTTATTATTAGAACATAAAACAAAATAACAAAAACTCTACTATAATAATATAAACATGAAAAAAAAAACAAATATTTTTATTTATTTAAAGACAAACATGATTTTTAGTGTGTATAATATTTGTTTTATCTATTTTAATTTAATCTGTTTGTTTTATTCATAATTTTTATATAATTTAAACTTAGCAAAATAATACTATTTAAAGTTATCCTGTCCACATAGGACTTGAACCCGCACCCTTGAAATAAATGAGCGTCATGCAGCCAGCTGAGCTAACTACTACTTTGTAATACTTTTTTCGAGGCTTAAATATATAATTATTTAATATTTTTGGAGGCTTAAAGCCCATTGGAAAAAATGTATTTTTTGGGGGGCCTAAAGCTAGAGCTTGGGCCGGCCCTATAACTCTAAAAGTAAAAAAAATACGAAGAAAAAAAGAAGAAGATACAAAACATAAAAATAAGAAGAAAAAAATAGTTAAAGAAAATCTACTCATAAAAATAGGAATAGAAATCATGATAAAAGATAGACATAAAAAATGGTACCGCAATCTAACATATAACAACTTATAAAAAATAAAAAGGAAGTTATAACAACTAAACAAATAGAAGAACCCAATAAAAAAGATGCGTGGGAAAAAAATGAAAAGATTAGGTAAATTTATATAAAAAATATGGATAGAACTTAATTACATTTCTTTAGGTGTTTTTTTTTTTTTGAATGAAAATAGTGACTTGTATTAAAATTGTTCCGAAATTACAAGGGCAGTAATAGAGGGGTGAGTGTCCTCCATCCAGATACAGTTTTGGGCCTCATGGGCAGCTATAGCTAAACTATGGGCTGCTGTATTAGCCCGTCTATCTATGTGTGAGAAGGAACAAAATTGAAACCGGTTACGCATACTCCTAATACCCTTTACGAAATTGCCAGCATAGGTCCTATGAGAAGATAGATCGTTCACATGCGAGATGATTTTGGCGCAATCGCTTTCGAAAGCAACTCGAGTGAAACAGCAGTCGGCCGCAAGACGAATCATGTTGTAGAGAGCACAGGCTTCAGCTGTTGATGGATCTGCAAAGCCAGGGAGAAGCCAAGTTGCTGACGCAAGGGTTTGGCCATTCTCGTCGCGAAAGATGGCTCCTAAGCCCTAGAATCCTTCAACCGTCAGGTTAGCATCGCAGTTACCCTTGATTTCTCCGTGTCTAGGTTTGCGCCATTTTTGATTTTGCTGTTGGTTGTTGCTACAATGAGTTTGATTATTAGCCCTCGACCTTTGTTGAGTCCTTTGATTATGCTGTTGATTCTGGGTTTGATTAGCGTGTTGAAACTCCCTGATATTAGCTAGAGCTTTGTCTAGGATAGAGTGATCTTCAGTGTCTGTGTTCTCAAACACTTGGATATTACGAGCATGCCAGATGCCATAGGTGATTGAAGCCAAGTAGCAGAGCTCATCATCTTTAAGAGCGGAGAAGCAGTAGGTAAGCCAATCCATGAAGCATCTATGATTAGTGTTAAACCTGATGCCCAATTTAGAACCAAACCAGAGCTTCTTAGCTCTATCACAGTCCATAAAAAGGTGGGATATGGTTTCTTCCCCTTGTAAGCATCTAGGGCAGAGAATGGAGCATTGGATGCCCCTGCTGTTAAGAGCACTTCTAACTGGCACTGCTTTGTTTAAAATTCTCCAAATCAGTGCCTTATGTCTGGGGATAGTAGGAAGGGTCCAGAGTTTTTTCCAAACAAGGTTAAGGGGATTGTTGTTATTAGGGCCTTGTTGAAGGCTATCTTGCCAATGCTTGAGGGTGTTGTATCCGGATCTGACTGTGTAGACTTCCTCAGGGGTGTTAGTCCACATGAGATAGTCCTCATTATGTTCCTGGGTAATAGGGATTTGCTTTATGAGGTCTCTTTCAAAAGGGTAGAAAATTCTATCAATGATCCTAGAGTTCCAGGCCTTGGTAGGTTGGTGCTGAACGAGTTCACTCACTTTAGAAATTTGATTGTCAGCTCTAGGGGTCAGAATTTTATGCCCATTCTGGTGTGGAATCCAGTTATCTCTCCAGATGTGAATTTTGTCTCCTGTTCCAATATTCCAGCAGCTACCTTTATTGATGATCCATATAGCATTATGAATGCTTCTCCATGTATAGCTAGGATTTATGCCAATTTGAGATTGTAGAATGTCTGAATTTGGGAAATATTTAGCTTTTAGCACCTGGTTGAGAAGAGAGTTAGGGGAGACATGAAGTCTCCACACTTGTTTAGCCAACATGGCTTTGTTGAAGAGGTGCATCTCTCTGAAGCCTAAACCACCTTTGAACTTGGGTTTGAACAGATCAGCTCTAGCCTTCCAATGAATTTTGTTGTTGCTGTCTTTCCCTCCCCACCAGAATTTACAAATAGCCTTTTCAATTTGATCACAGATAGTTTTAGGAATAATGAAACAGCTCATCATGTATGTTGGTAAGGCTTGTATGACAGCACTAATAAGGATATTTCTGCCTGCAAAAGAGAGATTATTCTCCTTCCAACCCTTCAGCTTACTCCAAATTTTATCCATGAGAAAGTTGAAGTCTTGAATCTTTGATCTTCCCATTGTAGTAGGCATTCCCAGATATTTGGTTATTATATTGGTGACTTGAATAGGCATGATAGCATGGAATTCGTTCTTGACAGTAGTGTTAAGATTAGGACTGAACACTATCTCAGATTTGTGGAGATTAATTTGTTGACCAGAGATTCTTTGATACTCATCTAGGGCTGTCCTAAGATGAATTGCCTCTTCTTTTTTGGCCCTGCAAAACAAGATGCTGTCATCAGCAAAAAATAAATGAGAGATGGCAGGGGCATTAGTAGCTATAGAAATGCCCTTAATGCTGTTGCTAACTTGGAGTTGGTTGATGAGGCTGGACAACACATCAGCACAGAGAATAAATAGGTAAGGAGATAAGGGATCCCCTTGTCTGATGCCTCTAAGGGGTTTGAAACTAGGGGAGGGAGTGCCATTGATAAGGATAGAAAAAGACACCGTGGTAACACAACTCATAATAGTGGCCACAAGTTTAGTGGGGAATCCCATAGTGAGGAGGGTTTGCTCAAGGAATTGCCACTCAATCCTATCATAGGCCTTGGCCATATCCAATTTGATTCCCACATAACCATGTTTCTTGGCCTTAGAGTGATTGAGGTAATGGAAGGCTTCATAGGCAATGAGGGTGTTGTCAGTTATAAGTCTACCAGGTAGGAAGGCGCTTTGTTGAGGACTAATGATGCTGTTAAGAACCGGTTTCATTCTGTTTGCAATAGTCTTGGTAATAATTTTGAGCATGACATTGCATAGGGCTATAGGGCGAAAGTCAGCAGGGAGGGAGGGATTTTTGTTCTTGGGAATAAGGCAAATGAAGGTGTCATTGTAGGTTTCAGGGCTAACCCCTTTGTTGAGAATGTTAAGGATAGAATTAGTGATATCACCCCCTATAGTATCCCAATAAGAATGGAAAAACTTGGCACTAAGACCATCCAGGCCGGGGGCAGCATTTCCTTTGAGCTGGTGAGCAGCTTGGGAGACCTCAGAGGCACTAAATTCCTGATTAAGGTGGTCATACAGCTGGGGGGTAATCCTGTTAGCAACACCATTCAAAGAAGCAGACATGTTGTTAGGATTAGAAGAGGTAAAAATATTAGTAAAGTAATCCATGAAAGCTTGCTGGATATCCTTGTTACTAGTAGCCTTATTCCCTTGTTGATCCAGAATGAAGTTAATTTTGTTCTTTCTTTTCCTCTGGGAAGCTTTAAAATGAAAGTAGCCAGTGTTCAAGTCTCCATGTTGCAGCCAGTTTGCTTTAGCACGCTGTGACCACCAAGTTTCTTCTTGTTTCAGAAGCTTGTCCAACCTGTTCTCCATCTGGTGGATCTCAGTGATGTCATCTTTAAAAGGAATATTAGTTTTCTTGTCATGGATATTATGTTGGATCTGTTTGATTTGACTAGGAATGTGGCCATATGTGTTCTGGCCCCAATTATAGAGCTGATCAAAAACCTGCTGAAGCTTTGATTTAGTGTCAGAGTAGTTCTTGGACCATTCTCTTTTGATAATATCATGGCTTTGAGAGTCCTGGAGCCAAATATGTTCAACACGTTTGATAGTGTGAGGGCGGTGAGAGTCATTCCTGAAATCAAAGTTAGTGCCAAAAACAAGTAATATGGGGATGTGATCAGAGGAGTGAATGGGGAGGTGATAATTAGTAACTCTAGGATTCTTAAGGAGCCAAGCAGGGCTGGCACAAAATCTGTCTAGCCTTTCTTTTATGTGGTGTGTAGTATCCTGATTGTTAGACCAAGTGTATATCTCACCATGCCAACCTATGTCCTGTAAATTACAGTCTTTGAGGGTATCTTGGAAGAGGTTAGAGTGAGTGCTATTAATATCTCTTCCCCCCATTTTTTCAGCATGGTTGAGAACCATATTAAAGTCTCCAAACAGCAACCAGTTCTCATGCTGATTGTTTTGAAAAAGATTTTTTATAAGATCACAAGTATCTGGCTTCTGTTGGTGACTAGAGAACCCATACATGACTGTAGCCCTCCAATTAATATTAGTATCAGAACAGTCCACATAACAATCAATATATCTTTCATTATAAGCAATAATGTTGAGATTTACACTTTTAGACCAGATCATACACAGGCCACCCCTTCTATTATTATTAGAGATAGTACAATCAACAGTAAAGGAGTTGGAGTAAGCATCACCAGGGATTGTGAGTCTTTTTTGAAAATCAGAGTTGAGGAATTTAGTTTCAATGAGGAAAATGATGTCAGGCTGGTGGGTTTGAATGAGCTTTTTGAGAGCTCTTCTTGCAGAGGGATTCCCAAGGCCCCTGCAATTCCAGGATAGAAGCTTCATGGCCTCTGGCTGGCCTTGCTAATGAGGCCTGCCATCTCTGTAGTTGGTAGTTGATTGCTGGATGTGATTACAGTAGCTTTGTGTTGATTTTCTGGTGTTGATCTCTGGCTAGTGCTAGCACCTTCCTTGCTGCCCGACTCTTGCTTTGAGCTGGTATTGTTGGGAGATTCCTTAGTGCTAGGTGTATCTTCTGCTAACTTCATTCTGGCTATCATGTCTATCATTGCTTTGGGAATGGGGCTGTAGCATCCTCCACTCAAGGATTTAGTGGGATTGGTGTTGAATCTAGTGTCCCTTTTTTCATTAACTCTTCTTCCGTAGCTGTTGGATCTTAAACATGGACCTCTTGGGTTTATGTTGCCTTCCTCTATGCGGGATTTTAATTCAGGGCAGTTATCTTCGTTGTGTCCAATAAGGCCACAGTTGAAACAGAACATAGGGAGGTTTTCATACCTGAAATCGACCCATTGGATGCCATCCTTCGTATTACCAATGTATATGCCTGGCTTTATAGGTTCTGCCATGTTGATTTGAACCTTAATTTTGACAATTCTTGCTTTGTCCGGGAAGTCGTAGAGGCCAGCATCTTCAACCACTCCTATTTGCGAACCTAAGTGTCTTCCCATGGCTATAGTTTTACAATGCAAGGGCAGGCCCCATAGTTGTAGCCATATGGGAACCTTGTGAAAATCAATATTCTTGGGGTTTCTTTCTCTATCCCACTGATGAACGGAGAACCAGACATTACGAATAGTCCAAGGATTTCCCTTAACAGCTTTCTTTATATCAGAACCGGATTCCATAGTAATGTGGTAAAAACCACCCTCTACCTCAGTGATGTGGAAACCCTTGGGTTTACCCCATATTCCCATAAGAGAACTGTGAATTATCTGTTTTGGGACAAATTTTTCAGAGAGAATTTTACCAATTAGACTTTGTTTGCATGTTTGAATTCCTTCCTGGATGTGGTCTTCTCTGTACCAACAGAAGGGGCCTTCATCTTGAGTTGTGTTGTTGTAAGAAGAGTGCATTCTTGGGCTTTCTTGAGGCGAGTTTACTTGTTCTTGATGCTGGTTGCCTTGATGATGCAGGTGGTTTTCTTGTTGATTCTGCTGAGGTGAGAATCTTGGTGGTGAACTCATGAAGACAAGAATGTTGAGGAGATCTCCAGTAAAGCCATGGATCGGAGTAGAAAGCTTTTGGACTTTGTGGGGACGCTGTGTGTTTTCTTCATAGCTTTGGGGGCTGTTTGCAGGGTTGGTTATGGAGCTTGGGTGATTGGGAGTGGATAAATCCATGGGAGAATTCATGGAGTCAAGAGGACGGGGACTTAAACAGATAACAGAGAAATAGAAAGCTCACAGGGAGATGAAACACAATCGTCAAGAGACGCAATCATGCAGAAGCAGACACTATCATTAAGAGGAAGGTACAGAAGGAGAAAGAATCAAGGTACAGAAGGAGAAGAAACTGAGTATGAAGAAGGTTCTTGAGTATGAAGAAGGTTCTTGGAGAAGCAAGGGGATTCTTGGAGAATCCTTATGATTTGATATTTGATTATACAGATTCCAAATTTTCTTTAGGTGCTTTTCGTATAGTTCTTAACATAAAATTCATATATCGTGGATATAACAAACTTTGAGAAAATCATGAATTTGAGAAAATCATAGTTTTTATGTTAA
Source organism: Trifolium repens (assembly GCA_030408175.1). Lineage (NCBI taxonomy): Eukaryota > Viridiplantae > Streptophyta > Magnoliopsida > Fabales > Fabaceae > Trifolium > Trifolium repens. Next base: position 22,608,006 of record CP125840.1, read on the forward strand.
GAATCATGAAAAAAACATATAAAGAAATGCACATAAGTTTTATCCAAAAAAGAATATCATGTCCGTAAAAAAAGGTTAAGAACAAAAAAATAGAAACAAAAATACAATATATAAAACTTTATGTTAATATAATGACGAACGTAAATATATCGAATAAAAATCAATAGACCTATGCATTCACAAACTAATTTTCCTAAATAAACTAATTTGTTTTACAAACTCACTACTGATCTAATGATGTTAATATTTTCCATCATATAATTTGTTTTTGTTTTAAATAAATAAGTTTTCTAATTCATAGCTTATCAATTAATATATTAGAACGCACCACAAATTAAAATAGCGTACAGACTATGTATACCTCTATCACTACAATAAAAGTGCCATATACCAACGGAAGCTAATAGCTACGGTGAATAAAGCCGTAGGTATAGGTGTAATATACCAACAGATATGTTGTGGGTATAGGCCAAAAAAGAACCATAATTTTTTTTGCTATACTGTTAACACGCGCAGGTTACCCCCAATATTTTTTTCATCAAGATTTTCATCACCCCCAAATAAAAAACAAAAGCTGAAACCCTAACTTCATCAAAATCACTTCTCTTTCTACCACTCTTCTCCCTTTTATGTATTCCTCTTTTTCTCTGTTCATCCGTTCTGGAATCCTATTGATACTCTTTCTTTCTTCGTGCAATACACAGAAGGAAGAGAAGCGACTGAAGAGAAAGAAGAACGACGCATGCGACAAGGGAAAATACGAACAATATTTAGCACGACACCAATCTCATGTTCGACCAGCAATTCCATGCGATTTCAATCCAATTCTTCAAAGACCAGGTAGATCTGAATGTTTTTTTCTATTAATTTCTTGATTTCTTCACTGTGGTGATGGTTCTGTATTCAGTAATTTTTTCCATTTGAACTTATAGGGTTTTGATTAATGTTATGTTCATGAATATGCTGATGTAAATTTGGACCGCGGTTGTGCCTTTAGTTTTTTTTTTTCTTTCTAATTTTTTAGTTTGCAATGAAGTTCGTCGAATTGGAGGATGCTGAGTGTGTTGATTGGAGCATTGTGAAGATAAGAAGATGAATTCTATTAGGTCTTTCACGGTTGCCAGAATCTAAAGCATAAAGCCCAAAGATGGGAGCTCGTGGCGACGATTGTTGAGAATCGGATGGCATGCGACATGAGGTGTTCATGTTAGAAATTTAATCAATTATGTCCTAGATGTTGAGAAGCAAGTTTTGTTATATACTTATTCGATAATTAAGTATTAGTATTGGACCAAGTTGCAGCACCGTTTTGTATTATCCTTATGCTTAGCCATTAGGATTCTCAATTAGTAAGACTACTATTATTAATCAAAAATTACATATCTAGCTAGATTCCAACAGTAGCAGGTTTTTTCGGAAGTGTAATCAAATTGCAGCACCGCCGCCTTGCCATTTTGTCTACCAACACCGATTATGTTTTATCCTAATCTATCAAAAATAGCTAGCTTAAGTGTTAAGTATAAAAGCCTGTGTAAAGGCATTCTTGTAGTATACTGTAACATCAACTTTTTGGATAAAATTGTATTAACAAATTATCTTCATCTTGTTCTCTCTGTTTTTGGTTGAGTTTTCTATTATGTGATTATATACCATTGTTATAAATACTTCCTTATTGCTTAAGTATATCACTCAATGTGCTATTGTTATATTTTTTTTTTACTCTGTTGTTTATTGTTATATTATATCTTATTTACACATGTAAATGTTAATAAATAGATTCATTCATATATATTATGTAGTATCTGAATGTAACATTTTTGGGTCAATGGCGTCTCAAGATGAGGCTGGAAAAACAATTGATCAATCTATAGTATCCGTAATAAATGGCTTCATTCAAATTCAAGTGTTTTCCTGTACTGGAGATTTTGCTGCAGGTAGTCTCCTTTAAGTTTATATTGATTTGTTACTATTGTCATCTTTGTTGTTAAGCATTTTCCTTTACTACTATGCTCTCCCATCTATACTGGTCTGGAAAAAAGATATTTATTTAATATATTTATATATTTACATAGGAGTTCAACCAACACTTTTTCTTCAATGTTTAAGGTTTATTGTCGACTATTGAACTCATGAGTGGATGTATATATGGACAAATGATGCATACAGGGTTTATTCATAATAAAGCAATGAATTAAATGTGTGGATGGTGGAGTGCTTGGATTTTAAAGGCTGCATCTGTCAAGAAGTGTTCATATCAGTTGTGAAACTACTTATGAAGCTTGCTAAAGGGTTCTACATTAGAGCCTTTTTTCCTTGATATGTTATGCCAACATGTACATGTAGATCATATATTGGAGGATATCATCAATGATCATAACGAGGCAAAGTCAAGAGTTGCTAAATTGGTGAGTTATTAATACTCATCTAATTTGTGCGTGTGTGTAATTTAGAGGTTCTTAATGATTTCTCTTCTGCATGACTTGTTTCCTTTGTTTCAACTATTTGTTCAATGTTATTGTTTTTTATCTCTTTATCTGATGCTTATCATAGTCTTGTTTTTCCTTTATGTGATCTTCTTTTGATCCTAACATAATTTGTGCATGTACATGTGTAATTTAGAGGTTCTTAACGATTTGGAGATGCAGATCGTGTCATCGTTAATTTTCTATTTTAATCGTTGAATGGCAGATTTTGGTGTATTGGTGAATTGCAGGTTTGGGGTTGTAGTTTTGGAAGATGCATGGAAAATTCAAAAGATCTCCTTGATTACTACTTTACTGCTAAGTTGTAAGAATTTTAACTTTGAACTCCTTGTGTGTCTTCTATACATTAGATTATTTCATAACACCTTTTTTGGATATGGTTTATTGTTGAGTTTATTCATTTTATTGAGCAATTATAAACATGCTTTTAGTCTTTTCCATGCACAAAGTTGAAGGACATGGATTTCTTTTGTGTTATGTTAAGCATAATGAGAAAAGATAAATAACAATTAAAAGCTTGGGAAGGTGCATACTTTGGGACTGTTATTGTGAAACCATAAACATGGTTCTAATTTATGCTATCAAAACATCCTCTTATATGAACATTTTATTACCCCTTCTGAACAATTCTTATTTAAGAGACATCAATGTTCCCTATTATGAATACTACAATGACACTATTTTCTAATAAGCAACATGTTTTTATCCAAATGGGTTGATGAGTTGGTAGTTGGTACCATAGCCAGTTCAGTTTATTATTTAATGGTCACCTAAGATGTGTATAATGTCAATTTGTGTGCCAATGTAAACTGTTCCTTCCTTTTAAGCTTTGGCTAAGTCATTAAATTGAATTCCTAACCTATATTGTTTTATTTTCAGTAGGTTCTAGATGCTTTTAGTGTCCCTGATCAAACAAATTTTCAAAGTCCTGACAGTATTGAAGATGGAAGGGGAACAAAGAATAGAAGCTCTTGTTTTCTTAACAGAATGAAATTGTAAATTTAGTAGATAGGATTTTTGTAAAGTTTTGAGATTGTTATGATTTTCCAAGTCCTGACACTATTGGATTGTTAGCTTGATATTTTTATCTATTTGTAGTTTGACATACTTGTAAAATTTGTTAGTTTTTTAATATAATTTAAGTTTTTTTATTTTATTTTATGAGTATATCGTGTACACAAATAAATATAGTGTGTGGTGTAAAAAAAAAATTTAACTAATAAATAATTTAAATTAGCTGTCAAACAAAAAAAAATTGGCAAACCTTTACCAACGAAAATTTGTTGTGGGTAAAAGAATTTTATAAGTGTTACTGGCCGTAGGTATAGCTCTCAGACTTTGTCCAATGGCAAAAAATACTGTAGCTATAGGCTATTGCGACGGTGATTTTCCGTTGGTATAGCGATTTAAAGATGACGGAACAAAACGCCCGTGGGTATAGGTTTTAGCGCCTATACCCACAGTTTTTGGACTTTTACCTACGGCTTCTAGCTGTCACTATATGTCAAATTTCTTGTAGTGTATGTACCGAATTCTTTCAAGATTTTGTACCGCATACTCGAACCCGTACCACCTATCGAAATGGATCGCAAACCAGGTGACTATGGGTACCTCGCCTTCCTACATGTTGAAAGAAATATTCAAGTGTTCTAACACTGATATATTTTGTAGAACATTAGGAATTGGGCCAGACAAAAGATTTATTGACAAGTCTAAATATTGAAGACCTTTTAGTGAAGCCAAAGAAAATGGTATGGTTCCATTGAAGGAGTTTCCTTGCAAATAGAGGGATTATAAGACTATGCATTCACTAATGGTTCCATGAATGTTACCAGATAGATGATTCTCTGAGACATCTAGCTTGTTGACGCTTTTTAGCCTACACACTTCTCTTGGTAAATCTAGCCATTGAAAATCATGTAACTTTCCTATACTTGGAACTTGTCCACTAAATTATTTTGAGCCAAGTCGAGTTCTCGTAGGGTAGAAGCATTTACAATGGAAACAGGGATTGTACCTGAGAATTGATGTTTTCCAATATAGAAGTGTTGAAGATTAGAGAGGGTGTTGAATATATTGGGTGGAAGAGATTGATGTAGTACAAAAGTAAGTATTTAAATTATCGTCTTCACATGGACTGATGTGATATCAAAGTCGTTCAACAATTAATATAATTTTAAATAAAGCAGTTTCAAGATATTTGTTTGTGATAAAGTACGAAAATATAACAACGGTAAAGAAATGACAGAAATAACAGAGAGGTGAGATTGCTGGGATTAAATTTCATTAACTCATTCATATATATTTCCCTAATCAGTTATACATATTCAAGCTACTCATCAATACCATCACGTATTTACTCATCAAACGTTTCCGTCCCCAGATAACGTCGGAAATCTATTATATCTACCAAACCCCGATCCCTCGAGTGATTAATCGATATAAAGCATTAAGTTCCAATACTTTAAGTGAATATTAAACCCAAATCTATTCCTAGAGTTTAGATTTAATAGATATTATCCTAGTTCAAAGATTCAAAACATATATTCCTATTCTATTTCAAATCAAAAGAGTAAAACAATAAAAACAAGGATCATATCAATATTGATTAATAACTAGAACATATATAACACCATGACCAAGATAAACACATATTACTAGAGTAATTTACACCTAATCCCAACAATAGAGAGATTAGCTATTCATTTTCATGATAGCTTTACAAAAGATTAAGAAAAGAAGAGATGAACAAACATATCAATGATGATTCCTCAACTATTGTTGTGTATCCACCACCAAATCCCCTTGAATCTGTCTCCTACGCTTCTCTCTGTGTTTGGATGTGATTGGGAGTGAATGGAAGTGAATTATATTCATTTTCTGCAACTGATACTCTATTTATAGCAGATCTGAATTTAGCCTCTCGCTTAGCGAGCCATCTCTCGCTTAGCGAGCAATCCTTTCTTCACCAATGGGTTTGCTGACACGTGTATTTCTAACCGCCAGATTTTCTTTTTTTGTGGTCGCCCAACGAGCTGGTCCTGGTTGCTGGTCGCTTGGAGCGATGACTGCACTGCCATTTGGTTGATTTTCCTTCGTTGTTGGTCGCCCAGCGAGCTACTAAATCTCTAAAATCATATTTTTGCATCAACCAATCATCTTTATGCACAAAAATCTGTCAAATTAGTTTGGATTAAGATAATATAACCAAAATATAAATATTTACATAATTTAGGGAGTTTTATATACATTACTTTCAAAACAAGTTAATAAATGCCTAAGTTTATATATGAAATTTTACTACCTTTTGGCACTTATCAAACTCTCCCCAACTTAAAACTTTGTTTGTCCTCAAACAAAGTCCAAAATAAACTCTTTAAAACATGGCTCATACATCATTAGTGCACATTCGAGTTTTGTAATCAATCAAAAACTTTATATGTAAATCATTCCACGTTTGCATGAATCAATGTATTGGAAGTTTACAATCAATCATTCATAATCAACAAAGAATAAAAACATGAATTTGAAATAGTTTCAAAACTCAAGTAAGATTTCAAACTTTCTAAATTAACAACCTAATCAACTAGAATCACAATCCTCACAAGTGTTTCAACTCAAGGGTGTAGTGTATCTCTCAATCCAAACAATTGTGTTCACAACAAATCAATTCCAACATACATCTCAACATAATCACAAAACATGTTATCAATCATGGATCACTAAGGACTTTCTTAAGCTTGTAATGGGGCTAGGCTACAAGAAATCATTGTTTTTCTTTGGATTCAAAGAGCCTTAAGGATAAGAGAGCATGATTCTTGAATATTTTCTTCACATAAGCTATTCACCTTATTTTACTTTCCCCATTTTTTTTCACTTATGGTGAGTCTTTTTGTATGCCACATTCTTTTCTTTCTTTTTCTTTGCAATTTCATTGATTATTTTTTAGTGTCACATTTTTCAACATTCTTTTTTTTTTCACAATCACCATTCAATTACTTCTTTCTTTTTCTCAAACAAATAACCTTTTTCTCCCCAACTTGTTTTCAACCCTACTTAAACTCAATGCTCAATCATCCTAAGACAAGGGTAGTCATTGTTTTTCTTTATTGTGGTTCAAGGGTTCAGAACAAACAAATTTTCAAATTTTTGGCTCAAGGGGGGTAGCAAAGGATCACACTTTCTCACAAGGTAGGCTATTTTGGCTGAAGTAGTTATCACTCTAAAAGAAACATGGCCTTGATCATTTCCATGACTTCAAACACATCAAGTAATAACAAGATTCAGTTAAAATCAACAGAGTTAAACACAATTGCCGGCTCTCAAATATATAAACAATGGAAGGTTCACACAATCTCACCCGGCTAGGTCTACATGATTCATAATCAATTAATCATGTTAAGAAGGAAAGAATGAAATCAAATTGAATCAAGCAACTTAGTTCAAATTCATCCTATCATTCAAAGATAATCACACAAAAATTGACCTCAACTATAGCAATTCAAAGAAAATCATTCTAATCATGCATTTGCTTTTGATTAATCACAAACCTAGACATTTCAATTCATATGCACATTTAGCAATCACAAAGATTTAAACCATGTTTATTCAGTCAAAATTTGCAATGAAACATAAAACATGAATTCTAATGACTGAAATAGTAAAATTTCACTGTATATGGCGTGCTTTAGTACTCTGCTACTCGCCCTCTTCAAGACGTGTGGACTGTCCTCAGGCCAAGAAAATGAAGTTATGCCTGCATTTACAAGGTGAAACACACAGCCCTAGGCTTTTGATAGAATTTCAGAGGTGATGATATGCTTAGTGACAATGGCAGAAACAAACTTTCAAGTGGAATTCACACCAGTTTTAAGGACTTTGTTTTCATAAGAGGCTGAACAAGTTCAAAAACTATTATAACATATAAGTAATAAAAAAAATGCTTTAAATTAAAGTAAAGGAAAGAAAATTGGGTTGCCTCCCAACAACCGCTTCTTTTACGTCACTAGCTTGACGCCTTTTTGGTTAAGGTGGCCAAAATGAGACGGAAATCACATCATCCGTCTTTTTCCTTCGGTTCGGGAGGAACTCCATAAACTTGAGATATAAATGTTGCGGAGTCCAAATCCTCCCCAATTCTTTCTTGTTGAACAAGGCACAAATTTCATCTATGGTTTTGCTTTTGATGGTGAATCTGAACAAGGATTGAACTAACAAGAAAAATGTTTCTTTGTCTAACAAAGAAGGATTAGTGCAAGCAAAAACTATACAATATAAACAAATATATACAAATACTTAAAAGAATATAAATTGTTGTGATGCTCCAATATCTAAACGCCAGTCCCCGGCAACGGCGCTAGGGATGGCAAGTATACCCAAACCCGTGGGGCCCACCCGCACCCGAGTCAACGGGTGAAACCCGAGTTGACTGGGTTTGGGTTTGGGTTGCACCCGATATTTCGGGTGCGGGTTTGGGATCACTCAAACCCGCACTCGAAACCCGAAATTACACCCGCTTAAATATTAAATTACCTATTTATCCCTATGTATATATAATTGTAATTTAATTTCTTAAAATTATATGTTGAATATTATGTTACCAAACTATGTTATATTTGTATTTTAATGTAATTACTTGTAATTGAACATTGCTCGATTTTATTGTTGTATTTTTTTCGAAAATTTGAACTATGTTTGTTACCAAACGATGTTGCTATTGTATTTTTATATGGTCTTGCTACGGGTTCGGGTTCGGGTGAAAAAACCCGAATCCAACGGGTGTGGGTGCGGGTGTTATTTTACCACCCGAATATCTTTTGGTTCGGGTTCGGGTGGTGATTTCGGGTGCGGGTTTGGGTTGTGTAAAACCCGCACCCGTTGCCATCCCTAAACGGCGCCATTTTGATGTAGTACAAAAGTAAGTATTTAAATTATCGTCTCCACAGGGACTGATGTGATATCGAAGTCGTTCAACAATTAATATAATTTTAAGTAAAGCAGTTTCAAGATATTTGTTTGTGATAAAGTAGGAAAATATAACAACGGTAAAGAAATGACAGAAATAACAGAGAGATGAGATTGCTGAGATTATATTTCATTAACTCATTCATATATATTTCCCTAATCAGTTATACATATTCAAGCTACTCATCAATGCCATCACGTATTTACTCATCAAACGTTTCCGTCCCCAGATAACGTCGCGAAATCTATTATATCTACCAAACCTCGATCCCTCGAGTGATTAATCGATATAAAGCATTAAGTTCCAATACTTTAAGTGAATATTAAACCCAAATCTATTTCTAGAGTTTAGATTTAATAGATATTATCCTAGTTCAATGATTCAAAACATATATTCCTATACTATTTCAAATCAAAAGAGTAAAACAATAAAAACAAGGATCATATCAATATTGATTAATAACTAGAACATATATAACACCATGATCAAGATAAACACATATTACTAGAGTAATTTACACCTAATCCCAACAATAGAGAGATTAGCTATTCATTTTCATGATAACTTTACAAAAGATTAAGAAGAGAAGAGATGAACAAACATATCAATGATGATTGCTCAACTATTGTTGTGTATCCACCTCCAAATCCCCTTGAATCTGTCTCCTAGGCTTCTCTCTGTGTTTGGATGTGATTGGGAGTGAATGGAAGTGAATTATATTAATTTTCTGCAACTGATACTCTATTTATAGCAGATCTGAATTTAGCCTCTCGATTAGCCAGCCTAAGTGCCAAAAAGTAGTAAGATTTCATATATAAACTTAGGCATTTATTAACTTGTTTTGAAAGTTATGTATATAAAACTTCCTAAATTATGTAAATATATGCTTGTAGTTGTATTATCTTAATCCCAGCTAATTTGACAGGTTTTTGTGCATAAAGATGATTGGTTGTTGCAGAAATATGATTTTAAAGATTTAGTAGCTCGCTGGGCGACCAACAACGAAGGAAAATCAACCAAATGGCAGTGCATGCATCGCTCCAAGCGACCAGCAATCAGGGTAGCTCGCTCAACGACCACCTGCTCGCTTGGCGACCAAAAAAAAAGAAAATCTGGCGGTTATATATATGAAATTTTACTACTTTTTGACACTTATCAAAGATCCATTAAAATCATTGAATCCAGCTGCTGTCATAGTACGAGATGACATATTATATACACAAGAGGGAAATGTTAAGTTCCACTTCCATCACTGTCAAGTTTTTGAGGCTGCACATTTCTTGTGAAATATGTCCCTCTAAGTGATTGTCACCCATTCCAAGAGTAATTAGGGATGAAAGATTTCCATGTAAGTTTAACACTAACTCTTTGATGTTTGTGACTGCATGTAATTCCATACCAGTTTCAATAATGAGTTGAACTATTCCAAGAGGCCAAGACTTCATTTGGGTCATTAGATATTGATTCTTTGAATTTGAGTAATGCGAAGTAATGTGTCTCATTTCCTAAGGGGGAGGTAATTGTGTTTTGAACGAAGTTGAAAGCAAAGAGAAGAGATAAACAAAATGAAAATGTTGGAGACAGGACATGAAATGAGATTGTTTTAGATTGTGAAAATTGAACATGCTGTGTAGTTTATTTATAGTTTTATTGATGGTATGATTTCATTAGTATTGCTTAGTGCTTGAGCATAGGAAATCCCTTATTGGTGAACTTGAGCATTGAAAGTCTCTTGTTATGTGCTTGAACAACTTATAATCTTTAGTGATTATAGCGAGCTTCCTTGGAAATGCAAGGGGACTAGATTACTCTCAATTTGCGAGGGGAACCAATATAAAAATCTCTTGTGTGTTCTCTCTTTATCTTCTTACCTCTTTGATTTGTGTTTTTATCCGTTGCAAACACTAAGTTATTTGAAAAAGTTATTAAAAAACCTAAAACACAATTCAACCCCCCTTCTTGTATTTTTCCACCTTCAATGGTCAGGTCTCAGATGCTAAAACTTTTTCTCTTCTCTTCTTTAAGCCTTTGTAACGTTTCCATGTATGCATTTATTTTTTACTAACTTCTTATTTAGAATGCACTCCCATTATCTTCATGGAATGTCTTAGCCAATAAATCATTAAAATGGGTCTTAAAAGTGCACAATTCCACTTCTTTATGCATTTAGTGATTCAGACGTACAAAAGATAAAATATAAAAAATGTAGTAAGAATGTACTAATAACTTGACTTATAAGCAAACTTTATTTAAGAAAACTACTGTTAGAAAATATGCATATTTTAGATCAATCACACGTCAGACTTAACCCACCATAGCAGGCTCAAGGTCACACCCTCCTTCTCAACAGTCAAGGAAGTTAGACTTACCTAACTACTGACATCAAAATGATTTGCATTTAGTGCCAATCATGGCTGTTCAACCATTATTCTAATGTCGAGGATGTTGTATCTGTCCTCACATTTATGACATTGGTTTCGCGCAGATGACTAAATTAAAGTAATTTTACTCACTCTCTAAAATCTTCACTTCACATAAATACTAACTTAAACGTCGAAGTGTGTGCATGTATAAATTTGACATTCAAGAACATTTTATTTATTTCGAATAGTTCATGAACAAATTTGATTGATATGTGAAAATTCACGGACAAATATTTAGTCATAAAAAATAGGGATAAATATGTTTTTGATCCCTGTAAATATTAAAAGTTTTGTTTTTAGTTCCCCAAAATTTTTTCTTCCAATATTAATCCCTCAAAAAATTTCAATTAACACTTTTAGTCCCTACTTATAAATCAACTCATGTGCAGATTTCATTTTTTTTAATGAAATTTTTCAAAAAAGTGTAGAATATTTTAACATTCACTCCCAAAAAACAAATTAGAATTTTTAACAAAACATGAATTAAATATAAATTTTTAAACTCCAAAAACATAAAAATTCATATTTAATTTATGTTTTTTTTAAAAAATTCTAATTATTTTTGGAGGAGATTGTTATAATATTTCTAAAGATTCATAAAAAATTTCATTAAAAAATATGAAGTCTACATATGAGTTTATTTAAAAGTAGGGACTAAAAGTGTTAATTGAAAACTTTTGAGGGACTAAAAGTAAAAGAAATTTTTCCGAGAGATTAAAAACAAAACTTTGAATATTTACAATTATGTTAGAAAAATGAAGTTAATTTTTGTGATTTTTATATTTTATAAAAAAAATAGATAGCTAAACCCCTAATTAATGGTAAGGATGATGATGAAACAAATTTATGAAACTAAACAGTCAAACACAACGGCATCAAGAGAAGTCTTTTTGAAACCCCAACAAAGACACACTCACAAAATGCATTTTCCCGCACAAAAAATCTCAACACACAAACACTGACAACAAAACCAATGGAACCTTCCAAATCCAACAACACCGAAACCGAAGAAGAAACCATAGCCTTCAACAGAAAAAGAGCACGCCGCGTTAGCTTCGCCGACAATGAAATCACCTCCGTTCACATATTCCGTCCCGACGACGACCACTCCTCCTCTTCTTCCGACGTCCCTGCCGAAACTCTAGGTCTCTTCCGCGAACTCGTCGGAGACAGCGACGATGACGAACCTGACCGCCGCCGTAATTCCACTGACGAACCGGTCGATCTTAGAAACTCCTTTCTGCAACCAATTGGTTCCCCTTCTCCCGGCGGAAGCAGCATCAACGCCGATGACGACACTGATGGTGAGTCATAACCCTAATTTCATGTAGTAGCTAATTGTTTGAATTTCAATTGCTATTTTTTCTTTGAATTTCTCACCAATTTGATTTTCAGATGACGAATTCCGCGGTCCTGTGTCTACTGATTTCATCAAACCCGAACGATTATCGGATTCTGGTGTCTCTGACGACATCACGATGGACTCAACTGCTTTTTCTATGCATTACCGAAGTCTAGCACGTTCGGATTCAGGGGATCTGAAGACGCCGACTAGGTTTGATGCGACGGTGAGCACACCCGGTCTAAGCAGTGCTACTCCAGGGAGTTTCATGGAACTCACTGATCGTGAAAGGAGAGTGCCTCAGTCGCCGGTGGTGGCAAGTGCCAGCGGGGATTCAGATGCCATGAGCATTGAAGGGGAACAACCAAAAACCTATGATTATGGAAGACTCTCTCCTGGGTTGGTTGCAATTTTGGCACAGGGAAGCAAGGATTTGGATGGTGTCTCCCCATTAGGTTCAAAAGCTCTACATTCACCAATTGCAAATCCTATCACCCATGATACTGCAGTTGCTTCTGGGTCTTCAACCAAGGTTGAAAATCTTTTTAGGCCATTTGTTTTCAGCAGTTTTCTCAGTTGACTTGTTAGTTAGGGTCTTTACCTTTTAGTTAGTTGCATATAGTTTTTGCAATGTATTAAATTATAGTCGTGCATGGTTTATGATGATATTGTTGTGGTTGTGGCTATCTTTGTCTAGTTATATATGCAATTACGTATGGTGACTTGTGTAAATGCATGGTAGTAGTAATTGTCAAGTGATATTTGTTATTTTCATTTTCAGAACACTAAGGAGTTTGTTAAAGATGAAACTCTGTTAGCTTGTAAAGAATTGAACTCTGCTAAGGCTAATAGAGGAACCCCACCAAAGATGGATGAAGGTGATAAGTTAGCCACACATTCACCAATTGCAAATCATATGGAAGTTTTACCCAACTTGGAATGTTTAGTTAACTCTCCTGTTCATCAAATCACCCATGATACTACATCTGCTTCTGAGTCTTCAACCAAGGTTATTAAATTATTTGTTTATATGTTTTCACTCAACATTCTTTTTTCACGGTAGCCTAAAGTTGTTACATTTTTTCAATGACTGTTGTCTGAGTGCAATGAGCTTTTTTCTACTTAACCTTTGTCTCATGTTCAAGTCTTTCTTAGTGGAAAAATGTAGGCATTGAAACAGCTTCCATTCTTATGCGTCCATTTATATGACTTGGAAAGTGGAATAGTTGGCAGTAATGAAGGTTTAGGAATTGAAGATCTTGCATTCTGCTGGAATTTGCATTCTTATGTGTCCATTTATATGACTTGGAAATTGGAACAGTCAGGGAATAATGAAGGTTTAGGAATGGAAGATCTTGTGTTTTGCTGGAATCAATGTGGGTTCTATCATTCCTGTTGGCTGTTTCAGTTCTCCCAGCTGACTTGTTTCCTGTATGCTTCAAAGTTTATTTTATTTCAGATGTTAGGATCTTTACCTTTTAGTTAGTTGCCGATAGTTAATGTAATATTGTCAAGTTTTAGTTGTGCATGGTTTATGATGTTACTGTTGTGGTTGTGGCTATCCTTTATATATGCTATTACGTCTTTGAACTTGTATAAATTCATTGAAGTAGTAATCGATAAGTGATATCTTTTATATTCATTTTCAGAACACTAAGGAGTTTGTTAATGATGCAACTCCGTTAGCTTGTAAACAATTGGACTCTGCTAAGGCTAATAGAGGAACCCCACCAAAGATGGATGAAGGTGATAAGTTAAATTTGGCTGCTAAGTATGAACTGGGTTTCTGTGAAGTCCCCGGAAATGAGAGTAATTCTAAAGACAGGGGACAAGTGACTGACTCTAATAATAAGTCTGATCAAGTTACTGGAACTCATCCAGTACACGAGTTTTCACCATTGTCCTTTTCTGCAAATAAACTAGCATTTATGGTTTCTCCTGATTCATTCAGACGTACTGGAAACATAACTCCTCCCTTAAACTTAAAGCAATCTGGTATGCTTGGGCCTGAGGTACATGCCGCAAATAGTGCAATTTTGTTGTCCATACGTAAAAGCATTTCAAAGTTGAAAACTCTCAAGACTACTCCCAACACATCTACTCTCAAAGAAGAAAATGATAAATTGAAACATAGGTTTTCAAAATACTCTCCAGGGACTTCTTTCTTTCGTGAAAGAGATATTGAAAACAAGCAAGTTGAAACCCTCACTGCTCCTTTGGAGGAACAGCCGTTTAGTTTAACTCTGGAGAATAACATGCATCAAAGTTTGATCAATACTGATGATGATTTTGTTGATTCTTTGATAAATACTAGCAAGTTAAGCCAAAATGAAGAGACTGTGGCCATCGAAAAGGATGAGGAAAAAATTTGTTTGATCTCGGCCGATGTTTCCTACAATGATAACAATCTTAAGCCTCTGGATATTGGCGCTTCTCCCTTGCTTGAGACACATATAACAAGAGTGACAGATAGTACAGTTGAGAAAAGAAAAGATAAAATTCTTACCAGCACGCATGCCAAACCTTTTTCTTCACCTGTAAAATCATTTGACCATACTTTATTGCCATCTGTAGAATGTCAAAGTAATTTCCATGGTGAGTTGAAGCAAATGGAAATGCAGAGTGAATCTGGTAATAGTTGTCTAGGACAAGCCATTGAATATGACAAATTGACAGTAGCTAAAAAATTGGATTTGTCGGGTGTTGGAAACAGTGAACAGCCTAGCTCACCTTTTGAGGATGCACAGGTCAGCAAGTTTATTAAGGTAAAGTTAAAGAGAGTAGCTCTTTTTTTTTTTTGTTTAGTTATGATTCATGCAAATAAAAAAAGTCTCTGAAACCTTTGCATATCCTTATTACTTTGAGGAACATGTGGAGTTAGTATTTGCTAAAATGATAGAAAAGGAATATTCAAGTTTGATTCTAAATATGGATATTTAATTCATCTCCTTTCATGGTTAGTTCTCTGTGGCATGATTTTCAGAGTCTACTACAAAAAACATAGTTGATTTACTGATATTTTTTCATTTAGATATTAGTCTATTTCCTTAAGTCCATTGCCCTTACTTTTTATGGTTGTGATATTTGTAAGTATAATATATTTCAGTACAGTCAAGTTTTTCTAATCATTAAAATTTGCAAACCCTATTTCAGATAAGTAAAACATGTCATGGTTATGTTTCTTTATAAAATTAAAATTTCAACTCTTGCTAAAACATATGGGTAAAGGTGTCTCCACAAAGGTCAAAACATTGGCTCCAGTGGAAGACTAATTTTTCTTTCTTTTATGACGCTGAACATGTCAGTTCTATGCATCTAAATTGTTATTCTGATTTGATGCTTGGATGATTTAGAGTGCATTGAAGGGAAAACCGGCCAGGAGTCCTTCTAATAGATATTTAGATCTAAGCAGTCCTATCCAAGAAGCAACAACTGTGTTTCCCTCCCTGCAAGAGCCTCCTAGTGATATCCAAGACTTGTCTCCCAGGAATAATTCTGATGGGCATGGTGTTGATCTTGATAATAACCACCATCCGGCATTTCAAGTAGCTCAGAGCCCTCTGAAAACTGGTATTGAGGTTTCTTCCGGAGAGAAAAGGAATGATGTTGATCTTGATAACAATGGTCATCTGACACTCCAAGTAGCTCAGAGCCCTCTTACCAAAACTAGTATCAAGGTTTCTTCTGGGATGAAAAAGAAAGGTGTCGAGTTATTAAGTGATATCCGAGACTTGTCTCACAGGATTAATATTGACGGGCATGGAGTTGATCTTGATAACAACTTCCATCTGACACCCCAAGTAGCTCAGAGCCCTTTTACTAAAACTGGTATTGAGGTTTCTTCTGGGAAGAAAAGGAAAGGTGTCGAATTATTAAGTGATATCCGAGCCTTGTCTCACAGGATTAATTCTGATGGGCATGGGGTTGATCTTGATAACAATTGCCATCCTACACTCCAAATAGCTCAGAGCCCTCTTACCAAAACTGGTATCGAGGTTTCTTCTGGGAAGAAAAGGAAAGGTGTCCAGTTATTAAGTAATGGAGATAATATAGAGAAGACAAGGAGGATTGACAGAAGTCAAGAGGTTCATAAAAGTGGGGATGGAGATCTACAGTTTGTTTTGGAGCAAACAGATTGTATGAGAAGTGAAAGAGAAAATTTTGGAGATCAGAAGTGGAATGATTTGGATCATGTATGGTTACTGCTTTATATTAATAGTTAGTTAGAACTTTGTTGTTTTTTTGGGTCTATTAAGACTTTACTTTTTCAATTATCTTGCAGGTTCTAGAAAGATTCTCAACCTGCACAAAACAATTGCTATCTCCGTCATTTGATAAGCTAAATTTGAGATCGGTATGTTCTAATATATGGTTGTAGAATTAGAAAATAACAGCGTGCAAATACAATTGTGGATATTTTTGGTTACTTTTTAATCATTCAAAAATATTTTATCATATCTATTTATACTATTTTGGCTCTCAATATTTAGATAGGCACACTGGAAGATATTTTGGATCGTCTGCAGAAAGTTAAGAAATGGGATATTCTTTCTTTGGAAATTCATTCTCAGGTCTGTTGGATTGGATAATTGAATTTAGTGCACTTTGCTAGTTATCTTATAGCATAGCATTAACAAGCTGCTTATATTTGTAATGATTAGTACATATTACTTCCTCTAAAGACAATATCTAAGGGTATGTTTCCTTTGAGACAACATTGTCTGTTTTGACTTTTAAATACAACAAATGTAATCTTGTTTTCACTTTGTTGATTTCAAAGATGTGTATAGGAGGATACCCTGAAAATAATATATAATTTTTTGTCAACCATTTCCTAAACGGACATTTGAAAATAAAAAACATGCGGCAATTTTGTAAATAAAAGTGAAAATAGGAAGTGAAAACAAACGCTTTCTCAAATCAAACTTGCTCTCTGTTCGGAATTTCCTGTTTCTTATTGACATGGTTGTTTTTCTTTCAGAAGAAATTAACGGATCCTCTAAATATTCCCAGACACAAAAGGTATGTATGATCTGTTTGACTAAGTCACTATTTGGGTTGTGTTGTTTCATACACAAGTTTATGGAATTGCTGCTAATTAATGGTTGATAATGTTAAGTATTTCTTCTGCAGAGTTGTGGAAATGAAATTGTTGCTTTTTAAACTAGCATATGAGAAGGCTAAGCTACAACTAATGAATGTTAAGCGTGAGAGATTACTGGTATTCTCTCTTACACATTAGTCTTAGTATTTAGCAATACATACTATTGGTGATACAAACATTCATTATTCACAGAAAAAAGTACAACAGCTGAGTTCTGGGCTTCAAGAGACTCAGATGATGAAAAATTCCATGCCATGTTCTGCTAAGAGTAGACCAGTTGACATTCAAGCTAATGATAGTCATATCAATACAAGATTTTTTAATTCACAAGGAAAATGTCAGGTACAATTCATTGTATGCGATTTAGCTTAAATGACCCATTGATAATAGCTTTAGATTATCATGATACACTTCCATGTTATATCTAATCTTCAAAACCTTTTATTGGTATTGGAAATACACTGATGAGAGAATTACAGAGTTAAGGTCACTACTTTTTCTTCCTCTGATTTCGGAACAGGGGGGAGTTAGCAATCTCCACCTTTTTTTTTTCTTTTCGCTTTTGGACAATACTTGACATTATATTTAAAGCAACTTTAATTTAAGGATATTTGAAAGAATAAAAATAAAAAATCTACATTCTCTATTCTCGCACTTCGATTCCCTTGCTACACAACATGTCAATCTTTGATGGGGCATTCTTATACAGAGAGCTCTCTTAACAAAATCATGTCTCTGTATTTTTGTTGTCAATGGAATCATGGAGCTGAGAGAGATCTCCTTGCAAAAGTTTTACCATCTCTAACTCCCATTAATTCAATATTTATAAGTTGTTAGCTGAATTGGTGACCTGCTGTCATATAGCGGTGCTATATCTCTATTATGTAGTGGATTTTGATGAATCTGCCATGAAAAACCACGGTGTTATGCATATTCTGCTATAAGAGCTGTAGCAGCCACTATAGCAGCATTTGCGGCCACAATTGTAAAATTTAAAACAAAGGGTGCTGGTTCGATTAGTTTTTTGGGTTAAATGTAACAAACACCTGACCAGCTCGCTTGGTTGAACTGACCCACTATTCATTTTTATATGGACATTATATCCACTGTGCAATGCACTTAAAGTTAAAAGTTAAAACAAATTTGTACTTGACATTCATGAAAGTTATGTTCATCTGATGAATGAATTTCCTTTTGTTTGCATGATATATTTTCCCTTGCATGTTCCTACTTTCTGTTTGTAGTTCGTTGATGCAGCATGATCAAAAAGGTTTAATATGTTGTCCATTGTATTTCAATTGGCAATGTTTTATTGGTCAATGTTAGGTTTCTTGCAAAAAGGTGATGGAAATGAGGCAAGAGCTTGAAAATTTGGATCAGAAAGCAAAATCTTTAAGTGAATTCTTTTATAGTTACTGCAAGATGAAAGGGGATCAAAGCTATACCAACGTCGTAAGAGCTGTTCCTGATTATTTGGAAAAGAGAATGTCTTACAAGTTGGTATTCCAGAATTTGAAGGTTGTTTGACTTTAAATATGGTTCTTATCTATGTACAAGCTAAGATTTCATTTTCTGACCAACAACTTTGTTTCTACTATTTGTCAGTTGTGGGATGTTGTAGATTTTGAGCGTAAGGATGATTATCACATGATTATTCTCAACTATCGCGGATATATTATCCAAAGGTTAACTTTGATTTGTTTCTTTTTTTAAGGATTGGAGCTCAAGTGTATATTTTGTGACATTACAGTGAATATGCAAGTGCTTATTTACTTTGATGGAATGTAGGTTCACAGTAAATGCTGGTCTATCAAGCATTATAGTTTCAAATAGCTTGAATGATGTGAATATTGGAAAGGTAATTTGGTTGACAATTTATCTGTTTTATTATGATATTATATATTCAACATTCATACCTTACAGGTTTCTAATATGATACATTTAGTTTTTCAGACCTATCCGAATATGGATGCTTTCTCTGCATTTGTGTTTGCCTTAAATCCACATACCACTAGCAAGTGCACAGGTCGAATCAATATGGCACAAGAAACACAGGTGAGTACTGTTTCTTGTGCTGATTTTCTTGTAGCAAGTTTGTTTCATCTTTTCTTTTGCAACCTCATAGTGTGTTGTAGCTAACCAGCTATTTTATGCAGATAACAGGTTCACTTCTAAGTAATTTGCTAGACGTGGTTGAGGAGGTTCAGTTAGCTCGGGTAGAAATTAGAAATTTGGTCCAGGCTAAGTTCAATTCTCATTCAGGTAGGCAAATTTCCTCTATACTCTAAATATTATACCATGTGCCAATGTTTTAAAAATCAGATGGGGGCAGTCATTGAATCAGAGAAAGATTGCTATTATATTATATAACATCTCAAATAATAAGCTATAAGGAATAAAGTTTTATATAAATTTGAATTAACTTAAAACCATATTATATGTCTTGCAAGACAAAAATTAATAAATAATAAGAGATTAAATAATATATTTGAACCAAATGCAAATGCGAACCTCATATACGAGTCCTTGTAACTTAGCATTAGGCCTCTTTTCTGAAAAATAATTACAGGGTTAACTATGTTTTTAGTCTTTATAAAATCACGACTTCTCAAATTTAGTCCCTAAATAAATTTTATTCACCTTCAGTCTCTATTTGAAAAGGGCGCTTTAGTCCCTCAAAATAGTCCCTATAAAAAAAATTGGAACTAAAAGTTATTTAAATTTATTTCGATACTGAACTTGAAAGGCCGTGATTTATAAGAACTACATACATATTTAATCTATAAATGTGCATCTGGTTGGATTAAAAAAAGGTTCAAGCAGCTTATAATGGAGAAACCTCCTTTATGGAATTTCTGATTTATTTTTTCCCTAGTTTGACCTGCACCCACTGGTTTTATGATCAGTCTGTTTTGGGATTGAAATTGAACAGAACAACTACTGAACAATTACGTTATCAGTTCATCATTCGGTTACCCTATCAAACTGGCCGGTCCAGACCAATTTAATTTTCAAAACCGAATATGAACCTTTTATCAACAGAATATTCCTCCGTAATTAATTGGAATTGGTTACTACCTTCCATTTTCTGACATTAGATCTAACAGGTGTTTCACATTGTCTATTTCACACTGTTTTTGCAGTTCATCAACTTGATTTGCAGCTATCTTTCATAGACTTCTGTAGTGGCAAGAAGGTGCAAGTGATCCTCGATATGACATGCTTAAAATGGTAATCCTGCAAAAAAAATTTAACATTCATCTTTTAATTATTTTTCCTTGCTTGGTTAATTCTATGTTACTAAGGTGTTTTTGGTTTGCCGAAAAATTATGTTTTGACAAGTAAAAACTATTTGTTCTGTTTGATTTGAAAATGGTCATGGAAGACAATACATAAAATGAAGACAATACAAGTCTTGAATTCTATTACCAAGTGAAATAGGAGACAACTTTTTTGTGTAATGCACATTATCCAAACCCAAAAGTAAAAATTACTATTCACCTTTTTCTCCTCTCTTCCCTTCTGTCACTCAACTATTTGTATTGTGCATTTCACTAGAACATGTACCATGTATCAAACATACCCTAAGTGTTGTTTGTTTCTTGCTTGAGTGTTCCAATCATATAAGCACTCTACACGAGTCACTTTAAATGAGACTACCGAGTGTTTAAATGTGCCGTTATCCCCGCCTGAGATCAGCTTTATGGTTACATTTTGTTTTATGGTATTTGTAACTTTGTAATGAAAGGCACTGATTTAACAACTGGTTTGAGCAGTGGGGCATATCCTGCAGAGGTTCTTCCATCTCAAATATATGGTCTTGCTGCTAATGGGGAACAAAAGGCTCTTCCTTCGTCGCTTGTAGATGAAATAAGAAGTGCAGCTGAGAGTGCGAGTGTGGGGTATTCAAGAATTGTTAGGCTTTGTAGGTGCATTTCCCAGGCAGTTCACGGTTGCACTCGAGGCAGGTGATCTTGTCTAATTGCCTTCATTCACTGTCAATTTTGGGTTGATTGTTCATTAGAGCTTTATCTTGTATATTTTCACATCCTGCTGTTGGCTGTTGCTATAAATATGGACGAGTAATTTTCATGCAGCTTTATCTTGTCATAAAGGAAATCAGTTTTTCGATATCTGAAGTTCTTTGTGACTTTTTCGATATCTTGTTCAAGTATTATATTTGGTTATCAGAATGCTAGATGAAAATGTGTATATTTCTAGTGAATACAACTGAGTTTAGAAGGTTGATTTTATAAGATTGGTATGATATTTAGTGCTCAAGATTATTTGTGACGTTGACGTTTCTTGAAGACACGGATTATTTCAAATTTGTCCAGGGCATTGGATAAAATTAAAAAATATTTTTATCACAAAACGGAAAAAGAAATCTCCACAATTTAGTGTATGATTGGTTCTGCGGCGACGATAATTGATTTTGATAGAATTGATTCTTGCCAAAAGTGGTTTATGTTTGGATATATTCATGTAAAAGTGAGTTGAACAAAAATTTTGAGTGTAAAAATCAATTATAGAATCAGAAGCTACGATTTCTAGCTTCAAGTAGAATCAATTCTGGAGGCAGAATCAATTCTACTTTTGAGAAACCAAACATGTCAGAATCAATTCTAGACGTCCATAATCAATTCTGGCTGCTTCAGAAGTGGAACCAAACATACACTTAAACGTGGGAAAGATATGATTTTATTTTACAATTGTCATGAAGATTTTGAATTTTGTATCTTGAAGTATAAAGTTAAACTCATATCATTGAGTTGATACCTCAAGAAAATACTAACCCATATCATGGAATAGGAGAATGGAGTTGTTAAAAATCAAATTCTCTCATACGAAAGCGAAAAATAAAATAATACTATTTTAGTTTTAAATATATACAAAAAAATCACTTTCTAAATTTATTGATTAATCTATGCATTTGGACCATTTTATTTATCAAATGCATGCTTTATTTAATAAATTTAGAAAGTGATTTTTTTACTTATATTTAAAACAAGAGGATGAAACCGTGGTCTTTCCTACCAAGTCCACCGTTAATTACCATTGAACCAACTAACGATTGATTGTTTTAAAGTAGTTTGTGTACAAGATATGTTATAAACCCCTGACTATCGAGTTTGTGCTATAAGCCCTTTAGTACCGAGTTCGATTACTGATTGAATAAAAAAAACTCATCACATAATGCATTATAACCAAAAGACGGTTGGCCAAAGAAAAGAAGAAAAAGGCTTCTATAACATGAAATAAAAAAACATGGGAGGGCATTATGGACAAACACAAGCAAAAAAGTATACCCCTGATCTCATATATGGCAACATCAGATACAGATAACAAAGTAGAAAGAAAAAAAAGTAAATAAAACCCTCCACTAACTCTACATCATAAAAAAGGAACTAAAGAAAAAGTCAGATACATAGGAACATCAAAATTGTCACACAAATATGTACACACTATATATAATGGGTGGCATTTAGTATGGGGAAGTGAAATATTTTCCCACCATGGTCAAGTTGGTTTATAACCCTTAGATCAAATAGAGAACACATATTTATCATAGTCTGTCAACACTATATCTAACCATCCATTTTCTACAACCCATCTTCTTCCCTTGTCTCCACCACCTCTCATCAGACCACCTCTCTATTCCCTCCACCGTATTGCAAGTGCAATCCATGGTGGCAAATCTATATTGCTTTTACAATGTAAAAAAAAAATTGAAATGAGAAAAAAACAACAAACTTTGGTAATAATTTGGTGATGTTGCAAGATCCCTTTCCTTTGCTTCAATCATTTAAAAACCCACAAACCATCTTCAATTTAAAACTAATTTTGAACTGAAAATAATTAACAAAACTTGAGATAAAACATTAAACCATGATTTATGAACTAATAATTTTAAGGTTTCATCATTATTCCTATTAGTAGTTAAGGTTTCATCAAGCCTCTCGTGGAGACTATGAACACCCGTCAAAAGATCGATGGCCATGGAAATATCTAACAACAGAAATTTATAGATGGTAGATTTATGTTTTCTATTAATGTCTATGTAGATAGAGATGAAGAAAGAGGTCTGGTGAGGTGGATTGAGGCAAGGAAGAGATGGGTTGTAGAAAGCGGAAGAGATGGGTTGTAGAAAGTGGGTGGTTAGATATAATGTTGACATACTATGATAAAGATGTGTTCCCTGTTTGATCTAAGGGTAATAAACAGACTTGACCATGGTGGGAAAATACTTCACTTCCCCATACTAAATGCCGCCTATATAATGTACATCAAAGAAAGAACCTCTCTATTTTACATTTGTGCATGCTTTAATCATTGGTCTTACCATAAGCAAGTTGCATCATCTTCAGGAATTAAAGGAGTTCTACAAAGTGGACATGTAATGTTCCAATAATCCAACCACTTTTCCAAACACACTTTATGGAAAACATGTCCACAAGATAAACAGTAGTTTATCTCTGATTCAGGTTCAAATTGTGTGAGACACACTGAACAATCATGTTCAGGTTCTTTGCAGCAGCTACTACTACACACAGTGTCAAACCTAAGTGTTGGTGTCCTGCTTCTGAACTCTTCAATGAAATCATCAGAAGGACTGAGATGGAATTCATATGACGACGACGACTCAGGTGAGTTTTGAGAGATGTAATCTTGTGAAGGAGTGGAAGTTGAAGATAATGGTGAAGCAATGATACCAATTATATGTAAGATAGTCCTAATAATGCCTTTGAATATTGATATTGACATGGCAGTGTTTACTAGAATTATGCATAACACTCCTTCAGATGGTGCTGGAAGACTTGATAGGCCCATTTTGTGATACACTTTATGATTCAAATCTTTGTGTGTCAAATAATCAATGGAAACACTTTTGGTCTTTCTTGATAACTTACCTGTAAACACATCAAAAGGGTATACTTTAATAAATTTAAAGAAAACAAATAAAGTGTTGTGTTGACTAATCAATCAAAATGATTGGGTTATAGTGGTCAAAATATCTGATTTCACAAGTTTACTGCAAAATATCTAGAATTTGCAACATACCATGAATTGGGGTAAGGAAATAGGAATTAAAAAAATTTCATTGAAAATTGATATTCATAATACAAATTATATTTTTTTTGACAAAATTCATAATACAAATTTGTTACCCTAAAAATCTAAACAAATTAGGTAAAAAAGGAACAGAAAAGTTATGTTTTTTAAGAGACAAGAACAAAGGGGTTTTAAGGAGACAAATCAAACAACAAAGTGGAAAAAATTTGTTTTTTTTAATAACCCAATTTTAGCTTATAATTTGATGTTAAAGTTTCCAGATTTCAAATTGATCAAACTAGATTAAATTATAAGCATTGGAATTTGGGGTGGCTTCTTCATCAACAAAACTACCATAAAAAATAAAAAAAACTTTATGTAGCAAAACATGGCCCAAAATTGTTATGATTAAGGTTACATGACAAAAACAACAACAAAAGAATCATATAAAGAAACTAACTTAGGATCTAACATTTCATGGAAGCATGTTAAATGGCATAAAGAAAAAATATAAAATACCCATAATAGTGAAGAAGAAAAAAAATGCAATTTTTAAGACTTACAAAGAAGGGATTTGAGGATTTGTGATCTGGGTGATGAAATTGAACTGAAAAGAGGTTTGTTAGAAGTGAGTTTCTGATATTGGAGTTGATGATTATGAGTAGTAGTGTGTTTTTCTCCCTTTTCCCTTTTGCTTTATAGAGCAATACCCCACTTAACACTAGAAGCTATAGATTCATTGATTATTATTTCTATAGTGTTACCACAGTTCCTTAACCATGGTTACAAGTTCCTTGTTTTCCGGAGAAAAGATGATTAACCATAGTTAGTTTTTTTTGCATCATGTGCCTATCCTTTTCTTTGCCTTTCTCATTTTGTATGCAACTTTTTAACAAAAAATTTGACAAACAAATACATGAATTTAAAGCAAATGATTTATGTTAGCTTATAACTACATATGTAATTGGACCAGTTTGGACCGGTTTTAAGTGAATTTAATGTTCAAATCAATGAACTTTCGATTGGTTCGATTTTTAGTGTTTTTAAAAAATAAATCTTAACCAAACTCATCGGTTTGGTTCGGATACTTTATTTTTTTGGATGTATTTCATACTATTATTTTTTTCTTGATATATTTTTTTCATAAGTTCATCAAATACAAAATACAATTCATCAAATAAGTTTATCGGATACAAAATACAATTATTTTCCTATAAGTTTATCACATACAAAATACAATTCATCAAATACAAACAAATTTTTTTCTCATAAGTTCATCTAATAAGTTCCCATTTATATAAGGAACACATGTACTAATTGGTAGTTTAATTATATAGCCAAAGCATGTTTAATCATTGTAAAAAAAAATTAAACCAAAATCAATAACTAAGAACAAATGTTATATAACCAAAACATGTTTATTCTAGCTGATTTGTTTAATTATATAACCAAATATTCAAAATCAAGAATCAAGACTAAAACATGTTATATAACTAATCAAACTAGCTCCTGTGTTTGATTATATAACCAAAATAATGAACTAAGACCAAATCAGTACTAATCTAAAAAATGAGCTAAACTATAAAGTTGTAAAGTAAAAATAAAAAATAACATGAGATGAGAGCAGACCAACTCTTGAGAGTAAATCGAAAAAAAGAAATCACAAACTAGTAGAGCCGAGTAACGCTTGAGAGTAAATCGAAACAAAAAAATCAAAACAATGCTTGATAGAAGGTTGTTTGCGGGCTGACTATGAGGGAGAAAGAGTTTGAGAGTTTCTCAGTTAGTGTTTGTAATGTGATGTGAGTGAGGAAGATTTTTTTCTTTTTTACAAGTAGTTGGCCTTGTTTTATTTTTTAATAGAATGTGAGTTGTCTAAAAAAACTTATTAACTTAATAATATATATATATATATATATATATATATTGGTGTGGTTCGGTTTGTTCATCGGATCTTAAAATTGGAACCGAGAACTGAACCAAATCACGTCGATTTTCAATCGGTTCGGTTTTTTATCCGAACCATAAAAATCAATTTTTTTCCGATTTGAATTGGTTTGGATCGTCGGTTCAATTAAATTTTTATGACCCGCTTACACCCCTACTTATAACAGATCAATTAGTTTATTGAATTTTTACAAAATCAAATACTCCCTCCGATTCTTATTAAAATAAAAAGTTTGCTTTTTAGATTCATGAAATGTTTTATATATCTAGACCATATTATGAACTAGATACATCAAACATTTTATGAATCTAGAAAATAATTTTTCTTATAATAAGGATCGGAGGTAGTAAAAATTATGTTTAATGAATATTAAATTTTTTTTAAGTAAGAAGATTTGAATAAAATTGAGAGAAAAATATGATAAGCTATGAGTTAACTTATAGTTGGAGAGTAGGAGAGTTTATGAAGTGCATAGCGCAACAATAATTCAATGTTTTATGACCACAAAAGATAAAAAGGTTGTGTTTCAACTCAAATTTAAGTTATTAGGTAAATAAGGTTATCTCTCTTTATAGTCATGTGGAACTAATCACTCATATTTGAAGAGTACTTTGTAATTTTTATTGTTCACTAGTACTATTAATTTTGTTATGATTTTCCCTTTTGTTATTATTGGGCAAAAATCAAAGGTGTAGCTCCTTTTGGATTGGCGGTATTAAGCTGCATTACTATATAAGAAGATTCAACACAACATTTTTAAGTACGAGTAATATTTGAAGATTCTCTAGATTAAAGCTTGTTGTGAGTCATTACTTGTGTGTTTACACGAGTTGTACCGTCTCTAGAATTTGGATGCTAAGGTTTAGACTTTAGGTTATTATTGTTGAATGGTTTTTCAACATATCTTTATTATTACTGTTTGTAAAATCACTTGGGCTAGTGATTAGAAAAATGAGTGGGTTCTCATACTTGGCGGAAGTAAGCCTTTAGATAGAAAGTGCAATAGGATTAAGAAACTGCATAGGACAACACAACATGTTAGAAAGTAAAAGAGAGAAAGGAAGAGAAATGATTCATCAACAAGTATTGATTTTAGGCTTAAATATGTAAACAGTCCCTGCACTTAGGGGTCGTTTGATTTTCAGTCCCTATATTTCAAAAACCTTTCAAATTTGCCCTACACTTTTAGTCAACTTTAAAAAAGATCCATGAGTTGACTTTTTTAATGATGTGTCACTATTTTTGACATGTGTCACTGCTGACTGGGATTGAAAGATGCTGACTCACTAAAAACAATTCAAAAGGACAGAATTGCCCTTCTTCCTCCTTACTTCTCCTTACTTCTTGAAACCACCATATTCATCTTCTTCCTCTCTCACTCTCAATACCTCATTCCTCCCTCACCTTCACACCTAATTCATTTTTTTCACATTAGTTAGTTGAACTCTCTCTACTCTGCATTTCAAAAGATTCACTAACTTCACAAAAACGCATTCTTAGAACGAACAACCACGATTCCGTTAAACAATTTCATCTTCATAATCACTTTGTTGCAGAGCTTAGATGCGTGCCCCTACCGTCAGAAAACTATGCACTCTCAGCACGTTATTTCGTTCCCATGTACAAAAAAATCCCAAAAAAAACCCTTCTTCCATCATTACATCAATTCCATGTGAAACCCAACAACATTTTCAGTCTGAATTGTATCTCTCAACCCTCAAAGTCCATGGTCCTTCTCCTCCAGGTAACTAAAAACCATAACCCCCTTTTTGAAGAAATACATAAAGCTTCAATTTTTATCTATGCCCATGTTTTGTTTTCTGCTTAGTTTTATATAATGTAGTTATTGCGTTAATGGTTTTTTTTTTTGGAGCTTGAAGCTGAGAAGAATGATGGATTGGTGATGGAGATTGGTTGTTGTTCTTCTTCCATTTGAAAAACCCCTTTCATCTTTAATAACCCTAATTTGTATTTTATTTTTCGATTTTCAGATTTAAGATTTGTGAGCTTCAGTTGTTGATGTTGTCAGTTTTCTGCATTTTGTTGTTGGTGATTGAGATTGAAGCGTGAGAGAGGAAGAAGATGTTGTCAGATCTAAGATGAATATGGTGGTTTCAAGAAGTAAGGAGAAGTAAGGAGGAAGAAGGGCAATTTTGTCCTTTGAATTGTTTTTTAGTGAGTCAGCATCTTCCAATCCCAGTCAGCAGTGACACATGTCAAAAATAGTGACACATCATCAAAAAAGTCAACTCAGGGACCTTTTTTAAAGTTGACTGAAAGTGTAGGGCAAATTTGAAAGGTTTTTGAAATATAGGGACTGAAAATCAAACGACCCCTAAATGCAGGGACTGTTTACATATTTAAGCCTTGATTTTATTAGATAGTGGCATGTAAATATATAGAGATTACAAAATGACTACATTACTTCTTGAATCTGTCAGCTTTCAAGGGCTTGGTTGGAATGTCTGGAATTTGAAGCTCAGTTCGGTAGTGCACCACAGTTAGCTTCTCTTTACTAACTTGGTCTCTAAGAAAATGATACTTTGTTTCTATGTGCTTTGACCTTCCATGTGCAATGGGATTATTTGCTAGGCTTATTGCAAACTTGTTGTCTACATTCAACTTCATAGGATTCACATACTTGCTCTATGCTTGGCTATGCTTCCATCTTTAGGTTGAAAATCCATTTCACACTGATTGCTTTCTTCTGTGGTGGGAGCTCCATTAACTTCCATGTATTGTTCTTTTCTAAAGAAATAAGACTGTTTAGATTCTAGTTTGGTATTTCAATTACAAAATAAAAAGATGCAATATCTATTTTTTAGGCAATTCGACTAAGATCATAAGGTTATTGACGTCCCAAATGTTGAATGAGTTATTTTCTCGACTGTAGCAAATTATATTTCATTCTTTGTAGGCAAATGGCAAATTAATTAGTTGGAATACCTAAATTAAGTTATACTTTAATTTTTTGATTAGTATATTGACTAACCTCTGGTTCTTAATTTGTTGTTTGTTGCATGTTTTAGTTCGTTTCATTTCATAAAACTATAAAAGAAAGATGTCACAAATAGTTATTTAACCAATTCTTATTTGGGCACGCAACCCCAAATAAAATACATTTAGGCACACACACATAAAAAAGAAAAAATAAATATTAAATAATTTAGTCACATCATCTAATATTAATTAATTATTTTATCATTAAATTTTTTTAAATTTTGAGTGTGTGCCCAATACCTCATATTTGATGTTATGCCTAACTAAGTCTTTCTCATAAATTTGACGTGATCTATTAACACTCTTATAAAGATGTTTGGATTTTTTTTTTTTCTTGAAAAATCAGTTTTGTGGTAAGAAAATTGATTCTAAATGAAGCACGAAATCCTTACTTCCACGATAAAGCAAATTGATACCACATGCATTTTAATACATAATAATTCATTATCTTTAAATGCTCATATGGCCTTTCCTTTGTTACTCTTTCTAAAATAGTTTGTCTTCTCTGCATACTTTATTTAACATTAATCATCTTTATTATCATACACTGTTTTAAAAAAACCCTTTTTTCCATTTTAATTTACTAAATAGACGGTCTAGATTCTACTTTAGTATTTTAAATAGAAAATAAAATATGTATTATTTTAATTTGTCTGATCAAGATCGAAAAGCCACTAATATTACAAATGTTGAATGCATTATTTCCCCGACTATAATAAAACTCATTTTGTTCTTTATAGACAACATTGTTACAAGCGGCAAATTAGTTGGAATACCTAAATTGAGTCATTATGTATATATACTATAATTTTGTGATTAATATTTGGACTAACATCTAATTGTCACATGTTTTGGTTTGTTTCATTTCATAAAACTATAAAAGAAATATAATGTCACAATCACACGAATTTTTTTCTAAAATGTTGTCAAGTGTCTTTATGATATTATTTAGTCTTTGTTTGGTTTTATGTTTACATCCATTAATGGTACATTATCTTGGTCAGATGTGATCCGCCTATTTTATCCAGTATCATACTCAGTTTCTGAATCAAACAGAGTACAACAAAAGTTGTCCAATCTAATCTTCTATTTTTTAGCAGATCAAATGCGTCGGTACTTGGAATTTCGAAAAATCGGTTTTGTGGTAAAAAAATTGATTCTAAATGAAGCATAAAATTTTAGCTTTCACGATGAATCAATAGATTCTTCCACATGCATATTGCTACATACATTGTGCATATTCTCCAAATGTCCTTATGGCTTTTATTATTCACTAAAATAATTTGTCTTTTGTGCAATCTTTTTATCATTAATCCTCTTTATCATCGTACACTATTTTTTAAAATAATATCAATAAATAAAAAATATGATTAATAGAAATATATATATATATATATACAAAATGATTACACATGAATGAAAGACAAATAGATAATAAATTGCGTCGATAATCCTTTTTAAATGGCTATAACTAAGCTTTTTGGATAATAATTCCATAGACATAGGAGAGACAACTTTGTTATGTCCGATCATTTTAACTCTTTTCAAAAGATCAACAACATATGGGATAGGAAGCCAAAAGTGTCAAACATGGATGTTATAAATGCATATTGATTGTCAGAACACGTTTTCTCATATTTGACTATTTTGCTTGAAGCAACTTTGAATGATGTTTGTCCACAATAAAATCGTCCGTCCTCAATCCCACAAGTGGATAAATTTCAGTCAAATCCACACAAACATATGTACCCTCATATCCAACCATACACTAAAATATTTGCAAATCTAAGCATCAATATTCCTTTTTGTAGGTTAGTTGAGAAATTCACAGACGCCTCTTTCTTCACAAATATACCTACATGCTTAAAAATGTCACAAAGAACATTCATGGCAAATCCAATAAACTTAAGATAACATTTAAACCAGGGACAATAACATTTTATATATAGGAGTCAGAGTTCGATCTCTAGACACTCCATTTATTCACCTTATGGGTGAATTTTCAAGTTATCAGGCTACCTAGCCAAAAAAAAAAACATTTAAACCAATTAAATTGATTTGGTTTGTTCTTGCAAAGGAGTTAAAATTAAACTAAATCAATTACCGTTATTTAAAAAGTGTATTTTATTGTATTTTTATTTTAATTATTATATATTATTTTTCTTATTTAGCTTATATACTTGTTTTATTAATATAAAAAGTTTCTAGTGTTTAGTAAAAGTTAATGTTTTAAGATTTTGTGCAAAATAAGTTTCTTAAATTTTTAAAAATGCCAACCTAATTGAACTTAACCAGATCAATTTGTTTCTCATTCGTTTGGTTTGATTTAAATTTTATGAAAAAATATTACAAAATTTGAATCAACCCAAATTGATATTTTTTATTGGCTCTTATATCATTATGTGAACCAAGCTGGGTGGGGTCGATACCAACCCGTTTTGACACTTCTAATATTTTCTGAAAATATCTTCTTTTGTCAAATATAAAAATAAATATCTCACCTAGTTTTCCAATATCAATGATATTATTGGTGCTAGTGGACACTGGACCGAATGCTTATTCCTTTCGGCTATCAATGGTTAAAGGGGATAGAAAAATAAGGGATTTAATTTTCGAAGCTCCTTTACACTCGTTCTTCGCCTGACGTTTTCAATTTATCCTTTTACTATTTAGAATGCAAATGTGTAAAATAAAAAAATTGAAACACTACAGTTCGCTTGCAACATAACGAACTATGGTGTTTGCTATGTACATAGCGAAATGGTCGGCAGTTAAAAATCACATCTCCTATGAAGTCAAAACTGATTACCACTTAGCCAAATCTAATTGGCCATGTGGGAGGCAGTGATGTGGCTCTAGCCAATCACAATGCATCAACAAATCTATAAAAGGGGTATATAGGAAGACGGTTCGCTTTCTAGAGAGTGAAGGGATAAGTAAAGTTTTGTTTCCTAGAAAGCGAATGTGCATTTTTTAAACTAGCTTTTTAGAAAGGGAAATTTGCTTACACCCTAGATAGCGAGGGGGTACTATTGTTATTTTATGGGGTGTGTGAGAAAATATAGGGGGCGCGAAAAGTACAACTCAAGAAACAACATATCCATTGATGTTCTAAATATGTGGTTATTTTAATCTTCTATTGTTATTTCAAAATAATAAATTTTAAAAATCTAAGATATTTGTTTGAAATAACTATAATAATCTATGTTGGGTTTCAAGAGTAAGTTTCACGTCAACTATGAATGAACAAAATGTTGAATACATAGAGAGATGATTTATATACCTAATGTCTTAAGATTTAGAGTGTAGACGCAACGTCTCTCTCTCTCTCTCTCTCTCTTGTGGTTATGGAGTATTGACCTGTTATTTCTCCCGGCATTTCCTCAGACTCCCCAACAAGTGGTATCAAAGCCTGTATTTTGTTTGATGAGGGAGCTAGAGTGGATCCTGGTGACCCATATGCCCAATGTCTTAAGATTTTGGGTGAAGATGTAACATCTCTTTATCTTAGAATCTTGGAGCATTGACTTGTTGTTTCTCTCGGTGCTTTCTTGGATTCTCCGACAAGTGGCATCAAAGCTTTTGATTTTACTATTCAGGGATAAAAGTTCTTAGTAATGTCTTCGATTTGCAACAATGTTTGGTCTTCCACATCAGAAAAGAAGAATGGTACCATACCGTAAAAGTATTTGGGAAGGTTGTGGCTTGGAAAGAAGTTCTTAGAGTATTGCAAGAAGAATAAAACAAAGTCATATATAAATATAATATTAAAGTGTTTCCGACTAATGCATCTTGTAATAAAGAACTAGAGTATATATAACATCCTAAAGTGCCTCAAAGGTTATATACATAAACCAAACTCACACCGATTGGAATAGTCAAGTTGAATTTTCCTCAACAAAGAAAATGAAAGAAGCTGATTAATTAAATAATGCAAGTTGGTTGTGTTTGTTGCTTGTGGTATATGTTCGTGAAATATTCGTGATGTTTTTTTTTCGCTTTACTTAGCATTTCTCTATATATATATATATATATAGTCTTGGCCTTCTTCTTTCTTCGCAAAGACAAACAACTTAAAACTTTTTCAAAAAGAATATTTTCAACCAACACAAGCTATGGGATATAATTGATCTTTGTTTTAACAGTAACTTTAGAGTATTTGTGTTCTTTCCATTAGAAAATGAGAATTTATAAAACAATTAAATATAAATTTGTTTTAGTATTTTTTGGTTACAAACTTTATTTTAATAAAAAAGTATATTAATTAAATAATTTCTCGCCGTGTAAAAATATAAAAAATTTATTAAATATAATATATTTTTTGGTACAAATAAAATTTATTTTATTATAAATATATTAAATAAATACATGTAATTGAGGAAGTACTACTTGGCGCTCCACGATCAGAATCTTATCCACAATATAATTTAGCAAAAGTATCACTTTTTTATTAATATTATTTGCAAATTTATTCTTTTCTACAACACCAAGAAAAAGTAACCAATAAAATCATTAACAATGTATATAATTCAGTGGTTGATACGGAGATTCTATGGCCTTTTTCAGCATATATTCTTCAAAAAGGTTATTATTATGTATTAAAAGTACAACATATTATTAAAATAACCTTTTTTTTTTTGTATTTGATAACACATACTTCACTCTTTTTTCCCCAAAAAAAAAAAAGAAAAAAGCATCAAGGACCAGGATCAGGATCGAGCACTAGTGATTGATTCGCAAGGCATGCGGATATCAAGGACCAAGATGAGGATCGAGCGCTAGTGATTGATGCGCAAGGCATGCGAATATCAAGGACCAAGGATCAAGATCGAGTGCTAGTGATTGATGCGCAAGGCATGCGAATATCAAGGACCAAAGATCAGGATCAAGTGCTAGTGATTGATGTGCAAGGCATGCTAGTGATTGATGCACTAGGCATGCGAATATCAAGGACCAAAGATCAAGATCGAGTGCTAGTGATTGATCTGCTAGGCATGCGAATATCAAGGACCAAGATCAGGATCGAGCAACGCATGCGGATGTTGTAAACTTCAGAGTACCGAGTTCGATTCTCACCATAAAAAAAACAAATAAATTCGAGTCACAAACAAAACTTGTATTGGTAGATTTCCAATATAGAGCCAGCAGCATACATGATGATATCCTATTCTATACATACATAGTACTACTACACCATTTGAATATCCTTTACAGTTTGTCTGAAGTCAGATCCATTGAGGATTTATACATCTAATTGCATGCATACATGTAGATTCTGTGCTATACATCTCAGAGCAGAGAGGCCACATATTACAATATACAACTATTGCAGTTTATCTCCAACCGTCAAATTAACAAACTCATCATCATGCCTTCTCAGGCACTTCGAGACGCGACTTATATCATAGGACGTGACAAACATGGTGCATTGGTTAAGGACAGACAATCTGGAAGACTTCTTAATTCTTTCCGAAGAATTGAGAAGAAAAATTTGCCAAGTTTGGTTATACTTGACAGTGAAGGAAATAGAATCGGCTTCTGAGTTTATACTGTTGAACACAGCCTTCTTAGACCCTTGATTGTCCTTGAAGAAAGCTAGATCCCTGTAATAAAATCAGACAGATTGTCATTACACGGAAAAAGAATGCATTGAATTTCATCCATTTTTCAGGTATAATTGTTTCTTATCTTTAAAAAAATATGGTTAAAAATTGTACACTCAATAGCTTCTGGTTTGGCTCAAAGGGTCATAATCGTAGGCCTCGCCAGCTTTGACAAACCGGCCTTTCACACGCCTTCGGACATCAGCCCTTTCCTTGCGAGAGGCATACCTCACTCTTTTGTCGAACCTAGAAGATAATAAAAATCAATGTTAAAACAAATCAAGAGAAAACACAATTTGAAGTTTTGAAACAAGATTAATCAATTAGGTGAAGTTATTCATTATTAGTTTATATTAAACAGTATTGTTGCAATAACTTACTTGCGAGTCTTCTTCTTTTCCTTGTATCGCATAACAGCACTACAGCGATTAGCAGATTGTAGTTGTAGCTCATTTTCGGGACAAGTGTTTAACCAAGGAGGTTCTCCCATGAGAAGCATTGAAGAAGCTCCACAATCTTGATAGTCTCCAGCACCACCGTCTTCATTAATACCAGAAAAAGAAAGGCTTGACTGGGATTGCTTCGCCGTAATACAAAGATTCGGTTCAGTTTTAGTACTCAATATGGAATCTGCAGATGCTGCAGTGCTGCATGCTGGTTGTGCTGCATTCACATGTCCAATTGATGAACCCTGCACATAAAAATTAGATATAGAAATAAGTACTCTACTTAAAATTAAATAAATGAAGGTGAAAACAACTTGTATTAAGCTGTTCAACACTTTGAGCAAGAACTTTCAATAGTATACACAGCCCTGTTTGGATAAACAGCTTAATTAAGCACTTATAGCATAATTGCTTATCATATAAGTGCTTAACATAAACATGTCACAATTGTTCTCATATAAGCTATAAGCTGTTTTCATAAGCTATCCTAGAGAGCTTATAAACATAAACATGTCACAAGTTGTTTCCATAAGCTCTCCCAAATAGGTAAACTCAAATAAGTCAATAATCAAATGATAGAAAAGGCAAGATTATCGCAGACAACGAATGACAAAAATTAAGCACCTCAGCTGCAATAGCATCTTGACAATTGGAATCTCCAGCAGACATGGCCTTTGCTCCAAATAAGCTGTTAAATCCACCATTTTCAAAAAGCTCTTCAGAATGAGTAAGGGCCATGCCAAAAAGTTCATCATAGTTCTCAATATTTATATCCATTTCATCCATATCGAAATCTCCGTACAGATCATCATCATCTTCACTTGCTTCAGGGCATTTTGTAGAAGGACAGTATAACTGGAGATCAACAATTAGAGTCAGCTATGTAATAATTAGACGAAATTGTGATAAACGGCCTTAAAAGTTAAGCCAACCACATGAAAATGACAATACAATATTATACCTTTGGCAGTCCATCTGGGCGGTCGAGCATACGCGGCGGTTCTTTGCTTGATTCCGGCATTGAAGATGTACCGACG
Organism: Trifolium repens; assembly: GCA_030408175.1. NCBI lineage: Eukaryota > Viridiplantae > Streptophyta > Magnoliopsida > Fabales > Fabaceae > Trifolium > Trifolium repens. The sequence goes on from CP125840.1 coordinate 22,644,410, forward strand.
AAAGACTTATCCGAATCAGCAGGTAAATCAGTAGCTTTATCTGAATCAGACAAATTCTGGTTTTTCGGATCAACCCAAGCACTCCTATTCTCATTAATACTCATGAAACCTAATTCTTGCTCACATGTAGTTTCACTCAGAGAAGGAATATCCAACACAAAAGACCATATTGAAGAAAGTTCCGACGATGAAGGACAACCGGAATAACAATTGATTGTTTGTCTCTTATGATTGGAAGATGTAGAGTTACTACCATGACCTAACCAATCACAATTCTGACAAAGTGAAATTTTCTCTTCAGAACACCTAACCAAAGCTGGTTGTGAACTGCATCTTTCACATAAAAGTGTCCTTGAATGCCTTCGAGCAAGCGTATTCGCCGAATGAACATTTCGATCACACGACAAACATAAACATGCTGCATCGGATCGGCAGTACACCATGGACCTTTGGTCTCCACAAAAATCACATATATAACCCATCTTTAGCTGTGAAACTTTCAAATAGTGTGACAAAAATAGTAGAATCTCAAAACTGTGAATTCAGCAGCTGCAAAAAAAAAAAACATTTTGAACATATAATTAGCAATATAAAGAGAAAAAGGGGAAAAAAATTAGGAATTTCATTTTGAACAATACTAGTAGTATATATGCCATGGCAAGTAATTCAAAGTTTCATATAACAAGGATAGTGAAAACTTTTGCAATCAAGATTAATAAAAAATTAAGAAAAAAGTTCAAAGTATTGGTAAAAGAACTGCAAGATTTTGGATTTGAAAATACAAATTATTATTTTTTACATATCAAATGAAATTTTCATATTCACCATCATTCATCAAAACAATAACAAACAAATTAAAAGAGAAAAAAAATCAAAATAAAAGTCAGAAACATCACAATAAGTCTATAAGTATCAGATTAATATTAAATAATCTAAAAAAGTCAGAAACATCACTAACACAGAATCATATACCCTCAAAAACATGAACAAAAAAGGAGAAAATAAACAGAAACAGCTAATTGAAGCAAAAAATAGCAAAATAATTAGCAGTCTCTTAAAAATTGAAACTTTTGAGTGTCTTTAAACACTCACAAAAAGATGTTCCAAACCCAGAAAAACAAAACCATATTTTTCATAAAACAAGATATGAAAATTACCTTAAGGCAAGGAAAACAGAGAGGACAAGATCTGTAAGCAAAAGGGTATTGCTTTTTCAGAAAAAAGCATAGATTTTTGTTATGCAAAACCTGAAAGCAAAGAAAGAACTGAACTTTTTGAAGATATTTATTTCTTCTTGAGACTTTTTTTGGTATATGTTTCTCTCACTCTCTCTCTCTCTCTAAAATTAAGATATTTTTTTGAGTTGAGTTTTAAGACAGAACAGAACAGAACATGAGATAGATATGAAATAGGAAAGGAAGAGAAGATATTATTTGTAGGTCAGATATTATTTGAGAGGAATAATAATGGAAAAATGGTGTTTGATGTGTGTGTATGGTTAAAAGTGACATAATCAAAGTTTGATAAAAAGTGCAAACAAAAAGAGTAAAAAAAAAAAAGAGATATAATGGAAGTGGGGTCATGTCCTTTTCTTAGTGAAAAGAAAAGGTTAGGACTTTTTTTTTGCTTTTTGATTCTTCACATCAAAATTAAATACATATACACTTAACAGCTGCAATTTTTATTTTTATTTTTATTATTATTTTTATTATTATATCTATGGAATGCACTTTTTCAATCTGTCTTGTTGCCACTTTGATTGCACATGGTTATTTTTTCCCTTGTTTTCTCTTTTTTGCTATTTTTGTGATTTATTATATTTTGGCTTGGTTAAATATGTTTTTGTGTTTTAATTTCAAAATCAATTAATTTGGCTCCTAAATTTATGTTTTTTTATCTCTTAACTTATGTAAGTTATTATAATCATCTTAAAAATATTGAAGGTTTTGTTTTAATCTTAAATATTGAGCCTAATAAAAATGAAGTGGAATTTTTAATCTGTATAAGCAATGACATCGATTTTAAAGTGTTACATAAAAACGCCAGAAAATTATTGCTATTAATCTTATTAAAGCTATCCTATCAAAACTTTTTCATAAAATAAAATTGTTCTTGTATGTAAATGTTAAGACTAAGTTTTTTTTTTCTCATTTGACAACATTTTCGTAAATCTAAGGGTCTAATTTTTTAGGCCTTGTGTTGTGGCTCTCTTTGCACACACAAGGCCAACCTTGTAAATTAATTAACGCAATTAGATCCCTCAACTTGGTTCCTTAATAGATAAATATAATTGAATATTTTTATTATTTAAAGGATAAAGTTACATCAATACTCATAAATTAAAATACAAAATTGACTAATTTTTAATTTAATGAAACTATGTTGTGTTGATTTACTTAAATTAAAAGAAAACATTGACAAATTTTTAGTTCAAGAGACTAAACTCATTTTTAAAATAAGTTGAAGAGATTAAAGAGTAAAACAAGGTATTTAAGCTTTTATTTTTATGTTGTATATATCCTTATTATCATATTTTTAAAAAGATATATCAATGAAACTTAAATAGTCAATGTAAGGTTGAACTTTGCTGAAAAGTACAACATCACATGCTTGTTGAGGTGGACAAATGGTAGCATTGTTTTGTGACCTTTTTTGCTTCTTTTTCTTTTTAAGATGGGCTTTTTAGACTTAGGTGGTAATGGCAAGTCATCCATGGATTTTGTGTACCTTGGTTTCGTACCCCTACAGCAACCACTTGCTCAATCAGCCAATTACTTAATTTGGATAATAAAATAGGTAAATTACTTGTACCAGAAAAAAAAAACCCTGGATTTTCTGCTACACACCGTTTTTAATTTGGACTATTAATATTAAATTGGATGAATATAATTAAAATTGTATTTTTTATATCAAAATAATCTTAATCGTCTATTTTAGATCAGATAACTATAATTATTACAACATTCTACTGTTACAGGAGAAAACCGATTTCCAAAAATAAAAACTAAATTGCATCTCTATCGCAAAGACAGCCTACTTTGATTGATGTAATTACAGTAATTACTTACCTAATATCTATTGTTTGTTTACTCAATGTTTGTCACTTTTTAAAAATAGTGATCATATATTATTTGAATAAAAAATTGTTGAATAGAAAACATGGTCAATAAAAACTAGACAACTCAACTCTCATAGTCACATAGCCCCCTTTTAAGTTGTATTATCTAGTTTATTCAAAAAAAGAAGTTGTAGTCTCTAGTCTTCATTATGGCATTAATTATGCATTCAAAATATTTTTTCTTCTCGAATATAAATTATTTTGACTATTTTTATTGCATTTATTCATATATTTTTGTTTCTATTGTAAGTAATTTTAACTACTTTTAGTAATAAATAACAAAATTTTAAAAAATACACTTTGTAAATGTGTTTATTTTTTCATTAAATTAAAAAAAATGCTTTGAACATTATTTTGTTAATAACAAAGACATGAGATCTAGACGTGTACTATCTAATGCCATAAAAAGAAAAATGAAAGAAAATAAAGTATAGAACTACAAATGTATAACCACCTATCGTGTGTTTGAGACTAGGGGTGGGAAAAAAATCAAAATATCAAATTCAATTGTTAAACTAAATTGAACCAAACCAAAAAAATTAAACTATAATCAATAGGGTTGAAATCAAACTGAAACAGTTTAGTTCGGTTCATAATTAACAGTTCGGTTAAGTTTGGTTTAATGGTTTGATTTTTTTAGTGAAAATTTAGTTATGGTTTGGTTTAAAACCATTAAACCAAACCACTTTAACAGTTCGGTTCGATTCAGTTTTAAAGACAAACAGTTCGGTTCGGTTATTATAAATTTTAAAAATAGTTTGGTTCAATTCGGTTTTCCTCCAAAACCAAATCATGCTCATCCCTACTTGAGACGACTACTTGTGTCGTGCTCTCAAGCATTTACCAAAAAGAATACGAGTAGCATCTAACAATAACATTAACAGGTTGCTAACCCACTTGGGTTGGTTTAAGTGGTGTTAGCTTGGGTCTTTGAAGTTTGTTCCTCTCAAGGTCTCGGGTTCAATCCCCTCTGATGTCAATTTCGGTGATCAGTCGATATAGAGTAAAAAAACTCTGAGTTTAAAAAAATAAAATAACATTGAATAGGTTGCTAAGAGAATGATATATGAGATTCCAATATTAAATTTTTAGCAATCACATAAGTGGTTAATTAAAACATCAAAATATTCTTAAACAAACAAAAATTGAGATATTAATGTACCCAAAAGAAACATCAAGATATTAGGCATATGAGCATCTTTGATTAAAAAAAAAAAGTATATGATCATCTTGCTTATATGATGTCTATCATCCACTTGTTTATTCAATGTAGCATTCTAACTTACAACAACAATTTTTCTCATGAGCTCACCATGAAGTTCATTCATTTGAAATTGCTTCCATCAGCACATTATTTGTGTTTTGTAGCAAGTGTGATATTGAAAGTTGCACATTATTTAAAAAAGTGAAGGTTGAATATTTTATAAATAAAAAAAACTCATAAATTAAGTGTTTTACAGCATGTTTGGTAGAGGTGAGTTAAGGGAGAGAGAAATTGAGGCGAGAGAGATAGAAGAGGAGATGTGCATAAGGTTTTGAGTAAATATGTTATGTTCAACTTACTTGTATGATTGATTTTAGTCAATGTGGACGATTTCCCGAGCTCTCCGCATGATCTAACAATTTGTCCACTATTAATGTTAGAAAGACTTTCGATATAAGGAGTTAGAGATGTCAATTTGATCTATAAATGGGGATCTACATGGGAATTGCCCCGTTTGAGGACCTAAAGGCGGATAATTTTTCTACGTGGTAATGGGAATTGCCCCACCCTGCAGAGACTCTGTCCCCGAACACTTTATTAATTAAAATAACATTTGTATGTGTATATTTAAGTATGTACTTTATATGTTATATTTATTTATATTTTCACACAATGTTTGCATACAATATTTTTTATGTGATGTTTATTATGTCACAACTCACAAGACTCACAATAATGTCTTAATTTTTTTTTATTATTAAACTTTTTTTTACAATTAGTTTGAGTGAAAATAATAGAAATTTGATAATTTTTTCATGTTCATGGATCCCCGCAGAAACGATGGAGATACGCGGGGATATGGATGGAGGAAGAATACTCTCTGAAGCGGAGAATGAGAACGGGAATGTGGATGTGGATCATTTTAAATTGTTAAGAATTGTGTGGTAAAATACTTTCTGCTCATTCCCCGCCCCGTTGACATCCTAATAAGGAGTTAGTCATCTTTAAACAAACCATCAACTCTAGCTAGTACAACTCTGTTGGAAACCTAAGTTGCACGAGTAGTATGTAAACCATCACATTGAACTTTGAACAACCATATTAAGAGATCACTTGGGCACAATATATTAACAAAAAATCTTAAAAAATTACCAGTGGCAGAACTAACAAAAACACTTTTGGTAGGTCACCAAAAAATTATAATATAAAAATGAAATCTGAAAATTATATTGCATACAAAAATATAAGTTGTAAAAAGTACAAAGACTCCATTTGGCAATACCAAATTTTGAATTTATGACTTATAGCTTATAGGCTCATATCGAAAAGAAGAAGAAAAACCTATTTGGTAACAATTTTTCATGAACTTACTTTTTTTATACTAGTTTAGAGTTTATTTTGATAGGCTAATTTAATTAGCTTATACGTCGAGCATTAATTAAACATATTTTTTTTATGTCATTTCATATTTATATATGTTAATTCAATTGTTAATTTTACCCAACACTGCAGCTTCTATCACCTATCCGCTATTATAAAATTAAACGACATACTTTATATGGGTCATCTCACTTATGTGATACTCAATATTCTTCCAATGTGATACTTTCATCCGCACTTTATATACCAACAATATACCTCTTAAGCAGAAGTTTTTTCATACAAATACACTTGCATTGTCATTGGCACTAAATAACAATAGAACACATTATTTGATTGTTATTGTTAAGAAGACTTTCAATACAATGAGTCAATTATCTTTAGTCAAACTATCATCTCTGATACACCACTTGTTGGGGACTTGATCGCTCTAAAAGAATTTAGGAATCATCACATTAATAGATCTCACCTAAGTAATTTGGACATAACATCTTAACTAAAAACGCAAAACATTATGTTTACACGTCATCTCATTTATATAATGTGCCAACACATAGTAGGAAAATGAGTGTGCCATAAGAAAGAAAATGAAGAAACAATAATGCAATGGTGAAAATAATATTCGAGAAAGCCACTAGGTTTGGTCTAATAATAATAAGGGATTTGAATAGTATGCATGAGATCCTAGTTTCAATTTTCATTGATTTTATTGTAAACAATGCAAAGAAAAATATGCGAAAGAGAAATCGCCATGATAAAAAATTATGATAAAAGATTAGAAGTCGAAGCCGTTGAACTTATGAGTTAATATCTTTTCTTTTTAATTTCAACACCATTGTAGAGAATTCAAATATATTATTTGAGAAAAAGCTTTTAAACATATGAATACATAATGTTTTAGATTGAGCCAAAGTTTATTTTACAAGAAGATTGAATAGTAGATGTGCATGCTTTGGAGTTGCACCTACAACACAACATAGAAAATCCTTTTATCTTAATGGGCTCGGTTCGCCCATAGGGTGAGAGGCCTAATAAAACTTGAGAATAGTATTTGAGCAGTGAGATATTCGCCTCAAAGATATATGAATGGATTGAGTTATGGCATAAGCAGTTGGTCCTAAAAGATAAGCCACATGAGCCCTTTATCGTAAAGAATTATTTTTGTTTTTCAAATAAATAAAAATCAGTTTGTGATTAATGCAAGACTAAATCTTGACCATTAAATTTAAAATCAATAAATCCTAAAAGACCACATATACATGATGCAAAACATGCTCAAAATGTGCATGTTAAACACAATCTTATCTTTTATATATTTAGAGTGTACATTTCTCAAATACAAAAACAAAAGAAAAAATATAAATACAAAAAAAAGTGACGTAAGAATTATACTTACACATTACATGTCATGGTCGGTTTCGTATGGCCTATTAGTTTATTAACTAAATTTATCATATAAAATTGGAAGCACTATATATATTAGACTTAACTCAAAGTCCTTGTATTATACTTTGCTTTTATGTTTAAATTATAGTAATAAACTTTTACAACTACAAAAACAAAAATAATAAAATAAGAATTAAACTTACATTAACATATCATGGTCGGTTTGTGGACATTAGTTTATGAACTAAATTCCACCAAAAAAAGTTAATGAACTATAGTAAATTTATTTTAAAATAGAGGGCACTATAGTTTGACATAACAATGAATATATTATATAGGTATACACCTCGTCTCTATTTTCTTTTTTAGTAAACAAAGAAAAGTAACAAACAAAAATCCACATAGATATAAAATTTTAAATTTAAACTTAAATAAAGGTGCTCAACTAAATATAAAATTTCATATTTTTGTCATCAAAAGTTGAAAATTTGCTGATCCACGATAAAGAATTTAGAGACATGAGAGGGAGTAGTAGAGGATCTGTACCGTTTTGTGTTTCTTTACCAAAGATCTACATTTTATTTATCTAAGTTTAAAAATGATTTGCGCACTACGTGAAGATTTTGTCTTAGGTGTCTTAGTTTCATATATATATATATATTTGCCTCACGTATCTTGCCATTTCGAAAGTAATGTTTACCAAGAAAAATATGGATCCAGATTGTGGATGGTCGAAGAATTGTGACTGTACTGTATCATTATATTTGAGCTGTTTGATTAAAATTAAACGGTTTAAATTTTTAATTTAAATTTTTTATTTAAAAACAATTATAATTTAATATTAAAATGTAAACTATGTGATATTGATTGGATAATTCAGATATACTGATGTCTCATGAGCTTAGCTCAATTGGTGGACATTTGCATTATTCAGATATACTGATTGTATAAGTCACGCTGCATTGAATCTATACAAAGAATATTAGGGCATTTTTACTCAATTGATTTGCCTAGAAATTATATAAAATAAGCCTTTAAAATTATTAATATTTTATATCTAGGGCTCCTTCCCTCGACAACCAAAAAAGTAACAACAAAAAGTTCAGTTAAGCTTAGCAAATAATATGTTAGCTAAACATATTTAGTTGAAGAGCCTCACATTTTTTGGCGGTCTGATTCTAGACTGGTGATATTTGTACAATCCTAAAAATTGTCAAATATACAGCTATTTTTATTAGGCAAGATTTTAACTTGCACGCAAATCAAGGTGAATAAATAAAATAATTAAAAAAAATAAAGTTGTAGTTGGATAATGCAAATATAGTTGTTTGAGAATTAAATTGGTGTCAAAATAAAATTTCTCGGATTCTAAGAGTGTTTGCAATAAAAATAGCATAAAAATTCTTAACAATAAAATTTTAGGTTTCATAAAAACCTATTTAGGATTGAAATGCATTGTAGATGAAGATTTCAGCGAAGATGGAGTTGGGCTCGGTATGTGACTTCGTGTTGATCATGGTTAATTTATACAAGCCAAATTAATTTGAATGGCATACAAGTTGAGTGTTGTGGAAGGGGGAGACGTATGGACTTTGGGTGCGTTTGTTTAAGCTTTAAAAAAAATGAATTTTTTTAAACAAAATCTAGAGATTTTTTTGTAGAGATTTTGAAGAAAATCTAAAGCTATTTTCTGTTTGTTTACAATCATAAAAATTTATTTTTCCATTGACTTCACTTTGCACATGGTTTGTGATTTAAAAAAAAAATAGATTTTGCAAAAAGCTATTGAGAATAGCTTTTCATTTTGAAGGAAAAAATGATTTTTTTACTAAAATGATTTTTAGAAAAATCTGAAACAAACACAAGTAAAATGAAAAAAGTGATTTTTTTTGAAAAAAAAATAGATTTTTTGGCTAAAAAATCTTAAACAAACGGGGCCATTATCATGCTATGGTTGAAGGATCCAAATGTTGAGAATGATATAGACATATACTTGAATTATCTGAGCAAAGCTAGGTTGTATTATACAAAATTGTTTAGGCTCAAAGTCAAAAAAAAAAACCTCATATAGTGGCCTGGCTCATAGGTTACCTAATTTTGAAGTATTTGAGATTGGACTTAGTTGTATTTGTAATATTTTGGTATACTAAAATAGTCTTATTTTGCTTGCGTTGCCAGTTGAGGGTAAAAGTAATTTATAAACAATTGATATATTTCTCAATCTAATGAGGCGCCTTTTATAAAAGGACAAAACCGTAAGAGTTGACAAAACACAAAGGTGACAATACTTTGAATATTGGCGCTGAAAAGAGGGACATATGCTACATGTCATTTAACCTCCTAACCTCGATTGAGGGCTACTTTTCAATATAAGAAAATGGGTTAAATATATTTTTAATCCCTCTAAATATATTAAATTTCACTTTTAGTCCCTCTAAAAAATTTCTTTTAATTTTGGTCCCTCTAAATTTTCAGTTTTCAATTTTAGTCCCTCTTTTTTTTTTAAAAGTTCACTTATCATGTTCAAAATGACTTTGTTTGAAAACATACCATTATTAAGACCTTAAAATATTATTATTTTAATTATTTAATCTTTAGTTTAACAATTTAATCTTTAATTTGAAGTTATAAATAAATTAACAAAAAAACCAAATAATTAAATTATTAAACTAATTGTATTTTAAAATCTTAATAATAATATGATTTAAACAAAATCGTTTAGAACGTTATATAGGAATTTTTGAAAAAAAATCAGAGACTAAAATTTAAAATTTAGAGGGACTAAATCTTGAAAAAAAAAATATAAAGATTAAAAATGAAATTTTTATATTTAGAGGGATAAAAAAATATATTTAACCTTAAAATAATAATCTCCGTATGTTTGTGTAATAAGTTTTTTTTTAAGAAAAAAGTATAATAGATTTAATTTTTTATTAGAAATACGAAATATCTTTTGTGTGTGTAAGAGAGAGTAGAGTATCTCTAACCCAAGAGTACAGTTGAATAATTTAATGCTATTTTGCAAGTGGCATTGATTTGAAATAACATGAAAGTGAAAAGGTTTTATAAAATATCACAAAAAAGTTGCACTTTTTGTGATGGTGGGGTTGGATTAGATATTTTCTATATTTTGTTTGACAAAGTATATTTTCAATATTGTCGATTAAGAGAGTGGGCATTGTAGGAGTATGAATTTTAAAATATCCTAAAGTTCCAAAAAAATGCCTTATCTACATAAATTGTTTCTAAGGATATTTTTTCATTTTTGTAGTCGTGCTGCCTCCACTTCTCCTCTTTGATTGCCACTTGTTACCTGCTCATTTTTCTTCAACTGCCTCTCTTTGCTTCTAAGCAGTAGCTATATATTGCACCACGCTTGGGTTTAAGAAAGAAATTATTAAAATTGCAATAAGATAGAGAATCTTATTATATTTGTTCTATACTAGTATTCACACCCGTGCGTCGCACGGGGAACAATTTGCTTATGGCACTTATTTTTAAAAATATTGCCTCAAGATTATGATTTCGAAATCAATAATATAATGAATAACAGTAGAAAAAAAATTATAATAATGCAAAAGTGACATAAAATTACACAAATAATGTGCTAAAAAATACAAATTCAATACAATTACTAATGATACAATTTAGAACACAATAAGTTAAAATACATTAAAACTTCAAATAAAAATTACGATACATGAAATAAAAATATATATTGATCTCTATGGATCAATTATGGCAATAATCAAGTTTTCAGGCGGATTAGAAAGAGTCAACCTAACTCTGGAGCCAGCTTCTATGTTAGCATTCATAAGAAATTGAAACCATCCAATTGTTATAAACTTCTCAACTCCATTCCTTGGATCTGTTTTGATGTTGCAATTGACTGCAATGTTTGTGTTGTGTAGAACCAAATTAATTTGGTTTTGACCATGTTGTAAAAAATTACTTGTTATTATATGTGGGAAATGCTGCATAATGAAATAAAAAAAATGTAGTTACATATTTGAAAAGCAATTTGCAAAATATATTTTTAAAAATTCATGTAAATCAAACATATGATGTGTGATAATTACCAAAACCGAATTGTTTGCTAAATGATGATGCAAAATTTGCAACTCCCAAAACCTTTGTGGTTGATTATCTTCTTCAACATTGAAATTTACACTTTCTCATATTTAATTTAATTAGCTATGCACTTGTGATTGTTGTACACATAATATTTGAGGTGCCACTTTTGGGCGTGCCTAGAAATTACACCTAAGACTAACATTGATTAACAATTTTGGTAATTATTATATTCACTAATTTCCTACTTATATCAGTCCAGGATATTTTCTATTAAATTAGGGTTCGTTTCATGACTAGAATAAGAAAATGCATAATATGATATAAAGCTGGATAGAGACAGAATATGATATATACAAGATAATTAAATATTATATCATGTGTTTGATATACATATGATAACAAATAGGATAAGATATATATATATATATATATATATATATATATATATATATATATTATAATTAAATGACAAAATTACCCTTATATTAAAATTCACCTTTTTCTTTTAAATAAACTTGTATTATTTTTAAATGTTATTAATCAACTTAAAAATGCTAACTTGTAGTCCAATTGTCCATTATCACCTATATACATTACATAAACTACTAGATAGAGGCAGTGCATCTCCATAAGAAAAAAATTCAGTTGACGCATCATAAAATAAAATAGCATAAAACAAGGAAAAAAATCGATGAATTGCGATCAATTGAAAAAATGTATTGTTGGTGTTGTTAAAAGTTGTGTTGTTGATGAAATTGTGAAGATAATTAAAATAGTGGTGGTGGGGTGAAGGATTTAAAGAAAGATAATGGTATTTTGGGATTTGAAGATGATTATTATTATTTTTATCATTATTATTGAATGAAAAGAAATTTAATGAGAAAGAGGAAGAGGTGGAGGACAAATAAGGAAAATAGTTGCTAATCACAATAGGATATTTTTAATCCAGCTTATTCTCATGATAGAAAATACAAAGGCCAGTCATGATAGAATTAAAAATAAGATTAATATATCATATCCAATTGGTGCATCAAACGGAAGATATTAATATGATATGATAGATTTATTATATCGTGTCTTTTTATCCTGAACATCAAACGGGCGTACAATACTTTTGTGTTTACAAGCTAAAGTTTTAATACAAGAAAGCCCAATTATATATTTTATTCGATACAAACTTTTTTTTTTAGGATCCATTGTACTAATGAGAAAGATTTCTGCATATTCGCAAAAACCGCTCAATAGTATCAAAATCGGATGAATCGGCTCAGACCGGCTTACTAATGGGATGCCCCAATAGCTTATTTTTGAGTTTATACAAAATAACTTATGTAAATAAATAACGTTTTATGTTAATTTATAAATTTCCATTAACAAAAATTGTATTTTTGTCGGCTATTTTATCATAAACTACATTGACAAACTTATAATAATACATAAAAAATATTTATTTATATAACTTATTTTATATAAGCTCAAAAATAAGTTAATCAAAACAGACCCTATATATGATTCATTCTGAAGACCGACCTCATTTATATCCTTCTAATTTGTACATGACTTTTTTTTTTCTTTTTTAAATTTGGTATCCAGGACAATTAATTTGAAAGATGAATTTTATTTTTAATTGATAAAAGGTTCAATTAAAGTAAGAGCAATTTTGTGTGAACAGACTCGGCACAAAAATTAAAACCGAAAGAATTTAAACTTACAAGTTTACAACTTTGAAAAGAACACTTCAAAATTTTAAACCTTGGCTGACTCTGGAGTTGAAACATCTAGAATCTTCATATCATGACTCATAGAATCATACAAAATGGTTCATGGACTTGGGCTTAGTATTTAATATATTTAGGACATGACTAGCCTAAGGACTTGAGCTAACAAATTTTAATTTAATTATTATGAAATTTAATTTAATTATAAACGCATAATATGACAAAAAAAGAACTTTATTTTTGAAAAAAATAAAGTTTAGGCAATTTTTTTAAGAAGTTGGGGAAATTATGGAAAAAATAATAGTTTTTCAAAAATTAATTAAATAAGTTTTTGAAAAAAAATAAATAAATGTAAAAGTTGGGATCTTTAGCCTTGAAGTTTTTTAGGCCCTTAGCATAAGAGTTCAATTTTACACACATGATTCACAGTTTTTCTCTTAACTATGAGTCTCCTACATTTTATATTTAATCCGAACACAAAGATTCATTCATGCTCTCCTATCAAGTTGAATCAATGTTTTGATATCACTTGTTGAAGAGATCGGAGGAGAAGCGACAAGAGCAACAACAAATCAATGTTTTAGAACCATAAGAGGTACATGAATCACCTCTCTTATGTATCTATATTTTTGGATAAAAAGATTATTTAAACTCAAAAAGCAAAACACGGTTATGAATTAATCTATTTAGAAGTAGACACTCCTACAATATCAACTAACAACAAAGACTAAGATAAGTCGAACAGTGCTCATAAATAATCATTAATATTTAATGGCATCATAAATTTAACCATAATCATATGCATCAATTTAAATCCAACTTAATTATTTCATAGAGGAAGGGGAAATTTCTTTTCACGCCCCCGAGCTTCTCGCGCGTCAACTGCGTTCACTACGAGAAATATAATTTTTTGCAACAATTTTTTTTGTTAAAAGTTGTTACAAGTCGTTGGCAAAACTACTCAAGATAGTTTTGCCAGCGACCTGTAACAAAAAAAGTTGTTGCCAAAAATCATATTTCTTGTAGTGGTTTTCAATTTTACCCCCTTCGCAAGTTAGATTAACCAATCTCATATGGTATTTCATTAAAAATATTTTCACGGAAGGTGAAGGTATGGTATGAGGGATAAAAGGATTGGATTTTTATAAGGTTCACTAGTTAAAGTGCAAACTGAGTTCATACTTTAGATAGCTAACTAGGTTTTTTTCATAATATTTTTCATGGGGAGTGTGATGGGTGCAAACGTTGGGGTTGATTTAAAAAAATTGCCGTTCCTTAATTAAGATGTGAATTGAGTTTGCAACTTAAGTAGCGAGTGATGTATTTTAAGAAGGATTTATCTAACATGTGCAACATTGCACATGTTAAGAATTTAGAAGGGCGCACAAGAAATTACGAGGATCATGAAAAGAAATTCCTGCAGAAAAGAGGCATTCACCGTCTCGCCTTTGGGCAACACACATTAAGAATATTGTGATTCCTTTGGGCCCTCTGTTAAAAAGAAGAGTTCCGTGCCCCCTAAAATGACAAAAATACCCCCGCTACCTAAGGTGCAAACTTAGTTCATTGATTAAGTAGCGAGTGTTATAAAAATGTAACTGTTGAGACACCCTTAACTTGCAATCACCTCCCATGGAAGATTTTGAAGAAAGAAGAAAAAAAATGTTCGCTGCTTACAATGTGAACGCTTGCCAGCATTTCGCATCCCACAGAGCAAACTATGCCTATATATATACACAAGCATGGACCTTCAAGCACATAAGTTGCAATTTTTATTAAAAACACTATTAATTTTTTAATAACGCTGTTAATTCTTAATGATATTAAATTAGGTCTGTTTGGTTCGAGGTAAATGGAGGGGAGGGGAGGGAATATTTTTAATGAAACGTGTTTGGTTCAATTTGTAGGAGGGGAGAGGAGGGGAGCAAAATCCCTCATAAACTCAATTTTTGCTTCCCCCCAAATTGGGGGGATTTGGAGGGGAGGGGAGGGGAGGCAAGATATGTTATTGCAATATTAATTATATTGACATATTTATCCTCATATTTATTTTAAAATACCAAAATTATCCTTATCTATTTTTTTTTATATTGCTAACTTGCTAATTTTTTTATGATTTGTTGCCAAGTTGATTATTATTATTATTATTATACATAACCTATTTTCTTTTGACAATTTTGTTAACTATTTTTTTTTCCGGACTTTGTTTTTACTTTTTTCTTAACCATGCTTTGTATTTACGTTGCATATCTTAGGACACAATTTATTTGTTTATAAAAATGTCCATACAAATTTGTTGTTACTTGTTACGTCAATTAACCCTGTTTTGTTTTGTTATATTGACTTTCATACTACACTTACATGCTCTTTTTTGTCTATATAAAAAAATTTTTTTTAAACAAAGGAAGCTTGCTAGACAAGCAAGCCCCACAACATATATATTGAAAACAAAAGAAAGTACACAAAAAAGAGGGGGGGCAAAACCAAACCCTCAAAAACTAACAAAATCTAAAGCAAGGCCAGCCTAGTCTATTACTATCAAGATCTGAAAAGAGAGATGGAGGTGGAGAAGACCACCAACTGTGAGTAGTAGAGATAGGCAAAGATAGACCAATATTAGCCATGATGTCAGCACATTTGTTTCCCTCCCTAAAGATGTGAGATACAAAGAAATTCATACGAGAGATTAACAAGAGACAATTGTTCCATCTATTCCTAAGGATACAAGGGACAATGGAGGGTGATTTAAAAACACCCAAAACCAACATGGAATCAGTTTCCAACCATAAAGATTTCCAACCTCTTTGATGAGCAATTTCAATAGCCAACATTGCCCCCATTAGCTCAGCAAACAGAGATGATTGGATACCCAAATTAACTGCAAATGCACCACAGAAAATAGCCTGGGAGTTTCTGAACACACCACCACAGGCAGAGTTACCAGGATTGCCTGCTGAAGCACCATCACTGTTACATTTTATCCAGTTTAAGATAGGAGGCTGCCACAACACCTCTTTGATGATAGGAGCATTGGGAAATTTCAGAGGGACATGCAAAGATCTTAGAATCATAAATTCAGAGACTGAGGAAAAAACATGAGCTTTAGATAACTTGCTAGAAAGAGCCACATTAGCAATTATCATGTTGATTGCTGATGAGATAAGAACATTCTTATCAGCAAATCTTTTTTGATTCCCAGAAAACCAAATGATATAAAATTAATTTAATTATTATTTGTATAAAATTTAATTTTATAAATTTTTTATGAGGTTAAATCAAAAATCAAGAACAAAAAATTATTATCAATAAAAATTTTAATTTGTGGATTTTTTAGCCTATTTAGTTTTTATATTTAATTATTTATAAAGTGAATAATTTTATTATAAAACTCTTACTATGAAATTATAAGGATAAAAAAGTAATTTAGTTTTATCATCCCTCCCTTCCCCTCGTGAACCAAACACATTTATAATTAAAATCTCTTCCCTCACCTCCCCTCCCCTCTTCCCCTCTTTTGAACCAAACATATAAATAATTAATAATTTCTCCTCCCCTCCTCTTTCTTCCCCTCCCCCTCATTAAAATCCCTCCCCTCCCCCTCTTTTGAACCAAACAGACCGTGTACTTTGTTATTATTGATTAAAATATCACTATTTTTTATATTAGTGATGTTATTTAAATTTTTAATAAAAGATCTTTTTTAAATTTTTTTTGCATATTTTAATTAAAAAATACTAATGTTACTACATTTATTTTACTTTTATAGGGCCTCTTTTTTCATTTTGCCAGGGACCTCCAGATATATAGGGACGGTCCTAATGACAAGTAAATTTTATGAATATCAATATTTGCCAAATCAGATTGACTTTTTAAAATATGAATTTTAAAATTCAAATGTAAAAAAAAAAAATCGTAAAATTACATTGTACCACAAAAGGGGCTGGAACCATGTATAGGAACTGTTCGGATTATAAAATCCGAATGTGTAAAATTGATCTTTTTGTAATTTGTATTTTAAAATTTAAGAGAGATAAATTTGGCAGAATTTTTTATTTGATGTCAGAATTGACCTCCGAATCAAATTAAACTGTAGGTGAAAGTCAAAAAATTAATAATTTGGGGAGTCCAATCTTCGAGTAAACTATTTATTCAGCATCCATTAAGATGGGTTCCACTTATCTCTATATATAAACTCGGTTGATGTAGAAAAAAAAATCATTTTTTGTCTCATATTTTATATTTTTCGATGAAGATTAATCGCTCTAAATTTCAGACACATTGTGCTTTTTATTTATGGAGTGACACGTTTTTTTGAGTAAACACTGTCCATGTTTAATGTCAAAAGTGCAGTGTGAAATTCACAAACATTACACAAAACTTGGGTCAAGGTACATAGATGCTGCAATTATATGTCACCATTCTCTGCTGCAAATTTACTATGCATGAAAGCATCCTTCCACAGGTGGGTGGAACCTGTTATCAAGGGGCACTTGTTTTTGTATCAAGACACTCGATGTGCAATTATTTTTGAATTCACCATTATTATCCACAGTATTATATGATACAAATACATGTGCCATGTCATGTCATTTTATAAGTACTATGTTTGTGGTTTTTTTTTACTAAAGTACTATGTTTGTTTGTTGTTGTTGTTGTTGTGTTATGCATGGGCTAATGCAATGGTGACCTATTCACTATTTAGGGTCTCAACAATATGGTTGGAAAATTTCTCTTTTCACCCCAAATTTCTTTTCTCACTCAAAAAACTTGGGGAAACATTATCTAGAGTTTTTTTTTAAGGCAAAAAAAAAAATCACACCCACAAAAATAAAGGAAAATTGGGGGAAAAAGAGAAATTACATTAAAAAAACTCCGGAAGACGTTTTCCAAAAAAGTTTTGCATGAAAAGAGAAATTTAGGGGTGGAAAGAGAAACCATCAGTAAAGAGGGAGCAGCATAGGCCCTTACTTCAATTGCCAATACCACTCTTAACAAGTTGTTGTTATTCTCACCTCTACAACATTCAATGACACTTGCATATTAGAGTTATTGGACTCTTTCTTTCACAAAGTAGCATATGAAAAAGTATAAAGTATTTTGGAATCAAAGGCAAGAGTTTGGTCTCTTTTATAGTTTGTTCCCTCCCAATTTGGAGGAATAGGATAAAGTGTTTTCTCCACTATATTATTAAACTATTCAACCAATAATATGGAAATTTAGTTCCATGTACCTCAAACAACTATCAATTTAATTGGTCTTAATTTATTTATTTTTCAATTATTTTAGTTGCTAAAAAGTCATTCCTTGAATTGAATAAGTGGAAAATCATAAATTTAAATCCAGACCCTTTTACATATATATAATGTATTATATCTACCAACTAAATTATGCTCACGAGATTAGTTGGTCTTAATCTTTATCGGCATAAGTTAAATGTGTTGACATATTATAATAATAAAAGATAAAAGGTGACATAGATCAAGTCCAGGTTCTTAGTAAAAAGCCTCCTCAAAATGATGGGCATAGTTATTAATCCAGTCTCTTTATTTTATTTGCATTTAAGCTAATAAAGATTGAACTAAGTAAAGATCTCATGCATTCTACTCAAATCCCTCACCACTAATTTAAACCTAGTGACTTGCTAATCAGGTCACTTTTGTTAAATCATGTTTTATTTATCTTTAATATTAGCAGTCCTAACCACGAATACCCGAGAGAAATTAAAATAAATAAAACATTTTAATGAAAGTTATATTATAGTAGTATAATATGTATTAAACCACTTAAATTAGTGGTCATAGATTCAATCTTTGACTCATGCATATAGAAAAAAAATCGATTGAAATGAAAGAACGAATCTTGTGTGTCCTACAGATTCTCTGATAGAAATTAGTTACGGCTAAACAACAGTAAAACTCATACATATATAACATAGTAACCACAAAAAAAAATTGTTTTTTATTTTGATTAAACCTCGGATTTCTAGGAGAATGGAGCCCTCGAAGTTCGGTTGAAAAATAACTAAAATCTATTAAAATATTGTTTCATCCAAGATTCAAATTCGAGTTTTTTTTAATATTCTTCCTTTTCATTCTTAAAAACTGTCTTCTTTTTTTTCTTCTTTTCCTTTCCGAAATAATAGGAGATTCCAAAGCTCTATAAGTGTCCTATTATTAACACGTAAATACTTAATTTTTCCCTCTTCCAAAGGTCTACATTAGTTACTTCCAAAGCAGAAAATGAGGAAAAAGAGAAAAATTTGATTGAAAATTTAGAGGCAGCTCCTGATTCTTCCAAATTTACTTTAGTTACTTCCAAAGCAAGAAAGCAACAACAACAAAATCCTCAACTTCCAAGTCTACTTATGGTACCAGATCCAGACCTGGTCAAAAAAGACTCTCAAATGAAGGGTTTATATTGGAATATCAGAGGCATAGCCAATAAAGCCTCTAAATTGGCACTTAGAAGATTAATTAATACTGAAAAGCCTGATTTCATCATCATTGCTGAACCTTGGTTGAGCTTTGCTGATTTTCCTAGACGATGGCTCCAAAGGTTAGATCTTAAATTGTTTTCTGTCAATGAAAGAGACAATTTACTGCCTAACATCTGGTGCATATGTAAAAATAGCCTTGATCCTGACTTGTTGTACATAGATGATCAATTTGTTGCTTTTAAAATTTCTGCTTTCGATAAGACGTTTTGTGTAGCTGTTGTTTATGCATCTAATAGTTATATCAAGAGAAGAAGTCTTTGGGCCAAATTAAGTAATCTAACTGTGATGCACTGCTTACCCTGGTGTTATTTGGGTGACTTTAATGTTGTTCTTGGTATGCATGACTATAGTGGATCTCATTGTCCTGATAGGCAGCCAATGGTTGATTTTCAAGAATGGACTGCTAGTAATGACTTTTTACATCTTCCAACCAAAGGAGCATGGTATACTTGGTCTAATGGTAGAGGGGGTAGAGCACATACAGAAAAGAGACTTGATAGGGTTATTTGTAATCAATCTTGGCTAACATTTTGCAACATTGTCAATGTCTCCACTCTTGTCAAAGCCACATCTGACCATTACCCTATTCTGTTGGATTTCAATTTTAGCAACACTTATTTTGTCTCACAGTTCAAATTTCACAAGATGTGGTCTCTCCATGAATCTTGTAAGGATCTTATCACCAATGTCTGGAGTACTACTTTTGTTGGGTGCCCTATGTTTGTTTTGTGTAGTAAGTTAAAATTGCTTAAAGAGCATTTAAAGGTGTGGAATAAGCAAGTGTTTGGCAATGTACACTTATTTGTTAAAGATGTTGAGGATGATCTTTCTCAAATTCAATCTCAGATACACAACAATGGTTCTAATCAATTGTTAAGAGATCAAGAAAAGGTTGCTCAGGCCAGATTGGAAGAGGCCTTGACTAGGCAGGATTGGTTTTGGCAAGAAAAGGCTAGAGTCAATTGGCATGTTGAGGGCGATAGAAACACTGGCTATTTTCGCAGAATAGCAAAGATAAAAAATACTACCAAAACTCTTTCATCTATTAGAGTTGGTGACACAATCCTATCAGAGCCTGACCAAATTGCAGATCACATTGTACAATATTATAAATATTTGTTTTCCACTAACCATGATATTTTGCAGGATCCATTGTTGATTGATGAGGTCATTCCTGAAGTCATTGATAACAACATTAATAATTTGATCACTTTGCTACCTTCAACAGATGAAATTAAAGATGCAGTCTTTGGTCTCAATAGAGATGGAGCTCCTGGTCCTGATGGTTTTGGGGCCTTTTTCTTTCAAAACTACTGGGATATAGTGCATAAAGATGTGGAACAAGCAGTCTTACAGTTTTTTCAAACTGGTTGGATTCTCCCTAATTTCAATGCCAACAATGTTATTCTCATTCCAAAGTCTTCCAATGCTGACACCATTGAGCAATATAGACCTATTGCAATGACTAATTTCAAGTTCAAAGTGATATCTAAGATTTTAGCTGATAGATTGGCCCTCATTTTGCCTAACTTCATCTCTAAGGAACAAAAGGGATTCATTCAAGGTAGGAATATTAGAGACTGCATCTGTCTTGCATCAGAAGCAACTAATCTTTTGCACAACAAGTCTTATGGTGGTAACTTAATTCTCAAAATTGACATCACCAAGGCTTTTGATACTCTTGAATGGTCATTTCTTCTGAAGGTGCTGAGAAGTTTTGGTTTTTGTGAGAAACTCTGTAATTGGATTGACAATATGCTGAAGTCTGCTTCTCTATCAATCTCTATCAATGGCAAGATGCATGGCTACTTCAACTGCACTAGGGGAGTGAGGCAAGGTGATCCTCTATCACCTCTTTTATTTTGCATTGCAGAAGAAGTTCTTAGTAGAAATCTTTCAAAGATGGTGGAAGATGGTCAATTGCACTCCTTCAAAGGCACTAGAAATGTCTCAGTTCCCTCTCATTGTCTTTATGCTGATGATGTCTCGGTCTTCTGCAATGGTAGGCAATCTAACCTTATCACTTTAAAGCATTTGTTTACTAGATATGCTATGGCTTCTGGTCAGGTTGTGAATGCCAGTAAGTCCACTATATATGCTGGTTCTATTCCTCAGGCTAGAGTGCTTCAGATAGCCTTGTTTCTTGGTTTCACTATTGGTTCTTTACCATTTATCTATTTGGGAGTTTCCATCTTCAAAGGAAAGCCAAAAAGTATTTACCTCCAACCAATTGCAGACAGAATCAAATCAAAGCTGGCAGCTTGGAAGGCTTCACTTTTATCTATTGCTGGAAGAGTGCAATTGGTGAAGTCAGTCATTCATAGCATGCTAATACACTCCATTTCCATTTATTCTTGGCCAACTTCTTTGCTGAAGGATCTTGAAAGGTGGATGAAGAATTTTATCTGGTCGGGTGATTTGAATCAAAGAAAACTTATCACTGTTGGATGGAAAAAGGTTTGTAAACCTACTGCTGAAGGTGGCCTTGGTATTAGATCAATCATGACACTTAATAAAGCTACAAACTTAAAGCTTTGTTGGGATCTTTTCAATTCACAAGATCACTGGGCTTTGCTGCTTAAAAGTAGAGTGTTTAGAGGGCAACATTGTATCAACCATCACATATTTTCTTCTATTTGGAGTGGCATGAAGAATGAGTTCAATGTAATTTGGGACAACTCTAGATTTATCATTGGCAATGGCAATGACATTTCTTTCTGGACAGACAAATGGTGTGGTGAGGACTCTATTGCTGATATTTTACATTTTCCACCCTCGGTGCAAAACAACCTTCAAGCAAAAGTGGCTGACTTTATTCAAGGAAGTCAATGGTTAATCCCTGATGATATTGATTTAAATGTTTCCATTGGTAAAGCAATTAGTGAACAAAATTCATATCTCTTTGGAAGACAAGCCTGATATGCTCATTTGGAGGCTTGCTGACTCTGGTAACTTGTCCCTCAAGGCAGCTTTTCAGTTCAAGTGTCACTCATCTCCACAGCTTCATTGGGCCAAGATTGTTTGGTCTAATGACATTCCACCCTCTAAGTCTCTTGTTGCTTGGAGACTAATGCATGACAAGTTGCCAACTGATATTTCTTTGATCTGTAGAGGTTGTTATCTGCCTTCAGTTTGCAGTTTGTGTATGTGCTGCCAGGAATCTACTTTCCACTTATTCTTTGAATGCCCTTATGCAGTCCACATTTGGACTTGGTTTTCTGATGTTATTGGTTTAAACCTTCACTTTCATTCAATTGATGATATCTGGAAGATATGTGATAGGAACTGGAATCCACAATGTAAGGTTGTCATTGCTGCTTCTCTCGTGAACATTTTTAGTACAATTTGGTTTGCTCGAAATCAAAAGAGATTCATGGATAAAAATATACATTGGAAGTCTGCAGTTTCTTTGATCTGTGCTAGTGTCTTGTTATCTGGTAGCAAAACCAAAAAAGTTTTCAATTCTTCCATGAGAGACTTCACAATTTTAAAGAAGTTTAAGATTGACATTCATCCTCCCAAGGTTCCAACAATCATTGAAGTTCTCTGGTGCCCTCCTCAAATCAATTGGATGAAATGCAACACTGATGGAGCATCCACAACAGACACGGCAGCTTATGGAGGTATTTTTAGAAATCATTTGGCTGATTTTAGAGGTGGTTTTGCTGAAAATATTGGTAAGAATTCTGCATTCTTTGCAGAGATATTAGGTGCTATCAGGGCTATTGAAATTGCCTATCAAAAGCATTGGTTTAATTTATGGCTTGAGACTGATTCTGAGCTTGTTGTCAAGGCTTTCAACAATCATGTTTTAATTCCTTGGCAGCTTAGAAATAGATGGTTGAATAGTTTAGTGAGAATTAGAAATATGAATTTTTTTGTTTCCCATATCTATAGAGGGCAATGAGTGTGCTGATGCTTTTGCCAACTTGGGACTAGGCCTTGTGAATTTTGTATATTGGAATGATGTTCCTCACCCTATGTATGATAGTTTTGCTAGGAACAAAATGGGTTTCCCTTGCTTTAGGTTTTCTCACTGAGAGGGTTTTGGTTTGGTCCCCCCTCCCTCTCCTTTTTGTATATCTCTCTTATTATATATACTTTTTGGTGGTAGTAGCACTTAGCTACTCCACTTTCTCTTGAAAAAAGAAAAGAAAAAAAGGTCTACATTATTTTTTGGGTCCAACCCAATAAAGTCTCATCCTAAACAATAGACTATTATTATTTTTGCGCCCATTACATCTCGCGCACTCTTGAAATTATCAAAATTTCTCTTCCGCTACTTTCATGCGGACACCTATACATAAAATTTCAACATTTTACATTGTTCTCAACTTAACATGCTAATTGCGTTCTCTACTTATCATACGAACACCCTCTATACATAAAATTTTAGAATTTTATACATCCACCTTCTAGAAGGTGAAAACTGTTTTAAATTATAAAATTTGAAACATATTTTTACAGATACAATTTCATATTCTTAAATTATTTACGCTTTTGCGCAATGACTATTATTTCATACATAAATATTCCAATCTGAGCATGTGGAAATATTATGATAAGGGGGACCAAAGGCATCAATCCATATCCATAATAGATACAAAGTACAAACCATTTGCAGCATCCTAGAATACATGTCTTGTGGATTCTAGAGATATTATTTGCATTTCACATCACAACACCGGTCATAATTACCAACATGCATAAAATCAATGTCTAAGGCAAAGTATATCACACTACCGTTGAAGGAGTATACAAAAATCATCATGCATTAGATACAGTCAACGGTTCAAATCTTGGGCAAAACAAGTATGTCTAGCTTTTGTACTAAGTAACAAAAGGGTGTCTAAAATAGACAATTTAATAAGCTGTTCTATAACTAGCCATACAATAGACCAGTAAACTATATCAGAAAGCTTATCAAAATAAATTGAAAATAACTTTCGCGCATATCATAATATATTAACCCCTTTCAAACATTTAGACAAGTGTTTGTGTCGATAAACCTAAACAGTAAACACACTATTCCAAAAAAAGTCCTAAAATTTTGGATGAAACACTGACCAAAAGAAAACTGTGATTGGAAATCAAAGCATGACTATGTAAGTAACAAGGTAAATTACACAAGATCTCCATTTATCAAGCAATAGGAAGCTTAACTATTATGGTTTTTGAGTATATATAAAAGCTTAATTATGTCACTAGTTCTAAAAATAGTAAATTCTTTGGTACACATTTTATTTAGATATGTATAGGTATACCGCTGAGGTAGATAATTATGGTAAGTTCACAAATAGTGTTTATTAATTTTAGATCTATCAGAATTATCCACCTCAAAAGTGTTTCGGTACATATCCAAATATGACGTGTACCAGATTGTTCACCTCTAAAACTATGTGCAATGAAGAGAATCTCTATCCGAAACTGCACCAAGTGTTCCCAAGTCCTTCTCCCACATTTTTTTTTATATTTCCATGTGTGAAGAACACTCAACAATGCCATGCATCAGTTAAAACTGCAACAACTTTTTTCTATGACATTAACTGCAACAACTAACAATTTGCTTTATCCATAGCATTCAAACAACCTTAGTAAATGACTTTCATGCTATCAAAATTTACTTTACAGGTAAGAGAAGAAAATGGCAACAGAAAAAACTTTCCCCAACAACCGATACCTTCCAAACTCTATAAAACTAAAACAAGAATGGACATTTTTCACTAACCAACAAAACTCTCGGCAAGAGTTCAAGTTGTAAAAAGATAGGGTAAAAGCTTATAGCTACGGCAAGGAATTAATTGTAACACAACTAGCAGGAGCAAAATAAGAGAGAGCCTGCAATTGTTTCTAATTTTTTTTCCAAGTTTAATGGTCAATATCAGTTACAGAAGGACAGTACCTTCACATCCTCATCCCATGCAATCGATCATCCTATTGGCAAATTTTCCAGCTTCTCACTCAAATGCAGCCAATCGCCTTGTCACCCCACCGAACTCCAACAATATTTTGAGTTTCCAAAAATGTTGCCCCAGATAGGACTCAATTTATCTTGTTTATATATCTGCTGTCACGAATACTGTCTCAGTAGTTACTTGGCCAATTGATATTATGTGCATGCTGAGGTTGTTGCTGATAAACATTGCCACCAGGCCCTGCCATATCAACTGCTCCGGCCATTGTCTGGGATTGTTGCAGAAGCGGATGAACTGTGCCAGGTGCTACTGCTTGTGCGGGGTGATGATAGACGCCAGCAAAATTGCCATGGCCAGCCTGTGTCGGCGCAAAAGTCACATGCTGACCCTGCGGTGGAAGGTTGTAGAATGAACTTGGAGGCATATTGGAAATATCTCGACCAGGTGCTGCCACCCACATCGCCGAACCTTCGCTCTGCAGTGGAAAACAGTAAGTAATTATAAACAAAGATAAAATACATTCCGAAAATTTGCAGTGTATCCTTTGCATGATAGTCATGGAAACTATGAGGGTCATCCCACTAAATTTAATTGATGGTGGAATTGAAAAGGAACAAACCTGCTGTCCATTGAGGTATACGTTGTTTTCCTTGAACTGGGAGGAACCAAGATCCTCATTAGAGGTCGAATTCCCTGCAGTTTCTGCAGAACTAGGATTATAACCACCAGCTGGGGTAGAGCCATATGCTCCATAGGCAGCCGGCATTACATAATGAGCCGAGTTAGCAGCATTTGTTCCGGGTTTGTACTGTGGAAGGGGATATTTCATTCCATTTGCAGCCACAGTTGAAGGCGGTGGATATACAGTGCTGGCCTGAGGCTGTTGAGGAAATGCACCGTTACCCAAATATTGATGGATTGTTGGAGGTTGGACATAGAATGGTGAAAAATAGTGACTGTATGGGATATAGTTAGGAGGGTAATGGGGTATATGAACCCCACTTGGTGCACGAAAGACGGGGAGAGGCTGCTGAGTAGCCATTGAATTTTGCATCATCCCAGCAGCTTGAGTCACATGTGGTGTTTGACCAGCTGTGGACAAGGCGGCTCCCTGCATTCAAAACATAAAATACATAAACTTTTGGCTGGTGACATTATAACTTCAAATAGAAACCTATTAAGTGGACTGGTGACATTATATCTTCAAACTAAGATCCTAATATTTCCATAATTAAGACATAAAATTTAAAATAGTCTAAAGAAAGGCAAACATATATTTAAGACAATTTTTTACTTTTGACTATTTCATTTTGTATGGCTGGTTGAGAGAATAAATGAAAGCGTAAACTAACACAAAAACCTTAATTACCATAATTACACCGACTTGTGCTATATATTTTTAAAAGCAACACAAAACTCCCTTGGACTTTCATTACTTTCGAAAAATCCCATTTAATAGTTGGAGGTTTCAGAGTTCGTTCTCAAATGATGTGTAGTAAAGTAAAAAATGAAAAACATAGGAGGTGACAATAATTCCCTTAAGTTTACATAGCAACAATAACATCTGAGAGTACACAATTGTTTTCTTTTATATTTGTGCAGTGCACAACCTTCAAACGTAAATAACTGTAATTTTTACTTTAACAATGCAAACCTCTTGAAGTTGAAGAGACTGGGAACTTGATGTAGGAAGCACTGCAGCACCGCCATTGTACTTGGTTGTAGCCCCAGAAGAAGTTAAAGGAGAAATACGGCCATCACTGTCAGCACCAGGGCGGTAATACTGGGCGTAGTAATTATTTGGATCAAATGGTTGATGAACCTATATTAAGATAAAACTCAAATTTAAATTTCTAAGAAAAAAGTGCATAGTAATAAGTAAACAATGAAAGATGAGAAATATAGGTCAGAGGGCTCACGACAAAGTTTTGAAGACGAGACATATCCCGTGCCTGAGACTCAGAATTATCGATTTGAGCAGACTGTGTTTCCAACATTGGTGACATGAAACCTAAATTGTAGTTTGGAGAAGTATGCACCACTGAGTATTCATTACCTTCAGATGGCATAGTGCCATGTTTGGACTCATTATCCTCTTGAATAGTACTGGATGAAACATCCACCTCTGCGGATGATGAAAAATTTTCAGGCACAGTATTAGAGGGTGGTTGTGGATTGTCAGAATAACCTCCCACCACGGATGCAACTGAAGCATTTTGATTGCTGGAGAAAAAGATTTGATTTGTCAAGGGACAGTATCGATATTATTGGCAAAGAAACAAACAGATATATACAAGGTAGTCAGAGTCGAGATCCTACCCAAGATCGGGGAAGGGTTACAAGTTCGTGAATCGGGGGATCGTAACACGGATCGTAAGATCCTACCAAATTTAGAAATATATATATATATATATATATATATATATATATATGTATATGAAGCAACATAATTTAGTAGCAAAAAACTTCAAATAACATTAAAATTACTTTAAAAAACAGAATTTAGGATCATAATATACATAGAAATGACTCAAAACACATCAAACATTAAAACAGCAGCATATGACAAAAGGATGAGAAGGAATTGATGAGTAGAGAAGTGAACAGGATGAGAAGTGAATAATGAATAATGGAGTGTATTTAACGTGTGGGAGAGATGAGTGAGAAGTAATTTTGGTAACTTCCAACTATGATGATATGTATTGGGAATATGCAAAAATTATGGATGTATATTTGGGAATATTTGAAATAATAAATATGATTAATTGCTGATTAGTTGGCAGTAAATTAAAAAAGCAACTGAAAAGGAAAGAAACTTTGGGTTTTCAAGTGAAAAGGGCTAAAAACGCGGGTTCCATAACCGGGTCATGAACCGGGTCGCGTTTTTCAAACGTTCGGGTCGAAAACCCTACCCGCAAACTCTGGAGCAAAACCAGATCGTATCAGAAACGCGATTCTACGCGAATCTACGTGTTTCAACTGCGATTCCGTCCGCGCACACCAAAAAGCGATTCTGTTCAGTTCGTAGCACGTTCAGGGGCTGCAATATCGTGAAATCGTACGATCCTACGTGCTGGATCGCGATTTTGACTACCATGGATATATATATATAGCAGAAAACAAAATAAACATGTTCGAGTAGTATATCAAGTACATATGAGTAGTAAAGTTGTAAAAACACGGGAAGGGGGAGAAGAATATTTGTGATTGATATTTTTAGGGTTAAATATGTTTTTAGTCCCTATATTAACAGAATGATGATGTGGCAGACTGTGGGCCCACCTTTTTTTTGTTAAAAAAAAAAAAAAAAAAATCAGAAATATTTATTTTCAACTAATAAAAATTCGATGTGGAGATAAAAAAAAAAAACCATCAACACAAACGAACAACAAGCTTAACAAGAACAACTATACTTTCTACCCAAATCTGCATCAAGCTTAACAAGACAGCAATACCATAAAGGAAACATCCCAGTTATTATGTTGGGCATTAAAAAATTCGGTACCGAAACAATCATTGGAATCATCACAATCTTTTTTATTAACAATACCACCCCATTTTTTATCATGAAGAAAACCATTACCATTAAAAGTTCCATCAAGCCAAGGCTAAATGGTTTCCTTCAAAAACTTCTTAATCTTAGTTTTTGAAATCAAATCAAAGGATAAAACCTCTTCAGCTATTAATCCTAACGTTGCAGATCTAGAAATCAATTTTCCATAAAAGTGAGATGATGATGATGATGATGGTGTTATTATTGCTGATGAGTTCAGACTTCAGATCCTCAACCTCATGGGAGCAGAAGTCGACGACGATCCTCAACCTCATGGGAGCAGAAGTCGACGACGAAGATGAAGACGGCGTCGGAGTTGGATTGACTG
The DNA here is from genome assembly GCA_030408175.1 of Trifolium repens. NCBI lineage: Eukaryota > Viridiplantae > Streptophyta > Magnoliopsida > Fabales > Fabaceae > Trifolium > Trifolium repens. The sequence continues at coordinate 22,673,582 of CP125840.1, forward strand.
TTGGTTTCGGAAGAATCCTTAGATCTGATTTATTTTTTTATTTTTTTATCTAGCTGCAAATCTAATTTTTATTAGTTGAAAATAAATATTTTCAATTTTTTTTGTTTTAAATTTTTTTAACCAAAAAAGGATGGGCCCACAGTCTGCCACATCATCACTCTGTTAATAAGTTAACGGTAAGGACCAAAGTTGATCACGGTAAAAATTATAGGGTTTTTTTCACCATAAAAAAAATGTAGGGACTATTTTTAATTATAGTGCAAAATGTAGGGACTAAAAATATATTTAACCCATATTTTTATTTGTTGAATTATTATAAAATGAGAGATATGATTTGGAGAATTTGACAAAGCCCTCTCTTAGAATTGAGTTAGGCCCAACTCAATTCTAAGACCCTCCAAAACTCCCAAACAAAACTTTTAAGTACACTAACTATACAAGCATAACAAAAGTTTTTAATTTAAGGCATAACAATGACTAATATTAAGCTGATTTTATTTATACTACTTAAATCATAAACTTACATTACCAATTGATCAGATTTGAAAACTCTATTAAAATTTTCATGCTGCACATTAACATCCTTCCGTTAAAGTATTTATATATTTACTGTTGGTGTCTGAAACAACTTTGTCTTCTCCATATCAGTATATCTCTATAGTCAATTTTAGGAGCATATTAAGGGATATTGGATTTGGTTAAATATTGTTTGGTATTATTTCTAGGTTTTATTATAGGAGACTTCACACAAACCAGATTCAAAAACTACAGTTTCCAAATATTACAAACCTTGAGGCCTGCTCCCCTGCAGTTTCTTCCACAGCCTGGGAAGCTTTGGAAAGTGGTGTTGAGCTCTTTTCGCTCTCTGAGCTGCTAACATAACTTGTAGTAACCCCAAAATTGATTCCCAAACTCCCAAAGCTAAACTTGTTCTTTTCTGAATCAGGCACCAAGATATGGTTTGGAAGTATAACATGTTGACGTTGTGGCAAACGTAGGTCCTCCAGCTTCTTCTCAAGTTCAGAAGTAGCTTCCTCAGAATCAAGAACCTTTGCCATAGACGGTGACTGCCTGGTAACTTCAGCTGAAACGGCAGAAGACTCGGATACGCTAGCTGGTCCAGAGCTCTGGTTAATTGTATTTGTTGGTTTTGGTTTCCACTCCTTATTAGAAGAACCAGTTGCTGTAAATAAAAACATTATATATCTATTTTGAACCAACCCGCAATCATAAAGGGTTAGCAAGCAGGGAGAAAATTAATGCAGTTAAACTTAACAGCATATCCGGACAAATCTAAACAAGCATGCATCTACCAAAATCTTAAAATTAAAAACATCTATGTAATAAGTGAAAGACACATAAATACATTCAATGAATTGATTTATGACAAAACCTTTATGATCATTTAATAACTAACACAATAGATAGATTGATAGATAGATACTAATTACTAACTAAGCAGAAGAGTTAAGACATAGACATAAACATATTTATGCATGATACATGTACATCAATGTTTATCCTCTGTAAGAAACGGGTAGTAATTGCATAAAAAATATCAAATAATGGAGAATATAGATTAAGGAGTACACAAAAGCCTCCTTGAACACGAGATATATGAATTACCTTTCTGGAGGCCACCTATTTGTTGTGATCGGTTATTGTAGTTGGAGGAAGGCCGACTAACTGAGGTGGTCCCATGTATTACTGTTGATGAAGATGACACCTCAGGAACTTGATTCTTTGCCACTGCCAGGGATTTTCCTGGACTCTTTCCATGAAAAGAGCTACCAGTCTCAAAAGCTGTCATGCAATTGATGGAGAAAAATTCTTCATTGATTACATTGAAAAAGGTTTAAACACAAGAAGTTGTACTTATAAAATGTAAAATGTCCTAACCAGCAGAATTGTTCTCAGAAGTGTTGGTCACATTTAATTCCCCAGGAGGACGTTGGCTTCCCACTTCCCGTTTAATTGCACCAACGGCACCAGCAAACCGTGCATCATTTGAGGGAACCAGTACTGGGTCAGAAGAAGAAAAACAGCCAGCCGATGACGACGCAGGTCTCGACCCTAAGCCGTCACTGGTGGAAGATACTGACTCGCTTCCAAAAGCAACTTTTACATCTTTGTCTGAACTGCCAGAAGGAAAATCATTACGACCATCCGATGGAGTAATTCTGTCCAGAATTCCAGTAGATGAAGGGGAAGAATTCACATTAGTAGTTCCAGATGCTACGGTTGTAGGCCCATTGGCAATAGCTGGAACAGAGCTGCAAATGATATATATAGTTATGTAGCTTAATCCAAATGTATCAGAACTTAAATCCTCAAATTCTCATAGTTTGTAAGATAACTAGCAACAAGAGGATAGCATCGACAGCTAAAATACAAACATCTTACCTTGTTCCAGAACTTTTTTTGCTGGTCTTTGTCTCTTGTGAATCTGGCAAACGAGGAACACCCTTCACAGTCCCTTGGTTGGTCCCATTATCTTTCCCTGTACCAGAATTCTTGCCACTACGAGCATCTGAGAGAAGGCGCATAGAATATTATTTTAGTTTCGCAATTCTACTGCCAAACACAATATCATAATAGTAAATTGCATACTGGAAACACAACTTCAGTCACTACTTTTTAGTAAAAGCATTGTGTTCATACTTGTCTACCTGTTCTAAACATTTTTAAATATAGAGAACCTAACATTACCAAAGCAAAAACTGTTTTAGCAGAAAAATTAGAGTATAAGCAGCAAAGAGAAAACCAAAGGTGGAAGGAAAACTCAAACAGGTAGTTGTTCAGGATAGATATTTTACCGTGCACTATGCGATGAGGTGAAAAATTTCCCTGACCACCCCTAACCCCACGCCCTTGAGTGCCAGGTCTCGAACGCGACTCCAAAGTCTCTCTGTTGTTAACATTCTGCAGAATCATAAATTAATGAAATGAAAAACATGAACAGAATTAGACCGCTAAAATAATTGATTAGGACAAATTTTGAAGATAATAAATAAATAAATAAAAGGGGAGAGCATTAGTAATTTTACAAAAATCATATCATATAAGCAAACGAAACAAAATATCTAAAACTCCTAAAAGTCCCCTCTCTGCCTCCAGTGAGCAATTGAAGTCCTTCTCCTACCAACCATTGGTACATGTACACCTAACAAAATGGCGTAGTCATGCTTCAGAGCCCACAAGAAATGAACAATTAACAGAGCGAAGGGACGGAAAAGGGGGAAAAAGGTCCACAAAACAAGCTGAATTAAAACAGTCAGTCACACGAAAAATGCGCAAAAATTAATCTTATGCAACAGCAAGAAAAAATTGGGAGTTTGATGTGATTGATAAATAATAGGCTGGCCCATCAATAACCTCTCAAGTTGATAATAGAAATTATGTTGTAACAATAATAGACATTTGACTAGATTAAAACAACACAAAAATATACTAAAGACAACACGGATAGACTTTGAGCATAACAGAGAGTAAGAAGTATGATCAACATGATTGCTACAATCTAGCCGACAATAAGAACGAAAAGTACCTCTTTTCTTCTGTCCTTTTTTCTTTTGACCTCGTGAAATGTGTCTGCAAAATAATTCCTTGATGTTATTTTCTTTGGACATGGGTATAGTTAAGACCATGAATATGTAACAACAATAGTAGAAGGACATGACTTGTTTGAACAACTTCAAAAATGCCATTGTTATTGGCATGGCAAACCTCATTGACATTACTTCATACAAACATGCACAGAGCCTAAGTGTGTCCTTGAAGACAACAGTATCCCATAACATACATGGTACACGGCAACAAAGAAATAACCCTAAAAATATTTTCGTCTATTTCTAAGCATATTCCAGATAATAGTCAGAATGGTGCTTAAAATTCATAAAAATAAAATATTACTGAAAATAGAATAATCTTCCAAAATCATAAAATATTCATAAATAAAAATACATATAATATTCATGAATATAAATGCTAAAAATAAAATAATACTCAAAATTCATGAAATATTCATAAATAACAAAATGCCCTCACATAATAATGAACTATAAGCAACCAAAGGAGTATCTAACTCTGTAGCATCAACACCTTTGATCTAAATTGTGTCTGGTGTCCGACGTGTGTCAGTGTCCGACACCAACAGACGATTACATTCGATTAATTCATTTTCTCAAATTATTCCAGTGTCGACATGTCAATGTTGTGTCTGTGTCTGTGCTTCATAGGTGGTATCAAACAAGTATCATCTGAGCTGAACATTTGGCAGCACAGTAGTTTAAACCAAAAAGAAAAACAAAAAGTACTTACAACGAAGTACAGTCAAGTTCACAATCACAACTACAATACAAGTCAACCAAACACATCTGATGTGAAACCAGCCACTCAGAAACTCCACAAATATAACCCTTGTCTAAGCACACACCACCTCACAAAAACCAAAAGGGGTAAGAAAAAAAACCTAAACTTAACACAACAAAACTTCATCAACAGTAAAAAAAAACCTAAACTAACACAACAAAACTTCATCAAAAGTAAAAAAAAAAAAAAAAAAAATCTAAACTTTCTATCGGTCAAGCAACACAAAACCTCAAAAAAATCAAAAGGGTATTAAAAAACAAAAGTTCATCCCAAAGGGTCCCCCACTTGAAACCCCAAAAACCCAATTCCACCGACAAACTTTCAAAAACCAAACAAAACCCAGATAAGAAAACAATTTAAAAAAACAAAATTTAAGAAAGATCAAGATCGAAATAACCGGAAAAAGTAAGAAGAGAAAGAGATGAAGGTACCCTGAAAGAGAAGCTTTTGTGCAGTCTCGTTGGGATCCATGGAACACTCCTTAAGCATTGCATAAATTTCATCATCACTATGATTACCTGTGATCTCCTTGATATTCTGGATCGTCTTTCTTACACCGGTTGGAATCGAAGCCCTCGACCCAGAACCGCTCATGTTTGCAAGAAGAACAAGAAAGAGAAAGAAGGGTTGGGTGGTGGTGGTGGTGGTGATGATGATTGAAACAGAACAGAGAGAGAGAGAGAGAGAGAGAGAGAGAGAGAGAGAGAGAGACTAAGGAAGAAACATTTGAAGTTTGGTTCGTATAAATTGGCACAAGGTGTGTGTGTTTTTGTTTGATCCGTTATATAATTATTTCGAGACAATAAATGATGGTTTTTTATTTCCTTATATATTTTTAAAAAATATTTATTTATTGATCTCTCTCAAAAGTAGAAATAACGTGAGGAATGTGGGGAAGAAATGAGAGAGAAAAAACCAAACACTGCTATGCTATAAGGGTTTTTTGTTCCTCGGTTGTTGCTTTGTTTATTTGGTGTGTTTTTAAATTATTATTTTTTGACAAAAAAAAAAATATTAAGGTATTGTTTAGCCTGACTTTTTTAGTTTTAAAAGATATCTAAAAGTTAAAAGTAAAAATAAAAGTTTTAGAAAAAAAATATAAAGTTGTTTGTAATTGTTTTTTTTTAGCTTTAAAAGTATTTTATCTTGTATTCTACTCATGAAAATTGCATAAACCTATAAATGTATTGAAATGTTTCGAATCATGTATCTGGATCTATAGTGTTGATAACAGCAAAGTTATTGATTGAATCTACATTGATTAAAACTTCAACGCGGAGCAAATATACCATCGTATAAAGATGGAAAATCAAAATCAATCGTTAGTTGGTTCGATGGTGATTAGCGCTTAACTTGGTAGGGAGGACCACGGTTCGATTCCCCGTAACTGCGATTGGGAGGGGGCTGGAACCACTTGATGCCAGAACTGACCCCCGAACCAGATTAAACTGGTGGTGCAAGAAAAAAAAAGATGGCAAATCAAAACAAACGGCGTCACACTAAGATGGCGAATTGACAACAAAAAAATACAAAAGAGACAGTGAACATATGTAGATATTTAACTAAAAAAAAACAACAATTTAGAGGTAAGATTCCGGTCAAAATGACCTTAAACCACCACTCTTCGAGTAAAATAGAAGAAATATCGTGGTTATGTGGAGAGAGAACAAAAGTCAAACACTAGTTTTTTTTTATTACGGAGAAAGAAAAAGAAAAAAAAACAAAATTAAAAGAAAAAACTATTCACGGAAAAAGAAGATTCTCATTGCACCGTTCTCAAAAAGATCACGGAATAGTGTTGTGTTAGTATATTATTAATCATTTATAAATTAATATTATATTAATTATATTTGCTTAAAAAAATTATATTAATTATATTTAATTCTTTGGCTCTTTTTATTCCTCCCACTTTTCTCCAAGCAATTTCTTTGCCTTTTCCTACCATTTTAATGTATTGACTTTCATATTAGTGCATTTTCTTTCATCCTTTCCTTTTTAAATTCAACTCGCCCTCCAAGGGCGGACCTGGACTGAAAATATTGGTGGGGCTAAAAAAAATAGGCACTATCGAAAAAGAAAAATTTATCCTAATAATTTAGTTAAACAAAAAACAATACATGAAATTACTACTAATACAACATCTATATCCAAAAAAAGAACACAAATAAATCAGAAAATTTCTATTAAAAAGAAAAAGAAATTAACAAACTGACAAACTATCCAAAATACCATAAAGTTTCTATTCGAAAAAAAGAAATGACTATAACTTATTGAATATTTGTTAAATCATGCATATTATTGTTTGATACTTCACAAGATTCTACCTTAGACCAAAATATATAGAACCCAAAATTATGTTATTTTATAGTTTATTTCAATTAGCTTATAATTTATTAATTTGTATTCCAATTTTACATATTACTTGAAAAAATAAATTAAAACTATTGTTTTATGTAATTTCATATTTACATGCTCGTTCAATAGTTAATTTTACTCAATACAACAAATTCAATTAGTTATTCACTTTTTCTTTTACACACAAAGTCTTGATAAATTAAAATAATACAGTAATACCGACTTAAAATTATAAAACTTAAAATAATACACTACGTATAACCAACGACTTGAAATTATTAATAATAGACTATAAACTAATATTTACACCAATATTGAAACTAATGTATATTGAGAGATTTATAATCATCGATAATAAACTTTAAACTAATATTTACATTAATATTTGTACAGATATGTGTACAGAATAATTTAAAATTATTTATAAAATTATTATTATTATTTTTTGAAAAATTATGAGTCGGGCTGGTGTGGCTATAGCCACACAAAGCCTCACACAGGTCCGTCCCTGTCGCCCTCATATTAAGGGGGGTGTATTGGATTGATATTTCAAAAGAGTTTTTTAACAACAAAAGTTTTGAAGATTTTATAAGAGTTAAAACTTTTTTAAAAGACTTTTTACAATTAGGATTTTTCAATTTGAATTTTGATGGATTTATTGCTCATATTTTTATGATTACAAAACACTTTATGGAATTTTAAGATTTGAAAAGATTCTAAAAAAATTTGGAAAAAAAAGAGTGAAATATAAATTTTAAGGTTTAAATAAAGAAAATAAATATTTTTTTTAAAATCTAAACAAAATAAAATCTTTTTGATTCATTGACAAAAATTGGAAGCATGTTGCTGGAAATACGAATAATCAGTGGCGACTCTAAGAATGTTAGAGAGTCTGGACACAATTTTGGAGGGAATTTTATCAACCCAACTTCCGAGTACAGTAATATTTTAAAGGGTTAATAGATTTTTTGATATTTTAAAGGCCGAAATGAAACTCTCATCGACCGTTAGTATTCACTGAGTGGTCTTTTATATTTATAATGGGAAAATATTTTTTCTGTAAATAAAAGGTTAACTAATTTTATATTCACTGTTGGTATTCACTAATTGTTCGTTTTCGCGTGTCCAACGTGTTACGACACAAAATCTTATTTATGAAAATAATTACTTTTAACTATTCAAAAAGTTGCTTAAGGTAGAAAAATTAATTTAAAGGTACCGTCAGCTGTCGCATGTTTGGTACCGAATTTTAAGCGTATAAACGTCCACTCTCGCGTGTCCGTTTACACTATTAAAATTACCTTTTTGAAAACTGATTTTTTCCTGATTGATAAAAATTGCTTTCGCAGTGTTTAGAATCAAAAACTGAATTTTTCTACGGTCAGATAAAGTTTTCATTTTTTCAAATTGAAATCGGTATCTCTGTGTTTCTACTTTCGCATTAAACTATGAGTTCTAAAAACAGAATTAATTCAAACTTTAAATAATTTTCATTATAAACATTTATTTTCGACTCAATGAAATACCGTTGAAACGACGATCCTTACATTTCGGACTATATAAAAAAAAAATAATGGAGCAGCAGCCCGGGCACGTGCCCAGGCATGCTGGGCGTTGGAATCGCCACTGTGAATAATACCGTCCTCTGCTGCAAACAAATTGACAACTAATACTATGTTATGTTAAAAGAAAATTGCAAAACTTAACACCCAAAAAAGAAAGAGAAAGCCAAGATTGTCTCTCAAAAAATTATGTTGTAGCAAATCTACAAACTGTGTTATAATATTGTTTATTTTCGTTTTAGGTTAAAGTGGCAAACTACCCATGAGACAAAGGAAGGGAGATATAAGGCCACGAAAAGAACCATAGGTAGCTTGCACTATAAAAAAACTAGCAACATATGATATTATTTTGATCAACATGAACAATGGCCGATAGTAAGAAAAGAAAGAATATGCCAACGATGGTGATGGCGGAAAAAAAGTATTTGGGTGGAATTGTTGGGTCCGTTTGACCTGACTTTTTTATAGTCTAGAAGTAACTTTTGAAACAAAGTTAAAAGTAAGACTTTATAAATAAAGTTAAAGTTGTTTGGTAATTTCTATTATAAAACTATTTTTATAATAAAAGTTGTTTGTTAAAATAGTTTTATAAAACTTTGACTTTATTATAAATTATTATAATAAATAAATAAATAAATAAACATTACGAATACTTTTAAAAAAAAGTCTAATAATCCATTTTATCATGTCACAATATTTTGACAACATTATTTATTTAATCACCTACAACAATAAAATTCAATTTAGTTCCAAATATTTTAAAATAGTTTTGGTTCACTACAATTGAGTTTCTATTTATCTTCAACTAGCCGCCCTTCCGTGTCCGTTTGTGTGATCGATATTTTTTTGTTGTGATCGATATTCTCTATTGTGCAAATATAAATAACTACTTAATCTCCTTTTTTATTGGACTTAGTTAATTGATAGTTAACTATGTAACATCCTCTTTTGTTGTGGCTAGTTATTAAGAAGATTTTTTTTTTTACTATAAAACAACTGAAAACCTACTTTTATGTGGAAGTTGTGCTTAGTTATTAAGAAGAAAAAAATATATTATTTACTAAAAAAAACTGAAAATCTATTTTTATGTGGAAGTTATTTTGTAAGGGTAAAATAGGAATAATGAAAAAGTCATCCCAAAATTTTTTATCATTTTTATATATAGTAATAGATCTTCAATATAAAAATCTTAAACTAAAAAAAAGATTGTTTTTAAGACTAAAAATATTTTTTTAAAAAGTTCTTAAAATATGAACTATTTGTACAAACTCCAATATCATGGAGATTAAATTAATCATTAAAATTTATTAGAAAATAAACATAAAAGAATATTATTTTATAGGAACTAAAGTTACATTTAATTATAATATATATATATATATATATATATATATATGAATATTCTAAAATGATTTTTTTATAATAAAATGATATAGCAAATAAGACAACAGTAGAATGATGTAAAATCATTTTTTATTAAAAAAAAGTAAACATAAATCCATATAAAACGGATATAAAAGAGATTCTAATTTTATACCAAAAAATCCATATAAAAAATAAGAAGTATTATAGTTTGATAAAAAATAACTATAGTATAAAGTAAAAAGATGAGAAATATTGCACATGAACACACAGGTGACTACTTACACTTACGGTTACATAGTGACTGAAATCATTAAAATAAATAAATGTTGCCGGCAGGCGGCATGGATCGAAGAGGGTACAAACAAAATAAGTTCTGTATGCTTTTTTTACCAAATAAGCTCTGTATGCTTGTTTGGTTCAAAAGAGGGGGGAATGGAGGGGAGGTGATATTTATATGTTTGGTTCACAGGAAGGGAGGGAGGGGAGGGAATAAATTTTAATTGCAAATATGTTTGGTTCATGAGGGGAGGGATGATATAACTAAATTACCTTTATTCTTACTAGCTGTGTTCCGTGCCCGTTTGTGTAATCGATATTTTTTTTTTCGTGGGTGATCGATATTCTGTATTGTGCAAATATAAATAACTATTTAATCATCTTTTTTATTGGACTTTGTTAATTGATAACTACGTAACCTCCTTTTTTTGTTGTGGTTAGTTATTAAGAAGAAAAAAATATATTTTTATTTTGTTACTATAAAAAAACTAAAAACCTACTTTTATGTGGAAGTTGTGCTTAGTCATTAAGAAGAGAAAAAAAATTATTTACTAAAAAAAACTGAAAAATCTATTTTTATGTGGAAGTTATTTTTTAAGGGTAAAATTGGAATAACAAAAAAGCCATCCCAAAAATTTGTATCCCCTTTATATATTAGTATAGATAATCTTACAAAAGTCCCATAATATATAAAAACTCAATAGACTTGAAACAAATCCAATTTGTTGATAATATATTTTTTTTTTTGAACTTGATGGTTGATAATAGATAATTTATAAAATGAAACTCTACACAAAAATTTTAAATATTTTTTAATATATATATATATATATATATATAAACACAATACGCAAAAATTGACATAACAAAAATCCTTGAAAAAGAAAATAGCAAGTTAACAAAATAAAAAAAATATAGGTAAAGATGATTTTGATATTTTAAAATAAATATGAGAATAATTATGTCAATATAATTAATATTGTAATAACATTTATTGTTTGCCCTCCCCTCCAAATCCCCCCAATTTGGGGGGAAGCAAAAAGTGGTCTATATTCCCTCCCCTCCCCCTCATAAAATATTGAACCAAACATAAAAATTTAAAATATTATCTTCCCTCCCCTCTAAACCCCTCCGAACCAAACAAAAGGTCATTTCAACATCTTCTGCCAAAAGTTTCAACTAAGCTCCTTCTTATATTAAGTACTTAATTTAAAATGTGTTTGACCTAACTTATTCTTAAAATTTTAAAAAAGTAGAAAAAAAAAAGTAAGGGCAAACATTACCTAGTATTTATATTTTTAACCAAAAAGTCTCAAAATCCATTTCATTCAAGAACCCATTAAAATTTGTATATTTTTTAATAACTATAGACATTTTAAAACGGTGAATTATTCGGTACACATATTATGTGGCCGTGTATCAATACATTGTTGACATGGTTAACAAGTGGTAACCATTAAATGCAGATTTTGTTTCTTTTATTGAGTTTTCCATTTTAAACACTACTTTTTAATATTTGCAAATGTATCTTGGCATAAATATAACCATCAATCATATTCCATAATAAATCAAAGCATCCATGGTTCGATCCCCCGCAACTGCGACCGGGAGGGGGCTGAAACCACTTGATGCCAGAACTGACCCCCGAACCAGGTTAAACTGGTGGTAAAATCCAAAAAAAATCAAAGCATCCATTAAATCTTTTAACCTAGTGTTTTTTTTTTAACTTGATTCAAATATTTTAATTCATAAATTATTAAAATGTGTATCTTTCAATGTTTTTACCCTTTGATTAAAAAGTGCATCTCTATCTATCTTTCAAATATTTTAATTCATAAGTCATTGAAATGTGTATCCTTCAATTTTTTTAATATTATTAGTTTAAAAGTTTAATACTTATTTACCGTTTAACCATACATTTATTTTTTGTGCAAAAAAAACTTATAAATTTTAATATGTGTATATATTTTATTGTATACTGTTAAGTTTTAGTGAATCATAATACTTTATATGGTTAAATAAGCTTTTTGACTCTAAAAAATTACTAAATTTATTTTTCATCTTCATTAAAAAATGTCATGTTTTCATTGCTACTAAATTTTTCTGCATACATAATATGTGTACCGAAGAATTTACCTTAGAAAATTCATATTTAATTCATCTTATTTTGAAAAAAACTAAAGTTTTGTAAATGAACTTTTTTTATTGTATAATTAGAATGATAATCACAACTCAATTTAGGTGATAACTCAGGAATTCTATGCATGTTTAGTAAAGCCTCAGGAGGACACCAACGAAATTGGAAAATCTTATCAAAATGGTTTTGATTTTTTTTTTTTTTGCAAAGATTGAAACTGAAAAGTTTTAGTTTTTGAAAGACCTCTATGATTGATCATTGTGATTTATCATGAATTGTTTTACAATCCAAATGGTGCTGCACTTATCTTTTTGATGCAACTTATCCCTTGTTCGTTGAGATGAGAGAACATTTGTTGAACAACCATTGCAGTGATATACAATCTTTCTAACTTAATTGGCTATTATTTCCAAAGATGCCACCTTGAATTGTTGTAATAACATGGTCATGGCAGTGATACTAAAGTTATATTTCGACCATGATTTTACTATGTTATGGAATTGGTTTTTCCAACCAAATATTTGGCTAAACCTTGATCTATTTTCTAGACATAAAATCAATATGGAGTTGAAATCATCTTCTCCAAAATTTGGTTAAGTTTTCAAAATGAGGCTTTTAAGTGTTTTCTCTAAATTGATGATATGATTAAAAATGTTATTCCTCTCACTTCCTTCGAGAAACAACATTTTTGGGGGTCTCTGTTGACACCAAAATTATAAAATTGTTATATTCATTTCGACTTGGTGTTAAAATTTGAATAGAAAAAAAAAAATTCATTTCGACTAGCCATGTGAATATTAATTAGAGAGTAGATATTCTACCAAGTTAATTGGAAAATTAAGAAACTATGGTATTAGTCAAAAATACCAATTTGATAATTGGGCGAAGATGCTGGTTTCTACTTTGATGTCTGGTCGAGTTTTGTAGATTAAGTTGGCTTAATTATTTTGATTGGATTTGGTCGAAAAAGGCTAATGTTTAATAGCAATCATCAACATGGAGACATGCAGTATTGGAGCATTACGTGAAGCAACCCACTAGGCTTGCAGTTGGACTTATTATATATATATATATATTGTAGTAATGCCAAGTGTATGATTTTGATATAGGAAGTTATTTCTTGTTTTAACTGAGATCGTAGGATCTAGCGGTAGTTTTTCCTGCAAGGTCTATATATATATCAGTTTGTAATAAGAAATATAGGTTGGATCCTATTTTCTAGAAACTCTAAAATGCCCACGCCGCGTGTACAAACGGGTTGAAGAGTGCATAGAGATGGATTCCTTCTACCATTTACATTTCATGCAATTTAATTTTGCCTTGTTCTTACTTTATTTTCCTTTTTCTTTTGCAATTTTGCATTTCTTTCTTTTCAATACTCACTTGAGTATTTTTTCTATTATGTTGTCATGAGACAACTTATTATTAAAAAGTGTTGGATGCGATTCTGACACTAAAAAAGAACAACGATTTTGTTCTTAAAGACGCATGAAGTACACCGTAATTCCCGAGACTTGAACGAACCCTTAAAAAGGATTTACTAGTTGATCCTGCAAGTAATTTTCAAACTAGCGTTTGTTTACCAAAAATCGATGTAAACAAATTGGCACGCCCAGTGGGACTGGTTTTGTGCTTTGTTTCATTAGAAAATAGGATTTTCTGTGTTAGTAACTGTCATTTACAGTTATGGCTAGAACTCATCAGATGCATGGGTCTACTACCAGTCAACCTACAAGTTCTTCGAGTGGTGAGGGTAGTCCTTCTCCTCCACCAGATTCGAATGCGGCGAGTATAACATTTACTTCGCCAATTCTTAGTGTAAGTAGTTCTGGGTATATTCCAGGAACTACAATGCCAATAACGACTATGGCATTTCATTATGTTTCATCAAGTTTTAGACCACCCCCTATGGTCACAAATCCTCTATATGGTTATGTACCAACACCTACGATGGGTTTCCATTCAATACCAACTTCTGAACCTGAGAGATATACCTCCCCTAGGGCAACTCCTACACCTTTAACCACTGCCTCTATTTTGTCTTTAAGACAATAGATGGATGAGAGTAACCACGATATGGTTAATCTCTTAACACAGCAAATTGGAACTGTTTTTAACCCCTTAATTCAAAATACTAATGACAGTTACCAAATGTTAGCTTATCAAATGGGTTGAATTGCTGATTTCTTTGGCACTCCTACCCCTCAAACTCAGCCTAGGATTAATCATGTGGCGCCACAAATGATTTTACCTGCTATGTCTGCCACTCCTTTTAATCCAAGACCAACATATGTGGCCCCTCAGGTTATACCAAACCAAGAGCCAATACCAATGACTCAAGAGGAGTACCAAAACCAAAATGAGGTTAACCAAAATCCTCCAGTAGTTATGGTTCGAAGAAACCAAGACCCTGATGAAGTGGTTCGAAATGTTCAGAATAATAACAATTTTGCTGGACATAATAATTTAGCATTTTTAGTCGAAGCTATGCTGAACCAAAATGGCCTTAATACTGGTACTCGAAGGCCAAACTTTGTTTCTGCGCTAATTGAATATGTGTTACAAACAGAGTTACCTAGAGGTTGGAAAGTTCCTAAATATACCAAGTTTGCAGGGGACACTAATGAGTCAATTGTTGAACATATTGCTAGATACTTGCAGAATCTGGGAATTTGGAAAATAATGAAGAGTTGAGAATGAAATATTTTCCTAACTCTCTAACCAAAAATGCTTTTACTTGGTTTACAACTTTGCCTCCTAATTCAATTCATAATTGAACTCAATTAGAAAGATTGTTCCATGAACAGTTTTACATGGGCCAAACTAAGATAAGCCTTAAAGAATTGGCTAGTGTTAAAAGAAAAACCCAAGTGTCTGTAGATGATTATTTGAATAGGTTCAGATTACTAAAGGCTAGATGTTTTACATCAGTGCTTGAACATGAACTAGTCGAAATGGCTGCAGGTGGCCTAGACTATTCAATTAGGAAAAGTTAGATACTCAATATCTTCGAGGTATGTCACAATTGCCTGATAGAGTTAGGCAAATCGAAAGATTAGAAGCTGAAAAAGCTCGAAATTCTAAGTTTCAGAGAAAGAAAGATGTTGCCTTTTTAGATTCTTATGCTAATGAGTTAGGATATGAAACTGAAGATGAGTATGTAGATGTTGATGATAGTGATATCAATGTGGCAGAATTAAAGCCTGGGCCTCCTTATACTTGTAAATTATTAAGGCCTTCGAATGGAAAAAATCCTGTCGAACCAAAGAATGAAAAATATGCCACTAAAACTTATTCTTTTGATATTACTAAATGTGATGAAATTTTTTATTTGTTGGTTTCTGATGGTCAAATAGTGGTTCAAAAAGATTTGAAAATACCTCCAATAGAACAAAGAAAGAAAAGAGGTTACTGCAAATTTCATAATTATTTGGGCCATAAAACTCACCAATGTGTTCTTTTCAGGGATCTGGTTCAACGTGCTCTGAATGAAGGAAGGCTCAAGTTTGCTGAAAAACCTAAGCCTCCAATGAAAGTGGATACTAATCCACTGTCAACTGCTGATGCAAGCCTTGTCGAAATCCTAGATTGCAACATGGTTGAAGTTACTGAAGCTGACGTTGCTGCTGCAATCAAAGTCATTCTTGAAGGAGAATACGACAAGAAGGTGCAAGAAGCTTACCCTGCTGCTGAAGAGGAACTAGTAGATTTCCTCAATAGGTGTAAGTTGAACAATGTTGAAGTCATGCTATGCCCTAGGTGTAGTGCTGTGTGTGACAAAGAGGCGGTATCGAACTTGAAAAAAGTACTGCCTTATGCTGATCACAAGAGGAAATGGCCAAATTCTAAGCCAAATCAAAAGAGCTGGCCATATCAAAAAATTGACTGGAGCAAGTCCCATAACAAAGGACTTTCTGTTCATCAGAGGTTAGGACCTCAGAAAACTTTTAAGCCATCCAACAAAACACCTACAAATCAGTGGGTCAGTGGCCAATATGTGGCTTTCGACAAGAAGTGGATGGAGAAGGGGAGTTCTAGCAACGTCAATGTGAAGTTCACTGCTGGAACCTCAAAAATGATTGCTGAATCCAAGATAGTTGCAGGATCGAAACCACAAGTTGGTTCGAAAGTGGTTGTTCAACCACCAAATCCACAAACTGCAATAGAAGCCAATAAGTATGGCTACAGAAACAATTATAAGGGTAAGAATCCTATGACTCGAACCCAATGGCGCAGGTTCCAGCGCAGAAAGAAGCTTGCTGCTCAACAGGATAAGGCTGGGGGCAATGCCAATGAAAAGGAGAAGGCTGAATTGGTTATAAGACCAGTGAAAGAAAGGCTCACTCCTATAAAGGAATCAGATGCTGAGAACAACAAAAATGCTGAAGATGAAGAAGACTTCATGGATGATGATGATCTTCTAGATGATGAGTCTGATTTTGATGTGCTGGTAAATGTAGTGTCTGTTCTACCTTTGGAATATGATGTTCCAACAGAAATAGAAGAGGTAGAAGAAGAGTTTGAAACTCTCGAATTGGCTAATCACAAGCCAGTATGTTACTATGTGATGGAAAAAGGCTGTGTCGAAGCACAAGAGGCTATATTCAAAAGTCCGGATGGAGGAATGAGAAACCACTTAAAGGCTTTATTCATAAAGGCCAAAGTGAATGATGTGGGGGTTAATAAAATCCTAGTTGATGGTGGTGCTGTGGTGAACATAATGCCCCATTTCATGCTGAAGAAGTTGGGTCTTTTTGATACTGACTTACACTCTCACAATGTGGTTCTAGCTAATTATGAAGGCAAGACTGACCACTCACTTGGTGCTATACAACTAGAGGTTTGTGTAGGCAGCACAATTCGAAAAACCCTATTCATGGTTATTGCTGCTAGGCCAAACTACAACTTGCTGTTAGGCAGGGAGTGGATTCATGGGGTTGGTGTTGTTCCTTCTTCATTGCATCAAAGGTTAATTCTATGGAGGGATGATGGCCTTGTCGAAAATGTGGAGGCAGATCAGAGTGCATACATAGCTGATTCTAGCACTGTGAACCTTCAAACTTTTGACAAAAACTTGGCAAACATTGCCCCTTGTGGAGAGCAAGATGCTGCCTTCGATCCAAACATGGCAAACCCAGATGGTGTTTACCATTTTGTTAAGCCACATCCTACCCATGGTTTTTGTTGGGAGAGAGAGCCTGTTGATGGACCCTATGTTAGGAATGTTTGTCCACCAGCTTCTGGGTGGGGAGATTTTGAAAATTGTTCTGATGATTGAGTCCCCTGAATGGAGCAGGATTACGACTTATGCTGCCGAGAACAAAATAAAAATGGCTATTGAATCTAGTGAAAATATGGCTGTTGAAGCCAATGACAATGTAAAAAATAAATTGGCAACAAGTGCCAATGCTTCGATTACTGACAATAATCAGAGATTAGATTGCATTTATGATGAAGAACCTTTAGGTTTTGAAAAAGATCCCATTAGTTCAAGTCAAAGAATGCAAGTCCAAGATCCCTTGCAAGAAATTGACATTGGAAATTGCTCAGTCAAAAGGCCAACTTATATCAGTGCCAATATTGATCCAAACTTGAAGGTGAAAGTGATTGATTTGCTTACTTAAAGAATACAAGGATTGCTTTGCTTGAGATTACAATGAAATGCCAGGATTAAGCAAAGAACTGGTGGAACATAGGTTACCCCTTCGACCAGACAAAAAGCCTGTGAAGCAGCTTCCAAGGAGGTTTGCTCCAGAAATCATGACAAAGATCAAGACAGAAATCGAAAGGTTGCTCAAGTGCAAGTTCATTAGAACAGCCAGGTATGTAGAATGGTTAGCCAATATTGTTCCTGTTATTAAAAAGAATGGATCACTTAAAGTTTGCATAGACTTTAGAGATTTAAATAATGCTACACCTAAGGATGAGTATGCAATGCCTGTAGCAGGAATGTTAATTGATTCAGCAGCATGCCATGAATATCTAAGCATGTTAGATGGCTATTCTGGCTATATTCAAATTTTTATAGCTGAAGATGATATTGCTAAAACTGCTTTTCGTTGCCCTGGTGCCTTAGGCACTTATGAATGAGTAGTGATGCCCTTTGGATTAAAAAATGCAGGGGCAACATATCAAAGAACAATGAATTCGATTTTTCATGATTTCATTGAAATTTTTATGCAAATTTACATTGATGACATTGTTGTCAAATCCTCATCTTATGATGACCATCTGGGTCATCTTAGAAAGTCATTCGAAAGAATGAGGAAATGTGGATTAAAAATGAATCCACTAAAATGTGCTTTTTGTGTACATGCAGGAGATTTCCTTGGTTTTGTTGTGCATAAAAAGGCATAGAGATTAATCAGAACATGACAAAGGCTATCATGGAGACAAAATCTCCAGCAACAAAGAAACAACTTCAATCTTTGCTTGGAAAAATCAATTTCTTGAGGAGATTCATTTCGAATCTAGTGGAAAAGCTCACCCTTTTTCTCCACTGTTAAAGCTTAAGAAAGATGAAGCATTTCATTGGGGAATTGATCAACAGAAAGCATTTGACGATATCAAGGCTTATTTATCAAACCCTCCTACTCTGATGCCTCCAATTCGAAACAAAGAAATGAAGTTGTACATTTAAGCATCTGACACAACCATTGGGAGCATGCTTGCTCAAGAAGTTGAAAATGGTGTAGAAAAAGCTATTTATTATTTAAGTAGAGTTTTAAATGATGTTGAAACTAGATATTCTGTAATAGAAAAACTTTGCCTTTGTTTGTATTTTTCTTGTACCAAACTGAAGCATTATATAAAACCAGTTGATGTTTATGTTTATTCCCATTTCGATATAATTAAACATATGTTATTAAAACCAATTTTGCATAGTAGAATTGGAAAATGGGCATTGGCCTTAACAGAATATTCTTTAACTTATAAACCTTTAAGAGCTGTTAAAGGCCAAATAGTGGCTGATTTTCTTGCTGAACATTCAGTGAGTGAAGCCCCAATAGAGTCCATTGATATTGAGCCTTGGAATTTATATTTTGATGGATCTAAGCATAAACATGGTACAGGAATTGGGATTTTTATACTTTCACCATGTAAAATTCCTACAAAATTTAAGTACCAAATTAATGGGCCTTGCTCAAATAATGAGGCAGAATATGAAGCTTTAATTACAGGTTTAGAAATCCTTCTAGACTTGGGGGCAAGACATGTTAAGATTAGAGGTGATTCTGAATTAGTAATAAGGCAATTAACAAAAGAAGATAAATGTATTCAAGAGCACTTAATGAAATATTTTGTTATTGCTTTCTCTTTGCTAAAGCAATTCGAGTCTTATGTTATTCAGCATGTGCCTCGAATAGAGAATCAAGAGGCAAATGACTTAGCGCAAATTGCCTCTGGTTATAAAGTGTCGAAAGAGACATTCGAAGAGCTTATCGAAGTTAAAGATAAACTAATTTTGAATGCATCTTTAAGTGATCAATTGTCAATGCCAAAACATTTGGGAGGCAGATGAACACAATTTTCAGGAAAATTTTGAAACTTTTAAACGTTTCGAAAGTTCTAACCTCCAAAATGTTGATATGCATTTCGAACGTTTTGTAACAAATTTTTTTGTCATTGACAATTTAAGTGATGCTGATTGGAGAAAGCCAATTGTCAAGTATTTGGAAGATCCAACAGGAATTACTGATAGGAAAACAAAATATAAAGCCTTGAGCTATACTATCATTGGAAATGAGTTATTCAAGAAAACCCCTGAGGGAATTTTGTTGAAATGTCTTAATGAAAATGAGGCATTTTTAGCCATTACAAATGTACATATTGGTTCATGTGGTGCACATCAAGCTGGCCACAAAATGAAATGGTTGTTGTTTCGACGCAGCTTATATTGGCCTTCAATGCTTAAGGATTGCATAGAATTTGCTAAAGGCTGTCAAGAGTGCCAAATGCATGCAGGTATACAACATGTTCCTGCAAGTGAATTGCATTCAGTAATTAAACCTTGGCCTTTTAGAGGTTGGGCTTTAGACTTGATTGGTGAAATTAGGCCTGCATCATCCAAAAACCAACGTTTCATTCTAGTTGGAATTGAATATTTCACAAAATGGATTGAGGTTGTTGCTTTGCCAAAGGTTGATCAGGAAGTTGTGATTAGTTTCATCCAAAATCATATTATTTATAGATTTGGATTACCTGAAACCATAACCACTGATCAAGGAACAATGTTTGTTGGACAAAAGATGCAAAATTTTGCTAATGAGGCAGGTTTTAAGTTATTAACATCAACACCATATTATGCTCAAGCAAATGGTCAAGTTGAGGCAGCCAACAAAATTATAATTGGTTTTATTAAAAAACACATTGCCCAGAAGCCAAAGAATTGGCACGATACTTTAGATCACGTATTGTGGGCTTGTAGAAATTCTCCTAAAGAATCCACTAATTCAACCCCATTTCGATTGACCTATGGTCATGATGCTGTATTGCCCGTCGAAATTATGGTGCAGTCTATAAGAGTTCAAAGGCAGATGGAAATCCCTAGTGAACATTATGAAAATCTTATGATAGATGAATTAGTTGATTTAGATGAAGAAAGATTGCAAGCTTTAGATGTTTTAATTAGACAAAAGGAAAGGGTTGCTAAAGCTTACAATAAAAAGGTTAAGTATAAAACCTTTAACTTAGGAGATTTAGTTTGGAAAGTTATCTTACCTATGGATAGGAGAGATAGAGTCTTTGGGAAATGGTCACCACATTGGGAGGGACCATTCAAAATTTCTCAAGTATTATCGAATGGTGCATATGAAATTCAAGAGTTATCTCCTGAACAGCGCACAGTAAACATGAATGGCAAATACTTGAAGAAATATAAACCCTCATTGCAAGAAATAAATATCAGCACAGAGTAAGTCGAAGCATAAACAAATATCCAAATGGTAAAGAGATAATTTGCCATATAAAATAACCAGGATGTCTGAAATAATATAAGACATTATCCAAAATAACTGCTTCGAAACAGCAAACATGTTCAGAAAAGTAAACAATATTACATCAAAACCAACAAATAAATAAGAGCCTAAAGATTGCTAAGGGAATTGCACTGAAAGGCTCGATAAATCTCCTTAAGTTGTGACAACTTGATTTTCAGCAAGTTGCTCTCCTTATCGAGGCGTTGTGCAGTGGCCTTAAGCGTTGCAGCATTGCTACATAATCTTAATCCTTCATTTGCTTTAGCTTCGATTTGTGCTGGAGTTACTTCAGTAGCAAGCTTAAAGTAATGTTCCTGCAACCTCTTTTCCTCAGAAATCTTGGTCTCCAACTCTCGAATTTCTGCTCTCCACCTAGCGATGTTATCTTCACAAGCAACAGTCTTCAAATAAGCAGCTGTTACCCTGACCTTAAGTTGCTCACTTCGAGATTGCAAGCAGTTGCATCAGCCAGGACTGAGGCATGAGGCTGCATTTGCACTTGATAAGACTTCTGAGCAGTGATAAGCATTTGTTGATTCTTGGCAAACTGGTCAATACGGGCTTCAACTTGATTAACCAAGAACAACGTTGCTTCTTTCGTTGTGTCAGTTTGTAACTGCTGGAGTAAGGCCTCGAGGCTGAAGAAGGCGTTAGGGTCGCTATCCATGACTGCGAGCACATCACGCTGGAGGAAATCTTCAATGAATTTAGCTTCTAAGTGTGCTTGCTCGAGCCTAGCTGCCTCTTCATTTTGCGCAGGAGCTGAAGTTCCTTCACTATTTGTGTTGAAACTACCTCCAGATAGTAACTTTTCAAGCGCTTCTTCTGGAGTAGAGACGTTTAAGCCTTGCAAGAGGGACTCAGGTATTCCTACAGCAGCAGAGATTTTTGAAGTTGAAGATTGGGGATCAATACTTGAACCCCTCGGTTGCGCAGAAATATCATCCTCGTTGCTGGATTCGAAGTATTGGTCCATACTTGCTTGTTCAGGAGAGGGAGATCTTTGGTTCGAAGCACCCTTATTATCTGCAGGTTTTGAGTCTTGCTGCGTTGATTCAGCTTGTGTATCAGGAGTGGGGCTTCCTTGATTTTGTTCAACTGATCCACCTTCGATAGCAGCGTCATTAACCTTAGGCAAATCCTCTTTCACTTGATCATTGGTTTCGATGTGAGGGGAAGTTTGGCGGTTTTCTTCAGGATTGCCTTTAGAAGGCGAATCAGCAGTAGATTTTTCTTCGTGAGGAGCTCCTTCTGATGTATGCTCAGTGACTGGAACCTTTTGACTTTGACCTTCCTCAAGTGTTTCAGGTATGGTCAAGACAGGCATCTAAAAGGAGTAGGGAAATACAAAGTTAGAAGGAGCAGATTTAACAAAAAATATTGCCAAGTGCAAAAGAAAGTTAAAAAAAAAAAATACCTTGATGGAAGGTGGTTGCAGACATGAATTAGAACTTTCATTATTAGGCCTTGAGATCTTTTCTTGGGAAGGGCCTTTGGTTGTTTCGTGGGTAGCACCTTGTGGAAGATCTGGTTGTTTTCCAGAAATCGAATCATCTGGAATGGTGGTGGTAGAGCTGGAGTGAGTTTTCTTCGATTTCTTCTTCTTCTTCCATTCCTTTTGCTTTTCGACATCAGAGATTTCGACAGGATTATCTTGAGTGGTATGGTCCTCTTGTCCCATTGGTTCATCTCGATGTATTTTCTTTCCTTTCTTTTTCTCTGAAGTCTTCACAGGAGCAGAGGGATTCATTTGGCAAGAGACTTTGGCAATTACTCTGCCAAGATCAGCATCGATATTCTGTTGAAGGCAGATTTTGAAGTTTAAAAGCTAAGTATGAGAATAAGGAGAAAGAAACACAAGGGAAAAGAAGTATACTTGTTTGTCAATCTTTGTCAAATCGAGCTTGTCTTTCTTTGATTTCTTCGAGGGCTTTTCAGCAATGGAACTGCTTGCCCTTTTCGAACCTTGTTAGATAATCATAAAGAATTGTTTATCAGTGGAACTGATGTAGGGATGAAGACAAAAGTTTGAAGGTGGGAACAGAGAGCTAAAGTACCTTCTTTTCTTCTTTGACTGGCAAAGACATGGATTGTTGTGTAGAAGTCGAAGCATGTTTGGATTTCAATCCTGGAAATTAACAAGTGCTGCTTTAGTAAGAATCAAAGGGCATAAAAATAAAAGGAATTATTATAAGAAAAAAAAACTACCTTTGGTTGTTGCTACTTTAACTTGCTCTGAAGGTGAGGATTTGAAACCACTCGAAACTCTAGCAAGCAGAAAGTTCTCACTAGGGATCGAAGCAGAAAAATGCCTTTCCCACCACTCTTGAAATTCCTTAGTTGAGGAGATGGAGTTTTGATATTGGAGAAGGGGGTGAGTTCATACTTGTGTTGCTCAGTGTTCTTCAGGTAAGACCTGAAGTACCCCTCAGTAATGTCCTTATGCCCCAAGCATATATCCTTTTCGTGCTCGTAGAAGCTCTTTGGAATGAGCTGGGTAAGGCCAAATTGGCGAGACACAAGGTTAGGAAAGTAACCAACTAACCCATAGTCTTTTGAGGTTGTGCCAATTCGACATGAAAGAACAGTTGGGTCCAAGTAAGCCAACCATTGTGCAAGGCAGTATTCTTCGAGATCTTTGAGAGGGGGGAATGGGTGTACGAACCAGGAAGGCCCAATGACGCACTTGATAAATGGAGCATATTCCTCCTTGAAAGTTTTTAAGCCCAAAAATACATTGAAGTATTTTAGGAAGCTCTGTTCATAATTCAAGCCCATAGGTAGAGGAACTAATCTTACTAGCCTTGTTCCTTCAATTTGTCGCCTCCGTGCTTCAGCTTCGTAGTCTCCAGGGAGGTAGAATTCAAGTTCTTTCTCAAATGTGGCGTTAAGCCATAGTTGTAAAAGCCAAAATGGCCCAGCAGCCAAAAAGGTGGATCCATCACCAGTCTTCTTTAGGTTTTCACTGGCAAGTTGCATCGAGGCGAATAGACAACCTAAAATTAAGCGCCCTAGCCCAAACTGGCGTCCTTCATGAAGTTGAATGGCCATAAGAATAAACTGTTTGGCAACTTGCAAGGATTTCGAGCAAAAAATGTAGTGGGAGAGCCATAAAGTGAGAAAGGCTACATGCTCAACGTCAGATACCTCTTCCTCACCAACTGCATGGTTTTCTTGGATGTATTTTTGAAATGTTTTCTCTTTTGGGGAAAACTCGAAGGCTACACTAGCTTTGGTTGGATCGTAAGTCTCGCCTAAGGGGCTAAGCCCAGTCATAGCAGCTACATCAAAGAGTGTAGGAGTCATCATCCCACACTCTAAATGAAAAGTATTAGTGGAGCTTTCGAAGAAGTGTAGAGCTGCCACTAACATCTCTTGGTGATATTTGGGGCCTACCCTAGAGAGCTGGATTAACTCGAAAATACCAGCATCTTTCCAGAAATCCCCATAACCTACTTGCACCCTATCCAACCATTTAATGTATTCTTCGTTACCATAATACGGTGCAGACCTAAAAACTTTGTTAGGGGGTTTTATAAAGTTGAAGTTGTAAGGGGAATCTATGAATGCCCTAGGCTTACAAGGTTTATGCACTGGAAAGATATCAAATATGGTGGAGGATTTACTTTTGGCATCAGGTAAAGGACCACCAAATGCATGAGTTTTGTCAGCAAGGGAGTAAGGGAACATTACCTGTGTTTCCCAGATCTTGCGTCTTGCTGTGTTCATCACAGGTTCCAAGACGGTGTTGGTAGCAAGCTTTTGTATCACAGATTCACTCCATCCTCCTGCTAAGGGAAGTTTTTGTTTCTGTCCCGAACTGGAAGCCATGATTTCTGAGTAAAGAATAGATTTTGAGAGCGAAAAAGTGAAAATTTCAAAGAGAAATGGTGGAGGAAGTTTGGAGAAATCTGGAAACAATGAAGAAAAACGGAGAAGAAGGGGTTGGAGAGTTCAAGAGTGTAAAAAGTGAAATAGAATTTGGGAAATCCTATTTATAGGGTTTGAAAAATTTTGGAAAAGCTAGGAAAAAGTTCAGAAAGGTCTTTCCGTTTCGACTTCCTGCCTTGACACGTGGCCTTTGCGTGTAGAAAAAGTAGAAATCATGATGGTTGTGGGAAACGAGGTGGCGGTTAAGAGAAAAGAGTAATGATGTTCTGACGTCATAGTCGTCATTGAGAAGTGTGAAGGATTGATTCAGAATCTTTTCAAAAATGCCATCTTCTCTTTCGAATGCTCATTCGAAATTGACATTTTTGGACGGCAATTTATTGGGTCATATTTTTGTTAAGTAATTTTAATAAAAGAATGTTGGTCCAACAAAAGAATGAGTTAATTTCAAAATGACAGGTGTCATTTAACTATTGCTGAGAATGTCATCAGAATATTGGTTTCGAGTAATTGGCTTCGAATGGCCATAAACTGATTCGATTAGCAAAATTCTCATGATATTGATCATCGAAATCCAAGAGCTTCGAATCAAAGAAAGGAATTTGGGCCAAATGGTTAAGGCCCAAAAGGAAATTCAGAAGCCCAAAGGAACAAGCGCGCCAAAAGAGACATTTTCGAAGAGGAAGAACATGTATGTTTGTGAACCAATTTTATTGTAATCATTTTACGATTTATGCAATTTTCCCTTTCAGCATTTTACCGCGTTTTATTTCCATTTCTATTCAAAGTGTGTTAATCACGAGGCGATTCGAGTTAACAAACTTCTGCTTTGACAAGAAGACTGAAAACCATAAATGTTTGTTGAACTTTAATGAACATTGAACTATTTCCTTTTAAAGAAAAACAAGCATAAAATTGTCCTGAGATTTCTAGTCAATCTCGTAAGTGTAAAATACTTAGACTAGCGCTTGTTTACAAATTTTCATTGTAAACAGGTAGATTTACAACTTTTCAGGAATATTATGTTTATGTATCAGATGGATATATTACCATTTCAGGGGGATTCCTTCAGAATTTCAAAGTTAAATAAATTAAGAAGTGTAAGCCCATAAAGTGATCTGACATACATTATTATCAGAGTATCAGGTCAGGAACTCCGAGACCGGCTTACCTCGGAGTATCAGGATGAATCACAAACAAGAAAAAGACTATGTGATACACCTTTATTTTATGTTATTATGATATTATGAAAACTTTATGCATATTGTTAGTTTCAGGATTAGTGGCCCCTGGTGTAGTCACCATTAGGCGAGTAGTAGAACTCACCAAGGCTTAATAGTCTCATCCCGCTCAATTCAATTTTTTTAGATAGACGGGTTGATCGGAGCAAGGACCAGGTGCGGACCGATGATCGAGGTTGAGCTTGGATTATCGGATTAGAAGATCATTATCTTCTTCCTTGTTTTGTTTATCTTGTTTTAAGTTTCATTAGCTTCCTTTCACTGTTTGTATCAATCTACGATGTACTTGTTGTACATGTAGATCCAATAAATTATTTCTGTGATTTTATGGTACTCAAATTCAATTATGTATGTCTCGACTAAATATTATAGACAATTTAATTTGGGCGTTATAGTAATTTTAGTAGAATTTTTATTTTTTTAGATTATATAAATTATAAAATTACACTTGTGAGAAAATTGTGTATATATTAAAAATTAAAATTTGTGTATATATTTAATTTTTAATTTACTATCAAATTAAAAATGTATTCAACAAAAAAAAAAAGACCTACAAGAGATTTGAACTAATGTTGGTTAACAAAGCATACAACATGCCAACAAGACAAATAATGATCATATTGTTAAATAGGTGCTGTTAAATAAGTCTGTTTGTTTTTGTTTTATATCAACTGTTTGTGTTATTTTGTTAAAATAAAACATAGAAAGAGTGTAAACCTAAAACTAGAATTTCTAATAAGATCTTCATCTTTGATTTACTTTAGAAAGACTAGTAGTCTAAGCAAAATATCAACAAGATTTTTTAACTACGATTTTCTTCAAAAATACTACCTTTGTAATAAAAATTAACAATATCTTTTAACTTTGGTTTTCTTCAAAAATACTACCTTTGTAATAAAAATTAACAATATCTTTTAACCTTGTTTTTCTTCAAAAATACTACGTTTGTAATAAAAATTAACAATATCTTTTAACTTTAATTTTCTTCAAAAATACTACCTTTGTAATAAAAATTACCAATATCTTTTAACTTTGATTTTCTTCAAAAATATTGCTCATCTATATATAATCTTGGTATCACTCCTACAAATTCACACAACGAAATACAATGTATTTTCTTCCATTCGAATCTCCACCAAATGGAGGAAGGAGAAGGTTCCTTTACGTCATCATTATCTCATAAAAAGATGGATTTTGACATAAAAAAAAAGAGAGCAGTTTTTGGAGGGAATATCGTTGGTCAATTTGCTAGAGAGGTATACTTTTTTTTTTTTTTTTGTATATTAATGATTTTTAGTATATTATATGTATTTTGTTGTGTTGTATTTGATTGTAAGTATTAGTAAAACAAAATTATTGAATGAACTTGTAGCCCATCGAAAACAAAGAAAGTTTCGAAAGAAAAAGAAATTATTGATGATTGAGATCTTAATGATAAAGAAATTTTTTATGATTGTGATGAGAAGGAGGATCTTGCTGATAAAGAATTTTTTATAATTGTGATGAAAAGGTAATTAATTTGTAAAATAAGTAATGTTTACATGTATTTCACAAAGTGTTTGTCCATAGTATTGAAAATTTTGGCAATTTGAACAGACAAAACAAAAGATGTCTAAGGTCTTAGAATCAATTGACAACTTCAACCACAATCTAATGAGCTTCTTGAGCGAACCAGCTGTGAAGTATGATGTTAATGCTGCCAACAATGCCGTGAAAAATCTATTCAAAGTTGGTACCAATGCTATGGAAAAACTAGTCACACCTTCCACTAAGGAAAATGTTCGACCTATGACCAAGGAAAGGGTTAGAAAATTATAATCGTCATATGATAAATATAGTAAGAAACATGCTGCAGTAACCAGCACTCCATCAGGGTGCTACATCAAATTGAGCAAAAAATTAGTTGGTCGATTTGTCCCTAATGTGAGTAATTTACTTTTTAGTTACTCATTTAATAGAACCAATATTCATGGTATCCATTATTAACTTTTGTATTCGTCATGACATATGTGAATGTAGTGGTTGTCTTCACTCTTTAAACCAAAGAAGACAATGAATCTAAACTCCGACCAAGGTGATATGGCATCTTACATATTTGGTCATTCAACACATGAGTTAGTCATACATTTTACATTGTATTAAATATATTTTTTTCTAACTAATATGAGTGGCATTAATTGTACAGTTATTTATTAATTTTGCAGCAAAAAAGTTGTGAGTTACTCACGTGTACCATTCTATGACGGAACAAAAATGCTTCTACATGGTTTGAAGCCCACTCAAATGCTTAGCGGAGATATAGTAATTTAATGTTTCTTATTTCCATTACACACATTTGTTATTTAAATAGCTTAATTTTTTTAATATAATATCTTCACATTGTTTCAGATAATTGATCTAGTTGCTTGTATGATGACTGATAAAGCAAAGACGGGAGTGATTGACAAAAGATTTTGGTTTATGCCAACAGTTTTCTCGATACAATCTTCGCACAATTTTTAATATATATTAGAATTGTTCACATGTATCCGATTGTCACAGTTTCTATTATAGCATTATATGATGATATGGAATGCACCAGTACCATCCATGATAAAATAATACAAAAAAAATATGGGAGACCTTTGTATGCTTTCAAAGGTAATTCACAAAACCATATTATTACCAGATGCATAAGTCTAATATATTTACCTAAATATTAACTTGGAATGTATATAGGTTTTTTTACGGATACATGATGTTGAATGCTTCCATTGGTTTCTGTTTGTGATTGACTTCAAGAAAAAAGAAGTGATTTATCTAGACTCACTTCCAAGTCGTTCAGCCCGTCCCGAGAGGATGAGAAGTATCAAGAAACTGGTAAAAAAAACATCTACTTTTTAATTCTATATGTTTATAGAATTCTTCATATCAAAAATTAAAATTTTATATCATATAACTTACACTTGGTGTTACCTTTAGACTGTTTATATGGAGAAGTTACTCATGGGTCCTGCTTTTCATGTCACTAGAACAACACATATACCAAATGTATTTGAATTTACCCTAATTACTCCTAATGATTTGAGAATGCAAGCTGATATGTCGTATATAATTCTAATTTAATTATATTTGTATTTCCTTTACATCCTTTATATGTCATCTAATGTAAATTTTATGTTATGAATGACTATGGAGTTTCAGTGATTATGTGGATGAAGCAAATGGGAGAAGATGCGACTGAAACCGCCACATCAATCTTATATTAATTTTTTCCCATTTGCTTCATCCACATAATCACTCAAACTAAATTTAGATACATTTGGTGTATGTGTTGTTCCAGTGACATGAAAAGCAGGATTCATGAGTAACTACTTCATATAAACAGTCTAAAGGCAATACCAAGTGTTAGTTATATATAAAATTTTAATTTTTGATATGAAGAATTTTATAAACATATAGAATTAAAAAGTAGATGTTTTTTTTACCAGTTTCTTGATACTTCTCATTCTCTCGAGACGGACTGAACAACTTGGAAGTGAGTCTAGATAAATCACTTCTTTTTTCTTGAAGTCAATCACAAACAGAAACCAATGCAAGCATTCAACATCATGTATCAGTAAAAAAACATGTATACATTCTAAGTTAATATTTAGGTAAATATATTAGACTTATGCATCCAGTAATAATATGGTTTTGTGAATTACCTTTGAAAGCATACAAAGGTCTCCCATATTTTTTTTGTATTATTTTATCATGGAGGGTACCGGTGCATTCCATATCATCATATATTGCTATAATAGAAACTGTGACAATCAGATACATGTGAACAATACTAATATATATTAAAAATTGTGCGAAGATTGCATCGAGAAAACTGTTGGTATAAACCAAAATCCTTTGTCAATCACTCCCGTCTTTGCTTTATCAGTCATCATACATGAAACTAGATCAATTATCTGAAACAATGTGAAGATGTTATATCAAAAAAATTAAGCTATTTAAATAACAAATGTGTGTAATGGAAAAAAGAAACATTAAATTACTATATTTTCGCTAAGCATTTGAGTAGGCTTCAAACCATGTAGAAACATCCTTGTTCCGTCACATAATGGTACACGTGAGTAACTCACAACCTTTTTACTGCAAAATTAATAAATAAATGTACAATTAATGTCACTCATATTATTTAGAAAAAAATATATTTAATACAATGTAAAATGTATGACCAACTCATCTGTTGAATGACCAAATATGTAAGATGTCATATCACATTAGTCGGAGTTTAGATTCATCGTCTTCTTTGGTTTAAAGAGTGAAGACAACCACTGTATAACTAACTTGTCTCGTTTGCTTACTTTCTTCACCATGCTGTAAAAATTTCCCAAAAATAAAATTGTCAAAATTGATTTAATTTCTCACTTCTTCTTCTTCTTCTTCTTCTTCTTCTTCTTCTTCTTCTTCTTCTTCTTCTTCTTCTTCTTCTTCTTCTTCTTCTTCTTCTTCTTCTTCTTCTTCTTCTTTTACATTTTTTTTTATGTTTGGATAAAGTTAATTATTTATAATTTATTGGAATTATTAGCTCATGTTAGTTACTAGATACAAGATGTGCTTTGTATAATTTATTTTCATTGGGTATTTGTTATTTCATTTTTTGTAAGGACTTATGTTTATTTACGCAATTATAATCAATGTCTATTGTGTGATTTGATATATGGCTAATGATAATGAGTGCCTTAAAAGTATATTTTAAGAATAAAAAAATTGTTCATGCAATGTAATTAATGGAAATTGAGATACTTAACTTTTTTAATAGAACATTGCTATATAGTAAGTTAGCAACAGAAGCAAATCAACGAATTCCGAAGAGAGTAGAAACTCGCTTACAATATAAGAGTAGTATGATAAATTGATAATATAGAAAGGATGTAATGGATAAATTTGTAATTACAAATTTAAAGTAGTACAATTCTTCGCTTTTGCATGTCTGGTCTTCGTAATAAACAACATCAGTTCTTTCAATAAATAATTTTTTATTTATTTCGAATCATTAAAAAAAATTCTCTTGGGCCACTAGTTAGCAAGATCCTTTATATATATATATATATATATATATGGGGATCTTGCTAACGAATTCAAATTTTATAAAATCCACCGTTGGATTAGAAGATTATATCATATAGATCATCTATGTTGAGTTTTATAAAAATCTAAAATCGTTTGACATGCTTTTGAAACACATAGGGCCCGTTTGATGGCCAGGATAGTGAATAGGATATGATAATTATATCATATCATGTTTTAATTTTTTGTTTGATGCACCAATAAGATATGATAAATTATTCCCTTTTTTAATCATATCCTATCACTCCTTTGTAATTTCTATCCTATGTTTAGGCTGGGTTAGAAATTATCCTGTTGTGTTATTAAGAAAGTAAATCTTTATTTGCCAAAAATAAAAGCACCTACAATGGAAACTTGTTATTTAATTATATTTAATTGAAAATAAATAATGATATCTTGTTTGTTATCATATCCGCATCAAACACATAATAAGATAAATGTTATCATGTTAATATCATATCCTACTTTTATCCAACTCCATATCATATCATGTATCTATCATATCCTGACCATCAAACGGGCCCTAAAGATTAACGGTATTCAATAAAAACGCATAAACCGTTAATCTTTATGTCTTTCAATAACATATCAAACGATTTTAGATTTTTGTAAAATTCAACATAGATGATCTATATGATATAATCTTTCAATCCAACGGTGGATTTTGTAAAATTCAAATTCGTTAAAGCGTTATTGAGCGGTGTAACATTACTCAAGTGTTACACCGGTGTAATTTGATCTCTTCCCTATATATATATATATACACAATAACATTATTTGTTATGTGTGTATGTGTGTTTTTTTAGTTTGTATTGTGTGTTTACAAATATTTTTGGTACTGTGAATTTAGCTAGCTTATTGTATGCTTGCCTTTGCCTTTAGTAGAAAAATTGTTATATTTAAACTAAAATTTTCATTATATATAAACTTTTTAACTATCTCATTTCTCGCTCTATTCTTTTTCACTACATGTGTAATAGCGTACCAGAGATTCAAGTTTAGAATTGTAGAACTAATAGATTCTATGTAAATTCTATTGTAAACTTTCTTAACCATTGGATAAAATTGAGATATCAAATAAAAAATGAGAGAAAAATATTTAAAAACGAAATTGAGGACACATGAAAAATATGCATAAGAAAAAATATATTACGATAACCTATTTTCGTTGATGGCCACGTCTAACCTCGTCTCATAGTTTGTCTTGTTTAAATTTATTTTTTCTTGGTCAAAAGAAAAATCTAAATTTCTAGATAAATTAGTATAATTTAAAAAAAAATAAAATCAATAATAGGTAGTAATTAGAGATTTGTCTACATTTTTTTCAGAAGTATGAGAACTTTATTGAAAATTTATATACTATATAAAATCAAATAATAATAAGTGCATGTCAAAAAAATATTAATAATCTCCTATAGTACTATACAAAAAGGTTTGACTTCATTGACTTTATGATAATTTAAAAAGTTTGTAATAATATTGAATTTATTATAAGTTTGTAATAATATTGACTTTATGATAATATTGAAAATTTATATACTATATAAAAGTTTATAAGTTTTTTTTTTTGAAATATAAAAGTTTACAAGTTTGTTTTTTATTTTATTTTTTATATATGATATAAATTTATTCATGAAGAAAGAAAAACAAAAAATTGGGGACATATACCAAAATCAATAAAACTAAAACTTACTATAAAAGTATGTACGAAAAATATCTTTTACCCAAAATGTTTTTTCTCATTAATAAATGCAATTAAGGAGATATCCTCTTGATTTGGAGAAAAAAATAAATTGATATAGTTAAAACTCAAAGAAAACCTTTTAAAAAGAGACAAAATTCTTCAGAGGGTATATATTTAAAGATGTATATACTTTAACTAATTCTTTTACAAACTTATTAAAATTTAAGCTTTTTATATCAAAATTACAAAAATATAATATAAAATAATCATAAAATTTGTCTCTATTCAATTGTTTATATTTTGCATATAATTATAATTTTTTTACTGGATTCTACGCACAATACTATTTATCTTTTATAAAAAATCTTACTCCTACAATTCTATGTTAACATTTGGTCTATATTTCCTCTAATTTTTTATTATAAGAAAAAAATTATTTTTTAATTCAAAAATATTTGATGTATTTGATTTATAATATAAACTTAGATATATTAAGGAATTTAATTTTTTTTACTATTTGTTTGACAAGGAATTTAATTTTTTTATTATAATAAAAATAAAAATAGTAATTACTTGAAAGAAAAAAAGAATTCTAGATTTTAGGCATAATTTTAACGGCTTTACAGATGCAGTCTTAAAATTTCCAACAATATATTCGCCACGTGTTATAATCGTTCCAAGTCGGTTTCCAATTGCATTCGGACAACGCTCCTTCTTCCGGAAACTGTCACACCTAAACCCAAACTTCAGATTCGGAACCAACATCATCGCATTTGCACCATTTCATTCTATTCAACCGACAAAGGTACTAACTAGTATTCTTCGATTACTTTCAATCATCATCTCTAACTACTTAATTAGTTAACTATTAATTAATTGATTATCTTATATATCCTTCCTATTGTGTTCCCAACCTTATCAATTTTCAGCTCAATTCTATTGCAGTTATGTTTATGTTCTATGCATCATCATCAAGCTCAATTTTTTATTTTTCTTTTAAATTTTGATTAAACTGGTTTTAGTCAAATTGATTTTTAATTTTCAGTTGGCTTAAATGATCTTTTGGTCCTGTATGTTCGCGAATTTTTGGTTTTTTTTTTTTTACTTTCACCACCAGTTAAATCTGGTTCGGGGGTCGGTTCTGGCATCAAGTGGTTCCAGCCCCCTCCGATCGCAGTTGCGGATCGAACCGTTTTCCTCCCTACCAAGTTCAGCGCCAATCACCACTGAACCAACTAACGGTTGGTTCGCGAATTTTTGGTTTTAGTCCCTGTATCTTTTTTGTTGCAAAGAAGTCTCTGAATGTACCAAATTTGTTGGTTTTAGTCTCTAAAGTCAAAATCCGCAAGAAATTCTGAATTTTGACTTTAGGGACTAAAACCAACAAATTTTGTACATTCAGAGACTTGTTTGCAACAAAAAAAAATACAGAGACTAAAACCAAAAATTCGCGAACATACAGGGACAAAAATGATATTTAAGTCTTTTGAATTTTAGGATTCAACTCATACTTATTTTCAATTTTGATTCAGGTAATTGAGAATTGTACTATACACAAAATGGCTGATCCAAAGGGTAGTTTCTCATGGTTAAAAAGTCTAAATATCTGTGACACTTTTGGGTTCAAAGATCATGGAGAATATGGAACTCTTGTTGCTATAATTATAGGCATTGTTGTTCCGGTTTTATTTGCGTTTTTGTTTCTGGGAAAGAAAAGAGGTAAAGTAAGAGGTGTTCCGGTACAAGTTAGTGGTGAGTCGGGTTATGCTGTTCGTAATGCTCGGTATTCTGAGTTGGTTGAAGTTCCTTGGAAAGGAGCACCAACTATGGCTCATCTTTTTGAGCAATCATGTGATAAACATACTCATAATAGATTTCTTGGAACAAGAAAATTAATAGGAAAGGAGTTTGTTACATCTAGTGATGGCAGGAAGTTTGAGAAAGTTCACTTAGGTGACTATGAATGGGAAACCTATGGAGAGGTTTTTACTCGTGTGTCCAATTTTGCGTCTGGTCTTCTTAAGTTAGGCCATAATGTAGATAGTCGCGTTGCGATTTTCTCTGATACTCGGGCTGAGTGGCTCATTGCCCTCCAGGTAAATTTGCTTTATCTGCTTCATTACCTTTAGGTTTATATCGGTTCTGCATTCACAAATTTTAATGAAATACTTGCTAAACTACAGGGTTGCTTCCGGCAGAATATAACAGTAGTCACTATTTATGCTTCTCTAGGTGAGGATGCCCTAATCCACTCGCTAAACGAGGTAACAAGTTATTATCTTTTGCTTAATTTTAGAGGTAGTATAATTAGATGAAACATAGTTCGACACTGAAGTAACTAAAAATGGTGTGGCATGTTCTCACTTGAAGCTTTGTAATATGAACAGACCCAAGTATCTACTCTGATCTGTGATGTAAAGCTGTTGAATAAGTTGGAGGCAATAAAATCAAAACTAGCATCTTTGGAAAATATAATTTACTTCGAAGACGATAGCAAAGAAGAGCATGCTTTTTCAGAAGGTTTGAGCAACTATACAATTGCATCTTTTGGTGAAGTTGAAAAACTTGGGAAAGAAAGTCCTGTCGAACCAAGCTTGCCTTCCAAGAATGCTGTTGCAGTTGTCATGTATACAAGTGGCAGTACAGGTCTGCCAAAGGTTTGTTTCTTCTTCAAGTTTTGTTAAAGCTGTTCGTCCCTGTGTCTACGCATGTATTATCTCTGATCCATATTTGTGATCTGCTGCATGTTTGTGAAACTTTTTGTCCAACGTCATGGTTATTAATTTTCTCAACAATCTGACGCCTAATGTTATTCAAAAATATGAGTAGTTAAGCACTGTCTTTGTCTTGGTATGACTTTATTCTATATACATTTTTAGGTGGTAAAATATGTATATGAACCGTCTTAAGTCATTATTTACATATGATTGATTTTTTCTTGCCTAATAACACTAAGAGCTATGAGGATCTCCATCAGTTCAAGTACATGTTACCCTTTAATTTGATAAGTTGTTAACTTTTTATCATTTAGGGTGTCATGATTACTCACGGGAACATTGTAGCCACCACAGCAGCTGTTATGACAGTGATTCCAAATCTAGGTAGCAAGGACGTGTACTTGGCGTACTTGCCCCTTGCTCATGTTTTTGAAATGGCAGCAGAGGTGATTCTTTTAGCCTTTAAGTCATAATCGTCAAACTAGTTCATGCTGTCTCTAAATTACTATGGTTCTCCAGTCTGTTATGCTGGCTGCAGGTGTTGCAATTGGTTACGGCAGTCCTATGACTTTGACCGACACATCTAATAAAGTCAAGAAAGGAACCAAGGGAGATGTTACTGTCTTAAAGCCCACCCTTTTGACAGCGGTACCAGCTATTATTGATCGTATTCGAGATGGAGTTGTCAAAAAGGTGTGTCTACTAATCCACATCAACATTGTCATCTTCGCTAGTTTTTACTTTTCCTTGGTGCTTCACTGTTCAAATTTTACTATCATAATGTTGCTGGTCTTATTAGATATATCTGTGGTAGGATTTTCCAATTTGATAGCCACTTTGCAATCACTAATTGCAGAAACTTGAATTTTTCCCCCCTTTTTTACTTTCCACCAATGTTTCAAACTAGTCAATGAAAATTTATTCCGTCTTCCTTACTCTTACCTATATTGAACTTAGGTGGAGGAAAAAGGGGGACTTGCCAAGAATCTTTTCCAGATTGCCTACAAGCGTCGACTGGCTGCTGTAAAAGGAAGCTGGTTAGGAGCATGGGGATTGGAGAAGTTGGTGTGGGATACCATTATCTTTAAAAAAATTCGTACTGTACTTGGAGGCAACCTCCGATTTATGCTTTGTGGAGGAGCTCCTTTATCCGGAGATTCACAACAATTCATCAATATTTGTGTGGGGTAATGATTCTCATCTTTATACTATGAATTGTTTGGTTGGAACTCACTAGTTGTACCATACATGTGTGTGTGTGTGTGTGTGCATATGTAGTGAAAGGATAAGGGTGGGAGAGAACGATACCTCTTGAATTGCTTATATTTTTTTTCTTCTGTTTTTCTTCTGGAGAGCGTGAGAGAGGATGGACAGAGTTTCTACTTTATTTATTCATTGTGCAGACCTACCACTATGATTAGTATCGTGTTGATATTAGTGGCGAAATTTCAGCAATAATCCAGCATTATTCATCTATTTTTGATTCAATTATATCAAAAGGTACCGGAGCTCCTGGTCCTTGAAGCTACAACTTGTTAATAGACACGCGAGGTCAGGTTGGGGTACCTCAAAATGGGGTTAAACAGACTATCAGCAGTATTTTGGCGATACCTTAAAAAATGTCCTTGAAGTTATGGGGGAAATTGGGTGTCGTATAAGAGCTTTGTGGGTTTGAAGTGTGGACAATGCACATGACCATCTCATTTAATGTATATATAACAGCTTATTTTTATTATACAGAATAATATTTAAAAGAATATATTACTCCCTCTGTCCCAAAATAATTGACCTACTTGGTCATTTTACACACATATTAAGAGAAGTGTATAAATGAATGAGTGAGAATAGTATTTTTACTAAAGTAACCTTAATAAGTATTGGTGTATTTGAAATTACCATGAATGCAAAGCGAAAGATGTTGAATTTAGAAGTGATGTAAGTAGTATTAGTTAGAGGGTAGAATTGGAAAAAAGTAATTAACGTTGTATGGAAAATTGAAAAGGTCAAATATTTTTGGGACAGTTTTTTTGCAAAAAGTTCAATTATTTTGGGATGGAAGGAGTATTAATTTTTTATTTTAATCATCCCAAGTAGCACAGAATTGGCGTCTAGTTTCTATGTAAAAAGAATGGGAGTGACATAAATTTAACTCTAGACTGCTTGGTAATAGAGGCTTTGATACCATGTTGTGAGCCAATTCAAAAGGAGAAGTCGTTGGGTCACTGGTGAGTTATGGGATTAGTTTTTGTTGAAATATCTTCCTTAATTGTGGCCACCCATGCAATCTGTTGTTATTGGTCCACTTTGTCTGCCTTCATTGCAGCGGTACAGCACATTTACTGTGCTGGGTTGAAGGGTGATTTTAGTCCCACATTGCCTAGGGATATGACTGGAAGATTTCCAAAAAATGCAAGTTTATGTTGGTATTTTTCTGAGTACATACCGATTTACAGCAAAGATAAAGACGACTCACTTGGTGCATTTGAGATTCATTCTTTAACTATTGCTGGTCCAGTTCTATTTAAGTTAAAAAAAGAACTCTATTATTTCTGACTCATACCTCTTTTTGTCTGACTAGAGTTATAATTCTTTGTATTTATTCATGTCGACAGGGCTCCTATTGGGCAAGGGTACGGTTTGACCGAAACATTTGCCGGGGCTGCATTCTCTGAGGCGGATGACTACAGTGTGGGGCGTGTTGGTCCACCTCTGCCTTGTGGCTACATTAAGGTATGCCATATATCTCATCAACAAAAAACCAGTGCATCGAACTTCAAAGTTCCAACCTCTACTTATTTATAGATATTGCATTGAATTATTGTAATAGTCATTAATTATTATAGTTTTTATGCTGGTGAGTAATAAAACTTATTGGACTTCGAAGATCAGTGAGAACTGAGAACTGAGAAGTTATCAACATCTCAGAAATAACAAATTTCATATCTCTTAAGCTGTTATAGAACTTGCAGTTGGTGCTATTTTAATACCCTCAAATAGGGGTGGAATTTGATTTTGTTATTAATTTGGTTATATAGCTTGTTTCTTGGGAAGAAGGAGGGTATTTGTCATCAGACAAACCAATGCCACGAGGAGAGGTTGTAGTTGGCGGATTCAGTGTGACAGCTGGTTACTTTAAGAACGAAGATAAAACTAATGAAGTGTTCAAGGTAATTTTCTGACCTGAAGTTATGTGCATGTCATTTTTCCTTTTAAATTTTCTTCAGTTGCACGTAAATTTGTTTTTTCTGATTAATAAGCAGCACATGTGATTTTTAAACTTAATACAGGTGGATGAGAAAGGTTTGCGCTGGTTTTATACTGGTGACATAGGGCGATTCCATCCTGATGGGTGCCTCGAAATCATCGATAGGAAGAAGGATATTGTGAAACTTCAACATGGAGAATATATCTCTCTTGGAAAGGTGACTCAAATACCTTGTCGTTCTGGAATCAAAATGAAGTACTGACACCAGATTCACAGTAAAATTTTCAGGGTCTAATTTTTAATTTAATGGCAGGTTGAGGCAGCGCTAGCATCATGTGATTATGCGGATAGTGTAATGGTGCATGCAGACCCCTTTCACAGTTACTGTGTTGCTCTAGTTGTTGCTTCACGCCAGCCCCTGGAAAAGTGGGCCCAAGAAACTGGTATCGAATACAAAGATTTTCCAGATCTGTGTAACAAACCTGAAGCTGTCACTGAGGTCCTGCAGTCCATTTCCAAGGTTAGCTAATATGTGGATGGCTACTTGTTTGGTGCCTATCCAGGATAAAATCGACAGAATTTATCAATTTGAATATACAGTACCACTTGTTGCACACTAACACACAATTCTTTGACAAACACTAGCACACTCTTAAATTAAGATGCACAAAATGTTTAAATTCTCTTCTTTTATTAGACTGCTTAAATATTCAAAGAAAAAAATGAATCCTCAAAATAGATTATGTAAAGATTGTTTAAGACTATGTTGAAGTCAACACACGTAAAGGCACCATCATTACACAACCTTCATCCAAAATGTTAAGCTTTTAGGGGAATCAGTCCTAGAAATGGTACCAGATCCATTATGACCTAATGATCAAGAGAGTGATCATTGCCGCATCCATATTTCTGAATCATGTTTATTTTTAGTTTAAGGTAGATGGGGCCCATATTTTATCGACACTCCAATCTGAAGTGCTCTTGCATTATTCGAGTTTAAGAAGGATGTTGTGCACATGATTCAAGTTGGGTGGTTGAAATGGGGGAATGCTTTAGATATAATATATTATTGCAGAGTACATATCAAACTCAGACAGATTCTACCATAAGGCCAGTTAAGATCTGTGATATTAAATGGTGTCTAGTGAAGTGTCACCAAGAACAAAATATATATAGTGTGGATGGGAAGGCTGAGGTGGATTGATGGAAGACATAAAAGAATAGATGAGATTAGAAGTAAATATTTTTAGGAGAAAATCAAAGCTGAATGCATTGAAGATAAACTGATAAAGTAAAAATGACAGAAACTCATCTTGGTCATTAGCTCATATGGTGAGAAGACCAATAGAGACTACTAAAAAAATGGATCATATGCAGGATGATCATGTTTCAAGGGATAGAAGGAGATCCTGGAAAACTTTTAAGGGAAATCATTAAGCGACCTTACTCCTACTTATGTGAATGTTTTAATTGAGAAATTTGAATTTTTATAGAGCTGAAAGGTGTCCACTGATCTATATAATCAACTGCAGTTATTGAGATAAGGTTTGGTGGTTGTTATTGTTAAGTAAAATATGCATATTATTTGGTTGTGACCTTATAGGTCATATATACTATCAATATTTTAGAATGACTTGGAAGAACAAGATAAATTTGATGAAGGAACACACAAAATCAAAAAGAGAAAAGAAAAAAATAACACCATGCTATAATAGAAATAGTTGCCACATTAAATATATGTTGAATTATTGATTGATGAAATGAAACACCCATGTTGAAGATGTATTTGGGGTTTGTGATCTTCTGGTTGACCTGTCCAAGCTGTGAGTCTTTGAAACACCCTTTTATTAATGTGTAATTATTTTATATATATGGTAAATTAAGCTGTTCTTGTTGAACAAACTTTGTAGAAATGATGTTTTAGATCCGCCAAACCATAAAATGGGATTTATTATATGTTGTAACAATGTAAACTAAACTGCATTGCAAGTTTAATGACCCTTATATGGTTAATAATACTTTATTCTTTTCAGGCTGCAAAAGCTGCAAAGCTGCAGAAAACTGAAATTCCTGCAAAGATTAAGTTGTTGGCGGATCCATGGACACCTGAATCTGGATTAGTTACTGCTGCTCTCAAGTTGAAGAGAGAACAGCTGAAAGCCAAATTCAATGATGATCTTCTGAAGTTGTATGCATGAAGCATCTAACCTCATGTCAATGTACTATCTATTGCAGATGTATGTTATGTTTGAGTTTCAATTTTCCCCTTTCAGTATGGTTGATGTATTTTCACTGTCAGTGACATGTAAAACACATGGCATACCAAATACATACTCAGCATAACGGTTGCTGTCGAGACTGTGCCGTATTTTGTTGTAATTAATGTGCTGATAGTGATGTAGTCATGCCACATGAATGGCATTGATAATAATTTGAGTTGTTATTTAACTTGAAATACACATGTCATTGATGTTTTTTTTAGGTTTATGAGATTAAGCAATATTAGACTGGAAATTGTATGTTTTCACTTAGTGATGTTTCCACCTATGATATGAAGAGCTAGCTCAAAAAGTTATGCTAATGACTTAATGGTCAGGTTCGATCATCCTGTTAGGCAGGTTTTATGGAAGTAGTCAAATTATAAAAACAAACTACTTTTCTTTTTACAAAGAAAAAATGTAAGGATTTCAATAGTTTGTTTATTTATATTCATAAGTTTTATTAATATAAGGATTTCAGAACCATACTTGGTAAAAATGCTTTTTCTTCCAAATTGGATGAGTGTCATCCAAGCTAATAAAAATGTAGACTTTGAACTTCTCTCCAGAAATTATTACATACAGCATAAAAATGTATGCCTAAAATGATGGATCTCAATATTGTTATGGATTACTGAAAATGTGGTGAGCTACTATAACTACGCTGTGGACATGGTAGAATGAAACTGTCATTCTTAACCAAACCCAACAATTAATTTCAATGGTTTTTGCATTAGAAATGTGCATTCCTATTCGTTGGTGGTTGATGGATCTATTCCGATTCAACAGGAGTTTGTGCAATGACAGAGGTTGATAGCGAGGGCCGTAGGAGAATGTATAAAGCAGGCCCCAGCAATGGTATCAATGATACTGGAAGAAGCCAAGAACCTTTATCAAACCTGCATAATGGACTATCATTAAATTTCTGTCATATACTGTAATTGGGACTAGGATTTCTAAGTAAAAATCAAATTGAAGTTCAAATGCTAATGACCATACCATTTCCTAGCAGTCATATCATTGTAAACCCAAAACGGTGCCAATGTCGAGAGTAAAGTAAAATCAATGGACGTCACATGGATCTACAAACACGAAAACCAGATTTTAGCACCTTGCAAATTTAGCTCAATGTAACTGACTAGGTTCTAGTAGACTAGTATTGAAGACCAACATAGCAACATTAGAGAAGTAGATGGCATTGCCAAAGATAATAACTATGAATACAAACACACGACAGGTGTTAATATTTGAAAAGTTGAGTCTGAACTTACAAATTTGCTTTCCCTACAGTACTGGTAAAATTCTTTCCATACATCTTCTCCAGCTAAACCAGCGTAAGTTATGATTCCTATCCCCGAAGCAAGCAATATCTGATATGAAGTTGAGGTAAGTAACATATTCATAATGGAAAAAAATTTACGAGATAAAAATATCGAGGTTTTCTCCAGAAGAATGTGACTACAATACGGAGGTTACTGTTAGGCATTAACTTGAACAAAATCACCAACCATGCAACATAAGGCTACCTGCAAAAACTTTGCAACATAAGGCTGAAATGAGAAATTACCAATGCAGTCACTTTTGATTCCAAAAAATTTAATGGCCATGCTTTAAGTTCTGCTTCTTCGACGGGAGGTGGCGGAGGTTTCCATAGCACAAAATAAGGAAGAAGTGCATATATGCCGCCAAAAAATGAAAGTGACACGAAGGGCCATACAGGAACACTACTTTTTGAGCTGAGAACAACAAATAGAGAGAAGAAATCAGCTTCAGGAATTATTAAATAGTAAAAATACCAATGCAGAAACTAAATCATCAATTCTCTTTGCACAATATGGAAGCTTGTAAAATTCTTGAATTGGCAATTCAAATAGCAGGGTTAGCCATTTTTTACTGATATTCACAAAGTTCAAAGGAGGCTAGTGTTATTAATTTTGTGTTGGGTTTCAAGTGTGTGGTTAAGTCTGATATCAACTATGAATGAGAAAAATATTGGATTTATAAGAGAGGTGGCCTATTAACTTAAATGCCTTAAGGTTTTGGGTTGAGATGTGGCGCCTCCCTCTCTTGTGGTCCTGGAGCATTTGACCTGATGTTTCTCCCAGACTCCCCAACATTTTGAAACTACCAGGGTATAAGTTAAAATTCCACAGAACATAAAGAGGTCAAGAACTGTTATTTATCCTGAATTAAAACTGCATTGAACCCAGCCTAAAGCAAGGGTAGAATGTTACATCAAGGATTTCTAAGTTCATCACCAATGCGCGTATTTTGATGGTTTACCAATATGATTAAAAGGGTGGCATCGGGCATATGCTGTAAAGAAATATACTATGGCTACATTTGGATTTGCTTATGAACGATTTATCTGGATTTATCTACCGACATAAGCACTTGACAAGGTGTTTGGGAGAGAGCTTATGAAAATAATTTATAATATGTCAAAAGTTGTTTTCAGCTAAGTTTAATAAGCGCTCTAGATGATAGCTTATATGAAAACAGTTTTACAATATTTTCTCTTGGACTACATAAATTGCTTGTATATAAGTGCTTAATTACCGAAATTAACCCCAATTCTTTGCAATATTTTCTCTAAAGTTTTGACTAAAGTAAAATGACATGAATCATCATCAACCAATAAACAGATTTTATAAATATCACAAAAGTGCATAATCCTGGATTGATACAAAAGCCATACAAAAATTATGAAAGCTTAATCCAAGATGAGAAATACCTCCTTCCAGTGGGAAGCAACAACATGCTATATACCAAAGGCCACAAACCCATTATGTACCATTCAGCTACAAGCACTTGATTCATTATGAAACCATCATCTCCTTTCAAATTCAACAACTTTTTCAAGAAATACATGTCCCTTGACTAAACAATTATTAAAAAAACACATAAGCATATTGAAGATTCTTTCTAATGTTGTTTTGGTACTTAAAAAGAAAAAAAAATAAAAAAAAATTGTTATGTTATTATTACCGGTGTCTGGTTTGGTGAGAGAAAA
The DNA here is from genome assembly GCA_030408175.1 of Trifolium repens. Lineage (NCBI taxonomy): Eukaryota > Viridiplantae > Streptophyta > Magnoliopsida > Fabales > Fabaceae > Trifolium > Trifolium repens. The sequence goes on from CP125840.1 coordinate 22,717,738, forward strand.
GAAACATAGTAGATAAGTGCAGCCCATAAGAGAAAAAGCAAAATTGAGGTTGTCCAATCTCTTTTTCCTTCTTCTTCTTGTTCCAAAGGTTTAACTTGACTGTCTTTGTTGGAATCTTTGCAAATAATGATACTAGCCTTTCTTGGAAATGATGTAGCAAAGTGGGGTTTGTTTAGTAGTACTGGTTTGAAGGAACTAGTGAGTTGTCTGAAACAACATTTTGAGGTAAATGTTGTTTTGTGGGGTTGAATTGATTTCTTGGTTATGAGAGTGGGGAAGTTGCAAGAGAGGAGATTGGGTTTAGATACTGTTAGCACCATATTCATTCAACTTCAAACCGCATAGCCCACAGAGCCAGTTACTTGGAAATGGATTCACTTTGTAAGAACCGGAGATATCGATCAGACGGTCTAGAGTTTTCAAAATAATAATAAGAAAAATGCTATTTAGCAAGAATTTTTTGATGCAAGAAAGAGAAGAATAAATCCTCACCCTTGATTATATTCATAACCACCCATGTTTTCCACTAAAAAAGAAGATTAAATGACATCATCCTTTAAGATTTTGCCATGTGTTAATTCTTGCATTTCTTGTGTAAAAATTTCATGCTAAATAGCAATGCTCTAATAATAATAATCTAATTCGGGGTCAATTCAATCGTCAAGTGGTTTAAATTCCTACTGATTGTAGTTACGGATCAAACCGTGCCTCTTGCTAAAAAAATACATATTTGTTTTCCTTTACTTTTATCGGATTAATTAATATATTTATTATTAATTTACTAACTATCTCACTGTGAAAATAAAAATAATCATTAATATAGCATTTCATTTAGGATTTAAAATATTTTTTATCATTATGGAATTCCTCACCACATATTTAAAAAACCAAAATCCTTATTATTTGAACCAATTTATGGTACTTTAAAACATTTTTTAAGTAAGGATAAAAAAAAACATTTTTTAAGTAAGGATAAAAAACAATTTTGCTAGGAATTACTAGGAATTAAATTTAATTTCTAGTAATTTTTTAATTCATAGCAAAATTAAAAAATTACTAATATCATTAGATAATTTTTTAGTATAGAGTAAAATAAGCAATTTAGTTCTTATATTTTAATTTTAGTATTAGAGATTAATTGATTGAAGGAAAAAAATATTCATAAATTGAATGATGTTTTAGCTATTTTGATAAATTTAGGAATTGAATTGATTGATGAGTGAAAATTTAAAGGATTCATTAAATGACTAAGTTTTAAGCTCATGAAAATCAGTTTAAACAAATAAATAAGTTTTTGCAGTTTTAGCTTAGCTGAAATGGTATGAACAATAACATTTTATATGCAGGAGCCAAGGTTCGATCTCTGGATACTCCATTTATTTACCTTATGGGTGAATTTTCAAGTCACTAGGCAACCTGATAAAAAAAAAGATAATTTATATTGCAATTTTTATTAGAAAAAAACTATGAATCCCACTAGTCGTTAGTCCGATCATTGATTGGTTTTTTGGCGGTTGACTCTTAAAATTTATCAGATCACTTTCTTCAGTTTACTTTTGCATCAGGCGACTCCCGAGAGCGGCAGTTTTTTCTTCAAGTCATTTGGCTCTTATATGTTTGGATTGTGTGGAACGTAAGAAATCAGAGATTATGTAGAACACAAAAAATCTCTTTCCCAAATGCTAGACAAGGTAAAACTCTATTCTCATTGGTGGTTAAAAACAATAAATTTTACTCTAATTTCAAACTATCATAGCGGTGGTTGAGTCTGTTTACTCTATTCTCTTTGTCTCTTTATAATCTTGTGTGGTCTTTTTAGTATACCTTATACGGTTAATACATGCATTTTATTTTTACCTTTTCATAAAACAAAAAAATTTATAATTAACATAAAAATTTATTTATAAACTTAAAAATAAGTGAATCTAACATGCTTATTTACTGTTAAATAATAGAAGAATGATAAAGTTGGGATTGGGAGTTGGGACCACGTGGTGTTCTCATAGCAGCAGAATTCTAGCTACGGTATAGCATGGGTTGTGTTGTGTCAAGTTAGATTTCAGCAGATAAGGTAAGCTTTTTTGCTTGCTGAAATACATACTGATACATACAGCCATGGTTGAAGCTTCAGGAATGAGGATGATGTTCACCAACACAACCACTCTTATTCCTGCTTTTAACCCAACTATTCACAGAACAACAACACATCTTGCTCTTTCTCAACTACCTCTCTCACGAAGAAACCACCATGTCTCTGTTGTTGTATCTGCAACTCAAACCTCAACAACATTTATGGAAACTATTCCTTGGGGTTGTGATAATGATTCACTTGATACTTCCTCTTCTCTTCAGAAATGGCTTTCTGAGTCTGGTCTTCCTTCTCAGAAGATGGCAATTGATAAAGTTGATGTTGGAGAGAGAGGACTTGTTGCTTTGAACAATATTAGAAAAGGAGAGAAGCTTCTCTTTGTTCCTCCCTCTCTTGTCATCACTCCTGATTCTGTATACTTTCTTTTCTTACTCTTCTCTTTATTTGCCTCACATTCAATTCTAATTCTAAAATAATAAAATGGTTCATAGAATGATTGATGTATCTGGTCGATACCGAGATAGTAATAGGCAACTGCAATTGAGTTATATTTAGTTGTTTATAAAGTACTTGTATGATAAACACTTATGCTATCAAGTTGTTTATCCAAATGGTACCTTTGTGTCTGGTTGGGTTGACTTGTTTGAGCTTATCTATTGGCGTAAACACTTTTAAAGACTCTTAGATAATTTATGGAAACGGCTTTTGATATGTCCATAAGCATAGATAGCTCATGAAAATGGCTTGTATTTATGCAAACCATTTGGTTTTGCTATCCAAAAAGGATCAGTGGCGTATCTTGTTGCCCGTTTGCTTTTCATTCATGCGTATCTTGTATATATGTATACAAATTATAAATATTATGTTATTTGGCTTTATGTTATCTTTTGTTTAGAAATAGCTTATGCTCTAGGCACTTAATTAAGTTGTTTATCCAAACATGGCCTTATTATACTAGCAGTGTCAACAATCACAACATTACTTAATTCAATCCATGCTAAACTATGATACTGTTTATTGTATTTTGGTTATCAGGAGTGGACCTGCCCGGAAGCTGGTGAAGTATTGAAAAAGAATTCGGTGCCGGATTGGCCATTGCTTGCAACCTACCTTATAAGTGAAGCTAGCCTCATGAAATCTTCAAGATGGTTCAGTTATATATCGGCCTTACCTCGTCAACCCTACTCACTTCTTTACTGGTACTTTAAATGAATTGCTATTATCATGAATTCTTTTCGGTGTTTGTAAAAGGCTCTACTCTCAATTAGTTTCTGTCATTTAAGGTCACAAGCCGAACTAGATCGCTACTTGGAAGCTTCACAGATTCGGGAGAGAGCAATTGAAAGGACCGACAATGTTATTGGAACGTATGTCCTAGTATATCTTCAGGGACATCTTGTCTGTTTATTTCTCTTTTTATAGTATAATGCCATTATCTAATGTGCTTTTGTGATTGAATGATCCGATTATTGTTATAACTAGCACACTTCTTGTTTGTTCTCCAGATACAATGATATGAGGACCAGAATATTTTCCAAGTACCCTGATTTCTTCCCTGAAGAGGTTATTACCTCACATTGAACATGACGAGTATCAGTAGTTTCAGAAAGTTGGTTGTGAATCTGAATCTGTTATTTTTATGTCTTTCAGGTGTTCAACATCGAGTCCTTCAAATGGTCATTCGGCATTCTTTTCTCGCGCATGGTGAGTCAATCTGGTAGATGAAATGAAACAAAATTATATTCTCTTATTTTTCAATCATTTAATTCAATGATACTTTAGTTTTTCTGTTTCATATTTTAAGAGAAATGCTGATTGTCAGATCATATAATCCGTGATATTGGCACCATGTAGGTCCGACTACCCTCGATGGATGGAAAGGTTGCCTTGGTTCCTTGGGCAGATATGCTGAATCATAGTTGTGAGGTATGGTCTCTTCCAAACAAAATTCCTAGCAAGTTTTCTTCAACTAGTTGAACTCTATTAATTTATTTCATTTGTTTAGGTGGAGACATTTTTGGATTATGAAAAATCGACAAAGGGAATTGTCTTTACGACTGATCGTCCCTATCAACCAGGTGAGCAGGTAAACATAAATTGATAGTTGGAATTTGTTAAATTAGATTAACATAGGATAAAACAATTAAGTACCTAAATGCAAATTTCCATATAAGTCATCACCGTCTGATATTTCTTGTATCAAATTACGCAGGTGTTTATTTCATACGGAAAAAAATCAAATGGGGAACTTCTGTTATCATATGGATTTGTTCCAAAGGAGGGCACGAATCCAAGCGATTCGGTTGAGCTGTCACTGTCACTCGAGAAATCCGACGAGTCCTATAAGGAGAAGTTAGAACTGTTGAAGAAATATGGATTATCGGGGTGAGTGCCTAAACTTTCATAGTTTCTATACCTTTCATGATTGAACTTGTTATTAACTTGAGTTGTTCTATTTTTGTCAGATCTCAGTGTTTTCCATTAAGGGTTACTGGTTGGCCATTGGAGTTAATGGCTTATGCTTATTTAGCTGTTAGTCCTTCAAGTATGAGAGGAAAATTTGAAGAGGTACTATGCCACTTATTATCTTTGTGAACACTTCCTCGAACATTGTATAACCATATGCGTAATTCTTTTGACAGATGGCTGCCGCCGCATCAAATAAAACTACCTCGAAGAAAGATTTCAGATATCCTGAAATAGAGGAGGAAGCATTTCAATTCATACTAGATAGTTGTGAATCTAGTATCTCAAAATACAATAAGTTCTTGCAGGCAAGGAAACACTTTATTAAAGAACCTTTAAATTGATTCAAAAAGTAAGTTCTCAATCTTTATCTAGCGAGTTATAATCCTAGTTGTTTCCCTTTAATCGATCTGCAGGTAAGTGGATCGCTAGATTTGGATGTGACTTCTCCGAAACAACTCAACCGAAGACTCTTTCTAAAGCAGCTAGCCGTGGACTTGTGTACTAGCGAACGCAGAATACTATATCGTGCTCAATATGTAAGATAACAATTTCTACATACAATCAAATTTCATTTTCTAATGCTAATCTTGATTCTATAAAGTCACTGATTGTTATTTACAAAGGTTGCTTGTCACTAAAGCTAACTAATTTTGAACATTAATTGCAGATACTGCGACGAAGACTGAGGGATATGAGGACCGGCGAATTAAAAGGCTTAACAATATTTAATGGGTTCCGAAAACTTTTCAAATGAAGTCATTCATTATTTTCTTCCCTTGGTTGTTTTGCAAACATCTAGCTTACACTTTGACATATCTTGAACTTGTTCAAGTTCATCACTTCATGTAATTGTAGTTGTTGATGAGGAAAATAGGTCAAGTCTTGAGCTATAAAATAGTATGTGTTAGAAAGAAAAAAAAAGCAAGAAAAGAAAAGAAGTAAGGAATGATTGCATCCATACAAATTTTTTGTTTTGTATTGTATTACATTGAGTCACTTATTTAGTCATTGAAATTGTAAGGTCAAAACAATTTAGTCTCTTAAATTTGTGAATTGGCAATATTTTTTCTTTGACAACTGAAATGGCAATTCAATATCTTATCTTATTCTATATTTATTTATTTTAATTTTTAATTTAAGAAAACTAAATTGTTGAAATAAAATAAAAGATTAATGATGTGGGTAATGTTTTGGTCAAATGTGCAATGCCATTCGTCATTAATAAGTTATACACAAGGCAAAAATAACCTCAAATTGAAATGGAGGACTAAAATCCTTAAAAAAAATTAAAATATATACGGATACTAAAAACCTGATTTTTAAAATATGAGGATTAAAACTTCATATTTTTCACAATAGGAGTACTAAAATTATAATTAAACTATTTAACACTAGCCGACAAATGGGCACGTCCCGTGCCCGTTTGTGTGATCGATATTCTTTTTTTTTTGTTTGATGTGATCGATATTCTCTATTGTGCAAATATAAATAACTATTTAATCTCCTTTTTTATTGGACTTATTTAATTATAATTATTTAACCTCCTTTTTTGTTGTGGCTAGTTACTAAGAAGAATTTTTTTTTTTTTACTATAAAAAAAACTGAAAACCTACTTTTATGTGGAAGTTGTGCTTAATTTTTTTGGTAGTTTTTTTAAGGGTAAAATAGGAATAATGAAAAAGCCATCCCAAAAATTTGTATCCCCTTTATATATTAGTATTAGTATAGATTAAACAATTTTTATTTTAATTTTTTTAAAAATTAATTTACAGGTTTTAGGGATAAATTTAAATTTAAACACCTCTAATTTTCATCTTATAACAATACTACCGCCTAACCAAGTTGCTTGGGCTCAAGTGGCAAGGAGCTCATTCCAAGGACGTGTCTGGGGAATACCGGGTTCGATTCCCAAGGAAACAACGCAGTGCGCATGCCTCTACGCACGAGTCGGATTAGTTGCCCACCTTTAGTGGGTCGGAACCGATGCGAAAGAAAAAAAAAATACTACCGCCTTCTTTTTTGGAGTAAATACATTTTTTCTGATAAGATATATATTACTTTGGCTATACTGTTTTATTAGGCTCGATGGTAGTTTTTTAATGTTTATCTTCTTTTTCGTCAAATTAATGTTTATCCTTTTTTTTTACGCAATTAATGTTTATCTTTTAACACCGGTAGAATTAAATTTGCGTGATCGTTTTAACAGAACAAAAAAGTTAGGTATATTTTTAAGGAAACTGAAACAATCTTGCTGGTAGTACAAATAGTACTTTCTCTATAAATACAATAAACACTTCTCACAAAATTCAGTTTGACTTGTTTATATTAACTCCTAAATAGTTTATTATTTGTATTTAGACGGTGGTTTGTTTCAATTTTGAAAGAACAAAACCATCATGGAAGGTGGAGTACCTGATGCTGATATCTCTGCTTTTAGAGAATGTTTGTCATTGTCATGGAAAAATCCTTATATCCTTCGACTTGCTTTCTCTGCTGGTATTGGTGGTCTGCTCTTTGGTTACGACACAGGTAATTATTTGGCACAAGTTATGATACATAAGTCATGTTTATGCAACATGTATAAATATCCGAACATACTTAGCGCGCTCCCCCAGATTTCTAGTGTATCCTCCAGATTGTTTAACCCGCTTAGCGGGTGCGCAAGAAATTTGAGGGACGCGCTAAGCAATCTGGGGATGCATTAAGCAATTTTCATGCAATATAACCACTCCCGTAATTATTTTACTTTTCTTCTTTTTAAATGCACAACATTTTAATTTAATTATTTCTTATGGATTATTAATTAATAATAATGTGTAACAACATGTAGGGGTGATATCTGGGGCACTTTTGTACATCAGAGATGATTTCAAAGCTGTTGATACCAAAGTCTGGCTACAGGTATTTTTTTCTCTTTTCTCTCTCGTTCTCTCTCACTAGAATTTTGTAAAATAAAAAATTAATTAGTTCTTTAAATATTTCTATTTTATTATATTTGTTTCTAAAATATATATATCAATAAATATTGATATAGTGAATTGATGGGATGTGACAAAGCCAAAGTAATATTTATATTTTAATTTCACCTTATGGACTTTAAAATGTTTTCTACATTTTTTTTATATAGAAATTTATATATAGACCAAATAAAGGTAAACAAAACAATTTTTTCTTCATTTACTTTGATGTTCTTTCAATTTCCTATGTTTTATAAATCTGTGAATTCTGTAAATAAGACATTTTCAATATTGCTTTCAATCCAAGGCATTAATATAATCTATCTATGTGTATAATGCTAGAATCGTGCATGTTCAAATATACAATTGTGATTGTAATGCTAATAACAATACTTTATATATGATTTCACAGTCAGCTATAGTGAGTACTGCACTTGCTGGAGCAGTAATAGGTGCTGCTGTTGGTGGATGGATTAATGACCGATTTGGAAGGAAAAGATCAATTGTCATTGCAGATACCCTCTTTTTTATTGGGTCTGCTATCATGGCAGCTGCAACCAGCCCTGCTATTCTGATAGTCGGTCGTGTTTTTGTCGGCCTTGGTGTTGGAATGGCTTCAATGGCATCTCCTCTTTACATATCAGAGGCTTCACCTCCTAAAGTCAGAGGAGCTCTTGTCAGTCTCAACAGTTTTCTCATCACTGGAGGACAATTTCTCTCTTATTTGATCAACTTGGCTTTCACTAAGGTCATAAAATGGTTTAATTAGTTCATGATTTGTGTTTGCATAGTAACTTAATTTCTAATAATTTTATTTTGGCAAAATAGCATTGATAAGAAAAAAGATAAATAACTTTATCTTAATTTTTTTTGTAATATTTTAGTCCTTTATATTTTATTTGTAACATTTCAGGCACCTGGAACATGGAGGTGGATGCTTGGTGTGGCAGCATTACCTGCTGTGTTACAATTGTTGCTAATGTTTTGGCTCCCAGAATCACCTCGCTGGTTGTTCCGAAAGGTTAGTTGAACCGGCTATCATAATTCATAACACTTTTTCATTCATGAATTTCCATTTTGCGATTATTTTGTCTGATGTTGTCAATTGCAGACCGCAAAAAATAACAGTTTGTTCAATTTAACTACACAAAATGGTGGTGCTATAGCGCCACTACACCCGCTATTTGACGATATTTTCTACTAAATAACACATCGTAGAACGATAGTAATTTTTTCAAGCTGTGTCACACTATTGTCGTGCTATAGCTGTTATTTAACATCGGTAGTTTTTTCTCACCAGGGTAGGGAGGAGGAAGGAAAAGCAATTCTGAAAAAGATTTACCCACCTGAAGAAGTTGAAGCTGAAATTCAAGCTCTGCAAGAATCGGTTGCCATGGAATTGAAAGAAGCCGAAGCTATGGGAAACATAAGCATGATAACACTGCTGCAAACCACAAGTGTAAGAAGAGGTTTGTATGCAGGAATGGGCCTTCAAATTTTCCAACAGTTTGTGGGAATCAACACTGTCATGTACTTCAGTCCCACAATTGTTCAATTAGCCGGTTTCGCATCAAATCAAACGGCAATGCTTTTGTCTTTGATCACTGCTGGGTTGAATGCGTTCGGTTCGATTTTGAGCATTTACTTCATTGATAAAACTGGAAGAAAGAAGCTTGCTTTAATCAGTTTGAGTGGTGTTGTTTTAGCATTGGCACTTCTTACTGTTACTTTTCGGCAAACTGAAACTCATTCTCCAATGATTAGTGCAATCGAAACCTCTCATTTCAACAGTACATGTCCTGCATTTAGTACCGTTGTGAATCATGGTGGATGGGATTGCATGAAGTGCCTCAAGGCTTCGCCAAAATGCGGTTTTTGTGCATCAGGATCTAATAAGGTAACATATCTTCCCCTTCACATTAAGTCTTGTTCAATTTCGTATTTACATAAATTTTGTTGATTTCTTACACTGATATGAATCTATATTATTTACATGCAGCTATCACCTGGAGCATGTTTGATCTCAAATGACATATCAAAGAATCAGTGTCACCAAGGACATAGGGCATGGTACACTCAGGGATGTCCTAGCCGATGGGGTTGGCTTGCACTGATTGGATTGGCGCTGTATATCATATTCTTTTCACCAGGTATGGGAACTGTACCATGGGTTATCAACTCTGAGATATATCCTTTAAGGTATAGAGGAATTTGTGGAGGAATGGCTTCAACAGCAGTGTGGGTTTCTAACCTCATTGTTTCTCAGTCCTTTTTGTCTTTGACACAAGTTCTTGGAGTTGCATGGACATTCATGTTGTTTGGATTTGTTGCTTTCATAGCAATTTTCTTTGTTATCGTTTTCGTACCAGAAACCAAAGGAGTTCCAATCGAAGAAGTTGAGAAGATGCTTGAAGAAAGGACTCTGCAGTTCAAGTTTTGGAATAAGAATAAGAAGTAGTAACATCGATTCATTGAAACAATTTATGTTAGTTTTTAAGTTTGTAACTATATCTAGGAAACTACTTTGTCTTTTATTTTTATTTTTCTTCTTAGTATTTGCATGTTTATGTTAGTTTTTAAGTTTATAAACATGTTTAAGGAACTATGTGAAGTTGTGTTTTAACTTTTAATTATCTTCTTTGGATTATTGCACTATTATATTTCTTTTTCGGTTAATTATCTCTGCACTTCTGACATTTCTTAGTCAACAATCAACACAATAAGGCTGTTTCTGCAAATCGTTTCTATAACATCCTATCTTTTTCCCCAACCAAACACATATAATTAATCACGGTTCTTTTATTATTGCCTGGTAATGCTTACTTTTTGCGTTATGAGTAGTTCCAAAAATAATACCAAGTGATGAATATGATTGTTAAGAAAAAAATTTGGTGCAAAACCAAAACAATCTTTTTTTTTTTGTTTTTGAAAATTACAGTTTAATTGGTTGATAATATGGATTCAGTGTCTGTACTTTACTTGATATACTACTAAAACATGGAAACCAATTTGTAGATTTTCTTTTTTACGAGAGTGCAAGATGGAGGCATATGCAAGGTTTTAAAATATGGTCACGGCCGCGTCTCGGTTACGTAAAGATTTTCGCGATTTCAGTTGGTATATGTGTTACGACAATAACTGCGGTGTTGCGATGTGAATTAATCACAATTTATTATTTAATATAAAAACGGTGGTAACGGTAACGGCCGTTTTGTCGCGGCCGTTTTCGCGGTCGCGGACCTTTATTTAAAACACTGGGCATATGATTCGGATTTTGTTTTACTTTCTTTCATGGCTTGAGGGTAATGTTCAATCTAACTTGAATTTGTTTAGCTTAAAATGATTGAATCAGAATTTAAAAGACAAAGGTATATGAATCAAAAGGGAAAATTTATATTATATTCACCCTGGTTTACATTCACTGCCCCAAATACTACTTGTAAGCTTATTTAAGACCTTAAAGTATTTACTAAAAAGTTATTCATAGAATATCACGAGATATAAAGTTGACTTGTGACTAAGGAGGAAGATCTAAGAAGTAGAGTGATATAAAGGAGGTTTCAAATTCAGTTCGAATCTCCCCCATAAGCTAACAAATTATTCTCAATGATAAAAAATATTGACTTTTAAATTTATTAAATAATTTGCTGTGAATTCGATAATAAACTCACATCAATAATAAACTGATGTGTGGGGCAAGCGTAACAAGCAACCAAATAATAAGTGAGATAGAGATTATGATGCAATAATTCAAACAATAACGACAGAAGGAAAAAGAACACAATCAATTTGTTTACTCAGTTTGGTGTTAATGAACCTACGTCTGGGGGAGAGAGCAACTCTCTGTTTCACTAGAATCAAATAAGTCACTTAACAAGAAATTCTCAATTGGGATACAAGAATTAATCCTAATTCTACCCAAATCCCGAATCTCTTCCCGTGACCAAGAGACTCAATTTGACCTAGTCTACCTAAGGTGTACCACAAAGATAGTTTGCCCACCCTAGAGTTGTACAAAGAGAAAACTCTTTTTCCTCTCTAAGACCCTAGCCCTTGTGTGGTGGCAAACCCTAATCATCGCCTCTACATCTTTATCTCGCTTATTATTTGGTTGCTTGTTACGCTTGCCCCACACATCAGTTTATTATTAATGTGATTTTATCGTCGAATTCACAACAATTGGCGCCCACCGTGGAGCAAGGGGATCAGTTGATTCAAGTACCATGGGTTTGAAGGGGGATATTGAGAGGTTCACCGGGAGTAACGACCACGGGTTGTGGAAGGTGAAGATGAGGGCGGTTTTAATTCAAAACATGTGTTGAGGCGTTGAAGGGAGAAGCACGATTGGATAGATCTTGCTTATCACAAGGGGATGGTTGGTGTACTTTGGTGGAAACTCAGTTTGAGGTGGAGTCTTCTAAGAGTGGGAGGCTGTCAACATTGACTCTCGGGTATCTAATTGGAGATAGGGATGAGAGTGGTTGTGTTGAACCAAAGGGGTGTAACCATGGAGACCTTGTGGGAAACGTTTTAATTGTGGCTGAAGAAGTGCAAGACCTTGAAAGGATCTTCAGGGAGGCAGTTGAAAGCAACCTTGATCAAACTTGGGAACTTGTAGGACTGTTGGAGGTAGTCGGGTGCAAGGGGAGTTTGATGTTGCAGCTTGTGGAACCACCTAAAATTCCAAGGTTGGTTTAGAGCCAATCAAAACTTCGAGAGTACGGAAGGCATTCCGGGGGTCGAAGGGTGGTGAGGCTTGTAGGGCTATCCTAAAAAATTCGTGCATAGTCGGAGGCAAGCAATTCTTCAGGAGGACGGAAAAAGCACAATCCGGGTGCTGAAGAGGGTACGGTGGAGCTTGTAGGGTTGTCCTAAAATTCCATGGACAATTGGAGGCAAGCGTTTTTTCGAGAGGATGAAATTGATCACTCTGGGGGTCGAAGAGGGTGGTGAAGCCATTTAGCTATCTAAAATCCGATGATAGTGGGGAGCAAGCGTTTCTTCAGGGGGTACAGACTTGACCAGTCCGGAGTCTGAAGAGGAGGCGGTGAATCTTGTGAGCTACCTAAAATCCTGTGGTAGTGGGACACAAGACCTTCATGAGAGCGGAAGACATTCCGAGGATGAAGGGGAAGAGGTAATGCTTGCGGGAAGCAAGTGGAGGCTAACGCCTAGGTCATGGACTTGGCCGGGTATCTTGAAGAAGATTCAAGATGGAGAGAGCACACGATGGTTGATTGGATCATCATCGATTTAAAGGCAAGGTGGAGAATTGTTGGATATGCCTTTAAATCTCAAGATTGGAAGTCAGAATATTGCAGATTTTGTGGAAAAATATGTTTTTGAAGAATATCTGACTTGGATTGTGTTTGTTTTTGAATATTGGATATATTTAAAATAAATAGGAGATTTGGTTTTATTTTAAAAGATTGCTTTTAAAATAATAGGCATATATTTTTCTATAAATAGGGAGTGTTTTATTCATAGAAAAATTGAGAGAGAGACAAGATGTAGGGAATTGGGGTTTGCCACCACAAAAGGCTAGTGTTTGGAATCCTAGTGCAAACTATTCTTGGGATCATCTTGTGGGATCACCTTGGGTAGACTAGGTCAAATTGAGTCTCTTGACCACGGGAAGAGATTCAGGTTTTGGGTAGAATTATGATTAATTCTTGTAACCCAATTGAGAACTCTTGTCAAGTAACTTATTTGATTTAGTGGAACGGAGAGTTGCTCTCTCCCCCAGACGTAGGTTAATTAACACCGAACTGGGTAAACAATATTATTGTGTTCTTTATCTTCCGCCGTTTTATTGCTTTGGATTATTCCATCAGCATCTCAATCCCGCTTATTATCTGGTTGCTTGTTAAGCTTGCCCCACACATCAGTTTATTATTGATGTGAGTTTATAAACTTGTTTGACAAGAGCTTTATTTAGACACTGATGTGTGGGGCAAGCGTAACAAGCAACCAGATAATAAGCGGAATAGAGATGATGATGGAATAATCCAAAGCAATAAAACGGCGGAAGATAAAGAACACAATAATATTGTTTATCCAGTTCGGTGTTAATTAACCTACGTCTGGGGGAGAGAGCAACTCTCCGTTCAACTAAATCAAATAAGTTACTTGACAAGAGTTCTCAATTGGATTACAAGAATTAATCCTAATTCTACCCAAAACCTGAATCTCTTCCCGTGGCCAAGAGACTCAATTTTGACCTAGTCTACCCAAGGTGATCCCACAAGATGATCCCAAGAATAGTTTGCCCTAGGATTCCAAACCATAGCCTTTTGTCGTGGCAAACCTCGATTCCCTACCTCTTGTCCCTCTCTCAATTTTTCTATGAATAAAACACTCCTTATTTATAGAAAAATATATGCCTATTATTTTAAAAGCAATCTTTTAAAATAAAATCAAATCTCCTATTTATTTTAAATATATCCAATATTTAAAAACAAACACAATCCAGATCAAATATTCTTCAAAAACATATTTTTCCATAAAATCTGCAATATTCTGACTTTCAATCTTGAGATTTAAAGACATATCCAACATAATTAATGTATCTAATTTATAATTAACATACTAACATTGACCCATCTAGGGTTTCAAACAAAAATTCAAACATACCCAAATATTTCAATAAAAGTCTAAATTCTTAAATAATCACACAGATAATTATAATAAATTCTTAAATCTTGGATTGTTCACTTCTTCACACTTAAAGTATACGAGTCTAACCAAAAATTTTGGTCAAACTTGATTACCAAGAAATGAACAAAGTTGAATGGATTAGTATAAAAGTCTAAATAAAGCTTTAAACCTATGAGAATGGATATCGGTAATTTTCTGGACCACTAGACTACTTTAAAAAGAAAAAAAGAATACAAGTTATGAAGATATAACTTCGTTGTAGTTTATTTAGATACAAATTTTGTTACTGACAACTTATGAGTTAACGTAAAACCTTATTTATTTGTATAAATTATTTATCATAAATTCAAAATTAAAATACATATGATTGATTATAGAGTTTACAAATTAAATCTATTACTATATATAAAAAGGATACAAATTTTTGGGATGTTTTTTTTATTATTCCTATTTTACCCTTAAAAAATAATTTCCACATAAAAATAGATTTTCAGTTTTTTTTAGTAAATAATATTTTTTTTCTTCTTAATAACTAAGCACAACTTCCACATAAAGGTACGTTTTTAGTTTTTTTATAGTAAAAAATAATATATTTTTTTCTTCTTAATAACTGGCCACAACAAAAAAGGATGTTACGTAGTTATCAATTAACTAAATCCAATAAAAAATGAGATTAAATAGTTATTTATATTGGCATAATAGAGAATATCGATCACAAAAAAAAATTAATCACACAAACGGGCACGTGGCGACTAGTATATCAATAATAATAATAAGCAAATAACAGAACATAAGAAAAAATAGAATCTCTCCATTCTTCTCTCCATATAATCTTCTATAAGGTAATTTCAACATTTTAATTCTTTCAACTATTGAGAGTAGTAGGCATTGGATATCGACACAAGGGACATGTATGACTAGTTTGTAACCACTTCACAATACATTGTTGGTGAAACACATGATTACAAGGCATGTTAATTATGTTTGATGTGCCAATAATACCCTCATCATTATTAATATGATCAAACTCATCCATACATATAGTACAAAATAATATTTCTCTATGTTTCATAACATTCAAATCCAATTTTGTCTTCATTGTCTCAATAGCATCCTTTGAAGCTGGAACCATTCCAAATTCTTCTATAAATTCATCACCATATATTTCTTCCATGCATTCTTCTTCTTCTTCTTCTTCTTCTTCTTCTTCTTCTTCTTCTTCTTCTTCTTCAAATTCCATATCTTCATCACCAAAATCATCTTCATGTATCTCCGTATTCAAGCATAACTTGAACACATTGGGTTGTGTTTCAACTAATTCATCATCATGGTCAGCAATATCATAATTATAATAATCAATATTATATGCTTGTTGAACCTCACATATTAATTTAATTAATAAGGTTTCAAGTACATCCAAGGTTAATAAGGGATCCTTGGATAAGTGTGTCCATAGGTAATCTTGACCCTCTTGGCTGAAGAATTTCTTGAAGACTATGGTTGGAAGATTGAAGGATGCATAGCCTATGTGAATTGAGTTAGCCAAGTAGTGAATATTGACATTTAATTTCAACAAATCTGTGGGAGATGGATGCTCATGATCATGACTACTATAACTTTCATATGGTGCCATGTTCATGAAGAGAAAAAGTTAATTTGGTTATATGTTTTTGGAAGGTGTTGTACTTATTTATATACAAAATAATTTGACTACATGTAGGCTTTTATTCAATTTTGAAACAAATCTAGGAAATCAATTAAATATTATATTCAATTTTAAGTACTTATAAGATTGTGCTATTTTATATTTTAGTATAGTTGTAAACGACCAAGATAACAAAAATAAACTGTATCAACAAATAAATAAATAAAAGACACAGTTGGTTAGATAGGGTTGAGTTATTATGCATAAGGAATATCGTTATGTATGGTGCATAAATAAATCTCCACCATGCATGTTTTAGTGCATTTGATTGATCAAAAAATCTAATTGATCAAAAAAGCATTGGATGGTGGAGATTTGTTTATGCACCATGCATAAGGATATTCCTTATGCATAATAACTCTAACCGGTTAGATATAACAAAATCTAAAAAGATATAACAATTTTATTTGTTTTACTAAAAGCGAAAAGTATCCTTAAAAAATACAAAATATTAAAAGCGAAAGTTAGAATATATTTAATCAATCAATTTTATTTTTTGATCAAGTTAATTAATATTGGTGTTTTCTTTTTTTAAATAGTTTAATAGTTAAGATTTTATTTTCTAAAGTGAATAATTGGCAGGATATTATATGCAATGTCCCCTGCTACCAAGTATGACGTTAATCAATCAATGTTAATGCATGCTAAACAAAATATAATATACCAATGTGAATCAAATTACTGACGAGGATTGAATTAGATTCTCACAACGTGTTGAACTAATATATTATGATGTATTTGTTTTAAGTTATCTTTTGTAAATTCTTGGGAATAGAAAATATTTTGTCAAAAAAAAAAGAAGAAGATAGATAATAGCATTTCAATGCTTGTTAAAAGTTAATAAATAAAAAAAATCAAAAAAAGTTATAATTTTAATCTTGGGTATAAAAGATTTTCAGAAAAGTTATTACATTGAATATATAGTTAGTTTTGTAATTCCAAAACCAACCCCATTTTCTACATCTGTTACAAACAAAAAATGAATAAGTTTAGTAGATTTGAAACAAACCCTTAAAGGCCCTGTCTAGGGTGGGCAAATGGAATAGGTAGAGCTTGTAAAAATAGGCGGGGCTATCGGGCCGGCCTATTAACCCTATAGTTTTATGAAAATTTCTCTTCCGACCCCCGTGTTTCTTTTATACCCCCCTAACGTACGCTTTTGCCCTTGCACGGTATTATGGTGTTTACGAACCGAAATTTCAGGATATCGCGGTTTATAGAAACTGCGACGGGTTTATACCCCTGTCTTCTGTTAAATACGTTTCGGTTTGTAGAAACCATAGTCTTCCTTTATGTGTTTCAGTTTGCAAAAACCATGACGCTGGAAGATGTGTTTTGCAAAATTAGAAACATTATAAATTAAACTTTAGTAAATTCCTTGAAATGGTACATGACTTGAATCTTGTCTTTGAGAGTAAAAAGACTCCTTAAATTGTCCTTCAATTCCACGCAGAACAGTTCATCGATACCGCAAAACCTGACAGTAAATGCATGAGATGTCACTGAACAATTACAATTGGAAGAATTCATTTTCTAAAATTGTTTTTGGATGTATGAGAATATGAGTTAGGGTTGTGTATTTATACACGGATCCGATAAATTATAGCCACAAAAATTTGTCGATTTTATCTCAACCACAAAAAAAAGGTAGAGGGTGCAATGTTAACCACATGTGAGTTTCAATGCAATCTCGTCCACAAAAAAGTGTCGGTGTAACCTCAGCAAAAAAAAAGTGTCGTTGTATTGTCAAAAAAAATATATTCATTGAATAACTATCTTTCTCTTTTTCCCCCTCATGACTTTTTATACCCCCATGTTAAATTTTCAATAAAAAAACCCATTTCGGTTCGCAGAAACCATGACGCATAAATATTTACAAAAACCATGGTTTCTAGAAACCGAACTAGTTTGTTATACTAATTTCATGGTTTCTATAAACCTTGGTTTCTTGAAATTTCGGTTCGTAAAAACCATGGTGATTGTTGCAAAATGTGTACCGTTTTCAGGGTCAAAATTGGATTTAAGGGGGTATAAAAGATACATGGGGGGTCGGAAGAGAAATTTCTAGTTTTATACGAGCTGGGCTGGGCCGGGCTTAAAAAAAGATTATTGGGCTGGCTACCCGGGCCTATTTTTTAATGGGCTATCATGGGCTGACCACACGGGCTTTTAGGCCGGCCCCTTAAAGAATTAAAAAAAAATATCAATTTTTTTTTACCTAAAATAAAGGAATTTTAGTTAGCATAAAATCTTTAGATAAAATAAGTAACAAAAGATGAGATTTGTTAGATATTAGATATAAATCCAAATTTATTATGATTATCTTTATTTAAAAAAAACAAATTTGTTATGATTACCTTTACTTGAAAAAAATAATAATAAAAACTAGTTTGTGTGTGATACATATGTAGTTTTATTGTCCATTGAATTTTTTTATAAAAAAAGTTGTCAATTTATTTTAAAAAATATGAAAACTTGTCAGGCCGGCCCATCGGGCCATGTAGGCCCTTGCTTATCGGGCCGGGCTAAGTGGGTTGGAACGAGGGCCTTAATGGACCGGCCCACTTAAGCCCATTTATATGTCTTGGCCCTCTGGGCTGGGTCGGGCCGACCCCTTTGACAGCTCTAGATATAGGTCTCCCATGGTAGGAGACCAATTTCTACTCTTAGATCGTAAAGGTTTACAATACACCATAATAATGTTTCCACATCATATTTTATTCTCTTTTACCTAATTTTTTTTTCTTAATTTTCTTTGTCACGCTACTAATTTTTTCGCGCGCCTTACAAATTTATAAAAATATCTTTGTTTGCTATTTAGGCAGCGGATCCACCCAAAAGAAATATCCTAATAGTTTTTTTTATAACGTCCGTTATTTAAGTAACGGTCGACATTTTTAAAAAATTACTCAATTTTATAACGTCCTCTATTTAAATAGAGGACGACTTTTTTCATAAAATCCTCAATTTTATAATGTCCGCTACTTAAGTAGCGGAAAGTAAAAATAAAAACACGTAGGACAGGCGAGAAGCCGGTAGGACGGCAAAAAAAAATCTCCTTATCCTGTTTATACAATTGCACAAATTAATATCTACACATGGATGGGTATAAGGACACCAACCCAATTATTTTTAAAGAAATATATTTTATAAATAATTTCTAGTCATAAATAACAATTTCTGGTCACAAATTCACGATTAAATTACTTTTATTATTCAGGAAATATGAAGAAATTACCCCACCCAAAGATAAATGGAAGGATTGAAGTGCTGCATTGCCCTACCAAAGATCAACTTGCAAATGGTTTCACCAAGGCCATCAAGCTTGACAGATTTGATGCACTAAGAGAAGGCTTAGGCATAGTGTGTATAGGTTATGGATTAGGGAGGTGTATTAGTGTGTTAATCCATAACTGTTTTTGTTAGTTAGTTAGTTTCCTAACTGTTTTGTTAGTTAGAGTTATTTATTTACTTGTTGTGTAGTTACTTGAACTACAAGCTACAGCCTATAAATAAAGTTGTAATCACTTGTTCAATGCTTAATGAAAATCTGATTTCAACAAACACTCATCTTCTTCCTCTCTTATTGTTCTCTCTTTCTTATTCAAACTGTGTGTGTGCTTCACTACTGTGAATGCCTCAGTCACAAGAAACAACAAATTGTGTGTGTGCTGCGCTCTAACACTTCTATCACTATGATCTTTTTCACATTTCATCATCATCATCATCATCTTCGGTGATCTTTCTCACGCTTTCAGCATCATCATCATCAGTGATCTTTCTCACCTTTTATCATCATCATCATCATCATCATCGTCGTCATCATTCTGGAGTCTATTTCTCTATGGAGAATAATCAACCAGGTATCTAATTTTTATTTATAAGAATTTAGAATTTTGATTGATTAGAGTATTAACATTTGGTTACCAGAATTTAGAATTTTGTGAAGAAACTATGTTTATGTACTTGAATTGTTAATTAGAATGATTTTAGAATTAAACTGTATTAAGTATCCTTTGGAATGTGTTTGGAACTTGGAAGTGTTTACCTAAAGACTTAATGCATGTTTGATTATGCGGTGATGGAATTTAATTTTGAGACTATGAGTCTATGAAGCATGGACATATACTGTACATAGATATGATATGAGCATCAGACACGACACATGTCGACAACGATAATGATTTGAAAAAATGACATAATTCAATGTGATTATAAGTGCCGGTGTCGGACACGCGAGACACGTCTAATCCAAGGAGTTTATGTGCTTTATAGTTTTGAGTGAAATTGATTTTAGTTTAAAGTGAGTTGAATGTGAAGTGAATTAAACAATGTGAGTGTAAAAATCAAGTTTGAAGTCAAAATTTATAAATACTCATGAATTCTATAGTCAAAATTGATTCTACTCATGAATTAATTGAAACCAAACATAAGTGCTTATTGTATTTCTTTTTTTGTTTGAAAGATGAGGGATATCATCCATGCTGTCACAGTGGAGCCAAACACATCCTTCCTTATACTGTAAAATATACTTGAGTCTAGGACCTCTAGGCTACCAATGAAGTACTTTACCATCTAAATTTTCATGTAATCTTAATTAATGAGTCATTTCATTACCTTCAAAGTCAATTATGCATAATACATGATTTCTTAAGGTATCACTGTCTTTATAAAATAGTATATAATTCAGGTCAGAGCTTGTATTGTATATATTCCATGACTCCAGTTAGTTGCAGACCTAAGTGTTCATCTCTAGTCGAGAGTCTTTGTTTAATTTCTTAAAACATTATGCGAGGTTGGGTACGCGCAGAACCTAGAAGACAACCAAATGTAAATCTATTAGCTCAAACTCCACCTTTCGGTGTCATGTTACCAAACTAAATTTTTTATCAGTTGCCTATAATCGGAAGGGTTAGGATCTGTACTGCTATATATAGACAAACTTCCAATTCACATAATTAAGATTGTGAACAAATATTGAAATTCCATAGCTTAGTTAAATGAAACTAAGCTTTTGTTGCGACTAAGCATGAATGTTCTAACTCAAAAAGTCTCTTAAAATCCTTTTGAAGTCTAGGGTCATTCTTAGTATTAAAGACTATTAGTATTAGTTATTAGCATTTGCTTATCAGTATTTAGTTATCAGTATTTGGTTATTAGCATTAGCATTAGTATTTAAGACTATTAGTATTTGTTGTATTAGTGTTTGGCTATTACTATTGTTATCAGTATTGATATTTTTATTAGTATTTGGTATTTTGATTGATTAAAGAGTACTGGAATTTTGATTATTAAAGAGTATATTGGTGTTTGATTAAAGAGAATTTAGAATTTTGATTGATTACATAGCTAGTATTAGTATTTGGTTATCCAGTTTTTTATATTAATTGATTAAAGAGTATTGCTATTTTGATTGAGTAAAGAGTATTAGTATTTGATTAAAGAGAATTTAGAATTTTTATCAAGTTTTTCATACTAATCATTCTGTTGTTATTGCTGATAATAAGAAAAAGAAAAGAAAAAAAAAAAGTATTTAGTTTAAGCTGGAAACCGATAATAAGAAAAGCTATGTAGCACTACTCTGCTTTAAAATGGGGAAATGTTAATGTAGTCACATGAAAACGCCACACATTGTTTTTCTTTTTCAATCTTTTTGTTAATTAATTTATTAACTTTATATTTTTCTTTATAGTTACAGACTTGAGCCACATATGTTCTTCTTATTATAGTTACACACTTGAGCCCAGTTACCTTGATGCTCATCTGGCTCAGCCAAATGTGCTTCCGACCGACCGTTTCCGATTTCGACTTCTTGTTCTTCTGGGTCATGAAGATGGAACATTTATGATTCTCATCAACCGCACTGAGGAGGTTCCTTGTGTGGTCTTCCATGCAGATGGAGGACCGTATCGACATTCCATTCTAGCTGCTGAGGATCGCATTCGGGTGGGTTTGCTGGATACAATTCCACCAAGAGTTATTGTAGAAATGCGCAATTTTTTTCATTTTGACGAGGATCTGTATTTTAGCTTTGTTGCAAACGGGCACTTGAGTCCTGTTTGCAGGATATCTTCCTCTACATCAACTTTCGTTCATGGTTTTGTTGAATATGTAAATTGATTTTGGATTTGTTAGTTTTTGGGCCTTAGGAATTTAAAGCCCAAATTTGTGTTGTAATAGGTCAACTTCTAGAGAAATCCATGGAGCTCTCTAGAAGAGAAAAATAAGGTGAGACTTTTGTAGAATAGTAGAGAAAATTCTAGAGAGTAGCGTATAGACATTAGATTAAGTTTGTGGTGGCAAAATGTAACAGCCGTATTTAAATAAATAAGATTTTGTGTGATTATTTATTTATTTATTTAATTGAATATACGCGATTTTGTGATTTTATGAATGTAGCGGGCTGGAAAATTCATCCTTGCGTAACACAATGAAGTCGCCATTGACGTTTATTTATCCCGGAAGGGGAAAGGAAAATATCACGAAAACCTTGGTAAACACGGTTGAAGAACCGTGGCGGGTTCGGGAGTTGGTTATGCGAGAGGAAGATATTAGCACCCCTCGCATCCATCGTACTCGATGGGAACCGTTTAGGTGGTTTAGGGTTTGTCTGCGCAGGTTTGAATTAAATTACTCTATCACTTGTCTATTTTCTACTTCGTTTCCAAAGAAAAGAAAAGTTTTTATTATTTAAGTTTGACGGTTGTAGGAGCCCGCTCCTACGTATTCCCCGGTGCAATGGGAAACTCAAAACTCACGTAGTTCTGGTAAAAAATGTTTGTGTGGTTGGTTGATTTTAGCGGGTAACGTTTATTTCGTATTCCGCTGATACAACGACGCTTGTATGCTCTACTTAGAGGCTTAAGCTGTGTGTGTATCAGAGGAATAGATAAAACGTGTATCCATTATGAAAGAGTTGAATAACAGATGTTGCTTATTTCGCATTCCGCTGATACAACGACGCTTGTATGCTCTACTTAGAGGCGTAAGCTGTGTATGTGTCAGAGGAATGGATAAAGCGTATATCCATTGTAAAAAAGAAAGTTTGAATAACGGATGTTGCTTATTTCGCATTCCGCTGATACAACGACGCTTGTATGCTCTACTTAGAGGCGTAAGCTGTGTATGTGTCAGAGGAATGGATAAAGCGTATATCCATTGTAAAAAGAAAGTTTGAATAACGGATGTTGCTTATTTCGCATTCCGCTGATACAACGACGCTTGTATGCTCTACTTAGAGGCGTAAGCTGTGTATGTGTCAGAGGAATGGATAAAGCGTATATCCATTGTAAAAAGAAAGTTTGAATAACGGATGTTGCTTATTTCACATTCCGCTGATACAACGACGCTTGTATGCTCTACTTAGAGGCGTAAGCTGTGTATGTGTCAGAGGAATGAATAAAGCGTATATCCATGTTTTCTGAAAAGAAGTTTGAGTGTGTAGAATTAATTTTAACGATTGTTTTTATGTGGAATGAGAACTAACTCATGAACACTAGTCAAACGACCGGCGACCAAGTTAATCCGGGAAAGAAAGAAGCAAACGCCAGATTCTCCCTTTTTCATTCGCATTGTTATGAAAATCTTAGATTAATTTGGTTAAGAAAACAATGTCTAAAAGAAAAGACGAGTGTTGGTTGTTTTTAACGCTTGTTTTGTTTGGAATGAGAACTAACTCATGAACACTAGTCAAACGACCGGCGACCAAGTGAGTCCGGGAAAGAAAGAAGCAAACGCCAGATTCTCCCTTTTTCATTTATTAGTTCTTGTGAAAATCTTTATTAATTTGATTATGAAAGCAAAGTCCGAAAGGAAAAAGCAAGGAAACCAAAAAGATCGCAACAAATATAATAGCAAGAACAAGTGATATAATAACCAAACAATCACAAAATAATCAAAGTATGAATGTAAGTGCTCTAATTAAAGATGCATGAATCAAATGACATAATTAAATAATGCATGAATGCGACGATGAATAAACATACATGAAGCAATTAATTAAATATGATGCAAAAATAATGTTGCGAGCAATTAAATAAATATGCATGAGTGTGAACAAATAAGCTACAATAAGCAAACATGGTTATCATAAGCTAATAAGAGCTAAGTAAAAATGTTGTGCAAGAGAAAATGACCCAAAAGTACTTAGAAAAATAATTTGGATCACTTAAGCACTTATGTAAATAAGCTAAAAGCAATTAATTACAAAATGATTTATATAAATAAGCTAAAAGCAAAAATAATTAATTCTGAAAATTAGACAAGATCTCAGCACCCTAAATTGGATCAATAAACTTAAAAAAGGCTATTGTTCCAATAAGAGCTTTTGAAATAAGCTAAAATAATTAATTACGCTACGATAACTTAATTAATAAGCTAAAACATAGAGTAAATGCTAGAAACATAAAGGAAAAAATTTCAGCATAACAAAAATGGTCAAAATAGCTTAAATAAGCTACTGGCCAAATAAGTGCTTTTGAAATAAGCTGAAAATTAAGGGGGTGCAATTAGTAACAGAAGGTGGGGTGCGAATAGTGGATCCAGGGCCAAAGCCCAGCCCACGCGCATGGTCTTCTGTCCAAAAACAGAAGTCATTAAACAAAAGATTCAGTGCGGTAAAGAAAGTAGGTACACGGTAAGATCTTATCATACAGGCTGCTGGATAAATCCTACGCGCGTGTTTTAAAAAGGAAAGACATGATCTTGTGCGGACGTTTGATCGGACGGCTGAGGTCAGATCTGGAAACGCGATGAAGGTTCAAGGTTTTTGCTACGAAATTTTGCTACAAGTTCATCATTTAGCTACGAAATTTCGTAGCAAACTATGAATCTTCATCTTCCTCATTTTGAAATTTTTCCGGATTTTCAAAAACTAACCAAAATTAACGAAAAGAAGTTCAAACCCACTTGTTTTTGCCTCCTGATCACGAATCCATGGTTTTATTTCACATTTGAGGACTTATTATTAAGATTCGAACGAATCAAGTGAAGAACTCAAAAATGTAAAAATGGCAAAACTCAAAATAGCTTAGATTATGCGAAATTAATTAACAGAGAAGCATTATTAAGTGTCCAGAAGTGCAAATTGCACGAATTCTACCTTCTTTGAGCCTTGAATTGGCTTGATGGTTTCACACTTTTCCTTAGCAATGGTGAGCTCGATTTGAGCTTTAGGTCGCGGTTTTTGGTGATCTTTCGATAGATTCGAGTTTTGAGAAAAAGAGAGAAAAGTTGATGAATTTTTGGATGATTTTCTGACCTAGGGCTTGTTGGCTGCCTTCAGTTGCGCCTCTGAGGTTTTTCAAGGTTTATATATGATTGGAATTAGGTTAGAATCAATGGGAATGATGGTAGAAAGGACATAATACAAATGATTGATTTTTTGTGATTTTCTTGTTATGGATAATGTGGAATTTTGAGTTGTACTATGGTGAGGTGTAAGAAAAAGAAGGTTCTAGGCCTCTAATGATAAGGATGATGATGTGTTGATGATTAAATATTTTTTGTGAATTTTCCAAGATTTTTGGGAATAAATAACAAATTAAAATAACACATAAAATAATAAAATAAAAATAAATATAAAAACATGCATGATGATGAAATGTGATTATGCAAAATGATTATGGATTAAAAATGAGAAAAAAAAGATTTAAATTTGATGTTAAAAAGGTTTCTTGAAATGCAAGTAACTAACTAAAAATAAATAATAAATAAGAAATAAAAATTAATGGAAGGGCAAAATGGTAAATATGCCCCTTTATGATCATGCCATGCAAAAACCATGCAAGAAAAATGACTCCATTTATTTTTGTGCCAACTTTGACTTTTTCAATTAAAAATTGACGTTGTTGACTTTTTAGTCAAAGTGTTGACTTTGTTGACTTTTTTCTAATAAATGCAAAAGTGTGAAAAATATCATGGGGCACAATTAGGGTATGACAGCTGTCCCTATTTAATTAGCTTAAACCGTAAGAATGCGAATAACCCTGATATTCGTATTCTTTTGGTGGAAGATAATTAAATACAGAATGCCCTAATTTTGCTAGGAAGTGAATGGTGGTGAGATAAGTGGATCGAATATACCTGTTGTCGTTCCTTTTGTGGAACCGGACAAACTTGAAAGTAAGATGAATGACACCAACCTTAACCAACCATCTATGCTGAAAAAACTTGGTGAAGTTGAGTAGATCTTATCCAGCCGCTCTCGCTGAAGGTCAATATGAAGTTGTGTAGATTTTATCCAGCCGCTCTCACTGAAGGTCCATCTGAAGTTGTGAAGATTTTATCCAGCCGCTCTCACTGAAGGTCCATCTGAAGTTGTGAAGATTTTATCCAGCTCTCACTGGAGATCCATCTGTAGTTGAGGAGATTTTATCCAACTCTCGCTGGAGATCCATCTGAAGTTGTGAAGATTTTATCCAGCTCTCACTGGAGATCCATCTGTAGTTGTGAAGATTTTATCCAGCTCTCGCTGGAGATCCATCTGAAGTTGTGAAGATTTTATCCAGCTCTCACTGGAGATCCATCTGAAGTTGAAGATTTTATCCAGCTCTCGCTGGAGATCCATCTGTAGTTGAGAAGATTTTATCCAGCTCTCACTGGAGATCCATCTGAAGTTGAAGATTTTATCCAGCTCTCGCTGGAGATCCATCTGTAATTGAGAAGATTTTATCCAGCTCTCGCTGGAGATCCATCTGTAATTGAGAAGATTTTATCCAGCTCTCACTGGATGTCAATCTGAAGTTTGAGTAGATTTTATCCAGCCGCTCTCACTGAAGGTCAATCTGAAGTTGAGTAGATTTTATCCAGCCGCTCTCACTGAAGGTCAATCTGAAGTTGAGTAGATTTTATCCAGCCGCTCTCACTGAAGGTCAATCTGAAGTTGTTGTAACGATGTGCCTATGCAAACTGTTGTGGTTATCCTGTAGAAGAAAATTTCCAGAAAATTTGCAATTCACTGGGGAGGTGATTTTTCAACTAGTCTGCTGGGGAGACAATTTACCAACCGACTTGCTAGAAAATAGGTCAAACTGCCTTTCTTGTGATTAAGTGACCAAAGCCTGTATTCTGCAAGGAGAAACCTTTGAACTTGCTTTATGTATGCATGTTTACTATGATTATTTATGCATGAAATAAAATGCCTGATTAATGTATATGATGATTGTGTGCTATTGGAAGTCGGCATTCAACATGGGTGTTAATGAACACTGGGTTTTATTTTGGTTCCAATGAATATTGGATTTTGAGGAGGTGCCAATAATGATTGGACTTGGAGGTGATGCCAATAATGATTGGTCTTTGGGGGTGTTTGCCAATAATGATTGGACTTTGAGGGTGTGCCAGTAACGATTGGAATTTGAGTGGGTGCCAATAATGATTGGACTTTGACTTTGTGCCAATAATCATTGGACTTTGAAGGTGGCAATGCAAGGTTAGGTTCTTGATTGGGAGTGTTTGATTTGGCTTCTTGGTTTCTTCTGAGTCATTGGTCTTGTGGTATGGGGCATACCTGATGCTTGAATGAAATGACGTGATCAATGCATGCTAATGATTTACATGAATGAAATGACATGACTAATGCATGACGATGACTGATGCCCCTATGGAGGGTGGGAGTGTTTCGGGTATCAAAGCTTTTTGTGGAATGATGGCTTGAAGTTAATCCCCGACACCAGTTCCGGACTTAATGGTTGCAGATATATATATCAGTCTTAGCTTGAGTAGCTGGAAGGTATAGGGAGAACTTGACCCTGTGTATCATATCTTGCCCCAGTCTGTTGGGCATCTGAAGTATTTGGCTTTTTTCTTGATTTTTGGCCAACTTACTGATATTGGTTCTCCCTCTCTGAGAGGTATGCCCCTAGATTGAGCCATTCTGAACCATGATTGGCTGGGCCAACAGGATCCTCATGTGATCTGCCCCTAGTCATCAGAGTTTGTTATTAATTGGCAGAACCCCAAGGTGATTTGCCCCTAATCAAGAGTGTCTTGAACTGATTTATTAGGTCCTTGAAATCTGGGTTTCGATACCGCTTTCCATGATGCGATCTTAGGACACTCTGTCCATGCCGAATGACCTTTCTAAGGGATGTGCCCCATGATTAAGTGAAGTCCTGAGATAACTGCCCCTGATTAGCCCAAGGCTCTTCTTGATTGCTCGGTAACAGCTCAGAGTTGGAACTTCCTTATTGTTAAGCGCAGACTTGCGGCTAAACCTGTTTGCTTGAAATAGTAATTCTAATGCCATTTTAATGCAAGTTTTGAAATTGAGATTGAGATGACATTTATGTACATTGGATGTATTTTGTGGAAGATGGTGTGAGAGTATGATATTAACAAAAGATTTTTGGGAGTCAGGTTAACGCAACCTTGCTACCGTATGCTTTCAAAATAAACCTTGCTTCAATTAGGCCTTTTGAGGGTTATAACGTGGCGTGGTTCACGGTTTCTGAATAAAAGGATATAAGGCTCAAAATTTAATTTTAACCCACCCTCTTCTTCGTGATGATCTTCAGTCCTAAGTTCAATTAACTCCCCTCATGAATTTAAGTACCAAGAGGTTTTTTGGATTGTCATCGTGAGTATATGATGGCTTGGGAGCCGAGGACGTGTTCCCCTTTTTTTGTGGCAGTCACATTGCCTTTGTTTTGATCACATGATTTTGTTTTGTCGTGAGTCTTGGTGACTTTTGCTTTTTGCATTTTTTTTTTTCAATCCCTAACTTTTGTCTAGACTATTCTTTTGCATTTTTAGTCTAGCGGGATACCCTAATTTTTGCCTAAGTCATTTTGAGGTTTTGACTTAGCGGGCTTTTCTCTCTTTTTTTTTTTTTTTTTTTTGTATTTTGTTTGGCGAATTGTGACTGCCTTGATAATGGGTGATGAGGAACACCTTATTGATTTTTTCTTTTCTCTTGAAACTCGAACGCATGGTCGAATTAATTGAACACTACCCTGCCCCAGGTTAAGAATTGCGGTTTTTTCGTATAGAAAGAAACACAAACTTCTAGGCTCAAAGGGGGTGACTACGGATTATCTTCCTTATTTCTCCAGTGTTTGGGAGTTTGAAATCAGCAAAGTTTGATTCGAAAGCATACTGTAGCAACTTGGTTATTTCGTTTTTTATCATCCTCTCTCCAATCTTTGTTCACACAGAAATGATAAAGAAAGAAATGAAATGAGGCGTATTAACATACATTTTTTACTTTTGTGAAGTTGAAGAGAGAAAAGTGAATGGACATGAAAGAATGGATTCAAAACATGCATTATTATTTCATTAAGATTAACATTTCAAACAAACAAAATTTAACTGTAAGTAAATACTTAGCAAACATGGAAATTACAAGAAAGAAACTACTTAAATGATAATTTCATGGCTTGATTCAGTCATTGACTTCTTCAACTAGCATTCATAGGTGGATCTACATGACCGGGCAATGGATTATCTTTCACAGTTGGGCTCTCCCTCCTTGAAATTCAACAATTTCTTATCAATAAGCTCTTGAACCTTGTTTTTGAATGCTCTACAATTGTCCGTAGAGTGACCTTCGGCATTAGCATGGTACGCACATTTGGCCTTAGGGTCATACCAAGCAGGGAAAGGTGGATTCCTCGGTAATGAAGCTATCGGGGCCACCATCCCATTGTTCACCAAATAGGGAAGCAACTCTTCATACGGTACAGGAATCGAATCAAAGACCTTTTTAACTCTTTGCTGAGGCTGTGGCACAGGATTCACAGGCACTTGGAAAGAGTACTCCTGAGGTTGCTGATGTTGTTGACTTTGCTGAGATGCCATGGACAAAGGTTGAGGATACTGCCCTTGGGATGTTGTTGCCACATAGGGATACTGAAAGTACGGGATTTGAGTTGGTACCGTCGGCCCCTTTTTGGAAGTAACATAATTAGTTTCTTCCTTTTTGAAAATCAACAACTTCTGATTAAAAAGCTCTTGAACCTTGCACTTGAAAGCCTTGCAGTTATCAATAGTATGTCCTTTTGCCCCAAGATGGAACTCACATTTCGCCTTGGGATCATACCAATTAGGGAATGGCGCAATCATTGGCTTTAAAGCTCTTGGGGTTATCATTCCATTGTGCACTAAATATGATAAGTGCTGACTGCATGGCATTGGGATTGGATCAATAACTTTCTTTTCCCGAGTGGCTTTTGACAGATTCAGTTGCTGTCTTGGGTTCTGTGCGAACTGTCCTGACTGGGAATGATTCAAAGGCGTCTGTATTGCATGCTTTGGAAACCCTTGGGATTGTTGAGGTTGATCAACTGTTGGATACTGATGATTGAGGTATGGATCGCAAGTAGGTACTGTTGAATAAGGATGAGGTGGACAACTATTGTTAAGCAAGAATGATTCCATTATCCTTAGCTTGTCCTCTATCACCTTGAACTTTTGATGAGTCCTCTCACTCGGGGATACAACAATTTTTTCCTTAGAGACATCACCATGATGGGCATTCTTGTAGTCCTCTAGATGTTGAGGCATGGCCAAACTAGGTTGGACCTGATGAGTTCTTGGCTGGCCGACCATGAATTCGGTGTTGGTACTCATTGACCCTTGGGTGACTTTGCCAACTGCAGAAGTATATCCGGGTGATGAATCGAATGAAGGCCATACCACATTTGACAATGGGGAATCAATTGGAGGATTTGCCCCTACTGTTGCAGCGTCTACTCTTGAAGGCAGAATGAGACTAGCTAGTATTTCCAAAACACGGTCCAACTTGTCAGTCATTTGGTCCCCATCGCCTCTCAAGGCATCAATATGCTTCTGCATGTTTTCCATGGTTTCCTTGAAATGCTTTGAGTCTGGTATCAGTGTCGGGAATGAAGCTGTTGATGTGAGCGGGTGAGGATGAGATAATGTTTTTTGTATGAATGCAAATGCATGTAAAAGTCTTTTATGCTTTATTACTTTATTTTTTATGCAAATGTTATGCAAAAATATTTTTGTCATGATTTTTTATGAATGAATGCATGAGTGCATGGATGCACTTTTGTGGCAGATTCTGTCGCGTTGAATCAGAGGTTTAATTATTATTTCTGGGGTCGAAAAGCTCAGAGTTACCTACAACCCATCCCTCTCACATGTTGTTCTAAATTTGATATGGTTAAATCACGGATCACCTCTTTGGAAACGATGCCGTTATTGCACGGCAAACGCGTCCAAAGAGGAATCTCTCGGGTTTTAAACAGAGGTCCCTAATAACAAGGTTTGGTTCTAGACCGGTTAACAAAAGGTCCCTAGAGTCACGGACCCAACGATGAAAAATGCCGACGAGCACTAGTCAAACGACCGGCGACCCGACGCTTCTCAAATCAGATCTACTCTAGGCGGGGTGGTTACGTGGAGAACACTAGTCAAACGACCGGCGACCCATCATAAAGACCCCTAGCTTAGCCTAAGTTTTTCTCAAGCTCGGGTATAGAGCTTCACACAGTATCCACGCCGCATAGGCAAAAGAAAAAAAGAAGAAGGAGTAGAAGAAGAGAAACAGCCAGCCAAGCATATAATTGACAGAAAATAAAAGATAGAGTAAGATACTGTAAACCTGGAAATAGCAAACAAATATAGTAAACCGCCTAAACTAGGCTTAACTCTCAAGAGTTCCCAGTGAAGTCGCCAGCTGTAGCGGGCTGGAAAATTCATCCTTGCGTAACACAATGAAGTCGCCATTGACGTTTATTTATCCCGGAAGGGGAAAGGAAAATATCACGAAAACCTTGGTAAACACGGTTGAAGAATCGTGGCGGGTTCGGGAGTTGGTTATGCGAGAGGAAGGTATTAGCACCCCTCGCATCCATCGTACTCGATGGGAACCGTTTAGTTGGTTTAGGGTTTGTCTGCGCAGGTTTGAATTAAATTACTCTATCACTTGGCTATTTTCTACTTCGTTTCCAAAGAAAAGAAAAGTTTTTATTATTTGAGTTTGACGGTTGTAGGAGCCCGCTCCTACGTATTCCCCGGTGCAATGAGAAACTCAAAACTCACGTAGTTCTGGTAAAAAATGTTTGTGTGGTTGGTTGATTTTAGCGGGTAACGTTTATTTCGTATTCCGCTGATACAACGACGCTTGTATGCTCTACTTAGAGGCTTAAGCTGTGTGTGTATCAGAGAAATAGATAAAACGTGTATCCATTATGAAAGAGTTGAATAACGGATGTTGCTTATTTCGCATTCCGCTGATACAACGACGCTTGTATGCTCTACTTAGAGGCGTAAGCTGTGTATGTGTCAGAGGAATGGATAAAGCGTATATCCATTGTAAAAAAGAAAGTTTGAATAACGGATGTTGCTTATTTCGCATTCCGCTGATACAACGACGCTTGTATGCTCTACTTAGAGGCGTAAGCTGTGTATGTGTCAGAGGAATGGATAAAGCGTATATCCATTGTAAAAAGAAAGTTTGAATAACGGATGTTGCTTATTTCGCATTCCGCTGATACAACGACGCTTGTATGCTCTACTTAGAGGCGCAAGCTGTGTATGTGTCAGAGGAATGGATAAAGCGTATATCCATTATAAAAAAGAAAGTTTGAATAACGGATGTTGCTTATTTCGCATTCCGCTGATACAACGACGCTTGTATGCTCTACTTAGAGGCGTAAGCTGTGTATGTGTCAGAGGAATGGATAAAGCGTATATCCATTGTAAAAAGAAAGTTTGAATAACGGATGTTGCTTATTTCGCATTCCGCTGATACAACGACGCTTGTATGCTCTACTTAGAGGCGTAAGCTGTGTATGTGTCAGAGGAATGGATAAAGCGTATATCCATTGTAAAAAGAAAGTTTGAATAACGGATGTTGCTTATTTCGCATTCCGCTGATACAACGACGCTTGTATGCTCTACTTAGAGGCGTAGGCTGTGTATGTGTCAGAGGAATGGATAAAGCGTATATCCATGTTTTCTGAAAAGAAGTTTGAGTGTGTAGAATTAATTTTAACGATTGTTTTATGTGGAATGAGAACTAACTCATGAACACTAGTCAAACGACCGGCGACCAAGTTAATCCGGGAAAGAAAGAAGCAAACGCCAGATTCTCCCTTTTTCATTCGCATTGTTATGAAAATCTTAGATTAATTTGGTTAAGAAAACAATGTCTAAAAGAAAAGACGAGTGTTGGTTGTTTTTAACGCTTGTTTTGTTTGGAATGAGAACTAACTCATGAACACTAGTCAAACGACCGGCGACCAAGTTAGTCCGGGAAAGAAAGAAGCAAATGTCAGATTCTCCCTTTTTCATTCATTAGTTCTTGTGAAAATCTTTATTAATTTGATTATGAAAGCAAAGTCCGAAAGGAAAAAGCAAGGAAACCAAAAAGATCGCAACAAATATAATAGCAAGAACAAGTGATATAATAACCAAACAATCACAAAATAATCAAAGTATGAATGCAAGTGCTCTAATTAAAGATGCATGAATCAAATGACATAATTAAATAATGCATGAATGCGACGATGAATAAACATACATGAAGCAATTAATTAAATATGATGCAAAAATAATGTTGCGAGCAATTAAATAAATATGCATGAGTGTGAACAAATAAGCTACAATAAGCAAACATAGTTATCATAAGCTAATAAGAGCTAAGTAAAAATGTTGTGCAAGAGAAAATGACCCAAAAGTACTTAGAAAAATAATTTGGATCACTTAAGCACATATGTAAATAAGCTAAAAGCAATTAATTACAAAATGATTTATATAAATAAGCTAAAAGCAAAAATAATTAATTCTGAAAATTAGACAAGATCTCAGCACCCTAAATTGGATCAATAAACTTAAAAAAGGCTATTGTTACAATAAGTGCTTTTGAAATAAGCTAAAATAATTAATTACGCTACGATAACTTAATTAATAAGCTAAAACATAGAGTAAATGCTAGAAACATAAAGGAAAAAATTTCATCATAACAAAAATGGTCAAAATAGCTTAAATAAGCTACTGGCCAAATAAGTGCTTTTGAAATAAGCTGAAAATTAAGTCAAAAGGGGGTGCGAATAGTGGATCCAGGGCCAAAGCCCAGCCCACGCGCATGGTCTTCTGTCCAAAAACAGAAGTCATTAAACAAAAGATTCAGTGCGGTACAGAAAGTAGGTACACGGTAAGATCTTATCATACAGGCTGCTGGATAAATCCTACGGGCGTGTTTTAAAAAGGAAAGACATGATCTTGTGCGCACGTTTGATCGGACGGCTGAGGTCAGATCTGGAAACGCGATGAAGGTTCAAGGTTTTTGCTACGAAATTTTGCTACAAGTTCATCATTTAGCTACGAAATTTCGTAGCAAACTATGAATCTTCATCTTCCTCATTTTGAAATTTTTCCGGATTTTCAAAAACTAACCAAAATTAACGAAAAGAAGTTCAAACCCACTTGTTTTTGCCTCCTGATCACGAATCCATGGTTGGATTTCACATTTGAGGACTTATTATTAAGATTCGAACGAATCAAGTGAAGAACTCAAAAATGTAAAAATGGCAAAACTCAAAATAGCTTAGATTATGCGAAATTAATTAACAGAGAAGCATTATTAAGTGTCCAGAAGTGCAAATTGCACGAATTCTACCTTCTTTGAGCCTTGAATTGGCTTGATGGTTTCACACTTTTCCTTAGCAATGGTGAGCTCGATTTGAGCTTTAGGTCGCGGTTTTTGGTGATCTTTCGATAGATTCGAGTTTTGAGAAAAAGAGAGAAAAGTTGATGAATTTTTGGATGATTTTCTAACCTAGGGCTTGTTGGCTGCCTTCAGTTGCGCCTCTGAGGTTTTTCAAGGTTTATATATGATTGGAATTAGGTTAGAATCAATGGGAATGAGGGTAGAAAGGACATAGTACAAATGATTGATTTTTTGTGATTTTCTTGTTATGGATAATGTGGAATTTTGAGTTATACTATGGTGAGGTGTAAGAAAAAGAAGGTTCTAGGCCTCTAATGATAAGGATGATGATGTGTTGATGATTAAATATTTTTTGTGAATTTTCCAAGATTTTTGGGAACAAATAACAAATTAAAATAACACATAAAATAATAAAATAAAAATAAATATAAAAACATGCATGATGATGAAATGTGATTATGCAAAATGATTATGGATTAAAAATGAGAAAAAAAGATTTAAATTTGATGTTAAAAAGGTTTCTTGAAATGCAAGTAACTAACTAAAAATAAATAATAAATAAGAAATAAAAATTAATGGAAGGGCAAAATGGTAAATATGCCCCTTTATGATCATG
This sequence comes from Trifolium repens, assembly GCA_030408175.1. NCBI lineage: Eukaryota > Viridiplantae > Streptophyta > Magnoliopsida > Fabales > Fabaceae > Trifolium > Trifolium repens. Next base: position 22,752,871 of record CP125840.1, read on the forward strand.
CCATGCAAAAACCATGCAAGAAAAATGACTCCATTTATTTTTGTGCCAACTTTGACTTTTTCAATTAAAAATTGACTTTGTTGACTTTTTAGTCAAAGTGTTGACTTTGTTGACTTTTTTCTAATAAATGCAAAAGTGTGAAAAATATCATGGGGCAAAATTAGGGTATGACAGAATGATTATATTTTGTATAAATAAAAGGTATTTTAGTAATCTATTAGAATTTTTAATTTAGTTGAGAACCATTAATTAAGTTAGAAGGAGTTAAAGAGATATTTGTTATGTGATTTTTTAGCTATTAATAGAAAGAGTAGTAAAAAATTAGAGTTTTATGAGGTGTTGTGAAAATTGCGCTTTAGTTAATGGGCCTAAGTTATATTAGTAAGGCTATTTTAAGGATTTTACATCAACCTAAGTTTGGGGTATAAAAGAGAAAAATTAGAGAGAGGAACTCATTTGTCATAAAATTGGTGGAGGAAGAAAGAGAAAGTGAGAGAATTTTGAAATAGAGAAAGAATAAAATGAGAAAACAAATCCTGTATTCCATGAAGCTGCCTCACTAAAATTTCAATTCCCAATTTGTTAACCGTCGGATTTTGACGAGATTTTGAGGGTAGGTTCACAACACCTGAAGCCTCACTAATAGATAAATTTATATGAGAAAATAACTAATTTATGAGTTAATTGTGTTGTTGATAAAAAAAATGGGTTTTTATGAAAAATGATAAGATTGATGATTTCTAGCATGAAATGTTGTTAATATTTGTTATAGGTTGTACTTCTATGTTTAGTATGCTTATATATGTCTAAAGTTATCACCTCTATGAATTGGTATGCTGGAATTTCGAGATTTGAGAGTTTTTCATCAAAAACTCGAAAACAGGATTTTCCTGTTCTGACGAACTTGCACGGCGAGTAGATAGCGAGTGTAGGGCGAGTTGCCCTGTGAGCTTCTGACTTAGCTCGCCTGGCGAGCTTATCAGTGCAGGAAAATGTGATTTTGTTGAATAAATGATATATATGCTTATACTATGATTGAATTATGATCTAATGATTATATGATGGTGTATTTGACTATAAATTGAGTCATTGAATGATGAATTGAGTTGTGATATTGTATATGTTGATTAACTATGATGATTATGTATGTTGAGATGAGATTATGATTCATGATATCTTATGAGTGGATGATTTATGATAACATGATTATTACTATATGATATGTGTGCTTGTACGTATAACCATAATGATGATGTGTTGAGATGATTTGATGAGAATTTGAGAAGGAATATTAAGTTGAGATATCTTAATATTCATGAGTAGATGTGAAGAGTATCATCATAAGTGGTAAATGTACATTCATGCATTCATGAGTCAATTTGATGCGAGTCCCCCATGACTTAAAACTGAGTTTGATGTGAATGAGATATAATTCTATCCTAAAATTTGATGCGGGTACCACATGCATTTAGTTGTGTCTAGGGTCACATAACATTGATGATGACATTAGTTGCATTAGGAACTTGTGCATTCCTAATTGATATTTGGTAATTGATGCTAATGTTGTGCATTGATTGCTATTTGTATGTCAATTGTGAATAACTTGATGATACATGGATTATATGATTTACATGATACTTGATTTATGAGTTGTAGATGTATCTTAATTGTATAATCTTGCATCTTTAAAATGCGAATGTTAGTAGAATTTATTATGTTGTTATTAAGTGTATGGTATTCGATATACTTACATTTATTTGGGATTCCTTACTAACTCTGTTTTGTGTACTTGCTGGACCTTTGGGGGTTCAGGTTTTCAGGTTATGTTATGGTCGAGTTGTCGGTGATGCTCCGCTTTGATTATGATACGGGAAAGAGTTTACCTTTTTATGTATATTCAGAGTCTTTGATTTGTTATTTTAATTTATTAAGGTTGTATCATTTTCAAAGGATTTTGTATAAGTAATATCTTACTAATTAATTTATTAGTAGTGTTTTGATAAGCATGTAATACTCGAACCATTGTTTTTAGGCTAAACGGTTCATTTGGTCCCTTACGTTTATTTTAGGTTTGAATCAGATTCCTTACGTTTTAAAAGTTTGAATTTGGTCCCTCACGTTATCAACATTTGCATTAGTTAGTCTCTTCCGTCAAATTTTTCACTAACTTTGTTTGATCCTTACACATGGTTGACAGTTTACGCATGTGGAAGTGATTTTGGACACGTGGAATGCCATATAATAAACAGAACATTCGCAGATAGAAAAAAAATACGACAAAGACATTTGCAAACACTAACTCTTTTTTTCTATTTGTGAAGGTTTTGTTTATTATATGGCTGTCAACGTGTCTAAAATCACTTCCACCTATCCAAACTGTCAGCCACGTGTAAGGATCAAACGAAATTAGTAAAAAATTTGACGGAAGGGACTAACTAATGCAAACGTTGATAACGTTAGGGACCAAATTCAAACTTTTAAAACGTAAGGGACTTGATTCAAACCTAAAATAAACGTAAGGGACCAAATGAACAGTTTAGCCTTGTTTTTATAATTCAAACTTTATTTTCCGTTGCGCATTTTGAAAAAGATTTTATAAAAGTTGAAATAGTTAAATAATGTGTTTGGGTGTTACACAAAATCCTAGTCATAGATTTTGGAATGCCACTGGTATAAATAGAGGTGATGTAGTTGAGTTTGTATCAAGCCAAAAATTATAAGCACTCAATAATATAAGTTGTCTTCCCTATCAAAAGTTTCCATCCTCTCCCAAATACTTAAACACTTTTTCCACCTACTTAAATTTCCTTCCAACAGTTGTATGATAGTGTCATTCATGCTTTGGTTAGTTACTTGTGTGACAAGGATGAGTTAGTTAGATAGAGGTTAGTGAGTCAGTTAGGTTGTTAACTGACAGTTAGAGTTAGTTAACTAACTAGTTGCTTGTGTGTGAGGCAACAACTAATAAATAGAAATGTGTATAGGAGAATGAATTGTAATTGTGTTTTCTTGGCCCATTAGTGGAAGAATAAAGATTTTCTTTTCTCCTAATCCTTTCTTTCAATTCTTAAAAGTGTATGTGTTTGCTCATAGCCATTATCTTCTTCTTCTTCTTCTTCACAAATACAAAACTGTTTTCAATTTCAAAGTGTGTTGTGTTATAATAACAATAGTGTTGAATTTAACTGTAAGTTGAATTTCAAACTAAAATCTCACCAATAGGCTATACTAAGAATATGAGATAGGATAAAATAAACCAAACTATATCTTATACTACACACATTTTGCACACTATGGATATATTACCTTTTGTGCAGTTTTTTAATACTCTATACTTTAATTACTATTGATTTAACATTTAACATACTTAACAAGTTGAAATTCTTGTAAAATAAAAACATTAGTAATAGATACATCAAACTGGAACAGTCCTATTAGAAGGGACTTGTGGATCAACAACAACAGCATCTTCACCTTCATCTTCTTCATTCTCTCCACTCATCTCTTCCAAGGATTTTCCGTTAGCTTCCGGCACAAGAAACGTGAAAAAGATACCAAGACAATTAACCACAGCTAGCACAATAAGTGTGTTCTTCATTCCAATACCAGCAGGGTACCCTGCATCTCTCTTTTTTGGATCCTTACTTTGTGAAGCATACAAGAATCCAAATGCACCTATAATTGCTCCGGCTTTCCCTGCTGCCGAAGATATACCGTGACACGTTGACCTCAACCTAGCCGGAAATATCTCGGCAGGCACAACAAAAGTAGTTGAATTTGGTCCAAAATTTGCAAAGAAAAATGTTAATGCGTACATAACAAGAAACCCAACTCTGTTTTCTTTCTTAGTCCAATGATCATATGGAAGCGCGAGGGCAAACATGAACACGGTCATAAAGAAGAATCCCATTAATTGAATTGCAAAACGGCCAACTACATCAATAAAAGCCACGGTGAACCAGTATCCTGGAACAGTTCCACAAAGTGCTATAAGCGTCGTCGCTCTAGCAACCTTGAAAACTTCGTGAATCGCATTCATATCTGCGGCCGGTGGAAGCCAACCGATACTACTATAGATATCTTTTTGAAAAAGATTCGAACTGTAGTAAGCAATATCGAGAAGAAACCAAGTGGAAGTTGTTCCAAGCAGATGAAGACCGTGTCTTCTAAGAAACTGCTTACTAAACAAACCAAAGTTGTTCTGGTCTCTCACGGTTATGTTGTCGACTTTTTCTTGTTCAGCTTCAATGTCAACTTGTAACACATTTGACATGTCTTGCGCTGCTTGTTTTGCATTCTTAGCAACAAGGGCAGTGTACCTATAAATAGGTAGCTCGATTAGTGAGCTAAAGAGTGTAAGGGTATAGAACGAGCTTTAAGCAAGAGATCCATGGTTCGATTTCTAGAAACTAAAATACTCTTTTTGGTCATAAATATAAGAAAAAATTAGGTCATCAAAAGTTGATGACTTGATGTATCTGATTCAAAATTTAGGCAACATACATCAACTTTTACTGACCCAACTTTTTCATATATTTACGAACGGGGTTAGTAACTACTAACTCACTAACGTTTGTCTATAAGAAAAAAAGTTCGTACCTTGCTGTCTCGGGCATTTTCATACGCCAATAGTAAGTCAAAGCGGCAGGAACAGCACCAAACATGAGAATGATTCTCCAAACATAATCAGCTTCTGGTACAAGTGATCCTGCAGGATCAATATTATAAGGTGGAGCCTTATAAGCATGATCAAAAGCAGTTGAAACAACTAGAGAAACAATTCCACCAGCCAAAATTCCAAACCCTTGCATGGCGAAAACAGAAGCTATAAACGCGCCACGCGTCTTTTTATTAGCATATTCAGACATGATTGTAGCTGAAAGAGGGTAATCACCACCAATACCAAAACCAAGCCAGAATCTAAAGAAACAAAGTGTTGATATTGTACCCTTTGCTGAATGACCAAAAGAAAGGCCAGAAGCAAGAGAAGAAAATACCATAAGAGCAAGAGTTAGACCATAAACTTTTTTTCTTCCCATTTTGTCCCCAAGCCAACCAAAGAAAAGTTGACCTGCTAGAGTTCCACAAAGTGCAACACCATTTACTGCTGCTGATACATTTGGAGGCAAAGTTCCTGGTTTTGGTGAATTTGGGTGTGTATAGTATATTCTTCCAAGTAATTTTGTAACATTTGGTATGCAGAAAAGATCATACGCATCGGTGAAAAATCCCATACCAGCAACTATGATTGCTGTGAAATGGTACCATTGTACTTTTGCTGCATCAAGAGCAGAAAGAACTCCTAATTGTTCACGAGCCATAGCTAGATTTGTGACTGGAGAGCTTAATTGAATTTTTTGTAGTTGTATGCTCCAGTGACCAATTAGCTAGTGATGACTATAATCCTGGCAAAGATAGCAATTGCAAGTTAGTACTTAGTATTATATATACTGCTTACGTACATAGGGTAGGCCTATATTATGAATATTCAATAATCTTCTCTTTTTTCACAAGGTATATTTATATTGGTGGCGAGTTTTACAAGTAACACCGTGATTTTTACCACCGGTTTAATTTGGTTTAGAGGTCAGTTCTGACATTAAGTGGTTTCAGCCTCCTTCCAATCGTAGTTGCAGGGGATCGAACTGTGATTCTCTCTACCAAATTCAATGTCAATCGTCACTGAACCAACAGACGATATAAAATGATTGTCAATTCAAATATGCACTTAATTAATTTCCAATTTGTGGTGGTCCCTTCAATAATATTTGTTTGTTCATACTGTATTGACTTCTGACTAATAATGTGCTGACAGTGTAAAACCTTTTACGCAAAACCAACATAAAAGTTAAGCTATTTTCCAAATATATAAATATTTGAAAATAATTTGGTAAAGGAAAAAAGAAAGTACTATGTTATTATAAAGAAAAGTCAACAAGAGACAACTACAAACTTACACACGGTGTTTGAAACAAAGGGGGTCTTAATTATTAAAATTGAATATGGCACTATGTGATGAATTTTCAAAGAAAGTAGTTTTCAAAGGAACTCACAAAGAAAATACAACAAGACACTGACCCTGACTCTGACTATTGAAAATGAAGATGATAGCTTTCTTATGGCCAATATTTCTACCTTAGCTTTACCGAAATTCATTCATATGATGCTGATGCATGCCACTCGTAAGTGTGACAAGAGAAAGAGCGATACTATTTTTTTTCCAGGATTCTAGTAACTAGACTATACACCGGAGAAACGGAGAATTTAGAGTTTAAACTTCGTTCTCTCCAATAATATATTAGGAATAGGAGCTATCAACTAAACTACTTTGTGTAACGACTTTCTAAATTACAGATTAAAATCATACACATATTTATTGGTTAACAATAGTAGTAATAACACAAAAAAAGTGTTGAGGGGACTAACCTGTTTCAATTTATGGAGTCGTACATTCATGCACATAAAGTTGAGGTTAATAATTGTATCGTCTATTTTGTTGAATGATTAAGATTAACTAATCAGATATTTATAGTATAAACTCTACTATAGTAAAGTTTAGTCTCATGCAATCATGCTACCGTCATGGGAACTTATGATGAATTTTAATCTCATACGACAACTTGGCATATACCATGATTCCTTTAAGGTATAAAATTTTAAATTAGTTAAAAGTCAAATGGTATTACTACTATGTGTTTTCCGCATTCCACGTTACATCATTGATAATGTGAAAGAAATATAATTTATTTGAAATATAGTGTTAATAATTGGAGATTGTAAAGAAAAAAGTGTTAATAACAATTGGAACAAGACTTGGACTTTGTATTTTATTCTTAACGTTGAATATTCCCGCCTGCAATCGCACGGTTTTTGTTTAGTCCTTCATATTTTAAAGCGGGTAACAAAGCAGGCTAATTTCTATCCCGTGACTTAAATTCAATTAGGAGAGACCAAGGTTTTAAATAAAGGTCCATGACCGCAAAAACGACCGCGACAAAATAGTTTTGACAGGTGTCGATATCATTACCGTTATCACCATTTTTTATATTAAAGAACAAATTATGATTAATTCACACGGCAACGACCGCAATTAGTATCGTAACACTTGTACTGACCAAAATCGTAAATTTTTTTTACATAGCCGAGATGCGACCGCGACCGTTTTTTAAAACCCTGGCAGAGACATTAAATTATAAATGTAGAGAATTATGATTCAAACTCCGATCATCTCATTTATCCACTTTAAGAATGAAAATTTTAATTATTAGACTACTTGACAAAAAAAAAGAGCATGCTACTTTCTCTCAGTTTTTTTTCCTTCTTCCATGCATTAGACAAAATTATAAGAAGAAAATGAGATATGCACCGACAATTTAAAATAATCTTATACTATCTTTTAATATTAATCATATATTCTGCCAAATCATTTTATACAATTTTATACTTTGGATTTTATTCTTAACGTTGAATATTCCCCACCTGCAATCGCACGGTTTTTGTTTAGTCCCTTTTTTAAAGCGGGTAGAGCATGCTATTTACGTTTATATTAAAAACTACTTATATAAATTAAAGTGTTCCGATGTATTATTACATAAATAATTATAAATATAAGATCGATTTTGTATGAAAATAAATTAGTTTAAAATTGACTCAAATAGATAAATTCTAAAAAAAGTGGGATACTTTTAAAAAGATAAATGAAGAAGAAAAAGATAACCATATAAAAATAATATAAGTTTAAGATTGACTCAAAAAAATAAATTTTTAAAATAATATGCTAATATTGTATAGAATGGAGCAGGTGGGATTCAAAGCGGAATACTTTTCATAAGCTCCATGTTAAGCCCAATGATAAGCATATTACGAGAATTTATTACTTTATTAAATATGACATAAGTAGCTTATGAAATTGTGATAAGCTATTTTGTTGGTGAAAACTTATAAATTAATATAAACATTTATTTATTTGTATAAGCTATTTTCATAAGCTCAAAAATAAGCTAAATACAAACAGTCCCTTAATTTATAATGACTTATTTATGTTCATTTCATCATAATTAATGTTATGATCACATTTCATGTTTAAGATGTGTTTATATTATTTCTATATATTATGTTAAACCTATATAAATTCATATTTTGTTCAAAAAATATTTAAAACATGTCAAAGTTTTGTCTGTTAGGCACTAAAACAAAATAGAAAAGTTTTAGGGATTAAATATGTGCTTATATTTTATAGGAATGAAAATCAAAATTCACTAATTTTATAGGGACAAAATATAACCCAACATTTTAATTAAGTGTATACCAAATAATGTTATAGAATTAAACTTCTTAAAGATTTGTGTTGAATTTGTAAATTTAAAAATTTGAGGGTGGATTTGTAATTTTTTGGGACAAATCTGCAAAAATTTGAAAAATGTAGGTGATTAATTTGCAAAATTTGGGGAAAATAGGGAGTATTGTGTCAAATTTTGAAATATATAAGAATTAATTTGCATACTATGAAAGAATTATAAGGATCATTTTGAGGTTCATATATTGTGTAGTAAAGAGAGAACTTCAAATTCTTGTTTTATATGTAGTATTTCAAATTTCTTTAAATTTAATTTTTACAAACTTTCATAAAATCCTTTCATTTTAAAAAACTTCACAAAATTTATCATCCGAACAATAAAATTTACATAGAAGAATCTAAATTACTATTTAAAATTACTTTTTCTCATCCAAACACAATTAATAATTTACTTACAAATTGGACTAAAAATCGTTTTATTTTTTTTTGGTACAATAGAGGGATAACGCCCCAAAAATCGTATTTACTTACTTCTTATATTTTACATTTTAGATTGGTCATTTGCGTTAATTGAGCTTTCACCATTAGCATTTATGTAACACTTCTCTCGTGTGCACTCTTTTTTTGGTTTTCACCACCAGTTGAATCTGGTTCGGGGTCAGTTCTGACATCAAGTGGTTTCAGCCCCCTTCCGATCGTATTTGTCCTTTATGTTACATTTCATGATTGAGTGTTCCACAATTTTTGATCAACAATCCATGTATCGGTTCATCATATATGCTCAGTTGAACGACCCATAGTTCTAAGTTCATGAATTTGAATAATTTTTTTTCAGTTGATTTGAAGGATTAATTTATGTATTTGCAACCAAATACTATCTTAGTTTAAAAAAAATAACAGAGATAATTTATTAAGTTATAAAATGATAGAGAGAAAAAACAAAGAAAAAACAAATAGTTAAAGATTAATCAATCACTGTATCCTATTTCCACACGAAAGTAATCAGTGATCTTTTTCATTTTTTTAAATTCATATATGCTCCCCTATCAGAAGTAAACGATGTCACCACAATATAGACAACAAAAAGTCAAATTATGATGCAAAAGCAGCTTGCTTCTGGTGAAGGCTTACAATATTTGTTTTATGAATTTGACCATTTTAAACAGTACTCCCTCCGACCTTATTTATAAGCAAAAGTTGTTTTTTAGATTTATTGAAGAAATAATGTATCTAATTTATATTTAAGCTAAATACATTAGTTAATGAATGAACTTAAAAAGTAACTTTTGCTTATAAATAAGGTCGGAGGGAGTATAATTTATAATATTCATCTTAAATTAAATTTTTTATTTTATTTTTACTTTTTATAGGTATAAAATTTTCAGCTATGCTTGATCGAGTGTCGTCAATCAATTTATCAGAAAGGCCAAGTGAGGTTTCCTTCAAAATGATTTTTTTAGCTTAAAAATTAGAGGTTGAATTTATTAACTATCGTTAAAAATAATATAAAAACATTGATATAGTTAATCCTAAAAGCTTAAGTTTTTGGGATAATCGGTTATTTGATATGGTATCAGAGTCTCTATGACTAAGTGGTCTAGAGTTCGATCCCCACTCCCCTCACTTTCTAATTAAAAAGTGGAATTTAAGCATATGGGTGGGCCTATGCATTATCCACGCTTCAAGCCCACATGGACTTGACCTATAGCGAAAAAATAAGAGAGAGAAGAAAGCTAGTTTTTCGCCCACCAAATCCCATGTTTTGCGTGAGGGGACGTGTTAGAAATAATATAAAAAGATTGATATAGCTAATCCTAAAAGCTTAAGTTTTTGGGATAATCGGTTATTTGACAACTATTACTTTTTTAAAGAAGTCTCTTCTAACTAGTTGGAAATGATGTAAATATGATCACTTAATGTGACAGTATTAAGTGTGGAAGTTGAAGAAACTTGGTTGGAAATGAAATGATTAAACACTTGAGTCTTTGGACTTTGAGATATTGTGTTGTGAATTGAAAAAAGTGGGAGAAGTCCCACGTTGCTACGGACACACACTATATAAGTGTTTATATATCCTAAAATTGCTACTTGGACCACGTAGCACTTGCCTTAACCATAACGTGCGCTGCCGGCCGGGCTTGGGCTTGGTGATGCGTTATTTTTTGGGCTACATAATTAATTATTTTTAATTAATTAACGCATTTAATGAGTCATTAATGTGAAGATCAAGCCAATATCGGATATTCGCTGAGTCAGTGCGTATCTAAATCAACCGATCGTGCGCTTTGATTGAATCAAATACAGAACCGCTTCATCGTGAATACGGCTTAACTGATCCAACTCAGCTCCCTCTCTCTCTCTCTCTTCATTCTAAATTTTTTATTTTTTTTATTTTTGTTCTGTTTCAGAAATACGAAACAACATTGTTGTGTTGTTACAGATTGATATTGTCGTATCAATTCGGGTTATAATATTGTCATATAACTCAAGAAGGTGTTGTTCTTGACCGATTGCTACAAGTGCAGTAGTAATTCGGTTACAGCTAATTTCTGGGCTGTTTTATCATGGGGACGACGTGGTTGATTCTCTGCTTTGCACAAATTTTGGCAGTTCTACGAAACGTCTTAAAGAAAGCGACCTAGTCCGTGACTCAGTCAATAACTACTTCAGTTCCATTATTTCGAAAATCTTTTTTGGTATAAAAAATAACATAACTAGAATCGAATTTAAATTGTTTTTTGTTGCATTTTTTTAAGGTTAACTCTCCATTGATCCTTCAAATCTAAGAAGAATGGGTGATTATTCATAGTTTAATGAAATTTAAGTAAATTTTGATTAAAAATTGTTATTGCATGCTTTATTACATTAATTAAAGTCAAGATATATCCAATACGTTTGATGCACTTGTTTGATTTCTTTAATCTGTATTAGTCAAATTAACACGCGTAGTAGTATGTACTATACCAGCCTACCTTATGATATGGATTCACATGAACATTTTATTTGTCTTCTCTAATCGAACCCTATGATCTCATTAATTAGTTAATAATAATTAAACAACCACGTACGTGAGGTTGGTATTGTATCATTTTTTATGGGAGAATATGTTAAAATTTGAATATTTGTCCAACAAAAGAAAATTTGAATAACTTGTCCCACCTGAACAAGAAACTAATAAAAAATTACAATTAAACAAATTTTGAAGTATCTGGACTGCGTGGATTGAGGGCATACAAGACAATGATTTTTGTTTTGTTTATTTGTTAAAAGTCCTCTGAATATGATCAATTGTAGTAGTATTTTACATTATAGAAATTTGTTTTCAGTTCCGATTCTAAACAACAGTCTTTTTTTTATTGGTCTAAATCAATGGCGGAGCCAGGAATAATATTAAGCCTGGACGCAATTTTAACCGTAAATACACAGATGTTTATTGGTTTAAGATTTTTCGGATCAGGATTCAACTAGATCTGACAGTTTTTAACTAATAATATATGTATATTATTTATATATTGATATTATAATAAAAGTAATTAATTTTAAGAATTTAATCTAAATATTTGATTCATAATAACTAGATAAGTAAACGTCATAAACTCCCCACAATATGAAAGAAAGTAGAATTATAACATACTAGTATCCAGACCCGTGCCAAGCACGGGTAAAAATGTGTCTGTAGATTTATTGACTTATAAATAATTTTTTTATATATATTTTACTTTAAATTGAAAATTTAAAATTGTAATTGCTAATGGAAGATAATTAATAACAACTACGTAAATATTTATATATTTAATAATTAAAATAGCAATCTGTGAAAAAAACTAATTGTAAATTTTATGTATATAGATTTTCTTAGGGAAGATTTTCTTAGGGAAAACTAATATAAACTACAAAATAAATTACAAAAATAAAATAGATCCCGTATTAATGTATGAATAGAAATATAGATTCTCATTTAAATAAAAAATAATCATCATATGATTAAAATATAGATTCCATAAAACTATAAGAAAAAAAACAAAAAAAAAAACATACGTATTAATATATGAGTACACAATACGCTCCAACATGAATTACAATAAAAAATAAGCATCCGTATATTATTATATAAATAGAAATATAAGTCACAAAATAACAAAAAAAATAGCTTCGTATTAATATGAGTAGAAATACAGATTCTTGTATAAATTTTAACAATGAGTTTATGTGAGCGTCACGTGCGTTGCAATTTTCAAATTTTAGTTCAATATTAGGGACAAAGAATTTGAATAGAAGTGTATATATATAGAAGTGTATATATATATTGTAAAAAAAATGTATATATATAATATTTTGAAGAATAGAAAAATATATATGTAATATTTTGAAGAATAGAAATGAGATGAGACATATTTATAGGCATATATAATAATATCCATTAAACAACTATTACGTACAACTTATTTTATTTTAATGACGGCTCTTGAACAAAAAAAGAAAAATGAAAGCATTAATTTTGATTACTTTAATCAAATATAAATTTTGCTTATCAATATTTTTTACGGGTATCTAACATATAAATAATAACATATATAGCTTAAATTCCATTACCAACACCATCCTTCCACCATAATCCTTTCTATCAATAATTGAAGTTAACTTTAGAATTTGATCTAATGATAATCTCTGAAACCCCGATACTCTAAAATTGGTGAAGTATCGTGTCCGATACGCACCCGATACCGATACTCTTCCGATACGTCCCGATAATCGTATCGGAAGAGTATCGGTTAAATCTTTATTTTTAAATAAAAAAATAATATCCGATACTTTCCGATACTCGTATCGGAAAAGTATCGGTTAAATATTTATTTTTAAATAAAAAATAATATCCGATAGAATCCGTGTTTCCTAGTGAATGTCAAACTATTATGTTGTTACACGGGTAACTAACAATGTCTTTTTTTGGATAGTACTAATGATGTTGTATAATACTTAACTTAAGATGTATAACTTAAAATGTACTAGTGATCATTATTTTTTTGGACAATATTAATGAAACACAAATACTTAACTTAGTATTAATGATTTTAATTTATTATAATTAGTATTTTTTGTCTTTGTCACAGTTCTGAAGCCACTATGGTGTCCTACTATATAACAGGTTGTTTAAGTATTTGGGTTTGTCCCAAAATTCTAGTATAAGAATGAATGCTTTATGTTTTTAATTGGTCAGCTGTAGGACCTATATAATTGTCTGATATTGCTACAAGATGAACTTGTTGAAGAGGCTTGATGTCATGACTATTATATGTTTTTTGAGCTATTATATATCTTTAGTTAGGACTGATGAGCCCTTGTATGTTGAGCCTCAAACTGTTTTGCTCTTGTGCAAGCTAATTGGCTTGTGTGTACTCTTTGTACAATGAATTATTGGCGTTTATAATAATAATTATTATAATAATTTTTTGTCTTTCAAAAAAATTTTATCATTATTAATATTATTGTGCATTTATATATTTAATTTTAAAATTAATTTTAAAATAACGTATCGCGACAGTATCGGATATGAATTTTTTAAAATTTTCACGTATCGGCGTATCGGTATCGTATCGTATCCGTATCGTGTCGCGTATCGGGGCTTCATAGATGATAATTGTAATATTGTGAAATAAAATTTCAATTGATAAAAAATAAAGAAAAAGAAATGAGTAGTATTTTTCTCGCGAGATCTTGAAATTGAATCCAAATTATAAAGATTAGCTGATAATTAAGAACCATCCCTTAATTTTATTGCTAAAAAACATATTCTATATATTTTCTATTACTAAGAGACCAACTTTATAGTATAGAAAAAAGACCAATATTCGTTTTTTGTTGGTTGAAATAAATTCCCATATAACTATATTACAATATTGCATTCAAATCATATAAATTATAAAATACAATCTTTAAATCTAAAACTACAAATTGGTCTATATAGCAAACATAATAAAATCAAACCACATCAATGTTTACTTGTCACTTGCCCCTTTAGTTGACCTGTACAATAAAAAAAAGGTATAAATATAAGTTTGAAGATTGAATTATGAGAATAAACAAAAAATGTAAACAGGACATGTCCAGTATATAAAAAATAGACTCATAGCTCAGAACAAACAAAAGTTTGTAAATACATACCGTAACGAATAAAACTCACACTCACACTCTAACCATCACATTCCAGTTTTCTTTTGAGGCATTCAAAGAAGCAATTGAATCGTACTTTGGAGCCATTAGAATTTGTAATTTATAAATTTGTAAATAAGAGAATTGATATTGAGATTGGATGTGATGAATAGAAAATAACATTGTGTAGACTATTTATAGATGTAAAATAGGTCAAAATAAAGCATAAACCTAAGGAATATTCTATTAATTATTAAATGTGTGAAGAAAAAATATTTGGGCCATTAATACGGATTCACAGATTTTAATGGGGAGATTATGTTGAAAAAAAAATGAATATTGCCTTTCCTTTTGTAGGTATAATGACAACACATGAACATAAGTTAATTGCTTAGGTATAATGACTTTGAACAATAAATAAATAGCTTTTAATTATGAGAATTGCGGATCAAAATTCAAAATAATTAGCATATCAAAATTCATAGCTATATGGAAATAATTCTAAGAATAGCATTTTTAAAGCTTTTATCAAAATTCAAAATAGCTATTTTTTTAAGGTTTTGATCATCATTCATAATAGCTATTTTTTTAAGGTTTTGATCAAAATTCAAAATAGCTATTTTTTTAAGGATTTGCTTGAAATATTTTTTTTATATTGTCTTTGCTTATGTGGTGTGATTTGTTCACAAAAAAAAAGTGTATTAATTAATTGCTTAGAGATTGTTTTTTATATTGTTTTTTTTTTAACTAAATCATTTAATTCATTAATTAATTGCATAGAGATTGCCTTAGAGAAATAATTGCATAATTTGAGCACACCACGTTTTTATTATGCTTGTACTTTGATCCTTGTTTTTTTTTTAACTAAATCATTTAATTCATTAATTGCCAAAACAATGTGAGAGTAGAATCATTGTGGGATTGCCACGTGTACGATATGCTTTGAGGAAATGCTCCTAAATAATATATATACTAGTATCTAGACCCGTGCCAAGCACGGGTAGAAATGCGTTTGTAAATTTGTTGAATTATAAATAATATATTTTAATATATTTTACTTTAAACAAAAATTTAAAATTTTAATTGCTAATGAAAAATAATTAATAAAAACTACGTAAATATTTACAATCTTTTATAATTTAATAATTAAAATAATATTCTGTGATAAAATTGTAAAATTTATGTAAAGTGTCATAGATTTTCTTACGGAAGATTCGTATAGTTCGTAGTTTTTTTATCATATTAAAAATGTATCATAGTTGTTGTTTCTATTATTCTCCGCTAAAAAAATTATAAAGTTGATGGAAAATAATTTTCTATGGAATATATGGAAGAGACTTTTAGGTTTCATAAAAAGGCTTGAGGTGGATATGAATTACAAAAAAAAATGTCAGTGTATAGTAGAAATATAGACTACAATATAGTAATTAACAAAATAAAATTGATTCCCGTATTAATATTTAAGCAGAAATATAGGTTTCCGTTGAAATTTTAAAAAAATAGTCTCCCTATTAATATATGACTAAAAATACAGTTTCTGTAAAAACTATAATATAAATAGGTCTTCATATTAATACATATTAATATATGAGTAAAAATATAGATCTGAATAGAAATTATAAAAAAGAAAAAAGAGTTATTTGTATTAATGCATAAGTAGAAATATATGTTCCCATAGAAATTACAATAAAAAATAGGCCCCCGTATTCATGTATGAGTTGAAATATAGGACACGTAGAAATAAAATAAAATAAAAGACTTTCATATTAATATATGAGTAAAAATATAAACTAAAGCATAAATTACAAAATTAAAATAGACCCGTATTAATATATGAAAAAATATAATTTTATAGTAATTAAAAAAAAATAGTCCTCGTATTAATATTTTTTGGGAAGAGTCCTCGTATTAATATGAGTATAAATTTAAATTTCGTAAAAATTACAAAAAAATAAAAGATGGGTTTTTATATTAATAGATATATAAGTTCTCGTAAAAATTACAAAAAAAAAGTCTTTCGTATTAGTATGTGAGTAGAAATATATGTACCTAGACATTTTTAATAAAAAATAGGCATATGTATTGATGTATGAGTAGAAATATAGAGTTCGTAGAAATAAAAAAAAAATATGTCTTCGTATTAACATAAGTAGAAATATAAGCTATAATATAAATTAGAAAAATGAAATGGATCCCGTATTAATGTATGAATAGAAATACAAAAATGAAATGGATCCCGTATTTTTGTCCCTCGAAAATAAAATCATTCATTAACAAATACTTAAATTTAATTACAATTTTAGGGACAAAAAGTTTGAAAAAGAGATTCAACTGTACTTATTGAAAAACTATAACATAGTCGGCAACAATACATACAAATGCTTCAAAGCTCTGCAAAAAACCACTAAATGTTTGGGAATAAGAAGAGAATATCATTGATCCGTCAAGTTCAATTGCAACCATCTCAGTCTTAATTCATTCCTTTCATAGTCTTTCTACACATCTGCAAATAAAATATAAATGGTAAAATAAGCCCGTATAAATTACATAAAATATAAATATAGTCCCATATAAATTTAAAAATTAAGTCCCATATAAATTACATAAAAATAACTTAGGTCCGGAGTAACAAAAAAAATAGGCTCTTGTATTAAAAAAAAAGGGATGCGACATATTTATAGGCATAATTTCTTTGCTGTCATAATTAATGCATATTATTTTTTTTTTGGAGTCATAATGCATATTAAAATATTAATTAATATTGAAAACTAATTACTAATTATTCTCTGTATTATTACCATTGATGTATTAGTTTAAAGAATTGAAGATTTGTCATTATCTAAAAAAAAATAAAGAAATGAGGATTCGGAAGCACAACTTTTAAAAGTTGAGCGCATTTTTTTGGACTTCGTTATTTTGTTTTGTTAAAAAAAATGTGTTTGTTATTTGTGATCAATTTTGTGTTGTAGTAAAATTAATACAATATATATTGTTTCTAAATTTGGCATGAATAATTGAGTGCCAATGAAATTTCTAAATAAAACTACACGTACCCAAAAAAAATGCAAACATAAACTTTAATTCCCCCCATCCCCCGTGTTTAATTTCTGTAAAAAAAAAAAAAATCATCACGATTGCTTATTTATACCAAATATGTGTTAATGTATTCTTGTAATATATTAATGAATATGGTATCAAGTCAATTTTATTACATATAAGAAAAGAGAAATCCAAAAATAGAAAAATACTATGAAGATCACAAATAGTAGAAATTCTACATTTCAATTTCATCATTGTTAATGAGAATTTAATATTCACATAAAAAAAAATATTAAAAATTGAAACCAATTTGTTAAAAGCAAAGCACAAAAAGCTACGGGTAACATATGTGAGTTGATTTGACGTTATATATACAGCAATAAATAAATAAACATTACTCAAATAAATGAAATTAACTTGTTCTTTTGTATTATACATATTCTCACTTAATCAACTGCAACAAAAAAAAATATATAAATAATGTTAAGAACTATCAAAGAAACATAGAAAAGGGGAAAATAAGAGAACGTACATAAGAAAATTCTCATGAATAAAAGATAGATGAAAATGTAACCGGAAAATTAATAGTAAAGGAAAAAAAACATATTAAAACTTATATATATTAGCAATGAAAAGTGAAAGGAAATAAATGAATCAAAAGAGGAAAAAAGACAATCAAGAATTTTACAATAAAAAATTAGAGCCATAGTAATAAGAGAATTGGTATTAGAAATATAATTAGAAGCAATTGAATCGTACTTTAGAGCCATTAAAAATATAATTAGAATTTGTAAATTTGTAAATAAGAGAATTGATATTAAGATTGGATGTGATGAATAGAAAATAACATTGTGTAGACTATTTATAGATGTAAAATATGTCAAAATAAAGCATAAACCTAAGGAATATTCTATTAATTATTAAATGTGTGAAAGTCAAATTAGGTAGAGTATATTTTTTGTGATTAAGTATAAAGTTTTACTGAGAGTATTTGGGCCATTAATACGGATTCACAGTGCAGATTTTAATGGGGAGATTATGTTGAAAAAAAAATGAATACTGCCTTTCCTTTTGTAGGTATAATGACAACACATGAACATAAGTCAATTGCTTAGGTATAATGACTTTGGACAATAAATAAATAGCATTTAATGGAGAGAAATAACTGAATATGATATTTTTTTAAAGCTTTTATCAAAATTCAAAATAGCTACTTTTTTAAGGTTGTGATCATAATTCATAATTCAAAATAGCTATTCTTTTAAGGTTTTGATCAAAATTCAAAATAGCTATTTTTTTAAGGATTTGCTTGAAATATTTTTTTTTATATTGTCTTTGCTTATGTGGTGTGATCTGTACCAAGAAAAAAGTGTATTATTTGCCTTCGCGGTGTGATTTGTACAAAAAAAAAAGTGAATTTATTGACTTGGCCTATGTGATATGTAGACAAATAAACGTGAATTTTTTTTACATGTTCTATTCATATAAACGTGAATTTTTCTTAATAACCTTAGAGAATTAATAATTGCTGAGAATTAATTGCTTAGAGATTGCCTTAGAGAATTGATTGCATAATTTGAGCACCATGTTTTTATTATGCTTGTACTTTGATCCTTGTTTTTTTTTTTAACTAAATCATTTAATTCATTAATTGCCAAAACAATATGGGAGAAGAATCATTGTGGGATTGCCACGTGTACCATAGGCTTTGAGGAAAGGCTCCCAAATAATATATATATAGATAGATTTGAGATTAACACAAAAGCAATTAAATGTATGTTTTTGGTATTTTGGGTTATATTTAAGCATGAGGTAAAAAATTAAAAACATATTTTTCCATATATATATTTTTAGAATTTTTAGAAAATGAAGTAAAAAAACAAAAATTTTAACAGAAAAGGAGGAGAATGGGATTTGAACCCAATACCTCTACATACTAGACCAAATGCATAACCACTAGGTCATCACATGAATGTTGATTTAAAAACTGCTTGACTAATATAAGTACTAAACACGCGCGCCTGGTTACTGTTCATCATCTTCAACCTCTCACCAACTCTTCAAAAAATCGTTTTTTCCATTTTTGCACCAAATTGAACATGTAAATATACCATTTTGCTCAGAATTTCATCAGGATTATGAATATACACTTAAATTTCACTAATTATTACTCAAACATTCGAATTTTCATATTAAAATAAGAACCCTAAATATATATGAAAAAAAATTAGATTTGGTCGAGCCTGGGCACGTGCCCAGGCATGCTGGGCGGTGAATCCGCCCCTGGTCTAAATAATCAACATATACTCAAATAATACACATGAGACACGGAAAAAAATGTGAAGATTCAGAATTAAATTCAGATATATTCACATAAAATATTCTCACAAAAAAAGTAAATATAATTACATTTATAAGTGCTCTTTGAGCCTTAAGATCTTCTATGTGTTGGACTGGGTTACTATTGTATCACTCTCTAAATTTAAATGTATAAAAATTAAAAAATCAAATACTAATAATTAACATGTAACACAAGGATAATTATACACAACTTGAATAGCAAGAGATTTGAATATCGCAACATCTTCACTCAAAACCAGGGACAGTGCCACACTGAGGGGCACATGCCTGCACCATTTTTTGGAAGCAAATTTTTTAGTAGTGTACTACTACAATTTGATATCGCACACCCAAGAGAAATGATATAAGCTGCTCCATTAATCAACTTACATAGTATGATTAGTTGTTACATTTATTTTTGAATGTATCAAAATTGTAAATATATTTATAAATATTCTTTTTATTAATTATTTTGATATCAAATTTGTTTTTATGTAATCAATTTAGTAATCGAATGTGTTTCATCAGTTTAATCTATAAAATTATTATTAATAATAACGACATTAAAGACATATTTGCAAATTTCGATACATTTGTTTTTTTTTTCTTTGGCAACGTCTCACATATTTAGAGACTAAAATGGTTGTTTGACCAAGAAAAAAGAAACAAACCACACAAGTATATATATATATATGCAACGAGATTCGATATTACTTCTTCCGATTTTAAATATAAGTAAAATATATATATATTTGATGTATTTGATTCATATTATGAATCAAACACATCAATTTTTGTTGATTCATTTGTATTTTAGAGCCCGTTTGATGCGCATCATATGATAGTGACATGATAGAATATAAAACAAGATAACGATATTATAGGATATAAGCAGAATAACAGTTATCCACAATTATCCTATCATACCATGTTTTTAATAGATATCTCTCTCATAATAATTTGATAAGGTATATATCATATTTAAATAAAAAAAAAATTGTAAAATAATTATTTTTAAGGTATATATCATATTTAAATAACATGATAAAGTATATATCATATTTAATAAAAAAATTAAATACGCAATCAAATATTTTCATATAATTTTAAATAAAAATAATGAGCAAATAAACATGTTAAATTTTTTATATGAAATTGATCAAATAAATAACTTAATATATATCTTAGATAAACTAAAAAAATATATGATATATTTTATATGTAAATGATAAAACTACCATTGCAAGAGAATTATATTTAATTTATTATAAAATTTAAATTAATATTCCTATTGTGCAATTTTTAATAATTATTTTACTTTAAAATCACCCTTTTGAAAAAATTATGTATATATTTAAAAATTAATTATTTTATTTTTAATTTACTACCAAATTATTGTATTATTTATATTTTATTAATTTTCATTTTTAAAATATATTTTATCGAATAAATCAGTAAATTATTTTCTTATCATATCCTGCTGATAATCCAGCTCAAATTCAAAATAAGAATTTTAACTATAGAGATATGATAGGATAAGTTACAATATTAACTTATCATATCCTGCTGGTTCATCAAACACTAGATTAAAACATAAGCTCGTTTGATGGCCAGAATAGAAAGACAGGTAGAGGTGGGAATAGGCCAGGCCGGCCTACGAGACCTTAAGGCCTAGCCTATATAGGCTCAGGTCAGGCCAGCCTATTTCTTTAAATAGGGCAGGCCAAGACTTTTTCATAAGCCTATTTAGTTAAATAGGTCAGGCTGCAGACTATTAAAAAAGCCTTTTAAGCCTACTAGGCCGGCCTATTTAAATTAATATGAATAATATTTTTAATACTATTATTATTTATATATTAAAATTTGTATTTTGATTAAATTATATATTTATTAACTTTTTCAGTAATTTAAGTTTATTAATCTACATTAGTTTTTCACATATATAATGTATTATTATAAGCTAGAATTGAAATATAATGACATATATAATCAAATTCTGTAAAATATCATGTTAAATAATAAAAGGACGTCGGTTTATTAGTTCATAAGTAAGTTTAAAAATAAATATAATTTTTTATTTAAATATGTTTATGAAAAATAGGCTTTTAAATAGTTTAATAGGCCACAATAGGCTTTCAAAAGGCCAGACTCAGGCCTAAAAGATAAGTCTATGATAGGCCACATGCCAGACTTAAGCCTTCGATTTTTATGACAGGTCAGGCTCAGACTTGACAAAGCCTAGCTCGGCCTAGCTTATTCCCACCTCTAAAGACAGGATATGATAAATCTATCATATCCTATTAATATCTTTCATTTGATGCACCAATTGGATATGATATATTGATCCTATTTTTATCATGACCCGACCTTTGTATTTTTTATCCCGAGAATAAGCTGAGTTAAAAATATCCTACTAACAACTATTTTCCTTATTTGTCCTCCACCTCTTCATCTCTCTCATTAAATTTCTTTCCATTCAATAATAATGATAATAATAATAATATATAACAATAATCATCTTCAAATCTCAACATACCATTATCTTTCTTCAAATCCTTCACCCCACCATCACCATTTTAACAACTCCAGCAATACATTTTTTTAATTGATCGCAATTCATCAATTTTTTTTATTGTTTTATGCTATTTTATTTTATGATGCGTTGACTGGATTTTTATCTTACGGAGATGCATTGCCTCTATCTAGTAGTTTATGTATATATGTGATAATGGACAATTGGACCACAAGTTTATTTGAAAGAAAAAGATGAATTAGATTATAAGGGTAATTTTGTCATTTAATTATCATATATATCTTATCTTATTTGTTATCATATATGTATATCAAATACATGATATGATATGTAATTATTCTGTTTATATCATATCCTGTCTCTATCCAATTCTATATCATATCATGTCTTTAGAGAAATGTTATTGTCACACTCTCTATCACACCCTTTTGACACACCTATAATATTTAGCCACCTTATCCACTTTCTTTTTCTCTTTACCTGGTAAGCCACCTCATCCACTATTTTGGGTCTGTTTGGCAAGCCTCTAAAACTGACTTATAGCTTATGTCTTATAGCTTATAAGCTAAAAGACCTGTTTGGTAACAGTTTTTCAGAAAGAGCTTATAGCTTATTTTACTGACTTATAGCTTATTTTTCATAAGCTAATTCAAGTAGCTTATGAGCTTATAGCTTATAGCTTATCATTTTTTCTTCCCATTTTACCCTTATGATTTTATCTTAAATCCATTTTTATCCTTTACTATATTTTTTTATATAGTATAATTTAAAACAAAATTGGTATGTTGTGCCTACTTTTTTTACGTTGTTGCACTTGCACCTATCTATTTTTCTTTTACTGTGTTGTATACAAATTATTTTTTTTACGTTCTTGAATTTTTTTTTAAACGTTGATGTACCTAGTTTTTGGTACAACGTTACTATAACCTGTACCTATTATCACCTCTTTAATATGTTTAATCTTTTTGTTTTGGTACATTATGTTTAATCTTTTTAATAAAGTATAAAAATTGAAATGAAGATATATTTAAAATGAAATTTCAAAGAATAAAATTTAACCTCTATAAAAAAAAGATTAAAATTTAATTTAATATTATAATAATAATAATAATAATATAAAAGATAAATTAAATTATAAATTTAAATCACTAAATTTTAAGTATTTTAAATATTAAGTAATTACCACTTGAATTCAATTTTTTTATAAAATATAAAAATTGAAATGAAAATAATTTTAAAGTAAAATTTTAGTGAATAAATTTCATTCTATATTAAAATATAAAAGATATATTAAATTAAATTACTAGCTAAATTATAAATATCTTAAATAAAAAATTTATTATTAATTATGAATGCCCTTTTATGTCATTTCACATTTATCTATGATTGAACCGCTAATTTTACCAAACACTTTAATTAGCTTATCAGCTATAAGTCATCAGCCATAAGCTATCAGCTATAAGCTATCAGCCATCAGCCATAAGCTAGCTTATCAGCCATCAGTCATTTTTGCCAAACAGAGCCTTTGTGTTCATTAACTTGTTACCGGTTTCATTTTAATAGACTTTAACCATTTATTTATTTATTATTTTATTTCTGATTTTAACCATTCAGCTTCCTACTCAACCTTTCACCTAGAGTCCAAGAACCCAAAAATGCTTCCTGCAAGTTATTCTCAATCAGGAAAAAAAAATATCGCTGCTTTGGTTCAATTTGTTCTCCTTCCTCTCATGTATGCAGCTACTCATCCCTCCCTAACTCTTCTCCTTCATCATCTTCTCCTATTTACTCTATTTTTGCATCTCCCAAAACACACATCATTTCAATTCCTTCTCCATAAAAGGAACACCTAAATCAACAAAAACTTAATGTTTCAAAACTACAAAACAAAAAATTGTTGCTTTCACCCAACTGATTAGCCAGAAAAAAACTCGTTATTTTCTGCCAAATCTCACTACAGTGTTGCAGTTATTTTTTTATTTTTTTTACAACACCATGTAGAAACTTCTCTCAAATTGGAAGAAAGAAGCCATGGATATGGGAGAGATAACTATGTAAGGAGAATGGAGATGCCAAGGAAGTGTTTCAGTTACAGTTACAGTTAAAGTTTTTTTATTAAAATAAAAAAAATAAAAATGAAAAATTGTTGTTTAAACCGGTACAATTGGTTACCGGGTAAAGAGAAAAAGAAAGTGGATAAGGTGGCTAAATATTATTGGTGTGTGTCAAAAGGGTGAGGTGGCTAAATATTATTGGTGTGTGTCAAAAGGGTGTGATAGAGAGTGTGACAATAGCATTTCTTCATGTCTTTATTATATCCTGAGCATCAAACGGGCTCTAATATGATACAGTTATCCTATCGGTCTTTTTGCTTGCGAACCAAACAGACACTTATAAAAAGAACAAAAAATAGTATCATTTTACAATTTTTATATATAGTACCCGTTCTATCCAAAATTTCTGGTTCTCGCATTGCTCAACACATTAGATATTTGAATTCATTTGTAAGTAACGTGTAGTAACACTCACAATTATTTTCAATATCATTTACACTCTATGGACCTATTAGAATTGTCAAATGGTTGCTTAAAAAAAAAGTCAAATACAACGTGGTGCAAAAAATGTAGTAAAGCGAGGGCTATTTGGTCATTTAATAAATTGGGTGTTCATCAGTGTTTTAAAAATCGGACCAGTCATCAAACCGGTGATAGTTTGGTTTATTGATTTATTAGTCAAACCACTGAGTCATTGGTCGAACCGCATGACTAAACCGGATAAAACCGAATAACTCAGTTGAATAAACTGGTGTCTATAATAAAACTATATAACTATATTTAGCTTATTTTGAAACAAACATTATTTATACCTTTATAAAAATAAAATACATAACTTCCAAAATATATTTACTATATTTAATCTTTTAACACACAAAATAGATTTTTTTTTTAAAATTAAATGGTGGAGATTAAAACCATACATTTCTGAATACCTACACACGTATTTTTTTTGGGTCTTGTTAAAATATGATCTGCTTAAAATTAAAAATTAACTTTTAATGATATAAAATATTTAACATTCTCCATTTTTTTAAAAGTATCTATTAATGTTACTAACACAAGTGAAATTATTAGTATTATATTGTAGTATGTATTAATGTTACTAACACACGTGTTTACACTGATTTTTGGTAAACAAATGCTAGTTTGGTTATTACAAGAAGGATCAACTAGTAAAATCCTGGAACATATTTGTGTGTTAATTTCCGGAAAAAGTATGAATGTTCAACATCTTTTGCTTGAACAATTATTGTCTGATTTGCATCAAATGCATTAAAAAGACATTGTTTCGACGAAATCGAAGGATCAAATTTTGTTAAAGTAAATTTGCATAAACTTGTAAATGATTTGCAAATAAAAGTTAAAGAACCTGAAGATAAATTGCAATTGAAGGATAAAGTGCAGAAACTTTAAAGGGAAGACAAGTAAAGAACTTGAAAGATTAAATGACATTTGAATGGTAAATGGTGGATGAAATCCATTTCTATGCACTCTTCAACCCTTTTGCACACGCGGCGTGGGCATTTTGAGTTTCTAGAAAATAGGATTCAACCTTTATTTCTTGTTACAAACACATATATATAGACCTTGTAGGAAAGACTAACACTAGATTCTACGGTCGAAAATAAAAGTAGTAAATAACTACCTATAACTTCACTAAGATTTTGACACATGTCTTTTCTAATAACTTTCTTAATCTAAAATTGACACATGTCCCTTTGAATGACTATCCTTTAATGACTTCTTCGAACCATATGTATCTTCTCGTTGAAAATGAAGCCTTCGACAACACCCTACTATCTATTGCACTGACTTGAATTCTTCGACATCCATCAATCTGTTGCATATAATTTGTCGAGCGTCACAAAATAATCTAGTCGAATTCCACTTAATATGGCTAATTTCGACCAATCTTAGTCTGAATAATCACATGGCTAGTCAAAAGGACTATTTTCCTTCTTTTCTAATTATAACACCAATGCTTGAGCAATATCATGAATTTTATAATTTTGGTGTTAACAGAGGCCCCCAAAAATGTTGTTTCTTGAATGAAATGAGAGGAATAACATTTTTAATCATGTTACCAATTCAGAGAAAACACTTGACGACCGCTTTAGAAAACTTAGCCAAATTTTTAGAAATGATGATTCCAATTTCGTCATCATTTTTATATCAAAAATCATGGTAAAACTTTACCAATTTTTTGGTCAAAAATAAAGTCTACATCTTAATAATATGTTTGGCCGAAAATATAAATATCATTTTTAAAATGATATAAACAAGAATATTTGACCAATTTTACAACATGTAATTATTTTGACCTGTCTCCAAAAATTATTTCGACCAATGTTACTATTATCTGTTAATAACGGTAATTACAATTAAGATTCAAAATGAATCAAAATAGTTGCATTGATATAGTTGGTAGGCGTTTCTGTATTACAGTGAAAGGGTGCCGGTTCGATTCTTACCTCAACCATATTTTGCTAAAAATTCAAATTTTGAATTAATTAACAAACAACATGCAAAAAAGCAACAGGTGTGGTTCGAACCAACATACTGCAAGTCGAAATAGCATTGCACACGCCACTGAACTACTGCAGCAATTCTGCTATGATCTCGAACTGCAATGATCATATACTCGTGGTTGAAAAACAAAGTTACGACCAACATTACCGTTATTAACGGTTATATATAGTTAACGGTCGAAATTATACAGAATTGTTTCGTTTGCCTGTTTGGCAAACGGTTTAGTACAATTTTGAAAGGATGCGAGTTCGATCCCCAACCGCTGCCATTTTTCTGTCAAAAATTTGAATTTTTATAATTCCAATGAATTATAACGGTTATTATACTTAAACATTCAATTTCATACATAACCGCCTTCTTGGTTTAATTGGCACGTGTAACTGTCTATTACTTGAGGGATGCCGGTTCGATTCCAGCAGTTACCATTTTTTGCTAAATATTTGAATTTCAAATTATTTAACAAATAAAATACAAAACAGCACATGTAACTGTCTCTTACTTGAGGAATGCCGGTTCGATTCCAGCAGTTGCCATTTTTTGCTAAATATTTGAATTTCAAATTATTTAACAAATAAAATACAAAACAACACATGGCATGGGTCGAACCATGTACATGCTGGTCGAAGTGCAACTGCTCCACAATCACAGCCACTAAACCACATTCATCAATTATAAAAATTTATGAACTAAAACTTATAATAACCAATTATGAAGTGCATATCTCCAAATTTATATATTTCGAAAATATTTCTTACATGAAATGTTTGGTCGAAATCATAATTCTTATAATAAAATAAGCATATGAAAATTCGACCATTTTTACGGCATCTCTCGAACCATGTTTGACCAATATTTTGATTAATTTTTCATACTTGATAAGATCAACAAAATTTTGATCACTTTACCAATTTTAAAAACAACTTCCATCTTAACATCATGCATGGCAAAGTGTATCATCAAAATTTAATTAGAATCTTCATGATATTGGTTTCTAAAATATTTTGTGGTTTCAAAAACCATTTTTGGTTCGAAAACCATTTTTCATTACGGTTTCAAGAACCATTTTTATTTTTGCACATAAAGTGTTGAATCAAAATGATATCACTTCGTGCATTCTTTAAGAACAAAATCACTGTTCTTATTAGTGTTAGAATTGCATCCAACAACTTTAAAAAACAATTTTCTGAAAGCAAATAACACACAAAACAGTCCCACCGGGTGTGCCATTTTGTTTACACTGATTTTTGGTAAACAAACGCTAGTTTGGTTATTACAAGAAGGATCAACTAGTAAAATCCTGGAACATATTTGTGTGTTAATTTCCGGAAAAAGTATGAATGTTCAACATCTTTTGCTTGAACAATTATTGTCTGATTTGCATCAAATGCATTAAAAAGACATTGTTTCGACGAAATCGAAGGATCAAATTTTGTTAAAGTAAATTTGCATAAACTTGTAAATGATTTGCAAATAAAAGTTAAAGAACCTGAAGATAAATTGCAACTGAAGGATAAAGTGCAGAAACTTTAAAGGGAAGACAAGTAAAGAACTTGAAAGATTAAATGACACTTGAATGGTAAATGGTGGATGAAATCCATTTCTATGCACTCTTCAACCATTTTGCACACGGGGCGTGGGCATTTAGAGTTTCTAGAAAATAGGATTCAACCTTTATTTCTTGTTACAAACACATATATATATAGACCTTGTAGGAAAGGCTAACACTAGATCCTACGGTCGAAAATAAAAGTAGTAAATAACTACCTATAACTTCACTAAGATTTTGACACATGTCTTATCTAATAACTTTCTTAATCTAAAATTGACACATGTCCCTTTGAATGACTATCCTTTAATGACTTCTTCGAATCATATGTATCTTCTTGTTGAAAATGAAGCCTTCGACAGCACCCTACTATCTATTGCACCGACTCGAATTCTTCGACATCCATCAATCTGTTGCATATAATTTGTCGAGCGTCACAAAATAATCTAGTCGAATTCCACTTAATATGGCTAATTTCGACCAATCTTAGTCTGAATAATCACATGGCTAGTCAAAAGGAGTATTTTCCTTCTTTTCTAATTATAACACAAATGCTTGAGCAATATCATGAATTTTATAATTTTGGTGATAACAACATGT
The DNA here is from genome assembly GCA_030408175.1 of Trifolium repens. NCBI lineage: Eukaryota > Viridiplantae > Streptophyta > Magnoliopsida > Fabales > Fabaceae > Trifolium > Trifolium repens. Next base: position 22,781,961 of record CP125840.1, read on the forward strand.
ACAATTGATTAGATTCAAATAATAAAACTTACTAGGAAACCGCCAGTTCACCGGTTTTTCCGGTTCCGAGCGGCCCAACTGCTTACCCGATCTAACTATTGAACCAGACCGGAAAGCCTCCAGTTCACGGTCCGACCGGTCCGATTTTTAAAACACTGGTGTTCATTCCCCCCTCCCCCCAGCTTTCTTTTCTAAATTGAGCGGAAAGGTTTTTGCAGTGGGGTCCACCAAAATCAAGCATTCTTTCCTCTCTAACATGAGAACCAAACGGTGGAAACCCATTTTCCTCTATCACTAGAAACAAACACTGCGTAAATCAAATAGAGAGAGAGAGAGTGTGTGTACGTGCTTCCATTCCATCATTCCCTTCTCCACTAAGTCTGTTGAAATGACGGAGACGAAACCACCGTCAAAACAAACTCAACGTTCCAATTTCACCACCGTCTCACTCCCCGCACCTCAAGAAAACCAAACGCCGACGAAGGAAATGACACTGTTCGATCCTCTACAGAACGACAATTTCACCACTGAGTTCAGAAACTTCGATGACGATGCATGGTACACCGTCATGGTAACAATAGAAGATGACGCAAAACTCAGAGTAAAATTCGAGAAGTTCACCGATGATGTAGACCAAGTGTACGATACTTCCCGTTTCGGTTCTTTGGAAGATCTTCTTAAATTCGAGCAACGCTTCAGACCACTCTCTGTTCAGGTTCAGGATCATCAATGTGATATGCTCGTACAAGATGTTAAGGTTTGCGCTTCTCGCAGTTTCGGCCCCGATGATCTTCGTTTCTATGATGCTCTTGTTGATTCAGTCAGTCATTTTTTCTCCTTCTGTTGCTGCTTTTTTTTTAAACGCTGTTTTGAGTTTTTTAGCTTTTCATTTTGAAGCATTGTTACTGTTAATGTTATTATTCATTCACGTTTTAGTTGATAATGAAGTTAAATATTACAGTATTAGTATGTTAGATTCTTCAATTTTGGGGGAAATGTGAAAGTTTGTTCAATTTTATGAACCATTGTTTCAGCATTGTTACTGTTACTGCTAGTAGTACTATTTCTTGTTTTTGTAATTGAATGCATATATACCTAGCCTTAGAAAACCTAGAAGCATTTCATGTTAGAGTTTTCGATTGACATTCTTTGCAATTGTAGTTTTAGATATGAGTTGGTATTTTTTTCAGTAAATTTTACCTCTGAATCTGTAATTTGATTGTGAAATGGTGAATGTTTTTATAGGTGGAAAGACGCAAGCATTCTCGCAAAGAAAATGCTGAGTGTTTGTGCACCTTTATATTGTCCTGGTTACACGGGCCAAATAAGGGTGAATTGACAACTGCTGAAATCGGTGATATTTGCATCATTCAACCTATACTTGAGCTTGATCCAGCTGTGGCTACATTCCTCGAGATTGCAAGGACGAGAATAGAATCGCAATCGGGACAGGAAATGGTGGCATACTGCCCCAAAAGAATAGAAGCTGAGAACCACAAGGGAATAGCCAAGAACAAAATGGGTTATTTCGAACGAATGCACTGCAGCGTATGTATCTTTATTTTCCCGAAGTACATTCCATTAGTTTGTATGTTGAGAAATTTATAGTAATAGAATATGATTCTTGGATGTATTTTCTGTGTTTGACACCATATATGATATATTGCTCTTCAGGGAAATCGACGTGCCAAACGATCTATTGTGCATGGACTGCGTGCCTCTCCTGAAGGTTTGTTTTATCATAAATCCAAAGAAATATGTATTCTTTTTTAAGAGATATGCAGGTATTTTGTGTATTTTTTTTCTTTCTATGTTTTTAGTATTTATGGATGTTGTTGGGATTTATTTTTGCTTCGTACATGGATTTTTAGTCTTCACAATAGCGATCATCCTGCTATACCGCTATAGCATTTTGGGGGGTTGGCGCTACGATCCACCATCAGAGATTAACTACATAGGAGCCCGACTTTTCATTTTTTCTCTAACCTTATGCATATTCATATAAACAGATTCAGACCTTCTTTGCTCTCCAGCATGCTCTACATCTGTTTATCATATTCATCAACTTTGGCTTTCATTCAGTGTGCAATTGTTCTTTATATTTCTTTATGATGATGTTCTATAATATAAATCTTCAAAACTTTTAAGTTTTTTATTTTGGTTTTAGTCAGCCTTGAAGGAAGAATGGAAGATATGGAGCTGGAAGGAAAAAGAAACATCTGTATGGTATTGATAGGAAATCTTGATAAAGGATTATGTCCATCAACAGCTGTAGAGTTCTTATACCAACATACTCGAGTAACAACTAGTGTCTTCATTTTTCCAAGTTTGTCATCGGAAACATTTACCAGGGGTGCCATTATGCTGCATACTGAAAAAGAATTGGAAAAGCTTGGCGACTTCTTGGCAAATCCAAACCACATTGTAACATCTTCAACTGGCAGGTATTATGTTTGTGTCTAGTTCTTAAACATTGATGTCTGTGTTATATATTTGATGAATATCTTACTTTGGTTATTAATTGTTTGTTCAACCGTGAAAAGTGAATGCCTGATTTATCATTATTTTAACAAGACTTCCAGACTGTTTTGGTGGTAATTACAAATTACTCTTGTAGTTTAACACACGATGCTTAGAAAAGGTTATGCATCTGCAAGCCTTTTATGTTTTCAAACTAGGATGAAAAAATAATGGACATGACAGTGTGCATATAAAACAAAATATAACATAAAACTTTTGAAAAAATTTCCCTGCATCGCAGAATTGTTTTAGATGATCTTGACAAATTTATTGAGGCGAGAGAATTCTGTATATGTTATGTATGGTTGTTTTCATTTGCCATTCAAACCTCTTCACTGTCTTTTTTCAGGCCATGGGTGGTCATTGAAAAACAGGTGGGTTTGGAAAATATCAAAGCATCAATAGGAACATTGCTTCCTGAATCTGAGGTAACTTATACACAAATTCCTTTCCTCCTCTTTTCCATCAAAGAATAATTTAATGGATCGGTAGTAGAGCATGTCCACAGTCCATTGGTCAAGACTATATAGGATTGTCACATGGTTGACCAACAATGACACCAAAAGAAACATTATTTGAATTTAAAATACTTTATCTTAGGCTAGTACCTGGTCCCCTGATGAGAATGCATAATATGTAAACCATTTGTTCTGAAAAATTTATTATAAACTTTGCTAACTTTGTAGCTTTAATAAGTTATGCCACCAAGTTCACTTAATTAGGCACTAGGGACTGCAGAATTTGATTAGTTCTTTGCATATATTTGTTGATCACTGCAAAACATTTTGTTTTTTCAGGGTGTAAATAATAGAAAGAGCAACAATTTGAAGATTGTATGTTTAGGAACTCAAGAATTCAAGAGAGCTAGTGCTATGAGGGATTTGTATTTGGAATTTGCTGAGCACCAAATGCGGCTGCACAAGAAGCTTGCATCTATGGAATCTAATATCATCACCAAGTATATGTGAAATCTGAAATTCCTTCAATGGACTTGCTTTACAATTAACATTTTGTCCTCTAGGCTTTAGCTGTTACTGGTTTCGAATATAATTTTGCAGGAATTGTTAGTTTTACATTTTTTTGGGTACAACCATGTCTTTTATTACTTGGATTTACTTGGATATGATAACATGTATATACTAGCTATCTTTCATTGCTTATGATATTGGGTAATTTCAGACTAGATGGATTTTGAGTATTTATTTCCTTTGAATGACAAAATTCCAAAATTTATTTAGTTTGGAAATAGATTTTTGAAAAATGTACAGAGCGTGATGAGTGTGTTAAAAGTTCCACATTGAATGAAATATGATCGGCACATATGTTTATGAGTAAAGATAGTCCTCAACTTATATGCCAATTTTGTAAAATTGAGTTAAATCCTACCCAAAAATTTAAGAATTTTCAAAATTATGAGTGAACTTTAAACATGAAAGATTGAAATTAAATTAATTTCAACTTGGTTATTCCAAACCCTGTGCAAGCACCCTCTTGTTTTACTTGAAAATATATAAATTCATAGTTCTCAACATTGAAGGGTTTATCTGAATTGCAGAGTTCAAGCGATCGTAAGTAATGTTTACGATTAAATTACTAAGAGTGTACAAGGAAAGCCATAACTAGTTTAAAAATGTGGAAAACAATAAGCTGTTAAGCTAACTATAGTATAGTGGTTAAATGACAATCTTCTCCTTGCTAAACTAACATTTTATTTATCATCATCGAATTGTTTCTTACAATTTCAACACCCTTCATTTTTTTTCTTCTGTAAAATTCGTATTTGTATTGCTTAATATGTGTATGCAAAAAAAAAAAAAATTGAATGTTATCAACAATATTTTTCATATACAATAAGGAATTGGATATTTGTTGAGAATGAACTACAACATTTTCTCAAACTTGTCGAGCTTATTTACCCTTTGCATAGACCTCAAGAATAGTGTGAACAAAATACCTGCATATGAATAAGTTTATACCAATCAGTCACAAGAATAAAGCTGTATATACTATTCAACATGATTGATAACTATTTGATTTAAAAGTCACCTGCACCAACGAATGATCCATTTGCAAAAGTTTGATTGCCTTGGCTACTCAAATTGACACCAATATTTAGCAAGGTTCCTCCTAATACTGTGTACATAGTTGCCATTTGTAACACTGTCGCTTTCCGAGCAGCTCTTTCAGACTAGAAAAATCAAGATACATGTTTCCAATAAGAAAAATAAGTTGAAGAATCACTTAAGAACTTATATGATAAGTGTTTGATTAAATTGTTTATCCAAATAAGACCTAACCTAATTCAATGTATATAAAATTTATATACCATAGTATGTGAAGAATTTGCCTACCTCTAGGACTCGAACTCGGAGTTTCAAATCCCCTGCTTCAACTTGCTTTACAAACTCCTCTATTCTTTGAACTCTTAACGGCATTGATATGGAATTTGTTCTTACCTATAAATGTTCCGAAAGACTTGTCAAATCTAGTTATTACACAGTGCCATCATTAAAACAATACTTCAAAACATAGTTAAATTTTTCAAAGAAACATCATCTGGAATGAAAAGCTAAAATAGAAGTTCCAGGTAAAGTGTGGTACATCATTTGCTTGCTTTGTTATCTGCTGGACGAGTTGTGGCCCGGTTGGCTGCCTTTGCCTTATATCTAGAAGTTCCTGTAAAAGCATTTATGATGTATGAGTATTATTACATAACATTTTAACCGAGAATGGGAACAATAACTGGTCATAGACAGTTTGAACCTGTGCATAGGGTGCAGCAATCTTCACAAAGGAAAAATCTGGATTTAGTATGTAACCTATGCCTGTCACAAGAATAAAATACCAAATAAAGATTAGATAAACATAAACCACAATTAAATTTTCTCATTTCCATGTTATTGATTGTGTAAATGAGTTAAAGTATACTTAATGGAAAACTAAACTTGAATATTATTTCTTTCAGATAGGTATTATGTACAGAGAATCCATGAACCAAATAGAGAAACAACTACATGTCGATCACATAGGAAGATTAATGCATATTAGAAGAGAAGGGGAAAACCTTCAAGTGTAGAAAATGCTCTAATAACAAAGGTGAAGGTAGATGGAAACCGGAATGGCTGGTCTTGTGCTATTGCAAACAAATCCTGCCACAAAATTTCAGCAATAATAAAATTGTTATAAATTCTGCAGAAAATTCGGAACAAACCAGTAAAACTATGATTTTCCATCTTCAACTTATTATCATCATTCCTAATCAAATTTTGCTAAAATAATCAATTAATGAACTACAAATTTATTCATCCAAAAGAACTAGATAGTCACATACCTCCCCAATTGCAGACAATGTCTGCTGTTGATCTGGTGTCTGGCTTAGAAGATTGTCCAAGAAATACTGTACAGATCTCCTCACCTTAAAGTCAAATCAAGACATTTATAAGATCAAGATATGAATCATTATTTCAAACTGTTGAATCACCGTCTTGTAAATGATTTAAGCGTGCTTTATATCCTTACAGCTGACAGGTCCCCGGTGGGTTGTAGTGCTCCAAGATCAATAAGGCATTGCATAACCTGCACAGTTGTCCGTTGAAAGTTTAAGTAAATGTAAAAGGGTGTGTGCACACACATGCACCTTTTGTACAAACAAATTATGAGCCTTAAAGAGTGAGAGTGTGAGCGCACGCGCACACACACACACCCAAGACGCAATGTTGGACCATATTAAGCATCTTTTCTATACAAAAGACACAAACGAGGAGGCAAAAAACAAAAGTTTCCCTAATAGCTCAACAAATAATCAAGGCATCAGATTGTAATTGTGTGTTAAGATGATGTTCTAAGCTTTAAATATTACAAGTATAAACTATACCTTTTTGGCATCCTTCTCATAAACAGAATAAAACAGTTCAAGCAATCTCTCTCGGGTGAAGGATTTTATTTCTCCCATCATGCCAAAGTCATAATAAATAATTGATTCATCGACATCAATAGCAAGATTTCCAGGATGTGGATCGGCGTGAAAAAAACCTGTTTTCAATATCTGTAATACAAGCAAAAATTAATAAAATAAAGGTTATATGAATATATTCAACATCAGATATTAGACCAAGTTTCAAACAGGAACAAGGTTGAGACCTGAATCAAGTATGCCTCAATAGCACGTGACGAGATCCTCAATCGATCATAACCACGTGAAGTCAATGTATCCACTTGATTTATTTTAATACCTGTTCTCCGAAAATTAAATCAAAGTAAGGAGCAGTTATGAATCCAGGTTCAGTGGCATAATGACAGAGACAAGAAATATGTACTATTCAAGATGATAACCTGGTACATACTCCAAGGTCAACACCTTCATCGCTGTATAATCCCAATAAACCAGCTACAAGAGTGCAAATGAAGGACATCCGGTTAAAATTAAACTGACGCTAGAGATTGGAAATTTATATAGGTTATATTCAACAAGTTTGCAATATATGAGACACGGTTATGAAGGTCATTGTAAATCAAGTTTCAAGGAAGCTGAAACAATCCAAATATTTAATAGGCTTTAGTATTGTAGAAGGAAACATACAGGTACTCGGACCCACTTTATGTTTCGAAAATCTCGACGGAACCTATCTGCATTCTTCCCTTCATTTATGTAATCAATTTCTTGATACAAAATCCTGAAAATTAGCATGTGTAGGACAATATCAATTATACAAGGCAATGTACAAAGTATTAAAAATGATGGCAAGAACAATTAATGCAGTAGATTATGAAGCCGAAAAAGAGTTGCTAAGACTTTAACAAGTAACGAGGGAAGGTGAAATTTTCTTCTAACATAATGTCTGTACTACTTACGTTGCACATTCTTCGTATATACCGATCCAATCTCTAGTTGGACCACCTAGAGTTTCACTTCTCTGAAAATACTCCGCAATCAGCTTTAAATTTTCTGGATAGGTAAAGCAAACTTGTTACTTTAAGAAAAAGAAATTACAGCAATTACTAAGTTTTAACCAGACTAGATATTTCTTTTGTAATCAATGCATAAATGTGATACTAACTCTATCAAAATCAAAAGATGTACAAATTGTAGAAACAAAATTAGCACAACTTACGCAAATCAATGTCAAAAAGCTTCTTTAAGCCAGGTCTTTGAACTTTGATAACTACTTTTTCACCATTGTGCAGAATTGCACGATGAACTTGACCAAGACTTGCAGCGGCAATTGGCCGGTCTTCAAACTCTTTAAACAATACGTTAATGGGAGCACCTAATTCACTCTCAATAAAGCCTCGTGCTTTCGTTGGTGAGAAAGCAGGGACCTTATCCTGAAGAGTTTAAATTGAGAATTAAGAATAAAAAATCTGTCCAACCAAGTTTAATGTACTAAACCAACGAATCTCCGATGAGCCTAAAAAATCAACAAAAATACCTGCAGTTTTGCGAGTTCATCCACAAATTCCGAGGGAAATAGATCCGACCTTGTTGATGATAACTGTCCAAGTTTAATGAAAGTTGGACCGAGCTGTAATACACATTCCCTTAGCCATGAAGCAGTTTTTCGCCTTCTGCTTTTCTAAAATGCAACGTTAAATTACTTCAGCTCAGCAAAGCACAATCACAAACAGAAACTTAATCGATTATTTCTAAAAATAAAAACTAATGCAGTGAGGGTTGAAGAAATGTTTTCTGAGAAAGTTTCTACTTAAAGCAGCTATGGTTAAAGTCGAGATAATAACTACCAGAACCTACCTGCTTTTCTTCTGTAAAGCCACCCACATAAGCCCATTTTGCATTGTCCAAAAGAACACGGACACGTAAAGAAAGAACAAAGGACCAGACATCAATAGATCTCTGCCAGGAATTGTAATTTTCATTGGCCCAACTGAAGCCTTCGTCCGACGGCAAAACCTTTAGCTCCTCCAACGGAGGAAGTTCTTTGGAGGTTTCCGGCTTTGTTGTCTTTGTCAATGTTGGAGTAGGATCTCTTCTTACCAAACTTGCTCCATTAACAACTTGCTTTGAGCCATTCACCGTCTCCGCTTTATTTTCTGACGCTGTCTTTCTTTTCACTAGCTCAGTTGCCGGTACCATTTTAACAGCTCTACCGTTAGTACCGTATTTTGACGGAGGCACTTCTGTCTGTCGCATTTCCACCACGAACCTAGGAAATTTATCATTCCCTGATTTATTAGATGCTGACCTTTCATTCTTTGATAGAGCTGAAATCGAGCTTGTAAAACCAAGATTGTCTAGTGGTCTTCGTTGATTTACCGACTCTATATTGTTACAATAACAACCATTCAAAGCCATTATCACTGCCATTTATGATGGTGATGATACCTACAAAAAATCAGTATCAACAATAAGAAAACAGATCTGAAAAACATAAACAAAGAACGCACGATATTTGATCACGGAATTCGGCCAATTGATCACTGCCATTTGTGTTTAAATACTAGTGTACAACTTACGACGGCTCGAGCGACCTGCCCACTTGTCGGTAAACTATGCGTCATACACAACAGTTCTAAACTCCAACAAGAAAATGAATCAACAATATAATTTGGAAGCTCAAAAGAACAAGGTCAAAAAAGTATTAACACATTGAAATGTTAAACAAGAAATAACTGAAATTCAATTAATTGAACTGAGTGTCAACATGATCTTTGGATTGAAAAAGAAAGAAAGTGTTTTTCAAAGCATAAAATAAAAAACTAACTAACAAATAAAACATAAAGATTATGAACTCTATCTAAGATCATTGGTTATCATCATATATGAAACTTCAAACTTAACTATGATTATGATTATTCATTTAGATACATCAAATAGAACAATACAGTAGTAATTAAAGAGATTAACAGACAATAATTTTCATCAAATTATTAAAAAGTCTCAAATCACATACCCCAGTTGAGATAACTTAGTGAAGAACAAACAATAATAAGAATTAAAAAAAACATAAACAATTCAAAGAAGAAGAGTGAAACATACAACAGAGGCAGTAGTAGTAGTAGTAGGAGGATGTTCTTGCTTCCACGTTTCAAATCAAAGGTGTGGCAATTAGTTGAACTTGAACATGAAGCATTATAAATTTTCTCAATGTTTTGTTTTGTTTTGCTTTTAATAAAATTTTGGGTATACGTAATAAATATAAGAAAAGTGAGGTGGGGTTTTTATTAATATTTCAGAAAACAAAGAAAAAAATGAAGAAATGAATTGGAATGTTGGATTACCACAAATGAGACACAAACTTTGTTGTGTGTATAGGTGGATCTCTTTGAACCGCGAATGTCGTCATGTGTTTAGTTCATCGTTCGGTGAATAAAACGTGCGGTACTCTTTATATGGGAAAATAATATCTGTTTATTATTTTTATTTTTATAAAATAATGATTTAATCATCATTTTCATCTCTGTAAGTTTGCAATTTTTTTGTTTTAGTCCCTGTATTTTTTTTTGTTGCAAATTAGTTCATGTATGTTCAAATCTTTTGATTTTAGTTCCTTAAAACAAAAATCCACAGGAAAACCCGCAAGAAACCGGCGAATTTTCCTGCATATTTTCCTGCGGATTTTAGCTTTATGGACTAAAATAAAAAAGATTTGCATATGCAACGACTAATTTGCAACAAAAAAGATACGAGGACTAAAACCAAAAATTTATAAACTTACGGGGACGGAAATGATGTTTAAACCTAAAATAATTTATGTTTTTATTTTTAAAATTTTTATCAAATTTTGTATATTTCGTAGTTTTAGTCCATAGGTAGAATTGAGACAAATATTCCTTATCATTATATTGATTGGTGTAATAACCATTTAGCTTGCCTATATAACATCTAAAGAAGTTTTTGAATTGTAAGGGTTAAATACACCTTATACTTCTTCTAACTCTATTTTTTGTTTATGAAAAAAAAAGCATCTAAAAAAAATCAAACATCACTTTTTAGTAGAAGTTTTAAAACAGTGAGGATAACATAAAAAAAAATAGCAATTAAAATCTAAAGAAGAGTGTATGAAATTTGCTAATACACCAACACATCAATTAGTTTGGTAATTAGAGGTGGGAATAGGCTAGGCCGAGCTAGGCTTTGTCATGCCTGAGTCTGGCTTGTCAAAAAAATTGAAGGTCTGAGCCTGGCCTGTGGCCTATCATAGGCTTATCTTTTAAGCCTGAGTCTGGCCTTTTGAAAGCCTGTGTGACCTGTTAGCCTGTTTAAAAGTCTATTTCACATGAAAATATTTAAATAAATAATTATATTTATTTTTAAAAATACTTATGAACTAATAAACCAACATGTTTTCTATATTTAACATAATATTTTAGAGAATTTGACTATATATGTAATCATATTTCAATTATAGTATATAATAATATATTTATATATGTGAAAAACTAATGTAGGTTAATAAACTTAAACTACTGAAAAAGTTAATAAATTTATAATTTATTCAAAGTACAAATTTTAATATATAAATAATAATAATACTAAAAATAGTATTCATATTAACTTAAGTAGGTCGGCCTAATAGGCTAAAAGGCTTTTTTAATGGCCTGCAGCCTGACTTATTTACTTAAATAAGCTTATAAAAAAGTCTTGGCCTGCTCTATTTAAAAAAATAGGTCAACCTGGCCTGAGCCTATGTAGGCTAGGCCTTAAGACCTCGTAGGCCGGCCTGGACTATTCTCACCTCTATCGGTAATACACACGATAAGTTGAAGTTCTCCATCCAAGGCGATGGAGAAGAGATTGGAGAAAGCCATTTGAAGTTAAGTGTGAATTAACCATATTAACCACAACAAAAATTTCATTTGAAAAAAATTATGATTTTTTTATATTCATTTAACTCGTCATATCATATCTATTTTAGGGGCCGTTTGCATTAATTTATTTGTCAACTTATGCAAACAGCTAATGCAATACAAAATAGATTTTATGCTATTTTACAAGTTCATATTAGTAAAAATTGTATTTTTATAAGTTATTTTATCATAAACTACTTTGACAAACTTATAATAATACATAAAAATTGTATAAGTTGTTTGCATAAGCTCAAAAATAACTTAATCAAAACAAGCCCTTAATATGAAGACTCATAGTTATGCCCGCACAATAGAGCAAGATCCAATTCTCTTTTCATTTTTTCTTTTTTTGGTACAGGACGGTGGCAGATCCATAAATTTTCTTTGATGGGGGCAAGAAAGTAGTGTATATATTTTGACTAAATATATTAGTACAAATTTTTACAAGATACATAACTGTAATAACAAAAACAAAATTGAATTTTTACAAGATACGTCACTTCAATAACAAAGTTTATATAAATTACAATTGTCCTTTGCGAGTTTCATATTCAAAAATAAAAATATTAAATGATTTTTTCATTCTCAGCATTATAAAATACGTCACTTTCTATATATGTAACCAAACAATCATTCAACCAGAGAGACTCATCTAATATACAATTGCATACTTTATTTTTCACAAAATTTATGTAGAGAAAGATGTAGCAAAGAGATTGAGAAATTGAGGTAGTGAAAAGTTACAAACTGCATAATTGAAGTTGTGGTGAGTGAATAAATATAACTTAGTGGACCTAGTTAATTTTACGAGGGCTAGATATATAATGATACAATATTATCTAATGAAATGTTTATATTTTTGTGGGGGCTTCAGCCCCCAATGCTATACAAGTAGATCCTTCCTGGTACAGGATCAAAGTCTATTATAGAAGCCACATATGAACTTACCATGTGAATCTTTAATCAGACTGCCATAAGTAGAAAATTATCTATCTATCTAATCTAATAATTTAGTAGGACTAATCTTAAATCAGATAGTGTGACTAGCTTAAATTTTATTGTAGTCTAACATATATTATTTAGTAGGGCCGGCTCAGAGGCTGGGCAACCAGACCCACAACCCAGAGCCTCAATTTTTTTGAGGCCTCGATAATATTTTTTCAGCCCATCAAACCAAATATATGTCAAATATAGTTTGTTAAGAGATTTAATCACAAAATGTTAGTTGGTGTGATGGTACGCGCTTCACATTTAAAAGCCCATCATTGTGAGGCCGCATGTTCAATTTCGAACTTTTATAGTTTTTTTTTTTATTTGAGAAACATGTTCATATATTTTAAGGGTCTGGACTAGATCTTTCATGATCTTCATTTTTTTCAACAACCGGAATGCTATAATGCACATCCCACATTGTCAAAGTTCAACTACTTTGGAGTCATAAGTGTGTTGGTCTTTTTCCTTAAACTTATGGAATGTCTTATAAGTTTCAGAGGTGTACTTCAAATCTTCCATCATAAATTTGATTAAGTTTTTGTTTACTACCGAAACTACATATTCTAAGTTTTCGGATACTAGTTTTAGCATCTAAAGACTTGAAATATCTAGTGTTGATAGTAAACCAATAACTTAATCAAATTTGGGGGATGGAAGATTTGAAGTACACCCATGAAACTAATAAAATATTCTAGAAGTTGAGGAAAAAAGACCAACAAATTTATGACTCCAAAATATAGTTGAACTTTGCCGGTGTGAGATGTGCATTATAGCATTTCTGTTATCAAAAGAAATAAAGATGAAGAGGAGGAGAGGTGAAGAGAAGAGGTGCGTGTGGAGGGTTTTTATGGAAATTTTGCATCCTCCTGATTGGCCAATGTTATATCATGACCACATAATTGGGTAGTTTTTATTTTTGACAACATAATTAGGTAGTTAAAATTGTCTATTTGGTAGACCTTTGACTGATGCATAATACTTGACCACTAACTAATACACTACTTAAGGTATCGGGTTCTATCTGCAAGACAGGAAGCGGATGATGGAATTCAAAATTTCTCCAAAACTTTTTATTTTTATAACGTTCGCTACTTAAGTAGCGGAAAAACAAAATTGAAAACTAGCATGACGTGCGAAAAGCACGGGGGCACTAAAAGAAATTCTCAAAAATAAAAGATATAAGAAAATGGGCTTCTAACAAAAAAAAATCGGTTTGGCCCATGAATGAGAGAAATAGATTCGACCAAAAAAAAAAATGTTTGTTGCATCAGAACAGTGCGCACGAGAAGAAGAAAAGCAGCATTTTCCGAAAAGAGAAGAAAGGGTTGTGGCAGTGAATGTTGGCGCTGTTTCTGAAATTTTAGTATGTTGTTCTTTTCATTGTACTCAATACTTTGATGTATTTTGTTACTGTTTTTCCCTTCGATATAAACCTTGTTTCTACACTCTGTTTTCTTCATAACTCAACGCATCTTAAAAAGCATTTTCTAATTTATTTATTTTTGAGTAGGAAGAAGATTGAAAAAATAAACTGAAGCAAAAATGAAGATGGTAAACTCCTTCGACGTTAAGGTAAACTAATTTTCAAAATCCCTTGTTATTAGGAAATTGTTTGTTCAAAATGTGCATGCCAAGTGTTTGTCAAAATGTGCTTGTTATTTGGTTTGTTAAAATCAGTGTTATCTGGGATGCAATTGAATTTTGTTTAGAATTGTATTGTCAAAAATGTTGTTTTTGTTGTGTTTTCAGAGAGCTGCAGCTGGAATTAAACGCATTAATCTTGATGGTCTCCGATGGCGTGTTTTTGATGCCAAGGGCCAGGTGAGTCTGCAGTTTTTGTCTGTTTTCTTCTCCTGAATAAACAAACAGTGTGTGTGTGTGTGTGTGTGTGTGGGTGACCATACAGTGATGATTTTGATGTAATACTTTTGCAAAAAATATTCTTTGAAGTGTGTGGTTGGCTTGCAGAGTAAGCTTTTGTTAGACTTGTAGAATATGTCATGGTTTTACTTACTTTTTATTGAATGCATTTTTTCATTGCATCTTGAAAAAAGAATAAAATGCGAGATAATAGGTTAATGAAATGGTTCCCAATCATTTAGCTGACCGGCTTGCATTTCATGTAGTGTACTCGTAGGATTGAAAGTTAAATAAGAGTAAGGAAGTAGAAACACTTTAAAATAGTATCTGTTCCCTCCCATATCTGACATGTATACCATATATATGTCAAATGCTTCTTATATTTTATAACTTTTTGCATTAATTTTTTGAATTATACCAATATACAGATGTGAATACTATAGTAACTAAATAAATTCTAAATTTCTGTTATGTCTATAATGACTGGTGTTCACTTTTTAATCATTAATACTCTCTTTGGTTAAGGATTTGTGCTTTATGTTAATTTTATTATACATGTGTTGTCCTGATTAAAATGTGTTGTATTTGTCTTTTTTAGGTGAAAACTTATCCTCCTAAATCCTAATAGGACTAGCCAATTTCACTCTAATAATCTAGAATGAATATAAATCTTTTGCAACATCTAGTTCTAAAGCTAGGTCAAATGAGAACATATATTTTATATAAATTATATCATAAATAATTTAATTACTTATTTCAGAAGGTTAAGCCATGAATAAATATTGGCAGAACATTCTGAAACAATTTATTGGGTGGATTACTTATAAGCACGTGCTATTTGAGATCGTGTAGAAGATTCCCGAGCGTTCGACATTTTATGCACTTTTGGCTAGCGTCTGGACTTTAGATTGTGACCAACTACTGAGTGATTCACTAATTTGAAGTCATAAGATCATTTTGCTAATTCATATGTTCCTCATGTAGATCCTTGGGAGGTTAGCATCTCAAATAGCTACTGTAGTTATGGGAAAGGATAAGCCAACTTATACTCCTAATCGTGATGACGGAGATATGTGCGTTGTGCTTAATGCCAAGGATATTTCTGTGACTGGGAGAAAACTTACAGACAAGGTCTACTACTGGCATACAGGGCACGTTCTTTGCATTACTTCATTTTAATACCTTTTGTTAGTAGTAAAGAATATTTATAATTTTAGGCTTCTTATAAATCGAATGGTTTTATTCAGATTTAGATGCATATCTTGTAAGAAATTTTGCCTCCAATATTATAATTTTCATTTTGTATCTGGTTTTTTGTGCCACATAATCTTATGGTATTATTCAGGCTATTCTGACATAAAGTAGTGACATGTAGGTATATTGGCCACCTTAAGAAAAGAACCCTGAAGGATCAGATGGCCAAAGACCCTACTGATGTTATTCGCAAAGCTGTTCTGCGCATGCTGCCTAAAAACAACTTACGTGATGTAAGTGCTTTATAGACCAATATTTTTGGGATTTTACTTTAACTGAGTATGGAATGAGATTACTGGTGCTCAGAATGAGTGTTTTTTCATTGTTGGTTTGAATTTTGCTAGAGTAGAGTCCTATTTGAGACCAAAAATAGAAATTTTCGAACAGTATGAAATGACATTGTAAGGAGGCTTGATTATGATTTCCAGAACTGATTCTTATCATAGGAATCAAGTCTAATGAAAGTGACTTGAGGGTATCTTTAGTGGAGAACAAAATTTATCAAAATTGATCTTGGGGTAGGAACAAAATTGATTCTTATGATTTCCCAAACAGTGCCCTGCAGGTAGCATTATAACAACCTGTGGATTTCTAAAATATCTTTACAAATTACAATTATACTTCCAAAATAATTGTAAGACCCAAAAAAATACAAAATTTTAAAATCTATTCTTGTAGGTTCAAATCTTTTAGAATCTATTTCTTATAGCAGTCTAACCCATAAAGGCCCATGACCATTTGGTGCCAAATTACAATTAAAAAGAACAAAAGAAAATAATGAGGACAGTGTCAATGCAATATATCCTTTAAAATATCACAACCATGTTTCTCCCGTAAGAATCTCAATTTTTTCACAATTGTAGAGAGTAATCCAGCTATTTGGAGTATGAGACAAGAACTATTCATCCAATGTTGCGGTAGCAAGTCTCTTGACTTGTGTTTCTATGGATTCTAAAATGGCAGTCCTGTAATGACTCTGTTGAACTTTCTGTTGTCGTCCATTCTAAATTGTAAATTTGGCAACAAAAAAACCACTTTCATCAATCCACATCAATCAAATATAAGCAAGTGCCCTAAATTTCTTAGAAAACTTTTCACCACCAAAACTTTTACCTATAAACCTTGAATAATGTAACAAAGTAAGAGTATGTCCATATAAAATTCCTAATGATGAACTTGAAGAATTTCACTTTGGAGGTCATTAGAAGGTTTAGGGGAGAGTAGTTACCAAATTTGTTTAAGGTTAGGGCATCCCACCAGCCTTTGCGATGACGTAGAACGGTACTAGTCAATGGCCTACCAATGAAAGTCCAGCTACAGGAATGGAATTGTGTTCTCCAACATGAACTGAACATGTGACTTTTTTGCCGTTTGATCTACTAGTTGTGCCACATGCCTGCCAACTTCTTGATTGTTGTTTCTTCTAGTTATCATAGGATCCAATGTTTAATGTTTAACTTAAGTACTTTGCTAGCACTTTGGTTTATAAAGGAGAGAAAGGCATTAAAGAACATTGCTATCAATGTATATAAAATTCATCAGGTCATTTCATACATGTTCAGAGATGAAGGTTCAACGATCTATTGCTAAAGAATTGTTTTCTTGACAGCTGTGATTTTCAATTATTTTTGTTTCATCTTGTTAGAGCTTATTTCTTATTCTTTTTAATTGGTTATACAATATCGAAGAATTGATCGTCTAAGTTGTATTATCTTGGATTATTGCTAATGTGTGTAGGATAGGGACCGGAAATTAAGGATCTTCCCTGGCAGTGAGCACCCTTTTGGTGATCGGCCACTTGAACCTTATGTGATGCCTCCTAGGACAGTACGAGAAATGAGACCACGAGCAAGGCGTGCAATGATTCGAGCACAGAAAAAGGCGGAGCAGCAACAAGAGAATGCTGAGCAGCGACAGAAAGCTGAAGAAATGAAGAATGGCAAAAAGAGTGAAGCACAGGAAGAGAGTGCATGAACATGCTATATCCTCATGGGGATTGGTGCTGACCTATGGGTTATCATTTGGATGAGAAGTAGGCTTTATCTGTTTTCTTTTACCAAGTCCTATAATGTCATTGAATTGTGTTTGAATTATTTTGTTTTTAAGGTCTCATTGTAAGAGTGTTGTTAAGAAGAAACTGTGTTTATTACACAATCCTGCATCTTTTTGTGATAATGTTTCAAGTTCAAGCCAGAAAGTTTAAATCAGACTACCATTTTGGCATTCTAAAGGTACATTTGGCAATTGGCATCAATTTTATTTATTTTCTTTTTAGCATGTCCTTTTTTTTTTATCATGCTCTGCATGAAAAAATCGTGGACTATTTGATTTTACTTCAGGTCTTTATAGGATTAAGGACTAATTTGAGTCCTGGTTTGGATGAGTTTTTGTGTAATTAAAATTAAGTTTAATAGTATTTTATCGAAAATTGAAATACTTATCTGCCTTATGATGTTATCATCATTCATCGGGTCCTTTAGTGTAAAACACTTGTGAATTTTTCCTTACATTATGGACAGGGAATAAGAAAACACACATCAAACTTGTTTTATTTGAAAGTGATGTTAGCACCTTATCCCACTGCATAGCAAAGTGGTGGAAGCAGCAAAGACATATATTAAAAAAAAGCAACAAAGACAGATGAAAAAACTAATGGTGGATATTGTTTACTTGTTTGCAAGAAAATTTCTTAAGAAAATCAAACTTAAGAGATTGTGACTCCTTGAAATCTTTTTAGGGAAAAGAGCAGTGAGGTCCAAGGCTATTATACCATCAAGAACAAGAACTTTTATAAGAAGAATTTAGGAAGCATGGTAGGAAATTGCTTTACTTTTTACTAGCAATTTGCTACACATGGTGTTTTTGGCCTGTGCTAAACACGTTGTATGATTTCAGCCACCATCTGAATAGGGTGAAATATTTTAGTGTAACACGTTGTAAAGATCAATCATAATTTGAAGAACAAAACGCTGATTAGAGAAAAAAATATTTACTTGTCTTTTTTAGTTTTAAGTCTTTTACTTTTTTTTTTGGTCAAGTTAAGTCTTTTACTTTAATCCTCTCAACTCAATTATATCATGGTCGTCGTCCCAATAAAATTTGCTAATGCGGAAGTTTTTCTTAATATTTATTTTAGTTATTTATGTAATTCAGAGGCTAAAATTATTGTGTTCTCAATGACGTTTTTGTAGGAATGACAATTTGACTTATAACGAGTGAATAGCCACAAAAAATATCCATAATTGGTAGGGTAAAAATCTACATTTTGGATACAGGTGTGAGAAATTACCCACAAAAATGAGCGAGTATGGGCGAGGGGGTACAGATACCTTAGTACCCACCCTGCCACATACCTACATAATATATATTTATTATTTTATTTATATTATTGTATAATAATATATGTATATAAATTTTAACAAATACAACACTATTAAACTTTACATATTTTTAATAAAAATGTTTATTTATAATATAATGCAAGGGACCGTTGAGACGTGAATTGGTACGTGTTGGCGATCAGTTCATTCACCAATATTCAAATCTTGGTTGGTTCTTGCATATGTTCTATTTGATATTCTGTTAGGCTCGATTAGGTTGATTCTATCTGTGTTGATTTATATATTTGTATTACTCGTTTGAGTTGACCTGCACTTTATTGGGTCAGGTTTTATGTCCCCCCAATATTTATCTCCTTTGTACTTTTTTTCTTTTTATATATCATTATTATGAGATTATGGTAGACGATAAGGATCTTTAGGAGTACCTTAATTGGTATTCCCAAATTTTTCTTTGATACCCGCTCTTCCGTTAACTTATAAAAAAAATAATTAATGCAGACACAATGTGAATATGTCAATAGAGATGTGATCTTTGGTATGAGGTTAGTAATAATTTTGTTTCAAATTTTCATGACTCAACATTAAAATATTTGAATTTTTTTAATTCTATTAAAATAATATGACATATTTTAGCAATAATACGGGTAACAAATACGAGTACTTAGGCCATAGAGTATGGACACAGGTACTAAGGTTGTTACCTATGCGGGTATGAGAATGGGTACGTGTATTTTTTTTCTTTCAAATTACAGGTATAAGGATGAGTACTATAGTACCTACCCATTGCCATCCCTACATTTTTGGAACTTTTATACCTAAAAATGTTTTAATTTTTTAGTTTTTCGTTTCTTTTCTTGGTTTCGGCTCTCTATTGTACAAAAAAGAAATTAAGGCTCCGTTTGAATTGATTTATGTTTGAGTTTATGAAAAATAACTTATGCAAATAAATAAACTTTTTATATATTATTATAAGCTTTTCAAAATAGTTTATAGGAAAATGACTTATAAGATACAATTTTTGTTAGCGAAAACTTATGAATTAATATAAAAAATTATTTATTTGTATAAGCTATTTTCATAAGTTAAAAAATAAGTCAAATTCAAACGGACGCTAAACATAAATAAAAACTTGCTTAAAAAAATCCATAAATAAAAACTATTTGAGAGATAAAAAATAACAATAACCAAAAGAAAAAAGTTAGATTTTTTTTTCTTCATGAAAACAAAATTATAATTTTTTTAATTTGTTCTTCAAAAAATTATAATTTGAGATAAATTAACATTTATAAAAATTATGTGCATAATGAATTTGTTTTATCAAAACGATCTATAATATTCCATTTGATCTCATATATAAGCAGTTTTTCACTTTTTAAGTTCATTCAATAACGAATATATCTGGTTTATATTATATACCAGATGCATTAGCTATTGAGGGCCCTTTTGAAATAGGTTATTTTTGAGCCTATGTAAAACAGCATATGCAAATAAATAAGTTTTTATGTATTTTTATAAGTTTGTCATGGAAGTTTGTGAAAAAATAGCATATAAAAATATAATTTTTCCTAGCGGAAACTTATAAACTAACATAAAAACTTATTTATTTGCATAAGTTATTTTGAATAAACTCAAAAATAAGCTATTCCAAATAGGTTCGGAATGTTATATATAAAATAAAGGTTTAAATATGATTTTCATCCCTGTAAGTTCGCAATTTTTTTATTTTAGTCTCTGTTTTTTTTTTCTTGCGAATTCATCGTTGTATGTTTAAATATTTTGGTTTTAATCCATAAAACTAAAATCCACAGGAAACTTGCGAATTTTCCTGCGGATTTTTTTGCCGGTTTTCAAATATAGAGACTAAAATAAAAAAAATTGTGAATTTACTAAAAAAAATGATATTTAAGGCTAAAATAAAATAAGAAATTCGTATATCGATCCAAACTCATAATACACGGTTAGTTTACAATACAAAACAAGACAAAATTTTATTCTAGTTTTTTTTTTATTCTTGTCAGTTAACATTGGTTGATAAAATTTGCAGCGCGTTTTCATCTGACTGAAACTTCATAGAAAAAACTGACAACACAATTTCCTACGTTAATGCGGTAACTTGTTTTTTTGTCTTTTAGCTCACTTTTTTCATTTTCATGTTGGTTTCTCTCTTCTAATTTCTAATATGTTCCTTAAATAATGTTTAAACACAAAAACAATGACTAATTCAAAGTTCTTGCCTCTTATTGCACGGAAATTGTCCTTAGATTCTACTATAAATTTGAATCTAGCTCTTATTTTCTCTACCATTGTTTCAAAAAAGTAATAATTACAACAATAATTGCTCCCACTCAAAAAAACAACAATAATTGCTTTTTGCTATTCTCTTTTTTGTGTTGATTAATATTACACTTGATTTTCATAATGATGAGGTTTAGAGCTACTAGTAAGCTTTATTCTTCATTCCTTTTAGCAAAAGCTTCTTCAGCTGTTGCACCTTCACTTCTAGTTAAAACTTTGGGTGGATCTATCATTCCTCAATTTCAAGGTAATGTTAACAAATTTCTACTTTTTTGATTTATTGGACAACTAATATATATGTTCTATAATTAAGGTCAGATACATTAGTTATCTAATAAATGTGAAAATTGAAAATTTGTCTTTAATTAAGGCTGAAGGAAATATGAGTTAGCTTAACATGTTGATGCTGCTAGCTAGCTCAGTTTGGATAAACAACTTAATTAAGAGCTTATAACATAAACACTTATTATATAAGTGCTTATGTATAAGCTATTTTTATAACAAAAGATAAAATAAATTTGTATTGTTTTCCAAAAGAGCTTATAAAAATAAGTTGAAAATAACTTATGGTAAGTTCAAATAAGCTAATCTAAGAGTCTTTTGGGATTGAATTATTTGAGCTTATCTGCTGACATAAGCACTTATGAGACAATTTGGTAGAACTCATGAAAACAACTTATAATATGTCTTTAAGCTATTTTCAATTTATTTTTATAAGCTTTCCAAAATAGTTTAGAAAACATTATATAAAATTAATTTGGCTTTATTTTATCTTTAATTGTTATAGAACCCGTTTAGATTAGCTTATTTTTTAGCTTATGCAAATAAATAAAATTTTATGTTAATACATAAAAATGTATTTATTTGCATAAACAGTTTTGCATACACTAAAAAATAAGCTAATCCAAACGGGCCCTAAATGACTTATACATAAGAACTTAATTGAGCTATTGTTGTGCTTAAGCATTATTCAAATACTAACTTCTTTATTGATATTCAAATACTAACTTGTCACCCCTTTTAGGCTCCAAGAACAATATCCTTTTGCCAAGAGTATATATGTCTGCTTCCTCAGCTTTATTGGATGAGGAAGTGAGATGTAAAGGTACCATTGAATTACTCAAAGCTGTTGAGGATCAACATGGAGGAGTTATTATAAACATAGATGAGCCTATGGATTCTTATGATTTTGCTTCTATGCTACAAGATTCATTATCACAATGGAGGACACAGGTAGATTTCAAACCAATTAAAATCAAAATTGCGGTCGCAATTATATTTGCAATCTTTAAAATTAAGAAAATTTGAAATAAAATAAGTTTTTAACATGTATTATTTTTTAAATACTGATCCACGATAAAAAAAAATGTTTTTTTTTAGGGAAAGAAGGGAGTGTGGATCAAATTGCCTAGAAAACATTCATATCTTGTGGCTTCTGCTGTTGAGGTAAAGACTTGTTATATTTTGCTTTATAGTATGCTAGCTAGATATAATATAATCTTTATAAGTCATTTTGTGATGATTTAAATAAATTCTTTGTAATGTAATGTTACATTGTGTTGATACTTTTATTTATAGGTTGGATTCAAATATCATCATGCTGAACCAGATTACTTGATGCTTGTATATTGGATTCCTAATACTCCTAATACCATTCCTGCAAATGCTTCTCATCGCATTTCTATTGGTGCTTTTGTAGTCAATAACAATAAGGAGGTAATTCTTCTTAATTTTTTCCATTTACTAAAACAAAAGCGTGTTTGGTGTCTGACATAGACAATATAACTATATTCAATTAGTTTACTTTTTTGAATTATTATCAATATCAGATATGTATCAGAGTCTCTCCTTGTCTATAGATTCCACAACCACATGACTATAAGCATTCAAATTTTTTATTTGACTATATTTTGGACTATTTGGCTAGACTAAAATATGTCATATTCAAAGATGAGTTGTTATTTTCATGAACCTTGAGTCAATCTACACCTTGATTTGGTCATTATCATTAATAATAATTTTTGAACAAATAAAATTCTTGAAGTGACCATCTAAATTCTTTAATGTAAGTATAGTATATATACTGGTAACATTGTTTTTTATTTATTTTTATTTGATAGGTCCTTGTAGTTCAGGAAAAAAATGGGAGATTCAGTGGAAAAGGAATATGGAAATTGCCAACTGGAGCTGTTGATGTGGTATGTCAAAAAAATTATTATTTATTTTTTAAAACCTTTTGAAAATTAGTTTTTGATTTAATTTGAATTCCATATGCAGGGTGAAGATGTTTGTGATGCTGCAATTAGAGAAGTTAAAGAAGAGACAGGAGTAAGCAAATATATAGTTAAATTAAATACTATATAGTTTAACTATATTTAATACTCTTAAAACACTTTCTAAGGCCTTTGATTTTATTCTTGTTTCAGATTGATACTGAATTTGTTGAAGTTTTAGCATTCAGGTAAGAGTTAGAATAAAACTTTATCATATATTATTATATATGTTATTGGAACATTAACATGGATGAAATATTTGATATTTTTTCTCTAAAATTTCAATCTTGTACATAAGTGACCTTTTTTTTTTTTTTTTTTATATTAGGGAAAGACATAACTATTTCTTCCAAAAGTCAGAGATTCTCTTTATATGCATGTTGCAGCCTCGTTCCTTTAAGATTCAGAGTCAGGTTTCAGAAATTGAAGATGCTAAGGTATTTATTCTAATAGACCAATTAGCATTCAATTATTCATTGTTAATCCTTACAATTACAAAGTTTATACATAGTTTACATCCGACAATTTATTATTACATTACTATAATTTTACATATTTTTTAAATATGCGCCGTATATTAAACATTTACATGTTACATATTCTAAAAGTGTATTTTTACATACAAAAAGTATAAATATATCATTTCTCTTATTTCAAATTAATTTAATGTGGTTTTTCTATTCTTTAATTTCAGTGGATGTCAATTGAGGATTATGTAGCTCAACCTTTTCTCCAAAAAAATGAGCTATTTGACTTTCTTACAAAAGTAGGATTATCAAAGTTAGAAGGAAAATACTCTGGCTTTTCTACCTTGCTTACTAGCACTTCCTCTTGCAAATCTCATGTCTACATCAACAAAAATGATTCTGCACATTTGTTAACTTCCAAACATCACCAACCTTGATTGATATCTACTTCCAAACATCACAAACATTGTCACCTATTATTTCATTTATTTTATTTAATTATTAAGGGTTATAGAAATTGTACAGAAATTTCAAACATACTTCCACAATTGCCTAGGTCATTATTCAATGCCAAAGCATAGAAATATTTTTATCATCAATTTTTTATTTGTTCATTCATTCAAGTCTTTCACTCATTGTGTAGAAGAATGCTCATTTGTTGGTTTATTTCTTCACAAGTCAAGTGTCAACTATAATATATAGTTGATCAAATTCTTTATTGTAATAATATAGTTGCCTCATAAGCCATACTATTATTGTTGAAGTAATTATAAGAATCATCTTGTTCTTTTTCACCCTTTTATTTATGATCATATATGATCAAGCAAGTTCAACAAATATGTTTAGTCGACACAATAGTCGATATCAACACCATAAAAATAAAAAAATCGTAAAAATACAACTATTTTTCTCTGATTTTGGATTACATACTCGTACCGGGTGTATTTTATACCACGTTTTGTTAGAAAAACACTCCTATTTTATTAATTAATTAATGTCAAAGCATAAATAAGTAGGATAAGAGAGTTTCATATGTAAATTCCTTACATCTTCACCATACATGACTTGGTACAGGTGGAAATTGATATGAAAATATGGTATTGAGGAGAGGGATGTTGGAAAATTGTTCAGAAATCTTACCTTGTTGAATATTGACCATTATTTTCAAATGGGAATGTATATGATATGATCAAGATTTTTTTAAAATTTTTATTAAATCTTTGATAGAATGAACCATTTTTTTTTTTTGGACAAGAAATGAACCACTATTAATCATGTAAAATGTTCAATATAAATATGTGATTGAATTGTTTATTTTTTTCTTTAATGGATATGTGATTGGATTGTTGAAGTCAAAAATAGTGGTGGTGCTATTGTGACGTGGAATTTAAATTATCCTTTTCTCTATTTATTTACTGTATTTTAACACCCACTTCTCTATACTGGACCATGAGGTGTAAGAGTGCTAGATAGGCTTTCATTGGCCCAACCTAAAATCTTGAAGAGAGTTTCTTTTCGCACCTACCAATATTGTTTTTCCTTTGAATTTCTATTAATATCTTGTTCGAATTTTAGAATCTGAACTTCATTTTTCACGTTTGGATTTTAGAATTAGAAGGCTCTCTATACATGGTTGAAAACCCTCTTGAAATTTCAGGATTTTGCATGTTTGGATTCTAGAATGCAAAACTTGTTTTTTTGAGACGACTTTGTTTTTTAAGTTGTTTACGTTGTTTCAGATATAAATGCTCATCATGATTCTCCCGTTTATTGATATAAAGCTAGACATTATATCTGAAGTTGTGGATCATCCTGTTGATACAAAGGTAGAGATTGTAGCAATCTCATTAGCGGGAGGATCCATAATTTTAGGTGCAATGTATGACTTTTCACTAGTGGGAGATTTATGAAAAACATTCATATCTAAAACAACGTAAACAAACTAAAAACAAAAAAACTAAATTGTCTCAGTAAAAACAGTTTTCAGATTTTAGAATTCAAACGTGTAAAATCCTTACATCTCATTATATATAGAGGACATTCATAATCTACAATATGAGTGGCGCAATTTTGAAAATTCATAGGGCATAAAAGGTTTAGGGTGTGAAAAGAAATATTCACTCTTGAAACCAATCTAGTTTGTTGTAGAGAGCTGCTATATGGTGCGAAGACTTTGACTGACGAAAATTCACGAAGGCATGCTAGTTCTAACTAACTTGTTAACAATAAGCCCTTAAAATGAAAAATGTAAGAGGAAATTAAATTAAGAATAAGGTAAAAAAGAAAATACAATTAGTAGCTTTGTGAATGGAAATTGGGTCCACCCTTTTTCAACTTTCATTTTTAGTATCACTTTAGTCAAAAAAATTAAGTCAAAAAGAAGAATCATAATAATACAATCACTTTAATGAGTATCCAAAGTTTGTGAGTAACATTATATCAACAAAAGATAAAGTTTGTAAGTAACAATAACTTCATATACTTACACAACATTAACAATAACACCATTGTTAATTACATGCCAAATCCAACCAAATATATAAGATGGATGAAAAAACTTGATATAACAAACATTAAACTTTTGAAAAAAAAGTAGCACTAATCATACTTGTATGATTATGTTTCAATTTCAAACCTTGAGCACTTGATTGAACCAATTGATATGTCAATCTCTATTAAATTTTCTTCCTCATACATTTCATTAAATTCTGCTAATAATTCCATCAAACTTTGCTGGTTGAAATCTTGTTTATGTTGATCCAACAAGTGTCCACTTGGAAGTGAAATTTCTATGAGACTTTCCTCATCAGAAATTGATCCATCTAAGTCAGAAGAATATGAGTCATAATTAGCAACACCTTCTTCTTCTTCTTCTTCTTCTTCTTCTTCTTCTTCTTCTTCTTCTTCTTCTTCTTCTTCTTCTTCTTCTTCTTCTTCTTCTTCTTCTTCTTCTTCTTCTTCTTCTTCTTCAATCATAGATTCATTCATGAGCAATATTGGAGTTGCTGATGGAAATGTTTCACATTCATGTGAACTCTTCTCCATAGAAGTTAAAACATTTTCTTCAACTGATTTGTGTTTCCATATGTAGAGAATAGTGGACAAAAACAATACTAGAGATGAGAAGAAGGAGAGAAAATCAAATCCAACAAGTTTGTAAGATGAAAAAAGTAGGATTAGAGCAAAAGGAGAAGCCATCAATGACCATGAAGAAGATGTAATCCTCAATAAGCAAAAGCAAGAGAGCATTTGATATGCTACTTTGCTTTCTTCCCACCCCATCAATTTCAAAAAGGGTATAATAGTACAAAAGTATTTTCAAAAGAAGAAGAAGAAAAGCAGATTAAAATAATATTACTTATATTTTAGTTAAATAAGTAGAGGAGACATTAGACCGAATATACTATAAAATATAACATATTAGTATCTATGTAGTACGAACACTTTATAAGATTAAATATGTGTATGATTTCAGACACCACGACTATATGTTACATTCAATTAGTTTATTTTTTTAAAATATTATAAATATCTACGTGTCAAGTGTTTATATTAGTGTTTGATAGTTGACATGTAATTAGTTTTGAACCTTAAATCAAGGTAATTAAACTTGGAGCTCATAAAAAAAAGATATACAAAAGTAATTGGTGATAGTATGCTACTTTGATTTGGATTGTATATAAAGGTTTTGAAGAAAATGAGTTGTGAAAATGAAAAACATAATGCACTAGTAGTAGTCTAGTAGTAGTAACTACTAAATTACCAACATGCTATATATAGAATGATTCATCAAAGTATAACATCTTTCCAAGTCCTAAAAAATGTGGATTTGTTTATATTTAGTGAATTAACAATTTAGTGCCAATAGGGTGTAAAAGATTAACGTGAAAAACTCATCAAAAACCCTAACTTACCAGCATTTAGTTAGAAAATAAGAGAAGCCACGTGAAAGCATATGACATCAACACATGGCACTTGCACACTCCCAATTTCAAAAGGACTACTATAAGGTATACTTAAATGGTCATTGGCTATTTTGGTCATGTGTATATCTTTTTTAACTTAGCCCAATGTTAATGTTAATTTGCTCTTTCTATTAAAGGGGTTTGTCTCTTTAAAGGGTACCAAGGGTACAACTTTCCTGCATAAACTAAATGGGATTGCCAATGAAAAAAATTAAATGGAGAAAAAATTATTTATATGAGTTGAAATATAGATTCTCATAGAAAGCTATTATGTAGCACAGGTTGCAGAAAATCATGAGAAAAATGAAGGACATGTAGAAAGAAATCCATTCTGTTTTTTCTCAAGTGTTATGCTTCACTTCAGTCATATATACATGATATTAAGGAAGAGTTATGTTTCACTTGGGTCATATATATGAGAAATGGTGACCTGAAAGTGTTATAAGTTGACTCAACATAAGTTCAAAACAGCTTATGACAATAAAATATTTAGAAGAGTCTGTGAAAATAAGTAAAAACAACTATTGAATGTATCATCAACTATATTTATGATGTTCTAATTCGAAACACACCGTATATACATAATAATAATATGCCTAACTCTGTTTACTAGAAAATAGCTACCAATTAGCTACAAAGATTTTTTTGTAGTGTATGGGGGGGCAAAATCCAAAGAATTATAAAATAGGGGGGGTAAAATTCCGAATTTTAAAATAGGGGGGTTAAAATTCCGATTTATTCAAAATAGGGGGGGTAAAACTACATTTAAGCCAAATTACTATTTTCATTCTTAAATATAAGATTCGCTTAGAACTTTTCATAAGTAGAAATTTTTGCATAAAAATTATAAAAAAATAGACACAGACATTACTATATAATTAGAAATATAAATACTCATAGAAATTACTACTCTAAATATAATTATGTAAATAACATCTTATTTTCCTATATATATATATATGATCAAATTATACCGGTGTAACATTTGAATAATGTTACAAAGCTTAATAACGGTTTAACACTAAAGCTGGATGGAGTTAAGATTGGATACGCTCAACGTTTATGGCTTGCCAATTGTAACTGATAGCTTGCTAATAATCCTCATACTTTTAATATTATATTTATCAACCTCTCTCTAATAACCTAGACCCGCCGCCAACCTCCTTCCCTTTCAAATCCAAAACTAATCTTCAAGATGTAGATCCCAAATCCGGTGGTGTTTAGCCTCTCACGGCCGCACCACCGTCTCTCCCGGTTGATAAGAACCCTTTCCTTTCCGGCGGCCGTCACCGTCTTTGAGTGTTTCTCCCTCCGCCGTCGTCTTCTTCTGGTTCGTCGGAAATGGCTTCCGTCACGGTGGGTTTGGCTTTCAAGAAGGTTTTTGGCTGTTTTAATGTATGGATCTGTGTTTTTATTTGCCGTTTTTGGTCCGTTGTTTTTCTGTCGTGGTTTGAGGGTGGTTTGGAAGAGGATGGCGCCGCCGCGGTACTGTTGTGGTGTGTGTTGTTGGTTTGGATCTTTCAAATCCGTTTTGGGTTCTATGGTGGGGTTATGACTGCGAGTTACTCCTTAACTTGGTGGTTTTGCTTTGGCCGAGTCAGAAGCAGCACGGTGATAGATCGACACTGATTTGGTTCGTGCTCCGGCGGAGTGAGGTGTTTTGTTGTTGGCTGCGTTTCCAGTGGCTGAGGTGGTGACGGGGTGGTGATGTGGTGATGGGTGGCTCGTCGGAGCTTGTGGCTGAGGTGATGCGGTGTTGCGATGGTGATGTGGTGGTGGGCGCTGGCTTATGGTGATGGAGGAGTTTCTTTGCTCCGGTAGTGTCTTGTGGTGTTGTTTGCAGTAGAGGTGGTGGATTTGGATGTGTGTCTGCTACAGTGCAACAGTTTTTTAGGTTGTGGTTTGGTAGTACTGGTTTGTTGTTAACTTCCATCTTTTGGTGGTGGTTAATGGTGTTGGCTGGTTTATTGCAATTTGAAATATTTTTTCTCCGTCAAAACTCTATTGATGCTTTCCTTTCGAGTTTTCTCCAGCGGCTATGCAATCAGATCGCAAATGTATACATTTTGCTTATACCAGAGGCTTCCGGCGGTCTCCATGAGCTAGATTCCTTGGTGGGTTGCAGTTTGCTCAAATCTAAGTGGAGTGAGTTTAGTTGTCGGCGTTTACTTAGGAAGGGTCTGGTTCGGTAATGGTGTTTTCGTTGAGAGATGTTTCTTTTCTGCTTCAGTCCAGTTCAATGTTCCGCTTTGGTTGAGGTTGGAGTTGGAGTAGGACGATAGTGAGCCTTTGTAAAATTTTAATTGGTGTTGTTTGCGTTTGGAGCTGTAACTTTGGTTGAGCTTCTTGTTGGGAATTAGTTTTTGTTGGCTTTATTTTGTTGCATTT
This sequence comes from Trifolium repens, assembly GCA_030408175.1. Lineage (NCBI taxonomy): Eukaryota > Viridiplantae > Streptophyta > Magnoliopsida > Fabales > Fabaceae > Trifolium > Trifolium repens. The sequence goes on from CP125840.1 coordinate 22,812,122, forward strand.
TAATCTTGGTGTTAGATGCACAATCTATTTTTATGGGTGAGTGTTGTACTTGGTGATTGGTTTAGATGTTTTTATCATCTTGTCTTTCTTTGTTTGATCCGACAATCCTTTATACTTCTTGTTTATGGGATTTGTCTATTAATAAAATTTTGCCGATTCAAAAAAAAAAAAAACGGTTTAATAACGAATTCAAATTTTACAAAATCCACCGTTTGATTGAAAGTTTATATCATATAGATCATCTATGTTGAGTTTTATAAAAATCTAAAATCGTTTGATATGTTATTGAGAGACATCAAGATTAATGATTTATGCATTTTTATTGAATACCGTTAATTTTTATGTGTCTCAAAAACATGTCAAACGATTTTTGATTTTTGTAAAACTCAACATAGATGATCTATACGATATAAACTTTCAATCTAACAGTGAATTTTGTAAAATTTGAATTCGTTAAAGCGTTATTGAGCTGTGTAAAATGTTATACCGGTGTAATTTGATTCCATATATATATATATATATATATATATATATATATATATATAATGAAATATTGATGTACAATTACTTAAATTTTTATAAAATTTATATGTGGCAAAATGCGAAGAAAGCAAGGCAAAGGCAATTTTGAAATTGCATTACTATCTATCTACTTTTATTAGATTTATTATATGATATTTTTCTTTTTGCTTTAGCATTGGGACAACCACTTATGAGCTCGAAGTGTGCTTTACATATTGCATTGAGTCAGAGGCCAGGCACCACCAGCCCTAAATGAAACTTGTCCCAGCTAAACCCCACTATATTTTCTGAAGATCATAATGATTACAGATCATAATATTCAACTATCTAAAAATGATAATATATTTTGGATTTAATACTCATATTTATAAAATGCACAAGTTTCAATGCAAATTTACTATTTTAAATTTGTTAATATGTACAAATTTGCACATGAAAGAAAAAACGTTAAAAATGTGAACTTTTGAGAAATTTAAGAGGTTGAGTTTTGGAGAAGAATTGTAAGTTAGCATAAACTTACCAATTTCGAAAGTTATCTTCCAAAACCTCCTAAAACAATAATGAATTAATAGACTTACTGTTATAATATACTGTTATTTTATACCTAACTATAAAGAATTTCGTTCTAGTGCTACTGCGTGTGTCACTATGATCTCATGATTAAAAAATAATAATGAGCTATAGAAGTCAAGAAATGAATATATATCTTAAGTTGATTTGCTTAAGCAGTTTTTAATTTGGATATATAATCGCACTTTGTTATACTTTGGAGTACTTGATTTTCTTTTATTCTTGAATCGTTTCCCCTTGCAAAATTTGTGAACAGGGTGAAAAAGGAGACGAAGAAACGAGTCTAAAGTTATCCTCCGTTGCAAAAACTTATTGCAATGTTGTCGTTTCAGTTCATCTTCTTTAACATGTCTTTTTATCAAAATATTCACCAGAGTGAAAGTCAATGTTAACTGTCACGGTTCAACAAGGTAACTGAGGTTAACCGAAGGGGTAACAATGTAACAAGTTATCTACTTATCTACTTATCTACTTATCTACTTATCTACTTAATCTAGTAAAGGGTGATCATGCTCAACCCTATTGCTCCTTGCAAAACCCTACTACATTATGTCATTGATGATGTCATGCTGGTGTGGTCTCTACTTAACATATGTCTCAATCCATCAAAGCCATGTGTACCCCTTGCTCTTCAAGCTATTGCCATATGTTCCATTGCATGAAGGACACATGTAACTCTTTCTCTTCAAAACCTAAATAAAACTTTCTCTCATTCTCTCTCACTGTCCCACGCTCCTCTCTTTTTCTCCACCCTCTCTCCTACCTTGGTCTCCTTCTCTCTCACCTGTCTCACCATTTTCTTTCTTTCTTCGCCCTCTCCCTCACTCTCTGCCGATGCTTTCTCTGGCCGCATACCACCACACCCACGCCATTGGTCTCTCTCTCTCTCTCTCTCTCTCTCCATCTCTCGCTGATTAACCCTATCTCTCACTCTTTCATCACTCTCCCAGAAAGAGATTCGTCTGCAACAATGGTTAGTTTTCGTTCATCCATCTTTTCTCTCATCATTTTCCATTAGTGCAGCTCAGTAAAACATGCCATGTTAAACCCATGTTCAATTGAAACTTTTGCTCTCAAAATCATGGATCTGGAAAATCCATGAACATCGGTTTATGAAATTGAAATTGAAGTTTGATTGCGTTTTTCGCTGCATGCATGCTTTGACTATGATAACTCTATTTCATGATTTGGGTTTTCTTATGAATTTTTTATGATTAAGTTTGATTGTGTTGGTTTAATTTACTGGAATTTAATTTATGGGTTCTGTTATGGATTTTGTGTGTTGAGGTTATTGGTGGTAGTGATGAAGATGATGAATAGATTGTTGGTTGTTGTTGTTAGATTTGATTTTTTTTTTGAATCATGTTAATTTATGTATTATCTCTTTATTTTTTGTTAATCATAACTATGTTTTTGTGTGATTATGATTAATTGTATTTTTCCGTGTGTATGTTAATCTAGGTTTACTTTAAGTCTCAGAAATCAAAGGTTTACTTCAAGAGCTACCAAGTCAAGTTCAAGAGAAGAAGAGGTATTCATATCTTTTTTTTCGGTGCGTTTTCTATTATGCATGCATGCTTTTGCTTTCTTGATTTGGGTTTTCTTATGAATTTTCTAGGATTAAGTTTAATTGCTTTGGTTTGAGTTTACTCAGATTTATTTTTGGGGTTTTGTTATGATTGTTTTGGGATTAATTTATGGAATCTGTTATGAATTGGTGGTAGTGATGAATATGATGAATACATTGTTTGTTGTTGTTGTTGTTAGGTCTGATTTTTTTTAAGATCATGTTAATTTCTGTATTATCTCTTTATTTTTTGTGTGATTATGATTAATTGCGTTTTGTTCTTTGCTTACTCAGATTTTGATTTTCAAGAAATTGGATCTTTGGATATCAATAAGCTAAGGTAACACCAGCATAATGATGGAAATTGTTTGTTATTGTTGTTAGGTCTGGTTTTTTTTTTTTAGATCATGTTGGGTTGCATTTTTCCTTGCATGCATGCTTTTTTTCTTATGAATGTTGGATTAAGTTTAATTGCATTGGTTTGAGTTTGCTCATATTTAATTTTTGGGTTTTGTTATGATTGTTGGTGGTTGTGTGATTATGATTAATTTTTGATTTTAGAGTGATAGGTGATACTATAAATCTTCAAGAGGGTTAGTTTTTCTCCTTGCATAGATTTACACAAGTTAGAATTATTTCATGCTGCATATCTTTTGATAATTTCCTCTCAAAAATAGATTGAGATTTGTGATTAGAAATATTGAATTTTTGGTGGTTTTATTGGTATATATGATGTATGAATCAATGATCTTAAAACTATATGATGTTATGATTGTATTTACTTGGTTTTTTGTATCTTAATTTTATGGTTGATGGTTTTCACTTTTAATATCATATTATAAATAAAAAACAAGCTTTTACACGTTTTGCTTTATGTATTGGTTCATTTGTGCATGCATGACTAAGTTTGTTTTAAAAAGTTGCATATATGTGGACCATTGACAATGAATTTCCATTCATTTACAGGTAATTGTTGGTTTTGATTTGAGAATGGTGACATGTGGTGGGTTGTAATGGTTTGAAGCTTCCCAAGCTTCTTCCTCCTTCTTTCTCTTTAGCTCTATTTCTATAGCTTTTTCTGTTTTGTTTTTCTTTGATTATGGTTGTTTATAGGAATGGGTAATTTCTCAAATGAATTTTACAATTTGGATTCTTACTCATTTTTATTATAATGTAGATTAAACTTTGATTTACGTGTAAAAAGGAATGCACAAATATTTATTTGTTATTGATTGGGTTAGTTGGAATTTTACTTAGAACTTTTGATGTTGTTCTTATTAGTGTGTGTAGTGTATGATAGTTGGACTCATTCATATTATAATTAATACCCTCATAATTGTATTTACTTGGTTCTTTGTTTTAACAGAAAACTTTCATGAATGATTTGCTTTGGCTGGCCTAAGGAGGATAAGGTTTCTAGACTCTGACCCAACTTCCCATTTTGGTCAAGCTTTGGTTGTTGCAGGTGCTTATGCATGCATGTAATTAGATTTGCTTTAGCATATGCATTTATTTACATGCAGTTGAGTTTTAATATTTTTTAAGTCTTAGCATATCCAGTATGATATCAGCCATTTTGTCTGAAGGTTAATTTTCATTTGTGGTTTTATCAGCTTCATTTTTTATCAAACTTGATTAGTGTCTTATGTTCCTTTTCCTTTCCTAATGTTAACAATTATATCTTCTTATATAACTTAAGCCATACAAATTTGCTTGAAGATTTGGCAAGCAACGATTCTGATCTAAATATCTATGATGATCTTAGCCAAGGAATTCACAAATAATACCTACTGAACTCCCATCATTGATCCAACCCTTAATCCTCTAAGGTAAGGGTCTTTTGATGCTCTTATTATGGTTATTACTATCTAGAAGCTTTTTGCTAATATTGTTGTTTACATTTATTTTAACTTTTCTATTTCAATATTGCTTCATTAAAAATAGAAACTCCTAATGTTTGTTTAAATATTGCCTCCTTCAAATTTGTTCACTTCAAAGGATGGATGTCAATATTTCTGGATGGAACACAACTTTTATAAGGTCCCCTTTCTTTCTTAATTATTCCAAAAAGGTTTTGAACTTGGGATTTGACTATTTTTCATTTTAATGTTGGTCTATAAATATCTGGATTATATTCTTGAAAAGGTAATGGAAATTTCCTATAATAATCATTTCTTTATTCAACTTTAGACTTTTTGTATTTGTTAAGTTGTATGTTAAACAACAGACATTTTTCTTCCTTTTTGGATTTTGTGGTATTTTGTTCAGTTTTGTCAACATGCATCTGTAAGTGATTGCAAAGCATGCAAGTAACTAATTGTTGCTACATTTTATAGTCAATAAGACATTATTCTCACATACATAAAATCATCTTTGTATTGCAGTGAAAAATCATCTTCTCGATGTGACAATGTTCAACCTGGATTGTGGATTCTTGGATGGCTAATCAAGGTCCATGGGAAAATCCAGATTTGTTAGAAATGATATAGGTTCGTGAATATCATGAACCACATTTTAACCTCCTAAAACTATGATATCCAATATATGTGGCATCTTTTACATGTTCCTTCCAACCCTTTACTTTACATCTATCAACTAATTGTATATATTCTTTGCCAATATGTATTGGGGGAGAAGCTTGGTAATGAAATAATTACTTTTGGGATTTTGGGGAGTCTGGATATGGTAGACCTGTGGTCCCTTCGTTTGTTAGACGAAATCTGAATCCAACGGGATCGATGTGCAAGAACTATGGGGGTATTGTTATTATTTGTTAATTTTGTGCGTTACTTAGATCTTGAGAGCTAGAATGGGGCATGAAAATCAATATTCAGCGATGGTCCACCCTGGGTTGTTCTAAAGCTGTGTTATCACGTTCATATACCTTAAACGAAGTTAGATGCATAGGATAATCCATCTTTACAGCGACCTAGAGTGGACTATCATTGAGTGTAGGCTTTCATGCCCCAATTTAGCTTTCAAGATCGAGTTCATACACAAAGTTGGTAAATAATACCAAACTCTCCGTGGTTTCTTAATATCGATCTTGTTGGAATCAGGTTCCGTCCAACGAATGATTGTGTTATTGGTCTATTTTATTTATTTTCGCTAAAATCTCATCGCTATCCCTTTCATTACCTTTCTTTTTAATCAAGGCACATTGTCAATGAATATGTGCATTAATAAAATCATACAATGAAATATGTAAAAATGGATGAGTATTCGAATTTGGTGAAGGTGTAAATTTAACAGCAAATATTATTACCAAGGAATTTGTGTGTATCTAGCGTTGGATTTATAAAGGACTTGGAGAATGAAAAAATGGCTAGGATATGAGCACATGGTAAGTAAAATTAATTTTTTTATGTTCATTATAATCTCATTGCTATCCCATTCATTACCGTTCTTTTTCATCAATACACATTGTCAATGAATATGTGCATTAAACTCTATTGGCCCTCTTCTTTTACCGATATTAAAGTTCCATCGAGCGCAATAATAAAACCATACAATGAAATATGTAAAAATAGATGCGTTTTCTTATTCATCATCACCATCATCGTCTGGTTCTGTTTGTGTTTTTTCCATTGTACAGTGTGCGGTTAATATCGAGTGTTAATTCAGACAATCAAAGTTCTGGCGTCTTCCAAGTAGTGATGATGGTATTTATAAATACAATTGTCATTAATTGGAAGACACCAGAACATTGGTCGTCTGAATAAATGCTCGCTTTTAACTGCATACTTTACAATGCTGAAAAATACGAAAAAGAATAAGATGAGAACCAGATAATCATGGTGATGATGGATAAGAAGACTCTTCTGTTTTCACCTATCTTATTTGGTGATACTATTATTGTTATCAGTGTAACTATTCTTTTGGTGGAATTAATGGGTCAATGCACATATATCTTGCATATTCCAATTTTTGACTTCTATATGTGGGTTACTTTGTTGTGTGAAATTATGGGTGAAATAATCTTAGCACTCTACATATTATTTGTCCATATGCGTTGGTGGGGGAAATTGGTAGTGAAAGGGGTGTTGTTAATTATCAAATTGTCCTTTGGGAGAAATAGTTTGGTTCACTTTTGTATTGTCCTATCCTATTATCAATAATTTTGTTAAAACGTATAGCTTAAGACCCTTTCATTTTGTATCAATATCTACCAACCATGATTGGCAACAACCATGATTGGCATACATATGCCGGTCCATCAAACCCGTGCAACGCTTCACTTTATGTTATAAGTCCCTTTGTGGCACTAAAGTTGTCTTATGATAATTATTATCATTATGATAAACTTGCAATCTCATGCTTGGTTTCAATTTCTTTGTCCTTACTTGAATCATTGTATTTTGTTAGTGTTATCTTGGTTTGCATCTTTTTGGTTTTATGTATGATTACACTTCTTTCTTCAAGCAATAGCCATGATTGATCATAACTATGATTGATATATTTATGCTATACCGTCGAACCCGTGCGAGGCATCTAGTAATCGTAAAAAATCTATGTGTTACATACTAGAAATGACCTAATTGTTACATAAATTACAATAGAGTGAAAAAGATGCACCAAATGAAAGCATTAAAATAAATCAATATAATCAACATGGTGTGACACAGTATAGATACTTGCGTGTGGGGGTAACTTGATTTATCCAAAAAAAAATCAATATGGCATTAGGAAGTGACAATAGAATTAATGGTTTGTACAAAACTCAGGCACATTACATAATTGCCTAGATCCACCATGCAAATTGGGTCCAATTCCAGAAAATACAATAAATCCTTCCTTTTTAACCAAGTCTATAAGGGATTGAAAATCCTTCCTGTTAAAAGTAAAATCTATCATTCTTATTTTATGGTAGATGTGCATTAACTATCATTATCTAATAATTATTTCTGGATTGGTAAAGAAGCCGATCGCAAATAAAATTGTACAAAAATGGCCGCATAACCATTACAGAATACAGAACATGACATTATGCTTGAGGTTGCACAACTCCTTTTTCCACAAGCATGTCATAAATTCTATCAATCTTGCTTGGAGAGAACTTGAACAATGGATATGCATCAGATTTCTTGGTTACATTGCCCTTTGAAATTTCTAATTGCATGGTCTGACTTATGTGGAGGTAGTGTCTCGGTAGTAATCTGTTCTCGTTACAAAGCTTTATCTCCTGCACGTTAATCAATGTCATAGAACCAATCAGATACAACACTTCCCCGAACCCGAACACCAATAAAAGTGAAGACAGCCCAATGCAAAAACACCCACCATTGTAAGGTGTATGTAGGGAGGGTCAGATGATGTATAAAGCAACATAAAAAATAAAATCAAAAATCAAAACGAATAAAGAAATGGCAATATAAAAAGACAAATAAAGTGCTAAAAATACAAGGGAGAAAAAATTCTCACTGATTCGGATAGTAATTCAGCCCCGTCAAAATCACTGATATCCCATTCTTCTAGCGAACTTGTGATAGCTTGTATGGCCGCCGGTGCATCCTTGATACCAGGAAATGATGTTGTAGTGCCCTTATGGATCCCGCGTGGGCTACTACCAAGCTCTACTTTGGGGAAATTTGGCCTCTGTGAAGTCTTACCACTTGTTCCAATCTGACCACTATCTTTGTTGTCACCTTGTACAGCTTCATTTGCCCTCTTTTGTTCAACAAATTGATATGCATCAGCAGCAGTTACACAGCCAGCAATACGAGCTTCCTTCAAGATAATTACAAATGGAAACGGTATCATATCAGCACACATTGACAGATGTGACTATAATTGGTATAATTTGACCAAGGAAAGAATTCAAGAAACCTCCCCACCAACTAGGGCTCATGTGTAGAAAGCATCTCTTGCGTTGAAAACCAACATAGTTCCCTCCTTAACTAATCAAAACTTGTATACTAGAGAGGCACATTAACCTCCACCACCACCACTCAGTGGCACGATTGATAAAATGAAAAGTGGATCACACAGCGGGCAGAACCTAAACCAGGCTAGAGGGTCCTCTATTTCGGCAAATCAAACTATGAGTGGACTATGTAACCAAGGGGAAGTTTTAGTAACTCAACCTTTTCTATGAGGAATTCAATGGGACACAGTGAGGTCAGGCAAAAGCCTGGTCAAATGTAACATACAATTTTTCAGTTTCGGGGTGGGGTGCAAAATCTGTTGAAAGAGTTGATGAAAAGAAGCGACAAAGGTCCCTGTTTCAAGGGCAGGCAGCATTATAGCCCCAGTAGCCCTTTATAAACTAGAGGAAATAACTATAATATATCCTGATAAAGCATGTTGACAGCAGCATAGTAAATTGTAGATAGAATGTAATACCTGTAAGTCTTTTATTCTTTTGAGAAGCCGGTGTTCTTCAATAATAGTTTTTAGCAACTCCTCATGCTCTTCTTTTGAGTGAAACCGCATGAAGACCTTGTACCGTTGACATATTTCAAGCTCTTCAGGTGAGAGAAATTTCTCAAAAGGATCAGGAGAAAGTAAATTTCTTTCAAGTATAAATTTTTTTCTGTACTTCCGTTCATCTAACCTGCCAAGAAGTTTTGATACTTATACGTCAGATATGGAGGAAAACAGAATAAAAATTGGATCCAAACATATCCTAAAAGATCTAGTACCCAGGATTTTGAAAATACAAGGATAAATATGTTGCTTACAATTCAAAGACATGCTACAGCAACAGAAATGTCATGTAAACTCAGAATCAGGATTTTGGATGCAAACAATCAAGTTGCATGATTTTTCTATGACCATTTCTAGATGGTTAATTTTTTTTTCTTTTATCAGGAAGAAAAATAAACCTTGTTATTTGACCATAATGTAAATTACCCATACCTTTTTCCATAGCTACGGAGCACTTGCAATTTCGCTTCACGTTCAGCTTCAGTATCAGTGTCCTTAAATTCCATTTCTGCCAAAACTTGCTCAGCATCATTGTCATATTCAATTTCAAATTCACCTCTCTTAGAATTGTACCCACTCAACGCTTTCATAGAAGGCTTATTATATTCCCCAGATAATTTAGGTTTCTTTTCACCAATGCTCCGACCTGCTTGAGATTCTACTCACAAAATAAAAATTGCAATTGAATGTATTAGTATGTTCTCTAATTCACCAGTTAAGTAAGCGTATCACAATGCAAACTATATTTTTGAAACTATGAGGCATTCAAATATTATGTAACATTAGAATCTTTACTATTTGTGTCAAGAGCCAAGTCCCAAGTGCACTACTCTTAGTAGATGCCGAATAAAAAAAAATCGATGTCTGGAAGAACCGAATAACACAGAAGAGAGTAGGGGATTGTTGGGACCCGATTTGGTTTATAATTGTTAGGAGTCCCACATCGAATGTGAGATGGCCTGAACATGAGTTTATAACTAGAGGCAATCCTCACCTTAGAAGCCGGTTTTGTAAGGATGAGTTAGGCTCAACTCCCAATTCTAAGATGGTATCAGAGTCGATGGTTCAACAAGGGTTCGACCGGCTCCTTGTATTGAAAGTCTTCCCGACAAAGGTGGACAGGCAACGTAAGCTTCTGCTAGTGAGAGGTCTCATAAACTTAATGTTTTAAGGTTTTGGATAAAGATGTGGTGTCCAACTCACTTGTGTGGTAGCTCTTGGCCCAATGTGGATGATTCCCCTAGCTCCCCTCATGACCCAAGAGTGGTATTAAAGCCTCCTCCAAGATCCATTGGACAAACTTCTATCAGGTTTCCACTATTGGACCACCCACCATTTATATTCACGCACCAAACCCAATAGTGTTGGGCATGAGGGGGCGTATTAAGAGTCCCACATCGGAAGTGAGAGGGCCTAAACATGAGTTTATAATTAGAGGCAATCCTCACCTTACAAGCTGGTTTTGTACGGATAAGTTAGGTCTAACTACCAATTATAAGAATAATAATAACTGCATTGTATATATGATTAACAAAATAACATCTCTATTTATTGATATATATGTAGACCTAGTGACAAGTTAGAAGAGTTAGTTGGTTTTTTGGAGGAAGGAAGGGGAGATGGATTTATACAGGGCACTCAAACATCCTGATCTTGTATCACATTGATCAAGATATAACGACAAAGCAACCTATCGAAGAAACTTCCATTCTTTACCAAATTTCAGATCCAGTAGAATTGATTATGCACAACTGCACATGTTCAATTTACAAAGGTATTTGTGTCCTTCAAATGTTTTCGATGTCCAATTATCTCTTTTAATTATCGTGTACGACATTGTACTTTTTAAGCTATTGTTCTATTTCTACAAATAAATACAGAGTCTCCAAACAGCTTTCATACATCACAAAACCAATTGTTGGGAGTCTCACATTGGATGGAAATGGAATATAGGGAATAATATGTCTGATAAAGTGTTTGTAACTGAGAGACATATTTCATCTTACAAGCCGGTTTTATGGGTTTTTTAGGCTCAATCCAAATTCTTTGATGGTATCAGAGCCTAACCTAGACGTATTAGGATACCTGTTATCGGGTTACGTGCCAGATGTTCACTATTAAACGTGAGGGGTGTGTTGATAGTCTCACGTTGAATGTGATATGGTCTGAGAAAGTGTTTTTAAGTATAAGACATCTCCCCCCTTACAAGAAGGTTTTGTGGGTTGAGATAGCTCAAACCCAAATTCAAATATGGATACAACATTGTAGGGTCAGGCCATTGCTTAAAACCTAGTAATTCATGACAAAAAATAAAAAGAAATCGACTGCTATTATGTTTAAGAAAAGATCCAGCCAGGACTTGTGTCCATGGCATGTGTTAGAAATGGAGAACGGGTATAATAAATAGCTGAGATCCTAAAAACATGTAACAGGAGAAGGGTTGATTTACATTTTTAACAAGCTGGGTAAGAATAACATCTTGGATCCAGCTTGAGGACAGTATATTATGAAATTGTTTAACGTGCGAGGGTAACTATGTCCTTTGCACTAATTTGTATTGCATTGTACTTGTTTAAAACCATATACATTTCTTGTTGTGTGTTGTATTTAGGGTAAGAGAGGACATATATTCCACATTTATTGTATCTCTATAGATAAGGAAATCTCTCAATATGAACAATGTTAAGCCTTCAAGCCCAATAATATGCACATGTATAAGATTTTCTTATCCTATAGTCTGTTTAGCAATAAATTCCACAAGCAACCATAGTAAACCCCTTATCAGGTATGTTAAAGATTTCCCAAAAATTAATTTGGTCAATGAAAGATCAGTGGCAACAAAATGGTTCTCTAATGATGATTTTTTGTCATTGATAGATGTCCATTTGTCCTACTACAATCAAAAGAGTATCTCCCAAAGATAAAATTAATGTAATTATGTTTCAAGAACAACAAAACTAATGTTCTGAAATTCTCAAGAAACAAAACATAGATTTAGGGTGTGTTTGGCCTAGCTTATTTTAAACACATAAGCTACTATAGACTTAAAGTTAAAAATAAGAGCTTTAAAAATAAAGTTAAAGTTGTTTGGTAAATGTTATTTTTTTATTTAAAAAAAGTAATTTTATGTTTAAAGGTATTTGATAATATATTCTAATAAAAGCTCTTATTTCATTATAAATTATAATAAATAAACAAAATATTTAAAAAGTGAAATGAATTCATGCAAAATATACTATATTAGAAGACATAATTTTTTTAAAATTGTCATATTAAATAATTAGTTAAGATATTTTATAAATGATAACTTATTTAAAAAAAATGTTTTTAATAAAATTCATGAATATGAACAGAAATCGTGGTGTTTTTTCAATAGAGAAAGAAAATGAGTAGATAAAATGCATTCAGACAATAATAACATAATATCAAAGAGAAAATCTTATTAAAAAAAAGCATATCAAACAAAAATAATTTTGTGATAAAAAAATTCCTACAAATAAAATAAAAATGTAGTAAGAAAATATTACATCATATATGTATTAGCAAGTAGCATAAATTTTTTCTTAATAGTAATTACTAATTAGCTACATTCAACACCACAACACGAAAAATAAGAAAAATCAAAATCAACACCAATAAAAAAATGGAGGTACATGTGTATATTTCTTTTAATTCATGATGACGAAATTGTATCAGGATATTTTGAAGTAATCAGGGCAAGGAATTAGAAAATTATAACTGGCTGGAAAAAGAATGAAAAAAAAAAAACTGTTGTATGCGAGATTCGAAGTCGTGCACGTTGAAAATAACTCCGAAAAGGTGGTGCAAAGTAAGTTTCAACAACCTTATTTAAAAGTTCCTTTACATGTTGTTTTCCTTTATAAAAATAAAGCTTGTTTTTTTAATAGAGCTTTTGAAAATTACTGTTTGGCCCAACATTATCTTTTAAGGAGAAGATAAGCAAATAAAAGCCTGGCCAAACAGGCCTAGTTGTTCAAATTTTCCAAACTAGCCAATTTTTACATTACTGTCAAAAGCAGTATACTCTTCAATAGAAATTCATACTTCAACAACAAAATAAGGGGCAGAAATTTTCATTCGATACTTAGAAAACATACCTTCCACCTTAACTCCATCAATATTCTGGCTCACATTGGAAGCCTTCTTGGTTGTACTTGAAAGAGCTTTTTTACCGCATGCTGAATTCATATCACCTATAAAAATTATACCCATTGACATAAAATGTCACTACAAAATGATAAAAAAAAAAAAATACTTTTCTCAAATTATAGATTGTACCTGAGGTTAGCCTGGACATTGCTTGATCGGTGGTTTCTGCCTTCTTAGATTCTTCAGAGCTGAAATGTCGTACAAAAGGATTAGCAGTCATAGACAAACAAATTTAAATAATCAGAGTAAATGTGTTGGGTGTACTTTATTCCATCAGAAAAAAGAGTTTCTTCTTTCAGAGTCAGCTCTGCATTTGGAGGAAATTCTGCATTAAAAAAATAACATCCATGAAACTTGACATTGTAAAATGCAACCAACAAATCGGGGACTACAGCATGCATGCAACCCACAACTTAAAAATAAGACAGGCATGGATTACAGATGATCCAAAGAAAAATGACCGGTACAAGTTAGAAATTTTTCCTCAGATTTTATAAACACCATGATTCCAGGAGAATATTTTTTCAGCATTAGCCAAAGAGAATGATAACATATAAATGACTGCATAGGCACAAATGTTGAAATATTAAATTTATTTTATTCTTTTTCTGATATTAAAATTTATTCTATTCTAAAAGAGCTAAAAAAATATTTTGTTCATGACAAGTAAAAACAATGTATTCTAGATAGCTTTCCACATTAGCAATATATAGTGGCGTCTGGAAAATACACATTGCATTCTTTATCAGCAATTGAACATATCAACTTATAAGTTTCTCCCTTTAATAATCAAACTTTCCCAAAACTGGGCCCAGATTCTGTCGGTGAAACTACATTAGAGAATAACCAATCTTTATGCATGCCAGACATAAATCTCTTTTGTAATTGTTGTGCTAAGTAAACTATTCACCTTGTGCAAGACATTGGAATAAAGTGGCTCAAGTTGTTCGACATTCTTATGCTAATTGGGCAGCTTCACCTATTAATACAAGATCTACTTATGGGTATAGCATAATTATTTGGAGATAACTTAATATCTTGGAAAAGTAAGAAACAAAATGTTTTATCAAGGTCACACGCTAACAAGGAAAAAAATGCCATAGGATTGGCCATTTGTGAGCTCGTTAGTCTCAAACAGGTGGAAAAGTTACACGGACTCGCGTATGTAGTAACCAAGCTACCTTACACATTGCCTAGAATTTAATGTTCTGTGAAAGAACTGTACACTTGAGAATTGAGATAGATTTTCATTTCATCAAAGAGGAGATATTATCCCTGAGACATAACTACCTAAAATGTCAACTCAAATGACCAGGTCAGCTAGAAGATATATCATCTATGTCTTGGAGGGATTGCCATATAAGCTACTCATGTAAAAAATTTGGTAGACATGATCTATATGCTCCACTTGGTTACACATGGTTTTGGTTTCTCTTCCTTTACAACACAACCACTTGGTCACATGGCATGTATTTAGGTTCATTGAATACAACAAAGTAACCAAGTCAAGCATGCAAAATCTCCATAAATTGTGATTTAGTTCATTAAGAAGCTACCTTTCTTGACGTGATGTCCCTTTGCCATGGCAAGAAGTTCCTCTTTGTTCTTCCCCTTCACAAGAGACAAATCCTAGGTGCACATACAAACAATTACACCATGCATTCAAACATTGGTTGCATATATGCTATCGATAACAGAGTTGTCAAATAGCCTTACAGGTAGAGGAAAACATGGTGAATTCAGATATACAGCGTTATAGTGTTCAATACACTGAGATTTGCTTTTCGTTCCAACATTGTCTGCAACATCATTCCAATTTCCAAATCCATACATGTCAATGGCCTACAACAAAAGAAGTTTGTTAAGATACACAATTTTGATAACAAGAAATGAAGTAGAAATGCAAACAACATTTAACATATAGCAGGTAAGAAGAAAGAAAATATAAGAGTTACCCATACTCAAACCGCATACCTCAAGAAGTAACATCTCTTCATCTGCACTCCAATCTGGACATATAAGTGGAAAAGATAGATTATCCTGTAAAAAGAAATATATTTGAAAACTTAAATTAATACACTGATGTCATCCATGCTGGAAACTTAATTCATATTGAAATTTTACTTCCTTATGGTAGCCGTAAAGGGAAGAAATAGGAAGAAAGATTGTGCTATGCGTAGAACAGAGTTCAAAAAAACACCCTTCATGAGAGAAGGATATATAAGCATAGCTTATTAAAGCAGATGCAACAAGCCAGCAACAGCTTATTCCAACATATTTAGTGAAAAATATTTTCTAAGGGAAAAGAATTGTTATCATCCCAATGTGATATTTCACAATGTATAAGCATAGCTGATTAAAGCACAAGCAACAAGCCAGCAACAGCTTATTCCAACATATTTAGTGAAAAATATTTTCTAAGGGAAAAGAATTGTTATCATCCCAATGTGATATTTCACAATATTCAGAGACTACTAAGCAAGTACTAATTGTTCTCCAAGTCACTAACAAAATGGTTTCATGCAACAAATAATCGCCATCAAAGGATTTTACACCAATATTTAGTACAGTTTCTTTAATTTAATCCTGTCTATTCTTCATTTTTGTTTTAGGAAATAAAATTTTATTACAAGGAAAGAAAAGATATAAAAGAATGAAAGCAAAAATCATTTCATATCCCAACCACAGACCACAGTACGGACATCCATATCGTATTAAGAATTAAGAAATTAAACAATAAGTTCAAAAACTTTATACAACAACAACCAAAGCATTTTCCTACTAGGTGAGATGGTAATCAAAATCGCACGTTAACTCGTGGATTTGTGCGATTCTACAATTCAAAGGTGCCAAATACTGGTAGACTCGGTTGTGGAACCTATTTTTCATTGATTTGGATGAAATTGTGAGTTAACTGGTGGACTCACATAAACTCAAGACTCAGCAAGTTTAGCACCAAGTCACAAGTTTGGGTTTTTTAAAAAATTGGCCCAACTTGCGAAACCCTATTTCTTCTCTTGTTTACAAACGAAATGAGTAGAACAAACAAAAAATAATCAACAAGTTGCAACCAAAGGAAAAAGTTGAACGCTAGGTCACTCACAATCGATGTTGATGATCCTTTGTCATCTTGAGTGGAATTTGATGACGCTGATGATGGAGACGATGTCATTGAAGCATTGGACATTTGAAGAAATAAGCTCTTCTTTTAAAATGTTTAATGAGAAGTGGTAGCAACACACACTCTTTTATTGGTCAATATTCATGTCGGTCCCACCAAATTATATGGGATCCATATAATTTTAACCAATAGAAAAGAGTGTGTTGGGATGTGTGTGTTAGAGAGTGTCTTCCTGGCATTTTTCATGTTTAATTATTAAGAACGAACTTTTTTTAAAAAAATTGATCATTAATGTAGTTTGATCATATATAGAGTACTTTGCTTTATTATGTTGATTTGCTACTTTTTTATAATGGAGTTGAATTTTTTTTATTTTTGTTGTCTTATGATATTATATAAGTATGTATGTCATGTATAAAAGTTTTTGGTATTCTTTTAAACATTAAGTGGACTCATTGTTTACAATCCAAGTTCACCTAAGCAAAATGAGTTTACCTAGAATCTCAAATTTGACAACCTTATGGGATCTGGCTACATGGATCAAACAACATCATGTCTAATGATAGACCATTTAAATCAAAACCTATTTTAACAGTTTGGTCAATAATTGTGTGGTCTCCCTCCACCGTAGCTATTTAAATCAAGATGTGACTATATGAAAGTAATAGAATAATTATAAAACAGGAACAGCTAAGAAAGGTTTCATACCATAACCCGATATGGATGATTGCTTTTATGAGGTGTCAACTCAGCACCAACAGAGAAGCACTCTATGCAGAGATCAAAATCTTGACACACAACACATTTGATGCGAATCTTCCCGGAAATATCTTTGTTGCAATAATTACAATGATATAGTGATACCTTGCCATCGGTTACTCCCATGCCTACCACATATAGAAAATGTTATTACAGATGTTAACAGATTTTTTTATTCAAAACAATAATGTGTTAATGAAAATCACCTGCAGATGAAGTTTCTAAATTCTCAGCATTTAAAGCAGCCCTTTTTCTCTTGGATCTAAAAGCAGAAAGCAAAGAAAGAAACAACATTACAACATATGTGACATACTGACATTAAGCGTTCTAGAAAAAATTTAATGCATCCAAGGGCATACTTCAAAACAAAAAATTACTGAAAATTAAAATTCTAGGACAACAAGTACACGTTTTTTCATCAGTCCACTCACCCCCCTGTTGAAGGAGGCTTGAAGTTTGTTAAATCTGAATAAGAAAAAGAACTGATATCGTGCAACTATTCACAGGAAGAATGTTTCTGATGGAGTTTGTTTCCCTTATTTTCATCTTCAAACCGGAAAATTTTATACACTCTAAAACCAAATAATGCAATCACTTAACACACACCCCCCCTCCCTCAAACTTCCTAGTCTCTCAGTGTCATATTAGCAAAAGAAAGGTTGTAAAATAAGTGTCGCTTTATGTGCATCATTCTCAAGTTCATTATACTTCACTGTACGACAATGGTTAACATCCAATGATTGATATAGATAATTTTCTAAAATCCTTAACACTCTTCAATTTATTTACAACAAATTTTCTTAATAGGTGTAAAACAACCTAATATATGACATTTAACATGGGACATAGGGAGTAAAATATTCCCTGCTGCATAACATGTTTGGCCAAGCCTGTAACAAGAAGCTACTTAATTACATTATCCTTAGCTGTAAAAAAAATAAAATCCACAACATCTATATTTTCTGAACTGAGAAACTGCAACCAAAACAGATTTCAAGTTATTAAGCTTTCCAATAACAATGGCATACACACACCTATATATATGATCATCACAATGCATGTATACATCAGATGAATAAATCTTCAACAAACTTTGCTTCTTCTGGAATAAAGGGATGCTTGAAAGAGAAATATCATGCAATTTTTTGTTGTGCAATGTGCATCAATGAAATTTAGGACTATGTATTAAACACAAATGTTGCTAACTGAAACTTTCCATGAGTTGAACAAAAATGGATATGCAGTTGAACGCAGTTGAACGCAGCTGCACAATAAAATGGGAAATAGAAAATCTTCCAATAAACATGTGACTCAAATTTTATAAGATGACTTGATTATTTCATTATTTTAAATTATTCTGGTTTAATTTAATTAATTTTCTTTAAAGATGGTTTGTGATAAGACATTATGACTGATTTGATCCATATAACCAACCCTGCCTTAGGGAAAAATCTTTTGTTGTTGTTTAATTTAATCAAATTCCTGACAAGCTTTAAGATGGATTTTAGTACCATTCCTAGTTTTATGAACAATTAGAAAAAAATCAGAAATAAAAGTGACTTCAAAATTTAAATTAATTTAATCACGGCAACCAAATAAAACCAATGTATTGTACATGGGAAGTATAAACACTAATTTCAGTATAAAAGAAGAAGATATTTGAAGTTATAACATTCAAAAGTCAAGATATCTTAAAGTTCTGGTAAGCGTACATTTGAATTGCGAGCTTCAAAAGGGATTGAAAGGCTGGGTATAACTTCTCATTTTAGGAAAATATTTTATTTAAAATAAAAATGTCTAAAATGAGAGGACTTAAATTAGACTGATGTGAATACAGAATAAAACAGTTGTCAGTCTTCATCAGATCTGACCGGTGCATCCGGTGGAGAACAATTGGGAAATAAAATCCAGCAGTGGTGGCATTCCGAAACGGTGCTGGTGGCATGTTAAAGAGAAAAAAAAGAAAGGATTTAAAAATCAAAAATCAAAATGGCGTTAAAGATGTGTTGTATTCTGGTACACGTGTTTACTTTTAATCGGCAAACAGTAAAAACAGTAGCTATGGTACTGTATATAGTAAACCCCTCCATGATTGTAAGATAATTTAACAATGAGAGAGAATAACGGGTTTCATAATAAACAAGGTTTCCTATCCCTGAGTCTACCATTAGAACATTTACAAATGAAGAATAAATAAAATAAAAGTAACTTATAATGTATGATAATTTAACCAATGCCACAAAATAAAACCACGTATTCTATATAGCAAGTATAAACACTACTTTCAGAATACGAGAAGAAGATAGAATCAAGATATCTAAAAGTTCCACTAAGTGTACATTTGGACCGAGGAGTTGAGAGGGAAAGGAAGGCAGGTAACTATTCATGTTAAGAAAGCATTCTTATTTAAAAGAAAAATGTCCAAAATAAGAGAACTTAAATGAGAGTAAATCACATAACCTTTCCATGATTGTCAAATTCCCCAGTTAACCGAGTAAACTCAATGTTTACGTAGCAAGAACAGGTCAACTGGCACACAGACTCGTTTTTTTAGTATACTCTGGTAAATTCAGATCAACTCGGATAGACTCATAATTTAAGTCACGGGTTAGGGTTTCATTTGATGCCCAAAATGCAGTCTTTGAGCGTTTTCATTTGTTCCATTCGGCCTTTTCAGCCATTCAAGTGAAACCTTTACCCTTCTTCAAAACTTCACTTGTGATTCAGACCTTCAACTAATCTACGACTGAAGCTTCACCCAAGCTCAAATCTTTGAGCGAGACATCTGCCCCTCTTTGAAACTTCGCCTAGGGTTCCCTTTGCAAACAAGGTTTTATCCTTCTAGCGAGGACCTATGATCGATAAATCTCTAGCAAAGACCAGCAGAAAGTGCTGCAGAATCTCCGATGATTCTCCTTCCCCTTTCAACCTTACTTAGAACCCGCCGATGCATATTGCTTTGTTATTGAATTGGAAGTTGAATTATTAGTGTTAATGATATTATATTATATTATATCATATTATGTCTAGCGTCTACGTGTCATTTCAAGGTTAGGACTCGAGTCTACAAAAGTTCCAGTAGTTTAAGCAAACTCTCGAGTTTGGCAACATGAATCCAATCATTCCTTATTCAATTATAATTTATAATTTTCTCAATTTGGAAAAAGTTAAATCACCCCTCCCCATCTCTTCTCTTAAACCCATCACTAAAAGACAATATAAACACGTACCTACGACGAGTTATCAAGTGACAGCAGACTCTTATGAGAGGTATTAATCTTGTATAAATGAAATATCAAAACAGGAATTAAGTAAAACAACCTTGACCGTAGTCAAGATC
Organism: Trifolium repens; assembly: GCA_030408175.1. Taxonomy (NCBI): domain Eukaryota; kingdom Viridiplantae; phylum Streptophyta; class Magnoliopsida; order Fabales; family Fabaceae; genus Trifolium; species Trifolium repens. Next base: position 22,832,597 of record CP125840.1, read on the forward strand.
AATCTATCTCGCCTTTTGCGCTCTTACAAAAACATACCCTCTCTTCCTGCTCATATCAAACCTACTAGTACTCTTCTCTTTTGCATAAATAAATATACATATAAAAAATGGCATAACCATAACAATAACATGAACCAGAGAGAAAATCAGATTCCATAGTATACAATAATTCCTAGTCAGAAAAAATTGATCATGTTAAATAAAATGAAACCCTTATTCTCATAACAACATTGACATTTGGGGATTAATTAATTTGATTGATAACGCTAACACTACAATGTATGTATGTATGTATATAATAATTTGCTTTGATGGTAGCAACCAAACGAAGGAATAAAGAGTAAAATTGAAGTAGAAGCGAAGAAGAAAAACCTGTGGTTGGGGTCATCATCGGCGGAGCGTGAAGCGGTTCGGCAACGACCCATTTCTCAGCAGTTTGTTGCTTTGCTTTGCTCTGTCTCTCAACTCTCAATTGAAACCGTTACTTACTTATATACCACCAGCTCAGCTCTCTTTGTAATCATTTTTACTATTTATATTTATCTTTGGTTACTTCTAAGTTCTATCCAATGTTTACTCCTCTTACTGTTAATCATTTTTATTTACCCTTGGGACAAATTGTTCTGAACAATGTGACTTTAATATTTATGTTTTGTAATTTGTATTACGGTGCAAATCTCAAAAAATTATGGTGATTGCATAAAAAAAAATGGTGATTAATCGTGATTTTCCAAAAGCTACATAGTATAGTTTTTAGAAAATTACGGTGGTTCATCATGATGCCAAATATACATTTAGTGAGAATAATTATTGGCTAAAATTTACTTGCTTTGAGATTGAACTATGAGTTACAAGCTCACATACTTTAAATTAGAGGGTTAGTACCAAAAAAAACTAGGATTAAGGGTGAGAAAAAAAACAAAAAATAAAATCCAACCGCCAAACTAAACTGAACCAAACCAAAAAAATTGAATCATTACTAATAATTTTGAAATTGAAATAGTTCGATTCATGATTATCAACTTGGTTTAATTTGGTTCGCTCTAATGGTTCAGTTCAATTTCATGGTTCAGATCGGCTTTCGTTTTAAAAAAGCCTTAATATTTGATTTGGTTTTTTATATTTTTTTCAACGGTAGTAATAATAATAATACAATTAAAGCAATTAATTCGGTTTAAAATAGTAAATATTAATTTTTAAAAAAAGTTGGTTATGGTTAATTCGGAATCATAAAACTGAACCATGTTTTGTTAACAGTTCGGTTCAGTTACTATACGTACATTTTGAAAATAATTTGGTTATGTTTTCCTTTGAAACCGAACCATACTCATCCCTACTATGGATATCAACGTTCTCTCTAACACTTATCTGGATTGCGCATTTTAAAATAGATCTCACATAAAATGGTGATACACACATTGAGTTTTACTAAATTAGAGCGAGTTTTAGAGAGATTTTTGAAAAGAGAGTCCTCCTAACACTTCTCTCTTATTTTATTTAGAGTTAAATATCTTTTTGTTCCTCTAAATTATCCAATTTTGTTTTTGGTCGCTATAAAAAAAATCATGTTTTGGTCCATGCAAAATTATTATATAATTTTAGTTCATGTTATTAACCCAATATGTATTTTTGAATAATTATTTTGCATACATATTTAAAACATTATAAATAGTTTATCGAAATAAAGAAATCAAATTTAATTTATGAGTCGAAATTTGTGTTACTTTTAACGTTATCTTTTGAAATTCAAAAAATTTATATTTAATTCTTCTCTGTTTAAAAAAAATTTTAAATTTTGTAAAAAAACTATTTATAGTATTTTAAACATGGCTAAATAAAATTATTCAAAAGCTTAAGGATAATTAATCAATTTTTAAAATCAAATTTTGAAATTTTGAAAAATAGTAGGAACTAAAAAACTGCATGTATAAGAAAAAATTATAGGGACCAAGCCAATTTTTTTTACAGTGACCAAAAATAAAATTTAGTAATTATATAGGGACAAAAAATATATTTAACGATTTATTTAATTGTTCTAATTTTCTCACATAAGGATTAGGTTGAGTGCTTTGCAAGTTCTAATTTTAGTTTGTCAGAAAATTTAGCGTTGAATCTAACACTTTATATGTTATAGACTTATTTTTTAAGTATGAGTCTAATATTTTAGTGCAAATTCGACAACAACCGTTGAGAACCAAATCAATAGTAAATATTAAATATAACGATCACCTTGACAAAGTTCTATTTAATTGGCCTTGTCACAACTTGTAATGACATTAGGAAACAAGGCTAATGCTAAGTGGTCCACTGTGGACAAGTGATCTACTGAATACGAATTTTACAAAATTTATTCACTACAAGAAAATGTGCACTTTGCGACATTTACATTGTGACAACTTTAACAAAACTGTCGCAATGTGATTTTTTAAAGATATTTGCAACAGTGCTTACGACGGTTTCTACAACCGTCGCAATATTTTAGTATCTATGCGGGAAAAAATTTCATCTTAGCGCCTAAACCTTTGTTTCCAAAAAAAAAAAATTGAAAATTGCAACCTTTAGTCAGACAAAACAACTTGCATTACTAAAATACACAAAACACTTCTTTTTCGCCTTGTTTCTTCCTTCGCCGACCCCATGACCACCGTTCTTCACCTTCGTTTCTTCCTTCACCGACCATGACCCTAACTCATCTCTTCATCTCAGATTCTTATCCCAAGCCTACTCCCTAACTCATTTTCTTCAACAACCCTAATTCCTAAATCAATTTATTTGTTCCCTAAATTGCTAAATCCCCCTAAATCGCAAGGTTCAGGTTCGTTTTGAAGAGTTTGTTCTTCATCTAAGGTTCAGGTTCGTTTTGTATTTCATCGTTCTTCATCTAAGGTTCAGGTTCATTTTTCGTTCACTTATTAGGGGTTGATGTTAGGCTAGTTCATTTTTCGTTCACTTATTTCACCGTTCTTTATTTTTCGTTCACTTATTTTTCGTTCAGGTTCTTCATCAATTTATTTGTTCCCTAAATTTCTAAATCCCCCTAAATCCCTTCATACTAGTTATTTGAAGTGTATATCTATGCATAGACCATAATCAGATATGAACCATAGAAAATATATACGCAAGAGCTTACGTTAATTGAAGTGGAAGTCACTACAACCATCTATTTTTTTTTCTTTTTCGAAGCGGACAATATCTTTATAGACCGAATTAAGTCCATTATAATTAGAAGTCACTGTAACCATCTACTATTAGGTTTTTCGTTCGTTTTATTTTTGCGGTTCTGTTTGTAGGTGGTAATTATATTGGTGGTTACATTTCATGATCATTGATGGTGTTAGTAAGGAAATAATATGACTTAGAACTTATAGAGTTTCTCATTTGAGGCGTTGTTGCTCTCTGTTCCTTTTCCCAGGCTTTGCAGTTTTTTTGTTTTTCCCTTTCCTGCGTTTTGTTCCCCTGTTTTCGGCTGTGTTGTTGTTGTTTGGCCTGTTTGTTGGCTTTTGTTGCTGGCTGTATATGTTTGTATTTGTAACTTCTCTTTTCCTCACAAAACATGTCTTATGCTTTGTTGAGTGATTAATAAAATATTTATGCAGCTCAAAAAAAAAAACCAATATCATATATTTGTCATTATTAGATACATGGTTCAAGTAGTGAAGATATTTTGAGATGCATACTAAAGGGTCACTAACATTGTTCATTTTTAAATTTGTTCCCTGAGTTTTGATATCAGTCCCTGTGTTTTTGGGTGCTAGAGTATTTTTCGCTAATTTTTTGTATCATGTAACCTCTTAGCACTTCTTGTGCTTTGTTGTGTTTTAATAAAATTTGATTTGCAGTTCAAAAAAAAGTTAGGAACTTAAAAAATAAAGTTTTGTGTTCTGATAAATTTCAAAGCACTAATGAAACTCAACTAATATATTGAATTTAGATTAGTGATATATTGATATTTCAAAGCAATATTCTGAAGTGTTACAATTATAATATTCATAGCATAAGTGTAAAAATTGCGGTGTTTATTCTGAACCATTGTTTAGGTGCAGGAATTTATCTTATAGCTTTAATTATAAGCTTCAGATCCTAGATATATAGTTAGCTAATAGCAAAGGCTGTTTCATGTTTGTTCTTTCTGTTTTGTATTTTCATGTCATATCTCATCCATAACTTAATTATAAATTTCCAATCTACCATTTGATTAATTTTTAATTTGGCCTAGTCAAATTTTTAATTGTTGTCTCTTGTTTGTTGGATTTGGTCATTCATGTGTTTCTCTACTTTGTTTACTCATACAGGTAGTGATTGGATTCAACTAAAGAAAGAAGCATTTCTGATTTTGCGATACCGGTTCTTTAGTCTGCTGCCATTTTTGTAACTTTTGCTGATTTTGTAACTCTGCTGCCGTTTTCGTAAGTCCATTGTCCTTTTGTCTCTTTTCTTTATTTTATGTTGCTTTTAGTTTGGGGGTTGGGCTCCAATTGAGCTGGTTATTTGTTGTTCATAATTGATTTGGCTGCCATGTTGTTTATTTTCCTTTTCCTCCTTTTGTTTCTTTAGCATAAGGTGTTGTCTTTCTATTTTGCTTCCAGACGCGTTGTTGTTTCCCTGTAGGGCGGTTTTGTGCTGATGCACTCCTTGTGCTTAGCTCAACGGCTCTTTTTTAATAATATTTGATTGATTAAAAAAAATGACTCTTATAGTTTGTTATTTATTCTTAGTCTCATATGTACACTTTAAAGAAGAAACAAAAATGCATTTATTGTATTTTTTTTGACATGTCTATTTTTAAATGCTTATAGTTTATAGCAATGGATAAGTCATGGATTATGAAGCCACAAGGATCGGATGCATATAAGCTAGGTGTAAAGGAATTTATTAAATTTGCCTTTAAAGATAAACCGGAAAATATTCAACTAATATGCCCTTGTAAATATTGTCGTTTCAAAAAACCGCAAAGTATGAGTGTAATGTCCGACCACTTATCGTGGTCACCATTTCCAACGGAATACACCATTTGGTTGCATCATGGGGAAACCTTAGGAAAAACTAGTACTATTCCAAATATAGGCCAAGATGCTGTAGTTTTTGAAGATTCTATTCAAAACATGATCAATGATGCATTTGGAGTAGATAGGGATAAGACAAATGAAGTACCCGTTGCATCAAATGTAGAGATTAATCAAGATGAAGATGTGATGCCAACTGAAAACACAAAATAGTGGAGTTTTTGGCATGTTTGGGACACGTAGTTATTCAAGCAGTAGTGATGCCCAAATGAGGTTTGGAGGGGTACCTTACTATGGAAGATTGATAAACATCATTGAGCTTTGCTATGATGGCTTCACAGTGCCCATGTTTAAATGTGAATGGGCTACTGCATCCTCACCCTTCATATCTATTTGTACGATTCAGATCCTCAGCAGCAGCACCTCTGCTGCGGTGTCTGCTACTGCATCCTCACCCTTCATTTAATCAAGCATGCTGGTTCCATATTAAAACATATTAATGCTGCCGCATATTAATACATATCAATCCAATTTATTTGTGACATTATATACTATTCAGTGCTTTTTTTCTTTGTCCTCTGTCACTTTCACTTTGTCATTTCCACCACTTGCATATTAGGTGGCAATTTCAGCTCACAGGTTTTTATTTATAATTATAATGACATAAATATCATACTCTTTTTCTTTTGTTTATAAAATATTTACATTTTTATATTCTTTCATAATATTTTTAGAAAAACAAATCTGTTATTTCATTTCAATCTCCAACAAAGGTACACTGCACATAAGGATGTCATCATAGGTTTACCATATGAAAATATAGATGTTTGAATTAGAGGTAATTTTGAGGTAGGGTAATGGGCAGTTATAGCTCTGCATTGTGCAAGGATGGCACCATACTCTGAATCATCTTCATGTCATGCAACCAATTAACAATCAGTTTGCTATCCATTTCCAGCATGTTTCCTTCTATGCCCACAAATTGGATGCACTTCATGGACTGTGAGCTAGGATAAATAGTCCCACACATTGTATTCTTTTTAATTTCATGTTATCTGGTGTATGAATTATGGTTTTAATTTTAACATCCATATGCTTGTTATCTCATTTGGTTTGTGAAGGGTCGTTCGAGGTTTGTACGACCTGGAGATCTCGATAAAGCCAACAAGAAACGCCTACGTTCGTTTGGTTTACGTCATGCACCTCCTCCCGTGACAACACCGCCAACTCCACCTCGACAGTTGACAACACCTCCAGCACCACCTACACATGTGAGAACACCTCCAGCACCACCTACAAATGTGACAACACCACCAGCAGCGGATCAAGCGGCATCTCCACCGCTTTTCTTTGAAGATGATTTTTCAGAAGATGATGTTGTAGAAGACGATATTTTTGAAGATGATGTTGTAGACGATGATGTTCCTGAAGATAATGATGTACAAGATGTTCGTTTGCCTAAAAAAAAGAAAGCTGGATATTGGGATGTAGATGTTATTGGTATGTAATCTAGTGTCAGATTATTTTTAAGTGATTTAATTGTTTTACAATGTTGAATTATGATATTTTTCCTTTACTTTCTTATGTGTTAGATGAGGCTGGTCATATCTCAAGCACGCGTTTATCGGTGACAGACATGTTTCAAAATACTTCTGATGTAAGGAGGGTAATAACTACATGGAATACAACTCATCAACCAGTAGGAGAAGCTGCTGGTTTGTTAGCAGGTTTTTTGGGTGAAATTGCAAGGAAGTTTGTGGAATTTCCCATAATATTTGAAAATTGGAAAGCCATTTCACGTGACAAGAAAACTGAATTTTATGATCAAAAGATAAAGGTATCATTGCTAAAAAACTGAATATTTTTTTTATCTAATGTTTGTTTTGTTAACTAACTATTGTGTTATTATTTTGCAAGACAAAATTTGTTGTTAATGATGAAGACAACAAAAAATATATCCTCAAGAGTATTGCAACAAAATGGAGGAATGCCAAATCTCATTTATTTAAAAAATATTATAAATGGGATCTTACATTGGAGGAAAATCTTCGAAATTATCCACTTTGTATTGATCCAAATAATTGGGCTGCTTTTGTCCAATATAGGCGGAAGCCAAAAACAGTGGTAATGGGCTGCCTTTGTTCACTGTCGTGATTTGTTTTTTTTGTTTTGTTACACTGTCTTGATTTGTTATCAATGCAGGAGATAGCACGAAAAAATGCAGCAAATCGTGCAAAGCTAAAGATGAATCATACACTAGGGACTAAGTCCATTGCAAGGACACATGAAGAGTTGGTATGATTCACTCAATCTATTATTGATTGTATGCTTAATGGCACAAGTACTTATTATATGTATTTACTTGTAGGAAAAAATATCTGGTCGAAAATATACTAGGGGAGACATGTTTGGAGTTAGTCACAAAAAGCCTAATGGGTCATTTGTCAATGATGAGGCTAAGAAAAAAAATGTAAGTGCAGTATTGAAACTTTCTTCAGAATAGTATGTAGAGTTGCGTAAATTGAATATAATTTTATTGCAATTGTATTCAGATGAGTATAGTATGCCGTTGTTGTGGTTATTATGTTCTATCTACTGCTGCAATTAACAGTATGCTGCTGCTGAATGGTTTTATATTCAAATTAGTAGTATGCTGCTGCTACTGAATGGTTTTATATTTTGTTTTATGGCTGCTGCTGCAACTCTGTTTTAGTAGTATGCTGCTGAATGATTTTCTATTTTGTTTTGTGGTTATTTTGTTTTATGGTTTTATCTATTATCTACTGTTGCAACTCTGTTTTAGTAGTATGCTGCTGAATGGTTTTATATTCAAATTAGTAGTATGTTGCTGCTGTTGGATCTTAGGTATGCTACTAATTCTGTTTTATGGCTACTGCAATGCGTTGTTTGAATAAAATTCATTTCATAATCAGGACCAATTACAAGCTGAAATTGCAAAGACTCATTTAGAGAATGAAGCATTTGTGAAAGTCTTTGGAAAAGAACATGGCGGATTTGCTCGTAGTATGGGACTTGGGGTAACACCATCTCAACTCACTACTGTTCGCTCTCCAAGATTGACATCTTCCTCTGAGGATAAAGAGAAGATGAAGCAAATGCAAGCTGAAATTGATTCGCTTAAGGACAAGGCTTTACAAGTTGATATCTTGAAGGAGCAGGTTGCATTCTTAATGCAAAAACATAATTCTAATGGAAATTAGGTAATTGTGTTATTGTTATTTAGAGCTATTATGTGCCCTTAGTAAGAAGCCAATATATGTCATGCCTTGCATGTGCAACTAGTAGTTTAAGACTATAAATATTGTAGATTTTACTCTTATATAGCTATTAATTGTTGTATTGTAGATTATACTCCTATATAGTTGTTAATTGTTGTATAGGATAATTAACATCATAATTAGAATTGCATGCAAAGTTTTAGCATATTATATGAAGGGTTTGTCTTACCAATTGCATCATCAGTGGTTTTCCCATTGGTGTCATTGCATTTTCAACAAAAAAAGGTTTGTTTGTTGTACTGCTTCCTGCAAGTCAGGCACTAATTTATAAGTGTTTTTTGCACTGTTTGTGCGTTTGTGCATAGATGACACTTATTTTCTAATAACAATTTGCTGAATTAAAAAAACCTAATATTATATACTTTTGTTTTTTCAGGTACCTGAATGAGACAAGTCAAGAGAGGGTAGGCGTTTTGAGTATAGAGCTAACACTAACTAAAGGATCATCAAGCAACATACCATAGGGAATATTTAGATATTTTTGTGAACTTATTTTGATGCAATGCTTATGTTTAGGAGCAACTCTATTAATATTTATGTTTTTAAAAGTTTGAACTACATTACTTTTGTTTCTTTTTGAGTTTCAAGTACTTTAATTAACTTTTTGATGTATGGAAGTTATCATTAATTGAATGATATTAAGTAATTTATATTTATATACTTATTCATTATAATTTTCTTACTCTTGTATGCATATTGTAATGCAAGGCTTAATTAATAAGCTATAAAAATAAATAAAACAAATATAAATAATATAAATAATAAAAATAAAAAAATATTTTAAATTAATACTAAAAAATCATTTGCGACGGTTTTATAACCGTTGCAATCTCTATGGTTAAATCTCTTTTCTGAAAACAATATTGGGACGGTTTGAAATCAAGGTTACGACGGTTTTTAAAACTGTCGTAATGTTCTCTTGCGACACCAAAATCATCAACGGTTGGGCAACCGTCGCAGATGTGCAATTGTGACACTTTCAACCGTCGCAAACTGCAATTTTAACCGTCGCGAAGTCCTTATTTTCTTGTAGTGATTGGTAGATTGAAAGTTTATATCATATAGAACATCCATAAAAAATTTAGAAATATTTAAAATCATTTGATATTTATTGGGATTTATCAAGATTTACAGTATTTAATAAACCGTTAATCTTGATGGGTCTCAATAACATATCAAATGATTTTCAATTTTTCTAAAATTTTCTATAGATGATCTATATGATATAAACTTTCAATCTAACGGTGGATTTTGTAAAATTCGTATTTGTTATAGGTTTTTCATGAATGGTCCACCATGGACCACTTGAAGAGAATTTTCCTAGGAAACAATAGTTAATCCAACATTATGGAAGTTCATGCTGCTATGAGAACTTGTAAATACCTCAGATTGCGGTTTATGATTGGAAAAAGCAAGAAGACGATATTCAATCATTAAAATTTCTAATATTTTAAGCAATAGTTCACAATAAATCATATATAAAAATGATACACCATATAGCACTAGCAAAAAAGAAAATGATACACCATATAGCACTAGCATATAAACATACTTTCAATATTTTCATCATCTAATAAATACTATAATGATATGATTGACATTTGCCAAACTAAAGAAATGACTTTAAAACTGTCCCAATTAGAGAGTCTTAAACTTAAGTTATTTGTACGATTGACAAGGATATCATTTGCATTTGATAATAACAACTAAAATCAAATTATATGTTACTAAATTCTTTTTTTTTTTTTCAAATATTCTTAGCTAGAAATTGCACACTTAAAATATAAGTGGGATGATTAAGGTTCGAATTCCAATTACCTGCATATATAATACAATATCACTGCTAACTGAACTAAACTCATGAAACATTATGTTACTAAATTCTAATTTATTTATTTTTTTTACTAAATTCTACTAATATACTTCTTCCAGTTATATATATAAACAAAATTTAATTTTCTAGGTTCATTCAAAAAGTAATTATCTAATCTATATTGTTGACCAAATACATTATTTTTCCAAGTAATTTAAAAAGTCAAATTTTTCTTATATATAGAACTGGAGGGAGCATAAACTTTGTAAATATAAGAGTTTATATATATTTGTCAAAAAAAAGTTTATATATTATGTATAATAAAATAGCTGTTATTTAAATATCAAGTTTTTTTTTTATAATGTAGAGGGCTTAAGCCCGAAAGAGAAAAGATTACAAAGGAATTAAGAAATTTTTTTCTTCTACCCCTACATTTAACTCTTTACCCCTACGTATTTTAAAATATTCCTATTCTACCCTTATTTTATTACTGTATATTGTTTTTTATCTTTTTTTTTTATTTTCTGATTTTTTCGGTCAATATTGTACACCCCTTCAAGCGCACTGTTCCGGTAAGCTCATTTACTTTTCCGGTTTGTTAAGTTTAACATTTTTCAAAGGTATTCTGATTTGTATAATTTTAAAAATTGTTTAATTTATTTTTACCAGAACACTTTGAAAAAAGTATTCATATATGTAAAAAATTTCTCAAAAGTTTTTTGGTTAGCAGAAGACTTTTCCAAAGTATGTTCCGGTTTGTTAATACTTAATAGTGTTCCATAGAGTTCCGGTTTGGTTTAATAGTGTTATAGTGTTCCGGTTTGTTATCATCACACTCTTCCAAAGCATAGATTTTTTACCACTGACAAAGGCTTCCTTGTTTGATGAATTTCAATTGACGATAATGGACTTGTTATGCCTATTGGTTGTTGTTCTGTCACAATTTTTCTTTCACAATTTTTTTTAAAGAGGTATCACTTGCAAATCAAGAGGTTGTGGAACGTTGGATACAGTCTGAATTAAATATTATTATATAAGAAATCTTCACAAAAGGCTATATAACAAATAACAAACCCGAACACTATGGATAAGTGTTTTGGTAACCAAACCGAAACACTTTAGAATGATATTAACAAACCGGTATACTTTGGAAAATTGTTCTGGTAACTAGAAAAAAAATTGAGAAAATTTTGACACACCTTAATATTTGTTCCAAGTGTTCTGGTGAAAAAATTTTAAACAATTTTTAAAATTATACAAATCGGAACATCTTTGAAAAATGCACCGGTAAATTTAACAAAACGAAAAAGTAGAGGAGTTTATCGGAACAGTGCGCTTGAAGGGGTGTACAATATTCACAGGAAAACTCAAAAAATTAAAAAAAAATTTAAAAAAAATTAAAATTAAAAAAAGGATAAAAAAATAATATAGTAAAATAAGGGTATAATAGGAATATGTTAAAATACTTAGGATCTGGTAGATATATTAGGGCTTTTAGTATTGGACTTTATATGTTAGTAGTAAAGTAGTCCATTAGGTATTATTATAAATTTTATTGTAATCTTTATTTTGTCAGTGCCTTGTTTTGCTTCCGCTGAAAGAGAGAAAATAGAGTTGGTGTTGTTGAGATTTAAAGGTATGATGCTTCCTATGATTTACGCCCCTAGAGATAACGTTTCTGTTTCTTGTTTTATTTGATTGCTCATATGCTACGTATAGGATTCAAGTGTGTTCATTAAGGATGATTGATTTTATGAATTGGTTGGTTTGATTGTGGGTATTAGATTTTGATAATTGGTTGGCGCTTTCTTTTCTAGTTGGGTACTTGTTTTTGTTTTGACTCTAGGGATTATATTTAAGCAGTTTGTTTTAATGGCTAGTGATAAAGATGATTCTCTTCAATCCATTAGTGTTCAACTTAATGGAGAAAATTATCCTTATTGGAGTTATGTAATGAAAAATTTCTTGAAAGGAAAGAAAATGTGGAGTTATGTTGATGGAACTTCTGTTAAGCTTACTGATAAAAAGGACGAAACAGAATATGCAAAACAGTTGGATATTTGGGATGTTAGTAATTCGAAGATTCTTACTTGGATTAATAATTCTGTTTCTTAGTCAATTGGTATGCAACTTGCAAAATTCGACACTGCTTTTGAGGTTTAGAATCATTTCAGTCTAATTTTATAAAACGGTATAAGCTGGAGAGTGATATAAGGGATCTTAAGCAAAATAATATGACTATTCACGAATTTTATTCGGCCATGACTAATTTGTGGGATCAATTGGCTCTTATGGAATTGGCTGAATTGAAGGCTATCAAAGCGTACACTGACCAACGAGAAAAACAACGTTTGGTTCAACTTTTGATGGCTCTTCGTGATGATTTTGAGGGACTTCGTGGAGCTATTTTGCATCGTGTTCCCCTTCCTAATGTTGATTCAGTTATTCATGAATTGTTGGCAGAAGAAATTAGGCTCAATTCTCATTCTTATATGAATTCAGAAAAAGGAACCTTCTCAACTACTCCATCTGTTTTTGCTACTCACAAAGAAAAACCTCAAGGGAGGGTTAGACTTGGTAATGATGAATGTGCATTTTGTAAGGAGAAAGGTCATTGGAAAGCACAATGTCCAAAATTATTATTGAAAACAAATACAAAGAACTTTACAGCTCCATCATCTAATGTTGTTGCTACTCCTTCTACCTTTGGTTCTGGTTATGCATACCCACCTAAGACTACTTCACAAATATCTGATCTTGCAGAGCAACTCCAAAAGCTTCTCGCCACTCAGCCCCAAGTCATGTCTGCCTCTTCTGTTAAAGGTTTGAGCCATTCTAATATGCTAGGATCTGAATTTCAGGAGGCCAATTGGGATATGCCGTAGTCAGAATATGTTCCAGCTGTTCTCTTTGTTGGCTCTACTAGTTTGATTGTCTCCTCTTAGTCCGCTTTACTTGTTTTTGTTGGTATGTTGCTCCTCTATTGGTTCATTGATTTTGTTTGGTTTTGCTCTGCTTAGTTTGGTTCGGTTTGGTTAATTCCATTTGGTTTAGTTTTGTTTGGTTTCATTTGGTTTGGTTTAACTTCGTTTGGTTTGGTTCCATTTGAATTTGTTTGTTTGGTGAGTCACGATAGTGCTCACAATTTGTTTGGTGGGTCAATACTCACAATTTGTTGGTTTGGCTTCATTTGGTTTTGTTTGGTTCAATTCCATTTGGTTTGATCGAATTTGTTTGGTTTGGCTCCCAGTTCCATTTGGTTTGTTCGAATTTGTTTGGTTTGGTTCCCTGAGTTGATTTCATTTGATTTGGATTGGATAAAATTGGTTTGATTTGGTTCTTCCTCCTGATGGTTCCTCTCTTCTGTCACAGCTGTTGCTTATGATATTAGTTATTAGTTGGTTTGGTTTTGGGCTAATTTTGTAACAAGTTTAAAGCTTAGTAAGCTTTAACTTGAGGGGTAATAATATGTTCTTCATGTTTTGTTCGACAAACTCTGATACTTTCTGTTGTTGCATCGTGAGTTTGATGGGAAGTGTTAGATATATTAGGGCTTTTAGTATTGGACTTTATATGTTAGTAGTAAAATAGTCCATTAGGTATTATTATAAATTCTCTTGTATCTTTATTTTGTCAAGCAATGTTATTCTAATATTATTGGAATCTTAGCCGTCTTTATTTTCTCTTATTTTGTATCTCTGATTCTAACAGGATCAAGTTTTTAAATGAAATAAAAAAAATCTATTTTTTATGAAAAGAAAAAGATATTATTATATTCTTCAAAAAAATGAAAGATATTATTATTGAAAAGAAATTATCAAAACAAACTACTACTGTATGTCACATGTTCGGACACAAAACTCGGCAATGGAGTTTCTTTTTCTTTTAATAAAAAATCTTTTTTCTACCAAATTGTTATTTTTTACAAAGGGCTTCTTGTTTATAGAAGTATATAAGAAGATTCCAAATACAAAACTTTCTTTTTTCAAATTTAGGAAATATTTTCCCAAAAAGATTCTTTGCGGATAACAATCAAATTAGTATAAAATTAAAATCGTCCAATCACATCAATAGTTACAAATTATCTTATTTTATTTTAAAAGATCTTGATATCAATTACAAGATATTACAACAAACTCATCACCTCAACTATATAAGAATGAACTATGTGTGTTACTTCATACACACAAAACTCTCTCTCTCTCTCTCGTTGATCTTGTGCAAGAATGCGTCCACCGATGAAGAGAATCGATTATAATGTAGGAGATAAAGTAGAAGTATGTTGCAAAGAAGAAGGGTTTGTTGGATCATACTATGAAGCCACAATTGTTTCATGTCTTGATAATGGAAAATATGTTGTTTGTTACAAAAACCTTCTTAAAGATGATGAGTCTGGTCTTCTTACTGAGACATTATTTCCAAAGGATCTTCGTCCATTACCGCCACACGTTCGTAACCCTCCCAAGTTCCAACTCAATCAAAAAGTGGATGTTTTTGATAAAGATGGTTGGTGGGTAGGGAAAATTACAAGCGAAAAGATATCCATATGCAAAAGAGTTATTACTATAATGTGTATTTTGACTATACCGATCAAAATATTTACTACCCTTGTGATCAAATAAGGGTTCATCATGAGTTGTCGTTTTGCGGGGAGTGGATCTTGGAAGCTTAGATCAAATCATGATAATTAATCAAGGCTCTTGATCTTGTCGCTTTGATAAAATTGTTATCATGTTATCGAATTAGGATACATGAGAATCATATTACATTTATCATTTGTAGATATATTGACCCTTTATTTTATGTATTTTAATTAGTAAAAACCTTTTTTTTATGGTTATTTATTTGTTTTCTTTTTGCATATATATTTTTTTTGAAAACATATGCTAATTAATATTATAACACTGTTAATTGATCAATACCAAGAACCTGATAGTGTACGATTTCTTGAAAACTTGAAAGCAAAATATGCAATTGGAAGTGGTTGTAATTGTACCGTCATATTGTAAGCACTTTCTTGTTAGAAAAATAATGCAATCTTTATTGTTAATACGTACTCGCTCCGTTTCTTTTTAATTGTCTTTTATTATCATATTTAACGTTTCTATTTAATTGTCCTTTTTTTATTTTATGGGTATGATTTGTCAATTATACCATTTTTCAATTGCTCTTATCTTTTTCCATGAAACCAATTAATGCTATATATTTGGAAAACTAAATTTTATTTTTTAAAAAACTTTTGTTGGTACTGTTAGCCTGTATTTTCGACAGGCATTAATGAATTGAAGAGAGATGATAAAATCTCATTTAATGTGCATGATTGCATTTTTAATATTCTCTTGGGAATTGATTCTAATATTAAATCAAGAGAAAATTAAGGCATTTGACGTCAGAGACTTTTAATGCAAAGTTGCTTGTCAAAGCCCAGGGGTCTGTCGAATTCGACAGAACATGTTGTTGCCCAATGAGCTTGTCGAATTCGACAAGAAGTTATTTGTGCAAATATCTATTTTTCGACATTACTGACAATGGTCGAAAATTATATATATATATACGTGTGTATATTTGTTTGTCTAACGTACTATGCAGAACGGAGAAAGCATACTCTGGACTTAGCAAATTATTCAAAAGTGGATAACGTTCAAAAGTCCCACCAGGTGTCAAAGGGAATTCAAATTGTCAAAGACACGTGGAGCATAGTTAGGCATTTTGTAGGTTTATAGCAGTTATTCTAGTTTGCCTATAAATATGAGTTTTTCATAAGAGAAACGGGTCCACAATTCACATGCAAATTCCTAAGAAATTCAGAGTACCCATGTCAACGAGCGAAATGAATGCAAACAGGAACATGTACGAATCTGTGTACCATTCTTTGTAAACATTTTTACATTGTCAAATGCAATTTATCTTTCAAGTATTGATTACTTGCCTTTCAATTTAAAGCTTTTCTGCAATTTAAAGCTTTTCTGCACTTTAAGCATTCTGCAATTTCATTCTGCAATTTATTTCATTGCATGTTTTACTTTTCAAAGTTTTTCTTTAAACTTTATTTGCAATTCATTTACAAGTTTTCTGCAAATTTAACTTTGAAGCATTTTACTTTAAACCAAACCATTTGACTGCGTCAAATGCTTTTACTTTTTATCAATTTATCCGATTTAACCCAAAAAGATATGAATATGTTTTCATCATCTTCTGCACAATCCATATGTCCCAGGATTTACTAGTTGATCCTTCTTGTAATAATCAAACTAGCGGTTGTTTACTAAAAATCGGGGTAAACAAATTGGCACGCCCAGTGGGACAATTGGATTGTGTATTTTTATTTAGTGTGTTTTTGAAATTTTTTTACAAAAATTCGTTGTTTGGTGTTGTACTTTTGATTGTGTGTATATTTTTATATGCATTTGAGGAGTGGTAAATCTCTCCCAGAATTTTCAAGTGTACCAACTCGTCCTCGTTCCAGAATGGTGAGACCACCAAACAATCCCAATAATAATAATAATAATAACAATAATGGGGCAGAAACAAATCCTGTTCCAAATTCAACAGGGCAACCAAATCAACCAGTATCTGGCAATCCTAGCGCCAATCCTACTGGTGGGCCAACAAGCCCTGCCCTGAACTCTATAAATTCTGAAAGTATCCCAAGCAATAATGTTAATGGGGGGAGTTCGAACCCTGTAATAAGTTCTGCGACCGTTGGCGTGAGCGCCAGTGGGTCAACAATGCCTGCCACTACTTCAAGTATGGCAGGAGGGTTTGTTCCTCCAAATACGAATGGTGCAATAATGACACAAATGAATGTATCATCTATGCCAACGAACGTGTCACACACACATGGATACACAGACGGTAGTCAAGTTGGTGGAACACCGTCAAGACCCCCATGGTTGCCTAGAAACCCACAATATGGAATGCCAACAACAACGATGGCAAGCCTGTATAATTGGCCTTCGATAGAAAATTCTCCCTCATCTTCTGCGATGGGAAACAGGGGAAATTCCTTGAATTTGACAAATAATTCCATGAATGCACTTAGGCAACAAATGGATGAAAGTAACCATGATATGGTGAACGCATTGACCCAACAGATTGGCACAGTTTTTAACCCTGTTTTACAAACAGCCAATGATAATTACTTGTTGTTAGCCAATCAAATGGGAAGGATGGCGGACTTTTTTGGTGCCCCTGATGCTCCAAACAACCAAAGGGTTCTTCGTGCAAACCCGGAGACTCAACCAGAAGTTCAAGCCCAACCAGTGCGCGTCGAAAGAGAACAGCCAGAACAGGGAGTGGTATTGGTTAATAGAAACCAGGATGCTGATAATGTTCTTAGGAATGTTCGACAAGAGAATGTTGCAGGGCATAATAACTTAGCCAATTTAGTAGAAAATATCTTGGCCCAAAATGGTTTGAATATAGGGTTGCATAGGCCAAATTTTGTGTCAGCATTGTCTGAATACGTATTGCAGGCAGAATTGCCAAGGGGATGGAAAATTCCCAAATTCACAAAATTTGCTGGTGATACTAATGAGTCTACTGTCGAACACATTGCCAGATATTTGGCAGAGGTAGGGAATTTGGCAAATAATGAAGATTTAAGAATGAAGTTTTTTCCCAATTCCCTCACTAAAAATGCTTTTACGTGGTTTACCACACTTCCCCCTCATTCAATTCATACTTGGACTCAATTAGAAAGGCTATTTCATGAACAGTTTTACATGGGACAATCTAGGATTAGCCTCAAAGAGTTAGCCAGTATGAAGCGCAAAACCTCAGAAGCCATTGATGACTATCTGAACAGGTTTCGCCTCCTTAAGGCAAGGTGCTTTACTCAAGTGCCTGAACATGAATTGGTTGAGATGGCTGCTGGTGGCCTTGACTATTCCATTAGGAAAAAGTTAGATACTCAACATTTAAGAGACATGGCCCAATTAGCAGATCGTGTTCGACAGGTCGAACGCCTCAGGGCTGAAAAAGTCAGAAATTCTAAGTTCCACAAGAAAGAAAAAGTGGCCTACATAGAAACATATGAAAGTGAAAATGAGTTCGACGATGGTCAGGATTACATGGAAAATAATGAAGTTAACATTGCTGAGTTAAAACCAGGCCCTCCTTATACTTGTAAAATGTTAAAACCATCAAATGGGAATAATCCTGTCGAACCAAAAAATGATAGATTTGTTTCTAAGACATATACTTTCGACATTACTAAATGTGATGAAATTTTTGACTTACTGGTCACTGATGGCCAAATAATTGTACCAAAAGGTTTAAAAGTTCCACCTTTGGAACAACGTAAGAAAAGAGGTTTTTGTAAATACCATAATTTTTTGGGTCATAAAACCTCACAATGTGTTTTTTTCAGGGATCTGGTCCAGAAAGCCCTGCAGGAGGGAAGGCTCAAATTTGGCGAAAAGCCAAAATCCAAACAGCAGGTGGATGAAGATCCATTGCAGATTGCTGATGCTGCTTACACAGAGCCATTTGAGTGCCTGATGTTAGAAGCATTGAACCTCACTGAAGGGGGGCAACTAGTTTCTATTCCCGAAGAAGAATACGAAAACAAAGTGGAAGAAGTATATCCACAGGCTGGGGAAACTTTATTGGATTTCCTTCAACGCTGCAAAGAGAATGATGGCGAAGCTACATTATGTCCTCATTGTAGTGCCATGTTCGACAAGAAGGCTGCTGCAGGCCTCAACAAGTTTTTGCCTCATAGTCAAGGTAGAAACAATTGGCCAAATCAAAGGCCAACTTATTCTAATGTTCTGAATAGCCAACAGGCGCCTGTACATCAGAGGTTGGGACCACAAAAATCATTTGTCCCCTCAAGCAGGACACCTGTCAATCAATGGGTTCATGGAAGAAACATGGACTATGGTCAAAGGAATATTGAGAAAGGAAACTCCAGTAACTTCAATCCCAAAAAAGATCCTGAATCAAGGAAATATGATTACAGGAATAATTACAAAGGGAAAAATCCCATGACAAGATCTCAATGGCGCAGATATCAACGCCAGAAGAAAGTGGCTGCTCAAAAATCCCAAATTACTGCTGATGGTAATGGAGAGAGGCCTATGGAATTGGCGAAGAGGCCAATGAAAGAAAGGTTAGGTGAACCAAAAGTCGAGTCTTCAGTTGCTGATAATGTCGAAGACGACCACATGGAAGCAGATGACTTTCTGGATTCTGAACCTGACCTCGACATAATAGTAAATGTTGTGTCGATTCTGCCAAGAGAGTTCGACGTCTGTTCTGAAATAACAGATGACGAAGAAGAATCTGGAATGCAAATGGCTCTTCACAGGCCAGTCTGTTACTATGTGATGAGCAATGGTGCTTTGGAAGACCAAATGGCTACATTTGAGAGGCCAGATGAAAGCATGAAAAGTCACTTGAAGCCTCTCTTCATACAGGCCAAAGTGAATAATGTAGGGATCAACAAAGTACTAATTGATGGTGGTGCTGCTGTTAACCTCATGCCAGAATTTCTGCTGAGAAAGATTGGTAAATCTTTGGTGGATCTTCATCCTCACAACATAGTGCTCTCAAACTATGAGGGTGAAACTGGTTTTTCTTTAGGAGCAATCCAGTTGGATGTGGTTGTTGGAAGTACTGTAAGGCCAACCTTATTCTTGGTTGTGGCCTCTAAGGCAAATTACAATCTGCTCCTAGGTCGAGAGTGGATTCATGGAGTGGGGGCAGTCCCATCTACCCTGCACCAGCGCCTTATTATCTGGCGAGATGATGGTATAGTGGAAAATGTTGAAGCAGATCAAAGCTATTTCAAAACTGAAGTCCATCATCTGACAAAGCACTCATTCGACAAGAAATTAGCAACAATCTCACCATGTACTGAGAGAGACTTTGCACATCGTCCAGCAGGAAATGTTCACCATGCAATTAAACTGGACCCCACACATAGTTTCTTGTGGGAAAGAGAAGATGGAAACAGTGAGGATGGCGAGTATGAAGGCCACAACTGCCCAACTGGGTGGGATATCAAAGAAAACTACTATGTCTGAGTCCCAAACTTGGGCAAAGATTACGGCCTACATGGCTGAAAATAGAATCAAAATGGCTTTAGAGGCCAATTCATTGTCAGAAAATATGGCTGATGCAGCCGATGACATAAAAGTTGGCAAATATAAGCCAGAATTGCAAAAGCTGGATTGCATTTATGATGACGAACCCTTAGGATTTGAGAAAGATCCAATCAGTCAAAGTCACAAGATGCAGGCACAGGACCCTTTGCAAGAGATTGACCTTGGAGATGGTTTGACAAAAAGACCAACGTACATTAGTGCAAACATTCCTCCAGATCTGAAGGCGAAAGTGGTGCAACTTCTGTTGGAATTCAAAGATTGTTTTGCTTGGGATTACAACGAAATGCCAGGTTTGAGCAGAAAATTGGTGGAGCATGAACTACCAGTTCGACCAGATAAAAAGCCAGTGAAACAGTTACCTAGAAGATTTGCACCAGAAATAATGTCAAAGATCAAGGAAGAAATTGAAAGGCTGCTGAGGAGCAAATTCATCAGAACAGCAAGGTATGTCGAATGGTTAGCAAATATAGTGCCTGTAATTAAGAAAAATGGTTCTCTTAGAGTATGTATAGACTTTAGAGACTTAAATAATGCTACACCAAAAGATGAATACCCTATGCCTGTAGCAGAAATGCTAATTGATTCAGCAGCCGGGTTTGAATATTTAAGCATGTTAGATGGCTATTCTGGCTATAACCAAATTTTCATTGCTGAGAATGATGTACCCAAAACTGCCTTTAGATGCCCAGGAGCATTAGGCACATATGAATGGGTAGTGATGCCCTTTGGTTTGAAAAATGCCGGGGCTACGTATCAAAGAGCAATGAATTTAATTTTTCATGAATACATTGATACTTTCATGCAAGTGTATATTGACGACATAGTTGTCAAATCCTCGTCAAATGATGATCATCTAGATCATTTGAAAAAATCTTTTGAAAAGATGAGGAAATATGGATTAAAAATGAATCCATTAAAATGTGCTTTTTGTGTTAATGCAGGAGATTTCCTTGGGTTTGTTGTGCACAAAAAGGGCATTGAAATAAATCAAAACAAAACAAAGGCTATTATGGAGACCAAATCTCCAACCACAAAAAAGCAACTTCAGTCCTTACTTGGGAAAATCAATTTCTTGAGAAGATTTATTTCAAACTTAAGTGGTAAAGCTCAACCATTCTCACCACTGCTTCGACTCAAGAAAGAAAGCGTTTTCACTTGGGGGCAAGAGCAACAACAAGCTTTTGACGAAATCAAGAGTTATTTGTCAAAGCCACCAATGTTAATGCCTCCAATAAGGAACAAATTCATGAAGTTGTATATTTCAGCATCAGATTCGACGTTGGGTAGCATGCTTGCCCAAAAAGATGAAAATGGTGAAGAAAGAGCCATTTATTACTTAAGTAGGGTTTTAAATGATGCTGAAACTAGATATAGTAGTATTGAAAAATTATGCTTATGTTTGTATTTTTCTTGTATGAAACTCAAGCATTATATAAAGCCTGTTGATGTTTTTGTTTATTCTCATTGTGATATCATTAAGCATATGTTATCTAAAACAATTTTGCATAGTCGAATTGGAAAATGGGCCTTAGCCTTAACAGAATATTCATTAACTTATAAACCTTTAAAGGCAGTTAAAGGCCAAATTGTGGCTGATTTCATAGCAGATCATTCTGCATTAGAAACTCCACAAAATTATGTAGATTCAGAACCTTGGAAATTATATTTTGATGGTTCTAAACATAAACATGGAGTTGGAATTGGGATTTTAATCATTTCTCCCTCCAGAATTCCCACCAAGTTCAAATATAAAATTAATGGGTTCTGCTCAAATAACGAAGCAGAATATGAGGCTTTGATAACAGGCTTAGAAATTTTACTGGACTTGGGGACAAAAAATATTTTGATCAGAGGTGATTCAGAATTGGTGTTGAAACAATTGACAAAGGAATATAAGTGCATAAAAGAGCACTTGATGAAATATTTTGTCATAGCAATTTCTTTGTTAAAGCGTTTTGACCAAGTCATCTTTGAACATGTGCCTCGTATAGAAAATCAAGAAGCCAATGATTTGGCTCAAATAGCTTCTGGCTATAAAATTTCTAGTGAGAAACTAGAAGAGTTGATTGAGATTAAAGATAAACTCATTGTTGATCAACCTCCTTCTATGGAATTGTCAATGCCAAAACTTGTGGGGGCAGATGTACCACAAGATAATGGTCAAGATACCACTTATAACTCTGACGAAAATTCTGAAATTTTTGAAATTTTTGCCATTGACAATTTATCTGATAATGATTGGAGAAAACAACTTGTTGAATATTTGCGAGATCCAAATGGAACGACCAATAGAAAAATAAAGTATAGAGCCTTGAGTTATGTCATCATTGGAAATGAACTAATGAAGAAAACACCTGAGGGAGTTTTGCTAAAATGTTTAAGTGAAACAGAAGCCTATTTGGCTATATCTGATGTGCACAGTGGTGCATGTGGATCTCATCAGGCAGGTCATAAAATGAAATGGTTGTTGTTTCCACAAGGTGTATATTGGCCAACAATTTTAAAGGACTGTATAGAGTTTGCCAAAGGTTGTCAAGAATGCCAAAGACATTCAGGCATACAACATGTACCTGCAAGTGAACTCCATTCAATAGTTAAGCCTTGGCCTTTCAGAGGGTGGGCTTTAGATTTAATTGGTGAAATAAAACCAAGTTCATCTAAAAACCAACGTTATATTTTAGTTGGTATAGATTATTTTACTAAATGGATAGAAGCAATTCCATTACCAAATGTTGACCAAGAAGCAGTGATTAGTTTTATACAAAGTCACATTATTTATAGATTTGGTATACCTGAATCTATTACTACAGATCAAGGTTCAGTTTTTACTGGACGAAAGATGGTTCAATTTGCCCAACAAACTGGTTTTAAACTCTTAACCTCTACACCATATTATGCTCAAGCAAATGGTCAAGTAGAAGCTGCTAATAAGATCATTATTGGTTTGATAAAAAAGCACATTGCCCAAAAGCCTAGAAATTGGAACAAGACTTTGGATCAAGTCCTATGGGCATGCAGAAATTCTCCAAAAGAATCAACTAATACCACACCCTTTCGACTAACATATGGACATGATGCAGTCTTACCAGTCGAAATACATCTACAATCAGTCAGAATTCAAAGGCAGATGGAAATCCCAAGGGATCATTACTGGGATATGATGTTAGATGAATTAGTTGATTTATATGAGGAGAGAGTAAAAGCTTTAGAAATGCTAACTCGACAGAAAGAAAGAGTTGCTAAAGCTTATAATAAAAAGGTTAAGTTTAAAACCTTTAATGTTGGAAATTTGGTTTGGAAAGTTATTTTGCCAATGGATAAAAAAGACAGAGTCTTAGGCAAATGGTCCCCAAATTGGGAAGGCCCTTTTAAAGTTGTTCAAGTTTTTTCGAATGGTGCTTACGAAATTGAAGAGTTAACAGAAGAACAACGTTCGTTAATTATAAACGGTAAGTACTTGAAAAAGTATAAACCAGCGTTGCAAGAAATAAAAATTAACGAAGAATAAAACTTAAGACATAATCAAACAATGGTGATCATAAATTTGTTCGCCACAAAATGGGCATTGTCAAAATTACAAACCAAAAAACCTTAACAAATTGTTCAAAAAGTTTAAGTAAAACTAAGAGCAAATTATTACAAAACTAAAATTGTCTCTTCAGGTCTTCATATAGGCTTTGGAAAGAGGAAATTTCTTTGTCGAGAACCTTGTTCGACTCCTCCAGACCCTGAATCTCTTCTTCGACAGCTGCAGAAGCGCTAAAGAATTTGATGCCTTCATTAGCCTCTTTGTCAATCCAGGCTTTAACAGCAATGGTGAGGTTAGCCTTAGCTTCGTCACGCTTAGCCTTTTCTGCATCAATTTTGGCATTGAGACTCTGAATTCTCAAGTTCAATTCTGCAATCTCGCTCTCCCAAGCAGAGATGTTCTGGTTGTATTCAGTCAGCTCAGCATTCGACTCGATCTCCTTCTCCAGGCGTTCGACATTGGCTTGAGCAGTATTGGCCTTTTCGACCAATGCAGCATACGCTTCCGTTTGAGCCTCCAGCTTCAGAGCATTGATCTTCCTCTTTTGAATGGCTTGGGTGAAACCATCAATAAGGTTTTCAAGTTGAATAACCTTGCGAAGGGTAGCACCATCAGTCAAAGGGTTGTGAAGCTTTTTCAGGAAGCCCAAGTGAGAAAAGGCACTGCTGGGGTTCGCCTCAATTAAGGCAAGGACATCTTGGTTTATATAGTCTGTGTGCAGCTTGAGGAGCAAAGAATCCTGTCTCACCGTCGAACTGATCTCTGTATCAGAAGCCGTCGAACTGCTATGATGGGAGGCACCTTTGCTTCGTTCTTTGTTGCCTTTGCTTGAGAGGAGCATTTTGAGTGCTGCAGCAGGGTCAGAATCCTTCATGGCAATAAATTGCATCTCTGATAATCCAATGTCAGCAGATAACTTTGATGTCGAAGAGACTGGGAGTATTTCAGAACCTCCCTCAGTAGCCTCAGGCATGGAATCGTCTTCGTTGTCGGACTCCATTTCGACATCAGTGTTTTCTGACGAATGAGTAGATTCAGCAATGTGCGCAGGGATAGTCTTTCCAGAGTCAGGATTACTGGTGGGAATTTCTTCAGTCTCTGGGCCTTGTTTATCTCCAGCTAAAGTGACCTCGACGTTATTGGTTCCAGCATCTTGGGCCAAATTTTGTTCATCAACCATTGTGTTAGCATTTTCTTCATTGCCACCCTATTCAAAGACAAAAATAAAATAAAGTCTTAGAAGTTACAATGAAAATACGTTCATGTGACAAAGTCTTAAGGACAAGAAAATTTTACCTGAGCACCAGGGTCTTGTGAACCTGAGTTGTTTTTCTCTTGCATGGGGGCAGGATCTTCAGTCGAAGGGGCTTCGACATTAATGGTTGGTTGATCTTCAGTAGGAGGATTGGAAACAGGGACTTCGATATCTTTCTCTGCAGAAGGTTTAGGATTGGCTTTGACCTTCTTTTTCTTCTTCTTCTCTTTGTCAGCTTTCTTCTTTGGGCTTGGGGGCATGCTTGCCTCACTAGTCTCGACAGGGGCCTTTTCTTTGTCTCTTTGGCCTTCCCCACTAGGGGCAGCAGCAGTTGGATTAGTAGTACCAGCAGGCTGAAAAGGGAATTAGATTGTTAACTCTAAAATCTCTTTGAAGTTAAAACAAACTTAAAAGAAATGTCGAAATCAACTTACTGTTGGTTCGTTAATGGTGAGAGCTTTTTGTTTCTTCTGTTTGGTGGGTTCTCCAGTCTCCTTCGACGCCATTAAGGCTCTCTTACGAAGCTGCATTTGAAATCAAAAGGGTCAAAGACATGTTTGTAAAAAATTGAAATCCAGAGACTAAGTTACTTTGAGATTTGATACCTTGGCCCCAGTGTTGGGGAGTGATTTCTTTGGAGTTGCAGCAGGAGCAGCAGAATCCGTCGAAGTGGTGGCGTCTTTGGCTTTAGAAGCACCTGGTGTCGAAACATGAAAGGAATTCATATCAGCAAAAGGTTAAAAACTATAAACACTATAAAGATTATATTATTCAACAACTCAAGGTTACCTTTGCCTTTGGGAGTCTTTTGCTGAAGAGCGTCGAATCCAGCCTCTATTGCTTGCAGAAGCACTTCATCATTGTGCTTAGCGTGCTTCTCATAATGCAAACTCCACCAGGTGGCGAACTCGTAAGTGCAAAATTGAGAAAATTCAGAGGCAATAGGTGTGAGCTTATAAGGCATTCTGTCTTCAGCAAGTTTCAAACGTCGTTCAAAATACTCGACGGACATCCCAGAGTTGCCCAAAACGATCTCATCTTTGTTCTTGAACAAACTCTTTGGCCTGAACTGACTTAGGCCAAATTGGCGAGCAACAAGGTTAGGTTGGTACCCAACCAAGCCTAGATGCCTTCTTTCGACTCCTTGCCTTGAGGATAAGATTGTGGGGTTCAAGAACATGGTCCAAATGTTGTTTGTATCTTCCTCTTCATTTGGGTTGGTTGCAGGGAATGGTCTTCTAAACCAATCAGGCCCGACAGTTCTTTTCACAAACGGGGTATTCTTAGGAGTAATTTCGTCGAACTCAAGGAGAGTTTTGAAGTAGTGAAGGAAGAGTTGTCTAGTGGTCAAGTTTGTCTCTCTATATCTCAATAAGGCCAACCTAGCGCCTTGTGATTGTCGAAGAGCAACAGAGGATTCCATGTGAGTTGGAAGGAAAAGTTTGAAGTTGGACTCAAAGGTGGCATTCAGCCAGAGTTGCAGAAGCCAGATAGGGCCAGAGAAGGCAAGCTGTGATCCTTTATCAATCTTCTTCAGCATGTCACTAGCTTGCCCCAAAGAATCATAAAGGGAAGCCAAGATAAATCTTCCTAAGGCTACGTCTAAACCTTGGTGAAGCATGATGGCGAGAGGAACAAGTCTCTTCACCACTTGAAGTGAACTGGTGCACAGAACAAAATGTGATAGCCAATAAGTCAGGAAGGCTATATGTTCTTCGAAAGACACATCTTCGTCGCTTGTGTCATGAAAAGTTTTGAGAAATCCTGAGAAGGATAAGACTTTGAAGTCGAAGTGGTGGTTGACAGTGGTGTACTTAGGGTCGAACGTAGGTCCTGTGGGTCTTAAGCCAGTAATGGCAGCAACGTCGAATAAGGTTGGGGTCATCATTCCTGCCTTAAAATGGAAAGTGTTTGTAGAATTTTCCCAAAAGTGAAGGGCAGCTATGAGCATTTCTGCGTTGTACTTAGGTCCCTCTCTCGACAGCTGAATCAAGTCGAATATACCACTCTCTTTCCAGAAAGTAGCATATTGCTTTTCGACTTTGTTAAGCCATTTTAGGTAACTCTCACTAACTACAGGTGCAGACCTAAAAGCCCTATATCCTGGTTCAAAGAAACTCATGTCGAAGACAGAGTTGGCGAATATCTTTGGTTCACAAGTAGTGTTGAGAGGAAAGATATTACTTACATCCTCACTGAAGTTGTCGGATGGAGGGAGAGGTCCTGCAAAGGCGAACGTTCTACCTCCAAGCTTGTGGGGAATCATCAATTCTTCTCCCCATATGTTGTCTTCGACAACAGTCATGTCTGGCTCCGACACAAACTCTGAATCATCAATGATGATGGGTTTGTCATCATCAACAGCATAGATAATCACGTTTCTGGAGGAAGAAGATGAAGCCATTGTTGTTCTTCGTGTTCTTGATGTTCTTGAGTATTGGTGATGAAGATGAACAAGCTACAGTAGCAACGAACTAAAAAGCTTCAGATTTGACTCGTTCCTTGCTCAAATCCAAGAATAAAAATAGTGATGATGAACGAAAATGCTAGACGATCACAATCACTGGTTTAGATCTAACAGAAACGCAAGAACAAGGCAAGATTGAAGGATTGTTTGATGTTGTCTCTTGAGAGAATGCGTAAGGTTCTGTTTCTTTAGAGAGAAAGTGAAGAGTTAAGGTTTCAGAAAGTTGAAAGTGTGGAATACATTTGCTACTTATAGGCACTCCAAGTTTGCATGTATCTGGTAACTGAAACATCACCACTTTTCCATCTCAGTTATTCACATTCTGCCACGTGTCCCACCACGAAGCTAAAAAGTTGGAGATCATGGTTTGTGGGGATTGAGGTGACGGTTATAAATTTTGTCATGATTGATAATGACTTGATGTGACGTTTGCGCCGTCTTTGGTAAACGTGTAGAATTGGAAAAGATTGAAATCTTCAAAACTGCCATTTCTTCCTTTGAGTTCGACGTGCAGTCGAAATTGGCATTTTTGAGGGGGCAATTTGTTAGCCTGTATTTTCGACAGGCATTAATGAATTGAAGAGAGATGATGAAATCTCATTTAATGTGCATGATTGCATTTTTAATATTCTCTTGGGAATTGATTCTAGTATTAAATCAAGAGAAAATTAAGGCATTTGACGTCAGAGACTTTTAATGCAAAGTTGCTTGTCAAAGCCCAGGGGTCTGTCGAATTCGACAGAACATGTTGTTGCCCAATGAGCTTGTCGAATTCGACAAGAAGTTATTTGTGCAAATATCTATTTTTCGACATTACTGACAATGGTCGAAAATTATATATATATATACGTGTGTATGTTTGTTTGTCTAACGTACTATGCAGAACGGAGAAAGCATACTCTGGACTTAGCAAATTATTCAAAAGTGGATAACGTTCAAAAGTCCCACCAGGTGTCAAAGGGAATTCAAATTGTCAAAGACACGTGGAGCATAGTTAGGCATTTTGTAGGTTTATAGCAGTTATTCTAGTTTGCCTATAAATATGAGTTTTTCATAAGAGAAACAGGTCCACAATTCACATGCAAATTCCTAAGAAATTCAGAGTACCCATGTCAACGAGCGAAATGAATGCAAACAGGAACATGTACGAATCTGTGTACCATTCTTTGTAAACATTTTTACATTGTCAAATGCAATTTATCTTTCAAGTATTGATTACTTGCCTTTCAATTTAAAGCTTTTCTGCAATTTAAAGCTTTTCTGCACTTTAAGCATTCTGCAATTTATTTCATTGCATGTTTTACTTTTCAAAGTTTTTCTTTAAACTTTATTTGCAATTCATTTACAAGTTTTCTGCAAATTTAACTTTGAAGCATTTTACTTTAAACCAAACCATTTGACTGCGTCAAATGCTTTTACTTTTTATCAATTTATCCGATTTAACCCAAAAAGATATGAATATGTTTTCATCATCTTCTGCACAATCCATATGTCCCAGGATTTACTAGTTGATCCTTCTTGTAATAATCAAACTAGCGGTTGTTTACTAAAAATCGGGGTAAACAGGTACATAACATATTAAATTTTGGTTTTTTTTACATAATATATTAATTTATTGGAAAGAGAAAGTGTGGACAAAAAAATAGAAATTTATTGGTGGATTAAAACAAGGGTATAATAGGAAGGTAACGTGCAAAAATACATTTTTTTAATTTGGTGTTATCATTCTAAAAAGACAATTAAAAAGAAACGGAGGAAGTATTTATTTAATTTAATGGGAGTACTCTAATATTCTAATACAAATCTAAAATGCAATATTCAACAAACTACCAGACAATTGCAATTAAACTTGTTGGACATAAACACCGATCAAAATCAATATCTTGTGAAAAGAATATTATATTTATATCATTTGTAATTTGTTGATTATTATCATCACTATCAATAAGTTGTTTGAGGCTAGTTTGTTTTTTTTTAATAAGCAAAGCAATATGATCTTACCTGTGATCAGAGTCGACCAACGTCCGTTGTACGGTGCTCCGCCCCTAGTTCCGGTGGGTGAAAGGGAGTTGTGTACCTGTTTACACTCCGACGCTCAAGTTAGTGGGAGTAGAGTATAGGTTTTCAGAGATAAGAGAATGTATGTGAGCTCCTTCAAATGAGGAGTATATATAGCCCCCAGCACTGGGCTAAGGCCAATGATGGCAATAAATGGCCATCAATTGGTTGCCGGAAAACGGCTGAAAAGCCATGATGAGCCTTAAATGCTCATCATTCCGGTGTCGGCCGTTACAATACGCTTGGTATTTACGGCCGTTGGGATCCTCGATGAGGATTGGTGCTCGAACATGGTTTGTATTGCTCGAAGCTTATTGGGCTTAAGGCCCAGTCCAGAACAGGAGCCCCCCAAGTCGTTGTGCTCGAATGCGAGCGTAATGACTTTTATGTCGAGCAAAGATCGATCACACATTTAGCTTTTATCTTTTATTAGCTAGATCTTGCCTACGAGCAATGCGTCTTCGTCGAATACTGATATGAGGATCTTCGAGCAAAAGCACACTGTTGAGCACATCGTGTTTCTTTTCGAAGGTTTCAAGAATCAGGATCTCGTGGATTCGATTTAGAACCTTCGTATTTATTGTCGAGGATCTT
The DNA here is from genome assembly GCA_030408175.1 of Trifolium repens. NCBI lineage: Eukaryota > Viridiplantae > Streptophyta > Magnoliopsida > Fabales > Fabaceae > Trifolium > Trifolium repens. The sequence continues at coordinate 22,862,727 of CP125840.1, forward strand.
AAAGATCCGTTGATTGTTGCGAGCATTTATTGCGTATCCTAATATTAATGCGAGGATCGCAATTGGCGGATTATAGTTGAGGGATTTTCGAGAGATTTTCTCGATTTAGCCGAGATTTTTGCGAGCAGATGATGGGACTTTTGAAAGAACAAGCCGTTCCGTCTTCTGCTGCCACGTGTAAAGGCTATTAAAATACTTGAGTGCCTAACTGAATAGTTGGCTTCTCGAGGTTCAAATGTACACCGTTGGATCTACGCGCCTTTTGGGTTACCTTAAGATTTGATCTGAAGCGTTGGATTCCTTTGAATCGTTGCCTTTGGATCAAAGCGACGGTTTGGATTTGTGAGGCGTTGCGTTGTTCCACATGGGTGCATCTGTTGGGGATTTGCCTATAAATAGAGAAAGGAGGGATTTTTGAAGTTTTTCACTTCATTTATCAAACTCATAACTTCCAAACCTTCAAACTTCTGCTTCTCTGAACTTCTCTAAGCGCCCTAAGCTTTTGCCTCTGTTTTATCGTTACCGTCGTTTCTCACCGTATCTCCTCTTCTAAACAAGTAAGTATCTTACTCTGATCTTTGTTTACGGTTGTTTATTTGTTGATTGCGCTTTGGTTTGGTGTTTTGTTGATGAAACTGTGTTTGGTTGATGGTACGGTGGTAGAGGGTTTGTAAGTGGTGGTTAGCACCCTTTTACCCTCCCAAAAACGGTAGTTTTTAGGAAAAACTATAGTTTTCTGGCTTTTTTACCCTTTCTAGGTGGCGGTTTTGGCGGTTTTGGCCTTTACAACTGCCTTTGTTAGTGGGTTTTTAACCATAAGTGTCGAGGACTCATACTAGTCCTTCGTGCATTCAATAGTAGATGACTGCCCGCACGGAGGTGGATATCTCCCTCGAGTTTACATTTGTCCCATTGCGGGAGCAACTTTTAGGGATTTGCGACTCTTAGAAATTTTTGTTCTGTTGATAGTCTGCTCCTCGCCCTTTCACTTGATCGGCGGTGGAAGGGTGGATTTGATGTTCGAATGTCGAATTCATGTTTCCTTCCTCGGCTTTTCAGGTGTAAATGGCGGAAGAGCATCAGAACGAAATCGTCGAGGATGAACCGGCGGCCGGCCCTTCAGACCTCGATCCTTATGCATGGGTTGCTGATGAACCGAGGAATACATCCTCGAGATATGCTGGATTACCCGACGGGCAGATGCCTCCGGGGCTCTTCACGAGGCTGGAGGATCCTGGCCGCGATGCTTGGGAGATTATGATCCCTGGCAGGCGAAGCAGAGTATGCCAGAGGTTCGAAAGATGGGGGGAATTCTCGATGTACCAAATAGCCTTCGAGGAATTTGGTTATCGATTGCCTTTCAATGATTTTGAAGTAGGCGTCTTCAACCATCTACGTCTGGCGCCTTCACAGCTCCACCCAAACTCTTTGGCGTTCCTTCGCGCCTTTGAGATAGTTGCGGCCTACCTCCGGATAGTCCCCACCCTCGATTTGTTCTTTTTTCTTTTCCGGATACAACGCTCGAAACCCAAGGGAGATGCGGAAAAATATGGATGGGTTTCGTTCACCCAAAGGCGCAGGCTCTTTGAAATGTTCGTAGAGTCTGTTCGAAGACAACTGGTACGAAGTTTTCCCCAAGGGTGAGGAAGGTCTGAGGACCATTGTTTCGAGGTCCCCCAAGGTTGATGTGAACGGGCATCCAGTATTACGTCCCGACGGCACGCCCATTATCGTCGAGCGTAGCCGTTTCCCTTTTAAGTGGGTAAAAAACCATTACCTCCTTCCGGCGAGTAGTTTTAGTCGAGCTCAGAAGGAGATGGATCCGGCTACTCTCGCCGACTTTAAGGTGATGTGCGACTTCGTGGACGGGTTTGTTCCTGTTGTTCGGACGGATAAGGAATGGAATCTGGTGGTAGACGAGCAGGGAAACGTTTTAACCTCGAAGCGTTTTATAGAAACCAAGGCTCTGCTTGCCTGCTCGACTCGTGTCGAGGCCGAAGCTTTGCTCAGTATGTCTTACTGTAATTTTATTTCCTGCTCGCTTTGTAACATAATTTTATCTTTTGTGATTTTACTAAGTTGTTTTGTTTTTGTTTCTTGTGCAGATATGATGAGCAATCAAGAAAAGTTCAAGAGGATGTAGGAGGTTACCAAGGCTCGTAAGGCGAAGGATGCGGGAAATGCCTTGATTCCGAGCTCCTCTGGTCCCACCAGTTCATCCGTCCCTCCAACTCCTCCTGCGGGCTCTTCACTTGCTCCAACTCCTACTCCATCAGCGACCAACTCAGCTGTCGCATCTCCTAATCGGGATGCCGTTGGCGAGAAGAGGGGTCCGAGCTCTCCAGAGGAAGATGTAAGACCCGAAAAGAACGCTCGCATTGAAGGCTCCTCAAATCAGGTGGAAGGTCTTCATCGTCTCCAGCCCGGGGTTCCAGCAAGGAGGTTTGTGCTGCCCGCGGTTTTTGCTCATGGGGGCAATGTGTTTGATGGGAGCACATAAGTGATCATTCCTGAAGCCGACCAAGCGATCATGACGGACATGGGTCCTGAGTCATTGAAGAACGTAATCGCCGAATCTTCCATGCATTCTATGAAGCTGATGGAGATTGCGAACTTCCTCAATGCTCGGGAGCGTCACTTTGTGGACGAGAGGTCGAAGCTGGAGAAGAGGATGAAGGGTCTGGAAAAGAGCCACAAGAAGATGGATGCTGAGCTCAAAAAGGTTCGCCAAGATTATGAAGAGCTGGGGGCCAATTATGATGCTTACAAGGATAAGTATCAGCTTCAAGTTGAGCTCACCCAGAACCTGCAGACAAAGGAGGAGGAGGCCGAGCGCCTGGCTAAAGAGAAGGAGGGTTTGTTGGCAAAGGTCGCTGGGCTTGAAGAGCAGCTCCAAAGGTTGGCCATTCCTGGCGAGGAGGAGAAGAAAGAAGATCCTCACGGGGAGTTTACCAACACTTCTCGCAGATCCCTAATCAGGCAACTTGTGGAGGCTCAAAATTCCGCAGTTGACATGGCTACTTCGAGCTTTCGGAACGCGGTCGCTCAGATCCAAATCCTCAATGCTGGTGTCGAGCTCAAGCTAGAAGGTCTCGATGAATGCAAAGAGGTGCTCGATGGTGCTATTCGGACTCCCCCTTCTGCCTCTATCGACGACCCTGTTGCTCAGTTATCTCCTCTTGTATTTTAATTAATCTTGTTTTAATTTTGCTGGCGTTATGCTCGCCTTTGCAGTACTTTTGGCGTTTGTTCGCTCTTTTTGTAATGACAATTATGCGGTCCTTGTGGCCACTTTATAATATTTGTACTTTGTTTTTATGACTTGCGTTTTATCTTTTCCTGGTTTGAATGATTTTACGCTAAAAAATGTTGCCTTGTTGCTGTTTGATGTTTTAACACTTGTATGATCTAAGTATTTTATTTTCAAACTTTCTAAGTACAACAATGTGTGGTCGCTGTTCGGATAGCGTGTATCGTTGAGCGTCTTGCTCGAAGAGTTTGTGGAATTTCGACGAGTGTTCGGCTTTGGGATCCGAACTTTTTGTGGTAGGAAGGATCTTTGTAACGATCTATTAACCACGGCGATGATTTCCCATCGCGAGCTGGGATTCGTGGCCTAACGTGTACTGAGACGATGGTGCTCGCTTGGAGTCATTCCTCGTCAAGACGAAGCGCGAACCTCTTGTCTTTTTTTTTCTTCTGATGTTTTTAGAATCATGCCCGTACCTAAGCACTCATCTGTTGTCTAGGCTTGTCTCCTCGTGTTAACAAGGTCGACTTAGCCTCGTCAGAGACTTTAACCTATAACTGTAATATTGTTTAAGTTTCTCTGCGTTCCATGGTCTAGGGATTTCCTCGCCACGCAGAGTTTCGAAGAAGTAAGCTCCAGTCCCTGTTTTTGCCCGAACTCGGTAAGGGCCTTCCCAGTTAGGGGCGAGTTTGCCTTCACTATAATCTTTGAGGTTTCGACGCAAAACTAGGCTCCCAACGTCGAATTCTCTTTTTACCACTCTCTTGTCATGTCGAGCGGCTATCTTTTGTTTGAGAGATGCTTCGCGAATAGCGGCGTTTTCGCGAAGTTCTTCGACCAAGTCCAGTTCCTCTCGAATTAATTCGTCGTTAAGATCTTGATCGTTGGGTGTTTCAGTTCGCCTTGTTGGCTCTCCGATTTCCACGGGGATTACTGCCTCTGTTCCGTATGTTAATCGAAAAGGGGTTTCCCCGGTGGTGGAGTGTGGAGTGGTTCTATAGGACCACAGTACATTGTGCAATTCCTCGACCCATTGTCCCTTTGCCTCGCCTAATCTCCTTTTTAGGCCTCGCAAGATTACTCTGTTTGCGGCTTCGGCTTGCCCGTTAGTTTGCGGATGCTCGACGGAGGTGAAGTGTTGAGTTATGCCCAAGGCAGCGAGGAATTCTCTGAATTTTTTATCAGTGAATTGTGTGCTATTGTTTGTTACTACTGAATGTGGAATGCCGAATCTGGCGAGGATGTTCCTTTTGAAGAAACGGAGTATGTTGAAGGCTGTGATTTTTGCAAGTTGAAATTCCTGGCACGCTATGCACGATGCTTTACACGATGCTCCAACACTGCGTCCGGTCTAGCAAATAATAATCCAAAGCATATAAAAGAAAACAAATAAAAGAGACAAGTTATTTGTTAACCCAGTTCGGCGCAAACAGCAACCTACGTCTGGGGGATACCAATCCAGGAAGGAATATCACTATAATAGTCCTAGTTCTAAGTTACCACTAAACGCCCCGTTTACAACTTATAACTTAGGCACTACCAATGACTCTTCTACCTAGGAACTCCTAGATATGAGATCCCATCTCACTCCCTTACAACCTTACAAGACAGCAAGGATTTCAATACACAAAGATAAAAACAGTTTTGGAGACACACTCCTAAAACTACACACTCGTACCTAAAGGCTTAGAGTGTTACACACACCAAAAGTCTTAACTCCGTGCTTCAAAGCTTTGGAGAAGGATCACACAATTACAACTCAAGAACACGTCCTAAGCTTGCATCAAGGTGACACAAGAAAGGCTCACAATAGCACAACACACGCAAAACCTAATTCTGAATACTAACACAATAACGGCGTGAACAACTAACTTCAATTAGGGTTTTGCAGCTCCTTTAAATACTTCAGAAAATAACACATGCATGGGCTTGGTTTAATTGACCCAAGCATTTACTCCATATTAATTAAATGAGATTCTTCCCAAAATATATTCTTCAGAGAAGATACTCTTCAGAAATATCTTTGACCTGAATCTGAAGCATTAAAAACCTTCCTTATATAAAACCTTATAAAAACGCGCCAAACAAGATACATGAGAGAGAAACCAACATTCCATAAATAGAACTTGTCATGAGCGCTCCTCCTGAGACATTTACAATGCTCTACACAATGTCAGAGCATCGGATCGCACATCTGACACCAAGTTTATTTTTCCAAAAATGCAGCCAATATCAAAGACTCAACACAAGTGGTTCTGCTTCTATCCATTTGGTGAAGTAGTCCACGCCCACGATCAGGAATTTGTTTTGTCCGGCTGCGACGGGGAATGGTCCTAGTAAATCCATTCCCCACCATGCGAAGGGCCATGGAGAAGACAATGATTTCAGCTCGTTTGGTGGTGCTATGTGCATATCTCCATGTTTTTGGCATTTATCACATTTCTTGACATGTTCTTTAGCGTCTGCCTGCATTGTCGGCCAATAGTATCCCGCTCGAAGAGCTTGCCTGGCTAAAGAACGTCCACCAATATGTTGACCGTTGATTCCTTCGTGGGTCTCGGCTAAAACATACTCCACTCTCTCTTCCTCGACACATTTCAACAGAGGAATGGCGAATCCTCATCGATAATACCAACTAGAGCAGAACAGATCATAATTAAACAGAAGTTTTTACTCCCCCTTTTTGCCAGAAATTTGGCAAAGATATCAGTGCAGAGAATTATGGCTACTGAGCCTTAGTACAAACCAGCAAAAATAATAAGAACTATGCCCATAAACAGCTTAACATACTACAAAACAAGCAGGGCAACAAATCATTACATCAACTAAAAGGAACCACTGGAATCAGACACTTCCAGCTCCTCTGTGTCACCTCCTTCTTCATGAACATCATTCCCAGCTGCATCACCAACAGCAACATCAACACCATCACCAGCAACATTACCACCTGCATCTTCAGCTACTAATCCTTCTTCCTCAGCTTCCTCCTTCTTCAAGGCAAAAATGACCTTTTCAAGCTCAATTTTCTGCTCATCCAATGCTTTAACAGCAGCTTCCATGGATATGATCATAGTTTTTCTAGTCATGGAAGTGAAGGCCACATTCTCAACAGGAGTTGTTTTCTTTGGGGGCACATTAATGTCAGCAGCATGTTTACCTTCAAAAAGCTTATAAGAGAGGGTCATTGGTGATTCCCTCTTACAAGGCACATCCTCAGGAAGGAGAATGTTGGGGTGTTGGTCCAGTATAATCTCACAGATAAGGGATGGGAAGGAAATGGCAAGTTTGATGGCCCAAGATTTTCCATGTTCAACAAATTGGTCAAAAATTAATGATCCAAAATCTACATTTGCACCAGTCCCTATAGCATAGATAAATTTTGCCAAACTAGTTGCTATGGTGGAGGTGTGAGAGGTTGGAACCCAGTTAACTGCTCATATTCTATTCAAGATAGCATATTTAACAGACAGCATTATAGAGGGTACCTTACCTTTGAGAGGCCACACCTTGACCTGGTTGGCAGTGATAGTCTTGCAAACCTGGTTATTAGTTGGCTCAAAACCAGGATAGCCATACTCCCTTCTTCCAAGATATGCATTGATCACAGCAGGAGAAAATTGTACACATTTACCTCTTACAAACACTTGATGGTATTCTTTGCTGAGTTTATTATCATAGTCCTCACCAATGTTGACAATAAACTCCTTCACCAGCTTCTCATAGCATCTTCCAAGCCCACTGACAGTCTTCATCAATCCAGCTTGAAGAATTAAATCCATCACTTCCTTGCACTTTAGGGCTTCATCAGATAGTTCTCTTTCCAAAGCCAATCTCCTATGGTAGACAAATTTCCATTTGGCAGCACTTGCACTGAAGTGGAATGACACATTGTCCATTGGCACATCAGGGATATTTTGTGGAATGGATCTCCCAGCTTTCTTCTTCTGAGTAGAGACAATGCCTGGAACATTCACCTCAGCATCATCACTAGTGACAGCAGCAACAATCTTCCTCTTCTTTGGTGTCTTTTGTTTGGATGCGGTGGAGATTGTTGGAGCATTCTCCTCAGCATCAGATTCTGAATCACTCAGATTGATGATTTTTCTTTTTGATGCTTGTTTCTTCTGCTTAGCAGGTATTTCTACTCTGCTGGATCTTCTCAAAGGTCCATACATCTTCTTTTTCTTTGTGGATGTGGTAGCCTCGGCTGCTACCTTCTTTTTCTTGGGAGATATTGTTGCTTCAGCTGCAACATTTTTCTTCTTCTTTGTTGACTTTGGTTCTTCAGCCACAACTTCAGTCAATTTCTCTTTTCTTACTCTAAGCCTACTACCAACACCAGTCTTTCCAGCCTTCTTTCTAGAGTCACCAACAATCTTCATGATTGTCACATCATCCTCAGTGCTATCATCCTCATGATCCGTTTCCTCCATAACTGCATCTTCCACAACCTGATTGGTATCTTCTCCCAGAACATCATCAGCAACTATTTCATCTTGTTGCACAGTTAGATTTTCAACAACATCATCAGCAGCATCTTGTGGTTGATCTTGTGCCAAGGATGCTGAGGCATCCGGCACAACCTTAGCACCAGAAATTGACTCCACTAGTGAGTTGAGGGCGTCTTGAGCAATTTTGATCTTCTGGGCATCATCATCATCTCCTTCATCACTAGGAGTATTAGGAACACAGTGTTCACTCATGGCAGCAATTTCCCCCCTTTTTGGACTTAGGGTTTGAGTAGATTCTCCCTGGTTTGCTTCAATCTGCACATACGGGCTCGGTGTTATGACATCAGGAGCAACATTGGGATTCACATTCCCAAGGTCACTAAGATACAGTTGCTGCATGTTGAAGTTTGATGAGTATCGAGACTTAGATTTTTGGGGTTTAGGTTTTCTGGTGGTCGTTGATTTGGTTTTCTTGGAGGATTTGGGTTTTGGTGAAGGTGAGGGGTTTGATGGTGTGGGGTTCAAAACAGAACTGAATGAAGGGTGAATCATGGTGAGAGGAGTGGCGTTGGTGATGACATCAGATGGTTGGGGTAAGGGAACAGAGAGATTTTCTGTGGTGTTGGGAACAGTGGTGGTTGTTTTTGACGGTGATGATTTTTGTGGTGAGGATTTGGTTGGAGAGGTTTGAGTGGATGGTTGAGACATTGTAGTGAGGTTGAGAAAATAGGATTCACAAAGACAGAGAGATTTTGGTTTGATGAGAATGTTTGAAGAAGAAGTTGGGAAGTTGTAGGTATAAGGAATTATATTTGGGAAGGGAATATTTGGTAAAGATTTGAAATTGAAATAACCAACAATTGATGGTGGCGTGCTGATATAACGGTTGTGGCCATGATTACCTTGATCAGCGTGTTTAACTTGATTAGGAGAGATAAAAACAACTGCCACACGCCACTCCACAAATAACGGTAATTGCTATGCTTCTTCATGGAGGCAAATTCCTAACTTGCCCCTTAACTTCTGAAACTGTACAGCATCAAGAGCCTTGGTGAAAATATCTGCAATTTGTTCCTTTGTACCCACATGTTCCAGAATCACAATTTTGTTCTCAACCAAATCCCTTATATAGTGATGACGAATGTCGATATGCTTTGTCTTGCTATGTTGAACTAGGTTCTTTGAGATGTTTATGGCACTCATGTTGTCACAGTACAATGTTAGAGCATCCTGTTCAACATCGTACTCCTTCAGCATTTGTTTCATCCACACCAACTGAGAGCAACTACTTCCAGCTGCCACGTATTCAGCCTCAGCTGTGGATAGGGCCACACAGTTCTGTTTTTTACTAAACCAAGATATCAAGTTAGTGCCTAAGAAGAAACAACCTCCTGAAGTGCTTTTTCTATCATCTGCACTTCCAGCCCAATCAGCATCACAATAACCATATAAGGTAGAATTTTCACAATGGGAATACATTATCCCATAATCACTGGTTCCATTCACATACTTCAAGATCCTTTTAACTTGAGTTAAGTGACTTACTTTAGGATCTGCTTGGTATCTAGCACACACTCCCACAACATAAGTGATGTCTGGTCTACTTGCAGTCAAATACAACAAGCTCCCAATCATGCTCCTGTAAAGACTTTGATCTACACTTATTCCCTTCTCATCTTTGGTGAGTTTCAAATGAGTAGGTGCTGGTGTTCTCTTGTGTGCAGCATTGTCCATTCCAAATTTCTTGATGATGTTTTTAGCATACTTGCTCTGGGATATAAAGATGGTGTCTTCCATTTGTTTGATTTGAAGACCAAGAAAGTAAGTCAATTCTCCAACAAGACTCATCTCAAACTCTGACTGCATTTGCTGAACAAAATGCTGGACCATTGTGTTCGACATTCCACCAAACACAATGTCATCAACATAGATTTGAGATATTATAAATTTTCCTTTCTCCTCCTTTAAAAACATTGTCTTGTCTGATCCTCATTTTCTGTATCCTTGCTCTTCCAAGAATTGAGTCAACCTTTCATACCATGCCCTAGGTGCCTGTTTTAGACCGTACAAGGCTTTCTTTAATTTGTAGACATAGTTGGGATGTTCTGGATCCACAAACCCTTTTGGTTGCTCAACATACACCTCTTCCTGTAGGTATCCATTCAAGAATGCACTCTTCACGTCCATTTGATATAGTTTGAACTTGAGTATGCAAGCCACACCTAGAAGTAATCTGATGGATTCTAGTCTGGCCACAGGTGCAAAAGTTTCATCAAAATCAAGTCCTTCAATTTGGGTATACCCTTGAGCCACAAGCCTTGCTTTATTTCTGGTAACTGTTCCATTCTCATCTGACTTGTTCTTATACACCCATTTGGTTCCAATAACATTCACATCTTCAGGTCTAGGTACCAAATCCCATACTTCACTTCTCTCAAACTGATTTAGTTCTTCCTGCATAGCCTCTATCCAGGCTTCATCAGTCAAAGCTTCTTTTACATTCTTTGGTTCAAATAGAGACACAAAGCAAGAGTTTGCTACCACATCATTTGTTCTTCTAGTAGTTATTCCCTGTTCAGGATTCCCTATTACCAACTCTAAGGGATGATTTTTCTGAACACGAACAGAGGGACCTTTGCTTGTAGCTTGAAGCTTTGCACTTTCATCACCATCTTCTTCAAAAGTCTCTTCATCAGATTTGTCCATAGATGCCGGTTCGGATGCTGCACCATCTTGTTCAGCATTCACACTGACAGGAGTACCTTGATCTACTCCTTCATTTTCTTTATCAGAAGAGTCCTTTACAATAACATTTACAGATTCCATAACAACTTGAGTCTTTGTGTTATAGACCTTGTAAGCTCTACTGTTTGTTGAATACCCAAGAAAGAATCCTTTATCACTTTTAGGGTCAAGTTTCCTTCTAGGTTCTCTATCAGCTAGAATAAAGCATTCACTTCCAAAGATATGAAAGTGTTTGACAGTTGGTTTTCTGTCTTTCCATAGTTCATATAGAGTGGAGGTAGTGCCCTTTCTCAAGGTGACTCTGTTGTGTACATAGCAAGCAGTGTTCATAGCTTCAGCCCAAAAATGATAAGGAATGTTTTTGGCATGAAGCATGACTCTAGCTGATTCTTGAATCGTTCTATTCTTCCTTTCTACTATGCCATTCTGTTGAGGAGTTATTGGAGAGGAATACTCATGTTTAATTCCTTCAGCAGCACAGAATTCTTCAAACTTGGAGTTCTCAAACTCTCTACCATGATCACTCCTTATTCTTACCACATTGCTACCCCTTTCTCTTTGAATCTGTATACAAAGTTCTTTGAAGACATCAAAAGCATCTGATTTTTCTCTGATGAAGTTCACCCACGTGTATCTCGAGTAGTCATCCACCACAACAAGCGCATACCTTTTTCCTCCCAAGCTTTCAACCTGCATGGGTCCCATGAGATCCATGTGTAGTAATTCAAGAACCTTGGAGGTTGTCTGATGCTCCAGCATTGGGTGTGACATCCTGATTTGCTTTCCAATTTGGCATTCACCACACACTTTTCCTTCAACAATTCTGAGCTTTGGAATACCTCTAATGGCTTCAAGAGATATGACCTTTTTCATTCCTTTCAGATTGAGATGTCCCAACTTATGGTGCCACAGTTGAACTTCATCTTCAGTGGTGACAAGACAAGTGGATGTGAGGGCTTCTTCCTGAGGCATCCATAGATAACAGTTGTCTTTAGATCTAGTACCTCTTAGCACCAGTTGTCCTTCTTCATTTTTGACTAGACATTCAGATTTTGTGAAATTAACCTTCATGCCTTGATCACACAGCTGGCTAATGCTAATCAAATTTGCAGTAAGACCCTTAACCAAAAGCACATTCTCTAGGTTGGGTAGTCCATGGTTGATCAGATCCCTAATTCCTACTATTTCTCCTTTTGCACCATCCCCAAAAGTCACAAAGCTGGCCTTGTAGGATCTAACGTTCATGAGATATTTCTCTTCACCAGTCATATGTCTAGAGCACCTACTATCAAAGTACCAATCATCCCTAGAAGAAGCTCTTAGGGATGTGTGTGCAATTAGTCCAACATTTTCTTCCTTAGGCAGTCCAGCACTCTCTTCTATGGGTCTCCATTCCTTTTTCATGCTAATCTTCTCATGTGTCACATTTTGCTTAAGCTCCTGGCTGGGGTATCCATGTAGCCTGTAGCAAAAAGGTCTAATGTGTCACTTTTTTCCACAGTGATGACACACCCACCTACGGTATCTCTTTTGATTATTAGGCCTTTGATGTACAAAAGGTCTTGGTCTTTGATTAACAGGAGGTTTTGTATCAAGAGCAAACTTTGGGACAGGAAAGGCTTTAGAATGTAGAGGCTGATGCTCTAGCGTCACTTTTCCAGTACAGGGATCAATCATGCTTCCTCCTGATGTGAACTTAGTTTCAGGGTCCTGTTGGTATTGATTCAAACTGGAGTAATTGTATCCAACAGACCTAAGCTTCCCACTTGGCACATTTTCTAGAATCTCTTCAAGGAGATCAGCTCCTGAGTTCAGCTGGCTTACTCTTTTCCTTAGTTCATCCATTTGAACATTAGCTTGAATGACTTTTTCTTCTGCCTGAGCAGCCTTTTGGACCTGAATATTAACTTCGGTTTGAAGTTTGTTGATGGTTTTCTTCTGTTTTTCAAGAATCCTACACATCTCTTCATATCTTGTCAGCAGGTCTTTGTAGGTACTAGCCAATTCTTCATAGGAAACATCTCCATCTTCATCAGATTCCCAATCCTCAACATCAACACATGTTCCAGTAAGAACAGTCACATGTCTTGCTGATTCACCTTCTTCATCAGTATCTTCATCTGACCATGAGACAGTTAGTCCCTTCTTTTGTCTTTTCTGATATGTTCCACATTCGGACCTTATGTGCCCATAGCCTTCACACTCATGGCACTGAACTCCTTTGCCTTGAGTACTCTTCTCTTCAGGTTTGAATTTCTTCAGGTTATTCTGTTGCTTGTTGATGTCGAACCGAATGCCTTGCCCATTCTGTCGATTCCTCCGGTCAACTCTTTTTAGAACTTTGTTAAATTGTCTGCCCAGCATGGCAATATCATCTGCAATGCTTTCTTCTTCTCCATCTTCAATCTGATCATTTTCTTCATCAGTGTTTGTAACAAAAGCAATGCTCTTGTTCTTCTTGTCTCCACGTTCATCCAACACAGTTTCAAAAGTCTGGAGAGATCTAACAAGTTCATCCATCTTCATAGTGGAAATGTCATGTGCTTCCTCAATGGCTGTTACCTTCATGTCAAATCTTTTGGGAAGGGATCTCAGAAGCTTTCTTGACAATTTTTCATCAGACATCTTTTCACCTAGTGCTTCAAAAGAGTTACCAATATCCAATAGACTCAAGTGAAAGTCCTGAATGCTCTCATCATCCTTCATTCTCAGGGCTTCAAACTTGGAAGTAAGATGTTGAATCTTTGACTCTTTCACTTTGGTAGTGCCTTCATAGCACTTTTGTAGTATCTCCCACGCATCTTTGGCCGACACACAATTTTTTATAAGTTTGAAAACACTGGTGTCTACTCCATTGAACAGGGCATAAATAGCCTTGTGGTTCTGGTTGGCTGCAGCTTCCTCTTCTGTAGTCCATTCTACTTCTGGTTTCACTATCCCCGTTGAAGTACCTTCCTTGCTAGCATACGTGGGTTGTTCCCATCCAGTCAAAACAACCTTCCAAACTTTGCTATCAATGGATCTCAAGAATGCTGTCATTTTGGATTTCCAAGAGTTATAGTTGGCAGATCCAGTGAGCAGAGGTGGCCTGTTCATGTATCCTCCTTCTTTCTCCATAGCGCCAGACATTTTAGGTCCTGAATCTCACCCAAATAAACAGGCAGGGTGCCTGCTCTGATGCCAATTGAAATTCCTGGCATGCTATGCACGATGCTTTACACGATGCTCCAACACTGCGTCCGGTCTAGCAAATAATAATTCAAAGCATATAAAAGAAAACAAATAAAAGAGACAAGTTATTTGTTAACCCAGTTCGGCGCAAACAGCAACCTACGTCTGGGGGATACCAATCTAGGAAGGAATATCACTATAATAGCCCTAGTTCTAAGTTACCAGCAAACGCCCCGTTTACAACTTATAACCTAGGCACTACCAATGACTCTTCTACCTAGGAACTCCTAGATATGAGATCCCATCTCACTCCCTTACAACCTTACAAGACAGCAAGGATTTCAATACACAAAGATAAAAACAGTTTTGGAGACACACTCCTAAAACTACACACTCGTACCTAAAAGCTTAGAGTGTTACACACACCAAAAGTCCTAACTCCGTGCTTCAAAGCTTTGGAGAAGGATCACACAATTACAACTCAAGAACACGTCCTAAGCTTGCATCAAGGTGACACAAGAAAGGCTCACAATAGCACAACACACGCAAAACCTAATTCTGAATACTAACACAATAACGGCGTGAACAACTAACTTCAATTAGGGTTTTGCAGCTCCTTTAAATACTTCAGAAAATAACACATGCATGGGCTTGGTTTAATTGACCCAAGCATTTACTCCATATTAATTAAATGAGATTCTTCCCAAAATATATTCTTCAGAGAAGATACTCTTCAGAAATATCTTTGACCTGAATCTGAAGCATTAAAAACCTTCCTTATATAAAACCTTATAAAAACGCGCCAAACAAGATACATGAGAGAGAAACCAACATTCCATAAATAGAACTTGTCATGAGCGCTCCTCCTGAGACATTTACAATGCTCTACACAATGCCAGAGCATCGGATCGCACATCTGACACCAAGTTTATTTTTCCAAAAATGCAGCCAATATCAAAGACTCAACACAAGTGGTTCTGCTTCTATCCATTTGGTGAAGTAGTCCACGCCCACGATCAGGAATTTGTTTTGTCCGGCTGCGACTGGGAATAGTCCTAGTAAATCCATTCCCCACCATGCGAAGGGCCATGGAGAAGACAATGATTTCAGCTCGTTTGGTGGTTCTATGTGCATATCTCCATGTTTTTGGCATTTATCACATTTCTTGACATGTTCTTTAGCGTCTGCCTGCATTGTCGGCCAATAGTATCCCGCTCGAAGAGCTTTCCTGGCTAAAGAACGTCCACCAATATGTTGACCGTTGATCCCTTCGTGGATCTCGGCTAAAACATACTCCACTCTCTCTTCCTCGACACATTTCAACAGAGGAATGGCGAATCCTCATCGATATAGCTGATTGTCGAGAACCACATAGGAGCATGCTCATCGCTTGACTTTTGCTGCTTCCTTTAGGTCGTTGGGGACTTCCCCGCTTTCTAGAAAGCGTAGTATTGGGAAAATCCACTTGTTTGTATTTATTTCGCAAACGAGCATGACCTCCTGGGTTTTCTCAATGCTGGGTCTGGAAAGAGTTTCTTGTATCAGGGATTGATTTCTTCCCTTCTTTCGCTTGGTGCTTGCCAATTTTGAGAGGACATCTGCTCGTGTGTTATGTTCGCGGGGAACATGTTGTACTTCAGCTAATTTGAATTGGGCTAACATTTCCTTTATCAAGGTTAGATACTCTGCTAGTCGCTCATCTTTTGCTTGATATTCCCCGGATATTTGTGAAGCTACCAATTGCGAATCTGTGAAAATTTTGACTTCCTCAGCTTCTATGTCTTTGGCGAGCCGTAACCCTGCCAAGAAGGCTTCGTATTCGGCTTGGTTATTCGTCGTTTGAAAAGACAGTTCGAGCGAGACTTCGATTAGAGTCCCATCTTCGCTTTCTAATATAATGTCTGCGGCGCTTCCTTTTGAATTGGAAGATCCGTCGACGAAGATGGTCCATTTGTTCTTACTTTGAGTGGTCGTTGGGGTCATTTCGGCGATGAAATCTGCTAGAACTTGAGCTTTCAAAACTTGTCTGATCTCATAGCTTATATCGAATTCTGACAATTCCAACGACCATTTGAGCATTCGACCGACCATGTCGGGTCTTCCGAGGAGGCGTTTAATGGGTTGGTCAGTGCGAACAACAATTGAATGGGCGAGGAAGTAGTGTCGTAACTTTCTTGCTGCTGTGACGATGGCTAAAGCCATTTTCTCAATTTGCAAGTATCTTAGTTCTGGTCCTTGGAGTGCTTTGCTGACGAAGTATACTGGTTTTTGCCCTTGCTCGGTTTCTCTTATGAGAACGGCGCTAACAGCCTCGTGGGCTACTGCTAGGTAGAGATACAAAATTTCTCTTTGCACAAGTCGTGTGAGGACTGGAGGCTCGGATAATGCTCGCTTCAAATGCTGAAGTGCATTTTCGCACTCTTCTGTTCACTCAAATGTAGATTCCTTTCCTAGAAGTTTAAAGAGTGGCAGAGCATGCTGAGCAGATTTAGCAACGAATCGTGACAAGGAAGTTAACATTCCGTTTAATGTTTGAATGGACTTCTTTGAGTCGGGCGTAGGGTATTCGAAGAATGCTCTACATTTGTCGGGGTTGGCTTCAACTGCTTCCTACGACGCTGTGCAACAGCTCTAGCCTTAGGATCTATAGTCAGCTGGTGACAAGCAACCTTTGGATCTATGCCGGGCATTTCAGCAGCGCTCCAAGCAAAGAGTTCAGCATTTTCCTTCAAACAAGCTTCTAATTGCCTTTTCACCAAGTCGGGGAGATCAGCTCCAAGCTTGATTCCCTTCGAAGGGTCTTCACCAAGGGAAATTATTTCGAACTCTCCATCAGGGATTGGACGAAATATTTCCTTCAGCTCTTTCTGCAGCTCCTTTTTTTCTTCTATGCGCTCCTTCTTTGTAGTTCGAGCGTCCAGCTCCACAGTACCTTATCCCTCGACAGCATTGATGGCGGGCATCTTATGCTCAGTCTTCATTTTCTTTGGCGTGGCCAAGGTGTTCATATTTTTTGCTGCAGCATCAAAGCATCTCCGAGCAGCAGCTATGTCTCCGTTCAATGTGGCGACCTTTCCATCGACAGTGTAATACTTCATTTTGAGATGAATGGTCGAAGAGATGGCGAACAAATCAGCGAGTGCTGTTCTTCCAATGATGCAGTTGTATAGTGATGGACACTCAACGACCAGGAACTGAACATTGATGGACTTTGTAGCCTCTCCTTCGCCAAAGGTGACGATCAAATCTGTATATCCCCAAGGTTTTGTCGTAGCTCCATTTAATCCTTGGAGATCAGCGCCCACATATGGCTTCAGGTTTTTTTCAGTGAGCTGGAGAGTCTTGAACAATCCAGAGTACATGATGTCGCAAGAGCTTCCTTGGTCGACCAGGATTCTTCGAACGTCAAAGTCCGCCTTCCTTGCTTGTACCAACAAGGGAATCTGAAAATTCGGAGATCCTCCGGGGATCTCTTCTTTGTAGAAATCTAAGGGAATTGACCATTCTTTAATCTCCGCAACCGAAACAGGGTTCAACGAGCAGACGCTCTCGAGCTCCTCGAACTTTCTTTTTATAGTTCTGAGGGTCGTGTTGTTGATCCTCCTCCAGATATCACCAGTGTTTTGGGAAAATTTTCCCAGGATCCATTCAAGTGGGAAGTCAAATTAGCGAGCACTTCCTCGCCTTGAATGAAGTCCTCGGGTCTTGTAATGGCGTAAGCGACTGGTAAACTTCCTCGCGTTTCCTCCTCAGCAGGTGGATCCTCGACCTCTTGCCTTCTATCATTGTTTTCCCTGGGTCGATCCTTCCTATACTTCTGGAGCAGATTTTGTTGAATTAGTATTTCGATTGCATCTTTCAGGTGGACGCAATCCTCAGTCACGTGACCATAACTTCTGTGGAATCGATAATATTTGCCTTTGTCCACGCCTGGTTTTGCAGGGATTTGTTTAGGGAATCTGATCCCATGCTTCTTGAACTCCGCTGCTGAGACTTCAGCTAGAATTCGCTCTCGAGGAGCATTCAGCGGAGTGTAGTTGGTGAATTTGCTCGGTGGGGCTTTGGGTTCCCGCACCTTCTCTTTTCCATTGCCCGTCCCTCGTTTCGAGGGTCCGGATTCATCCAGATGCCTCGGCTTTCTAGCATCCACAGCCATTTGCCTTTCCTCGTAAGCGATATATTTTTGTGCTTTTTCGAGGAAGGCGTCCAAAGTTTGAATCTCTTCGATTCCAACAGCCTTAGCAAAATCATTGTTCGCCCGCAACCCTCGATCCATGAGGTATAGCTTCATGGTGTCCTCGACTCTTACTTGCACTGCGATTTTGTTGAATCGGTCGATGTAGTCCCGCAGTGGTTCGTCATCCCTTTGAACTATCGCCTCGAGGGCAGATACTGTCAGCGGATGTTTCCTTGATGCAGTGAAATGTGCCGTAAACTGGCGGCAAAGCTCGGTCCATGAGTCGATGGATTGTGGTGGGAGGCCTTTGTACCACGTCAGCGCTTCTTTCCTCAGAGTGGTAGAGAATATCTTGCACTTGACAGCTCCTCGAACTCTCCTCCATTCGAGCAGAGCTTCAATGTTCTCCAAGTGATCGTCAGGATCGTTGGAGCCATCATAAGTGTCCATTACCGGAAGCTTTTCCAAGCCTGGGGGTAATGGTACTCTCATGATTCTTTCGGACAGGGGTCCAAGATATCTATCCTCATCGCTTTCCGGTGTTCGGTGGCGACGATACCTTTCAGGAGATTTTGGTGGTGATCTGTGACGTCGAGCCCTTCCACCTCCGGCTCTCACGTGCACAGCAGCATTCCTCCGAGGGCTCGGGGATCTTCTGTTCCTCCGAGGACTCAGAAACCTCGGGGACCTTGATCTTGACACCGAGCGATCCCTTCTCCGCGGGGAGTGTTGAGGGGATCTCCTTGGGCGCGATGATCGCGTTGCACGCGATTCCTCGACAGCTGCTAACCTGCGATTCTGATCGCGAATGATAGTGCCCTGCCTGTTGATGACGTTTATCAATGTTGCCATCATTTCTTCCATTGGGGTCCCTACAGCTAATGGTGGGATATCCAATGGTTCATCTTGGGGCTGAATGGTTGGGCCAGCAGATCCTTCAGTAGGGGTTACAGCAGTGAAGCGTCCATTTTCTTGGTAATTTGGCGCTCCATTAGCATGGAGATGGTTCTCACCGGTGCTGTCATTATCGTTTCCGGCCATTGGTCGTGAAAGTTGGTATTTTTTGGTAGTTTTGATCTTTTTCTAGGTGAAAAGATGGGGGAACTAGTGAATTCCCACAGACGGCGCCCTTAGTTCCGGTGGGTGAAAGGGGTTGTGTACCTGTTTACACTCCGACGCTCAAGTTAGTGAGAGTAAAGTATAGGTTTTCAGAGATAAGAGAATGTATGTGAGCTCCTTCAAATGAGGAGTATATATAGCCCCCAGCGCTGGGCTAAAGCCAATGATGGCAATAAATGGCCATTAATTGGCTGCCGGAAAACGACTGAAAAGCCATGATGAGCCTTAAATGCTCATCATTCCGGTGTCGGCTGTTACAATACGCTTGGTATTTACGGCCGTTGGGATCCTCGATGAGGATCGGTGCTCAAACATGGTTTGTATTGCTCGAAGCTTATTGGGCTTAAGGCCCAGTCCAGAACACAATATATCCTATAATCACTAGAGTAAAAGCGACACTCAAAATAATAAATAAGTTCAAATACCATCGTAAGCAAGTGACTGAATTATATTTGTCCACCAATCATACCAAAAAACAAAATTTCTCATTTCTAAATACATGTTCTATATAAATATCCGCTTAATCCTCTCTACTACCTTCGGCAATATTAGTCATTTCGTTCAGCCAAATGCACCACATTGTGACTAATCATAATAGATATTCATAATTTAGATATTAGTTTTTAGAGGTTTTATAAAAAAGTAGAATTTACTTTGTTTTTGTTTGTTATAATAAAAATCACTTTTTTAACTAAAATAATTTTTTGTTTGGATACAACATGTAAAAGTGATTTTTTTTTTAATTACAAAATAACTTTCTTTTTTTAACATTTATTTTCTCTCCCCTTTAAAAAATATCTATTATTTGATAAGTTACTCTTAACAACTTTTCATTTTTAGCTGTTTTCTGATTCTGTAACACCCCGTTTTTCATAGGCCCAAAAGTAGGCACTTTTTTTTTTTTTAAAACACGAGACAGAGTGCGCGGAAAATATTTTACAAGAGCCGGCGTTATTCATACAACAGAACTAAAGCATATAATAGTACGACCAACAAGGTGACTGAAATAGTACTATATGCATCAATAGTGCTTCTCATAAGCAAAGTGTGTACCTGATTAGTTACATATCCAAAACATAACATCTAGTTCACGACAAATATACAAGGTAGTCGTGACTAGGAAAATACTACAGCCAATACCAAAAGAGGCTCATCCAAAGTGTAATAGTATAGAGTATAAAGTACAGTCATCCAGAAACGTTAGAACCTACTACAAATCGTGCTACCAGTCACCGACCAACGCGGCCTGTCCAAAAGAATACTACTATATAGTCAGCAGTCCTAGTCCTATCACGCACATCGACATCAGGAGTCGTCCGTATCACTCGATATCAGTACCAAGCTCACGGTAGGGGTGGGAGATACCAAGTGAGGTACTCCGGGTCCTCCAATGGGCCCATCCCCTGCAGCAGCCGCTGCCTCCTGAAAAACATCTTCCGGCTCCCCTAAGAAGTCGGGTAAAGCCCCATCACCCCAACTGCCCAAAGAAGAAGAAGTATCTGGTCCATCCGTGGAGGTCTCTCCAACGACCGATCCACCACCCTCTGGTGTGTCTGGCGCCCCTGGCTTGGGTCCCACAGGAACCGTCCAAAGTGCACTGAGCAGTACTGGTAGAGGTATGGAGAAAGGTGGAGTCTGCCATATCAGACACTGGTGAATCTGTAGGGTACCAAGATATGTAGTGATCCTAACGCGCCCATGGTAACTAGCCGTACTGGAAGCTGGGTCGAGGCTCCAGGCAGGCAACAGCAGGCGATCAAGAAAGTCCCACATCGTCACCGTCTCCCTCACGAGCATCGGTAACAAATGGTGATCCATCGTCTGGGTGGGAGGAGCCCGCGAAATAAACATTGCAAGGGTCACCACACATAACACAACAGCAAATAACATGTATATATAAAAGCGAACAAACACTTAGCAGTTCATGTACTTGCACACAGTATTGAAATGCACACCAGCCTATCAATGCAGACTCTAAATGATTGTGATCACCCTACCCGGGTCTTTTTCACATGCATGAATTCCGGAATTTTACCTCTCCGCAGAGAGTCGTAGGTCCAACCCCTACTAATATCAATACAATCCCGAAGGATTAGAGTGGATCCATTCCCGATAATCACACTCTGTGGTCCATTCCCGATAACCACATATTGGACTCAATAAATCCCGAAGGATTAAGGTGGATCCATTCCCGATAATCACACCCCGTGGTCCGTTCCCGATAACCACTTACAATGAATGCATGAGCATACGATTCCCCATATATGCTAATGCAACAAATACATACCTCTCAAGCGTATGTAAACCAATCATAATATGTACATATATTTTCAAAATCATATGCACGCCAATCACATATTCATACATATATTCTCAAACATATGTAAACCACACATGCGATACAAAACACCTTCTCATCACGAGAATACATAATATAATCATGCCAAACATTCACACAATCCAGAACCAAGCATACACATATATGACGGAAAAATAAAGGTGCCCTTACCTCAGCAAGCTTTCCTTAATCTTTTTCTCGTCTAAACTATTATACGCGCTACCTAAAAGTTAAGCAGCGTACAATCAGTAAAAATACTCCTCGATTATCCTATCGAAACGAAACTTGCTCTCAAAGTTCCAGAGGGGTCTAAAGTACTTTCTAAAGCTATCCCTCAATGATTTCAGGTTATTCTCATAGTGTTTAAAAATTCACGAAGTTAATTGTACTATTTTTATAACACGAAAATCATTTTGTTTTCAAATCATAAACTAAAACCTTTTTGGATTTTCCACTTCAAGGACTTGTTTCACACACAACAAAACCATTTGAAACACAACTAAAACTTTTCAAAAATATTTATTTTTTTTTATGAAAAATCGAAGTTTTCTTGCGTTACAAGTTACACATTTTTTTTTCTTCCTAACAACCTTTCCTATACTCATTTTTCTTCAAAACTAAGATTATCCAACACATACACAATTTTCACACAATTGTGGACTTAGAAAAATTTTTGGAATTTCTCCCTATACCACTAAAAAGGCCACGGCCAAAATTTTGGAAAACACCCTCCCGCACAAAATTTTTCACTTCTAAATGCATGGTAATATCCCATAATACCTAACTAGCACTTATCAAAACGATTTAGAAATTATAGAGTCGAATCGCAAATTTCGAGAAATCTCAAATAAGGTTTTTCTTAAGGCAAGTGATCATTTTCTTTTCAAAACATCCCATAACCAATCAAACAATTAAACAATGATCATGGGAAGCTATTTGCCTCTAAACAATTTTCGAAATTCGATTCCTCGAACCGTATATGGGTGCCACGGCCATTTGAGGCAAAAGGGCAACCCTACACATTTTTTCATTTGAAACCCTAGCCCACATTCATTAGTTTGTAATGATATTCGATCGTGTACCCGACTCCTTTTGAGACTCGAAATAAATTTTTCTAAATTATGTTCTTCGAGTCGCTCAAGAACACAAGAATAATTTTTTTCTTATTTTTCAAAACAAATTTCATAATCACCAATCCATTTTGTCACAAAGCTTAAAACTAACTTCAAAAACCAAGATCATACAACACAATCATAGATATGATCATTTTAAGAAATTTTCTTCAAACCCTTACCAACAAAATTGTGAAATTTGAAATCACCATGAGAATCACTTACATGCTTCACTAATGTATCCTACATAACACTCTTAAACACTACTATGAACTCACAATTCCATTTTGACATGTTCTAAGTTTTTCTTCTCAAGAACACAAGATAAGTTATCTTAGAATCTAAGAGTTTTCATGAGAAATGATGAAAGGAGGAGGTCTAGTTACCTCAAGATGAAGAAGATGGTCAAAGAGCTTGATGATCCTAGCACAATCCAAGCAAGTTCTTGAGAGGAAGAGAAAATTTTTGAAGTTGATGAGAGTGAGAGAGTGAGGGTCGGCCGAGAATGAGGGAGGAAGGGAGTATATAATTTCAATTTTTGACTTTTGATCTAATGCATCAAAACCATCTTAGATAGGAAGCTCTTGATCAACCACAACCCTTTGATTGAATAGTGCAAAGTGTCCTTTTTGAACCCTAGCCATTGGATCAAAAAGGGTAATCATTACCTTTTTGAAAATATCTAAGATATTTCTCTTGCACTCGTAGACGAGTCGTACTCCGTCGACGGTCTAACTTGCGAAAAATAGAAAACTTACGAGGTGATTGTTCGTCGTAAAACATTTCCAAAAATTATCGCTAAACTTTATTCTCCGACTGAAATTTATTTCCTTAGCTCCCAAAAATATTCTGAAACTAGATTCCAACTCGCGCCGATATATAAAGTCTCCAATTAAAATTCGACGGAAAACAGAAACCGTAAAATTTAACATCAGCGGGTAATATTCCTACTCGTTTTTCCAATAAACGGAGAAAGTCGAAACTCAAAATTCTGAAAGCACAGGAATGTTCAGATTGATAAATAAAGACTACGGGCCAAAAGTCTGGGTTTTATTTATGCATAAGAAAAAAGCAGTCTCCATCTCAGCAACGACGCTGTTATTACAACGATACTTATGAAATTAACTTACAGAAACCCTAAAAACTCTTAGCCACTACTTACGCTTATAACTTGCGTACGATACAGTAGAATTATGGGTCTTACAGATTCCAATTTGGGTGGACTAATTAACTTCTTCAAAAAAAACTCTGTTTTCTTATCATTTTTCTGATTATTTTAAAAATTTGTGGCAAATAGATGCAATATTTTTTAAAAGTAATTATTTTTATAAAATAAATAATTATTTTATATATAAAAAAAAACTATCTTTCATATACAACTAAACTCTGAATTATTGGAGTTTCGTTCCTCTGAAAATTAGAGAGTTAATATATATGAAAAAAAAAACAACTACAATTTTTTTTGAAAGAAACACAAAAACAAATTATCAACAATTCATTCGTCCCATCCTATAATGGATGTTTGAAGATGTATCCCAAGTTAATTATCCTCGTCGAAGAGGAACTTGTAAATAAGTGAATGGAGGTTTCAATTTGTCTGAAACAAAGCACATAACATTGTTGTTGTAAATTTGGAACATATTTCAAAAGTTTAAAATTATATTATGTCTCATAATTTTAAATGAAAATATATAAATATATTTTTATTGAAAAATAACTTGTCTATCACATTTACTTAATTATTTTAATATATCATTGACTATTGACATGGTCTAGCTTTTCACATTTTTTTATTGAGTTGAACTCATTTCAGTGGGGAAACATGGGTTCCATTCCGCCAACTGAGGCATTTATTGGATATCATGAGAGAAACTCTTGATGCATAAGAATTAAGAACAACGGAGGTATGGGGTTTAAGAACCTTATTGTTTTTAGTTTTGCTATGCAAGGGAAACAAGGGTGAAAGTTTCAATTAGATCTGAATTGTCTTGTTTCTAGGTTATTTAAAACTAGATATTTCCTTGCGTTAAGAATTGGTCATAATCCAAGCTATATGTGGAGAAGTATCTCAAATACAAAGTTTCTCGTTTAGAGCTAGTAGTCGTTGATGCATTTTGATTCTGGTGCTTATGAAGGATAGAGAAAAATCGTCAATATTCAGTCAATAGCGCTTATCAACTATGTGTTGATAAAATATCTACACAGACAAAACAACTCACTGTGAAATATTTTATTACTCTCAATTAGATTCTTACATGGATAAAATTGAAAACTCTCACATAAATAAATGTTTGGGCACCATCTTGTTTGAGATAACTTTTGAAATAATATTCAAACTCATTTAACAAGATTTTGATGACTATTCACTTTGACACAACAAATACAAAATTAAACCAGAGTAAAAAACTTAAATCCTCTTTACGTTTTGTATTTGAATTTCCTAAAATTTTTGTTAAATTTACTTAGGAGAACTAGACTCTTAAAGCAAACAGTTGTGTGTATTTTTTAAAACATCGAAGATATTCAAATCTTATTTTCATCATTTTAAAAAAATACATCATCTCTAACTAGCATTTTATCTTTTTCCACCATAATTATTCATTTTAATAGTATCGCATCTATTTGTTAACATTTAGATGTGCATCAATGGATTCAGTGGCGGTACCAGGGAAGGGTTGAGGGTGGCCACGGCCCTCCCCTACTCCAAAAAAATATTTTTTTTAATAAGTATAGTATCAATTTAATTATATTATAAATTATTTTAAGTAATTAATTCTGTATACATGTTGTGAATTCGCTTGATAAACTCACACCAATAACCTTGATGTGTGGAGCAAATAGAACCAAGTAACCAAAATAAGTTGATAGAGTTAATGATGCACTATTCAAGAACAAATAAAGAACGATAAAGAACACAAGATAATTTGTTTACCCAGTTCGGTGTTAATGAACCTACGTCTGGGGGAGGGAGCAACCATTCCGTTCCACTATGATCAATGAGAAACTTTACACAAGAAATTCTCAAACAAGGGTTACAGGAATTAATCCTAATTCTACCCTAGTCCTGAATCTCTTCCCGTGACCAAGAGACTCAATTGACCTAGCTACCCAAGGTGAATCAAGAACAGTTTGCCCAAACCCCTAGGATTATACCAAGAACAAGTTCTCTAAAACCCTAGGCTTAATTGACTGCAAAAACTCTAGAATTCCCTTAGAAAACATCAGAAAACGCACCGCCTATATATAGGCTTCGCGAGCTGGCGCCCAGCGCCCCGTACCCTGCGCCCGGCGCGGGGAACAGAGGCCACAGCCATTTCTGGCATGCTCCTAGCGCCCGACGCCATGCCTCCTGTGCCCAGCACAGTTCACAGCAACATCCACCCTTTTTTCTGCTTTTCCTGTTTCTGAGTTTTCAAGGCAACATCTAACAATTCTCCACCTTGCCTTTAAAACAATGGTGATCCAATCAACCACCGTGCTGCTCCCTCCATCTTGAACTACTATTCAAGATCACCGGTCAAGTCCAAGTCCCACTTGAACCTTGACCTCTTCCACTTGCTTCCAACCACTCTTGCTAGAACCACAAGCTGTACCTCTACCTCTTCATTCCTCGGAATGCCTTCCGCCCTCATGAAGGTCTTGTCTCCAACTACCATAGGAATTTTAGGTAGCCCCACAAGACTCACCGCAACCTCTTCAGCCCCCGGAGTGATCAAACCCGTCCTCCTGAAGATACGCTTGCACCCAACTATCATCGGCCTTTTGGATAGTCCTACAAGCTCCACCACACCCTCTTCGAACCCCGGAATGCCTTCCGTACTCTCGAAGACTTGCTTGTTCCCAACCAACCCTGGAATTTTAGGTGGTTGCTCAAGCTCCAACATCGAACTCTCCTTGTGCTCCACTACCTCAAGTAGCCCTACAAGTTCCCAAGTTCTATTGTCGGTGATCCCAATTGCTTCCCTGAAGTTCTTCAATAGGTCTTGCACTTCTTCAGCCTCAATTGGAACATACCCCACAAGGTCTTCACAATCATACCCAAAAGGTGCAACACTACCGCTCTCCTCCCTATCTCCAGCTAGATAGCCAAGAGCTAATGTTGGTTCGCCTCCTCTAGTCCCACTATCATAAGACTCCACCTCAAATTGAAACTCCACCAAAGTCTCAAACCCGGTAACCACACTATGAACTCCACCTTGCAATTGGCAAAACCATCTGACTTGATCAGAAACAACCCCAAAATCCCATAACTCCATCACGTCATGAGAGCCACCAGAGTCTAGAGTCTCACTCTCCTCCGGTTCCCAACTAGACACTACAAGTGCCTCCACCCTCTCATAACTCTCCTCTTCGGATGAACCTTCCCCAACATGCACGGAACCATTCTTGTCCTTCAATTCCGGACAATCCCTCTTGAAGTGCCCTTTCTTTCCACAATGGAAACAACCTCACCTGTCTCCAGACTTAGCCGACTTACCCCTACCTCCACCCTTTCCTCTTGAAACGTTTAAGGCATCCGCACTGCTTTCCACCTTCAAGTTTTGAAACTTAGTTAGTTCTTTGGTCCTTAAGGCCGATTGAACTTCCTCCAAGGTAACAACGCTTTCCTTGCCATAGAACATAGTATCCTTGAAACCTTCATATGACTTAGGTAAAGCACACAGTAGGTGTAAGGCTTTGTCTCCGTCTTCTAGGATCACATCAACATTCACCAAATCATCCAAGATTTTGTTGAATTCCACTAGTTGCTCGGTTATGGGTTTTGTCTCTACCATTCGGAAAAAGTAAAGACGTTGCTTCATGAACTGCCTATGTGCCAAAGACTTGGTCATGTATAGTGAATCAAGTTTTGCCCACATACCCGCAGTCGTCATCTCCTTCGCTACTTCTCTCAACACCCGATCTCCAAGACACAAGATGATTGCACTCAAGGCTTTCTCATTAAACTCGGTCTTCTCTGCGGCTGAGAGATTAGCCGGAATCTGTGATTCCCCCTTTAACGCCTCAACACACTTGTTATGAATCAATACGGCCCTCATCTTCACCTTCCACAACCCGTAGTCGTTATACCCGGTGAACTTCTCGATATCAAACTTCGAACCCATGGTACTTGATTATCGACCCCACGGTGGGCGCCAAATGTTGTGAATTCGCTTGATAAACTCACACCAATAACCTTGATGTGTGGAGCAAATAGAACCAAGTAACCAAAATAAGTTGATAGAGTTGATGATGCACTATTCAAGAACAAATAAAGAACGATAAAGAACACAAGATAATTTGTTTACCCAGTTCCGTGTTAATGAACCTACGTCTGGGGGAGGGAGCAACCCTTCCGTTCCACTATGATCAATGAGAAACTTTACACAATAAATTCCCAAACAAGGGTTACAAGAATTAATCCTAATTCTACCCTAGTCCCGAATCTCTTCCCGTGACCAAGAGACTCAATTGACCTAGCTACCCAAGGTGAATCAAGAACAGTTTGCCCAAACCCCTAGGATTATACCAAGAACAAGTTCTCTAAAACCCTAGTCTTAATTGACGGCAAAAACCCTAGAATTCCCTTAGAAAAACATCAGAAAATGCACCGCCTATATATAGGCTTCGCGAGCTGGCGCCCAGTGCGGGGAACAGAGGCCACAACCATTTCTGGCATGCTCCTGGCGCCCGACGCCATGCTTCCTGTGCCCGGCGCAGTTCACAGCAGCAGCCACCCCTTTTTTCTGCTTTCCTGTTTCTGAGTTTTCAAGGCAACATCCAACAATACATATTTGTACAAATATTAATGTAAATATTAATTTAGAGTTTATTTTTAATCACTATAAGGAATTCGGCACACATATTAGTTCAAATGATAATGCAAATATTAGTTTATAGTCTATTATTGATGATTTCAAGTCATTTGGTATATATATGTAGAATATTATTTTAAGTTATACCCTTACAAAATATAAACAAAAGTTGGTCAACAAAAATGAATGTATTTGGTCTAAATTTTGAACCAAATATATCAAGTGGACTGGGGTAAGGCCCAAGAATAAAGGAATAGGCCCAAATAAACAAATGGCCCAATTATCCAACCCATTAAATTCAAATGAGCAAACTTGGCGGGAAAGAAAGGGAGAGGCGACACGCCCAGCACATGGCACCCTCACCCCAGACATAACTGTTTTGCCAAAGTCCTCGCCAGCACGTCAGCATGCAGAAGGGAGTAACCACCCCCTACCACCACGATCACCACCGGGATAGGAAGAAATCGCCCCATCACCGCCACGTGGAAAGCAGAGCAAGAAGAAGAAACCGCCACGATCATGGGGTATCCATGATCGTGGTACTCCGTAACTACCATCCATGGAAATCTATAAATAGGAACTTATGTTTCATTGTAAAGGATCGACCATTTTTTTTCTAATATACAAAGAGGTTCACATTTTCTCAATAGACATGAATTATTGATTCTTTATACACGGTTCATATATCTTATCACCCCCTTATTTGTTCACCAGAACATTTTGGCGCCCACCGTGGGGTTGCGGTAAAACGATTCCCAGCCTACCACCTTCAACAGACAAAAACCTCCCAACATGACGGGAGGAGCACCCAACCATGGCACTGGTTCAGGCACCAACATGACCTTAATGGACGCCGTCACCGAACTAAGGCGACTCAAGGCAAAGGTAACGGCCATGGATCAGGAAAAAGCAGATAAAGGAAACGAGGAGGACGAGGACGAAATTAACGATTCTCAACCCTTGGCTCAAACCTTATGGGACGCAAGAGTCCCAGAAAACTTCAAAACACCCCATCTCCCAGCGTTTGATGGGAAAACCGACCCCTCAGAACACTTGATGGCAGTTGGAACACAGACCGCTATCATAGGCGCTGCAGACCATCTGAAATGCAAGTTGCTCTCAGGCACCCTGAAGGAAGCAGCTTTGAGATGGTACATGAATTTGCCAAAGAACTCAATAGAAAGTTCGACAGATTTCCAGCGCAAATTCATCCAATAATTCTCAGGATCAAAACATATCAAGGTCACCGCCACCAGCCTATTCACTATTCGCCAAAACCACGCCGAGACCCTGCGTGAATACCTGGCCAGATTCTGTGAAGCAACCATCAAAGTATCAAATCCTAATCAAGAGATGTTCGTGGCAGCATTCCATAATGGTCTAAAAGCCGGACATTTCAACGAATCCCTGGCACAAAAGCCAGCAACCTCAATGCAAGAAATTATCAAGAGGGCGGAATGCTACATCAAAGGAGAAGAAAGTAACGCCGAGAAGAGATCACAAGACGCGAGAAAAAGAGAGCCAGTTAACAAAGGAAACAGAGCCCCGAAGTTTTATCAGCAGAGACGACGTCAACCAGACCACAGAGGGCATGCGCCTCAAAGGAAACCATACCATCAGCAAATGAGGCGAGACTTGGGAAGATTCCCAGAAAAGGAATACACACCTTTGAACAGGGCAAGAGTCTATATTCTAGACGAGATTCTGGAAACAGGACTCACCAGACTGCCCCCTCTTAGAGGAAAAGAGTACCAATTGGGGCAAAACATGAATGCATGGTGCACATATCACAGATGCAAGGGACACGACACAGAGAAATGTTTCAGGCTAAGAGACCTCATCGAAGAGTTGATAAAGAACGACCATCTAAGGAAATTCCTTGATGACGCCGCCAGTGGGAAGGTTGTAGTCCCAAAGGTACGAAGAGACCTAGAAAGAGATCAATGAGAGAACCCAGAAGGCGAAAAAGTTAGGATAGCGGTTAACACCATTGCTGGAGGCTTCGCAGGGGGAGGCGAATCGAATAACGCCCGCAAACGTTATGTGAGGCGATCAGATTTCGAAGCAAAATTTGTGGGACACACATCTATTTCGTCCACCCTAGATTTGTCTTTCACAAAAGAAGATAAAAGGGAATTTCATGCCACACGACGATGACCCACTAGTGATTCAAGTCCAGATTCTAAATTGCGATGTGAAGAGAGTGCTTATCGACTCTGGGAGTTCAGCGGATATAATGTACTGGGAAGCCTTCAAAGTCATGCAACTATCCAATGAGCATTTGTTGCCTTACAACGGCACGCTAGTAGACTTTGCGGGCGAGCAAGTAGAAGTCATGGGATATACGACACTGCTTACAACATTTGGAGATAAAGACCAAGCCAAGACCATTAAAGTGCGATATTTGGTAGTTAAGACCCCTTTCACATCATACAACATTATCATTGGAAGACCAGCTTTCAATACTCTAGCGGCAGCCATGTCAACGCTATATCTATCTATAAAGTATCTGTTGGATGACGGGAGAGTAGGAACCATAAAGGGAGACCAAGCACTAGCGAGGCGTTGCTACGAGTCGAGTCTAAAGATAAAGCACATAGCGTCCAATGCCCGAGACCCGACTCGCCCTGTTTCTAAAACGGGCGGCGTCAATGTAATCAGTCCATTGGATTTGGACCCAAGGAAAGAATTCCAGGACAGAAGAGTCAGCCCCATCGAGGAATTAGAGAAGGTCCAAATAGGTAGCGAAGCACACCAAACAACCAACATAGGCACGTCCATGCAGCTAGAAGAGAGAGAGAGAAAATCCCGGCGACGCTAAAGAAGAACATAGATCTGTTCGCATGGCATCCCTCAGACATGCCAGGAATAGATGAGACAATCATCACGCACAAGCTGTCCATCTCCCCAGAGACTAAACCCGTCTCACAAAAGAAGAGGAAAGTGGGCGAGGAGAGAATGAAAGCCATCAATGAGGAAGTAGCCAAACTAAAAGAAGCATGGTTCATAGAAGAGGTCAAGTACCCATCTTGGCTAACAAACGTCGTAATGGTGAAGAAGGCGAACGGAAAATGGAGAATGTGCGTAGATTTTACAGACCTGAACAAAGCGTGCCCAAAAGATCCTTATCCTCTACCCAATATTGACAGGCTGATAGACGGAGCATCAGGGTACAAGATGCTCAGCTTCATAGACGCATATTCAGGATACAACCAAATCAAGATGAACCCCGCCGACGCTCCCCATACAGCATTCATGACCAACACCTGCAACTATTTCTACAATGTCATGCCGTTTGGTTTAAAAAGTGATGGGGCCACATATCAGAGACTGGTGGATAGGGTATTTTCATAGCAGATAGGGAAAAATCTGGAGGTTTACATTGATGACATGGTGGCGAAAACTACAGAAGCGGACGAACATGACCAAGACTTGAGTGATATCCTCGCCTCAGTGAGAAAGTACAACATGAGGTTAAACCCTGCCAAGTGTTCATTCGGAGTGCAGTTAGGCAAATTCCTTGGATTCATGTTAACTAACAGAGGAATAGAGGCGAACCCAGACAAATGCCAAGCAATCATTGACATGCAGAGCCCCACACCAGTCAAAGAAGTACAACAGTTGACAGGAAAGATCGCAGCGTTATCAAGATTTTTATCTTGCGCAGGAGAGAAAACATTTCACTTCTTCTCCACATTAAGGAAAAGTGAGAGGTTTGTATGGAGCACCCAGTGCGAAGAGGCTTTCCAAAATTTAAAAATGTTTCTCGCCTCGCCCTCAATTCTGACTCGCCCTGAAAAAGGTAACACCCTATACCTATACCTCGCTGTTTCAGACAAGGCCTTCAGTTCTGCATTGGTACAAGAAATAAAGGGAGAAGAGAAACCCATCCACTACGTGAGCAGAACATTCAAAGGCGCAGAGGCTAAATACCAAAAAATTGAAAAACTCTCACTAATAGTAGTGGTAACGGCGAGGAAACTGAGGCAATACTTCCAAAGCCACAAGATCGTGGTAAAAACTGACTATCCTATCAAGAATGTGTTGAGGAAACCAGACTTAGCAGGGAGAATGGTAGCATGGTCAGTGGAGTTGTCAGAATTTGACATAACATTCTCTCCAAGAGGCGCAATCAAATCACACATACTAGCAGATTTCTTGTTGGAGCTTACGACGCCCGCAGAAGAAAGTAGTGAACAACCTTGGACGATATCAGTTGACGGAGCCTCCAACATCAGAGGAAGTGGGGCCGAAGTAGTGTTAGAAGGGCCAGGTGGAGTCCTTATCGAATAGTCATTGAGATTTGCTTTTAAGGTGAGCAATAACCAGGCAGAATAAGAGGCTCTGCTCGCCGGAATGAAGTTAGCAAAAGAGATGGATATAACAGATCTCAAAGCAAAGAGCAACTCACAGTTGGTGACAAACCAAGTGTCAGGAGAGTTTCAGGCCAAGGATCCCCAATTAATCAAATACTTGGAGAAAGTTCGCAGCCTGGCCAGTCATTTCAAGTCGTTCGAGTTGGTTTACGTACCAAGAGAGCAAAACGCAAGAGCGGACTTGTTATCAAAGTTAGCAAGCACTAAAAAACCCGGAAACAACAGGACTTTCATACAAGAAACCATTGCAAGCCCTAGTATCACTGAAGAGACAGTCATGATGATCATAAAAGTAGAAGATTGGAGAGCACTAATCATAAGGTACCTCCAAGAAGACGTGCTACCAGCAGCAAAAGAGAAAGCATATAAGTTAAAAAGAGCAGCAGCATGATACTCCATGCTAGGAGATAAACTCTACAAGAGAGGATTTTCAGGACCCCTCATGCTTTGCGTAAGTCCAGAAGAAGCCAAGGGAATACTAGAGGAGATACATTGAGGGAACATGTGGAAGCCACATTGGGGCGAGGTCCTTGGCAGGAAAAATACTCAGAGCAGGATTCTACTGGCCAGAACTACATAGCGACGCAACCAGATATGTGAAGATATGTGACAAATGTCAGAGATTCGCGAACCTGTACTACGCACCAAGAGAGCCACTGAAATCTGTATTGTCCCCATGGCCTTTCTTCATGTGGGGAACAGACATCATAGGACCTTTCCCCGCCTCGACATGACAAGCAAAGTGGATCATAGTGGCAATTGACTATTTCACTAAATGGATAGAGGCGGAGGCCCTTTCAAACATTTCAGCCGATCAAGTCAAGAAGTTTTATTGGAGAAAAATCATCTGCCGATTTAGGTTGCCCAAATACATCGTCTCAGACAACGGAACCCAGTTTGCAACTGAAAAGGTAACTGACTTCTGCAAGGCAAATGGAATCCAGAATACTTTCATATCCGTAGAACATCCACAGGCCAATGGGCAAGCCGAGTCCTCCAATAAAGTAATATTAAGGGCAATCAAAAGAAGAATTACAAGCAAAGGCAAGGGTTGGGAAGCACACCTTCTACCAATCCTTTGGTCATACCATACCACGCCCCAATCTTCAACGGGCGAGGCCCCCTTCACCATGGAAGGGAGGAAAGTTAGCAGCAAACTGGGAAGGCCCCTTCAGAATCAACGAGGTGTTCGAAGGAGGAGCTTACAGACTCGAAACAATGAAGGGAGAAATCTTACACAGAACATGGAACGTGGCCAACCTCAGGTTTTACTAGAGTTAACCGCCACATAAAGCAAGAAAAAACAACGCCATGGCGTGCAACTTTCTAAATGTTATTTTTTATGATTAAGTTATTACTCATGTATGACAAAATGTACTGAAATCTTTCATTCCAATTAATAAATAGCGGCGGGACACTCTTTTCTCCTATGAAAATAGGAGTTTTTATCGAGGCTCACCGTTTTAAAAATTTTTGGTTTTGTAAAGAGCTGACACATGTGTTTATGTCACAATCAAGAAATGAGTTGAAACACCATGGCGTTACCCTTGAATCTTACGAGTTGGGAACGTCAGAAATAGAAACGACGATATCCGTGAATCTTACGAGTTGGATACGACGGAAATGAGTTGAAACAACATGGCGTTACCCGTGAATCTTACGAGTTGGGAACGTCAGAAATAGAAACGGCGATATCCGTGAATCTTACGAGTTGGATACGACGGAAACGAGTTGAAACACCATGGTGTTACCCGTGAATCTTACGAGTTGGGAACGTCAGAAATAGAAACGGCGATATATGTGAATCTTACGAGTTGGATACGACGGAAACGAGTTGAAACACCATGGCGTTACCCGTGAATCTTACGAGTTGGGAACGTCAGAAATAGAAACGGCGATATCCGTGAATCTTACGAGTTGGATACGACGGAAACGAGTTGAAACACCATGGCGTTACCCGTGAATCTTACGAGTTGGGAACGTCAGAAATAGAAACGGCGATATCCGTGAATCTTACGAGTTGGATACGACGGAAATGAGTTGAAACACCATGGCGTTACCCGTGAATCTTACGAGTTGGGAACGTCAGAAATAGAAAAGGCGATATCCGTGAATCTTACGAGTTGGATGCGACGGAAACGAGTTGAAACACCATGGCGTTACCCGTGAATCTTACGAGTTGGGAGCTTCAGAAATAGAAACGGCGATATCCGTAAATTTTACGAGTTGGATACGACAGAAATCAGGTTGAAAATCCTAGGCGTTACCCTTTAAACTTTGTAGTGGGGGGCGTCCAAAATATCAAAGCATGGTTGAAAGTCCAAAACGTTATCCGTAAATCTTACGAGTTGGAAACGGAGAAAAGAAAAAAGAAATACAAGTCAGAATATTAAGGCGAGACCTACCGAAAGGAGGACGCCCAAAATAAACGTTACAGAACACACGTAAAAGTAATCCAATACATTATTTTTATTATTAATTGATTCGTCTCAAAGACAGGTAGGATCATAATCCAAGAAATCATAAAGAAAGCATGCAAAATAACAAGATATTCAAAGGCGACAAAGCAATAACAATTTCAACCAAAGTCTGATTTCATTCATTGAAGATTGGATACAAATTCAAAGAAAACTACATCAAATTCGAATACAAATTCAAAGAAAACTACATCAGATCTGGATACAAATTCAAAGAAAGCAAAATCAAATTCAAAAGGATGTACGAAGTGCTTGAAGACTACTACAATAAGCATCAACACTCGCATAATCCAAAAAGATATGCGAAGTGCTTGAAAACTACTACAATACGCATCAACACTCGCATTATCCAAAAGGATTCCGTAGTTCCTGGCATTATATTTCCACTTTTTGCCCAGGTGAACCAGGGGATCCCGGACCATCATCCTCATCTACGAGGGTGTCGCTTGGAGGCTTTCACCTTCGAGGATTCCGGCATCTTCGCCGCAAATTTCACAGTAATTTGGGAACCTTCTTCCTCGCCGGGAGGAGATGCATAAACGTAAAACTCCTCAGGAACGTAGGTCTTCAAGAACTCAGCATAATCTTCATCAATATTGTCAGAGCTTGATGAACTCGGCGAGACAAGGAAGTTTTTCGCCTTAACCTTCCTATGCGCTTTGTTATGTTGAGGTTTGGAAGCAGATGCACCGGATTTCTTCTTCCCCCTTTGGGATTCAGATTTCCCAACAACATTTTTCTTGGTGTTGTTCCTATCCATCTCAAATTTTTAAATAGAAGAAAATAGAAAGCGATAGTACAAAGAGATTAGTTGTGAAAAGAAAGTCTGAGAAAGGAAGGAGGAAAAGAACAGGTATTTATAAGCAAGAGTTATGAAAAACTTAACATGTGTAACCGCAATCCACAAATAAATGAAGAAACAGTTTTCAATCACCGCAATAAAGGGATTGGCCAGTTCAACAGGCGGTTGCAAAAATCAAGGAAGACTCAACAGAAAACTTGACCGGTCAAAACATGGTAATTCACGCCGAGTAAACCGGGGCGTGACCCCATATGACGGCATCACTCAATCTCGCCACATAGCAAAGTTAAGGGAAATAAACATACTGTCAATAGGACGGAATATAGCATCCAACATCAAATCAAGAGGAAGAAAAAGACATGGAAATAAAGCGAATGTCAATAAAAAACAAAGGCCTCAGAAGGGCACCCAAATACTGTCATTACAAAATACACCAAACCCACACAGGGGCGATCATCAAAACAAGGAAAAAAAAAAGACAAGTCAATAACAAAAAAGAGAAGGAGGAAACTTATTCCTTGGCGGGCGAGCTGTGAGCTGGTGGTTCCTTTGTAGGCGATTCCTTGGTTGGCGAGTCCGGAACTATCTCAGCAGGAGCATGAGGGATCAACTTGTCACCCTCTATGGTAGACATAACATAAGCCTTACCAAGAACATCTTGGTCAATGTCAGGAAAAAGAATCTTCACTTTCTCCAATGCAAACTAGAAGCCTTCATCATACTGTTCCCCGATCATGACTTCAAGATTGTCCTTCTCGGACCCCCACTTCGCCTTTTCCTGCTTCAAGGTTTCCAACTCAGCAAGAGCAGTTTTGTTCTCTTGATCCAAAGCCTTGATACGCTCATCCTTGGCGTTCCTGTCAGCTTGAACGGTGCTCAGGGTCTTGAATGCAGACTCACGGTCCCTCTTGGCCGCCGCCAACTCTTCTTCATGCTTCTTGGTTAAGCTGGCGACCTCCTCAGCATGTTTTTCCTTCAGGGTCTTCAAGTCACCCTCGCATCTCTCCTTGGCAGCTTTCACATCTTTCTCAAGGTTGGCCAAGTTCTTCTCCACCAAAGCCTCTTTATCTTTGGCAATAGAGAGCTCAGCTCTTTGACGGGACGCCAAAGCATAATTCAGAAGGAGACCTTTAAGCTCATAACCAAGAGCCATCCTCGCCAGTTCGTCAGACCCCGTTGTGTTGAAGCGAGCAGAATTCCCCGCCATGTCCACCATCTTGGATAGGGACACCTCAGGATAAAAGAGGGGATCCCAAGGTGAAGCCCCTCCAGCTTGACTCGCCCCGGCTTGGTTCGCCCCAGCAAGTGCTTCCTCAATCACCGGAGAATCCTCCATAACATGATCATCAACTTCAACCAAATCCTTATCCACATCCACTACCTCCTGATCCTTCCTGTTTTTCCAGGACAAGGTCCTCGTCTTTTTCTTCTTGGGAGACTTAACTTCCCCTTCAGGTTTTAGGCTGGAAATCTTTAATGGGATGCTGATGCGAGCATCATTTCCTTTTCTTTTCTTCTTCTTCTCCTCCACCTCGCCAATCTCCACCTTTTCATCAGTTTTCCCTTTCTCGGCTAGAGCCTTCCGCGCCCTCGCCTTCTCTAGAAATTGTGCTCTTTGGGCAGGAGTGGGCGTCGACATATCTTCTACAAAGAAACAAAAGGAAAATTAGCCACAAAAATGGAGGAGAAATCATATAAAAAGGCGAAATGACTAGAAAAATACACTTACTAAGATATTTATCCAAAACGGCAGGGGCGCCCTCAGCATCCAGAAGGTCCCTTGGACTCATCTGGTTACAAGATTCCAGATAAGTCACGGTATCCCTCTCAAATTCGCTTAAACTCTCATAAATAGTGCCTTTAACTAGCCTAGGGTTAGAGATCCAATAAAAGGGAAAGAGAGGCTCGCCCTCAGAAGAATACATGACGTTTTGAACTCCAACAGCGCCATGGACACAGAGGAAAGTATCTTTGTAATTTTTATAGTTAGAGCTAAACAGGCTAAACAAGCCCCTATTGGGCTGAGCACTCAGAGAAACAACAGAATTAGGAAACAAACTTTTTATGTGGTAAAAGGAGAAGAAGACGGCCACCGAAGGATCGAGGATATCAAGACCAAAACAGATCAGTTCAAAAGCTTTAACAAAGGACCAACTATTAAGACTAAGTTGGGTAGGGGCGACATTAAGAGTTCTGAGCATATAAGCTTGAAAGGGTGTAAAAGGAAAATAGAGGTGGAAGTCTTTGATGAAGTGGGTATACATATAGAAAAAAGGAGGGTTGGTAGTATGAGCAGAAGTGACATACTCGCCCGCCACTACAGGTTCAAGTACGACATTCTCCTCCTAAAAATCTCCAGAAACATCATACTTCTCCCTGAACTCCGCTACACTCTCAGCGCTATCATACACAGAAGAAACCTCCATGGTTGCGACTTCAAAGCCTACAACAACTAGGGCAAGTGATTCGTCTCTTCGTTTTCCTACGAAAGACGAAGGAGAAATTATTACACAATCACTACTGTTTCCGCTACTACTATCACTACTATCATCGCCATTACTATTCTCAAGTTCCCTAGGGCTAATGGGCTCACCCAGAACTTCAGAAAGATAGCCACTGTGGTTGAAAGAACCATCAGGCCTAGTGAAGTGGGCGCGAACTTGACGCTCTAAAGGAGAACCAACGATGAGAGGACGAGGAGGATCCCTCTCGTCCTCGTTACTAAGATCTCTCAAAATAACCATTTTTTCGGAAACCCTAGAAACCCGATCGCGAAATCAAAAATAAGAAGAGAGAAAAGAGAAATAGAGGTTATACCTGGTTGATAAGGAGCGGTTACAACTTGAAAGATCGTGGAGAACGTGGTTGGCGGGAAACTCACAAAGGAAGTGGGGAAGCGGTTATGGAAAGAACACAAAACTCGTTTCTGCAAACACAAGGAAACAACGAACAAGGATGGGAATTACTTTGAGTATGTGATTGAAATAGACCAAGTAATGAAGACGAGGCACCGTATATATAAGATCAAGACATCGCTTGAAAAAGAATTTTAAAGAGTCGAAACGTTTCAAAAAGCAAGCCAACGCGATGACTGACGCGTGTCCTGAGGCGAGGCGCAAGCTCGACCGCCCCCAAGATCACGCCCATAGGCGAGGTAAAAAAGTAAAAATATATAATATACATCCTTATTTTAAAAATGAAAAGCTTCATTAATTATGAGACAATAGTACAAACATTGAGGAAATGAAAAGGAGAAGATACAAAGGTGTCAGAGCACAGTACAACCAAGAAAACAGAAAAACCTAAATGCTAGGAAAAGAAACTTCTTAGGCGACAACGTAGGCCGCCGCAACGGTATCAGCCTGCAAATCTTCAATCTCACTTTTATACTTCTTGGCGACGTCGAGATCAGGACTGATTTTATCCTGGTCATCGTGCAACCTGTCCATCTTCTCCTTAAGGCGAGCCAGGGAGGAGCGGGTCCTGATGAGTCTAGCAACATCATACTCAATATCTAGTTGAAGGTTTCTCTTCCGTTTCATCAGCGGGCGAAGTTCCTTCTCCAGTACTTCAATACAGTTCTCAACGGCCTCCTCAGCAGATAAATTGAGATACAGCGACTCTTCCTGCAGATCGATGTTATCCCTAGTGACAGATATCTTCTTCTTCAGCGTATCCTCTAGTTCAATATAGCATTCAAAAACAACATTAGTGGTTTCGATGAAGGCAGCATCCTTCTCCAATCTCGTGGACAACTCCAAGGCCAGTTCCAAAAAGACTTTCTGCTCGTCAGTCATACGCCATTTTTAGTCATTGAGTTCGTCGACATAAGTCTGAAACTCCTCCACGTTATCCAAAAGATCTTCAATGTTTTCCTCAACTCTGTTCCTTACTCGCCTGATGGCGGGCATAGCAGGCGACTCCAACATGGGGATACTGTTATCCATATTCTGAAGTAAGCAAGGACACGAAGGCTAAAGGAATAGTGGAAATACGAACAAAATTGGGCATCATGTTAGAGGATATTTATAGCGAAAAGGCGATACATACAACGGGAAGTACTGGGCAGTTACTCCCCCACGATCACCACGACTCGACACCCCCATTATCATCACCACTTCGCCTCTTTGAGCCTCGTGCTTGGGGGGCTGTGGACTGGGGTAAGGCCCAAGAATAAAGGAATAGGCCCAAATAAGCAAATGGCCCAATTATCCAACCCATTAAATTCAAATGAGCAAACTTGGCGGGAAAGAAAGGGAGAGGCGACACGCCCAGCACATGGCACCCTCGCCCTAGACATAACTGTTTTGCCAAAGTCCTCGCCAGCACGTCAGCATGCAGAAGGGAGTAACCACCCCCTACCACCACGATCACCACCGGGATAGGAAGAAACCGCCCCATCACCGCCACGTGGGAGGCGGAGCAAGAAGAAGAAACTGCCACGATCATGGGGTATCCATTATCGTGGTACTCCGTAACTACCATCCATGGAAATCTATAACTAGGAACTTATGTTTCATTGTAAAGGATCGACCATTTTTTTCTGATATACAAAGAGGTTCACATTTTCTCAATAGACATGAATTATTGATTCTTTATACACGGTTCATATATCTTATCACCCCCTTATTTGTTCACCAGAACATCAAGTTTCTTTGATTCACATATGCTTATATTTTTTAACGGGGGGAGTACATGTACAATATAATTTTATAATAATGAACTTTGTCTTTGTTTATCAAAAACAACGAGTAACTAATTGAATTTATATTATTGGGTAAAATTAGTAATTGAACTAGCATATATAAATATGTAGCATAAATATAAGCTATAAGCTCTTGCAAATAAAAAATTACTAGATAGATTTTTGTACTTTTCATAACTAATATTTTTATATACAACATAATTTTCATAATTTATTTATTTATTAAAAAAATTTGTGGCCCTCCCAAACTATTTTTTTTGTTCCGCCACTGAATGGATTAGTTGTGTTGTACTATGGTAGGCTATGATTTTTCTCATAAAAATAATCTATTTGTTCACAAATTAAAATAAATATAATTAAGATATTGAACTCAAGTGGTTAATAAGCTACCTATAGAACAAATCATTCAAAAAAAACCTAAGTTCAATTCTTATTGAAAACAATTCTTATATTAGACTTTATTTTTCTGCGGCCGAATATCGAATTACCAATAAACAAAATTTTAGTATCATATATTAAGTAATAATATGGATAATTTTAGTATCATATATTGCTCTATCCTAGCAAAAGCAATAATATGGATAATTTGTTTTTATCCATCTCTTATTTTATTGTATTTCTTGCGTTTCAAATGTAAAATACTACTGCCTCCTAAAGAAATTTTTTGGCCGGCCCTCAAAATTTTCTTACCTCCTAGTTCTCTTTCCTCTTGATTCATTATAGAGGGATGATTTTGGCCTAGAATCATCCTCTCTACACATTTTTTTCTGTTCTTTTAAGATAAATAAGTGATTATCACATAAATCAATTTTTTTCTTTTGAGTTTTTTTGTTATTTTGTCGTCGTTTTGTGCGGCGTTGGTGTTGGTCGTCGTTTTGTGCGGCGTTGCTTTCTTGTTTTTACGCTTGGTTCAAATTGACAAATCTACTTCGATTAACTACAGATTCAATCAATGACAAAGTCATCAACGATGAAGATCTGAAGACTTGAGTATTTCGGTAACTTTTAGTTTGTCACATTATTTGTAGGTCTGAGTATGCCGTTTTATGCTATTAATTTGGATGCTGTGAGTTTGTTTCCAAATTCATCCTTTTTGTTTTTAACGCTATTGAAATTGTGCTTGTATCTGATATATCTATCTGTTTAAATGAATGAATATTATGTTTTAGTAAAAAAAGAAATCATATATTAAGTGAAAGGTACTAATCAAAACTTGTTAAAGTCTCCAAATTCAAATATGGCGAACCTTTATCTCTTCAGAAAGGGAGATTATATGTATCCTACGAAATTTACAGTGAAGTAGAGTAATCGATGTATAAAAGATTGTTTATGCCATGGTTAAAGAGACAATTGAATATTGGATGAAATGTCCTTTCAATTTTTTTTTTTTTTTTTTTATGGATTTCAGATGTGATTATTGAAGGCCAAAGAATTTTAGATGATTATTTTGACTAATATTTTTTCCTTTTACCTAACAAATTTAGAAGGGTGAAATTTTGACTCGAGTAGAAGCTTTTATTCGAGGGGGTGCTCTTGGCCTAGTAAATATTGTCTATTCCGATGTTTATTGTAGTGGTATACAATCGGTTTACGTACATGTAAGTATGTCTACATTTGTAAAATTATATTTGTTCATAAAAAATATTTGTATAAATAAATTAGTTTAAAGAATAATCTAATATTTCTTTAGTTGATTAGAAATCCAGCTTAAATTGAAAACTCTTTTTTTTTTATCCTAAAACTCAATTGATAGTATATATTATGTTAAAAAAGAACAATCTATATTCCTGTAAAAACAACAATATAGTACACATCAATTTTTGTTCAAAATTGTTTTACATCAAATTGCATTTATTTTAATAAATTATCATTATCTTATTATGCATTATAACAATATGATACTATATTGCACAAGTAATTCTAAATCGAAGTAAATAAAAATTTAAAATATTACTCAAGAAATTTTTTTAAAAACTTTCAGCTGCACATTATTAATTGTTGTATAACAGTAAAAAATATACAAATTATAAACATATATGCTTAATGATTTTAAAACAAAATAGCATTACCTCAAAAAAAAAAATATTCAAAACAGAAAAATAACAATAACATGAATCTTTTTTAATTTAGTAGGAAAAAAACAAAAATATATTTAAATAAAAATGTCCTAACATTTACATAATCAATCTGAAAGTAAAATATTTGATTTTAGAAAAATAATTTGAATTTGGTCAAAACCAATAAAAAAAAGAAATATAAGTTGAATTTAAAATAAAATTAATCATAACTAATATAAAATAGAAGTAGATATTTTTTTAAAATAATGATATAATTAACTTTTTTACATAAATGATAAAGTTACACAATTATATTAAGAAAAAATAATAATTAAAATAAAACAAAAATTAGGTTACTTTTATGTTAGAAAAGTTTATACTCACTATATTTTATAATATATTTTTGGTAACCATGTTGATTATATTTTATGATATAAATAAATTTTGATTATTAATATTATTATTGATTATACTGTTACCATTCTCATCTGCCACTGTCAGAAAACTCCTATTCATCGAAGAAATCGGACGGACCCATTTCCAAACCCCAACCCGAACCCGATTCACCATTCACCGCCACACTCACTTCACGATTCTCGCTTCCTCCGATTTCGCACTGTTCCAACTTCAATTTTACTTCAAGCTTCTTCAAGTACATGTTTCGATCTGAATCTTCTTCAATTTCCATTTTCAGCTCCAAAAATTTTGTTAGGTTTTTTTTTAATTCCTAAAATAGTTCTAAAATCTATTATATCTATCATTTTTCTTGTTATTGTATTATTTTTTTTAGTTGTTTTGATTAGAGTAAAGCATGATTTAAATTTTGAGGGTTTTTGATGTGTAATTTCGATCCCTAATTTTTTTATGCTTATTTTTTTGTTTAATTAAATTTTTATTAATTTGCTTGCTTTTTGAAGTGAAATTGTTTATATTGATCTATAAATTGGAATTGCTTGGTTTATTTTGGAAATTTTAGGAAAAAAGAAGTAGAGTCAAGTTAGGAATTTAGGGTGAAATTTTTAGTGTTCAATTTGGGTTTGTGTGCAATCTTAAAAGTATGAATTGTATGTTAATGATTAAATTTTGTTTAATTTAGGATTGCATTTGTGTATGTAGGTTTTAAATTTAATTATGCAAAAAATTTTGAGCTTTGAATAGACTCAAATTAATTATTTTATTTTATTGTTTTGCTTTAATTTTCATTCCTACTTTGTTTGCAGGCATGGAAATGATGGTTGAAGGGTTTTGCTGGGTTTAGGTTCTGTTTTGAGGGTTTTGTGAAGTTGTTTGAATGGAAGCAAAGAAAGAGGAGGCACTTAAAGCGATAGCGAATGCTGAGAAAAGATTTGCTCATAGAGACTTTGTTGGAGCAAAAAGTTATGCTTTAAAAGCCAAAACACTGTGTCCTGGATTAGAGGGTATATCTCAATTGGTGGCCACTTTTGAAGTTTACATTGCCTCTCAAGTTACCTGCAATGGTGAACTAGATTGGTATTCCATTATGGGTTTAAAACCTTCGACAAATATAGAAGCTGTGAAGAAACGTTACAAGAAGATGGCTGGGTTGCTCCACCCTGATAATAACAAGTGTGTCGGAGCTGATGGGGCATTTCATCTTGTTTCTGAGGCATGGAGTAGACTGTCTGGTAGTTATGATCTGAAGAGAAATGCACAATCGGGTGCTGGGCATGGACTTCATCATAAGGGTTTGTCTTCCGTTCATGCCTCTGGTGGTAATCAAGATACTTTCTGGACGATTTGTACTTCTTGCAAAGTTCAGTATGAGTATCTACGCAAGTATATAAATAAGAAACTTTCTTGTAAGAATTGCCGTGGGGTTTTCATTGCCGTTGAAACAGCCCCGGCAAATGGTTCATTCCCATATTGTCCTTGGTCTTATGGGTCTAGCAGTGGTTATGGAAGCCATTCATATGATGGTGTTACATATGTTCCCACTAATGGCGCCTATTTCAATGGTAATGGAGTTACCGGATACCACTCGGCACACGGATATGAGTATGCTTCAAATGTTCCGTATCAAATCAACTCTGCTGGATATGTCAATCAAAATGGATCAACTACCTTACCTGCTTGTCAGGCCAATGGGCATGCAAAGAGGGGAAGACCAAAAGTTAAATCAGGAGCTGATAGGAAGCATTGCATGACAGAGACAGTGGTCAATATAAATTCAGATGTATCATTCTCCCGGAATGAACCACAGGAGGTTAAGCCGAGT
This sequence comes from Trifolium repens, assembly GCA_030408175.1. Taxonomy (NCBI): domain Eukaryota; kingdom Viridiplantae; phylum Streptophyta; class Magnoliopsida; order Fabales; family Fabaceae; genus Trifolium; species Trifolium repens. Next base: position 22,907,538 of record CP125840.1, read on the forward strand.
AGACCTGAGAAGAAAAGGAAAGTTCTAGGAGTCAGTTTAAGAGATGTCCATGAAGGAAAGGGTTTAAAATGTGCTTCAGAGTCAGGATTGGCTAATGGGAATGGAAGCGTTGGGCATGGCCAGAGGCTTTCCTGTACAAGTGAAGTTACAACCAAACAGTATGCCAAACAGTATTCCATGGCACCGGCTTTTGATGCAAGAAAATTATTGATTGAGAAAGCCAGGACAGAAATTAGGAAAAAACTGGATGAGATGAAGTTGGCATCTGAAACTGCAGCTGCTGTTAATGAGAGAAAGAAATCTCAAGCTGATGTTGGTCAGGTCAAAGGAGACACACACATTAAAACAGTTCTGAACGTTTCTGATAATCAGTTAGAACATAGGAAAACTGTTCCAGTGACAATTACTGTCCCAGATCCCGACTTTCATGACTTTGACAAAGATAGGTCAGAGGCGTGCTTCAAGCCCAAGCAAATATGGGCCTTGTATGATGAGGAGGATGGGATGCCCCGCTTGTATTGTCTGATACGCGAGGTTGTGTCTGTCAATCCATTCAAGATTAACATTAGTTACTTGAGTTCAAAAACTGATAGCGAGTTTGGCCAAGTGAACTGGCTTGTTTCTGGTTTCACCAAATCTTGTGGAAATTTCAGGGCCATGACCTCTGATGTTGTTGACCAAGTTAACATTTTTTCTCATGCTCTAAGCAGGGTGAAGGCCGGTCGAGGCGGTTGTGTTCGCATATATCCTAAATGTGGAGAAATTTGGGCTGTTTACAGAAACTGGTCAACAGATTGGAACAGATCTACACCAGATGAAGTAAGGCATCAGTACGATATGGTGGAGGTGCTGGATGATTATTCTGAGGAGCTTGGTCTTTGCATTAGCCCCCTTATTAAGTTGGATGGATTCAAAACCGTGTACAAGAGGAATGCAGACAAAAGTGCCATTCGATGGATTCCAAGAAGAGAAATGTTGCGCTTTTCTCACCAAGTGCCTTCGTGGTTGTTGAAGGGGGAGGAAGCAAGCAATTTGCCTGACAAATGTTGGGACCTTGATCCAGCTGCAACTCCTGACGAGCTCCTTCATGCTGCTATAGAAGCAGAAAATGCTTCGTAGGGTAAGGGAGGCATGATTGAAACACGTACTATTATGAAATATTTCAGCATTCTTCGAAAAATGTTTTAGATTTAACTGTACACTATGTCACACATAGTTAGAATCCAATGAGGTTTTAACCACTGACATTTTTAGAGAGTGAAATCCTATTTAGCAACATTTCAAGTAACAATTGTTAGAGGTTGAGACAGATTGGCATTGTGTATTTGCTTTTATTTATGGTCAGGATTTACAGGCAAAGAATTAAAATCTTAAAGAAAATTAAAGTTGTAACGTGACAAAAGAGAAGAAACAGTGACTAGAATTATTGCCATGTATGCGGAAAATACGCTTTCTGTATCCTTTCAAATTTGATACTTTCTATTTTTCTTCTCCACCATGAAGAATTTTACTTTTATCAACACTGCATCTGTATACGAATGTGTAAATTGTCACCGTAGATTATCTTGGCAATTTTGAAGGAAGAACAACTTGAAGTCCAAGCCAATAGAAGAAGAGATGCACAAGCATGGGATGAATAAAATAAATCATGTAAGTAAATGCTGTGAAGTTTCTTCATATGAATATGCAGAAAGAATACATAAACCATTTGTTTTAATCAAATTATCTTTCCTTGACAATCAAAGGACACTTACTTGCCAAGCAAAAATTAACACTTTTTCAAAGATGCAAAACAAATATAATAACTTTTCAAGTACAAACAATAGATCAGCAGACCTGTTGTAGAGGTGTTTGTTGATTTAACTATATTTATTTTTAGATGGAGAATATTTATCTAATTCAATGATCAACAGAGGTGTTTGGGGATTTAATTATATTTGTTTTTAGACTAAAAAATCTATTTAATTCAATGATTCATATTTCTTAGTTTTTTTTAGTCTCATCTGCATACAATTGCAGGATTTTTTATTTCTGAGGATTTGCAACAAATTTATGATTTGTCTTTCTGAAATAGTGAATTTGATGAGGAAATTCAATAAAAAAAAATTTTGACAAAGAAATTCAATAAAATTGTAGGGTTGTGTTGTGAACAACCCAAATAATAATAATAATAATAATCTGCATGTACCAAAAATAAATAATAATAATAATAATAATAATAATAATAATAATAATAATAATAATAATAATAATAATAATCTAACAACAACCTAAATGTAATCAATTCCAATCAAGTAAAACAACACCAAAATTGTTTATCCAATTCAACTTAAAATTGACCTACGTCTAAGCAAGAGAATTATTTTTCGATCTTCTGTCAATAAATCTTTACAAAAGATGCAAAAAAGTTACAAATAATTCATTTTTTATTTTTATTTTTAACCAAGTATCATTCTTTTTATTTTTTTGTTCAAGAAGGATTATAATTTATATTGTATCATTCTAATCCATCACATTTTGAATATTCCAAAATCATCTTTGAAATTGTAGAATTTTAATCAATTTTGTCCCTCTGCTCGTAGTTGTGTGGCATTAAGCTGGCAATACCATGGATGAATTTAATATTAGGGATGCATTTGGTAATAGATTCATACAGAAGAATGAATTTGATTAATATTTTATAATATCAATATCATTTTAGAATATTAATACCAAACTATTTTAGGATCAAAATCGTGGTTTACTCATTTTTGAGTGGTTATGGGAGGAGAGCAAAACTCTAATTATTGGAAGGGAGAGACCAAAACTCTCAAATATCTCTTCTGTAATTAAAAAATAAGTCATTATAGCTACTATTGAAGTCTAATTTATAATAATACACTCAATTATAAATAACCCATAAACAAATTAATATGATTAATTTAACCAAGACATTGAGCTCAATTGGTTAATGAGTTTACCCTAGGAAGAATCCAGGTTCGAGCGGTCCCTTTCCCTAAAAAATCAGAGGATTAATAAAAAAAAAACTTTTTTTATTTAATATTAATTTGGACCATATTATATGGATGACTAGGTTGAATCGTTCAATTAATTAGCCTCTTGAGAGGTTTCAACTTTCATCTTATTAAGTCAGACTAACTCTGGCCATCATCTTCACTAGATAGAGGCCAATAATCCTTTGGCACTTTCTTCTTTAAGATGGCTATGAACAATCACAATCATGCCAGCTAAACATTACTATACATTTCTATTAAAACATGTCCCATATTATATCTATGATAATCCATGGATCCCAATTGAAATAGAACATAAAAAATTTGGGCAATTTTATTAATGGGGACGCAGATTTCCTTTTTTTTACTTCCACCACCAATTTAATCTGGTTCGGGGGTCAGTTCTGACATTAAGTGATTTCAGCTTCTCCCAATCGCAGTTGCGGGAGATCGAACTGTATCCTCCCTACCAAGTTCTGCGTCGATAATCCAAAAATTCCAGTTGCGGGAGTATCTTTGTTACTTTTCCAACACCATGGATCCCAATTGATAATCCAAAAATTCTCAATATATAATTGCAAGCCTTTGTATGAAGTTGTAAGCCTTTATTATTATATTATTATTGCACACAAAGCAAATTAGAAATTAGAGCATTTTACTACATAGTTTTCAAGAAATCCATATTTAGAAAAGCCATACATAATTTGGGGCCATGTTATTAGTGTTAGAGTGACTGAGTGAGTGTTGCTGACAATACTCTATTATGTATTATAAAATAATAATTGTGACAATGATTTTCTAATGCAAAAACTGAGCTAATGCATTCTTAACCAAGTAGTTTGCAACAATGCCATTTGTTTTCTCTGTTGGATGAAATGAGTCCCAAAATACATATCTAGAAGCATCCACACAACTGAAAAAACTAGCCCTGCTGCATGCATATCCCATCTCAAACATTCCAGTTGCGCAACATGACATTGAAGTCACTTGAAACCCTGCATCACCCATAAATTTATTTTTAATTATATGACCATTCAACATGAATTTTTATCTTAAATATACTGCATTGCAGTTTAAATTAAACTTTTTAACTTCATTCAATACTAATGATATATATAATATATTATATTACACATATATGTCCGTTTAGTGACTAATCTACACTGGAGAATCTGTCGGGCATACAAGATGGATTCTTCCATCCCAAATGAATTAATTTCATATACAGGAGTCAAAGATCAAATTCATAACCACTTACTTATAAGGGACTCAAATGTCTTACCATTTGAATCAATTCGTAGTTGGCATGTCTTGTCAACTATTAAATGATATAGTAACATATCATTAAATGTATGTATCAAATACTTGGTCTTTGGATATGACTATAACGTTGTATTGTAGCCGTAGAGGATTCAAATAGAGTTCTACACTAGCGAAAGATATCTCCTGGCAAGATTTGCACTACTAGGAAATATCTTCCAGTATATAGAAGGGATATGGGGGATTCTGATCAATTTAAGGAGGCGCGTCTAATTAATTGCTAAGCAAATCAAAATATAAGTTAAGATGAGTAACTTACCATATTGGCCTGGCTTTTTAACAACATTGAACAAAATATCATAAGGATTTGAAAACACCAATTTGATCCCAGGAAGGTCTTTCTTCAATTTTGTGGTTAATTTATTGAGCTTATCATTAAACTCCAATGCAATGTTATTGTAATTGGACACACACTCATTCCCATCAGCAAAATTTGTGGTTCTCTCCAAAGGCAAGCATCCCATTGGAGGTAAACCTCCTAAGGATATTTTCTTAGCACCAAGGTCATAAAGTTTGTGTATGAAATTCTCAGCTATTCCAGCAAGAAAATTTTGATACTGACTAGGTGTGTATTGAGATGCCCTGCCAGGAATTGCATAGTAATTCTCTAGGAAATCATTTGTTCCTAGACTTATTATGTGTAGTGATTTGGTGATTGTGTCTTTTGCCTTTTTTTCTCCAAGATAGCCACCTAGCTTTTTTTGATATTCTTTGTAGTACTCCAATTGCTTCCATAATGGTATAACAGACTGAAAATTCAAATTTCAAATTAATTAGTAATAATAATGTACTATTTTTTTTTTTTTAAATCTAATATTATGATGCATTTGAGTAAAAAAGAAATATATATTATGATTCAGTAATAATGAAATATGACCGGTCAAAAAAATAATGACGGCCCATTGCTACTAAACTACGGATCCAGATTATCTACAATAAAATATTGTGTATATATACATATTAATTGATCCCAGCTATTGATTTGAGATCAATCGACTCACATTACATCTATACTGAATTAAGTAGTACTATTCACCGTTGATTTGAGAACATACAATCAAGATTAATAAATGTGTCATTCATATATTTAGTTGGTGGAATTCAAATCCCTAAAGTAGTCTTATTCCTTTACTATATTTCCAAGTTTCTTTTTTTGCAGTCACATGAACATTAACTAGATATAAGACATCTCACACACATAACTGCATGGTTTTGAGTTCGAATCAGGATGAAGATATTCAGCTTAATAATATCGACATTGTCAGTTGAGCTAGGTCTTAGAGTCTGGAGATTGGTTTAGTTATTATAGATTTTTTTTTACTCAAAGCATTTCACTCAAATACTTTTTTTACTACCTGGTGTGGTGTCAGTACTCAGTAGTGTAAGAGTTTTACCATTATAGATAGAAACAAGGTAGTTGAGCAATGTATGTGCATTCATATAAGTTTATAAAAAAAGCATTAAATAAATATAAAAATTACCAGAACATCTGAAGTGGCATTGTCATAACCAGTAGCAGCAGAAGCAAAACTGACACCAGTAGAAAACTGTGAGATATTATAACTAGGATCTAAGTATGCTGGTATGTATGGTTTGATTCCAAATGCTTCTGATATGAAATCAGTTGCTATTCTTCCATTACTGAATCTCCCAGTTGGCTTCCCACCAATGAAATCTCGTCCATACGGCTGGAAATTGCTCCGAGCAACTGTCGATATGAAATTGTTGTTCCCTGCATCCACCGATGAGTCGCCGAACACTATGATTGCCGGAACATTAGTACTAATTACTAAGGAAAGATCAAGGCATTGAAGTAAAAGGATGCAGAAAATGTTGGTGAATAGGAGCTTCTTTGCATGTCCTCCTTTCATCATTATGTGTACTTGTATAGTGACTGTGTAACTAATAACTATGTAGTGTGACTTGAGTTGTGAAGTTGTGGAGGAATAAATATTGGTTTGAAATACCAAAAATATCTAGTTGATTTGAGTAGTAAAAACTCTGGTACACTTTAAGAAAGTGGTTAGAATTTAAATTTGACTTCTGCTTTGGTATGGTTGAGCAGGCGGTTTTACCTGTTACATTGACACACAAATCTGACATCTAATTCACTCAAATTCAGCATTAGTCTGAATACAAAGAGAGATAAATAATTTAATATAAAAACAGAAATTGTATATATACAGGTGTATGTTTGGTATTACGGTGGCTATACCAGAATTACGGTGCATCATCGTAATTCTGACATATCCACTGTGATGTTAAACATAGGCTAAATATGGTGTTGATGGAGTGAAAATGTGTCAACAAAACATCTTTGATTCATCTTTTATGTTCAACAACTCTTTTATAGATCTTAGAATTTTGGTTGTGCCTAAGTCAACAAGATTACACAATGTTTGTAAGGAGAAGATTGTCCTTATTGATAAATTTATGTGAGACTATATCTTATTCAACGTGAGACTCTTACACACTCTTACATTCAAGACTGTACATTTTGAGTGTGATCTGAGTGGTCCGATAATGGTAACCTGATAGCATGCGTGGTGCAAAAAATCTTTGATCAACTTTGTTACCATTTTAGAATTTGGAATTTGGATTATGTGATCGTGTCTAACTCAATTTTACAAAATTGACTTATAAAGTGAGAATTGTTCTACATATAAACTTATATTCAAACCATATCTCATTCAATGTGAGACTCTTAACAATTTAGATTATTTTTGTTAAATGAGAATGATATTTGTATTTATAATATAGTTTAATACGAAATATTTGACATAGAGCTTGAATAATATAGTTTAATATAGCTTCATTTATCATTGTAATTTTATGTTAAGACTATATCTCATTCTCATCCAATGTTTTAAATATTTTTTCTTAACACTTTGGATTTTAGTAGAATGATCTTTGATAATTTAGTTTTCAATCGAAAGACAAGTAAAGTCTAACTAAAAGTTATTGTAGTCGATTCATATTTTCCCGAATAATTGGTATTGGTAACTCAAGTTGAATTCATTGACCAATAACTTGCATTGGTTAAATGTTTGAAACATTAATGTAACTTAGTTGTTAGGTGAATGAGTTGTTGGGAATCATAAGTAATGTTTTTTGAGAGCCAATCTATACGGTGAGAGTAATGTTCAATTTTAAAATGGAATGGGCATAGTGTAACTTTTTTAGGGTTTGCATGTATATGGCATGAGAATGAAGGTATAAGTTCCCATGGGAAGTGTTTGCTTGGTGAGATTTTAGCTTCAGTGATGTAGCTTTTCAAGAAAATTTAGTGTAAAGGCCAAATGAGTAGATCAATTTACTATCAATATCACAAACAGAACGTAACTTAACACATAAGAGGACCACACAAAGCCCAAGAATTTGTACTATTTGAATTTATTGATATCAATAAATATTTCACCCATTTATTGTGTGAATACTTTTAGATCTTATAAATATTTTTATTCCTTGGCTAAGTTTCACCATATAGATCAAAACAATTATTGTTACCGATTGTCAGTTGGTTCGGTGGTGATTGACACTGAATTTGATAGGAAGGACTACATTTCATCCTCTGCAACTGCGATTGGGAGGAGTTGGAACCACTTGATGCCAGAATTGGTCCCAAACCAAATTAAACGGATGGTGAAAGAAGAAAAAATGTATTGTTATTGCTTAAACAACACATAGACGGTGGTCGTTCTTGCATTAATATTGGCTTTCTTTGAGTCCATCATGGTTGTTTTTCTTTGGTAAAGTTAGTTCCAAACAATTCCCTCTTTGGAAAAGGTGGGTGTTGCTTAGTTGTATCATTTTGGCAAGAGATCTAAGAATTAAGAACATTATCTTTGAAATTGACTATTTTTTCACCCTATTGTCAAGAAATGTCATACCACCTACACTTCTTCTTTTGCCGCTTCATAATACCGGATTATACTAGTTTTATTTGTTTTTCTTCAAGAGAAACAAATAAGTGAGTTTATATGTTGATTCAATGTAATTTTTCTACTTCTTTTTCTATTGTTGAATTTTTTTTTTGACACACGATATGTCGCTTCTTTAATTTTTTTTTTTCTATTGTTGAATATGTTTTTATAGTTAATTAGTATGTTAGTTTGTGTGAGTTTATATGTTGATTCAATGTAATTTTTCTACTTCTTTTTCTATTGTTGAATATTTTTTTTTGACACACGATATGTCGCTTCTTTAAAATTCTTTTTCTATTGTTGAATATGTTTTTATAGTTAATTAGTATCTTAGTTTGTGTCGTGCATGAGATTATTTTCTTTTTTAATATTACTTATTTGTTTATTTTAATATATTATTTGAACAATTTAGTTAAAAATGCTAAAATAAAATTGAGATATATTTTATAAGATATATGTTTAACAATGTTATAAAATAGAGCGAGATGAAAAATATTATTACGCTTCTCGTTCTACACTGTTAAGAGATAGATTCTTTCCCTCATTTTCATCCACGGGACTATATAACGACTTTTTAAATATAAAATAATTATAAACTTTGTTCTCAAATGAAAATTTAATTAGTCTAGTTACGTTTTTAATAGTGGAGTCAAAAGTGTTCAATGTTTCTCATTCTACATCCGTGAGAGTTCTATCTCTCTCTCTCTAACTATTTATACATCTCTCCCACATGATAATTTTCATTTTTTAATAATTTTTATTTGCTTATGTTCTTTTTTTCCTTTTGCATGTTGTCTATGTCATTTTCCATTTTATATTATTTTGAATGTTGCCTATATTTTTCTTTCAATTATTTATGAGATTGATTTTATTTAATTTACTTGAGTACAAAAATACAATATATGTTTAATTTAAAGATGTTACAGGGGCATAGTGGGGTGAGAAATACTCCCTCATTCTCCGTTCAACAACACTATAAAATTTTCTCTTTCTCCCTCTCTCCCACATCTCTACAGGGACTCGTCAACAACAAATAATTATAAATTTTATATTATTTTTCAAATGAATATTAACATATTTTGACCATGTTCCCATTCTCAAACTTTTTTTTATCATTGTCCACAAAGAAGCAATTTTCACGTGTGAGCGTAAAATAGAAAAATCTATGTATGAATCTCCACTCACATTGATAAATTAGCATCCCAAAAAAGATTTGAACGAAGGTTTATGGAAAGCTTAAAATTGGAGTTATAAAAAAAATCCATTGATTATAAAAAATTAAAATTATATTAATTTAATTTTTGGTTTCAATTCCCATAGATTTTTTCAGTTGGATGTAATATAGTGAAAGTCCGATATACACAAAATATGAAAAAACTCTCGTAGTCGGAATTTAAATTTTATAAAATTAAAATTATATTAATTTATTTTTGGTTTCAATTCTCATAGGTTTTTTCAGTTGGATGTAATATAGTGAAAGTTCGATAAACACAAAATATGAAAAAACTCTCGTAGTCGGAATTTAAATTTTATTTAGTCAATGTATATTTTTAATAGTAGAGTGGGAAGTGTTTCATGTTTCTCATTATTTATATATATCTCTCTCTAATCTCCATTACACGACTCTATAGGGGCTTTATCAACAACAAATAGTTGTTAATTTTATATTATTTTTATAATGAATATCAATAAAATTCTCGTGCTCATTAATTTATCATTATCTTCTACATACATTTTTCTTCATGGCGAATCAATTTTCATCGTGCTAAATAAAATTTTGAATAAGGAATCCTCGTGATAAAATATGAAAATATGGATATGCCCCACAGTTAGAATTCAAATTTTAATTAGTCAATGTGTATTTTTAATAGTCGGGTGAGAAGTGTTTCCCGTTTTCCATTCTACACAACTAAGAGATCCTCTCTATTTCTATCTCTCTATCGCCCCTGTTACAGATCTATAAGGCCCAATCAACAAAAATATTGTTAATTCTATATTTATTTTAATATGTATCAATAAAATTCTCGTGCTCAGTTCTCACTATCATATACATTCACTTTTCATCATGAGAATCATGTTTCATCGTGCTAGATAAAATTTTGAATAAGTAATCCCCATGATAAAATATAAAAATATGGATAACTCCTATCGTCGAAATTCAAATTTTAATTCGTCAATGTGTATTTTTAAAAGCGGGGGTTAGAAGTTCTTCCCGTTTCTTATTTCTCCAACTCTCTCTCTCTCTCTCTCTCTCTCTCTCTCTCTCTCTCTATATATATATATATATATATATATAGGGGAGGGATCAAATTACACCGGTGTAACATTTGAGTAATGTTACACCGCTCAATAACGCTTCAACGAATTCAAATTTTACAAAATCCACCGTTGGATTGAAAGTTTATATCGTATAGATCATCTATGTTGAGTTTTACAAAAATCTAAAATCGTTTGATATGTTATTGAGACACATCAAGATTAACGGTTTATGCATTTTTATTGAATACCGTTAATCTTTATGTGTCTCAAAAATATGTCAAACGATTTTAGATTTTTGTAAAACTCAACATAGATGATCTATACGATATAAACTTTCAATCCAACGGTGGATTTTGTAAAATTTGAATTCGTTGAAGCGTTATTGAGCGGTGTAACATTACTCAAATGTTACACCGGTGTAATTTGATCCCTCCCCATTAGGGGTGGCAAAACGGGCCGAGCCCGCTGGGCCGATCTGTTTGACCCGCTATTTTTGACGGGCTGGGGTGAGGTTTTCGGCCCGCTACCTTAAGTTGGCCCGCTCCGCCCCACCCCGTTTTTGAGCGGGCTTAAATGGTGCGGGCCTAAACGGGGGCGGGCATGCCCGTTTTTCCACCCTTTTCTAGTATTTATCATTTTATCTTATATTGTAAGGAGTATTTATTAACTTAGTTGATGATTTGTTAGTTTAATTAAGCGTAATTATAAAGAATTGTTTGTTAACTTGGTTAATGTTTCTTTTAGTTTAATTATCTCTATTCTCTGCTGTAATTTTCTCTTAATTATCCCTATTATAGTATTATTGTTAGTTTAAATATGAGGTAAAAATCGTAAGGAATTGTTAAATTATTATAATTCAACATATTTAATATTTTTTTAACATTGAATTGTGAAGTTGTAATTCAAATTGTAAAAAAAAAAAAAAAAAGTATTTGGCGGGCATGCCCGCCAACCCGCAACCCCGCCAATAAACGGGCGGGCTTGAATTTTAAACCCGCACACCTAAGTTGGCCCGCCCCGCCCCACCCCCGTTTTTAGACGGACTTAAATGGGTGGGCCTAAACGGGGCGGGCATGCCCGTTTTGCCACCCCTACTCCCCATATATATATATTTATAATTTTTTTAATGAATATTAATAAAATTCTCATGCTCAGTTTTGATTATCATATACATAAACTTTTCATCATGAGAATCAATTTCATCGTGCTAGATAAATTTTTGAATAAGTAATCCACATGGTAAAATATAAAAATATGGATCCCCACTTGAAATTCAAATTTTAATTATTCAATGTGTTTTTTTTTAATAGTGGGGTGAGGAATTCTCCCCGTTTTTTATTCTACACCACTGAGAGTCTCTCTCATTCTACTCGTCTTCTGTGTCCGTTACAGGACTCTATAGCCAGTCCATGAACAAAAAATAGTTGTTAATTCTTTATTATTTTCTAATGAATATCAATAAAATTATCATATTTAGTTCTCACTATTATCTACAAACGCTTTTGATTATAAGGATCACCGGGGGGGGGGGGGGGGTTGAATAAGTGGTCCTTTTAAACAATGTTAATTTTAAAAAATTTAGTTTAAAAGGTACGCGCGGAAGCACCACCGGATCGGTAGTCTCTTTGCACCTGATTGATCACTGAAAAAGTAGTATAGCCTTGAACGAGTGATGATAACAAACTAGAATTGATCGTGTACAAAATATTCGAATTAAACGATCCAAATCACAGCCCAAGCAAGTTACACAATTATATAGCTAATTCAATCACAATCAAGATATGTCAATTGAATTTTGGTGCACACGTACAAACACGAAAATTCAATTGAATCAAAATTAAAGCAATTACGTAAAGTAAAAGATTAAGAAAGAAAGACACAAGCGATTGATTAGGGAGTTCCCCGGCTTTCGTTTTGTCCTCGCGGTCGGCCGGGTACGTCTCCCCCCAAATAACCAAACGGGTTATTTGAGAGTATATTGATTAAAAACGTTTGAACATTAGTGCACAATTTACAAAGACTCCAATAACCCTATATTGAATCTAATGCAAACTATGCGAATTAACCTCAACAAGTAATGAAGCTTCTCCCTCTGAATCCAACGATCCTAACCGTGCGCAAATCCTCGCACCGATCGTCTAGCTGAGTACCTCGCTTCTTCGTTGTTGATCCTTCAAGATATCGCACAATCTTGAATCCTTGAGAAAAACCCAAACCTTCTTCACAAATCAACTCGATCACGCCTCTGATTCACCGCAAGCCGTATCGAACGTTATCGATCAAACGTACAACCTTTATTCGAATGATCCCATACTCATTCTTCAATTAATTGCAATTTGATGGAAGATGATGATCTTGTGAAGAATAACCCTTTGATCCAAATTTTTCACCCAATTTGAATCCCAAAGAGTTTATCAAAATTATTTCACTTTCTCACAGGTTTTCTCTCATTTACAATAACAAAGCACATTGCTATTTAAAGGGAAAATAGAATTGAGCAAATTTAGGCAAAAATTCACAGACATGTATCGATACAAATGATGGTTTGTATCGATACAAACCCTTTGACCAGCGTTCAAATATGAAAATTTTGACCTATGTATCGATACAAACACGTATGTGTATCGATACATACATCAGTTTCTTGAAATCTTGACTGATATGTATCAAATCGTGCAAGCATGATTCGATACATCATGCACTATCTGGTTTTTTGAGAGATACAAGTGTGTATCGATACATGCAAGCATGATTCGATACACAGGTGACTCTCTGCCTCTGAGAGACCATATTTGTATCGATACAAGTGATATATGCATCGATACAAAATGCACAAAATCAGTCTGAAGTAATTTCAGGACATTTGTATCGATACACATGATTATGTATCGATACATAATACCTAAAAAACAATTTTTCAAGGTTTTAAAAATAGTTTTTCGCTATCAAGTCATTTGTAATGTTGCCAAAATATGTTCTACTCTATTTTCATATGTTTTGACAATTATTAAAACATGAGGATGAACTGGTGCACTTACATATCTCTCTCTCTCTCTCTCTCTCTCTCTACATATATATATATAATCTCCGTTACAGGACTCAAATGTGTGCAATCTAATTAATTATATAAGGATATGAAATCTGATTTTTTTTTCTTTCATCAATTTACACTAAAATTATCGTGCTCAGTTCTCACTATCATCTACGGGCACACTTCATCACATGATCACTTTTCATTGTGCTAGCTACAGTTTTAAATGAGTGATCCCATACAAAAAATGAAGTATGATTTAAATTTATTTTAAAACAAATCAACATAGATATATAACGTGTAACTGAATGATTGGATAATAGATACATGTCCAATCAAAGTTTAGTCGAAGTGTTCACATAGAAAATATATAATATTTAATCATGGATTAAATAAACTTGTTGTCATTAAAAATATAATATATATTAATAATTAAAATATAATATTTGAATTTCTACAAAAAAATGTTTATTAGAAAAGCATTAATTGAATTTCACCTATGCAATAATATTAAAATATAATATTAGAGTTTCTAAAATAAAAAATACTAATCCCCGCAAAAATAAAGATTTCTACATAAAAAAGATATAATATCAAAAATTCTACAAAAAAAATTAGAGTTTTTACAATAATTTTTTTTAGAGAATCTCTAATTGAGTGGCAAAAAATAATACAAACTCGACAAAAAAAAAAAGATACCAAAAAAAAAAAGAAAAAGAAGAGAAGCTTGAGTCAAAAAACAAAAAAAAAGAGAGAAGCTCTAGTTTAGTTGTATATATCCAACCTTTTTTTTAAACAGTATGGTTTAAAAAAAAAAGGATAGTAGCTTTCCATAACATTAAAATATTTAAAAAATTTGATTATTGATGTCAATGAGATTCAAACAACAAACTTTATACTAATAACAAATAAAAATTGAATTATTGTTATCAATGAGATTCGAACCACATATCTCGTGCTAGCTAAAAGCTCCGCATAAGTAGAATCTCTATAATAATGCCACGTAGGATTTTTTTGTTGAGAATGCACGAGAGAGCTCCATGAGAATCTCATAATGTATATAATAGAGATATGTCTCATTTACTAGAAAATAATAAAAATAATTGTAGTAATAAATTTGTCAAAAATGTGAGTTACTAAGCTTAATTGTAGTAGTACTTTTACACATTTACCTAATCCTTGAACAACCAAGTTAATTATTGTTGTATATCAGACTCAATAACAATATAGAATGATTTTCATAATCTCAAAGTGTGGGTGAACTACTCACACCTTGACACCATGAGCAATATCAAAACTAAACTAAAATATTAACAAAAGCAAGAACAAAAATAGAATATGAACAAGATAATTTTATGGATTATGCAAAGCTCCACCTTATATAACGCCTCCCAAAATTGATATTTCCGTAGCCAAATGATAAGCCTTACATAAGTGCACATAAGTGGCATTAGAAATGGAAAAAATAAAGAGCTAAAACCGCCATTTTCCTTCAGCTGGAGCTGCCACGACTGCGAGAGAGATGCATTGGTACGGCCGTGGGAGTTGTTTCAAAGGCGTTTCTCCCTTCTGGTTGGCTTGGCACAACCGTGGCCAAGTATCGAACCTTTGATTTTTTTATTTTCTTCACCTTAAAACCAATGTTAATGTCGGCCTAAGAAGGCCATAATGCACGAAATTAAGTGCATGGTCATAAAAATCCACTATCCCTTGTGACCTTGATCAATAAGCAACCAAGATGGGCCTAAAAAGGGAATATTTGTACTTGTTCATGCATTTGGACTTACAAAAGATAAAACAAAGGAAATGTAATAAGAAAATATTAATAACTTGACTTATAAGCAAACTTTATTTAATAAAACTGCTAATATAAGGTATGCATATTTTAGAGTTATCAAGGGCCGCTTATGCTTGATCAAGTTACTTTGCTGCAAATCAATATGCAACTCGTCAATTCCATCAACCATAACGCGACGTTGCTACTTTAATTATTAGACAAGATCTCAATGGTGTGGTTCTGGTAGATCCTTAGTAATGATAAAATCCTCAGACAAGATTTCAATTCATCAACCCCCAAGAAAGACTTAAATAGAGATAAAATCTTAGAAATAATATTTGATGGAACTTTGATGAAGAAATTATAGCAAATTAGTAAATCAAATTGGGCAACCTTCAGAAAAACAAGACGACCGTCCAATAATAAGTTATGCATTTTTTAATCAAAAAAACCTCTTCTAAAATTATATACCAACCAATGAAAATCAAAATGATAGTCGTTCAGCACCGATAAAACCTCTTCCAACAAAAAAAAAACATTAAAGCTCCGTTTGGATTGATGGAATATAATGAAATGGAGCGTAACAGAATGGAATATAATACATTGTTTGGATTTGAAAAATAATAATAGAATGGAGCAGAGCGGAATAAAATAGGATGGAATGAATTTAATATAATACCACCACTTACCATCAATTTTGTTCATCTCCTTTTTAAAATATCCAAACAATGAAACGGAATATTTATTCCATTCCGCTCCATCCCATTCCACTCCACTCTATTCCGCTGCACTCCATTTCATTACATTCCATCAATCCAAACGGAGCCTAAACCCCAACATTCAAACTTTTGTGAAACTTCACTTTAAGCCATTGAAACAAGCTCAGACAATGATAAATTGGCATTTATAACTTTAATATTGGACCAAATTTGTTCTCCAAATATTAAAGTATGATATGCCAGTAATCCACCAAAAAATTAAACTCACATAATTGTGAGATTTCGGATCACGATCGACCTAACAATTTCGGCATATTTTACCAGTTGGACTATGACTTGACAATTGGCATTTATAACTTTGATAGTATGATTGTTGGAAACTCTAATTGTATGAATGTTGGAAGAAATTAGACTTTATAGTGTCTAAAAATTTGACTGGTTTGGCACCTATTTATTTATCAACATTTTTAAATTACCTAATTTCCAATTTATTTTCCTTTTATAAATAAGTAACCATGGTATCAATTTTGCCAATCCATCATTGGGATTTTTTATCCTAGGCACTTCAAAGTATTTTTACGATATAAGTTTTTAAAGTTTGCTATGAGACTAATCTTTAAATCAACAACAAAATATATATTTTTATTTATTTAAATATAAATGAACGACTCAAGAAAAAACTCAAATTATTTTCATGTGAGAGATCATATTGCCAACTTTTTTTTTTTATTCTAAAATATCAATGTTATTTTTTTTTTGAATGTAAATGAATTATATTAATGCAACAAATCTCTAATCAGAGAAATTACAAGCTGAGGTGGTTCGTCTTCTATCCAAACCCTATTGGGCTCCTCATGGGCCAAACTAGCCATTTGGTGGGCTGCCCGATTGGCCTCACGGTGGACATGGTGAAAACTACAATGCCTAAAGTGGTCTCAATTACAAAGAATACCCCAAATTATGTTCCCTAAATAGTTCCTAGGTCTACTACCCCCATTGTTGATCAGGGAGATGATCCTTTGGTTATCACTCTCGAACTGAACTCGAAGGAAGCAACAATCTCTGGCTAGGAGGATTGCTTGGTACAGAGCGTAAGCTTCGGCCAACGTTGGGTCATCAGTCCTGGCATTTCCCAAGTCGCAGCTGCGACCAGAGCTCCGTCATGGTCTCGACAAATAGCTCCCAGACCCCATCTGCCAGATCTAGCAAGGTTAGCGTCGCAGTTAATTTTAATGCATCATGTATCTGGTTTATGCCAAACTCTGTTCTGGTTAGGTATTGAGTTACGATGTTGTTGTCTATGTGTCGATCTAGCTTCATTGCTGCGTTGATTCTGAATATTATTTGTATTAGCTAGATAATAGTCTTGTATGCTTGAAGTAGCTTTGCTAATAGTCTCCGAGGCCTTAATCTCCTTTTGGTTAAAAACCTGTTGGTTGCGCGCGTACCATATGCTGTAAGTTAGAGAGGCTAGATAGATGAGTTGATCTTCCTTTAGGGCTTGTAAGGCATAGATTAGCCAGTCCGAAAAACTATTGTGGGATTTATTGAATCTGATGTTAAGGTTAGAGCCAAACCATACCCTAGATACTTGATCACAATGCATAAAGGCATGGTCAATGGTCTCTTCGTGCTGTAGGCATCTAGGACAAAGGATGTTGCAGTTAATTCCTCTTTTGGCAAGAGCTGATTTAACAGGTATAGCTTGCTGTATGATTCTCCATAGCAAGGCCTTATGCCTTGGAATAGTACTGAGATTCCAAAGTTTCTTCCAATGAGTATTGTGGTTGTTGATGTTTGCTGGACTAGGAGACTCAGAATCTGCCCATAGTTTTAGTGAGTTATACCCTGATTTTACAGAGTAGACTACCTCTTTGTTATGAGGCCACATAATCTGATCTTCCATAGGTTCCATAATGAGAGGGGTCTGTTTGATGAGAGATCCTTCAGATGGTATAAAAATTTGATCAATCAGGTTGTTGTTCCAATGCTTAGCTGGGTTGTCTAAAATTAGATCTTTGACCTTGTGATAGTGATTCTGATCAAGCCTTGGTGTTAGAACCTTATAACCATTTTGCCAAGCCACCCAATTATCTGTCCATATGTTGATGTTATTTCCATTACCAATCTTCCAGCAACTGCCTCTTTTGATGGTGTTAATGGACTGAAATATGCTCTGCCATGCATAGCTGGTTTGTCTTCCTTGTTGAGCATGAAGAATGTCAGAGTTGGGATAGTATTTAGCTTTAAGACATAATCCCAGCAAGGAGGTTGGATCAGTTTGCAGCCTCCATACTTGTTTAGCTAACATTGCTTTGTTAAACAAGTGCATGTTCCTAAATCCCAAGCCACCAGCAAGTTTTGTTTTAAAAATGTCCTTTTTTGCCTTCCAATGAAATCTTTGTTGGTTGTCTGTACTTCCCCACCAAAATTTGCATATAGCTTGTTCAATTTTGTCACACATAGTCTTAGGTAGAAGAAAGCAGCTCATAATGTAGGTAGGGAGAGCTTGGATCACAGCACTAATGAGGATACCTCTGCCTGCATATGAAAGGAACCTTTCCTTCCAACCCTTGAGTTTGTTTTTTAGTTTATCCATAAGAAAATTGAAGCCAGCTTGTTTAGATTGACCAATCTGAGTAGGCATTCCTAAATATTTTGCTATAGTGGTAGTGATTGTGAAGGGTAGAACTTGTTGAAACTCATTTTTAATGTTGTTGTGGATGAGAGGGCTGAAGGTCATCTCAGATTTGTCCATGTTGATCTTTTGCCCAGATATTCTTTGGTATTCATCAAAGATTGCCTTTAGATGTATGGCTTCATTAGTGTTGGCCTTGCAAAAAATTATGCTATCATCTGCAAAAAATAAATGAGATATCTTAGGAGCATTAGGGGCTATGGCTATACCATTAATATATGATAGGTTCTGACTTCTAGTTATCAAGCCAGAGAAAACATCGGCACATAGGATGAAAAGGTAGGGAGAAAGAGGGTCCCCTTGTCTAATACCCCTATGGGTTTTGAAACTCTGGGAAGGTTGGCCATTTACTAAGATGGAAAAAGAGACAGTATTGACACAAGACATGATAGTTTTAACAAGTTTGTTGGGAAAACCCATAGTAGTGAGGGTATTTTCAATGAAACTCCATTCAAGCCTATCATAGGCTTTTGCCATGTCTAGTTTAATGCCAACATAGCCCTTGGTCTTATTTCTGTTATGTTTAAGATGGTGAAAGGGTTCAAAAGCCAGTAAAGTGTCGTCAGTTATTAGCCTACCAGGCAAGAATGCACTTTGCTGGGGGCTAATAATATCAGGCAAAAATTGCTTAATTCTGTTAGCAATAGTTTTTGTGATTATTTTTAGAAAAACATTACACAGGGCTATTGGTCTAAAATCAGCAGGAGTGGAGGGGTTCTTAGTCTTAGGAATTAAACAAATATAGGTGTCATTAAAGGTTTCAGGAGTACCACCATTATTTAGGATGTTAAGAATAGATTGAGTGATATCAGCTCCAATGGTGTCCCAGTAGGTTTGATAGAAATTGGCATTGAGCCCATCAGGGCCAGGGGCAGCATTGCTCTTGAGTTGATGAATTGCAAAAGAAACTTCTGCAGCAGTGAAATCTTGACTTAAATACTCATACATCTGAGAGTGAACTTTGTTGGCCACTACTTGTAAGGCTTCCTGCATATCAATAGGGTTAGAGGAAAGAAAAAGATTAGTGAAGTAATTTTGAAAAACTGCCTGGATATCTCTGTTTTGAGTTTGACTGTTGCCCTGGTTGTCAATGATGTAATTAATCCTATTTTTCCTCTGTCTCTGAGAGGCTCTATAGTGAATTTTTTTTGAATTCTTGTCTCCATGTAATAACCAATTGATTTTGGCTCTCTGAGCCCACCATTGTTCTTCTTTTTGGAGAAGTCCATCTAACTTGGCTTCCTGCTGATGGATCTGGGAGAGATTATCTCTGCTAGAGCTTTTGGCTTTTAGAGCCTGAATAATATTCTGGGTCTTTTTGATCTCATTAGGTATGTTTCCATGAGTAGTTCTGCCCCATTGATAAACTTTGTCCATCATATAGCTAAGCTTGTTGTGCATGTCCCTCTCGTTATCCTCCCATATGGTCTTGATGAGTTGTAAGCATTCTAGGTCTTGAGTCCAGATATTTTCAAATCTCTTTATAGTATACTTGTTGTGGCTATCATCTCTGAAATCAGTGTTAATACCAGAAGTATAGTTCATTAGATGATAATTAGTAAATCTAGGGAATCTAGAGATCCAATTAGGGGTGGCACAAAATCTGTCCAATCTTTCTTTAATATGATTATGATCAGCCTGATTATTAGTCCAGGTATAGATCTCCCCATGGTACCCTAGATCCTCTAAGTTGCAATTATTAAGAGTATCTTGATCCCTATTAATGATATTGTAATTAGTGTTTCTGCCCCCATACTTCTCATAAGCATTAAAAATGAGATTAAAGTCCCCAAATAACAGCCACTTATCATTGAAATTAGTGTGGTTGAGGCTGGTTATGAGCTCGCAAGTAGCACCTTTGTTGTCATGGTGAGGGAACCCATAAAGGCCAGTGGCTCTCCAACTATCACTATCCTCAGAACTCACAATATAACAATCAATCATATTATTATTATGGCCAACAATGGTGAAATTTACATTCTTAGACCAAAACATAGCAAGACCACCACTCCTATTTCTATGACTAATAATACAATCAACAAAAAAATGGTTAGGAAGGTTATTACCCAGGTTATTTTTTCTAAGTAAGAATTCTGAACCTTGGAGCTTTGTTTCAGTGAGAAAGACCATATCTGGCTGGTGGGTAAGAATGAGCTTTCTGAGGGCTCTACCTGCAGAGACTTTCCCCAATCCTCTGAAGTTCCAAGATAGTAACTTCATTGGCCTTGGTTAGCCTGCTCTGCATGGCTAACCTTAGAATAGTTTGATGAGTTAGGACTGCTGATTTCTGTGCAGTTCTGAGTAATTTGCTGAGTACTTTGCATAACCTTCTGAAATTTCCTTTTTATTTCTGTGGGGGATTGCTGATGCTTGCTGGCAGAGTGTGTGTGATCAGGATTTGAAGAGTGATTTTCTCCCTCTTCTTCTAGTTTCATTTTGGCCATCATATCCAGCATTTCTTGTGGTATTGGGCTGAATTTTCCTCCACTCATAGACTGCATAGGATTACTGTTGAATCTTCTATCCCTGTTTTCATGGATCCTTTTCCCATATATATTAGATCTTAGCCATGGGCCTCTGGTATTAGCTCCTCCCTCTGGTATGATCTGAGTAGGCATTTCACATTTATCTTCATTATGGCCTATTAATCCACAGTTAAAACAGAACATGGGTAGATTTTCATATCTGAAATCTACCCATTTGATTCCATCCCTCGGGTTGCCTATGAACATCCCAGGTTTAATGGCCTCTTCAATATTGATATAGACTTTGATTTTGATTATTCTAGCCTTCTGGGGGTAATCCTAGATAGCAGCATCTTCAACCCTACCTAGCTGTGATCCTATGTGTTTGCCCATGGTGACAGTCTTACAATGGATGGGTAAACCCCATATCTGAATCCATGCAGGGATGTGTTGAAAATCAATGTTGGAGGGATTAATTTGTCTATCCCATAGGTGTACCATGAACTAGCTGTTCCTCACCATCCATGGGATTCCTTTCAGAGCCCTTTGAACATCCTTCTCAAGATCCATAGTGATGTGAAAATAGCCTCCTTCAACCTCTATAATGGCTAGCCCTTTTGGGTTGCCCCAAATTCCTTGCAGAGTATTGAACAGAACTGGCTTGAGTATAGTCTTGTTAGAGAGGATTTTACCTATTAGGGAATTGCTGCAAGTAGAAAGACCCTCAGCCACGTGTTCCTCTTTATACATACAGAAAGAGGTTTTACCCGGATTGGGAGGAGTAGTGGTGTTGGAGTTGGTTGCTTGTTGCCTTCTTGGTGATTCTTGCTGGAACCTTGGTGTTCCTTGCTGATTGTATTCTTGACCATTGCTTGTTTCTTGACCATAATTTGTTTCTTTATCATGATTTCGTTCATTTTGCAGGTTGGTAGAATTATATGATAAGTAATTGGTGTTTTGAGGATGGTGGATTGTTGGTATTGGCCCCATGAAGGTGGGAATGTTGAGAGATATGTTATTTGTTTTCTGAACTTTGTAAGGTCTTTGATTCACTGAATCAATGGCATGGTTATTGTTATGGTTGCTGGATTGAGGTTTAGTTTGGTTATCTGGTAGGGAATCCATCGTCAAACAGGGGTTGTTTGATTGAAAAAACACCCAGAAAACGACGGGAACGAAGACAAAGGGGAAGAAGATAGAGATCTAAGGAAAAACCAGGGTAGGGAAGGTAACGGAACCTAATGACAGTTAATACCACACAGGGATATAACAGAAACAACGCAACCAGTACGTTCAACAAAGCCTTCACAAACCTTAGGGAAAGGAGACTAAGGTGAGGAGAACAAGATGATTACAAGGAAGAAAACTTAGCACCGAGAGATGATTCTTGGAGCTATTCTTGGAGCTCACCTATTGCCAACTTTTGAAATATCACGGTATTAACTATTATGTGCATATATATACATTTTTTTATTTATTTTACATGTATCGTTTAACATTTTGAATTTTTTCCCAAACATACTTAATATATTACATAAATATCTCTCGTAAAAGTGAAAATTCTGTTAATCAATGATTAATTAAATAAGAAGTTTTAAATTTTTTATTAGTATTTTAAAATTTACATTTATTTTATCTTTTATAAAAAAAATTCTAAATAATAAAAACGTGAGAATAAACATGAATTAAAAAGTCCCATGAGCTTAGCTCAATTGGTGGACATTTGCATTATTATGCAGGGGAACCAGGGCTGAAGTTATTATGCATAAGAATTATCCTTATGCACGGTGCATAAGTGAATAACAACCATCAGATTAGCCCTCCACGTGTCATAATCGTAGTGCAGTTTAACATACATACCAGAACAGTTGAGAGAAAAGTGTTCTGGTATGCATAAAAGTGTTCCGGTATGCATCAAAGTGTTCCAGTATGCATAAAAGTGTTCCGGTACAGTTGAGAAAAATGTTCTTGCATAAAAGTGTTCCGGTAACCTTATGCATACCGGAACAGTTGATGAAAAGTGTTCCGATATAACCTTATGCACGGTGCATAACCAAGGTCCCGGGGAACGGGGTTCGAACTTCGGTAATCCACTTATTCACCGGTGGAATTTCAAGCCATTTAGGTTACCTGACAAAAAAAAAACATGAATTAAAAAATCATGAAAAAAAAAGCAAAAATACTAGAATTTTCGCGGTGGTGTGTGTGCGTCAGCGCATGCGTCCATCTCCCAACCTGTTTCCCCGATTCCCATTTATTTGTATCTCATCTTCCTCTCAACAATTACTATTGTTTTCTTCTGCTCCTTAGCTTCATTCAACAACACCCTAAGGTAAATTTGATTCAATTCTCTTCGATTCTGTTATTTCACTTCTCATCATCACATAATCATTTCATTCATTCATTTCTCCTTTTTGTTATTGTTAGAGCTGATTTTGTTTCCAAATTCTCTTTCTTTTTATCTATTTTTTGTTTAAGGATGATATTCAATTAAGGATTGTCACATGGGTTTCTCTATTTTCAGAAATTGGTTGTGGTAGTTCAGAATTTGTTTTGGAATTTGTTCATAAGGTTGACTTTTGTTGAATTTTAGAGTGTATGTGATTATATGGAGTTGTTAACTTTCTTGATTATTGATTGTGCTTGAACTTGGGACAATTTTATTGTGTTGGGATTTTTCCGGCTTTTTTTAAGACTAGGAGGGACACCAATCCCACCGTCCACTAGCAGTGGACCCATTTAAAGCAAGAACACCGGGATGATTCGAACATGATACCTTGAGAGGAGCACATTTGATTTTAAATCTGTTTTATTTGTTCTTTTTCAACTCTAGACACTGAAGACTTGATACAAATTAAAGAATATTGAAAAGGGGTAGGGGGAAAATGTTAATGCTTTTTATCTTAGAATTGAGTATTGGGTCTAACTCAACCTTACAAAACCGGCTTGTAAAATAGGATTGGAGTTAACTTGCATGAAAAGTTTTCCTTAAACCATCATCCTACACACACTCACATGTTAGATTTCTCTTGATATTTTTATTGGGACACTTTTTATGTCTACGATAGTATAACGAGTTGTGGATGACTGGGTGTGTTATGATTTTGTAGATTAAATATGCCCACTTCATCAAGCTTGATCAACATCTCGGTTACATGGAGGGGAAAGAAGTTTGTTGTAGACATGAATTTGGATGCCACTGTGAAGGACCTAGGGGAGGAATTGCAAAAATTAACGGATATTAAAGAAGATACCATGAAGCTCATTGTACCACAAATTGCTGGCAAAACATCAAAACTGCTGGCTCCCTTTTCAACAGAGCATGCACTTTTAAGCTTGCGAGAAACATCCATTACCGAGGTACTGTCATTTACATATATACTATTACTATATCATCTAGATTAGTATTTAAGGATATGTAAACTATGGTTTTTAGTATGGCTGACATTAGTGTCTATAAAACTCTGCACTATGTTAGCTTGTGTTTAGTGTATAACTTTATATGATCTATAGTACAACTCTAATTGTTTGACCAGTATGAACTAAATTATCGTTGAGTTCTCCGAAGGCATTCTCTCCCTTCATGATACTATTGTTTTGGACACATTCTTCAATGTACTTGAGTAGATGTGGTTATTCTTATATGTTATTATTCCCTCTGTATTATATTTTGTCCTTCCATCCTGGATTGCAACTGAACTCCAATTTTTTTAATACGGAAAGAGACCATATTGGTATTTGATGTTAGCTTACTTGTATTAATGATAAAATATTATGCACTTTCGTCTAATTATATCTTCTGCTAAGGAGTAAGGAGTTACTGTGTAGTGAAATGACAGTGGCCCTTTTGTTATTATCACAATTCATTTCTTCATATATTGGTCGATAAACTGAGCTGATATGAATATGAAAATACTCTTAATAATGGGAGGAATTAACCTCTATTACAAGCTCAAAGCAGAAAATGGACCCCAATTCATAATTCTCAAACAATACCCTATTACTCAATTACTAATTCTCATATGCCCCTTTATTAACCTCACATCTCCACTAATATAGAGTTAGTTGATTCCATACCTCTCCCCTGACTCTCTATTTTCCACATGTACTTTCTGTTATTCTGTCCCTGTCCTCAACCTAGTTGATTCACCTTCATTATTAGGCGTATAGAGCCTTCTTCTCTTTTACCCATGAATTGTGGGCCTATCATACAGATTATTTGAATTGATTTTTCAAATAAAAGTCCTTCTTGTTCATTCAATTTAAGCTTATAGTACCATTGGAAATGGTAAATGCATTGACTAAATTATTTAGCTTACTGTTGCTTTAAGTTAGATTTTAATGGTCTTTCGTTAGGCGTGATTCATGAAAGATCATTATACTGTCCCTTGATCCATGTTGAAGAGCCCACATAGCGGAGAAAGACTTTGGTTGTTTGTTGTTGTATCGTGACCCTAAGTTACTTTTTTCCCTTTCTAGGCCAGGTCAATTTTAATGATGGGTGCGTCAACAAATGAAGTTGAAGAAGTTTTGAAAAATGCTGAAGCGAATTTAAGAATAGCGGGATTTGAGGATGAGGAAAAGAGATTGAAACAAAAAATTTCACATGGACCTCGTGTTTCATTGAAACTTCCACAAGGGCCTTATATATTTTGCGAGTTTCGCACTCTTGAAATTCCTGGAATGAAGGTATTATTTACAATATGATTATTGATTATTAATTTTGAGCTCGAGCAGAGAACCACGCAACTCCTATTTTATCTTCAATACTAATATATTTACTTTGTGTGTAATGGTGTTTTGGTAAAAAAATCATACATTTGCTTTTGGACTGGAAAGTGTAGCCATGCATATGATATTTTCTGATTAATGATTATCCATCGCTTTCTTTGCCACTCAATCATATTTGTACAATTTTATGGAGTTTTCTCAACTTATCATAAATGGTTTTTGCTTTCCGCTACCTTCAGTTGAATCCTCCTCCTTCTGAGGCACTGAAAAGAATGCACATGCTTGCTGCAGATCCTGGAATTGTTGCTGTCATGAACAAGGTGCACACAAATAAATTTTGACATAGTTATATATTTGTGTCCCACAAATTCTGACAAATGTTTGGTTGGCATCTTGTAGCATCGTTGGCGTGTGGGAATTATGACTGAGATGGCTCCTATTGGTTATGTTGGTGTGAGCCCAAAATGCATTCTTGGTTTTAACAAGGTATTGGAATCTTTCAAGATAAGGAAGCATGATATTTAATTTTAATATCCACCTTTATTCTATTGTTAATTTCTCGTATTTTCATCTTATTTACAGAATCATGGAGAGGAAATATCATTACGACTTCGAACTGATGACCTCAAAGGTTTCAGGAAATACGAAAGCATTAAGAAAACTCTACTGCATGAACTTGTAAGCTATACCATAAACCACAAGGATCATGTGTTGTTTCTTTTTCTTGATACTGAGTATTTTAAATAACATGGAAAAAAAATTAATTGCAATCGTCTATTTGAGAAATGAAAGTTATCAAACTAACTCGTGTTTTATTTCAGGCTCACATGGTACACTCTGAACATGATGCAAACTTTCATGCTCTGGATAAGCAGGTGTGTGCACCTTCTTGAGTGTTTGGTGTCAGTCTACTACAATATTTTTTGATATTCACGCGTGTTGATTTAATTTATTTCTTTGGCAGTTAAATCAAGAAGCTGCTAGTTTAGATTGGACCAAATCTGCCGGCCACACTCTGAGTGGAGTGAGGAGTTCCGAAATCTTTGAAGATGATTTTATAGAAGATAGTAGCAATATTCCTCAGAAGCTTGGAGGTAGCAGATCCGATCAGCTTATGAGTGCTCGTGAATCTTCAATTATTGCTGCGTACCATAGGATGGCTAATGTTTCCGCTGACAAGTCGGGAGGGTCTGAAGTAAATGAAGAACCAGATCATGATTATTCTAATGCTAATACCAGAGAACAACCCGATTATATGGAATCTTCCTCTGGAGAAATCAAATATACTGACACAGCCATCAATAATGACGAAGGACTTAATGAGCCTGACCCTGATGATCATATTAAAAATGGAATGAAACACGAACCTGATCCAGATGATTCTTATCATGGTAAAGCTGTTCTTTTAGCTATTTGTTCAGAAACTACTGATAGCAGGACTGTATTAACAAATGCTTATTGTTTTTGGTGTAGCAGAACATTTGCATTCTCAGACAAGTACCGTGAATATGGATGCAACTTACCCTGATGCAAATGATTCAGAAACATCTTTGAAGTCTATTGCTCCGGCTATTGGTAAGCGTTCTCCCAAACCGGTACTTTTTAGATAGACATATCCTGATGGACATTCATAAACCTAACAATGATTAATTGGCGGAAAAAAGCAACAATTCAATAGTATGTTGCTGTCAGGGTGCCTACATGGAAATAAAGAAAAGAAATAAAAATAATTTTATTGCTTAATTAAAAAGATGGGTACCGGGAGAGATATCTCTTCTCCTCCATGGATTTCCCCTCTCATATCTGAACACTTGTTAGGTCTTCTCAAACTATAATTACCTGAATTACCATTTACCAATACCTCCCACTGTTTATCTATCTAACTAATTTCCCCTAACCAACTACTTTGCTGTCTAAACTAACTATATTCTCTTCCTTTTTTTTCTTTTCAAATCAAATATCCTTCTCTCTTAATAATTTCTTGATTCAGTTGCCTCCTTATTTTATTTGTCCCTAAATGTTGAATGATAAGCAAAGGGCAACCGTGTTTATAAAAGAATCTACTCATGATGAATTTTATGCAGAAATGAAGATGATGGCAGAACCTGATCCTGATGATCTTGTGGCTCCCACACCAGAATTATCTACACCGCAGACATATGAGCCAGATCCTGATGACGAAGAACTCCAGAGGATAAATGGTGCCATGACTTCTGTTTGTAACCGATTGCAGAAGGCCTTGGAGATGCTGAAAAGTGAAGTTAGTCCAATGCAGAGTACTTCAATTCTCCAAACTCTCCTGAAAATAATTAGGTATGCTTATGTACAATTAGATCGAGAAATCATTGCTACCATTTCGGTTGAATGGACATTCTCTTGCTTCAAGTCTTTAGCTTCAAAAAGTTTCTGAAAATACTTCTAGTAGTTATTTGTTTAGTTCTGACTTTAAGCATTCCATTCTCTATGAATCATTGCTATTTGATTGCAGGAACGTGATTGAACATCCTGAGATGGAAAAATACAAGAGATTGCGGAAGGTATGTAATCTATTATGCCTGAGGCTAATATTTCCCGTGATTCTATTTCTATAATCTATATAATATAATAATGAACATTGTTTTTGCAGACTAATCCGGTCATCGAGAGGAATATCCTAAATAGTAAAGGTTTGCATCTTCTGACCATTGAATGTTAATTTCATTAGTGCTGGTTGTGTAAAACTGCCATCTAAACAACTTTCTGTAGCAGTTGATGCTATCAATATCATTGTATATTGCTCAAAATTGGACTATTTATTATCTTTTTTCTGTTGCAGCTGCATTGGAAATTCTTTCGTTGGTTGGTTTCAGAGAAGATGTTATATATGACAATCTTGGGAAGGAAGATGCATACTTGGTGCTGAAGCGGAATGATCCTGGCTTATTGTGGCTAGCTAAGTCAACCCTGGAGTCAAGCAGAGCTTGATAGCTCTAAAAACAATTCTTAAAGACAAAACAAAGTGACATGTAGAAGTGTACTATATAAATTATGTCCATTGTATTTTTATGTAAATGAGTTAAAATTGGCATTTTATATTGTATTGTGTGCAGACATGTCAAATACTGTGATGTATTATTCAACACATAGAAATACGGGGGAAAGAAAAAGAACTGTATATTGAAATATTGGAAGTGCAAATAGAAACATATTATCATGTCAATTCGATATGTCATTCTTTTGTTGCATTTTGGTGATTATCGATGCTATTATAATTAGAGAGCTACATTCCACGCCCCTGAATTTCCTGAGACACCCCCTGAAATTATCAAACTAACCCCTCGCCATTTAGGGTGTGAGCGTTGTTCGCCTTCTAGGCGGTGGGTGTGTAAAATAACGTGACGTTCTTCTAAAGTCAAGATACATTTATCCCAATTTGAAATATGGGGAAAACACCATTTGCTTTCTGGAACGCGAACCGTAAATAATGTGTTCGCTTGCTAGAAAGCGAACTCAACTCGTATATAAGAGGCCTTCACCTTCTTCCCCTCATTTGAACTGTTCACTAAAAACATTAAACCCCATTGCCATCTTTGTTTCATGTTGAAATTTTTTACTAAAGACAAAATTTTTGGTTCTGGGACAAAATGTCACAAGAGGGTGCTCTTTAGTTTATTTAATTGGAAGTGAAAATGTTGGATATAATATTTAAATTGATTAAAATTTTATGTTTAATGTTTTAATAAAGAAAAAATGATATTGAAATTTATCCTTTCCTGGTTCGTGTGCTTGAACTTCTGTCACAGACTCATCCTCTACTTAAGTTGCGAAATTACACTTACAGTTCACTATTTAAGTAGTGGATCAGTCAGTGGTCAAGTCTTCTGTCATAGGCCTGTCACGTGGTCAATTTTAATTGGCCATAGATGCGGCCAAAGGCACACACCTCTGTGATCTCTCTGCTATGGTTTTTTCTTTCATTCTTTAGTTTTAGTTTGTTTAATTTTTATTGTTTCTTGTGTAAATGACCACATACAACTTGTCACCTCTAAGAAAATTAATAAAAAATGGTATATTTCAAATTTTCAACTACATTTATGTCTCACGGCTAATGAATTTCACAATTTAAAATGATATTATTAAAAATTAAAATGGTATTGATTTCGCAAAAAAGTTAAAATTATTTGATATATTATTAAGATCAGTTAATATTAAAGCTATTAAATAAAAATGCATAAATATGTTATAATTGTAAATTTGAAAAATACTACTCCTTTTAATATTTTTTATTTTATAAGAGACATATTACCTTTCTAAATTCATTAAATGATTGATGTATTTGATTTATAATATAAATCAAAATTTACTAATTTTTTTTATAGAAACTAAAAATAAAATTTGAAATATTTACGGAAAGCAAAAAAACTATTTAACCCTAAAAAAATAATTATACTAATTAGTGCCCTAAAACACATAGTAAGAAAATAAAATGAGTTAAGTTTTGCATAATGATTAAGAAAAAATAAATATCGATAAGTTAACTTTTTTTTTTTTTTAAAAAAAAAAAAAATCAAAATTTTAGAATAAAACTAAAAAATTAAAATGACTAAAAATTTGGGCATTAATACATGTTTCCTTAATTAGTGCTGTGCTGTGCTGCGGCTGCGGGGTTAACATTGTCCAAAAAAAATATAATGGATCACGATTGAGTATGAACCAAATCAAATCAAATGGTGATGAAAAGACCAAGTGTATGGAAAGTTGACCACACCCGATCCCGGTCCTGCATAGTTGCCTTTACCTGTCTTTGTTGATGATCTTGACGGTAATTATACATCCATCCTCATGTTCTTTCTGCTTCCATTCGGAGAAGAAGGAGAAGTCACCGCCGGTAACGTAACCACTTTTTCAATCGAACAACCATGGCATTACAAATGGCACCTAGCTCCTCCAAGGTTCTAATCCTCGTCGGAGCCGGTATTCCTTTCTATTCCGATTATTATATTCATTTTTTCGTTGTTGCTTAATTTTAAAGCTTTCAAACTTTTCTGTATTAGCTTTTGATTCCTTTGTTTTATTGAATTGTTGTATTGTTTTGTTGCGTTTTAGGTTTGGCTAGTTCTGTTGTTTTGAATGGTGGCCAATTGTCTGCTGTCATTGCACAGCTTCAGGAAGTGCTTAAGGGAGTTGATGATCAGGTTAAGATTTCAACTGCTGGATATGACACCGCCGTTATTGCTGCTCAGGTATTTTCAAATTGTATATGCCTCTCAAATATTGAAGTTTTTTTAATGAACGGTTGTTTTGGTTCGGTTCCCCGAACCAGATTAAACTGGTGGTATAAAAAAAATTTAATGAAAAATGCTTTGAGGATCAAACTGACTAAGGAGAGACACATTTGACTATGTTTTTGTAATTTTGGTGAATTATGGGACTATAGTGATAGCGTTTGACACATTCAAGGACCAAAGTGACTGTTTATTTAGTGGAAAGCATATTACAACTAGGTATTGGGGATTGAGAATTAATGTTTCATTGAAGTGATTGCATGTTCATGATGTTAGACTGGAAGCTTGGTGCATATGATATTTTTATTTTGTTGGGTTTGTGGGTTAAACTACTAGATATACTAATAGGTTATAGATCCGTTGATTGGCCTTACTAAGATAACTTGCCTGTGAAAAGGAACCCAAACAAAGAAAAGACAGAACCAAGATGAGGAATTACCTAAATTTTTTTTGGGTAGCCTATCGTTTATTAGGGAAGTTTCAGTTTTATGATTGCCGGTGAAATTATATGTTATAGCAAGTTCACAACTATGCCTACAATTACTAAAGTGTATTGAAGGAGGAAATAGATGAACATAGAGTGTTTGAGCCATGGGGAGTCTTGATAAGAGAATATGGGATGGCAAGAAAGGATCCAGGCAGTTAGATGAACAGGAAAATTACCTTCCTTTAGCATGGCAGGGCATGAAAGGATCCAGATGATTGGTGGATGGATAAAGAAATGAAGAAGAGGGGAGGAAGAGTTTGGGATGGTGCATGAGAGATCAGCCATGCTTAGGATATCCTGTTTGGTAGTTAGAGTGAGTGGAGAAGAGAATTTATACTATTTTTGTACAAACCCACCATTCTTCTTATATTGACATCATACCGTTTTTTGCAGTAAGCTTTCAGAAGTAATCCAATATTATTCAACTATTTCTTGTTCAGTTTTAACATTTTATAATATTTGATGTTGATGGTAAAGTTATTTCTTCACAATGAACGTATTGGTTTTCATGCTGCAAATGTTTATTTAACTTCAGGTTCGGCAACTGGCACAAGAAATTAGGGAGTTGTCCTTATCTAGGCCTATGACTATCTACAATGACCGTTCTTCTAGTGGTATGTAGATCCAACTATACCATTATTTCTACTCCTGCAAACTTGGGCTATGCAAACTTTTGTTTCCTCATCTTGTCAATTGTGATATTAAACATTGGAGTTGAGTTGTAACAATTGGGCTATTTTCAATTGTTCTTTGAACTCATGAATGTAAACATGTACTACCTCCGTCACTAAATATAGGACTCTCTTGACATTTTGTCTTGTCCCTTTTTTATGAATTTTTCAAATTTTCAAGTTCAACTGTATTAATTACTCCCTTGCCAAAATATCTCTAATAATTTTAATGTTTCTTACTAGCAATAAATGCTATGATGGAAAAGATAAATCTATCTTTTCGGTTGAAGGGTAAACTTAGAAAAATGATATCAATATATAACCAATTTAATTAATAATACCAATTTTCTTAATATCTGAGATTTAGTGAACGAGGTCCTATATTTAGGGACAACGGTAGTATTATTTTAAACTTGCTAAGGTGTGCCAGGTATTTGTGTCAATACGTTTTAAAATTTGGAGTCTAGACATGTATATCCGTTCAACTGATTCAACTAATGACCCAGTAATCTGACAACTTGATTGATTCAAGTTTAATAACACAGTTTCCAAGTGTTGAGAGATCCATCATCAATTGTACTATATTTTTCTTTATCTAGAAGAGTATCTTATTAACTTATATAAAATATTAACGTTAATATTTGGGCGCAGGGGGTCTTGCTTCTTACTTACTACCTGCTGCTGCAATAGGAGCTGCAGGATATTGTTACATGCGCTGGAGGGTGAGACTATAACTCAGCTTCTTTTCTTATCGAATGCAGTTATGTATAAATTGGAATATGATGTGAGATGTGATGTGATGATGTTTAACGCTTACAATCTTACTACTATCATGCAGGATTGGTCATTTTCTGATTTAATGTTTGCGACAAAGAAGAATCTGGCTAATGCGGTTGCAACTGTGTCAAAGCAACTAGAGAATGTACATGAAACATTGGCAGTAAGTAGTTTATATTGGTTGTCGACATCCCTTTTTTTAATATTTGGACATCTTTTCTCTTTGAGTGTTGATGATCTTT
Organism: Trifolium repens; assembly: GCA_030408175.1. NCBI lineage: Eukaryota > Viridiplantae > Streptophyta > Magnoliopsida > Fabales > Fabaceae > Trifolium > Trifolium repens. Next base: position 22,940,895 of record CP125840.1, read on the forward strand.
TTTTATTATTTAATTTGTACAGTCAACAAAAAGGCATCTAACAAAGAGGTTGGAAGGTATTGACTCGAAGATAGAAGAGCAGAATGAGTTAGGCCAACATATTTCAAATGACGTAAGCGAAGTTAATTTTGCTTTAGACTAGTTAAAGACATTAATATAATTTACATTGACCATGTGGTCTAGAGAGTTTGAATCTTGTTGCCCCATTGTTCTAAATAAAAGATAATCTAGCAATTAGCATAAGGTAGAGAGGGTCTGTGCATTACCCATGCTTCAAGCCCAGGGGCTTGTTTGAGAGAGCGTGCTAGATGTAAAATCATTCATGTGCTTTCACTTAAAAACTTCGGCTTTTGGGATAGTTTTTTCACGATACAATGATTTCTTAAATCTGCAATCATTATTACCACTTTTCCCTTGATCAACGAACCTTGATTTTGGTTGGCTCTCCATATACATCTCTCCTTGCAAAGGTCCATGAAGAATGACATGCTTGACATCCAATGGTAGCTAGATACACAAGTGATGAATAATCAAACAGATGCAAGATTAGCAGCTAGAGAAAATGTGTCAAAATAATCAAGCCATAGAACTATCATGGTCGACCTTCATGATGTAAACACTTCCAGAAAATCTTGTTTGCTAGTACATTGGTTCAATCCAACTTCAACCCTACCCAATACCCAGACCTCACCAAGGCATGATGTTAACCCACTACCACAGTTACTTTCCTAGCACTACCTATACAGGTTACCTTTCTAGGGATCTATCACACATTGCCTTAGTGTTAGCGTACAACTAACATCACTATCCTATCACTTGCTAGTAGTAGTCTGTGCCTTAATAGGAATTGAATTCATGACATTTGGCTAGTAACAGCTTATAAGATAGTAGCTGTTCTCCATCATATTCAATCAACGATGTTGTACCCTTTTTTTTGTATTTCAGTGTGTCACATACCAACTCTTAAAAAAGTTCAAGTTGGTACTTGGAGCCCAATAATGATTTTCTATTTCAAGCATATCATCTCAAGAATGAGCTTTGGGGCTTGAAGTGTTGACAATGCATAAACAAATTTATCTTATGCTAACATTTAATTACGAAGAATGTGGGTGTTAAGGATTGAACTCTTTATGCCTGCTCGTATTGGCTATTTACATGTCAAAGTCCATCTCTTTCAATATCTGAAAAGCTTGTAGTCGATGTCCCAAAGAAGGTTTTGTATTTCATTTGCATGCTTGATTTAGGATATGTAACCTAGCAGTATTCCTATGGTAAAATGCGTCTTTAAGTGCAAATTGCTCCTACAGCTCAAACTTAGAAACTCAGAAAGAAAACTATATAATAATTAATCATCAAAAAGTCATCTAAATGTTAACATTTGATGGCCTACTTGTAGACATAGTAAAGGCAAACAACCTAAGAATTGTTCTTATTTTAAAACGGAATATGATAATTCATAATTAGAATAATGTCCAAAATACTAAATAACAATAAAATTATCCCAAATAGATAAATTCATTTATTAAAAAAAAACCTAAATTCATAATAAAATGACATCCCAATCTACATCATTTTCCCCAGGGGAGAATTCTCGTCCGAGAGTCAAAGAAAAATAAAAAAGAGTTGAATTAGGGAGTGAAAAACATCAATAGTTCAAAGATCATTGGAATTGGAAGTGTCCCTCCATTTTGCAAAGTAATTGAAAGAGTAGGAAATAACCATTATACCTTACATCCAAGTTAATTTCAAACTCCTCTGGCCGCTGACTAACAAGAGACACTCTTACTTTAAGGCTTTGTTTGAGAGTGCTTTTGTAAAGAATGATAAATGAATGGTTATGGTAAATATATTTTAATTTTGAGAATATTCTAACAAGATAGATTAAATTTGAAGAATTTATATAAACCCTCCAAAAATCTCCTCCAATACAATTTGAGTTCCTCCAAAAATCTCCCCTCCCAAAATCCTCTATTATTTCCACTTGCTCCTTCCTTTTTACCAAAATCCCCCCCCTCCGTTCCCCTCCAAATTCGCAAACAAGGCCTACGTGATTACCCAAAATAAGTAACTTCCCGTGAACTTGGTGTTTCATCTCTTCATAAGACCCCAACTCTTCATAAGACACCCTTATATAGACAATGGAGGTATCTTCTTTCAAAACGGATAGTGGGTATTAATTTATCCCACCTTTCCAAAATATTTCAAATCGGTCATTCCATTTGAGGATGAATGTAAACTTCCCAAGAGTTAAACATTGAGTTCCACTAACATAGTAATTTACTATGCATTGGAATCGCTTGAATTGCTATTTGAAATTTTAAATTGTTTTTCTCAACATAGACGTGTGTTCATGACTACTTGCAAAATGCTAGCAGTAGCACACAGGGGCATATACTAGCTCCGTTGGTCATGAAATTTTGTGGTTGTGTAGACCAGGCTGTCTCCATTGGGGTGGTCAGTTTTTCTATCTAAGTGGTCTGGTGTTGGCATCCATGTTGTTAGGAACCTTTCTGGCAACTTTCTGTCGATGTGTTGCCATGAGGGACACTAGAATTGATGGGTCTGTGTCTAGACAGTGCAAATCTGATGATGTCCTCATAATGCTGAAATCGTGGAATTTAGAAAGAACACAAGATAATGGTGGAGTATGAAAGTAGTGTTCATACCTGACTATGAATACCAAATTGATGTGGGACAGATAGCCACACCCCCTCAATAAGCATATCCTTTTGGTGTGGAGTGCTCTGTTGCTTCTTTGACTTCAAACTCAGATACTCATTGAATAGAAAATACTTTTGTAATCAATCATTCAAAAGCTGTGTAAATGCTTAAATTGAAGGTTTTTTTATAGACCTTATATAAAGCTAAGAACCTAATACAGTAGGTCCCATTTTAAGCTTTAAAGCCCTAACTACTAAATAACAATAAATCAATACCACATTGAAAACCCTTATTATGTGTTGAAATTCTAAGCATGTAAGGAAAATGAACTACTATTTAACTTGAACTTTATTTGGTCCTTAATATTGGAGTATGTTCTGTGAACTAAATTTGCAGTTTTCATAAAGTTGAGTACTTTGGCCAAATGAATTTTTACACTGTTTCGTCATGTTTAATTAAATTTTTCATACAGGTGAATGAAGTGAAGGCAGACCTTTCTCAGATTGGGTGTGATGTTGAACTTATAAATCAATTTATATCTGGGCTGGTAAATTGCATAACTTGCTTGTTTCTCTTTTCTGCTCTCTCTTTAGCATGTAATCAATTAAATAATCATCTTTTCAATGTTATAAACTGAGTCAATTGCTTAACTTGATAGGAAGAGAAGCTCAAGCTTGCCGAAGACAAACAGGTTATGAGTTTAACTTTGTAGACATGGGTTGCATTTAATTTCAATTTATTTTATATATTTATTAACTATTTCCCTTATTTTTTGTTTGTTAAATATCATGCAGAGCCTTACTAACTCAGGTATCTGGTATATTTGCGATATTGTTGACAAAATGAGCAATGGGCCAAATGGTAGAGTTTACAAGGTTAGATGTTTAAGCTTTGTGTGTATTTTCCTCTACTTATCATCTAGTTGCGTGTATAAGTTGTAACAAAAAGGGATTAGAAAGGTTATCATATTTACGAGTTCTAAATGCAACTACTAATTACTAGTTTATAATACACATGTTGAAATTCATTTACTATGAACAATATTTGCTCTAGATTATCATGGAAACTTCTAATCTTATGCAAATACCGAGCTTTGTTTTTATGGGTATTTTATTTCGACAGGGACTTGCAGAACTTACAATGGCGATTGACGAGAAAGCCCCTAAGGTTTTGTCTACTTGCTGTAATGTCTATCATTTAAGTTGTTCTCAAACTCCTAGCCAGAGGTGACTTATTTAAAGTTTGCGTTTCAGGGGCTGCAATTCATTGCTGAAAAACCAGACACTGTTGAGAATACACCCATAATAACAAAGAAAGTTGGTCTCAACTTTTCAGATGAGAAACTATCTGTTTCTAAATCAAGAGTACACAGGTCATATCCTGTTGGCATTTCTGTGAGCAAGGGCATTACTGATTTGGCGTTTGATTAGCCTTTTGCTTCAAATTAGAGATCATACTGCATGATCACATTGGATTCATTGACAGTATATTTATTATGGTCAGTAGAAGTTTATTTAAAGACATTTGATAAAACCGCCAAAAAATCTCAGGCACAAAAGAGAGAACCATCGGTTCTGTGTTCATGAATTCTCGTCTCTTGTATATGGCAACTTGGAGACTGAATTGTACATTTTTGTATACTTTATTGTGAAATGTGTTTAAAATTGATTTGCATTTTTCCTTCAGATATTTGTCAGACGTAACCATGTGCGTCAAAGTTAATTCAATTTTTTTAGAAACGTTTTGAACTATACATGATCTAGGGGGAGAAATAGTTGATGAAAAACTATTAGGCATACCAAGTTATAACCATATGAGAAGAATTTAAATCTTCTAACTCACACAAACCTATGTTGAATACAGTTTCTGTATCAATTCAACATTTGGTTTGATACAAACATTAAAATAATCTAATTGCGATTAGAAGGTTCATTGCTATTATTTGTTTTCTTTACAAGACACAAGTATGTTGAATTGATTCCTTATTAGTATTAAGAAATAGGGAAATCCTTAAATTACAATTTTCATAAAAAGGAAAATTCTCAAACTACACATAATAATTGAGTTTGAAAAATCTCGTTTCTCAAATCAAGAAGCTCTACCTATTAATTGAGATTCGACTTTCACACACACACACACTTCACATGAATAAACTAGTTGTACAAATGTTTGACTCGCCAAAAAAATGCAATGTTTATGGCAAGAAATCACATCTCTGTGTCCTACCAACGCTATTGGGAAGTTCTACTTGTCATTAACCCCAAGCCTTTGTTTCTCTTTTGCTTTGTTTTTTTAACTATATGTTCAAAAGTACATATTATATTAATATTAATTAATTATTTTTGAATTTGGGATATGCATAATATTACTTTTATACATATTAATCTTGTCAAAAGAAATGAAAATAATTTACACAATTATAATTTTTTTTTTATACATATTAATGTTAATCATTCCAATTTATTAATGTTGATCAATAAGATATATGATTGAAAGAGATATAATTCAAGACTATCATAATCAATAAGATTTTATTGTGCTAGTATTTATTCAACAATATTTTGACAAAATCAATAGAGTATATTTTTATTTTTTACAAAAAGATAAACATATTACATATTTAAATAATAAATTAATCCCAGTTTCTTTTCTATAAATATATAAATATAAAAGGTGTATCTCTAAAAAACAGATTCAGCGGTGCAAGTACAATCTCTTCAAAGAGAACACACACGCACACTCGTGCGCAGTCACTGAAGCTTAAACAAATCCTAATCCTAACCGTAACAATGAGCTTCATCGATGACGGTATAGACTTAGACCCTTCCGATTTCGGCTCATCAGTCCCTCTAAAAAAAGTCCCAAACGGCGACGTTTTCCAAGCATCACGCGCCGGAGACGTCGACCGTCTCCGTTACCTTCTAGAATGCGGCGTTAACGTCAACGCTCGTGACCAATGGGATTCCGTCGCACTTTACTACGCTTGTCTCGCCGGTCATCTTGATGCCGCTCGTATGCTTCTAGAAAGTGGCGCTATTTGCTCCGAACACACTTTTGACGGTGATAGGTGTCATTACGCTGCTCTCAATTTGAAAGTTCGGAAACTTCTTAAAGCTTTTGAAGCTCGTCCTCCTCCTTTGAATCCTTTGCAGTCTTCTCTTCGTGATACTTTTTTTGCTTGTCCTGCTAATTCGCTTTCCGGTGGCTTTCAGTTACCTGGTACCATTTTCATTCTTCCTTTTTCTTTTTCTGTTATTTCGATCAATTAGTTTATGAGAATGTTTAAGGTGTGGAAGTTTTTGTTCTAATGGAGAAAACTTAGGTATATTGCTTAAGTGTTTTTGGTATGGTTATTCACATAAAATTCATATTTTGTGATTATAACAAACTTTGAGAAAGTTGAGAAAGGGAAAACGCTTGATTCCTATGGCATTAGTCTCTGAATGTTTCGAAATTGCAAATACATCTTTTTTGTTAGTAATTGTATGTAATGAATTGACCGATGAATTGGAGGACTAAATTGATTACCTAAAATTAGATTTGAGGAAAAAAAATGACTAATCAATGGGACAATTGCGGATGTGTTTGCAATTTCGATACATTCAGGGACCAATATGATAGCTTACAGTTTCAGGATCAAAATGGTGGTTTGCCCTTTAAGAAATCATACCATATGTAGTTGTGAGTATTTCATGCGAAGAACCACACGTAAAGCACTAAGAAAGTGCACCATTGAGTTTTGTTCTTTTTTAATTTAGGAGATTTTTGTTGCAATTTTCAATAATTTCTTTTATCAAGTTGCAATTTTCAATATGATATAAGTAAGATGCACATGAAGTTAAAGGGGAATACAACAAAAATATGTGCTTATGAAAGTTGTAGTTTGTCTCTGATAAGTATTTGATTTCTAAGGTATGAAAATATCTTTTATCAAGAGTTTATTTATAGATGATTGGTGAGAATCTATATGAGCTCTAGAACTAGAAGCACTCTTTAATTTTGGAGATTTGTAGTTTTTGTAAGATTATTTCTTTTTTTCTTTTCCTATTAGTTTTTGTTCAAAAGTTTATCCGACATGACTCAAATTTGTGGCGTTTCTAGTTTTAGTGTTAAGAGAGGTGAAATTAGTGATGAAGGAAAAAATGGGGGCATATTGTAAGAGTTTTTGTTGCTAAATTCAATAAGAAAGATAGATAGGAAATTAAAGGGGAATACATCAAGGAACTGAATTGTTGTTTGTTGTTACATAATACTTGAGGGATTATTCTGGGCTGAACAATATTTAAACCAGAGTAGTCTGAGTCTTACTGTAAGACACAATGACACAGCACAAAAGTGCATAACTGTTGAGAAACTCTTAAATTTTTCCTCTCCATTTCAAAAACTACAGCAGCGTCAGCATAGGTTTATCTTCATAGTTGGTGTGCTTAATCTTCCCCTGCTTGGAAGTTGGAGGACACTGTCTTTTGCCTGGAGAACAAGACATGGGGGTGGGGTACTGTTTGCGCAATATTGAGGTGAGATTTTAACCGTTTGATAAATCCACTGCAGCGTGAAATATGGTTAGATGATCAGAAGATATTTGATAGAATAAAGCCTACTAGCTTGTGGTTTTTCGTAGTTTAATGAAATTCAGCTTGCATCAATGTTATCAATGGCAGAAGGCGGTTCATGACAGCAAGCCAAGGATTCGCCGAAACAGTATGGTGGACAGCATTGCGGCCTATGACGAAAGCATGGAAGGGCATCTATAAAGTATACGAAAAAACTGAATAATTTTATAAAATTTAAAACTATATAACAAATTGAAGTTGAACCTTTTATAACACAGTTAAACCTAGTAATTAAACTGTCAGCAACAGTTGAACCCAAGCATACCCAAGCTGCAGCAGGCACATACCATCTCACTAGGTTTTGGGTGGGGTTTGTTTTATTTCCCCTAAATAGGGTTGTTTCATTTCTTATGTGGCGTTCTCCTAGGTCACAAATATCGGTCAATTTCATTGATTAGACAAGCGTGGCGACAATTTGATATGGATATAGTACCTTACCTCCCACACATTAGTGTTATACATATTTGGATCACTTAGTCATTTAGTTCTAAACTTTCTTAAGTTGTTCCATTGATAATCTATTTGAGTGTGCTTTTTTTTCTTAGCTTTTCTTGTTTGTCATTTTAACTTCTTAGTTTTATCTTAAGACGTTTACTTTTTGAAACTCTTGTGGTGATAGCTTTGGTGGATTTGTTGCATTGTGTTTGGATTCATTGATAACGACCAATTAGGTTTCCAATCTAAGGACTAAAGAGGAGACATTGCTTGCTCACCGTTCTCATCAGGGAAAACTTTGTTTCATTGCAAAGTTGTCTAAATGAGGTTTGGACTAGAGTATTTGTAGGAAAGTGTTCGTATACCTAAAAGGCCTTAAACACAAATGAAGACCAATTAATTGGGATTACACTACTTTATTAAATAAAACAAACTATTACAATTCAAATTAAACTAAAATTATTCTAAAGTTGTGACCTGAATTTTTTCCTTGTTTTCCTTCTTATTAGCCCCTTTTAGGTCCTCATCACGATTCTCTTCACGATCTTACCAAATATGGTTGGTGTGTAGTTAGGATTGAAGCTCACACAAAAAGCAAAGATATGTATGATCCTATGAGGAACATCACAAGGGATAAAAGGGTTTGCATGAGAAGAGTCCTCCACCTGAAATTGGAACCTGATATCAGATTTCGAATGATAATTTAAACATAAACACTGGACTATACTATATCTGAATTCTCTGAATACTGTTTTACTGAATTTTCAACTATGTTGAAAATTACATATAAAATTACTTATTTTAGACACATGTATCTTGAACTGACTGAATGCTGAAGCGGCTTATTAATGACTCTGCATTGACTTTTTGACTAATTTTGATTACTTAAATCCCTTATTATGGTATTGGACTTTTCTAGACATAATTAACTGATGAAATATTTACTTAGAGCAATAACTCTTGAGTAGGTAAAATATCTAATATTCTTACACAGCACGGAATTAAGGCTCAACTACTAAAATTGTCAAATAATAAAAGAAGACTTGTTTGTTCTCTCCCTTCCTCTCTCTCTGGAGATATCATTGTTTGTGACAATTATTTTTCCAAATTATAATATTTGGTCCGGGACTCAATATTTATCATATTTGAATAGGCATCTCATCCACTCAAGGGTTCAGTTGCAACTACTTTCCTCCAGACGTGGTTTTTACCGTACAAGGAAGACCCATTGAAGCTCATAGGGTCATATTAAGTGCAAGGTCACCATTTTTCAAGAAAAAGTTTGAAACTGATTGGAAAGAGCGTAGTGAAGTAAGATTTTCACGGGAAAAGTTGTCATATCCTGCGCTTTATAGCCTTATACATTTCTTTTATTCAGACAGATTAGAGATTGCTGTGGATGACATGGAGGATCTTGTGAGAATTTGTAAAGTATGCAAATGTGAATCTCTACAGAAAATTCTCGAGAAAGAAGTAGTTCATCAAAAATATGCACAGTATAAAGCTTTGGCAGATGTAGACAATTCTCAGAAGCGGTTTATTTTACAGGGTCAATCTCTTCCTGAAGAAGACAGGCTTCCTGCTGCCTTGCACAGAATTCTTCTGACAGCCCTTTCAAATTCCACTCATGAAAATGGTCAAGATAATGGAATCAATGAATTGGTATTTAGGATGGATGCCATGCAGATAGCTAAACCTCTAAATGATCTTTCTGATGTTTGTGTAAGAGTTGATAGAAAATATTTTCGCTGCCATAAAGTTATTCTAGCATCAAGGTCAGAATATTTCAAAGCAAGACTATCACGAATGAAGGATTTCCATGAAGGGAAAGATGAATTATATGTTGGCTTCCTTCCTTGTCTTGAAGAACATGATATGAGTGTGGAAGCATTTGAGAAAATGATTGAATATATGTAAGTCTCTTCCCTTGACTGTGAAATTTGGAAATTGAAAATATTGGAGGGATCTAGTATGGCAATAATTACCATGATAACTTGAGATCATTTTGTGACTCAGTATCTGTGACTGTATTATTCTATAGTTACCTGATTTATAGTTAAACGCTTTGCAATGTGGTTATTCTTTATACCCTTTCAAGATTATATGTCTTTATGTTTGAAAGAAAAGCATCGTATATTTTCTGTATGTCAATCTGGAATATGTAACAAACTGACCAAATGCAATCAATTTCATTTAAACATGTATTTCTTTAAGTACTCATGGTTGTTATTCCCATTTGTCAAAGATTGAGTAAAACCTATATGCAATTTCCTTTTCATGCATGTTTGTTTTAGTACCATATCATTTTGTTGTTGTTATATGTTAGTTTAGGTAGCATGTTCCTGCGATTGTGCCTTCTGCTTAAAGTTTCTGAGAAAATATAACTGTATTTGTACATTAATTTTCTGCTTCAAGTTTGATTTTTGTGAATTTTATCCTGCTTCTATTTGTTGGTTCAGGTACACCGACCGTTTGCAGGAAATAAATCCAGATCAGGTTCTTATACATGCATTTAGATTTCTGGTAAAAGTTGTCTGTCATTTTATTGTCAAATATTCATAATATGTTTTGGTTTTGAGCAGGCTGAGGAAATGTTTGATATTGCTTCTAGATACTTGATGTTTCCTCTTAAGCGTGCGGTGGCTGATGTTTTAATACCACACTTGGAAGTGGCGTCACCTGAAGAACTTTGCTATTGGTTAATGCTAGCGGACATGTATTTTTCTTTCCTCCCATTCTCTCTCCTTCATCTTACACTGTTGGCTGCAATTATTTTTGTTTCTTTAATATACTTGTGGAGGGGAGAGATTCTTCCTTCACATTTGGATAAACCATCAATTTAGTCCCTAAACTATCATTCTTTCTCCAATTTAGTCCCCGAACTATATAAATATAATAAGTAGCCATAAACTATATGAAAGAATGGTAGTATAAAGACTGAATTGATGATTTATTTTGTTTCTTTATTATGACTATATAATTGTTTCAATACATTTTGATACTCGTGCTTTACCTTTTAATTTCTACTTATTTTAGAGCTCATTATGTTACTAGGAGCTTATTTAATAAGCTCTACTCCAATAATTTGTTATTAAAAAAAGGTGTTAAACCGGATGGTTGATGAAATGTCTTCTGGTGTAATTATAATTGATTTAAACCAAACTTTAATATTTACCAATGATCTATAATTCAGATGCAAAATTAGTTGGATGAAATTCAAAAAGGAGAATCATCTAATATAAGACAGACCATCAATATCATTTGTAGATTATTTATGACTGCAATATTTTAGGAAGAATATCACTACTAGAATGAAATGAATTGCTCTAGAGTTTTTGGTTTACCATTTCCTCAATTCATTCACCACTGCTCAAATTGACCTTAGGATTGTGTCGTAAGGTGGACCCATGTCTTTGTTCACTGATTCCTGACCCCTATCTGCAGATTATGGTAGCCTGTTGTGTTGAATTATATATGTTATGTTCATGTTTTCTCTTGTTTATAATTGATCTTTGTTCTCATTATTTTATGAAATACCAATACCATGTTGGAAATATATCTAGATCTAATGATGAAGCTGTATATCTAGATCTTCATCATATTTTGGTTTTATCTGTATTTCCTATTGAATATTTGTTCATTTCCAGGTATGGTGTTTTGAAGATTCGGGAATTCTGTTTAGACACAATTGCCTGTAATTTTGAAATGTTTGCCGATACTAAAGATTTTCGGGCACTGTTGTTGACTTTGCCTCCACCATCTGGAGACTCGTCTCTTCGTACCACTGTCCCAAGCATGCCTGGATCTGCCCTAAATAATGATCAAGGAAATCTTCTTGATGATTTACGTGATAAATGGCTCGAGATTGAAGCTGCTGAGCTTGACGAAAGAGATGAGAGTGCTTTACAATTTGACAAGCGCCTAGAGATGCTTATGCTTGTCGCAGAGCATGAAAAGTCATCAGTTGATGCTGATTCAAATGGTGTTAATGATGTCAAACACTTGGCTTTCTCCCCAATCACACCTTTAATTTCAGGTGAACAAAAAGAACCATAGATTTATGAACACTTTTTTGGAATGTATAGAATTTTTTAGAATGTCACGGCGGTAGTTTATAGAGAGCAGCATACTAAGTTAGGTTGCTGGGAGAGCTTAAGTTGGGTTTTAGTAACTGAAGTTGCTCGAGCATTTATTGATTCTTGAAGTGTTATTTATATTATGATTATTCCACGGTAGTTTTCACATTTTGATTGCTTACATGATTGTGTGCTTGTTCTAACTAGCTTGTTTCAACTTAAGCCTGTGAGAAAAGCCATGTTAAAACATCTATAAAATACCCCATAATATCATTTCTGTATCTTAGATTATTTAGAGTATCTTAGGACTTCTTTCCATATATCTCATTTCATTTCTGTGACCTTACTTGATAATATGGATGAGTGTGTATAACTGGTATAAACGGTTGTTAATGTTCTATATTATTATTTTTCATGTCAACATAGGTAACAATTTGTTTCGTGGAATAAAAATAACAAATAAAAATAACATTATTTTTAATGTGCTAAAACATGCTTATTATAACTAAATTAAAAAACAATGACTTTATGAGGTGTTTAGGTAATATCTATGAGGTCTTAGGTTTGAATCTCACCGACTCTGTTGTAAACTAAAAAAAACAATGACTTTATGATCTTCTATGTAATTTTAGCATCCTAAATACTGTCCAGCTATTTGGTTGATGAAAGATAAAGAATATCAAATAGTGTATTTTTTAAGAGGTTCTGAATTCAATCTTTTGCTCCATTGTAAATAAAAAAAATTATTTTTCATTAAAAATTATATAGTTGATGAATTTAATTTATATGCCCTTAAAATAAAATATTTTATACATACGTCTAATTCTTACTATTTAGATGTTTTTGTGTAATTTGAGAAATAATATTGTCACATCTAAATTATGAGACATGATAGAAGATTAGCATAAAATATTTTTATGTTGTCAATGTATATAAATTAAACAAATAAGTTAATTTCTGTGTCCATTGTTTTGTTGTTCAAGTTGAAGATTTTTAAAAAATAATATGTATATGGATATAATTTGGAGAGCTGCTTTTATTCCCTGCCCTTTATTTAAAATCTGATCTCTGATCTAGATTAGATGTAACTAAATCCGTATTTGCCACCACTACGCTCCACAATGAGATTTACTTTTGTCATCCTACCCTTATACATGCGTCTTATAAAGTTACTAAAGTATCCCTGTCCACTATTTAGGTAGCGGATATTCCTCAAAAACATCCTACCAGCTTTATTTTTATAACGTCAGGTACTTAAGTAGCGGAAGAGCAAATTGGGAAAGGCGCAGGGCATGTGAGAAACTAGTAGGGTAGCAGAAGTAGATCTTCTCCACAATAGCTTGCAACTAAACCACTTGCATTTGAATTTACCTATTTGGATGGGAGAAAAATACCATTTTGTCTAAATTTATCATTTGTATGTGAGGACCGTAAAAAAAAATCATTTGTATGTGAGAGAAAAAAAAAATCCATAAATTCAAAGGTAGTTCTTCATGTTTTACGGTATAACTTGTAACTTGTGTGAATTGAGAGGAAAATAAAGAGTGTTGTCCTGCTCACATCGTAGGGTTTGAGTGTCAACGGTTCTCACCTTAAAATTTGAACACATTTCACATTCTAAAATGAGAACATAGTCTTTTGTTAGAATTTTGGTTATTTTTTATAAATTGAAACTTTTTTTTTTCCATCATTCATCCTTCTCTCCTCTCTTTTCTCAATTATTATTTTCTTTTGTTTTTGGTCATTTTTAATTTTTCATGTGCTAACAAATGCATAGTCCATCGACAATTAGTTTTAGAATGGGAAATGGGACAACATGAGCTCATTTTATCAACGTCTCATCCTAGAATGTGAAACATGTTCTTATCCTAGGATGCAGGCGAAAGTTTTCAGTAATTTCGATGATACATGTATTTCAGGTCCACTAGTCATTTGTTTATGACTTTTTCTTTTCGTACTTGGGCATAAGTAGAGATAATAAGAAAAAGTCATTCTCTCTACTTTTGCCCAATTTTTCTTCTTATCTTAGGTTACATTAATGTTTTTCTTTGTATCTCAAAAACATAAGTTTTTAAAACACATTAGTCGTAAGTGTCATTATCTTCTCCTCTATAGCCGTGTATTATTCAATAACCTAATTTTTTTGTTATAGAAAAATGACGCAGTTACACATAAAACACTTCAAAATAAAGTTGAGATCTCTACTTGCCTATTCTAACAACTCATTTTGTATTTATGTATGATTAACTTAACTTATTCTATTTGATTAAAAACATGTAAAACAGAAATGACATGTGTGAATGCACTTGTACCATGTTCTTAAAAACCTATATGCTATGTTTTACGGGAAAAAAAACAAATGTCACTAATTTACAAATTACACTAAAGATATTCTATGAGAGATCGAATTCATGACCAAATAATTAAGGGGTTAAAGTATGTACCATTTGTGTACACCATGTTAGTTTCAAGAGAGATAAATGATTAAAGTTAATTATTTAGATGATAGAGCATGATTGATTGAGAGAGATAGAGGAGCTAAGTGAGTCACATATTGACAAGCAAGACATTTTTATCACGAAATTTACCAAATAAACTTTTTTCTATTTTGTTTCCTTGAGTCAATTATTAAAAGGAAATCAGTACAAAGTTGAAATTTGATACATAAAATATCTGGATCTTTTAAATAAAACAAAAAATAAACTTCAAAAATGTTGACTAAAACATGGGAAAATTACTGCTGCTGATTGGGAAGCTCTCCATGCATCAAGAGATCAAGCCCAATCCTTCCTAATATCAAAAGTATAGTTGATCTCCAAGTAACATTTATTGTCATCATCAAGAAACTGCACAAGAAAAATACAACAGTATGTGTTTGCATCATTATCTTACAACATTAAAAGAAATTAGATCAAGTTACATTGATTATTGATTTGAATGAAGATAGGAGAATAAAATTGAGTCAAAAAATAAAATATAGAGAGCATAAATGATAGGTTGTGAAAATTGACAAGCATCACATAATTGACACTGCCGAAAATTATTAATTTGTACACACTGAAAATGTAATTTTTTTTTTCTCACATGAATTCAATTAAATCACGTCAAATAGATCCTTTTAGAGATATTTCAGGTACTGACATGCATAAGTAACACTTGATGCAATTTGATTGAATGCATGTATGTACAAAAAAAATGTTAGGAACATTTTTTTTTTGGGTTACAAAATTAGGAACATTTGATCTAGTTATGGAAATGCATATGTTATAATTGTACCATAAAATTGAGTGGATTTAGTTGCAATATAAATTACCTTTGATCTTGCAGTATATTGTCCCCTAGCAAACATCCCAGAGGGTGTGACTTCTTCAGGCATTTCATGTGTGTAAGGCTCTAGCTGAGGACTGAAAGTTCCAAGCATCTCTTTTGAGCTATCCACTGAAATAATTAACATTTGTTTTAATATATACAATTAATTAATTAAAAATGGTAATAAATTGGAAATAAACTGAACATATATGTATATACATACCCTTAACAGCAGTCTTCCATACAGTATTGGTGTATTTTAATCCAGAAACAATGTTATTGCTCACTACAAAGCTGAATTTCAGACGGTAATTACTACCTTCTTTAAGAGTAAACCATAATCCCTTTGGTTTTCCATCTTCAGGAATGGGAAGAACAATGTCATCTCTACCAGGAGAGATTATAGAAAGGCTTGTAAAATTCACTTCAGGTTCAAGAGTTTCTACAAACAATTACACATTCAAATTTTAAGTAAATTCTTAAAGGAAATAAATTTTATGGACCACGGACACAGACATTAGACACGACACAAATACTGACACGTCGATGCCAATATATTAATTTGAGAAAATGACACGTTTCAATGTAATATTATATGTGTCGGTGTCGTATTGGTGTCCGACACCAACACATGTCCCACAACGATACACGTCTAATTCAAAAAGTGTCTGGGCTTCACATATTCATCAACCATGTGCAAAGACAAAGACAAACAATTCATCCCACAATGAGTTACACATTTGTTTATTTCACACAAATTGAAAAAAAAAACACTATAAGTTGATAGTAATTTACATAGTATTCAAATTACTATAGAAAAGACAACCATGAATTAGGTACCTCCAATGTTGTTGACATCCACACTCCCAAGAAGCTGCTCCTTCCATTTCCTTAGACTCTCATCATCCTATATTTCAATTGTGCAACCAAAATAATAAAACAAATAATAAATAATCAAGAGAGAAAAACAATGAATATATATTCAAATTAGTCCTTAAAATTGTAGCGCTGTAGTCTCTATCAATCCAGAGTAGTACCTTACATTATCGATATTCCAAAATGATTCACGACATTACAAACTTTTAATCAAATTCGTCTCCCGTGATATTTTGTAGGACTAGAATGACATTAATTGTTAATATCTTAGATGAATTCGAAACTAAGTGAATAATGTCAGGAATAACAAATCCATTTAAAGGAGAGAAATTGAGTAGTATTTTGTTGTTTCGTGCAGTGTTTTAAAAATTGAACCGGTGATCAAACTGGTGAGATTATTAGGTCACGGGTTAAACTGTTGGATCACTGGTCAAACCGCATGACATAACCGGATTGAACCAAAAAACTCGGTCATATATATACTAACAAAAAAAGTGCAATGTTTAGTTTGATAAGAATCAAAACCTTATCTTTCTCAAGGTGTTCTTTAAGAGAGCATGGAGGACCTAGTTGTATTTTGGATCCATATTCATCTTCTTCCTCCTCAGTTGCATAGACAGAAGATTCACTTGCATGCCTACTAAGAGGCTCTTGACGTTCTTCTTTTTCTCCACCAGCCTCACTAGTTTGTCCTGTTTCTTTCTCATCATGATCAGATCCCATCTTTTTGGAACTTCAACAGCTCCAATAACCAAGGTGGTTAACTCATCAAAACAAACATAAAAGAAATAATAGCAATTGTGACCAAAATAATGTACTAAAAATATTTGACCTCCAGAAAATAAATTTTAAAGATAGAAATTTATGTCAAGAGAATGATAAAAGTTAAGACAAATTAAAAACCATTTGAAGGGATGAATGGACTAGTGAAACCAATATATGAAAATAAAGTAATGACCGTTTGTGTTTCAGAAAACCATAAAGAAAAATGTCACATAAATTAAAACTAAAATGTGATTGTTTGTTTTTGTTACTATAGCTTTTTCTTCCTATCTATTTTATTCCCCTTTTTGTGGCAATAGTTGAAAATGGGGGGAGGAGAGTAAAAAAATGATTGGTCATTTGGAGAAAAGTTCTCTTGGTGATCCGAAATGTTTGTTAGAAGTGAACATTTAAATCACACCACAAATATTGTAACATATATTTATAGTGCAACTATATACACATATAAACTTGTAGTCAAATAAAAATTATTACAATATTTGTGAAATTTCATTTATCATGTCATAAAGATATACGATTAATTAATTTTTTTAAGCAGTCTAGTTGTTAAACTGACATTTCATTTAAATATGGAGAAATATGAAATTTAGGGCTCGAACACTGACCACTCCGATAATATTTATGGTAGCTCCCGATTCAAAAAATATTTATGGTAGCTACCATTTGAGCTACATTTATGGGACTAAGTTTTAATTTGGAAGTCGGCTTATATCTTATGCAACATTCTCATATTTTCTAATTTTGGTTCCTAAGTTTGACAAACTTGCGATTTTGACCCCTGTAAGTTTGAAAATAGCACTTCTAATCCCATATTTTTACCTTCTTTTGCAAAAGTTTGATTTTCACCTAGTCAATGCAAACTGACAAGTCTCTTAAGTGACTCAGCTGTTACATCATCATTGGTTGCTACTTAATAATTAACAAAAAATTTGAAAATAAAAATAAAACTTTTTTTTTTTGAATGGCAAAAAAAAAAAACTTGAAGAAGTCAATTCCTTCAACTTTTGTTATCTTTTTCCTTTAACAAATTGGAGCCTCCCCAACCCACCCCACAATTAACTCTCGTTTATTTGAGTTTAAGACCATGTAGTATAGATTTGCTATAAAACATAACAAATGCATGATTGGTTCGACGAGGATTTGACCGACTTCTTATATTGAAAATTTTCCTAACAAATGTGATCAGGCAACCAGTCCCTTTGAGCACAACGACTGATATAAATGTACGGATGAAAAGAAAACTTCCCACTTAAGGGAAACAATTGAATGACTCACATTTAAGGAAGTTTTAGTTATATTAATTTTTTTTTTTTACTATAAAAAAATTGAAAATCTACTTTTATGTGGAAGTTGTGCTTAGTTATTAAGAAGAAAAAAACTTATTTACTAAAAAAAACTGAAAATCTATTTTTATGTGGAAGTTATTTTTTAAGGGTAAAATAGGAATAATAAAAAGTCATCCCAAAAATTTGTATCTTTTTTATATATACTACGTGCCCGTTTGTGTTATCGATATTTATTTTGTTTGTTGTGATCGATATTTTCTATTGTGCAAATATAAATAACTACTTAATCTCCTTTTTTATTGGACTTAGTTAATTGATAACTACTTAACTTCCTTTTTTGTTAGTTTGGCTATTTATTAAAAAGAAAAAAATTTTACTATAAAAAAAACTGAAAACCTACTTTTATGTGGAAGTTGTGTTTAGTTTTTTTTTTTTAGTTTTTTTAAGGGTAAAATAGGAATATTGAAAATGCTATCCCAAAAATTTGTATCCCCTTTATATATCTATACTAATATATAAAGGGGATACAAATTTTTGGGATGACTTTTTCAATATTCCTATTTTACCCTTAAAAAAACTACAGAAAAAAAAACTAAGCACAACTTCCACATAAAAGTAGGTTTTCAGTTTTTTTATAGTAAAAAAAAAATATATTTTTTCTTCTTAATAAATAGCCACAACAAAAAAAGGTTAAATAGTTATCAATTAACTAAGTCCAATAAAAAAGGAGATTAAGTAGTTATTTATATTTGTACAATAGAAAATATCGATCATAAAAAAAAAATATCAATCACACAAACGGGCACTGGCGGCTAGTTAGTATAGATAGTAATAGATATAAAATCCCACCTTCTCCTTTGGTGAACAGAAAATAGGAAGGCCAGCTCAATAAAGTTTTTATTTTTTTGGTTAAGAACCTTAAAAAAAAAAAAAAAAAAACTAAAAAACAAAACAAAACAAAGAAGGATGAATTCAAAAAAAGAAAAAGAAAAAACAGAGGATGGAACCGGCGAAACAGAAACGCATGCCGATTTATGATTGAAGACGACCCTGAACCCTTTATGTATATGCGTGATCGCTTTACGTACATGAACAAAGCATTTATTAAACAAGCGGAGGAGATTCAAGTCGCCATGGCTGATTATAGAGAGCGCTCTCGCAACCTAACTGTAACTATCTATCTTATTTTCTTTTCAATTTTGCGTTTTACCTAATCTTAATTTTGATTTTGGACAACACAGCCCTTCGATGCTATCCCCCTTCCAAAAATTTCACATGCATTAGATGGGATTGTACCTCTTGACATGGATGATAATCTTCGCATTAAACTCACTCCTCTCTGCGAGCTTGCCTTAAACAAGTACAGTGCTGACAATCAGGTAACAACTAGTAAACTCTACCAGTATAGTATTTTTGTTTTCGCACCGGTTTCCGACTCACCAAAGGTGGGCGACTATTCTGGCTTGTGCCCATAGTATTATTCATCGATGAACTAACTGATTTTTCTTCTAATTTAGGGTGCCAAATTTGAGCTTGCTAACATTGACAAGACAACCTGGAGACCTGGTGGTATGTATTACATTACCTTTCAAGCAAAACAAGGAGAAGGAGAACATCCTTCCAACATCTCTACTAAAACTTTCCAGGCCCATGTGCGGAGGTTACGACGTGATGGACCGCACCAGGTCTTTTCGTGTGCCATTAAAACCTAACAACGCACGGAAATGGATTTCCTACTATAACTGTGTGACGCAGTTACAAATGTGGACTGTCCGATCTGAATCAACGGACAAAATTATTTACCTGTGTTGAGATGTTAATTCATAAGTCTAGAAAGTTAGTTAGCTAAGTGGTTAGTTAGTTAACAAGTTAGTTGGTTGTTAAGTTAGTTACAAAGTTTGTTACTTGTAACACAAGCAAGTGTATATAACTAGTTGTAATCCTTGATTTTTCATACCTAATGAATTCATGATTGCAACCAATTACTCTTCTCTCTTTTCTCTCTAATTTCTCTCATCTCTTAACATCATTTTCTGTTATACCTTGAGATAGAAAGTGAATCAATCTCAAGTGTGTGTGTTTGTGAATCTTTGCTGTGCTAATAATTGGTATCTAGAGCTCCGGTTGGGTTTAGGGAAACACGAGAGTTATTGTGAGGAAAACACTGGGAAACATAGTGATTAGTGTGAGTTCTTAAAGCTGTGTGATCAAGCAATCATGAATTCGAATGGTAACGGGTTTCCATCAATGCATTTCTTGGTTCTTGATGCAAAGAACTGGGAAAGATGGAGTGCAATGATGAGATCATTGTTTGGATCTCAAGATGTGTTTGAGATAGTGCAAAATGGCTATGAAGATCTTGCTGAGAACCCCACAGATGTACAAAGAACTGCATTCAAGGATGCAAAGAAGAAGGACTGCAAGGCATTGTTCTACATACAACAATATGTTGATGCTCAGAATTTTGAAAGAATCTCAAAAGCAACAAAGTCAAAAGAAGCATGGGATATCTTGGTGAAATATCATGATGGTGGTGATAAAGTGAAGCAAGTCAAGCTGCAATCTTTAAGAAGAAAATACGAGTTGATGTTGATGGAGGAAGATCAGAAAATTGCAGATTATTTCTCAAAATTGATGCTGGTTGTGAATCAAATGAGGACTTGTGGTGAAATTCTCACTGATCAACAAATTGTAGAAAAGGTATTGAGAACCTTAACTCCCAAATTTGATTTTATAGTGGTAGCAATTCAAGAGTCTCATGACACTAGAGACATGAAGGTAGAGGATCTGCAAAGCTCATTAGAAGCTCATGAGCTTTTGGTTCTTGATAGAGGCTCAGAAAGAACAATGCAACAGGCCTTGTATGTGCAATCAAAGAATGGTGGTAAAGACAAGAACAAATGGAAACAAGGGAAAGAGAAATGGCTCAAATCAAAGGGAAAGATTGATGACAAGACTAAATCTAGTAAAGGATGAGGTTCTGTGCACAATCAAAAGAAGAAATTTGATAAGAGCAAGATTAAGTGCTATAATTGTGAGAAATTAGGGCACTTTGCAGATGAATGTAGATCTGGCAAGGGTGGTAAACAGGTCAAAAGTGATGAAGAAGCCAAGATAGCACAGAGTGATGATTAAGTGAAAGAGAATGTGTTGTTAATGATGGCTACAACATGTGAAAACAATCCATTGTATCAAGAATGGTACTTGGATTCAGGGTGCTCCAATCATATGACAGGAAACAAAGGGTGGCTCTCAAAGTTTGATTCAAACAAGAGAACTAGTGTAAAACTGGCTGATTGCAGTAATCTTGAGGCTGAAGGTATTGGCAACATTGTCATCAAGAGAGAGGATGGCAAGAAAGCAGTCATTGAGAATGTACTTTATGTGCCTGGCATGAAGTGCAACCTGATGAGTATTGGCCAACTAATGGAGAAAGGATTTTCTATCAGCATCAACAAGGAATCACTGAAGTTGTTTGATCCAGAAGGGAAATTGATTCTAATCTCTACTTTGTCAAAGAATAGAGTGTACAAGTGTAGTATTCCTGTTGATAAAGTTATGTGCATGTCATCTACCACCAATGAAGATTCTGATTGGCTATGGCACATGAGGTATGGTCATCTAAATTTTAGAAGTTTAAGTCAATTAAATTCCAAAAATTTAGTGATTGGCCTGCCTAAGATAGAAACATCTGCAAAGACCTGTGAAGTTTGTTTGAAGGGCAAACAAAGTAGATTGCCATTTGTATCTGAATTGCCTATGAGAGCTAGTGATGCTCTAGGAGTGGTACATTCAGACATATGTGGACCATTTGAAGTAGCAACACTATCTGGCAACAAATATTTCATCACATTTGTTGATGAATATACAAGAATGATCTGGTTATACACAATCAAGTTGAAGAGTGAAGCTTTAGAGGTATTCAAAATGTTCAAGCTCTTAGTTGAAAAAGAAAGTGAAAAATCAATTAAGATCTTGAGAACAGATGGTGGTGGTGAATATACTTCTAAAGACTTTGAAGCATTTTGTATAAGTCATGGAATCAAGCATGAAGTCACTGCACCCTATACTCCTCAACATAATGGGCTGGCAGAGAGGAGAAACAGGACTATACTTGATATGGCTAGAAGCATGATCAAGCAGAAGAAAATGCCTCATAAATTCTAGGGTGAAGCAGTCAATACTGCAGTGTACATTTTGAATAAATGTCCAACTAAGAGGTTGAAATTGAAAGTGCCAGAAGAAGCTTGGAGTGGAAGAAAGCCCAATGTGAAGCACTTGAAGGTATTTGGCTCAATCTGCTACAAGCATATTCCTGATGCTAAGAGAGGTAAGCTTGATGATAGAAGTGAAACTATGATTTTCATAGGTTATCACTCTACTGGTGCATACAAGCTATATAACCCCAGAAATAACAAAGTTACAATGAGTAGAGATGTGAAGGTGGTTGAAAGTGAATTCTGGGATTGGGAAAATGCTAAAGAGTCTAGTATTGATCATAGCCACATTCTTACTGATGTTGATATCATGGATTGGCCTGACAGTGATGGTAGTATGAATGAGAATGGTGTGAATGAAGTAGTGCCAGATAGTGATGAAGAAAATGAAGGAGTTGTGACACCACCAGTTATTAGACAATTGCCTCAGAGAAATAGACAATTGCCTAATAGACTTGCTGATTGTGAAATGTTAACTGATAGTGCAGTCAACAACGAAGGAGAGTTGCTTCATTTTGCATTGCTAGCTGATGCAGAGCCTGTGAACATCAAAGATGCCTTACAGTCAAGTGTATGGAAGGCAGCTATGATAGATGAGCTAAAATCAATTGAAAAGAACCAGACATGGGAGTTAGTGAAACTGCCTAATGGTAAGAAGACAATTGATTTAAAATGGGTGTATAAGACAAAATTGAATCCTGATGGGAGTATTTCAAAGTACAAAGCCAGATTAGTCGCTAGGGGGTTTCTTCAGAGAGAAGGAATTGACTACAATGAGGTTTTTGCACCTGTAGCCAGACATGAGACTATAAGATTAGTAGTGACACTTGCTAATCTTAGAGGTTGGGGTCTATACCATTTAGATGTGAAATCTGCCTTTCTAAATGGCCCTTTGGAAGAAGATGTGTATGTTAGGCAACCACCAGGATTTGAAGTAGCAGGCAAGGAAGATAGGGTGTACAAGCTTCACAAGGCTCTATATGGTTTAAAGCAGGCACCTAGAGCCTGGAATAAGAGAATTGATCAGTTTCTGAGTCAAATTGGATTCAAAAATGTACTGTAGAGTATGGAGTTTATGTGAAGTGCTTGAAGAATTCAAATTCTCTAATCATTTGTCTATATGTTGATGACTTATTGGTAACTGGCAGTGATACAAATGAGATAGAGAAATTCAAACTCACAATGAACAAAGAGTTTGAAATGACTGATTTGGGGGCATTGTCCTATTTCTTAGGAATGGAGTTTGTGAAAACTGGTAAGTGAATGATGATGCATCAGCACAAGTATGCATCAGAACTGCTTGAAAGATTTGAGATGGATAGTTGCAATCCAGTTTCAAATCCTTGTGACACAAATTCAAAGCTGGAAGAGTGTAGTGAAGAAGAAGCAGTTGATTCAACCATGTATAAGCAAATAGTAGGATCACTGAGATATCTTTGCAATAGCAGGCCAGATATATGCTATGCAGTAGGTGTTGTTAGTAGATTCATGAACATGCCTAAGAAATCTCACTTGATAGCTGCCAAAAGAATTTTGAGATATGTGAAGGGCACTATCAACTATGGATTGTTGTTCCCTAAGAGTGATGCTGCAGCTCATCTAGAGCTAATTGGATATACTGATTCTGACTGGTGTGGTGACAGGATTGATAAGAGAAGCACTTCAGGCTATGTGTGTATGATGAATGGTGCAACAATATGTTGGTCATCAAAGAAGCAACCAGTGACAGCCCTATCTTCATGTGAAGCAGAATATATAGCCAGTACATTTGCAACCTGCCAGCTGATATGGTTAGAATCCCCGATGAGGGAGTTAAAGTGCCAGCTGAAGCTACCATTGCAGCTGTTGATAGACAATCAATCTGCAATCAACCTAGCCAGAAATCCTGTGTCACATGGCAGGTCAAAACACATTGAAACTAGGTTTCATTTCATTAGAGAACAGGTCATGAATGGAAAGATTGAGGTGGTGCATTGTTCTACTCATGATCAGGTTGCAGATGCACTTACAAAAGCCATAAAGCTTGACAGGTTTGAAGCATTAATGGAATGCTTAGGAGTTGTGAAGATTATGAATTAAGGGAGGGTGTTGAGATGTTAATTCATAAGTCTAGAAACTTAGTTAGCTAAGTGGTTAGTTAGTTAACAAGTTAGTTGGTTGTTATGTTAGTTACAAAGTTTGTTACTTGTAACACAAGCAAGTGTATATAACTAGTTGTAATCCTTGATTTTTCATACCTAATGAATTCATGATTGCAACCAATTACCCTTCTCTCTTTTCTCTCTAATTTCTCTCATCTCTTAACATCATTTTCTGTTATACCTTGAGATAGAAAGTGAATCAATCTCAAGTGTGTGTGTTTGTGAATCTTTGCTGCGCTAATAACCTGTGTACTTAATTCTCAATATTGAATTAGAAGTTTTTAAATTAAAATTTGTATCTCAAATTTGTTATACACTCTGCATGTGTCTGTGAAGTGTGCACTAAAGGCAACTCACTATAATCCATGATTCTGCAAAATTGAAACAGAACAATAGATCTTATGCTGATTTCAGCATTAAGAAAATGTGACTTTGCGTTTTTGGCTTGATACCGTGGTTCTTTCTTTTCATATTTGAAGCCAAGGCTGTGAAGTAGATATCTCTCCATTTCATGTCTGAGTACTGAATTCGACATTATCGCACCATCAAATTGTCATTTATTTCAATAATTTCTTCTAACCTTTCAAGTCTCTTTCTTGCTTTACTTTCAAACTAAACATTTTCTGTTAGAACTTGGAGCTACTTTGGTTGGTGATAACTGATAAACGAAAGAAACCGTATTTTTCTCTTTCTATTTGGGGCTTTCTTCACGTTGCTAGATTTTTCCCTCGTCATAAGACACTGTTACATATTAATGCAAAAACATGCTTGTTTTGATTTTGAACGATGAAAGAAATCTTAAGTTGTTTTGCCGTCACTACAAAGAACCCTGCTGCAGTCTCGTGAAAAAGCTTCAAATTTTTATGTGTCTCAAAAACATGTCAAACGAGATTTTTGTAAAACTCAACATAGATAATCTATACGATATAAACTTTCAATCCGACGGTGAATATTGTTAAATTTGAATTCATTAAAGCGTTATGGAACAGTGTAACATTACTCAAATGTTACACCGGTGTAATTTGATTTCTCCCATATATATATATATTTATAGACTTTCAGACACCAAAAGTACACATTTTCACCGACTTTTTTTATCCTCTCCAAACCCTTAAAAAATTTGCCAATTTAGGCAATATTGTGTTTGGGAGTCACAATATACACAAGCATCAAGGAGCTCCACAGACATCAAATTGAGTTGAATGCAAAGTTAATATTACTCTAAAACCTTTCTCATTCGTTTTCGTATGCATTTCGTTTCACTCACGACAAACATCTCAAACTAGTACAGTTCGCACTTTGGAGTGCGAACTAGCTAGCATGAAAGTGTTCGCTTCCTAGGTAGCGAACAACTCTGGGACTGAAATCTGTTATGTTTTTTTCTTCTCGATTTTTAGGAATTGTCATGGTTGATGCAAAGCCAAGCAAAAAGGATAGGAAAAAGGTTGATATTAAATTAGACAAACCACCTAAGATTGTGGCTCCTAAGGTTGATATGGTGACTAAAGTTGATTTCCGCATCGAATTTATAACGGAAAGAAAGTGCAAAAGTAATTAGTTTCCACAACGAAGGGCACACATATATGTCAGATTTTAGGAATCCTAGAAGAAAATGCAAACTAAATACCATTGCTACTGGATTGGTATTTTTTGTAATGAATACTATGTATGCACATTATGCATACTCTTGATTTCTTAATATTTCACAATGTGCACTACTATATATAACCTAGTAAATAAAATTAAGTGATTAACAAATTTTATTTGTTAGATTTTATTTACCTTTGAATCAAACTTTAAATTATCAAAATTTCTTTCCTCTAGGAACTGTAAAGTTAAGATAAAAATAAAATTTCATAAGACTTAAATTTCACATTCCACATATCATATGATACACTAATTAATCTAAACTATCTTTTAGCAAGAGTTTACTATCAACTTTTGTGGGCTATACAAATCAACAAGCTACTTATAAAAGTTATTGAACCATAAACTTCCAACTTATACATTGAATGGATTATTAATATAGTAACTTGAGTTTCGAAAATATTTCCAATAAATCCAACACCAAAAATGTAATCCAAAAATTTGAATCAAAAGAGAAAGAAATATGAAAAATTTCAATTGCAATATACAAAGCTAGAGAGAGATCTCATAGGGGTGCTTTTCCTTGGACGCTTTCTGAAGTTCACTATTTCAACATATTCATATGATTCAGCTATAGAGATAGATGACTCGGCCTCTGAATTTTGGTTTACTAGTCCAAGCTCCTCAATTGACATCTAACAAAACCATAAAATTTATATCACAAAATTAATTATTTAGAGTTAAGAAAACAATTAATTTCACATTAAGTTAAAGAGCGGATCCACTACGACCGACTTTATGTACGGTATAGTCAATAGTAGACCATTAGATTGTGTGTGTGTGTGAGAGAGAGAGAGAGGGACAGAGAGAGAGAGAGAGAGAATTTACCTTGCATCTAACGGAACAAAATCGCTTACGCTTGTCTTGTAAATGTTTACCACATTCTTCACAAATTCCAAAAAGCTTGTTACGAGATGTTGATGTTTTTGTTTCCTTGATTTGAAACTCATGGCTTAAACTACCCACTTTAGATTTTATTGCTAGTTTCTTTTCTTTTGATAAAGGTCGAGGTTTGAGATGCACAGTCTTACTATTGTTTAATATATATGTCTGCCAAATCATATCACATTGCAATAGGTTATGTATTTAATTAGAGAAAGAAAAAACATCCATATATTACTTCTAATTGGAAATGGATTTCCTGTTGTAACTACACAGCTGTGAGCCGTCCGATTTGATCAGTGGTTAAGATTTAATTGTCACAAATTAATCACAGCCATCCGATCTAAAATCAGATGCTCTAATTTAAACAGCATCAAACTATAATTATAGCACCAAATTTGGATCTCTTCTAATTAGAGGTCATATTAAGCTATGAATTTAAAGTATAATACACAACAATATGCTCAAAATACAGTTCAAGAATTTTTTTAAATTTTACACTTAGGTCCTTTTATTTTTACACAATGTAGGTTCATGGGGTCCAAACTAGATTTGACAATAACATGAAACCTTGCTTCGAAAAAAATAAATAAATAACATGAGACCAAAATAACATTTAAGGCAAATTAGATCAATGAATCAGATTACAAAGGAACTAAATTGATTCAATCAATAAATGGTTATCACCAATCAGAGCAAATTAGATCAATGAAGGAGATTACAATAATCAAATTAAAAAAAAAAGTATTTAATAAATCAACACTTAGTCAAAAAAATAATAATGAATTCAACACTAATAATGAAAAAAAAAAGTAGAAAGAAAAGAACCTGAATATTTGAGCAATCAAAATACTTGAGTAGGTCATAATATTTGACAACATCTTGATAACAATATTTGTAAATTTGAAACCTTTGATGAAGGGAATGAGATTCTCTACCATGTCTACATAAACTCATTCCACAATCTACACAAAACATATTCTTCTCATTAAACTTTTCTTGATGGTTCTTGCAATTACCAAAGTTATCTAACAAAAGTGCATCAAGCCAATCTTTTTTCCTTTCATTTGGTAAATTATACTTCCCCATCTGCAAAATTATTCAAGAAACTTTGTATTAAAAATAAATAAATACTAAATCATATAAAATTTAATGATCAAAGAGCAATTCTCCACTAACATCAATCATTAACAAAGAGTAAGCACAAATATTCAAAATAGTGAAAAATCAACATTGCAAGTAAAGTAAAATAAACTTGTAATAATCTTTATATATTCTTGGTTTTCCTCCAATTAAGCTAACACAAATTATATATATATATATATAGGGGAGGGATCAAATTACACCAGTGTAACATTTGATTAATGTTACACCGCTCAATAACGCTTTAACAAATACAAATTTTACAAAATCCACCATTGGATTGAAAGTTTATATCGTATAGATCATCTATGTTGAGTTTTACAAAAATCTAAAATTGTTTGACATGTTTTTGAGACACATAAAGAATTTGAAGACAAGGTTGATCCCTCCCCATATATATATATATATCATACTAGAATTTGAACACAAGGTTGGATTATTTTGAGAATAAGACGAACTATGAATTCCAAATTTAGGAATGCACAAAAGGGTATGAATCAATCATCTTAAAATTGTGAAATTTAAATCAATTTTGCACAAAAAATGAAGTATAGTGAAGAAAAATAAGTAAAAGAACACATGAAAAAATAAATGAAGAATTCATATGTTGATAAACAAGAATACTATGTGCTAAAAATGTTACCTTTTTTCTTTACCTCTCCAGCAAGATATTGAAAGGGAGAGAAGATTGTATTATGAATATGTAAAGTGTGACCAAAATATAATTTTATAATTCTCAGAAACTGAAAAGAGAAAGAAGGAAAAAATAAAAAGGTTAAGAGAAGATTGTGAGCATTATGAGACGATTTTGTAAGATTGTTTTTTCAATTTTAATTGGAATTGGAAAAGTTTCTCTAAAAAAATTGGACAGCTAGCGCGGTCGCATATTTCTTCACTTAATATTTTTTTTAGTTTTTCAATGAATAAATTTTTTATAATAATATAATGAATAGATTGATAATAAAAGTGTGACCAAAAAAGGAAACAATTTGCCAAAAAGAGCTCCATGAAAGGGAGAAGTGTGGAATGTGGATTGGTGGCATGTGTGGAGAACGGTGGAAGAACTCCGCTGCCATGAGCAGTGGCGGAACCAGAAAAATTATAGTGGGTGGGCCAAAAAATAGTCAATCTATTTTTAAATTGAATTTTTTGGTCCTTCTATTTTCATATGTTACAATTTTGGTACCAACAATCTATATTTTTACTCTAAAAATTGTGATTTTTGGCCATTAAGGTGATTTATGGTCTCAAACATTGAATATAAAGATGAAATATCAAATTTAACCCAAAATTCAAATTTTTTTGGCATTAAAATTTGCTATTTTTACAGCAAAAAAGAAAAAAATTGAGATAAGACTAAAATTGCAACAAATGTCAAAATACGGGACTTAAAAAATTAAATATTAATTAAACATATTTTTTTATGTCATTTCATATTTATATACTCCTTCCGTCCCAAAATATAAGCAAACATGAGTCAAAGAAAATTGATGTATTTGGTTCAAAATTTGGACCAGATACATTCACTTTTGTTGACCAACTTTTGCTTATATTTTGTGACAGAGGGAGTATGCTAGTTCAATTGCTAGTTTTAACTAATATTTACACTAATACTTGAACTAATATGTGTACCGAGTTACTTATAATGACCAATAATAAACTTTAAATTAATATTTATACAAATATGTATACTAAATGACTTAAAATAATTAATAATACATTTAAATTAATACTCCACATACAAAAAAATTTATTTTTTTGAGGTGGGGGTGGGCCATGGCCCACCTCAGCCCACCCCTAGGTCCGCCACTGGCCATGAGAGACGATAAGGACGACCGGCGGCGAGAGGGGAGAGGCAACAATGTGTTCAAGATGGAAGGACGTTTCCGTTTTGCATGAGAGAGAGATAAACCATGTTTTTCTTTTGCGCCTATAATATATATTTCAACCCATATTCTTAATTGTGCTATCAATTATCCTTAATCTAGGTTTATCGATTAATGTTTTGTTGCTAAAAAAGTTATTTGTGCCTATAATAAGTCAACTCACATTCTTAATTTATATGTGTCAATCAACCTTAATATATGCGTATCAATTAATGTTTGATTGTTAAAAAAATGGGAAATTCTTTGGTACACATATTATATGACGGTGTACCAGTACATTGTTGACGTGGTTAACAAATGGCAAGTAATAAATGCAGATTTTGTTTCTTTTATTGATTTTTTATTTTAAACACTACTTTTTAATATTTACAAGTGTATCCTTGGCATAAATATAACTATCAATATTGTTCCACAATAAATCAAAGCATCGATCAAATCTTTTAACCTAGTTTTTTTTTAACAAGATTCAAATAGTTTTTTTGGTAGAAAAATATTTTAATTCATAAATTATTAAAATGTGAATCCTTAATTTTTTTTTACCGTTTGATTAAAATATTCACCCTTATAGCACCAAAAATAAAAAATTGTTCGCCCTTATGTATCCGTCACATATTTTAATTCTTTTTTTTTTGGTACTCTTCAAATATTTTAATTTTTAATTTAATAAAATGTGTATCCTTATGTATCCTTCAAATTTATTTTTTAAATATTATTAGTTTAAAAAGTTTAAAATTTATTTACCATTTAACCATAAATTTATTTTTTTGTACATTTTTTAATTTTTTTTTTAATATGTGTATATATTTATCATAATATTGTTAATTTTTAGTGATTCATAATATTTTATAGAGTTAAATAAATGTTTTGTCTTTGCAAAATTACTAAATTTAATTTTCCATCTTCATAAGTTTTTTCATTCATACTAAATCTTTATGCAGCAATTTTAGTCATGTTATTAAGTTGATGTGTAATTATGATTATTTTGTAAATATGTATAGAGCATTATTAGGGTTTGATCTAGAAATTTTGATTTCTTTAGTCACAATCGACATTATTACTTGAGATTTAACTAGGTTTTCTTATGAACTGGTTTCATATTTAATCAAGCTAGTTCAGGCTTAATTGTTCGATTGTCGAAATTTGAATTCTTAAGTGTTTCTCATTTCAATTTGGTCAAGTTGAACAGTTTGACTGGAGATATTTGATCTTCTTAGTCCATTTCAATCTAGTTGGTTGTGACTTAACAATAATTTCATAATAACTAGGTTTCTTGAGCAATATTAGTCCAACAATATGAGAATGAACCATTAGACTGTTGAAATTCAGAAAATTAGTTGAGACTTAACCAAGATGAATTGATTCTCATAGTCACAATTCAGAAAATTAGTTGAGACTTAACAGTCATTTAATATGAATTAGGTTTCTTGAGTTGTAATTAATCTAATTAGTTGACGTTGAACTGTTAGATTGTCGACATTTAAACTGTAAAGTGTTTTCCATTTAATTTGGTCAATTTATTTCCTTGGTTCTTATCGGGAGAATTGGTAGAGACTTAGTAATTTGTTTATGATAACTAGGTTTTTGAATATGTGTGTCATTCCAATTAAGTGGTATTGAATTGTTTGAAAGAAAATTTGGTTTCCTTTGTCACAATCGGCAAAACTATTGTTTTGAGAAATCACATTCGGTAGAATTAGTTGAGACTTAATTGTCCTTTCATAGGAATTAAGATTCTTAATTAAAATTTCAGTTACCATTAGATTATAAGAAATAAGTTAATTGTTTGAGATAAATATAAGCTAAAAAAAATAGAATTTGGTTTGTGAAGGATTATTCAGTAACTATTAGTTCAATTAGTTGATATTTAATCATTATTTACTTGCATAAGTTATTTTTTATAAGTTCAAAAATAAGTTAATCCAAAATTGCCCTTAAAAGATCATTTTGTAAAAATTAAAAATTTATTAAAAAAAAAAGGTAAAATATAAAAATTTACCCATGATAGAATTGAACCCATGACCTTTAGCAAAGCATACAACATACCAACAAGACTAGTGATCCTTTTGTTAATTGAAATTGTTTGTTATTATTTTATATTAATCTTTTGTTTTATATTGTTTAAAAAAAAAAATTGAGCGTAAACACCTGAATCTTCCCTAACCTAATTCCGCCGTCGCGGACAGTGAATAGGAAAACACGACCTTTCAACTTGATTTTCTTCAAAAATACTACTCTTCTAAACAAAAATCAACAAGATCTTCAACTTCGATTTTCTTCAAAAATACTTCTCTTGTAAACAAAAATCAACAAGATCTTTCTACTTTGATTTTCTTCAAAAATACTACCTCTCTAAATTAAAATTAATAAAATCTTTCGATTTCGATGTTCTTCAAAAATATAACCCTTCTATATAGTCGTGTATCATTCTTACAAATTCACACAACAAAATACGGTGTATTTTCTTCTATTCAAATCGCCACTAAATGGAGGAAGGAGAAGGTTCTTCTATTCCAATATATATTAATTGGACATGAAATAAGCACACTACACTCCACTTGTTAAAATAGAGGACCCTTGAGGGCCTTCAAAATGTTCTACAACACTTGCTATAATTAATTGAATACTAACAATTCTTATGCATAAACCTTTTATGAACACACAAGAAACATAAGCCCCCTTTTCTTTTTGATTTAGAAAGTATAATTTGGATCACAAGCTTAGGAAGAACTGATCAAAGATATCTAGCTAGCATGCTTTACACCCTAATTATCATGTCAATGTGTCCCTCTATATGCAAAATCTGAATTTAGGCATGATAATAGGCATATACAAGTACTGAATTTAAGCAATAGACATGATAAGCAGTAGGCATATACAAGTCCTGAATTTAAGCAATAGGCATATACAAGTACTGAATTTACAAGTACTGAATTTAAGTACTGAATTTACTAGTACTGAATTTACAAGTACTAAATTTAAGCAATGAATTTACAAGTACTGAATTTAAGCAATAGGCATATACAAGTACTTAATTTACAAGTGTTGAATAGAAATCATTTAACCTTGTGTTATAGTTTTATTTTTGCAAAGGCAAAGAAAGATATGTATTAAACATGGCATAAGATATGCCACAAAAAATACAAATAAGTTCAAGATACACCAGAACAGACAACAAAAGCCAGAGACCCCAATACAACCAGAGAAAAATACATTTAGATCAGGCCCCTCTATAACAAGAGATAAGCACAATAAGATTAGGCCAGGCAGCAATTTCAGCTAGAAATAATCACAATCTACAAAATAGATTCAATAAGTCCAACTTCCCATATTTCATATCAGCTCCTAAGAAACCAAAACCTTGTGTTATAGTAACATGTTGTTAGTTCAGGAACTTGTGTTGCCAATGAATTGCTCTCATTCGTTTTGCATGTGATCTTGCATTGTAATGCCAATGAATTCAAACTATTTTTGCTGATAGTTTCACTCAAATTGTTCGGAATATGCTTCTTATATTGTAGTTGAATTTATTAATTTTTGTACAAGTAGTTGAATTTGTTTTATAAAGTATTTAAGCTATACGTTCCTAAACATAATAAATGATGAGTTAATCCTGAAATTTTTTAAAAAAATATCAGTAAATCACAAGTTCAATTTGTGCTTAACGGTTCAGTTCAGTTAACTGGTTAACCGAACTATAAGTACAGTTCGGTTCGGGTATATACTTTAATGGTTCGGTTCAGTTTTTTCAAACCATTGTTATGGTTCGGTTCTTTAATCGAACTGAACCATGAACAGTCCTAGGCATATACAAGTACTTAATTTTTAGGCATGATAATAGGCATATACAAGTACTGAATTTAGTTAAAATGATAATAATGTACATGATTTAACCAATAGATGCTACTAGAACATAAGACACATGAAATCAAACAGAGATTAAGAGTCTAAATTCTATGCTTAACACGTGAACACCACGACATCACCACCACACCATTAACGAACAATATATTTAACGATGCATAGCATATTTAACAACAAAATAGATTCCTGAACCTTAATGTTACTATCAACTACATAACATATTTGACAATAGGAGAACTTTAATACAAGAAGAGGAATGATGAGAGTGTGAGAAGGGTTCTTACTTATCATAACTATAAGCACAATTGCGATTACAGTTAGAAGAAAAGGTAAAATTATGAATACTTACTCAAAGTCGGCGACGACAGTAGCGGCGTCGTGAAAACGAATATAACAGGCAAGAAAAGAATCAAATTGCAATGAGAACTCAGGTTATGGAGGCTACACGATGGTGGTTGTATGTGAAAACACAGGTGGTATCGGTGGCTCTAAAGTTGAATTTCACGAGAGAGAGAGAGAGAGAGAGATAGCGAGAGAGATGGAGAGAGAGACGCGACAGAGAAATAGAAGTGTTCAGGAAGGAGGAAGATGTTTGAAGAAGAACGACAACATGGAGAGCGGCGGCGGTGGCAGCGACGCCGGATTGGATGGTGAATGAAGAACACAGAAGTGGGAATACACGATGGAAATTGGAGAGAAAGGGAAATGTTTGAGTGAATGAATTTTTTATTTTAATTATTAAAACATATTTTAAAATTTATAAATTGTAATGACTTCAATATGTATCATTTTGCAATTTTTATAAATTAAAAAGTAAATTAAAAACTTATATTAAATATGGTATAAAATGATGTATTAAATTTGTATTTTATGTAAACCAATCATAATAATCCATATCAACAATGTACCGGTACACCGCCACATAATATGTGTACCGAAGTGTTCACCTAAAAAAATTGATTTGCTCCTACAATAAGCATAAATATTTTGCACCCGCACATGTTAAAAAAAATTTACATTACAAAATTCTTTGTTAACTAATCCAACCATATTTCAAAATAAATTACGGATATAAAAATCATAGTAGCGGATACTTAATCAATTTTCATATATTTTACTGCCGAATATCAAATCAAGCTTAATATCAAGCTTCCTACCTATCTAGCATGATTCGTACATGACATGTACCGTCAAATATAATTCAAGCATAATTTTAGAAGTTAGTTGATATCTTTAATATAGAATAATTTTTACAGTATCTACCTATTTCTTAATTCAAATTCAAAATAACAGTCAATTACAAATAAATTTAGACAAAATAAAAGTAATTACAAATAATCAATATGTAAACTTCCAGAGTTATTTGGTTGGTGGCTTTTAACTAAGGCCTATAAAATTTCATAGAAATAGTTATTTGGTTGTTGCTTTGCTTCTTAATTAGTTTTGGAATTTGTTGTGCTAAGTTTAAATGTTGGAATCGATAGTGCGTTCATTACTTCTGTATTTGATATCTTATCTTAATCTTAATTATTATAAATGGTAAGTTGTGATTCCTCTTCTAAACCCTAATCAGCAACCTTTAATCTCTAATTAATTTCCCTCCAAATGACTTTGTAAACATTTAAATAATAAATAAAGAAAAAATTGCCCCCGATAATTGCCATAATCATTGATTTATTGAGCCACTAAACAGATATTATTATTACCTAGAGCCATGTTTTGGTTGCTCAATGTTTGTATATACCAATAAAAAACTATTTACTAGGCTGTTATGAGTAATTCAATTTCATTCTAAATGCTATTACTTGCTCCCTAAGTACTCTGTCTAACTACCTTGAGTATTAGTTAGTTAGAATTTTGTTTGTACCATGTTTAATGTTTTTGATTCAGTTAGGAGAAAAATAGTTAGTTGTGTTAGTTAGAGTTGGTTAGAGCTTACTTGAAGTGCAAGTTAAGCTAGGCTATATAATGTGTACTTGTGAAATGGTTTAGCCTAAAGTGCTTTAATAAAATCTCTATTTTTCTCTCATCTTCTCTAATCTTCTTCTTAGAAGTTTTCTTTCATAAAACAAAGTGTGTGTGTAACACCCCGATTTTTCAAAGACTAAAAAGGGGCATTAAATTTTTTTTTTTAAAACAAAACAGAGTGCGCATACAAATTATGACGAGCCAGCATTAACCATATAAAAGAATTGAATATATATTAGTACAACCCAAGCATCGGCATAGTACTAATCATACATAAAGGTGCTTCAGAGAAGCAAAGTGTGTAACTGAATAATTACAACCCCAAAGACAAAGGGTCTAACAACCACAAAAGTAAATATTCAGAATACAGTCATCCAAAAGAGTCAGATCATATGCCTAATCCAAAAGAGCACGGTGTACAAACCACACCGGCGCACAGCCTAACTTAAGAAGTACAACTCCTCGATCACTGAAATCCCACGAACTCACCATCGTCCTCACGACTCACGGCAGCGTGTAAGGGTCCATCGTCTTGGGTGGGAGGAGCCCGCAATATTCATTGTAAGGGTCACCACACGTATACATATACAAAACATACATACCAAATACACATATACCAAACTATGGAAAACAAATAAACATTTAGCATTTCCTTCTTAACAAGCATCATAATCCAAATGCGCACATAGCCTATCAATGCAGACTCTACAATGAGCGTGACACCAATCACTGGCTGCCACATGCATGAATTCCGGAATTTAACGGTGGGATAACACCGGGTACGATCACCTAGATCAAGTACCGACTCAATTTGGTGGAATACCCCGAGTACAATCACCCAGATCAAATACTGACTCAATTAACGGCGGGTACAATCACCTAGATCAAATACCGGCTCAATTAAAGGCGGGATATCACCTGGTACAATCACCTAGATCAAATACCAACTATGAGTGCATGAGCATACGATACTTCTTATCTATGCTAATGCACAAATTACATATCATCCAGCATATGTAATCCCATCTCATATTCATACATATATTTTCACAATCATATGTAATAACGCATGTATTTTAAACAATTTCTCATCACGAGAATACATAATATATACATGCCAAGCACTCAAAGTACACCACAACAAGCATACACACAATGCTACCAACGGAAAATAATACAAAAGAAAGGTGCCTTTACCTCGGCAAACTTCCGTTAACTTTTCTCGCGCAATTCTACTATTCATGCTACCTAACATATAAGCAGCGTAATATCAAAAAAAATACTCTCATTGTATTATATCGAAACGAAACCAAAACCCAAAAATCTAGAGGGGGTTAAGGTACTTTCTAACACTCTCTCATAGTGATTACGAGTCCTCCCCATAACGATTAAAAATTCATGAAGTTAAATACACTTTTCTCGTTTCGCGAAAATAGTTTCGTTTCAAAACATAACCAAGAAATACTTTTATTTCTAACTCCACGCGATCAAACTCATACACTAAAACCATTTGAAATCAACACATAAACTCTTCAAAAAATTTCACAAAAATAAAAGTTTACTTGCCACAAGTTACAAGCTTTTATTTTCAAACTAAAATGGTCATAACTCATTCAATCTTTATCCGATCAAGACGAGCCATACGTCAAATTCTTCGTCTCGAAAAGACGGATCAAATTGTTAACTTTCTAGGACACGAAAACAATTTTAAAATGACCAGAATACCCTTCTACTTTCGACCAGAAATGAAACCACCCCAAAAACATTGTTTTCTAAAACCAAACATAATTAAAATACTTAAACCATTACTAACTTCTTAAAAACAACCCAAAAGTGATCAAGCTCTTATACCAAAACCATTTCAAATCAAAGCATAACACTTTTCAAAACTTTACCAATTAACTTGTTTAATTAAAACACAAGTTACTATTTTCCATTTCCAAACAAAACCTCATTAGACATTCCTTTTAAACCATGATTCATTGCCTCCCAATAGGACTTAAAATTTTTTAAAAGGACATGGACACAAACACTAAGTGCCACGGCCAAAACAAAGAAAACATACTATCACTCAAAAAATTTCATTTTTAAAAGCATAGTATCATCCTATAATATCCCAAAATCATTTATCATTTCAATCAAAGCATTTTGGAAACCAAATCAAAATTTCTAAGAATGTTCCTCAACTTCTCAAGAACACAAAAAAATATAATTTTCTTGTTTCTCAAAACAAAATCATTATTCCAATATCCATTTCTCTAAAAAGCTCAAAAACAACTTCATAAACAAAATCACCATACAAAAGTTCATGTTTATGACCAATTTAAGTTTTTCTTATCAAACCCTAACAAGAATTTTCATGAGATTCTCATCCAACCATGGAAATCAAAATAACTAAGCTTAAATGTGCTAGTTAAACTCTCAAGACACTTCTATGGAACAAAAACTCATTAAAACTAATTTCTAAGAAATTTCTTCTCAAGAACATAATGAATAGAATCTTAATCTATAAGGGATTGAACCAACAAAAGGAAAAAATAGGCTAGTTACCTCAAGAGGAGATGATCCTTGCAATTTCTAGGATTCCAACAAGCTCTCAATCAAAGAAAATGGTGAAGGGTTAAAATTTTGTGAAGGAATGGAAAAGAAATGGAGCTCCACGGCCAAGAGAAAAAGAAGGAAGTGTTTTATGATTTTTCTAAGTCCACATCTAAGACCAAAAGTCTCCTTACATACAAGTCTTGCTAACTTATGGCCTTTGGATCAAAAGGCAAAGTTCAAAGATTAAATCCTAGCCATCCATCTCTTCACAAAATATCTAGATATTATCTTCCTCGTCCCACCTCACGCCTCACAGCTCTCGCGCGCCGCGACGAACTAAACTTGCAAAAATAGAAATTCCACGGAATAAAAGTCCGTCGTAAACCATTTCCAAAACTTATCGCCAAATCTTTTTCCTCGACTGAAATTTTCTTCCTCACTCTTGAAAATTATTCTGAAAACATATCCTAACTCACGCCGATATATAAAACTCCCATCTAAATTTCTACGGAATTCAGACATCGTAAAAATTTCCAACAGCGGGTAAAATTCCTACTCGTTTTTCCAAAAACCAGAATAAACCAAAACTCGCGATTCTGACTACACAGGAACGTTCTCATAGATAAAAGAAGGCTACGGAACAATAGTCTCTGCTATTCTAGCACACGAGCATAAAACAGGCTCCAACTCAGCAAAAATGCTATTAACGCGACAATACTCACGAAACCGCTTCACCAAAAACCCTAAAAACTTAGCCGACACTAAAGTTCCTTAGAAAAACCTGTACAGTGGAAATCTTGGGTCTTACATTACTACCCTCCAAAAAGAAGTTTCGTCCTCGAAACTAAAGGTAAGAGTAACAACTCAACTAGTTATTACCATCACCAACGCAACAAAATCCCTCAGGATTAGGTGTAGCCACACAGATGCTAACACCGGGTGAAGTCACACAAATACTCTCACCAACACCCTGGCACAACCGTGCACCAACCGCAACTCTCAACGAGTTCACCACTCAAAAATTAACCTCACAACAGAGGTTCACAACCTCGAGTTCCTCAAATTTCCTAGGGACCACACACAAAATTTCCAAAATCTCTTTTGCCTCCGCGACGTAGCCTAAACCACTAGGTTCACGCGCAGCAGTGACTGGCTACCCTCCAAAAAGAAACACCGAAACTTTCTGCGCACCACCAAAGCTAGCAAAAACTAGTCAATTCCAGTCAACATGATTCCGTCTATTATTAACAAGAGATTAAGGGTGATCAGTTCCTCAATTTGTTAACAGATAGCCAACAATCATGATGGTGTCTTAGACCATTTTTACCTAACTTTAATAATGCTCCCTTCCAATTGTGCTTCAGGTCATCCGAGGCACAATGGTCCAACAATTTCCTCAATTCTTATTATCTCGATCTCGCCAGTGAGATCCAATCGCCCAAAACACGTCACGTGGACTCTCATGCTTCCACTCACGAAACATCCATTTAGTATCATATTCTCATTCTATTTCTGAACTCTCTTGAGTCCCTTTCCTCTTACAATTAAATCCTCTTTTACTCAAAAGAGCTTGTCGTCCTATTCTATTTTAATTGTTCCAACAACTTATCCTCATCGGAAATTCCTACTTTTAAAAAAAATATCTAGAGGCATTTCTCACCTCAATTAACATAAGCCACATCTCCATGTGCTTCTCCATTACGTGTTCTTAACACCTTCTCTCAACGACTAACTTCCTCATTCTATTCTTCCATAAATGACACTTCGCATTTAACCTCGTCTCGACTTCCAAAGTCTCGTGTGAAATTCTCCAACATGCTTTCCACTTAGTAATTTAATCGTTCGGATATCGACCGTAACATTTCTTCCAATTTAAACTCTCTTTCTCATTTCTAATCTTTTGTACTTTTATCCAAATATGTCAAGCTCCACTTTCATTGGCATACACTCTTAATGTGTTTCCTAACTCAACCTTAACTCCTTACGAGGTACATCACTGCAGTCCTTCTTAACATTCCTTTTAACTTTTGCAAATCATTTTACTTTCTCACTTCCTTGCTAACGTACAACGTTAACCCTTCCATTGCGACTATCTTGTCGATGTTAAAACTCTACAAAACTCCAATCAGGTCCTCCTCAACTCTCTAGTAATTTGCAACTTCCAGGTTCAACAACCGCCTAAAGTTTGTTCCCAAACCACCATGATCAATAACTTGTTAAATCCAAACAACATTTTTTTATTCGCCGCACACAAACCAATTACTCTCGTACATGACATGTACCGTCAAATATAATTCAAGCATAATTTTAGAAGTTAGTTGATATCTTTAATATAGAATAATTTTTACAGTATCTACCTATTTCTTAATTCAAATTCAAAATAACAGTCAATTACAAATAAATTTAGACAAAATAAAAGTAATTACAAATAATCAATATGTAAACTTCCAGAGTTATTTGGTTGGTGGCTTTTAACTAAGGCCTATAAAATTTCATAGAAATAGTTATTTGGTTGTTGCTTTGCTTCTTAATTAGTTTTGGAATTTGTTGTGCTAAGTTTAAATGTTGGAATCGATAGTGCGTTCATTACTTCTGTATTTGATATCTTATCTTAATCTTATCTTATCTTAATTATTATAAATGGTAAGTTGTGATTCCTCTTCTAAACCCTAATCAGCAACCTTTAATCTCTAATTAATTTCCCTCCAAATGACTTTGTAAACATTTAAATAATAAATAAAGAAAAAATTGCCCCCGATAATTGCCATAATCATTGATTTATTGAGCCACTAAACAGATATTATTATTACCTAGAGCCATGTTTTGGTTGCTCAATGTTTGTATATACCAATAAAAAACTATTTACTAGGCTGTTATGAGTAATTCAATTTCATTCTAAATGCTATTACTTGCTCCCTAAGTACTCTGTCTAACTACCTTGAGTATTAGTTAGTTAGAATTTTGTTTGTACCATGTTTAATGTTTTTGATTCAGTTAGGAGAAAAATAGTTAGTTGTGTTAGTTAGAGTTGGTTAGAGCTTACTTGAAGTGCAAGTTAAGCTAGGCTATATAATGTGTACTTGTGAAATGGTTTAGCCTAAAGTGCTTTAATAAAATCTCTATTTTTCTCTCATCTTCTCTAATCTTCTTCTTAGAAGTTTTCTTTCATAAAACAAAGTGTGTGTAACACCCCGATTTTTCAAAGACTAAAAAGGGGTATTAATTTTTTTTTTTAAAACAAAACAGAGTGCGCATAGAAATTATGACGAGCCGGCATTAACCATATAAAAGAACTGAATATATATTAGTACAACCCAAGCATCGGCATAGTACTAATCATACATAAAGGTGCTTCAGAGAAGCAAAGTGTGTAACTGAATAATTACAACCCCAAAGACAAAGGGTCTAACAACCACAAAAGTAAATATTCAGAATACAGTCATCCAAAAGAGTCAGATCCTATGCCTAATCCAAAAGAGCACGGTGTACAAACCACACCGGCGCACAACCTAACTTAAGAAGTACAACTCCTCGATCACTGAAATCCCACGAACTCACCATCGTCCTCACGACTCACGGCAGCGTGTAAGGGTCCATCGTCTTGGGTGGGAGGAGCCCGCAATATTCATTGTAAGGGTCACCACACGTATACATATACAAAACATACATACCAAATACACATATACCAAACTATGGAAAACAAATAAACATTTAGCATTTCCTTCTTAACAAGCATCATAATCCAAATGCGCACATAGCCAATCAATGCAGACTCTACAATGAGCGTGACACCAATCACTGGCTGCCACATGCATGAATTCCGGAATTTAACGGTGGGATAACACCGGGTACGATCACCTAGATCAAGTACCGACTCAATTTGGTGGAATACCCCGAGTACAATCACCCAGATCAAATACTGACTCAATTAACGGCGGGTACAATCACGTGAAGGTGTGAAAAACACAAGAAGGGGGGGGGGGGGTTGAATTGTGTTTTGGTAAATTAAAAATTCTTCTAAGTTACAAAGAACTTATCAGAGGTTGCAGCGGTTTAGAAAACAAAACACAATTAAGAGTAACTTTGAAGGAAGAGAGAAAGAGAGAAAGATAGAGACAGAGATTTTTATACTGGTTCCTCTCACAAACCGAGAGTAGTCCAGTCCTCTTGTACTTCCAAGAGAGTTCACTATAATCACCAAAGATTACAATTGCTCAAGCACACAAGCAAGAGACTTCCAATGCTCAAGTATACAAACAAGAGACTTCCTAATGCTCAAGCACACAGGCAAGAGACTTCAATACACAAGTTTAGAAAAACAGAGTCTGAACAATTGATATAAAGATCAATGTTCAGTTACAAAATAAATACAACTTTAGATACAAGACTTAACTTAGAATCTTAATACAAAATTCTAAGGTTCAACTAATGAATTAACAGAAGCTGAAGCTGGAGTCTTGGATTTTGAATATGAGTTCAAGTTGTATTTGCAGTTTTGTGCTTTAGGATGATTTTAGCAGAGTAACAGCTCTTTTCAAATTGTTCGAATATCGTATATCCCAAAGCTTCAAACTTGCTCCAATTTATAGAAGAAGGTGGAGCGTGTTTGATTTGAATTTGATACGGTGAGATTGCGCCAGCTGTAGATAGTACCTTTGATATCCAAATCAGGTAACCTTGTATGCGATCAATCTTGGAGAGAAAGGTTTATCCAAAACAGGTAAAGAGTTCGTACAATAGTACAAACGTCACTATTCTGTGGATAAGATTGATTCCATCAGCTTTTGGAATGTCAGAGTATAATCATTGATGCAGAGAATGTTCTTCTGACAAAACGGCTCTCACTGCTCTTAACAGAGTCTGATATGCATCTTCTGATGAATAAAATTTGCATCCTCTGATGAAACACATATGCATCTTCTGATGTCTTCAAGTTCTGAATCAGAGTTTGCTTTGCCATATCAGATCTTCCAATGTGCTTTAAATGAATATAAAAATTAACTTGAATATCTGCACACTTGGATTAAATAATTAGTATACCCTATTGTATATTAATACTTTTGTTATCATCAAAACTTAATTGGGTCATGTCAGAACCTCTTTTGTTCCAACAATCTCCCCCTTTTTGATTGATGACAAACCAAGTATTAATTTACAATGGTTGTTGATAAAATTTATCAAGCATCTCTTAGGTTAATGAGTTTTGCATGCTCCCCCTAAGTTCAGCAATGATTAATTAAATCAGTTTAAAAATATTCATTTGAATTTTGAACTTAAACTAATACACTAGACTTTCAGAGGCTAGGTTTGCAAGCTCTCCCCCTAAGTCTGATACCTATGAAAGAAAAGTGCAATTTTCTTTTATACGTACCATGTATCAGAAGTTCAGATTTCAATTAATATTTTCCTCAAAATCATATTGTATATAGACATAACTGAAAAATAAAATTTTGGAATTTGGTTTCAGTTTAGCATCTCATAAATTAATAACAACTCTTACTCCCCCTTTTGTCATTAAACAAAAAGATAAAACTGACAAGAAATAAATGACAATTTTTAAAAGAATGATCAAAAGTAGAGTTTCAATGCAGTCAAGGTGGTTACAACTACTCCAATTAAATGGCTTGTCGTAATAACCAAGAACTTGTCTATTTTGAAACTACTATATAAGGACCATGAACTTTGTCATTTCACTCAACACTTCCTTTTCATTG
This sequence comes from Trifolium repens, assembly GCA_030408175.1. Classification (NCBI taxonomy): domain Eukaryota; kingdom Viridiplantae; phylum Streptophyta; class Magnoliopsida; order Fabales; family Fabaceae; genus Trifolium; species Trifolium repens. The sequence continues at coordinate 22,984,934 of CP125840.1, forward strand.
TGAAAAATCAACAATGGAGAAGGATAGAAAAGTGATCAAAAGTAAGAGATTGCAGGAGAAGAAGAAAAAGAAAGTGAAGATTCAACAAGACCCAGAGTCTAAGAAGAAACTTCAGAAGATGAGGGCATCAACTTCTGCTCCTGTCAGAGTCAAATATCAAGTGAGATCCAATGCTAAACAACAAGAGTCCTTATCTGAGTCAGAATCTGAATGGGATTCTGATTGGAAGGAATTCTTGAGTACATATGTTCCTCCCAAGGAAGAATACCCCTCTTCATAATCAATGAGATCACTTTTCATTGATTTCCCAATAAGGAAGTGAAGAGAATGTCGTGAACTCTTCCATTTCCCTTAGATTCAAATAAGCTAGATTTAGGACTAGCTATGTTATGTAGAGTCCAAGTGAAAAGTTGGATAGAAACTTATGTAATCAACAATTTTCAATTGAAGAAACTCATTATTTAGCTTTGAAATCTTTGTGTTGATTTTTGTCTCAAAAACATTTATGAAAGCAAAAAAAATAATCAACAAATAATAAACATAGAAATAAATAATGAACACAGAAGATAATTGAATAAGTAACTGAGTACTTAATAAGAGAATAATATTCAGCAAGTTACAAAACAGATATCAGAACATGATAAAACATTAAGCAAATAATCAGAACATGTGCTTAGAATCCTAGGGGTTAAGGTTGATCAGGTTGCTGAGGTAATCTTGCATTGATACTCTGAAGAGTTTCCATAATAGCAGCCAGCATAGACGAATGCTCATCAAGCCTTCTTTGAAAATTATCCTGATTTTCCAATACGTGCTGAGCATACTCTGGTGCATTTCTAGCCAGTTGCTCAAGCCTTGCTTGATCAGCAGCTCTTCTAGCTTCTTCTGCTAGCCTAGCTTGCTCAGCAGCTTGCCTTTCCCTTTCTATACGCTCATCCTCCAATCTTTTTCTTTCCCTCTCCTCAGCTTCCAATCTTTCCCTTTCACGCCTCTCTTCCTCTTCCTTCCTAGCTATTTCATTCCTCAAACTCAAGTCTGTAGTATAAGCTTTTCTGACAGAGCGAATCATGAGTACCAGATTTTGTTCCATAAGGTCACACTCTTTGTCAATGTGTGCTGTGTCAACTGACCTGTGTGGAATGGCACTGGACATTCTCCTAAGATTCTTGTCAACAGCTTGCAGCAGGCTAGTGATGTCATTCTGAGTTTGGTCAAGAGGTTCATTGATAATTCTTGAGGGTAGGTGAGGGGGGAAAAATATGCAGTCCATAGAGAGATCCTGCAAAAGGTGTTGGAGATGTTGTGATTGGTCAGGAGGGGTTTTTTGTAGGATTTCAAGATTCATAGTCTCATTTATATGTTGAACATGTGTCTTGAGAGGTGTAGGAAAATCACATGAGTTATCCACAACCACATGTTGTGGGGATTTCTCATGGACATGTTCGTCAGCATGAAGAGTTTCTGAGGCTTGATCTTGAATAGGTTCTGGTGATTGGTGAGCATGTTCTGGTTGGGTAGTCTCTGGTTCAGTATTTTCTGGTTGAGGTGTTTTTGATTGTTCTTGAGGGTTCACATGATGAACAATCTCAGTGTTTGATTGGGGATCATTTTGTGATTCATCTTGTTGTGGTGTTGTGGTAGGTATTTCTTGATGGTTGGGGGATTGTACAGGTGGAGGTGATGGGGTTTTATCAGAATCATCATCAAGAGAAAGTTGAATAGCAGGTGCAGTGCTTGAAGAAGCTTGCGCTGCATCATTGCATATAAAATTAGCCTGAGATTCTGATGGGTTAGGTAGGATGAGGTTAAACTGCTCTGATGATGGTTGATTCTCAGAAAGGTCAATGACTTTCTCAGAATTAACTCCTTTTAAAAACTTATCAAAAGCAAGTTTAACTCTAATTTCAGAAGGGAATTGAAGTCTTCTGAAATAATCTCTAAGTCCTTTGCTGCCTCCAAGAAAATTAGAAAACTTACCAGTTTCATTACCATACAGAGTCTGCTGTTCCAGCAGATTGTGAGGATCATTCCTTTTTGGGAGCTTCTTGTGCATATCAACAAATGCAGCTTCATCAATACCACAATCATAGCCATCCTTCAGAGCTTCTTGCTTCTTATTAAACTCTGCAACCTTGGCCAATGCTGCCTGTACTACAGCTTCTTCCTTTTCTTCCTCAGTAAGATCCTCCAGTATTACTTTCTTTGCTCTTGGTTTAGAGGATCTTGGAGCTGTAGTCTTTGTGGTCTTTTGAACCTTAGCAGCTTTCTTCACAGTAGGACTTTTGGCAGCTTTCCTCTTGACTGGTTCAATTCTAAGAGGTTGTTCCAAAAGTCTTGATTGTCTTACAGTCAGCTTTGTAGGTTCTCCATCTCCTACATCAGCACCTAGCTTTTTCATGAATTCAGCATGTGCTTCTATCACTCTCTTTGCTTCACTATCTCTGACATGTACAAGCCAACTTTCACCAATGCCTTTCTCAGATTCTCTGAGTAACATAGGATGTGTTGGATGAACTATCTCATTGTTCTTCACCAGCTTTAAGTATCTTAATGTAGTACTATTTACAATCTTAGAACTAAGCAAAAAAGTACCTAAGCCAGGAAGATATGGTGTAATAGCATCCAACAAACCACTTTGTGCAAACATGTGGCTCAGTAGTCTTGAATGTCTGACAATAGCTTTGCTAGAGATAATAGACATGCACAGATGATCAAAAATAAGCCTTCCAATATCCACAATATTTCCTTTTGCAACATTAAACGTAAACAGCTTCTGAACACTAGATATTTGATCAGTGCCTCCCAATTTGGGCAGAACACTGTCAATCAAGATCCTGTAGATGATCTTGCAGTTGTTTGTCCATTCTAACTTATCCTTAGGATTGGTCTTTGGTTTGAATAGATATTCATCCACATCAGGACCTGCTTCAACAGAATGTTTGATTATCACACCATCACGCTTGAGCTTCAGAGCCTCAAGAATGTGGCAGAGTCTGATAGAGATTCTGAATCCAGCCACGAAGGATTCAATCTCTGTAGAGATAAAAGATCTTAATCCCATTTCTTCTGGGGTTCTCTCTTTGAATTCAGGATTTTCTTTAATCTTATCCTTGACCTTCCTGTCATAAACATCCCTTGTAATAACAGAGGCTTTCATCCAGAATTCTTTTACCATCTCAGTATAGGTTGGTCCATTGAGAAGATCAAAATAATATTCCAAACCTTGCTTTTTGTATAGATGAACGACTTCAGCAAAACCGTTTACCCTAATGCTCTCAAGATCAACGGGATTCTCAATCGCCACATTTAGTTCGTCATACTTATATGGTCGTTGATCCTTTGCGAACTCTGTAGGGTTGGATTCATTTGGTAGGATCAAACATGATCTATTCAGGAATGTTGATGAGGATGCCATGGATGAAATTTGGAGTTAGGGTTTCTAAAGAGGGAGAAAGAAATTGCTCTGTGTTTTAGAAGAATGAAAGTGTAGGTTGTGAGAGTGCAAGAGTGTGAATGTGAACAGTTAGTGTGTTTAAATAGAAACTTACGCGCAAAAACAAGTACACATACATAAGGGTAGTAGAGTATTTTTACCACAATTGGAAATTAGAAATGCTAATCATCATTAACCAACTTCTTTATCCTCTTGCAACAAGACATGTGTATTAGAAGAATGTTAAAAAACTGACACGTAAGTTTGAGAAAACGAAAGGATTTTTACAAAAGATTTTTACTTACGCGCCAGAACCATTTACCTTCTAATTATATTCTGATAGTTTGTCAGAAGAGACTCTCATCACAACTTCTGATACAGAAGGTTCTGATGACTTCATCTTCTGATTACTATTAGATTCTCACAAACTCAATTTTTCATCAGAGTCTAAGTTAATCGGAGATTTCCATCATGTTCAGATTCTTTTTGATAAAATCAAAACGTTCAACAGCTAAAGGTTTTGTAAAGATATCAGCCCATTGATTTTCAGTTTCAATGAACTTGAGATCAATTACATCTTTTTGAACATAGTCTCTGATAAAATGATGCTTAATCTCAATATGCTTAGCTCTTGAATGCAAAATAGGGTTTTTAGAAAGGTGAATAGCTGCAGTATTGTCACAATATAAAGGAATATTGTTACTGCTGATTTGATAATCTTCCAATTGATATTTCATCCAAAGTAGTTGTGTACAACATTTAGCTGCTGATATATATTCAGCTTCTGCTGTTGACATAGCTATAGTGGTTTGCCTTTTACTAGCCCATGAAATTAAATTCTCACCAATAAACTGGCAATTACCACTGGTGGATTTTCTTTCAATTCTATCACCAGCATAGTCAGCATCACAGAATCCAATCAGCTTGTAGTCATTGGATTTCTGATACAGTAATCCAATGTTACAAGTTGATTTCAAATACCTAAAGATTCTCTTCACAGCAGTGAGATGAGATTCTCCAGGATCTGATTGAAATCTTGCACACAAACAGACACTGAATAAAATGTCAGGTCTTGAGGCAGTTAGATAAAGAAGAGATCCAATCATACCTCTATACAGCTTCTGATCAACCTTGCCTTCAGACTCTTCTTTGCCTAGACTTGATGTAGGATGCATTGGAGTATTCATGGGTTTGCAATCTTCTAAGTTGAACTTCTTCAGAAGATCCTTTATATATTTGGATTGATGAATGAATGTTCCTTTCTCTGTTTGATTTATTTGAATACCAAGAAAGAACTTCAATTCTCCCATCATACTCATTTCAAACTCATCCTGCATAAGCTTAGAAAAATTCTTGCAAAGAGTGGCATTAGTTGATCCAAAAATGATATCATCAACATATATTTGAATGATTAAAATGTCTTTCTTAAGGGTCTTTTTGAAAAGTGTATTGTCAACTTGTCCTTTTTCAAAACCATTGTCAACCAAAAAAGTACTCAATCTCTCATACCAAGCTCTGGGAGCTTGTTTGAGTCCATAGAGTGACTTCTTTAGTCTAAACACATGATCAGGATTTGTCAAATCTTCAAAACCAGGAGGTTGTTTGACATACACTTCTTCAGATATGACACCATTTAGAAATGCACTTTTCACATCCATTTGATATAGAGTAATACCATTATTGACTGCATAAGATAAAAGTAACCTGATTGCTTCCAGTCTTGCAACTGGAACATATGTTTCAGTGAAGTCAATTCCTTCTTGTTGACTGTATCCTTGTGCAACAAGTCTTGTTTTGTTCCTTGTGACTTCACCTTGTTCATTCAATTTGTTTCTGTATACCCATTTTGTTCCAATAATGTTCTTATGCTTGGGTTTGGGTACCAGATCCCACACATCATTTCTCTTGAATTGATTTAACTCTTCTTCCATTGCAATTATCCAAGCATCATCAGAGAGAGCTTCATTTGTTGTCTTGGGTTCAATCAAAGAAACTAATCCAAATAATGATTCTTCAACTCTGAAGTTTGACCTTGTTTTTCTTGGACTGTTCTTGTTTCCTAAAATGAGCTCTTCAGGATGTGATGATTTATATTTGAATGTGTTCCTTGGAATATCAGATTCTTCAGAGTTATCATCAATAGTTTGATGTTCTTGAGCAGCATCAGAAGGTACATCTTCTTGAGCTTCAGAGTCTTCTATAGATTCTATGTTGTTATCATACTCTGGAGCTTCATCTTCTGACTCATCAGATCCTGACAAATCTTTAACAGGCTCTGACTTTTTATCATCAGGCTCTTTATCATCAAACTTTACGTGCATTGATTCTTCCACTATATTAGTTTCAGAATTATACACCCTGTATGACTTAGAGCGTTCATAGTATCCAATGAAGATACCCTTACAGGCTTTAGAGTCAAATTTCTTAAGATGGACTTTGTTATTCAGAATGTAACATGTACAACCAAATTGATGAAAATAAGAAATATTTGGTTTTCTTCCTTTAAAGAGTTCATATGTTGTTTTGTTCAAAATAGGTCTTATATAGATTCTATTCTGAATATAGCAAGCAGTGTTAACAGCTTCTGCCCAAAAGAATTTTGCTAAATTATTTTCATGCATCATGGTGCGTGCCATTTCTTGTAAAGATCTATTCTTTCTCTCTACAACTCCATTTTGTTGTGGAGTTCTAGGAGAAGAAAATTCATGGAGAATTCCATGTTCTTCACAAAATTTTTCAAAAGGTTCATTTTCAAATTCACCACCATGATCACTTCTTACTTTCAAAATTTTGGAATCTTTTTCATTTTGAATTTGGGTACAGAAGATGCTAAACACTTCATATGTATCATCTTTATTTCTCAGGAATTTTACCCAAGTCCATCTACTATAATCATCTACAATGACTAATCCATATTTCTTGCCATTGATTGAAGCAGTACTAACTGGTCCAAAGAGATCAATGTGTAAGAGTTCCAAAGGTCTAGTAGTAGAGACAATGTTCTTGTTTTTAAAAGAACTTTTGACAATTTTTCCTTTTTGACAGGAACCACAAAATGAGTCTGAGTGATATTTTATTTTTGGAAGGCCTCTGACAAGATTGTCCTTGCTAAACTTAGAAATTAATCTCCAGTTAGCATGACCCAATCTTTTATGCCAGATCCATTTTTCATCACTCAGTGTCAAAAGACAAAGCACTTGTTGTTCCTTTAAATCAGAAAAATTGACTTTGTACACATTGCCTTTTCTATTTCCCTTGAAAACAATGGATTGATCAGAGTTTCTAATTACAGTACTTGAATCCTTATTAAACATAACATCATAATTACTATCACATAATTGACTTATGCTAAGTAAATTATGATGTAGTCCATCTACTAACCAAACATCAGAAATTGACAAAGAAGAATTACCAACTGTACCTATACCAATGATCCTTCCCTTCTGGTTGCCACCAAACCCTACTGTTCCTCCCTCTTGCTGATTCAGGGTGTGGAATAAGAGCTTGTCTCCTGTCATGTGACGTGAGCAGCCAGAGTCCAGATACCATGAGCTTTCTTTTCTTCTTTGGGTGCATACCTGCAGCATACACTATTTCAGATTTTGGTACCCATACTCTGATGGGTCCTTTTTGGTTAGTTTTGAGAATTTTATCCTTCTTGTTAGGATAATCAGAAGATCTGGAGTCAACTGAGCCTTTAGAAAATTGTTTAGGCTTATGTTGTCTCTGAGACTTTCCTCTTTAGTGTGTCAGAGAACCAGTTACCAAGTTTGCCTTAGAAGTACTAGTGCCCCGCTTATCAACAGGCTTTGGTACTTTGACAGCTTTAACTTGAGTAGACATGGGTACTGATGTGAGGGGAACCTTAGTTTTAGAAGACTTAGGTTCAGAAGATGAGTCATCTTCTGATACCTTATCTTGTGGTTCCAAGCTCACAAGAGTACCAGACACAGTCAGAGGTTATGATGTACCCTTAGTAAAGTTTGAATAAGATTCTGATGGTGACTTGCTCAACAAGACAGGTTTACTTAATTTTCCCACATCAGGACATGTAAGAGAACCAAGTCCTTGTCTTTTATAATAGTTGCTAAGTCCACCATGAATTACAGAAGTTACCCTAGTCTTATCTATGTTATGGTGCACAAACTCTTGTAGAGAGATTTCATACTCAACATAAGGTTTGTGACATGTTCTGCATCCAGTCTCAAGCACCTTAATTGTTTTAAGAGATTTTTGATAATTTGCTTGAGTCTGGGTGAGATTTTCGTTGAGGAGCTTCATTTTTTGTTTGCAGAAATCTAGCTCACTCAATTTTTCCATGTACTTCACCATTACATCTTTCAAAGCTTTGGTCATTTGAGTATTAGACATTTTAGATATTACCTCATCAATGTCGTCAGTATCAGACTCTGAATCATTTTCATTGTCTGACTCACCAATGGCCATAAGCGCTAGGTTTGCTTCCTCAGAGTCTTCATCCTCAGATAGTTCATTAATATCCTCCCATGTTGCCATCAGACTCTTCTTGGCTTTGTTCTTGATCATACTCTTTCTTCCTTTACCCTTGGAGTTGAGTTCAGGACAATCAGCCATGAAGTGTCCAGGCTTATGACAATTGAAACAATTTTTTGTGTCATCCTTCTTCTCTTTGCTGGTGTTGTTTCTTGATCCAGATCCTCTGCCTTGAAAATTTTTGCCTTTCCTTAGTGACCACTTTTGAAAGTTTTTGGACAAGAGTGCAAAGAAATCATCATCTGATCCTTCCTCTTGATTATCTATGGAAGATTCCTCTGCTTCAGATTCTACAACTTTGGCTTTCAGAGCCTTAGATGAAACTGAAATAGATGGCAAAGCCACAGATTTTAGCTTCTTCTGAGGCTCATCAGAAGATAGTTCAATCTCATGACTCATGAGTGAACTTATCAATTCTTCCAAGCCAAGTTTGTCCAAATCTTTAGCTTCTTGGATAGCTGTTACCTTAGGCCTCCACCTTGAAGGTAAGCTTCTCAAAATCTTCCTTACATGATCAGAGGTTGTATAACTTCTCTTTAGAACTTGGAGACCAGCCACAAGAATTTTGAATCTAGAATACATTGATTCAATATTCTCATCATCCTTCATTCTAAAGAGTTCATACTGTTGGATCAAAAGAGTAGCCTTTGCCTCTTGAACCTGTTTGTTCCCTTCATATGTGGAACACAAGGAGTCATAGATGCTCTTGGCAGTGGATTTGTCTGTAATCTTGAGGTACTCATCATGAGTTATACATCCAATGAGAAGATCCTTAACCTTGTGATGCTTCTTGTAAAGTTTCTTGTCTGTAGGAGTGAACTTCTTTCTTTCTTCAACAGATAGCCTTCCCTTTTCATCTAGCCCTTGGAAAGTTACCCATTCTTCAACCAAGTCCCAAAGCTCATCATCTAAACCAATAAGATGACTGTAGATTCTATCTTTCCACCAGGAAAAGGTAGATGCATCTCCTTTGAACTTTGGTGCTTTGTTGCTTGACTTATCTTCAACATCATAGTCATGAGGAACTGCTTTCAAGCTACCACTTGGAGTTTCAGTCATAGTGTTTTTCAACAGGAAACTGTCTCACTGTTAGGTGATTAAAAAACAGAACCGGGCTCTTGATGCCAATTGAAGGTGTGAAAAACACAAGAAGGAGGGGGGGGGGTTGAATTGTGTTTTGGTAAATTAAAAATTCTTCTAAGTTACAAAGAACTTATCAGAGGTTGCAGCGGTTTAGAAAACAAAACACAATTAAGAGTAACTTTGAAGGAAGAGAGAAAGAGAGAAAGATAGAGACAGAGATTTTTATACTGGTTCCTCTCACAAACCGAGAGTAGTCCAGTCCTCTTGTACTTCCAAGAGAGTTCACTATAATCACCAAAGATTACAATTGCTCAAGCACACAAGCAAGAGACTTCCAATGCTCAAGTATACAAACAAGAGACTTCCTAATGCTCAAGCACACAGGCAAGAGACTTCAATACACAAGTTTAGAAAAACAGAGTCTGAACAATTGATATAAAGATCAATGTTCAGTTACAAAATAAATACAACTTTAGATACAAGACTTAACTTAGAATCTTAATACAAAATTCTAAGGTTCAACTAATGAATTAACAGAAGCTGAAGCTGGAGTCTTGGATTTTGAATATGAGTTCAAGTTGTATTTGCAGTTTTGTGCTTTAGGATGATTTTAGCAGAGTAACAGCTCTTTTCAAATTGTTCGAATATCGTATATCCCAAAGCTTCAAACTTGCTCCAATTTATAGAAGAAGGTGGAGCGTGTTTGATTTGAATTTGATACGGTGAGATTGCGCCAGCTGTAGATAGTACCTTTGATATCCAAATCAGGTAACCTTGTATGCGATCAATCTTGGAGAGAAAGGTTTATCCAAAACAGGTAAAGAGTTCGTACAATAGTACAAACGTCACTATTCTGTGGATAAGATTGATTCCATCAGCTTTTGGAATGTCAGAGTATAATCATTGATGCAGAGAATGTTCTTCTGACAAAACGGCTCTCACTGCTCTTAACAGAGTCTGATATGCATCTTCTGATGAATAAAATTTGCATCCTCTGATGAAACACATATGCATCTTCTGATGTCTTCAAGTTCTGAATCAGAGTTTGCTTTGCCATATCAGAGCTTCCAATGTGCTTTAAATGAATATAAAAATTAACTTGAATATCTGCACACTTGGATTAAATAATTAGTATACCCTATTGTATATTAATACTTTTGTTATCATCAAAACTTAATTGGGTCATGTCAGAACCTCTTTTGTTCCAACATCACCTAGATCAAATACCGGCTCAATTAAAGGCGGGATATCACCTGGTACAATCACCTAGATCAAATACCAACTATGAGTGCATGAGCATACGATACTTCTTATATATGCTAATGCACAAATTACATATCATCCAGCATATGTAATCCCATCTCATATTCATACATATATTTTCACAATCATATGTAATAACGCATGTATTTTAAACAATTTCTCATCACGAGAATACATAATATATACATGCCAAGCACTCAAAGTACACCACAACAAGCATACACACAATGCTACCAACGGAAAATAATACAAAAGAAAGGTGCCTTTACCTCGGCAAGCTTCCGTTAACTTTTCTCGCGCAATTCTACTATTCATGCTACCTAACATATAAGCAGCGTAATATCAAAAAAAATACTCTCATTGTATTCTATCGAAACGAAACCAAAACCCAAAAATCTAGAGGGGGTTAAGGTACTTTCTAACACTCTCTCATAGTGATTACGAGTCCTCCCCATAACGATTAAAAATTCATGAAGTTAAATACACTTTTCTCGTTTCGCGAAAATAGTTTCGTTTCAAAACATAACCAAGAAATACTTTTATTTCTAACTCCACGCGATCAAACTCATACACTAAAACCATTTGAAATCAACACATAAACTCTTCAAAAAATTTCACAAAAATAAAAGTTTACTTGCCACAAGTTACAAGCTTTTATTTTCAAACTAAAATGGTCATAACTCATTCAATCTTTATCCGATCAAGACGAGCCATACGTCAAATTCTTCGTCTCGAAAAGACGGATCAAATTGTTAACTTTCTAGGACACGAAAACAATTTTAAAATGACCAGAATACCCTTCTACTTTCGACCAGAAATGAAACCACCCCAAAAACATTGTTTTCTAAAACCAAACATAATTAAAATACTTAAACCATTACTAACTTCTTAAAAACAACCCAAAAGTGATCAAGCTCTTATACCAAAACCATTTCAAATCAAAGCATAACACTTTTCAAAACTTTACCAATTAACTTGTTTAATTAAAACACAAGTTACTAATTTCCATTTCCAAACAAAACCTCATTAGACATTCCTTTTAAACTATGATTCATTGCCTCCCAATAGGACTTAAATTTTTTGAAAAGAACATGGACACAAACACTAAGTGCCACGGCCAAAACAAAGAAAACATACTATCATTCAAAAAATTTCATTTTTAAAAGCATAGTATCATCCTATAATATCCCAAAATCATTTATCATTTCAATCAAAGCATTTTGGAAACCAAATCAAAATTTCTAAGAATGTTCCTCAACTTCTCAAGAACACAAAAAAATATAATTTTCTTGTTTCTCAAAACAAAATCATTATTCCAATATCCATTTCTCTAAAAAGCTCAAAAACAACTTCATAAACAAAATCACCATACAAAAGTTCATGTTTATGACCAATTTAAGTTTTTCTTATCAAACCCTAACAAGAATTTTCATGAGATTCTCATCCAACCATGGAAATCAAAATAACTAAGCTTAAATGTGCTAGTTAAACTCTCAAGACACTTCTATGGAACAAAAACTCATTAAAACTAATTTCTAAGAAATTTCTTCTCAAGAACATAATGAATAGAATCTTAATCTATAAGGGATTGAACCAACAAAAGGAAAAAATAGGCTAGTTACCTCAAGAGGAGATGATCCTTGCAATTTCTAGGATTCCAACAAGCTCTCAATCAAAGAAAATGGTGAAGGGTTAAAATTTTGTGAAGGAATGGAAAAGAAATGGAGCTCCACGGCCAAGAGAAAAAGAAGGAAGTGTTTTATGATTTTTCTAAGTCCACATCTAAGACCAAAAGTCTCCTTACATACAAGTCTTGCTAACTTATGGCCTTTGGATCAAAAGGCAAAGTTCAAAGATTAAATCCTAGCCATCCATCTCTTCACAAAATATCTAGATATTATCTTCCTCGTCCCACCTCACGCCTCACAGCTCTCGCGCGCCGCGACGAACTAAACTTGCAAAAATAGAAATTCCACGGAATAAAAGTCCGTCGTAAACCATTTCCAAAACTTATCGCCAAATCTTTTTCCTCGACTGAAATTTTCTTCCTCACTCTTGAAAATTATTCTGAAAACATATCCTAACTCACGCCGATATATAAAACTCCCATCTAAATTTCTACGGAATTCAGACATCGTAAAAATTTCCAACAGCTGGTAAAATTCCTACTCGTTTTTCCAAAAACCAGAATAAACCAAAACTCGCGATTCTGACTACACAGGAACGTTCTCATAGATAAAAGAAGGCTACGGAACAATAGTCTCTGCTATTCTAGCACACGAGCACAAAACAGGCTCCAACTCAGCAAAAATGCTATTAACGCGACAATACTCACGAAACCGCTTCACCAAAAACCCTAAAAACTTAGCCGACACTAAAGTTCCTTAGAAAAACCTGTACAGTGGAAATCTTGGGTCTTACAGTGTGTGTGTTCATGGTTTGTTCATAACCATCTCAAATCAAAAGTGAGATTTGATTGCTTGCAGAGCAAGCTACTGCTGCTATAGTGTTGGCAGCACCAGCAGAATTGTGTTTCTGCTCCAACATAGGCATGTTTGTATTTTTCCTAAAAAATTGGTCATTCTACGTTCTCTCTTCCATCTCTCACTTTTTCTTCTAAGTTCTCTCTTCCATCTCTCATTTTTCTCTCGAACTTTCTCTCCTTTCTGTAATTTTCTTCCTTCCTCCATTCTCTCCCAATTTCTCTATCGATCATCTCTCACTCCGCGCGTCTAAAATGAAATTCAAACTCACTCCTTCGTTGCCTTTTGCTGCCGCCATGGAACACAGGTTGATCTAATTTAATTTTGATTATCCGTTTTTGTTTCTAATTATTTAAAGCTTTTCTAATTTGTAGGTGATTATTGTGATAACAATGGCAGATGAAAATGGAGATCTGAGCAGTTAGAGCAATTGCAACAGGTTCTGATCCATATCTCTATTTTTTCCTTCAATTTATTTTATTTATGCTTACTTAGTCGGCAAAATTCTGGTCATTTAAGTGTTAATAGAAATGGTAGGAAGATGGATTTGTGTGACTATAAAATTCTGCATTCTATTATGCTATATCTTACTTTTATATACATGGTTATTGTTTCTAACATTTAAATTTGTTTGTTCATCGTGACATGTTTGGTCACTAAAAGGCTTTGAGTCTTATTCTTTCATTACTTGCTCAGTTTAACCTATCTTTAGTCTAACACTCTAACACATGGTTATGAAGATGCAAGCATAAGCAAAACAATTTAAGAAGTAGAAGCTCTAAATGTAATCACTTTAGTATAAAATTATGAAGCATTTCTTTTTTGTAGTTTGTCAATTAGAATCTTTAGCTGTAAATGTAATTTGTATAATTATTATCATTAGCAAGAATATGGACATTTTAGTATGTTGGACATGATTTCAGTCAACTTGGTTTAAGTTATTTCTATCTTGGTTGGTGTATCAGATTTATACTATTTTGCAATGATGTTTGTAATTGTATGTTAAATTATGCATTTTGTTTAATAAATTTGAAACTTTGGTTTATGATTTGAGAAAAGAAAAGCAGGGAGTTTTCTGATGGGGATAAAGTGGTTTCTAAGAATATGGGTAAAAGTAGGTCGTCGGGTATGGTTGCCACAGTTAGTTTTCTAGCAGATAGGAGTGATTATGCGCTGCTGCAACAACATGATGGATCAAAGTGCAATTCTTTGCTGCAAAAGTCAAGAGGTAATTTTCTTTTTGTTTCATAAATAACATTTGATTTAAGATTTTAATTATGTTAATTATGATTTTTAATATATTTTATTTTATAATTTCCATATAGTTCAATGGGTGTTTCTATGGATGGATCAATGTATTCAACGAAAAACTAATTTGAAGATGAAGTGAGATGATGATGAATGTGTTGAGAAGAAGAGAAAAATGAAAATGTTTGATTTTATTATTATTTGTAATCGTAAATGAGTTTATTGGTTTTTAACATTGAAGTTCTATTCGATTTTAATCTTTAATCCTCTTTGTTTAATCTGTAGATGCAACAACTGAATTTGTAAAATATATTTCAGTTTTCAAGACAAAGTCAGTATGAGATTGATTATTCAAAAAAAATAATTATATATATCAATTGACGTGAACCGGCAATATAGTAATCAAATTAGAATGATTAAAATAAAAATTTTATGTTTCTAACATATAAAAGGGATTTATGAGTTGATTGCTTTTAAATGATATATATTAGAAAAAAAAGTATATCTGTTTGTTTTTTAAATAAGTTAAAATAATGTGTAACTAATTTTTACTTGCAAGGCAAAGAAATAGCAGGAAAAAAATGCCCATTAATTTTGATTTAGGAGAGCCAGGCGAATTTATAGCCAGATAGAAAGAATTATGCGTTGGTTTTCTTTATCACAAGAGCATTTATATGCTAATTGATTGCCAGCAACTAGGAAAATTGCTATAATGGCAGTGCATTAATAGCATCCTCATATGCTCTTTGTGTTCCAATAATTTTGATATAAGTAAAAAAATAAATGCATTTATTTGTAATACAAATACAAATGAACGTACATACTGTATTTTGTTTGAAATGGATACATAGTATACCATGACTACAAAGAAAACACCAAACTCCATTATTATTATATACATAGAGATGCGCCTATATCATAAATAATTGGTGGGTTGTATATATATAATTCTTTGCTTCCAATGATATGGTCAAAACAAGACATATAAATAATGCATTTAATAAAAAAAAAGTCTTATAAAATGGGATGAATGTAGTACATCCCCAATTATATGCATCTGGTATGAGTATAATTGATCACTTGTGTTTTAAAATTTGCATCATCATTTGTTAAAATATTTTGGTCCAACGATTTACATGTATAAGAGGAAATATCGACTTTACTTTGTATGATTAACAAGTTTCAATTCGATGAAATTGTTTATTAAAACTAAAAAAAAATTAATGTAAATGATAACAACAAAAATCTCTAACTAATCGGCCGTTTACAATAAAATTGTTTGGTAAAATAGTTTATTTGAGATTAAATCTACAACTAGCATCAACTTATTATACCCATAAATAAAAATGTAAATTTTTTTTTTCAAATGACTTTCATTGTCAGATACAGAATAAATTTCTAAAAAGGATGGGAAGAGAAATGGCTATTTAGTACCATGTTCATTGATACACGTGGCACAGAAGATAGGAAAAGTTGCACTGAGTGTAGGTGTGACCAATTTAATCTCCCTGAGAATTTTTTTAACTATGCAGTTGATATACATGGTAAACCATTGTCCCCTGAATATAAGGGAGGAGTCTTTTGTTGTGAAAATCACTTTCAGTGCAAATTGAAAAAAGGATTCCAAGCACCAAGCAGAAAAGCTTGCTCTAAGATACAAAATAACATGGGTGATTGGGACCAGTACCAAATCCCTACTTTCCACTGATCGTGTTAGACCAAATGGTTCTGAAACAATCAATGATTATCTGGTAAATAAGTTATTTAAATCTGATTTTTTAATTGTATGATCAATTAAATTATGTCAAGATCGATGCGTAGCTTAAGTGAAGGAAGATGGACACATGAAAAACACAATCAAGGAAACCCTAGTTTTTAACATAATATACTCTAACGAATAAAATTGCATTTCCATGTGAACGTAAAATAAATTAAGTTCTAAAAGCATATGATAATTCTTTTAAATTACTTTGCACGGTGCGAGCAAGTTATTAACAAAGATTTCTTAATTTGTTACAGGCAGAGCATACTATTCCAGAAAATAATAGTAGTGACCCTGTCCATGTTCAAAAAGCAAGCATACCTATGAAAAAAAATGGTTATCTTATCTACAGCACTGCTCACATGCATACTGGTGTTGTTAATGCAACACTATATGGACAGGTAGAGTTTAATTTAATTTGACTAAATTTTGTTAAACTTGATTGTGTATGCTTAATTTGTTTCTTAAGTGATAATAAATTTTCTTGATTCCAGACACAATAAACACATCATATTCCTATAATTTGTAATTGAACGTTTTTTGTCGGCATGAGTTTTTGGGTCAATGGCAAGAGTCCAAATCACATCACAACCATTGTAAATATGTGTTTGTCGATAATATATACTAGGTTCAGTGATAGGGATTTGAAACTAGTTTTCAACTTCCAATTTCATTAATTTCTTTAACTTTCATACAAATATATTTATTACCCTGGTTTTGATTAAATTGAAAATCAAATATTTTAAAAAACATAAATGGAAATTATTGAAGAATTTGTTGCTAACATGTTAAGAGTCGAAAGAGCAATTGTTTGAAGAAAGAGTGAAGGATCTTTTTTTTTTTTTTTTTTGACTGGAAATACCTCATATATTAGAAAGAGACACCCAAATGGGAATTACAATCAACAACAAAGTTAGGAATGATCCCAGACCAAGTTTTACAGTCAGCAAACTTAGAATATTGAACTAAACTATGAGCCTCTATATTTAGAGTTCTCTTAACATACACAACATCAATATGCATAAAATGATTACAAAGAGAAATACAATCTTGAACAACTAATTCTACTTCAGCAGGGCATGACTTTCCTTCAATGCCTTTGACAATTGTGAGAGCATCTGAAACAATGGTAACTTGATTATAATTTAGAGCAATGGCAGTTTGGATGGCCCATCTAATTCCAAGAGCTTCAGCCAGATTAGGACTAATTTGAATCTCTTCCTTCTTACAAGCAGAGAGAATGACAGAACCAACATGGTCTTTAACAACTAAACCCCAACCAGTGGATCCATTAGAGAAACAACCTGCATCAACATATATTCTATTACACACATGATAATTAGCTTGAGAAGCTACATGCACATCAGGTATGTTAGTATCTATTTCTTTTAAGAAAGTTGGACAAAATTCAACAACAAAACTAATAGCACTAGAGGCTACTTCAAGGGGAATAAAAGCTTGTTTTTCAAAAATCAATTTATTTCTATAACACCATATTTTCCACAACGTAGTGCAGAAAATTTGAACACCCTCTTCAATTGGATTTGACAGTCCCTGCAGTACCCAAGAATTAATATCGACATCCGCCGGAGCGTGTAAACCGAGCGGGGAAGCAAATCACGTTAACTTCGCAAGAGGGCACGTCATAAAAAGATGTTCATAATCTTCAATTTGTTGGTAACAAAGAGGACAACAAGGATCCACATTCAATCCTTTTTTAATCAATCTAGCTCTCGAGGGGAGGATATGCTTGACCAATCTCCATAGAAAATTTCGGATCACATTAGGAATTGGGGCTTTCCAGATTTTTTCCCATAGAGATTCTTGAAAAATTGAGGATGGGCCAGGCTGATTGCAGTTCTTCTTGTCATCCAATAGATGGTATGCTGACCTTACTGAAAACTCGCCGTTCTTTTCCCAGCACCAAATGATCTTATCCTCCGGTAGTCTGTGAGACAATGGTATGCTTAGAATTTGTTTTGCCTCATAAGAATTAAAACAGGACCGCACAACCTCCCTCCTCCACATCTTTGAGTTTGTATCAATCAGCTCACTAACTAAAGTATTATCATCTAGTTGAACTCGCGGCCCTTGAACAACAGAAACTGAATTGTTTGGGATTCAACCATCCTTCCAAATTCTGACTTTGTAACCATTTCCAATTCTCCATCTAGATCCCATTCTCACCACATCCTTCGCCTGCATTATACTCCTCCAGGCATAACTTGGTTGGAAGCCTGAATTTGCATCCAAAAAGTTACTCCGCGGGTAATATCTACTTTTAAAAAGGCGAGCCATCAGAGAGTTTTCATTTGTGAGAAGCCTCCAACATTGTTTTCCCAACAACGCTTTATTAAAGTTTCTAAAACCTCTAAAACCCATACCACCAGATTTCTTTGACTTAGACATTCGCTCCCAACTCAACCAATGAATCTTTCTATCCCCCTCTTGAGATCCCCACCAAAATCTAGCTATCATGTTTTCAATTTCCTCACAACAACCATCTGGCAGTTTATAGCAGCTCATAACATAGTTTGGAATGGCTTGGACCACAGCTTTTATCAAGATTTCCTTCCCCGCTTGGGATAAAGACTTCTCCTTCCATCCTTTCAACTTCTTCCAGACCCTGTCAGTCACAAGAGAGAAAATCGCCTTCTTGGATCTCCCGAATACCACCGGTAAACCGAGATATTTTGCATGGGAATCCACAGTCTTTACACCCATCTTATCACAGATCAAGTTTTTCTCTTCTAAAAGCACATTTTGACTGAATGAGGCTTCTGACTTGTCCAGATTTACTAACTGTCCAGAAGCTTGTTGGTAGGTGGATAAAATATTGAGGATAGCCGCAGCCTCTGTCCCATTTGCTCTAGCAAAGATAAGACTATCGTCTGCAAAAAACAAGTGTGAAATTTCTGGTGCTCTCCTAGCAATTTTGATTCCATGGATCTGATTATCAACTACACTTTTCCGCAAAAGGCCAGATAAAACGTCAGCACATAAAATAAATAAATATGGAGAAAGTGGGTCACCTTGCCGCAACCCCCTTTCTGGAACAAATTGTTTACTTGGCTGGCCATTAATAAGGATTCTGTAAGAGACTGTGGATAAACATTTTAAAATGAGCTCAGTCATCTCAATAGGAAAACCCATTGCCCTCAAAACAGCCTTGACGAAAGGCCATTCAATTCGATCATACGCCTTTGCCATGTCGAGCTTGAGAGCCATCATCCCTTTCTTCCCTTTCTTCTTTTTCTTTAGCCAATGGAAGCACTCCATTGCTATGAGAGCATTGTCTGTTATAAGTCTGCCACTTACGAAAGCACTTTGTTCCTCATCAATGATATCAGGGAGGATAGACTTGAGGCGATTAGCTATAGTCTTAGTAACAATCTTCATAATCACATTACAAAGGCTAATTGGCCGAAAGTCTTTTGGGGAGTTTGGATTTTTACACTTTGGGATCAACACAATAAAAGTATTGTTAACTGATTCTGGAGATGTAGAGTTGTTAAGAATGTCCAAAACCAGCTTACAAACTTCTGTACCCACAATGTTCCAGTACTTTTGGTAAAATAAAGCAGGGAGGCCATCAGGGCCAGGGGATTTTAACGGATGCATTTGATATATAGCTTCCTCCACCTCTTCTCTTGAAAATGGTTGACTACACCACATGACTTGATCAACATTGAGCTTTCCTGCGACCAAGAGTGAAGGATCTTGATTTAAAGGAGAAGCAATACAAAAGATTAAGGTTTATTGAATTTTCAGAAATGAATTTTTAGGGTTTATCGAAAATTTGGGGATTTTAATTTTTGAATTTAAAAAAATATTATGGTGAATATAAAAGAAAGATTTATGCTAATTGAAGGTATATTTGACTGAAAATTGATTTTGATATAGAGAAGATGTTGATGAAGATGAAGATATGAAGATGGTGATGAAGATATTCAAATCTCCATATATTTTCTAGAAAAAAGGACTTATTTGCGTGCAATATAAAAGATAAAGGACTTAAATGAGACAAAAAAAAAGATAAATAACTGATATGTTACAAATAAATAAAATAAAAAATCTTTAGTATATTTTTGCTTTTTTGTAATTAGTACTATGTATACACATACTCTTAATTTCTTTAATATTGCACAATGTGCACCACTATATATAACCTATAGTAAATAAAACTAAGTGATTAACAAATTTTATTCATTAGGTTTTATTTATCTTCGGATCAAACTTTTAAATTATCAAAAGTTCTTTCCTCTATGAACTAGGGATGTACATGAGCCAGTTTGGGTTGGGTGTAAGCAAAACAACAACTCAAACCATATAGGGTACTCCAGATTGGGTTGAGCAAAATAACCACCCACTTTAATATTGGACCGGATTGGATAAACCCACTTATTTTCGGGTTGGGTTGGGTGGATTGTGTAGGTTACCCAAATTTTAATTTTAATTTTTTTAATATTAAATAACTAAATGACGAATCATCATTTTTTTTTATAAAAATGACATAACTATTTTATTTTCTTAAAAAATAGTATAACATATTTTCACTACTTTTTTAACATATTTTCTGAAAAAATATCGTGATGATATTATCGTTTTATGATTTTTAAAAATCATAAAACGATAATATCATCAGGATATTTTTTCATAAGAATAACAAATTTTTACTATTTTCAAATAATGATATTTTTAGCACCGCTACTTTTAAATGACAAAAAGAAGTTGAAGAGTGGAGACTCGAAAGAGATTATCAGAGAATGCGTTAAAACTATTATATACAGAGGAGTAATCTTTTGTGGTTTGGAAAAATAAACTTGCGTACAACTTATTTGGAAAATTTGAGTATTGAACTTGTGACTTTTATCTTTTAATGATGGAAAATCTTTAATATTAGTATGAAAATAATTTTAAAAAATCATAGCATTACCGATTCAGTGGGTCAGTGGATTTTTTGGGTTTGGGTTGGATTTTGCCCGAAACCCGATTTTTGTTATGGATTTTTCATTTTGAAATCCATACCCACCCAACAATTCGATCCACTTTTTTGGGTTGGATTAGGTGGATTAAGATAAAAAAAAATTATAAGACTTTAAATTCCACGTTCCACATATGATATACAATCTTAAAATTGTAAGGTATATCTGCCTCTGTTAATCTTTGAAAGCAAACTAATCTAAACTATCTTTTAGCAAGATTTTACTATCAACTCTGTGGGCAATACAAGCTCAATAAGCTATTTATTTAAAAGTTATTGGACCATAAACTTCCAACTTATACATTGAATGGATTATTACTATAGTATACTTGAGTTTTTAAAATGTTTCCAATAAATCCTACTCAGCAAAAATGTAATCCAAAAGTTAGAATCAAAAGAGAAAGAAATATGAAAAATTTCAATTGCAGTATACAAAGCTAGAGAGATCTCATTGGGGTGTTTTTCCTTGGACGCTTTCTAAAATTCACTCTTTCAACATATTCATATGGTTCAGTCATAATAGAGATAGATGACTCGGCCTCTGAATTTTGGTTTATTAGTCCAAGCTCCTCAATTGACATCTAACAAAACCATAAAATTTATGTACAGTTAATTTTTAAGAGTATAAGAAAACAATAAATTTCACATTAAGTTAAAGAGCCGATCCACTACGACCGACTTTATGTACGGTATAGTCAATAGTAGACCATTAGATTGAGAGAGAGAAAGAAAAAAAATTACCTTGCATCTAACGGAACAAAATCGGTTACGCTTGTCTTGTAAATGTTTGCCACATTCTTCACAAATTCCACCAAGCTTTTTATGAGATGTAAATGTTTTTGTTTCCTTGATTTGAGACTCATGGCTTAAACCAGCAACTTTAGGTTTTATTGCTAGTTTCTTTTCTTTTGATAAAGGTCGAGGTTTGAGATGCACAGTCTTGTTATTGTTTAATATATATGTCTGTCAAATCATATCGCATTGTAAGAACAAATTTAGGTAATGTATTTAATTAGAGAAAAAAATCCATATATTACATTTTTTTTCCATGATATTGATACAAGTTTCCACCGCCGTTAGCGATGAATAATCTCTGTCGGGTAATCTGTAGGGCACACAAGTTAGATTCTCCCCTCCCAACTGAATTTTCTCCATATGCATGAGTCAGAAATCGAAACTCTGACCACATACTTAAAGGACCAATTCATTTTTATCATATATTACTTCTAATTAGAGGTCATATTAAGCTATGAATTTAAAGTATAATACACAAAAATATGCAAAATACAGTTCAATTTAAATTTATTTTTTTTACAATTTTGGACCTTTTATTTTTACAATTTTCATCCCTTTTTACTTTCTTTTTTGCTTTCACCGCCGGTTACTTCTGGTTCGGTGATCAGTTCGGGGATCAATTCTGGCATCAAAGTGGTTCCAATCCACTTCCGATTGCAATTACAGGAGATCGGGCTGTGGTCCTCTTTACCAAATTCAGCGTCAATCACTACTAAACTAACTAACGATTGGTATTCCCTTTTAATTTGTAAATTACACAATGTAGGTTCATGTGAACAAAATAGATTTGAGTATTTGACAATAACATGAAACCTTGCTTCGAAAAAATAAATAAATAACATTCATATAAAACAAAAAAAAGATCAATAACATGAGACCAAAGTAACATTTAAGGCAAATTAGATCAATGAATCAGATTACAAAGGAACTAAATTGATTCAACAATAAATGGTCATCACCAGTCAGAGCAAATTAGATCAATGAAGGAGATTACAATAATGAAATTAACAAAAGTATATAATAAATCAGCACTTAGTCAAAATAATAATAATGAATTCAACACTAATAATGAAATAAAAGTAGAAAGAAAAGAACCTGAATATTTGAGCAATCAAAATACTTGAGTAGGTCAGAATATTTGACAACATCTTGATAACTATATTTGTAAATTTGAAACCTTTGATGAAGGGAATGAGATTCTTTACCATGTCTACATAAACTCATTCCACAATCTACACAAAACACATTCTTCTCATTAAACTTTTCTTGATGGTTCTTGCAATTACCAAAGTTATCTAACAAAAGTGCATCAAGCCAATCTTTTTTCCTTTCATTTGGTAAATTATACTTCCCCATCTGCAAAATTATTCAAGAAACTTTGTATTAAAAATAAATAAATACTAAATCATATAAAATTTAATGATCAAAGAGCAATTCTACACTAATATCAATCATTAACAAAGAGTAAGCACAAATATTCAAAATAATGAAAAATCAACCTTTCAAGTAAAGTAAAACAAACTTGTAATTGTAATATTAATCTTGATATATTCTTGGTTTTCCTCCAATTAAGCTAACACCAATTATACTAGAATTTGAACACAAGGTTGGATTATTTTGAAGAATTAGATGAACCATGAATTCAAAATTTTGGAATGCACAAAAGGGTATGAATCAATCATCTTAAAATTGTGAAATTTAAATCAATTTTTCACAAAAAACGAAGTATAGTGAAGAAAAATAAGTAAAAGAACACATGAAAAAATAAATGAAGAATTCATATGTTGATAAACAAGAATACTATGTGCTAAAAATGTTACCTTTTTTTCTTTACCTCTCTAGCAAGATATTGAAAGGGAGAGAAGATGGTATTATGAATATGTAAAGTGTGACCAAAATATAATTTTATAATTCTCAGAAACTGAAAAGAGAAAGAAGGGAAAAAGAAAGGTTAAGAGAAGATTGTGAGTGTGATTATGAGACGATTTTGTAAGATTTTTTTTTCAATTTTAATTGGAATTGGAAAAGTTTCTTCACTTAATATTTTTTTTTAGTTTTTTAATGAATAATTTTTTTATAATATAATGAATATATTGATATAATTAAAGTGTAACCAAAAAAGGAAACAGTTTGTCAAAAAGAATAAAATAAAATAAAAATACTTATTATGTAGTAGTATTTAGATTGCACTCCGAGAGTTCAATTTCTGGTGAAAATAATTTTTAACTAAACTATATGTATCTTGCGTAGAGCTATCGATTATCATAGTCCTTAAAAAATAAATACTTTGTGGGATAATATTGATTTTAATTTGTGTGATTTTAATTGACTTTTTCTAAAAGACTTTCTACAATCAAGATTTTTAATAAAGAATTCTAATGGATGTACACATATTTGTAAGATTTCAAAGTACTTTATGAATTTTTAAGATTTCAATTAAAATTATGATTGTCTTAATTGACTACCATAAGATTTATTTTGATTTTATAATAGTCTTGATTTTGAATACCACAAGAATTTTTAAATATAAAAAAGTCTTTTAAAATCTCAATCCTATATTAAGAACATTGGAATGAATTTGACCGGAAACTAATTACTTTTGCACTCTACTATTGCACTTTTTCATAAAAAAAATATTACTAGTACTAATTTACTATTTCAGTTTGTGTACTAATTTTTTTGGTTTTTCACCACCAGTTTAATTCTAGACCCCTCCTGTTTATATACTAATTTTAATTTGTAAATAAAGTAGCAAGTATCACCGAAACTCACACATACAACTGTGAATATTATTAAACTGGTGGTGAAAACTAAAAAAAAAAAAATCTAACAATTTTAATATTGGCTGATTAAACAATAATTTAAGAATAAATTTATTTTTTGTATTCAACGGAGCCTAAGCCTAATAAAAATTAAAATTACTATTACACTTTGTGGACTTTATTTTGATATTAACTCTTTAGTTCTCAGAAGTAGAAGAAGATGTCTCTAGTAATTTAGCAAGTATAATTTGATTAATAATTTTTTTCATATGAAATTGAACTTAAATTTCTATTGATTTTCATGAGATCCATCAACATGAACCTTATAGTACCCTTGTGGTGAATCAGGATCCACTCAGTTGTAAAATTCATTGGAAAAGATGAAATTTAGCTACTGGATCTATGATCTACTAAATTATGGTGGCATTTAACATGCACAAGTTTAAAATTTGTGCACCATGCACAACTTTAGATCAACAATTAGATTTTGTAGTTCCATTAAATTTTACCATACTCCTCCTGCACTTTATCACACATCATTTCTTCTCCACTCTCTCTTGTCTCTCTTACCCTTACTCGTCATTTTTTAATTAATGTTTTTATAAAGAAATTTAAATAATAATAACCCACCATCATCTTCTTCACTCTTCATCTTCAACTTATTTAAGAACACACAAATCACACACACAAATTTTGGACAAAATTGCTTAGCTAACCATTTTAATGTACAACTCTATTTTCTTTCCTTCATTAATTTCCTTCCCACCCAGATCTGAAATTTTACTAGTTGGATTCTGAAATTCTGGATTTTGTATCATCTTGATGTTTCAATTCGTTGATTTTAAGAACCAAAGGAATCATAATCATAAAGAGGTGGAATGCTTCCAAGAGTTGAGCATAGAATTTTAAAATGATTTAAATGAGAAAGAGGAAAAAGTAAATTCATAGTTTCATGTTAAATATTTTGAGATTAAAATCTTATATTTGTGCCATATTTTGGTCTAGCAAGTTTTTAGTTGTGTTCTTTCAATTGATTTGAAGTTTATTCCATAGACCGATGAAGGAGCAATGCGGTGGGAAAGGAAAGAGATAAAAGGAAATTCAATCTAATGTGGAAGGAGCATGATAAGTTATAATGGAGCTGCAAAATCTAACCTTTAATCTAAAGTTGTGCATGGTGCACAAATTTTAAACTTGTGCATGTTAAATGCCATTATTTGAAAAAGGATTGAAATAAAATTTTAGAAAACAACACAGGATATTCGAAACCATATATAGCACTGTTTTAGTTCTGCATCAGTTGTGGACAATTGGCTAAAAAAAATCACTTAATAGTCCTATCAACTATTAGTAGAAAGTAATTGCTAACTTCCAATCATCAAAACTGTTGTGGCAATGTGCAAAATAGATCAATTAATGGATAAGCAAATTTTTTTAAAATGGCATTGGTCACCCATCTACAAACAAGCATAAGAAATGCTCAAAGTAGGCACAATGTAGACTATCCATCCATGTCCTACATACACAACAACAAAAACCCATGATCTTGATATTATAGACTTTTCACTAATTATTTTATTTTGCTAAAAGATTATCTTTTATACTCACTTCGTCCATATTCATAAAATCTTTTGCCATTTTTTTTTTGTCAATATTAAGAAATAAATTGTAGTACATAATCAATGTGTATAAGTTGTGTATGATTATTATTATCAAGGCAAAATTACACAGATGGTTCTTTATCTTATAAATTTTTAGAATTTTAATTCTAATTTTTTCGGGGTTAAATATAGTTTTGGTTCTTATAAATATTTAATTTTTTTTTAGTGCTTAATATTTTTAGCAAGTTTTGGTCTTCAAATATTTCTTATCATGATTTTTGATCCTGCTTTCCAGTCAACTCATGTATATCATTAAAAATTTTGATTTTTTTTTCCGCTATCATGTTTAGTATATTATTAAAATCTCTTTTACAAAAGTTTAATTTTTTTAACAAAGTATTGATTAAATATGAATTTTTAAGCTAAGATTAAAAATTTATCTAACCTTTATTTTTTATCATGTTTAGGTCATTTATCTCTTGTAAACCTCACACATATAGATCCTTTTTCGTATTTTTATTTTTTGACAATATTTTCGTATTTTTATTAAAAAATAAAAAATATTGAAGTGGGAAGCCGCAAGTCTTAGTTGCACAAGTTATGGTGCATAAGTCATGTTTATGGACCAAGCATGAGGTGCGCCAGAAATTGGGGGTGCGCTAGAAATCTGGGGTACGTTAAATAATCTAGGGGGTGCACGCAATCAATTTTTATTATTTATGCACTTTGTATAAGGAAAAAGCTTATGCACCATAACCATTAACCACTCCCATGATTTTAAATGTTTTAAATATATGTTTATTAAAAAAAAAAAATCTGGAAATAGGATGATGAATGAAGAGGAATCAATGGAAACTCTGGTGCTTGGCGCCGTACGACCTCCCCCAGAAAGCTGCGATGACAGAGGGAAGCGGCCGAAACAGGAAACGGAATCCGAATCTGTTGATGAAGAGCAATCGGAAAAGGAACCAGAAGAGGAATCCGAATCTGTTGATGAAGAGCAATCGGAAAAGGAATCTGAAGAGGAATCATCTGATTCGGAACCAGAAGAGGAATGGGTAAGGCAAATGAAATTCAAATTGGAATGGGATTGGAAATCTCATACATTGGAAGAAGTGAAGGAGATGTATGAAAACGAACCTTATCCTTATTTTGTTGCGTGTACGCGCTTTGTGTTTAAGAATAGACTCCAGAGAGAACAAGAAGAAGCACACCAAAAAGCATTGGCTGAATATTTGCACATGTCTCGCGGCATAAGTGTAAGTTTAAATCTGATTCGGGAATCAGTTATAGCATCAAGTGATTCCGATCCTCCGATCACAGTTGCGGGGATTCACTCATTATTCATTTGTATTCACTTTGATAACTAACTATATTTATTTATTCTGTAATGCACAGCCCTACGATGCTATTCCTGTTCCATCCGATGTAAATTATGCTATAAATAACTTTACAAGACCCCTTTACATAACTGAAGAGCGTCGCCCTGGTCTCACTCGCCTCTCCAAACTTGCTTTGGATGATTATAATACCAAAAATCAGGTTCTATATCAACTATGTTTATTCATTCATTCATTCATCAGCTTCATTATTATTATTTCTTCTAATTTCTTTTGTTTCTCTTGTTTAGGATAAACACCAGTATGAGTTTGCTGAGCTTGTCAAGGTAACCCATAAGCGTCTTCCTCTCGGTACTTTTTACATTACCTTCACAGCAAAACCAAAAGATGCTACCGGTGTTGATCCTCCCAACTGCGATGCTACAACTTTTCAAGCCCACGTCGTAGACAATATCACGGGAGATCCTGATATTGAGTATTGTTCCATTAAAACCTAACCCGTGCATGTACCATGGTAATAATGTTTCTTTGCTATTATGAATGCTTACATGTTTAGTATGTTCTGTTATAGGTTAATCAACATTGTTAAAATTGGTAACAGTTTATAGGTCTTTTGAACTTGTATATGATTATCATATTTTAGATGTACTTATGCCAAATTTCTTTTAATTTTTTTTTTATATTTACGAAAATTCGAAGTTCATAACAGTAGCAGAAATTAATGGTAGGCCAGACAGACAAGGCTACATTCCACAAAGATTAGTGTATTGGTAGAAGCATCATTTTATTCAGCTCTACAATTGCTTATATCTTTTTCTTCAACATCACTTCTTTTGGAAGTTGCATTGTGTTTTTTTCCTGGTGACTTTGCTAGAGTTAGCCATTTTCTTGCTTGAACCTGAAATTGCCTCACAACGAGCCAGCCTATGCAATGCTAACCTTTTTTTTAAATAGACTGAAGAGAAAGAAGGCATTAAAACAAATAAGTTAAATGAATAACCTTGAAATGCAAATCAAACGTTTCTTCCATGCCTTTATCAAAAGACCATGTGCTTGTGGTTTTTTCTCATCCCTATGCAAAAGTCCGCATACCCTATATCGCCACAACTTATAAGCCCTGTTTGAAAATGCAATTTAGAACAAACTTATAAGCACAATTGTTAAATCAAGTCCCACCCATCATCTCTTCGAACTTGACCCATTTTATATCTTTTTCTTTGTAGTTCAACGGTATTATGTCATGTCTGGCTACAATCCTCCATTTTCTTTTTTCCCTTTTTAATTCGGTTTCAAATGCTGATAAAATGGATCAATTATTAGTGTCATGCTAAATTCATGCTTCTGGAAATTTGAGACAATACACTAGATCTTAAAGCTGAATGCAAATTGTTCAAAGATGATGACATTTGAGGGAAAGTTCCACCCATCACTGCTTCAAGTTGCTGTGTCAAATTGTTCGTAATGTTTAATGCAGTTCAAATTCCAATTCGCACACATTGGTTTTCTTTTGTCATTTGGTTATGAGATGTGTTTTCAGCAGTATTTTTCAATTAGCATCCTGTCAATTACAATAACAACTGGCAGGAACCTCAAACCTCTACGGCACTATGCCACTACTTGCCTTACCAGCACAACAGACTACATGCACCTCCAACACAATGGTCCAGTTTGACTGCTCAGCGTCATCGGCCTGCACCTATGGCTGTGCTTCACTGCTATAATTCACAAACAACTATGGTACCCAGACTTAGGTGTGGAACATCATCTCACTGCGGGTCCAGTAATTCTGTTGCAGGGTTCAAAATTTAGTTATGTGTATTTCCTCTATAAATTTCTTAATTCCTCACAGACTATGATGATGACATTTGAGGGAAAGTTTGTACTTTTTAGTGATTTTTCTTTTTTCAAAAATTGCAATCTCACTGTAATGGTGAAAGGAGTAGCATCAGCTCTCTGAATCAATTCATACATAAAAACCAAAACTGATTATGGTACCTTGTATAACCTTCCTTGTATTTATGTACATAATATACAATAAGCTCTCAGGTTCGACATGAACAATAGTGATTTCATTTAATATTAGAGGCTAATGATAGAAAAATTAAATGATAAATGCCACTTGGATGAAGCACCAAGAGGATGATCAATCAACAAAGTCAAGAACAAATTATCATCAACCCAATTTGACAAAGCACCAGAAGGGTCACTAGTTATTTTCTGCTTCAACTTCAAAAGAGCATTACCTGCACACAAACCTTATCTCAGCAGCATAACAATAGATTATTAAGAGACAAACAAGGAATACAAAAATTTTACTTTTTTTTTTACATGAAGAGGGCAAAGCCTAGAAAAAGAAGAAAAAAACTATGGCGCTATATGCACAATTCTAGGCATGCAAGCAAGCACCAGAAATGTCATCAAAGATAATACTTTGGAGCTCTATAGGAGGAGTTTCCAACATCATTACATCAATAAAGTTATGAGTAAAACTTATGATTAGTTAACTAATCTGCACTTCTATTTCCTTTCCGTCGTCTGTGTTTGAATTAAATTTGCCAATTATACTAATGAGATTCTGAATTCGTCTGATCAAAATGGGCGTCGCCTCCATTGAGATTGCAATTTCCTATAAGTATTCTTATATTTGGAGGACGACTGAAGTTAACAATAACAATTCAAATTGTAACCAGATCATTACATAGAGCACAATATAGGTTATAGACTTATAGTAAACATGTACCTCAAGATTGTTTTGGTATTTATCCACGCAAAGTTTTTAGTGTTTCAGGAACATCTACAACACTTTGGCATTCAGAAGAACTAGCTTCCAAGATCTACAGCATCACAAAAACCAAAAAAACATTAAAACAAACACATAACTACATCTAGATATTTTCCAAGCATCATAAAACCGTAAAAAAAAACATTTGAAATTTTTAGGTTTAAATGTACATTTCGCCCGCAAATTTCACAATTGTTTTATTTTAGCCCCAAGTTTTACATTTGTTTGATTTTAGCCCCAAATTTCAATTGCTCATTTTAACTCCAAGTTTCATAATTATTCAATTTTGTCCCCGTAAGTTTATCTCTTTTGTACTTTGCTAGTCTATTGTTATTTTTTACTGAAAATTTCTTATACAACATTTAAAAAAAATATATTATGGACTAGATACATTAATATTGAATGGACCTGAAAAGTGAAAATTTACTTGGGTTAAATATATTTTTAGTCTCTATTTTTATGTGAGTTTCGACTTTTAATCCATACATTTTTTTAATTATATTTTTAGTCTCTCACGTTTTCGCCGTTTGCATTTTTAGGGTTTGAAACCAATTTCTATTTAAATGAAATAAACAAAAACATATCCACTTCATACAAGACACGTGGCCCATTAATTGATGTGACATCTATGTGTCATTCTATGTGGTCAATTCCATTACCTTAGTCACAAAAAATTGACGGAAGGGAGTAAAAATACAAACGGCGAAAATGTGGGGAACTAAAAATATAATTAAAAAATGAATGGACTAAAAATCGAAACTCACATAAAAATAGGGACTAAAAACATATTTAACCTAATTTACTTAAATATGATACCAAAGAGAGTACTCGTTATTCACTCACCAGCTTACGATAAGGTATTAGACTCAACAAATTGACGTTATAAATTATTCATGTGGATAGGATTAGTTAAGCGGAAAAACTATCTAGTTCATATTTTCTCAGTAATCTAACTACCTCTAAGAAACACTTATTGAAAATTGCTTTTTTAGCCCCTCATATTGCTCTCAGACCCCCAAAAAATCTGAAAATACCTCTGGTTTTAGACCAGGATAGTTTGGAAGATACAATCCGAAAATGCCTAATTCAGAACGTTTCTTCCGGTGGTTTTCTTCATTTTCCTTTGAGGCTTTGACTTCATTTTCCAAATAATTAAAGTGATATCAATTGATGTGACTATTTTATTTTATTTTTAATTTTTTTTGATATATGCGTATACCTAAATATCGTGTCTAAATATTTATGCCTATGTAAAACCGATAACATGTTGGTTTGGTTCATTTTACCAACACTCATATTCATTCATGATTTACAATTCATTAATGAAGGCTTAAATGAACTTTTGATCCCCCAATTTTGATATTTTTGAACTTTTAGTCCCTATTTAGTAAGAATTTTTTTATAAAAAAAAGAAAAAAATAGCAAGATTTAACACTTATGGTACAACGGCATGGAAAAACGGGTTTACAATCACCAAGGCCACATATGCGCCACACATTAATTAGGATGTTATGTCATTAAATGGGAGGGGGACTAAAAATTTGTATTGATTTTCTTAATTGGGCACCAAAAAATTAGGTTTACTCTTTAAAAATATGGGAACTAAAAGTTCAAAAATATCAAAATAGAAGGATAAAAAATATATTTAAGCCATTAATAAATAACATGTTGGTAGGGGCGGACTAACATTAAATATTCATTAAACTAAAAAAATTGGCAATTAAACATTAAACATTTTTTTATGTCATTTCATATTTTTATGCTAGTTCAATTGGTAGTTTTAACCAGTACGACAAATTCAATTAGTTATCTTTTTTTTGTCAAACAAAATCAAAATTGATTATTATAAAATTTAACTATATAACTGTCTCATAAGTCTTAGCTCAACTGGCAAAATATATCAAAATTGTTAGGCCGGCCGTCATGACCCGGGTTCGAACCTGGAATCTCACAATTATGTGATTTTAATTTCCAGTGGATTACCACTTCAACTAAGATAAAAAAATAAAAATATTTTATGTATAATGAAAGACTCTAAATTATCAATAATAGATTATTATGAACTAAACTAATATGTGTATAAAAAATTTACGGTCATCAATATTCGGGTTCGGGTTAAGAAACTCTTATTTGTATTTCGTGCCAATAGTGTTTTTTTTTATTTTTACAATCTATGATACTATAAAGATAGTAATATGATAACTATAATTTAATGAGCATTACTATCTAATAAAAAAGATATACATAAATAGAGAATTTGACTAATTAAAAACTGATTAAGTATACATGAAAAGAATGATTATAATTTGTAAGTGGTAATTTGTTCAAAATATTTTTTATAAGTATTAAGTGTTGCCACATGAGGCGTTGGAAAAACTACCTATTTTTACACATCTGCTACCTAATGGCATGTTTGGTTGTAAAGAGAAAGTGAGAAGAGAGAAAAAGGTGAGAGAGAGTATGAGAAGAGAGAAATAAATAAGAAATAAAGTAGATTTGATGAGTTGTTTGTTATAAGAGAAAGAAGAGAGAAATACTATTATTTTTAAAAGTACAAAAATACCCTTAAAATAGAAAATCTCATATAAAATGTTTTAATTAAATAAGTTCAATTTAAATAAAATAGTTTTCTTATGAATTTAAATAAAGTAGTTAAAAATAATTAAATCAACTAATTTTTATCTACAATCTAACTAGTTACTTAATAATTTGTAGTAGTAAGTACCAGTTTTTTTTATTCCTCAAAAAAATTCTCTTTTATAAAAAAATAACCACATCTTCTTCTTCTACCAGTAGTCAAGTACCCATCCACCCACTGCATCTCTCTCGTCATTGAATATGAATTCGCTTTGCTCTCACACCTTACCTGTTGTAATTTTTTTTTTTTTTGACATAAAGATGCTTATAGCATTTCATTAATAATAAAGCGTTCAATACAATGGGGAACATCAATATAAATAGTGGGACTAGCGGAAAAGGGGGCAACCCGCGCAAGAGCGTGAGCTACCTCATTTGCTTGTCGCCTGCTGAACTCGACCCGAGAGTTTGTAAAAGACGAAGTGAAGAGACTTCTAATAACCGACATAACTTGACCAAATTCAGTAACATCCGGCCGCGGGCGGTGAAAAGCTTCTGTAACAATCTTAGAGTCTGAAACAAAGTCAATATTATCTTTCCTCAAATCGCGAAGCCACTTCAACGCATGTAATAAACCCAAGGCCTCGCCAAGGGGGACCGAGCATTTAGGGGAGAAATTGATAGTTTTGGCCAACACAAAGGAACCCTCATCATCCCGGATACAAACACCAATACCAGTCCTATTCAGGGAATCAGAGAAAGAGGCATCAATATTACATTTCAGTCTACCCGAAGAGGGTCGCTGCCAACCTGTGACAGACGAGGAGTTGTTGTTATTAGCATGTACCACCCCACGCTGAGAAGTACCAGGGGGCACTAGTGCCTGATTGGTCGAGTTAGCAGAGCTCCAGTCCTCGATCAGGTGAAAAGCTCGATCCATAACTTGAGCCGCCGTTTCATTGACATCTTGCCAAAGCTTTAAATTACGGTGTTTCCATAAGCTCCAGAGAGTGGCAGTGAAGTGCTGAGAATTAGCAATATCGAACTGCTGAATTAGAGCAAAGATGCAATCAGGCACCGTCACTGAAGTAAGATAAGTTTGCTGGATGGAGTTCCACAAACCCATTCTTTGCCATACCTGCACAGAAAAAGGGCAATTAAATAAAATATGATCAAGATCCTCTTCTGACCCGTTGCAGACAACGCACGACAAAGGACACTGGACCCCTTTGTCTTGAAGCCTCCTCCTGGTAGGAACCACATCTCTGCAAATGCGCCAAACCAGATTCATAACCTTAGGTGGGACTTTTAGCCTCCATATACCCTGCTAGTAGCCTCCCTTCCGTAGATGAGAAGAGTCCGTTAGTACATCAACACATAATCTGTAGGCACTTTTAACAGAATAAAAACCATTTCTCTCCGCCTTCCAAATCAGTTTATCCTCGGTTACTTGATCAATCAAAGGAGTATCTAAAATCCTCCTGGAATTCGCGTGGCTAAACACCTGTTCGATGACCCCTACATTCCACTCTTTAGAAGTAGTGTTAATAAGGCTCTGCACGGCGACATTCCCTGCACCAAGAAAATCATTGTAGTTGCCGTCAATGCAACCACCATCAGAAAGCCACAGTTCCCGCATGATAGGAATAGTCGCTCCTGACCCAATCCTCCAACGAGCCCCCCCTCTTACAATAAAGCGAGCCTGAAGAATGCTACGCCAAACATAGCTGGGATTGTGACCCAAAGAAGCGGTCAAGTACGATCCCCGAGGGTAATATCGAGCCCGGAAAATGCGGGAGACAAGAGAATCAGTGTCAGTTTGAAATTTCCAACCCTGCTTACCTAACATTGCCAAGTTAAAAGCTGTAAGATCCTTAAACCCCATACCACCGTTAGATTTATGCATATAAAGTTTTTCCCAAGACAACCAGTGAATACCTTTGTTATTAGAACCTCCGCATCCCCACCAGAAGGAATTCATCAGTCTCTCGATGGTAGTAATGAGAGTGCCTGGTAAAAGGAAGAGACTCATGACATAGGAAGGGATGGCCTGAAGGACTGACTTAATCATAATTTCCCGACCCGCCTTAGAAAGACATCTGCTACTCCACGAATTAATTTTTTGCCAAACACGATCTTTAATAAAAGCAAAAATGGTTGTACGATTTCTACCGATCACAGAGGGTAAACCGAGATACTTACCGGTGCCGAGGACCGCCTGTACCCCCATTATGGTAGTTAGGGAATGGTTGAGGGTATCCGGGACATTACGGCTGTAGAAAATTTCTGACTTAGGCAGACTGATTGCTTGGTCTGAAGCTTCCTCGTAAAGCTGGAGAATATTTTTCATAGTCTGAGCTTGTCTTTCACAGGCTTTGAAGAATAAGAAACAGTCGTCCGTAAACAATAAATGAGTAACCCGAGGGGCACCCTTGCAGATGGCAGTGCCTGTAAGATCGCCAGAAGATTCTGCACGTCCAATGAGAGAGGAGAGACCTTCTGCACCTAAAATAAACAGATAAGGAGATAAAGGATCCCCTTGTCGCAAACCTCGCCCTGGGATGACCGGGCCCACTTTCTCACCGTTTACTAGCACCGTGTAATCCACCGACTCGATGCACATAGTCATCCAGTGAACCCACCTATCACAGAACCCCATGCGTGTGAGAACAACTTT
The DNA here is from genome assembly GCA_030408175.1 of Trifolium repens. Taxonomy (NCBI): domain Eukaryota; kingdom Viridiplantae; phylum Streptophyta; class Magnoliopsida; order Fabales; family Fabaceae; genus Trifolium; species Trifolium repens. Next base: position 23,020,236 of record CP125840.1, read on the forward strand.
GATATATTCCCAACTCATACGGTCGTAAGCCTTGCTAATATCAAGTTTAAGGGCAACACAGCCGGCTTTACCAGTAGTTTTGGTTCTCATGTAATGAACAATTTCTATGGCAACCATGGCATTGTCAAGAATAGAACGATCAGGAACGAAAGCTGACTGATGATGGGACACACATTTAGGAAGAACTTCCTTGAGTCGATTTGCCAGGACTTTAGCAATAATTTTATAAAGGACATTACACAAAGCAATGGGTCGCCAGTCCTTCATAGACTTTTGAACATTACCTTTAGGAATTAGAGCAATATTCGTGGTACTAAGAGCAGCAGGAAAATGCCCAGAGTCTAACCAGTAGCAGCAATCTTTGAAAATATCGTCACTACAAGTAGCCCAGAAGTGCTGATAGAAACCTGGATTGTAACCGTCAGGTCCTGGGCATTTGTCAGGGTGCATAGAGAAAACAGCTTCGCGAAACTCCTCCTTGAGGAATGGTGACGTAAGCCGGTGATTATCATCGACATTGACTGAAGGCCTGATAGCGTCAATGACCGGAGCCATAATACCATGCCTCTGCTGAAAGATATCAGAAAAATATTGTTTTGCAATTGAACACATCGCTTCAACATTAGTAACTTTGTCCTCATTGTTGTCTTCCAAGGATGCAATGCGGTTTGCTTTTTTCCGCGCCGTGGCTGAAGCGTGAAAAAATTTCGTGTTTCTATCCCCATCTTTGTACCAGAGTTTCTTGGCACGTTGTCGCCAGTAAGCATCATCCTGCAGCAGAAGTTGAGTCATCTTACGCCTTGTGTGTAGAAGTTCATCTTGATTGGAGCCCGAGCAGTTACTACGGAGAAAAGAGAGGTGTTGACGACATGCAGAGATTTCTCTCTTGATTTTGTTGCAGTGAGTTCGACTCCAGACAGACAGATCATCGGCACAAGACGTGAAATTACAGAATCATTACCAGAAGAAGTCCACTTTTCGTAGAAAAAATCATTAAAGCCCGGTTCGAGTTTCCACGCATTTTCAAAACGAAAATAACGATGATTCGACTGCGGTTGTAATACCGGAGAGCATTCGAGGAAAATGGGATAATGATCAGAAGCAGGCGCAACCAAAGTCTCTAACTTAGCGTTTGGAAAGAGAGCAAACCAATTATTATTAGCAAGAGCACGATCAAGACGCTCCTCAACCGCGCGGGGGGTCCCTAGGAACTTGAACCACGTATACGGGTAGCCATGAACAGGGACATCAGACAATCCAGAGTCCAAAACAGCTTGACGGAAGCCGTTAATTAACCATCGCGAACGCGACGTACTGCCCCGTTTCTCACTGTCATCCATAATATCATTAAAGTCCCCAAAGATGCACCAAGGTAAAGAGGATTGATGCGCTAGAGTGCGTAAGAAATCCCAGGAGGCACGACGACGACCTCCGTTAGGATAACCGTAATAACCAGTCAGTCGCCAATTACCGCGATCAGTGTCAGTAACCTCAACAGAAATATGATTTGTAGAGTAATCAATTATTTGACAGTTGTTTGAAGAATTCCAAAATAAAGCAAGACCGCCATTACGGCCAACACGATCAACAGAAAAACAAGAATTAAAACCAAGCACATAACGAATTTCCTCTGTTTTATTACTTAAGACTAATGTCTCACTTAAGAAGAGGATGGCAATTTTATGATGCCTAACAAGGTACTTAAGGTTGGAAACTGCGCTCGGGCTACCTAAACCCCGACAGTTCCAAGCTACTAGATTCATGGCTCTCGGCAGGCCTGATCATCAGGTCCTGCCGTTACATTATTTTCATCATACAAAGGATTGTCAAGAGTAGTCATTACAACATCCCTCCCATTTCCTAAGCTAGAACCTATATCAGTAGCACTATCTACCCCAAAAGACAGTGATTCAGCATCATTCTTGTTGCAAACAGCTTTTGCTCTCTTCCTTTTCTTCAATTCACCACTTGGAATATCCTGATCAGCAGCTTCCAGGCACAAAAGGACCTCCCCTTGGTGCTGATTGTGAGGTTCGGCCAGCAGGCCTAGCACAACAGGGAGATGTCGTCGCTTAGAATTTATCTAAGCAGACCTGATGAAATATTACATGAAAGTCAATTTGACAATATTTGAGATATCGATGAACCATTATATTAAAATAATATAATGAAGTTAATTGGAATTGAATTTCAATGAGAATAAATCTAAATGAGAAATCATTTTACTCATCGTATGAATGTTGTCGCTTAATATAATATAAGTAGACCTGTGCAGATTCATTGTGAAGCACAAGTTTATTATTATAGACTTGTATAAATATTATATGAGATTAATTGACTTAGAGACGTCTTAGTCAATATTATTTTGATGAAAGAATATTGTCTTCATCATTTGTGTGTAAAGTAGCTACTAAACAAATCCTCTGGGAAGAAATAATTATGTGAAACATCGAGGGAAATGGGAATTGAGCCATTTGAAATTAACAAGTGATGGAAACCCGACCTTTGTGATTGGAGACCCCATGAAGAAGGTTTAATGTGGTAAGAACAAGTCACGAGTTAATTCTGCTAACACTAAATTTTATTTGATCTATCCCTTTTCTATGGTGTACGTAATTGTGAAAGTGTTAGACACTGCATTATTGATAGGGTAAGCTATAAAGCTTTTAATGATTTTCATATCCCTTATGGGTGGTGTATGATTTGTAGCATACACTTGATGAAATCACCTATATGAGTGTCGAGTGGGGCCGCTTGCATGAGACATTGGCAAAGTCTCTAGAGCACTCATGAATATCAGGCACGCGCACGGCCTATTAGCGCACAACCACGTAACAACAAGAATTGTGGGGTTGTAATGTGATTGTAAGACCGCTAACACACATCAAGTGTCTTGGGTTCCATTGCTTGCAAAACTAATTCACTGTGTGTTAAGTCTTATCTTTCTAGGACGGGTTCCATAGCTTGCTACACCGTTCCGATGCATTACATCTACAATGTTTACTCAAGAAATGATTTTTACTATTTTAAACTTTTGAAATATGTGGGGGATTGTTGTAATTTTATTAAATATTTTATTATTTCAAAAGTTTCTTAAAATTATTCCTTATTTTTCTATGTGACAATTACTTGATCAATCCTCATTTATAAATTATTAAGTGGTCAAACCGTTTTTCTTTATGAATTAAAGATTGCTTAATAATTGATTTATTACCAATTATTTCATTTTAATGGTCATTTAATGCTTGAATGGTCACATGAGGAATGAATTTGATTTAACACATAATTGGTGTATATATATATCCAAATATGATTAGCACAAACAACACCTTTGGTATATATACGAAGAAGAAAGAGACTTATATGCATATATGTTTTTCAATGATAAGACACGATTTTGAACAAAAGTATTTTCCCCTCACATAAAATTAAGTTTATCTTCCTGAGTTACATTGTCAGCACTTAGTGAATTCAAGTTGTTCTGTCACCTCGAGTATGATTCATACTCGGGAAGGACCTGTTGAATCCTGGAGGATTTGCGCAAATATACAGCGGATAAATCCTTAAGGACAATGACTTTGTCACGCCTCAGGTTATGATCTATTTTGCAGGATATCCGTAATTTATGAGTTTAGGCTTTCATCAAAAGATAAGTTCATCGTCTCTATTTTATTTGATTCTCATATTTATTTGATGATTATATTCTTACATGTTTATTACTCTGATAATTTCAGGTGTCAATTCTACGACAATATTGAGGAATAAATTGAGAAAGATAAGTTTATATGATATCTCTATATTCGTATCTTATTATCGGATTTTATTGGATGTTTATATTCTTATATTTTTATTTATTATTATGATTTGTAGGTCAATTTTACAACATTACCTTCATTTATCTAACAACAAAACCATTATTTTATACATAAATTTCATTAATAAGTTATGGAGATACCGATTTTTCATTGATCTACAATAAAATGCTTATGGCTTCCACTTTATGCCATGTTTACTCTGTGGTTGGTAGGGTGAGTTCATGTTGTATAAAAAGTTTGATAAAAAATTCTGAAAGTGAGAAGTAATGTTGGAACTGAAGGGTAGTTTTGGAAATATAATGGAGCAAACTATCTCTTCTCTCTTTCTCGCCAGTCCAGCGAAGAAATAAAAAATGGGTGGGACCCACGCGTTTCAGATCTTTCTACTCTATTTCTCTACAAACCAAACGGGGTGAATTGTCTATTTCTCTTCTTACTCTCTCTTCTCTAGCTCTCTCTTCCCTAACTCTCTCTTCCCTAACTCTCTCAAACCAAACACAGTGTAATTGTCGGATACATTTCATTATGGACAAAACTTACATGCATTGCTATACATGTACTTTTCCTCTCACAAAGATGTAGTTATTTTAATTGAAAAACATTTTTTTTTTAAATTTAAAAACACAAAAAACCACTTCTTTGTGAGTGGAACAGCAAAAACTGCACATAAAGCAATGCATATAAGTTTTGTCCTTTCATTATTTAAGTCGCTATTTTGTTCATTTAGAGTGTGTTTGGTACGAGTGAAATACAGACGAGAGAGAGAGGGGCGAGAGAAATAGAAGAGAGAAAGGGAATCTCTCTTGCTTGGTTTAGCAGAGAAACAGAGGCGAGAGAAGATTTATGGTGGGACCCATATCATTTTTCAGTCTTCGCAACACAGCGAAGAAATAGAGAAGAAACAACCAACATTTTTGTTCTTCCATTCCTGCCCTTTAACAGATCTGCATATAATTAATCCAAAAAATCTGAAATATGGGAATTGATAGTTTAAGAACTACAAACCAAGTTGATGATGCAAAAACAACCGCTTCTCCATCGCAAGGCCAAGTCTAGCATGGGAGAGTCATATAGGTCTCCCATCATGGGAGAGTGATTTTTTACCATCAGATATATTAATAAAATAATGAATGGACAGGATGAATGACTGGCCACCTGAAGGTGCAGTGTTCTCCAGGTAAAATTAAAATTTATAGTACTGCCCGGTTTTTTTTGAGTAATTAAAATTTGTTCATCACAAATATAACCCTGATATTTTAAATTAATCAAATTTCATCCCAGTAATTTAAAAATAAAACAAAAATCATATTTTGGATTATTAAAAAAAAAACCAATTTTTTGCTTCAGCCTATCTCTGTCTTTCTTTTTCAATTTCGGCAAAGACGACGATGACGAACAGTTGTGTGAAGGCGGCCTCTGAGTAGGTTAAGGTGTCCTCGAAGACGGACGATGCGTTGGTTGTTTCGATGGAGACGGCAGTTGCAGGAATTCAGATTTAAACCAAAACGATTCAATTGCAATGAATTAAAGCTAAAGTTGTTACTGATTTTTTATTGCAGATTTGTAAAAATTCAGTGGTTGTTGTGAGTAAGAATTAGGATTGAGTTTCATGAATCCATATGCAGTTTGGTTGTTGTGAGGTTAATATGTGTCAGGAATGTCGATTGTAGATATATTTAGATCTGTTTTGGGAAGAGTTAGATATTTGAAGAATAGTTTCATGAGTGGTGGTGGGTTCAGAGTAAAACCAAAAACAGTATTTTTAAAAAAAGAAAAATGTTAAAAGTTTGTATTTTTGTCAACAAAAAAAACAGTTAGTATTTTTTTGAAATAATAGAGTATAAAACAAAATTAGTATATTTAAAAAGAAAATAAAAAGTTTGTATATTTTTGAAATAATAAAGTATAAAACGAAAATAGTATATTTAAAATAAATAAAAAAATGTTAAAAAGTTTGTATTTTTGTCAAATAAATACAAAAGGTTAGTATTCTTTTTGAAATAATGAAGTATAAAACGAAAATTAGTATATTTGAAATAATTTAATTATTTAAAAATCAGATTATTTAAATAAAATATTTGTGATAAGGAAATTATTAATCTACTAGCCGCCAAACGGGCACGTCGGTCCCGTGCCCGTTTGTGTGATCTATATTTTTTTTTTGTGATCGATATTTTCTATTGTGTAAATATAAATAACTATTTAATCTCATTTTTCATTGGACTTAGTTAATTGATAACTGCGTAACCTTCTTTTTTTGTTGTGACTAGTTATTAAGAAGAAAAAAATATTTTTTTTATTAAAAAAAACTGAAATATATTTTTATGTGGAAGTTATTTTTTAAGGGTAAAATAGAAATAATGAAAAAGTCATCCCAAAAATTTGTATCTTTTTTATATATAGTAATAGATTAGCAATGTCTCACATCACTAAAACATGAACATCACTATTTTTTTTTAATGGTATGACTAAGGCAAAAACATGTCATGATACGTGTATACAAAAACTATCCGAAAATAGTGATCGAGTGCCCTACATACTAAATTAGCTCAATTAAAATGTAAATACTAGCCTGCAACAGTGATCGAACTATTCTCACACGAATTTTGGTCAGCTAAAAGGTAAAGACAAGTTATGAATATTGATCGACCCATTCTCGCACGATTTTGTGTCAACTAAAAGGTAAAGAGTAGGATGAAATAGTGATCGATCCATTCTCACACGATTTTACGTCAACTAAAAGGCATAGACTATCCTTCAATACTTATCAACCCATTCTGACTCGATTTTTGGTCCACTAAAACTTAAATAGCAGCCGTGAATCGTGGTCGACCCATTCTCAAATGATTTTAGGTTAGACAAAAGGTAATGACTAGCGGTGAATAATAATTGACACATTCCCACACAATTTAGGTCAACTAAAAGGTAAAGACTATCCCGGAATAGTGATCAACTCATTCTCACATTATTTTAGGTTAGACAAAAAGTAATGGCTAGCGGTGAATAATAATTGACACTTTCTCACACAATTTAGGTCAACTAAAAAGGCAAATACTATCCGGGAATAGTGATCGATCCATTCTCCCACAATTTTACGCCAACTATTGACCCATTTTGACTCGATTTTTGGTAAACTAAAAGTTAAATAGCAGCCGTGAGTCGTGATCGACCCATTCTCACATGATTTTAGGTTAGACAAAAAGTAACGACTAGCGGTGAATAATAATTGACACATTCTCACTCAATTTAGATCAGCTAAAAAGGTAAAGACTATCCGAGAATAGTGATCGACTCATTCTCCCACGATTTATGGTCAAATAAAAGGTATTGACTAGTCGTGAATAGTGATGTACCTATTGTCACACGGTTTTATGTCAACTAATAAAATATGTAAAGATTAGCCAGAATAGTGAACGACCAAATCTCACACAATTTTATTGACTAAATTTTATATAATTTTTTTGTATCTATTTGTTTTTTACTAAACTTTTTCATATAATCTTTTTATTATTTTTGTTCTGTTCCCTTATTTTTGTTTCTTGCATGCATGTTTGTTGAAAATATTTGTGGGAAAAAAAAATAATAGTAACCGTGCCTTTTTTTTAAACATTTGTGAGCAAAAGAAAATTAATTAATTGTCAAGGAGTTATTTAAAATATTTGTGAAAAAAAGTTATTGGTAAACGAGTCTTTTTAAAAAATTTGTGTGGAAAAAAAATATTAAAGACGCTTTTTTTTAACATTTATGAGTAAAAAAATTAATTGTCAAGGAGTTATTTTAAAATATGTGTAGAAAACAAAGTTATTGTACAAAATATTAACATTGAAGGATTTACAGCTAGTGTACAAAATTAATAAAAGAAGTCTGTTTGGTTGTTTCGGTTGATACTAATAAATTGCAAACAAAAAAAAAATTACACTTTTAATTTCAGTTGTGTTTAAATCAAAATTTAAGGTTGTTATGGGCAGTTTTATAAATATGTCATTTGTGGTAGATATGTAAATAGCTTAAACTATTATTATATTATTATTACCTGTTTAACTTATAATAGAAGGTAATTTTTCACTCTCCCACCATAGAGGACCTATGGCCCTCTCCCATGCTAGAAGGAGCCCTATTGCAAATCAATTTTTAGCCGCTTCCAAAGCACAGTTGCGGCAATCCCCTCCCCAAAGCCACGTCCAAGATGTGGATCTTGTTTGGGAGCTTGTTGAATTGCATACATATTTGGACCACGTTGCCCAATTTTATGGCTGGATCTCAAATTCCCATTTCTAGCATTTTAATATTTTTTATTTATTCTCGTAAAAAAAAGTATTTTTTTTTATTGAAAGGAGATTTACCATACGGTGGGTGAATACTTTTTTATAGATATGGATGAATAAATAAAAATTATAAGCACCTTTCTTTTTGTTTTTTTTAATTAAAATCATTTTTATGAAAATTTTATTTATTTATTTTATAAGTAGGAACACAAGTTTTTATTTATTCATTTATTGTACTTTTTTAATGAAAAACAAATGGGGGCATTATTGTACTTTCAAAATTAACCAACATTTCCCTCTCTTCTATTTCTCTTATCATTTTCTTATACCAAACAATATTACAAATCTACTCTACTCTGACCTTTTTCTCTCTTCTCATGTTCTCTCTCACCTTTTTCTCTCTTCTCAATTTCTCTTTACAACCAAACAAAGGCTTAATAGAGTGTGTGATAAACCCTTTAAGTTGGCAAAAAGTAAAGTTTGTTTTTGTTTGGTTGCAATATAAAAGAGGATTTAACCTCTGCCGTCGTCGCGTGAATGAAAGATAGATCGATCAGATCTGTGAATATCGATGGAAGGTTTCATGTTTGGCAACGTCCGACCTTCCCCGGAAAGCTGCGATGACAGAGGGAAGTGGACGAGAAAGGAAACGGAATCTGAATCTGTCGCTGAAGAGCAATCGGAAAAGGAACTAGAAAAGGAATTCGAATTGGAGCATAAACCAGAAGAGGAATCGGAAAAGGAATCCGAATCGGAGGAAAAACCAGAAGAGGAATCGGAAACGAAACCTGAAGAGGAGTGGGATTGGGAATCGAAATCATATGAAGAAATGCAGCAGAAGTATGACAATGACCCTAAACCGCGTTTTTTTGTGTGTAGGAACTTTGTGTATGAGAATAAAGTCTTGAAACAACAAAATGAGGAATGCGATAAAGCAGTGGACGAGTACTTGGAAATCTGTCGTGGCATAAGTGTAAGTTTCACCCTTTTAATTAATTAATTAATTAATTAATTAATTAATTAATTAATATTTTGTGTTTGATTCATAACTATGTGCTATTGAAGTTTGAATAAAACACTACACTTCTTGGCTGGCATGTTTTCGTGAGAAATTGATGAAGATTGAAGGGAATAATGTTATTCTAATTATCAAAGTGGTAGTTATTAGAATCTTAAACTACAATATGAATAGGATTGTTCACTTCAATTCAATGAATATAGCTAGTATGTTTTTTCTTTTAATCTGTGTTTTCTGTACTGCACAGCCCTTCGATCCTATCCCTATTCCACGCGCAGCAAACTTTCGTGGACATAACTTTCCCAGAGAGCTTTACATAACCGAAGAGCGTCTTGAACGTTTCACTCGTATTTCCCAAATTGCTTTGGCAGATTACAATTCAAAAAATCAGGTTCTAAACCCCAATACATCATCTATGTTTATTCATTCATCAGCTTCATTGTTCTTTCTTCTAATTTCTTTTGGTTCTCTTGTTTAGGATATAGAGTATGAGTTTGTTGCGCTTGTCAAGGGGGTCTCTCAGCGCATTCCTCTTGGAACTTACTACATCACCTTCAATGCAAAACCAAAAGATACTACTTCCAACTGCTCTTCCACAACTTTTCAGGCCCACGTCCAGGGCCGGCCCTACCCTAAAGCAAGCAAAGCTAGGGCTTTAGGCCTCTAATATTTAGGACTATTTTGGCTTAAATTTAGGCCCCATAATTTAACATATATTAAATACTTAAGGCCGCAAAATTATACCACTCTTACGTTGTAGCTCAGCGGATAGTTGTTCAGTTGTGGCAATGCATGCTGCCTTGTGGTTGTGGGATCAATTCCCATGTTCCACAATTTAGCCTTTTTATTATATATTTTCCCTTTTAATGCAAATAAACACTTTTGTCCAGCGGAGTATTTTGTTTTGACATAATGCTATTAATGAAAATAAAAGCTGATAAAGTCATTCTTTTTTCAAGTTTTGAATTCACCAAGATTTTAAGCAAACAAAAAGTTTTATCCCAAACACTATTAATAATATATTTTACTATTTAGTGATATATCTTTAAAGTTTAATGGGGTGTAGTAGAGTCATTTTGCAGAATACATGGATGTTATTAGATGCACTATACAAATATTTTATATTGTCAGTGCATGTCTATTTTATCATGTCTTTATCGTTAATTACAATTAAATAAATTAGTTTTTTTTTCGACAAGAATTAAATAAATTAGTTAAAATCTTTTAAAGTGTATTTATTTTATTGTTTTAAAAAGTGTGCTTTTTAAAATAAGTCAAAAGTAAATTAAAAAAATATTATAGAAGCATGAGGGATCATAAAAACCTAATTAAAATATTAAGAAAAACAAATTTAAATTAAAGTGTATTATTAGAATTTAGAATCACTCATAGTAATCCAAAAAAGTTTATATATTCAATAAAATAAATAAATTACAATTTAAAAAATATAACAAAAGGGTATAACTTTTTCAAAAAAAAAAAATTATTAATTGTAAAAGGCCTCCGTAAAATCTTGCTTTAGGCCCCAATATATGTTGGGCCGGCCCTGCCCACGTCGTGGACAATATGAGAGGGACCATCATCAAGTCGTGTTCCACTAAAACCTAAATACATGGACCATGGTAATGATGTTTTCTTTACTATTGTGCATGTTTAGTATGTTCTATTCGAGTTTAAACAATATCCTTAAAGTCGGTGTTAGAATATAAGCAAATATATTAGTATCTTTTATATTATATTAGAGTATCTCTTAGGACTAGGGTTTATATTACCTATTACTATAAATAGGTTAGGGAGTAGTACTATTAGTCTTAATTTTATTTACCGGTTCAACTTCAACATTGTTATTAAATTCAAATGATTATCTATAATATGATGTTATTTACAATTTAAATGAATTTTTTTATTTTTTTTTATTTTTATTTTTTGCATGCTTTTAATTAGAAATTTACTTTTAACATTGGAGCCAAATCTCTAAATTATTCTTATTTACATTGTATTGATTTGTTTCTACATTAATATATTTAGGTATATTTAAGGTTCGGTACTACCGAAGAGATAGACCTTACAGACGACCTGACCTTTAAAAAAGAGAAAGACAAATTCAAATGAAAGATATTCGAAAGTAAGATAGTGATAACATCTGTTGTGGCACAAATGTTATGTATTGATGGGATGAATTATTTGATAGGAGTGAGTGAAAATTCAAATTATCTACTAAAATCTCAATTAAAAATGTGGTTTACTTTTGATTTCATTTCACTGCAATGGTAGAATGCAATATATTCTGGTCCAAAGAGTGCAAAAGCTCTTGAAAAGAAAGACCTAAGAAGATGATGATGAGTATCATGCAGTCATGATCATATGATATACCAAGAAATGAAGAAAAATAATTTGATCAAATAATGGATAATCGAAAACAGTCACGGAAAAGGATGAGAAACAGATGTTAGGCTAAAATCAACAGAGTTCCATGTCACGGAAAATTGTTGATTGATCATGCGTTTGTTATAAAAGACGTATAGATATGTGAGTCTAAATAGTATGCATACTATTTCTAATGGAGTTGCAGGTTTATCGATGTCGGAGGCATTTGTTTTTTATCCAGATGAGATATGTTACTTTTATATCTCATCCGGATAAAAACAAGAGGCCTCCGACATCGGTAAATCTGCAACCCCACTAGAAATAGTATACATACTATTTAGACTCACACATCTATACGCCTTTTATAACAAACGCATGATCAATCAACAATTTTCCGTGACATGGAGCTCTCTTGATTTTAGAATAACCTCTATTTCCCATTCTTTTCCGTGATTGTTTTGGATTATTCAATTCTCAACAATTGAATAACCTCTATTTTTCTTCATTTCTTGGTCATATTCTACGATCATGACTGCATGATACTCATCATAATCTTATGGGTCTTTCTTTGCACTCTTTGGGCCAGAATATATTGAATCATACCATTACGGAGAAATTAAACCACCTTTTTAATTGAGATTTTAGTAAATAATTTGAATTTTCACTTACTCCTGTCAAATAATTCATCTCATCAATCCATAACATTTGTGCCGCAACTAGTGTTATCACTATCTTACTTTCTAATATCTTTCCTTTGGATTTGTCTTCACTTTTTTAAAGGTATGTCGTCTGTGTATGGTCTATCTCTTCGGTAGTATCGAACCTTAAATATATTAATGTAGAAACAAATCAATACAATGTAAATAAGAATAAATTGACTCCAATGTTAAAAGTAAATTTCTAATTAAAAACATGCAAAAAATATGATGAAGATTGAATATCATTTAAATTGTAAATAACATCATATTATAGATAATAATTGAAGTTGAACTGGTAAATAAAATTAAGAAATATTTATTGATTAACAATTTTCAAATAAAGTAACAACTTAACAAAGAAGAAGAATAAATTAGCATAAAAGGCAGAACGCGTGAGCCTTTCTATTTGTTTTTGTCTTGCTTTTTTTATTCCTTTTTCATTTTTTAACCACTTATGGACCTTTATTTGATTGGGACTTTTCAATTTTTTTTTTTAAAGAGATAGAATAAGAAATTGAGGCCTTTTCATTTATAGTGCTGAGTTCGCGCGCCTATTTGGTATATCTCAAAATTTTTGTCATGTTAGCTTCGGCTCTAGAGGCGAGTGTTTCCTTTGCACTCGTTCTCTTGATTGTCCGGGGAGTTTTGGTGGCTCAGAGCGAAATCCCAATTGGTCGGATGACTTGCCGTTTTCTAGTGGTATTGGGAGACTATGATTTTCGGGTCTTTTTATCAAGATGTAGTTTCATTTCATTTTGGGTATTGTCAATTTTCATGGTAAGGGTTGCTGATTGGTGTCTTAGACTTTATTATAGTGCTTGTTCTTTTCTCGAGCATAATTTATTTTTGCTTTCCAAAAAGAAAAACGATATTCCTCTGTTTCCAACTTCAAAACCAACAACATAGAGCAATTTAAAACCACAAACAAAGAAGAAGCAAGAACACTATTCCAAGCAACAAATTGTACCCTTCTTTCTCTCCTTTCTCGTTGCTCATTAGTAGGGGTGTAAGCGGATCGGACAAATCCAATTGAACCGATAATCCAAACCAATCCAAACCGAAAAAAAATCGATTTTTATGGTTCGGATCAAAAACCGAACCGAACCAATTGAAAACCGAAGTGGTTTGGTTCGGTTCTCGGTTCCAATTTTCAGATCCAATGGACAAACCGAACAAAACCAATATATAGTATATATGCTAAATTATTTGTTTAGGTAGCTCATATATATCAAAAACTACAACTGACCCAATTACTTCTAAAAAATAAAATAAAATATGTCTCACTTAGAAACTCTAATTTAAAAACACAAACTTAGAAACACCCACAGCCGCAAAGACAAACTCAGAAACGCTGCTCTCATCTCACTTCACCTTCATCCTTAAGCTGCTCACATCTTACATCACATCATCCTCAACTTGCTCTCAACACTACACAAACAACATTCTCACGTCATGTTGCTGCTCTCATCTCAAACCCTCAAAACAGTAACTTCTCAAGCGTTGTTTTGATTATTTTTCCGATTTAAGTGGGAATAGACTTGAATAATTTCAATATGGTTTTATTTTGTATTTGATGAACTTATGAACTTAATTTCAATATGATTGTATTATGTATTTGATGAACTTAAGCGAAAAGAATTGTGTTTTGTATTTGTTTTCAATATGGTTGTATTATGTATATGTATTTGATGAACTTACGTGAAAAGAATTGTAATTTTTATTTGATGAGCTTATGTGAAAAAAAATATATCGGAAAAAATATAATAGCATGGAATACATCGGAAAAAACCGATTAAAGTATCCGAACCAAACCGAACCAAACCGATGAGTTTGGTTCGGATTCATTTTTTAAAAACACTAAAAACCGAACCAAACCGAACCAATCAAAGATTCATTGGTTCGGACATTGGATTCACTCAAAACCGATCCAAACCGGTCCAATTACACCCCTACTCATTAGTGTCATTATGTGTAATTGAGATAGTGTGGATGTAATAAATGAGGAAATGGGTTTGGCTATATACTAGTTGTAGAGTGACATATCGATTGCAAATTAAGTTCCTAAAAGAATATGATAAGTGAATAAAAAATTTACTATACGTTTTCCCTATTATGATAAGAGAATCATATAGGAGATGAGAATAAAAAAAGAACAAAGGAAGAGAACTATATGGATTTGTGATCAATAAAATGTAATATACGTTTTCCCTATTATTGAGTCTCATCGTTTTCATTCATTATCAATTCTTAATTATATTAGTGTTCATATTCATTCACCTTACCAACAATGTAACAACCCAACTCTAATTAATAAAAATGGTATTAATTAGGGACTCCAATACGTAGAAAAATAAAATAAAATAAGATTTTATGAGTAAAGTGGAAAATTGATTGGAAAATAAAATAAAACTTTAATGTGTATAATGAAGTATTTCGTAATATATCATAATTTATTTTCTATGAATATTTATGCAAATTTTTTTGTTGAACTAATGTTTAATGTTACCCTACTTTTTCATATACCTTTTAATATTAAATTTTTTCTATATATTTATTATTATTACATATTACATATAATTAGACTCGTGCACCACACGGGTAGAAGTTCTAGTTTGTAAGAAATCGGCATACAAAATCGATACTAGTTTCAGACCCTTGCAATTTTGGATTAACAAATGTTTAGATTAAATTTGTTTGAATCAACCTATTAATGAATAAATAAATATGAAGAAAATAATACACTTGTAGTTTTACCAACTATACCTACCTACTATGATAGTCAAAAGAAATTACCTACAATAATATTTTCCAAATGTACCAAATAATTAGTATGCGAACCTTATCTTCCACTCCTTAGCATGGTTCACTTTTTTAAGTTTCATCATGTCTTCTTGAGTTGGAAAAAATATGGCTTAAAAACTAAATATATTGACTGCTTGTCTGTGACATGTTTTGGTATTGATTCCACAATTTTAATTTTCTGTTGCTATTTTAGTGCTAGGTCCATATCCTATTCCATTGCAAAATTTATTTTTCTTTTTCTTTTTTATGAGAAAAATTCCTTTCTAAAGCAACTTGAACGACATCAATCCTTACAATATAAAATCATTGTCATTATGATAATAATATTGCAGTAAAAAATAATAAACATAATATATATTTACAAACAAAAAATAAAAATAAATAATAGGCTTTGGGCTCTACTTCAAATACTTGGGTCAGAATTAATCAAGCCTAAAAATCAAATTTGAGTTGAATATCTATAGTTGAGTTCTCATAAAAATCCTTGACTAATAGAGTCACTGAACAACCATGCTCAAAGACAATGACAGACTATTAAATCTCATCCATGGTCATCATTCAAGTATATTTGATATCAAATATTCCTATTTTACAATTATGTTGTCATCATTCAAGTATTTTACAATTCAATTTTACTCAAGAGTCATGGTTTTCATCTTTCAACCACTTTTGGAGTGAGTGAATATAAAACAATATCATTGCCATCATCAGAGATTGCAGTGCACCATTGCCATCATCAGTTGTGGTTTTGTATAAAGCCAATTTTCATGGTTGCAAAAACTAAACTTGGCAGATATTGGTAAAAGGAAAAGGATAAAGTGAGAAACATGACACAATTAAGGAAGGTTTTGCTTTGCTCTGATCGATTTGGTGAAGCTAGAGAGCTGGTAGCTTTGCTCTGACTTGTAGCTTGTAATCTCTGTGCTTTATAAATGTGCTTAGCTTTAATGAACTTTCACCATTTGGATGTATTTTGGGTTTGGTGATGAAAAGCTTTCAAAATTCTTACTACCATAAATAGAAATTGGCTTGACAACATGTATAAAAGATCTGCTTCATTAATGGTTTTTGTTTGCTTATGAGATTCCATTTGATTTAAAATGATATAAAAATGTTTTGCACTTTTTCTGATTTTTTTTCTTTTATCGAAACAAACATTAAAATATAATATTAATTTGTTTGTTAGTGGCTTAAAATTGGAGCACAGAAATGAAATAAATATAATATTTTAATGTAACATGGCAACAATGATCTAGCTAACTGACCTCTAATAAAACATGCTTAAAAATGCTAGTGGGAGTGTATAATTCTATAATGATAATAATTTAAATATAAAATCTATAAGTAACAAATATATTTTCTCGTGTATAATTTGTGTTAAAGTATAATTTACAAGAATTTTGTATGCAAAACATATATTTATATAAAATTCTTTGTCATAAATATTTATTACTAATTTGTTATTTTGTTTTTTTAACTCTCCAAGCAAGTCGTGTGGGGTAAAAATAAAAAAGTTCCTTTAAAAAACTAATGTGTAAAAGGCTATATAGTATATTTAATTAGTGAAGGAGATTTATATATTTATTATGTCAAACTAATTTTACTTAACCTTTTTTTGTCAAGACCTTGCCTAAACTTTTTATTATTATAATTTGTTTTCTTTTTTATATTATTAACATTTAAATAGTGTCATATAATGAATTATAAGGGTCGATTTGTTGGAAGAATATGGCGTGTGTAAGAGATGGGCAAGCTAAAACTGTGTTTGTGTTTTAGTGCTATGTTCCATATATTATATTATTATGGGTATGTTTGAATTTGGTTTTTTTTTACTTATATATTTATACAAATAAATAAATTTTTGTGTTTCATAGAAATTGTATTTTATAAGTAGCTTTATCATAATCTATCTTGAAATTAAAGATTTATAATAATATATAAAAACTTATTTATTTGCATAAACTTAAAAATAAGTCAATTCAAACGGGACTATAGTGTAAAGAAAAACTATTATTTCCTTAGTTTTATTATTTTAAGTATCATTAAGTTAGCATTTTCCTATTTCCTTTAGTTCTAAAATCCCACATCGGACAAAATTTGATAAACCATGATAACCATCCTATATATAACTGTACCTGTACATGGGTTATGTGAATCTTAAGAACTTTGAGCACTTGTGGTGTTTTATTCTAAAAAGAAAAGAAAGAAACTTAAGCCTCGTTCAAATTTTTGGCCGCCGTTTTTACCGGTTTTGTCCAGTCGGTTTTATGTTTGGGTTTTTCGCATAGCAGTTTTTGTAGTCAACCGAGCCATTTAGTTGTCTGGTTCCCTGCCGCACCGGTTGAACCGGTCAATCCGATTTGATTTTGATTAAATTGGTTAATTGTTACGCTTCCATAATTTAGTTGAATTGCATGAAAACTACTACCATGAGGTGCATATACTATAGCCCGAACAAATCATTCAATGATAAAGGGTATCATATTTAAAACCAAACACTTGGGGACAATGGGAAGGAAGTAACACCATTACAGTGAGATTACAATCTTAGTTTAAAGGAAATTACTATAAATCACAAGTTTAAAGGTTTCCCTCAAATGTCATCATAGTTTGCTGAGGATATCAGAAATGTATATAAAGGAGTGAGAGGGAGAAACACACAACAAAAATTTTGACCCCTACAATAAATTTACTGGACCATCAGTGACATGATGTTTGGCACCATAGTTGTCAAATGCAGCCACCACAGACACCAATGTTGAGGGTGTGCTGGTAAGGCAAGTAGTGGCCTAGAGGCTTGAGATTCCAGCCATTGGTTATTCATTTAACTTATTTGTTTGAAAGCCTTCTTTCACTTCAGTCTATGATAAACATGTATGCAAGTCTTTTGTGAACCTGATCATGTCAAACAAAGAGAGAGACTTTCAAGGTTATTCATTTAACTTATTCGAGTGAATGACTTCTTTCAATTCATTCTATTTTAAGGAAAACGGTCAACATTGCCTATTTTATAGTGAGGCATACCTTCATTTCACACACACCTTAGCCACTTCATTGTTCAAAGTTCAAATAGAAAATGGCTAATCCTGGTGCAGCAAAAAACAGTGCAGCTTTCAAATGAAGTGAGACAAGTGATGTTCAAGAAAAGAATATGATATATAATAAATAACAATGGGATGTTATAATTGTTTACTCGCTTATACAAAGACACAAGCATAAGAGTTTATGGGAATTGGCTTCAGAGTTGATGGATCATCTCAACTCACATGCATTATTCCTTTCTATCGCAGCATTGCCAGATTGTGTCATCTGCAAGTTATCATAATTGGAATAAACTGGCCAGTTCAACGGTTGAACCGGGAACGGGCTTGGGGTTTGGTTTGGTCAGACGCACAAAACTAGCGGTTTGTAAAATCTAAAACCATTCAAATAGGGAAGAACCAGTTGAACCAACTTCAAATAATATTGATTAATGTTAAAGTATTAAAACTATAGAAAGAAAATGAGAAAATTATGTTAAGTGTTTATCGTTATTCACTTGAATTTAAAGTTACTCATACAAGGCTTCTTACAGAAGAAGGAGAGCACCGATATGATCCTACACTAGCATGTAGAGGATAAAATCCTACGAGTTAGTTACAAAAGGGCAGGAAAGTACACAACTGAATAACTTGCTATTCAAGCAACTAGCCTATCCATTCCTTAACTTCATTTTCTTGCATATCTTCAGTTCTATCATTCTTTAACAATTAATCTAGAAACTAAGAAGAACTAAAAATTGTTACCAACTTCAAATCTCCAACAATACTGATTAACTTAGAAAATATTAAACATGATGTAAATAAGAAATCAAAATTATTACCATGATGCATTTGTTAGGTTATAATGAAAAAGGCCATCAAAGTCATAATTTGAACCCTAAATAGAAAATTAGAAGAATAATTAATTTGATGAATAAGTAAACATGTTTACATACAAATCGAAGTTGGTTAAGTAGTTAAGAACCTGGTCAGCATTGTACCGGGCCAAAGCAATTTGAGAGAGTTCAATGAGAATAGTGCGATCTTCATCGTCGGTTATGTCAATTGGTGTGGGAAAGTTACTGGCCATTAATCTTATCTTCTGTGGAACAGGGATCGCATCAAAGGGCTGTGCAGTGTATAGAAATAGAGATTAAAAGAGTGAAACACAAAATTAAAAGCAAAATTAAGGGAATGAGAAAAAAAAACACTTACAGTTAGGTTACGAGAGCACTCCCTATACTCAAGCAAGGCGTTTTCACTTATATTCAAGCATGAAAAGGGAAGAGAAACATCTAATTTAGTACTCAGATATGAAAAGAGTGGAGATAAATCTGCAATATCAAACCACAAAGACAATATCACATTTAATTAATTTTGAAATCAGCTCAAGATCGAGTCAACTGTCTCAGCTTTCTAGAAGCATGAAAATTATCAGACATGAATTTAGCAATGACAATAATAATTGATGGAGACATTTGTTCAGCATTCCAAACACAATTACAAAGAGGAAAAGGAAAATGTACGAAAAGATTATCTGCTAAGAAAAAGATACAAAATGGGGTAAAGTTTGAAGAGATGATGGGTGGGACTTATTTAACAATTGTGCTTATAAGTTGTTCCAAAATGCATTTTCAAACAGTGTTTATAAATAAGTTGTGGCAATATTGGGTATGTGGACTACATGGTCTTTTGTTATAGAGATGGTTGAAATGTGCGATGTGCATGTTAGCTTTGGTTAAATTGCGGCTCAAGGCTATTCATTTAACTTAATAATCAAATATAGTTCAAAATAACTTGTAAACTTTTACCAATATGAATAACTAAAATAGAACATAGAATATATACTAAACATGTCAATGTATTTGCCAATTGTGGAAAATCGATAGCATCGAAGGGCTGCGTAGTACAAGAATCACAGATTAACAAAGAATGAAACACAAAATAAATAAATAAATAAATAAAAGATTGTGAGAGAAATGTACACTCAGGTGATCAGAGATCTCCAAATATACTCGGTGATTGCCATTTTCTATCTTCCTTATGTGTCTATAATTTGCTTTTTTTATGCTTCTTAATTTCCCGTGGTTTGGTTTGGTTCGGTTTAATTAGAATAAACCACTTTGATAAAAAACTGGTTTATTTTTCTAAATCAGTTCAGTTTAGAACCTGTTTATAAATTACAAACTGTTTTTTTTTTTGTTAATCTAATTTCTTATTTTCAAAATATTTTAGTGACTAAAAATTGCACTCAATAAATAGGATGATTAAGGTTCGAACTCTAACTTTATATATATAATACAATATCCTTGTCATCACCATGACATTTATATTTTTTTAGGTTTCAAATGTTTGTTTATATATTTATACTATTTATTATGTTTTTTATGCGGGTTAAATAAGTTTTTAGTCCTTATAAATATTTTGAATTTAGTTTTTAGTCCCTGTAAAATATTTCAGCAACTTTTGGTCCTCCAAATATTTTCTATCACAATTTTTGTTAAACCTGATTGTGTATGGTTAATCTGTTTCTTAAGTGATAGTAATTTTTTTTGATTTCATATAGTCAAATTAGTTTTGTCAATAATCTCTAATATTAACTCATTAATTAATTAGGATGGAAGGACATTGTGTACATCAACACCAAGATATGGAACGGGTAAAGAAGCAGGAAATGAAGAAGGTTATGTTGTTGGAATGTCTGTATGCTATCCTAAATTAGGTTCAATCAAGATCAAGGATGGTGAAACTGTGACCGTTGAATCTAGATATAAAAATGAATTTCTCACCGGTGCAATGGGACATATGTACCTCTATTTGGCAGATCGACTACCAAACACAATAAACACATCATATTCCTATAATTTGTAATTCAACGTGTTTTGTCGGCATATGGGTTGTTGGGTCAATGGCAAATGTCCAAATTACATCATGACCATTGTAAAAATGTGTTTGTCGACAATATACGGAAGTGCCAGATGAATCAGATAGGAAAAATCATGGAGCTTGTGGTCGTGTGGTAATGTCAAAGAGACAAAGACAAATTATAAAATAAAAAATAAAAAAATTACATAAAGGCTTGTGTCTCTTAACCTGCACAGCCGGTTAATAAGTAAATAAATAAAAAAAAGTTGTTGACTTGGCTTTACATGGATGGGTGTGTTTAAGGGAGTGTGTTAAAGGGTTTGACCCTAGCACTCCTCATGCGCAGAGACTTCAGAGTCTTTTATATTGTGATTGCATTTGACATTCAAATTAGGAGCATGAACAATTTTGATTGAACACTCTCAGATATTATTTAATACAAGCAAAAAGATATCATTTTTCTTTCTTTAGGGAAGTTTGGATTGGGAGCTAGAGCTACCACCATAATAAAAGACTGACATTTGCACAATGACTATTGCTTCTCGTGCCCTGAATCTCACACGCGCCCTCCGGCTTTCGAATACTATCCCCCTTGCAACGCAGGATGCGAGTGTGTAAATAAAAAAAATTGGAAAGAAAAAAAAATTTGCATCCTAGAATGCGAACCTTATAAAATCTAATGTTTTTGTATTTCTCCTCATTCCTTTCGCCCCCTATTTTTTAAGGTTCACATTCTAGAATGCGACATTCTATGATGCGAACTGTTTTTTTCCTAGATTTGGCACCCCCTGAGTTCGCTACCTAAGTAGCGAGGGGGTATTTTTGAAATTTTTTAGGCGCGAGAAGTAATTCTGTTGCACAATAATGTACACAACTGGAACATTTGGTGAAACCAAATGTGTCATTATTAAGAATGAGGCTTTCATGTCTGAAGTGTTATCTATTGACCAAATTATTAGGTTAACAGACAAATGAATTGAAAGATTCATGTTTGGTTCGGGAAGAGATCATAGACATTTTGAAATGAATGTAAAGAGAATTTACTTTTCTTAAGTGATTTATTAGATAATCGAAAACAGATAATCTTAAGAATTATTCGAAATTCAAAAGAACTACGGAAAGCATAACAATTTTTTTCAACTTCAGTCATTTCATCTTCTACTAGTTTTTTATTCTATTGGCTGAAGTGTTATTTATTGACCAATTATGTGATTAATTAGTAGTTAATTAGAACATCATGGTTAATTTATGATCATTTAAACATTTTATTTTCTGCAACTACTTGTGGAAAAGTTTGTCCAAATCCAAGATTTATACAGCAAGTGAAAAACAAAGTTTTCTACATTTGTGAAACTATATAGTTATGACAAGAAATATGTAACATTGTGATATTCTTAGGAAACAGACGACGAAGTCTACTTCTTTCTTCCTCTTGCTCATGTATACGACGTCGACCAGATAATGGCGACCTATTGCATCTTCAAAGGCTCCTCAATAGGATTTTGGCAAGGCATTTGATTCACAGTTAACAGTAATATTAACAGTAAGTCTAAAACATAACATGCGAGACTAATGGACCTTTGTTTATATAAGAATCAAGGTTAATATAATCTCAATTATGGTATTATATAATGTATAGATAGAAAGTGTGAGCATTTTGTTTGAGTGAGTCTCTTAGAGACCAACTAAATAAACTAATATAAAAAAATATAATAAAAATCTCAAATTCTTCTGAGACGCGACGGATGACCCAAGTTAACTAAAACCCAATTTTTCAATCGTCTTGACCCTACTATTTTGGGACAGGGTCGGACCCGACCTGACCTGACCCAACCCAACTGATTTGGACATGTGCGGGTTAACAAACCGGCTTTTGTCCATCTTTAATTCAAAAGTAAATTGCCTCAAATATTCACCATTCAAAAAAAAATAGAAACGAATTTCTCTTGTCAAATTGCAGTGTCGATAAAATTCAAACAAACATTAAACTAAAAGCTTCAAGACTTAGAAATTAAATATTAAACATTTTATCAAATGTTGGGAACTCTCGTCCAATTGTACAGATAAGTGACAAACATAAGATGTGAAATAAAGAAAAAAAAGTTACATAAAAAGTTAAAAATTTCCCAAGATGTTCTAGCACAATATACTATCCACAGAAACACCAACAGTTTTAACTATACCCAGACGTCTATCTATCCAAACTTTCACCCCGTGTCTGTCTAGCACAACGAAAACCTGTTTCACAGCAGGTGGATGCAATGCAATTGACACGATTTCCTGCAAAAGGAATAAAGAATCGGGTGAGAGGGTAAACTACGGGAATGCTATCTTTTGTTACTCATTGAAGGGTTAGATCTAAAACTTGCATTTGATTACTAGCATGAGTTGCAATGCAGAAATTATGATTCCAAAATTCTAGATACAGCTAGCAAGCCTTAGCTAATTATTGGGTCAGAAAAATATGAAACTAGTACAAGCAAACTGACACAAATCATCTTACTCAAAAATAAATTGACACCACAAGTAGATATTGCCAATAAAAGTAAATATAAAAACATCAGACAACAACATGTTATGCAATTCACCAATCTTTGACAATTCTTCATAATAAATCAGTGGTAGTGGATATGATAAAAATGTATGCAAGTCTAGCTGAACCTGACCATGTTAAAAAAACACTTTCTCACAGCACAAGAAGAGTGTAGCACTGCATAAAACAGAATTAAAAAGGGAACAAAACCCTTAAAATTATTATTTGCAAACATTGAAGCACAATGTTTGCATATACTTCAACAACAACAAATCATTCAAAGATAAAAGTTTCATAAAAACAAAATGCTTGGGGACATGGCCTGGCAAAGGATGTAAGACCAGAAATGTGAGGTTACAATTTTGACAAAACTACCAACAAACTTGGAAAACCTGCAATTCCGCCTTCTTGCCCTAAGAATTACCTTTATGGCCTGGCAAAGGATGTATAACCTGTCATTTTTTGTAACTTTTCCTTTAATATTACCATCTTTTGAATAATGGCAATACTAGTTTTCAGTCTTTGACTGCTCCTTTTCCTCTTATAGCCCTGCCCGCATTTAAACTTCTTGACATTGCCACATCTTAAATTTAGGCATCTTCATTGATTCACTTGAATCTGAATTAGTTTCCACAATGGTCTCCTCAAAATCAACATTAACTGGTTTCAAAATATCTTCACCTAATATTGCAAACCGTGATCCCTTAACCTATGTATGACCCCACATTAATTCCTTCTCGTGCCTTAGGGACTTTTCTCGGTAGTTGTGGTTCATTGACAACTGAACATGGAACTACTACACATGGACCCCCTTTAAATTGCACTCGTCGTCTAAACCATTCGCGTCACTTTTCCCTCTATTTCCTCCTGAATCAACTAGCTTTTCTGGACATCGCTATACATGATGTCCAAATTTACCACATTTGAGACACAAAAGGTAAAGACTTTCATACTCCACCTTATATATCCTATCTTTTATTGAAAACATGGCTATAGGAAAGGCTTGGGCGGATCATTTCAACACATACTTCCGTCTTTTTTGAAGTAAAGCATTGATATCCACTTTAACAGTTCTACCAATCCTATTGCCAATAAACTTTAGAACCTTGGCATCATAATATTCAATTGGTTATCCCGAAAAACGCACCCAAACAGCCACCTTGTCAATCTGATCATTCACTGAATTAAAGTTAGGACTTCATTCCCTTATTGTTAGATAATGATCATTCAACCAAGGGTCGCCTATCATTGCTTTATATTGATCTTCCTATTTTTGAGAACATGACTTAAAGAGTCATTACTGTGAGCTATAATGTTGATTGCTCCCTTCCACACCCACATCTACTTCAGTCGATTCTCTAAGGCCTAATGCCCTATCTTCCTCACCAAAAGTTTAACAATGACAATGTCCTTACAAGAAGGATAGATGCGAAATTCCTCTTTATGATAGAGATGGAAAGCTAGACAATCATGTCCCCCAACTTGCCTTTATTCATCATCAGTAGCAAGCTCTTCATCATCAGACACCTCCGGTGCCTCATTCCCCCACCCCCCCACCCACTTCGAGTTTTCATTCAAAGAGCCCGAAACAGAGTCCCTATACAAACCAAAACCCTTCTTCAGTTCACCATCATGAACCTCATCAACCAGATCATATTATTTCAAAAGTCGTCTCGAACTGGTTTTAAAAATATGTTCACCACCTATGACATTCTTAGCACTCTGTTGTAGAATATATTGCTCACCTTGTGATGTTTCATGGTTTTCAGAGGCAAACCCTAGGAGAGGGTTTGCGCCTCCAATCAATATAACTAATTCAGTATTCAAACATAAAAAAGGGGAAGAGAGAGTTCTAATTCAGTAGTCAGATACGAAAAGAGAAGAGAGAAAACCTCAATATCAACATAAGATCAAGCACCTTATGGGGTCAAGTTAGTTAATTACCATATATGAATCTGGCAATGGCAATAATAATAATTGATTTACTAACAAAAAGAGATGCGTTATGGGTTCCAGTTAGAAGAGGTGATGGGTAGGGCTTGATTTAACAATTGTGGTTATAAGTTGTGGGAAAATGCATTTTCCAATAGGGCTTCTAAATTGTGGCAATTTGCGATACTTAGGGATGAAAAAATACATAACTACATGGTCTTTTGTTAAAGGGGTAGTTGAAATCACGGGTCCGGGTTATTCAATTAACTTATTTGTTTTAATGCCTTCTTCCTCTTCAGTCAATTTAAAAAGAAAGGGTCAGCATTGCAGGGCTCATAGTGAGGCCCTTTCTGGTTCAAGGAAAAAGTAAATAGGTAATTCTGGTCTTTGTGGAACTTTTAGGCTTGTCTGCTCTAACATTGCTTTTGTTATGAACTTTTTTAAACTTTAATCGTTGCGATTTTGTTGAAAAGAAATTGACAGACAGAAGTATATGTTTAATAGCATTATGAAAAGAACTAAAAACTGTTGGCAACTATAAATCTCCAAGAATATTGATTAACCACCAAAAAAAGATTAAACATACCATGGTGCGTGTGTGTTAGGTTTTAATGGAACACGACTTGACCACCGGGGATTCCTTTAAAAGTGGCCTCCTGTCCCAGACGTGGGCTTGGAATGTTGTTGTAGCAGAGGAGTTGGAAGGTAGTGTTGCATTAAAAGTAATGTAATAAGTCCGATGAGGAATATGCTGAGTGGTTGCCTTGACAAGCTCATTGAACTCATACTTTTCAACCTAAAAAATTAGCAAAGAATATAAATCATTTGATCATCGATAAAAAATAACATCATATGAAACAAAGGTGGCTCCAAACCTGGTCTGCATTGAACTGGGCCAAAGCAATTCGAGAGAGTTCGATGAGAATAGTGCGATCTTCATCGTGAGTTATGTCAATTGGTGTGGGAAGTTACTAGCCATAATTTTAATCTTGGGTGGAACAGGGATAGCATCGAATGGCTGTTGAGTGGAGAAACAGAAACAGATTAAAAGAGTAATGAATGATGAAACGCAAAATCATATACATATACATATACATATACATACAGTTAGGTTACGAGAGAGGTCCCGATACTGAGCCAAGGCCTTTTGTCTTTCCTCTTCTTGTCTTCTCATGGCTTCATTAATATACTTAAAGCGCGGACACACATAACAAAAAGGAACGGGATCATTGTCATAACTAGAGAAGTCGCTAATCTCCAGATCTTTCTCTCGTTTCAACGTCCAATCCCAATTTGGTCCTGATTCCGAGTCAGAGTCAGATTCCGAGTCAGATTCTGATTCCGGTTTTGAAACCACTTCCTGTTTCGGCCGCTTCCCTCTTTCGAGCACGAGAGTATCCATCGACATTAGGCAACAACGAATGTATCACAATTCTAGTAATTCTTACTTAGGCACAACACTAAATTACACTTGTTAGGCCCACACACATGCATTCAAAAAACTTAAAGATAAAATGATGAGTAAATATTAAGTGATTTGACTAATTTGTTTAATTATTTTTTTTCTTCTCATTTGTGTGTGTGCCCAACAAGCAATGTTGTAAAAACCGGACCGAACCGGCCGGTTCAACCGGTTGGACCGGGAACCGGTCCCAGCACCGGTCCGGGGGAGGCTAAAAACCGGTAGTCCACAAAATCGGGAAAAATTCGTTGCGAACCGGTCTGAACCAGTGAGAACCGAGTGAACCGGTGGCGGTTTTGAAAAACCGGCCGGTTCAGGATCAGACTTTAAAAAATTGAATTTTTTTTTCGTTTTTAATCTATATTAATGTGAAAAAATCCAAAATTTCAATGATAAACAATAAACACTGTAGCTAAGAAACATTGAAAATCTTGTTCCTAAAATCAAAATAAAAAATGATAAATGAGTTTGAAGGTGTTATTAGAAAAAATTAGGTTAGTTAATGGAAATCAAAAACAGAAAGAAGGAAGCATTTCCAGTGGCGGAGCCAGAAAAAAATATTTGGGTGGGCCGCTAAAAAAATTATAACATAAATTAAATGCGAAAATTATATTGCATATAACAATTGAAATTGTAATAAGTACAAAGTTGATCGTTCAATATGAAATATTATAAATGTGTTTGCGTAAAATAAGTTGGTAATAATTTTTTTTAATTACATTACATATATACTAAAAAGATAATGATATATTTCAAAATAAATAATACAAATCAAAAGAGAAAGATTGTTTTTAATTGGTAAAAAATTATGGTTTTTTCATATAAAAAATTAGTGAGGAAGATAATAGTGGATATATAAATAATATATGAAAACTACTTTTAGTTTTATAAATATAAAATTGATTTTCTTAAAGAAAAAAAAACAGAAAAATTAAAAACTCACTTAACACACTAAAATTGATTTTGTTAAAGAAAATTAGAAAACGGGCCAAGCAGAATTTGAATCCCTAAATAAACAAAAAAAAAACATAAAAACTAGAAAATGGCTACCAGCAGGTTTCAAACACGCACCCTCCATGAACATATGTAGGCCGAACAACCAAGGAGACGACCGCAATCTTCTGATACGATTTCGCATCCACTAATATATATATCACACATTCATAATTTTTACATACATAGGGGTACCTAAGTAATTTCCTATTTTTCGGGGTGGGCCGTGGCCCGGCCTGGCCACCCCTGGCTCCGCCACTGAGCATTTCAATGGAGTAGAAAGTGTGAAAATTCAGAAATAGAATGAATTAGAAGAAAGAAGAAGATTGAATTGTGTTACAAATTACAAACATTAGAAGAAAATTCAGAACAACACTTTGAGGAGGGAGGGAGAGAGAGAGAGAGTTTTTGTGTTTGTGTGAAGAAAAAGAAGAAAGAAAATACCTTGTGAATGATTATGCAGTAAAGTTACTAATTAGAGTGCTCATGCTTGGAGAGACTATTAGTTTGGTTTTTTTTTTGTGTTTTTTTTTGTTAGACTTTAAAGATTTGTGTTTTTACGTAATGAAGAAAATTAATTTTCTTACATTTTCTATGCATTGCAAATAATAAAGGGATGCTAGAGTAATCAATTAGATTAATAACAATTAATATTCATTGTTGAGAAATGCATGTACATTAGCATTGGAAAAATAAGAAGACACAACCTATATCCTTGTAATTCTATATCTCATATATATCCTATATGCATGTATCCATCAAGTGGCCGTGTGCAAAGAGTGTGTTTAGTGTCAAATTACAACTTTAAGTGTAGTATGATGTGTCCAATTTAAAATTTAGCAATTTATATGAATTATGAATTTTAGATTTATGTATAAGTATTTGGAATTTGGTATGAATTATGTATTTTGAATTTATGATTTTTTGTTTTAGGTTTTTAAATTTTTTATTTTGTTAATATCACTTTGTTAATTTGTTTATTAACCGTGAAATAGAAAAATTATATGAATGGTTCAATAACGGTTGAACCGGTTGACCCTTGAACCAGTAGCCACGCCGGTTCGACCTCTGGTCCGGTTCTTAAAACATTGCCAACAAGTGTCATTTAGTGTTGTGCCTATGTAAGAGTCTCTCATAATTCAATGATTCATAGATCTAAAAGAAAAGAAATTCGTCTTTGTAAGCAAACAAACGAGTTTTTTAGTTTGGGCTGCTCCAGGGTTGTTTGTTTATGACCCGGCCCAGTAAAAAATCCTTTCACATATTTTCTATAATTTTTTATTATTCGACCAAAAAATATAAATATATTTCCTACAATTTTTTCTTACTAGACTTTGAACCCGTGATATTTTAATATTAGAATAAATTTTTAGTACTGATCATTTATAACTATATTTTTTTTTAATCGGCTAAATTTTATTAATGAACTATTCCCTAAACAATAAGTATAAGAATTGTTGAAACATACATCCAGATGCAAAGTGATAAAAACACTTTTACCAAACAAAAAATACATCAAACAGTACCTCAATCCACCCCTACATCAATTGAAAAACACCAATGATCACCAACCCAACCTAAAGAGACGCCACTAGACACTAACTCTCGAACTCGAATCAAAATTACTCGGCTCATTAGAATCCAAAAAGTATCTCCTTAAGTCAAAAGTTGGTGGACGTCGGTAGAAAGCTAACAATCAACACTGATGCGGTAAAGTTCAACCAGATACATAAACCTGCAAATCTCAACAGATTTGGAAACCTCTCAGCAACTCAAATAGAATCCTGCAAATCTCAACAGATTTGAAAATGGTCAGAGAATCAAATATCAAGAAAAACTAAACACGCACGACATCGACGTCAACGGCACACTGACTGCTTCAGACCCAACACGTCAGCATCTCAACACCTCACCATCGTAGCACTAACTCACCACCTCGACAGTGCCAAATCGAAACGTCGCCACATCAACACCTCACCGCCACTTCACCTCATCATCACCTACAGCCACCACCACCTCAACACAACACCAGACTGTCGACGTCAGCTCCGCCAACACCGCTGCTGAAACACCCCAAAGCCACTACACAACCAAAACTGTCAAAACTCAATTCCGCGAACAAACCACCGTGAGTAAACACAGAGCCACCATAACCTCCTCTAGATCTGTTGCAAGGAGGCATCAACAACCACTGACATAGCATTTATGGCGAACACAGCAACCACGACGTCGACGGACCACCAACACACCAAATCTGTCACCAACAACACCTCCGGCAGCACCGAAAACACCAGATCCGCCGGAAAAACACCGACAGCGTCGACGACGCTACCACCACGTGACCACCTCGCCGGATCTTAAAAAGCGAGAGAAGCACGACCGCGAACCAACTAGGACGCCGCCGAAATCACGGCAGCAGCTGCACGAACCCACCACCACACAACACCACAAGCACTGGCGCCGCCGACCACCAAAACCATCCGGCAGGCCCACCCTCACAACAGAAACAGAGCAGCACCTACCCACCACCACCAAAACGCACGGAACAAAACGAGACCGAAAAAAGTAACAAGAAACTACCACAAGAAGAACGAGTACGGCGGCTCTGGAAACGGAATAGGGTGGTACGGAGGGTCACACCACTCTTCATACCACCATAGGAGAAAGCTACATCTTAATTGATAAGATTTGGGTATGAAGGGAGGGAGGGGCGGCGGTTCTAGGTTAGTGAGAGGGCAAAGAGAAAAAGTTTTAGAGAGAGATTATGCCGATACTATAAAATGATCATCTATAACTATATATATATATATCTATAACTATATACTAGTTTTGATTCGCACGGGTCTATTGACTTTTATTTATAAAACATTATTAAAATATAAGTGACGTAATTGTACTCTTTCTTGTAAAATTTATTAAATTAATATTTTTTATTAAGGTAATTGTCCTATATACGATTTTTGTGTAATAAATTATGTTTAATAATAATAAATATTTATTATTCAATTTCTTTTTTTATTAAAGCAATTGTCCCGTGTATGAATTTTTTATTCAATTCCTTTTATGTATCTATACTAATATATAAAGGGGATACAAATTTTTGGGATAGCTTTTTCAATATTCCTATTTTACCGTTAAAAAAAACTACAAAAAATAAAAATTAAGCACAACTTCCACATAAAAGTAAGTTTTCAGTTTTTTTATAGTAAAAAAAAAATATATATTTTTTTTCTTCTTAATAAGTAGCCACAACAAAAAAGGAGGTTAAGTAGTTATCAATTAACTAAGTCCAATAAAAAAGGAGATTAAGTATTTATTTATATTTGCACAATAGAGAATATCGATCACAAAAAAAAAAAAAATATCGATCACACAAGAACGTGCCCGTTTGGCGGCTAGTTAGTGATAAATACCTTGTCTTGTATTTTTTTTTAATATTTATTATTGATGAGAATTCATTCTTTTGTTGTTTAAAAAAAACTATTTGTGAGAGACATTGTCTGTTGATTTCTATTTTTTGTTTATATTTAAGATTGATGTTATACTAAAGTATAAAATTTATTTAGACTAAAATATTTAGAAATATGTTATAAAATATTTTTAAAATATAAGTGAAATCATTGTCCCGTGTATTATTTTTGGTTAATAAATTATAATTAATATTAATAAATATTTATTATTCAATTACTTTTTTTTAATAAAGCAATTGTTCCGTTGTTTACAGTGAAATTTCGTAAACAAGCGCTAGTTCTGTTTTTTAAACTTGCGAGATCAAACTAGGAATCTCAGGACAATTTTATGCTTGTTTTTTATGAGAAAATAGTTTCAATGTTCATCAAATTTTTAACAAACATTTATGGTTTTGGTTTACTTAATAAAAAGGACAAAAGTATGTCGATTTGAATCGCCTCAAGATCAACAAACTCTAAGCAAAATAAGAATAAAATGCAGTAAATTGCTGAAGATTAAACTTGCATTAATTGTAAAGGCAAATACAGTAAAAATGGTTCACAAACCGTACATGTTTCTCTTTCGAATTCCTTTTTTTCTTCGCTGAGTACTTAGAATTTCAGAGAAAACTATGTAAAAATAGTTTTGCGACCTTTATTCCTTCTAAGGACTTTCTATTTATACATCGAAGCAAACTATAACTGCCTAAATGATCTGGACGCTCCAGATCTCTCTTTTGAACCCACGTTCTTCACTTCGAAACTCTGCTGTTGGCGCGTACAAATCTTGGGCTTGATCTTAAACTCCTTTGGGCTAAAATGACTTGGCCCATAATTATCTGTCTCCTTTCGAATATCGAACCTTTCGAAGGACTTTAGTCATCGAAACAACTCGTGAGATTACGAATCGAAGCAAGTGTTTGATTTAAAACATTAATGATGCTCCTTAAATATCAGTTAAATGACACCTGTAAATTTAGCCATTAATTCCAATATTTTGTTGGACCAACATTTTCTATTAAAATTATTAAACCAAATATAGCCCAACAAATTGCCCCCCAAAAATGCCAATTTCGAATGAGCAATCGAAAGAGAAGATGGCGTTTTTGAAAAGATTCCAAATCCATCTTTCACACTTCTCAATGACGGCTATGACGTCAGAACATCATTACCCTTTTCACTTAACTGTCACCTCGCTTCCCACAACCATCATGACTTCCACTTTTTCAGTAAACAGTGGCCACGTGTCAGTGTGAGAAGTCGAAACGAAGACAGCTTTTCTGAATTATTTAACTTTATTCAGAATTTCTTCACACCCTATAAATAGGATTTCTCAATTTTATCTCACTTTTCCCCCACTCTTGAGCTCTCAAACTTCTTCTTCTCCGATTCTCTCTCCATTTCCAGATTTCTTCAAACTTTGTTCATTGTTTCTTTCTCTTTCCGCTCTAAATCTTTAAGCTTCACTCTAAAAACCATTTCTTATTTCGAGACTATGGCTTCCAGTTCGGGACAGAAATGCAAGCTTCCTTTAGCAGGAGGATGGAGTGAATCTACTCTAAGGAACTACAGTCCCAACACAGTTTTAGAGCCGGTGATGAACTCTGAACAGCGCAAAATCTGGGAAACGCAGGTAATGTTTCCTTGCTCCTTTGCTGATCATACTTACGCCTTTGGAGGCCCTTTGCCTGATGCGAAAAGCAAATCTTCTACCATTTTAAGCATATTCCCCGTACATGAACCTTGTAAACCTAGGGCTTTCATTGATTCTCCGTACAACTTCAATTTTATAAAACCCCCAAATAAAGTTTTTAGGTCTGCACCCTATTATGGCAATAAAGAATACATTAAGTGGCTGGACAGGGTGCAAGTAGGTTATGGGGCTTTCTGGAAAGATTCTGGCATATATGAGTTGATCCAACTCTCAAGAGTAGGACCTAAATACCATCAGGAAATGTTAGTCGCTGCTTTACATTTCTTCGAAAGCTCCACTAATACCTTCCATTTCGAGTGTGGGATGATGACCCCTACACTTTTCGATGTAGCTGCAATCACTGGGCTTAGCCTAGTAGGTGAAACTTATGACCCAGCTAAGACAAGTCTAGCCATTAACTTTGCCCCAAAAGAAAAGACTTTTCAAAAATATATCCAAGAAAATCATGCAGTTGGTGAGGAAGAAGTTTCAGATGTCGAGCATGTAGCATTCCTCACTTTGTGGTTGTCCCACTATATTTTCTGCTCGAAATCCTTACAAGTTGCTAAGCAATTCATTCCCATGGCCATTCAACTTCATGAAGGCCGACAATTTGGACTAGGGCGCTTGATTTTAGGTTGTTTATATGCATCAATGCAAACCTCAAGTGAGAACCTTAAGAAAACTGGCGATGGCTCCACTTTCTTAGATGCTGGGCCTTTTTGGCTTCTGCAATTGTGGCGTAATGCCACGTTAGAAAAGGAATTGGAATTTTACCTCCCTGGGGACTATGGAGCTGAGGCACGGAGGCGTCAGATCGAAGGGACAAGATTAGTGAGACTGGTTCCTCTACCCATGGGCTTGAACTATGAACAAAGCTTTCTAAAATACTTCAAAGTATTTTTAGGCTTAAAAACCTTCAAAGAGGAATATGCTCCATTTATCAAGCGTATCATTGGGCCTTCTTGGTTTGTGCAACCATTTCCTTCACTTCCTGAATTCGAGGAATTTGCAATTGCCCAATGGTTGGCATATCTGGATCCTACTGTCCTTTCGTGTCGAATTGGCACAACTTCAAAGGATTATGGGTTAGTTGGGTACTTTCCTAACCTTGTGTCTCGCCAATTTGGCCTTTCTCAACTCATCCCAAAGAGCTTCTATGAGCACGAAAAAGACATCTGCTTGGGCCATAAAATCATAACAGAAGGGTACTTCAGGTCTTACTTAAAAAACACTGAAAAGCACAAGTATGAGATTACACCCTTTGCATATCAGAACTCTTTTCATCTAGTGGGGATTTTTTTCATATCAGAACACTGAAAAGACTGGTGGGAAAGACATTACTCAGCTTCGATCCCTAGTGGGGATTTTTTGCTCACTTGAGTCTCGAACGGATTCAAGTCTTCATCTCTAGAGCAAGTCAAAGCAACAATAACCAAAAGTAGTTTCCTTTACTTGTAATAATTTCTGCCCTTTGATTTTGACTAACGAAACCCGTTCACTCTCAGGACTTAAATCCAAGAATGCTTCGACGTCTTCACAACAGTCTATATCTTTGCCAATCAAAGAAGAGAAAAAGTTATATTATTTTTCTTTGTTTCGACATTCGATTCTCATCTTTAACTTTATATCAATTTTGTTGATGAAGCACCAATCTTTTTTAGCAGGGTTCAAAGAGAGCAAGCAGCTCCATTGCTGAAAAACCTTCAAGAAGCCAAGGAAAGAGATTGTCGATCTAACTGATACTGACAAGCAGGTATGTTGATTCCCTTATATTTCTCTTTCTTCTTTTATATTTCTTTTCCTAACTTTGAAATATGGTTTCGACAGAACATCGAGGCTGACCTTGGCAGAGTTATTGCCAAAATTTCGAAACAAACCAATCTGTCCACCTCTGTGAAGATTACAGAGAAAAAGAAGGAGAAAAAGAAAGAAAAGAAAACATGTCAAGAGGAGCCAACGAAGCAGAAAGACAATGCTACCCAAGATACTCTTGTTGGAGCTCCTAGTGCTGAAAAACCAAAAGATAAAAAGAAGAAGAAAAAATTGAAGAAGGCCTATTCTACTTCCACTACAACTATCCCAGAGGTTTCAGCACTCAACGAACAACTTGGCAACCCACAAGGTGCCAACAATGACAAGCTTCAAGGTCCCCCTCAAGAAAAAATCTCTGAGCAAAACAATGAGAGCTCGAATTCCTGCCTACAACCTCTCTTTTGCACTTGAGAATACTCGTTTGAAACTATTTTTGTAACTTAGTATTTTTCCATCTTTCTAGGTACCTGTTTCGATGATCCGTGAGACGCCTGAGGAGAATCCAACTGGGAATGCATCGAAGGAAGTGGTTCAGGAAGAAAAGTCTACTGCTGATTCCCCCCTTAAAGATAACCTTGAAGGACAACAACACAATTCCCCTCATGTCGAAATGAAAGACACAGTGGAAGAGGGTTTGAAAGATGATGGCTATGAAGCTGTCGAATATGGTCCTGTCGAAAAAGATCGAATGGATCAAGCTCTCAACGAACAAGATCAACCAAAGCAACAAGACCAAAATCCTATAGGCAATGAGGATCCTTCCAATCAAAAATCTCCCTCCTCTGATCCTGCCAACGTGAGCCACTACTTCGAGTCTAGCAATGAAGAAGATATCTCTGCGCAGCCTGGGGGCTCAAGCATTGACCCTCAATCCTCTACTTCAAAGATATCAGTTGCAGCAGGAATCCCTGAATCTCTTTTGCAGGGATTGGATGTTTCCACTCCAGAAGAGGCACTCAAAAAATTATTATCTGGAGGTAGTTTCAACACAAATAGCGAAGGTACCTCAGTTCCCACTCATAATGATGAAACAGCTAGACTTGAGCAAGCGCATTTGGAAGCTAGGTTCATTGAAGAGTTTCTTCAGCGTGATGTGTTGGATGTCATCGATAGAGATCCTAATGTCTTCTTCAGCCTTAAAGCTCTACTTCAACAGCTGCAGACTGATAGGACTAAAGAAGCCATGTTGTTCTTGGTTAACCAAGTAGAGGCCCACATTGACCAATTTGCCAAGAACCAACAACTGCTCATCAATGCTCAGAAATCTTATCAAGCACAAATGCAGGCTCATGCTTCCGTGTTAGCTGATGTGACTGCTTGCAATGTCGAAGTGAGAAACTTGAGATCAGGGGTGACTGCTGCTTATCTGAAGGCTACAACTTGTGAGGAAAATATAGACAAGTGGAAGGCAGAGATCAGGGAACTAGAGACCAAGATTGCTGAAGAGGAGAGGTTGCAAAAACATTGCATTGAGCTTGCAACTGAGGTATCCCCAGCACAGATCGAAGCTAAAGCAAATGAGGGGTTAAGGCTGTGTAGCAACGCTGCAACGCTCCAAGCCACAGCACAACATCTCGATAGAGAAAGCAATTTATTGAAGATTAAGTTGTCACAACTTAAGGAAGTCTATCGAGCCTTTCAACGCAACTCTCTTAGCAATATTTAGGCTTTCTTTTGCTTGTTGTTCTATTTGCTTATTTTGATGTACTTCTCTCTTGTTCTTTCGAACATGTTTTGTGATTTCGAAGCTGTTGGTTATTTTTTTGGATAATGTCTTATAATACCTTAGACATTTTGATTACTTTTCTATGGCAAATTTTCTTTTTACAATTTAGATTTTTTTATGTTTCGAATCACTCTGTGTTTATATTTATCTCCTGCAATGATGGTCTATATTTCTTCACTTTGTGTTTATATTTACTGTGCGCTGTTCAGGAGTTAACTCTTGAATTTCATATGCACCATTAGATAATACTTGAGAAATTTTAAATGGTCCTTCCCAATTTGGTGACCATTTCCCAAAGACCCTATCTCTCCTATCCATAGGCAAGATAACTTTCCAAACTAAATCTCCTAAGTTAAAGGTTTGACACTTAACCTTTTTATTGTAAGCTTTAGCAACTCTTTCCTTTTGTCTAATCAAAACATCTAAAGCCTGCAACCTCTCTTCATCTAAATCAACTAATTCATCCATCATTAGATTTTCATACTGTTCACTAGGAATATCCATTTGTTTCTGCACTCTTATGGATTGCACCATAATTTCGACAGGCAGCACAGCATCATGACCATAAGTCAATCGAAATGGAGTTGAATTAGTAGATTCCTTAGGAGAATTTCTACATGCCCACAATACTTGGTCTAAAGTGTTGTGCCAATTCTTTGGCTTTTGGGCAATGTGTTTTTTAATTAGGCCAATTACAATTTTGTTGGCTGCTTCAACTTGACCATTTGCTTGAGCATAGTAGGGTGTTGATGTTAACATCTTAAAACCTGCTTCATCAGCAAACTCTTGCATTTTGCGCCCAACAAACACTGTTCCTTGATCAGTGGTTATAGTTTCAGGTAATCCAAATCTATAAATGATGTGATTTTGGATGAAACTAATTACAGCTTCCTGATCTACCTTTGGCAGAGCAATAGCTTCTATCCATTTTGTGAAATAATCAATTCCAACCAAAATGAAACGTTGGTTTTTGGATGATGCAGGCCTAATTTCACCAATCAAGTCTAAGGCCCAACCTCTAAAAGGCCAAGGTTTAATTACTGAATGTAATTCACTTGCTGGAACATGTTGGATACCTGCATGTCTTTGGCACTCTTGGCAGCCTTTAGCAAATTCTATGCAATCTTTAAGCATTGAAGGCCAATACAAACCTCGTCGAAACAAAAGCCATTTCATTTTATGGCCTGCTTGATGAGCACCACATGAACCACTATATACATTGGTAATGGCTAAGAATGCCTCATTTTCACTAAGACATTTTAACAAAACTCCCTCAGGGGTTTTCTTGAATAACTCATTTTCAATGATAGTATAGCTCAAGGCTTTATATTTTGTTTTTCTATCAGTTATTCCTGTTGGATTTTCCAAATACTTCACAATTGGCTTTCTCCAATCAGTATCACTTAAATTTTCAATGACAAAAATTTCTGTTACAAAACTTTTGAAATGCAAATCCACATTTTGGAGGTTAGAATTCTCAAAAAGTTCAAAATTTTCAGAATATTCCTGAAAATTGTGCTCATCTGCCCCCAAATGTTTTGGCATTGACAATTCTTCATTTAGAGATTCATTCGAAACCAATTTGTCTTTAATTTCGATGAGTTGTTCGAATGTCTCTTTCGTTACTTTGTAACCAGAGGCAAGTTGCGCCAAATCATTTGCCTCTTGATTTTCAATTCGAGGCACATGCTGAATATTATAAGATTCGAATTGTTTTAGCAAAGAGAAAGCAATAACAAAATATTTCATTAAATGCTCTTGAATACACTTATATTCTTTTGTCAATTGTTTTACCACTAATTCAGAATCACCTCTTATTTTAACATGCCTTGCCCCCAAGTCTAGAAGAATTTCTAAACCTGCAATTAAAGCCTCATATTCTGCTTCATTATTCGAGCAAAACCCATTAATTTTATACTTAAACTTTGTGGGAATTTTAAATGGAGAAATTATTAAAATCCCAATTCCTGTACCATGTTATGCCTAGATCCATCGAAGTATAAACTCCAAGGTTCGATCTCAATGGAACCTATTTGGGCTTCGCTTACTGAATGTTCAGCAAGAAAATCAGCCACTATTTGGCCTTTAACAGCTCTTAAAGGTTTATAAGTTAATGAGTACTCTGTTAAGGCCAATGCCCATTTTCCAATTCTACTATGCAAAATTGGTTTTAACAACATATGCTTGATTATATCAAAATGGGAATAAACATAAACTGGCTTTATATAATGCTTGAGTTTGGTACAAGAAAAATTTAAACAAAGACAAAGCTTTTCAATTACAGAATATCTTGTTTCAGCATCATTTAAAACTCTACTTAAATAATAAATAGCTTTTTCTACACCATTTTCGTCCTCTTGAGCAAGCATGCTTCCAATGGTTGTGTCTGACGCTAAAATGTACAACTTCATCTCTTTGTTTTGATATCATGAAATGCTTTCTGTTGATCAATACCCCAATGAAATACCTCATCTTTCTTGAGTTTCAAGAGTGGAGAAAAAGGATGAGCTTTTCCACTTAGATTTGAAATGAATCTTCTCAAGAAATTTATCTTTCCAAGTAATGATTGAAGTTGTTTCTTCGTTGCTGGAGATTTTGTCTCCATAATAGCTTATGTCTTGTCCTGATTGATTTTTATGCCCTTTTTATGCACAACAAAGCCAAGGAAATCTCCTGCATCTACACAAAAAGCACATTTTAGTGGATTCATTTTAAATCCACATTTCCTCATTCTTTCGAATGATCTTTTAAGGTGACTTAAATGATCATCAGAAGATGAAGACTTGACAACAATGTCATCAATGTAAATTTGCATAAATACTTCAATGAAATCATGAAAAATCGAATTCATTGCCCTTTGGTATGTTGCCCCTGCGTTTTTTAATCCAAAGGGCATCACTACCCATTCATAAGTGCCTAAAGCACCAGGGCAGCGAAAAGCAGTTTTTGAAATATCATCTTCAGCTATGAAAATTTGATTATAGCCAGAAAAGCCATCTAACATTCTTAAATATTCATGGTCTGCTGCTGAATCAATTAACATTTCTGCTACAGGCATTGAATATTCATCTTTTGGTGTAGCATTATTCAAATCCCTAAAATCTATGCAAACTCTAACTGATCCATTCTTTTTAATAACAGGGACAATATTAGCTAACCATTCTACATACCTGGTTGTTCTAATGAACTTGCACTTGAGCAACCTTTCAATTTCTGTCTTGATCTTTGTCATGATTTCTGGAGCAAACCTCCTTGGAAGCTGCTTCACAGGCTTTTTGTCTGGTCGAAGCGGTAACCTATGTTCCACCAGATCTTTGCTTAATCCTGGCATTTCATTGTAGTCCCAAGCAAAGCAATCCTTGTACTCCTTCAGCAACTCAATTACCTTCAACTTTAAACTTGGGTCAATATTGGTACTGATGTAAGTTGGCCTTTTAATTGGGCAATCTCCAATATCAATCTCCTGCAAAGGATCTTGGGCTTGCATTCTTTGATTCGAACTAATTGGATCTTTTTCGAAACCCAAAGGTTCATCATCATAAATGCAATCCAACCTTTGATTATTACCAGTAATCGAAGCATTGGCATTTGTTGCCAATTCATTTTGCACACTGTTAGTGGCTTCCAAAGCCATATCTTCTTGAAAGTCAATAGCCTCTATAGCCATTTTAATTCTATTCTCGGCTGCATAAGCCGTTATCGTGCTCCATTCTGGGGACTCAATCATCATTATCTTCAAAGTCACCCCACCCAGAAGCTGGTGGATAAACACTCATACTGCAGGATCCCTCAATAGGCTCCCTTTCCCAACAAAAACATGGGTTGAATGTAACTTCACAGAATGGTAAACACCATCAGTGTTTGCCACATTTGGATCGAAGGCAGCATCCTGCTCTCCACAATGAGCAATGTTTGCCAAGTTTTTGTCAAAATTCTGAAGGGTCACAATACTGGAATCAGCTATATATGCACTCTGATCTGCCTCCACATTCTCAAGAAGGCCATCATCTCTCCAAAGAGTTAGCTTCTGGTGCAAAGAAGAAGGGACAGCACCAACCCCATGGTCCATTCTCTACCCAACATCAAGTTATAATTGGGCCTAGCAGCAATGACCATGAACAAGGTCTTTCGAACTGTGCTTCCAACACATACTTCCAGTTGCACAGCACCAAGAGAATGCCCAGTCTTACCTTCATAATTTTCCAAAACCACATTGTGGGAATGCAAATCAGTGTCAAATAAGCCTAACTTTTTCAACATGAAATGAGGCATTATATTAACCACTGCTCCACCATCAAACAAGATTTTGTTGACTCCCACATCATTCACTTTAGCCCTTATGAACAAGGCCTTTGACTAGAGTCTGGCAAGTGCACCAGTCTGTCGTCGAGTAATAATTAACACTCTACGAGTAGAATGAGTTCGTATCCATAAGGATCGTGCCGAAGCTTCACTAGCGTTATTTAAGTTTGTGATAGTTTGCATTCGCTTTGGGTTTTTGAAAAGGTTTTATAAAAATAGCGTAATGCGTTGCAGAAATATAAATAACAGAATGTATAAATATAGATTCAAGAAATATAGAGGCTAGGTATGGTGGTTGGACTCCATCCCTTCTTCATATTTGGCATGACCGGTGTATAACATAGTTACTTAGATTATGTTCGGCGGTGAATTATCCTTGTTGTAGTAATACCTTACTATTACACTATGTCTATTAAAGTTTCCCTACATTAACAACTAAGGTACCTACGAGAGCCTAACCTCGATGTGTCACATACCCTAATTACTAAGTGAGTTGTTTATAAACATGCATTATAACCTTCACCAATTAACCTCTAGGTCCTAGTATCGTGCTGTTCATCTTCTAAGTGCTCAGATCACACCTAGTGCATGATTCCTCCTCTAACCGCTCAGTTCACGACTAGTTCAGGACGTTACCGTCTCTATTCACCTAGCATTATTTACTACGAGTTCTGGACTATACCAAGTCAAAACCTGATATCAATTCTATGGGCGCTCCTGCTTATCCGGCCAGATTACGAGATACGTTATTAAAGTGCGCGAAAGTAAATAACAAACATAATACTTTAAATATCATTTATTATATCTTAGACTCAATCACAGACTCCAAATATTCATAGGGGAGTTCATCTTCTCCACCACAACCTAAGGCATAAATTATAAAGACTACATATTTAAATTACAAAAATTATAACCTAAATACAAAAGCCTAAAGAAAACATACCTTGCTGAGTTAGTTTTCCCGTA
This sequence comes from Trifolium repens, assembly GCA_030408175.1. NCBI lineage: Eukaryota > Viridiplantae > Streptophyta > Magnoliopsida > Fabales > Fabaceae > Trifolium > Trifolium repens. Next base: position 23,061,957 of record CP125840.1, read on the forward strand.
AGGGGAGAAAACTATGCCCAATAGAGCTCCTCTGAACCTCTCCTTATAGTAGAGAGTGTTCTACTATTTCTTAATGATTTAAACAATGAAAGGGAGGCTCTATTTATAGTTTTCGTAATGGGCCTCAGCAAGGCATCGCACTGCGATAAGCTCATCGCAGTGCGATGTGAAGATTCAGTTTATTTTTATAACTGATCCTGTGCATTTCATCAGCTTGGGCGCTAAGTTACTCCATCGTGCTGCGATATACTCCATCGTGCTGTGATGCAAAGATTTTCTTCAGATTTATTGCTTCTGATTTCTTGGCAAACAAGCAGCTCCCATCGTGCCCACGATGGGAGCCATCGTGCTGCGATGGAATGCTCATTTTCTTCACTTTTTGGGCTTTTTCTTGTCTTTTTGCATCTTGGACTCTGTATTGATGCTTTTTCTTGCTTTTGTAGGTTTTCCTTCGTATTTGGGTCTGTCTTGGTCATTTTACTACTAATAATACTACTAGAAATACCGTAGAAATTTCTGTCATCAGCCTTCAAGTGGTTTTTCATTCCAACATCTGGCCTTTCGAACACAGCATTTTGGGCTTCGACACAGCCATTTTCCATCACATAATAACATACTGGCTTGTGATCAGCCAATTCCAAAGCCTCGAAGTCTTCTTCCACCTCATTGATTTCAGTTGGAATATCATATTCCAAAGGCAGAACAGAGACTACATTCACCAGCACATCAAAGTCAGATTCTTCATCGAGGAGATCATCATCATCCATGAAATCTTCCTCATCCTCAGCCTCTTTGTTATTCTCAACCTCAGATTCCTTGATAGGAGTGAGCCTTTCTTTCACTGGCCTTTTGACCAATTCAACTTTCTCCATTTCAGTCATGTTGCCCCCAGCCTTATCCTGTTAAGCAGCAAGCTTTTTCTTGCGTTGGAATCTACGCCATTGAGTTCGAGTCATAGGGTTTTTACCCTTGTAATTGTTCCTGTAGCCATATTTGTTGGCTTCTGTTGCAACTTGAGGATTTTGTGGCTCAACAACTACTTTCGAACCAGCATTTGGCTTCGATCCAGCAACCACTTTGGATTCAGCAATCATTTTCGTGTTTGAAGTTCCAGAAATGAACTTCACATTGACATTGCTTAAACTGCCTTTCTCCATCCATTTTTTATCGAAGGCCACATATTGGCCACTGACCCATTGATTAACAGGTGCCCTGTTGGATGGTTTGAAAGTCCTTTGAGGTCCTAGCCTCTGATGATCTGAAAGTCCTTTGTTATGGGACTTATTCCAATCAATTTTCTGATATGGCCAACCCCATTGGTTTGGTTTGGAACTTGGCCATTTTCTCTTATTATCAACACAAGGCATCACATTCTTCAAACATGTGACCGCCTCTTTGTCACATACAACACTGCACCTAGGACACAACATCACCTCAGAGTTGTTCAATTTGTACCTGTTTAAGAAATCCACCAATTGTTCTTCAGCAGCAGGATACACCTCTTGAACTTTCTTTTCATACTCTCCTTCAAGTATAGCTTTGATTGGAGCAGCAGCGTCAGCTTCTGTGACTTCGACCATGTTGCAATCAAATATTTCAACATATGTTGCATCAGCAGCTGGGAGTGGATTAGCATCCACTTTCATTGGAGGCTTAGTCTTATCAGCAAACTTAAGCCTTCCTTCGTTCAAAGCACGTTGAACCAGATCCCTGAAAAGAACACATTGGTAAGTTTTATAACCCAAATAGTTATGATATTTACAATAACCTCTTTTCTTTCTTTGTTCTATTGGAGGTATTTTCAAATCTTTTTGCACAACTATTTGACCATCAGAAACCAATAAATCAAAATTTTTATCACATTTAGTAATATCAAATGTATAAGTCTTAGTAGCATATTTTTCATTTTTTGGTTCGACTGGATTTTTTCCATTCGAAGGCCTCAAAAGCTTACAAGTATAAGGATGCCCTGGCTTTAATTCTGCCACATTGATATCACTATCACTATCATCAATATCTACATACTCATCTTCAATTTCATAATCAAATTCATTATCATAAGAATCTAAAAAAGCAACATCTTTCTTTTTCTGAAACTTAGAATTTCTGGCTTTTTCAGCTTTCAATCTTTCGATTTGCCTAACTCTATCAGCCAATTGTGACATGTCTCGAAGATATTGAGTATCTAGTTTTTTCCTAATCGAATAGTCTAGGCCACCTGCAGCCATTTCGACTAATTTATGTTCAGGTACTGAAGTGAAGCACCTAGCTTTCAACAATTTGAACCTATTCAAATAATCATCAACAGACTCTTGTGTTTTTCTCTTAACACTAGCCAACTCCTTAAGACTTATCTTAGTTTGGCCCATGTAAAACTGTTCATGGAACAATCTTTCTAATTGAGTCCAGTTATGAATTGAATTAGGAGGCAAAGTTGTGAACCAAGTAAAAGCATTTTTAGTTAGAGAATTAGGAAAATATTTCATTCTCAAATTCTCATTATTTGCCAAATTTTCAGATTCTGCTAAGTACCTAGCAATGTGTTCGACAGTTGACTCATTAGTATCCCCTGCAAACTTAGTATATTTAGGGACTTTCCAACCTCTGGGTAACTCTGTTTGCAACACATATTCAGACAATGCAGAAACAAAGTTTGGCCTTCGAGTACCAGTATTAAGGCCATTTTGATTTAAAATGGTTTCGACTAAAGTTGCTAAGTTATTATGTCCAACAAAATTATTATTCTGGACATTTCGAACCACTTCATCAGGGTTTTGGTTAACCTCATTTTGGTATTGGTATTCCTCTTGAGCCATTGGTATTGGCTCTTGGTTTGGTGTAACCTGTGGAACCACATATGTTGGCCTTGGGTTAAGGGGAGTGGCAGACATAACAGGTAGAATCATTTACGGTGCAACATGATTAATCCTAGACTGAGTTTGAGGGGAAGGAGTACCAAAGAAGTCAGCAATTCGGCCCATTTGATAGGCCAACATTTGGTAACTGTCATTATTATTTTGAATCAAAGGATTAAAAACTGTACCAATTTGCTGTGTTAAAAGATTAACCATATCATGATTGCTCTCATCCATCTGTTGTCTCAAAGATAAGACAGATGCAGTGGTTAATGGTGTAGGAGTTACCCTAGGTGAGGTATACCTCTCAGGTTCAGAAACTGGTATTGACTGAAAGCCCATCGTAGGTGTTGGTACATAACCATATAAAGGGTTCGTGGACATAGGAGGTGGTCTATATCCCGACGAAATGGAATGAAATGCCATAGTTGTTATTGGCATTTTGGTTCCTAGAACAAACCCAGAATTACTAAAACTAGAAATTGGCGAAGTAGACGTTATACTTGCCGCATTCGAATCAGGGGGAGGAGGACTTCCTTCACCACTCGTCGAACTCGAAGATTGACTGGTAGTAGACCCATACATTTGATGAGTTCTAGCCATAACTGTAAATGGCCGTTACTAATGCAGAAAAATCTTATTTCTAAAGAAACAAAGCACAAAACCAGTCCCACTGGGCGTGCCAATTTGTTTACAGTGAAATTTCGTAAACAAGCGCTAGTTCTGTTTTTTAAACTTGCGAGATCAAACTAGGATTCTCAGGACAATTTTATGCTTGTTTTCTATGAGAAAATAGTTTCAATGTTCATCAAATTTTTAACAAACATTTATGGTTTTGGTTTACTTAATAAAAAGGACAAAAGTATGTCGATTTGAATCGCCTCAAGATCAACAAACTCTAAGCAAAATAAGAATAAAATGCAGTAAATTGCTGAAGATTAAACTTGCATTAATTGTAAAGGCAAATACAGTAAAAATGGTTCACAAACCGTACATGTTTCTCTTTCGAATTCCTTTCTTTCTTCGCTGAGTACTTAGAATTTCAGAGAAAACTATGTAAAAATAATTTTGCGACCTTTATTCCTTCTAAGGACTTTCTATTTATACATCGAAGCAAACTATAACTGCCTAGATGATCTGGACGCTCCAGATCTCTCATTCGAACCCACGTTCTTCACTTCGAAACTCTGCTGTTGGCACGTACAAATCTTGGGCTTGATCTTAAACTCCTTTGGGCTAAAATGCCTTGGCCCATAATTATCTGTCTCCTTTTGAATATCGAACCTTTCGAAGGACTTTAGTCATCGAAACAACTCGTGAGATTACGAATCGAAGCAAGTGTTTGATTTAAAACATTAATGATGCTCCTTTAATATCAGTTAAATGACACCTGTAAATTTAGCCATTAATTCCAATATTTTGTTGGACCAACATTTTCTATTAAAATTATTAAACCAAATATAGCCCAACACCCGTGTTAATTCGTAAGTTTTTATTTATGCATGTTAATTCATAAGTATTCATTAACAAAAATTATATCTTTATAAACTGTTTTCATAAACTACCTTATAAATCTTATAATAAGTCGATCCAAATGGGCTCATTGTGTTTTTGTTTCTATTTTATGTCCTTTTATTTTTAAGCTCATAAATAAGTATATTCTTTTATTAGGTTCTTCTATTTTTATATATAAATTGTTATATGTTAGATTGAGTTACTATTTTTTCAGTAAAAAAAAAAGAAGAGTTAGTACTATTTTTATAAAAACTTCAAATGAAAAATCGGTTTAAATAGCTTATCTTAAAATATCATTTTAAGTATTTCATCGTTTTGTTAGAAATTTTTTTGGATCATAAAAATCTCTAAAAAAAAACCATTTCAAATAGCTTTTCGTGAAAGTCATTTTTTAGAGATAAATTTTTTTAAAAAATTGTGTTTTTTATTAAGTTAAAATCTCTAACATGAATATTTAAGTTATTGAATGTCAAATTCACTCTTTTAATTAATAAAAAGAAGATTTTGAAATAATATTTTCTAATTTTAATGAAGTTATCATAAAAATTATTTTTAAAAATACAAAGAATTTTTTTTTTTTTAATGTAAAACAAACGCACCCTTATAATTCCTTCTTTTAATTTAAAGTTTAATTTGATAACTTATATTTCCATTATTTAATCTTCATTATACATACAGGATGCACATTATTTTGAGCATGTTTAGTGCTAAATTGAAAACAATTTTTTTTATTACATTAAAATCTTGTATAGCATGTGAAATCTATTTGAAGCGCAACAAAAACTTTCATAGGGACCGATTTGCTATACTATTATTTTTAGGAAAATAATAGACTATACCGTCATGTCATAAACAATACATCGAAAATTTATGGTATTATTATTATTATTATTATTATTATGAAAAGCACTTTCATACCCTTGAAAATTATTAAAATTATGTCACCATTTTCTTGCATGCCACTAAATATGTAATTAATATGTCACCATTTTCTTGTTATAGCAATTAAAAATATATGGCTAATAATATTTGCCCAATTTATACAATAGATCAGTAACTTGAGTTCCAATCAATCATGTCATAGTAACCAACGAAGAGTCAAGACATAAGGCATGCAAAAAAAAAAGGAAAAAACTACTGTACAAGATTGAAAAAGTATTACTCAAGAGTTGTTTGAAGAAAGTGAGAAAGATCCAAAATCCAAATGTATATTATCGATATGTAGTAGCTATAAATAAAATCCTAATGTTTGAACGCACGGGTTTTTTTTTCAGAATGCACTTATATAATTTTTGGTATAATATTTTTTCATTGGTTAAAAATTCTAATTATAAATATCTTTTATCTCTATGAAATAGAAGAATTTTTTAAAGTTAACCTATAGGACAATATATATCATATTTTAACTACGTAGATTTGACTTTAATAAAAAAGAAGTTTAACAACCTATATAATTAATTAAAAAATGAAATATTTAATCCCCTTTTTTTACATGTTTCAAGAATTTTTTTATATCATGTTTTATTCATAACAATAGCAGCTTTATCAACTTAAATTAAATGTTGTAGTTATGAATAGAAGGTGTAAAATCATCAAAATTTAATAAGAACTATTAAAGGTGGGTAAACAAAAGTTATGTAACTTGAATGGAATATGAATATATATTATTTTTTTGACAGGAATGGAATATGAATATTGTGTTGCACGGGTTTGATTGATTTTTTTTTTATAAATAATACTTTTTTTTTTGCCAGATTTAATAATATTTTATTGAAAGTGACATTTTAGTCACCACAAAAAAAAAAAATTATTTTTGGTAAAAAAAAAATAAAAAAATGGTGACATATTAAAAGAGCTTTCGAAACAACTTTGTCATGCATGTTTAAGTAGTATTTTATAGGGTTAAATATATTTTTAATCACTCTAAATATATTTCAAATTAAAATCACAACATTATCAAATGATGCGTAGCAAAAACCAATATACATGTTAAACAAAGATTTAATCTTCATACAAAAGTCACAATATTACCCAAATAAAATGTAAAAAAAGTTGAGACTAAATTGTCATGTTTAAATTACTTTTTTTTTTTAGAAATTGAATAAGATCTTACAATTTTTCTGGATGACTTGTATATTTGGACCTTACTCTAAAATTACATGGAAAGCAAAAATTAGTTCAATCGTAAATTTTAAAACTTTCGTAACATTCCTATACATCAATTTAAATCCTAAATAAATAACAGCTTCAGTATATATAAACATCCATAATCAAATTGAGCAGAGATCAAATTCTTCCAAATTTGCTTCGAATGACCAACCTATATGAAATTTCCAAAGCTTCTCTAGCTAACCACCTTAGTCAAGACCCACCTTCCTTCTACATGACATCGCCTTGACCATATCTAACCACAACTTTGCTGCAACAAAAATATTACCGGCTCAAATCAAATAAATACCAATACACAAACAACCAGCTACGCAATTTCGGTTGATATATTTTTATTTGAAAAGATAAGAAACCACCCTAAAGAAGATTAGAAAACAAACAAAAGAGAGAATTAGATTACCAAATATGACAGTATGAACAAAAAATAATGGTGTATCATACCTTTTTGTTTTAATCATTATTGAAAGGAATTCCAACATTCATAATGTTTAATTATAATAATCATGGTTATAGTTGCAGCATATGGCCGGTACTTAAGGGTCAAACATATCATAATTGTTTTAATTTATTTATATGTACAATACATTATTATTTTTATTAATTTTTTTAAAAAATATTTATTTTTTTCTCTCTACCATTTCATATGCACTCATAAACAAAACGTATAACATAAACTAATAAAACACAATATAAGTTGAAGATACAATTTAAGGTACTTTTTCATTGTTCATTTATTCTCTTGTAAGAAGTTATTATCACTAAATATTAATTTGATATTGTAAAATATAACATTTTATAATACATTAATTTCTTATATTTAATTAATAAATTATTAAAAAATATGATGTCAAGGTTATCTATATTTAATTAATTAATTATTGATGGCACGTCAAAAATTTGTATGATAAAATTATTTTTAAATACAATAATAGGACAAACAAAATTAATAAAATTGTCTTGACAAAATAAAAATAAAAATAATTTTTTTATCAAGCAATTTATTTAATAAATTTGCTTCACAACACTCTCGTTTGCATGGATGATAGTAGTGATGGAATAGTACATATCATTTCATTTTCTTTATAATTATTCACTTTTTCTCTCTATTGTCACATATAATTAGTTTTGATTAAAAAATTATCATTGGTTAATTTCATCCTTTTAATATTGCACGTATCATTTGTTTTTTAAATGCAACATATAATATTTTAGAGTTTTTGTTTTTTTTTCCAATTTCAGGAACATTTAGAGAAATTAAGACCTATAGCATATTTAGATCTATATACTTTTTTATTTCCAATTTTTAATGAACCACTATTATTTATACCAAAAAATGATGCATTATTATTTCACTTTTTATGAAATGAAACACTATTAATTATTGTCAAATGATCTTCTAGTACTATTCAATGATATAAAACCACTAATAGAATAAGAAAGGGTGTTTGTACCCAAAAAAAACATGAGAAAGGGTGAGAGTTTTTTTGACTTAATCTTAAAACATAAGAAGAAGAAGAAGAAGAAGAAGAAGAAGAAGAAGAAGAAGAAGAAGAAGAAGAAGAAGAAGAAGAAGAAGAAGAAGAAGAAGAAGAAGAAGAAGAAGAAGAAGAAGAAGAAGAAGAAGAAGAAGAAGAAGAAGAAGAAGAAGGTAAATATAAAACCAAAATAGAAAAATTACATCTTAAAAAAGTGTGGCTCTCACATAAAAATTAGAAGCCATACTAAAACTCTTAATAACTATAGTTGCCAATAGTTGTCTCGTGAATACCTTCGAATGAAACAATAGAATCATATCATCATAACTATATATAAAAATATTGCATATTAAGAAACATAAATAAATAAAGAAAGGAGAAATAATACATTATTTCTTCTACAATCTTCAAAAAGTTCTCGAACAATGATTGAGATGCAAAGAGTAATCAATAATCTGCAAACACAATAAGAAAAAAATCAAACCATCTTAATATGCATAAAAATTGAAAAACAAATACATTGCATCAACCAAGCTAAACAATTTCCCAGCCTCAATTCTAAAATTAGAAGTATAAAATATGCATTGGAACGACAATCTCACTCATTGAATACAAAACGCGAAAAAAAATAAAGGCACAATATGAGATTACAAATGTTTTAAAAAATTATTATTCTTCTACAACACTAATAATAATCCTTCCAATCTCCAAAGAGAAATTTCACATAGCCATATACGTACGTATAAGGAGGGTTTATACATAGTGGCATATATATAATAGTTGGTTAATTCATTTCACTATATATTAGGGAATTGAAAGGTTAAGAAGAATGAAGGATTTGATACTCAAAATAAATACACAACTAAAAAAACATCAAAGGGGTGATCTTTCACCTTTCTTAATATTTTGTTTCATTACAATTTATTAAATGAGTTGCACACATACTCAATGAATGAGTTACAATTACACATACCATGGCATTTAAATCACCACATATATATAGATCAAATAATCCATCGGTTATGATAAGTTAGGCTAACTTTTTTTTTTTTATAATGGCAATAAAGATGTTGGAATTAGAATAGGAGTAGTTTTCAACCACCAATGAAACAATCCTCACTTCATATTCCATACTATATATGACATATTTTTTGGCCTAAAGATGACACATCATCACAATAATATGAAAGAGATGATACATAAGCACCAACTTTTGCTTAGAAAAAAGAAAAATGGGAGGAGCCTTGTTAAGTTGACACATAAGCAAAAAATAGTTTGCTTTACAATCGTGTATATATATATATATATATATATAGATAAATAGATTTTAAGTTGAATATTATTAAAATATAGTAAAACCCAAATTGGAATTATAAATGATAGCAACATGAATTAGTTTAGGCCAAAAGAACGATTCTATGATAACATGAATTATGTAAGTTTGCTAATAGAAGTAAACTAAACTAAACAAAAAAATTTACTTATCATAAGTTTGCTAAATTAAATTATGATTTGGATTATTAGTTGAACCCACATGAAGGACTTAAAAAATAGGAAAACTAAAAATACACACGTTAATTTAAATAAAAATCAAATTTATAATAAATTACTATTTGCAATTTATAATAAATTATATTTTTGTTTCCACAGTGCAATGTCCTTGTCGATGATGGTTACTTGGATAATGTCTCCCTGGAAGCAATTTTATTCAACAAAAAGTTATATTTTTATAGTAAAAAGTGTGAACAACATACCATTGTATAGTAAAAATTGTTAACAGCGACAAATCCCTGACCAACAAATCTATGTGATATTCTGTATCTCCCATTCTCCCTTATACACGGTCTACATGTCATCCACAATTACTCATAGTCTCCATATTTCCTTCGTTTTTGTTACATTTTTTATAGGATCATAGTGTCGTTCATTTTCTGTTGCCAAAACGATGTTTGTATCCTTCTGCTGAGAATCAGTCTCACATCCCTGTCATTCCAAAAAACACGAAGCAAATAATGCATGGAAACTGAAAATGTTAGCACAAGAAGCAAATAACCTTTTTTTCTCATTTGGATCCATAGCCTGGTACAAAATCAGAAAAGGAAAAACTTATAGTTATGAAACTTGTCAACAAATAGTTTTGTAAGTTATGAAATTTATGGGTGATCATATCCGAACCAAACCAAAAGTAAAACCGCAAACCGAACCAATCCAAACCGAAAACCGCAAAAACCGCAAAAACCGCATTTGGTTTGGATGTATTTGGATGACTTTTTTATTGAACCGCGAACAGCAAAACCACGAGCCGCAAAAACCGCAAACACCGCGGTTAACCGCTAAAACTGCATTCAGCTTCTATTATATTCCAATACCACATTAAGTTTATATTATATTCAAATATACATAGCCTAATTACCAACTCGGTCCACCAAATTAATAGAACTTCAAGTTGTATTATTTTTTGTACTGTAATATTATTTTGGTGTTGTTATATTATTTTTGATCAACAACTTTTATCGATACTATAATGTTATTTTGGAATTTTAAATTCTCTTTTTGTATATTTAAAATTGTAACGTACTGTAATGTTATTTTGGATAAACAACTTTTATTGGTACTTTAATATTACTTAGGAAATTCAAGTTTTTTTTGCTATGTTTAAAATTGTTTGGTACCGAAATATTACGTCGTATACCGCAACAACCGAACCGATCCTAACCGCATTGGTTTGGTTTGGATGACTTTTTAAAACCAACCGAACCGCATGCATTTTTATCTCGCGGTTAGGATGACTTTTATGTTTAAAACCGAACCAATCCGCACCGCGATCACCCCTCATTGAAATTGGAAAATGTTAGCACAAGAAGCAAATAACCTTTTTTTTCGTTTGGATCCATAGCTTGGTACAAAAAAAGAAAAGTAAAAAATGATATTAAGTTATGAAATTTCGAAACAAATAGTTTGGTAAGTGGAAGAAAGGAAAACATGTATGGAAACTGAAAAATGTTAGCACAAGAAGCAAATAACTTTTTTCTCCTTTGGATCCATAACCTAGTACAAAAAAAGAAAAGGAAAAAATGATATTAAATTATGAAACTTCGAAACAAATAGTTTGGTAAGTGGTAGAAAGGAAAACATGTATGAAAACTGAAAAATATTAGCACAAGAAGCAAATAACCTTTTTCTCCTGTGGATCCATAGCCTGGTACAAAAAAAGAAAAGGAAAAAATGATATTAAGTTATGAAACTTCGAAACAAATAGTTTGGTAAGTGGAAGAAAGTAAACCATGTATGAAACTGAAAAATGTTAGCACAAAAAGCAAATAACTTTTTTCTCCTTTGGATCCATAGCCTGGTACAAAAAAAGAAAAGTAAAAAATGAAATTAAGTTATGAAACTTCGAAACAAATAGTTTGGTAAGTGGAAGAAAGGAAAAGATGTATGGAAACTGAAAAATGTTAGCACAAGAAGCAAATAACTTTTTTCTCCTTTGGATCCATAGCCTGGTACAAGAAAAGAAAAGGAAAAAATGATATTAAGTTATGAAACTTCAAAACAAATAGTTTGGTAAGTGTAAAAAAGGAAAACATGTATGGAAACTGAAAAATGTTAGCACAAGAAGCAAATATCATTTTTCTCCTTTGGATCCATAGCCTGGTACAAAAAAAAAAAATTGATATTTAAGGGCTTGTTTGAAACACTTCTTAAAAACTCTTTTTTAGTTTTTAAAAATTTCAAAACAAAAAATCTGCTTGGAAAGGTTGTTTCTAAAAACAATTTCTAAAAACTGTTTTCAATTTTCTAGTTTTTAAAACTAAAAAACCAAAACAGGTTTTACATGTTTTGGTTTCCAATTTTGTTTTTCACCTTTTAATATATAATTTTGATGATAAATATCTTTAATTATATGATAACAAAAATTATAAAAAAAATAATATTTTAAAAATACTTTTCGAGACGAATCCAAAAACATCTTATAATAAAGAAATTGAGATTTTGAGATCATTCAATTGTAAGATAATATCTTTGACGATTAATATCTTTAATTGTATAATATTAAAATTATAAAAAAAATGATATTTTAAAATACTCTCCGATACGAATCTAAAAACATCTTATAATAAGAAAATGGAGATACTGATCTAATTCAAATGCATATAACTTTAACGATTAATATCTTTAATTTTACGATAATAAAAATTATAAAAAAATGATATCTTGAAAATACTCTTCGATGCGAATCCAAAAACATCTTATAATAAGAAAACGGAGATACCGATCTAATTCAAATATATAACTTTAACGATTAATATCTTTAAGGCTTAATTAGTTTGCAGGTCCCTTAAAGATTTTTTTGGTTTCACTTTGGTCCCTTAAAGAAAATAAGTTTCACTTTGGTCCCTTATTAATATCTTTGTCAGTCAATATGATAATAAAAATTATAAAAAAAAATGATATTTTAAAATACTCTCGGATAAGAATCCAAAAACATTTTATAATAAGAAAATGGAGATACTGATCTTATTTAAATACATAACTTTAACGATTAATATCTTTACTTATATGATAATAAAAATTATAAAAAAATGATATCTTAAAAGTACTCTTCGAGACGAATTCAAAAACATTTTATAATAAGAAAACGGAGATACTGATCTAATTGAAATCATACTATCCATGTACTAATATTTAGTGGTATTGTCATCATCTAGTTTTATAAAATTAAATAAAAAAAATGGTTGCTAAAAATAAAGATATACGGTAAATTTTTTGTTTAATTAAACATTTGAAAAATAATACAATTTTAATAAGCATGCCTTCAAATCCATATAAAGATATAAATTTTTTGCGGGCATTCGGGAAAGGATCAGAAAGTTTTTCACGAAAAAAGATCAGAATCTTTTTTTTTTTTACAGAAAAAAACTCCGAAATTATTTTTATTTGAAATCGAAACTTTTTTCCACGAAAAAATCTGTAACTTTTTTTCCAAACTTTTCTTGTCTCTAAAACTGATTTTAAAAATTAGGTAATCAAACGGATTTTCTCATTTATTTCATTTGTAAAATAGTTTTGAAAATTACGTTATCAAATACATTTTTTTTTTCTCTTCTTAAAAATAGTTCTCTAAAACACTTTTAAAAGACACATTTAAAAACTAAAAATCAAAACTGTTTCAAACATGCCCTAAGTTATGAAACTTCGAAACAAATAGTTTGGTAAGTGGAAGAAAAGAAAACATGTATGAAAACTGAAAAATGTTAGCACAAGAAGCGAATAACTTTTTTCTCCTTTGGATCCACAATTTGGTACAAAAAAAGAAAAGGAAAAAATGATATTAATTTTTGAAACTTCGAAACAAATAAATTGGTAAGTAGAAGACAGAAAAATATGTATGGAAACTGAAAAATGTTAGCACAAGAAGCAAATAACCTTTTTCTCCTTTGAATCCATCGCCTGGTACAAAAAAAGAAAAGGAAAAAATGATATTAATATTTGAAACTTCGAAACAAATAATTTGGTAAGTGGAAGAAAGAAAAATATGTATGGAAACTGAAAAATGTTAGCACAAGAAGCAAATAACCTTTTTCTCCTTTGGATCCATAGCCTGATACAAAAAAAAGAAAAGGAAAAAATGATATTAAGTTATGAAACTTCGAAACAAATAGTTTGGTAAGTGGAAGACAGGAACCATGCATGGAAACTGAAAAATATTAGCACAAGAAGCAAATAACCTTTTTCTCCTTTGGATCCATAGCCTGGTACAAAAACAGAAAAGTAAAAAATGATATTAAGTTATGAAACTTCAAAACAAATAGTTTGATAAGTGGAAGAAACGAAAACATGTATGGAAACTGAAAAATGTTAGCACAAGAAGCAAATAACCTTTTTCTCCTTTGGATTCATAGCCCGGTACAAGAAAAGAAAAGGAAAAAATGATATTAAGTTATGAAACTTCAAAACAAATAGTTTGGTGAGTAGAAAAAAGGAAAACATGTATGGAAACTGAAAAATGTTAGCACAAGAAGCAAATAGCATTTTTCTCCTTTGGATCCATAGCCTGGTACAAAAAAAGAAAAGGAAAAAATGATATTAAGTTATGAAACTTCGAAACAAATAGTTTGGTAAGTGGAAGAAAGGAAACCATGTATGGAAACTGAAAAATGTTAGCACAAGAAGCAAATAACCTTTTTCTCCTTTGGATCCATAGCCTGGTACAAAAAAAGAAAAGTAAAAAATGATATTAAGTTATGAAACTTCGAAACAAATAGTTTGGTAACTGGAAGAAAGGAAAACATGTATGTAAACTGAAAAATGTTAGCACAAAAAGCAAATTACCTTTTTCTCCTTTGGATCCATAGCCTGGTACAAAAAAAGAAAAGGAAAAAATGATATTAAGTTATGAAACTTCAAAACAAATAGTTTGGTAAGTGGAAGAAAGGAAAACATGTATGGAAATTGAAAAATGTTAGCACAAGAAGCAAATAACATATTCCTCCTTTGGATCCATAGCCTGGTAAAAAAAAAGAAAAGGAAAAAATGATATTAAGCTATGAAACTTCGAAACAAATAATTTGGTAAGTGGAAGAAAGGAAAACATGTATGGAAACTGAAAAATTTAGCACAAGAAGCAAATAACCTTTTTCTCCTTTGGATCCATAGCCTGGTACAAAAAAAGAAAAGTAAAAAATGATATTAAGGTATGAAACTTCGAAACAAATAGCAAAGTAAGTGGAAGAAAGGAAAACATGTATGGAAACTGAAAAATGTTAGCACAAGAAGCAAATAACTTTTTTCTCCTTTGGATCCATAGTCTGGTACAAAAAAAAGAAAAGTAAAAAATGATATTAAGTTATGACATTTCGAAACAAATAGTTTGGTAAGTACTCTAAAGGAAAACTTGTATGGAAACTGAAAAATGTTAGCATAAGAAGTAAATAACTTTTTTCTCCTTTGGATCCATAGCCTGGTACAAAAAAAGAAAAGGAAAAACTTATATTTGAAGTAGCAAAGTTTTACACAAGAAGGGGGGGGGGGGGGGGGGGGGGGGTTTGAATTGTGTATCATTTAAAAATTTCACTTTAATTTAAATCAGACTATGTTAATGAAAGAAAGAAAGAGTAGCAGAGTTTTAAGATCAATCTGAGAATGATCTTGAAAACACAGTTTTGGTTAAAAACAGTTTAAATCAAATAACAAGAAAGTAAAGGAATGAATAAATCAACATCAAGGATTTTATACTGGTTGACCCTTAAATCTTGGGTTACATCCAGTCCCCACCACCTGTGAGTTTATCCACTATAATCTTCTGATGTTACAAATCCAAGATTACAGATTTCAAACCTTGATCTAGACCTAAGACCAATTTCTTCCAAGCACTTACAGCTTGATATCACCTTAGTCACACCTGACTAAGCACTCAATCAATAAACACTTATTGACTTGAGATCACAGTATCAATGATGATTTTGGTTCTAAGCTTTTACAAATCTCAACACAAAGTGAGAAGCTTAAAGCAGTATGTTCTCTATTCTAAGAGTTGGATCTTCCTAATCCTTTTGAAAATATTTAACAGAGAATGAGAATGATTAAATTTAATACAATCAGATCTATATGAAAGAATTGTTAAATGCTTTTTGATTACTTGGCAGAACTGATTATTTCAGAGCTTGATTCCTTGTTTCTTTTATATAGGCAGATTGGTGTATTGGCATTGAGAAGAAGATGTATCCGTTGGAGCCTAAAAAATAACCGTTACACTCAGTTTAATTCTTCAAGCTAGATCCTTAGCATAGGTCCAATAATCTCAATTCATTCTTGCTTCAAAAATGCAAGGTGTAGATCTGAATTTTGGTCAATAGCTGTGTGAGTTGTTCCTTGCTGTAGTATGCTTGTTTCCCAAGCTTGAAGTACACAAAATAGCCGTTTTCTTTTGCTCAGAAAGTACATATGACAGTTGGAGCAGTTTTGCAAAAACTGTGTGCTAAGTTGTTACTGTTCATTCTTGAATCAGTCTTGAAACATTCTTGAATGTGAGCTGGAACATGAACTGAGTATGTTTTTCTTCATCCTTATCCATTAGAAGTTGTGATCAGAGTTGTGTACAGCTATGGTGAGCTGTTAATTAGCAGCTGGATAAGTACTTAGGTGTGAAGGCCTAGTCTTGTACTTGCCTAGTTTCTTTAAAGAATGTTTTCTTTTGTCTTAGCTTCAAGTACATCTTTAACCATGAGTTAAAATCTTGCTGTGATGTTGTGATTGGTCTAGGTATTTTGAGAGATAACCATGATATCAGTTTCTATCTATGAGGCCATGTGCTTTGCAAATCTTTGGCTTTTCTCAAAAGCTCAATGTAACGCCCTAATTTTTTTTATTACATATTATTGATTTATTATTTGATAATTAAATTATATAGTAATATTAATTATTCTATTTATTTTATTTGATTAGATGATGATTATTTTAATTATTATTTAAATAAATTGTGAGGTTTGAAATCAATTATTTCCATCAAATTCGGCCAGCACACTAAATCCAATTTATTTTCATTAATTTTTCCTTAATTACCTGTAATGCTGAAACTTAACGCCATCCTTTATAATGCACCGTTGTTACTCTGATTTAGGAGTGTATTAACCTTTATTCAATTGCTCCTTTAGACCAAAATCATTTCAAAATGTGTATTGCCAAGATCTTGACCCAATATAATATCACGTGAATCACATATTTCTTAGGACGACCTACCTATTTTCTTGTCAAAATAAGACATGCCATAAACACTTTAAACGATGCTAGAGCCTTGCCTGACACATTGCATTTTCAATCTCTTAATCTCCACTTTTGATCAAGAGAAAGAAACGAACTCGAGAGCGAGAAATATCGTGTATGCGCTGTAGCTGCGAATTTAGAATACAATTGTTGGAATTAAAGCACTTGAGGTAAGGGCTTTTTCCCCATACACTCATACTGCGTAGGGATTGTGTTATGAGATAGTAGTAGGACCTTTGTCATTTGGAGGATATTAAAATGAACTAATTTAAATAAATTAATTTGATTGTTTTGTGTGATTATTGTGTGTTTTGTTGTGGAGGACTATATTTTTTTATGATGTTGTTGTTGTCAATCTCATTTGATATTGTTGGTTGATGTTCTTATTAAGCCGTTGCTAATGATGTTGATAAAATGAAGATGTTAATGATGTGGGTTGTTGTTGTTGTTGTTGAGTCTATTATATGCTCATGCATCCATTCATGTGTCCAATGACGTTGTTTATCGGTGTTGTATAAATGATGTTGAGAATGACGTTGCTTACCGGTGTTGTATATATGGTGTTGAGAATGACGTTGTTTACCGGTGTTGTATAAATGACGTTGTGTCCTTCATGACATAAAACTGAATATGACGTTGTTATTGGTACCACATGCATTTAGCGAGTCTAAGCGCATTGCATGCACTTTAGTGAAGTTGTGTTTTATCAAAGTTAATGAAGTAGTGTTTTATCAATTGGGTGTGCTCTTGTGTCTCATGTGTATAATTTGTTAATTGTGCGTTGTGATGTTGTATCCCTTTGGTGATGTTCTAATGTGTTTCTGTGTATGATTGATTATGAGACATCCGCCTACTTTTTGGAAAATAAATAATTATATATTTTTCTAAAATCTTTTGATTGGTGAAGTGTTTTGTTATTATTTTATTACATTTTTCTTACGGTGAGTATGATTCAATTTGGATAAGGAAATTGACCCTTTACAATTAACATTTTAGGTACTGAATAAGAAGCTTGTTTGATGATTTGACTCGAAGCGTGTGCGGGGCAAAAATGGGTTTTTGTAAATTGAGAATTTTATGTTATGTAATAGTCCGTTGAGACACTTATCCTATTTTAAACTATTTTGTAAATAAAGTTGTTTTTAATAATTTATTTATTAAAAATTAGGGCTGTTACACTCAAAGTGGTAAGTCTTATGATTTAAAGCCTTATGATTGATAATAAATTCTTTGCTCAAAGTAGATGAAGTTCTGTATAGATGAATTCCTTGAGGCCATGTTCTGGACTTATTGACAAGTAATTAATTAAGTTGAATAGTGACTGTATGTCTGTCAGAATGATCTCAGATTGATCTTGATTCATGATTTTTTGTCAAACTTTTAGCATTTGTTTCTATGGATCTGTTTTAACTTATAACCACTCAAAAGCACTTGTTAGACAACAAAATGTTCAGAATCAAATTGGAATTTAGTTAAAGATGTTTGTTATCTTTAAAACATCAAAAGTGGATTTTGTCTCAACAATATCAAGTTATGTAAATTAGAATACAAAAAGTTTTGTAAGTGGAAGAAAGAATAACCTTGTTCTCCTTTCGATTCATACCCTGGTTCAACACCAAAATGAAAGGTATATTATTTAGTTTCCAAAGTTGTACATAAATAATATCGTTAGGTAAAAAAACTCAAGTTGATAGAACATGGAAATAAGAACTTGATGAAAGGGTGATGCATATACCTAAAGAAGTGGAGGAATGCAAGTTTTACTTTCTGGTGAGAGTTGGAGTGAAACACCTCACTTAGCTTATTTGAAAAGAAACTGTGAGTGAACACAATAGTCCCATCGTAATAGTACTGATTCAAAATAGGGCAGTGTGTTATGAGATACCTAGAATTTTCGAAAATACCCCTATTTTATTAGGTGAAGATGTGATATGTTATGTATGTAAGGGAGGGGCAAAAGAGACCAAAAGGGACCCAAAAATGTTAAGACTCACAATGGTAATTTTAATCTAAAAATGCCACAAATGTCCCTGATTAGGAAGACAAAAAAAAAAGGAGATTTGAATTTAGAGGGGCAATCATGATATTGACTCAACATACTTTTGTTTTGGATTAATAGTAGATTAGTTGTGTCTAGATATCAAAATAAAAAATAATAATAATAAAGTTGTGTCCAGCAAAAATATTAGATTCAATTGACTAATCAGCTCATTTATAAAACTTGTTCAGAATAATTCGAGTTTAATTTTTAGTGAGAATAATTTTCCATCAAACTTTTTATTTATTTTGCGGTAGAACTCCGAATTACTTAATTGTGTAGTTTTATCTTATTGCATTCAAGTTGATTAAAGCTTAAATATAGTATGTACTTTTTTATATAATAAAATATGATATGTACTTTGTTTTAGTTACGGCTGTCAATGACCTGAGTCAATTTGAGAATAGTTTGATTCTCGATTTGATAATTGACTCGTGAATTTGGTTCATGAACTAAATGAATTGAATTTGAGTTAAAAATTAAGTTCGTTAAATAAATGAGCTGAACATAAACTATGGACCGGTTTGAATATGACTTATTTTTTAGTTTATAAAAATAGATTATGCAAATAACTAAAGTTTTATAATCATTCATAAGTTTTTACCGACAGAAATTATATTTTTATAACTTGTTTTATCATAAACTAACTTGAAAAGTTTATAATAATAATTTTTTTACAATGCCGTTTTGACTCAATTTTTTTTAATGTTAAACACCAAACGACGTCGTTTGGTTTATTTGAATCTCAATTAAGAAACAAACTTGAAGAGAAAGAAAAAGCAGGAAACACGCTCTATTTCATTTTCTTTCACCACTGTTTCAAGTTGAAAGGCGATACTTCCCCTTTTGTCGGCCTTTCTGCTTCCAAGTCCAACAATGTCTTCTATTCCTCAAGTGAGTTTTTTTTTTTCCTTCTTGCTGCCCCTTTTCTCTTGTTTTGTTCTTGTTTTTTCCTTCGATTCTTGTTTGATCTTGTTTTTGTTCTTGTTTTGCTTCTATTTTCTAACAATTTATTGTTATTAATAGTGTTTTTTTTTTTTTTTTTTATGAGTTACTTGCTTCTTGTTTTACTCTAGGGTTAATGGTGATACTTGTGTGAAACCTAAGAAGAATGCATGGTTCTTTGTGTAAATGCAATAAAAAGATTGTCATGGCCTGTAAATGGTAGCTTGATTTTTTAGGTTCTGCTGCTTTGATTTTTTCATGGTCTCTAAATGATAGCTTGATTTTTTTGTTTTTTCATGGTGGGTGGCGTGACAACAGGGAGGGGTAATGCATAGTTTCTATCTTTGATTGCTTGATTTTTTAGTGTTGTGTTGTGCTTTGGTTGATTGCTTTCTTTGAATTGTGTTGTGCTGGATTTTTTAGTGTTGTGTTGTGCTTTGCTTCGATTTGTAATGGATGAGAAGCTTTTTGTAAACTCTGTTTTGACATAACTTATATTTTCTAATACTTTTTTTTAATGATTTTTTAGATTATGAAGAACTTGAAACTATTTAGATTTTAGTTTTTAACTTTTTGATGAACATTTGGTTATTATGTATAAATTTGGCACTATATTTTGATGAACATTTATGTTTTTGTGTACGAACTTGCCACTAAGTTGGCAATGAATGTTATGGTACTATTTTGCGTTATTATGTAATTTCTAATTTGGTTCGAGTTATAAAACCCCTCATTGAATGTTACATTTTTGGGCTTTTTGCCCTCCATTCAATCAAAAATAAAATGTTACATTTTTTTAGAACAAGCAATATTTTCATAATGATTCATTAATATTTTCATAATGAATAAACAATATTTTCATAATGTTACATTTATTCTTTAATGTTACATTTTCATAATTTTGTTTTAAAGGTTTGTTCCGTTATCAACCTTTTAGATAGATATTGTTTTCAAATGTAATATTAAAGGATTCTATTTCACATGGGTATAGAACCGAGTTTCTCTTTCAAATTTATTACTGTATTATTAATTATAAGTTGAACTTCTTATATAATTTTATAGATCTGAGATTGTAATCATCAATTTTCAAATAATATGAATTTTGTCTCAATAAAATTGAGAGATTCTCTTTACTTGAAATTTATGTTTTGACATAAATTTATAAAGTAGTATAGCTCACTTTTCGACCGGGTCCTTATTAAACGACCCTTACTTTTTATATGAATCTTGTTGATATTTTATTAAAGAATCAATTTTGCATTAAATATCAAAACATCGACTTTGATTATCTACAATTATCATTTAGTATAATTTATTTATTTTACTTTACTAGATTTTAAACTTAATATGTATTTTAAATTTATACACCAATATAACCCTTTGATTTCTAAATGTAGGAGGATCCCAATATTGATTGGAGAAACAATGACCATTTAAACTCTGTTAAAAGTCAAGGCACAACAAGGAGTAAGTTGCTTTTTACTTATTTATCATTGTTTAATTTTAATTTATATAGCTTAAATAATTTTTAATGTATATCGTTTTTTATTTAGATTGTTGTTATGCATTTGTTGTGTGCAACGTGTTAGAGATATTATACCATATTAAGTATGGAGAGCATATCTTGTTGTCTACACAAGATCCATATAACCATTTTGGTTAGAAATGCAAAAGAAGACCAAGATGGATGTAGTTATCCTACAATATTAAATTGGATCAGAGATAGTGGCTGCGTCTTGGCGGAAGCGTGCCCTTATGAAGGAACGTTTAGGCCCATTGGTTATGTTCGTCAGGTACACTAGTTTTATTATATTTTTAACATTTATTATATGTTAGCGCAGTAAAAACACAAACTAGATCACACACAATGCACAAAACAGATTGCTCAATACCATAGTTAGTTACACAAACTAAACATGAATTAAAGTACAAACTTAACAGTATCCGCTTTATTTTAATTTATTTTCTACACCTATCTACATACAGCCATGTTTGCGGTTTCGGTCTCACTTTCACGTTTTATTGCTCCATTGTAATTTTTCATGCACTAATACTTTATCTTAGTTTAATTTAAGAAATATGGAATTAAAAATTACATATTGAGATTAATGGATAATGATTGCTTCTTATTGACTGTGGGTGGCTTCAAAGATGAATATTATGTGACCGTCTTGCAATATGAATAGATGAAACAGTTGGATACATATATTTTGTTGTGTTTTAGTGAATATTATGACAGGAACAAGACGATGGCCGGCCTTTCATCTGCCCCGTCCTACTCGTCGGACTATCTCGCAATTTTTCCCACTCCAATTTTTGAAATGAGAAGGGAAACATCATACAATGCCATGACTTTGTTTTTTTGGTTACAGTGCGATGACTTTTTATTAGTAATCATTAAAATATATCAAAAACTTGAGTGAACACATATGAAACTGGCTATCACACATTAATGTTACTGCTTTTTTGTGATTCATTTATCACGGTGCTTGTTGCTATTATGAGTGTATAAATGACGGGTTAGGTGAGATTTGTATGTGACCCCAACCTGTAACACCCCGTTTTTCAAAAGCCAAAAAGGGCATTATTTTTTTTTTCTTTTTCAACTAACACTCAGAGTGCGCATAATAGTTTTATAAATGAACCGGCATTCAAATATACAAAAGAACTCATTACCAAAAGGTGCTTCGACAAGCAAAGTGTATTTCCTGAATAATTACAATCCAAGTCTAAGTATCAAACAAGTTAGAAATCCTATGCTAACCAAAAAACACGGTGCACAAAACACACCGGTGCATAGTCTAACTATTCTAGGCTACAACTCCAACCGCTCACTGGGGTCTGGAACAGCCACCGTCGTCACCACGACCTAACCCATCATCTGGGTGGGATGAGCCCGCAAATGAAAGAAAGGGTCACCACAAAATACAAGTATATATATATATATATCCGGTGCGAAAAATTGTACACATAACAAATATTTCCACAAACACAAGAGAAAGCTCTTAATCTCAAAAGTAGTTCCCACCAACGGGCTTATATAAATAAATGCACACCAAGCCTAATGCAGACTTCTACTATGAGTGTGACACCAATCACTGGCTGCCACATGCATGATTTTCCGGAAAATTAACCTCTCCTCGAAGAGTCGTGGGGTAGGCAAAGCCACACAGAAATATACGTACCCGCACTAAAATGCCACACAAGGCAGGTGAAGTCACACAGACAAACACCAGGCGAAGTCACACAGACATACACCAACTCAATATAAATCCAGAGGGATTTGGCGAAGCCACACAGTCAAACGCCCGGTACGTAGGCAAAGTCACACAGACATACACCTAGGCACGCAACTATGAAATGCATGGCATATATTCTCTTGGCATATACAGGATAGTCACACAAGACAAAATCCTCGCGTAGTCCCATCAGACGCACGCATTCATATATGCTCATGCAAACAATCACATAGCCTAAAGCCTATGCACAAGTCGTCACAACATGCATACATTTTCCTAATCATATGTAAGTTGCACTTTTAATTTATAACCACGATCTCATCAACGAGAATACATAAGTACAAACATGCCAAGCACACAGCAAATGCATAACAGCAAAACAAAGCATGTCGTAACCATTTCGAAAGACGGAAATAAAGTGGAGCCCTTACCTCGTCAAGCACTCAACTATCACACGATCGCACAACACTTACTTGCTTCCTAAAACAAGCAAAGTATTCAATCAAAACCATATCCAATCAACCCTTAATGAATTGGACTCTAAAACCCCAAAAACCAAAGGTTTTCTAAGGAAAAACGACTCTTTCGGATACTATGCCAAAAACTACCGTATTGATCAACCCCCATGAGTTATATGTACTATTTTTAGGACCCAAAACAATTGTCAAAAGTCTTAAATAATTTGAAATGCAAAATGGCCGTTTTCTTGCGTTATAAGCTACGTACTTTCCGAGTACCCGAAAAACTCGTTTCCAATCCCCACCACTTCCATAAATTAATAAAAAGGGATTAGAAAGTTAAAAACCAAGTTTAGAAATCAGAATCCAAAATTTCAACTCTCAGAGCTCGCCCTGGCGAGTTGATGGCGAGTGAAGGCAGAGAGTACTGGTCTTACTCGCTCTGGAGATCGCCCTGGCGTGTTGTCAGGACCTGTGACACTCGCCCTGGCGAGTAACAACTCGCTCAGCGAGTTGCACCTGTCATGACAGCACAAGACAGCAACTCACACCACCTTTTCCACCCCAGCCTAGTTTGATTCTATTAGTTCCCAACACTTTTTCAAGGCATAAAAGCAAACCATTTTCATAAGCAAGCAACACATTTCCGAAAGCATGTTGGTTGCTTCGAGTGCAAGTTATTTGATTTTCATTTCCAAAATCAAAACCAAACCCAAGCACAAGTTTTATTACGGGCCTTAACCGTCCGGTAATCATTTTCAAACATGTTTTCAAAGTACAAAGCGACACCACATGTCACAATAGTTTTAAACCATTTTGACCCCAAAACACTACCCAAAACACTTAGGAAATATTTTCATAAACCTCAAAATATTTTTCATCGGATTTTCCAAAACAAAACCATACAACGCATTTCCCTTTCGCCCAAAGGTTCAAAGACAACTTTTCTTTTCAAAACCTTACAACATAACCTCATGTAATTGATCAATACATAAACCAACCAAAACCCTAACTTTTCTCATGAGATTTTCACAAACTCATGGAAAATTGAAATAACAAAGCCTAAACATGCTTCTCTAGACCTCATGAACAACATTCATGAAACACAAACTAGCAAGAACAACATTTCTCACCAAACCCTCTTAAGAACATAAACCCAAAAACTCTTAAACTCTATAAGTCTACCAACCTAAGAGATGAGAAGAGAGGGTTACCTTTAGAAAGTGATTCTCTACAACTTTCCTCAAAGCTCCAAAGCTTGAAATGGAGTGAAATGGTGAAGAATGGAAAATTTGTGAAGGTTGGAAAGAAAGTAATGGAGTCTACGTGAAAGAGAGAAAGAATGAGATGATTTGGTGATGTTTTTCTAAGTGACCAAGTGACCAAACCTCCTTACTATGCCATAGCTCTTGCTCACTCATGGCCATTGGATCAAAAGACAAAATGCCAAGACAAAACCCTAGCCATTGGATCAAACCAAATCAAACCCACTTGAGATAAACTCAATACCTCATAGAAATACTCACACGTTCAGCTCTCGCACGCCGCGACGAACGAAACTCACCAAAACAGAAAACCTACGGAAAGAACGTCTAACGTTTTTCCATTCAAAAACTTATCGCCGAATCTTTTTCCGCGACTGTAATTTTCTTCCATACCTCAGAAAATTAATCTCAGAATATATCCTCACTCGCGCAGATATATAAAACTTCCATCCGAAACCTCACTCAAAACAGACGCAATAAGATTTTACAACGACGGGTAAAATCCTACTCGTTTTTCCAAAAACAAGAATAATCCAAAACTTATTATTCTACAACCACATATAACTTCTTATACAAGAAACGGGATCACAAGACAAAAGTCTGTACATTTACAGTGCATGAGCACAAAACCGGCTCAATTACAGCAAAAGCTAATAATTACAGGATGTTTCATCACACGAACCCATCGAAACCCTAATAATTCCTTAAACCAACTATACAATGAAATCTTGGGTCTTACAATACTACCCCCCTAAAAGAAGTTTCGTCCTCGAAACTTAGACATCGTCAAACAATCTGGGGTATAATTCCTTCATCTTACTCTCGAGCTCCCAGGTAGTATCTCCTGTAGCTTCGTTCCATATTACCTTCACCAAAGGTATCTCTTTCGTCCTCAGACGTTTCATCTTCCTATCCGCAATCTTGATCGGCGGAACCTCGAATGACAAATTATCCCTCAACTGGATGTCATCTGGTGTGATCACATGTGACGGATCCGGTGTATATTTCCGCAATTGCGACACATGGAACACGTCATGAATCAAAGATAGTACCGGTGGCAACGCGATCCGATATGCTACCTTCCCAATCCGCTCCGTAATCTGATAAGGCCCTATAAACCTCGGAGTCAACTTTTTCGCTTTCAAAGCCCTTCCAACACCAGTTGTTGGGGTAACACGGAGAAATACATGATCTCCCTCCTCAAACTCTAAAGGCCTCCGACGCCTATCCGCATAACTCTTTTGTCGATCTTGAGCAACCTTCATCATTGCCCTTATCTTTCGGACCTTGTCCGTCGTCTGTTGTACCATTTCCGGTCCTACTATCATACTCTCCCCATCTTGGTACCAACACAAAGGAGTCTGACATCTCCTCCCATACAAAGCCTCGTATGGTGCCATTCCAATACTCGCGTGGAAACTGTTGTTGTATGTGAATTCTATCAAAGGTAATACATCATCCCAACTTCCACGATCATCCAACACACATGCTCTCAACAAATCTTCCAACGATTGATTTGTTCTCTCAGTCTGCCCATCTGTCTGAGGATGGTAGGCGGAACTCAATCTCAGTTTCGTCCCCAACGCCTCATGCAAAGTCTTCCAAAAGTGTGAAGTAAACTTTGGGTCTCGATCCGACACTATACTTGACGGAATCCCATGTAACCTCACAATCTCAGCAATGTAAATATCGGTCAACTTTGCCGCTGTATCCGTAGTTCTTACCGGTAGAAAATGAGCGGACTTAGTCAAACGATCCACTATCACCCAAATGGAATCATGCTTCCTCCTGGTCTTAGGTAACCCAGTGATGAAATCCATAGAAATGCTATCCCACTTCCACTCGGGGATATCTAATGACTGCAGCATCCCTGCCGGTCTCTGATGTTCAATCTTCGCCTTCTGACAAGTCAGACACGACGCCACATACTCGGCCACATCCTTTTTCATACCCGGCCACCAGAATTCATGCCTCAGGTCTTGATACATCTTTGTTGCTCCGGGATGTATACTAAGTTTACTCTTGTGTGCCTCCCCTAGAATGATGTTCCTCAAGTCCATAACATCGGGTACACACACTCTCCCTTGACACCTCAAGATGTTGTCCGATCCCACCTTGAAATCTCGGTTGGTTCCTCGAACAATCAAAGCTCTTTTCTCCATAAGGAACTTGTCATCTTGACAATTAGCAATATCCTCCAACAAACCGTTCGAGATGGTAATCATACCCAGTCTCATATTCCCTAAAGCAAACTCTACCTCTAGGTGCAAGTCACGAAACTCTCTCAACAACTCTTGTTGACTAGCCATTTGTGCCGAACAAACCGACACACTCTTCCTACTCAAAGCATCGGCTACCACATTAGCCTTTCCAGGATGGTATTCTAAAGTGAAATCAAAATCTTTCAAAGTTTCCATCCACCTCCGTTGCCTCATATTAAGCTCTCTCTGATCGAACAGATACTTAAGGCTTTTATGGTCACTAAACACGACAAAAGTGCAACCATAAAGATGATGTCTCCAAATCTTCAATGCAAAAACAACGGCCGCAAGCTCTAAATCGTGCGTAGGATAATTCTTTTCATGCACTTTCAGTTGCCTTGACGCATAAGCCACTGCTCTCTTGTGCTGCATCAACACACAACCCAACCCCTGATGAGAAGCATCACAATAAACCTCATACGGTTCCTCCGACTGTGGTAACATCAAAACTGGTGAAGTCGTCAACCGTTCTTTCAACAACTGGAAACTCAACTCACACTTCTCTGTCCACGCAAAAGGTTGATCTTTTCGTGTAAGTTGTGTCATCGGTGCCACAATCTTAGCGAAACCTTCAATGAACCTTCGGTAATAACCGGCCAAACCGACAAAACTCCTCACATCAGTCACTGTTTGAGGCTGCTTCCATGAAAGTACCGTATCAATCTTGGCTGGATCCACGGCTATTCCCTCTTTTGATATTACATGGCCAAGGAAATTCACCTCTTCCAACCAAAAATCACACTTTGACGGGTTAGCATACAACCTTTTCTCCCGCAAAACTTGCAAAACCAAGCGAAGATGCTCTTCATGCTCCTCTTCACTTTTCGAATACACCAAAATGTCATCAATGAACACCACTACAAACTTGTCCAAAAATGAATTGAATATCCGATTCATGTAAGCCATAAAGATAGCAGGTGCATTCGTCACTCCAAACGGCATCACCAAAAACTCATAATGCCCATACCGCGTCCTAAACGCCGTTTTCTGAATATCCTCATCTCGCACCCTTATCTGGTGATATCCAGACTTCAAGTCAATCTTTGAAAACACTGAGGCTCCCCTCAACTGATCCATCAAATCATCGATTCGTGGCAATGGATATCGGTTCTTGATAGTCATCTTATTAAGCTTCCGATAATCCACACACAAACGAGACTTACCATCCTTCTTTTTAACCAATAAGACCGGTGCTCCCCAAGGCGACACACTAGGCCTTATGAAACCTTTACCTAACAAGTCCTCAATCTGACTTTTCAACTCTACCAACTCAGCTGGAGCCATCCGATAAGCTGATTCCGAAATCGGACCCGTACCCGGTTGCAAATCAATAAAGAATTCCACCTCTCTACACGGAGGAAAAGCTGGAATCTCCGATGGAAACACATCTTGGAAATCCTGAACCACTCGAATTTCCTCAATTCGGATCTCTGACGTCACTCCTAAGCTAGCAAGTGAGACTATCTCCGGTTCTCCGTTACACATAACCACAGAAAGCCGATTTGCAGACAAGTACCTTCGCACACCTGGCTCGGGAAAGAAAATCAATTTCCGAGCGCAGTCTAGAATCACATAATGATAAGACAACCAATCCATCCCAAGAATGATCTCGAGAGATAAGAGCGGTAGACACACCAAATTGACCAGAAAATCCCTATTCTGGATTACTACCAAACAATGCAAACATGCAGTATTCACTACCAAATCCTTAGCAGGAGTCAAAACATTCAAATCAAAAGGAAGAACAGAAACATTCAAACTCAAACGATTTGCACATGCCAAAGATATGAATGAGTGGGTTGCCCCCGTGTCAATCAAAGCAGTTAAAGAATTACCTGCGATGTGACAGCTCTCGTGGATGGCATTGCTAGCCTGCCCACTCAACTCAGTGCCCATACAGTAAGCACGTGCCTTTGCCGCAGGTCTGGCACCTTGTGAGCCTTGTGCCACATTTGCCGACGGCCCAGTCTTCGGGGCTCTGCAATCTCTAGCAAAGTGTCCCGGCTTCTTGCAATTGTAGCAGGTGTTTCCCACCTTCGGTTGCGTGCACTCATTAGAAAAATGCCCCGCTTCTCCACAGTTGTAGCAAGTCCCCTTACTACCCTCAGGTTTTCCCCGGGTTCCCTGATTCACCGATCGGCCCGGTCCTTTACTGTGCTGAGGACGGTTATAAGGCTTACTCCCTTGCCTCCCACTATTCTGAGTCGAACCACGATCATTGGTACGACTTGGTCCTCCGGCACTAGAATTCCCTTGGCGGTTCACCCGCTTATTCTTCATGTCTTCCACCTCTTGGCACTTCTCAACCAAGACTTGGAATTGTCGAATACCCAACGGCACAACCGCATCCTGCAGCTCATACCTCAGCCCATCTTGGAATCTACGGCACATATAATCCTCATCTATCCCATCCCTAAAGAAGCGGAAGAAACGGGATAGTGATTCAAACTTCTTGGCATATGCTTCAACATTCATGCCTGCTTGCCTCAGTCTCAAAAACTCTTCCCCATATCTTTCCCTAGCTGTCTCAGGGAAATATTTGGCCAAGAACCTCCTCTTGAAGTTCTCCCAATTCAATTCTTCATGGCCATTCTCCATGATAATACGGGTGTTCCTCCACCAATACTCTGAACCCCCTAGCAACTGATAGGTAGCTAAGACTACCTTCTCCCCTTCTGGACAATGAATTGCCCCGAATATCCTCTCCACCGATTGGAGCCATAGATCAGCAGTTTCCGGACCTCCCTCTCCGTTAAACTTTGGAGGAGTCTGGTGGTTGAAATTTGAGAGAAGTCTAGATCCAACAGCGAGTATTTCTCTTTCGCGCTTTTCCAGATCTCTCTGCGCCTTAGCATGGCTCTGAGCTGTCACAGCCGCTGCCATCGTATGCATGGCATAAGCCATCTGGTTTATATCAACCTCGGGTACCATAGGAGCTGGATTCGCCCTTCTTGGCGGCATTCTATTCTGCACAACACCAATTCTGATTAGATCCTTAGTCATACAATTCTGAATCCTAACAGAATATCTCACTCCACGGATTACTAACTCGAAACCCGACACAGAACAACCACTAGAACTAACTCCACACTAGTTACGTTCTAACCGACTCTGGACTAACGACTCAAGTATACACTTTCCCTTTGAAGATTTAAAGCCGTGCTCTGATACCAAAATGTAACACCCCGTTTTTCAAAAGCCAAAAAGGGCATTATTTTTTTTTTCTTTTTCAACTAACACTCAGAGTGCGCATAATAGTTTTATAAATGAACCGGCATTCAAATATACAAAAGAACTCATTACCAAAAGGTGCTTCGACAAGCAAAGTGTATTTCCTGAATAATTACAATCCAAGTCTAAGTATCAAACAAGTTAGAAATCCTATGCTAACCAAAAAACACGGTGCACAAAACACACCGGTGCATAGTCTAACTATTCTAGGCTACAACTCCAACCGCTCACTGGGGTCTGGAACAGCCACCGTCGTCACCACGACCTAACCCATCATCTGGGTGGGATGAGCCCGCAAATGAAAGAAAGGGTCACCACAAAATACAAGTATATATATATATATCCGGTGCGAAAAATTGTACACATAACAAATATTTCCACAAACACAAGAGAAAGCTCTTAATCTCAAAAGTAGTTCCCACCAACGGGCTTATATAAATAAATGCACACCAAGCCTAATGCAGACTTCTACTATGAGTGTGACACCAATCACTGGCTGCCACATGCATGATTTTCCGGAAAATTAACCTCTCCTCGAAGAGTCGTGGGGTAGGCAAAGCCACACAGAAATATACGTACCCGCACTAAAATGCCACACAAGGCAGGTGAAGTCACACAGACAAACACCAGGCGAAGTCACACAGACATACACCAACTCAATATAAATCCAGAGGGATTTGGCGAAGCCACACAGTCAAACGCCCGGTACGTAGGCAAAGTCACACAGACATACACCTAGGCACGCAACTATGAAATGCATGGCATATATTCTCTTGGCATATACAGGATAGTCACACAAGACAAAATCCTCGCGTAGTCCCATCAGACGCACGCATTCATATATGCTCATGCAAACAATCACATAGCCTAAAGCCTATGCACAAGTCGTCACAACATGCATACATTTTCCTAATCATATGTAAGTTGCACTTTTAATTTATAACCACGATCTCATCAACGAGAATACATAAGTACAAACATGCCAAGCACACAGCAAATGCATAACAGCAAAACAAAGCATGTCGTAACCATTTCGAAAGACGGAAATAAAGTGGAGCCCTTACCTCGTCAAGCACTCAACTATCACACGATCGCACAACACTTACTTGCTTCCTAAAACAAGCAAAGTATTCAATCAAACCATATCCAATCAACCCTTAATGAATTGGACTCTAAAACCCCAAAAACCAAAGGTTTTCTAAGGAAAAACGACTCTTTCGGATACTATGCCAAAAACTACCGTATTGATCAACCCCCATGAGTTATATGTACTATTTTTAGGACCCAAAACAATTGTCAAAAGTCTTAAATAATTTGAAATGCAAAATGGCCGTTTTCTTGCGTTATAAGCTACGTACTTTCCGAGTACCCGAAAAACTCGTTTCCAATCCCCACCACTTCCATAAATTAATAAAAAGGGATTAGAAAGTTAAAAACCAAGTTTAGAAATCAGAATCCAAAATTTCAACTCTCAGATCTCGCCCTGGCGAGTTGATGGCGAGTGAAGGCAGAGAGTACTGGTCTTACTCGCTCTGGAGATCGCCCTGGCGTGTTGTCAGGACCTGTGACACTCGCCCTGGCGAGTAACAACTCGCTCAGCGAGTTGCACCTGTCATGACAGCACAAGACAGCAACTCACACCACCTTTTCCACCCCAGCCTAGTTTGATTCTATTAGTTCCCAACACTTTTTCAAGGCATAAAAGCAAACCATTTTCATAAGCAAGCAACACATTTCCGAAAGCATGTTGGTTGCTTCGAGTGCAAGTTATTTGATTTTCATTTCCAAAATCAAAACCAAACCCAAGCACAAGTTTTATTACGGGCCTTAACCGTCCGGTAATCATTTTCAAACATGTTTTCAAAGTACAAAGCGACACCACATGTCACAATAGTTTTAAACCATTTTGACCCCAAAACACTACCCAAAACACTTAGGAAATATTTTCATAAACCTCAAAATATTTTTCATCGGATTTTCCAAAACAAAACCATACAACGCATTTCCCTTTCGCCCAAAGGTTCAAAGACAACTTTTCTTTTCAAAACCTTACAACATAACCTCATGTAATTGATCAATACATAAACCAACCAAAACCCTAACTTTTCTCATGAGATTTTCACAAACTCATGGAAAATTGAAATAACAAAGCCTAAACATGTTTCTCTAGACCTCATGAACAACATTCATGAAACACAAACTAGCAAGAACAACATTTCTCACCAAACCCTCTTAAGAACATAAACCCAAAAACTCTTAAACTCTATAAGTCTACCAACCTAAGAGATGAGAAGAGAGGGTTACCTTTAGAAAGTGATTCTCTACAACTTTCCTCAAAGCTCCAAAGCTTGAAATGGAGTGAAATGGTGAAGAATGGAAAATTTGTGAAGGTTGGAAAGAAAGTAATGGAGTCTACGTGAAAGAGAGAAAGAATGAGATGATTTGGTGATGTTTTTCTAAGTGACCAAGTGACCAAACCTCCTTACTATGCCATAGCTCTTGCTCACTCATGGCCATTGGATCAAAAGACAAAATGCCAAGACAAAACCCTAGCCATTGGATCAAACCAAATCAAACCCACTTGAGATAAAACTCAATACCTCATAGAAATACTCACACGTTCAGCTCTCGCACGCCGCGACGAACGAAACTCACCAAAACAGAAAACCTACGGAAAGAACGTCTAACGTTTTTCCATTCCAAAACTTATCGCCGAATCTTTTTCCGCGACTGTAATTTTCTTCCATACCTCAGAAAATTAATCTCAGAATATATCCTCACTCGCGCAGATATATAAAACTTCCATCCGAAACCTCACTCAAAACAGACGCAATAAGATTTTACAACGACGGGTAAAATCCTACTCGTTTTTCCAAAAACAAGAATAATCCAAAACTTATTATTCTACAACCACATATAACTTCTTATACAAGAAACAGGATCACAAGACAAAAGTCTGTACATTTACAGTGCATGAGCACAAAACCGGCTCAATTACAGCAAAAGCTAATAATTACACGATGTTTCATCACACGAACCCATCGAAACCCTAATAATTCCTTAAACCAACTATACAATGAAATCTTGGGTCTTACACAACCCAACTTTAATATTCAACTACAGTAGATTAATTTAAACCCGGCTCTAAATTCAATCAAATTCGACGAAGTATTACTATTAAGTCCAATAAAAACAAGACAATACAAAAAATAAGATGGGGTTGTCCCAAAAAATGTTAATAAGTGTTTTAAATTACATTTATGATAACGCATCAGATCTTTATATTGCAGGAATATGCGACCAATGCGCAGAGGAGTAATGCTAATGACACACTCTTTAAGACTCTCTCTTTAACACACTTTGGATAAAAATATGTAAGGAACATACACTAATATAAAAAGGGATTAAATAGCAAAAGAGAATTAATGCCACAATTGAAGCTATTGTCAAATCTATGCTTTACAATGCCCATACAATGCCACAATTGATTTTTTAGTGTTGTGTTGTGCTTTGCTTCGATTTGTAATGGATAGGAAGCTTTTTGTAAACTCTGTTTTGACATAACTTATATTTTCTAGTACTTTTTTCTAATGATTTTTTAGATTATGAAGAACTTGACACTGTGTAGATTTTAGTTTTTAACTTTTTGATGAACATTTGGTTATTATGTATAAATTTGGCACTATGTTTTGATGAACATTTATGTTTTTATGTACGAACTTGCCACTAAGTTGCCAATGGATGTTATGGTACTATTTTGCGTTATTATGTAATTTCTAATTTGGTTCGAGTTATAAAACCTCTCATTGAATGTTACATTTTTGGGCTTTTTGCCCTCCATTCAATCAAAAATAAAATGTTACATTTTTTTTAGAATAAACAATATTTTCATAATGATTCATTAATATTTTCATAATGAATAAACAATATTTTCATAATGTTACATTTATTCTTTAACTTTGACAGTAGTACTCAGGAGAGTAAATGTAATTGTTTAGTGTGCTCAAGTGGTGGTCGTATCTGTGTTGGAGTGCTTTATTGTAGTGTTGTCAAAGTGAGAGCCCAATAGTGTATGAAAACATGGAGAGAGCTGTTATGGTTTTAATTTAAATCTCAGTGGATGAATTTTGCATGTTAAGCTTTGGAACTGGTGTGATGGCTTTGGGTGGAAGCACTGGTGCGAGCTGGCTGTTGTGCGTTTTGTTCAATTGCTTGGTGGTGTGCAGCAATTGCCTTATGTTTTTCTAGTGTCACATTGATAAACTGAGTAGCTTAGCTATAGTGCCTTTCTTGCTAGGTCTTGATCCTTTTGGTGTTGTATCTTTGGCGTGGATAAATATGAAAATTGTGTATGATTCAAATGTTCATTGTTTTAATTGTAATTGCCTAATTTGTGTTACAGACAGGTCATATCTTCTTTGAACATTAACAAATTGTTTTGCAGTCTACATGTCTAGCTCAGAAGATGAGGTATATTTTTTTTATCTTCTGTAATATGGATCCGGCCTAAAGATGGACCTTACAAATTTTAGTCAATTTTAATAATATATTATTTTTGTTTTCTATTTTTTATTATAATCAAATTCATGTTTTACTAAAAATGTTAAATGTCCATATTTAGATTTATTTATAGTTACATTAGACACACCTAATTATTTATGCCCAACAACATTCATTGAATATGTAACAACCCGTTTTTTTCATAAGCCAAAAAGGGGCATTATTTTTTATTTTTTTTTAACAGACACTCAGAGTGCGCAAAACATTATTTTTCAATGAGCCGGCATTCAAATATACAAAGAACTCATTACCATAAGGTGCTTCGACAAGCAAAGTGTATTCCTGAATAATTACAATCCAAGTCTAAGTATTCAAATACTTACAACAAAACAAGTTAGAAACCCTATGCTAACCAAAAAGCACGGTGCACAAAACACACCGGCGCATAGTCTAACTATACTAAGCTTCACCACGTGCTTACTATAGCCTAGAACTGCCACCGTCGTCACCACGACCTAACCCATCACCTGGGTGGGATGAGCCCGCAAATGAAAGAAAGGGTCACCACAAAATATATAGTATGTATATATATAACCGGTGCGAAAGATTGTACACATAACAATAATTCCACAAAACACAAGAGAAAGCTCTTAACCAACAAGCAATTCCCACCAACGGGTTCATATAAGCAATGCACACATAGCCTATAATGCAACCTCTACAATGCGTGGTACTAACCCTAGCTACCACAATGCATGAGTTCCGGAAACGTAGGTCCATCCCCTACTAAAACACCAACGAAATCACAAGGTTAAGGTGGATCCACTCCCGCAATCACACCCCATGGTCCACTCCCGCAACCATGTATCGACTCAACAAAATCACAAAGGATTAAGGTGGATCCACTCCCGCAATCACACCCCATGGTCCACTCCCGCAACCATGTATCGACTCAACAAAATCACAAAGGATTAAGGTGGATCCACTCCCGCAATCACACCCCATGGTCCACTCCCGCAACCATGTATTGAACTCAACACAACCCTATAAGAATCAGGTGGGTCCACTCCCGCAACCACACCTCGTAGTCCACTCCCGCAACTACGCACTAACAATGCATGAGCATACGATTCCCCATGTATACTAATGCAATGAATACATACCTCTCTAGCATATGTAAACCAAACATAACAACATACATACATATCCAATCATATGTAACAAACCACAACAAACATACATACATTTCCAATCATATGTATTCACCCACATGTTCATACATACATCTCCAATCATATGTAAAACAACGCACGTATTGTAAACACTTTCTCATCACGAGAATACATAACACATACATGCCAAACACACAAACACGCATCACCGAAAATAACCAACAAACATGTTATAACTCAGTGAAAAGACAGAAATAAAGTGATGCCCTTACCTCGGCAAGCTTCCGTCAACAACACACGCTCAAACAACACAACGCGCTTCCTAAAACAAGCAGCGCAACAATCAATACTTTGTTCTCTAACCAAAAGTATTGAAACTAAACCAAGAACCCCAAAAACCTAAAGGTTCCTAAGGAAAATCCCTCTTTCGGATACCATACCAAAAACTACCGTATTGATCGACCACCATGAGTTATCTGTACTATTTTTAGGACCCAAAACAATAATCAAAAGTCTTAAATAATTTGAAATGCAAAATGGCCGTTTTCTTGCGTTATAAGCTACGTACTTTCCGAGTACCCGAAAAACTCGTTTCCAATCCCAACCACTTCCATAAATTAATAAAAAAGGATTAGAAAGCTAAAAACCAAGTTTAGAAATCATATTCCAAAATTTCAACTCCCAGAGCTCGCCCTGGCGAGTTGGTGGCGAGTGAAGGCAGAGAGTACTGGTCTTACTCGCTCTGGAGCTCGCCCTGGCGTGTTCATGACCTGAGACACTCGCCCTGGCGAGTAACAACTCGCTCAGCGAGTTGCACCTGTCATGACAGCACAAGACAGCAACTCACACCACCTTTTCCCACCCCAAGCCTAGTTTGATTCTATTAGTTCCCAACATCTTTTCAAGGCATAAAAGCAAACCATTTCCATAAGCAAGCAACACATTTCCGAAAGCATGTTGGTTGCTTCGAGTGCAAGTTATTTGATTTTCATTTCCAAAATCAAAACCAAATCCAAGCACAAGTTTTATTACGGGCCTTAATCGTCCGGTAATCATTTTCAAACATGTTTTCAAAGTAAAAAGCGACACCACATGTCACAAGAGTTTTAAACCACTTTGACCCCAAAAACACTACTCAAAACACTTAGGAATATTTTCATAAACCACAAAATATTTTTCATCGGATTTTCTAAAACAAAACCATACAACGCATTTCCCTTTTGCCCAAAGGTTCAAAGACAACTTTTCTTTTCAAAACCTTACAACATAACCTCATGTAATTGATCAATACATAACCAACTCAAAACCCTAACTTTTCTCATGAGATTCTCACAAACTCATGGAAAAATTGAAACAACAAAGTCTAGCATGCTTACTAAACTCTCATGGACAACTTTCATGAAGCAAGAATCAACCAACACCAAATTTTATGAAATTTCTCTCAAGAACAAAATCATAAAATTCCACTAAACTACATGAGCTTGGCTAGTAAAGAGAAAGGAATGGATCAAGTTACCTTAGAAAAAGCTTCTCTACAATTTCCCTTAGAGCTTCCAAGCTTGAAATCCAAGGAAATGGTGAAGAAATGAAATTTGCTCAAGGAAGGGAAGAAGAAGGAAGGCCACGGTTAAGAGAAGAGAGAATGAGAGTCTTGTGATCAATTTCCTTCCTAAGTCAACAAAACATAAACCTCCTTACTATTACCACTTGTCTTGCTTGCCAACCACCATTGGATCAAATAGTAAAAAGTTTTCTAGACTAATCCCTAGCCCTTGGATCAAAAGCAAGTCTATCCTCACGAGATATTTCTCACAACCTCTCACAACAAAACGCACGCTCAGTTCTCGCGCATCGCGACGAACGTAAATCACAAAAACGTAAAACCTACGGAAAGAACGTCTAACGTTTCACATTTCCAAAACTTATCGCCGAATCTTTTTCCGCGACTGTAATTTTCTTCCATACCTCAGAAAATTAATCTCAGGACATATCCTAACTCACGCAGATATATAAAACTCTCATCCGAATCCTCACTTAAAACAGACGCAGTAAGATTTTCCATCCGCGGGTAAAATCCTACTCGTTTTTCCAAAAACAAGAATAATCCAAAACTCGTTATTCTAAGACCACAGAAATCTCCTCATACTTAAAAGAGGATCACGACCCGAAAGTCTGTGCCTTTCCAGCGCACGAGCACAAAACAGGCTCCGTTTCAGCAAAAATCTCATTAATGTGACGATATTCGCACAACCGCCTCACCAAAACCCTAAAACTCGTAGCCGACACTAGAGTTCCATAGTAAAACTGTACAGTGGAATCTTGGGTCTTACAGAATACATTTACATAGTTACCACTTCTTTTGCTCGATTAGTGAATAAATCTCTATTTCTAGCGACAAACTGGATTGCTTAATTAAAACTATGCAATCTATAGAAGTGACACCTTTAATATATCTACTAACATTCTTAGCTTGCTACATTTGCTTTAATGTTTTAATAAACGAATCATAATTTTGTTTTAAAGGTTTGTTCCGTTATCAACCTTTTAGATAGATATTGTTTTCAAATGTAATATTAAAGGATTCTATTTCACATGGGTATAGAACTGAGTTTCTCTTTCAAATTTATTACTGTATTATTAATTATAAGTTGAACTTCTTATATAATTTTATAGATCTGAGATTGTAATCATCAATTTTCAAATAATATGAATTTTGTCTCAATAAAATTGAGAGATTCCCTTTCCTTGAAATTTATGTTTTGACATAAATTTATAAACTAGTATAGCTCACTTTTCGACCGGGTCCTTATTAAACGACCCTTAGTTTTTATATGAATCTTGTTGATATTTTATTAAAGAATCAATTTTGCATTAAATATCAAAACATCGACTTCGATTATCTACAATTATCATTTAGTATAATTTATTTATTTTACTTTACTAGATTTTAAACTTAATATGTATTTTAAATTTATACACCAATATAACCCTTTGAGGATCCCAATTTTGATTGGAGAAACAATGACCATTTAAACTCTGTTAAAAGTCAAGGCACAACAGGGAGTAAGTTGCTTTTTACTTATTTATCATTGTTTAATTTTAATTTATATAGCTTAAATATTTTTTAATGTATATCGTTTTTTATTTAGATTGTTGTTATGCATTTGTTGTGTGCAACGTGTTAGAGATATTATACCATATTAAGTATGGAGAGCATATCTTGTTGTCTACATAAGATCCATATAACCATTTTGGTTAGCAATGCAAAAGAAGACCAAGATGGATGCAATTATCCTACAATATTAAATTGGATCAGAGATAATGGCTGCGTCTTGGCGGAAGCGTGCCCTTATGAAGGAACGTTTAGGCCCATTGGTTATGTTCGTCAGGTACACTAGTTTTATTATATTTTTAACATTTATTATCTGTTAGCGCAGTAAAAACTCAAACTAGATCACACACAATGCACAAAACAGATTGCTCAATACCAAAGTTAGTTACACAAACTAAACATGAATTAAAGTACAAAATTAACAGTATCCGCATTAATTTAATTTATTTTCTACACCTATCTACATACAGCCATGTTTGCGGTTTCGGTCTCACTTTCATTTAGACCTTGGTAAGGAGCTCCTCTACAAAGGAAAAAACAAACACAAATCTCAAGAAAGGAGATTAGAATACGAGATAAAGCAAGGACTTGTGCTAGCTGAAATGTTGTGGATTGAGGAGATGCATTATTTAATAAGAGTAAGTGTAACATGTCAAATTAATTTAATTACAATCTCAAAATAATTTGTGGTTAAATTACTTTCTTACTACCATTGTAGGGTGGTATATATTCTGGTCCAGAGGATGTAAACGCTTTTGACGAGACATATGATCATGGAGTTATGATTGTAGATTTCGGAGAAGAAATGGTGGAGAACAAATTGGTCAAATACTGGGTGATTAGAAACTCCCACAGAGACAAATGGGGAGATAATGGGTATGCTAAAATTGATCGAGCCCGTACTCACGGTAGACTATTGATTCATACTGCATGGGTTATTAAAGGTGTAAAGGCAATCAGATAAGTACAATGAGTATATTAGTTGCAGGTTAAGGAGAAAGCTACAATGGAATATTTGTTTTAATTTTACTATTGGTTTATTGACTCTAAAAGAGCAAGAAAGAATATATTTTCATGTTTTAATGCTCCATTGTAATTTTTCATGCACTAATACTTTATCTTAGTTTAATTTAAGAAATATGGAATTAAAAATTACATACTGTGATTAATGGATAATGATTGCTTCTTATTGACTTGGGTGGCTTCAAAGATGAATATTATGTGACCGTCTTGCAATATGAATAGATGAAACAGTTGGATACATATATTTTGCTGTGTTTTAGTGAATATTATGACAGGAACAAGACGATGGTCGGCCTTTCATCTGCCCCGTCCTACTCGTCGGACTATTTTGCAATTTTTCTCATTCCAATTTTTGAAATGAGAAGGGAAACATCATACAATGCCATGACTTTGTTTTTTTGGTTACAGTGCGATGACTTTTTATTAGTAATCATTAAAATATATCAAAAACTTGAGTGAACACATATGAAACTGGCTATCACACATTAATATTACTGGTTTTTTGTGATTCATTTATCACGGTGCTTCTTGCTATTATGAGTGTAAAAATGACGGGTTAGGTGAGATTTGTATGTGACCCCAACCCAACTTTAATATTCAACTACAGTAGACTAATTTAAACCCGGCTCTAAATTCAATCAAATTCGACGAAGTATTACTATTAAGTCCAATAAAAACAAGACAATACAAAAAATAAGATGGGGTTGTCCCAAAAAATGTTAATAAGTGTTTTAAATTACATTTATGATAACACAGCAGATCTTTATATTGCAGGAATATGCGACCAATGCGCAGAGGAGTAATGCTAATGACACACTCTTTAAGACTCTCTCTTTAACACACTTTGGATAAAAATATGTAAGGAACATACACTAATATAAAAAGGGATTAAATAGCAAAAGAGAATTAATGCCACAATTGAAGCTATTGTCAAATCTATGCTTCACAATGCC
This sequence comes from Trifolium repens, assembly GCA_030408175.1. Lineage (NCBI taxonomy): Eukaryota > Viridiplantae > Streptophyta > Magnoliopsida > Fabales > Fabaceae > Trifolium > Trifolium repens. Next base: position 23,102,931 of record CP125840.1, read on the forward strand.
CATACAATGCCGCAATTGATTTTTTAGTGTTGTGTTGTGCTTTGCTTCGATTTGTAATGGATGGGAAGCTTTTTGTAAACTCTGTTTTGACATAACTTATATTTTCTAGTACTTTTTTTTAATGATTTTTTAGATTATGAAGAACTTGACACTATGTAGATTGTAACATCCCAACTCCTAAAATTATCCAACTAATTTTAATTAGAGAATGTCTAATAAAATTAGAAATAATTAAAGGTGGTGAATTAATTAAATTTGGGATTAAAGTGAGTTATGTGTAAAATTTAGGAATTTTAATTAAGCCTACACTACACATTAACACATATTAATTCAAGTGGGATTTAATTTAACCAAGAAAATTCAAACTCCCCCTCCATTTCTCCCTCTCTCACGTGTCTCTCTCTCTCTCTCACTCTTGCCCATGACTCACTCTCCCACTCACTTTCCTAACCACTAGATTGGCATGCAAGATGCTAAACTCCATTCATTTCTACCACTTCAGAAAATCTGAAGCAAATCTTTCTCTCCAACTCCCTCATTTCTCACGCCAACAACAACAACAAATTTAGCATACAAACAACCTTCCAATTCCTAAGCCATCACATGTTGCAAACAAACAATAATTTCAATTCTCCCAACTTCACATGCAATATCAGAATCTGAATCACTCACCAGCACCTCTCACATGATCTGCAATTGACCACAAAATAACAACACTTCCATTTTACCAACCAACTCAACCAATCCCATTACATGCAAGAGAATCCAACCCAAAATCATTTATGTATTCAAGCAGCAACAAACCCCTATATAAACCCCTTCAAACTCAGAATCTCATCACCAAACCATTCAGTCCACCAAACATCAGAAATTCAATTCCATTCATTCTTGTGTTCTTGAGCATTTTGGGGTTTTGAGTCAATTTCTGGAGAAACTGTTCGTGGGTCTTAGTCGAAGGTTGCAGTAGCTGTGTAGAGCCCAGAAGCAAGGATTAAAAGCTTCATTCAGGTGGGTTCTTAGGTTAGTGTAGTTAGATTCCCAAAATTATGAAAATATGCATGTCAACATAGGAATTAGGAAAATGTTGTGTGAGGGGAATTAACTCCCAAATTTCCCTCCATTCTATCTTATATTATGTGTTTTATATTTCTGCACTGTCTTGAATGAGGAATGTAGGTGAAACCAGTTGAATTTTATGATTTTCGCAAAACAGGGGCATTTCTGTATGAACTCGCCACAGCGAACTGCTAGCGAGGTTCATGGCGAGCTGGAGGATTCTGGACTGATGAACTTCGCCACGGCGAGCTTCTGCTCAGAATTCGTGACTCGCCATGGCGCGTTGGTGACTCGCCGTAGCGAGCTGTACAGGATAGACCTGTAATCTTCCCATGGCGAGCAGGTATCTCGCCACGGCGAGCTTACACAGAACAGCCTGCAACTTTTTAATTTCAAACTGTTTTCAATGCTCGTTTTATTTCCTCATCTGAGATAGATAGTTTGCAGAAATATAACTGATATAATGTTAAATAGGATGTTAATCACAGATGATCTTAGGGTATAACTTAGAAATAATTAAGATTGCATGTTCCCCGGGTTTGGGATAATTATGGTAGAATGATCAATATTAGCAACAATCACTTAGGACGCGATTCTGAATTGTCGCATATGAATTTCTCAATGGGATTATTCATCAGGTTATGTATTGTGAGCTGTATGCCGTGATCGGATCGACGGACAAGGCGGGCCTCCGAGATATGCTCACCTCGGAGAATCCTTGCGGTTAAAATGAATAAGAGTTAAAATTGCTGTGTTACACCTTATTATATGCTTTATGTTATGTTATGATTATGTTAGTATGATATGACTGTTTAGGTTTCCCCCGGTGTAGTCACCTTAGGAGGGTAGTAGGACTCACTGAGGCTTAGTAGTCTCACCCCACTCCAAACAATTTTTTTTTAGATAAGCAGGTTGGCTAAGGTATGCTGGTTGGTGTGCTCGTGGCTTTTGCTTGAGGGTTGCATTTGTTCATGCTTTCTAGTTTCATTCAGTTGTTGTACTTTCCAATAATAATGTGTTGTATCTTGAACCTTTATTTCGCTTCCGTTGTTTTCAGCTTTTGTGTTGTATTTAGCACCTGCGTGTGCTTGAACTTTCAATTGTAATAATAATGTACTCAGTAGCAATAATAATATCCAGCGTTTTATTCTAGATATAGACGTGGGGTGTTATATAGATTTTAGTTTTTAACTTTTTGATGAACATTTGGTTATTATGTATAAATTTGGCACTATGTTTTGATGAACATTTATGTTTTTATGTACGAACTTGCCACTAAGTTGCCAATGGATGTTATGGTACTATTTTGCGTTATTATGTAATTTCTAATTTGGTTCGAGTTATAAAACCCCTCATTGAATGTTACATTTTTGGGCTTTTTGCCCTCCATTCAATCAAAAATAAAATGTTACAATTTTTTTAGAATAAACAATATTTTCATAATGATTCATTAATATTTTCATAATGAATAAACAATATTTTCATAATGTTACATTTATTTTCTAACTTTGACATTAGTACTCAGGAGAGTAATTGTAATTGTTTAGTGTGCTCAAGTGGTGGTCGTATCTGTGTTGGAGTGCTTTATTGTAGTGTTGTCAAAGTGAGAGCCCATTAGTGTATGAAAACATGCTGTTATGGTTTTAATTTAAATCTCAGTGGATGAATTTTGCATTTTAAGCTTTGGAACTGGTGTGATGGCTTTGGGTGGAAGCACTGGTGCGAGCTGGCTGTTGTGCGTTTTGTTCAACTGCTTGGTGGTGTGCAGCAATTACCTTATGTTTTTCTAGTGTCGCATTGATAAATTGAGTAACTTAGCTATAGTGTCTTTCTTGCTAGGTCTTGATCCTTTTGGTGTTGTATCTTTGGCGTGGATAAATATGAAAATTGTGTATGATTCAAATGTTCATTGTTTTAATTGTAATTGCCTAATTTGTGTTACAGACAGGTCATATCTTCTTTGAACGTTAACAAATTGTTTTGCAGTCTACATGTCTAGCTCAGAAGATGAGGTATATTTTTTTTATCTTCTGTAATATGGATCCGGCCTAAAGATGGACCTTACAAATTTTAGTCAATTTTAATAATATATTATTTTTGTTTTCTATTTTTTATTATAATCAAATTCATGTTTTACTAAAAATGTTAAATGTCCATATTTAGATTTATTTATAGTTACATTAGACACACCTAATTATTTATGCCCAACAATATTCATTGAATACATTTACATAGTTACCATTTCTTTTGCTCGATTAGTGAATAAATCTCTATTTCTAGCAACAAACTGGATTGCTTAATTAAAACTATGCAATCTATAGAAGTGACACCTTTAATATATCTACTAACATTCTTAGCTTGCTACATTTGCTTTAATGTTTTAATAAACGAATCATAATTTTGTTTCAAAGGTTTGTTCCGTTATCAACCTTTTAGATAGATATTGTTTTCAAATGTAATATTAAAGGATTCTATTTCACATGGGTATAGAACCGAGTTTCTCTTTCAAATTTATTACTGTATTATTAATTATAAGTTGAACTTCTTATATAATTTTATAGATCTAGATTGTAATCATCAATTTTCAAATAATATGAATTTTGTCTCAATAAAATTGAGAGATTCTCTTTCCTTGAAATTTATGTTTTGACATAAATTTATAAAGTAGTATAGCTCACTTTTCAACCGGGTCCTTATTAAACGACCCTTTGTTTTTATATGAATCTCTTTGATATTTTATTAAAGAATCAATTTTGCATTAAATATCAAAACATCGACTTCGATTATCTACAATTATCATTTAGTATAATTTATTTATTTTACTTTACTAGATTTTAAACTTAATATGTATTTTAAATTTATACACCAATATAACCCTTTGAGGATCCCAATTTTGATTGGAGAAACAATGACCATTTAAACTCTGTTAAAAGTCAAGGCACAACAGGGAGTAAGTTGCTTTTTACTTATTTATCATTGTTTAATTTTAATTTATATAGCTTAAATATTTTTTAATGTATATCGTTTTTTATTTAGATTGTTGTTATGCATTTGTTGTGTGCAACGTGTTAGAGATATTATACCATATTAAGTATGGAGAGCATATCTTGTTGTCTACACAAGATCCATATAACCATTTTGGTTAGCAATGCAAAAGAAGACCAAGATGGATGTAGTTATCCTACAATATTAAATTGGATCAGAGATAATGGCTGCGTCTTGGCGGAAGCGTGCCCTTATGAAGGAACGTTCAGGTCCATTGGTTATGTTCGTCAGGTACACTAGTTTTATTATATTTTTAACATTTATTATCTGTTAGCGCAGTAAAAACTCAAACTAGATCACACACAATGCACAAAACAGATTGCTCAATACCATAGTTAGTTACACAAACTAAACATGAATTAAAGTACAAACTTAACAGTATCCGCATTATTTTAATTAATTTTCTACACCTATCTACATACAGCCATGTTTGTGGTTTCAGTCTCACTTTCATTTAGACCTTGGTAAGGAGCTCCTCTACAAAGGAAAAAACAAACACAAATCTCAAGAAAGGAGATTAGAATACGAGATAAAACAAGGACTTGTGCTAGCTGAAATGTTGTGGATTGAGGAGATGCATTATTTAATAGGAGTAAGTGTAAAATGTCAAATTAATTTAATTACAATCTCAAATTAATTTGTGGTTAAATTACTTTCTTACTACCATTGTAGGGTGGTATATATTCTGGTCCAGAGGATGTAAACGCTTTTGACAAGACATATGATCATGGAGTTATGATTGTAGATTTCGGAGATGAACTGGTGGAGAACAAATTGGTCAAATATTGGGTGATTAGAAACTCCCACGGAGACAAATGGGGAGATAATGGGTATGCTAAAATTGATCGAGCCCGTACTCACGGTAGACTATTGATTCATACTGCATGGGTTATTAAAGGTGTAAAGGCAAAAAGAGCAAGAAAGAATATATTTTCATGTTTTATTGCTGTAATTTTTCATGCACTAATACTTTATCTTAGTTTAATTTAAGAAATATGGAATTAAAAATTACATACTGTGATTAATGGATAATGATTGCTTCTTATTGACTGTGGGTGGCTTCAAAGATGAATATTATGTGACCGTCTTGCAATATGAATAGATGAAACAGTTGGATACATATATTTTGCTGTGTTTTAGTGAATATTATGACAGGAACAAGACGATGGTCGGCCTTTCATCTGCCCCGTCCTACTCGTCGGACTATCTCGCAATTTTTCCCACTCCAATTTTTGAAATGAGAAGGGAAACATCATACAATGCCATGACTTTGTGTTTTTGGTTACAGTGCGATGACTTTTTATTAGTAATCATTAAAATATATCAAAAACTTGAGTGAACACATATGAAACTGGCTATCACACATTAATGTTACTGGTTTTTTGTGATTCATTTATCACGGTGCTTGTTGCTATTATGAGTGTAAAAATGACGGGTTAGGTGAGATTTGTATGTGACCCCAACCCAACTTTAATATTCAACTACAGTAGACTAATTTAAACCCGGCTCTAAATTCAATCAAATTCGACGAAGTATTACTATTAAGTCCAATAAAAACAAGACAATACAAAAAATAAGATGGGGTTGTCCCAAAAAATGTTAATAAGTGTTTTAAATTACATTTATGATAACGCAACAGATCTTTATATTGCAGGAATATGCGACCAATGCGCAGAGGAGTAATGCTAATGACACACTCTTTAAGACTCTCTCTTTAACACACTTTGGATAAAAATATGTAAGGAACATACACTAATATAAAAAGGGATTAAATAGCAAAAGAGAATTAATGCCACAATTGAAGCTATTGTCAAATCTATGCTTCACAGTGCCCATAAATTGGGAGCAATTGGAGCTGTCTACAAAGACAACAAAGACATAAATGGCCACCACCGCAGCTCACAACAGAGCTGGAGGCCACAAACAAAGCGCGACAGAACATATCGGAACTCCCGACAAAACGATGGGAATAGAAACGGCAATAAGAGACAAAGACAAATCGTGGAGCTTGTGGTCGTGCGATAACGTCAAAGAGACAAAGACAAATTATAACATTAAAAATAAAAAAATTACATAAAGGCTTGTGTCTCTTAACCTGCACAGCCGGTTAACAAGTAAAAATATAAAAAAAGTTGTTGACTTGGCTTTACATAGGTGGGTGTGTTTAAGGGAGTGTGTTAAAGGGTGTGACCCTAGCACTCCTCGTGGCTAAATATTATTGGAGTGTGTTAAATGAGTGTGTTAGAGAGTGTGTTCCTAACATTTCTCTTCATTCATTCCTTCTTCCCGCCTAACTAATTTCGATGGATTCTGTCCGATCTCCCCCTTCAAGCTGCGATGAAAGAGGAAAGCGACTGAAGCAGGAAACATAATCGGATTTGAAACTTGAATCTGAAGAGAAATCGAAAGAGGAATCAGAACCAGAACCGAAATCGGACTCTAACTCAGGAGTCTAAACTGGATTCAAGACCAAGACTAAATTGGGATTGGGTGTCAAAACGAGAGAGATGTGGAGTTAAGTGACTTCTCTAGTGAAATCTGGCACACCAGTATAAGATGTTGTATACGATGTTACAACACTTTACCAGATCTGATAGACAAAGTATAAAACAGTAAATAATGCAGAAATAAACAAACACACAGTGATTTGTTAACCCAGTTTGGTGCAAACCGCAACCTACATCTGGGGGATACCAATCCAGGAGGAAATCCACTAATAGCCCTAGTTCAAAGTCTTACAGCAAACTCCTCGTTTACAACTTATCACCTAGCAACTATCTTTATGTCCTTCTACCTAGGAACTCCTAGGTATGAGTTCCCAACTCACTCCTTAAGCTCAACAGTACAGACAGCACTGTTGTTGATTCAATCACTATGGTGGAGACACTCTCCTAAACACTAGATCACTCGTACCTAAAGGCTTTGAGTGATACACAAGTATCAAGATCCCAACTCCTTGCTTAAAAGCTTTGGAGAGGACACACACACAATAATTATCTCCTTGCTTAAAAGCTTCGGAGACAATCACAGTTTACAACTCAATAAACACTCAGTCCTAAGCTTGCATCAATATGACACAAGAAAGGCTCACAAAATAACACAAGCAAAAAACCCTAAGACGGCTAAACTCACGCTTGAACACTTGCCTTAATTAGGTTTTCGTCCTTCAATATATGGCTGGTTATTTGGGCTTCAGTAGCTTTGCCCATGAGAAACATCCAGCTCACAAATATAAAATAAAACCATATCTTTAAAGATTTTATATGTTTATAAAATAAGTCTTCATAATAATTCCCAAAACAATCTCTGAGCACAAGATCTGTTTAGGAAATAAAACCTTCCTTGATGCACACACAAAGAACTGATGAAAGAGAAAAGATCTTCTCTAAAAATAAAACCCGCGCGCATTAATGATACCGCCAGCTGGCGCGCTCACGTCAGGTTACGATGTTGTAACATTACATACCACATCCTGCTTAACATATTGTTTTACCAAAATGCAGCTAACACCAAATAGTCAACAAACCCCCCCTTTGGCAAATTTTTGGCTAAAATACAAAGATACATACATCACTAACACTTCTTCACATCAACATAAACACACAAAAGAAGAGAAGCGTAACACATGTTTAAAAATAATTTCCAAACATATTCCTCCAAGGAAAACATTAGCTCAGAATGTTGTTGTATCTTTAGAGCACATCAGAGGCATGCAACAGCGGAAAACACATAGCAAAACTACTTCGCCTTAAGTGATCACAAACATTAGCAAGGATGACACAAACAGAATGTTCCAACATCACATACAACATCTCCCCCTGCATCACATACATAGTATTCCCCCTGAATTGATGCATAGTAGACTAACACAGCAGATCATGCATATCAACCAAGTACTAACACATAGAACCTTTTGCACATCCAGATACATGCATATCTACCAAAGTATACTACCACTACCAGAGTACCATACACATATATCATACCAACATCTACTAGAGAACATGTTGTAACATCTACTCCCCCTTTTTACCACAAATTTGACAAAGATTTATATAGGGATCCAAAACAGTGTAGCAGCAGAGTAGATCATAGAGTATCAAGTACTATGCATTGAGACATCAAGAGAACCTGCCCAGAAATCTGCTAAGCAATTTCTCATTGCACCACAGATGAACAGAACACATGTCATAACATCTTGGAACAAGAACATCACACCATAACCTTTTGCAGCAATATAGCATGAAGGACACAAGACATAAGGCATAAGCCTATACTACCTCCATCACATCAACCACATAGTGCACAGAGCTACTACACCCGAAGATAACACCATGGGATACATAACTCATCAAATATAGATCAATAGGGGATCTTGATCTTCCGTCTTCAGTGTGCAACCATAAATATCATGTACAAGTTACCCATATTTCTATGACTGTGACCCTTCTTTCACTTCAGTACAAAGACATACCAAAAACACCAGAGACATGCAGCAGCGGAATTGGGTTCACCTAGCCTCACAGAGAACATTAACAGAGAGAAGTAAACTCTCACAAACGAGTACCTTTGGAAAAATAAATTCCCAGTCACCATGATGTTTCAACATTTGATAGCCCATCATATCGCAACACATCCACATACATCAAGCAAGGAACTAGCACACTACTAATCAGGGCATAAGTTGCAAGTTTATCAACAGGCTAGCTATCATACAACTAGCACACGTATGTCATCACTACGCTCTCCCATACTACCAGCATGCAGAGACAAATAGATTCTCGCACATAAGGAGCACATACAAGAATAGTAGTAACCACCACCAACTACCACAAGAGTTACTCTTCCTCAACACCTGCAGCATGTGCAACGCATACTCATGTTCCCCTTGCCTACTCAGTCTCATGCACATAGGCCAGACAGGCTACATGCAAACACATATCATACGCATGCTTCAATAGGCAAGCATGCTACAACTGAACTACAACTACCATCATCATAACGATCATGCATCAGTAGATAAATGCAAACATGACAGATAAACACACCAGAGGTTGGGACATCGGATAGCACATACCACGTGTAATGAGAAGAAAGAAGTTGATTTGATTCTCCTAGGATAGCGTGCAAAAATAAATTGGAGAGTGAAAACATGACAGTTGCACGCCTAAAACTCATTAACTGCTATAACTCCTCATGCAGGCAAATTCTCAACTTGCCCCTTAATTTTTCAAATTGAACAGCATCAAGTGCTTTGGTGAAGATATCAGCCACTTGTTCCTTAGTACCTACATGCTCCAATGTCACAACTTTATTTTCCACAAGATCTCTGATGAAGTGATGACGAATATCTATGTGTTTGGTTTTGCTGTGTTGAACAGGATTTTTTGAAATATTTATGGCGCTCAAATTATCACAGTACAATGTTATAACATCTTGCGCCACATCGTATTCCTTCAACATTTGCTTCATCCAAACCAGTTGAGAACCACTACTCCCAGTAGCTATATATTCTGCTTCAGCTGTAGATAGAGCCACACAGTTTTGCTTTTTGCTGAACCAGGAGATTAGATTATTACCTAGAAAGAAGCATCCTCCAGAGGTGCTTTTCCTGTCATCAGCACTACCAGCCCAATCAGCATCACAATACCCAAGCAAGGTAGAGTTTTCACAATGAGAGTACATCATCCCATAGTCAAATGTGCCATTGACATATTTCAGAATTCTCTTAACTTGATTGAGGTGACTCGTCTTTGGTTCTGCCTGGTACCTTGCACACACTCCCACAGCAAAAGTAATATCTGGTCTGCTTGCAGTTAAATACAATAGACTCCCAATCATACTTCTGTATATACTTTTATCAACACTCAAACCATTTTCATCCTTGGTCAGCTTCAGATGAGTAGGTGCAGGAGTTCTCTTGTGAGTAGCATTATCCATCCCAAACTTCCTAACAATATTTTTTGCATATTTGCTTTGGGAGATGAAGATAGTATCTTCCATTTGTTTGATCTGTAGTCCCAAGAAGTAGGTCAGTTCTCCTACTAGACTCATTTCAAATTCAGACTGCATTTGCTGGACAAAATGTTGAACCATTGTATTCGACATTCCTCCAAAGACTATGTTATCTACATAAATCTGAGCAATCATAAATTTACCTTTTACTTGCTTCACAAACAGGGTTTGATCAGATCCTCCCTTTCTATAGCCTTGACCTAATAGAAATTGAGTAAGTCTTTCATACCAGGCCCTTGGTGCCTGTTTCAGACCATACAGTGCCTTCTTCAATCTGTACACATGCTTTGGAAAATCTGGATCTATGAATCCCTTGGGTTGTTCAACATAAACCTCTTCATGCAAGTAACCGTTCAGGAACGCACTCTTAACATCCATCTGGTATAGCTTAAATTTTAGAATGCAAGCTACACATAAAAGTAACCTTATGGATTCCAATCTAGCAACAGGGGCGAAGGTTTCTTCAAAGTCAAGTCCTTCCACTTGAGTGTAACCTTGAGCAACAAGTCTAGTCTTGTTTCTTGTAACAGTCCCCTTCTCATCAGATTTGTTTTTATAAATCCATTTGGTTCCAATAACATTCACATTGTCAGGTCTAGGGACCAAATCCCACACTTCACTTCTCTTGAACTAATTCAATTCCTCTTGCATAGCTTCAATCCAGAATTCATCAGTGAGAGCTTCCTTCAAATTCTTAGGTTCAAACATGGACACAAAACAAGAATTTGCTATCACATCACTAGATCTTCGAGTGGTGATCCCTTGATCAGGATTCCCAATGATGAGCTCCTTGGGGTGATTCTTCTGAACCTTAACTGATGGACCCTTGCTCTGAGTAGGTTGATCAGCAATCTCCTCAGTAATTTCCTCTGGGATCCTTTCTTTAGTAGCTACAGGTTCAATAGCTACAGGTTGTTCCTCTATTTCCTGAACATCTATGAAAGGTCCTGATGTTACAACATCTTGTTCAACATCATCACATTTTTCAATTTCCACATCATTCACAACCACATTGATGGATTCCATTACAACCTTGGTCTTTAAATTATATACCCTGTAAGCTTTGTTGTTGGTAGAGTATCCAAGGAAAATCCCTTCATCACTTTTGGGATCAAGTTTTTTTTTTTGCTCTCTATCTGCCAGAATATAACACTTGCTTCCAAACACATGGAAATGCTTGACAGTTGGCTTTCTTTCCCTCCACAACTCATATAGAGTAGCAAATGTACATTTTCTCAAAGTCACCCTGTTATGTATATAGCAAGCAGTGTTCATTGCTTCAGCCCAGAAATGGTAGGGTAGACCTTTTGCATGTAACATAACTCTGGCTGATTCTTGAATCGTCCTGTTCTTCCTTTCCACCACACCATTTTGTTGAGGAGTTATGGGTGATGAAAACTCATGTTTAATTCCTTCACTAGCACAGTAATCTCTAAATTTTACATTTTCAAACTCTCTTCCACGGTCACTTCTAATTCTCACAATCCCACTGTTCTTTTCTCTTTGAACTTGGGTGGATAGAGTTTTGAATACATCAAAAGTATCAGACTTCTCTCTGATAAAATTTACCCAGGTATATCTGGTGAAGTCATCAACAACCACAAAAGCATATCTTTTACCTCCCAAGCTTTCAACTTGCATGGGTACCATAAGGTCCATGTGCAACAATTCAAGAGGCTTTGAAGTTACCTGATGTTCCAACCTTGGATGCGACATCCTGGTTTGTTTACCAATCTGACATTCTCCACAAATACTTCCTTCAGTAATCTTTAGTTTGGGAAGTCCTCTGATTGCCTCAACAGTAACAGCTTTCTTCATTCCACTTAGATTAAGATGACCAAGTTTCTGGTGCCACAGTTGAACTTCATCTTCTTTACCAAGTAGACATGTTCCAAGATTGGCTTCTTCATGAGATACCCACATGTAACAATTATCTTTGGATCTGGTACCTCTCATCAGAATATCACCTTCCTTATTGCTAACAAGACATTTAGCTTTTGTGAAATTTACCTTTAACCCCTGATCACAGAATTGGCTTATGCTAATTAGATTAGCAGTAAGGCCTTTTACCAGAAGTACATTCTCCAGGTTAGGCAATTCATTGTTGACAAGTTTGCCTATGCCTAGAATTTCACCTTTGGCTCCATCTCCAAAGGTTACAAAGCTAGAAGCATATCCCTTCACATCCTTTAGGTATTTCTCCACACTTGTCATGTGTCTTGAACAACCACTATCAAAATACCAATATTCTCTAGATGATGCTCTGAGGGAAGTATGAGCAATCAGCCCCTTATTTTCACCCTTTGGTATTCATTCCTTCTTGCAAGCTCCATCTATTAGACTAGTTTTTGGCTGTTGCCAATGTCTTGGGTAACCATACAATCTGTAGCAAAAAGGCCTTATGTGTCCTTTCTTCCCACAATGATGACAAACCCATTTGCGTGAGCGACCATGATGTCCTGGAGTGCGATGATGATTAGCAAAAGTCCTGGAACCTTGTCCAATTTCAACATTTGGATAAGTTTTAGGATGTGGTATAGGAGGTTGTAACATTCTCTCCCCAGTATAGGAATTGATTACCTCATCAGCAGGAAGAAATTTTGTTTCTTTGTTTTGTTGATGCTGGTTAAGAGCATTGTAGTTGTACCCTACGGATTTCAGTCTTGTAGTGGGAACTCCTTCTAAAATTTCTTCAAGCAAATTTGCACCAGAATTCAGTTGATTAACTCGTTTCTTCAACTCTTCCATATCAGCATTGGCTTGAGTTAGCTCTTTCTCAACTTTCAATACTTGACCAACTTGAAAATCCTTCTCTGTGTGAAGTTGATTTATAGTCTTTTTCTGCTTTTCCAGAATTCTACACACCTCTTTGTAACGGACAAGTAGATCATTGTACAAGCCAAGCAATTCTTCGTAGGTGTCATTTCCCTCCTCATCAGAATGTTCTTCATAGACTACCTCCACATCATCATCAGATTCAGCAACAGGAGCACAAAGTCCAGTCATTGCAGAAACATGTCTAGCACATTCTTCGCCTTCTTTAGAATCTTCATCAGACCATAAGACAGTCAGACTTTTCTTTTGTTTCTTCAAGAAAGTTGCACATTCTGTTCTGACATGTCCATATCCTTCACACTCATGACATTGCACTTCTTTGACTGGTCCACTTTTCTCCTCAGGCCTATTCTTCTTCACATTGGTTTGCTGTTTGTTGATGTCGAATCTAATGTTCTGCCCATTCTGTCTGGCCCTTCTATCCACACGTCTTAGAACTTTACCAAACTGCTTTCCAATTAGAGCAAGAGCATCAGCTATACTTTCTTCACCTTCAACAACAGTCTAGGACTCCTCATCATCATCATTTGAGATAAAAGCTACACTTTTATTCTTTTTATCTCCTCGTTCATTGATAGACATTTCAAAAGTTTGGAGGGATCCAACCAATTCATCCACCTTCATATTAGCTATATCCTGAGCTTCTTCTATGGCAGTCACTTTCATGTCAAACCTTTTTGGTAGGGATCTGAGTATCTTTCTAGATAGTTTTTCATCAGATACTTTTTCACCCAGGGCCTCAAAGGAATTTGCAGTATCAAGTAGATTCAAATGGAAATCCTGTATGATTTCTTCCTCCTTCATCCTAAGATTTTCAAACTTGGTAGTGAGGAGTTGAAGTTTTGACATCTTTACCTTAGAAGTGCCTTCATAACATGTCATTAGTATCTCCCAAGCTTCCTTTGCAGATAGACATTTTTTGATGAGCTTGAACATATTTGTATCTACTCCATTGAAAAGAGCATTTATTGCTTTATTGTTGCTGAGAGCAGCTTCATCTTCTTCCTTTGTCCAATCTGCGTCTGGTTTTAGTACACCTGTTGAGTTACCATCTTTGTCAACAATCATAGGATGGTCCCAACCTTTCAACACTGCCTTCCAAGTCCTGCTGTCAATGGACTTCAAGAACGCAATCATTTTTGGCTTCCAATGATCGTAATTGGAGCCATTCAGCATTGGGGGTCTGCTCACGAATCCACCTTCTTTGTCCATTTTGCCAGAAAAAGCTCCTGAATCTCACCCTAAACAGGCAGGGTGCCTGCTCTGATGCCAATTGAAATCTGACACACCAGTATAAGATGTTGTATACGATGTTACAACACTTTACCAGATCTGATAGACAAAGTATAAAACAATAAATAATGCAGAAATAAACAAACACACAGTGATTTGTTAACCCAATTTGGTGCAAACCGCAACCTACATCTGGGGGATACCAATCCAGCAGGAAATCCACTAATAGCCCTAGTTCAAAGTCTTACAGCAAACTCCTCGTTTACAACTTATCACCTAGCAACTATCTTTATGTCCTTCTACCTAGGTACTCCTAGGTATGAGTTCCCAACTCACTCCTTAAGCTCAACAGTACAGACATCACTGTTGTTGATTCAATCACTATGGTGGAGACACTCTCCTAAACACTAGATCACTCGTACCTAAAGGCTTTGAGTGATACACAAGTATCAAGATCCCAACTCCTTGCTTAAAAGCTTTGGAGAGGACACACACACAATAATTATCTCCTTGCTTAAAAGCTTCAGAGACAATCACAGTTTACAACTCAATAAACACTCAGTCATAAGCTTGCATCAATATGACACAAGAAAGACTCATAAAATAACACAAGCAAAAAACCCTAAGACGGCTAAACTCACGCTTGAACACTTGCCTTAATTAGGTTTTCGTCCTTCAATATATGGCTGGTTATTTGGGCTTCAGTAGCTTTGCCCATGAGAAACATCCAGCTCACAAATATAAAATAAAACCATATCTTTAAAGATTTTATATGTTTATAAAATAAGTCTTCATAATAATTCCCAAAACAATCTCTGAGCACAAGATCTGTTTAGGAAATAAAACCTTCCTTGATGCACACGCAAAGAACTGATGAAAGAGAAAAGATCTTCTCTAAAAATAAAACCCGCGCGCATTAATGATACCGCCAGCTGGCGCGCTCACGTCAGGTTACGATGTTGTAACATTACATACCACATCCTGCTTAACATATTGTTTACCAAAATGCAGCCAACACCAAATAGTCAACATTAGTTTTGAAAATCATCCAACACCTTTTTGTTATATCTGTCCACGCTTTGTTTATAAGAATAAAGCTCACAAAGATGAAGAAGAGGAAAGAGAAAAGGCTTTGCATGAGTATAAGGAGCGATCTCGTAACCTAACTGTATGTATTTGTTTTTCTCGTTCCCTTAATTTTGCGTCTTCCACTCTTTTAATCTCTGTTTGTTTCTGCACAGCCCTTCGATGCTATCTCTGTTCCACCCAAGATCCAAATAATGGCCAGTAACTTTCCCACACCAATTGGCATAACCAACGATGAAGATCGCACGTTTCTCACTGAGCTCTCTCTAATTGCTTTGGTCCAGTACAATGCTGACCAGGTTCCAAACTACTGAACCACCTTCCAAAAACATGTTTACTTATATTAATTCATCAAATTAATTATTCTTCTAATTTCCTATTTAGGGTTCAAACTATGACTTTGATGGCCTTGTCATGGCAGTCTGTCGGCATTATCCTCGTTATACTTATTACATTACATTTAAAGCTAAATATCCTTCCAACTGCCCTGCTGCTGTAATTTGCCAGCCCCACGTATGCGACAGGAGGAGTCTTTCTGATAAACCGCAACCACCCGTGGTGGTCAAGTCCTGTTTCATTAAAACCTAACCTAACAAATGCACCATGGTATCATGTTTAATCTTTTCTTGGTTAATCAATATTGTTCAAGATTTGAACTTGGTAACAGTTTTTTAGTTCTATTTAGTTTCTAGGTTAATTGTTAAAGAGTCATAGAAAATGAAGATATGCAAGATAATGAATGATAAACTGGTTGCTTGACTAGCAAGTTATTCAGTTAGGTACTTTCCCGCCCTTTTGTAACTAACTCACAGGATTTTTTCCTCTACAGGCTAGCGTAGGATCATATCGGTGCTCTCCTTCTTCTATAAGAAGCCTTGTATGTAGTATCTTCCAATTCAAGTGAATAATGACAAACACTTCACATAATTCTCTCATTTTCTCTTTATAGTTTTACTACTTTAACATTAATCAATATTCTAAAGAGATTTGAAGTTGGTTCAGCCAGTTCTTCCCTGTTTGAATGGTCAATTATTATATAACAATGCACCAAAAGTAAGAAGACTCGGTGTATTAAAAAAATTAGTCTTTTGACAAAGAGTACATAGAATAAAATCAAAATTATTGAAAATAAAACACTGGCAATTGCAACTACACTCCACAGTGTGGACTCATAACTACTATATATGATGATTCTTGCTTTATTCAGAGTAAGCAGCAACAACCGTTCATTGTTGTTCATTCTTCATCCCATAGATCATCAAGAAGAGGCTTGGTTGGTCCTTTGATGAGTCTCTCTTGATGGATTTCACTTATTTTCTTGTAGTCATCTTCAGTCAATGACCAGTCAAAGATTTGCAAGTTTTGGTTCATCCTTTCCTTGTCATAACTCTTGACCACAAAAGTCAATCCTTGTTCATATAACCATCTAAGACAAATCTGCAAATTATTGAGACATTAAATTTATGCAACTTTATGAACAGGTAAAACATAGTTCTTAAAGTAATATAACTAAAATAAATCAGTAATGTAAATTAGAAATGTGGTATATATCACATCAATGTTTTAATAACCGGATCAAAGATCCAATTGGTGAAGGCTTCAAATAATATTATGTTGGTTCAATTTATTTAAATATGGTTGAATTAGATGATAATAAAAAAAACCCGGAATGTTCAATCAGACTGCAATGTAATAAGAATCAAACCAATCGATTTCTAATAAAACCAGAAAGTTCAATTTCGATTTTTAAAACATTGTGCTATATACACACACTTATGATCATATATTATATATACCTGAGCTATAGTCTTGCCATGAGCATCTGCCAATTCTTTGAGTATATCATTGTCCATCACTAAATTAGCTCCCCTGCTAGCACCCTTCCTCAAGGGTGAGAAGGCAGTTACAATAATACCCTTTTCCTTGCAGAAAGCTCTAAGTTCCTTTTGTTGCCAACCAAGGTTTACTTCAACCTATTAGGATTAATAATCAATGATTAGTATAGTGATTCACAAAGACAATAATATTAATTCAAGTAAAATATGGTTAGCCTAATTTTAATTATTAATTACTTGATTCACTGCTGGAGGGATGGTTGCAAAGGATAGCAATTTTTCAAGCTTCTTCATAGAGAAGTTACTGGCTCCAATAGCTTTGGTGAGACCAAGTTTTTGACATTCTTCCAATGATGTCCACACACCTTTCATGTCAAATTCCACAATCTCAGATACTTCAATAGGGTACTTAACTTCACCTGGTTTAGTAGTAATTGGCCAATGAATCAAAATGAGGTCTAAATATTCTAGTTGAAGAGTCCTGCAAATTACAAAGTTCAGTGGTAAGAGTTTGATTTTGTCGAGCTTGATTGATTTTTTATCAGTTCAGTGGTAAGAGTTTGTTTTTGTAACTTTAACGAACACAGTTCAAATCAGTTTGAAAATAGTTGTAAAATGATCATTAATGTTAATTAAATTAATATTAATTTTTCGCTTATCTAAATTTCATTTTATATAAAAAAAAGTAGCTAGAAGTTAAGTTTTTATTACCTGAGAGATTTCTGAAGAGCAGGAACAATGAGTTGAGGATGATTATCAGTGACCCACAATTTAGAAGTAACAAAAAGTTCATCTCTAGATGAAATTAATCCAAGTTTAAGTGCTTCAGCTATAGCTTCACCAACAGATTTTTCAACACCATAAGCAGCAGCAGCATCAAAATGTCTATAACCTTGTTTGATGGCTTCAAGTACAGCATCTTTTGTAGTTACCTTACTGGTTGCTTCTGGTGCAGTGCCGAGGCCCATCACCGGCATTTTCCGTTGTCCGGTGGCGGAAGGGAGGACTATTTCAGGGACTATAGGTGCAGCAGTAGCAGCAGCCATTTTGTTTGTTATGTTAGGCTTATGTGATATATATGAAGAATGTTTAATAATTGGAGTGTTGTGAACAAAAGGGTGGCCAAAGTTTCTATTTATAATAGGATTTTAGGAATTAATAAAAATAAAATAAAAATTTATGGGGTAGGTGGGTTTAGTAGTGTACTAATTTGACCATCTACTCAGTGGTAGCTGAACTTTGGATTTTAAGAGAGCAAGCCATAGCTACTTACAAAGTGAAATAATTTTATTTTATATATGTTTATGAATATTTTATTTTTTGGATAGATCATGATTGAGAAATGTATTATTATCAAATTTAAATGATTTTGATAAAAATAATTCTAGAGAGTGAAGGAAGTGATCACCTTCCACTTCCTCATGAGGCATGATGGAATTGGCCGTGGGTGTAGTCAATGACACGTCAGCTAGCTGTCTAGGGTCTTAACATTTACTATCTCTATCTTATGTTTTTTTGTATAATAAGAAAGAAAATAATACTACTAAATTAGCTACAATATTTTGTCCAAAAAAAAAAACTACAATATTATGAGGAAGAAAATTCCAATAGTGTCAGCTTAAGCTCCAAAGACAAAGCAAGATACGCCAAAAAGTTCAGCATCATAAGATGAGGATTGATTATTATGCATAAGCTATCTTTATGCACGATGCATAAGTTACTTAGTGCACTCTCTCAAATTATTCGTGCACCTCCAAATTACTTGTGCACCTCCCAAATTACTTGTGCACCTGCCAAATTTCTCACGCACCCCCCAAATTTCTCGCACACTCCCATATGACTTTTGCCTCCCAATTTTTTTTTTGTCCCCTCCACATTTCTATCCTAAACCATTTTGCTGTGGGAATGGTTTCAGAGATATGCACTCAAAATTATTAAGTGCATAACATTGTTTTGGAGTACAACCCTATAATTAAAATAGAAACAATAATTGTGATTTAATGGTTTCGATTGTCTTATATGAGAAACCAAAATTATTGTTAAATGGTTTTAAATAATGATTATAATTGTACCAAAAAAACAAAAAAATAATGATTATAATAAAAAACCATTAAACCATTTTGTTGTGGGAATGGTTTCAGATGGTTGTAATAAAAAACCATTAGGTGCATAAAATGGTTTTGGAGTACAACCCTATAATTAGAATAAAAATAATAATTGTGATTTAATGGTTTAGATTGTCTTATATAAGAAACCAAAATTATTGTTAAATGATTTTAAATAATGATTATAATTGTACCCAAAAAAAATAAAAAATAATGATTCTAATTATAGGTTGTACTTCAAAACCTTCTTATGCACTTAATGATTTTGGAGTGTATATATGTGAAACCATTCCCACAGCAAAATGGTTTAGGCTAGAAATGTGTGGGGACAAAAAAAAAATTTGGGGCACAAGTCATCTGGGGGTGCATGAGAAATTTGGGGGTGCACGAGAAATTTGGGGGTGCACGAAAAATTTGCGGGGTACACGAAAAATTTGGGGGGTGCACGAGAATTTTGGGAGTGCGCAAGAAATTTGGGGGATGCGCGAGAAATTTGGGGGGGGTGAGTGTGTGAGTTGAGATTGGCTAGGATTATTACATGTGGATGTTCAATCTAATGAGTGTTATTGACTTATGTACCATGCATAAGGATTAGCCTTATGATAATAACTTCACCCCATAAGATGCATTAAGGGGAAGTGATTATGGTGCATAAGAAATCTAGGAGTGCGCTAAGCAATCTGGGGATGCACTAGAAATTTGGGGGGTACACTAAGCAATTTTGGGTATTTATGCACAGTCCATAAACATGGCTTATACACCGCAACTTGTGCCTAATAAGGGTGGCAAGATTAACTAATAGTTTATTAAAGTTAAAATTATAGTTTATTATTCCTAATTTATAACTTATTTTTTAAAATATTATTTCAATTAGTTTTTCAATTTATAATTTTTTTCTTTTTTACCCTTATTATTGTATTTAACCTCCACTTTTATTCTTTATTATTTATTGTATAGTTTTAATAAATAAATAAATGCAGTGCTATGTTTAAACAGAAAATATTATAATATGCATTTAAGCCTATTATTTGAAAATAGTACACATAACGGGTTGAAAAATTAATTTAAAATTAAAAATGAATATTTTAGATAAAAAATATAAATTGTAATACCAAGTTACACTCAATTTTAGATGAAAAATTAATAATATCGAATATATCCAAACATATAAAATCAATGCAAAATTACTCTTCTAGCTAGTCTCTTAATTTTTTTAGGGTTAATAGGTCTTTACCTCCCTGCAAAGTAGGCGAGTTTTGCTTTACCCCCTGTAATTATTTTTTTTAAATTACCCCCTTGGATACACTTTTTAAATCGGTTATTTTGTTCAACCGATTTAAAAAGTGTTGTTTTTAAATCGATTATTCTGATTTTTTTGCCTGCCACGTCAGCAAAAGGGGGGTAAATCAAAAAAATAAATTTTGCAAGGGGGTAATCTCAAAAAAAAAATTATAGGAGGATAACGCAAAACTTGCCTACTTTGCGGGGGATAATAGCCTATTAACCCATTTTTTTTATAACAATTTCGTTCTTTATCTTTTTTTTTTACTTTATTTTGTCCGTTTTGCTCTTTCATCCATATTTGTATATAACTTGTCAAGCTTAAATAAAGAATTTCCATTTGGACATAAATCCACTATTGTAAAATTTACTGACAATTTACGATTGATTAGATCTCATATGTTAATTTGAGATCAGACGGTTTCTATAAAATAATCCCATTAATTTATTTTAATCAGGCTGCTAACATTTATAACTACGTCACACATAATTACATTCAAAAATCTAATTCCATTTCCAAACACTTGCCAAAATTTTGAAACTTGAATAGCGATCAGTGATGTGTGTGAGTCAAATAAGAGAATGACATTGGATTCAAAATATTAAACACATTATTGGAGTTGGGGTTATTTTTATTTTTATTTTTGTAAACAAGAGGACCTAAGCCCGGAAAGAGAAAGACTACAACGAGATTACTCTAGGAGTTGTGATTCCAAGGCTATCAGCTACAAAGAGGTCCTTTATAAACTCAGGACAACAATCAAAAACTTTACTCTCTACACTACCCATACAGCCATAGTTGGCTAAAGCATCTGTGCATTTGTTAGCTTCACGGTTGGTATGTCGCACCTCCACCTCCCAGTCTAAAGCCATCATCTTGCTAATTTGCTCAACTAGCACATTCCCTGCCGTACTATGAGACATGCCTGTTTGAACAATTCTCACAACCGCTATTGAATCAATATGTTGAGCTCAATTTTTTTAAAACCCAACAATTGCACAAAACGAAGCCCCTCCAAAACGCCCCATAATTCTGCTATAAATGCATTGCAACTTCCAACATTCTTCGCAAACCCACCAATCCATTCTCCTTGACTCCCTCTAACTATCCCACCACAGCCTGAAAGATGTTGCACCTTACTTGCTCCATCAGTGTTAAGACTTACAAAAGATGGTTTTGGAGGCTTCCATCCAATCATGGTCATCACTTTATCTCTATCCATGATTTCTTCATTGTTACTTGTTGCTGCATTATACTCTTCAACCTTCTTCCAAACAAACTGAACTGCCATGGCGGGACAAAGAAAATTTTCATCATGCAGCTCCTTGTTCCTCCACGTCCATAACGAGTAACAAGCCATCGCCCAAAAGTTGCACCATGATGTACCGTTGCTGTTTGATTCTGTGTTACATATATTACTTTCTATCCAATGGCGAGTCTCTCTCATGTAAAAACTTCCTCTTCTTGCTAACGGCAAAGCATGATTCCAAAAATTCATCGCGATGGGATAATCCCTTAAAACATGTATCACTGTCTCTGAATTAATATGACAGTAATCACACATAGCATGCCCTAACCCCATCTTAGATTTACAATCATTTGTCAAGAGTCTATTATGCAACACCAACCACAAGAAAGTTTTAACACGTTCTGGAGCTGCAATCTTCCAAATTCTACTCCAATTCAGATCAGCTGCTTCTCTATTAATACCACACAAGTTTTGATACATAATGCTAATAGCAAAACCCTTCTTATTTCCACCTACACTACATCTTTCGTCCTGCCCATTTTCCATGTTTGGAGGTAAGATAGCTGCAATTTTATTTTGAATATCCTTTGGCAACCACTCTTGAAAAAGGGACCAATTCCATCCACCATTTTGATCTATAAGATCTTTCACTTTAAAACCTTTCAAATGATCAGGTATGTTCACTATTTTATCAATGTGAAGGTTAGGTTCTATCCAAGCATGATTCCACGCATCCACAACAGCCCCATCCCGAACACTCCACACACTATATTCCTCCATTTTTGGTTTTAAAGCCACTAAGCTCTTCCAAAGTGTGGAGTCCGTGCTTCGAGTCTCCTCTAACCCATTAGCCCTACCATCAACATATTTTCCTTTAAGCACACTACACCAGAGGTTATTGTTGTCACTATGGAGCTTCCATTTGAGCTTCATCAAACAAGCTTGATTCATAGTTACTAGTTTCCGAAGTCCTAAGCCACCACTCCATTTTGGCGTCGTGACTTTATCCCAATTAACAGCATGGTATCGTCTTTTTTGATCGGTATCTCCCCAAAGAAAATTCCTTTGTATCCTTTGAATTTCATCAATACAAGCTTTAGGTATCTTAGATGACATCATGGGATATGTAGGGACAACTTCTATTACACTTTTAGCCAAGGTTAACCTCCCAGCAAATGACAATTGAGTTGCTTTCCAAGCAGCTAGTTTACTACTGACTTGTTCAATTAGGTAGTTAAAGTCATGTTTCTTAGGTGCTCTTCCCACCAAAGGCACTCCCAAATACTTACCAAACTCAATTGTCACACTAAACCCGGATCTTTGTATTAGACTATTTCTAATTCCACGATCCACATTCTTAGAAAACAATAAGCTAGTTTTTTCTTGGCTAACTTCTTGCCCTGACAATTGACAAAACTCTTCTAGCACCTCAAGCACGCAATTCATTTGGTTGACGCTTGCATTACCAAATAGTAATAAGTCATCAGCAAACATTAGATGAGATATTTCTGGACCATTCCTTCCAGCCTTAATACCACGCCATTTACCTTCCTCAACTGCTTCGAGAATTAAATGAGAAAGCTTATCCATGCACAAAACAAATAAATACGGTGAAAGGGGATCGCCTTGTCTAATACCCCTTTGAGGTTTAAAATACTCCGATCTAGCACCATTCCATTTGACATTGGTATTTCCACTACTAATCGCATGCATCACGACATTAATGTGAGCTTCCGGAAATTTAATTTCCACCAAAGTTCTCCAAATGAACTCCCAACTCAGCTTATCATATGCCTTAGAGAGATCCACTTTTATCGCAAAAGCTCCTTTCTTACCTTTCATTTTATGCATGGAATGAATCATCTCTTTAGCCACAATCACATTCTCATGAATATTCCTTCCTGTAACAAATCCAGTTTGGAAGGGAGATACCAACACATCTATACAAGCTTTCAATCTTTCAACCACCACTTTACTCACAATTTTGTAATTTGTGTTGCAAACACTACAAGAAATATGATTTTTGGCAACAACTTTTTTTGTTACAGGTCGCTGGCAAAACTATCTTGGGTAGTTTTGCCAGCGACTTGTAACAACTTTTAACAAAAAAAGTTGTTGCAAAAAATCATATTTCTTGTAGTGAAAGAGATATTGGCCTGAACTGCTTCACATATTCCAGATGAGATATTTTTGGTATAAGGCAAATATCAGTTTGATTTACCTCAGCTATGTCCCCTGGATGGAGCCAAACCCTTCTAACAAAATCACACATCGTACTTCCAACCACTTCCCACGACTTTTGATAGAACCCAGCTGGGAAACCATCCGGACCTGGCGCTTTCCAAGGATTCATATTAAAAACAGCTCTTTTAACTTCTTCATATTGGAGTTGGGGTTATTACTTACTCCCTCTAGTATATAAAAAATAGTTTTGTTTTTAGATTTATTCAATGATAGATAAATTTTGTCAATAATATAGATTAAATATATTAACTTTTAAATAAATTTAAAAAGTAAATTTTTTATTATATTAAAATTCAAAGAAAGTATTATACAAGCATTTTAGATAGCATCATCTGAGTCAATTTTGAGTTGGGGTCTACATATGTGGATTTTGTTAAACTAATATCATTTTTTTTTGTTAAACTAATATCATTGATAAGAAGTATTCTTAAAAAAAAAAATTACATGATAATGGGTGCGTTTGTTTTAGCTTTAAAAAAATAGATTTTTTCTTTGTATTTTTGAAAATGAATTTTGTAAAACTGTTTTTCAAAATATTATAAGTTTTTTTATATTCATTTTTTCTAAATTGAAACACTAATTTTGACATCATATAACATAAACATACATTATTGAAGAACAAAACATAGTCAAAATCACAATTTTTTGAAAAAGTTGCATTTCAAAAATGATTTTTATGAAAATCTATTTGAAATAGCTTCAAATTAAATGATTTTTTGAAATTTTGATATCCAAAAAAATTTCAATAAAATGACGAAATGCCTAAAATCACATTTTAAGAATAACTATTCAAACCAATTTTTCATTTGAAGCTTTTATAAAAAATTTCTTTATAAATTTCTTTTACACAAAATTATATAACATTATAAAATCTATTTTAAAAGAATTCCAAAACAAACGGGCACAATATTGGATATGAATCCTCTTCGATTGTTGTCTCATATAGGGGTGGCAATTTTATCATGCAAAATTTTCTATTTTGTGCAAAGGATCCATATCCATATCAATTTTGTGCAGTCTCAGTTTTTCAATTAATCTATAATTGAGAATTATGTCTACTTATTTGTTATCGGTCAACCATTTTATCAAATTATTCAACGAGTGTGAATTGTACTAGAGACAAACTGAAGAAGAATGACGTGAAACAATTCTGATTCGATAATATTAGAGGCATTGTACACCTACACAATCTTATAACCAATGTGATAATTAGAGCAATTCTTACTTGGCACAATTCCAAATAAAATATATTTAGGCACACATACATTAAAAAAAATATATATTAAATAATTTAGTCACATTATTAAATATTAATTAATTATTTTATCTGTAATTTTTTTAAAATTTTGTATGTATGTCCAACACCTTATATTTAGTGTTGTGCCTAACTAAATCTTCCTCGTGATAATTATTAGGGGAGGGGAAACGACATGCTGCGCACAAGGACTTATGACCTGGTAAAAATAAAAACTCTAAAAAATTATTTACTGTATTTTAAATAGACGAATTTCAGTTTTATAAAAAGACTTAATTATTGCATAAAAAAAAAAGTTAATTTGTATATACTACATTTTTGTACGTGGAAAATACAACGTTAATTCTCTCCGTTCGGTTGATTTTGAGTAATGCTAATATCACACCTTTTAACACACTTTTTTAGACACACCCACACATGTGAAACCACATCATCGCATTTTTTTATTCTTGTCCATGGCTATCGAGGAAAATACGTATATAGGCACAAATATAAATAATAGTTGTTAGGCATGAAGTGAAAAAAATTAAATAAAAATAAGTTGAAATGATATAAATTGATGTGACAATTTAATTTAATTTTTAATTTTATTAAGTGTCATGTTAACTTGTGCCCTAAGGGCATATGATAAGTTATCTAAAAATATAAATGAAGCATTTAATGATACAAAAAATTTAATGCTTAGATAATTGAATAGTATACATACGAAATAAATGACAGATTTAATATATTTTTTTTATCTCTCCCCTAAAAACGCTATGCCCTCTTTCTAGCTTTTCCAAAACCGCTTTTCGTTTTTCTCATCTCCCCATCCGATCCAAACTGGTTTTTTGCGATGTAGACGCTTGTTTTGGTGGTGCGACGAGTGATTTGTCCTTAGCATCACCTTTCTCCTTCCTTTTCGACGGTCGGCCTTCCTTGCTCCTTCGTCCGTTTCCGGTGCTTTTTGTTTACTCTCTGTTCGCCAACGTTTCTTCGGTGTTTATGGTAGATCCAGCTTCTGTCGGCGGTTTGAAGGTTTCATTGTTTCGGTTTGCTCCGGTTCCAGTTCTTGGGGTTGGATGAGACCGCTCGTCGAAAGGATTGGATTTTTGCTTTTTGGTTTCGCCGTATGTTTCTGTTCGCCGGTGTTCCTTCACTGGTGGGCTTTTTGCTTTGTGTTTTCAGGTTTGGGTTGGTGAAGGTGGTAGTTGCTGCTCTGGTGGCTGTTTTTGCTTTGGCTGTTGGTGGTGTATGCAACCAGATGTTCTTCTTTGGCGTCTGGTTTGTTCGTGTTTGTGTTCAGAGACTAGGTTTTGTTGCAGAGGTGGAGGATGGAGGCTCTGGAGATGGAGGTGTTTGGGTGCAGATTGAGGTGGAGGTTGTTGGTGGCATGCTCTGGTTTGGTGTCGCCGGAGTTGGTGTGTTGGTGGCGGATCTGTTGTGCTTTCAGTTGTTCTGCATATCTGATTTCTACGTTTGCTTGTTTTTTGCGGTGGTGATGGTGGTACTCAGATTTGGCGTCGTCGGGGTCTGGTTTCGGTGATGATTGTGGTGGTGAGGAGGTGGTGGTTGGTGGTGATGAGGTTGCGGTTGATGTCGCAGGATTTGTTTTCTTTGATTTTAGATTCTCTGACCTCTTTTCAAATTTGTTGAGATATGCATGACTCATTTTGAGTTGCTTAAGGTTTTCAAGTCTGTTTAGATTTGCAGGTCTCTGTATCTTGGTTGACCTCTTCTGCGTCGGCGTCGACTGATTTATCCTCGGTGGTGATTTGTTTCTTTGGTGTTGTTTTCGCCACTACTAGCCTCATGGTGGTGCCTCAATCGTTGTCGAGACTTGTCTGCTTGGTTTTTCGCTCAACTTTTGTTTGGTCAGCTATTTGCCTGATGAAGCTGGTTCTGGATTCTGATGGGCCGAGCGCTTTTGCTTCGAGTTCGGGAGTTAGCGTCTAGTTGTGGCAACTTTCTAGGCTGAGTTGGTGACTGCTTTAGTAGTTTGGAATTTGGGGGGTGCCTTTCTGACATGAGTTTAGGAGATGAATCTTGATTTGGTGTTGGTTTAGGGGTTTTTTTCCTTGGGTGTTCCGCATACATACGACACCTTTGTAGTTCCTTTTTATCGGTCTTTGTTCGTCTTGTGCAGAGACTTGATTAATAATATATTTTGTGATTTCAAAAAAATTGAATAGTATACATACTTTAATAAACATTTTCCACATTTATCTTCTTAACATGTACCTTAAGGGCACATGTTAACATTCTCCTTTTATTATTAATTTATGTGAATGTGCCTAAATTTTGTGCCTAAATAGTTGTGCCTAGGTAAGACTTTCTGGGCTACCAGTTTCTTTTAGCTTGGTTTTACCATTTATATTATATTTTTATTATTATTTAAAATTAACTTATCATCTTCTGTTGTGTAGTTACCCTCCCCGTGTAAGCAAAGAAAAAGGCACCCTCCCATCAAAATTGTTTCTTCTCCAAAGCTTCTTCTCATCTGTAATGGCAATCGTATCAATCTACTGTAGTTTGATTCCACTCTCTAGGCATAAAAAGATGTAAAGAACAACACACTAATAAAAAAAATATGATAAAATAGCACAACAGAGAATACAACAAAACCACCGTCAATGCTCTGATTCACAATAACCAGAAATTGGAGGCAATCAGAGCTATCTTCAGTTGTGTAGCTTATGCCCCTTGCTTGCCATCTGTTGTCCACCAAATATTTGTTGTGGATCCTTGCACGATTAAATCTTGTGTGGCCATTGTTTCCCCATTCATCGCCGTGTGAGTTTCACATGATTCAAAACCTTACCAATTGATTACCAACCATTTTCGTTCCAAAACCTACTATAACCATTGCATGTTTTACTGCCAAGTCGAAGTCTGAAGCACAACGAGGTCCCGGATAGATTGTGTCGTGAAATTATGCAAACAAAATAAATCAAATGATTTTTTTAATAAATTCTCTCTCCCTCTCTCTCTATTTATATATATATATATATATATATATATATATATATATATATATATATATATATATATATATTTTACCCCTAGAAAATCATTCAACTCATCAACCCAATCCACTTCTACAATGACGGGTCCATGGTATCTCACTTGATACTCCATATGCTTAAGTGGTACAGGTATATATATCTCGATTCTCATTCTAACCTGCAATAGATATTTGATTTAATTTATATACAATTTTTTTTAACTGCCAAGATATAATATATATATATATATATATATATATATATATATATATATATATATATGTGCAAAAGGTGATCTAGCATAAGACATGCCAAAGACACCACAACTTACAAAACACAAGTTACAAACAAAATAAAAGAGCAAGCCCCAAAGCTGATACCAACAGCATACAACACAACATAATAAACAAAAACCAGAGGCCTCAATAAACATCACCCCCAACACCAAAAACGCACCAAAACCAGTCACAAAATTCCACAAATCATACAATTTAATTATTCTTTTCTCATAGATAAAATATCACAGGATTCTAAATATATAAAATAAAATAAAAGCGAGGAGGTGTTGTACCGGACGCGGTAGTACAACTGGTCCAAGCACTCCTGTGTACGGACAGTTTTCCTCAAGCACACATCCATTCTCCGAGATCCAACTTAGTGTCTTGTAGATTGTGCATCCTTCCTCCCCATCTTCTCGAGCTTGTTCAATATGTCATTCTCTAAATTGTTCCGCAAATCTTGTGGAGATAATTCTACCCTCCTTGCATTGTTTTGGTTGGCGTGGTAGAGTGTTTCCACAACTCCACACCCAGCAAAAGCATAGCAACAACCTGCAATTCAAAATTCAGTATAAATTGTCTTAAATTTTTCATGTCAATTTCTTTTTTAACCAAATAAAATAATAACAACATATTGTTGTTGCTTGCAAATGACTGAAAATTAAAAATTGGAGACGTGTTGTTCTACAGTACAACCGATTTATTTCGACGATAAATATATTGAAGCTGTTAGCCATTGTACATGACTCAGGCGGTACTTAGAACATAGTTTGTTTGTAAAATATAAGTTTCTGTTCTTTATACCATGGTTATTGATTAATGTGTATGTCATTGTATATAATAGCTTTTTTTTTGTGACTATTCACTAATGAAATATTATGTAATTATGCTTTTATAGAAAAACAACAATAAATTGATATTCCAAATTATTTGTTATGCGAAAATTAATAATTGATTGTTGATTGTTATTAATTGAAATGATGTAGGATATTAGAATTTACTCTATGCCATGAAAATTCGGTTATAACTTGAGCATATTTGATATATCTATGCATATGTGATTTAATTGAGTTATAGTGAATAAGTATACTATCTTTTAGGGTCTGTTTGGTTCGGGAGTTTTGGAGGGGAGGAGAGGTGAGGTGATATTTTAAATTTTTATGTTTGGTTCAACTTTTTAACGAGGGGATGAGAGGGAAGAGGAAAAGTAATTTATTTTTTTACCCTTAATCTTATAAACTCAAAATAAGGATTAAATTATAATGGATATATTACGTCAAAAAAAAAAACTAATGTATATAACAAAAAAAAAATCTAATGAGTAAAAAACCTAATTTTTTTTTTGTTGTAAAAAAAAAATAAAACCTAGAATTTTAATATTGCAACAAGGATAATTTAGAATTTTAATAAAAAAAGTTAGGATAATTTTGTCAAAATAATAAATTATGTTTTATCTCGCATTCCCTCTTTAAAAATCCCTCCCCTCCCCTTCCCTCCCCTTCTCCTCGGTTGAACCAAACAAGCCCTTAGAGGAATGAATTTGGTAAATGCATTGCACATGTTTTGACTATTTTATTTTACCATGTTAATTGTCATGCTGAGTTGATTATTATTTTGCATGAGATAAACATAAATTAAACAATGTTTAACATTATAGTCAATGTTTAACATTTTAAATTTGAGTCGCTTAATGTTATAGCGACTCAAAACGTATTATTTGCATTTTAATTAATTGTTCATTTTATTTTTTATTTTATTTTTTATGAAAATTGTTCATTTTATTTTTGTGTAAATAAATCTAAACATAAATTATTTTCATTCAACTCAATAACCTCCACAAAATTGAATACACACCTTGTTTGTGATTTACTATGGTTATTATATAGACAACATTGAAAGAAAATTATTATGGTTATTATATAGGCAAAATTGTACCTATGGCTATGAGGTTGTCATTTCCCATTTAAGTCATATACGCTATCATTAAGCACCAAAATATGTCATATGTAATATAATAATAGTGTAGTGAACTGATATAGAAATTCATAATCTACATTACATCCACTTAAAGTCTATACAGAATTGTTTCACATGATTTGCAATCAAGCAGTCAATTAGATAGGTAGATACACCTTTCTATTTTCAGTTGTGTAGCTTATGCTCCTTGCTTGCCATCCGTTGTCCACCAAATATCTGTTGTGGATCCTTGCACGATTAAATTTTGCGTAGCCATTGTTTCCCCATTCATCGCCATGTGAGTTTCTCATGATCCAAAACCTTACCAATTGATTACCACATTTCCGTTCCAAAACCTACTATAACCATTGCATGCTTTACTGCCAAGTCGAAGTCTGAAGCACAACGAGGTCCCGAATAGATTGTATCCTGAAATTATGCAAACAAAATAAATCAAATGATATTTTTAATAAATTCTCTCTCCCTCTCCCTCTCCCTCTCTCTGTATTTATACATATATTTTACCCCTTGAAGATCGTTTAACTCATCAACCCAATCCACTTCTACAATGACGGGTCCATGGTATCTCACTTGATACTCCATATACTTAAGTGGTACAGGTATATATGTCTCGATTCTCATTCTAACCTGCAATAGATATTTGATTTAATTTATATACAATCTTTTTTAACTGCCAAGATATATATATATATATATATATATATATGCAAAAGGTGATCTAGCATAAGACATGCCAAAGACACCACAACTAACAAAACACAAGTTACAAACAAAATAAAAGAGCAAGCCCCAAAGCTGATACCAACAGCATACAGCACAACATAACAAACAAAAACCAGAGGCCTCAATAAACATCACCCCCAACACCAAAAACGCAGCAAAACCAGTCACAGAATTCCACAAATCACACAATTTAATTATTCTTTTCTCATAGATAAAATATCACAGGATTCTAAATGTAAAAAATAAAATAAAAGTGCGGAGGTGTTGTACTGGACGCAGTAGTACAACTGGTCCAAGCACTCCTGTGTACGGACAGTTTTCCTCAAGCACACATCAATTCTCTGAGATCCAACTTAGAGTCTTGTAGATTGTGCATCCTTCCTCCCCATCTTCTCGAGCTTGTTCAATGTCATTCTCTAAATTGTTCCGCAAATCTTGTGGAGATAATTCTACCCCCCTTGCATTGTTTTGGTTGGCGTGGTAGAGTGTTTCCACAACTCCACACCCAGCAAAAGCATAGCAACAACCCGCAATTCAAAATTCAGTATAAATTGTCTTAAACTTTTCATGCCATGAAAATTCGGTTATAACTTGAGCATATTTGATATATCTATGCATATGTGATTTAATTGAGTTATAGTGAATAAGTATGTTATCTTTTAGAGGAATGAATTTGGTAAATGCATTGCGCATGTTTTGACTATTTTATTTTATCATATTAATTGTCATGCTAAGTTGATTATTATTTTGCATGAGATAAACATAAACTAAACAATGTTTAACATTATAATCAATGTTTAACATTTTAAATTTGAGTCGCTTAATGTTATAGCGAATCAAAACGTTTTATTTGCATTTTAATTTATTGTTCATTTATTTTTTATTTTATTTTTTTGTGAAAATTGTTCATTTTATTTTTGTGTAAATAAATCTAAACATAAATTATTTTCATTCAACTCAATAACCTCCACAAAATCGAATACACACCTTGTTTGTGATTTACAATGGTTATTATATAGGCAAAATTGTACTTATGGCTATGAGGTTGTCATTGCCCATTTAAGTCATATAGGTTATCATTAAGCACCAAAATATGTCATATGTAATCTAATAATAGTGTAGTGAACTGATATAGAAAGTCATAATCCACATTACACCCACCTAAAGCCTTTTCAGAATTGTTTCCCATGATTTGCAATCAAGCAATTAATTAGATAGGTAGTGGACTGGACTAAGGCCCAAAAATGAATAGTATAAGCCCAATAGCAAGATGGCCCAATCTTCAAACCCATTCAATTCAAAAAGGAAACTTGGCGGGAAAGACACCTCATGGCGCCGCGGTACAGGGGCGACGCCCTCGCCACGAAGATAACTGTTGAATCCAAGACTCCGAACTGACTCATGACGTGGGAAGAATAACCACCCCTCACCTCCATGATTAACACCGTAGTAGGAAGGAAAACCACCCATTATTGCCACTAAGAGACAGTGGTGGAAGGAAAAATCGCCACGATCATGGGGTATCCATGACATGGCCAGTGACAGTTGCTAGAGGAGAAACTTCTATAAATAGAAGCTCATATCTCATTGTAAAGGGTTCACAATTTTTTATATTAGAAGAATCACATATTTTATCTATACGATCCATATATTTATCACCCCCCTTATTTGTTCACTAGAACAGGTAGATACTCCTTTCCATTGTGTAGCTTATGCCCCTTGCTTGTCATCCGTTGTCCACCAAATATCTGTTGTGGATCCTTGCACGATTAAATCTTGCGTAGCCATTGTTTCTCCATTCATCGCCGTGTGAGTTTCTCATGACCCAAAACCTTACCAATTGATTACCAACCATTTCCGTTCCAAAACCTACTATATAAAAACAAGAAACTGATTATATAAAGAATCAAGTAATGGCTTAAAATCAAGAAACAACAACAACAAACCGATAAATTTTATCAACAATGAACCAACCACCTTTCAAAATCCTTCAAGAAATGGTGTTGTTGTTGATGTTGAGAGACGAACTCGTGCGGTGCGATTCAGAGATGATGACGACGGCACATATTTGAGGATGGCACTGGCTGTGCCAACAAGTAGAATACGAGACTAAGGAAATGTGAAGGTGATCATCGTTAGATCCAGAGCAGTGGAAGATTTTAGATCTAGATTTTGTGTTTTGTATAGTGGAAATAGGTGAATTGGTTGTTGAAAAAGTTCAGTAGATACTTAGGAGATAAAGGTGAATTGATATTAGAAGAAGAGAGTGGAAATGAATAGTACTGGAAAATGGATTTCTTACATGAAGGTGAATGAAGTTAGTGGGTTTTCCAGAATTAGTTAATAAATGGGTCTCTTAATTTTCTCCCTTACACTTTGTTCAATTTATAAGGTTCAAATCCTTAACAAATCTCTAGTAATGTTAGAGACTCACACGGAAGAGATAAATTTTACAAGCAATTCTTTGCAAGCATATTTGGATAATATTTTTCTTGATACATAAGCCCACAATGATATGATGCTCAGCTCAAAGTAAGTTATTTCACTTGGAATATATATTAACACGAATAAATTTTCGATTTAGCTTATGAACTATCATTTTTTCACTAATTTGGTTCACAAACTATATATTAAACAATATCTAAACTATTATTAACCACCTAAAAGGAATTAATATTGATGAATGAATAATATTCTAAACAATATTTAGTATATTTAATATGGGGCGCTATCACTATATACTCTCAGGGACGAAACTAGAAAGTTTTATTAGGGGTGGCGAAAATTTATATTGTCTTTGTTTTGTTTGAAATTATAAACATACACATTAACTAATTTATGCACATATGATATATGCATGATTTATTTTGAAAAACAAAAGAAAAAGAGTGCAAATGCATCACATAACAACTACGACATCTCAATTATTTTGACACTCTACGGCTGACACCTACATATCTTCTGCACAACCTTTAAGTAGATTAAAATAAAAATAGGATAAATACCGCTTGAGACTATGCTAAAATTCAAAGCAACTGTCATAGAGACAAAAAAGAAATTGCTTCACTTAAAATCTTACTAGAAAAAAATACCCAGAGTCAGAGATAAAATTTTGGCGAATAAAAATAATAATAATACATTTTGTTCATGTCAAATCAAATTTGTTGGAGATGAGTCACATTCGACTTATTTAGTTCATGAACTAAGTTCAACAAGCTAAATACCCATTCAATTTTCAAATTATGTTTGAATTGACTTCGTTCGTCCTAACCAAAATATTAAGAAGAGAATTACTTAATTCTATTCACATGCAACTAATTTGGATATCGGCTGCCAAAACTAAAAAAGTGCTTGAAATTAAATGATATGCTGCAAGAGAATTAATTTTAGTCAAATTACTGTGCCTAAAAAACCTAAAAAAGTGGGTTCTTCACATCTGGATTTTTAAAGTTCAACTTTTTCCATAAGAAAATTTAGGAAATGAGAGATAAAAAATAGTGGATCAATTTACATGAAAGAAAATTGGAAAGCAATAGATTGAAAAGAAAAAAAAAACACTAGAAATTTTTTGTTGTATACTACTAGAAGGTGGCAAAGAATCTATTTATCTTTTTCTTTATGGTCAAAGAATCTATTTACCTTATGATTATACTTTTTATTTATATAAAGATAAATTCGTCTTATACATCCGTTACAACAAAAACAATAAGTTGGATCATATTTAAACACTTTATTTCATGAATGATTAGTGATCAATTTTATATTCGTGTAAATCCATTGATTAAATAAAACAAACAAAATCACTAGATAAACCAAAATAATAAAATTCACAAGATATAGCGCGGACGCGGACCGATATGTAAGCAACACAACATTTAAACGGTCAACTTATCGGCAACCCTCTAACTGAGTGTCTTTCGACTAGGCGACCCTTTGACTTATAAGCCCTCTGCATGTAAACAGACTATCACCACTGTGAATAGTCTTGCTTCTACTGTGAATTCATCCCGCTATGATCTTCAAGGAACAGTACCCAACTGAACTCGTAGCAGCCACAGCCATCACCACTGGAAGAACAGAGACATTAGACACAGCTATTTAATAATTATTGTTTAATACAATACAACATATAGTTTCAACTATATGCCCCTTCATTCTTTTCCAAACTAATACACAAATGAATAAGATACTGAATGAGTATCATAGTGATGTTGTGTTTTCTATAGCCAACTTTATTCTGCTAATAAAATCATCAACTGGCATTGTTCCAAGCTCCCCACCGAACCTAGATCTAACTGTAACAGTTTGTGTTTCAATTTCCTTTGCGCCAACAACAGCCATCAACGGTATTTTCTGTTTTTCTGCATTTCTTATAAGCTTTGGCAGGCGCTCTCCGTGCAAAACCTCAGCTCGGATGCCATATTTTTTCAGTTTGTTGGTAACATCCTTGCAGTATTCAAGCTGTTTGCAAATGTACAAATATTTCCTATTAATTCACTGCCCATCTTACAAAACAAATCTGCAAATAATTCTAAGTAATCAAACGTTACCTGGGCATCAGTAACAGGTAAAATTCGAGCTTGTACTGGAGAAAGCCATAATGGGAAATCACCGGCATAATGCTCTATAAGAACTCCAAAAAATCTTTCCAAGGATCCAAGGACTGCTCTATGGATCATTATTGGTCTCTTTTTTTCAGAGTTTGCGTCGACATATGTGATGTCAAAACGCTGAGGTAAATTAAAATCAACCTGTTTAAGTTGGAGAAGGAAATAAGTCAAGCAAATAGTGAAATAGTTCCAACTTCCAAGCAAATTTCTTCACTCAAAATCGAGTAAACAATATACAAGCAATAACAGCATAGCCACAACCCCTGACAACAGTCGGAGATTTAAGAGCATACACATCCAAAGAACCCATTTGGGTTCATTAAATGGGTCTCATTTCATTTTTTATATTATTCTACACTTCCCAATTATTTAAACAACTCAACCACATTTCTCAAATATACATACAACTACAAAAAACTCTCAAATGGATCCCACTTGACCCTACCTCTCTCCTCGATATAGTTGTTGCATGTAGTTTCATTTATTTATTTTATTTGTTTCATTCCCATTCATTGCCAGCTTGCACAAAAGAAACGTTCTTCTGCAGATGAACGATGCAATTTTATGCACGTTCCTTGTATCTCAATTATCGGTTCCACCTGACACAAAAACCTTGATAAAAGTGTAGGAACTCAATGTTTGCAGGCGATATGTGTGCTCTAAGACAGCTTATTATAGTCAGAGATTAAGCTAATAGGTGGAGGAACGTGAATAGTTATATATATCTAATTTGCCCTCATGACTCACACAAGATCCTTTGGGCTTGAAACATGAAGATGCAAAGGCCCATTACCTTGTTTTGAAATCAGATCGGGAAACATTAAGCTCTTGATCCCGTCTGACTAAACAGCTAATTTTGGTAACTCGCCAAGGTAATCAAAACAACCTAGCTTATTCGAAAAAACAAAATGGTATTTATATGGGTTGAGAGAGAATAGCCTATCTTAGTATCTTATATGGGTTTTGCAAGCTATTTTCAATTAATCCAAACAGGACATTAATACTTCATATGTGCTTACTATAAGCTCTTTCAAACATCAGATTAGATCTTCTTATATCAAGTGCTATCGGCTAGAGGAAAATTATAGCTTAAATATTTCAAAGAATTCTGATGTTAGGAATTACCTGTATGGTTGAACACTGCCACTTCCTCCCAAGAGCATCCTCAATCTTGACATCTATCTTTGGCCCATAAAAGGCACCTCCCCCATCATCAGTTTGATAGGCCCAACCTTTGTCATCCAAAGCATCTTTTAGAGCAGAGGTAGCTTTTTCCCATATATCATCTTCTCCCACAGATTTTTCAGGTCGTGTAGATAAATTTATTTCATATTTATCAAAACCAAATTGCGATAACGTTTCTTCAGTAAGATCCAGGACACCCCTGATCTCATCTTTAATCTGGTCTTCTAAACAAAATATGTGTGCATCATCCTGTACAAAAAAATATTGAAGTTAAACAAAATGCAGCAACTTCGAGAAGGCTATGCAATATTACACAGTAAGGCAGGCCACGGATTATAAATAAAATGAGTAATGTGATCGACAATCGTCGGCTCGGCTACATGGCAGTCATGTGTATGCAACCTTCTACTAGTCTAAGCAAGCTCACCAACTATTATGTGATGTCATGAAAAACATACAGAATTAACTTCAACATAACTGAATCAATCTTTTCAGTTTTCATTATAATCTTTGTGGTTAACAAGATAATGAGCTAAGTATAACATCAAACCTGTGTGAAGCCTCTAACGCGGAAAAGGCCGTGTAAACTTCCAGACAGTTCATATCTATAAACAGTACCCAATTCTGCTACCCTAATAGGAAATTCCCGATAGGAATGACGCTTCCTTTTGTATACCAAGATATGATAAGGACAATTCATTGGTCGAAGTTGATAAAGCTCATCTTCAATGCTCATCTGGTCATACATATTCTCCTTGTAGAAGTCCAAATGACCACTGATCTTCCAAAGATCAGCTTTCGCCACATGTGGTGTATACAATAGATCATAACCACGTTCTATGTGAACTTTTTTCCAAAAATCCTCAATTATGTGTCTCACGATAGCACCCTTCGGGTGCCAGAAAACTAAACCCCCACCAGCATCCTCCTGCATAAATTAAATAGACGTTCAATACATTACATGCAAGATGTTGTCTTGAATCAACAGTTATGTACCCACAAAATTACGATTCATAAAAAGAATGCTAACTTATTTGATTCATAAATACGATCAAAGTAGAAAGCGCAATCAACTTGCAGAAAAATATAGACAACAGTTTTAATTGTACCTGTATAGAAAACAAATCAAGATCTTGCCCAAGACGCCTATGATCCCGACGTTTAGCTTCTTCTTTGAAGTGAATATAAGCTTTCAACTGTTCCTCATTCTCCCATGCAGTACCATATATCCTTTGCAACATTGGTTTCTTTTCATCTCCTCTCCAGTAAGCACCAGCAATAGACTCAAGTTCAACTGCATTTCTGTTAATATTTCCAGTAGATTCAACATGAGGTCCAGCACATAGGTCCCACCATTCCTCACCTTCAAGGAAAAAGGGACATAAGGTGAGGTAAAAAACAGATGAAACATCTCAGGCAATAACCTTTTTTTTTTCAATGCAATTGAAGACCTGAAAAACACTCTTTCCGAGCACGTCTTTGCTTCTTGATAGTTATTCTACTTTACACTTCCATCTTCACAGA
Source organism: Trifolium repens (assembly GCA_030408175.1). Classification (NCBI taxonomy): domain Eukaryota; kingdom Viridiplantae; phylum Streptophyta; class Magnoliopsida; order Fabales; family Fabaceae; genus Trifolium; species Trifolium repens. The sequence goes on from CP125840.1 coordinate 23,141,452, forward strand.
TCCAATATAAGACACACTATATGGTCCATTTTCATTCTGCTGAAGCATGTTAATTAATCAAGTTAAAGATGAAAAAGAAGTTTGGTGCTCTAAATACTTGGGCTAAGTGGCCATGTAGTTCAGAGACAACCTGAAGATATAACTCCCATTCTAGTTTGAAGGTGATCATGCAAACCTCATAACATCATCACTGACTTTAGAAATATAGTAACAAGAAACATATTCTTGCCATATTAAAACAAGGATAAGAAGCAAAATGCAGTGGAATGGATGAAAAAAGAGAATCAAAGAATTATGTTATGGCTCAAACTATGTGTGAACTTGTAGGGATGATGATGAGATTGGCTACGGAGTACTTAGGTCTACGCAAGTTTTGTTGTAAACAAACTGAGAAAGATTCTCACTTTATCCAAGATTGAGGTAAGGACTTAGAGGGGACCAGTTAACAATTATCTTTTGATTGAGGTACTTTGTTAGAGAAAGTTAGAATATATCAGTAACTAGCTGCACATGATAACATATGCACCTATTCTTGACAGAGAATTGTAAAATATAATATTTGTGAGTTGGACTTGTATTAGCTTTATGACACCATAATTACTGAAATAGATAAACACAAAAATAGATCCTAACAACCACAAAGTTAGTAAATTCATGCAAAACCATTATATCTCTAGACCTGAGTGACTATTATATATATGCATGGAGCATAACAATCATGAACCTGAGTTTGCAATCACCCATTTCTTTTTCTATCTATAGCATTCACCCTCTAACTTTTAAACTTCAACATGCAGAAATTAAACAAGTGAAAACTGAAGAGAGCCAGAAGCTTACCAATATGATAAATTGTGATGGGTTCTTCCTTAATGCCTTCCAAAATCTCCATCTTGTATGGTTCATTCAAAGCCGATATTCTTCTATGAGCTTCATCTCTTGAAACTTCTTCTCTTACAAGGGGAAAATTTTTGCTAATAATTCGATCCTAAAGACATGAGAAATAAATAAATATATAGCTGTGTACCCTGGCTGAATATGCAATATAATGCAGAATTCGTGAAGCACACAAACAAGTACATAAGTTCCAAGTATAACGATTCAAATGAATTGTCTCTGCTTACCATCTCTTTCTTGATTCTCTTCAAATCTTTATCGGTCAAAGGCTCCATATCGAAGTCGTAATAAAACCCATTTTCTATCCAAGGCCCAATCGTGACTTTTGCTTGAGGGTAAAGCTTTTGAACGGCCATTGCCATCACATGCGCACACTGCAACCCTGCAACTTATTAGTGAAATTAAAGATATAAAACCATTCATTAACTAGTACACTTAGGTAAAGCAACACCCCTAAAAAAATTTCCCAAGGATTACGATTCAGTATTTTATGTCAAAGAAAAATCCAAGATACAAGTTTTTCCCGAAATTTTAGTACCCAATGATACCTGTATGTTCTTTATCAAGAGCATTAAAGTACTAAAATCACCCATGCTAATTGTTATATTCTTTTTAATAATTAAAAACAGGGACGTGATAGAAATTCCTAATTAATAGTTGACGAGAAAGCCTCATGGTACGTCTGCTAGTCCCTTCGATTCTAACTCTGATACTAGATTAAGCTTATGTTTGGTTCCACTTTAGAGCAGCCAGAATTGATTCTGGAAGTATAAAAATTGAATTTGACATGTTTGGTCGCTCTCGGGTAGAATTGATTCTAATTTGAAGTTCGGGTTTGTAACTTTTGAGTCAAAAGTGTTTTTTACACTGAAATTTATTGTTCAACTCACTTTTATTCAATGTAACCAAACAAAAACCACTTTACACTCAACTCAGTTTTAACTAAAATCAATTAATTTAAAATTGATTTTTGTCACTACGAAACCAAACATGCTGTTAAGATTTGAAAATTTGGAGAAATTGAATGATAAAAGCTATGAGAGTAAAATCCACAAGGACTCATTTTGATAAAAGATGGTAAAATGAGTACAATTGATGCCCTTATATATAGCTCTTAGAGGGTTAACTAACTAACTAACCATATAATTAACAAACTAACCAACTAACTAATGGAAACTCTAACTAACCATCATTATTCTTAACAAATGCACTAATTGAAATTAATTTATATCAATAGAAACATAGAAATAACAAACTAAAAAGCCAAACATTATATTGCAATGTAAAGAAACGATCAACAACATAAAATAAACGACAGAAAGGTGAATTGAAAATAGTATAGTACCGTGTGGCGGATTCTGAGAAGGGTGTGGGATGAATCGTTAGTAGGGAGAACAATTTTGTTTTGTTGGTCGGAAACGGAAACCGCGGCGGAGGATTGGGAGGGGCGTGTGGCAACGGCGAGAGTGGTGAATTTTCTGTTGAAGAAGGTTGGAGTAGGAAAACGGAGGGAACGAAAAGGTGTGTGAAATTTAAGGAAAGAAGGAATAGAGGATGAAAGAGTTGTTGTGGCCATGGGAATGGTGAAGAGGGTAGAACCCATTTTGGGTGACAAGTGTTGTTTGTAGGAGGAAGACTTAACTTGTGGAACTTAGAAATACAGCACCCTCATCCCAACATGTATTGTATCCACATGATATGATATCTTTCATTTTCTGAGTTTGGATGGAGCTGTGAGTTTTGTGTGAAAAAAGAAACAAAATTATTATTTTTTCTTTATTATTTATTTACTAGTTTTGAGACCCGTGCATCTATTGATTTTTATTATTAAAATATTGTTAAAATATAAGTTAAGTAATTGTGTTCTTTTTTGTAAAATTTATTTAATAATTTTTTTATTAAAGTAATTGTCTCGTATATGATTTTTGTGTAATAAATTATAATTAATAATAACAAATATTTATTATTCAATTCCTTTTTTATTAAAGCAATTATCCCGTGTATGATTAAATTTTTGTCGACGTCATTGTGCTCATTCTTGTAAAATTTATTAAGTTAATATTTCTTGATTAAAGCATTTGTCCCGTGTATGATTTTTGTATAATAAATTAAAATTAATAAATATTTATTATTTAATTCCTCATTTTTATTAAATTAATTTTCCGTGTATGATTAAAAAAATTTATTAAAGCAATTGTCCCGTGTTAATTCATAAGCTTTTTTGACGCATATTAATTCATAAATTTTCACTAACAAAAATTATATCTTTATAAATTTTTTCATAAACTACTTTATAAAACTTATAATAAGTCAATCCAAATGGGTTCATTTTGTGTAATAAATTAAAATTAATAAATATTTATTATCCAATTCCTTTTTTTTATTGAATCAATTGTCCCGTGTATAATTAAAAAAAATTATTAAAGCAATTGTCCCGCGTAAATTTGTAATTTATTTTTACGCATATTAATTCATATGTTTTCACTAACAAAAATTTTATCTTTATAAACTTTTTTCATAAACTACCTTATAAAACTTATAATAAGTCAATCAAAATGGGTTCATTGTGTTTTTATTTCCATTTTTATGTTCTTTTATTTTTAAGTTCATAAATAAGTATCTTTTTTTATTAGGTTCTTCTATTTTTATTTTTTATATATAAGTTGTTACATGTTAGATTGAGTTATCATTCATCATTCAAACAAATAATTACTATTTTTTCATTAAAAAAAATGTTTGCACTATTTTTTATGTGTATCTTTTATATTGATTTTTGTTCCTATTTTTATGCCTAAATTTTTTTAATTAATTTTTTTTGTTAAAAATATTTGATTAATATCTTTTTGTAGAGGTGGTTTCCGATGCTATTTTGATGTGAAGATTTATTTATGCTTATCTTTTTTTTTCCTCTTTTTGTTTTGTATTTTTTTAGTTTAGAGTTAAAATTACATTTAAGGGCATAAACTCTGAAATATTATTAAACTTGATTGGACAAATTTGGTATTTTAGTAGTAGTTTCTTTTAATATATTGTAAGTAGATTAGTAGTAGTTTCTTTTAATATATTGTAAGTAGATTAATATCTTTTTGTAGAGGTGGTTTCCGATGCTATTTTGATGTGAAGATTTATTTATGCTTATCTTTTTTTTTCCTCTTTTTGTTTTGTATTTTTTTTAGTTTAGAGTTAAAATTACATTTAAGGGCATAAACTCTGAAATATTATTAAACTTGATTGGACAAATTTGGTATTTTAGTAGTAGTTTCTTTTAATATATTGTAAGTAGATTTCTTTAAAACATCACAAATTAAGTTTTTCTTCTCATGTCAAAAATTCTTAGGTTTACAAAATTATAATTATTATGAGAAAATATAAAAGTCAACATGGTGAATACACATTTTATTCATTGAAAACAAAATCAAATATTAAATTATTAAATCAAGTGATTTTTTAGTACACTTTGTCTCAATATAAACACACATGTGACAAAAAAAAATTATTCTTTTTCAAATTACCACATTAACGACGAGTTTAGATTGCATGCAATCAAGGAAGATTTGATCGTCCGATTAAGATCAGACGGTTCAAATATAAAGAATTTTTAATCTGACTGTATGACTGTTTTATATCCGATCTTAATCGGACGGCCAAATCTTCTCTAAGTGCATAACTACATGCAGTCAAAATTGCATGCAATCCAAATCTCATTAACAACTGCTCTGAAATAAGAGTGAAAAAGATAGTAAGTGCTTATATATTTCAGGGCAAAACTTACATGTATTGATTTAGGTGTATTTCTTGCTGTTACACTCACAAAGAAGTGGTTTTTTTTTATAAGTGGAGCAGCAAAAAATTGCGCCTTAAACAATGCACCTAAATTGTGTCCTAAGGGCTTATATATTTCACTCGGTGAAAACCCTAACTCTAACTTTGACTGCATGCGTAAAAGTAAACAAGTGTTTAAGATTTCACCATAGAAAATTTTCACTAGAGATATTCTGATTTCTTAACAACAAACATGAACATGACTCTCGTAAATTAATGGGAACGTCGTGTGAGAAAGGAACATTACAATTTACAAATATCAATCAGGTATAACTATTAATTTCAAATTCTTACACTTAAAAGACAATAATAGTTAGATGAATAAATGTCAAAATGTTGTATTGGTAAGGGATGTGGGTTGTGTGTATTCACAACCCTCTGAGTGCATGCGAAATGTCTGATTTTGATCAGACGGCCAAGAGTCACACTGCACCTAATCTAAATCCTTTGGTAAGACAACTTGGAGTCGCACATCATGAACAACAGAACAAGGAACACCGACAAAAGAGATTATTCTAATGCTAATATATAATAACATGTTGCTTATGTGTGTTTGATCACAGAACCCATCAAACAAAGCATCTCCTCGCTCTTAGCTTCGGTTATTTGCAACTCCAAAGTTACCTGCCAAAACAATTAGGAACAAAGGATTAATGCACGTTGTCCACAGAAGAGAAAGAAACATGCCATAAGTACTGGCTCAAAAACAAGATAAATAACACAAGTATGAAACCTTTTCAACTCATTTTTAGAAAACTTAGAAAGTTAGAACTTGGAAGACAAAACATTTATCATGTCCTCAATAATGGTTAAAACATATTAGTGAACATTAGAAATATTTTGCTTCTCAAAATCTTCACCAACCACTGCAAATTATATTATAGCTGAATTTGATCATATAAATATATAAATCAGAGGGACTTTGTTTTTGAACAGAACAATGCTTTCAACAGTTTGTGAAATCGGCTGGAGTTGAAGTACAGTGCTTATTTTGTCAGAGTGCATAAGATGGACTTGAAATGTTTGAATATTACTTCTGTAATAATCACTTAGCTAAAATGTGAAATTAAATATGCTCACCTCTTTGAAAATGTTGCTATGTGAAGTTTGCACAAATCCCTACATCAAATTCACATGCTAATAAGTCAACAGTAGAGAATTTAACAAGTAGAAACCACTTGAAGCAAGAGAGAGATGAATCTTAATACTAGAGTACATAAAATCAATTCATATAAAAGTCATGGTTCTAAACGAAAATAACAAAATGTTTCGTAAAATAAAATAAATATAAAAGGGAGTATACTGTATAGTGTATACACTTTGTTTTCCAAATAAACACTGCAAAGTAACGTTATTGATTAATTCAATGATTTTAGACCAGAGGCCTTGAAATGAAGGTGGGAGAGAGGAGATATATAAGAGGAACACTGTGTTAGTATGTTTAACGAGCAGACTTATATTTTTGTCAAAAAAAAAAACAAGCAGACTTATATTCAATACAATGCATGTGCCCCTTGATCATGAACTACATGCAATACAGGAAATTTTGTCCACCAAATGATAACATCGTTTCACAACAAGCCAAATGCACAGTTGTAAGACACTTCATGCCTTCAATATGAACAAAAAGATAAAGAAGCAGCGGACATACCAATTTTTTGAACAGGTTGATGGACTCTACATTTGATTCTCCAATTTTAACCTGAAAGCTTTTGATCCCCAATTTCTCAATAGCAAAGGCCATCATTATCAGAACAGACTCCTTTCCAAGTCCTTTGCCACGGCTATGCTAACAAAAAATAAAGTGATCAAAAGTGAGATCGAGGAGATTTAATACTTGCAGTCAAGGACCAAATCAACAAAAAAAAACATAAGGCTGTTAGATGCAGACCAGGACAGGAAAGGCCTTCATATCTAGAACGTGCGTAATCAAGCGATTTCAATTTTTAAAATTAGAACATATGGAAGATTGTACAATACAAAACTAACAAACAATACAAACTTTTAAAAACTTCCTACTAGAATGCTTTATAAACTTGGTTCGTGACAGCGCACACGATTGAATAAAAGTGTCATTGAAAATTACTATAGAAGCACCAAAATGCACCAGTTACAATGTATACATAAGCAAGAATATTTATATACGAGTAAAGCTTACTATATATTAAGAACAAATATGAATTTTTAGCATTTCTTCAGATGTTTTAGAGATTAAAATTTACAAACAGGACAAAAGGTTCACATAAACAGAGATGAGTAAACTAAATGACATACTCCTACTTTGATTTTACTATTCAATACAAGACTGGAAACACTAATGTTGTTGCTGATGCGTTATCTCGCATTCCCCCACCTGCATCCTGCTTGCTTTTGACAGTGCCTCGCTTTGTATTTCTCAAAGAATTAAAGGCTCACTTATCTAACAATCCGGAGTTTCAACAGTTGAAGCTTGCCATTGCGCAACAACCTTCATCACACACTGAGTATCAAGAGCATCAGGACCTCATTTTTTTTCAAGGAGAAAATTTGGCTCCCTCTGTGAATTTTCATTGAAGGACAGAATATTGAATGAATTTCATAATTCTCCCATAAGTGGACATATGGGTGTGGATAAGACTTTCCTTCGTCTCCAAGCTAATTCCTTTTGGCAAGGAATGCGCCAAGACATTCGCAAGTATGTAGCCCAATGCTCCGTGTGCCAAGAAACCAGGGGGTTTGCTTCAACCTTTACCGGAACCCTCAGGAATTTGGGAGGATTTGTCTCTTGATTTCATTACAGGCCAACCACCCTCTCATGGCTGCACTACTATCCTTGTGGTGGTTGATCGTTTTTCTAAGAGCGCGCATTTTGGTGCACTACATCCTACTTACACGGCCTATAAAGTTGTCCAATTATTCCTAGATATGGTCTGTAAACACCATGGCATGCCCAGGAGCCTCGTCTCCGATAGAGACCCCATCTTTATTAGCCAATTCTGGCGTGAGTTGTTTAAGTTGTCTGGCACACAACTGCGTATGAGCACTGCTTATCATCCGGAGACGGATGGTCAAACCGAAGTGCTGAATCGTTCCTTGGAGCAATATCTCAGAGCTTTTGTCCACCATAAACCTTCCCTATGGCTTACTTTTCTTCCATTAGCTGAACGGTCTTATAACACCACCAAGCACTCTGCCACAGGTTACTCCCCTTTTCATGTTGTGTATGGCAAAGAACAAGCTACTATTCCTCAATATGTGTTTGGTACTTCACGTATTGAAGCTGTGGACTCTATGTTGGCTGAAAGGCAGAATTTCTTACTATTAATGCATCGTAAGTTACTCAAGGCACAGTCTCTTATGAAAGAAATTGCTGACAAGAAACGCAGGCCTGTGGAATTTAATGTGGGAGATTTTGTCTATCTCAAGCTCAGACCATACCGGCAACGTTCTCTCACCTTCGCCTCTTATAACAAATTGTCTAAGAGGTACTTTGGTCCATACAAGATACTGCAGAAGATTGGACCCATTGCCTACAAATTGGATCTTCCTTCCAATTCCAAGCTGCATCCAGTTTTTCACTGCTCACTGCTGAAGCTTCATCAAGGAGACACTCCTACTAGCCATGCTGAATTACCACCATCCACTGTTGATCATCAACCCATCATTGAACCATTGGCTATACTTTACACCAAGATGGATGCCACTACTGACCCTCCTACTCGAATGTTTCTGGTACAATGGATGGGGCTACCACCTGAGGAGACTAGCTGGGATAAATGGGAGGACTTGCAGACTACATATCACCTTGAGGACAAGGTGACTTTCCCAGGAGGGTGTATTGATGGCAATACCACTACTGTGGGCTTACCCAAGAGGATTACTAGAAGGCCTGCTCACTTAAGGGACTATGTGCGATTATGCAGCATAGGAGGATCAATAAGCATATTCCTTTATTTTGTTATTTTGTCTTATTCCATTTTGTTTGTTATCCGTTTGTTGAGCACCATGTGCCAGGCCTATGAGCTGGCTAGTCTCTAGATCCTTCTGATTATTCCAATTGTAGTACTATAAGTACAACCCTCAAATCATTTGCATAATCAATGAAGAATTTGGTATTTTAGTCTTAGCTGTAGCAGTAGTATAGTCATCTCCTATCATAGCACCTCTAACTTTTATCCGGGAGTTCTATTAAAACATTGACCAAAAGACTATACATATGCTATGCTACTATCACTAATACTAAACAATCTCAACTTGCTTTAATCGGATATGATCTTAAATTCTAAGGCTTTGTTTGCGAGTTAAGATTTTCTTTAGGTGAGGTGATGGCTTATTTTTCCTTTTAAAATTAACTACACGATAAAAAATATATATATTTAATGATCTAAGTATGATTGACATACTATGTGACCGTTTACCATATTCATTTTTCACTTATTTTTAAAATGTCGAAATTGTCAGGTCGGACATCATGATCGAGGCTCGAACCCCGGCTCAACCACTAACTCTATTGTCATTTCGTTTATCTACCAAACAAAAAGCATATTTAATGGTGTTCTTAATTTAAAAACAAATACAAAATAAAACCTCCCCTTACTTCCCCTCCAAAAACCAATTCGCAAACAATGCCCAAGACACTTCCAAACACCATAATCCTCAATCAATTATGATGATAGCAATTAGCAATAAGTAAGCAACTAGTTTAACATGAATTTCAAAGTAAATGGTACCTTGTTTGTTCAGCTATCATAATTTCAACCTCTGCAATTTGAGGATTATTGATGTCATTCATGAAGATATTTACATCACCAACCATAGCTTCAACATGGGATTGACCGTGAGAGAAGGTTCCAACAAGTAAATCTTTATCCAAGACAATGAATGTCTCCTTGTTGAGATCACGTGACCAGGAAAGTTGCATCTGATACTCTTGCTCGAGGGAAAGAGGTTCGGAAGCAGTGGCTTCAAGAAGAGAAGGGTCTTGCATCCATTGGTGATATTTGGGAACGTGAGGTTCCATGTAAGGGACCAGTATAACCTTCTTTCCTTCTAAACTTATACTCCCTTTCTTGCTCGCCGCCATCTTACTCCGCCACTATATGCTCCCTCTCGCCGTCACAGTCAGAAGAAAGATATTTTGTTTTGGAGTAAATTTACGCAACTTTATTATTGGGGGAAAAGGTCAATTTGTGACCGTGTCTCGGTACAAAACAAGATAAGAGCTACGGTAAATTTAGTTCAAGCGGAAGGCATTTGGTCCCTTAAGTATACCGCGATGGGTTGATTATATTTACTAGCTCATGCATATGGCTCTGTTTGGTAAGGCCAAAAAATTAGCTTATAGCTTATGTCTTATAGCTTATAAGCTAAAAGACCTGTTTGGTAACTGTTTTCTGTCACGAGCTTATAGCTTATTTTATTGACTTATAGCTTATTTTTCAAACGCTATTTCAAGTAGCTTATGAGCTTATAGCTTATAGCTTATCATTTTTTCTTCCAATTTTACCCCTATTATTTTAACTAAAATCTATTTTTATCCTTTCTAATTTATTTTAATTTAAAATAAAATAATTATGTACTTAAACACTAAACCATTTCTTGCTAATAAAAAAAACCAATGTTTCTTATATGTATTAATGTGTATATATACAATTTCCGTGGTTTCATTTTCATATACGTATATACACAGTACAACGTACTTTATTTTTATATGTATTAATGTGTATATATACAACTTCCGTGGTTTCATATACTTATATATACACTCTAAAAATATATGTAGATATACACAGTACAACGTACTTTATTTTTATATGTATTAATGTGTATTATACAACTTCCATGAAGTTAGAAAATAAACTTCCAAGGACTTAAAAATTAGTTTAATAATATTAAAAAATATTATATTAGTATATTTAATTTTTTAAAAAAAATCAAAGTATGTTAAATATCAATTTAATATAAAATTTATTATAAATTAACAATACCCTTTTATGTCATTTTACATTATCAGCTACTTGAACCGCTAATTTTACCAAACACTTCAATTAGCTTATCAGCCATAAGTCATCAGTCATCAGCTATCAGCTATAAGTCATAAGTCATCAGCCATCAGCTAGCTTATCAGTCAACCGCTATTTTTACCAAACAGAGCCATAGAGAAAATTCGTTTGGGAGGTCAGAACCCACTATGTGTGCCTTAGAAGCGAACTTTCATAGCTACCTACAATATATCTACTTACAATATATTAAAAGAAACTACTACTAAAAAGGCAAATTTGTCCTTATCAAGTTTATAATATTTCAGAATTTATGCCCTTAAATGTAATTTTAACTCTAAACTAAAATAAAAATACAAAACAAAAATAGAAAAAAAAGAAGATAAAGCATAAAAGAAATCTTCCCATAAAAATAGCATCGGAAATCACCTCTACAAAAAGATATTAATCCAATCTAATTTTACTTCCAAAATAGGAACAAAAAAAGTTTAATTAAAAAAAACTTTACGCATAAAAATAGGAACAAAAATCACGATAGAGGTATACGCATAAAAAATAGTAACTTTTTTTTGAAAGAAAAAATAGTAACTCATGAGCTTATACGAAATAACTTATGCAAATAAATAATCTTTTATGTATTATTATAAGTTTTTTTAGGTATTTTATGAAAACAGTTTATAAAATATAATTTTTGTTACCGAAAACTTATGAATTAACATGCGTAAAAAACAAACTTACGAATTAACATAAAATTTTATTTATAAGCACAAATTATTTTCATAAGCTTAAAAATAAGAAAAATTTAAACGGGGCTAATATATTAAAAGGTATTACAACTAAAAATATAATTTAGTTATAAAATATACGTTATAATTTACACGGGACAATAACTTTAATAAAAAAAAATTATTCATTTAACAAATTTATATAAAGTTGCACAATTTATATTTTAAAAATATTTTATACTCCGTAACATATTTCTAAATATACATGGGACAATTGCTTTAATCAAAAAAATTTAATCATACACGGGACAATAACTTTAATAAAAAAAACTTATTTATTTTACAAATTTATATAAAGCTGCACAATTTATATTTTAAAAATATTTTATACTCCGTAACATATTTCTAAATATACACGGGACAATTGCTTTAATAAAAAAAATTAATCATACACGGGACAATTGTTTTAATAAAAAAATTAATTGAATAATAAATATTTGTTATTATTAATTATAATTTATTACACAAAAATCATACACGGGACAATTGTTTTAATAAAAAAATTATTAATTTAATAAATTTTATAAGAAAGAGCACAATAACATCATTTATATTTTAACAATATTTTATAAATAAAAGTCAATAGACTTGTATGAATGTATGGGTCTCAAAACTAGTTAATATCATCGTAACAAAACCAAAAAAACAAGATAAGAGTTTTTTACATAAATTAAGCATTCTCTACACGTAATTGTAAACATTAATCTCTCGAATTTTGTAAAATTTAAATAGGTGGCAAATTCTCGAGTTTTAACGATGTTGATTGCTTAAACTAAGAATTGAATCAAAGACCTGAACTAAAAGAGACATGTGTCATCGATTTTTTTCTCGTGTAAGGAGTTTGGAGTCTCGTATTGGGAAATCATGAACTTGGTGTGAAGGAATGAAGAAACACCCGAAAAGTTTTTGAACTTGAACGGAGAAAGCTGAGTTGATTTTGTATCAAGTATGGATTTCAAGATAATCAATTTTTCATAAGTCAAATAAGCATAAGATATGAATGAACTTTTCATGAGAGTTATTTCAATAATCATAACAATGAAATTAGTCATTTAAGACAATGAATTAATTATGACCTGAGAACATTCTCTTTTCGTAATGTTTAAGGAATTGCATGTTCACATATTTTTATCAAGGTTTATCATTTTCTCCCGGACAATTTGTAATGTTATTCAGAACAATTAATTGCAACAACAACTTGATAACAATAAGTTTTATGGTACAAGTGTGGCGGACACTTTTTTATCATTCTCTCATGCAAGCAATGCACTACAATAAGTTCACATGTACTATGCAAATACAAGATGAACACGAGCTATGTTTCTGCATATTTACAGTTACAAGACAACAAACAACAACTCATCAATTTTCGTATGAAGAAATTTCGCAAGTTTAACATTCCCTTGGGTTGAGAGAACGACCTGACAAGTTTTCACACAAGAGTTACAAACTCGCTTTAAGTTGTTTAAAGGACTCTACAACAAGACATGGCGGTCATATAACGGTTATATTTGAAGATCAAGTCTCAATACAACGTGCTATTGTTCACATATTTGTTTTAGTGAGGTTTACAATTCAAGAACGATTGAAGAATGTTCTGGCATAATGCACTTCATAATCACTCACTGTGAGTTATTTTAAATGATGCACACAACGGATAAGTTTCATTTTTTGAATTTGGAGTTGTGTGAAAAAAAAATAATAATAATCATTTTTTCCAATTATTTTTTCTTTATTATTTATTTCCTTAAAACATCACAAATTAAACTTTTTTTTTCAGTTTTTCTTCTCATGTAAAAAAAAACATTTATGTTTCTTAATTTTACAAAATTACAAGTATGAGAAAATTTAGAAGTTAACATGGTGAATACACATTTTATTCAATTATTTAAAACAAAATCAAATATTAAATTATTAAATTAAGTGAATATTTAATACTCTCTGACTCATAATATAAACATACATTTGACGAAAAAAGATAAAAGCTAGTTAGGTATTTTTTGAATCTTTCTCCTAGTTCTACTTGGTAATATGTCGTTATAGTTCCCTTGCAATTATTTCTATTATTACGGTGGTGTTTACCCCGATTTTTAGTAAACAACCGTTAGTCTAATTATTACAAGAAGGATCAACTATTGAATCCTGGGACATATGGATTGTGCGGAAGATGATGAAAATATATTCATATCTTTGGGTTAAATCGGATAAGTTGATAAAAAGTAAAAACATTCGACACAGTCAAATGATTTGTTTAAAGTAAAATGCTTCAAAGTTAAATTTGCAGAAAACTTGTAAATGAATTGCAAATAAAGTTTAAAGAGAAACTTTGAAAAGTAAAACATGCAATGAAATAAATTGCAGAATGTTTAAATTGCAGAAAGCTTAAATGAAAGGCAAGTAATCAATACTGCAGAATGTAAATTGCATTGACAATTGTAAAAGTGTTTACAAAGGATGGTACACAGATTCATACATGTTCCTGTTTGCATTCATTTCGCTCGTTGACATGGGTACTCTGAATTTCTAAGGAATTTGCATGTATTATGAATTGTGGACCCGTTTTTCTTATGAAAAACTAATATTTATAGACGAACTAACATAACTGCTATAAAACTACAATTTGCCTAACTATGCTCCACGTGTCTTCTGAATTTGAATTCCTTGGACACCTGGCGAACCCTTCAACGTTATTCACTTTTTGAATATTTTGCTAAGTCCAGAGTACGCTTTCTCCTTTCTGCACAATACGTTAGACAAACAAACAAACACATACATATATACATAAATCTCGACAGACATGCTCCTGTCGAATTTGAATATGTCTATCCATAAACAACTTTTCTGTCGAATTCGACAGCTTCCTAGGCTTCGACGAACCACTTCAAGCATTAAAGTATTTTAATGTCGAATGCCTTGATCCTCTCTTGATTTATTGCCAGAATCAGTTCCCAAGAGAATATGGAAATGCAGTAATATACATTAAATGAGATTTCATCATCTCATTCCCATTCATTATTGCCTGTCGAAAATACAGGCTAACAAATTGCCCCCTCAAAAATGCCAATTTCGACTGCATGTCGAATACACAAGGGAGAAATGGCAGTTTTGAAGATTCTTACCTTTTCCACTTCAAAAATTTCTGAATTTTCGTCACAATCATAAGTGGTATCTTGACCATTGTCTTGTGGTACATCTGCCCCCACAAGTTTTGGCATTGACATATCCATGGAAGGAGGTTGATCAATAATGAGTTTATCTTTAATTTCAATCAACTCTTCTAGTTTCTCACTAGAAATTTTATAGCCAGAAGCTATTTGAGTCAAATCATTGGCTTCTTGATTTTCTATACGAGGCACATATTCAATGGTGACTTGGTCGAAACGTTTTAACAAAGAAATTGCTATGACAAAATATTTCATCAAGTGTTCTTTTATGCACTTGTATTCTTTTGTTAACTGTTTCAAGACCAATTCTGAATCACCTCTGATCAAAATGTTTTTTGCCCCCAAGTCCAATAAAATTTCTAAGCCTGTTATCAAAGCCTCATATTCTGCTTCGTTATTTGAGCAGAACCCATTAATTTTATATTTGAACTTGGTGGGAATTCTGGAGGGAGAAATGATTAAAATCCCAATTCCAACTCCATGTTTATGTTTAGAACCATCAAAATACAACTTCCAGGGTTGTGATTCTACATAATTTTGTGGAGTTTCTATTGCAGAATGATCTGCTATAAAATCAGCCACAATTTGGCCTTTAACTGCCTTTAAAGGTTTATAAGTTAATGAATATTCTGTCAAGGCTAAAGCCCATTTTCCAATTCGACTATGCAGAATAAGTTTGGATAACATATGTTTGATGATATCACAATGAGAATAAACAAAAACGTCAACAGGCTTTATATAATGCTTGAGTTTTATACAAGAAAAATACAAACATAAGCATAATTTTTCAATACTACTATATCTAGTTTCAGCATCATTTAAAACCCTACTTAAGTAATAAATGGCTCTTTCTTCGCCATTTTCATCTTCTTGGGCAAGCATGCTGCCCAACGTCGAATCTGATGCTGAAATATACAACTTCATGAATTTGTTCCTTATTGGAGGCATTAACATTGGTGGCTTTGACAAATAACTCTTGATTTCGTCAAAAGCTTGTTGTTGCTCTTGCCCCCAAGTGAAAACGCTCTCTTTCTTGAGTCGAAGCAGTGGTGAGAATGGTTGAGCTTTACCACTTAAGTTTGAAATAAATCTTCTCAAGAAATTGATTTTCCCAAGTAAGGACTGAAGTTGCTTTTTTGTAGTTGGAGATTTGGCCTCCATAATAGCCTTCGTTTTGTTTTGATTTATTTCAATGCCCTTTTTGTGCACAACAAACCCAAGGAAATCTCCTGCATTAACACAAAAAGCACATTTTAATGGATTCATTTTTAATCCATATTTCCTCATCTTTTCAAAAGATTTTCTCAAATGATCTAAATGATCAACATTTGACGAGGATTTGACAACTATGTCGTCAATATACACTTGCATGAAAGTGTCTATGTACTCATGAAAAATTAAATTCATTGCTCTTTGATAAGTAGCCCCAGCATTTTTCAAACCAAAAGGCATTACTACCCATTCATATGTGCCTAATGCTCCTGGGCATCTAAAGGCAGTTTTTGGTACATCATTTTCAGCAATGAAAATTTGGTTGTAGCCAGAATAACCATCCAACATACTTAAATATTCAAATCCGGCTGCAGAATCAATTAACATTTCTGCCACAGGCATAGGATATTCATCTTTTGGTGTAGCATTATTTAAATCTCTAAAGTCTATGCATACTCTAAGAGAACCATTTTTCTTAATTACTGGCACTATATTTGCTAACCATTCGACATACCTTGCAGTTCTGATGAATTTGCTCCTCAGCAGCCTTTCAATTTCTTCTTTGATCTTCGACATTATTTCTGGTGCGAATCTTCTAGGTAATTGTTTCACTGGCTTTTTATCTGGTCGAACTGGGAGTTCATGTTCCACCAATTTTCTGCTCAAACCTGGCATTTCATTGTAATCCCAAGCAAAACAATCCTTGAATTCCATCAAAAGTTGCACCACTTTTGCCTTCAGATCTGGAGGAATGTTTGCACTAATGTACGTTGGTCTTTTTGTCAAACCGTCTCCAAGGTCAATTTCCTGCAAAGGATCCTGTGCTTGCATCTTGTGACTCTGACTGATTGGATCTTTCTCAAATCCTAAGGGTTCGTCATCATAGATGCAATCCAGTTTTTGCAGTTCTGGCTTGTGTTTGCCAAGTCTCATGTCATTGGCTGCAATAGCCATATTTTCTGACACTGCATTGGCTTCCAAAGCCATTTTGATTCTGTTTTCAGCCATGTAGGCCGTAATCTTTGCCCATGTTTGGGACTCAGACATAGTAATCCTCTTTGACATCCCACCCAGTTGGGTAGTTGTGGCCTTCATACTCGCCATCCTCGCTGTTTCCATCTTCTCTCTCCCACAAGAAACCATGTGTGGGATCCAGTTTGATTGCATGGTGACCATTTCCTGCTAGGCGATATGCAAAGTCTTTCTCAGTGCATGGTGCAATTGTCGCCAACTTCTTGTCGAAGGAGTGCTTCGTCAGATGATGGACTTCAGTCTTGAAGTAGCTTTGATCTGCTTCAACATTTTCGACTACTCCATCTTCTCGCCATATAATGAGGCGCTGGTGCAGGGTAGATGGAACTGCCCCCACTCCATGAATCCACTCTCGACCTAGAAGTAGATTGTAATTTGCCTTAGAGGCTACAACCAAAAACAAGGTTGGCCTTATAGTGCTTCCGACAACAACATCCAACTGGATTGCTCCTAAAGAGAAACCAGTCTCGCCCTCATAGTTTGACAGAACTATGTTGTGAGGATGAAGATCCACCAAAGATTTGCCAATCTTTCTTAGCAGAAATTCTGGCATGAGGTTAACAGCGGCACCACCATCTATTAGTACTTTGTTGATTCCGACATTATTCACCTTCGCCTGAATGAAAAGAGGCTTCAAGTGACTTTTCATGCCTTCATCTGGCCTTTCAAATGTGGCCATTTGGTCCTCCAAAGCATCATTGCTTGTGACATAGTAACAGACTGGCCTATGAAGGGCCATTTGCACTCCAGATTCTTCTTCTTCATCTGTTATTTCAGAACAGATGTCGAACTCCTTTGGCAGAATGGACACAACATTTACTATTATGTCGAGATCGGGTTCAGAATCTAAAAAGTCATCTGCCTCCATGTGCTCGTCTTCGACGTTGTTAGTAGTTGAAGACTCAGCTTTTGGTTCTCCTAGCCTTTCTTTCATTGGCTTCTTAGCCAATTGCATAGGCTTCTCCTCATTATCATTAGTAGTAACTTGTGAATTTTGAGCAGCCACTCTTTTCTGGCGTTGATATCTACGCCATTGGGATCTTGTCATGGGATTTTTCCCTTTGTAATTATTCCTGTAATCATACTTCCTTGATTCAGGATCTTTTTTGGGATTGTTGTTACTGGAGTTCCCTTTCTCCATATTCCTTTGACCATAGCCCATATTCTTTCCATGGACCCATTGGTTGACAGGTGTCCTGTTTGAGGGGACAAATGATTTTTGTGGTCCCAACCTCTGATGTACAGGTGCCTGTTGGCTATTCAGAACATTGGAATAAGTTGGCCTTTGACTTGGCCAATTGTTTCTGTTCTGACTGTGAGGCAAAAACTTGTTAAGGCCTGCAGCAGCTTTCTTGTCGAACATGGCACTACAATGAGGACACAGTGTAGCTTCGCCATCATTTTCCTTGCAGCGTTGAAGGAAATCTAGTAGAGTTTCTCCAGCTTGTGGATATACTTCCTCCACTTTGTTTTCATACTCCTCCTCAGGAATGGAAACCAATTGCCCTCCCTCAGTGAGGTTCAATGCTTCTATCATTAGGCACTCAAAGGGCTCTGTGTAGGCAGCATCGGCAATCTGCAATGGATTCTCGTCCACCTGCTGTTTGGATTTTGGCTTTTCGCCAAATTTGAGTCTTCCCTCCTGTAGGGCTGTCTGGACCAGATCCCTGAAAAGAACACATTGTGAGGTTTTATGACCCAAAAAATTATGGTATTTACAAAAACCTCTTTTATTACGTTGTTCCAAAGGTGGAATTTTCAAACCCTTTGGTACAATTATTTGGCCATCAGCAACCAATAAGTCAAAAATTTCATCGCACTTAGTAATGTCAAAAGTATATGTCTTAGAAACAAATCTATCATTTTTTGGTTCGACGGGATTTTTCCCATGTGATGGTCTTAACATTTTACAAGTATAGGGAGGTCCTGGTTTCAATTCAGCAATATTAACCTCATTGTTTTCCATGTACTCCTGATCATCGTCGAACTCATTTTCATTCTCACAAGTTTCTATGTATGCCACTTTTTCTTTTTTGTGGAACTTAGAATTTCTGGCTTTTTCAGCCCTGAGGCGTTCGACCTGTCGAACACGATCTGCTAATTGGGCCATATCTCTTAAATGTTGAGTATCTAATTTTTTCCTAATGGAATAGTCGAGGCCACCAGCAGCCATTTCAACCAATTCATGTTCAGGAACTTGAGTAAAGCACCTTGCCTTAAGGAGGCGAAACCTGTTTAGATAGTCATCAATGGCTTCTGAGGTTTTGCGCTTCATACTGGCTAATTCTTTGAGACTAATCCTAGATTGTCCCATGTAAAATTGTTCATGAAATAACCTTTCTAATTGAGTCCAGGTATGAATTGAATGAGGGGGAAGTGTGGTAAACCACGTAAAGGCATTTTTAGTGAGGGAATTGGGAAAAAACTTCATTTTTAAATCTTCATTATTTGCCAAATTCCCTGCCTCTGCCAAATATCTGGCAATGTGTTCGACAGTAGACTCATTAGTATCACCAGCAAATTTTGTGAATTTGGGAATTTTCCATCCCCTTGGCAATTCTGCCTGCAATACATATTCAGACAAGGCTGACACAAAATTTGGCCTATGCAATCCTATATTCAAACCATTCTGGGCCAAGATATTTTCCACCAAATTGGCCAAGTTATTTTGCCCTGCAACATTTTCTTGTCGAACATTCCTAAGAACATTATCAGCATCTTGGTTTCTATTAACCAGAATTACTTCTGGTTCTGGCTGTTCTCTCTCAATGCGCACGGGTTGGGCTTGGACTTCTGTTTGAGTCTCCGGGTTTGCACGAGGAACTCTTTGGTTATTTGGAGCATCAAGAGCACCAAAAAAGTCTGCCATCCTTCCCATTTGATTGGCTAACAACAAATAATTGTCATTGGCTGTTTGTAACACAGGATTGAAGATTGTGCCAATCTGTTGGGTCAACGCGTTCACCATGTCATGGTTACTTTCGTCCATTTGTTGCCTAAGTACGTTCATAGAATTATTTGTCAAGTTCAGAGAATTTCCCCTATTTCCCATCGTAGAAGACGAGGGAGAACTTTCTATCGAAGGCCAATTATACAGGCTTGCCATCGTCGTTGTTGGCATTCCAAATTGTGGGTTTCTGGGCAACCATGGGGGTCTTGACGGTGTTCCACCAACTTGACTACCGTCTGTGTACCCATGCATGTGTGATACATTCGTTGGCATGGATGATACATTCATTTGTGTCATCATTGCACCATTCGTATTTGGAGGAACAAACCCTCCTGCCATACTTGAAGTAGTGGCAGACATTGTTGATCCACTGGCGCTTGCACCAACGGTTCCGGAATTTATCATCGGGTTTGTACCCCCACCATTAGGATTATTGTTTGGGATACTTTCAGAAGTTGTAAAATTCAGGGCAGGATTTGTTGACCGACCAGTAGGATTGGCGCCAGGATTGCCAGATACTGGTTGATTTGGTTGCCCTGTCGAATTTGGAACAGGATTGGTTTCTGCCCCATTATTGTTATTATTATTATTATTGTTGGGGTTAGGATTGTTTGGTGGTCTCACCATTCTGGAACGAGGACGCTTTGGTATATTTGAAAAAACTGGAAGGGACTTACCACTCCTCAAATGCATATACAAATATACACACAATCAAAGTACAAACACCAAACAACAAATTTTGTAAGAAAAATTTTCAAAAACCACTAAATAAAAATACACAATCCAGAGGTCCCACTGGGCGTGCCAATTTGTTTACCCCGATTTTTAGTAAACAACCGCTAGTCTAATTATTACAAGAAGGATCAACTAGTGAATCCTGGGACATATGGATTGTGCGGAAGATGATGAAAATATATTCATATCTTTGGGTTAAATCGGATAAGTTGATAAAAAGTAAAAACATTCGACACAGTCAAATGATTTGTTTAAAGTAAAATGCTTCAAAGTTAAATTTGCAGAAAACTTGTAAATGAATTGCAAATAAAGTTTAAAGAGAAACTTTGAAAAGTAAAACATGCAATGAAATAAATTGCAGAATGTTTAAATTGCAGAAAAGCTTTAAATTGCAGAAAGCTTAAATGAAAGGCAAGTAATCAATACTGCAGAATGTAAATTGCATTGACAATTGTAAAAGTGTTTACAAAGGATGGTACACAGATTCATACATGTTCCTGTTTGCATTCATTTCGCTCGTTGACATGGGTACTCTGAATTTCTAAGGAATTTGCATGTATTATGAATTGTGGACCCGTTTTTCTTATGAAAAACTAATATTTATAGACGAACTAACATAACTGCTATAAAACTACAATTTGCCTAACTATGCTCCACGTGTCTTCTGAATTTGAATTCCTTGGACACCTGGCGAACCCTTCAACGTTATTCACTTTTTGAATATTTTGCTAAGTCCAGAGTACGCTTTCTCCTTTCTGCACAATACGTTAGACAAACAAACAAACACATACATATATACATAAATCTCGACAGACATGCTCCTGTCGAATTTGAATATGTCTATCCATAAACAACTTTTCTGTCGAATTCGACAGCTTCCTAGGCTTCGACGAACCACTTCAAGCATTAAAGTATTTTAATGTCGAATGCCTTGATCCTCTCTTGATTTATTGCCAGAATCAGTTCCCAAGAGAATATGGAAATGCAGTAATATACATTAAATGAGATTTCATCATCTCATTCCCATTCATTATTGCCTGTCGAAAATACAGGCTAACAGGTGGATTAACAAATTCGTGAAATGTGCTCTCACATACTAAGATCACCTTATTGCAATTGAATAAACTAAGACTAACTAAAGAAGGAGAACTCGTGTTGCCACATTTTGATATATGCACAAGCTCTCACGTTACTCTTAGATACGACTGTTCTTCTGAACTTGAGTAACTTATGCCAAGTGTTGTCTGTGCATTGTTGACAAGGTATCTGTTATGGATCTTTGCCTGGTTAAATCTAAAAAATATATTATTCCTCCATTCACAGCCATGGGAGTTTTGGATTATCCAAAACCTGACCTCTTCATTACCAACCATCTTCGTTCCAAACCCTACCACTAGAACTTCATGCTTCGTTGATTTCTCAAACTCAAAAGCAAGAATAGGTCCATAATAGACTGTATCCTATAATTACATATGGTGAGAAAATAAATGAAATATTTAGTTCATTTTGTCAAATAATATATATATATATATATATAGCTTTACCTCATGCACATCATCCATTTTATCAATCCAATCAATCTCTACAATGACATAGGCAAAATACTTAATTTGCTCCTCTATGCTGTCATGTGGTACTGACTTTAGAGTCACAATTCTCATTCTCACCTTGACTGTTTAAGTTATTCCGCAAATCTTATGTAGATAACTCAACCCATGGACACCCAGTATTGTTTGTGTCAATGTTATATATAATTTCTGCAAGTGAGCACAGCGAAGGCATAATAGCAAACTGTAACAAATACAACAAATCCAATAAAGACTACAAAACAGAACAAACCTAGACAAAAACTAATTATTAATGCAAAAATCCATAAAACAATCAGATCCCAATACTATACATCTATGGCTCTAAAAACAAAACAAACCCTACATGGTAGTATTAAAATCCTAAAAAAGAAGCACCAACCATCCATATACACATGTCAACAACAAACCACTACTAACAAAAACTACACATTAAAATATTTTTATTGTGCAAGCTCTAAACTTTACGCATTTAAACAAAAAACAAATATGTTTAGATAGAGATTTCAAAACAGGGAAAAAGAGAAACATGAAAGAATACTAGTTTGATCCCTAAAAACAATACTACAACAAACAAACAAGCATATAAATGATTGTTGACAATTTTACACTAACATTGCAACTCAATAAAAATTAGAGATTAATTTTTAAGCACTAACAACATAAATTTACACATACAATTGATCAAATCACGCAATAGCACAAATTAGTTATTAACATTGCGTTTTTTTGTCAAAATCGAGCAGAGCCACCAAATAGTCGAGACCAACCCTATTAGTAGATCAAGACACAAATTAAATTCTATAAATTATATGCGTATACGCTACAAAATACATAAAAGAGGGGGAAATATCATGTATCAGACGATGTTGATCAGGTGCAGGTGGTCCAACTTCAAATTGTTGTGTGTAGGGATAATCATACTCTAAAACACATTCATTTATTTTGATACAGGCTAAAGTTTTATGAATTGTAACCCCTTTTCCTCACCTTGACTGCCTAAATTATTCCACAAATCATGTGTAGATAGTTCAACCCTTGGCCGCCCGGTATTGTTTGCGTCAATGTTATATAGAATTTCTACAAGTGAGCACACAACGAAGGCATAACAACAAACTGTAACATATACAACAAACTCATTAAAGACTACAAAACAGAACAAACCTTGACAAAAACTAATTACTAATGCAAAAAGCCATAAAACAATAAGGTCCCAATATTATACATCTATGGCTCTAAAAACAAAACAAACAATGCATGGTAGTATTAAAATCCTAAAAAAGAAACACCAAACATCCATATACACAACATGTCAACAACAAACCACTACTAACGAAAACTACACATTAAAACATTTTTATTGTTCAAGCTCAAAACCTTACACATTAAAACAAATATGTTTAGATATAGATTTCAAAAAAGGGAAAAGAGAAACATGAAATAAACTAGTTTGATCCCTAAAAATAATACTACAACAAACACTAACTAAACACAACAGCAAGAATACAGACATAGTATTAAAGAATATAATGAAAAATATTTAGTAAAGAAGAAGAAGAAGAAGAAGAAGAAGAAGAAGAAGAAAAATATTTCTAGCACCCTGTGATTTAACATGGCTCAAAAAGCCACTTTCTCTCCAATCTTCAAATTTGATGTGTATCATTTGATTTAATCTGAAATCACAAATGTGGCACAAGTTTACAACTTGAATCATTAAAAAAATGACACTCTATTACTGTTCTATACAAAAAAAAAAAAAAAAAACAAGAAACCATGAACAAACATTAATGTAGAAACTCAAACCCAAAATAAGAAACAAAAATTGAAACTTTATATGTTAAGAAACTCTAAAAATAAGTAATGCAACCAAATATTTCAACTTCATTCAACCAACAATGCATAAGCTTTACAATCATTCTATGAAAATGCAAACAAAGAAACACATAAAAAAGAAGAAGCGGACTTTGAAACTATAAACTCATCATAGAAACAAAAAAAGAAAAAAAAAAAGACCCAAAATAAAGATTGAATCTTTGTAAAAACAACAATGGAAAAATAAACGACGAAGAAGAAGAAGAACTATTTGGTTTGTAAGAAAAATGTTGAAGACATTTCAATATACCTAAAGAAGAGAAATGTAATAAAACTAGTGTCCAGACCCGTGTACCGCACGGTGCTATTAAAAAAAATTGTTTTTGATTTTTTGAGTTATTATGATATTGATACAAAGTCTTTACCGCCGTTGATAAAGATTAATCTCCGTCGTAGAGTATATAAGATGAGTTCTCTCCTTGCAACCGTACTTTCTTGGTATGCGTGAATTGGAAATCGAACTTCTGACCATATGCTTAAGGAGATCAAAACCCTTAGCACCAGAACCAATTTATTGTTGATCGGTTGAAGTAATTTTTTTTTTGAGCTACCATGATATTTGTACGAAGTTTTCACCGTCGTTAACGATGACTAATCTCCGTCGAGGATTTTGTGGAGCACACAAGGTGAGTTTTCTCCTCCCAAGTGAATTTTCTCCATATGCATAAGCCAGAAATCGAACTTCTGACCACATGATTAAGGAGACCAAGACTCTTACGACTTGGATTAATTCATTGTTGGAGTTTGAAGTAAATTCTATTAAACAAACTAAATAATTTATGCTAAGAAAAAATGTTTGCATACAATTAAATAATTTGATATTCTCTCAGATTAAATTATGCAATTCCCCGAAAAACATAAGTCAATTGGTAGCCATTAGGCAATTTGACAAAAAAATGCAATTAAGCAACGTATAGGTGCTTCACAATTCTAAATGATCGACAATGTACGAGCTATAAGCAACATATATTGTACTCGGAAGAGGATCTCTACATAGGTGCTGTAGAATTCTAAACCATCGCTAGATCATTGAAAATAGTTTGAACAAAAGAAGCATCACTAAAATATCATGTCTCTACACTATTGACAAATCACTGAAAACACAGTCTAATTCCAAAAGAAACATCACTGAAACAACATCATGTTCCCCATACCTGCCAACAAACAGAACAAAAAAAAAGGGATGATTTTTACAAAGAAATTGACAACAACGATATCAAGCATTTTCTACAGTTTAGATTTTGAAATGTACAATCCCACTGTTCATTAAAAAAATACTAATTGTCTCGTTGTTTTAAAACAATTTAATAATTTTTTATGTATCATTTATTGTTTGTAATTTAGTAAATTTAATAATAATTAACTTTATTATATTAGTAGTAGATTATTAGATTGATTTCTATGTTTATGCGTATTCTTCTTATTAAGTATAATTTTTTTATTGTTTTTGTTCCTATTTACTTTTTTGGTTATTTGTCTTTTAATTTTGATAACGGAAAAAGTCGTGTGAATATTTTCACAAATAAAAACGTATCGATTATTCAAGAGTGATGATAAGCACACTTGAGAAAATTGAGGAATTTTTTTTGAGAGAATTCATTTTCATATTGAAAAAAACTTAGATGATATGATTGGGGATTGGTTATTGTCCATAAATGGTCTTTATGGACCGTCCATAAACTTCAACTAATTGTTATCCACACCATACTTTTTCTTCATACACCCCCCATAAGTGAGGAAAATTTCTCACACACCCCCAAATTTCTCGCGCACCCCCCCAAATTTCAAATGCACCCCCCAAATTTCTAATGCACCCCCCCAAATTTTTCGTGCACCCCTAAATTTCTTGTGTACCCCCAAATTTCTCGCGCACCCCACCCCCAATTTCTAATGCACCCCCAAATTTCTCGTGCACCCCCAAATTTCTCACGCACCCCCCGGATAACTTCTTCCCCCAAATTTTTTTTTGTCCCCACACATTTCTAGCCTAAACCATTTTGTTGTGGGAATGGTTTCACATATATACACTCCAAAATCATTAAGTGCATAAGATGGTTTTGAAGTACAACCTATAATTAGAATCATTATTTTTTATTTTTTTTGGGTACAATTATAATCATTATTTAAAATCATTTAACAATAATTTTGGTTTCTTATATAAGACAATCTAAACCATTTAATCACAATTATTGTTTTTATTCTAATTATAGGGTTGTACTCCAAAACCATTTTATGCACCTAATGGTTTTTTATTACAACCATCTGAAACCATTCCCACAGCAAAATGGTTTAATGGTTTTTTATTATAATCATTATTTTTTAGTTTTTTTGGTACAATTATAATCATTACAGTATTTAAAACCATTTAACAATAATTTTGGTTTCTCATATAAGACAATCGAAACCATTAAATCACAATTATTGTTTCTATTTTAATTATAGGGTTGTAATCTAAAACAATCTTATGCACTTAATGGTTTTTGAGTGCATATCTCTGAAACTATTCCCACAGCAAAATGGTTTAAGATAGAAATGTGGAAGGGATCCAAAAAAAAATTGGGGGGCAAAAGTCATATGGGGTGTGCGAGAAATTTGAGGGGTGCATGAGAAATTCGGGGGGGTGCATGAGAAATTTTTGGGGTGTGGGAGAAATTTGGGGGAGTGCATAAGTAATTTGAGGGGTCCACAAGTAATTTGGGGGTGCATGAGAAATTTGGGGGGTGCACGAGAAATATGGGGGCCCGCGAGAAATATGGGGGTGCGTGAGTAGTATGGGGGGCGCGCGAGTAAAATAGGGGGCACATGAGTAAAGTTGTTGTGTTTTGATTGGTTTATGGACGGTCCATAAAAATTGTGTTTATGGACAATAACTTTGCCCATATGATTGTATCTTTTGATAGAGTGTAGATTTAATATTTAGGGTTAATAGACTTTTACCCCTGCAAAGTATGCGAGTTTTGCGTTACCCATTTGTAATTTTTTTTTTTGATATTACCCCTTTGCAAAATTTATTTTTTTGATTTACCTCCTTTTTGCTGACGTGACAGACAAAAAAACAGAATAACCGATTTAAAAAATAACACTTTTTAAATCGATTGAACAAAATTTGCAGAGGGTAATCTAAAAAAAAAATTACAGGGGTAAAGCAAAACTCGTCTACTTTGCAGGGGTAAACACCTATTAATCCTAGTATTTATGTACCATCCAAAAAAAATTGAAATTAAATTTTTGATTCCCACCAAACGGCACGTCCTTTGAAAAATTCTATTTTCCCTCCACATTATTTTACCTCCGAAATCAAATTAAATTTGAATTAAAAACAAAGTCAAATATTCACTCCCACTATATATTATTCTATTCTTCCATTCCATTAACCCAATCAAATCAAACACAAACCCTCATTTTCTCTTCAAATTTCTCAATTCTCATTCCAATTCAAACTAAATGGCTTCTTCTCACTCTGGCGAGATCCATCTCTTTGTGGGTCCCATGTTCGCCGGCAAAACCACCTCTCTTCTTCGTCGTATCAAGTCCGAGGTTGATCACGGCAGGTACAAATCGTTGATTCTTTTCTAATTCTTTAATTACGTAAATTTAAATTTGAAGAAAGGTTATATGATATGGATGATACTTTTTTCTAATTTTTAATAATATTTTGTTGTGAAGGAATGTGACGATGTTAAAATCGAGCAAGGATAATAGATATGCAATTGATTCTGTTGTGTCGCATGATGGTGTTAAATTTCCTTGCTGGGCTTTGCCAGATTTGATGTTATTCAAAGATAAATATGGCCATGAAGCTTATCAGAAGGTTGTATCAATGTTTTATAAATTATAGTTATATATGGGTTACTTATAAGTGCTATGAAGCATAGATACTTTTTGAATTAGATGTGTCCCGGTGTCAGACGTTGGTGTCTGACACAGAAACATATGATTCCGTTAAATTATGTCATTTGATGTGTCAGTGTTGGTGTCGTGTTTGGTGTTTGTGTTTATGCTCCATAGCTTACAAGTGTTGGTATAATCATATCAATGAAAATTACAATTATGATGCTTTGATGTGTGATACATATACGGTTCAAGGTTTTAAATTGTTGTTGATGTCTTGTTGTTTAGGTTATGATTCTTAATATTGTCAAAAATTATAGTTAAATGTTTATTGATGCAATTGCAGTTATGATTGTGTTAAGGTTACATAACAAATATTGATGTTACAATTGGTATGTCTAAATGTTTTTTTTAATCAATTGGTTGTAAATTGATAATATGATGTATGATACTATGATTTGAAGTAGAGTTATTTTTTTAATGTCAGTGTTTTGGATGCAGTTGGATGTGATTGGTATAGACGAGGCTCAGTTTTTTGAGGACTTATATGAATTTTGCTGCAAGGCTGCTGATGAAGACGGTAAAATTGTCGTTGTTGCAGGCTTGGATGGTGATTGCTTGAGGTATAATTTGGAGAAAAACCACCGTGGCTTTTAGTGTTTAGTTTTACTCAAATTCTTGTTTTGCAATTTTCCCTTCTAATGTTCGGTGTTTTGTTCTTCAGGAGAAGCTTTGGCTCAGTGCTTCACATAATACCAATTGCTGATACTGTCACTAAGTTGACAGCTCGTTGTGAAATGTGCGGTAAACGTGCCTTCTTTACTTTGAGGAAGACAGAAGAGAAACAAACTGAGCTAATTGGTGGGGCTGATTTGTACATGCCTGTATGCCGCCATCACTATGTGAATGGTCAAGTTGTTGCGGAAGCTACCAAGAGTGTCTTGGAATCTCAAACAGTTAAAAGTGGTTCCCTTCTCGAGGAAGCTGCACGTGTTTAATAATAATTTACAGGAACTGGTTGGTTTAAATGTGGCTTTAACATATTACTTGATTCTGATGTGTGATTCAACAAGTTTGTCCAACAAACCATGTTGAGTTCTATCTCACATGATCTATTTGTTTTATCAACACTCTTCTAATTATGTATGTGTGATATATAGTGGAGTTTCTCAGAGCTTTTTTTTCTTTTTTTCCTGTCATACTATATGTTACTTATATCAATAAAGAGTTCCTTGTTCACAAGTTATGATAAAAGCTTTTACTCCATGGGAAAAACCTTTGGTTGCTCAATAATCCCCACTGTTGTTTATCCTTATTTTGAAGTATCGCTCTTAAGTCAGGAAACGGCAAATAACAATTTTTTTATGTATGTGCAAGTTAAGGAATAAGGAGATATTTCTAATTTCCCCTTAAAAATAAGCAGCAAACCAGTCTCATGAAGCACTCTGAAGGCAATTATAGAATCTAGGTCTGTGTTTTGATCAAGTTCGTTAATGTGACTGAGATCCATATTAAAAATTATAAGTTATCTTATCACACTGTCAGCTGTCTAACTTAAACTAACTAGTACACATGAATTCTGCAACAATACAAATTCCTCACAAAAACATATTAATGCTTAGAACAAACAAGTTCCAAACAGATTGAAGCCTTTACTGCTAACCCTTCTCTGAACCAAGACAGATAATTAAAACTCTCACATCCAATAGGATTATAGAGGCGCTTAAAATGTTTTAAGACATTGCCATAACATGGAAATGATTAACCAATGCTCTGAGGACCAATTTACAATCTCTATGGTATCATTACATTTATTTACTATGTTATTGTCTGCCTGTCACAGTTTTCATGGACTACCATTTTGACCGGTAGTAGTAGAAAATTTTCAATCTTCATAGTATTACTTTTAATCCCATTTCATTTGTCACTGTCAGCATGTAACTAGTTAAAGAATTGAATTTGTAAATATGTACGTGGGAATGAAATCTTCGTTGACTCCCCTTATCTACTCTTAAAAAATGTTGCTGGAGCAATACCAGAGTTCTATGCTCGAACAAGCTCAAATCTTATACTACAGCTTGTTTATGTAGACATCAGCAACTCTTTTGCAGGTGCTTTTCTGGTGCACTAAGTCCCTGGGCTGTGCTTAGGGCTGGAAATGAGTCGAGCTGAGTCGAACTCGTTTGAGCTCGACTCGACTCAATAGGAATTGGTTCGGCTCGAGTTTGATACGAACTATTTTTTCAGCTCGAGTTCGGCTCGTTTAAAGTTCACGAACAATTCGGTTCGGCTCGTTAGGTTTAACTCGTTAAGTCAAATGACATGATTTTGATCATTTTTTTTGTCAAAATTTCAAAATTTGATCCTTAACCTTTTAAACTATTTTTTTAAAAGAAAAAAGCAAATAATAAATTAAAATAAAGATGAGGAAAGATAATGGAAAATGAAAAATCTTTTGAGAAAGAGAGTTTAAAGGAGTAATTTTTTTCCGTAAAGGCAGAGTGACTAATATCAGGACATGGGAAACTGAAAAGTTCATTGATGTGTCAAGTTAAAAAGATTTGAAATATATATATATATATATATATATAATCGAGCTAGTTCATGAACCAAACGAGTCGAACGATATATAGTTTATGTTCAGCTCATTTAATTAACGAACTTATTTTTTGACTCAAGTTTCACGAGTCAATTATCGAACCGAGCTTCGAACTATTCACGAGTTGGCTCGGATCATTGCCAACCCTAGCTGTGCTGGTGCAGTTGTGAGGAGGTCAAGATTTCTGCATTATTCTGTTCTTGGAGATTGATCTGTTTTTTGGTGTTGCTCATCTGGCTGGAGACTCCTTGCTTGGCGTCGTCTTGGTTGATCTCAATCTCCTTGCTCGGTTCGGTTGGCGAATTTGATGCTTATCATTTTCTCGAATTTCCGAAGCTTGTTGGGTGGCTTGGAACGAGATCCCAAGGCGAGGCTAAGTTTCTTCATTTTTTCAGGTGAAGCCGTTGGCGTTGCGCTGTTCTGGTATCGACTATATCAGAAAGGGGCAATGTAGTGGGTTGGTAGAAGGTTTTGAAATTCTGTTGTTCTGGTTTTTGCTTTGTTCTATTTTGTGAGATTCAATAGAAACTTGTAGGAAGGTGTTGCTTTATCCAGGTAGTTTGTTTTGTTTGTAATGATGTGAATCCTTGTTATTTGTTTTCTGAGATTTGGCTTCTCAGGACCTGTGTGTACTGCTATTGGCATGCCTTATACCTTGTTTTAATTCAATTCTCTTTGCTTTTGCAAAAAAAATGTACACATCGGCGACTTGTTTTGATCTGGAGCATTTTAATTGATAACTCCTCTAGATGTTCTGATTTCGAATCCGGATGGAGTGTACTCAGCCAAGACCGGTGACCAATAGCTTGGGACAAGGGTTACAAGGATGTGGTTATTGAGTCCGACCCCTAAACATTTTTGATCTTCTCGCTGCAACCACTTCAGTATTTGTAGACTTAAGTGTAGACAATGAACCATTTCTCTCTATTATACGATTGACGAAAGAAACGGAGTTGTGGATTGACATGCTAAGAATGGTGTCTTGTCTTGTTCTTCTGCTGTAGCTTTGGAACTGTTGCCTCCTTGGTTGTCATTCTCTATTGTCTTGGGTGGTGCTTGTGGCACCACTAATAAAATATGGAAGACAATAGACAAATGCCAATTACATCTTTCAAATGTTGCCATTTTCTTCTTAGTTTTTAGTAGATAGATAAGTATTAATTTCATGGAAAATGCCAATTTGCAAGAAACTAACAAATAAGAAAGAGAAGAATGAATCCTAGCCCTGCAATTCAATCATAACCTCCCATATGATTTCCTCTAAACTTCCTATTTTATAGCAATTTTAGTTTTTTAAAAATAATATAGTACAATTCTTGCATTTCTTGTGTTTTTTCTCCCGTAACCTATAGCATTGCTCTTATTTCATTAATTATAACTTTGAGTTGCTTTCTTTCTCTTTTGTCCAACATTTGATTTTATCACCATTTTAAAATAATTAAATCAACAGTGTCTTAATAGAGAGAAAATTGGTTAACTTCATGACTGTAATACCATTCAATATAAATTAAATCAACAAACATCTTATTTTATCACCAATTTTAAAAAATTAAATCAACAATGTTTTTATAGAGAGAAAATTGGTTATTAATCAGAGAGAGAAAATACCGTTTTTTTTTCTTTCTCAATTACCATTTCTTTTGTAATTTTGGTCTTAAAAATGATTATTTATTTTTTGAACATTTGGAGTTAACATTAACTATTATATTTTAGGCTAAAAATCACTATTTTGATTCAATTTTTGTGGATTCTAACAGAATTGCAATAAATATAAGACAAAAAAAATAATCAATTTTATAAAAAATACTACTTTTCTGAGCATGGTAAAATGAGAAACTAAAAGTACAATTTTTGAATTCATCATCTATATTGATGTAGTCCATTTTTCTCAAACTTTAAATGCAGACAAACAAATGAAATACAACAACTCTTTATTTTTTCACGAGTTATTATCTTTTTTTTTGTTTGAAATATATAAAGATGACTTGACGATTGAAATGATGATTTAGAAAATAAAATAACAAATTACATAAGTGTAGCACAAATAATAGCTACCAGAGATATTATTAGACCATCTCCAATAAGAATACAATAGAGAGTTTCATAGATTAATGATCCGTATCTTTATTTTTTTTATCATTGGAGTTTCATGACATGACATAGAGGTATCAAAATTGATGATACCGGTACCTTATTTAAGGTACCGTATCATCAATTTAATATTACCTTTTTTAGTATATCGAATTAAATAGAATTAATAATTTGTTAATAATGTATGATACCTAGAGTAGTATCACCATTGAAGCAAAACTTGTATGAGTTGCATAAATACTATATGACATTGTAGGGACCATTTTTTAGTGATGTATGATACCTAAACTGGTATCAATGTATCATCATTGGAGATGCTCTTAGAGTGACCAGAATTCGAATTCCAAAATCTATATTTCTCCATTTTTATATGTGTGAGTTTAGCCACTAAACTACTTGATCCAAATAAATAAAGAAAATAAAATGATTCTACTTGACCAAAAAATATATGATAAATAGGTCAAACATTTGATTATCGCTCTCAGAAAAATCTAACAATACTGATTAATAAAATTAACCGTTTAGAAAAATATTTAAAGTTCTTTAATTATAAAAATTATTATTATTTTATATTAGTAATAAATAATTATAAAAGGGAATGCGAGTATTTTAAAATTATGAAAATAAAATAAAAAGATACACAGAAATCGGGAGAACATTAGTGAATGTGTAGCCAGAAAGCGGACATTAGTTTCCTGCCATCCCTAAAAACAAAAAATAAAATAAATAATCAAACAAATAATAAATAATTATAAAAAGGAATGCAAGTACTTTAAAATTATGAAAAGAAAAAGATACATAGAAACTAGGAGAATAGTGGTGAGTGCGTAGCTAGAAAGCGAACATTTGTTTCCCGCCATCCCAAAAACAAAAACAAAAAATCAAACAAATAATAAATAATTATAAAAGGGAATGCGTGTATTTTAAAATTATAAAAGAAAAAGATACACAGAAACTAGGAGAACAGTAGTGAATGCGTAGCTAGAAAGCGAACATTTGTTTCCCGCCATCTCCAAAAACAAAGAAATCAAACAAATAATAAATAATTATAAAAGGGAATGCGGGTATTTTAAAATTATAAAAAAGAAAAAGATACACAGAAACCGGAAGAACATTAGTGAGTGCGTAGCTAGAAAGCGAACATTTATTTCCCGTCATCCCAAAAACAAAAAAAAATCAAATAAATAATAAATAATTGAGAAATGCTAATTTCACACTCATTTAAACACACTCTCACCTATTGGGCCACATCACCCCACTATTCTAATCATTTACCTGCTAACTTGTTTAGCCGGTTGAGAGACAAAAAACCATATATTTTTTTTCTAAAACGTAACCGTGAGAGTACTTCTCTCTTTGAAATTTTATGAATTTTTTACCAAAATAGGATTAAAATAAATGAAAATTCCCAAACTACTCCCCCTTTCAAAATAATACCCGTAATACTCCTCCTTTTTGACCAATTCTGACGTTTTGCAGGTGTGGCAGGTGGCGGAATTGAGAACGCGGCCACTGACCCTGGAGTGGCGGAAAGCACAATCACGCCATTGACCAACATTGTCAGCACGGAAATTCACGTGTTGTTGCATCCTGCATGGGAGACATGCGTTTTTTTTTTAAATAATAATTTTTTTTTGTACAAAAATAATAATAAAGTTAATATAATTATTAATTATAAAAATTTATTATTTAAGATGTTTTAGGTGGTTTATTTTTTATGTTATGTAATTTTTTTGTTGTGTTTACAATTTTAATAATGACATCAAAACTTTATGATAGAAAAAGTTAAATAATATATTATTCAAAAAAAAAAATTATTACAATAATGCTAATACTAATTATGCCTATGCCTATGCCTATGTCCTCCGGTGCCACAAGGTGGAGGATGACCTTGCCGATGTCCAAATCCATACTGTTGCTCATCATCATCATCGGGAGGAAGTCCAAGAAAATTAAAAACACCCCCCATTGTCATTCCTTCGTCACCCGCTGTTGAAGTTTCACCACCATGAACCGCCGTCGAACTTTCACCACCTTGATTTCCAGCATAAGCCGCCCATGACGCATTTAAAAATTCGTTCGTTTGTTCCCACGGGATGTTTTGGTTGAATGGTTGGGTTGGTTGGGGTTGTATGGTTTGGTTGGTGTAATGTGAGTAATCTTGATTAAATTGCTGAGTTCCTGGTGATTGAAACCCAGCTTGATCAAAGAAATTTATTGTTTGTTGTGATGGGGTTATAAAATGTGAAGGACTATATGTTTGGGTATGTGGTTGTGATTGTGGGATGTAGGTATGTTGTTGTGGGGTATAAGATGATGGGTCTGGAAAAAGGGTATTTTGGTTGTAGGTTGGTTGGTCTGGGAAAAATGTATTTTGGGTGTATGTTGGAGGGTCTGGGAAATGGGTATTTTGGGTGTATGTTGGAGGGTCTGGGAAATAGGCATTTTGGCTGGATGTTGCTGGGTCTGGGATAAATGAATCTTGGCTGTATGATGGTTGTCTGGTGCTATGTTGTGGTTCGACAGATGGCTCTGGTCGTGGGTTACTCAAGTAATAATCTTCCGACACATATGGCATGTTATTTCTTCTATACCGAGTAAGATACTCGTCTGCCAGCATATGTGGTTGATTTGGAACTTGATCTTGTGGGAGAACATATAGGTGGCGGTTATTCCAATGTTCGCATTCGACTCGGAAATAGTGCGCCCAATCACGAATATTTCTTCGCAAATTTAATGAATGGTACTGCGTCATGACTTGGACGTTTTCCGTTGGCAGTTGCGAAACTCCAAATTGGAGTGGCACTCTGTTCGACTGATGGAACTCAACAATATGAAAATTAATGAGGAAAGTGGTTGCTGACCAACAGGCAATGTCATCTTGATAGAGACACTGGGAACCTTGGTCATATTCAAACGCACCGCTGTCGCAGTCGCAACCATTTTGGTCCTCAAATGCACCATTTCCTGAGTCGCAGCTACAACATCCACATACTTCAACATCCACTTATGCACAACTTGACGATGAACTTCCAGACGTTGTGCCATTCCACGAAGAAGACAATGCTAGTGTCGAAAGTGAACAAGATCATGATGATAACGATGCGTACATACCTCCGCCCTCAATGCAAAACTTAGACGTCGCTCTTATTGATCAACCTTCTTGTGTTTTCCTATATGAAAATCATTCACTTCCAGTGGATGGAGAGATAGCTGTTGGGGCAGTTTTTCACACCAAGGAAGAATGTATGCATGCAATCAAAGCTTTCCACATCAAACACTCATTAGCGAGCCACACTTTGCAATCTGATAGCAATAGGTACGTGATTAGATGCCAACAGGCAACATGTCCATTTACTTTGAGAGCGTCAAAAAGCAAGAAAAATGATCTTTGGCGTATTGCTGCTATCAGTAACGATCACACTTGCATATCATCTGCTCTTTCTCAAGATCATTACAATCTTGACGCAAAGATGATATGTGAAAGCATTGTGCCACTCTTGAGAGAAAACCTATCTGTCACAGCTCCCATTATAGTTGCTCACATAAGAGCAAAGTTCAACTACACTATCAGCTATAAAAAGGCTTGGAATGCAAGAAACAAGGCGATCGAACAAATTTATGGAAATTGGGTGGACTCATATGAAGCTATTCCACAATGGGTGATGGTCATGGAGAAATGGATCCCAGGAACCATTTGCCGGTTGGAGACAAGTCCATCGCACATTGACGGTCAAGAATTCTTCGAGCGCTTGTTTTGGGCTTTTAAGCCATGCATTGAAGGTTTTGCGCATTGCAAGCCACTTGTGCAGGTAGATGGAACTTTTTTGACTGGAAAGTTTAAGGGGACGTTGTTGCTAGCAGTGGCCCAAGATGGAAACAGCCATATTTTCCCGGTCGCTTTTGCACTTGTGGAAGGGGAGACGAAGGAAGCTTGGAATTTCTTCCTCAAAAATTTGAGAGAGCATGTCACTCCACATGAAAGCATATGCATGATATCAGATAGGCACGCGGCTATTAAAAGTGCTTATGAAAATCCTGATAATGGATGGTATCATCCTCCCTCCTCGCATGTTTACTGCATTCGCCACATTGCCCAAAACTTCTCGAGGCAATTCAAAGACACAAAACTTCGGAAACGTGCTGTTAATATGGGTAAATATCTAAAATTGTCTTTACATTTATACTATTTTCCACTAACATATTAAGCTAAAAAATTCGTTTTAAATATAGGGTATGCACCAAGCGTGTCTTCCTACAGATACTGGCGGAGAAAAATTGGGGAGGAAAGTTCAGAGGCTTTAACGTGGCTGAATAATATCCCGATAGAAAAATGGACGCAAGCATATGATGGAGGTAGACGGTGGGGTCACATGACAACTAATCTGGCCGAGTCAACGAACTCCGTGTTCAAGGATATTCGCAGCCAACCCATCACAGTTTTAGTCCAAGCAACCTACTATAGGTGTGGAAAACTATTTGGAAGACGGGGACATGAGTCAGCAGCCGTGGTAGCTTCTGGTCAAGGGTACGCTCAAGCGTGCCAGAAAAGGATATTAGATGCACTCAAAAAGTCTAACACACATGTAGTCACCAATTTTGATAGGCGAAAATTGACTTTCACTGTGACAGAAACTGAGGATCCACATGAAGGACGACCAATGGATCATTTCAAAGTAGACTTGGTCCAAAAGTCGTGCGACTGTGGAGTGTTTCAGGCATTACATTTGCCTTGTTCGCATGCTATTGCTGCATGTTCTAAAGCTCGCATTCCCTATCAAGACTATATTGATGACGTGTACAAAGCTGGCAGTGTATACAATGTGTATGAGAAACCCTTTCCAGTAGTTCAAAGTAAAAGTTTATGGCCGACATATACAGGTCCCAAGATTATTCCCCACGGCGATTTGAAAAGAACAAGGAAAGGACGTCCACAGAAGAACCGCATTGCAACTGAAATGGACGAATTTGAAAAAAGGGAGCGGTTATGTGGCTTATGTAAGATGCCGGGTCATTGCTATAACAATTGTCCTAATGTTGGGGGACCCTCTACGTAATACTACTAGTTTTTTTATGTCATTTTTTTTCCGTACGTGTTTGTATTATATTATGACCATTTATAAAAAAATTTAAATTTTACTTCAAAATACATTGTTGTCTACATTAATAAAAAATAAAATTCAAATAAAATAAAATTGTAATAACAACAAAAAAATTACATAACATAAAAAATAAACAACCTAAAACATCTTAACTAATTAATTTTTATAATTAATAATTATATTAAATTTATTATTATTTTTGTAAAAAAAAATTTAATT
The DNA here is from genome assembly GCA_030408175.1 of Trifolium repens. Lineage (NCBI taxonomy): Eukaryota > Viridiplantae > Streptophyta > Magnoliopsida > Fabales > Fabaceae > Trifolium > Trifolium repens. Next base: position 23,179,324 of record CP125840.1, read on the forward strand.
ATTATTTAAAAAAAAAAAAGCATGTCTCCCATGCAGGATGCAACAGCACGAATTTCCGTGCTGACATAGTGGGTCAATGGCGTGATTCTCATTTCCGCCACCCCTATGTGTATGGCGTGGTTGGCAACTGCGCCACCTGCCAGCACCTGCAAAAGTAAAAAAGGAGGAGTATTACGGGAATTTTGAAAATTTGGGGTGTAGTTTGGGAATTTTGAGTTATTTTAAGCCCCATTTGATAAAAAATCGGAAATTTTATTGTCCTACATCTTCACAAGCTCTCGTTGTCACTGTCGACAGCCTATGTTGCTATCTCTCTTGGTCGCTGTTTCAATAGCAAACTCCGGTGGCTGTGAGAACTTTTTCTATTTCTGCTTAACAAATTTTAATGGAGAAAGTGAGGATTCGGTGTCCGAATAGGATTTTCAGCTTTCAGAGAAAGGTTTCATTTTTGTGTTAGAGAATAGGGTTCAATTTCTAATTAATTATATCTCACTAATTTCTTTGTTACGATTCAATCTTTTCTCACTACAAAATTGCACGAATTTCTCAATCACGTTACCTTTGTTTGTACTTTCCACGACAATTTGTTTCACTTCTTGTGGAGGAGTTGTCTTTTAATAAAATTTAGCCGATTCAAATTTTTTTTTTTGTCTCACCCTCTCAACACTGCTTTAATTTTCTTTTCCCTTTTTTTTTCAATTTTTTCATCCATTTTCTCAATTGAACATAACATGTGATTTTCTCACAAATGGGTTTATTGTTTCTGCTTAAACACAACAATGGAGCTACATCACAATGAGGAAACACACGTTATTGCTTATAATGGTTGAATGGAAACATTACTTAGATTCTCAAGTGCCAAAAGAGAAGTCAGATCTCAACCAACAACACAGTTGTGACGGTGAGTAAAAGGAAGAAGATAACAGGAAGAGACAAAGTCTGAACATGAAAAGATATATAATAATATTATTAATAATAATAATAATAATAATAAATACAAATGGTTAGTGTTTTTAGAGTTAAACGGTACCAGGTAAACAAATAAAAAGGAGTGGATGACATGTCAACTTATCATTGGTGTGTGTTAAATGAGTGTGTTAGAGGGTGTGACCCTAGCATTTCTCTAAATAATTATAAAAGAGAATGTGGGTATTTTAAAATTATGAAAAGAAAAAGATACACAGAAATCGGGAGAACGGTAGTAAGTGCGTAGCTACTAGCTAGAAAGCGAACATTTATTTCCCGCCATCCCAAAAAAAAAAAAATTCAAACAAATAATAAATAATTATAAAAGGGAATAAAATTATGAAAAGAAAAAGATACACAGAAATCGGGAGAAAGGTAGTAAGTGCGTAGCTACTAGCTAGAAAGCGAACATTTATTTCCCGCCATTCCAAAAAAAAAAAATCAAACAAATAATAAATAATTATAAAAAGGAATAAAATTGTGAAAAGAAGAAGATACACAGAAATCGGGAGAACGGTAGTAAGTGCGTAGCTACTAGCTAGAAAGCGAACATTTATTTCCCGCCATTCCAAAAACAAAAAAATAATCAAACAAATAATAAATAATTATAAAAGGGAATGAAATTATGAAAAGAAAAAAGATACACAGAAATCGGGAGAACGGTAGTAAGTGCGTAGCTACTAGCTAGAAAGCGAACATTAATTTCCCGCCATCCCAAAACAAAAAAAATCAATCAAATAATAAATAATTATAAAAGGTAATAAAATTATGAAAAGAAAAAAATACACAAAAATCACGGTAGTAAGTGCGTAGCTATTAGCTAGAAAGCGAACATTTATTTCCCGCCATCCCAAAAATCAAACAAAAAAATCAAACAAATACAGTAATAAATAATGAGGAGAGATCAATTGACTCCAAGAGTAAGTCTTATAACTTACTCCAAATCTTGACCTTCCATTTTAATATTAAGTAATGGTTAGGATTGATTGATAATAAATGCTAGGGTGAGGCTTATTTGTTTATAACACTAGAAAACTATGATCAAAACATTCTTAAAATATAATAGAATGAGTTAGTTATGGTCATTAATTGTCTCTTTTTTTTTTTTTACTTATGGTCATTATTTGTCAAAACAATCACTCTTAATTCAAAAAAAAAAAAAAGAATTCCTCACTCTTGCATATACAAAAAATTAGAAAAATAAAAATACATATGATTAATTAAAAACAAATAATTGGTACTGACAAAAAAAATTATTTTTTGAAGAAAATAAAAAATTTATTTCATAAGATAAAAATACAAAGGATTGTAGAAAAATAAATAATTGTTATTATAAAATAATAAAATTGTTCTTGACCGAAAAAAATAATTCACTTGCTGAAGAAAAAAAAATCATCGTCGTACAAGGTTTACTATTTAATTTCTCGCCATTATTAGGAGAACTTGTTAAAATTTTCCATTGTATATTTCTACATAAATCATCCACCACCCTTCAACGATTTATTTCTTCAACCCCAATTATTATTTTATTTTTTGTAGTCAAGTAATTATTTTGTATTGTTTTTCAATCATTTGTATTTTAATTTTTGGTTAATATTTTATGCGAAAAAAATAAAGCGAGGGAGGGATTTTGTTTTAAAAATTCATTACTATAATTGAATCATTTTATTCTATTTAAAGTATGTTTTTATTTAAAGTAAGTTTTGACAATCATAGTTTTCCAGTGTAGCAAATGAGTTTCACTCTAACAATTATTACCAATAAATCCTAGCCATTACTTGATATTAAAATTAAAGGTCAAGATTTGGAGTAAGTTATAAGACTTACTCTTGGAGTCAATTGATCCCTCCTCAGGACCTAGATTCCATGCAGTTGATATTTGGGTGCAGTCAAGCAGTCACCTTATCTACAGCCGTTCGATTAAGATCGGACGGTTATAATTTAAAATTGAATTTTTTGACTGTATTTATTTAAACCGTACGATCACGATCGGACGGCTGTAAAACGACTGCACCGTGCAGTCAACTGCGCTGCACCTAATCCAAATCCTAGCTAGAAAGCTAAAATTTGTTTCCCGCCATCCCCAAGCTGTGTTAAGTTTTAAACCCTCAATTCAATCAATTACGAAGAAGACGAAGAAGATTCAACAGAAAAAATGTCGACATGGCAGTTATTCTCCGACGCCGACAACAATTACCGGTGGCAAAACAACTCCAACGACACTTCAAATCTCATCACACCTTCACCCCCTCCCATTCCTATTCCCACCTCCCCCCTTCCCTCCATGTACAATCTTCTCCTACATGCTTCCACTGAACACCTTTTCCAACCTCAAGGTACCTAACCTAACCTTAATATTTCATTTTATTATTATAATTGAATTATTTTTTATCCGGCGAGGTGAATTTTGATGTGTTTATATTTGGATTGATGTATTTTTGTGTGCAGATGAAGAAAATGCGATGGATGATGGTTTTGGATTCTCGAATTCGCTTTTCATGACAGGTTCTGGAAGAAAAGTTACTATTTCTACTAATGGTATTGTTAGAGCAAAGACTTTACTTGGATTAGGTTTGAATGATGAAATTTTAGGTAGTGATAATCAAAACCCTCTCAATGCTAAGAAATTTAATGGTTTTGATGAGGAATTGCCAAATTTAAAGGTTATTGATAGTTGTAAGAAGTCGAGTTCTGTGTCGTTTCAAAGTCCTTTAGTTAGTAGATTGAGGAATGGTTTTGAGGGTAAAATTGTGCAACCAGATAGTGGTAGTAGTGGTAGTGGTGCTAAGCATGCTCCAGTTAAATTTCAATCTGCTGTTAGTAATAGTCAAACCCCTCAGAATGCTAAAAAGTTTAATGTTTTTGATGAAGAATCACCGTATTTACAGCGTATGGATAGTTGCAAAACAACGAGTGTTGTGTCGTTTCAAAGTCCTCTAGTTGGTAGATTAAAGAACGGTTTTGAGAGTGCAAGTGTGCAGCCAGCTAGTGGATTAGGTGGTGGTGCTAAGCAATCTCCAATTAAATTCCAAACTGCAGGGGGAAGGTCATTATCCATTTCCGGTGATGCGCTGAAACGCGCTAGGAGCCTTCTTGGTGATCCTGATTTAGGAGATTTCTTTGAAGGAGGGGATTCACTTTTCTCGTTTCCGGATAAGAGACAAACCAATGCAATCACTTCCTCTGTTGAAAGAAGTGAGAGTAATGGTCGTGGTAGTAATATTCAAACCCCTCAGAATGTTCAAAAGTTTAATGTGTTGGATGAAGAATCACCTCATTTACAGCGTATGGATAGTTGCAAAACGAAGAGTGTTATGTCGTTTCAAAGTCCTTTAGTTGGTAGATTAAAAAACGGTTTTGAGAGTAAAATTGTGCAACCGGATAGTGGCAGTGGTATTTGTGCTAAGCAAGTTCCGAGTAAATTCCAAACTATTGGTAATATTCAAACCCCTCAGAATGTTAACAAATTTAATGCGTTTGATGAAGAATCACCTCATTTACAGCTCATGGATAGTTGCAAAATGACGAGTGCTGTGTCGTTTCAAAGTCCTCTAGTTGGTAGATTAAAGAATGGTTTTGAGAGTACAAGTGTGCAGCCAGATAGTGGATTAGGTGGTGGTGCTAAGCAATCTCCAATTAAATTCCAAACTGCAGGGGGAAGGTCATTATCCATTTCCGGTGATGCGCTGAAACGCGCTAGGAGCCTTCTTGGTGATCCTGATTTAGGAGATTTCTTTGAAGGAGGGGATTCACTTTTCTCGTTTCCGGATAAGAGACAAACCAATGCAATCACTTCCTCTGTTGAAAGAAGTGAGAGTAATAATACTCATACTCCTTTGCTCCATCAAATGACACCAGAGAGCAATCACAATCACATGAAAAAAAGTTTCACATACCCTTTGCAGCCTTCTAAACAAATGGAATTTTCAAATAAGCTTCCCCATGAAGGCAATGGGAATAACTTAATCATGAAATTTGATGATGCTGTGAATGAAAATGATTGTGGCCGTAAAAGTAGCAACACTCCTGGACAGAAACCCTTGTATAACAAGAATGCTGTGGTTAACTCGACAATAAAAAGTTCTTCATTGAATGGTTTTTCTTCAAGAATGGATTCACGTGGAAAGCCTTTGGGCAGGGCATTGGTTGATATTTCCAACACCACTACCACAGTTGATACAAACAATAAACAACCTTCCAGTGGGAAAAGGAGTCTAGGATTAAATGATTGTGGCCGTAAAAGTAGCAACACTCCTGGACAGAAACCCTTGTATAACAAGAATGCTGTGGTTAACTCGACAATAAAAAGTTCTTCATTGGATGGTTTTTCTTCAAGAATGGATTCACGTGGAAAGCCTTTGGGCAGGGCATTGGTTGATATTTCCAACACCACTACCACAGTTGACACAAACAATAAACAACCTTCCAGTGGGAAAAGGAGACTAGGATTAAATGCAACTGTTTCTTCCTTCAAAAAGCTTCGCCTTTCCAATATCTCTGCTTCTGGTGACCAAGGTGTTCAAAAATTTTCTAATGGTAAGCATGACTTGGGATTATTTTAGTACATTCCTTTCATATTTATTAGTTGCAAGATCCTTTATACTCATTTTGATATGTGTGATTCTTAAGATTTGTCTCAATTATCATCTGGTGCATCTGGATCCAAAAGAAAGGTTTCTACCCGATACCCATTTCGGTATCCAAGGATGCACATCAAGGAATTTTTCACAGTTCCCCTATTAGAACAAAAACTGGTCAGTGCAATAAATATATGATCAATGTTGTTTATCATCTTCCACTATGACCCCATTTGGTACTAATATAATTTGTACCCCAAAATGAAATTTGTTGCAGCATTTTCCCAACCAAGTCAGACATGTGACATCAGGTAATGCAGGAAAATACATATTCAATGATGGGTCTGATGATAGTGGTATGGGAGCAGAAGCTTTCGTCCATCTGTTGGCACAGCACAGAGCTTCCCGTCATTTTGCTTCAAAAGAGTAAATTGCTTCTCTCCTGAACTTTTGCTTTCAGTATCTCTGGAACTGTTAATGATAACCTTGCTTTATAATTTTTTAATCTATGCTCCCTCCGGACTCGATTATAAGCAAAAATACCTACCTTCACACTTGTTAAGAGTGGTACTTAAATGCATCTAAGTTTCTTGATTTCATGTAAAAAAGAAAGCACATTTACTAGCCTGCCCCTATTTATAATGACCATCTTCTCACAATATTTATAATTAATGCGAGGGCGTTTTTGGAATAGTAGCATTAAATGTGCATAGAATATGTAACTTTTGCTTATATTTGAGTCCAACACATTTAAGCACTTTTTTGCTTATAATTGAGTACACAGTAGTATGATGCAAGGCCAAGTTAGTTAGGTAGTTGGCGCATGTCCGAAAGTAATTGCAACTTGATATATTCAATTGTTATGTGGATGATAAGAGCTCCTCTGTGGTTAAATTTAATAATTTAGGGGAGTTTGGTACTTGGAGGTCACATATGTGTATTATGTTTTACTCACCGTATTTTACTTAAAATATGTTCTTTTGCCTAGTTTTAATTGGCATAGTTATACACTTTTATTGCACATCTCTCTAGGTGGGTTTTGAATCATTACAAGTGGATTGTTTGGAAACTGGCATGCTATGAGAGATGCTATCCAGCTAGGTGTGCTGGAAAATTTCTGACTGTATCAAATGTGCTTGAGGAACTGAAGTACAGGTATGTAACTGCCCTTGGACAATATATTTTAGCTCTATAGTAAAGCTCAGACAGAATTCATAACTACTTTTGTAACTATCTTTGTGATTCTGAATGTTCTATTTTCATTACCATCAACAAAGAACAATTACGTCTGTATATAGTCTTCGCTTAATCTACACACTAGGGTAGGATAGCACTAACAGCCATAACTAACTCTTAACCTGCACCCAGTGGGTGTGCAGTATAACTACAGCTATAACTGAAGCTTTCTATACTTAGAACTAGTTACAATTACAGCTGTCACATAAGACAGCTGTAACAGTTTGCTCAGTTTATAACTGATTTTGAGCTATTTGTCATATACTCTTATGCTATATATAAACTAATGATGACATTTGATGCATAGATATGAAAGAGAAGTGAATCATGGCCACCGGTCTACCATCAAAAAAATTCTTGAAGGGGATGGGTTGCCTTCTTCAATGATGATTCTCTGCATATCCAGCATTCACTCTGATCATGTACTTGAAAGTGAGACATTATTTGAGGCACAAACCGGGAATCAGAGCACGGAAGCAGTAAAAGTTGAACTAACTGATGGATGGTAAGAATTTCAACTTGCATGCTGTATGAATCTATGATTTCAAAATATAAGAGGTTCCCTCGAATGCAGAGTGGTTTTCTTTTGCAGGTATTCTATAAATGCCATTTTAGATGTACCATTGTCAAAGCAATTGGCTGCTGGAAGATTGTTTGTAGGACAAAAGCTTCGGGTAATGTGCTTGCCCTCTATTTGTTTATCTTACTATCAACGACTATAACACAGATAATACTGACTGAATTTCTTTTTATATTCCTTGTGCAGATGTGGGGAGCAGGATTATGTGGCTGGAATGGGCCAGTTTCACCCCTAGAGGTTTTTTGATTATGATTGAGTATTTGCGTGTATGTGTATTCCTGTTGGATGGTTTCCTCAAATTCTGTTCTAATTTTAGGTGTCGTCAACAGTTAGTTTATTTCTTCACATGAATGGAACATGTAGAGCTCATTGGGCTGATCGGTTAGGCTTTAGTAAGCATCTTTTAATTTATGGATGTCATTCTTTTCAAGTTAGAGAAAATTAGGATCTTGTTCCTTGAGCTTATCTTCTTGAGCTAATCAACAGGTAAAGTTGCTGGTCCACCTTTGGCTTTTAAATGCATAAAAAGCAATGGCGGTTTAGTACCTCAAACTTTGGCAGGAATTACCCGCATATATCCCAATCTTTACAAAGAAAGGTAATGTCAGTTTTACTATGTAGAGTAAATTTCTTTTCAATTATTATTATTTTCTTTTCATTATGCTATCCAGAAAGTTAAGAACTATTTTCCTCATATATTAGGTTAAGCACTGGGCGATCTGTTGTCATATCAGAGAGGATGGAGAATAAAATGATGGAGCTGCACAATCAAAGGTGATTTCTCATATTATTCATAAGCAGAAATCACTGTGGCTTAATATTGCCATCGAACTCCCTTTTCTTCGTCTGGTGTGAATATTTCCCTCAGTATTGATTAGCTTTTGTGCTAGCACTTCAGTTCTCCATCTCTGTTTGAGTTTCACAATCGACTAGATTGCAAATTATCCGACTTAGTTTTAATGTTCCATGTTCCTTTTCCAATATACATGGTAGAACACATTAGATTCTGCAGACAATTAAGGTTTGGTAGGTCTAGTATCTAGAAGCAAGGCAATGAAAGGAAACTTCTTATTTATCTTGTTATTTTGCATCTCATACAAGTATACAACGTCTACTTGTACATAACTCTTAGGGTGTGCTTGTGAGGTGAATTTTGGAAGGTTTTAGAGGGGAAGACTTTGGAGGGATAAGACTATATTTCAATATGTGCTCTTTTAATTTTTTAACTGTCAAATATATATATATATATATATATATATATATATATATATATATATATATATATATATATATATATATATATATATATATATATATATATATATATATATATATATATAGACTTGGCTCTCCAAAACCCTTCCCTCGAAACCATCCAAAAACCAACTCGCAAACAGATCCTTTAGAAAAGCAATTCCTGACCAGTATAGTGCCTTATTTCTAGGAACACGAGCTTGCATTTATCGAATGAAAAATATGCATAATAACTATAAACTTTTATATTTAGTTTCTAGCAATATCATCTTTATAAGGTATTGGGTTGTTGGTATCCTGCCTATTTTAATGTTAATATTATAAAGACATGTAAAACGTTGGATGATTGGCATGCCAACTGCCAAGGGTTGTGATACTAATCATTGGGAAAACCGGAAAAGCATTTGGCGACATTTGGTAATAAACTGACAATAAGAACCAGAGCCATAAAATTGTAAAATAGAGTAAGTTGTGCTGCAAAAGTTTGACCAAAGGCAAAAGGGGAGCATGATTCCTCATAATAATTTGGTATAAAATATTCCAGAAGAAAGGATAACAAAAGGAATAACAATTCCAAAAAAAAAAAATTCCAAGAAAACCATTTCCCTCCATCTCTAGAAAAGAAAGAAATGTGTCAATAAAATGATCAACTGAATCCTATTTATAGTTTCTGTTATCCGTTTTTCTTCTACTGTCTGATTTATATCTATTTGTAAACATATAATTTTTCATCTCAGGTGAACTCTATATTTCTGCAATAGAAATTTATTGCCTTTAAAAGCATTTTTGGCATAGATTACATATGATTTTGTACATGGTTGTGATAGGTAATCATTTAGCTAGTTAGTTAACTAATGATCAGGTTCTCACATGTGTGTGATTGTTATTTTCACATTCCATTAATATGAATGTTGTATTTTGTGCTATGACTAATCACCTGTATGGCGTTAGACGCTCAGCTGTTGTAGATAACATTGTTTCGGAGTATCAGAGGGAAAGAACGGGTTCACATATTTATGATTATGGCGATAGTGAAGGGGCTAAAATTTATAAGATGCTGGAGACGGCTGCAGAACCCGAATTCCTAATGGCAGATATGAGTCCGGAGCAACTTAATTCTTTTGCTGCTTATAAGGCCAAATTAAATGTGAGGTTATTATATTCTTGTATTAGTAGAAGTCTATATGCAGAAAGATATTTATTGGTTTCACATCCATCTCCAGGCAATCAGACAGTCACAAATGGAAAGTTCAATTGAGAAAGCTTTGAAAGATTCTGGCTTGGGAAACAGAGAAGTAATGCCATTTTTGAGGTTGCGGGTAGTTGGATTAACTTATAAAACTCGACAAGAGAAGCCTAAAGAAGGCATAGTAACAATCTGGAATCCAACACAGAAGCAGGTGAATCTGATGAGCCAATTGCAAAGATTAATCATATTTCCGCATATTAATTATTTTTCAGCATTTCTATGGCTGTAGAGTTGTATGAAGATGATTTTCCGATGCATGCCTAATTGGTTACTATACATTTCATTTCCATTCTTCCAATACCATGTTATAAGTGTTTATCATGGACATCAGAAGATTGCTCACAATTAACAAAAATCTTTATATTGTGTTACAATGTGATAGCGTCAGGAGCTGGTAGAGGGAGAAGCATATGCAATTGCAGGACTCACACCATCAGGCTCTGATTTGGATGTCCTTCACTTGCACACTAGAGGATCTACTACCAAGTGGTTGCCATTATCTTCTAATGCAAAGGAACAGTTTAAGTAGGTATCTAACTCTCAGAATAGGATGCAAAGAAGAAGAGAATTTCTACTTGGCTTTCTTATGGTTATGTTAATTCTAAACCCACACTATTGTTATCCTTTGCAGGCCATTTTTCAGTAGTCGGAAATCAATCCCATTGTCAAGTTTGAGTGACATCCCTCTTTCCAAGTATTTTGTCACCCTAGTCCTTTTATATCTTTGTGCTAACAATAAAAAAAAGAATAGCAAGAAAATATTTGACATAGCCTTGTTATTATTTTTATACAGTGAGTTCGATGTTGTTGCATTTGTTGTGCACGTGGGAGAGGTTTATACATCAAATCAGCAAAAGAAACAATGGATTTTTGTGACTGATGGATCCATCATGCATGGTTTACAGTCAGAAAAGTTTATGGACACGATGCTTGCCATTTGCTTTTGCTCCCCATTGATTGATCATGATTCATTTCCACCAATCAACTATAACCTTGCTGGATCTACGGTAATTACATTGTTCTATACCTTTTCTTACTGCCATTTTTTAAGCTATACATTATGGATTGAGATTGAATTCCATTGTTTTAGGCTGTCTAGTTTGCAAAACACTACTAATTTTGCATTACTTTAGAAATTAGGTAAAACCTGTGTTTTTGTTATATTCAGGTTGGTTTCTGTAATCTTATAAAAAAGGAGAAAGACCATACAAACCATGTATGGGTTGCTGATGCTAATGAAACCTCAACCTATTATTTGAAATTTGATTCCCCACACTGTTCTCACCTCCGAAATGCTGCCAGCTCCGTCAGAAGATGGGCTAACGAATCTAGCATGGTATCATCGAGTTCTACTTGTATCAAAACTTGTGCTGCACGGTACAATTTCTATTGATGACACTTTGTTTCTTTTTCTTTCTGCAGATAATGGAGAAACTCAAGGAAAAGGTGTTTGATATAATTGGTGATTGTAAAGGCTAGATGGAGAAAAGAAATGGAATTGTCTAAAGATATGTGCATGTTGCTCTGTTGTCTACGTAATATTAAACAGTTTCTGAAATCCATGACAACATTGACGTAGTTAAAAGTTAACAGGTCCTTTATAAAAGGATAACAAAGTCTTTTGAAATATAATGTTAGTATTCCTTTTGAAGAATTAAAATGATCATTGGATATAAAGTAAATGTAAATTTTGTAAAAAATACTTTCATTTTCTATGCACTTTCTGACCACTGGCAATTTTATCAAACAGCAGTAAATATTTATGAAAAAATATTCATTTTTATATCATTGGGTAACATGTTTACAAGTAGATACTATTACTATTATATAATCATATAGCCACAACTATTACATTTGCTTTTTTATCCTTAAAATGAATATATTTTTATTTTGGTCTTGCAAAATATTGTGTTTATAATTTATATTCTAAAATTTTGATGTATTAATTTTTATCCCGCCATAATGTGACATGTTAACGACATATGATATGTAATAATGTATGTCATGTTATACCACCGGAATCGTGCAACTAAAATAAAATTGTAATTTATAGTTTAGAGGGGATGAAAACAATTTTTACAAGGATTAAAATCAGAAACAGAATTTGTTAGTTTTTCTTCTTAAAAAAAAATTTGTTCGTATTCAAAGAGAGAAAAATACTTGCAAATTTTAGAGGAAATAAAATCAATAAAAGATTTACCAAAAAAAGAAAAATCAATAAAAGAAATTGAAGATCAAAATAAAAAATTATTAATTTTATATACCTGAAGAGAGAGAGTCGAACAAAATCTCCATTGAAGGAGATTCATTCCTCCAAAAAACACAATGTAATTTATATCTTCCTCAAAAATTTCACATTTTAATGAAATACCACAAATTATTTATCAATATAAAAATCACATTAATGCTTTTGTTTTTTATTTCATACATATTAAAAAGTGTATAAATCAAAAAAGAGAAAATTAAACAATATCTTTACTTAATTATTCTCATCAACTACTTTATCTGTACCAAAATTTAACACATAAATGATAACAAAATACTGCTGTCACAAATAAGACAAAAATATGGAATCAGATTTTCTAAAGTTACACACCCTACTGTAACTAATCTGAGCCGTTTGATCTCTAATCGACGATTGAGATAATGTTATTTAATAAATTGTATTTTAAATCTAAACCGTCCGATCTCCAATCAACGGCCACAATCCATTACAGCGTCAAATTGCGTCAATTTTCTACAGCAGTAAATCCATATCCAAAAAATATTTTTACACGATGAATTGTTTCAGGTGGCAAGCGACTTAAATCTCTAGTCATGGGTTTGATTTTTGATTAGTATATGAAAAAAATTCAATTAGAAAAAGAAATCTATTTTATATGCCCACATATTCTCTGGCGATCAACATAAATTAATTAGTGGTAAATTTTTTTTAGCTATAACATGGTAACCCAAACAAAATACTGCCTAATAAAATTTGTAACAATATATCCACCAATTTTTTTTTTGTAACAATATACAAGTAAAAAATTGACTATTTTCATCCCAAAATATCTGATTAATGTCCACTATTTACGTATTAAATACCCACTAATCTATCTTTTAAAAAGTAAATCAAATGAGAGGGTAACTCTTTCGTAAATCAGATATCCTCTACACGCAACTGTAGAGATTAATTTCTCGAGCATTATAGGATTTAAATGAACAGTAAACTCTCCATTAGAGTTTTAATGTAATTGTAAAGATTAATCCCTCAAACATTGTGTAACTCAAATGGACAGCAAACTCTATTAGAGTTTAACACTGTTGCATACCCAAATGTGAATGAAAATTTGTCTTTTTTTTGTCAAAAAGAAAAACTACTACGTATCTTATATTAAGTGTGTAAGTGTTCCGTAAAAAAAAAAAAAAACAGAAGTGTGTTAGTATTTAATTTTGTGATATATTCACTATTAATATAAAGTAGAAAACATTGACTATACAGCTATACTTATGAGTAACATCTAACAGATAATATCAGTTAGATGGTAATTGAATGGATTATTTATTTTGAAACAATATTCTACTTAAAAATAGGTTACCGTCACTCTCATTGTGGGACGGAATGGGTACATCGTTTTGAGGACAACAAGTATTTGTTTCTCTGATGCTTAAAGTGAAATAAAGTATGGAGAGTATCCTTTCTTGGGTGGAAATAAATTACAACTTGGAATTTGATATTGTTGTTAGAAATAAGAAAGAAATGAAAGTGAAATATTTAACTTGGCTAGCGACAATTTGGTTAACTATACATGGAAGACAATTGTTATAATTTGTAAGTGTTAAATGTTGTCATATATGATTCTTCTTTCTTGCAAAAGAATTTCTTATTAAATAGCATTTTTTCCTGATAAATACTAACCCAATAAATATGCTCTCAAGTGATGACACTTAGAAATATAAAGTATAAACTAGTAAAATGTTTCCCCTCAGTACTAGTAATTCCATTCTGCTCTAGTAACCAACAGCAAGATAGTGAAATCATAAACCAAAATGATCCAAATCACTAGAGCAGGCTTCACATCAGTGTAACATTAGTACAGGAAATAGCTGTTTCAAAACAAGTAATGTAGCACAAAAGCTACAAGTATAATGTGAAACGTTCAATATTACCATGATTGATATCATGGTAACAATAGCATTTCCCACAAACCTGGCTGAGAGATTTCCTACACCAAAATCTGGGTCTTAACATCTATTTTAACTGTACATCCCAGAGATATCTACACTTTAACTGCCTAATCAAAATGTATTTACGGTTCCATCTCAACAGAAGAACATGGAGGTCCTGACATTTTTATGCAACCTTGGAAGCTCTGGAATGGGGATGTTTCCCTCTGAATCGGGACTCAAAGACGCTTCTGATAACTCGTCGAAATTCAGAAACTGTCCCATTTGAGCTGCAGCATGGTGGGCATAGGATATAGGTGCCACTGAAGAAAAATGGAAAGGAAAATTAATAAAAAAACAAAAAACATATTTCAAATATTGTCATGCAAAAGACAATTCTGATGGCATACCAATTGAGGTTGCAGTAGTGCTCCGTTGGTTCCTGAAATAAGTAAAAAGGTAGTAAGCAGGACGATTTGTGGGTAGGTCAAACATGATATATAACCAAGAAAGTTGAATGCTTACACGTAAGACAGTGAATTGATCAAATTTTGCAAGTCATCTGGCGAGAATCCGATTTCATCAAGCAACACATGATAATGTACAGGCCTAGACGTTCCCTATTGCAGAGAGAGGAAAAGAATAAAAGGCACATTAAAAATTAAAACAGAAAAAACATCAACAGTTAAACTGGCAGTGAGATATTTCACTGCTACCACTACCACTACCACTACCACTACCACTACCACTACCACTACCACTACCACTACCACTACCACTACCACTACCACTACCACTACCACTACCACTACCACTACCACTACCACTACCACTACCACTACCACTACCACTACCACTACCACTACCACTACCACTACCACTACCACTACCACTACCACTACCACTACCACTACCACTACCACTACCACTACCACTACCACTACCACTACCACTACCACTACCACTACCACTACCACTACCACTACCACTACCACTACCACTACCACTACCACTACCACTACCACTACCACTACCACTACCACTACCACTACCACTACCACTACCACTACCACTACCACTACCACTACCACTACCACTACCACTACCACTACCACTACCACTACCACTACCACTACCACTACCACTACCACTACCACTACCACTACCACTACCACTACCACTACCACTACCACTACCACTACCACTACCACTACCACTACCACTACCACTACCACTACCACTACCACTACCACTACCACTACCACTACCACTACCACTACCACTACCACTACCACTACCACTACCACTACCACTACCACTACCACTACCACTACCACATGCTCTACTAATGATTGTAAAATGAATGGCCAAAAGAAAAATGAAGGCAATAGATAGGAAAACCTACAATCATTCCAGCATGAGTACACATGTAGAAATCATAATTTCTTGGATGCACAATTTTTGTGTCGACAACTGTCCCTGTAGAGGAAAATTTAAGATTAAATGTTCCCGAGTGTTTGTATATGAATATACAGGACAAGAAAGTAGCATACCAGGAGGAACGTTTTCCAGAGCATTAGCTTGAAACAGCTTTATATGGTGATTCTTCTGTGCCACAATTACAGTGAACTTGGGAACATCAACCTCCTCCAGATATTTATAGGCCTGTAATTACAACAATTTATCATTACACAAGAACCAATCAGCAAGGAACAATGTACTATAACTAAGGGTAGAAACAACCAATCAAATTAATCAACGAAAAGGGAAGCTTGCACACAACCTTTATTATCTGGTTAAGCTCTATATTCAAAACCTGTTGAAATTGTGATTCACTAACTCCATCCCTGAACAGGAATATATACATCAGAAAGTGAATAAAAATATTAAAAGATATAAACTAATTTGAAGCTACTAAAAGCGAGTCCATTTCTTGAAAAAACTAATAATTAAATATCAATAGTTGAATATTAGTTTCCTAGAATTAGACAATGGCCAGTCTTACAATTTAAAGTAAAAATAAGAAACTAAAACAGAACGTCTTCTCAAACCAAACATCCCCTTAATTCTAGAATATGCATGGGAGAATTGTCCCTCTCATAATTAACCCAACAATGCAAAATGTTCTCAAATGAAAAAAGTGGAGTAGAAACCGCAACTATTTCCACTATTATTATTATTATTATTATTATTATTATTATTATTAAAAATATCCTAGTTACATAACATTTGACCTACAAACAGTTAATTCACTTAAAGAACATACACGACTGGATATCTAACAAACGTAACAGTGATAGAGTGACACCTGAAGAGAATAATTTGAGCTGGTTTGTGTCCATTACTTGAACTATAGAAATCTAGAAGCAATTCCCTGCAATGAAATATCATTCAAATTTTTATTGATATGATCCCACATGTTAGATCGCCACAAATATAGACAAATAATAATGTCATCGCAAGAAGTCCTTTATCATAAACACCATGCATGATTACCCTATAAAAAATTATGTTAGCACTCAACTTGATATAAGAAATGTATATAATGGAACATATGATTCTGGACAATGATAGAATGTAGTGTTGAGTGTTGTTTCTTTGTTTGTCACTTATCTACAGTGCTCGTGTTTAGTGCATTACGTAGAACTTCTATAGCACATTATTGCATAATTATGTTACCCTCTAGAATATTCTAAGCATGTTATTGTTCTCTTAGATAAATGCAAATAGTTAGGAAAATGTAAGATTCTGTTGACTCTGATTAGTGGATTGCTTGACAAGCTGAGACCCGTGTATAAAAACACTGCTGTAGAGTACACTTAAATGTTACAAAGTTAGAAATCAACTTCCAAAAAGCATTAAATCTTAGTTTCTATCACAGTATCAGCAGCTTAATAAAGCTCACAGCTATGGTTTCAGATTTCCATGGTATGCAGATGATTCCATTCTGGTTTCGCACACTAACTTCAATCTCTTTATCTTTCTCAATAAAAATGCAAATTAAGAAACTAGAAATGGATTAGTCAAAAAAAAAAAAAAACTAGAAATGGAAGATGTAAAATATACGACAAAATGCTCCTGCATAAAATTCTGTATGCCCCAGGCTACAAAATGAAACCTCAAAGTGATATACATTCTCTCTATGTGAAACTTTCCTGTTTTATCAGATACTATTTCTTTCACTACAAATCTACAATGAACTTTCCCTCCCCATACACACATTATATTCCTTTCCGTCGTAATTATATTTAGGCTTAACCTTCAATTTTACAAGAATACACTTGTTAGGACTTTGCAGATCCAATCTAAACTGCATTTGAGTCCGCTGTCACACCATCTTGACTAAGATGAATTTTCTTATTATTGTCATCCCAATAATCCCAATCCTTGTTGCTAGATCACCACAACGTAGCAAAACATAGTACACAGGAAACAGCTAGCCCATCACAAATTAATTACACAAGTAATACACACCCGAATCAACAAATTAAAATAATTAAAAAGAAATTAAATTACATGATAAATGATATAAAAAAAGACTAATATGAATCATTGACATTTTTATTGATCAACACATCCATGTCTTGTGATGGATAGTCTTCATTTAACCTATGGAATGGTTTGTTTGCAAGTCTCAAAAAGTTGATGAGCCTTAAGAAAAGTAATTTTTACATTAAATTTATCAAGAATGTATATTCCCTTTCCTAGATTATCCTTCAATTATTGAGAGAAATGAGTAGTCTTTTGATTCTCTCTGTTAAATTAAGGGTATTTTTGTCAAAAATAAAATAATTAATGCATATTTTTAATTTGATTAGGGTCTATAAATAGGGACAACAAAATTTTATACGAGGATTTTACATAAAAGGGACGGAGGTCGTACAAAATAGCAATAGTTCAGTATATTAAATCAAACCTGATAATACCATCATCATTCCCATTATCCAAAGGCTTGAATAGAGCATCAATCATCTCCACCTTAGGAGACTGTGATCTCACAGACGCTCTATACCTCGAAATTAGAGGCCAACATCGAGATCCAACAACCTACAATCCAACATAACTAGAAATTAATGCAGAGATGAACAAAAATACAAAAGAGGTTGTATTGCAAGGAAAATATAGCATTGTGTTTGATTGTTACAACAAAAATAGGGGAAAGAAAAAAAGGAATAGCCTTACAGCAGCTATTGATGGAATATCTGATCGGCCAGGGGAACCATGAGAGACATCCATCCCTAAAATCATCGTTGGGGTATCTTTAATTAAGGGAAGATGCCCAGAATGCTCAATTGCCAGTAAAGAATTTATTCCTCCAAGCTATATTGAGAATATATAAAAAAATTTAAAACAATGCATACCTTATCCCGGTCAAAATAAGCTAGACCCTAGATGTTATGCATTTAAATTTATCATGTTGTAAAGTAGTCTTTTACTACCTTAGAATTGATTTTAAGAAGTACGTTAGTAAGGTACTGATCAGTGATCTTGAGAGGGGAAATACACTGTGTGACAACCCCAACTTCACTCAGGCACTTCCTTTTCCAAGGCCCTAAAATTTGCAAAGAACACAGTGAATAATAATATCAACGTCAAGGAAACACTGGAAAATTTTGTTAAAAGAAAATACCATAGATGTCACAGTTTTTCCTCTCTGGCAAGACACAAAGAATCAACTTTGGTTCTTTAGTAAGTTTTGATGTCAGCAGGTCAAACATCTTTTCAACCCTTGCAACCGGGTTAGATTTTCTCATTTGAACTTCTTCCTCTATTAAAGTATATGGCCGTTCAATATTCTGTGAAAGATACTCAGGTACATGAGACAGTCAATTAAATGAAGAATAAGTATACTATGACACCTTAGAACAAGGTATAATACATACAATTCCCTTGCTCATTCCACATTTGATCAGCTCCCTTGTTATGTAACTAGTATCACATTGTGCAGAAAAGTTGACAACAGCCCAATATTCAATATGTGATGGTTGTAGAAGTGTCTACAAAAGGGGAATATGGAACCATCAACTATTGAACTAGTTAATTAAATTTATGATCAGTTAAGAAACAGGAAGTCTTGGATACTTTCTGAATGTGAAAGAGTAACGCAATACCTTGTTTTTAAAATTCCACCTTCCATTATTAGGGAAGCAGTCCTCATTCTTACCGACCTTCAACTGTATCTCAAAGAGAATTGCATTAGAGAGTTCTCAAAAGTAATTGAAAAAAACCAACTTATTTACTCTGCTTTCCTATAGCCTAAATTTTGTTAATAGAAATTCTCTATTATCTCTCTCCGACTCTGGTGCACACAAAATTGTGAATACTGCAGGTAGATGCTTACCTTTGGTGTCTCCAGAACTCGACCTTCAACTGGAGTGAATTGTTTATCGATAGAAATGCCACATGCCGCAAGAACAGCATCATCATCATAGCAAGAATTCCCTATAGCCTAAATTTTTTTAAGGAGCTTTAATTAATATATTATCATTAAAAAAAACAGGCACAGCACATCAATATCTATCTATCAACATACATTTGTCAGAATTTTGATTCTTTCTTGAGGCTTTTGGCGTGATTTTTCTACTAAAGATGCTCTTTGCACAGGAGATAATGCCTTTGTATACCGCTGGAGGGGAACAAGTGAACATAGCTACACCAATAGGATAGGAAACAAAAATTAATAATCAGATGTAATTGATCCAAAAGAAAAAACTGTTGCAGCAAAATTAATACAGTTGGTAAAAAATAAGAACGAGGGCATAGTTCATTTGGGCATAGAATTCAACAAACCTCCAGGGGTAAAAAGATGGGCCGATTTGGCTTCCCAACATCAAGACATGGAAGGTAAGCAGAAGAGGCCAGCTCAATGCCACGGTGTTTAGCAAAATACTCGTATACAGTAACATCAACTGTCTGCTCCGCACTGTCTTCTCCATTTTTCATCTTCATACTAAAACTGCCAAAGAAATAAAAATAAAATAAAAAAATGTTTTTCCAGTCATGAGACCCATAACTTTTTATTTTCCCTTTTTCTGAGATTTAAAGTTAAAAGAATAAACACTTGACCTTCAAAAAAGAAGCACTTACAGTTGTTGAATGCATGGTTTCTCACTCAAGCCAGAAATTTTGAATTCTTGATTACAATGTGTAGCGCGAACTCTTAAATTTTTAAGCATTCTCTTGGCCTACAGATTACCCAGAAAGAAAAATGCCTTTAGGAAATTACTAATGCCGATTCATGAACTTTATTTAGTTGTTTGTCACCTTTGCCCAGTCAATATAACGAGGTTCCCTCACACTCAGGTTGGTTAGGAGAAAATCAATTACAGGTCCAGGTTTTACGATCATCGTTGTGGACACATCTGAAATAAATACATCAAGAACATAAAGGAGAAAACAATATAATTTTGGTATGCTGAGGTTTCAAGATAAGTATGAGAATAGTAGAGCATTCCTACCCATATTAAGAGACAATCCTCCCTGTGTAAGACGAAAACTGGAATGAAAACCTCGAACTCCTGTTACTCCACCTCCAACATCAATGAAATTCTTCGAGTCATCATGAAAAAAAGATTGCCTTACCAAGAGACGCCCTCTTTTCACACAGAAGAAAGGGTTCAAGTTCAACTTAGTTAGACCATGCACATAATTACTCAATTTCATGCACCAAAATTTCAAGATACTACTTTAATTTATCTTTACAGAATGCACAGGTACCTGTTAGCTGCTCGCTGCCTCAGTACGGTATCAAGCACCCTCAATGCATCCTGAGAATTAGCATGTGACTCAATCCCTTTAAGGGAAAGAGCAATGGATTGTAAGGGTATTTTGGCAGCAAAACATATCTCCACTGTGAATGCCTTTGGCGGAAAAGAACGTTTTGACCTTTTATTTTCCCCATGAAGACTTCCATCAGCACCGGGAAACTCAGTACTGCTGCTAGAGTTCGAAGGCAGTATAAGCAATGAGACTAGAAAACTAGGCAAAACGAAAACTGTCATATAATGAACTTACCGCTTGGAAAATGATTCCTCAAGTAATACTGTGAACTCAAATTTATTATCTGGAAGAGGACCGACTGTGTACAAAGTTCTTTCTCCATCATACACAAAGCTTTTGCCGCCAAGTTCAGAAGAGTAAGTTTGGTGAAGCCTATCAATTAGTTTTCTCCCGATGCCCTTGTTTTCGATGACTCTTTTATCTTCCGAAGTGATAGTAACCTGGAAAACCTTCAATAAGACAAATCCAAATAAGGGGAAATTAAATTACACAGACAGAATCACTTGACATACACTATACTGGAAAAAGGTTGCATCTGTAGCATCAGCAGCAACTTTGAAGAGGTTTACAAGCAAAGCTATGCGCTTCCCTATGGTCCCAACACCAGGCCTACTGATAATAGAATAGGTTGGGAGAGCTATTTCTTCTGTTTCCATATCAGGAAGCACATCAGGAGGTGATGGAGGTAAAGCCGGTGGCTCAACAACTTCTTCAAAGCCAGATACACTCACCATCTTCTTTCCTTTTTCTACAAATGCCACTTTAAAGCATCAATCGGGAAAAGGAAATACTATATTTTAAAGCCGAAAATACAGACATGTGAGTTACAATTTCAAGAATTCAGTGATGTGGTACAGTTGTACTATATTTTCAGAAAAGAAAAAAAAAGGTTGGAACTTTTTCCACCAAAAAGCAAGTCAAATGCCAGTTTGATGCATATGAAACAAGAACTTCCTAAAAGTTCTCTATGAAAGCTCTCTCATTGTCATTGCCGAATATCAGGCCAATCAAACACCATCGTCTGGCCGACGAGAAGAAGCAAAATTAGATGTATAATTTCAATATAAGTTAGTGTCATATAACAATTATAATAATTAGTCAGAGTAATAACAAAAGGAAAAAAGAAACAGTGTTTCTACAAAGCATTCCGTGTGTTTGCAAACAATAAATAAAAAAAATTGCACATATGGGCTCTGGCACCTCCTATTTGTAGTGTTGAGCACAATAGTTATATTTTCATTTTCAACCATACGTTACTGGTTATTGATACATCAGTATAGTACTACAAAATCATGGATTTAAACTAAGGGTCATGTTAAACAGTGTCTTCGAGGCAACGGTTAAGGAAACAAAAGTTTTAAGTAGAAAAAGTTCTTTTGTTAAATGTCAAGGCATTGAATGCACTACTTTTAAGATTATATTACAATATTTTATTCCTGAACCATTGCCCCGGGGGCACTATTTAGCATTTCTCTTAAGCTAATATGGGTCAGCGACAGTTCCGTTTTAAATTTTCATTAAAAAATGAAGATAGAAAACTTAATATATGGAAACCTTGATCACCTAATAAAAGAATCACCATACCAGAATGAAGCTCGCTAAGAAAAAAATAGCAAATAAAGACCATATAACTAAAATCAAACGCAAATACCCTTCAAACATAGAAGCAGACTAAATTTATAAAAAAAAAAAATCGATTTTACTTAACATCTAAGACAAATTCATGCTTTCGGTCTATGAAAGCGACTTGTCATAAACTAAGATTTTCGATAAATACTCGGGTTCAAAATAACAATATTGTCTAAGGATAAAAGGATCAACATTCAACAGTAATAATGTAAAGTAAATTGCCTTCAAAAACCAATATCAACAAATAAACAAATTAAAGAACCCATCCTGGGAGCAAAAACCCAAAATAAAAATTAAAACATAGGAAACAACAACTTCAAAAAATAATCTAAAATAACAACAGCTTTGGCAATGAAAAGCAACCAAAATAATTGGTAATGTGAAAATGGAGAAAACAAGAATGGCATTAACTAACTATTAAAATTGCAAATGGCTAAAACTGAACAAAATTAGGAAGAAAATGGAGAAAATAACAACATGCAATGGAAGAAATGGGTTTGATGAAAGTTGAATTGGAGAAACACAGTTAGTGAAATGTATAATAATGAGATTGAAGATGAAAGTGAAAGTGTCGTACCGAAATGAGGTTAAAATTGTTAGGGTTTTGAGAGATGAATGAATGAATTTGGAAATGGAACGGACTATACGTTGGCTACAGTAGTGCGCGACTCTTCATAGTGAAAGTGTGTGTGAGTGAGTGAGTGAGGGGACCTAGGGGGGAAAATGGCATGCCATTGACTTCTTACCCCTTAATCAAAACTTTTTTTAGTATGACTATCAAACTAAAAAATGTCTGCATATATGGAAAATTCAAGTGCTCTATGGTGGACCATTCATATAGAATACGAATTTTACAAAATTCACCGTTGGATTGAAAGTTTATATCATATATCATAACGAATGGGAATACTTTTAAAAGTGTTTCATATTTTTTTTATTGATACCGGAACACTTTTAAAAGTGTCCCAGTTTGTAAAAGTGTTGAATTATTTTTATTGATACCGAAACACTTTTACAAAATGTTCCTATTTATAAAAACTGTGAAGTGTTCCGGTATTACATGAATCCACATTATTTTGATAGAAACTATATTCTCCACTTTAACCACATTCCACCATCACCATATATTGCTACAAAAGGTCAAACGGTAAATTGAAGATAGCACCTGTACCCCCTCACTAGTCCACAACACCGCCCCTAAGTAAGGCCAAAGACATATTGAAGGTGTACGAGCCTATTGTTCAAGTTTTGAGACTAGTTGATGGTAACGAGAAGCCAACAATGGGTTTCCTATATGAAGCTATTGATCGAGCTAAAAATGCAATTCAAGAAAATTCTCGTTATTATTCCACCTATAATGATATAATTGATAAGCGTTGGAAATACATGCATTCTGATCTTCATTCTGTCGGTATGTCAATATATTTTTATTTTAATTTCTTCATATAATTTTAAAATATGTTTCTTCATGCATTATGATTATATTTTTTTAGGTTGTTTTCTTAATCCAAATTTTCAATATGGAGTTGAACATGGAGATGCTGCATATAAGGAAACATTTGAAGGGACGACTAGAGTGATAATGAAATTAGAAAGAAATATAGATGATCAAATCAAAGCTCTAAATCAGGTTAGTAATAAATGTTATATTTTAATCTGATAAATTATTTGTTATCAAAATACGTTTACATATTGATGTGTTTTGTTATGTTATTTAGTTGACTCTTTACCGAGAAAAGAGTGAAACAATTGGTACACCTCTGGCTCAAAAATCTTGGTCAAAGATGACCGCAGGTAAAATAGTAAATTTTTTTTTACAAGTTGTGCAAAATTAACTTTGCTTTTTAATATAACCAATAATTTGCTTCTTTTTATTGCTTCTTTACTTAGATTCTTGGTGGGAGTATTACGGTACATCTGCTCCTGAACTTCAACATTTAGCTATAAAAGTTGTTAGTCAAACAACTTCTACTACAAATTATGAGAGAAAATAGAGTACATTTAGTTATTTTCACACAAAAACAAGGAATGAGCTTAAGTATAAAAAGTTGCATAAACTTGTCTTCACACATTACAACATGAAGCTGAAAATGAGGCAAGAAATGAGGAGAAGTCAAGAAGAAATAGAAGTCAATTTTGATCCTACAAATCCTAATTATACATTTCAAGAAGATCTATTATCTCAATGGATAGCAGAGAGAGAAAATCCATTATTGGATAGAGTTCAAAATGCATAACGGTTGCCTATATATAGTAGATACAGATTATGAGATCGTGGAAGTTGATGATGATAACAATGAATCAAATGATAGTGGTGATGGTGGTGGTTTAAGTACACCAAGCGGTAGCGGTGGTGATGGGGGTGGTATGAAGAAGCCAACGAAGGTGATGGTGGTGGTGGTGATGATGAAGAAGATGCACAAGTAGAACATGATTCATATGGTGAAACACCGCCTATTTATAGGCGTTATAGAAACTTAACTGATATGGATCGTTCTGATGGTTCACTATTTAATAGTAGAGGAGATGTGTCATATTCTATAAGAGGTAAAATGAAATAAAATGTTCCACTTGAAGATGATTCTTCTTCTTCTAGTATTGTTTAGAGTTTTAGTGACTTTGGAATTGATGACTCTTTCCAAAATAGTCAACAATCTTATCCACCTATTTATCAATATCTTTATTTCAACTCATATAACCAATATCCAAGTGATCAAGCTCCTTCCAACTATCAACAATCAATGAATTACGAAGATCCTTATTATCAGCAATCAAGTGATGGATATTTTGGTTTTTGGACATGGAGCTACACAACATGATAGTCAGAGTGAAAGTACAAGTAATGCTCCTCCACGTCATTCCACCATGTGGTAAATAGTATCATGTAAGTTATATTTTAAAAAAATTAAATTTATATTCAGGTAACTTTTTCTGATGGAAAATCTTAATACTATTGTGTTATTAAGATATTTGATTACAATTGTTTTTTGCAGTGAAGATCATATTTATATATGGAGACAACTTGGTGTTGCTTTTCAAAGTCAAAGTTGCAGCTTAATGCATTTATCTATTTGTGACAATTTGTATTATATTTTTTATTTTATTTTTTACTTTGTTATTTTTATTTTATTGTATTTGCATAAACAATTAAAAATGTTATTTATGTAAAAAAATTCACCGGAGTTAAATTTATATTATTTATAAATATGAAATAATATCTTAAACATGAATTTAAATTTATAGAGAACTATAAATAAAAGATATATAAGGAATTACAATAATTATAGTTTTTCTGTGTGTTTGTTCAGATGGAAAATTATTTCACGCCACAACGATTGCAATCTGCATCGTAGCGCAACCGCAACACCCACAACCGCATCGGCGACCGCAATTTAAAACCTTGACAATACCATTAATCCATTATGGTCAATTACATTAATGCATTATACATACACTATCTGCTGCATGTGTTGTGAGTATGCGACAAGTTTTTATTTGGGTAAAAAGTATTTTTCGCGTTAGAAAAAATATTCAAAGTTTAAATCCAATAATTTGCATTTCTTATTATTTTTTGGATTTGGATCCTCTCCAATTTTTTCTCTCAGATGCTCTCCTTTTCTTGATCTAATACTCCATCCATTCCTTTTTGTTTGTTGTTTGCGAAAAAATAAGTCAAATTAAGAAAGTGTATTTTTGTACTTTATTTTCCTATTATACCCTTTTTTTTGGGATATATTATACTCTAATTTTAATCCACCAAAAAATTTCTATTTTTTTGCACACACTTTCTCTTTCCAAAAAATTAAAATCACCAAAAAAAGATTATATGAAGAAGTTTAGTAAAAAAAAGATACATGTAACATCCCACTTTTATTATTAAAAATTAATAATAATTAGAGGTGTAAATTGAGATAAATTTCTACCAATTTTTTTGAGAAAGACATGAGTGCATATTAGGCTAACCAATAGTATTTGGACAAGAAGTCATGGGACCCATGATGAGCTATTTAAAGCAAACTCATGACCAAGAGCCCATTCATTTTTTCTCTTCACTTGGTGGAAATGTATCAGTAAAGCATGAACCACCCTTTTCTTCCATTTTCTCCTTCACGCCAACAACAAGCTCAAATTCCCTCTAATCTTTTCAATTCTCAATGAAAGAAACATGCAATCCCACTTCTGTAAACCCCATGATACTCAGAATCAAGCAAACCTCATTTTTCCTATTCTTTCTTCTCTTGGCCGAAAATCCTCACCATGTACACACCCTTTTGGTTTCAATTTCTTCATCATCTATGGGATTACGTGGATGTATGGTGAACTCCTTCCTCTGTAAGCTACCACCAAGTGATTAGTGTCCTTGGTACTCTAAGAATCGAGGTAAGAAACTCAAGCTTCTCAACTTATGAAATTTCCCTTTTGTTCAATCATTCAAATCTTGATCCATCCTTGTAATCCTTGTTGCATGTGTGTTTATTTCACTGGAATACGAGTTTGGTGATGAATAGAAGGTATGGGTAACTTGGAGTAGTGGAGAAATGGAAGTTGCAGAACCTTGTTCCACCCCTGTCACGCTCGCCATAGCGAGCAGCTACTCGCCCGGCGAGTATAGCAGCTGAAGCTGCATGCCTTCTTTCTCCTCTGTAATCAATACCCAAGCTGTGGTAAGTTGTTCTTAACCTTTCCTTTCCTTTCTTAGTGACTGTATGTAGTTCCACTTCCCTTGACACTAGTGAGATCATCAACACTCATTAATTCACTTCCTTTCTATTTCTCATTCAAGAATTCAATGTGGGGATTGCAAGTGAGGCCTTGGTGATTGGAGTTCATGGCTGTAGCAGGGCTCTTAAACAAGATTAGAGCGTATTTTTCAGGTGGGTTCTTTAGGATAGTGTAGGTAGTTTTCCCCAAATTGAATATTTGCATGTTAACATAGGATATTAGGGATTAATTGTGTGAGGAGATTTAACTCCCAATTTCTCTTCTATTCTGTTCTAATATTAATTATATTATGTTTCTGTACTTCTCAGAGGATGATTGTAGGTGTACCCTTTTAAATTAATGATTTTTCGTAAAACAGGGTGTATCTGCATGAACTCGCCATAGCGAGTTGCTGGCGAGCATTCATGGCGAGCTGGGCTCTGAGCTGATGAAACTCGCCATGGCGAGCTACTGCTCGCCACAGCGAGTTGATTTAGGTCAGGACCTATAATCTCGCCATAGCGAGCTGGAGACTCGCCGTAGCGAGCTAAGTGCAGAATGACTCATATTTTAATTTCTAGAATATTCCTAAAGCACTCGTTTTATATCCTTATCTGAGACAGATAACTTACAGATATATAATGTATTTAATGTTAAACGGGAAGTCAAGCACAATTTTGAATATTAGGGGATAACTTAGAATTAGGTTTGTATGCTCCCCGGGTTTTGGGAATTTATGGTAGTAATAACTAAATTAGTTTCAGTCAATTACGAGCGATTTTGTGATATCGCGTTATGGACTCCCAATGGGATAATCCATTAGGATAAGTTATTGTGAGCTGCATGCCGTGACCGAATCGGTTGACGGATATGGCAGGCCTCTGAGACATGCTCACCTCAGAGTGTCCTTGTGTCTAAAATGAATAAGAGTTTATTAATCTGTGATACACCTTTATGTTATACTATTATGTTATGTTAGTTAAGTTAGTATGTTACGACTGATTTTAGGATCCCCGGTGTAGTCACCTCTAGGAGGGTAGTAGGACTCACTGAGGCTTAGTAGTCTCACCCCACTCCAAACAATTTTTTTAGGTAAACAGGATATTCGGAGCAAGGACCAGGTAGGAGGCTGACAGTTGGAGCTGAGCTTGGATTGTCCGCCTTGAAGATTTTATTTCTTCGTCTTGCTATTTGTTTATTATCTTGTTTATTCAGAATATTAGCATTTACCGCTGTATTTTGGTTGCTATTCCTTTGTATTTGAAGAAATTTGTATCTTGCTAATTTATTCAGTAAATTTTATTTGTACTCAGATCCATATTATGTATGTCTTGACTAAATATTCTAGATATTTTAGTTGGGGCGTTATAATACAATAAAAAGATTGTATGAAAAAAAATTATATAAAATTTAGTCAATAAAAAAAAATTAGGAAGGAGGGTATAATAGGCAACACATAACCTCAAATTATCAAAACAACAAACAATTTGAAATAAATTTGCTTTTCTAAAACAACAAATAAAAAGGAACGGAGGGAGTAGTTAGTAATCCACTAATAGCAAAGAAACACTTAAGTGCAGAGAGAAAAAAAAAATGACTAAGATGGTTGCGCATGACCAAACATGAGAGAAAAACTTGGAGAGAATCCAAATCCTGATTTTCTGCAGTTCAATTTAGTCTCTAATAAGAACTATAGTAGTCCCGCGAGCTTAGCTCCCTTGGTTGAGACATTGCATTATATATGCAGAGGCTGAGGTTCGAACCCCGGTCATCCCACTTATCCACTTTACGGATGGAATTTGTAGCCACTAGATAACTTGACAAAAAAAAAGGACTATAGTAATACTTAAATTAGTCTCCTGGTTTTTTGCTGTTAAATGTAATACTCCCTCCGTTCCTTTTTATAAGAAACAAAAGTGAAATTTTTTTGTTCCTTTTTATAAGAAACTTTGACTAATTTTCAAATGTCTTAAATGTTGAATTTCACTTATGCTCTTATTTATTATGAAAGAGAATATTAAAAATAAGTAAATTAATTGAATTTAGAGTAATTAAATAGGGGTATAGATGGAATAAGTTTAAATTTATAAGAGTATTAAATGAAAATAACTATTTACAATGTGTTTCCTTGGTATGTGTAATTTTTTCAAACTATTTCTTATAAAAAGGAACGGATGGAGTATATTTTGGTTGAAATGTAGTACAAATACATTTGATTTGTTATTTTATATTTAAAATGGGACACATTTTATTAAAAAAGAATAAACATTTCTATTTTTTGTTTATACAATATTCTTAATCTTTATATAGAATTGTTAAATGGTTGCTCGCTATGAACAAATGAAATATACTACTCGTTCGGTCTCAGATTAAATGTCATAATTGAATTGTGTGTTCTTCAAAACATTGATTATTTGAATTTTTTTGATAAAGATGATTAGTTGATTAGTTGATATACTCTTACACTAACTTACCTATATTGCTACACTACACATAATGAGCATTTGTCTTTTGTCAATCCGATCTCATCTTGGGTGCCTTATCTATATAGTACTACCTGCATTACACTAACTTACTTGCATTTCTACACTACCCACCCACACAATGAAAGATATACTCTGCATTGGTTGTGACTATATGGTAGTTTTTAACATTCAACATTACTAAACATATTGAGAAATAAATTACATTTAACATTGCTCAATTATGCATAGGGTGTATTGTATTATTGTGCTCTCATATCAATCAATGACTTTGATTTATGAGTCCATTATGAACCAAAAGTTGAATTGGGGTACCCGTACTAAGAATTGTACCGGAGTATAATGTCTCTACTACCCTTTCATATCAACTATTGGCTGACCAAACAACACAAATGCTATATAAATTATAAACAAACGTGACATTTACTTCTTGCCCTCACTATTTGGAAAACAATTTGCAGAGAGTGACAACAGTCCAAATATGTGTATGAACAAAACTTTATTCTCTTATATGTTCATGTTACAGTTTATAAAAATTCAAACTTTATTTCCTAATCACAAAAAATTTGTTCTTTTTTATTATGGTGTTTCATCATTATTAAAAAAAACAAAAAAAACTCTAAACTTTGTTCATGTCTTGCAGCTTATAAAAATTTAAACTTTTTTTCTTAAAAAACTCTTGTTAATTATGTTCTTCTCTTATCTCTTCTAAAAATCTAATTTTTTTATCTATACACTTAAAATCATGTGTAGACACAACTACAATTTCTCTCTCAAAATGTTGAGGCTTTTTCTTTAATAATTTTTTTTTTTTGTATTTTATAATACAATAAACATATTTTGGAGTGGTTGAATGTTAAAAACTTGTCTTTTTTATCTCTTTGCTTTTTTAACTTGTCTATTTTGAGTTTATTCAATTTTTTTAACTTGTAATTATTTACTTGTTTACATTTATCTCAGGTATCTAGCATGAGTGAATCAAGCAGCAGCCGTAAGGTATTATGAATATCACATTTGTAAAGACCTTTTAATTTAATTCTTAGTAAAGTTCTTTTCAATTAAAAAAATCACACAACTTTGCCTCGAACAAAAATTTACTTCTCCATATAATTATATGTTCAAATTGATTGCAAAATATTAGAACTTTATTTTTACATTATGTTTATATACATATATGCTAACAATGAGACACTAGTTAATGAAACAAAAAAAATTGTATTGAAAAGATTACTTTTACTCTTTAAAAAATTGACTGCACAAATTTCAAAACACTTTTATTGTATTTAGCTTCCATAACCAAGTGTCCGGAGACACTATTTATCGTTTTCCTTAGATTTTTTGTTTGTGTATTTCACATTGCTCTTTTTTCGTCCTTCAAATAACATCTTACTAAGATATGCATTCAATTTCCATTGTCAACATAAAAATCTAGTTGACGAAAATACAGAACTCCTAATTATTAATTAATAATTAATAAGTTGAGATTTTGTTATTTTTTATATATATGTAAATGGTTTAGACTTTATTTCGATATGCATTTACATCCCTAAAATTTAAACAGAATACTTATTTTAGTTTTATACACAAACATAACATGTTTACTTTGTAAATAAATATAGGGAAATCCCATTTCATGGGATTGGAGGGGAAAGGCGAGAAAGTAAGTCCATCAAAATAAGTCAGTCCATTTATTTCGTAACCTTTAGTTGGAAGACAATCTTAATCCAGTTAGAGATCAAGAAGATGCCGGTGAGTTATACTTTTATTTATTATTGCTTTATTTTAGTTTCTATTGTTTGAAAGAAAATTTTAATGTGCCCACTCTTTTTTCACAGACAATTGTTATGCACATGCTATTATTGAACTGCTTTAGATTGTACTTTGCATTTAAAAGGGGTTGGAGCATGTATTATTGTCTCCTCGAGATATATACACTGGTATGATCAAAGTAGACAAAAAACACGAAACAACTGGGTGTAGTATTAGAAAAGCTGGGTGTACTTTGTATTCAGATTGTTGTTACGCTTTTGTCGTCTTAGGCGTCCTTGAGACAGTACATCATATTAAATATGCAAATGAAAATCATACTAAGTTGTCTAAATTAAATAAGACGTATACAACCATATGGTTAGCAATACGGAAGAAGATAATGAATGTAGTGTTGATCAAACATTGGATTGCGTTAGAAATAATGGTTGTTCTTGGAAGAAACACGTTCTTACGTAGGAATATGTAGGCTTGTTGATTATGAGCGCCAGATACATTAATTTTCTCATTTTTTTAATGTTTAATATTCACAATATTTTAATTTTTTTGTGACTATGTTGTATATTAAAGTCTCGATCAAACATACAAACACCATCAACCCAAAGGTTGAAAATAGTTTGAACAAAAGAAGTATCACTAAAACAACATGTCTCTGCACCATTGACAAATCACCAAAAACTGTCTAATTCCAAGAGAAGCATCACTGAAACAACATCATGCACCCCATACCTAATCTGCGAAAAACCTTCTAGCAATTTCAGCAAGTTGAGTTTCCATATCTTCTTTCCTATCTAATTCAGCTGCTTTTGCATCTTTCAATCTGTAAACTTCAAGCATATCTGATACCATCTTTTGAAACCCTCCCTTTCCAGAGTATATGCATTTCTCCTCATTTCAGTCTCAAGCCTTCTTTACACCTCTTCTTTCTCACGAGTCAAAGCCTCATTTTTCTTTTCCAATTCACTAATACAAAAGCGCAACAACAATATGAATACAAAAAATAATATTTTAATTTGTTTTATAGACCAATTTGTTTAGATATATATGCATTTTTAGACTTTTGTTTAAGTTACCTAAACAATTTGTTTAAGATATACACCAATGATTTTAGACATATCAACATGGAGTCATGATCGTAGACTATGGGGAAGACAACTTGAAGAAAAAATTGGCGAAATGTTGGGTGATAAGAATATTACGTTCATATTCTCAGGTCATATCTAGTAGCATGAGTGCATTAAGAAGTCGCAAGGTAAATTTTTGTTCCTTTCATTGTTTTTGCTTTTGTTTTAATTTATAAACTTTGCATCTTGGCCCAAAAATTTAATTTTCTTTCAACTTTTGACGCGGACAACAGCCTGCATATACTCACTTTTTCATTGTTTTTGCTTTTATTTTCATTAATGTCTTGACTCTTGAGATTGTTTTATTATTTTTTTATAAACTTTCTCCTATTGGCTAAAATAAAGCTAAAATTTAAGAACTAACGGATCCAACACGTGCATGTTACAAAAGTTTTAAACAATAATTTACTACTGATTCAAGTTTGCTAATGTATAAGTTACCTACATTACAATATCCTTCAAGTAAAAACAACATAAGTTTTCTACACTACCCACACAATGAAGTATATATATGTTAGTTTTGATTTTTATTAATATTTTTTCATTGATAGTTAGATTATGTTTCATACTTTGTGTGTCTAGGTAGTAGTTTGGGTTATATGTTAAAGTTTTTATTTTTATTAATATTTTTTTATTGATAGTTAGATTATGTTGCATACTCTGCATTGGTTGTGTTTAGCAGTGGTAGCTGTAATTCTTTAGTCATTGCTTTATTGTATTGACTCTTCTTTGTTCACTTTTAGAGTACGTTCTATTAGTATTAAGGGGAAGTTGTTGTTTCATCTAGGCATAGATGTTAAGTAAAAGACCTCTTGTTTATGTTTTAGGGTATGTATTGTTTGGACATGTTTTATGTCTTTTAATTCAATTTATTTTGCTTTTTCAAAAAAATGTTTCATACTTTGTGTGACTAGGTGGTAGTTTGGATCTTGTTGTTGATCAAGGTTTGGTTTTGGATCAAATTGACCTTTTTTTTACCCAAGTTGTAGCTTCTAAGTTTGCAACCGGTTTAGTCTTTATTTTTATTTTTATCAAGGACTAGTTTTAGAATGAACCAATGTAGATTTGTAAATTTTCTTACCCAAAGTGACAATCTAGATGCATGAGATTATTGTAAAGTGATTATTAGATGCATGAAATTACTGTAAATAAGTTTGAAAGATTATGGTTACGTAATTTAAACAATTTTTGAAATCCATGAAACCATTGATGTAGTTAAAAGTTAACAAGTCCTTTTATAAAAGGATAACAAGTCTTCTGAAAGTATAATAGTATTTCTTTTGAAGAATTAAAATGGTTCTTGGATAAAGTAGATGTAAATTTTGTAAAAAATATTTCATTTTCTATGCACTTTTTGATGTAGGATAGACAAAATAATTACAAAAAGACTAAAGAGAAAACAAGTTGTTGTCACCAAACAACTGTAAATATTTATGTGAAAATATCCATTTTTATATCAATGGGTAACATGTTTGTTTACAAGTGAATAATAGCCACAACTATTAAATTGTGTTTACATTCTTCTAAAATTTTGAAGTATTCATTTTATCCCTATCATAATGTGACATGCTCACGACACATGTATCATGTCAGTGGTCTTGCAACTAATAAAAAATTGTAATTTATAGTTTAGAGGTGATGAAAACAATTTCTTTTACTGGAATTAAAATTAGAATTCGCTTGTTTTCAAAGAGAGAAAAATACTTACAAATTTTTGGAGGAAATATAAAAATAAATAAATTAGAGACCAAAACTAAAATTTATTAATTTTATAAAGTTGGAGAGAGAGTCGAACGAAGCTTCCACAAAAGGAGATTCATTCCTAAGAAAAAAACACAAAATAATTAATACCTTCCTCATATTTTCACATTTTAATGAAATGAAAATGCTAACGAGTACCCCGGTAACTCTTTAAGCACTTAAAAATAGCAAGTTTTTTTGAATTTTTTATAAAAATGTGTGAAGTGAACACATTGGAAATTGAAATAATTTACTTTTTGAATAAATTATTTCTTTAAATAGAAAAATCCATGCCACAAATCATTTATCAATACAAAAATTACTTTTAATGCTTTTGTTTATTTTTTCATACAAATAAAAAAGTGTATAAATTAAAAAGAGAAAATTAAAATAATATATTTACGTAATTATTTTTATCAGCCACTCTATCCGTTGCAAAATTTAACATATAAATTGTAACAAAATATTGTGTCACAAATAAGGCAAAAATATACTGCCACACGATGAATTATTTCAAGTTCGACTTGAACCTCTTAAATAAAATAGTCGTGGGTTTGAATTTTGACTCGTGTGTGAAAAAAATCAATTGAAAAAGAAAATCTAGTTTATATTCCCACATATTCTCTAGCGACCAACAAAATTTAATTACTACCAAACGGCACTAAATTCTTTTTTTAACATGATAACCCAAACAAAATAATGCCCAATAAATTTTGTAACAACAACAAACAAGTAAAATGTAAATCCTAAAATCTTTATTGATTTAATGTCCACTTTTTACATATTAAATGCCCACCATCTTTATCCCAAAATCATCTTTGATTTAAGTAAAAACATTTAAGTTTCGGTTGGCCTAGCTTATTTTTGAGCTTATGCAAATGGCTTATGCAATATAAATTAGGTTTTATGCTATTTTATAAATTTAAACTAGTGAAAATTGAATTTTTATAAGCTATTTTATCATAAACCACCTTTAAAAACTTATAATAATACATAAAAATTGCATAAACGGTAAGCATAAGCTCAAAAATAAACTAGGCCAAACGGACCCTTACTCTATAAATAAACATAAACATGTTTATCTAGTAGTGCACAACAACAATTGGATACTCTCTTCGGTCCTTTTTATAAGGAACATTTTAAAAAAACAAACAGACCAAGGAAGCTTATTCTTTTTAATAATAATTCTAAAAATTTATATGTTATATTAAAACTAACCTTGGTGTATGAGAAATATGTCTATGTAATTAATGCATTAACATTGGAATATATTATATTTCATTTTTCAATAAGGGTAAAAGTGGATTTGTTTATTTAATAAAGAATAAATTTAATAGGCGTTTCTTATGAAAAAGACCAATTTTATTTTTCAAATTGTTCCTTATAAAAAAGAATCGGATAGAGTATCACATATTATTACTCAAACAATCACATTTCAAATGATACCAATTACCACTTAGTACACATCAAAGAACTTAAGAACATTTAGTTCATAGTTTACTTCTAATACCACATAATCAATATCATGTCATTCTAGACACACTAATGCATGTGGTACCATTTCTTTTATCATAGACTCTAGATAATATAATCCATTCTACAACATAAGTTTGAATAAAATCCAAATTTGACATCATAGACTTTTATATCTACATCATAGGCTTTCCATGCATACATGAATATCCACAAATCAAATATATGATATTAATACTAATACATCATCATAATATGGATAACTTAATTCATCTTCATCATCACAAGCTTTATCAATACTAATACATCATCATCATAATATGGATAACTTAATTCATCTTCATCGTCATAAGCTTTATCACAAATATCCACATCATAAGCTTAAGCTATAACTATCAAAGTTGCCGTCACATGCAAATATCATTTCATATCAAAGAGTAAGTTATACGCTCATAATTCAATGACATACATCATCATATTATTATAGAATCCTTAATTAAATCATGTTAAAGACATACATCTTCATTTGACTCACTTCCAAAATACTTTAATTATTGGTTAGTAACTTTGTTTTGTTGGAACATTTGTGTGAAGATGGAAATAAATTGGAAGGTTAGAGGATTAAACACCAAGTAATTAAACTTTAATATAATATTGTGTGAATTGAAAAAATAGAGTGTGGAGGTCCCACATAAAATAGAACACACATATTAGTAGTGTTTAAATAGTTATATTTAATTTTAAATACTTGATAATGATGAAAATAATAATAACTATTATTTTTTATTCATGGATATCACTTCGCATAATTTTAACTTATGTTTGTTGTGATAAGATTCAGAATCCAACTGAATTTCCTATCTTTTCTTCAGTAGTTTGTTTCATCAACTTTTGTGGATTTGTTTCTTTTGATCTTATCCATTAGAGTAACTGCTGCCGCAATTTTTGCTAAAACAGTTACAAAATCTCTATATAAATAGAGGACTCCACTCAGTTCAAAAATTACACCAAAGAGTTTCTATTGAGTTGTCGAGAACTCTTTCTCTCTTCTCCCTCCAGCTTGTATTGACGAGCTATTCTTCTTCTATCTCCTTTTTCTGTCCCTTCGGAAATAAGAGTGTTCTTAAGACCTTAGTCCCTATTCGGTATGTCCCTTCGAAATAAAGAAAGGTCTTAAAAACATAGTCCCTTGGATAATGTATGTCCCTTCAGAATAGAGAGTAATTTTAAGATCATAGTCTCTTTTGAAACAATAATGTCCCGTCGGAATTAAGAATGATTTTAATATTATATAAATATCATTTTAATATTTTTTCTATTTGAGGAGAAATTATAAAGTCGAAATGGTGGTATCACCATATTTGAGTGGTCGTAGTACCATATTGATGGTTTGGAGAACTTAAAATTAGAATGGTGGTAACACCATATTTGAGTGGTCTCAACACCATAACAGAGTGGTAACAATACCATATTAAAGTGGTTTCAGTATTAAAAGAGTGGTCTTAGTACCATATTGAAGGTGTAATTCTCGAACGTTTTTCTACGGTGCAGTAGTTAATCGCACAGTTGTAGCTGGGCTTGTTTTATCCTGGAGGCGGCGTGGTTGATAGTCTACCTTGCACAATTTTGGGTAGTGCCACAAAACGTCTTAAAGAGAGCGACCTGGTCGTGACTCAACCTAGTAACAACTTCGGTAGATATTCTCTTTTAAAATAGAATTTGGAGAACCAAAATACAATAGTTTGGAAATCCAAAACCAACACGTTTTCATTTCAAAAACAACTTCCCTTAATTAATCACACTAGGCTCTGTTTGGATTGATGAAATATAATTGAATGGAGCGGAACAGAATGGAATATAATAATGTTCCATTGTTTAGATTTGAAAAATAATAATAGAATGAAACAGAGCATAATGAATTTAATATCATACCACCACTTGCCTTCAATTTTGTTCATCTCCTTTTTAAAATATCCAAACAATGAAATCAAATATTTATTTCATTCCACCTCATCCTATCCATTCAATTATATTCCATCAATCCAAACGAAGCCTAGTTTTATCATGAAAGAAAGTGAATCAAACTTCCCAAAACTCACCAATTGATTAAGAATAGGTAGCCTATGTATTAGGGATTAATTGGACTTCAAAAACATGAATTTTCTCACTACCAATTGATTCTCCAAAACAGAAGAGATGGTCAATCGATTGACAGTGCAAATTTTTCAATTAATGCAGTCATCAATCGGATCTCCACTGGCATCAATCGATTGATGCAAGCCAAAATTCAGTTTTTCAGCAAAACAAGGTAGGAGAATCAATTCTCCATATCCGAAGTATATGGCGAATCGATTGATCTAACAGGAAGTATATTTTCAGCATTTTTCATATATGAAACTCTAATTTTAATCCTTCCAAAACCCCAATTTAAACCCCATTAAACCCAAAAGCTTCACTAATCAACACCCATGATTATTAAACACTAATACACATCATTCTAACAACAATCAACACCAAATTATCATTATTCGAACATCAAAACACATACAATCACCATGATTTTTCATTTATTCCATAAGAATACAAATAAACATAAATATTCACAAACACTAACAAATTCTCAACTTTTCTCACTGAAATTCGTACTTTCAAATAGATAAGTTTAACAAACATCAATGAATCAAAAAGGTTTCATTTTCATAAAGAAAATCCCCAAACCGAAAGAAAAAGTTTAGAAAGATCGGGATGGAGAGAATAGGATTTTCTCCTCTTTCTATTATTCACTCTAAATTACAATGCTACTCTCATACCTTAAGCTAGTTGGAATCTTTACTCCTTCAACTCCTTAGCTCCTTAATCTTCTAGCCTCTCCTAAATCCCTTTTTCTCTCACTCTCTTCTCTCTACCTCTTTCTATTCTTCCTAAGACTAATAACTCTCTCTATCTTTCACCACTTAACCTAATTTCTATACCTTTTTCTTATTCACACCCCTTCCATTCTCTCATATTGGTCCTATTCACTCACTTACACTTAAAGCCCAATATCCAAATAGCCAACAATTAACCTTATTCTATTTCTAATTAATTATTCTACCCCAAAACACATAAACCAATAAATCAACACATAATTAATTAATTAAAGTAAACCACAAATAAAATAAATACAAATAATTACTAATAATCAAAACAAGTAATGTATGCACAAAAGCTACAAGTATAATGTGAAACGTTCAATATTACCATGATTGATATCATGGTAACAATAACATTTTTCACAACCAGAGATATCCTAAGACCAAAATCTGGGTCTTAACATAACATCTATGTTAACTGTACATCCCAGAGATATCTACACTTTAACTGCCCAATCAAAATGTATTTACTGTACCATCTCAACAAAAGAACATGGAGGTCCTGACATCTTTATGCAACCTTGGAAGCTCTGGAATGGGGATGTTTCCCTCTGAATCAGGACTCAAAGATGCTTCTGATAACTCATCGAATTTCAGAAACTGTCCCATTTGAGCTGCAGCATGGTGGGCATAGGATATAGGCGCCACTGAAGAAAAATGGAAGGGAAAGTTAATAAAAAACAAAAAACATATTTCAAATATTGTCATGCAAAAGACAATTCTGATGGCATACCAATTGAGGTTGCAGTGGTGCTCCTTTGGTTTCTGAAATAAGTAAAAAGGTAGTAACTTAGTAAGCATGACAATTTGAGGGTAGGTTAAACATGATATATAAACAAGAGGTTGAATGCTTGCTTACACATAAGACAGTGAATTGATCAAATTTTGTAAGCCATCCGGTGAGAATCCGATTTCATCAAGCAACACATGATAATGTACAGGCCTAGACGTTCCCTATTATAGAGAGAGAGGAAAAGAATAAAAGGCAAATTAAAAGAACACAGATAAAACATCAGAACTTCAACTGGCAGTGAGATATTTCACTGGCACCACATGCTCTACTAATGCTCGTAAAATGAATGACTAAAAAATAAAAATGAAGAAACTAGATAGGAAAACCTACAAGCATTCCCGCATGAGTACACATGTAGAAATCGTAATTTCTTGGATGCACAATTTTTGTGTCGACCACTGTCCCTGTAGAGGAAAATTTAAGATAAAATGTTCTCGTGTTTTTATACAGGACAAGAAAGTGGCATACCAGGAGGAACATTTTCCAGAGCGTTAGCTTGAAACAGCTTTATATGGTGATTCTTCTGTGCCACAATTACAGTGAACTTGGGAACATCAAACTTCCCAAGATATTTATAGGCCTGTAATTACAACAATTTATCATTACCCTAGAATTAATCAGCAAGGAACAATGAATAACTAAGGGTAGAAACAACCAATCAAATTGATCAACGAAAAGGGAAGGTTGCACGCAACCTTTATTATCTGGTTAAGCTCTATATTCAAAACCTGTTGAAATTGTGATTCACTAACTCCATCCCTGAACAGGAAAATACATTAGAGAGTGAATGAAAATCTTAGACGAGATAAAGTAATTTGAAGCCACCAAAAGCGAGTCGATTTTCTTGAAAAAACTAAGACTTCGTAGCCACTCATCAAAAAGTAGCACAACATAAACCAACAATTAAATATCAATAGATGCATACAAGTTACAATTAAAAGCAAAAACAAGAAACTAACCATAACGTTCTCTCAAACTAAATACCCTTAATTCTAGAATATGCATGGAAGAATTGTCCCTCTCATAATCAATCCAACAATGCAAAATGTTCTCAAATGAAAAAAGTGGAGAAGAAACCACAACTATTTTCACAAATAAATACATTATCTCGTTACATAGCATTAATGTTTGTTTTTATATTACTACAATAGCCATTATAAAAAACTTCCTAGTTACATAGCATTTAACCTACAAACAGTTAGTTCGCTTAAAGAACACGATTGGATATCTAACAAATATAACATTGATAGAATGACACCTGAAGAGAATAATTTGAGCTGGTCTGTGTCCATTACTTGAACTATAGAAATCTAGAAGCAATTCCCTGCAATGAAATATCATTCAAATTTTTATTGGT
Organism: Trifolium repens; assembly: GCA_030408175.1. Lineage (NCBI taxonomy): Eukaryota > Viridiplantae > Streptophyta > Magnoliopsida > Fabales > Fabaceae > Trifolium > Trifolium repens. Next base: position 23,220,094 of record CP125840.1, read on the forward strand.
ACGATCATACATGTTACTTTACGACAAATAAAGATAAATAATAATGTCATCATAAACACCATTTATGATTATACCCTATAAAAAAATTTGTTAGCACTCAACTTTTTTTTAATAGGCTAGGTTAGCACTCAACTTGATATTAGAAAAGTATATAATGGAACATGAGGCTGGACAATGATAGAATGTAGTGTTGAATGTTGTTTCTTTGTTTGTCGCTTATCTACAGTGCTCGTGTTTATTGCAGTATGTAGAACTTCTAGAATATTCTAAGTATGTTATTGTTCTCTTAGATAAATGTCAAATAGTTAGGGAAATGTAAGATTTTGTTGACTCTGATTAGCGGATTGCTTGACAAGCTGAGAGTCATGTATAAAAACATTAAATTTTCACTTTGAATCAACTTCCAAAAAGCATTAAATTTCCCTAACGTTACAAAGTTAGAAATCAACTTCCAAAAAGCATTGAATTTTCACTTTGAATTTCTCTCATTTTCATCCAAATCTCAATTTCTATCATGGTATCAGGAGCTTAATAAAGCTCACCGCCATGGATTCAGATTTCCATGTTATGTGGAAGGATGATTCCATTCTGGTTTCGTACACTAACTTCAATCTCTTTATCTTTGTCAATAAAAGTGCAAATCAATAGACTAAAAGCTCTAGGGAGATTATATTTCAAGGAACTAGAAATGGAAGACGTAAAATGTATGACAAAATGCTCCTACGAAAAATTATGTATGCCCCAGGCTACAAGATGAAACCGCACAGTGATATACATTCTCCCTATGTGAAAACTATCCTGTTTTATAAGATACTATTTTTTCACTACAAATCTACAATTAACTTTTCCTCCTCACAGTCATTATATTCCTTTCCGTCATAATTATATTTAGGCCTTTGCAGATCCAATCTAAACTGCCTTTGAGTCCAATGTTGAAGTCAAAAGTCTTGATTAGATTTAAGCCGTTCATTAAGTTTTGTCCTTCTCTTTTGTGGCTAAGCTAGTTTCTATTTGTTCATTTTGCAGAATACATCTCATAATTGGCATTTTTAGAACTTGATGTTAAAAATGCCTTTTTCCACAAATGATTTATTGGATGTAGTTTCTGTGGATTCCTGGCTAATAACTTTGTTAACCATGCTGTCACGCCATCTTGACTAAGATGCATTTTCTTATTACTGCCATCCTAATAATCTAAACTTTCTCCTTCCTCCACCAAGGGTAACTATTGTGTCTTTGGGCCAGCCGAGCACAAATAAGGCAGCATTAGAGGACTTGCCTTCAATCCTTGTTGCTAGATCATTTACAATGCAGCAAAACATAGTACACAGGAAGCAATTGCCCCATCACAAATTAATCACACAAGTAATACACACCCAACTCAACAAAATCAAATAATTAAAAAGAACTTAATTCACAAGATAAATGATATAAAAAGATATGAACCATTTAGATATTGACATCTTTATTGATCAACACATCCAAGTCTTGAGATGGATGGTTTTCATTTAACTTATGAATTGGTTTGTTTGCAAGTTTTAAAAAGTTCACGAGAGCATTATGACATGAAATCTCAAATTGGTTACTTCAAAATGAGATGAAATCTGGGAGACTCTTTTGCATTTTATCCTAATAAATACTACCTTTGTCCCTATATGTAAGACCCCATAGACCAAAGCTCAAGAATTAAAGCAGTTTATATTAAATGTCAATAATGTATATTCTCGTTTCCTAAATTATTCTTCAATTATTAAGAGACAGAAATGATTAGTCTTTTACATAAAAGGGACGGAGGTCGTACAAAATAGCAATAGTCCAGTATATTAAATCAAACCTGATAATACCATCATCATTCCCATTATCCAAAGGCTTGAATAGAGCATCAATCATCTCCACCTTAGGTGACTGCAATCTCACAGATGCTCTATACCTTGAAATTAGAGGCCAACATCGAGATCCAACAACCTCCAATCCAACATAACTAGAATTTAATGCAGAGATGACAAAAAATACAAAAAAGGTTGCATTGCAAGGAAAATATACCAGTGTGTTTGATTGTTAACAACAAAAAAAAGGGGAAAGAAGAAGAAAAAAAAGAATAGCCTTACAGCTGCTATTGATGGAATATCTGATCGGCCAGGGGAACCATGAGAGACATCCATCCCTAAAATCATCGTTGGGGTATCTTTAATCAAGGGAAGATGCCCAGAATGCTCAATTGCCAGCAAAGAATTTATTCCTCCAAGCTATATTGAGAATATGTGTAAATTTTTAAAACTAGGCATAACATTATCCCGGTCAAAATAAGCTAGACCCTAGATGTTATGCATTTAAATATATCATGTGGTAAAGTAGTCTTTTATTACCTTAGAATTGATTTTAAGAAGTACGTTAGTAAGGTACTGATCAGTGATCTTGAGAGGGGAAATACACTGTGTGACAACCCCAACTTCACTCAGGCACTTCCTTTTCCAAGGCCCTAAAATTTGCAAAGAACACAGTGAATAATAATATCAACAACGTAAAGGAAACACTGGAAAATTTTGTTAAATGAAATACCATAGATGTCACAGTTTTTCCTCTCTGGCAAGACACAAAGAATCAACTTTGGGTCTCTAGTAAGTTTTGATGTCAGCAGGTCAAACATCTTTTCAACCCTTGCAACCGGGTTAGATCTCCTCATTTGTGCTTCTTCCTCTATTAAAGTATATGGCCGTTCAATATTCTGTGAAAGTTACTCAGGTACATGAGACAGGCAATTAAATGAAGAATAAGATGGCAAATAAGTATACTATGACCCCTTAGAACAAGGTATAATACATACAATTCCCTTGCTCATTCCACATTTGATCAGCTCCCTTGTTATGTAACTAGTATCACATTGTGCAGAAAAGTTGACAACAGCCCAATATTCAATATGTGATGGTTGTAGAAGTGTCTACAAAAAGATAATATAGAACCATCAACTATTGAACTAGTTAATTAAATTTAAGATAAGTTAAGAAACAGGAAGTCATTAATACTATCTGAATGTGAAAGAATAACGCAATACCTTGTTTTTAAAGTTCCACCTTCCATTATTAGGGAAGCAGTCCTCATTCTTACCGACCTTCAACTGCATCTCAAAGTGAATTGCATTAGATATTTTTCAAAAGTAATTGAAACAACCCAACTCATTTACTCTGCTTTCCTATAGCCTAAATTTTGTTAATAGATATTCTCTATTATCTCTCTCTGACTCTGGTGCACACAAAATTGTGAATACTGAAGGATAATGCTTACCTTTGGTGTCTCCAGAATTCGACCTTCAACTGGAGTGAATTGTTTATCAATGGAAATGCCACATGCCGCAAGAACAGTATCATCATCATAGCAAGAATTTCCAATAGCCTAAATTATTTTAAGGAGCTTTAATTAATATATTATCATTAAAAGAACAGACACCGCACATCAATATCTATATCTATATATCAACATACATTTGTCAGAATTTTGATTCTTTCTTGAGGCTTTTGGCGTGATTTTTCTACTAAAGATGCTCTTTGCACAGGAGATAATGCCTTTGTATACCGCTGGAGGGGAACAAGTGAACATAGCTACACCAATAGGATAGGAAACAAAAATTAATAATCAAATGTAATAGATCCAAAAGAAAAAACTGTTACAGCAAGGGCATATTTCATTTTGGGCATAGAATTCAACAAACCTCCAGGGGTAAGAAGATGGGCCGATTTGGCTTCCCAACATCAAGACATGGAAGGTAAGCAGAAGAGGTCAGCTCCATGCCACGGTGTTTAGCAAAATACTCGTATACAGTAACATCGACTGTCTGCTCCACATTACTGTCTTCTCCATTTTTCATCTTCATACTAAAACTGCCAAAAAAAATGTTTTTCCAGTCAGGAGACCCATAACTTTTTATTTTCCCTTATTCTGAGAAATAAAGTTAAAAGAATAAACACTTGACTTTTAAAAAAACACACTTACAGTTGTTGAATGCAGGGTTTCTCACTCAAGCCAGAAATTTTGAATTCTTGATTACGATGCGTAGCACGAACTCTTAAATTTTTAAGCATTCTCTTGGCCTACAGTTTACCCAGAAAGAAAAATGCCTTCAGGAAATTACTAATGCCGAGTCATGAACCTTATTTAGTGGTTTGTCACCTTTGCCCAGTCAATATATCGAGGTTCCCTCACACTCTGGTTGGTTAGGAGAAAATCAATTACAGGTCCAGGTTTTACGATCATCGTCGTGGACACATCTGAAAGAAATACATCAAGAACATAAAGGACAAACAAATAAAATTTTGGCATCCCGAGATTTCAAGATAAGTATGAGAATATGAGAGCATTCCTACCCATATTAAGAGACAATCCTCCCTGTGTAAGACGAAAACTGGAATGAAAACCTCGAGCTCCTGTTACTCCACCTCCAACATCAATGAAATTCTTCGAGTCATCATGAAAAAAAGATTGCCTTACCAAGAGGCACCCTCTTTTCACACAGAAGAAAGGGTTCAAGTTCAACTTAGTTAGACCATGCACATAATTACTCAATTTCATGCACCAAAATTTCAAGATACTACTTTAATTTATCTTTACAGAATGCACAGGTACCTGTTAGCTGCTCGCTGCCTCAGTACGGTATTGATAGAGTATAGAAGATAACACATGTTAGACTTGTTTAGTTAAGTGTCAATGTAAGCTTAGCTTAGTCACTGTACAGCTGTCACTTAGAAGTGCCAGCTAGATCTAAAGTCCAAAGGACTATAAATACCTGTACTCTTCATTGTAACAATTCAATTAATCAATAACAAATTCAGTTACAAAGTCAGTTACAGATTCTCTTTCTTTCTCTCTTTCTTTCTCTCTCAAATCTTCATCACCAACAATGGTGAAACTATAATATGGTATCTTAGAGCTCTTTTTTTTCTCGATCCTAAGCCATGGCTGAATCACCTCCCGCTACGCCTTCTCCCTCCGCAGCTGCACGCGTCACTGCTGCTGCTGCAAAAACCTTCAAACACATCGTCTCCGTCAAGCTTGACGACTCCAACTATCTCCAGTGGAAACAACAAGTAGAAGGAGTTCTTCGAGGTACGAAAATGGTGAAACACGTGATTTCACCGCAAATTCCTCCCGTTTATCTCACCGATGCCGATCGCGAAACCGGATCGGAGAATCCGGCCTACACCGCTTGGGAAGAACAAGATTCGCTTCTCTGCACGTGGATTCTTTCCACGATCTCTGCAACTCTGCTATCGCGCTTTGTTAGCCTTCGTCAATCTTGGCAAGTTTGGGAAGAAGTGCACAATTACTGTTACACTCAGATGCGAACTCGTTCTCGTCAACTCCGATCTGAACTTCGCTCAATCACAAAAGGTTCGCGATCAATTTCTGAATTCATAGCGCGTATTCGTACAATTTCTGAATCTCTCATGTCAATTGGAGATCCCGTACCACATCGTGACCTAATTGAGGTAGTTCTTGAAGCCTTACCTGAAGAGTTTAATCCTGTTGTTGTTAGCGTTAATAGTCAATCTGAAATAATAACCCTAGATGAACTTGAATCGCAATTACTCACTCTTGAGGCTCGACATGAAAAATTCAAGAAATCTTTAGCTGTAGAACAAGCTAGTGTGAATTTAACTCAAAATCCTAGCAAATCTGATGACAAAGCCTCACCCTATCAAGCGCAATTTGGTGCTAATCCTGGCCAGAATTCAAATTTTCCTCAAAATTCATATGGTAATAATCAGTCTCAGTACCCTAGCTATAATAATGATGGTAGATCTGACAATTCTAGAGGCAGAGGTTATCGTGGAGGTCGTAATAGAGGTAGAGGTGGTCGTAACTATGGAAGAGGTTCTATCCAATGCCAAATCTGTTATAAAGTAGGACATGATGCTAGCTACTGCTACTACAGGTTTGATAATGCTCCTTATGGAAACGGAGGCTTTGCTATGCCTCCAAATGTATGGATGCAGAATGCTGTTCGTCCTCCTCAGTACAATCTCCCAAGGCCTAGCTTTCCACCACAATATGGCAATCCTAGACCTCAAGCACCTCAAGCCTTTTTGACTGGAAATGAATCCATTGCTTCTAGCTCATTCAACAATGGCTGGTATCCAGATTCTGGTGCTACTCACCATGTCACACCTGATGCAGCTAACCTGATGGATGCTGCCTCTGCTTCAGGTTCTGATCATGTACAAATTGGTAATGGACAAGGTTTGGCTATCTCATCTATTGGTTCAATGAGTTTTTCCTCTCCCTATTGCCCTCACACTACTCTTAAACTAAATAATCTGCTTCATGTTCCTTCAATTACTAAAAACTTAGTCAGTGTGAGTCAGTTTGCTAGGGATAATCATGTGTATTTTGAATTCCATCCTTATGACTGTTTTGTAAAATGTCAGGATTCTTCTAAGCTTCTCCTAAAAGGACGGCTTGGGAGTGATGGCTTGTATCAATTTGACACTCCTCTTCAGCTCAAAACTGAAGCTCCTGTTTCAAGCAGTTTCAAGTCTACTTCACAACCTACTAGTCAAGCTCATCATGCCTTAGTCTTAGGACCAAAATATAGTAGTACTTCTACTTTCAAAATTCAGTGTAATAATGTTGAAACTAGCAATAGTTCAAACAGCAGTAGTTCTAGTCAATATTTTCCCTCTTTGTATAAGATTTGGCATGACAGATTAGGTCACCCTCATCATGAGGTTCTCAAATACATTCTGAAATTGTGTAACAAAAATATACCTAATAAATCTCTGCTTGATTTTTGTTCAGCATGTTGTTTAGGAAAGGTTCATAGATTACCTTCCTATCCCTCTACTACCACTTACACAAAACCTCTTGAACTTGTTTTCTGTGACCTATGGGGACCTGCCCCTGTTGAATCATCATGTGGTTACTCTTACTTTCTTACTTGTGTAGATGCTTTCTCACGTTTCACTTGGATATATCCCTTAAAACTAAAGTCTCATACCTTGCTAACCTTTCAAAATTTTAAAGCAATGGTTGAATTACAATATAATCTGCCTATTAAAGCTGTTCAGACAGATGGTGGTGGTGAATTTCGCCCCCTCACCCAATACTTAACTCCTCTAGGCATTGCTCACAGACTTACCTGCCCTCATACTCATCATCAAAATGGGTCTGTTGAGAGAAAACACAGACACATTGTAGAAACAGGCCTCACTCTTCTAGCTCAATCAAAATTACCTCTAGAATTTTGGGATCAAGCCTTTCTAACTGCCACTTACCTCATAAATAGACTACCCTCTCCTACATTGAATTATAAGTCACCATTCTTTCTTTTACATCTACAAATACCAGATTACAAGTTTTTAAAGACTTTTGGGTGTGCATGTTTTCCTTTTCTTAGACCTTACAACACACAGAAAATGGATTTTCACTCTAAAGAATGTGTCTTTTTAGGCTATTCCCCAAATCACAAAGGCTACAAGTGCCTTGATTCCAGTGGCAAAATTTTCATTTCAAAGGATGTTGTGTTTAATGAAATTCGTTTTCCCTATCCTGACTTGTTTCCATCAACTTCAAATGTGTCTGTATCTACTATTGGGCCTACTCTTTCTAATTTTCTGCCCACGCCAACACCTATTTCCACTGTGACCTCTTCATCACAAATAAATAACATGTCTCCTCCTCCTATCCCCACCCCCATCTCCCCTAGTTCTAATAACATCTCACCTAGTCATAATCCTACTGAGTCATCTTCACCATCTGTATCCACTACAAACAATATACCTGAACCTAACACTCCAAATCCATCTCACTCCCCTAACACTACTCTCAACAATGGTCATGTTCTAAACCCTACTCCCATCACCATTATTCCTTATTCCTCTCTCAATGAGTCTCAGTCAACAGCATCAGTCACTACACCCCCTCAAGCATCTGTCACTACACCCTCTCCTCCTCCTGTTTCTTCTGTTGTTCCTCATCGTATTCACCCTCATAACACTCATTCTATGTCAACTAGAGGTAAACAAGGCATTGTCCAACCCAGATTAAACCCCACTCTTCTATTAACACATATTGAACCTTCAGGCTACAAACAAGCTATGCAGCAAGCTGAATGGTTTCAGGCTATGAAAACTGAATATGATGCCCTTATGACTAATAACACATGGTCCTTGGTTCCATTACCAGCTAACAGACAAGCCATAGGCTGTAAGTGGGTGTTTAGGCTCAAACAAAATGCTGATGGATCTGTTAACAAGCATAAAGCCAGATTGGTTGCTAAAGGTTTCCATCAAAAGCAAGGTTTTGATTATACTGAGACATTCTCTCCTGTTGTTAAGCCAATAACTATAAGGACTGTTCTCACTCTAGCTGTGACAAAGAAGTGGATTATTAGGCAGTTGGATATCAATAATGCCTTCTTAAATGGTGTTTTAGAGGAAGAAGTTTACATGACACAACCTCCTGGGTTTGTATCTGCTGATTCATCTCTGGTGTGCAAGCTAAACAAGGCATTATATGGGCTCAAACAAGCCCCTAGAGCCTGGTTTGAAAGGCTCAGATCTGCCTTAGTCAAAATGCAGTTTGTTCCTAGCAAATGTGACCCATCTCTGTTCACACTCCACACCTCTCTGCATACTATATTTCTTCTGGTGTATGTGGATGATATTATCATCACTGGCAGTTCTTCAGATCTCATTCAGCAACTCATTCAAAAACTTCACTCAGAATTTGCCCTCAAAGACCTTGGAAAATTGGACTACTTTCTTGGTATAGAAGTGCATCATTCTGACTCTGGTTCTCTACTTCTGACTCAAACTAAGTATATCAGGGACTTATTAACAAAGGCAAATATGGCTACTGCAAACAGTATAGCTTCACCTATGGCATCCAGCACCAAGCTAACTAAATTTGGCTCAAATCATGTGTCAGATCCAACATTTTTCAGGTCAATTGTGGGAGGCTTACAGTATGTAACTGTAACAAGACCTGAAATATCTTACTCAGTGAACAAAGTGTGTCAATTTTTATCTTCTCCCCTTGAAGATCACTGGAAAGCAGTTAAAAGGATTCTTAGATATCTACAGGGCACTCTTCGCCATGGGTTACTAATTCAACCTGCTCCTCTTAACACTCCTCTTACCTTGACAGGATTCTGTGATGCAGATTGGGCATCAGACCCAGATGATAGAAGAAGCACCTCTGGTGCTTGTATTTTCTTAGGACCTAATTTAGTATCTTGGTGGGCCAAAAAGCAAACTCTAGTTGCCAGATCAAGTGCTGAAGCAGAATACAGGAGTTTGGCACTAGTCTCTGCTGAGATTTTATGGATGCAGTCCCTACTCAAGGAACTCAGAATTCCTATCAAAGTTCCCCAGATCCTTTGTGACAATCTGAGTGCTGTCTCCCTAGCTCACAATCCGGTTCTCCATTCAAGGACTAAGCACATGGAACTGGATATATTTTTTGTTAGAGAGAAAGTCATCAACAAGAGCCTTATTGTTACTCATGTTCCAGCACAGGATCAGTGGGCTGATGTGTTAACAAAGCCTCTCTCCACTCCTAGGTTTCTACATCTCAGAGACAAACTGAGGGTTTTTGACACCCTCAGTTTGAAGGGGGGCTGATAGAGTATAGAAGATAACACATGTTAGACTTGTTTAGTTAAGTGTCAATGTAAGCTTAGCTTAGTCACTGTACAGCTGTCACTTAGAAGTGCCAGCTAGATCTAAAGTCCAAAGGACTATAAATACCTGTACTCTTCATTGTAACAATTCAATTAATCAATAACAAATTCAGTTACAAAGTCAGTTACAGATTCTCTTTCTTTCTCTCTTTCTTTCTCTCTCAAATCTTCATCACCAACAATGGTGAAACTATAATAGGTATCAAGCACCCTCAATGCATCCTGAGAATTAGCATGTGACTCAATCCCTTTAAGGGAAAGAGCAATGGATTGCAAGGGTATTTTGGCAGCAAAACTTATCTCCACTGTGAAAGCCTTTGGCGGAAAAGAACGTTTTGACCTTTTATTTTCCCCATGAAGACTTCCATCAGCACCAGGATACTCAGTACTGCTGCTAGAGTTCGAAGGCAGTATAAGCTTTGAGACTAGAAAACAAGGCAAAACGAAGACTGTCATATTTAATGAACTTACCGCTTGGAAAATGATTCCTCGAGTAATACTGTGAACTCAAATTTATTATCCGGAAGAGGGCCGACTGTGTACAAAGTTCTTTCTCCATCATACACAAATCTTTTGCCGCCAAGTTCAGAAGAGTATGTTTGGAGAAGCCTATCAATCAGTTTTCTCCCAATGCCCTTGTTTTCGACAGCTCTTTTATCTTCTGAAGTTATTGTAACCTGGAAAACCTTCAATAAGCCAAATCCAAATAAGGGGAAAATACAAGGACAGAATCACGTGACATACACTATACTGGTAAAAGGTTGCATCTGTAGCATCAGCGGCAACTTTGAAGAGGTTTACAAGCAAAGCTATGCACTTCCCTGTGGTCCCAACACCAGGCCTACTGATAATAGAATAGGTTGGGAGAGCTATTTCTTCTGTTTCCATATCAGGAAGCACATTAGGAGGCGATGGAGGTAAAGCTGGTGGCTCAACAACTTCTTCAAAGCCAGATACACTCACCATCTTCTTTCCTTTTTCTACAAATGCCACTTTAAAACATCAACCGGGAAAAGGAAATAATATATTTGAAAGCCGATAATACAGACATGTGAGTTACAATTTCAAGAATTCAGTGATGTGGTACAGTTGTACTATATTTTCAGAAAAGAAAAAAAAAAGTTGGAACTTTTTCCACCAAAAAGCAAGTCAAATCAAACACCAGTTTGATGCATATGCAACAAGAACTGCCTAAAAGTTCTCTATGACAGCTCTTTCATTGTCATTGCTGAATATCAGGCCAATCAAACACCATTGTCTAGTCGACGAGAAGCAAAATTAGATATACTATTCAATATAAGGTAGTGTCACATACCAATTATAATAATAATCGGTCAGAGTAATACAAATCACTTATCATAATAAACGTTTGTGCTATAAACTGCAAAAAAGTTGTTTATCCAAACAAGGCCTAACCTCATAACAAATGAATTTTACTTAATAAGTAATATGTAAGGCAAATTCATGCTTTCAATGTATGAAAGTGAATTGACATGAACTGAGATTCTCGATCGGTTTCAAAATAGCAATGACTAAGGACAAAATGATCAACAGTATGATGTAAAGTAAATTACCTTAAAAAGCCATCAACTGAAAAAAATAATCTAAAATAACAACAGCTTTGAGCAATGTGAAAACAAAAATGTGGCATTAACTATTCAAATTGCAACTTTGGCCATTTCAAAACAAAACAAAAATATTCAAATTGCAAATGGCTCAAACTAAATAAAATTAGGAAGATACCTAAGAATGATATAAGGAAAAGAGAGAAATGGAGAAAATAACAAACATGCAATGGAAGAAATGGATTTGATGAAAGTTGATATGGAGAAACACAGTTAGTGAAATGTATAATAATGAGATTGAAGATGAAAGTGAAAGTGTCGTACCGAAGTGAGGTTAGGGTTTTGGGAGATGAATGAATGAATTTGGAAATGGAACGGACAATGCGTTGCCTACACAGTACTGCGACTCTTCATATTGAAAGTGTGTCTATGTGAGTGAGTGAGGGAGGGACCTATGAAGGAAATAGTAATAGAGAGGGAAAATGGCATGATATTGACTTCTTGACTGCCCCTTAAATCAAAACTTCTTTTTAGTATGACTATGAAACAAAAAAATAATTGTTTGCATACATTGTCCTTAAATATATGATTTCTTTGGCAAAATTGTAGAATTAAGAAGGTTGGTTATCCTCTCTCCAGACGTGTTATTAAACTTATGAAATACGAACACTTTTCGAATTAGGTGTGTCCGTGTCCGACACTGACACTTATGATTACACTAAATTATGTCATATTCCCAAATTATTATTGGTGTTGCGGTGTCGGTGTCCGTATTAAACACATTTGATAAAAGGGACTCTTTAACAACATTTAATTGAACTTAATTCTGCTTAGCAGTCTTATTTAGATCAAATCAAACTCTTGCATTGGGTGGGCATTTAGGCTTTAGTGATACCTTTTGAGCCATGTCCATTGCAACACTATTTGCAGCCTTCTTCTTTGATAGACTTATAGTGTAGTTTTAAAATTGATGGGTGATGATTTATAGAATGGAAAAACTAACGATATGTGTATTGTTTTTAATTTCTTCCCAAAGCAAATTCAAACATGAGGATTCAAAAGCAAATTTAGATACAATGAATTTGAAAAGTTATATATCACACTTTACCCTGTCATATATAAATTATACATGAGAGTATTCATTCTTAAATAGGGCAGTGAATAGTGATTATTAGATATGTGAGATACTTAGATTATTGTAAAGTAAGTAATACGCAAATTGAGTTGGGTACAAGATCATACAAGAGATGTCAAACCAATTAATTATCCATGTTTTTCGTTGCTTTCTCTACAATGTACTATGTGAGACATGGTTTACATATCAAAGATTCTTAAACGTGATCCTTGAAATGCTTATTTATTGCCTAGTTCTTGCGATAGTTATTAAATAGTTTATGTGATGCAATTAAATGTTCAATTCAATGTCTTCTATACAAGATAATCATTTTCCTTAGTCTGGTTTACCACGTTTAGTGCCTTCTACAAATAAGGTAATAGGTTATTTGTCTTTGAAAGATGTTATTCAACTCAAATTTAAAACATTTGATTTGACACAAATTTCTCTTTCATGATGCCAATATTTACAAAAGCTAGCAAAGAATATATACATGAAAACGAGAAACACCAAAGAAGGTTCAAACAGAAGGACTAGATCTCAGAACCCTCTCAAGCTTCTCAGCTTTTGTGTAATCATTGTCACTAAGAGGTCCAGCAGGAAAAGGTGTGATCTCCACAATCAGATGAGGAGTTGGTAGCTCATCGAAAAGAGCTCTTACATTGTTGCAACAAACACTTTCTCCATGAGCACTTTCTCTTCGGATTTGGCAACCCTACAATTGTTATTTAGCCGGTAAAATATGTCAGTCAAACATGCAATCCTGATTTGTAAGGATAAGAAGATAAATCTTAAGGGGAAAAAATGATTGAAACAGACAAAGGAAAATTGCAAACCTTGTGAGAAGTGGCATCAACAAAGTGGTCATCATCAGACAGTAGAGATGCAATGGATTTAAGAAGTCGTCGCCCCTCAGACTTGGATGGGACTCTATAGTTCCTTCTTAGTGTACCCTTTGTTGTAGGATGCCATTTGCTAGTAAGGTTCGCTCCGTTAGCTGGTTCCTTTGCTGACCAAATAAAAGAAGCAGAAATAAACAACATATTGTAACAAAAGACACATTGGTAAAATCCTTGCGACCAATATATAGAGTAGGTAATGTTAATGGTGCAGTAGACAGCAGTTAGTCCATGGCCTATGATATGGAAGGTTATTCAAGAAAGGAGGAAAGGGGACAATGTGGGGGACACAGGGGAGGTTGCTATGCCATGTGGCAATAAGAGCGGGGTTCGGGAGTTGAGTAGTATCAGTGTATATCATATATATATATATGTGTGATAATTACATCAGATATTGTTTGCTATACTGTTAAGTAGCACTTAACAACTGTACATAATGAAAAAAAGGATTCCTATTCTGTTCTATAATCTTTGGTTTCACTGTTTTTACTAAAATCAAAATGTACCACTTTTTTGCCATTTGTCCATTCTTCTATTCTAATTTTAATATGCACTAAACACAAAGCAGAACACAAGACATTTCTACTAAGCGCTGCGTTTGACTACTGTTATTACCAACAAATGTCAAATGAAAGCTCAACGAAATCTGTTGAACCAGAACCAGTTGTTAATTGGAGTTAGTTTGATCTCTAGTCCATAAATAGAGTTGTACCAACCAAGTACCACATTGAAGCAAGAATCACACTTTTCAGAATTTTATTCTCTTTGCTCTCACCTTCTTCTACCAATATGGCCTCAAATTTGCCATACGGCGCATTCCTCGATAATAATGGCATGATCCTGTGTTCTAGGTGATAATAAACATTTAGGATCTCTATAGACGTTCTTAAAATTCTTCAATTGTTTTTTAACAGCATCTGAAATCTCTCCAAACTCAGCAGAGGAACCAACACGATGTTTCATTCTAGCACACAGAAAAGGATGCTGCAGATCTGCACAACCTAGGTTCACCTTTAAAATCATCTCCTGTCTTTTCTTCTCGCCTTTATTTGCATAGTCAAATCCATAAAGTTGACCGTCATTCATTCCTTTCCACTCCAGCAAATCAATTCCTATCCCTATGTCAACCACGTCTAAACCAAAAAGGAAGAAACCAAGTTAAATTTCCCTAATTCCATCACTTGAGGTTTCAAAATTACTCCTAGGCTAAAAACATTTTACTTTGAATGAGCCTTACTGTGGATCAAGTGAACCCCTCTAGGAGATATTTAATCTTCTTTAACTGATAAGTTTTTTGGGATTCTGGGGTTTCCCTTTCCCTCGTGAATTGTAGTCTTTTGATCCCCATCTCCCTTCTCCATGACTCCAATCTTGCGTCCATTCTTATACACATCATGAACCATTAAATTCCGTAGATTTTGGGAGCACCGCTACTTAATGCTAGAGAGTAAATGTTCTGGTAAGTTTACAGAGCTAGCTATTACGTTTTCTTAAGCTTTCCACTAAAGTTGTAGCAATCCTATTGTGTTCTGTTAGTTGCAGTTTGTTAGTTTGATTTGATACAGACTTCTATAATAGACTTTTCAACTTTGTAGAAGTTGCACAATATATGGCTCAACCTCTGCTTTAGAGATCTGACAGATGTAAATTTTTCTGTTCAGCTTGTCGGAGATTCTCTCCTCTTTACATAGCTATTATCCTCACTTTCTAATTCTTTGCATCCACAAATTGCTAGTTCAATTGTGAAGAGACTCACGCGTACTTTTATACACAAACCCGAGCAATGTCTAATAACGATGTACAGTTCGATTGTCCACTAACACAAAAACCGCGCACAGTTTCATTTCATCCACCAGTAGTTGCTACTCATATCAATAACTTACAAATAAAAATAGCACATTATAGTTCGACTGTGAAGGCGACATGAAATAATCAATCACTAATTGAGTATGAAGAAACATGATGGAACAAATTTAATTTTCTAACATTGCAAATAAATAAATCTGCATAAATTGATCAGAAATATACCTGGTTTTCCTAGTATGCTCTGCGTCCATTTAGAGAACCCTAAATCACCAGATTCATTACTCTCACCATCACCAATTTCCAAATCTGAAACAAACAATGAAATTAACTTATAAGAAAAAATTAACCACAGTAAAAGAACAATGGTAAAAACAGTAAACTAAACCTGAGAGAAGAGGGTTAGATGGAGATCCAACGAATCCAGTCTTGAGAAGAGCATAGAAGATGCAGATTCTGCCAACCCATAGAACGGGAGTTTCAAGCAAAGAAGCACGGGTGGTGGTGGTAATTGTTGTTCTGGTTTTTTTAGTGAGGGAAATGGAAGGTGAAAAACGAGGAAGAAATGATTTGTGCAAGATAGTTGAAGAAGGATTGAGAGAGTGAAAAGTGGTGGTGATTTGCAGAGAAGAAAATAGAGTCATGATTTTTTGTTGTACTAATTTTGTTTCTGAGATGATTAGAAGAGGTTACAAATTACAATATTTCAAAGTGGCTTAAAATGGAAGTGTGAGTAACTGCAAGAAGAAGGAGAGGAGAATGAATGAGTGAGTTTGATTTTGATCTCTTTTTCTTTGCTAAAGATAATCGAATAATTAATTACAGTCTTCTTTCTTCAATGCATTGATGTGTTTTTAAAAGGATATTTTTCTGCTTACTGAAGGTAAACGACGTCTTACGTGTACGTTGTAGATTTGTCGCTATTCGTTTTGGATAAGTCATATCTTTGACATAATTTGGACAATGTGCACAGGTAGGCGATTTAAAATGGGATGGAGGGAGTATTTTATTTATTTAATAAATGTCATTAAGAAAAACAAAATCAATTGAGAAGTAACAAAATATAACAAAGAATTGTTGATAAGTTTTTATACAAATAAATAAATTTTTATGTATATTTCATAAGTTTATCAATGTAATTTATAAAAAATAAATTATGAAAATACAATTATTGTTTTTAACAATTTATAATTAATATAAAAACTTATTTATTTGCAATTTTCTTTTTTAAAAGCTATAGTACAAAATAAGCAAATTCAAACAAACTTATAGTATAATACCGTAATATATTCTTCTTTTCAACATGTTTAACTGTCAATTTTTTGGTGGCGATAATATACTTACTTTTGATTTGTGATTTCAATAATTAAGGTTTATGAATTATGATAAACTACTTCTTCATAATTTAAAGATATTTACCTATTAGAAAAATGCTTAAATATCATTTTCGTTCTTATAAGTTCGCAGTTTTTTTGTTTTAGTCTTTGTATCTTTTTTTCTTGCGAATTTATCTCTATATGTTTAAATCTTTTTTATTTTAGTCCCTGAAGCTAAAATCCGTAGGAAAATCTGCAGGAAATTATCATGCGGATTTTAGTTTAAGGGAGTAAAACCAAAAGATTTGAACATACATGGATGAATTCGCAAGAAAAAAAGATACAGGAAGTAAAACCAAAAAATTGCGAACTTACAGTGACGAAAATGACATTTAAGCCTTGGAAAAAAGTCGTATGCATATAAAATAAAAATTGGTCATAAGTTTGTAAATATCACGTGTAAATATAGTTATGTGACTTTATTCTCATTAGTTGATAGATAAATGTTCAATTTGTTCTTATGAAAAATACTCCATATTATGAAGAGTGGAGCAGACCCCACCTGAAATTAAATGGTTAAATATGTTTTTAGTCTCTACATTTTGCTAAATTGTCAAGAATGATCTCTACATTTTAAAAATAGTAAAAAAAAATCCCATAAGTTTTTCCGTTATGAAGAATTGTCCAATCCGTCTGTTTTGTCAAGGTCAGCTAACAGAATGCTTATTAGTGGATCCGACCATTTTAATTTGAGTCCCTACATTTTGCAAAATTGGGCAAGAATGTTCACTATATTTTAAAAAATTATGAAATTTTTTTTGACCTTTTTTAAAATATAGGAACCATTCTTGCCTATTTGGCAAAATGTAGGACTGAAATTTAAAGAGTGAGGTCCACTAATAATCATTTGGTTAATTGACGTGGAAAAAATAGATAAAATGGATCATTTTTTATAACCGAAATATTTATGTAATTTTTTTTTTACTCTTTTTAAAATGTAAGATCATTCTTAAAAATTTCATAGAATATAGGGAATAAAACTATATTCAACCCTAAATTAAATAAAGATCCCTCTTGTAACAACCCAATATTTTATACTTTATGTTTAAGATATATATGTCATTATTAGTAACTTTCTTGATTTATTATTTAATTAATAATTTGTTTTATCTAATTATTTAGAAGTTCTATCTTTATCGATTTTATTTACTTACTTGATTAATTGAGTCGGACAAATAAAATAATTATTTTTATTATAATTAAATGTTTTGATGAATTATTCTTATATTGGTCATCTGATGCATTTTTATGATCTATATATTCTTATTTTAAATTTTAGTTATCTTATCAAAGAAATCATGAAATGAGGTGTGAGGTATTGTTAGTTTTATTTATTTTAATTATTTAATTATATCAGCCTATATGTATTTTTATAAGTTCTTGAATATTAATTATATATTAGTCTTTGACGGGGAGTAGCAAGTCAATTGTGACCAAATCTAAATTGAATTGTTTATGGTATGTAGCAAGTATACCACACGTAGATAGTTATCAGTAAACATGGAATGCTTTTCCTATAATCTCGAAACCATTCTCCTAATTAATAGCATTATTAAGCTAATTTTCCACATACTCAAGCCACACATAGGCAAATATCATGAGAATCTCTATCACATGTTCTACATATGACCTACCACTATAGCTAAACCGTTATTTTCTCATGTAAGACTACCCAACTTATGCCTCTTAATTAATGATCCTAGTTAATTATGTTTATACGTGATTTGCCTCACGTCTCTTCTTTCTCCGATCCTCGTTGATTGACAGCAAATTCATTCTCCTAAAACGCAAATGAGTGGCTATCGCCTAACTCTCCCTAATTCTATTATCTCGTTTTCTTCTTTAAGTCTATAAACACTTCCTTTCAACAATTATTGGTTCACACTTTCTTTGCATAAAATATGCTAAGATCATCAATCAGTTCCTAGCACTCGCTTCTTCTATATTTCATGTAAGTTTTGATGTACATATTTCTCTATTTTATTTATCGTCCCACTTTATGAAACTTTAATCATAAAACATTTTTTTGTTTTCCCCAAAGCTATAACGTAAAATTGCAACTGCAACGGCGCTTTCGTCAATAGTTGGTCTTCACTCTTTTTATTGAACAGTAGGTTTACGGCATGTGAGTCTTCGTTTTCAACGGTCGGATAGTCGGGATAAACACCGAGACGAGAGATATCGTGTGTCTACTGTAGCTGCGAATTTAGGCTTATAAAGTATTGTGCTTGGAAGTAAAGCGGCTAAGGTAAGGGCTTTTTCCCCATACACTCATGCACTTAGGGTCTATGTTATAGATTAATAATGGAATAGTTAACCGATAAGAAGTAATGATGATAGAAGGAATGATAGAATTATTTTTATTACATTTTATGCTATTTTAATATATCGTAAGTATGTGTGGCCGATTGTTGTTGTTGGTATTGTGATTGTTGATTGTCGTTGTTGGTATTGTGGTTGTGGATTATTTTATGACTTCTGGTTGTTTATGTTTATGGTTATAACTTAAATGACTAATTAGGTGGTATTTACGATTGGTACCAATGGTTACCAAAAGTGTTAATTTTGTCTCTTAATCATGTGGATTTAGAGAGGTTTTAATTTTGTGGGATATTCAATGAGAGAATATCTATAGTATGCATATCATGGCATATAGCGGTTTTATAGGTTGGTTCGGAATAATACCCAAGCGGGGTACCAAACCTTAATACCCAAGCGGGGTATTGTGTCCAAGCGGGACACTGTCCAAGCGGGACTTTTTGCTCTGCGGAGATATTGATATCCGGATCATTGTCTAGTTGCATTTCATGCATTATTAATTGGTATAATGTGTCATTAAAAATAGTTTCTTGAGTCGATTTTATTTGATTTCTTCTTTATGGCCAAACATTTTATTATTATTTTATGACATTTACCTTCCGTTCGGCATGATTCAATTTGGATAAGGAAATTGACCCTTACATTAAATATGGTTGTAGGTACCAAAGAAATATGAAGTTGATGTGTTGGTTGTACGTGCGCGGGGATAAATATAAAAAGGGTTTTACTAGTATATAATTGTAAATTGAATAAGGCTTCTCAACAATTTTATTAGTCTATAATTGTAAATTTAAGATATTTTGAAGTTGATGACTTGTAGTATTTTTGGATTTAATGAGTTTCTTAATTATTTACAATAATAGAATGATTTTGAGAAAACTCTGATGTGACTCGTTTTGAAATGACTAAAATAAAAATGTAGAGATTTTCCTATTAATTAAGAGAATTAGTCATAATGTCTCGGGTCAAAAATCCGGGATGTTACAGTTGGTATCAGAGCATGATCCTTGGACAATTTTGGGTTGGGAGCGATTTGTTTTATTTTTTATGACGCATGTCTTGTGTGACTCATATCTGTTGATGATTCTTAATGGTTATGAGTGCTATTCTTTTGGTGTAAAATGTTGTTTTGAATTTATTGCTTTAATCTTGGTCCTTGTTACGATTCTTCACCAAGGGAGTGATATGATTTGGCCAATTTGGTGTTTCTTGCTGACGACTTATGTGTCGTGGTGTTGGTTTTGGATTGTGTTTTATTATTTTAAGGGTGTGTGTTTGAATTGGGGTCTTTTGCCATCTTGGTTAATGTGGTAGTTTTTAGTGGAGTGTCATGTTTCTTGGCTTCATGTTGTATAATTGTGGCAAGCTGGTTGTTCTCTTGTTAATGTATGGTGTTTTTATGTGATTATTTTATAATGATTGTATGATTTCTTTTGTTTAATAGAAACGATTTGTGATTGTTAGAAACTATGCTTTATTGGTGACTTTTATTGGATAAATTTTTAAGTCGTTACCTAAAAGAAATAGTGTTCATGATGAACTATTAAAAACTTTTTTGAGGTGAAATACTTTTTGAATAATTTGTGTGATCATTCGTTTTCAAGAGAAATTTTTATGATGATAAAAATAACTATATGGTAATATAATTTTTAAAAGAATAATATTGGCATGTTTGACTTATAAGGGTTTTCTTGAAAAGATTGACTCGAGAAAAGTGTTGTTTCAAGTCTTTTTATCCATGATTATTGATTGTAAAAGAAGGTGGTTGAAAGTGGTGTCTAGAATATTTTTCTTGAAAAAAATTAATTTTTGCTAGCTTAAAAATGATTGTGACATTTAAAGGAGTGTCTATTTTAAAGACTAGTGCTGCTGTTGGGTGTTGTTTTGATTGACTGGTTTTAATTTTATGTTATGGTTCTAGACTTCTAGTTCAATTGTTTTGTAATTTTCAGCATTGGTCTCTTGTGGTATTGGACATGTTCTTTTTTTTACCACCTCGGTCTGTTTGTCTCTTGTTTAGGTGCCTCATATTGATTTTGTTTTCCACATCTTAGCATCTAGTTTTTGGTTCTTTGGGGGATGGGGGCTCGATTGTTTGTTTGTTCTCAAAGTCTCGTTGCTTCTGTTTTGTTTCAGGGAGTAGTTGTGTTCATTCCTCTTGTTTTGGTGGTGTGACTTTGTATTTTGATTTCCTTGTCCGTTTCGATAGTGTTGTACCCATCTCTCTTGCTTCGGAATACTAGTGCTAATTGGGAGCAAGTTCCTTTCAACATATTTTATTTATTCAAAAAAAAAAAAAAACAAAAAATTTGGAACAAGTTTGGAAGAAATAAAAATCCAATCATCATTTTGAATTTTCAACTCATATTTTTACAATGATACTTGGTGTTTATATTATTAGTTAAAATCGGTAAAAAGGTTACATTTGATAGTATAATGAATATTGAAATTACTTATTTTACTTCGGTGATAAATTCATCTTTGGATATACATGATTAGAAATATGTTTGAAATGTAGCATAAGAGTTGTGATATATGAGTATGTTAGTACAAATTAATGAATTATTTTGTGTAAACTTTTCTATTTAACTTTTGTCATTATGTTTTTATGAATTTTGTGATTATTGGGTTCCTATAAGTTGAGGGATGTTTCCTCCATAAAATAAAAGCAATAAACCATTTTATGAAATAGCTATAAGTGATTAATTACTTTCTTCCTAGGTAAAGATTGTTTTTCTGATGTGATTATCACCATTTATGAAATAGAGATTGTTTTGATGATGATATATGTCCTTATAAATGGTTTTTGGTTGGAGTAGTATATTGATTTTTATTGCTTTATGTTTATTCTATTCCTGTCACTAAAATTATTTTGTAGTGCAATCTATCCTTTACTTTCCGCCACTATAACATGGTTTCCGGATGTGCTGTTTTTCTGCTGTCTGTCACTAAAAGTCATTTTTAGTGGTATTTGTTTTCTGCTGCCCTTCACTAAAAGTTTTTCTTTATGAAAATTGGTTTTCTGCTATATGTCACTAATAGTGATGCTGTTTTCTGTTATTGTTTGCTGAAATTTTTATTCTTTTAATGATGCTATTACCAAAATAATTTTTGAGTGGAAATTAAACAAATTATGATTTGATGTAAATGAGTATTTTGGATTGATGATATCTAAGTGTGGGGTAAAAAAAAAAAAAAAAAAAAGAGTTGGAGACATGAAAAATGGTGTTGTTCCTAATTATCATTTGCAAAAAAAATATATATAGATGAATATTTCCACGGTTAATATAATTAAATTAACTTTTTCTTAATAGAATGATTTTTTTTTATGAATTGGTCTGGGAGGAATCGGAATAAGTATGGTTCGGTGTAAATGAGTAATGTGGGTTGATATTTTGTTAAAGTGTTCCTTTTAAGAGTTGGAAATCTAAAGATGGCCTGATTACATGTCTTGTGCGTTGCATGCATGTTTCTTGTTATTGTATTGTTTGATTCTTTTGGTTATTGACTTCTTAATTTCTTTGTTGATATTATGTTGTTAGTTGCATGTTAAATGTACTTTTGGAACGCCAGAGTTAAGATTAGATTAATTGTAGATGTAGATAACTAATAATTCATTCTTAAGAGATGGTGTGTGCTCCGCGTACTACTCGAATGTTGTTTGAAACGCCTCTTATCAAATAGCATGTTCTTTAGGCACTATTACTTGAAATCTCGACTTTAGTTGTGATAAGTCGTATCATTATGTGAGAAGCGTGGATCAAGAGTGTAACGACTACTAAAAACTCGGCAAAAGCTAGGTGCAAGTTGTGACGAATGAGATGACTGTTGGAGCAGGATGGTCTATACCACCATTATGATTATTGGCTTACTATTGATAAATTGGGGAACTGATCACCCTCAATCACTTGTTAATAGTAGACGAGATCATGGTGACTGGAATTGACCGACCCCACCAATTGTTGGAGTGTGCGAAGTTAATAGGACATTTATGTGCTATGAGGTAGACGTCCGATCTAATCTAGTGAATCTTTTGTGATAGGATTTAAGCGAAGTTTTTATTTTTGAACCTTTCTATTTTCGAACTTTCCGAATTATTACGCTACTTGTTTATTTGATTTTACAACATGACTTATTTTTATAAAGTGTTTTAAACTATTTTTATCTCTTTTTATTTTTGCGATTTTACTATACTAGGTTTGTTCCAAAATAAAGTTTGAAATGATATTTTCTAAAATGATAGTTTATCGTGAAGTGTATTAGATTTTTGTGTTAAAGATTATTAGTAATTTGTGTTAAAGAATTTTATTATACTTTTTTCTTGAAAGTTCATTTAAGTTATTAATTTAGCTGATGTACTTATTTGACATCAGAGTGCGCAGCGGAAATATGACGTTTTAATTCTTAAAATGTCTTGTCTTGTTTTATCTATTTAGAGGATTACCTCCCATGAATTTTCTTTCTTTCTTTTTGGGTGAGTACCTTATATTATTTTTTGAGCATAATTTTAAAGTTTACCAACAGTGAGTTTATTGAGTTGATTGATTTTATATAAGACGTTATGAAAATCCTACTCAAATTCTTTTCCTACTATTAGTTTCGGGGACGAAACTAATTGTGGTGGATAGAATGTAAGACCCGAGAGTTTTATTGTGGTATACAACTAAATATTTCAATATTTTAACTTCATCTTTTAGAAAGTGATTTCCTTGCTCTATAATTTTATTTATTGAGGAAATTAATTCTATTTCATATTTTCTACCTTCTAGTTTCGAGGACGAAACTATTTTAAGTGGGTAAGAATGTAACAACCCAATATTTTATACTTTATGTTTAAGATATATATGTCATTATTAGTAACTTTCTTGATTTATTATTTAATTAATAATTTGTTTTATCTAATTATTTAGAAGTTCTATCTTTATCGATTTTATTTACTTACTTGATTAATTGAGTCGGACAAATAAAATAATTATTTTTATTATAATTAAATGTTTTGATGAATTATTCTTATATTGGTCATCTGATGCATTTTTATGATCTATATATTCTTATTTTAAATTTTAGTTATCTTATCAAAGAAATCATGAAATGAGGTGTGAGGTATTGTTAGTTTTATTTATTTTAATTATTTAATTATATCAGCCTATATGTATTTTTATAAGTTCTTGAATATTAATTATATATTAGTCTTTGACGGGGAGTAGCAAGTCAATTGTGACCAAATCTAAATTGAATTGTTTATGGTATGTAGCAAGTATACCACACGTAGATAGTTATCAGTAAACATGGAATGCTTTTCCTATAATCTCGAAACCATTCTCCTAATTAATAGCATTATTAAGCTAATTTTCCACATACTCAAGCCACACATAGGCAAATATCATGAGAATCTCTATCACATGTTCTACATATGACCTACCACTATAGCTAAACCGTTATTTTCTCATGTAAGACTACCCAACTTATGCCTCTTAATTAATGATCCTAGTTAATTATGTTTATACGTGATTTGCCTCACGTCTCTTCTTTCTCCGATCCTCGTTGATTGACAGCAAATTCATTCTCCTAAAACGCAAATGAGTGGCTATCGCCTAACTCTCCCTAATTCTATTATCTCGTTTTCTTCTTTAAGTCTATAAACACTTCCTTTCAACAATTATTGGTTCACACTTTCTTTGCATAAAATATGCTAAGATCATCAATCAGTTCCTAGCACTCGCTTCTTCTATATTTCATGTAAGTTTTGATGTACATATTTCTCTATTTTATTTATCGTCCCACTTTATGAAACTTTAATCATAAAACATTTTTTTGTTTTCCCCAAAGCTATAACGTAAAATTGCAACTGCAACGGCGCTTTCGTCAATAGTTGGTCTTCACTCTTTTTATTGAACAGTAGGTTTACGGCATGTGAGTCTTCGTTTTCAACGGTCGGATAGTCGGGATAAACACCGAGACGAGAGATATCGTGTGTCTACTGTAGCTGCGAATTTAGGCTTATAAAGTATTGTGCTTGGAAGTAAAGCGGCTAAGGTAAGGGCTTTTTCCCCATACACTCATGCACTTAGGGTCTATGTTATAGATTAATAATGGAATAGTTAACCGATAAGAAGTAATGATGATAGAAGGAATGATAGAATTATTTTTATTACATTTTATGCTATTTTAATATATCGTAAGTATGTGTGGCCGATTGTTGTTGTTGGTATTGTGATTGTTGATTGTCGTTGTTGGTATTGTGGTTGTGGATTATTTTATGACTTCTGGTTGTTTATGTTTATGGTTATAACTTAAATGACTAATTAGGTGGTATTTACGATTGGTACCAATGGTTACCAAAAGTGTTAATTTTGTCTCTTAATCATGTGGATTTAGAGAGGTTTTAATTTTGTGGGATATTCAATGAGAGAATATCTATAGTATGCATATCATGGCATATAGCGGTTTTATAGGTTGGTTCGGAATAATACCCAAGCGGGGTACCAAACCTTAATACCCAAGCGGGGTATTGTGTCCAAGCGGGACACTGTCCAAGCGGGACTTTTTGCTCTGCGGAGATATTGATATCCGGATCATTGTCTAGTTGCATTTCATGCATTATTAATTGGTATAATGTGTCATTAAAAATAGTTTCTTGAGTCGATTTTATTTGATTTCTTCTTTATGGCCAAACATTTTATTATTATTTTATGACATTTACCTTCCGTTCGGCATGATTCAATTTGGATAAGGAAATTGACCCTTACATTAAATATGGTTGTAGGTACCAAAGAAATATGAAGTTGATGTGTTGGTTGTACGTGCGCGGGGATAAATATAAAAAGGGTTTTACTAGTATATAATTGTAAATTGAATAAGGCTTCTCAACAATTTTATTAGTCTATAATTGTAAATTTAAGATATTTTGAAGTTGATGACTTGTAGTATTTTTGGATTTAATGAGTTTCTTAATTATTTACAATAATAGAATGATTTTGAGAAAACTCTGATGTGACTCGTTTTGAAATGACTAAAATAAAAATGTAGAGATTTTCCTATTAATTAAGAGAATTAGTCATAATGTCTCGGGTCAAAAATCCGGGATGTTACAGTTGGTATCAGAGCATGATCCTTGGACAATTTTGGGTTGGGAGCGATTTGTTTTATTTTTTATGACGCATGTCTTGTGTGACTCATATCTGTTGATGATTCTTAATGGTTATGAGTGCTATTCTTTTGGTGTAAAATGTTGTTTTGAATTTATTGCTTTAATCTTGGTCCTTGTTACGATTCTTCACCAAGGGAGTGATATGATTTGGATATACATGATTAGAAATATGTTTGAAATGTAGCATAAGAGTTGTGATATATGAGTATGTTAGTACAAATTAATGAATTATTTTGTGTAAACTTTTCTATTTAACTTTTGTCATTATGTTTTTATGAATTTTGTGATTATTGGGTTCCTATAAGTTGAGGGATGTTTCCTCCATAAAATAAAAGCAATAAACCATTTTATGAAATAGCTATAAGTGATTAATTACTTTCTTCCTAGGTAAAGATTGTTTTTCTGATGTGATTATCACCATTTATGAAATAGAGATTGTTTTGATGATGATATATGTCCTTATAAATGGTTTTTGGTTGGAGTAGTATATTGATTTTTATTGCTTTATGTTTATTCTATTCCTGTCACTAAAATTATTTTGTAGTGCAATCTATCCTTTACTTTCCGCCACTATAACATGGTTTCCGGATGTGCTGTTTTTCTGCTGTCTGTCACTAAAAGTCATTTTTAGTGGTATTTGTTTTCTGCTGCCCTTCACTAAAAGTTTTTCTTTATGAAAATTGGTTTTCTGCTATATGTCACTAATAGTGATGCTGTTTTCTGTTATTGTTTGCTGAAATTTTTATTCTTTTAATGATGCTATTACCAAAATAATTTTTGAGTGGAAATTAAACAAATTATGATTTGATGTAAATGAGTATTTTGGATTGATGATATCTAAGTGTGGGGTAAAAAAAAAAAAAAAAAAAAGAGTTGGAGACATGAAAAATGGTGTTGTTCCTAATTATCATTTGCAAAAAAAATATATATAGATGAATATTTCCACGGTTAATATAATTAAATTAACTTTTTCTTAATAGAATGATTTTTTTTTATGAATTGGTCTGGGAGGAATCGGAATAAGTATGGTTCGGTGTAAATGAGTAATGTGGGTTGATATTTTGTTAAAGTGTTCCTTTTAAGAGTTGGAAATCTAAAGATGGCCTGATTACATGTCTTGTGCGTTGCATGCATGTTTCTTGTTATTGTATTGTTTGATTCTTTTGGTTATTGACTTCTTAATTTCTTTGTTGATATTATGTTGTTAGTTGCATGTTAAATGTACTTTTGGAACGCCAGAGTTAAGATTAGATTAATTGTAGATGTAGATAACTAATAATTCATTCTTAAGAGATGGTGTGTGCTCCGCGTACTACTCGAATGTTGTTTGAAACGCCTCTTATCAAATAGCATGTTCTTTAGGCACTATTACTTGAAATCTCGACTTTAGTTGTGATAAGTCGTATCATTATGTGAGAAGCGTGGATCAAGAGTGTAACGACTACTAAAAACTCGGCAAAAGCTAGGTGCAAGTTGTGACGAATGAGATGACTGTTGGAGCAGGATGGTCTATACCACCATTATGATTATTGGCTTACTATTGATAAATTGGGGAACTGATCACCCTCAATCACTTGTTAATAGTAGACGAGATCATGGTGACTGGAATTGACCGACCCCACCAATTGTTGGAGTGTGCGAAGTTAATAGGACATTTATGTGCTATGAGGTAGACGTCCGATCTAATCTAGTGAATCTTTTGTGATAGGATTTAAGCGAAGTTTTTATTTTTGAACCTTTCTATTTTCGAACTTTCCGAATTATTACGCTACTTGTTTATTTGATTTTACAACATGACTTATTTTTATAAAGTGTTTTAAACTATTTTTATCTCTTTTTATTTTTGCGATTTTACTATACTAGGTTTGTTCCAAAATAAAGTTTGAAATGATATTTTCTAAAATGATAGTTTATCGTGAAGTGTATTAGATTTTTGTGTTAAAGATTATTAGTAATTTGTGTTAAAGAATTTTATTATACTTTTTTCTTGAAAGTTCATTTAAGTTATTAATTTAGCTGATGTACTTATTTGACATCAGAGTGCGCAGCGGAAATATGACGTTTTAATTCTTAAAATGTCTTGTCTTGTTTTATCTATTTAGAGGATTACCTCCCATGAATTTTCTTTCTTTCTTTTTGGGTGAGTACCTTATATTATTTTTTGAGCATAATTTTAAAGTTTACCAACAGTGAGTTTATTGAGTTGATTGATTTTATATAAGACGTTATGAAAATCCTACTCAAATTCTTTTCCTACTATTAGTTTCGGGGACGAAACTAATTGTGGTGGATAGAATGTAAGACCCGAGAGTTTTATTGTGGTATACAACTAAATATTTCAATATTTTAACTTCATCTTTTAGAAAGTGATTTCCTTGCTCTATAATTTTATTTATTGAGGAAATTAATTCTATTTCATATTTTCTACCTTCTAGTTTCGAGGACGAAACTATTTTAAGTGGGTAAGAATGTAACAACCCAATATTTTATACTTTATGTTTAAGATATATATGTCATTATTAGTAACTTTCTTGATTTATTATTTAATTAATAATTTGTTTTATCTAATTATTTAGAAGTTCTATCTTTATCGATTTTATTTACTTACTTGATTAATTGAGTCGGACAAATAAAATAATTATTTTTATTATAATTAAATGTTTTGATGAATTATTCTTATATTGGTCATCTGATGCATTTTTATGATCTATATATTCTTATTTTAAATTTTAGTTATCTTATCAAAGAAATCATGAAATGAGGTGTGAGGTATTGTTAGTTTTATTTATTTTAATTATTTAATTATATCAGCCTATATGTATTTTTATAAGTTCTTGAATATTAATTATATATTAGTCTTTGACGGGGAGTAGCAAGTCAATTGTGACCAAATCTAAATTGAATTGTTTATGGTATGTAGCAAGTATACCACACGTAGATAGTTATCAGTAAACATGGAATGCTTTTCCTATAATCTCGAAACCATTCTCCTAATTAATAGCATTATTAAGCTAATTTTCCACATACTCAAGCCACACATAGGCAAATATCATGAGAATCTCTATCACATGTTCTACATATGACCTACCACTATAGCTAAACCGTTATTTTCTCATGTAAGACTACCCAACTTATGCCTCTTAATTAATGATCCTAGTTAATTATGTTTATACGTGATTTGCCTCACGTCTCTTCTTTCTCCGATCCTCGTTGATTGACAGCAAATTCATTCTCCTAAAACGCAAATGAGTGGCTATCGCCTAACTCTCCCTAATTCTATTATCTCGTTTTCTTCTTTAAGTCTATAAACACTTCCTTTCAACAATTATTGGTTCACACTTTCTTTGCATAAAATATGCTAAGATCATCAATCAGTTCCTAGCACTCGCTTCTTCTATATTTCATGTAAGTTTTGATGTACATATTTCTCTATTTTATTTATCGTCCCACTTTATGAAACTTTAATCATAAAACATTTTTTTGTTTTCCCCAAAGCTATAACGTAAAATTGCAACTGCAACGGCGCTTTCGTCAATAGTTGGTCTTCACTCTTTTTATTGAACAGTAGGTTTACGGCATGTGAGTCTTCGTTTTCAACGGTCGGATAGTCGGGATAAACACCGAGACGAGAGATATCGTGTGTCTACTGTAGCTGCGAATTTAGGCTTATAAAGTATTGTGCTTGGAAGTAAAGCGGCTAAGGTAAGGGCTTTTTCCCCATACACTCATGCACTTAGGGTCTATGTTATAGATTAATAATGGAATAGTTAACCGATAAGAAGTAATGATGATAGAAGGAATGATAGAATTATTTTTATTACATTTTATGCTATTTTAATATATCGTAAGTATGTGTGGCCGATTGTTGTTGTTGGTATTGTGATTGTTGATTGTCGTTGTTGGTATTGTGGTTGTGGATTATTTTATGACTTCTGGTTGTTTATGTTTATGGTTATAACTTAAATGACTAATTAGGTGGTATTTACGATTGGTACCAATGGTTACCAAAAGTGTTAATTTTGTCTCTTAATCATGTGGATTTAGAGAGGTTTTAATTTTGTGGGATATTCAATGAGAGAATATCTATAGTATGCATATCATGGCATATAGCGGTTTTATAGGTTGGTTCGGAATAATACCCAAGCGGGGTACCAAACCTTAATACCCAAGCGGGGTATTGTGTCCAAGCGGGACACTGTCCAAGCGGGACTTTTTGCTCTGCGGAGATATTGATATCCGGATCATTGTCTAGTTGCATTTCATGCATTATTAATTGGTATAATGTGTCATTAAAAATAGTTTCTTGAGTCGATTTTATTTGATTTCTTCTTTATGGCCAAACATTTTATTATTATTTTATGACATTTACCTTCCGTTCGGCATGATTCAATTTGGATAAGGAAATTGACCCTTACATTAAATATGGTTGTAGGTACCAAAGAAATATGAAGTTGATGTGTTGGTTGTACGTGCGCGGGGATAAATATAAAAAGGGTTTTACTAGTATATAATTGTAAATTGAATAAGGCTTCTCAACAATTTTATTAGTCTATAATTGTAAATTTAAGATATTTTGAAGTTGATGACTTGTAGTATTTTTGGATTTAATGAGTTTCTTAATTATTTACAATAATAGAATGATTTTGAGAAAACTCTGATGTGACTCGTTTTGAAATGACTAAAATAAAAATGTAGAGATTTTCCTATTAATTAAGAGAATTAGTCATAATGTCTCGGGTCAAAAATCCGGGATGTTACACCTCTAGTATCATATATAAGCGATATTTTACTATTTTGATTCATTCAATAATCACCAGTGAATCTAGTCAATATTATAAACTAAATACATATGTTATTGAATATCTAAAAAGTGAAATGTTATTTATATATGAGACTAGAGGAGTAGTTTATATTTTTAGTTTTGATTTTAAGATTAAGAGATAGTTCTATTGTTGTCTTACGTCCTTTGCACTTCCTGAATCAACTTCTGCGAATCGATTTCACCGTGTTGTAGATTACTTGTGCTTCCGCTAAGCAGAGGGTCGTGAATGCCACCGGTTTCCCTGGTAGCTGCCGCCAAGAACTGCCCTGCCTCATAATTGTTATCATAGGTCTTGAATTGCGATTTTTCTTCCTGCTTTGTTTCATGTTATAAACCTGCTTGATGATAGAGTTGTGGTAATCGATGATACTTTTATTAGCAAGTTGAAGAACTGCCAAAATACTTGCAGAGACTCCGCAGCCATGCTTGTCTTCAACTGAATGGTTAGTACTAAGTATGTGCTATGTAATCTGATTTTGTCAGTAGCACATGTTGCATCTTACCTGTTTGATTAAATGTCTGTGTCGTCATTTCATTTGGTCATGTAAATTGATATTACTGTCACATAGCATTTTAAAAACTATGAATTTCTGATTTTTGGGTTTTGTTTTTATTCCTTCTAATCAATCTTGCTGTGTAATTCAATACAATAGGAACCAACATTCCATGTCATGTAAATTGATTCAGTTAGAATTATGTTGTTCTATATCTCATTGCGATTTTTCCCTTTTGTTTTCAACTTTTCATTTTCAGGTTCATTGAATTACTCAATTAGTGGTTGAAGCTTTAAAAATGGCATTGTGCCATCCTTTCTTAGTCAGCAACAATGGACCAGTCACTTCCCTAAGTTCCACCTTTCTTCCTGGGACAACACCTTTATCGTTTCCGATTAATAGAAAACAAAAACCTTGTAACCTTAAAAATGTCTTTGTTTCAATTTCTTGTTCGTCTCTTAAGACTGTACGTGACCGTACTCTTGACAGGCATGTTGTCATGAAGAACAGAATCCGGTTTGTTCAAAAGCTTAAAACTTTGCTTCTTTCTAAACCAAAACATTATATTCCAATTCATGTTTTGTCCAAGTGTAGGGCTTATCTTTCCCTTCATAAGCCTCGCTCCTTACTTTCTATGATCTATCGATATCCATCCATTTTTGAACCATTTACTATCCCATGGCCACCCACACCTCTCAATGCAACAAAGTTATATCCTCAACTCTGTGTTCGTTTAACTCCGGCTGCAGCCACCCTTGCAGCTGAGGAATTGAATCTTCAATCTTCCATTTCAACAGTATTGGCAAACAAACTCCAAAAACTTCTTATGCTATCTTCTCACCACCGGTTACTTCTGTCAAAATTGGTCCACCTTGCACCTGATCTTGGTCTCCCTCCGAATTTCAGATCCCGGTTGTGCAATGACCATCCGGACAAATTCAAAATTGTTGACACTTCCTATGGCTGTGCACTTGAGCTTGTATCGTGCGATATCAACTTGGCAAAGCCTTTACCACCTCGTGAGTCCCGTTCTCTTGATTTAATAGTTGACCGACCTTTGAAGTTCAAACAATTGAGACTTCGAAAGGGACTTAATTTAAAGAGGCCTCACCAGAACTTCTTGCTAAAATTTGAAGAAGTGCCAGAAGTATGCCCCTATAGGAACCCCGCCGAGAGTTTGGCCATGGAATCAATTGAGGCGGAAAAGAGATGCTGTTCTGTTGTAAGAGAGGTTCTTGGAATGACGATTGAAAAGAGGACTTTAATGGACCACTTGACCCATTTTAGAAAGGAGTTTGGCCTCCCAAACAAGTTGAGAGGAATGATTGTGAGGCATCCGGAATTATTTTATACGAGTTTGAAAGGGCACAGGGACTCAGTTTTCCTAGTGGAGGGGTTTGATGAGAAAGGTAACTTACTAGAGAAGGATGAGGTTTCAGCCTTACAAGATAAATGGATTAACTTGGCAAGAGAGTCGAAGAGAATGAGAAGAGAGAGAAGGAAGGCTAGGGTTGATAAAGGTATTGGAAGGGTGAGTAATGTTAATCAAAATCATGATGACAGCGATGTTGATTATGATGACAATATTGAGATTGATAATTTTGAAGATGGTTATGATGATGGCTTTGATGATATATTCGAAGACTTGAATTTTGAAGCTGATGATTATGACCTGGGAAACAATTTATTTGCCGAAAATATTGGAGAGTTTTGGACTGCAGGACCTTTTCCAACTCAAAATGGTTTGGATGGAGAACAAAAGCAACCCTGGTAATTTTCAAAGGTCTATGCTGGAGATAATGGTCTATGCTGGACATTGACTATAGATCATTCAAAGTAAGATTCTGTCTATAATAAGATTTTGAGTAAAAATTAGAAAGTTCCAAGGCATTTGTACTTGTACATATAAAAGGTTCCACTGCTCAATATTAATTGTCTTTAGAACACTAGCTAACATTATTTTTATTTTTTATGTCAACATTATATTTATAAGTTATAAATCAGCATATATATATATGAATATTGATTTTGTAAATAAGTTATAACTCTGGCTTTAGGGGTTATCCACGGTCCTCCTTTTCTCCTTCCGATGATGCTATGCTTCTGATTCCAACTGCTGTTTTAAGGCCAATATATTATGTCGTAAGAATGAGCTATAACAACAAGAACTTTAAAGTTTTTTGATAATTAAGCTTAGACTTAAAACTTTTTCTACAAATCATTGCAAATGTTTTTGTTTCCTCTATTTAAAAAAAATTAGGCCCCGTGTACTTTGTAAAAACATTTTGTGTTTTTGTTTTCTAAAACATAAGTTCATTTTAATCTCTACTAATAAGATAAGGTGTGACTCTTAAAATAAATAATTGTGATAGAAGGAACATAAAATGCTGGTTAAAGATGATGAATTTTTAAAATTAATAAATTTTCAAAAAATCAATGACAGTCAATTTCTATAATATTCTCATCTTTTTAGGGTGTGTTTGGTTTGAGAGAAAGAAATACGAAATAGAGAAAAACACGAAAACAAATAAATGAATTTGTAATAAATTTTAGTCTAAATTCATATATTGGTTTCCGTATTTTCCTCCATTCTATATATCTTTCTCTTAAACCAAACACACTTAACATAAGTTTCCAAAAATCAACGATAGTCTAAAAGTTAACTTAAAGGGTAGAAAAAAAAGAAGATTAAAGGATGTCTCATGAGCTTAGCTCAATTGGTAGACATTTGCATTATTATGCAGGGGATCGGGGTTCGAACCCCGGTCGTCCCACTCAATTTACCTTAAGGGTGGAATATCAAGTCATTGGGCTACTTGACAAAAAAAAATACTAAATTTTAATTTAGCAGTTAAAACATTTTTAATAAGTTTTGAATTTTCCAAATAAAATTTCATCAAAGTTATTTACTCGATCTCTAATTGTAAGACTTTTTAAATACTTAATTCTATACTTCTATACTCTTTTTTCTTCTTAAATTGACTATACAATGCCTTATATGAAATAAATTCAGGTATGAGTAAAATTGATTATGAAACCAATTCAGGTATGAGTAAAATTGATTAAGAAGAAAATTAAGTTTGTTGTGTTCCTAAATTTAAGAAAAATGGTCCATTTTATTTTTTTTTTTATTTGAAGCTTTTTTTGTCGAAGTTTGCTTTCCACCCCCGTGCTTCCCTTTATGCCCATGGAAAAAAAGTTCAGTAAACGCGGGCAGAACTTTTTCTTAATTAAAACCCCCCGAACTTTTTTTTAGTGTAAAATTTACACTAAAAAAAAGTTCTGCTTATGTAAACCGAACTTTTTAAAAAGTTCTGCTCGCATAAACCGAACTTTTAAGGGATAAAATTGGATTTTAAGGGGGTGAAAAAGAGTTAGGGGGGTGGGAAGAGAAATTCTCTTTTCTGTCAATAGGTTGAAGCTTAAGAGGCCCAAAATATTGTGAACCTAACATTTTGGGTCATAATTTAGAAAAAAGATGGAGCTCCTAAAATTTCAACAATAATTTTTATACATTTCTCAACTATAATTCGAACACTTGATATTCAATCATATGTGTTCATAAAATACCACACAGTTTCTAAGACTTACAAAAAGCACTTAATATTTCCAAGATACAACATTTGTAAAAATTCCAAGTGTTAGATAGCTTTTGAATTTGACAGAGTTTTAGCAAGTTCAGAGTCTAGTAAGTCTTCGTGAGTTCTTCATCTTAATCTTTTCCTTATATATAGGCAACAAAAATAGAGTCGTTGAAGAATTCTATCCGTTGAGAAGTTTGCATAAAACTTTGGAACATCACAAAGAGCAGATGAGATATTCTGCAAAGTAGATTTGAAATCCTCTGCAAAACAATTAATAATTGTTCCATTAGTTTTTGTAATAGTTCGGACTCCTTTTATGCGTATTTAGTATGAAATCTCGGCGTTGTACCTCACGATTTTCTCTACCCCCTCTCTAGTAGAGTTTTTGTATTCCATGATAATCCAACCATATACCCCCCCCAGTAGCTCAATTGGTAGTGAGAAAGAATTGAACTTGTACTTGAACTCCAAGGTACATGGTTCGATTCCTATGGAAGGAAAAAACTCTACTTGAGGAGGGGGGGGGGGGGTACAGAAGACCGTGAGAATACAGTGCTGTGATTGCCTACTAAATACGTAGAAAAGGGGTACGGACTGTTACACTTTTAACCTTGAAGATATTGTCTACACCATTTGAGGAAAAGGACAAGCACGCTTGCTGATAAGATAACTACCTTTCCACTTTATTCTTTTCACAAGTAAAACCTTTTAGAGTCTTCTTGAGTTCTTGTCTCCTTGAAGTGTTATCAACTAAAGTCTGACCACTTAGAGTTAACAGTTAAGTGCTTCCCAAAGTCTGGTCTTCCAAATTTTGATGCAAGCTAAGTCTGATGCTTCCAGAGACTGATCTTTCAGATTTTGGTGCAATCTTCCGAGTCTATTTTTAAGCTTTCAGCTTCTCTTGGATGGTGTATTTGCTGTTTTATATGTTCAATGCACATGTAAATTTTATCCACTAATATTGCATACTTGAACATAAATTAGCACATCCAACTGAGCTTTTAATACTTTATTATCATCAAAATTTCTAAAGAGATCAACAAATCAATTTTATTCCAACAATCAATATCGAAAAATGAATTGTTTATTTAAAGAGAAGGGAAAATAGAAAGTGTGTGCTGAGAAGGTTATGAATTAATAGTTATTTTCAAGGAAATGTTAACTTGTATTTTTGGAATACTCTCAAGAGCATAAATAATAGCTTTATAAAAATATGTGAAGTTAATATATCAAAAATTGAAATATTTATCTTTTTAAATGAATAATTTTAAAATCAAACACATGACAACTCAAATTGTCT
Organism: Trifolium repens; assembly: GCA_030408175.1. Classification (NCBI taxonomy): domain Eukaryota; kingdom Viridiplantae; phylum Streptophyta; class Magnoliopsida; order Fabales; family Fabaceae; genus Trifolium; species Trifolium repens. The sequence goes on from CP125840.1 coordinate 23,256,193, forward strand.
TGTCTAATGCTTTATTTTTTAACAGATCAAACACATCCGTAAGAGTGGAGGGTTAAATGTAGAAGTGGGAGATATTTTTTCCCACTAGGATCTGATTTCTCTAAAGTGAGTGACTAACTTTAGCATGTAAGATAAGTAACATCAACTGTTAATTAACAAATCATAGGTTGATGAATTTGGATCTTCTAAAATGAGTAAAGTGTAAAGTAAAAAAATCAAAGATTATGGTTGTAACAACATCTAATTTATTATGATGTACATATAATATTTAAATTTGATTTATTAATTAATAATTGATATTTTAAAATTAATCACTCACTTTAGGAGAGTCGAATCCACTTGCATCGGGTTCCCTTATCTTTATAGTGTAAAATGAATAATTTTAATCATTGAATTAACAAATCAAAATTAAATATTATAAATACACCATAATAAATCACATGTTGGTTAAAATAACAACAATTTTAATCTGAATAGCGTCATGTTTTAAACTAGTACTTCCTCCGGCCACAAATATAAGCAAAAGTGCACTTTTTAGATTTATTGAATAATTGATGTATTGAGACTATAATACAGACTAGATACATATTTTATTCAATGAATCTAAAAAGTGCACTCTTACTTATATTTATGGCCGGAGAGAGTAAAGAAAGAAAGATAAAAAACTTGAGAGTGTGTAGATTTTCTCTCTAAAATAGAAGGTAGATCCCCTTTTTGTTAGGTATATATGGATAACTAGACGCCTTGCCCGTGCATCGCACGGGTCATATGTAGTATCAATTAAATATGAATTTATTTTAAGCTAACAAATGTATTATGTTATACCCGTTAATATAACAATGTCATTAGAAATATGTTTGATATATAGTTAAAGTAAATACTTCATTCTGACAAAAAAAAAAAAACTTTATTGATTAAGATTGACGTGAACCATAAAATAACAAAATAAAACTAAATATTGATCAACCAATATTCAAAATAAAACTAAAGATAGAAACTTCAAATGAGATAAAATTCTAAAAACTTCATGGTAAACGGAGTACATTGGAAGTGATATCTGTCAAGTTGCCGACATCCTCGACTAACAAAATTTTCAACTTATATTTCGACGTGACTCTTAATATAGTAACATATAATTGATCATGCGAAATGAAATATTTAATTTAAGGGAAAAACTAACATGTGGCCTAAGAGTACACGTTAATGACTCAAAAATAGAAATATTTTATTGTAATATGTGCAAATCTAAGTCAACTTTTAAATTTTTTTACAAATTAATTACATGATTTTTAAGTGAATGTTTCTACTTTTGAATTCTTAACATGTGCCATAAACCCTTAATTTAATTCAAAAAGATTTTGTGAATAAAAGTAGAACATATCACTATCTCAAACGTGTCATTATAAATGATCCTCTATTTTTCTTTTGTTGTCAATACTTTCAACAACTTTTAGACATATTAGTAAAAAAAAAAAACTTTTAGACATATATGTGGTGATATTATTTTTTTTTTTTATCCAACAAATTGATCATTATTCATTATGCATATCCAATTTATAGCAGACAAAATGTAGATGCTTCTTTACCTATAATAATAGTAGTAGTAATAAAGTTTGCAATTAATTATGCAGCATATATTTCATTCTCTAGAATAGGCATGTATGTATATCTGCATATTTCCAATACGCGTGTATGTATATGTTTTCTTCTTGGAACTCTATCAGAGAATAATTAGCAGACATGGTTACTTGTTTCTATGTTAAATGTGTGTCTATTTGTTTCCTTCACATTGACTAATTAATACTCGTAGTTTGCGCGTTGGAAAAACGAGTCAGCACCAATAAATTTTTTGATAAAAGAACAACGTATTGTGCTTATCTGATGACAGATGTAAATGCGCACCAATTTAGCTATAAATGTTCATCATTATCATTTTTCAAATTTCAAGTGAAAGCATTAATTGGGTTTGATAATTGATTTTTTTTTTTCGTTATTCACTTCTTTAACTGATTGAAATTCATTTCAATTAATAGCCAGCAATTGTTCAGCTATTTTAAAGTAAAGAGAGCACATGTTTAGGAGAATTTAGTTAATATAAATAAATGTATACTTTGATATATGCATAATATGCTGTATTTCAATATATGCTTTCCAATTATACTTTTTGAATTTGAAATATGAATGCACGATTTTTAGATTTTTTTTTTATAATAAACCTTTAGAAATATTAATACTTATACAATTTTATTTTTTTGGTGCTTATACGATTTTAATTTTTAATTGTCAGCAAGGGGATACTAATTGTCATGGTTAATTTATATACTTCTATTTTCAAAAGAATTTAGGTATACTTATTGTCACACACAGTTCTAACAATATAAATCGGTAAAGCTCTATAGATAACAAAAAGAAATTAAAAAATAGAAATTTTTACTAAAGTTAATTTTTTTGTTAGAAAATCATTTATTCAAAATTAATCATTCTGATCAAGCTTGATATAAGGCAAATGAAAAACTAACATAGCCAACAAAATTTCAGGTTTAATGAAATGAGTTGAACACTTTTGTTACTCACTACACATAAACATGTTTCAAATCAAAATTCCAACAAAAGTAATGAAAATGACACTATTTTTCCAGCAATCAGCGCACCAAGCTTGATAGATTTCCCTACGGTAAGCTTGCACATATAGCAAAATCTCTGTCAATCTCCACCAAGCTTGCAATAACTATACCGGGAATGACCAAACTCCTACGTGCAATACCACTTATGCCCATTGCCATATACCGTATATACTTCTATATCACAAATCCAACTACTGAAAAAATTTGCAAAATGTTTTTTAACCAACTTATATATCACAAACATATATAAAAACTCAAAATCAAAATTTAAGTAAAGTAGTATGAAAGTACCACAAAGTTGGCAAATACATCCTGTATTTAAAGGATCTATGTTTACAAACCAAACATAAAATTGAAATTAATAGAAAATTAAACAATTATAATAAAAATAAAGATCAACATGATAAGAATAAACACCAGAAAATCATATAATATGCATACAGATCTCTTAATAAGTTAAGAATAGGGTATTTTGAGACATTTTTGCTAAGAGAGTTTGGAAAAAAGAATTAGAAGAAAGGTTGGGAAATATGGTTGATGATAATTTGGATGTAACAAACGTGAATGGCAAAACAATGTGGATGCAAGGTGACTATATATAGAGATTTAATTGTCTTGGTAAGTGATGTTAAAATAGCCTTGAGCCACAACAAAAAAAAGCATAATCTAGACAAATGCATAAAAAGTGGAAATGAGTAGTTGAAAGCATTAATATCATATTATGTGTGATTAGGCTCCACTTATTCAGCCTTTCCCGCCCTTGCTAATCACAATTAGGTAAATATTGTTGCTTATTATTCCCATTATATTTAATATTTAATGCGATTAGTTGGCAAAGCAAAGCATTAATGATGATTTTCCCTCCCTTAATCAACATGGAATTAGGGTTTAGTTAGTTGCTTGTTATTCCTACTTAATATAATAAAGATAAAGATGTTGATATAGATAAACTGACGAGAGTTTTTCATGACACTTGATAAGATAATCAATTATAAATGTATCTTCTTTACTGAAAAATGGAAAGAAAGAATATGAGTTCGATTATGGACCCCATTTAAAGGCTCCCGGTAGTGGTGGGGAACATGATCATAAAAGGAATTTTCTGTAGGTCCAATTCACTTACAAGCAGAAAATAAAGATTGATAGAGTGATTGACGAACTCTATAGTAAGCAAGTACATGAATGAATGAATAACTTAATGGTTATGTGACTCATATATAAGCTGCTTTTTATGCCAAAGTTCATCAACTGAGTGAACAAAGGGTTAAATGCAAATGTGTGGACGTGGATTAACTAAAACCACATAATCTCCAATTTTGTTGCAATTTTACTTTCAATCATGCAAGGCAAGAAATATCCAAATGTGGCCATGACTGTCTTGTCTTCTGGGTAGAGCTGGGGCCGGTCCGCTCTAGCCCGGCCCCGGCACAAAGACATATAAATGGGCATAAGTAGACTGATCCATTAAGGCCAAAGGCCCAGCCCACCTAACCCGATAATCAACGTCCTACATGATCCTATGGGCCGGCCCAACAAATTTTCATATTTTTTTAAAAAAAAGTTTGACAATTTTTTTTTTAAAAATTCAATGGACAATAAAACTACATATTTGTAGATACATAGCACAAACTAGTTGTTATTATTTTTTTTTTCAAGTAAAGGTAATCATAACAAATTTGTTTTTTTTTTTCAAATAAAGATAATCATAACAAATTTGGATAGTTTTATCTAACAAATCTTATATTTTGTTACTTATTTTATCTAAAAATTTTATGCTAACTAAAATTCCTTATTTTAGATATTTTTTATTAATTCTTTAATGGGCCGGCCCAAAAGTCCGTGGGGCCAGCCCATGATGGCCCATTTAAAAAATAGGCCCGGGCCCCAGCCCAATAAGGCCCAAATAACTTTTTTGAAACCCGGTCCGGTCCAACTCGTTTAAAACTATAGGGTTAATGAGCCAGCCTGATAGCCCGACCCATTTTTACAGCTCTACTTATGTATATAATTTCAATTCAATAATATGTTTTTTTTTATAAGCTCAATTCAATAATATCTATTTTGGGCATAAACTTATCATAATTAGAGTTAGAAAGGTGTGTTATTTGAACAATAAAAAAAGTTATCCCGACCGGACAACTAGCTTTTTTCCTTTGTTGCACGTAAATTGAGGTTAGATTAAAATAATTAAAAATAGAAAAGGTGGTGGGTCCTACGTTACAAGTATTGAACCGGTCTAGGGTCCTGTTTGACCTGATTTTTTTAGGTCTTGAAAGTTATCTAAAAGTTAAAAGTAAAAATAAGAGCTTTTAGGAAAAAACTAAAACCGATTGGTAATTGTTATTTTTTTAGTTTCAAAGTTCTTTTATCTATGTATTGTACTAATAAAAATTAAACAATTTTTTTTTATCAAAAATTTTTTGAAAACCTATTTAGCCTAATTTCTCCTTTTATTAAATAAAAAAATTTAAAATAAAATAGGTCAATTGATACCTAGGCTCCGATTGGATTGATGGAATGGAGCGGAGTGGAATGAGATGGAGCGGAATGAAATAAATATTCTGTTCCATTATTTGGATATTTTAAAAAGGAGAGGAACAAAATTGATGGTAAGTGGTGATATTATATTAAATTCATTCTATCTTATTTCATTCCGCTCTGCTCCATTCCATTATTATGTTTCAAATCCAAACAATGAAACATTATTATATTTCATTCTGTTCCGCTCCATTTCATTATATTTCATCAATCCAAACGGAACTTTAAAATAAAATTAAGAATAAATATTTGTTCAAAATCTTGATCCACTAGGGAGAGGTCGAGATCGGATTGAACTTTACATCACCTGCCGTGTTCCATTAGATAGAGTGGATAAGAGTTTTTTTTTTCTTTTTTCTTTTTCCTTTACTATTACACTATTTCTACTTTTAATTAGTATACATTTTAAATTTCTATTGTCCACTTTTTTTATAAGACTTGTGTTGATGTTGATTGAAAATATGTATGATGAAAAATCTTAAGATTTGTGAAGATTGTTTTAAAATATATTTCTGCAAGATTTTGTTTGTTTTTAAACTAAATATATTTAAAAACAAATGTTTATATCAAATAAATTTGACTTTTTTGTTTTTTATTTTTCTCATACTCTTGTTCTTGTGTTAGAGTGTTGTGAGATATATATTTGCTTTGAAGAGTGTGAAGGTATTTGTAGCGTGAGATAGTTGAGGGTAGTCACAACAATTTTTACATAGTAATATTTTCTGATTGTCAATTTAGACAACGGCTATAGTTTTTATCTAATTTTAGGGATTTCCACGTTATATTCTTGGGTTATAATTCTATTTATTTATTTTTTCTATGTCTGATTTTCTCAACAAATTGTAATTCTAAAATGCTTTTTTTTTACAAGATTTGTTATACTGAATTTGAATTTATCCGTGTGGATGGTAGTATATGCATGAAAACAAATATTAATACATATATACAAATATGAACATCATATTTGGTAGAAGTTCATTTTAAATTCATTTAACCAATTAATTGAGGTAGCCTAATATTTATGAAAATGGGTCAAATATATCTCTTTATCCTTTCTATATCATCATATTTATAGAGTTTTTAATTAGAGTTAGGATCAACCCTAATCAGACCCAAACCTAATTTATGAGGTTATGGTATCTATCGAATACTCTTTTTTTTATTGATAATGATTAGATGAGGTGCGAAATATGAGCACATGACTCGTTTCGTAAGTGGGAAATCACAAGAGAATTAGGCGAACATCACGTCTCTATTCATTTCAAATTTATCAAGACATTATGTTTATGAATCATCTCACTTGTAAATTATCCAACCTTCATTTTTCCAAGCAATGTGACACTTAACTCACTCTGCACTTGCCACAACAACCTTCATTTTTACAAGCAAATGAAGCAATGCACCACTTAACTCCTTATTGTCAGTTTACCTTTTATTTGAGTGTTATTTGCCAACTATATAAATTTTAAAATCTTTCTTTATTTTAATTTTTTTTTTAAACTCTTGTGGAACTTTTCATAGCAGGCAAAAGAAAGTAATAATGAAATAATGGTACATGCATGTTAACAGTTCCTTTCAAGTGCAACGCAATATGGGACCAACTATATAATTCACTATTTGAGTCTATCCCTTGGAGTCCTTATTAATTGTCATGCATATATTTTTAGCACACATACCATCTATTAAATCATCTCAGTCTCATTTTATTAGCATTTTTTCTATGACTATCATATTTTACGAAATAAACAATTATATATGGTCCTGATTGACCGTAATAATTAAAAATGTAATAAGATTAGATAGGCATACATCAGAAAAATATCGAATGACCAAATAAAATAAAATTAAAAAAAAGAAAAATATTGAATGAGGCTGCTTTAATTTTATATATGCAATTATGTTGAGCACATGTAGTGTAGTTGCATCCAATCTTCATCATTCACCTGTAAACTATGAAGATATATGCCATTATTCCTCTTGCCTTTTTCTTTATTGTCTGAGCAAGATATGTAAATATACAATGCATCTTGCTTCTTTTTGGTAATTCCATGGCAAGTTCTCAAACAGCGACATTATATTTGTCGTCATGCAATATTGAAGGCTTCACCACCAAAAATATTATTAATTTCTATTTTGATAAAATATATCTTGATAATATCTATCACTCCATCCTTAGAGTGTATTTGAAAGTTATACCGCAAATATTCTTAAGAAAGTTGCTGAGAATACAAGGAGACATTTACTTTTCATACTTCATATTTCCATTTTTACTTCAAGGACGGCTCGTTAGAGCATGTTTGATATCACGGTGCTTACGCCAAAACTATAGTGATTCACCGTGGTTATTATAGAATGTAGTTTCTATTAAATTACGGTGGGTCACAATATATTTTTGTCTATAGATGAAGTAATAAATATCACCGAAACAATAAAAAACTGCAAAAGTCCATTATGTTGGAGATAAACTCTCACAAAGAATGAACAACAAAGAACTTAGAACACTAAGAAAGAAAACGAGAACTATGAATAAAACTTGAAGAGAATGAATAAAGGAAAAAGTAAATCTTATTCTTCCACAAATGGCCTTAGTAGTTATATATACAAGAGGGGGTTGCGTAAAGTGCAACTGCCTTAACTACCTAGGACAAAACAAAAGAATAACTAACTAACTAACTACGCTAGCTAACTACTAAAACAGAGCAGAAGCTAAACAGCTTCAGAAGCTGTTCCATCAGAACCTGTGACCTTCAGAAGCTATGAAGGTCAGAATCTGGTTAAGAGTCTCGTGGCCATCAGAAGCTGTTTGTATAAGAGTCTGAGTCAGAATCTTGTGAGCATCAGAAGCTGCAGAGCTTGAATTACAAAAATCAACACTCCTCCTTAATTCAAGCTGTCAAAGCTCACAACTCCCATTTCTCTTCTGAGCTTGAGAAATTGGTCTCTTTTCACAGCCTTAGTTAGAATATCAGCTTGTTGATTGTCAGTAGAGCAATATTCAAGTTTCAATTTTCCTTTAGTGACTTGGTCTCTGAGGAAGTGAAATCTTGTCTCAATGTGTTTGCTCTTCCCATGGCTAACAGGGTTCTTAGCCAGGTTGATTGCTGACTTGTTGTCGATCTTCAGCACCACTGTAGTGTCAGCAATAATGTTTATCTCACTGAGAAGTGATTGCAGCCAATTTGCCTGACATGCAGCTAGGGACACTGCTACATACTCTGCCTCACAGCTGGAGAGTGCTATGACTGACTGCTTCTTAGAGCACCAAGACACTGGTGCATTTTGAAATTTAAACAAATAACCACTGGTACTCCTCCTGTCCACCTTATCACCACACCAATCTGCATCATAAAATCCACTTAACTCAAGTTTTCCATTGTCCTTAGAGTATGGAAATACAACACCATAGTGGATTGTGCCATTGATGTATCTAAGTATCCTCTTAGCTGCCAATAGGTGACACTTCAGTGGTTTACTCATAAACCTGCTTACATAGCCAACTGCATAACTGATATCAGGTCTAGTTTGACACAAATACCTCAGTGAGCCTATCAATTGCCTGAACATGGTAGAGTCCACTGCATCACTGCCTGTATCTTCTTCAATCTTGGCTCTTGTATCTGCAGGTGTGACTGATGAATTGCAATCAAGCATTTCAAACTTTCTCAGAATCTCAGTGGCATACTTAGCTTGATGCAATATCATCCCTTTTGGAGTTTCTAAGAGCTCCATTCCCAGAAAGTAAGTTAACTTTCCTAGGTCAGTCATTTCAAACTCACACTTCATCTGTGTTTTGAAATTCTCTATCTCTATAGATGAGCTACCTGTTACTAACAGATCATCAACATACAAACATATGATTAACATGTGTTTGTCATCACTGCATTTCACATATACACCATACTCTACACTGCATTTTCTGAAGCCTTGCATAACAAAGAATTGATCAATTCTTTTGTTCCAAGCTCTTGGAGCTTGCTTCAGACCATACAGAGCTTTATTCAGCTTCAGAACTTTGTCTTCCTTGCCCTTCAATTCAAACCCTGGAGGCTGCTTCACATACACATCTTCCTCTAAGGGTCCATTTAGAAATGCTGACTTCACATCTAAATGAAATAAGGGCCATCTTCTACTACAAGCCAATGCAATCACTAGCCTTATAGTTTCATGTCTTGCCACTGGAGAGAATACCTCATCATAGTCCAAACCTTGCTTCTGAAGGAATCCTTTGGCCACAAGTCTTGCCTTGTATTTTATCACCTTGCCTTCAGGATTTTGCTTGACTTTGTACACCCATTTCACACCAATTGCCTTTTTATCAGAGGGCAATTCACACAAGTCCCATGTCTTGTTCTTCTCTATAGACTTCAACTCATCAATCATTGCCTCCATCCAAACTTTACTCTTTAGTGCAGCTTTGGTATCTAAAGGTTCAGTATCTGCAAGCATTGCATAATGCACAATTTCTCCTTCATTGTCTACTGCATTGTCTGATACAATCTCACAGTCAACTAACCTTCTTGGCAGTTGAGTGTTTCTCTGAGGTCTTGGTGGTACATTAGTATCCTCATCATCACTTGAAGTATGCATGTCTTCATCACTTACATTACCTTGATGCTGATTCACAAAAGTGGGAGTGTCATTAGCAGTGCTTGCTTCACCACCTAAGTCAACTGCACAAGTTTTCTTAGATGAGAGCTTCTGACCCCAATCCCAACTTTCATTTTCCAGTACCTTCACATCTCTGCTGATCTCTACTTTGTCACTTGTAGGATTATACAGTCTATAGGCACCAGTTCTATGATATCCAACAAATATCATAGGAACACTCTTGTCTTCCAGCTTCTTTCTCTTAGCATCAGGTACATGTTTGTAGCACAAGCTGCCAAACACCTTTAAGTGACTTACACTTGGCTTACTCTTGGACCACACCTCTTCAGGTACCTTATCCTTCAGCTTCTTAGTAGGACTTCTATTCAGAATGTAAACAGCTGTAGCAACAGCTTCACCCCAGAACCTCTTGGGCAGATTCTTCTGCTTCACCATGCTTCTAGCCATATCTAGAATACTTCTATTCCTCCTTTCTGCAAGACCATTGTGCTGAGGAGTATATGGTGCAGTAACTTCATGAATTATGCCTTGTTCCTTGCAATAATTCTCAAACTCTGTAGAGGTATACTCACCTCCACCATCTGTTCTCAGAACCTTCAATGACTTGTCACTTTGCTTCTCAACCAGTGTTTTGAACTTCTTAAACACCTCAAAAGCATCACTCTTAGTTTTTATATGGTATAACCATATCATCCTAGAGTACTCATCAACAAACGTCATGAAGTATTTGTTTCCACCAGTTGATAACACATCAAATGGTCCACAAATGTCAGAATGCACAACATTTAACACATCACTAGATCTCATAGGAAGATGACTTTTAAATGATGATCTATGATGTTTTCCTAACAGGCAAGTAGTGCATGTATCAACTGGAGTTATGACACTAGGCAGTCCTAACACCATGCATTTTGAATTAAGCATTGACAAGCTCTTAAAATTCAAATGCCCATACCTCTTGTGCCATAGATCACTATCTTTCTCTTCAGCAGTTGCGGACAAGCATGTAGCTTCAATAGCTTTGATTTGAGTCTTGTAGATCCTGTTCTTGCTTTGGGCTGTTTTGAAAATCAGTCTCTTCTTGGAATCAAAGAGTTGCAGAGTCTCATCCTCAATTACTATCTTGAAACCTTTTGAGATTAATTGCCCTATGCTCATCAAGTTACACTTCATACCAGGGACATAGAGAACCTTCTCAATCACAGCTTTCTTCACATTCGATCTTTGGATCACCACATTACCCATACCTTCTGCCTTAATGGAATCACTGTTGGCTAATCTGATCTTTGTGTTGAGACATTCATCAAAGTCAGTCAAGATGCTTCTATTTCCAGTCATATGGTTAGAACACCCTGAATCAAAGTACCAAACCATGGAATCTACTGCTTCATCAGCAATTGTCACCATGAAACTGGTTTCATCCTCAGAACCTGAGCTATCATGTGCTACCTTGGCCTCTTCTTCATTGTCTTGACCTTTCTTTTTCTTTGGATTTTTGCATTCATTGGCATAATGCCCATATTTGTCACAGTTGTAGCACTGAATCTTGCTCTTGTCCTTCTTCTTTGACTTATCTTTCTGTTTCCCTCCTCCTCCACTAGAGGATTCAGGCACTGTCTCAGCATTCTCCTTGCTTTTCTTGGAGTCTTTCTTGTTCTGCCATTTCTTCTTCTCACTTTGATACTTCTTGAATTTTGAGAAAAGAGCTTGCTCATCTTCTTTGCCATGGCTCCTCTCACCATGCTTCAACTCATGAGCTTCAAGAGTGCTTTGCAGATCCTCTATCTTGATCTCACTCAAATCTTTAGTCTCTTCTATAGTCACCACTATATGCTCAAATTTAGAAGTCAAAGTTCTTAGTACCTTTTCCACCGTTTCTTGCTCATCAAGATTACCTCCACAATTCTTCATCTGATTGGTGAGAGTCACCAATCTTGTGAAGTAATCAGCAACGGATTCATCATTCTTCATCTGCAACAGTTCATACTGTCTCTTCAAGGCCTGAAGCTTTACTTTCTTCACTTTTGCATCACCACCATAACTCTTTTGCAAGATATCCCATGCATCTTTGGAGGTCTCAGCATCTGCAATCTTCTCAAACACCTTTGAATCAACACATTGATGAATGAGAAACAGGGCCTTGTTATCTTTCTTCTTTGCTTCTCTGAATGTTGTTCTTTGTTCTTCATTTGCATTTTCTGGTAGAGGAGTGATTGCTGCATTCACTTGTTCATACACTTCTTGAACATTGAATATCACCTTCATCTGCTTCACCCATCTATCCCAATTCTTTCCATCGAAAACTGGCAAATTCGCATGGAAATTGTTGTTCCCAGCCATGGTTGATTCACTTTCAACCTGATTCTTCTTTCAGAGAACGAATCAAGGTCCCTTTGGATCGTACGAGCTCTAGATACCACTTTGTTGGAGATAAACTCTCACAAAGAATGAACAACAAAGAACTTAGAACACTAAGAAAGAAAACGAGAACTATGAATAAAACTTGAAGAGAATGAATAAAGGAAAAAGTAAATCTTATTCTTCCACAAAGGACCTTAGTAGTTATATATACAAGAGGGGGTTGCGTAAAGTGCAACTGCCTTAACTACCTAGGACAAAACAAAAGAATAACTAACTAACTAACTACGCTAGCTAACTACTAAAACAGAGCAGAAGCTAAACAGCTTCAGAAGCTGTTGCTTCAGAACCTGTTCCATCAGAACCTGTGACCTTCAGAAGCTATGAAGGTCAGAATCTGGTTAAGAGTCTCGTGGCCATCAGAAACTGTTTGTATAAGAGTCTGAGTCAGAATCTTGTGAGCATCAGAAGCTGCAGAGCTTGAATTACAAAAATCAACACATTAGTGTTTAACATAATACAAGCATATTAAAAAAGTTATTAATTATATTAATTTTTAATACAAAATAGTATATTCTTTTTTACACAAAAACAAAATAGTATATGTTAAGACTAAAATTCCTTTTTGATTGATCGGACAGTCCTAAAGCAAAACATTGTCAAAACTAGGGGGAATCTTATAACAGTAGTAAATCTGCTTGGCTTTTATACACACACACAATTGTTTTAATAAACAAGGATAACATTGAAAAAGTAATAATCGATTTTGATATTCTAATATTAGACCGACGTTGGGTACAAAACCATGCATTACAAAAAAAAAAAGAGTTCAACCAACCAAGGTTGTCAGAATCGAGAGTTTACGTTAACTCTTTTTGTCTAGGTAAAATCGAAACGTAAAATCGAAACGTAAAATCGTCGATTTTACCTCATATTAAAATAATATTAATTTTATATACATAACATGTATATATACTTATATAATACTATAATGCATTAATAATTTAAAATTTCAAAGCTAAAATATACTAAATCACCATAATAAAATATAATATTCATAAAAATTAGGTTTTTAAAAAAAATTGTCAATTTTTTATTTTTTTTTAAAAAAAGGTAAAATCGTCTCAAAGGAGTTAAAACCATGGATTTTACACGATTTTACGCGATTTTAGAGATTTTACTACGAGTTAAATCGTGTAAAATCGTTCAAGATCACGATTTTACCAGAAAACGATTCTACCAGCGATTTAACTCGTTTTTGCTACCTAAAAACGTAAAAACTATGGTTTTTACGTTTTAAATCGCGATTTTAACAACCTTGCAACCAACTAAAAATCTAAGTTGAAGATTATCATTGAGAATTCAGCCAGAAGATTAATTTAGATTAAGAGCCGTAAGCTAATGAAATAAGATGTTGATCACATGCATTAATTGCTAAACTTTAAAGGGATGGAATGCAAGGAAACTTTTAGGAAATTTTGCTTGTGATTAGCAATAGTCCATATATACAAGGGAAATAATGAATTTTGCGGATTGAGTAGAATGCAAACCAAATTGCATAAATAGAAAATCCAACAAAACAACCCAAAGTTTTGTTTAATTTGTAACATTCCTATATTGTGTAAGTGCCTAATCTATCTAAATTATTAATGAAGCCGAACATGCATGTATCATTATTAACCATTCCACTCATAACCTATGTTTTGGATACCTATAGTCTTTCCCAATCTAAGAATATTAGGTTAAATATGCTTAGACAAAAGACACTTATATGTGTGTAACCTTATACTCCCTCCCTATTTATAAGCAAAAAAAATTATTTCACACTTATTAAGAAAACCAAATCATAATAAAGTTAAAGTATGTCTCTTTGACTTTTCCTTATAATAAGTTTCATAAAAAAATGTAAAACTATTTTTCATTGGTCATTAGTTATAAAGAAAATGAGAGAGAAATCAAATTTTATAGGAATAAGTAAAAACAATTCATAAAAAAGAGAAAAGTTAATTTTTTTTGCTTATAATTTGGGACAAGAAAAATGAACTTTTTTTGCTTATAAATTGGGACGGAGGGAGTACTTGTTTCTACGATGGGGATGCTATATAATTTGGGTACAATTGATTTTGCTTAAAAAAAAATTGATTTATTTTTTTAATTTTGACACAAAAATTTGACACCGTATATCAAACACTATATGCAGTCAAAACCGAAGGTTTATAATACCAATGTTATAAAAACTGGACCGGTCGGTTCGACCGGTAGGACGGGAACTGGACACAACACCGGTCCGAACATACAGATGTTAGGAATTGGAAGTTCGTGGAACTGGGAAAAATTCGCACAAAACCGGTACGAATCGGTGCAACCTGTGACGGATTTTGACTGTCCAAATTTTACTTAAAAAAACAACAATTTTTTTTTTTAAAAAATCATTTAATTTCACTAATTTTGTCATTATTAGTAGGTTTTAAAAAACGGCCGCGGTCGCGTCTCGGTTACGTAAAGGTTTTCGCGATTTCGGTCGGTACAGGTGTTACGACACTAAATGCGGTCGTCGCGGTGTGAATTAATCAGAATTTGTTCTTTAATATAAAAATGGTAATAACGGTAACAGTATCAGCACCTACCAAAAGTGTTTTGTCGCGGCCGTTTTCGCGGTCGCGTACCTTTATTTAAAACCTTATTAATGTCATGTGATAGTGCCTTTTCATTAATGTTGTGATTCTGTCTTTTAATTTCTTTAATTAACATCAATATTGATTTATTTATTTTGATAGAGATTAACATCAATGTTGATTGTTGTGATTCTGTTTTTTAATTTCATTAATTCGTCATTATTACTATCACACTACAAAAATTTGCTCATTAGCCACGATTATGTTTTTCTTTTTTGAAAGAATTAGCCACGGTTATGTTGACTGTGTCTGAATTGTATGTTTGCCACGGTTCTAAGCGTGGCTATAATATAATGATCATATATTTTTTTTGGTTACATAAGAGAAAAAAAAAAAAAAAAAGAAAACAAAAGCTACAAGAGAGTTACTCCCGAATAAACTCTACACCCCAAGCATCATCCCAAAGAGGCCTGGCTAAATCTGAAGGGGCAGTATCGATAATCACCAAAGACGAGTCAGAATTGGCGCCCAACTTAGCCAACACATCCGCACACGCATTTCCTTCTCGAAGCGTATGTGTAAGAATCACCTCCCAAACATTATTCAGCAGCTTACGGATACAAGAAATCTCATTCGCAAAACGATGATGTACCGTGACCCCTTGCTTGATGAGATTAACCGAGAGTAAGGAGTCCGAACAACATAAAACCTTGCGGAAACCTCGTTCCCAACACAACTTTAAACCATGCAAAATTGCCAAAATCTCGGCAAAAAGAATATTTTGGAGTGGCGCAGCCCCGTAGAAACCCCAAATAAACTCACCGTCTCGGTTCCTTAACAGACCCCCATACCCTGCACTGTTCAAAGAACCTAACAAACTCCCATCCACATTGAGGCACACAAAACCTTCTGCTGGACGGTTCCACTTTACACGACGGTGGGATGTGTCAACTGCAGAAGTTGCTGGGGGAAGGCAGAAAACAGCACAGCTATCATTAACTAGGGAGTAAATTTTCGCTACACTAGTTTGAGTGCTAACCTGGTGTTGGTTGAAAACGAAATCATTCCTCGCACACCAAATCATCCAAAGGGTAACGAAAATGATGTTCCCATGCTTTCTACCGAGTTGTTTACACCAATCCAAACGATCCACACCATGGATAGTGGTTGGGACACTATGCAAGCCACACATATTCCAGATATTCACCGAATCCTTGCAGAGGAACAAGCAATGATCGATTGTTTCTGTGGTTAAAGAACAGCGGGGACAAAGGTCAGAGGTACACACCTGACGATGATGGAGCAGACCTGTTGTTGGGAGTGCTTCATGTACCAATTGCCAAATAAAGAATTGAATACTTGCCGGCAATTGCAGACGCCATATCCATTGCCAACCTGAGTTGTCATTATGAGGGGCAGAATCCAGAAGCCAACAATAAGCCTCTTTCGCGGTGTAGGTGCCGGAGCTAGAGTTATTCCAGATCCAGGTGTCTGGGAGGTCATCAACAATACAAGGTTGCAGAGTTGTAATGGTAACTCGCACATCATTTGGAATATTAGTATAAAGCAGATTAAGATTCCACACACCGTTGTTCCAAACCTCGTGAATTTTCAAGGATGTGTCATGTATGTCAACGTAAGGTACCATAGAACTCAACTTCTCTTTACAGACCCATGAATCATACCAGAAACTTGAGTTGCCATCACCAATTTTAAAGGAGAAGCCATCAATCAGCATCTTCATCGCTTTCACCAAAGAATTCCAAATAGCCGAGCCCCCATTAACTTTCAAATTAAAGGGTAGTTGGCCTTTCAAATATCTATCATTGAATAACTGCACCCAGAGTTTATTAGGAGAGTGCAGAATCTCCCATACGAGTTTACCAAGGAGGGCAACATTCTGGAGCCGAGCACGGCGCACTCCTAACCCCCCCAAATTACGCGGTTGAGTGATTTTGTTCCAACCAACAAGATGCATCCCTTTGTCCCCGGTGCCTTTCCAAATGAACCTTCTAACTGTTTTATCCAGATCATCACATACCCCCTGCGGAAACCAATGAATTTGCATGTGATAGGCGGGCAACGAGGAAATAACCGAATTTGCTAAGACAACTCTCCCTGGTTTATTCAGCAATCTGCTCTTCCAAGAAGCTAATTTAGAAGCGATTCTATCATAAACGTCACTAAAATCCTGCTTGCGAACTTTACCATGAAACATTTTAAATCCCAAGTATTTATCAAACCTATCTGTAGCTTGAATGTTGCTGAAATTTGCGATACTTTCTCTAGTCTGTCTACTAACACCCGTAGACGTATAGAACCTCGACTTAGCATGACTTATCATCAAACCAGACGTAGCACAAAAATTGAGTAACACTTCATTAATAACTTGTGCTTGATTAGTAGATGCTTTGGCAAAAAGTAAAACATCATCCGCAAATAAAAGATGAGAAAGTTTCGTGCCGTGCTTACCCATCTGCATTGGCTTCCACTTTGCCGTATTCACCTGACGCTGAATCATTGCTCCTAACCGTTCCATACATAGGACAAAAAGATATGGCGATAACGGATCACCTTGACGGAGACCTCTCATCGGTGTAAATGCCTCTGTCTTGCTGCCATTCCAAAGAATAGTGTTGGAGGAGTGTGTGAGTCCGAACATGATTAAAGAGATGGTCACCTGTGGGAAATTGAACTTAACCAATGTATCCTTAAGAAACTCCCAATTAACTCTATCATATGCCTTCTCAAGGTCGAGCTTGAAGACCATATCACCATTTTTCTTCTTCGATTTTCTCATGAAATGCAAGACTTCTTGGAGCACAATCGCATTATCCTTGGTACTCCTTCCTGGGATGAAACTATTTTGAAGTGGGCTGATAATTTCATCTAAGAAGGGTCTCAATCTAGCCACGATAATCTTGGATATCAACTTGTAGGTAACATTACAGAGGCTTATTGGTCTAAAATCTTTGAAAGTAGTTTGACTCTCACCCTTGGGCAGCAACACAATCAAAGACTCACAAACCTTGGGATCATACACGCCTTTTTCAAAAGCCAGCCGAATAAACTTCCAAAGATCGTCCCCCACGACATCCCAAAACAGCTTAAAAAAGATAGGTTGAAAACCGTCCGGTCCGGGAGCTTTGTACGACTTCATACTCATTAACGCGTCATACACTTCTTTTTTAGACACAGGTCTGCCAAGCTCAGCAGTGGCGTTCTCATTCAAAGTTGCGACGTCAGTTTCACTGTCGCTATTTATCACAGCCTGGTTGGTGCAAAAGAGTTCCTTGAAGAAATTCAACGCTTCAGTTCGCATGGTGTCCGGATCGGTGCACCAATCCCCTGATTGTAGCCGGATACCATGAATTTTGTTCCGCTTCCTCCGGATAATGGATTGAGCATGAAAAAACGCAGTATTTTTACTCCCAAGCTTAATCCATTGCTCCCTCGATTTCTGAAACCACAAAGTCTCCTCTTGAAACAAAATATGATCGTATTCGGCTAGAAGCTCTTTTTGTAACCGTAACAGATTTGCTGAGTCTATGTCCTCTAGTGCCCTTTGGATCCCTCTCAATCTAGCTTCCACCTCCTTCTTACGAGCAAAGATATTTCCGAACACGTCTTTGTTGAAACCAATAGACTTTTGTGCAACATTTTGAAGGCAATCAACAATATTTCCATGGTTACTGTTCCAAGCTTCTTTCACAAGTGGCGGGTAGTCCTTATGCGTAAACCAAGACGCGTGGAAGCGAAAAGGTCTGTCATTTTTATTTGTCATAATGTTACAGCAACGCAGTAGTAGCGGGTTGTGGTCCGAATGCTTACGCACCAAATGCTCCACCGAAGCTTCAGCAAAGATCATGCGCCAGTCATGATTCGAAAAGCCCCTATCTAGCCTCCTAGAGACCAACCGACCCCCTCTACATTGTCCTTGCCAAGTGAATTTCGACCCAAAGGCACCCAGATCGATCAAGCCGCATTTATCAATATTTTTGGCAAAGAGATCAGCTTTAGCAATGGGGAAAACGCCTCCTCGTTGTTCGCTAGGCAGCAATATATCATTAAAGTCCCCAATAACTAGCCAAGGTAATGTAACATCCTTAGCCAAATGTTCAAGATACTCCCAGAGAACTGCTCTTGCTGTGTATACGGGACTGGCATAAACACCTGAGCACAACCACTTATTTCTTCCTTTAGAGATTGTGAGACTCACACACTGATGCATTTTACTGACAAGAGAAAATTGATAACCAACGCCTCTACGTTGAATGGCCCATATTCCACCTGCCTGACCTTGCACCTCTTGAACTTCGATTTTCTCATACCCCTCCCGGTTCCAGAAACACTCCGAAGATGAAAACAAAGTGTGGGTTTCAAAGAGGAAAATAACATCAGGGCTGTACCTTCTAATCAAGTCATGCATATGGTTCCAGCTTTTCTTGTTAGCAAAACCTCTAACATTCCAAGCAAGAAGTGATAAGTCTTTAAACTCAATCATTGAGAAACAAATATGAAGAACAAGGGTTGCCACCACCAGCAAACTCACTGGGTGGACAAAGGTGTCTCGGCCACCATCTCATCATCTCCATTAGCATCTTCAAATTCGTCAGTTTGCTTCTCTCCCGGCGATTCATTTGGTGCAGCCGGTTTGAGGTGGTTGTCTCCACCGATTGAATTTCTTTCCTGAGACCTTACCGCTCCAAACGACATCGTTGCACCATGCTTTGCCACCGGACCCAATAGAACAGGACCTGGGTCAACCCGTGGCCCATTTTGAAACATGTGAGAATTATGCTGCCCCCCTTGCCCAGAAGCTGTTGGGCCATTTTGTTTCTTTGGGCCCAAACTCAAGGCAGCATTACCTTTTTTATTGGACTCATCTCCTGTGTGGCCCATGCCCCTAGCTCTTTTATTTTTCTTTTTGGTCCAAACTTTAGGTACCTCTGAAGTTTCACCTGGGTGGAATTTGGAGCCCATCACATGGAACTTGTCCCCACCATCCTCAAATCTATTTCCCACTTCAGCTAAATGAGCGAACATCAAGCCTTTACTTCCTTGTTTTTTAACTTCCATATTTCCCGCTATCCCTCCTTGATTTTTGGGGCGGGATTTACGCCCTTGATTCTTCTTGCGGTTGACCACTAACCAGTCTCCATACAAATCTTCACCATTAAGTCGCGTATCATTTTTATTACTTTCCGTATTCGTGTGCGAATTCGGTTCAGTTGCCGTCGGCACCACCGTCTCACCCCCGACCACCATCATGTTTGTACTAACCTTAGTTGCTTGTTTTACGTTAATGGACCCTGAACAGTTGCGGGACACGTGACCATACAGACCACAACGCTGACATAGAAGGTGCAGTCCTTCGTACTCCACTTTATACCAATAATCTCGGAACCAAACCTTACCCACCACTGGTTTGTCGAGGTCAATCTCGATACAAACTCGCGCAAACTTTCCACGTGATGCATCTAGCGTATGTATGTCAACCTTAACAGGCCTCCCCACCGCGGTTGCTAGGGCTAGCAGAAGGCTTTCGTCATAGTACTCCATACTCAGGCTTGGAAAGCGTATCCAGACAAGAGTTTTATTAATCTGCACTTGTGATGATATGAAGTCAGTTGTCCAAGGCCTGATAGCAACACAATGATCAAATATCATCCAAGGACCGCCACTGATGACCTTCTCGCGGTCTACTTCCAAATCAAACTTGACCATAAAGAATCCATAGCCAATATCCATCATATCCATATCTCCCGTGAGCTTCCATATGGCTCGAAGCCGATCTCGCATCGTAACATATCCTAGTGTTTTCCCCAATAGTTTTACAATAATTGCATGCTGCCATGGTAGCCACAGATCCTTCAGCACGCTATCATCCGCATAGCAACGCGGGCGACGTCGATCACCATCCTCATACTCGATCCTGAAAAGTTTTTGGCCAATGAGATCCACCGTTTCACGACGTGGGATGGGTGCTTGATTACCTAGCAATTTATCTCGGAAGGAACATTTTTGTTTAGAACCATGAGATGTGTCTGGTGGCCGCGTTGGTGACGGCGGAGGCTGTCCCGAGAATTCCATGAGATGAAACAACGTACTATCTGCACAGAACGGAGTAGAGATTCTTGCGTGCGCAGAGAGACTCTATCAATCTTTGTAACAATCAAGCTAGATTAGGCTAGCGATCGTCAACGCGATTGAATTCTCTACACTTTTACAAGAAACCCTAGCAGAGAGTATAATACCACGTGACCAAAGAGTATAATATTTGAGAAATGCTAATGTGTGACCAAATGATCATATATGTGATAGTGTATTAGTGTCTTTTCATTTTATTTCATTTATTTATTTATTTAATATTTTGTTATTATATGTGCAGATCTTTTACATCAATTCATATTTAAATTGCAAGAACATTGCTAAGGGCATTCAAACACCGTTCATGAAACTCACATAGTACTGTCTTTGCCAAAACTCGCATATTAAATACATATTCCTATTACGTAATAATAATTCAATATATATTATTACTACTTTAGTTTAAAAAATATTATAGTCATTACTAATTTTTGAAATAAAAAATATGCATCCACTAGTCCATGGTCCTAGATCCACCATTGTATATAAGTATTTGTATGAATTTATGTATAAGTATTTGGAATGAATTATTTTCTAAATTTTATATTTTGTTAATGTTACTTTGTTTATCAACTATGAAATTGGAAAATTATATAACGATTCAATGTAAACGATTTAATAACAGTTGAATCAGTTCGACCGGTTGACTCTTGGACCAGTGGCCACACCAATTCGAGTTCGGTGGTTTATACTATGTTAGAATGTGCGTCCAAAAAACATTTTCGTTTGGGAAATGCGAGTTCGAGGCTCCTTCTTAAACATCATTTTCAAATGCATTTAAAAAATGTAAAAATAAAATAGTGAACAAATAGAGGTTGCGGCAGCCTTAGAGGTTGAATTTGGTCAAATGTTCAAGAGGAAAAACCAGCCATCAAGTAGGTCCAACCTATGCCAAGTGTTTATGACAAATCAACCAAAAGAACCCAAAATAAACACAAGCTCTGATTAAGACTATTAATAATAAACAAAGAAAATTAAGCTGAACAAATCATACTATTAAAATATAAAATATATTCAATTAGATTTAAAATAATAATAAGTTGTCTATTTGGTCTTGTGATGTAAAGGTCTATAAATACAACCTTCTAAGGAACTCTAATATTCATCATAAAGCAAGCAACCTACAATAAACTTGGAGAAAGAAAAGCATACAAAAGAGTTCAAG
The DNA here is from genome assembly GCA_030408175.1 of Trifolium repens. NCBI lineage: Eukaryota > Viridiplantae > Streptophyta > Magnoliopsida > Fabales > Fabaceae > Trifolium > Trifolium repens. Next base: position 23,278,251 of record CP125840.1, read on the forward strand.
TTAAGAGTTTGTTTGAGAGATATGGAGAACTTCCCAATCATCAACTTAGAAAACCTCAATGGTGAGGAGAGAAAAGCTACCATGGAAAAAATCAAGGATGCTTGTGAAAACTGGGGATTCTTTGAGGTACCTAATGATCTCAATAAATAAAAGTTTTTTCTTTTCAAATAAGTTTCTACATTGGCCTCTAAATCTGTATTCATATTTGTTTGTTTTTTTTTCTGTAGCTGGTGAATCATGGCATATCTCATGACTTAATGGACACTGTGGAGAAGTTGACAAAAGAACACTACAGGATATGCATGGAACAAAGATTCAAGGATTTGGTGGCCAACAAAGGACTAGAAGCTGTTCAAACTGAGGTCAAAGACATGGACTGGGAGAGTACCTTCCACTTGCGTCACCTACCTGAGTCAAACATTTCAGAGGTCCCTGATCTCACTGATGAATACAGGTTACACAACATATCTAATATTTACATTGCCTACCATATAAGTTATCACTCTTATCACACACAAATAATTTGCTCAATTTGCAAAACAAAAAGGTCACATATTTCATTTTAATTTTAAACATTGTTCCATGCATTTTTTTCTTTCTTTCTCCCTATAACTCTTTAAGAGTATTATCTACATAATACCAAATGAAGATTTTAATACCAACATTACATTAATCCGAGTGAAATTGTACTCAGATCAGATCTTTAAGTAAAGTCTCGGGTTTGAGTCTTATGATAGAGAAATGTAGTTGGAAAAAGACACTCCACTAAAAGTGGCTAACCGGATCAGGTTCTCCATAGAAATTAATCACTCGAGAAACGGACGAGTATTTCGCATCTATGACATGCTAACAAAAAAGACATGATGATTTCAAAAATAGGAGATGAAACAAAGTACTATTTCACAAGCTATAAATTTCAGTTTCATATGAGATTCTAAATTATTCAAGAAAATGATGCAGGAAAGCAATGAAGGAATTTGCTTTGAAGCTAGAGCAACTAGCAGAGGAGCTGCTAGACTTATTATGTGAGAATCTTGGACTAGAAAAGGGGTACCTCAAAAAAGCCTTTTATGGATCAAAGGGACCAACTTTTGGCACCAAGGTTGCAAACTACCCTCCATGCCCAAAACCAGACCTTGTAAAAGGTCTCCGAGCACACACCGATGCCGGTGGAATAATCCTCCTTTTCCAAGATGACAAAGTCAGTGGCCTTCAGCTTCTCAAAGATGGTAAATGGGTAGATGTTCCTCCCATGCATCATTCCATTGTCATCAACCTTGGTGACCAACTCGAGGTAATAAAAAAAAAAAACATTTTTCCTTCTAAATTCATATTGACATTTTTACAAACATGTAAAATGCAAAAAAACATAATTCATGAAAAACATTATCTTTGTTAAACAGGTAATAACAAATGGTAAGTACAAGAGTGTGGAACATCGTGTGATAGCACAAAGTGATGGAACAAGAATGTCCATAGCTTCATTCTACAATCCTGGTAGTGATGCTGTTATCTATCCAGCAACAACATTGATTGAAGAGAATAATGAAGTTTACCCAAAATTTGTTTTTGAGGATTACATGAATCTTTATGCTGGATTAAAGTTTCAAGCTAAAGAACCAAGATTTGAAGCATTTAAGGAATCATCAAATGTTAAACTTGGTCCAATTGCAACAGTTTAATTATGTGTTACTATAAATAAAAATATATATAAATATATATGTTAACATGTTTGTTTAAGTGGAAGCAAGCAAAAGTAAAAAAAGCTTAAAGTCAAGTGCATAAGTTTCTCAAATTAGTATGTAGTTGTTTACTATATAGTGAGTGATGTGATGTGATTTTCTTGTATTATTGTGGAAAAAGTAATATAAATGTTCAATATAATAATAATAAATAAATATATTAATTATTCAAATATAATAGTAGATAAATATTTATGGCTTTATGTCTTTATCTATCTCCTTTACTTTAATTATTGTGGCTGTACATGAATGATGAAGCACAAGTTGGGTTTTGGACCAATAATGATCATAAGAATAAGTGGTCAATCTTTGAAAGAATGTATGTAGGCCTGAACTTATCAACAGCATAACCAACAAATGGAAGAAAAATAAATTAATGGAGGGACCACTTTTTTGTAGTTGCTTAAAATATTTTTTACAAACATTACTCATTTTGGAGTAAGAGTTAGAGACTAATCCATTGACGATGCGTTTGATCTGCTAAAAAATATGAGATTGGACTTGACAACTTTTTTTATACTCTGTTTGATATAAAATCTATCTCAAATATGATATTTCTAATATTTAACTAACTCGTCATCTCTATTCCAATACGAAGGACCTATAGTTCTGTTTATATAATAGAGCAACAACTAAATCGATCGAGAAGCTTAAAAAAAAACTTACCATGAATATCTCTAATTAAACCTTCACAAGTAAAATTCCCTAAAAATGAATTATGTCATACATCAACATTTATATCTTATATCGGTCATGAGGTGAGGTGCCCAAGAGACCTCAATACTATGATGACTACATGAAAGATACTAAGAATGGGTAAGACTAGCATGGGTAAGTGGTTTAGGTCTTCCATGGTGGATAAGTACATTTAATGGTTAGATTATGACAGTCCACTTTAGTGTTTATATCATTCATAGATTCATATGTACCTTATTTTCATACAATTTTAGAGTACATGCATTTTTTTAACATTTTAATGCTTAAAAGTTTTTTTAAAGTGGTTTGAAAATTCGCAACTAAAAATATTGTCTTTTATGAGTTTGGTTATTTTGGTCGTTTGTTAGCAAATTGTGTAGCATATTGAGAGTACTCTTACCCTTAGCTTTTTCTAAACAACTTTTGACATACGTAAGTAGCAAAAAACTATGCAAATGTACACACACAAAAAACTTATTACATTAAAATCGTTATGTTCTTATGAGTTTGGTTGGGTGGCATTTAACATGCACAAGTTTAAAATTTGTGCACCATGCACAACTTTAGATCAACAATTAGATTTTGTAGTTCCATTAAATCTTACCATACTCCTCCTGCACCTTATCACACATCATTTCTTCTTCACTCTCTCTTGTCTCTCTTACCCTTACCCGTCATTTTTTAATTAATGTTTTTATAAAGAAATTTAAATAATAATAACCCACCATCATCTTCTTCACTCTTCATCTTCAACTTATTTAAGAACACACAAATCACAACACACAAATTTTGGACAAAATTGCTTAGCTAACCATGTTAATGTACAACTCTATTTTCTTTCCTTCATTAATTTCCTTCCCACCCAGATCTGAAATTTTACTAGTTGGATTCTGAAATTTTGGATTTTGTATCATCTTGATGTTTCAATTCGTTGATTTTAAGAACCAAATGAATCATAATCATAAAGAGGTGGAATGCTTCCAAGAGTTGAGCATAGAATTTTAAAATGATTTAAATGAGAAAGAGGAAAAAGTAAATTCATAGTTTCATGTTAAATGTTTTGAGATTAAAATCTTATATTTGTGCCATATTTTGGTCTAGCAAGTTTTTAGTTGTGTTCTCTCAATTGATTTGAAGTTTATTCCATAGACTGGTGAAGGAGCAATGCGGTGGGAAAGGAAAGAGATAAAAGGAAATTCAATCTAATGTGGAAGGAGCATGATAAGTTATAATGGAGCTGCAAAATCTAACCTTTGATCTAAAGTTGTGCATGGTGCACAAATTTTAAACTTGTGCATGTTAAATGCCACCGTTTGGTTGTATTATTTGTAGTTATATATTTTTTGTCTTGTTTCTCACATGCTTATATATAGTTTATCCTTTTGTTCCCTAAATCATTGGGTGTGTAAGTTATCTAAATGACTCATGTTTTTGTTAATTAGATCAAACAAAGTGCATAGCTTAAAGGGGATGTGGACTACGCGATATATTGGGAAGAAGAATTTGAGAAACGTTACTTAATAAGTTAAGGGGAAAATTGAGTAATAGAACAACGGAAAGGGTTGATTATATATTATTAAGATAATCAATCTCTATGATTGAGTGTTAATTACAATAGTCGCACGACATAGAGATAAATGAATTTCGTAATAAATAAAACAACACTCTAAGTATATTTTGGTGGGGGCTTGGGCATATCCTTGACAATACCGCAAACAAGTTGAGTCTCGGGAAGGTTGTATTCATCCCTCAAAGAAAATTCTGGTGACAGAACACTAACGTAGAGTTGTTGTCCCAAATAGCGGTTCTCAGCATGCTCGGACCTCAAGTTCCACATACCAGCGTTGTCAAATGTCAGCATGATTGCAGCCCATGATTTAGGGAAAACCTGAATTGTGTGCCTGCTGATCGCATCCAAAAGGTTGTAGTTCTTTCTCTTCTCTGGGGTCCATTTTCCTGGCTCACAAGCGACAGCGAAGAAAGAGTAACCTCCCAAATTGTAAGACTGGACAACCTTTCCGGGGTTCTCGAAGATGATCTCAATGAAGTTACGGAAAGTGGCGTTGATGACATTAGGTGCGATGGTGATGGCCCTGAGATCAACTGGGGGTTCATCGGAGATGATGTTGTACTTGAACACCTTATCTGCAATACCGTAGTACTCAGCGAGCTTCAAAGGAGTTTCACCATCAACGTGGGAAACACCGTTAATAGCATAACGAAGTTTGCCGTCAACTTTGCTAACGGAGTTAACCAACTTAATGGTGCGGGTAATGTTGATTTGACCATAATGGTATGATCCCTGAGGGTTAGGCCTAGCAGCAGAAGCAGTTAAGTTCCAACGGAAAGAACGAAACTGGTTGAGAGACCAAGCCCAACCGGTAGGTGCAGGTGGAAGCGCAGGTGAAGCAGGATCCACACCGTTGGTGTAACGAACAATACCCCTTCCAATCAAAGTGTACTTTGTGAAACGAGTGGAGGCAACCATGTAGTAGTCCTTTGGTTCTTTATCGGCGGTCACAAGAACAGTGTAGCATTGTCCAACGTGAACGTCGAGGGAGTTATAGGAGTTTTGAACAACGTGTGAGCCTTCAGTTTCAACCAACTTCATTGTATGTCCCTGGAACCTAAAGTTAAGTGCATCCTTAAGACCAACATTGCAGATTCTGTATTTGTAGGTTTTTCCTGGCTTCATTGTGTACAATGGCTCGTCACTTCCGTCACCCTTAGCGTTTTTACCGTTCATGAGAACAGTGGTGGGCCTTCCAATTGAACGACCACTGTCCAACAACATCTTAAGAGTCTTGTGACTCTTGCCATACCAGTCACCAATGATAACCCAGTACTCATCCTCGGGATCAGCATAAGGAACAGGGATCAACAGACGACTGAAGATTCTAAGACCACCGAAACCACCTGCGGCTCTTTGAAGACCGGTGGTAGGGTAGTAAAAGTAACTTCCGATTTGATCCTTCACTTGGAAGTGATAGGTATAGTTAGTTCCAGGAAGGATGGGGCATGAAGTACCGGGGGTACCTTCTTGCCATGAATTTTTCCTCTGTTGAATACCGTGCCATGTGAAAAGCAATGGCTCATCAATGTTGTTGAAGACATTAATGACAACGTTGTTGTTGCTGGTGCTGTTAATTTCGGGTCCTGGGAATTGATTGTTGATAAGGATAACCTGTTGGGGAGCCCCAAGAGGAGAAATGGTACCATAGGTAACATTCCATGTATAATAAATATAAGGGTCTTCACCATAAACGGTGACGCCCAAAAGGCATAGCATCAAAGCTAACACCACCCCACGACCCATTTTCTTATTTTTTATTTATTGGAATAAAATATTAAAAAAGAAATCAACCCAATCCTCTCCTCCTCTTATTGGAAGAAGATTGTTGGTTTCTTTTGGGACTCATTTGTGTCCCTTTTATAATATTGCTTCAACATTTTTTCACCATTGAAACATTTGTTGTTTTTTCCGAAATTTTCTCTTGTCCATTTTTAATTAATAACATGAGCTTATCTATCGCTCTACTTCTCATTTTTTTTCATTCTTAACTTTCTATAAATTTTCTTCTCTATTTTTAGATTTTTTTGTTATAGCCTTACGTTGTTTCTAGTCTCTAACAGTTTTCAAATATTCAAAATTGACAAGTTATATTGATTTTCTTTCTTACACAATTAGTCACTGCTCCAATTAGATTACATTGGTAATATGTCAATATACATGGTTTTCTTTGCACAAAATAATGTTGATTAATTAATGCCATTTTTTACAACAATTAACTCAGCCAGTTAAATACACATGTATATATTCCTTTTGGTAGGCTATATTTTTTTATAGTAATAAAATCATATTATTTTTTGTCAAAAAATAGTCATTTTTTTTCATTCATCAAAATAATTGCAATACAAGACGGGCAAAGGATATTATGCATAAGCCCCCCTTATGCATGGTGCATAATTTCTCGCGCGCCCCCCAAAAGTTTCCACGCGCGCCCCCCATCCCCCCCCAATGCATCGCTATTCACACACCCCTTTCTGCTGATGACACACATTCTGTTTTTATTTTTAGCCTACTGGGCCTGAAAGCCCAGTTTCTTTTTTTTTTTGTTGGTTTTGTTTTTTCACTTACACCTTTTATGTTTGCACCCAAATTTTTCAGCGCACCCCCAAAGTTGCTTTGTGCACCCAGATTACTTTACGCACCCTCCATATTACTTTACGCACCCTCCATATTACTTTGCGCACCCCCACGAATTTTTACCATTATTACTTTGTTACAAAATCATTGGTTATTTATGCAATGTTATTTTGAAAATCATTTTATTGGAAACCATAAGAGAGCTACTGCTTCATTGATTATTTATGCAATGTTATTTTGAAATTCATTATGTTATTTTGAAAATCATTTTATTGTAAACCATAAGAGAGCTACTGTGGTTTCACATACAACACTAGTGAACCCATTAAGCCACACTTATGGTTTCAGTTATAATATTTATGTTAAATTAAATATGAATATTTTATTGGAAACCATAAGAGAGCTACTTTGGTTTCACATACAACACTAGTGAAACCATTAAACCACTAAATATGGATATTTTATTAGAAACCATAAGAGGGCTACTTTGGTTTCAAGATGTTATACACTGAAACCATTAGTCTAGTTAAATGGTTTCATAGCGTTATACACTGAAACCATTATTCTAGTTAAATGGTTTCATTGCGTTATACATTGAAACCACTAGTTTTGTTATTTGGTTTCAAGATGTTATACATGAACCATTGATTATTATGTTGGGCTTTGAGGGGCTGTATGACGAAAATTAATTAAAAATGGATTCTTATAATATATACTTCAAAGGAATAAAAGTTATTATTTAATTGGAAATCGGGGGCGCGCTAGAAATTTGGGTGGGGGTGCGCTAGAAGTTTGGAGGAGGGAAAAAAATTGGGGGCGCGCTAGAAATTTGGGGAGGAAAAAAAATCGGGGGCTCACAAGAAAATCTAGGGAGAAAAAGGGAAAAAAACAACTGGGGGTGCGCTAAGCAAATGGGGGGTGCACAAGTAATGGGGTAGTATATGGGGGGCGCGCGAAGCAACTGGGGGGGTGCGCTAAGCAACTGTCTTTGGGCTTGTGCGCACAGCAACCGGTAAAGTGGGCTGGGTGGGGGGTGTATAACGCAATAAGAGGGGTGCGAATAGCAGGTTTATGCACGCTGCATAAGAAATCCTTATGCAGGATAACCGGACCCTACAAGACGGTGTCAAATTGAAACATTGAGAGCTAGCATAAGATTTTGGCGCCCCCACAATTGAATGAGCAACAAAATTTGCTTGCCCATTTACAAAATTTATCCTAAGGTTTAGATCATGTCCTATCAATTAATCTCCTACATTCTTTTATTATATGGCCCAACTTGAAAAAGACCTTTGGAGTTATCCTTCATGGTGTTTACCACTAGTAATTAAGCAATATAGTTCAATGACCACTCTAGGTAGCTCCAAGTCATCTAGCTAAATGATCATGGCCTCTTTTGAAGCCCAAACTTCAACTTCCACATAGGGCAAGGTTGTCTTGGGAAGCATTGGGGTAAGGTTGTCTTGTAACAAGAATTCTAATAGTGGAAAATTTCTCACGGGGTGTGAGGGACTGGAGTACCGGTATAAACTTTTGTGTCTTTTCTTCTTTTCCTTCTATCTTTTATTTTTCTACATACTATTCATAATTTCATCATAACTTTCCGAAAAAATAAAAGAACCATAAACATCTCTAAAATAACCGAAAAAGTCTTAAAACATATTCACCTCTTTTTGGTTGCACTCTTAAACTTACACTTTCTATATATTTATTTATTTATGTACAACCGTTTTGCCGCTATAAAAAGTAAAAGAAGATACAAGAAAACTAGCTTTTCTCTCATTTCAAGTAAAAGCAAAACAAGTTTGTTGGAGATGGATTATCAGTATATTCTAGGAGGAATAATTCTTCTTGCTTCTAGTTTGGCATTTGTGTTTATTTTGTATAGTTTTGGAGAAAAGAAGAAGAAGAAGGTAACAGAAAGTAATGAATATGCAAAGACATCATCAGAAAATGGAATATGCTCACAAGAAGTTGAAGGAGAAACATATATTATTATTGTAGGTGCTGGTGTTGCTCTTGCTTATACACTTGGAAAGGTATATATGTTTTTATTTCATCTTAATTATGAGTTTATGCATTTCATCTGCTTATATGTTGTTATACGAAATCAATATCAAATATACACTTTTGATTCATAGATCTCATCTGCTTATATGTTCTAGTGTCAAGGTTAAGGTGTCATGTTGTTTCTGCAAACAACTTAATTAAGCACTTTATGCATAAGCTATTTCTATAACATAAGCTATTTTTTATATAAGTTATAAGTTGTTTTCATAAGCTATCTTGAAGAGCTTAATTATTAAGATAAGCTGAAAACCATTTATAGACATGTCATGAGTTGTTTTGTAAGCTTTTCCAAACACTCTCACAAGTACGTAAAATTTGTACTTAATCATAACTTATACAAGCAAATTCAATTTTGTTTTTTGTTTTTCTTCTATGGCATGGTGATGCAATGGTTTCTTTCTGGGCTAAGACATGACTTGAAAAATAAGACTAGATTGCAAGAAAAATTCCGTTTGACTTGGTTTTTTTAGGTCTTAGAAGTTAAAAGTTAAAATAATAGTTTTTTAGAAAAAATATAAAGTTGTTTGGTAATTTTTTTTTTAACTTCAAAATTATTTGGTAAAATATATATATATTTTTTTAAAAAAACATAATAACAAACTAAAGATTAATATGAAACTTAAGAAAAGATGATAACAAACTAGATTAAACTAAATTTACTGAAGATAATAATAAAAAAGCTCCGAATTTTTTTCCCAAAAGTAGGTTTCCTCTTCTTTTAGAAGTTCCTTTGATTCAATTTTACACATTAAAGAAAAGCTGCTTTTTATGGCTAAGAGCTTTATTAAAATTGTGTTTGGCTCAACTTCTCATTCTTAAGAGAATAAAAAGCTAAAAAAAAGCTGGGCCAAACGGAGCCTAAGACTATTTTGTGCAATTTTGTTGTAGGATGGACGTCAAGTACATGTGATTGAAAGAGACTTAAGTGAACCTGATAGGATTGTGGGTGAATTGCTACAACCTGGTGGCTATCTAAAATTACTTGAGTTGGGTCTTGAGGGTAAGCAAGAATTAATCATTCAAATATGAAAATTTTCTATGACTCTACTACTCAAATTCATATGGCTCTTAGCATATCAATGTTTTGAATTTTATTGCAGATTGTGTGGATGAAATTGATGCTCAAAGAGTCTTTGGTTATGCACTTTACAAGGATGGTAAAAATACCAAACTATCTTATCCCTTGGAAAATTTTAACTCTGATGTATCGGGAAGAAGCTTTCACAACGGTCGTTTCATACAAAGAATGCGAGAAAAGGCTTCATCTCTTCCAAAGTATACAAGTTTATATTTAGTATTATATTAAGTTCAAAACTGACAATTAAGTTGTACTGAATCTTTCTTGCATTGATGGAACCAGTGTAAAATTAGAGCAAGGAACAGTTACATCTTTACTTGAAGAAAATGGAACCATTAAAGGAGTGAACTATAAAACAAAAAATGGAGAAGTGTTCACAACAAAGGCTCCTCTCACCATAGTATGTGATGGTTGTTTTTCCAACTTGAGACGTTCTCTTTGTGATCCTAAGGTAAAAACAAATTTAGTATTTTAAGATTTATATTTCTATACTAATTTTGTGTTATATTGTTGTTGTGTTGCTTAATAGATGTACTAATTAATTATTTGTGCAGGTTGAAGTTCCCTCTCATTTTGTTGGATTGGTTTTGGAGAATTGTAATCTTCCATATACCATGGACATGTTATCTTGGGAGATTCTTCACCCATTTTGTTTTACCCTATAAGTAGTACCGAGATTCGTTGTTTGGTTGATGTGCCTGGCCAGAAACTACCTTCTGTTGGTAATGGTGATATGATACATTATTTGAAAACCGTGGTAGCTCCTCAGGTATATATTTGAACTGTGTTAACCGTTTAAATTATTGTCGAAATTTGTGTTTGAGAACAACATAACATAACACATTCGTTTATGCTTCAACTAAATGAGGGAATTATATGTTCAGGTTCCTTCAGAGTTGTATGCTTCTTTTATAGCAGCAATTGATAAAGGAAACATAAGAAGCATGCCAAATAAAAGCATGTCTGCCGCACCTTATCCCACACCCGGAGCGCTTTTGATGGGAGACGCCTTCAATATGCGTCACCCTTTAACTGGAGGAGGAATGACCGTGGCTTTGTCGGACATTGTTGTGCTAAGGAATCTACTCAAACCTCTACATAATCTACATGATGCTTCTTCTCTTTGCAAGTACCTTGAGTCATTCTACACTCTAAGAAAGGTAAAACCAGCTAGTTACAAAAACTTAGTGCATTTGTTTGATTGTATTTGCAGCCAGTGGCATCTACAATAAACACATTAGCAGGTGCATTATACAAAGTGTTTTGTGCATCTCCTGATCCAGCTAGCATTGAAATGCGCCAAGCTTGTTTCGATTATTTGAGCCTTGGAGGTGTTTTCTCGAATGGACCAATAGCTCTACTCTCCGGTCTAAATCCTTGTCCACTGAGCTTGGTTCTCCATTTCTTCGCAGTGGCAATATACGGTGTTGGCCGTTTGTTGATACCATTTCCTTCTCCTAAAAGAATGTGGATCGGAGCTAGATTGATTTCCGTGAGTACTTTTCAACTTCATCTCCTTTTTGGCTTAAACATATTAACTAAGCGCGTATTCATTTATAAGCGCTTGAGTAAATGTGGTTAAATTGTTTTCGTATAAGTTGAAAGCAATTTTCATAAACATATCCATAGGTAAAATATTTCAATTTCAAACATCATTTTTTATCATTTGCTACCACAATTTTATCAAATACTGCAACATATTAATTTGTTGAATCTAATATTATGTTTTTCCATGATATTTCAGGGTGCGTCAGGTATTATTTTCCCCATAATCAAAGCTGAAGGAGTGAGACAAATGTTTTTACCAGCAAGTGTGCCAGCATATTACAGAATGCCTCCTGTCCATTAACATATTGTATGGAGCATATTTGCATGTGTCCCACTAATTACCAAAACGGTTGAAAGAATGAAGTCTGTTCTATAATTAGGAAAATGATGTGCAATTGCAAACTGTATTATTGTACTATATATTTTTTTGAAATTGTTTTTAAATATTGGACAAAAGAAATTGCAAAACCAAACTGAAAAAAATGTTATGATATATGTTCATAGAATCATAGTTCAGGTTTTAACTTTTTTCTGTATTGTATATAGCATTGATAGCATTGAGTGTATAATATACAAAGAATGATGAGTCACTTTAAGCTTTTTCTCTTCAAACAGCCAATATTTAAAACATACAATTGTCATCTCAATACAATAGTATGAAACTTTATAATCCACACTTTATTTTATTTTTTTACAATGGAGCTGAAGATCGAACTTAAAACTTTCAGTATACTATCCAAACTCCTTACCACTTGATCAAATATAGTGACTTTATAATCCCACACATTATCTACCAATATTTATGGACTTTTTTTGGTAATAGAAAAAATGATAATAACTGCTGAAAACTCACACATATGTGAAAAAGATATAATATAAACCTCCATCATGATGTTTAACCTAACAATTTTCAGTATTTTTGCATCTTAGACTATAATTTGTGGATGGTTTATGTATATGTTTTAATAGTGTTTTTTTGTCAATTATGACTTATAGCACAAGAGCAAGTTCAACTAAACAACTACCACTCTACACCCACGTAATAACCTAATTTATCAGTTTTTTTTACGGTCCTAATTTATCAGTGTTATCTAAACATATGTCAGCTCAATTTTAATTATTTTTGTTTTCTTTATATTTCTCTTGAAGTATCGTGGGTAACTTATCCAATAATCAATGAAAAGTGGGTAGATAAGCAAAATTTACAAGTATAAATTAGTTTATTGGTACTACTTATAAATTTACTCATATAACTAATTTTCATTAATAGTTAGATAAATTACTCACGATCCTTAAAAGTAGCCTTTTGCTCACCATTTTTTGATGTTTTCAAAAATCAAACAAAATTGACAAGTTACACTCTCAAACGATTTGTCAAAGTATAAATAAAATATATTTTCAACTCACAATGTCAAATATTATTAAGCTGAAAAACACCTTAACCCGAATACAATCCTAAAACTGAACAAATATATGCGAATTTTAGTGATGTTTATCACTTCGTCTACATATCAATAAATAAATTAGATTTACGAAATTACCCTTGCTTACTTGTAAAAAAAGAAAAAGAAAATACCCATATTTTCTAAATTACAAGTTGACGATAGTGCCCCTGTGTGACCGAACGAACCCTAACTTGGAGTGAAAATACCCACCATACCCTCTTCGCTCTCTCTGGTTTCTGGTACACCATTGGATCTCTCTCTCTCTCAACACCTTCTTCCTCCTCGCATCTTCAGGTAACTAACTGCTTCACTCTGGTTTTTTTCCCTTCTCTTTCGCTGCACACATATACCTTGTTTTCATTTCCCACCATCAATTCAATCTCTCGTTTTCATTTTTGTTCAACCCATTTTTTATTTTTTTTGATAAAAAGGAGGGCATAAGCCCGATGTTCAACCCATTTTTCTAATATTAAATAAAAGCACCATTTTCATTAATTTCTTTTTTCTTCTTCTGTGTTTCTTGAGCTATTTATCATCTTGTAAATAAATTGATAATTTATAGGTAATTATTGGAACACTAGTTTTTATTTATTTTGTTTATTTTCTTCTGTAACATGGCATTTTCACTTTGTATATACCTTTCTACTAAGTTCTACTCAATCAAATTCATACTTAAGAGAGTTTCATGTCCTCTATTTTATTTATGATTAGAAGTTATTAGATTGTAACAGGCAGGGTTTAGATTAGAATACTAATGTCTAGCATACCATTGAAATTTGATGTTTGCTTAGTTAAAAATTAAAATCAATATCCATGTTGCATTTATTTGTTATTTTAAGTAAATATGTGAAGATAAATGCTAGTATAGGTAAGATTTGGTGGAATCACTGGTTAGACTTTACTTACCTCCTGGTCGATTACTAGAGCTCCCATCCCATTGCAATTGAAGGGTTAAGACAAAAAATAAATAAATAAATGCATTAACGGCGAAGTAGATCTTATGACATAAGCTTTTGCATAAGCGTTTGGTTGGAAGAGCTTGCAAAAAATAGTTTGTCTTGTGATATGCCCATAAACCGATTTTAACTTATTACCATACGCTCCTTCAAATATATAGCTCATTATTGTAATAAACTGTTTTCAGATTATGTAGAGTTACACTGATTTCCTCTTTTGTCAAAAAATAGTTTATACATAAACTCGTATATCATAATTGTTTATTTGATAAGTGCTGAATTAGTTGTATATCCTTATGTCCTCATTACTGCATGCTAGTTGTGATATTGTTTAGGTATTTTGGATAATTTAGCATAAAAGGCAATCACTACTACTTTTATAGCGCCCATTTTATAGCGTTTATTTAAAAAGCGCTGTTAAAACATAAATACGGAGCCTTATAATAGCGTTGTTGTTAAAAAGGAATTATAAAAGGCTTGAATCCAGGAACGATATAATAGTACTTTTGACAAAGGCGCTATTAGAGCTTATATCCTATTATAACATGTTTGACATAAGCGCTATAGTAAATAAAAAACTATTGTGGGTGGGTGTCGAACCTCAGACCCCTTGGTTGCAGAATACTCGTAATAAAAAAACTTGTCTCCTCTACTCTCACAAGTCACAACTGCATCGTTTCCTATACTCACTCACAGATAGCTTCATCGTTCCATCTCTTCTTTTTCTCCATTATTCCATCTCGTCGAACCCACATCTCCATCCTTATCAAGGTCTTCGTTTTGACCTAAAACCTCGCCGTCGAACCCTAAAACCTAGGTCCTTCGTTTCAGCCCAGCACCTCCATCTCCGTCAAACCCTAAATCTCGTGATTCTCAGTATACTTGGAACAGAAATTGTCACCGTAACAACCCTTATATCTCCACATTTTCTCTACTTTACCTAAATCATGACCACAAATTTTGTTTCAACCCTAGATTTATTCAAGGTGAGTACATTGATTTGATTTATTTTGTAAATTTGTAATAACTAAAGATTGTATTGTTAATTTTATTGTGAATTTTTAATTTGACTAGTATTTACGGAAATTGCAGGGCAGTCATGAACTCTATATATTATTTTGATTTCAGCAAAGTCGCTGACCTGCTACAAAGAAGCTTATTTATGATAAGCACATTAAATAGTTGAAAACACTCCCTAAGCTTGATTCCATCATAGATACGGGGAACTTGTTTCAATTTTAAGCATGGGCATGTACAAGGTGAATGGCAACCATTTTGATTGGGTTTATTTTTCATTTTAATTTCATTGATTCATTGATTTTTATTATTATATGGGATTGTTAATTGTTGATTTGATGATTGTTAATATTAACTAGTATCACTAGTATTGTTTTTATTTCTAGCTGTGTTTGTTTTTCTGCAATTCGAACTCTGTCTGTTGCGTGTTTATACTGCGATTTTGCTGTTGTTTCTGTGGTGTGAGCAGAGAATTTTGTTGTTTGAGGATATTGTTGGTTTTGCTTTAATTGGTCCTGTATGGCTATGTGTTTTTGTTGGGCTTGCAGAGGGATTTTGCGTCTTTTTTCCCTTGTTTCCTTTGGATCGTTATGCCTGGGTTTGTTTTGATGTATTGTGTTTTGTATTAGGCTTGTTAGGTGTTAGTTTTATGGCTAAGTCTCAAGTTGTTTTCTTGGTCTATTTTTTTCTTCTCAGCTATTAATGCTAAATTTGGTAACATATATAAATAGAATTGAGTAGTAGTTGGTTAAGAAGAGTCCACATTAGGAAATGTGAGAAATCATTGGCTCCTGATGTTATAAAGAACCTTCAGCATATATAGGGAAAAATCAGTATCTATGTTATACACAAATATTTTTGGCCAATATATACTCTTTATAAGGTGAAACAGGGGCGTGATATGTGATTATCATATTTCCTTTTTAGATTATGTGTGATTATCATATTTCAATTTTACTTTATTTGTTTTGTAAAAAAATATAATAATTTCACATTCTTTGTTAAATTTCTACATGATTTAGATCAAAGTTGCATCATAATGGAATATAGCTTTGCAAAACATTGCAGTTTGCTTTGAGTAGTAGTGTTGGTTCTGTTTGTTGGTTTGTGCTAGGCATCGTTTGGATTTGTGTGTTTGGTGTGTTCCTGTCATGGTACAGGTCTGGTGTAGAGTGACTGTGAGTGCTGCCCTTTGGTTTTTCTTGTTTTGGTTAGTTAGTTTGTGTGGTGTGTGTGTTTGTAGTTTTTGTTTTTGTCAAAAGCTTATTGATCAACAATTGAAGCCTTTTTCCTCCAATTGCTGAAATGGAGAATAAGTGAGGGACCAGCCAGAGTTATAAGAAAAAAATACGTAGAGCATTCTGTCATTTCATCACCCAAACCCAACTTGGAGAAGATGTAAATCATTAAATCCAAGTTGGGTTTGGGTGATGAAATGACAGAATGCTCTACGCCTCTGTTTGGTTTGGCGTTTGACAACACCAAACGTGCGTTTTCCGACTCCAAACGCGATTTCTTCGGATTCTGGGTTGTTTGGGTAAAATCAAATGTGATTCTTTGCAACGTGAAAATCAACCCAAACGCGAGTTCATATGAAGCTATAATTCCAAGCTTCTGCGGCAAATCAAACGTGAATCCAAGCCTTAAACTAAAATTTATTACATATCCCTCTATTACCCTCAACTCCTCACTTATTTTCTGCAACAATGGTGATTATTAAAGAAGATAAACAACACTGTAGGTTGGAAGAAGATAAACGGTGCTGATTATGTTTTAGGTTCAACAGCCAACATTTGGGCTTTAATAAATTTGACCCGGTAGCCCATTTATGTTTTTACATTACTAATCCATTAGGTTGTTATTTAATTGGTGTTATTTATTTATTTTATTTTATTATGAAGACCCAAACTAATATTATAATACAATACAAAAAAAAATTGTCAGTAATACAATATATATTTTTTGGTCCGTAATACAATAATTTTTTTTTATAACATATTTAAGTGTCCTTAATACAATATAAATTTAAATAATTATACAAAAATTAAATGAAATACACATGTAAGCCCATTTTGGTAATTATACATATAAAATCAATTTTGATTCAAATTATCCAAACAACATAAAATGTTGAGAATCACTTTTACATTAATGTATCCAAACATAAATCAATTCAGTTCAACTCACTTTTAACCAGAATCAATTCTATCAAACTCAATTCTGTCAAAATCAATTTTTTCCGCCGCCAAACCAAACACATACTACGTATTTTTTTCTTATAACTCTGGCTGGTCCCTCACTTATTCTCCATTTCAGCAATTGGAGGAAAAAAGCTTCAATTGTTGATCAATAAGCTTTTGACAAACCTATCCATGTATTTGTGTCAATGTCCTCATGTAGGAATTATTTATAATCACCATGATAGTAGTTACAATCCAATCATCTGTCTAAGTTATCCTTGTATTTCTGTATGGTTTTGGTTGCTTGTATTCTTTAGCTTCTCTGTTTTCAGAACCATTGCCTTCTGATATGCTAATATATATTTTTTGCAAATTATTGCAGGTTGTTTTATTGAGGAATCTTTTAAGCTGTTTTGTAATATGATAGAGAAGATGTTGTTGTTACTAGATTATTACAGGTTTGAGTTGTTGATTATTACCGCATAGAAGTTAGAACCTAAAAATAGATAAGGCAATCTTGACTGTATGGAAGACTACAATTTTGTTGTTGGTCAAGTATTCCCTGATGTGAAGGCATTTCGTAATGCTATTAAAGAAGCTGCTATTGCACAGCATTTTGAGCTTCGTATTATTAAAAGTGACTTGATTCGATACTTTGCTAAGTGTGCCTCCGATGGCTGTCCATGGCGGATTCGTGCTGTCAAGCTCCCAAATGCCTCGACATTTATCATAAGAAGTCTTGAAGGAACACATACTTGTGGGAGAAATGCACTCAATGGACACCATCAGGCTTCTGTTGATTGGATAGTGAGTTTTATAGAAGAAAGGTTACGGGATAACATCAATTATAAACCAAAAGATATTTTACATGACATCCATAAGCAATATGGTATAACTATACCATATAAGCAAGCATGGCGTGCAAAGGAACGGGGCCTTGCAGCAATATATGGCTCTTCTGAAGAAGGATTTTACCTACTTCCTTCATACTGTGAAGAAATAAAGAAAACAAATCCTGGAAGTGTTGCAGAGGTGGTTACTACTGGTGCAGATAACCGTTTTCAGAGACTTTTTGTTTCCTTTTATGCATCAATTCATGGTTTTGTTAATGGCTGCTTTCCCATTGTTTGTCTTGGTGGAATCCAGCTGAAAAGCAAATACCTTAGCACATTCCTTTCAGCAACTTCTTTTGATGCTGATGGTGGGTTGTTTCCACTTGCTTTTGCTGTTGTCGATGTAGAAAATGATGAAAGCTGGACATGGTTCCTGTCTGAGCTGCATAAGGCACTAGAGGTGAATATTGAGTGCAGGCCAGAAATTCTATTTTTATCAGATGGGCAAAAGGGTATTGTGGATGCAATAAGCTGGAAGTTCCCAAAATCTTCCCATGCATTCTGCATGCGCCACTTAAGTGAATGCATTAGCAAAGAATTCAAGAACTCTAGGCTTATCCATCTTCTATGGAAGGCTGCATATGTTACTACAACTACTGCATTCAAAGAAAAAATGGCTGAAATAGAAGAAGCCTCTCCCGAAGCCGCCAAATGGTTACAGCAATTTCATCCTTCCCAGTGGGCCCTAGTATACTTTGAAGGGACAAGATATGGTCATTTATCTTCGAATATTGAGGAGTTCAATAAATGGATTCTTGATGCCCGGGAGTTACCAATTATCCAGGTGATTGAGCGGATTCATGGCAATCTCATAACTCAGTTTGACGACAGGCGTTTGAAAAGCAGTTCATGGTATTCTGTGCTTACTCCATCTGCTGAGAGGCGAATGGTTGAAGCCATTAATCATGCATCCACATATCAAGTGCTTAGATCGGATGAGGTAGAGTTCGAGGTTATTTCAGCTGATCGATCTGATATTGTAAATATTGGCAGCCGTAGCTGCTCCTGTCGTGATTGGCAGCTATATGGGATACCGTGCTCGCATGCCGTTGCTGCTCTTATCTCATGCCGTAAGGATGTCTATGCATATACTGCAAAGTGTTTTACTGTTGCTAGTTACAGAGATACCTATGCAGAGGAGTTACACCCCGTCCCTAGAAAACTTGAATGGAGGAGAACCGATGAATCTGCTTTGGATAATGATATCACAGTTGTGCGGCCTCCAAAATTTCGCCGACCTCCAGGGCGACCGGAAAATAAACGAATTTGTGCGGAGGACCATAATCGCGACAAACATACAGTGCATTGTAGTCGCTGTAATCAAACTGGACATTACAAGACAACATGCAAAGCAGAGATGATTAATAGTATAGAACAGTTTTAGTTTGTACTATGTAGAAATTTAACTAAAGATCAAGTCTACTAAATAGTATCTAGAAACCCAATGTTTAGGACACATGTTATTTAGATAATGGAAGTTAGGTATAAATCACTGTGTTAAATTTGCTGGTGTAATAGAAATTTGGAGAATATTCAATTTTATGAGGTTCCTCACCCTTGTAGCTTCCCTTACTATATTTTTTGCATAGGTATTATTTTTTTGCCAACTGTAGAAACACAATTCGTGAGGGTTTTGAATTTCAGAGAATTTTGATTTATTTTGTTTCGTTTTCCTTGGATTACAGCTCGTTTGCTTGCGTTTCGTTTTACCCTCTGCAATTTTCGAAGGTAATGCCACAATGTTCGTCCCTGTTCTTTAGATAGCTCCTGTTAGTTTCTTCTTGCTTCTACCTTTGCTTTCCATATGCACAAGGAATTTCTTTACACGTTTTGTCAGGTTATTCTCCGACACGAATTTCCCTTTTCACTCGTCCTTTTACCCTTCTTGGGTTTTGTTGCTTCTCTCTTCTTCGCGCCATGGTCTCTGTATATATAGTGGGCGTTGTGTTTTGTTCGTCACATTTACATTCAAGTCCGGCTCGAACTTTTTCCAGTTGACTTTGTCTGTTGCTTCGGAGAATGGTGGTTGTCTTCGATTAACTGTGAGACGTCCTGCCCAGAAAGGATACATGGCGTTTCAGTGTTAGGGTTGCTAGGTTGTGGGATGTCTTTGGCTTTCGGAGTGCTGATCAGATCAATTATGTTGAGATCTCATTGATGATGATAAGGTTTGTTGCAATCTACCTGTGAATGAAATTGAGATGAATTTAATTTGATATTTGAATTTGATGTATGCGATATTGCTGATTCTTGTGTGTTGTGTTTCGTGTTTTATGTTGTGTTCCGTTTTTCACCGTCGTGCCCTTGTGTTATGTGGAACCGAATGCAGTGCCTCCCAACGATAATAGACATAATTCCATGATGTGTGTTTTTTATTCTATTGTTTTATGAGTTTTACCTTTTTATGTTATGTAGCTAAACTTTATTTAGGATTTTGTGTTTTGCTTACTTCTATTGTCTTTTGATCTCATTGTAAAACTATTATTGTGTGTAAAATATGGTTATGTGTGTACATTTGAAAGTGTGGTCCAATTATCTATTGCAATGGTGTGCATTGTGCATATGTCTGTGTGCATTTGATCCGATTCCAAATCGTGTCCCTTGCATCTTGAATAACTGGTTAGTGTGTGTTTATGTTTAGCTGATTAGCTTTAGAGGTATAATGTGTGTTACAGGTTGTATTCCACAACCCAAAAAATGTGGTGTCCCTTTGGCCAAATGATTATGCTATTTCAACAAAACTTTTATGATGGTTTGTGTTTAAAGAAGATTGAGAAAGATTGCAAAAAATATAGGCTCATGGTGCATTGATGATAGTGTATATAAGATGTATGATTTCTTTTCCTTATTATAGAGCCTTGGGCATGTTTGTATGTGTGTTGGCTATTTATTTCATAATTCAATTTCAGATGTTTGGTGTCATTAATAGACTGCAGTTTTGGTTTGTTTTGAATTTTTTTCATTTCTGTAGGTGTAAACCTCTGCAGATTTGGGGTCCTTGATAAAGAAGGTAAATGCTTTTTGTATGATGGTCTTTAGGAAATAGATTTTTCTTAGGATGTTCTCACTCACTGCTCTGTTTGTTTGTTTTTTTTCTATCGACTTTCCTTCAAAATATATTCACTTTTGTCCAACTTTTATTTTTACTATTGTTCTTTTGACATATTATCTTTTGCAATCAGAACAACAGTTTAATCATTTCTAAGTAGTTTCAATAAAAAATATGTATGGAATATAGGCACTTAATCCTTTTGTTTTTAGAGATCCTACTATACAGCATTAACAATCAACTTTCAAGAGAATATATGAATAACATGTGCTTGAGGCTATGCCACAAAGGTACTAACCAAGGTCACTTTATGCTTATATTAGAACCCCCTGCATCACAGTCCTAAAATCTGCTAAATTAAGACACCCTTTAAAAACAGTTTAAGTGCAGAACATAATTCCATGGTGTCCTATTTACAAAAAAGTTGTAAATAAATAATTCTTTGTGTCTATCTTGCATTGCTTTCTGTTTCAACTCTTCTACTGTTTCTTTTCTATAGTGTGTCTATATATTTTTTTTTTGCAAAGGCGTGTGATATTTTAATTTCACTCTTGCATGTTACTTTTGTTTTGCCCCTCTTTTCTTTTCATTTATCTTATAGTTGTCCTTTATTTGTATGTTCTTTTACCCCTTTGTTTGCTGCTTTAACTTATCTCTTATTGAAATTGTGAGTGTCTTACCTTTGGTTGGTGGTCCACGTGTATATATATATATATATATATATATTAACATCTTTCTTTGTTTTTTCTTTAAATTCCCATTTTCTGCGTTCCTTTTCTTTGTTGAAGCTCTCTTCTGTTATTCATGGCTGATTGTGAAGTTGCTGCTCGTGTTGGTCTTGCTAGGCTGCGCCGTTTGGAGAGAATGCAAAATCTGAAGAAGAGGACTTCACTCGGTGTTAATATTCCTAGGCCTATTTTTAGGCGATGCTGTGAGGCTTCTATTGTTGTCCAGTTATTCCTGACTTTTGTTTCTTAATTGTTATATGTTTTAGTTTCTGATTGAGTTTCTGTGTATTTGTTTATTCAGTGCACACATCCAAATGTTCGGCTGCTCGAGTTTTGTCCTGCTAGGAAGAAGGCTGCACGTTCCTCAGGTGTGCTTATTTATTTTAGTCTTCCTTATTTTGTTTTGATATCTGAAGCAGTGTCATTGCAAGGTCTTGGGTGTAGAGTTACTATGAGAATAGTGATTTGTTACTCGCCTTTTAATGCTTTATGCCAATTCTGATTTTTTATTTAGTGCCAGCTCTGCCAATGTTCGGCCATCTTCAATTAAGTAGCTTTGAATTACAATAATTATGGATAGCTTATTTTTGGGGGATTATTTCATAGTTGAAAGGTTACTGGACTTGTGCAGTCTGCATAATTGTGCTGGAGATCTATTTAACTATTGAACTTAAGCATAAGAAAAATAACTAGCACTCACTAACTAACTATATGAATGTGCTCTGAGAGAGGACTCGCTATATGAATTGTAAAATTAACATTGAAGTATAAAGTGATTATTCATATTTGAAATTATTGTTGATCAAGTTCTTGGGAGGTAATATTGCAAGCTAATTTTTAATCTTATAATGTTTCTTTTGTTCTCGTCTGCTGATGTTCAGTTTATGTTGCTGTTAATTTGTACATGGATTTCTAAACTTAGCAAACATAGACTCCACTAACTAACATGAAGGAAATTCCATTTTCTTTTTCCTCACTAACTGAATATTTCCCTTTTGCCTGCATGCCTTCAAAGTTGAAATGAAACTCAGATCACACATCCATCCTTTTTATGATATTTTGGTTAATTTGGAGTGTGCTTCCAATGTTTAGGAGTGGTTGGTCTTGATCAGATCACACATCCTTTCTTTGGTTTTTCTTTTATAAGTTGTTTTGGTAAATGCTTTTGTGGTGTCAGGATTTGCGTATGTTGTCTTGGATTGGACTGTTGTTTTGAAGCTTTTGAGGTGGTTAGGTGTATTTTGTTGGTTAAATGGTTAGATTGATCTCCTGCATAATTATGCAGGCTGCACAATACCAAATTTATCCAAAATAATAGTAATAATAATAATGTTATGATAATTAAATTAATCAAATAATTGTGATAGTCATTACCAATCCCATAATTGTTGAAAACCAATTGTTATTAGGTAGATGATCATAATCTTTAGTTAATTTTATTCATTTCCATTTTGATTTTGGCCACTACAACTGATGGCCTCCAAATTCTTTAATTTATGTACTGATTTGCCACGGGTGACTGTTTGTTGATCAGCTAAGTTCGTGGCACAAGTGATTGAGAGTTGAAACTAACAAAAGGGTGGGAGCTGAATCTATTGTGCAGTGCACTTAGAAGGAGGGTGGTAGGATAAGGGTATGTTCGGTTTAAGTGTTCAACACAATGATGACAATGTGATAGAGGCTATATATATAGCAGGAAATTGATTAAAGTCTGAGAAAAAGCTCGAAAGTTTGGTGACATCGCAAAGGGCACACATCTCTTATTTACCAATATCAACCTCTCAAAGCTAATAAAAAGACATTGAGTTTCAAATATATTCAAGTGTTATTTTATGCTTGCTTATATAAAGGCTTTAGACTGTATTTTAGTTCCATCCAATTTAGTTATTATTTTACACTGTATTTTAGTTCCCCCATAATACATAAATTACCTCATAATCATATAAGTGGTGCCACCAAAACTCATGGAAATCCATAAGCTTGCACTCTTAGATATTAGATATGTTCATCAAATCAATTGCTTGGATGTATATGTTTAATTTTATTTTTCTATTGATTATGTAATTGTGTTAGATTGATTGGTGCATCACATTTTTCTCCAGAACCATGAATAATTCTATAGGTACATCATATTCAAATTTTTGTGATGGCTTTTTTGTTATTCCAATTTTACCCTTAAAAAATAACTTTCACATAAAAATAGATTTTCAATTTTTTTTAGTAAATAATTTTTTTTTTCCTTAATAAATAAGCACAACTTCTACATAAAAGTAGGTTTTCAGTTTTTTATAGTAAAAATAAAATATATTTTTTCTTCTTAATAACTAACCATAACAAAAAAAGGAGGTTACGTAGTTATCAATTAACAAAGTCTAATAAAAAGGAGATTAAGTAATTATTTATATTTGCACAATACAGAATATCGATCACACACAAAGAAAAAAAAGAATATTGATTACACAAACGGGCACGTGGCAGCTAGTTTCAATAAGGATTATGCAATGAAGTTTACTTCGTCCATTATTACAATATAATTTTAGTCTGTTTTACTATTTAAAATTTAAAATTGGTTTAGAAGCCTGTGAAGAAAGAAACACAAAATGAAATGTGATTAAAAGAAATTGTGAATGTGAAATAAAATAAATTTTGAAGTTCCATGAATAATTATGAAACAATTATAAGTTGTATTTTAGTAATCAAATACAATCATATATAATTTAGTGTAGAGATCAATGTGTTAACCAATGAAATCATTATATTAAGTTATTGTATGGCACTTAATTTAGTTTTAAGCTGTTGGTGTCTCAAAGAAGCGTTAAGCTGTTATGTTTTGGCTTGGAGATTAGATGATTTTGATTTGAAGCACATTAGACATGTTTCCTATACCGACTTTGTATGGTTTAAATGATCATGACAATTTCAATTTTGTTTGGTTTTTGTTAAAAAAGTTTCTGATTAGTTGAAAAAAATAATAATTTAGTTTTAATTTTTAAGGGTTTATTTTGCTTTACACGGATAACGGACTACCCATGATCTATGCGGACTAGCCCATATTTTAATATGATATTGTTGTATTTTTAGTGATATAAAAGATGAAACAATATCTTAATGTTTTGTGTTTGGTTGGAGCATAATTATGTAAGATTGTAAGGCTATATATAAGTGATATAATTATTAGTATTCTAATTTCTAAATAAAAAAATTATTAATATTTAGTCTTTTAGTGTGTTTAATTATAATAGTGTCTTTTAAACACTTTTTTAACTTTAATAGTTTGTTAAATACTACTCTAGTTTTGAATATAAATAAAAAAAAAAACTACTCCCTCCGTTTCTTTTTAATTGTCTTTTTAGAAAGATAACACCAAATTAAGGAAGTGCATTTTTGCACATTATCTTCCTATTATACCCTCGTTTTAATCCCCCAATAAATTCCTATTTTTTTGCCTACACTTTCTCTTTCCAATAAATTTAATATATTATATACAAAAAAAAAACAAAATTTAATATGTTATGTACCAACAAAAAAAATTAAAAAAAAAAGATTTAGTTTTCCAAATATATAGCATTAATTGGTTTTATGGAAAAAGATAAAAGCAATTGACAAAGGGTATAATTGACAAATGATACCCATAAAATACAAAAAAGACAATTAAATAAAAACGCTAAATATGATAATAAAAGACAATTAAAAAGAAACGGAGGGAGTATTTTTTAGGTTCATTGAATAAACTATGTATCTCGACCATTTTATTATCTAGATATATGATTTATTCAATGAATTTAAAAAGTAATTTGTTGCTTATATTCAAAATCGGAGAGAGTATGTTATTACGCACGGGTTTTGCACTAGTTGAACTCAGTACCCGAAGTTTACTACACTTATATATACTGCATACCAACCACTTGCGCTAAACATGTGGTAATAATTTTCACACATCTTGTAAAATTATATTATATTTAAATTTATGTTTATTAATTTCTAAAATATAATTATTAATTTATAAAAATGTATTTTATTTAAATAAATAATAACATTTTTTTTAATATATAATAAAAAACATAAATTAGAAAAGAATTATTCAATAACAAAGAACAAAAATTACAAACGAAATACGCGATAATTGTCATAATTAAATTACAAACCAAAGACAATAGTCGAAATATGTGATAAATGTCATAAGTTACAAACCAAATATGAAAGTTGAAATACGCGCTAATTGTCTTAAGTTACAAACCAAACGCCACGATAGTTCCACAAATCTAACAAATTAAATAGAATTACAACATACACAAATATCCATTTATGCATTTCCACTTGTCCGTCCGCCGCTTCTTCCTCTTGTTCTTCTGCCAACACTTCCGCTTGTCCTTCCGCCACTTGCACTTCCGTCTCCGCTTGCCCTTCCGGCGCTTGTCCTTCGGTTGCCAGCATTAAATTCATTTATACTACCGCCCTGAATAATTCCCAAATTCCTTGCGCTGCGTTCATTAATAAATGTATTCCCTCCGCTTTGATTAAAATTAATCCCGGTGCTTGAAAATGGAACTGTTCCTAAGTTGTTGCTGACGCTGAAGTTGTTGCTGTTCTGATGCTGACCCTGGACCCTCTGCTCCCATTCTACCATGAGATCCTCCCTCAATTTTTTCATTGACTCTTGGTGTTCAGCTCTGAGTCGTTGTTCAAATTCTTCACGACTTTCGACAGGTGCAGATCGGTCAGTAGACATGCTGGAAGAACTGTTGAACGAATGACTCGAAACATCCATATATCCTACCGATGCCCTCTGAATGAACGAAGATGTACAACCCTGACCCTAGACATGTCCTTTTTTCTTTCCCCCGGAATACTCCACAAATTTGTCTAATATCTGATTCTTGAGAACTTCATCACTTTTCCGCTGCTCAGGTGGAAGGGCGGCCTCAGACGCTTTGAGTTTCTTTATATATTTCTTAATCATGGTCTACAAAAAAAAAAGAGTTATTAATTAAATCATACAAAATAACCAATTAATAATTATAATTGAGCAATAAATTTTTTTTTAAAAAAACTCACACTTGCCCTTTCAGAATCCCAAGTACCATCCTCTTCTCGATGCAGCAGTTCATTCATAGTTGGTTTACGTTTGAATTCCCACTCAAACCTTATGCGCAGGGTAGAAGATGTCGAACCACCCTTCCCGCACAAAACTTTATTAAAAAGAGCCACATCTTTATTCAATAGTTTATCGAAAATTAATTACTTTATTTTATTCAAAGATCAAAATAAAATTAATTATTTTATTTCTTATAGACAAGTAGTTAAAAAATTTATTAAAAATCCTCGGATAAAAAAGATAACTTTATTAAATTTTCAATTAATTACTTTTCTTACACATTAAAAAAATAACAATATAATTTTAAATATATCACATATGCCCAAATAACTTTTATAAAATAAGTACATTATATGACATGTGATCAAATTTAATGGTTACTTTTTTTGTCGAGTAAAAATATAACAATTCACCGTTTTTTGTAAAACCACCAATAATTAGATAAATTAAGAAAAAAAAACTAGTAAATTGGTCGGAAAAATTAAGAACAAAACCACTAATAATGGTTACTTTTTTGTCGAAAAAAAACATTAACCTTAAAAGGTTAATATTTGTTTTTTAAAGTTCATATAAAAATATTATATAACTTAATATATATTACTTACTTATTGTGCCGAGTAGTGTCTGACTTGACGAATCGGAGAAGGCCAAAACCACGACAACCGACGAACCAAACAACGCTATCTAAATAAAATAAAATAACACTATTAACATAAATATACTTATCATTAAAAAAAATATAATAAAATTAAAATCATTAAACAAAAGATTTGTGTTTTAAAGTTCTAATAAAAAATATTGTTCAAACTAAATTTAATTACTATAAATATATACAAAATTAAAAGAAACTGATAAAATTAATACAATAATTAATATGCTATCATCCATTTTAATAAATTTTTTCTAGTCACTAAATGTGCTAATTTATTGCTTTGGTAAAAAAATGTGCTAATTTATATAGTACATGAAACTAATAAAATTAGACTTAGTAATAATAAAAACCATTAATTAAAAAATTTGTGTTTAAAGTTCAAATAAAAAATATTTTTTTGAAAGAGCAAAATAATATTCTAGATACTTAACCATACTTACTTGTTATGCCGAATAGAGTCTACATACTTTTATCTCCAATCACAAACCACACAACATTTTCTACATTAAAATTAAAAATATAACTATTAGAATAAATACACAATAACTTTTAAATATAAATATAATACGATAAATTTTAACATTGTATAAATATGCTAAAAAATACTTGCAAGAGTAGAGACCAAAAGAGTGATTGAGGGAAGGTGGAAGTTGTAAGAAAGAGAGAAGGTGGAGAAATTTGTAGAGAGAAGGGGTGAAAATGAAATGAATGAGATTGATAATATATATATATATATATAGAGAGAGAAGGGTTGCAATGGATATTTCCAATCCAGACCAGTTACCGGCGGCCTAGGCTGTCGCTAAGTGTAACGGTCCTTTTTTAACCAGCAAAGATTTACCGGCGGCAATGGCCGTTGCTACTAAGTGCTGCACCACACTTCCTGCAACTGCTATATTTTGCGGCGGCCTAGCCCGTCGCTATGTTCAAACACAATTTTGCGGCTGCCTAGGCCGCCGGTAAATGGCTACATATTTTCAAAAATAATATTTTTAAATTTTGTGGCCGATTTGCTACACTTTGTGGTGGCTTAAGCGGCCGGTAAATTACTGGTTGCCAAAATGGCCGGTAATTTAATATTAAATCCGTCGAAAAATCCTTGTATTTTTGTAGTGTCTCAATCAAAACTAGTGTTGTTTTTTAATACATTTTACTCCAGTAAGAAAGAATAAAATGTTCACAAGATAGAAGATCAATACAGTATTTATCACTTCTTCAAGAAAGAATACATTTTTATCATGGTCAATTTTATTTTCTATCTTTCCCAAAAAATAAAGCATGATTTTCTAACATAAACAGAATCATTTCAATTGAGGAAGACCTGCAAGCCTTTTAAAGGAAAATCGTTTACCTGTGTTGAATTGCTACATTTTCCATAGAAGCATACAAGAAACATTTAACAAGATTCAAGGTGCATGGGTGCATGATACAATGATAAAAATGGTACCAGACTAAACGAACGCCGCTATTCAGTCTCTACAACGTTGTCTAAATTTAATTCTAAGGAAAATTATTCAAAACACAGCACCACCACGGGTCATAGAAAGCTCGATTAACGCCAATCCAAGAGAATACAGCTCGAAACCAATAGAGATATTCTAAATTTCATCACTTGTATAGCTGCTTGAATCTTCTGCAGGCCTCCAAGACATTTTCTCTGTGACCAAAGGCACTAACCCTGACAAAACCTTCACCACCGGGTCCAAAACCACTGCCAGGAGTTGTAACCACATGTGTCTTCTCAAGAATCTCACTGAATACATCCCATGAATTTTGGCCTGGGAAGTGAACCCACACGTACGGTGCACTTTTCCCTCCATACACTTTAAACCCGAGAGAATCAAATGTGTCCACAATTATGTTAGTATTTTCTTTGTAGAATCCAATAACCCCACGCATAGCCTGCATTCAAATGCAGCAAAACTATTATGTAACTTGTTCTTTGAAAATGCATGTCAAATAAGTTTTTTTCTTCTGTAACACCGTTTTATTCAGAAACTTCATTAGTAATAAAACAAAAGAACCAACCTTAAGACCTTCTGGTGAAAGGCAGGCAAGACCACCAGCCTGGGAAATATTTGATGCACCATTGAAACAAGTACATACGATACGGTTGAAGTCCTTGGCAACAGGAAATCCATCAGAAAACAGTAACTGCTTTGGAATCACAGTCCAACCCAGTCGAACTCCAGTAAAGCCAGCATACTTGCTAAATGATGAAGTTTCAATGGCAACCTGCAAAAGGCTATAAGATGTCATACACATTCATGTTTGATGGAATTCATCAAACTTAAAAAGACCAACAATCCCCTGGATGGTAATTCCAGTTGATGTCATCATTTCGTTGTTTTTGTTACAAAAATTTCCATATTGGTAAAAGAAAGATTAATCATCCAAACTATCTAGAAAATTATAAATAACTTGTATAAGCAAGTTGACAAACTGTTTCCAAATTATTCAGTGGCTAACAAATAGCACACTCAAAGATAGCTTTGAAAAGCTAGTCCTCGTAAACTATTTCTTATAACAAAGTATCCGAGGAAGCTAAAACTAGAAGTAAAAAGTTTGACATGGCATTATTGTATCAGCTAGGTCAAAGCTGGTCATGTAAGAAACAGAACTTTTGGTAAACTATCACAATTACTGAATCCAGAAGGCATGAGACTTGTTGCAAAATAAATTGAAGTACAATGACACACACAAGTTAACTTGGAGTTCTAGCACAAGCCACTTGTCATTAGGTTGAGGGAAATAGCATCTAATCAAGAAGAATCCACCAGATAGATTCCATTAAAATTAAGTACATCAATTAAGCACTTGAGAGACTCTTTGGAAGAACTTATAAAACAGTTTACGACATGCCCAGAAGCTGTTTTCAGCTTATTCCTATAAGCTCTCCAGAATAGATTATGAAAACAACTTATATGAAAATACTTTGTATTTTATCTTTTCTTATAGAATTCACTTATTATATATAAGCACATGATAAAAGTTCATGCTATAAGGGCTTAATGAAGATGTTTATCAAAAAAGGACTTAATGCTAAGAATCATATTATAAACTGACTACTGACCTCTTTGGCTCCAGGAATTTCAAAGATGGAGCGTGGGTTATCGCCAGAAATATACATGGCATATGCTGAATCATATACTATTATAGATCCATTGTCCTTGGCAAACCGAACTAGTTGGACCAGTTGCTCCCTTGTTGCTGCAGCACCAGTAGGATTGTTTGGAGAACAGAAAAATATGATATCTGGTCGAGAAAGAGATGACAAATCAGGGAAGAAACCATTTTCTGGATTACACCTCATGTACTCGATGTTTGCAAACTTCTGGACGTCCTTTTGGTATAGACCAGTCTGGCCCATAATTACACTCGAGTCTACATAGGCCTGCATATAAAAGTTTTGTTATTCACAGAGAAGCTACATGAAACAAAAGGAAGGGTGGTAAAGTGTTCCCTAACTTCCCCCTAAGTTCATGTTATTCCAAATCATATTTAATTTATTTTCTAAAGAATTCCAAATAATAAACTGTGAATGCCTCTACAAGCAAACACTTGTTCGACCGGTTTAACACAGTTTATTACGCTAAGTGCTAACAGATAAGGCCCTATAGGAAAAACTCAGATTTGTTCCACCTGTTATTTTTTAATAATCATTTTATAATTCTCGATTTGTGCATGTCATCCTTGCGCAGGGGCTAATAATAATTTTATAATTAAAAAAATATTGAATCAAAGTTGAAAGTTTGTGTTTTACACATTTCAGATGTCACTTTTTCAAGTAAGGAACAATTTTTTCATTAAAGATTTTTTGATCAAAATTCAGATACTGTAAAAGCCTTTCTCAAATAATAAGAATGAATGACACTCTTGAGTCCTCTTACTTAACATAACCAAAATAAAATGTGCATAAAAACGATTAACGAATTAGAATCAGTTAGCAGATCACACACTAAATCAATAAAAACAGAACCAAGACAACCTCTTTTGGCATATATGTAGAAACATAATTGAATGCTTAAGCAACTAATTAAAGAATAATTGTAAATAAACAAACACATAGATGTGAATTACCGGGTATGATGGATCCTGCACAGCCATTTTCACATTTGAACCAAAGACAATCTGCCACAAAATGAAAATAAAAGAAAGAATTAGTTACATTAACAAAGAAGGGCCTTTGAAATCAAATGATAACAGTAAGTGAACCAGGAGAAAAACACAATGGGTAGAGAAGGTGATTCAAAAAGGACAGAATATATTTAAAAAATACAAAATGAACCTGGAGACGAGATATATCACATTTTGCTCCATCTGAGACAAATATATCATCATCTTCGATGCCAAGATCGGGGTAAAATGTTGAAGCAATTGCGCTTCTTAATGGCTGCATAAATTAGGAAAGTAATTCAAGACTTCGAAGCACCATAAACTTGTGTAAAAAGGAGGCAGCAAAAACTTAGAAAATTTATACGCTTGAGACTAAAATTTTGGCAATTATATGCTTCAATGTCAAACTCTTTGCATCTTCATTCACCCAATGGTAAATATTAACATCAGTAGCAAGAACTGAACTTTGGCATTTGGAACTCCTCATTGCAAGAGCTTTTTTTAGGAATAATTACAAAGACAATGTTTTATTGTTATCCCAAAGCTTTGGAATATAAAATATAAGTAAAAACCATAAAATGATATAGATAGCTACAAGTGTTGTTCAAAACCGATACTAACTTGGAAAGATTTAAAAGCCAAATTTGACAAATAAACTATCAGCGAAGTTGGGAAAACTGTATAACTAACAATTTAGTTTGACATGTGAGGGAAAACAGTAGTAGATTATGGCGTGGAAGTATAGAAGAAAGGAAAATGGACAAAAGATACAAAACCTCTCAAAGATATGAAAATTGACATACCTTTTCACCCTGTTCAGCTCCATAACCACTATATCCTTCTAGGGTTGATAGTGCATGTGATTTCTGAACAAACGAACAAAATAGACAATTTCATATGCTTAGTTAACAACAGGTGAAGCAGTAGAATCATTTAATTGAATTGATAAAGTAGTATTTCCAGTTAACAATTCTTCACACACCCCTACGCAATATTACATCTTTACGATCAATAAAAAACAAGCTTAAAAAGAAGCAACTAGACACACACAAAGCTGTTGGGGGGGGCTTCTGCCAAAAATGCAAACTTTGAAAGATACATCAGCTTCACTAACACAAAAGTTCTACCTTTGCCAATGCAGAAGTTATGACTTCAGGAATGGGTTCAGTAGTATCACCAATCCCAAGGCTTATGATTTTCGCATCAGGGTACTTCAGCAAGTGTGCAGCCTTTCTTCGAGCAATCTATTTTTTGTAATAAAATGGCAAGGCAAAGCAAAACTAGGTCAGTGAAGATGAAGGAAGAAATTAACCGAAAGCAGAAAAATCAAACAACATCACATACCTCAGGAAAGAGATAACCAGCTTGAAGTTTACCCAAGTTTTCATTGCGAGAGACCTTTGTCTTGTAGGCTTCAAAACAAAAAGGGAATAAGAAAAAAATGTAATCTTCCTCAAAAAAATAGATCTATATATAATTCAATAGATCAACTAACATACTCTTTTACAAGACTAATAAACCACTACAGCAAACCCTTTCAACACATAATGAACTACATAATCAAACACCCCGGAAACAGTTATCAACCTAAAATATCATTTGATGAACTTGCTTGCACACTAAAAAAGTTTTAAAAAAAATGCAAAAAAGGAACCAAGAACTATAGCTATTGCCTATTAGATTAGCAAAAAGTCAACCACTTCACATAAGTATATATATGCACCCAAATTTGTTACAGATTAAAAACATGATTTCGATATTAAATAATTTAGAGATTTTTTAAGAAAAAACAGAAGCTATTTTATGTTTGCTTATTATATTGAAAATCACTTCTTAAAAAAGTCATAAGTCAAAATGATTGTAAAAGCTGCTGAAAACATAATATATTGTTGAATC
The DNA here is from genome assembly GCA_030408175.1 of Trifolium repens. NCBI lineage: Eukaryota > Viridiplantae > Streptophyta > Magnoliopsida > Fabales > Fabaceae > Trifolium > Trifolium repens. The sequence goes on from CP125840.1 coordinate 23,311,559, forward strand.
AGAATATTGAAAATGATAAGATTAGAGAGGACAGAGTAGCAACCAGTCTCAGCTTCTTGGGGTGTAGCAACGCATTTACAAATGCTAACGCTCTTCACAGGCAATGATACATGACTCCTGCAGTAACCAAAAACAACAAAAAAAAAAATCAAATTTTTAGATGGGAAACAGAAAAAAGATACAATTTTGCAACAATACAGTGAAAAAAGATTAGAGGGTCGGATCTGTTTTTGATGGTGAAGAAAAAGAGAGGTGAAGAAAAAAATACCTGGAATTGAAATTGGATGGAGCTAAGAAAGGAGAGGAAGAAGAAGAAGAGATTGAAATGGTGAGGTTTTGGGTTATTGACATTTTGGAGTGGAGAGGGGTGTAGTGTATGCGGCTTAAGTGTGAGTGTTGAATTCAATTACACGGTTGAGATTAAAGTTACCTCCACCACAAAGCTCGTTACCGCCGCCACGCCATAATTGTTTATTCCCGCAGAGTTCAGATCCACTCCATTTCCTTATGCTCCATTTATTCCAGTTTCCCCTCTGATGAATGACACGTGGCGGTGAAAGATTTCAATGAGTGAGATTAAAACCCTCTAACTTATGCAAGTCACACAGAAACAAAAAAACACCTGCAAACCACCAACAACAACAGCACAGCAGCGTTGTTTCCACCTTCTTGCTTCATCCCTCTTCGCCTTCATGCCGCTGTCGTAGCTCTGCCGCCGTAGCGCCACCACCGTCACTAAACACCCCAACGTCGTCGCTGTTGTTCTTAATCAAGCTATTATCGATTTCCAAAACTGCAATTTTTGTTTTTAATTCTTCAACAAAAATTCCAACTTTAAATTGAAATTGAAATTCCAACAAAAATCTATTATCGATCTATACATTTTGTCCACAAACAGTTCTCTATAAGGAAATTGAAATTGCATAAAGAAATTGCAGAAGCTTCAATGGCGGTGAGCGGCACAGGGTGAGAGGACAAGGAGAGGACAAGGAGCAAAGAATGTTGTCATTTTGATTATGATTATTCAAAGCTGAGTTGCGATGAGAGGACAAGGAGCAAAGAAGATGAACAGTGACGTTGAATGTACACAAGGAAGAAAAGGAAATTGCTGTGTTTGGTTGTAAGAAGAAAGTGAGAGGAGAGAAATAGGTGAGAGAGAGTATAAGAAGAAAGAAATATGTGAGAAATAGAGTAGATTTGATGTGTTGTTTGTTTTAAGAGAAAGATAAGAGAAATAGAAGAGAGAAAAGTGTGTTTATCATCTAAAATGACAAAAATAACCTTTACCAAAAATTCAAAAAAAAAAATTATTTCAAATTCTTACTTTCTTATGGAACTTATTTTGTAAATACTTGTTTGGGCAATTGTTTTCGTGCTCACCGAGAAGAAAAATGAAATCCATAAAAAATCCCTTCCCAGCAGCTTTGTTCTGGGTTCACTCACACCTTCATATTAATATTTTGCCTTTTTTTAAGAAAAAAAAATTCGGTTAAAGTACTGACTTGAATGAATTGCAACACCCTCATATTAATATTTTGATTTATAAATTGGAAATTATATATATATATATATATATATATATATATATATATATATCAGATGGAAGCAATCTTTTTTGTTCACTGATATCATCTCATTAACATGTGTTGTTGTTGCCTTGCTATTTCCATGGTCGTCTTCTTTGATGCTTCATTCTTTCTTTTTAGTATTTTTTATTATTTTTTTGTGTTGAAAATTGGTTCTCCTTTATGAATGAACAGAGAAGGACACAACTGGAAAATAGTCTTTCTCCTCTATTTCTTCGCACTTGTGGCGAGACTCAAAAAAGTGTGGGCCCCACGCGTTTTTAACTCTCTCTCCCTTTTTTCTCTGATCTGCCAAACAAGAGAAATGGTCAGTTTCTCTTCCATTTCTCTCGCCTCAACTTCTCTCTCCCTTAATTCACCTCTACCAAACACAACCTAAGTGTTTTTTGTTTTATTTTTATTTTTGAATCTGGACCATTGAATTATTTTTTGTCACATGTCATACATCTAGATAATAAACTTGAGGAAATGGAGGATAACCAAATGGAGGTGATCTCAACTCATTTCCGCAGCGCAGCTATGAATATGCTCCATTGATACTATCAAAAATAAATCACACGGTTGAGATTAAAGTTTTGATTAAATAAAGTACTACTAACGATTACTCCTTTTTTTTTCAAAATAAATGACTTGGCGTGTCATTCTCTAACTCAACAAGTCACTAAGGAAGAAGTCTCTCAGGCTCTGAACCAAATGCACCCCTTTAAGGCACCTGGATCTGATGGCTTCCAGGGAATTTTCTTCAAGCAATACTGGCATATAGTTGGAGACGATATGGTGCACCTCATTTCAACTGCATTCCAAACCGGTAGCTTTCCATCTTCCCTCTCTGAGACGCTTATTGCTTTAATTCCTAAAGTTGATTGTCCCGAGAATTTCAAGGAATTTCGTCCTATAAGCTTGTGCAACACTATTTACAAGCTCATCACAAAAATCATGGTCAATAGATTGCGCTCATTTTTTAATCAGATAGTTGGACCTTTCCAGAGTAGCTTCCTACCAGGGAAAGGGACAACCGATAATGCTATCATTCTACAAGAAGCTATCCATTCTATGAGGAAATCCAAAAGGAAGAAGGGTGATATAGTGTTTAAAATTGACCTTGAAAAGGCTTATGGCAATGTTAGTTGGGAGTTTTTGCAATTTTGCTTACAGAGGAATGGTTTCCCTCTTATAACGATCAATTTGATCATGTTTTGTGTCTCTAGCTCCTCTTTGGCTATTCTCTGGAATGGGCGTCGCCTTCCTAGCTTCACTCCAACTAGAGGGCTAAGGCAAGGTGATCCGCTTTCTCCTTACATCTTTGTCCTGTGCATGGAAAGCTTGTCACAAGTTATCATTAAGGAAGTTGATGATGGCCATTGGAATCCGGTGAGACTATCTAAGAATGGCCCCCCCTTATCTCATTTATTTTTTGCCGATGACGTCCTCCTTTTTACCAAGGCTACAAATTCTTAAGCTTTGAATATTGCTTCCACTTTAAATCGTTTTGCTAGTTGTTCCGGTTTGAAAGTCAATGCGGCTAAATCCAAGGTGTTTTTCTCTTCCTCAACTAAGCGTGGAAAAATGAACTCAATTGTTACTAACACATGTATCAATCGGACCCATTCTCTTGAAAAATACCTAGGGTTTCCCATGATGCATGGTCGTCTTCAAAGAAAGGATTTTGAGTTTCTTGAAGAGAAAATCAGTCATCGGCTAGCTAGCTGGCAACAAAATTTACTCAATAAGGCTGGTCGAATGACTTTGGTTAAATCTGTGTTGAACTCCATACCAAACTATTATATGCAGGTGGCTTGGCTGCCTCAGTCCACCTGCGATTCGATTGATAGAATGGCGCGTAATTTCTTATGGAAAGGAAACTCCAACACGGGTATTCACCTAGTTGGATGGGATAAGATCACAAAACCCAAAAAGCTAGGAGGTCTCGGGATTAGGAAGGCTAGAGAGGCCAATACATCACTCTTAGGGAAACTCGTTTGGAGTATTCATCAGAATTACGACGCTTTATGGGTTCAGATTATCAAGCATAAATATATCAAGGATGATATGTTTCTTACTATTACCAAAAAGCAGGGTTCGGTCATTTGGAACTCTATTATGAAAGCGTTAATGGCCCTAAAGGATGGTTTTCAATTTCGCCTGGGAAATGGTAACTCCTCTTTCTGGTTTTCTCACTGGTCTAATATTGGTAAATTAGCTAATCAGGTGCTTTATGTCGACATCCATGACCTGCAAATGAGAGTTAGGGATGTCTTTATTGACGGCAGTTGGCATTTTAATTTGCTTTACACGACTATTCCTACAGATATCATGGACCAATTAAAATTGCTTCCTGTTAGTTTGAATTCCCATGTGGAAGATTGCTTTACTTGGAAAGGAAACCTCAATGGCTTTTACACCGCTCAGGATGGTTACTACTGGCTCAACCATACAAATGAAGTTTCTTGGAATTGGCTGTGGCACATTCCAGCACCGGAAAAGATCAAATTCTTTCTATGGACAGCCCTCCAAAATGCGCTCCCTACTAAATCAATGCTCTCTCACCGTGGGATGCTCCAGGATATCTTCTGCCCTAGGTGCAATGCAGACGAAGAGACAACGTTGCATTGTTTAAGGGATTGTGAATTCGTCAAGTGCTTCTGGAAATCATTTGGTTTCACAAACCATACTTTCTTCCAAGATGATAACTTATACAGCTGGTTACGACACAACATCGATGGACCATCTGTTTTCCCGTTTCTAGCTGTAGTTTGGTGGTTATGGAAAGCAAGAAATCTATTGTGCATGGAAAATGAGGTTATGCCTTACTTTACTCTGAGGATGAACAACGAAAACTATGCCCACCTTCTCAAGAAGTGCATTTTCAAACATTACGTGAGTCCAGAAACTAGAATGGTTCGCTGGAATGCTCAGGGGGGAACATGCATGATCTTGAACGTTGACGGTAGTAGTATCGGTAATCCTGGCATTTCCGGTTTCGGAGGCTTGATTTGGAACTCGTTTGGTGCGTGGGGGTACAAGGTTTTGTTGGTAACATAGGTTTCTCGAACATCCTTCACGCGGAATTATTGGCAGTTTATTATGGTTTAGCTATGGCCTGGGAGTTGGACATCAAAGAGCTTTGGTGTTATTCTGATTCTAAGACCGTTATCAAGTTGTTATCTGATTCTGTCAATCCTTGGCACCACTATGCAGCCATTATTCATAATATCAAGGATCTCCTAGCTAAGGACTGTAATGTTAAAGTTGTTCATGCGCTTCGAGAGGGCAACGCCTGCGCAGACTATTTAGCCAAACTTGGAGCACACAACCCTGAAGATTATTCTCCTATAGTTATTCCACCTAGTGGAATGAGTCTCCTCCTACTAGTCGATGCTAGTGGAACTTTATTTTCTAGATAATTTTTTCTTATTTATTTTTCCTTTCCTTTTCCTCCTTGTACCAAAAAAAAATGACTTGTTACCACTATCACGTTTTTTAATGCATAATTTTAATTATTAATATTTTTTATTATCAGTTATTAAAAATTATAAAATAATATATTTTGAAAATACTCGTTGAGGTAAATTAAATATCTCATTTGTTAATATTTACATGAGCGATGCTATATCTCGCGAGAGAGATTTTTCGCGAATTTCATGGCAGACAGTTTACTTTATAAAAGAAGGTTTGGTTACTAAAATATTCACACGCGCTACCCACTATTGGTTTCACTAATTCATTCATCTCCTTCGCCCAACTGCTTCGAAACGGGTTGCGGGTGACCCGCAATTGAACCATACCGTTTTTGCCTTTACAGAAACGCATCACAACTATTTTACCCAGATTTTGTTCGTGATGATACGTTTTAGAGAAGCCCCATATCAATTTAGAATTTGATTTATTCATGGACAAAAAATCAGACTCAAAACTATTATGATTTTGCAAAAATAAATAAGAAAAAATTGTAAGATATGCATTATGAATTCTCAAATAAATTGTGTGAATCAATAGGGGATTTGATTGTAAGTTTTAATACAATTCTTAGAATTGAGTTGGGCCTAACTCATCCTTACAAAACCGGCTTGTAAGGTGAGGATTGTCTCTTACTTATAAACACTTGTTCAGGCCTTCTCGCAAGCGATGTGAGACTTCTTTAACACACCCCCTTGCGCTCAGTACTGTTGGGCGGATATAAATGGTGGAGGGCCCGATCAGAAACCTGATCGCAGGCGGCCCGTGAAGTGGCCCATCGAATCGTGGATAGACTCTGATACCATCTTAAATTTGAGTTTGGGCCTAACTCATCCTTACAAAGCCGGTTTGTAAGGTGAGAATTGCCTCTAGTTTATAAACACATATCCAGACTTTCTTCTAACCGATGTGGGACTTCTTAACAACAAGAGTCAATTCATATTATAGAGTGAGTAAGGATTGTTTGCCAGTTCAATGCCGGATTCTTTTTCTTTGGTTCTGCAATTTTGAAGCAGATTCAAATCTCTTAAAAAATAGTTACTAAATTGAACTGTAATGTAGAACGAGAATGACCAAATGAGCTTTGTAGCGAATTCTTTACTTGAATGAAAAAAATATTCGATTGGAATAAGGACAAAAATGAAACGTAGAAAGCAGCTTTGGACAATATAAACGGTGCCACATCATTCGCGATACTTTCGTGATAAAAGTCTTCGCTGTAGGTAGCATTATTCTATTTACATATACATATTAGTAGAAAAATATGGTTAAAATAGATCATATGAATAATACACAAAATCAAATTTAGATCATTTATTTTAGGATAGATGGTAGTATAATTTTACCGAAGAAGAAAGAGTATACTCATTTACAAAAAAAGATAAAGTTATAAGATCTTTCATCAAATAACCTTGTAAGATTGGGTTTGACTTTCAATTTCTCCGTTTATATTACAAAAATAGATAAAGTTATAAGATCTTTCATCAAATAACCTTGTAAGATTGGGTTTGACTTTCAATTTCTCCGTTTATATTACAAAAAAAGATAAAGTTATAAGATCTTTCATCAAATAACCTTGTAAGATTGGGTTTGACTTCCAATTTCTCCGTTTATATTATGAAATCTCTCAGTATTTCGTTCTAAAATATAAGTCATTTTGATCATATTATACAAATTTAAAAATGTAGTTAATGTTAGAGAAGTTATGAATTAGTTTAAAAAATTGTTCTTCATTAATGGCATAGAAAAGATAACATTAAATACTTAAGGGTATGATATGAAAAATAACATTAAATATTTCATTAGTAATGTAAAACGACTTATAACTTGGTACAATTTTTTCTTCTTCTCAAAACGACTTATATTTTAGTATGGAGGGAGTATTTGCTTACATTTGTGAGTAACACAAATACTTAATCAAAGTTTTTAGGGGGTGTTTGTTTCAAAGATGTTAAATTTACCTCCAAAGGTTTGGTCTAGTGGTAAAAAGATAGGTCTTGAATTCGAGAGGTCCTGGGTTCGAGCCCCGCTAGTGTCTTTGGAGGGAGGTAAATGTAATTACCTTTGTTAGTGTTCTTTGAGCCCTAAGGTCTTCCCTGCCTTGGACTGAGGCACCATCCCCTCACCCTAAATTTTAACTTATAAAAAAAAAGGTATTTTAAAAAATCATGTTTGGTTAATATTAATTACATTCATTGGAATTGTTGATAAAGATGAGTAACATTGCTAGAAGTTATTTAAAATGTATTCCCATTTCAATGAACTTTTCTTTTCCACCCTTATCTCTAATATTAAAAATTAAGATAAAGTTTGTTAAGCATCAAGCGAACTCGGTTGCTCATAAGCTAGCTGGAATGGCTAATTCTTAGGCTAATCGCTGTGTTTTTTTATTCGATTCCTCTTTGTATTGAAACTCAATTGATGAATGAAATGGGTTAAATTTGTTGTTGTCAAAAAAAAATCATGAGAATAAAAGAAGTTATTGAAAGTTATTTTATTTGTGATTTTTGTATAATATTCAATGAATAAAAAATTATTGTGGTATTTTAAATCATTTATACTTCAAACCAAAATTATTATGTAATCTAGTGAGACAAATTTTAGTTGTTGTTCAGTAATTTTATTTTAGTTTCTTGATCTACTAATTTATTTAATGCTAAAAACAAGTTTATTGTTAGAGAGAATATTTTTCAAAAATTTAATCGTGTATGAGTTTTGGTTTACCACTTTCTCTAGCTACCACAAAATAAAATATAAACATGTGTGTTGTTCTGATTACTAGAGATAAACCTGTGCGTTGCACGGGTTCGATTAAAATATATACTTAAAATATTTTTACAAATGAAAATATTAATTATGATAAGTATAATTATATATAGCTTTCTTAAAAAAAAAATATATATAGCTATTGTAAAAAAAAATTATATATAGTTAAATGATTGGAAGATATTATTTTAAAACATTGTTATATTTAAAATAATATTAATGTATCTTAAAAATAAAAGATTGTTTAGAAATATGACATTTTAATTTATTCATACCGCATATTTGTTTATTTTTTATTTTCTTGTATACTAAACATATCATTCGCGCACAACTGCGGAGATTATTCCTCTCGAAGTAACAGAGAATAGGTTAATCTCTCCCGATAAACGTTTAACTTTAAGAATAAATATTATAGTTTGGAATAAATCTCTTATTTTAATAGTGTAACTTAGTTTTCTTAATTTTTTTTTTTTAGGCAAAAGGACAAATAACATAAATAAAAAGAGAGTGATACAAAGACTGGGGGACATAAAACCTGACCCAGGTACAACCCAAAAGGGAATACAACAATGTAAAACAGACCTAGAGGAACAACTCTAAACTATCTCAACAAAAATTCAACAATCTCAGGCGTAACTCAGCGAACCCGCGCACGGGCACGAAACCAAGTTAAAAAAAAAAAAGAGAAGTGAACATTTGCCAAAAACAATTAGAGTTTATAAACGGCGAATGGATCGACCGCCAACACGGTAACAAAATCCAAGTGCCAACAGCTCCCTGAACGACGCAGCAAGCATAAAAGCTCTTTCGAGCAACAAATACTCAGAGTGTAGGCAGACAAAGACGACTTGAAACCTGCAGATCTCAACAGACCTGAAAAAATCAAAGAGTCAAAGTATCCAAGCCACCAAACACAACAAGATTCAAACAAACGCAAAAGAACTCGGAGAGTCCAATACGTTAGTAACCAGACCCTTGCGGGTTATTAGAACCATACCCTTACGGGTTTTTTTTTTTTTTTTTAAACCAAACAACAGTAAACAGAGGCCAAAAATTCTTCATCCACCCAGTCTCAGAACACTACCAACACGAACAGAAACAGAAATCAAAAACACCCACCAGAGAAGAACAAACTGGTTGCAAACACCACCAACAACCACCCAAACAAACCCCAACCACCAGAACAGCAGCTCCACCTACCAACCTGCACCAACCCAAATCTGAAAACACCAAACCAAAAGGCCAAAAGTGTAAGTGCACCAGTTCATCCTCATGTTTTAATAATTGTCAAAACACATGAAAATAGGTTGAACATATTTTGGCAAACTTTACAAATGACTTGACAACAAAGAACTATTTTCAAAACCTTGAAAAACTGACTTTTTGGTGTTTTGTATCGATACATACATTTCTGTATGGATACAAATGTCCTGAAACTTGTTCTGGTACATTTTGAGCACTTTGTATCGATACACACAGGCTCTGTATCGATACAAAAGCTTCTATACAAAAAACAGAATGTTCCATATGATTCGAAACATGCTTGCATGTATCGATACATGTGTATATGTTCTGAAAAACCAGCAAGCTTCATATGATTCGAAGCATGCTTGCATGCTTAGATACATATCAGTCAAGATTTCAAGATTCTGATGTTTGTATCGATACATCCCGTGTTTGTATCGATACAAAGGTCAAGATTTTCAAAATTGAACGTTGGTCAAGGGCTTTGTATCGATACAAACAATCATTTGTATCGATACATCTACTGAAAATTATGCCTAAATTTGCTCATTCTATTTTCTCTTTAAATAGCAATGTGTGGGTTCCTTTGTAAGCAATGAAACAATCACAGTAACTGAACACAACTGAGAAATCTAGTGAGAATCATTGAGAGAGCAAGAAGTGCTTTGGGTAAAACACTTTGGATACAATTTGGGTGAAAAATTGGGATCAAAGTGTTATCCTTCACAAGATCATCATCTTCCATCAAGTTGCAACAATTGAAGATTGAGTATGGGATCAATCATTTAGGAGTTGTACGCTTGGTCGATAACGTTCGGTGCGATTCGTGGTGAAGCAGATTCGCGATCGGGTTGATTTGTGCAAGGAGGTTGGATTGCTCACTAGGGATCCAAGATTGTTCGATATCTTGGAGGATCAATTGAGAAGAATCGAAGGACTCAGCTGGACGATCGTTGCAAGGAGTTGCACGGGTAGGATCGTTGGAATCAGAGGGTGAAGATTCGTTCGTCGATTGAGGGTTTGCATAGTTTTACATTTTGAGTCAATATAGGTTTATTGGATTCATTGTAATTTGTGCACTTGTGTTCAAGTTGTTTTTCATTCTATACATATCTCAAATAACCCGTTTGGTTATTTGGGGGGAGACGTACTCGGACATACGCGTGGACGACGCGAAATCCGGGGAACTCCCTAATCAAATCCTCGTGTGTTGATTGCATTACTTTCATTCTTTATTGCTTTCATTATATTCGTAAACAATTGAATTTGTGTGTTCGTAAGTGTTCACAAGGATTCAATTGTTATTATCTTGTGTTGTGAATTGTTTTTGAAAGAATCGAATAACTTGCTTGGAAACGTTGTTGTTAATTGAATTAGTTTTTGAATATCTTATTCCGATCGACTTTTCCTCAATACGTTTTATCGGCTTAGTTACTTTTTCAATAAGTCAAAACGGTGCAAAGAGACTACCGATCCCGGAGTCGCTTCCGCACGCACGTTTAACCGAACAATTTTTTAAAAACTCAATTGGTTAACGGAACCACTTATTCACCCCCCTCTAAGTGGTTAGCCTCGTAGTCTAACAAGTGGCATCAAGAGCCCGGTTGATTTTAAACGATTAAACCGAGTAATTTGTGCCTATTATTAGACAACATGGCTTTTGCACCAAAAGGGGCGTATAATAGGGCTCCGGTATTCAATGGAGATCATTTTGACTATTGGAAAAGTAGCATGCGTATTCACATCAATTCTTTTGATAGTGAAGTGTGGAATGCCATTGAGAATGGTCCGTTTGCTCCAACTATAACGGATGCTCATGGTGTTGTCGCAAATAAGCCAATGGCACAATGGACGGATGAGGAAAAGAAGAAAGTCAATTACGATGCGAAGGCACAAAACATTTTAATATCATCCCTTGGGATTGATCAATTCTATCATGTGTCGCATTGTGAATCGGCTAAGGAAATGTGGGACACATTGGTTACTCACTTTGAGGGTACCAATGATGTCAAGATATCCAAAATTAATACTTTGACACAAGAATTTGAGTTGTTTCATATGCTAGATGGAGAATCCATCGAGGATATGCAACAACGCTTTATCAAAATCACCAACAAGTTACACGGTTTGGGAAAACCAATTTCCAACCAAGATGCTACTAACAAAATTTTAAGATGTCTTAGTAGGAATTGGCAACCTAAGGTCACCGCGATTAAGGAAGCTAATGATCTTACCTCATTGAATCTTACAACTTTGTTTGGCAAACTCACGGAGCATGAACATGTGCTAAACTTGCTAGAAAAGCATGAGAAAAGCGAAAAGAAGGTAAAGCACAATGACAAGGAAAAGGAAAAGGACAAGAGGTCTATAGCTCTAAAAGCCTCTACTTCAAAGTCCACCAAGTCCAAAAGGATAGAGCATGTGGAAAGTAGCTCAAGCGAAGATGATTCCGATGATGAGGAAATGGGACTCTTCGTTAGGCGCTACAATAGGTATGTGAAGAAAAATGGGATAAGGCACTCCGATGAAAATCTTAAGAAATATCGGAAAGATAGTGGTTACCATAGAAGGAAGGAAGATGTCAAGTACTCTAAAAAGGGAGCATGTTATGAATGTGGACAAATCGGTCACTTTAAACCGGATTGTCCCAAGCTCAAGAGAAAGGAGAAAGAATCACCTTCATTCAAAAAGGGAAGCAAGGACAAGGGAAAGAAAGCTTACGTTGCATGGGAGAGCTCTAGCTCATCTTCCTCTTCATCATCAAGCTCTAGTTCAAGCGGTGAAGAAGGATTGGCAAATGTGTGTTTGACATCACACGATCGTAAGAAACTTGTTCCTAAAAAGGTAAACCAAAATCCCTCTAGTTCATATACTCTCTTGGAATATCATGAATTACAAGTTGCTTTTGAAAAACTACACAAAGAAACTCAAGAGGCTTTTCAACGATTAAAGGGTTTAATGCAAGTCAATAAATACCTTGAGGTTAAAGTTTCGGAAACGGAACATGAGTTGAAAGCTCTCAAAGAATCTTTGGTTCAAAAACCTCTTGTGAATTATGATAGTTGTGGAAATGAATATACCGGATGTGATGGATGCTTTTACTTAAGTAGAGATTTACGAAAACTACAAGAGAAGTTAAAAGAACCATCCAAGCCGGAGATTACTTTTGCGGTTGATCCATCTAAATTCAACAAATCTTTTAAACCGAGAAATAAAAAGTATAAATTTGTTGAAAAGGATCACAAGAAAAGTAATCCTCATATTGATTGTCATTATTGTTGTAACAAAGGACATACGATTGCAAAATGCCAAGCACGGAAAACCTTAGTACCTAAAGGCATATTGCAATGGTTACCTAAGTTAGACAATAATGTTGATACTAACAAACTAGGACCCAATATGAGTTGGGGACCTATTTCAAATGTCTAAACATGTAGGTAAGCGTCTTGAAGCCATTGATGAGAGACATTGATAACAAGTGGCTCAAGACCTATAAACAAGTAAGGTGAAAAGATACGACTCAACCCAACACAAAACGATGTGGAAATTGATCACTTCCTTCATCAAATACTTAAGGGAAGATTCTACTCTTTAACTTTGCTTTATACATATTTTGTTTAGCATTTGTGTTTGTGATCATATACATGCATTTTCTATCTTAATATGATATAAGTTTTGATATTTGTCTAATCCTCCATTTCCAAGAATTCTTACTCAAAAATATTAATAAGTTTTTGAGCTTTATACGTCTCAAATGGGGATTTGACAAAAATCATTACAACTATCCTATTAAGTTCATATTAGAATGTATATGTTAAGTTTTGCATCTATGTGTAATTTTTGCATACATACATAGATATATATATATTTTTCGCATATGATTGTTTGTGGTACTTTAACTATGTTATGTGATTTCTTTTATCATGCATCTATGGTTTAACATGTGTTCTCATGTTAAGATTTGCTTTGGTATTGCTTTGGTTCACATATATACGCATATACCATCATGATTGTATGTGTTTCTTTCATACGTGTTAATTGAAAATCATCGAAATTTCTTTTTGAACCTTTTGATTCATGTGATTTGAGAAAAATTGAAAATAATGTGTTTTGGATCGATACAATGAATTGTGGATGGATACATGTCAGTTATTTTTCAAAATTTCAAATTTTTCAAAATTAACCTGACTTGTATCGATACATACAAGTGAGTATCGATACATGGCGTGCTGAGAAAAACAGCAAGGCGACCATGCTTCGAAACATACAGGTATGCTTCGATACATGCTTCAAAACAACTGACTTGTATCGATACATATTACTGTTTGTATCGATACAACCGCGTAGAAACAAGTTTTACATGACTTTTTCATTCATTCATTCATCACAACAACTCAACCACTCTTCTTCTTCAAACATGAAACTCATGAAACCTCTCCAAAACCCTTATTCCCAATTTCTCAATCTCTCTCAAAACTTAACCAAATCATCTCAAAATTTAACTCCAAATCACTCAAATTCCTTACCCATTCCTAATACTCCATCAAATTCAAGGGTTCAAGCTACATAAAATTCACATTGGAAGCTTTGAATATCTCCAAATTTGGGTACACACCTTCTTCATCTTCTCAAAATTCAAAAGTAACATCTTACTCTTCTAAACTTCTAGAATGGCTAGCAATAGTAAGAAAAATGATGGAAGGACTAAGATAATTAGGACCACTACTCATGATCAAAATTTTAGGAGAGAAAATTTCATCCATGAAAACTACTTGAACTTCTTCATTAAAAATTGCTCAGAGAAGAAAGTGATTCCTCAAAATGCTGTAAGTGTAGAAAAACTTGAGGAATTACATTTGGGTGATATTGCTGAGATCATTAGAAGAGAAAGACTTAGCACATTTTGCAATTTAAGAGATGCTTACATAGAGGAACTTGTTAGGATCTTTTATGCTGGTATACAAGAACAAAATGGTGCTGAATTTGAATTTTGTATTGGGAAGAAAATTTTCAAAGTATCCAACAAGCTATGGTTAGGACTTTTTGGGTTGGAAACCGGTAAGAAGTTGCAAAGATTCACTGATACTGAAGGTCCTAAGTATAATATGTCTGAGTTTTCTTGCACTCTAACCAAGAATGGTAAGAGTCCAAATGGAAAAGCGGGAAGGCTTAAGCAAGGACCTAGAGTTCTACTTTGGATTGTGAACCACATTCTAAGGCCTAGAGGAGGACCTTACTCTAGACTAGATTGGAAGGATATTGATTTGATGTATGTTATGATGGAAAACAAAAAGATGGATTGGCCTCACTACTTTGTTAGTCGCATGTTTGCTTTGAGAAATTCGAAAAAGGACCACTTCTTCGCATACTCTAGCTTGATTCGGAATATCTTAGAGAACTTCAAGATAACCTATAACCTCGCGGGTCTATGGATAAGTCCTAAGAGGGATCAAGTTTTTAGCATGACACAAATGAAGAAAATGGATTACAAGTGGAATGATACGACTAATGAGTATGAGTTTTGTGGAAAAGAGGATGATAATGAAGAGCCGATGCATGAAATTCAAGAGGAAAGGGGCAAAAGACTAAGATTGGAATTGCATGAAAGTGATAGCATGGAAGGTGAGTCTTCTCAAGTAAGCAACAATGCCATTATGGATATGTTGAAGGAAATGAGTTTGAAACAAGACATGTTTCAAAGTAATGTCAACAAGAGACTTGAGGATATGCATAGTTACAATGTTGCAAGGTTTGATAATCTCCAAAACCAAGTGGATGAGCTAGTAAAACAAAATTCCTCCGTTGACCATTACTTCAACCTTAACCAACAACCGGATGACATGAATGAATATTGATGATGTATCTTGTTTTTATGGCATTTCATTTCTTTTATCGCATGAACAATCTCTTTTGTTATTTCGTGACTTTCTTTATTTCGATTTGGTTGTACGGATATTATTTAATGTTGCTATGTTTTGAGCAACATTTCACTTTGGCTTGTATGACTTCATTTTGAATTATTTCGTATGTTTGGATTATTATTGTATGTTTATGCATTTAATTGCATGGTTTTGTTTATTTTTTTTTTTCGTCCCATATTTTGGTATGTTTTATTACAAAAATGTCGATGTGTTTTAAATAATCATGAGTTGGTTTATGGTTTGTTGTTCTACATTCCATGTGTTATCATGATATTTGGTATTCGTCATTGATATATTGTGGCATATCGTTATATGTAATTATTTTGATTAGGATACTATATCATAAAGTGCATTTCGACAAATGTAAGTGCACGATATGTTTAATAGATGGAAAATTTGCTTGGACTTGTTACTGCTAATGTGCTCTCTTCTTCTTTTTGATATTGTCAAAGGGGGAGAGATTTGGATGCACAAGCTAAAGGATCATCAAACGCATTATGGCATCAACTCAGGGGGAGCAAGCTTTTGTGATTAAGCCTTGGTGTTGTTTTTGCGTCTGTATATCATTGCTATTTTTATTTGCATAATAGGTATAGGCTTAGTTTAGCTTATGCATAGTTTTGACAATTATCAAAAAGGGGGAGAATGTAAGTGCACCAGTTCATCCTCATGTTTTAATAATTGTCAAAACACATGAAAATAGGTTGAACATATTTTGGCAAACTTTACAAATGACTTGACAACAAAGAACTATTTTCAAAACCTTGAAAAACTGACTTTTTGGTGTTTTGTATCGATACATACATTTCTGTATGGATACAAATGTCCTGAAACTTGTTCTGGTACATTTTGAGCACTTTGTATCGATACACACAGGCTCTGTATCGATACAAAAGCTTCTATACAAAAAACAGAATGTTCCATATGATTCGAAACATGCTTGCATGTATCGATACATGTGTATATGTTCTGAAAAACCAGCAAGCTTCATATGATTCGAAGCATGCTTGCATGCTTAGATACATATCAGTCAAGATTTCAAGATTCTGATGTTTGTATCGATACATCCCGTGTTTGTATCGATACAAAGGTCAAGATTTTCAAAATTGAACGTTGGTCAAGGGCTTTGTATCGATACAAACAATCATTTGTATCGATACATCTACTGAAAATTATGCCTAAATTTGCTCATTCTATTTTCTCTTTAAATAGCAATGTGTGGGTTCCTTTGTAAGCAATGAAACAATCACAGTAACTGAACACAACTGAGAAATCTAGTGAGAATCATTGAGAGAGCAAGAAGTGCTTTGGGTAAAACACTTTGGATACAATTTGGGTGAAAAATTGGGATCAAAGTGTTATCCTTCACAAGATCATCATCTTCCATCAAGTTGCAACAATTGAAGATTGAGTATGGGATCAATCATTTAGGAGTTGTACGCTTGGTCGATAACGTTCGGTGCGATTCGTGGTGAAGCAGATTCGCGATCGGGTTGATTTGTGCAAGGAGGTTGGATTGCTCACTAGGGATCCAAGATTGTTCGATATCTTGGAGGATCAATTGAGAAGAATCGAAGGACTCAGCTGGACGATCGTTGCAAGGAGTTGCACGGGTAGGATCGTTGGAATCAGAGGGTGAAGATTCGTTCGTCGATTGAGGGTTTGCATAGTTTTACATTTTGAGTCAATATAGGTTTATTGGATTCATTGTAATTTGTGCACTTGTGTTCAAGTTGTTTTTCATTCTATACATATCTCAAATAACCCGTTTGGTTATTTGGGGGGAGACGTACTCGGACATACGCGTGGACGACGCGAAATCCGGGGAACTCCCTAATCAAATCCTCGTGTGTTGATTGCATTACTTTCATTCTTTATTGCTTTCATTATATTCGTAAACAATTGAATTTGTGTGTTCGTAAGTGTTCACAAGGATTCAATTGTTATTATCTTGTGTTGTGAATTGTTTTTGAAAGAATCGAATAACTTGCTTGGAAACGTTGTTGTTAATTGAATTAGTTTTTGAATATCTTATTCCGATCGACTTTTCCTCAATACGTTTTATCGGCTTAGTTACTTTTTCAATAAGTCAAAACGGTGCAAAGAGACTACCGATCCCGGAGTCGCTTCCGCACGCACGTTTAACCGAACAATTTTTTAAAAACTCAATTGGTTAACGGAACCACTTATTCACCCCCCTCTAAGTGGTTAGCCTCGTAGTCTAACAAAAAGCAGCCCACCAGAGATGTGAATCCAGCAAACAGAAACAAACAACAAAAATAAAAAGCAAAACTCAATCCTTTCGTCGAGGAGACCACACGAGCCATCCATCCCCAAGAACTGGAGTCGAAACAAACTGCAGCAAGGAAAATCTTCAAAAAAACGCCGATCTGGATCTGCCATTAAACTCACAACAACACAGATGACGGAAAAAGAGGCAAGGGAGGTCGCCCGTCGAAAAGGAAAGAGAGAGGTGTTGCGGAGGACGAAAGTCACTCGTCGCACCACCAAACAAGGAGGCTACATCGCAAATTGAGGGTTTGGATCGATTGGGGAGAAGAAAAAATGAAAGGCGGTTTAAGAAAACTAGAGAGAGGGCAGAGCGTTGGAAAGTTAGAGAAAGAGAGCCAAGGTGGTTCAACTCTTGTTGGTTGATAGTTTTCTTAATTATATGGGTTGTATTGTATAGAAGTAATTCATTTTGCTATTTTTTTTTATATATGTACTTAGTTTTATTATTAATATTTTATTCTAACTCTTTATAGGGTTTAAAGGATCTATAGGTACTTGCCAACAATATTGGTCATGACAGAGGTTGGTATCCACATTAAAAAATAAAGCTAGCAAAATAGAATAGCAAACATAAAAAAAAAAAAAAGTAGAGATAAAATATTTGGTCAATTTATACAACTAAGTTGATGAGTCCATATTTTACTACAAAATTCAATGAATATCAAGACACATGTGAAGGATAAAAAAGAGAAATAAATAAAAACTCTAATACATAATTGAAAATATCATCCCAAGAGTTCTTTGAAGAAAGTGATGATAATAAAAAATTATCACCCCTAAAGTTCTTTTGTCTCAATCAAACTATCATGCATATGTTAAACTTTAGTGAAAAGTTAGGACTGTTATAAAAAACCCATGAACCGAACCGAACCGTCGAACCGAAAATAATTGAACTGAACCGAAAATTTATGAACCGAACTAATAAATTTGTACAGTTCATTAACTATAAACCGAACCGTTAATAACTGAACCGAACCGTTTGAACCGAACTGCATAACTTAAATTGAAAAACTAAAAAATTATAAAATTTTTTGTGAAAATTCAACAGTTCGGTTCGGTTAACCAGTTAACCGAACCATAAATACATTTTTGTTTTGCCTAACGGTTCGGTTCGGTTAACCGATTAGCTTAACCATAAGTTCAGTTTGGTTCGGTTCGGCTATAAATCATAACGGTTTGGTTCGGTTTTTCGAACCATGGTTATAGTTCAGTTCGGTTCGGTTTTTTGCCTGAACTGAACCATGAACAGGCCTATCATTAGTATTTTCTACTGCTGCCTCCACATGGATGAGTATCATGCCCCCACTATATACAAATGCAAATCTAAACATCGTGATTGATATTTTTTATAGTATTAAAGTGAAAAAGTAAATAAAATCTCACTAACACTTTTCTACCGTAAAAATATGTAGAGAACATAATTATAATTTGTATTCCCTTCAATTTTATATATAAGCAAATTTTAACTTTTTAGATACATTGAAAAAATAATATATCTAGTTTATATTATTGACTAGATACATTACTTTTACAATGTATCCATATTGCTAAAATTTGCTTATATATATATATATATAAGTGGAGGGAGTAAATGTTAAGATATCTTCATTTTCCAAGATATACAATAGTTTTTTTTTTTGTTTTTAATTAACTTTCTATCCAAGGTAAATGATCCAGTAACCCAGAATTCGTTCGTAGAAAAATTCATTAATCACTTGAACCTATTTACTTGATGATTAGATATAGTTTTGTCATTATAATATCTCTAATTATTACATAATAATAATAATAATAATAATAATATGTTTGTTATTATAATATCTCTAATTATTACTTAATAATAATAATAATAATAATAATAATAATAATATGTTTGTTATTTTATCGTTCGTTAGTTGATAATATATTCTTTATATAAATATTTATTGTAAGAAATTTCGCCCCCATCTAGCAAAATTTCTGGATCTGTCACCGCAGATGGTATAGCTTATGACAAGGGTATGTTCACCTCGTACATATTTTCTTGTCATTTTTGTAGAAAAAAGAAATAGACTCAAATTGCATTCAAATTATTTAATACTCAAATTGCATTCAAAGAAATAGAATCAAATTGCAATCAAATTGTATATTTTTTTGTCATTGTTACCTAAAAAATATAGACAATAATTGTACTTAGCTGCTCTGTGTTCATGTTGTTTATTTTTAGCATCATTATTTAGTTAGTTGCAGATGGATATATCATATATGTAATGCCAGACTTCACAAGAAGAACACCTTTGAGAAGCCTCCCTCCATATAAAACTTATGCCGGCTGAACTTGTAAAACACAAACCTTCTTCCATAAAATCTCTCAACCATCAGAAACCCACCCAAAGGGATATGGATTCATTTAATCAATCATTTTTACGATCTACTCATTTTGTTTTTCAAATTTCAGTCAATCTTCTTTGTCACGTGTAACCTACTCAAAAAAAAAATAATTTACATGGAAATATGTTGGTATGGTAGGTGTTAGGTACACAATTAACATATGAGTTTGTCAAAAAAAATAAATTAACATATGAGAAATTCTAGTATAGACACAAACCCAAATAATTTTATCTTAGGCACACTCACAACAAAGGTAAAAAATTAAAGAGAAAACAATTAAAGTAATGTTGATTGATGTGACAATTTTATTTTTCTTTTAATTTTATACATTTATGTGTGTGTGCCTAAATTGTGCCTACAATCTTTGTGCCTAAGTAAGAATACCTCTTAACATATACGTCATTGTCACATGCGGAATAACTTTTGGTGGAATATTTGACATTTCAAAAAAATTCAGGAGGATATTCGACAATTTTTGCAATTTTGAGGGCATTTGGCTATTCACTCAATAATTGTCATTTTCACTTTTCAATGTCACATATAGTATTTTATTTTTCAATTCTCCGATCATAATTATAAGCAAAATTTAAAATTTTCAAATTAATTGAATATATTATGTATATTGATCAAATACATAAATTATTTGATAAATCTAATAATTGAATTTTCACTTATAATTGTGGTTACACTCTAATTAATAGCATATCCATCACTTGCAAATTATTCTTTTCAACTTTGTATTTTTTTAAATATATTTTCAACTTTGTATTTATGATAATGAGATATGTTATCAATCTAAGAAAGCTGTGCGGTGCGGTCAACCCCAAAATTAAAATTGGAGCGACGCGAGCGCTATTTTAACGACGCAGACAATAAAAAATAAGTATTTTAAATTTTTAATAACACTTACATGATGAAAACATCCTCGCAAATACCAAAAGAAAAAAACCTCGTACTTCCAAAATCCAAATACACAGCAGCATACTTCCAAATACCACCAATAAAAGACATAAGTTTTAAGCAAAACATTGCACCATACTTCCAAATACCAATAAAATTCAAGGAAACAAACATTTAAGCATCTAAATCTCAAAGTTAATAAAGTACTAAATATCAAATAAAAGTACAAGGGTTATAAAATTTGGAAAATGCTAAACAATGCCCCCGGGGCAATGGTTAAGCATATTAAAATAGAAAATTTATCTTGAAATGTGTGCATTCAACACATTGAAAATGTAAAAAATTTGTTTTCTCACTATTTAATTTTTCTTTTATTTCCTTTTTTGGTATGCTTAACCATTGCCCCGGGGGCACTGTTTAGCATGACCCATAAAATTTATGTCTTCATCATCACTTCCTCCACCACTAGATTTGTCGTTCTCTTCATACTCTTCATCATCTCCAATATATTCTTGATCACCAAATTCATCATCTACTCAACCACTTCTTTTGTTTTTAATTTAGCTTAGATCTAGACTAGATGAAGGTGTTGTTGGTGCTGGAGGCCTAGGTGCAGTTGCCTTATTTTGCAATGCTGCTTAGTTTCTGATTGTAGGCTCAACAACATCACTTGCAATATCAACATTTAGCCAAGACAAATTATCAGCATCAAACACTAAATCAAGATGAGCTTCAACTTCATCTCTCAATAGTCATTCATCGCAAGGGTCAATATCATCATTCGTGATCACATGATCAATTACATTATTATTGTCAAAGTGTACTTTCAAAGTTTGGTTATACTTTTTTTTTGAATGGCCAAAAGTTTGGTTATACTAGATACAAATTTTTCTTTTTTTAGTTTTCTTAAAAAGTGTTTTAGGAAGACCGGTTAGCATGACCCAAAAAGTAAATAAGGCCGCTCAACTCAATTATCAATCAATGCAATTTCAACACAACGGAATTTGCACAGATGTGTTTAGCTGTTGTACATAGAACTCCACAAAAAAATAACCATCTAATTTTTCAAATGACAAATATATTAAATTATTTAATCTAAAGATTAAGAGAGAATAATAAATCCAGTAAAAAAAGAGAGAACATTAAATGCCTAAAAAAAGAATAATATAAGTAATGTGCAAACAATTTTTGGTTGTTTTCACATATAGTGTTCTTACATGGTACTGCTACAGGCTACAAAGAAAAAACTAATCTCTCAGAGTTACTACCACACAAAGCAGATTCATCATGCAAGTTGCAGCAAATAACTTGATGTTCTAAGTTTGGTTTACAATGGAAATTTGGACTCTGAGCAGGCACAATGTTCCTTGTGATAAACATATCTCTGGTAAACACAAATTAATTCCTCAATCTACTTGAACTGTCCATGACTTTTTGTCTTCAAGACACCCTGTTTGTATTCCAACCAGTATTCGTCTTAGTTTTTCAGACAATGATTCTGATCCTGTTTTATATTCAGCTCTGCATTGCCAATATTTTCATTGTGTTTAGCATTATCATTAGGTGCACAAGATATTTTCAAAAAAAAAATTGAGGCCTAAAATGAAGGGGAACATAAAAAATAGAAAACAAAGAGAAAACAATTGATTAAAGTAGATTTTAATTACCTTGTTTCTTTGTATGTAACTGATGCAACAGAGATAACAACCACTGCAGTTCCTGTGCAGAATACTTCCTCAGCATTCATCATTTCCTCCACTGATATGGAACGTTCCATGACCTGAAATTGTTCATGTTACAAAAATTCCTTTTGTAAGTTTACAGAATAAATCATTAATCATCTATATTGTAGGTTTGTAGAAAATAATAGCAAAAATTGTTGGAGAATAAAACAAATACCTTATAGCCTAAATCATTGGCAATGTCTATGATGGTTTTCCGTGTGATCCCAGGCAGAATGGCTCCATCTATTGCTGGAGTGAAGATCACATTTTCCTTAACAAGATTAAATGAAAATAAGAAACACAAAAAATTAAACCAAGTTTTGTTTCGGATATAGTAGAGTTTAATTTCCATACACTGTCAGTATAAAAAGTTTTACACAGTTGACAATTAACAAATCACAACCAATCATCTAGATTCCATACAACTTTATAAGTAGTTATGACTTATGATTTATGAGTAAAGTCTAACACTTTCAATAATCTGATGGCTATGATTAAATGACAGTGTTACGCTGGTAGTGTATAAGAATTAAATCCTAGAGTAAAAGATGGTTTGAACTTTGAACATCAAATTTGTTATTAGAAGCATGACTGCATATGAAATTAAGGTTGTTGATGTACCTTGACGACAAATATATTGCATGCAGTAGCCTCCTCAATATATTTTCCAGTTGCAGAGTCCAAGAACAATACATCAGAGAATCCATTGGCTTTTGCTTCAGTTGTTGAAGTATATACCTACACAGCCAGGAATGTGCATAATGAAGAGTGAAATCAATTTGCGGTAGCTTATAATATGGTTATGATTTGACTTAGCAGCGAAACAACAATATAGTATCGGTCATAGAACGATGTTTACATACAAAATGATAAAATTCTGGACCAAGGTTTGAGTAACGCAAAATAGTATCCAATGAAGTGATCTCTTCCAAAATCCCACAATTTTTCACAAAGTCACAACCGGGGAAAGTATATAATATTCAAGTTAAAGAATAATGAGGAAATGGTGATGTGACAATGTAGTATATTGCTAATACTATCGATATGCTTACCGGGGCATAATTAGTAACACTCTTGATTCCTCCTGTTCCACCACTACCAGCTATTGATCGATAAAATTTATCCTCAACTTTTAAGTTTAGCGGTCCCCCCTGTGGTTTTTTTTTTTTAAACAAAAAGTAGAAATCTTGAATGTGAAAGTTCAACAAGTTGTAAGTTGAATCTTTTCCTTTTTAAAAAAACAACATAACTAAAAAACTAAATTCATGGCTAACCTTGTGGTAGTTTCCAACAGGGGAGCAATAAATGAGAAATGTGTACTCAGGTGATGGAGCCAAGCCTAATGCAGCTCCTGTTCCCATCAGCAATGGCCTAAGATAAAGTGTTCCTTTCCCTGGAGGAGGTACCTGATTCAATTTTGAGATCTCAATTGTTTGTCAACTTTTCTGTTCACACACACACATGCACACATTCATGGTTTTAAATTGTGGTCTAGACCAAATATTACGGCCACACCATAAAGTTTTTGGAGATCTCCGCAATATGAAATTGCGAGTGTAATTACAGCTGCAATTTTCCACAATATCATAAATCGCAATGCATGTGACCACAACCGCAATTTAAAACCATATACGAAGCTGGTAGAAGGAAAAGTCCACAAAGAGAGATACGAGGAAATACATACCCAACGTTTATTGGCAATAACTGTTTGTTTAACAGCATCAACAAACTGCTCAACAGATGGAGATGGCATACACAACCTATCAGCCCCTACCTTCATCCGTAGAGCATTCTCTTCTGGCCGGAATAGAAGTATACGTCCATCTTCCGTCCTATATGCTTTTAGTCCCTCAAAGATTCCCTGTAAAGAAACCATGTTTGTGCATTCAGACTTTTGATTTGTGAACAACCACAAGAAAATAACTTGTGTAACATAACAAGTTTTTCTTTAATACTACCAAACATATAAGTATAAATAATATATTAATACAAAACATGCTTTTAAATTTCGGTCCACAACCGCAATTGTGGCTGCAAAACAACAAATTTTTAGGTCTCTACAACAGTATCACAATCACAATTTCAGTTACATTAGCCACATTTTCCAGCAATATAAATATTCACAGCATAACAAGTAACAACAATGGCAATTTAAAACCATCATACAAGGGAATTTCAACAAACAGTTACTGTGCAATTTTTACCTGTCCATAATTTAAGATACCAGCAGATGGGCTTAGCTCAATATTTCCATAGCGCATAAGGGTTCCTTGTGAAAACTTTTCTCCTTTTGCACATTTCATAACATACATATAATCTGTTGGAATCAGACTAAATCCAAGTCCTTCCCAATTGATATCAGGTTGATTATTTTCACCTATATCACTGCATTTTTCATAAAAAAAATGTGTTATCAAAGAATTTAAAATTGATAGTATTAACTTTTCAAAACAAAATTGTACCTTTCAGAACCTTCTTCACTGTCCCTTAAAATTGAAGGAGGAGCCATGGTTAAGAGAAATGGAGTCCTTCAGCATACAAAATCAATGTTAGTATAACATCTCAACCAAAATGTCTAGAATATCCGGTCAAGACATACATAATAGTACAAGATACATTAAAATTACAATCATTGTCTTAGCACAACAAAGAGAATACAAAAGAAACTTTCACATGTCTGAATCCAAAAGACAAGAAACATAAGTTGAGTTGAACGAAGATAGCAGCAACAACAACAGCCCCAAAATGTCTAAGTCTTAGAGACAATTACTAATACAAATAAGGGAGAACTAAATAAAATAGTATGAGAGGAGTGGGATGAGACAAAAGCCTCAGTGAACTTCATCAAGTATTTCAATTTAATGTAGTAAGATTTATCACACAAAAATTATGTCTTGATTTGTTTTATTACCCGGACGACTTGAGGTGAGTAGTCTCAGACGCCGGCATGTCCAGCCAATCCTATGATAATGATTGGACGCGGAAATTACCTCACATATTAATTAAACTTACCATGTGGCTCTTATAATTCGGAAACCAACCAACACGATCAACTATAATGCGAAGTTCGAGTGGCGTCAAGCTGACCATGTACAATGTACTTATCAACATAATATAATTAGGCATACATTTGGATTCATGTATATTTATATATAGATCAACTGTCATTATAATTTCATACTTATTCTAGTTTTATTAGTGATTAATCTAACCTCCAAGGAGTTTCACTATTATGTTTCTAGTATAATAATACTAGGTATTTCTTAGGCTAAGACTTCCTACTTCAATCCTATTTAACACTAGTCCATAAGAGACGTTCCGGTGTCTCAAAAGCGTCCGAAAACGCGAAACAGGAGGGACTGAGCTGCTGTTCCGTGCACAAACCAGAGCTGGAACATGTGAAAAACCAGAATTTTCTTTATCAATTTCTACAAAACTTCACCAAAACAGTCCATAAAATTTTTGAGTTGCATTAGGATCATTCTAAGCCTAATAAACAACACAACATGGGAAAAATGATCACTAAATCATGAAATTTGTTGAATTCTCATTTGGTACAAGGAAAGGGTAACACGATGGTGAGAGAGTCAAATACACAAGGGACAAAATTTTAGACCATCAACCTTACCTCTTGGTAGTACAATGATGATGAAATTGAGTTTGCATGTGGTGGTTTGGTTGAATATTGAGTGGAAATGGAGCTTTTGATGTGAGTGAAGAGAGAGTGGCGTGGGAGTAGTGAGGAGAAGGAGAAAGGGCTGATTTTGTGTTGAATGCACTCATCATAAAAATTGAAATTTTTTGGGACCACTCATCATAAAAATAAAATACTAGCAAACACGTGACTTTGATTCAGGTGTGTCATATCAAATGTTTACAAACCAAAATCATGGCATTGCATTTGCATGGATTCCATTCCACCTACCTACTTTTGTTTTTTTGTTTGTTTGTTGGACATGGACATTCTTATTTTTTAAGTTGTTTAGTAATTAGAAATTTCATTCTTAAAATTAATAAGTAGGATGATTGATGTTTCAACTTTAATCTTCTGCTTATATAATACAATGTCCTATCAATCGAGTTAAATTCACGGGACTCAGACATAGACATGTAATAATACTATTCTAACTAATAGTTTTTATTTTATTGGAGAGAAATTTACACACGTCTTATTATTTTTTGTGAATCATTTTTAAAGTGTAAGATTCACGTTAATTTTATCGGATAAAAGACTGTGTGTTGAAAATAGAGTTTTTCTAAGTACACTCGTCATATTTTGTCGAATGTTTCACATTAAATATAAAAGTGATCAATATTCAACATATAATTACAAAATCTCTAATTAACTCTCCATCTACTTTGAGTCAAAAAAAAAAAACTCTCCATCTACTTTTTTCTTAACAAGCCAAAAGAGATAATATATATAAATAATAAAACAAAAGTCTCCTCAACACAAGAAATGTCAAGAAGAGCTACAGTCACAAAAGTATCAAAACAAAAGTCTCCATCTACTTTTTTTTTGTTTTAATAAAATAAATATCAATGTTAAACTATTTTTTACACATGTAATTAAAATTAAGTCTCTTAATGATTTGGTTGAAGGTTCAATATCAGGTACTATTTATTGAATATATATTCAAAGAAGTAGGGGTGGCAAAACGGGCCGAGCCCGCGGGGGCGAACCGTTTGGCCCACTATTTAGGGCGGGCTGGGCTGAGGTTGGTTTTCAGCCCAGTACCCTAAGTTGGCCGCACCGTCTAGTCTGCTTAAAAAATGGGTCTGGGCGGGGCGGGCATGCCCGCAGGCTTTGTTAAATTTTTATTTTTTATTTTTTTACATGAAAATTGATCATCTTAAGCTCAATCCAGTACATTTTTTCTTCTTGTTTTTGATTAAAAAAATATGATTGTTTATTATTACTTTATTTCCTTTAAAAAGTTCATTCTTCCTTTAATATTAGGGTTCCATTTGTTTATTTCTTGTGACTCTACATGCATCTTATTCTCCTCGTGTGTGCTACTGCGTGCTGTGTACTCTACGTGGACTGTCATATTGTATATTGTAAGACCCAAGATTTCATTGTATAGTTGGTTTAAGGAATTATTAGGGTTTCGATGGGTTCGTGTGATGAAACATCGTGTAATTATTAGCTTTTGCTGTAATTGAGCCGGTTTTGTGCTCATGCACTGTAAATGTACAGACTTTTGCCTTGTGATCCTGTTTCTTGTATAAGAAGTTATATGTGGTTGTAGAATAATAAGTTTTGGATTATTCTTGTTTTTGGAAAAACGAGTAGGATTGTACCCGTCGTTGTAAAATCTTATTGCGTCTGTTTTGAGTGAGGTTTCGGATGGAAGTTTTATATATCTGCGCGAGTTAAGATATATTCTGAGATTAATTTTCTGAGGTATGGAAGAAAATTACAGTCGCGGAAAAAGATTCGGCGATAAGTTTTGGAAATGTGAAACGTTAGACGTTCTTTCCGTAGGTTTTCTGTTTTGGTGAGTTTCGTTCGTCGCGGCGTGCGAGAGCTGAACGTGTGAGTATTTCTATGAGGTATTGAGTTTTATCTCAAGTGGATTTGGTTTGGTTTGATCCAATGGCTAGGGTTTTGTCTTGGCATTTTGTTTTTGATCCAATGGCCATGAGTGAGCAAGAGCTATGGCATAGTAAGGAGGTTTGGTCACTTGGTCACTTAGAAAAACATCACCAAATCATCTCATTCTTTCTCTCTTTCACGTAGACTCCATTACTTTCTTTCCAACCTTCACAAATTTTCCATTCTTCACCTTTTCACTCCATTTCAAGCTTTGGAGCTTTGAAGAAAGTTGTAGAGAATCACTTTCTTGAGGTAACCCTCTCTTCTTATCTCCTAGGTTGGTAGATTTTTAGAGTTGTGAGGTTTTTGGGTTTATGTTCTTAAGAGGGTTTGGTGAGAAAGGTTGTTCTTGCTAGTTCTTGTTTCATGAAAGTTGTTCATGAGAGTTTAGTAAGCATGCTAGGCTTTGTTGTTTCAATTTTTCCATGAGTTTGTGAGAATCTCATGAGAAAAGTTAGGGTTTTGAGTTGGTTATGTATTGATCAATTACATGAGGTTATGTTGTAAGGTTTTGAAAAGAAAAGTTGTCTTTGAACCTTTGAGCAAAAGGGAAATGCGTTGTATGGTTTTGTTTTAGAAAAATCCGATGAAAAATATTTGGTGGTTTATGAAAATATTCCTAAGTGTTTTTGGGTAGTATTTTGGGGTCAAAGTGGTTTGAAACTATTGTGACATGTGGTGTTACTTTTTACCTTGAAAACATGTTTGAAAATGATTACCGGACGGTTAAGGCCCGTAATAAAACTTGTGCTCGGATTTGGTTTTGATTTTGGAAATGAAAATCAAATAACTTGCACTCGAAGCAACCAACAAGCTTTCGGAAAATGAATTGCTTGCTTATGTAAATGGTTTGCTTTTGTGCCTTGAAAAAGTGTAGGGAACTAATAGAATCAAACTAGGCTTGGGTGGAAAAAGGTGGTGTGAGTTGCTGTCTTTTGCTGTCATGACAGTTGAAACTCGCTGAGCGAGTGGTTACTCGCCAGGGCGAGTGTCACAGGGCCTGACAACACGCCAGGGCGAGCTCCAGGGCGAGTAAGACCAGTACTCTCTGCCTTCACTCGCCATCAACTCGCCAGGGCGAGCTCTGAGAGTTGAAATTTTGGATTCTGATTTCTAAACTTGGTTTTTAGCTTTCTAATCCCTTTTTATTAATTTATGGAAGTGTCGGGGATTGGAAACGAGTTTTTCGGGTACTCGGAAAGTACGTAACTTATAACGCAAGAAAACGGCCATTTTGCATTTCAAATTATTTAAGACTTTTGACAATTGTTTTGGGTCCTAAAAATAGTACAAATAACTCATGGTGGTTGATCAATACGATAGATTTTGGTATGGTATCCGAAAGAGTGGATTTTCCTTAGAAACCTTCAAGTTTTTGGGGTTTTTGGTTTAGTTTCAATACGATTGGTTGGGAAACAATGTATTGATGGTACGCTGCTTGTTTTAGGAAGCGCGTTGTGTTGTTTGGACGTGTGTTGTTGACGGAAGTTTGCCGAGGTAAGGGCTCCACTTTATTTCTGTCTTTAAATGGTTACGACATGCTTTGTTTTGCTGTGTGTGCAATTGCTGTGTGCTTTGGCATGTTTGTATTTATGTATTCTCGTTGATGAGAACGTGTTTATAAATATGTGTGCAATTTACATATGATTGAGAAAATGTATGTATGCTGAGATGCTTTGTACATAGGCTTTAGGCTATGTGTTTGTTTGCATGAGCATATGTGAATGCGTGCGTCAGATAGGACTACGCAAGGATTGTGTCTTGTGTGACTATCCCGTATATGCCGAAGAGAATATATGCCATGCATTTCATAGTTGTGTGCCTAGGTGTATGTCTTGTGTGACTTGCCTTCGTACCAGGCGGTTGTCTGTGCGACTTCGCCAAATCCCACTGGATTTTATTGAGTTGGTGGTTGTCTTGTGTGACTCACCCGGTGTTATCCCACCGTGATTGTTTTGGTATTGTCTTGTGTGACTCTACCTGGTGTTATCCCACCAATAGTAGGAGGTGTTATCCCACCAGAGACCTACGCCTTCTATAGAGAGGTTGAATTCCGGAATTAAAATTCATGCATGTGGCAGCCAGTGATTGGTGTCACGATCATGTAGAGTCTGCATTGGTAGGCTATGTGTGCATTATATATAAAAGCCCGTTGGTGGGATTTGCTTTTGTGTTAAAGAGCTTTCTCTTGTGTATGTGGAAATTTGTTATGTGTACATCTTTCGCACCGGTTATATATATATATATATATACTTGTATTTTGTGGTGACCCTTTCTTTCATTTGCGGGCTCATCCCACCCAGATGATGGGTTAGGTCGCGGTGACGACGGTGGCTGTTCCAGACCCCAGTGAGCGGTTGGAGTTGTAGCCTAGAATAGTTAGACTATGCACCGGTGTGTTTTGTGCACCGTGTTTTTTTTTGGTTAGCATAGGATTCCTAACTTGTTTTGATACTTAGACTTGGATTGTAATTATTCAGGAAATACACTTTGCTTGTCGAAGCACCTTTTGGTAATGAGTTCTTTTGTATATTTGAATGCCGGTTTATTTATAAAACTATTATGCGCACTCTGAGTGTTAGTTGAAAAAGAAAAAAAAAATAATATAATGCCCTTTTTGGCTATTGAAAAACGGGGTGTTACAATTTGGTATCAGAGCACGGCTTTAAATCTTCAAAGGGAAAGTGTATACTTGAGTCGTTAGTCCAGAGTCGGTTAGAACGTAACTAGTGTGGAGTTAGTTCTAGTGGTTGTTCTGTGTCGGGTTTCGAGTTAGTATTCCGTGGAGTGAGATATTCTGTTAGGATTCAGAATTGTATGACTAAGGATCTAATCAGAATTGGTATTGTGCAGAAATCGAATGCCTCCAAGAAGGGCACCTACTGTACCTATGGCGGACAATGTGGATGTGAATCAGATGGCTTATGCCATGCATAGAATGGCAGCGGCTGTGACAGCTCAGAGCCATGCTAAGGCGCAGAGAGATCTGGAAAAGCGCGAAAGGGAAATACTTGCTGCTGGTTCTAGACTTCTTTCAAATTTCAACCACCAGACTCCTCCAAAGTTTAATGGGGAGGGAGGTCCGGAAACTGCTGATCTGTGGCTCCAATCTGTGGAGAGGATATTCGGGGCAATTCATTGTCCAGAAGGAGAGAAGGTGGTCTTAGCTACCTATCAATTACTCGGGGGTTCTGAGTATTGGTGGAGGAACACCCGACTGATCATGGAGAATGGCCATGAGGAATTGAATTGGGAGAACTTCAAGAGGAGGTTTTTGGCCAAGTACTTTCCCGAGACTGCAAGCACTACAACAAAAACAGGTTTTTAATAGCGCTTATTTTGCCTTTTGATAGCGCTTTAAAGCGCTATTACTGATACCGCTATTGTAGGTCTGGGTGGCTATAATAGCGTTTCTAAAACGCTATCATATGTCCACTTTTAATAGCGGTTTTGACGAAAAACGCTATAGTATGTCACTGGGCGATAACAAAGTAACTGATGAAAACGGGTTTTTGATAACGCTTTTTTTAAAAACGCTGTTATATGTTATCTATAATAGCGCCCGTGTTTATAAAAGCGCTATTATAGTTGCTTGTCTGACCAACCTTTAATAGCGCCCGTGTAAAAAACGCTATTGTATGTGCAATCCGTTTTTTTTTTTTTTTGCGACTAATCCTGTCCCTTTTTTTTTTTGTAACTAATCTTGTATTTTTTTTTTGTGACTATAACCTGTCCTTTTTTTTAAGCTGCTCTTTTTTTTTTTTTTTTGGTAGTGTTAGCTGCTATTTTTTTTACAGTATACATTTTTTTTGTTTGACAACTTGCTCTTGAACTTGTAACATAGTACAAATTTATATATAGACTTGTACATCACACAAGACAAGCTCTAATAATATAAAACAAAAACACTTGTAATACATTCATTTCATAAACAAAACCAATCCAACTACAAGAAAAATCCGAATTGAATAGTACAAACACAAAGACTACTACAAAAGAGATATTGTCAGACTTTGGTCATACTTTCTTATGCGAAAATCAATGACAAATTCAGTTCAAACACAAAGACCACTACAAAAAAAGAGATTATCAAACTCTAGCTCTATGTTCTTCTACGACTTGTCACTTGATGACGAGAAGCACCCACATCATTGAAAAAGGAAGGCTTCAAAACTACCTGTATATAATAAAACATATATAGTCATTGTATATATATACAAGAAATTCCTAAGTAGCCATTAAACTAAAACTTTAGTGTAACATGTCCAAATTCCTAACTAGACAACTCCTTTATACTCAAAATATATGAAAAGCATGTAAGCACCCACATGCAGGTACTGATAGAATTCCTTCTCCTAAATGTGATACAGGTTTGTCTCTTTTTAATCCTTAATTCCCCTTTTTTGCTTTCTTCATATCAGTTACTTTTTCAATCCCCATTACTATCCCATTACACATGCCCAAATTCCTATATGTACACATATATAATTTAACAATGGATGTGTAAATCCAAGAATACCAACTACATATTCTACCAAGCACAACAGCCATATCAAAATATATTTGGATTATTAAATATTTATAAAGATACAACTTACCAATTAATGATCAACTATTATTTTGGCCGCCTTTTTGCATCATTGATAACATCTTCAACCATATAGGTAGCCCACTCCTCCTTTACCTCATCTAGCTTCTCTTTAGAGTATGTAGAATGTCTATGGCGATGAAAATACTTCAAATATAACAGTAACACAAAATTGAGTCAGACTTGAATTACACTACATTACATATACCTTATATGTAAGAATATGAATTATGAATAATTCAAATAACTTACATTATCAGGAATTTTATTTGGATATTCCATGATAACTTCTTTCATAAATCTCATGATAAAATATCCGCAATCAATAGTGTTTGTTTGACGAGGACACTGAAAAAAAAAAAACATTTGCAAAGATCAATTTTAATTTACTCTACATTACTATTATTAACAATAATTAGAAAATACCTTTATTTTATGCCATTTGATTTTATCTTTCTTTGACTTGGAGATTTTATTTTCACACCAGGCACGGTAGATTTGAATTGCACTAACAAAATTAAATTAACTTCAACATAGAGCTTATAATTACCAAAAATTCATACTTATATAACTGTTGAACTAAAAGACATGATACTCACTTTTCAAACTTTGTTTTTATACTTCCATGATCTGAAGGTTCGCCACCGAGCGGATCCAAAAAATATATATCCTCAGCATTGGGATTGATGACAAACAAAACCCAATGAATCCTGCACCCAACATTTGAA
The DNA here is from genome assembly GCA_030408175.1 of Trifolium repens. NCBI lineage: Eukaryota > Viridiplantae > Streptophyta > Magnoliopsida > Fabales > Fabaceae > Trifolium > Trifolium repens. The sequence goes on from CP125840.1 coordinate 23,344,734, forward strand.
TATTGCAATAAATAATTCACTTTTAACGCAGTCACACATATCTCTTAAAAAATGTAATTTAAATATAAATCTTACCCAATATTATAAGGTGCAAGAATTATCTTTTCATCCTTCAACACCTTAGTTTCCATCAATCTGCTTGCTATATCATTTCCTTGAATATCAGAATATGATACATGTGGGGATAAATATGATATCTTGTGAGTTAATCCACGAGGACCAATAAGCTTGTCATAGAGATACCTTGATATAAAAAAGAACACTTTCAGATATTAATAATATTACCTCCCAAACATAATAACATAAATATTAATTTGTAGGTCAAAATTAGAGAATATTGATGATAATAGCAGTACCTAGCATACAAGGTGATAACAGAGGCACTTAACCAGTCGTGATCAACAACCTCTTTTATATTCTCTAAATGCAAAAGTTCAGAAAATCCCACAGAGACATTACCCTTAAAAGAAAATGAACTATAAGGACACAACAGAAAATGACAGCACCAATTTTTTTAGTCCATATCTTTCCCTCACAATGTCACACTCACTACTTTAGGAAAAAATATCAATGTGATATTTTATTATCATGTATCTAAAGCAATATAACTGATCAGAGGATGAAACAGTGTGATTGTTATTAATGTTTGAATACATTCATATAAAAAGTGAGTATAACAAATTTGAGATTAAAAATAAATTTTAGAAGCTCCAAATTCTAGCTTCAATTTAGAAGGAAGAATTAATTCTACACGAGAGCATCCAAACATGTCAGAATCAATTTTACACCTAATTTTGAACCAAAGATATGGTTGATACTAGTTTATGCCATTCTAATTTATATTGACAAAAGAGTTTCTACCGATCAACTCATTTTTATATCAAATAAAAAATCTTTCTTTAAGTTTTCCTTTACATATTGTTAATGATACATACGATGATATATTTTTTCTCACAAAGAACTCTTAAGAGAAGTGATAGAGAGCAATATATGGACTATATGGTACCTGAATATCACAACAAGTACTCTACTTATATGCATATCTATTGCCAAAATATTAGTAGATATGTTCTAGTCCTTTAAACATACAATCAAGGACATTTTTCTGACACTTGTATATCACCACAATCAAGTTTTGGAAGTTAATCATCTTTAGTTAATGTAACTAAAAACTTTTTGATCATTAAAAAACTGAGTGTTTAACTCATATTAATCACTAACAGAAGGTGAAAGACAGCACGGGTTGAGATTCTCAATTTTCAATATCACAACATGCACTTTGCTTTCATACACTCTGCTTTCATACAACACAATATATCTTTCTTATAATCTAGGCAAAAAAGTATATCACAATCAAGTAAATGACTTATGCAATTCATGAATATCACGAAAGGTATATCACAATTAAGCAGTTGATTCAAGAAAGGTGAAACAGGATATTGAATTTTGATCAGTTATGGATTCATGAATTGGATAAACCATTTAAGTGTGTGTTCCTAGTTTTTTTTTTTTTTTTGAATCAACAAAATATATGTATATATTAACAAGGATGGACCAGTACAAGATGTACTTAATCCAAATGAAAACAAACACCTGCTAGTTACAGCAGAATAGGCAAAACTACAAAGCCACAAAGACACTAAAACAAGCACGCAGCAAGCCACAAAAAACCACCCTAAGCATCTAAGCCAATAATCTACAGTTAGTTGTTTCAATAATCTACCACGGTTACACGATATTGCGACACCGGGAAACACACACACGCCTATAATTGTGTGTTTGGTTTACTAAAAAACCACAGGCACGTTGACTTGAATCTATAGTTAGTTGTTTCAATGATCTACCACAGTTACACGATATTGCGACACACGCAAAGCAATCGATAGAAACATATGTAACTAATACAATAAAAATGCTACACGTCATGAGAAAACGCCTCTCATGAAGGCATTACGAGTGACATAACAAGTTTAAAGTCAATCCTATTAATTCAGTAACTACTCGTATATGGTTTGGCAGGATTCCTTATCAGCTTATTAATGATATTGAAACCACGGCACATTGAATCAAATCACGGTGAAATATCACGTTGATGCATAAGCTAAGACTTATAATTTCTAAAACGTTGCAGTGAAAACAATGTTGGACATGAGTTTTACCATTCAATCATGTAACTAAACACTCACTCACTTATTCATTTTCCTATTTGTTTGCGACACCAACATTTTAACATTTCTCACTAGTCCAACATAGTAAACAAACATCCTCAAGATTGTTTGATATACCAGATAGGCTCTCTAAACCATTTAAATATACCAGATAGGCTCTCTAAACCATTCATACCACAAACAAGGGTGTTCCTAGTTGATATATATATATATATATATATATATATATATATATATATCAATTAAAGAAGTAGAAGACCACCAAAATAATCAATTAAAGAAACAAATCAAAATTTCCCAAATCAAAATTTTCCAAAAACCTAAAACCTAGACAAATTATAGAAATTTGTCTCATTCTCAGCAATTTATATAAAAATTTCATAACCCTGAAATTGAAAAAGGGGCCAAGCTTAAATTGAAAAGAAGTACCTGAAATTGAAAACAAGGGAAGCCGTACGTGTGGTCGAGCTCGCGCAAAGAGAGACGTGATTTCGTTTCTGAGATCGATTTTGACAATAAATCTCTCTCCGACTTCGATTCTGAGTTTGGTTCCAGAGAATAAATTTCTCTCCGAGTTGATTTTGATAATCGATTTTGATTCTGGGTTGAGTGGAAGGTTTGCTTGGAATGGTTTGAAGAAGCTGGAAGAAGATTAGTTTGAAGAAGATTCTGGGTTGAGTGGAATTTCTCTCAGTGTGATAGGAAGTTATGAAAAACGTGGGTAGATCGATGGAGTGAAGCGTGAAATTGTGCGGGAAACAAAAATATTAGCGCCTCTCTTTTTTTATTTCTATTATTATTATTATTATTATTGATTATTGATTATTGATTATTGAAAAAAAAAGAAAAGAGTTTTGTCAAAAAAAAGAAAGGTCAAGAGTTCGACTCCCACGGACCACACTTTTAATTTTATTAATTTCCTTTACTATAGCGGTTATCTAAAACGCGCTATTAAAAAGTATAAGATTTATTAGCGCTTTCATAAAAGCGCTATTGTGTAGCTGCACATTTGTTCCTTTAACAGCGGCTTTTTAAAAAGCGCTATGATAGTTTACTTTGGTTCAAGTGTATAACAGCGCTTTTTCTAAAACCGCTATAATATGGCTCTGTGTTTAAGAATTAATAACGCTTTTTATATAACCGCTATTAAATGTGCGCTATGAAAACTCTTTTTTGTAGTAGTGAAGGGAAAGGTATGGGGAGGAATTTCTGAGGTTGCGTCAGGGGGGCATGAATGTTGAGTCATATGCCAAGAAGTTTGAATCACTATCCCGTTTCTTCCGCTTCTTTAGGGATGGGATAGATGAGGTTTATATGTGCCGTAGATTTCAAGATGGGCTGAGGTACGAACTGCAGGATGCGGTTGTGCCATTGGGTATCCGACAGTTCCAGGTCTTGGTTGAAAAGTGCCAAGAGGTAGAGGACATGAGGAATAAGCGGGTGAACCGCCAAGGGAATTCTAGTGCCGGAGGACCAAGTCGTACCAATGATCGTGGTTCGACTCAGAATAGTGGGAGGCAAGGGAGTAAGCCTTATAACCGTCCTCAGCACAGTAAAGGACCGGGCCGATCGGTGAATCAGGGAACCCGGGGAAAACCGGAGGGTAGTAAGGGGACTTGCTACAACTGTGGAGAAGCGGGGCATTTTTCTAATGAATGCACGCAACCGAAAGGGGGAAGCGCTTGCTTCAACTGCAAGAAGCCGGGACACTTTGCTAGAGATTGCAGAGCCCCGAAGACTGGGCCGTCGGCAAATGTGGCACAAGGCTCACAGGGTGCCAGACCTGCGGCAAAGGCACGTGCTTACTGTATGGGCACTGAGTTGAGTGGGCAGGCTAGCAATGCCATCCACGAGAGCTGTCACATCGCAGGTAATTCTTTAACTGCTTTGATTGACACGGGGGCAACCCACTCATTCATATCTTTGGCATGTGCAAATCGTTTGAGTTTGAATGTTTCTGTTCTTCCTTTTGATTTGAATGTTTTGACTCCTGCTAAGGATTTGGTAGTGAATACTGCATGTTTGCATTGTTTGGTAGTAATCCAGAATAGGGATTTTCTGGTCAATTTGGTGTGTCTACCGCTCTTATCTCTCGAGATCATCCTCGGGATGGATTGGTTGTCGTATCATTATGTGATTCTAGACTGCGCTCGGAAATTGGTTTTCTTTCCCGAGCCAGGTGTGCGAAGGTACTTGTCTGCAAATCGGCTTTCTGTGGTTATGTGTAACGGAGAACCGGAGATAGTCTCACTTGCTAGCTTAGGAGTGATGTCAGAGATCCGAATTGGGGAAATTCGAGTGGTTCAGGATTTCCAAGATGTGTTCCATCGGAGATTCCAGCTTTTCCTCCGTGTAGAGAGGTGGAATTCTTTATTGATTTGCAACCGGGTACGGGTCCGATTTCAGAATCAGCTTATCGGATGGCTCCAGCCGAGTTGGTAGAGTTGAAAGGTCAGATTGAGGACTTGTTAGGTAAAGGTTTCATAAGGCCTAGTGTGTCGCCTTGGGGAGCACCGGTCTTGTTGGTTAAAAAGAAGGATGGGAAATCTTGTCTGTGTGTGGATTATCGGAAGCTTAATAAGGTGACTATCAAGAACCGATATCCATTGCCGCGTATTGATGATTTGATGGATCAGTTGAGGGGAGCCTCAGTGTTTTCCAAGATTGACTTGAAATCTGGTTATCACCAGATAAGAGTACGAGATGAGGATATTCAGAAAACGGCGTTTAGGACGCGGTATGGGCATTATGAGTTTTTGGTGATGCCGTTTGGAGTGACGAATGCACCTGCTATCTTTATGGCTTACATGAATCGGATATTCAATTCATTTTTGGACAAGTTTGTAGTGGTGTTCATTGATGACATTTTGGTGTATTCGAAAAGTGAAGAAGAGCATGAAGAGCATCTTCGCTTGGTTTTGCAAGTTTTGCGGGAGAAAAGGTTGTATGCTAACCCGTCAAAGTGTGATTTTTGGTTGGAAGAGGTGAATTTCCTTGGCCATGTTATATCAAAAGAGGGAATAGCCGTGGATCCAGCCAAGATTGATACGGTACTTTCATGGAAGCAACCTCAAACAGTGACTGATGTGAGAAGTTTTGTTGGTTTGGCCGGTTATTACCGGAGATTCATTGAAGGTTTCGCTAAGATTGTGGCACCGATGACACAACTTACGCGAAAAGATCAACCTTTTGCGTGGACAGAGAAGTGTGAGTTGAGTTTCCAATTGTTGAAAGAACGGTTGACGACTTCACCAGTTTTGATGTTACCACAGTCGGAGGAACCGTATGAGGTTTATTGTGATGCTTCTCATCAGGGGTTGGGATGTGTGTTGATGCAACACAAGAGAGCAGTGGCTTATGCGTCAAGACAGTTGAAAGTGCATGAAAAGAATTATCCTACGCACGATTTAGAGCTTGCGGCCGTTGTTTTTGCATTGAAGATTTGGAGACATCATCTTTATGGTTGCACTTTTGTCGTGTTTAGTGACCATAAAAGTCTTAAGTATCTGTTCGATCAGAAAGAGCTTAATATGAGGCAGAGGAGATGGATGGAAACCTTGAAAGATTTTGATTTCACTTTAGAATACCATCCTGGAAAGGCTAATGTGGTAGCCGATGCTTTGAGTAGGAAGAGTGTGTCGGTTTGTTCGGCACAAATGGCTAGTCAACAAGAGCTGTTGAGAGAGTTTCGTGACTTGCACCTAGAGGTAGAGTTTGCTTTAGGGAATATGAGACTGGGTATGATTACCATCTCAAACGGTTTGTTGGAAGATATTGCTAATTGTCAAGATGACAAGTTCCTTATGGAGAAAAGGGCTTTGATTGTTCGAGGAACCAACCGAGATTTCAAGGTGGGATCGGACAATATCTTGAGGTGTCAAGGGAGAGTGTGTGTACCCGAAGCTATGGACTTGAGAAACATAATTCTAGGGGAGGCACACAAGAGTAAACTTAGTATACATCCTGGAGCGACAAAGATGTATCAAGACCTGAGGCATGATTTCTGGTGGCCAGGTATGAAAAAGGATGTGGCTGAGTATGTGGCGTCGTGTCTGACTTGTCAGAAGGCGAAGATTGAACATCAGAGACCAGCAGGGATGCTGCAGTCGTTAGATATCCCCGAGTGGAAGTGGGATAGCATTTCTATGGATTTCATCACTGGTTTACCTAAGACCAGGAGGAAGCATGATTCCATTTGGGTGATAGTGGATCGTTTGACCAAGTCCGCTCATTTTCTACCGGTAAGAACTACGGATACAGCAGCAAAGTTGACCGACATTTACATTGCTGAGATTGTGAGGTTACATGGGATTCCGTCAAGTATAGTGTCGGATCGAGACCCAAAGTTTACTTCACACTTTTGGAAGACTTTGCATGAGGCGTTGGGGACGAAACTGAGATTGAGTTCCGCCTACCATCCTCAGACAGATGGGCAGACTGAGAGAACAAATCAATCGTTGGAAGATTTGTTGAGGGCATGTGTGTTGGATGATCGTGGAAGTTGGGATGATGTATTACCTTTGATAGAATTCACATACAACAACAGTTTCCACGCGAGTATTGGAATGGCACCATACGAGGCTTTGTATGGGAGGAGATGTCAGACTCCTTTGTGTTGGTACCAAGATGGGGAGAGTATGATAGTAGGACCGGAAATGGTACAACAGACGACGGACAAGGTCCGAAAGATAAGGGCAATGATGAAGGTTGCTCAAGATCGACAAAAGAGTTATGCGGATAGGCGTCGGAGGCCTTTAGAGTTTGAGGAGGGAGATCATGTATTTCTCCGTGTTACCCCAACAACTGGTGTTAGAAGGGCTTTGAAAGCGAAAAAATTGATCATCTTAAGCTCAATCCAGTACATTTTTTCTTCTTGTTTTTGATTAAAAAAATATGATTGTTTATTATTACTTTATTTCCTTTAAAAAGTTCATTCTTCCTTTAATATTAGGGTTCCATTTGTTTATTTCTTGTGACTCTACATGCATCTTATTCTCCTCGTGTGTGCTACTGCGTGCTGTGTACTCTACGTGGACTGTCATATTGTATATTGTAAGACCCAAGATTTCATTGTATAGTTGGTTTAAGGAATTATTAGGGTTTCGATGGGTTCGTGTGATGAAACATCGTGTAATTATTAGCTTTTGCTGTAATTGAGCCGGTTTTGTGCTCATGCACTGTAAATGTACAGACTTTTGCCTTGTGATCCTGTTTCTTGTATAAGAAGTTATATGTGGTTGTAGAATAATAAGTTTTGGATTATTCTTGTTTTTGGAAAAACGAGTAGGATTGTACCCGTCGTTGTAAAATCTTATTGCGTCTGTTTTGAGTGAGGTTTCGGATGGAAGTTTTATATATCTGCGCGAGTTAAGATATATTCTGAGATTAATTTTCTGAGGTATGGAAGAAAATTACAGTCGCGGAAAAAGATTCGGCGATAAGTTTTGGAAATGTGAAACGTTAGACGTTCTTTCCGTAGGTTTTCTGTTTTGGTGAGTTTCGTTCGTCGCGGCGTGCGAGAGCTGAACGTGTGAGTATTTCTATGAGGTATTGAGTTTTATCTCAAGTGGATTTGGTTTGGTTTGATCCAATGGCTAGGGTTTTGTCTTGGCATTTTGTTTTTGTCCAATGGCCATGAGTGAGCAAGAGCTATGGCATAGTAAGGAGGTTTGGTCACTTGGTCACTTAGAAAAACATCACCAAATCATCTCATTCTTTCTCTCTTTCACGTAGACTCCATTACTTTCTTTCCAACCTTCACAAATTTTCCATTCTTCACCTTTTCACTCCATTTCAAGCTTTGGAGCTTTGAAGAAAGTTGTAGAGAATCACTTTCTTGAGGTAACCCTCTCTTCTTATCTCCTAGGTTGGTAGATTTTTAGAGTTGTGAGGTTTTTGGGTTTATGTTCTTAAGAGGGTTTGGTGAGAAAGGTTGTTCTTGCTAGTTCTTGTTTCATGAAAGTTGTTCATGAGAGTTTAGTAAGCATGCTAGGCTTTGTTGTTTCAATTTTTCCATGAGTTTGTGAGAATCTCATGAGAAAAGTTAGGGTTTTGAGTTGGTTATGTATTGATCAATTACATGAGGTTATGTTGTAAGGTTTTGAAAAGAAAAGTTGTCTTTGAACCTTTGAGCAAAAGGGAAATGCGTTGTATGGTTTTGTTTTAGAAAAATCCGATGAAAAATATTTGGTGGTTTATGAAAATATTCCTAAGTGTTTTTGGGTAGTATTTTGGGGTCAAAGTGGTTTGAAACTATTGTGACATGTGGTGTTACTTTTTACCTTGAAAACATGTTTGAAAATGATTACCGGACGGTTAAGGCCCGTAATAAAACTTGTGCTCGGATTTGGTTTTGATTTTGGAAATGAAAATCAAATAACTTGCACTCGAAGCAACCAACAAGCTTTCGGAAAATGAATTGCTTGCTTATGTAAATGGTTTGCTTTTGTGCCTTGAAAAAGTGTAGGGAACTAATAGAATCAAACTAGGCTTGGGTGGAAAAAGGTGGTGTGAGTTGCTGTCTTTTGCTGTCATGACAGTTGAAACTCGCTGAGCGAGTGGTTACTCGCCAGGGCGAGTGTCACAGGGCCTGACAACACGCCAGGGCGAGCTCCAGGGCGAGTAAGACCAGTACTCTCTGCCTTCACTCGCCATCAACTCGCCAGGGCGAGCTCTGAGAGTTGAAATTTTGGATTCTGATTTCTAAACTTGGTTTTTAGCTTTCTAATCCCTTTTTATTAATTTATGGAAGTGTCGGGGATTGGAAACGAGTTTTTCGGGTACTCGGAAAGTACGTAACTTATAACGCAAGAAAACGGCCATTTTGCATTTCAAATTATTTAAGACTTTTGACAATTGTTTTGGGTCCTAAAAATAGTACAAATAACTCATGGTGGTTGATCAATACGATAGATTTTGGTATGGTATCCGAAAGAGTGGATTTTCCTTAGAAACCTTCAAGTTTTTGGGGTTTTTGGTTTAGTTTCAATACGATTGGTTGGGAAACAATGTATTGATGGTACGCTGCTTGTTTTAGGAAGCGCGTTGTGTTGTTTGGACGTGTGTTGTTGACGGAAGTTTGCCGAGGTAAGGGCTCCACTTTATTTCTGTCTTTAAATGGTTACGACATGCTTTGTTTTGCTGTGTGTGCAATTGCTGTGTGCTTTGGCATGTTTGTATTTATGTATTCTCGTTGATGAGAACGTGTTTATAAATATGTGTGCAATTTACATATGATTGAGAAAATGTATGTATGCTGAGATGCTTTGTACATAGGCTTTAGGCTATGTGTTTGTTTGCATGAGCATATGTGAATGCGTGCGTCAGATAGGACTACGCAAGGATTGTGTCTTGTGTGACTATCCCGTATATGCCGAAGAGAATATATGCCATGCATTTCATAGTTGTGTGCCTAGGTGTATGTCTTGTGTGACTTGCCTTCGTACCAGGCGGTTGTCTGTGCGACTTCGCCAAATCCCACTGGATTTTATTGAGTTGGTGGTTGTCTTGTGTGACTCACCCGGTGTTATCCCACCGTGATTGTTTTGGTATTGTCTTGTGTGACTCTACCTGGTGTTATCCCACCAATAGTAGGAGGTGTTATCCCACCAGAGACCTACGCCTTCTATAGAGAGGTTGAATTCCGGAATTAAAATTCATGCATGTGGCAGCCAGTGATTGGTGTCACGATCATGTAGAGTCTGCATTGGTAGGCTATGTGTGCATTATATATATAAGCCCGTTGGTGGGATTTGCTTTTGTGTTAAAGAGCTTTCTCTTGTGTATGTGGAAATTTGTTATGTGTACATCTTTCGCACCGGTTATATATATATATATACTTGTATTTTGTGGTGACCCTTTCTTTCATTTGCGGGCTCATCCCACCCAGATGATGGGTTAGGTCGCGGTGACGACGGTGGCTGTTCCAGACCCCAGTGAGCGGTTGGAGTTGTAGCCTAGAATAGTTAGACTATGCACCGGTGTGTTTTGTGCACCGTGTTTTTTTTTGGTTAGCATAGGATTCCTAACTTGTTTTGATACTTAGACTTGGATTGTAATTATTCAGGAAATACACTTTGCTTGTCGAAGCACCTTTTGGTAATGAGTTCTTTTGTATATTTGAATGCCGGTTTATTTATAAAACTATTATGCGCACTCTGAGTGTTAGTTGAAAAAGAAAAAAAAAAATAATATAATGCCCTTTTTGGCTATTGAAAAACGGGGTGTTACATATATTTTTTGGCCTCTTAGTACTACTTGTACTATGAAGTGTCTTATAATAAATCTATTTGTAGTACAAAAAAAAAGTCTTTTGGAGTTTCATGTGAGTTTCATCTACCTTATAATAAGTCTGTGTTATTTGCTTCTTTTAGAGTTTTATGTGCAGTATCATTCTAAAACAAACTAGGCCACAAAAGCATCAAACGAAATTAAATAAGCCTTATGTACTTACAATTCTTTTCTAATTTGAATAGTTTGATATATCATTATAGAAGATTTAGTATATATTATTGTTGAAAAATTTAGTTGGGTAAATGTTTGAAGTCCTAATTTATATAGTTGGACAAATTTAAATATGAAGTTATAATTCAAATTATAAAAAAAAAAAAAAGTATTTGGCGGCCATGCCCGTCAACCCGCCTCCCCGCCAATAAACGGGCGGAGTTGAGTTTTAAGCCCGAACATATAAGTTGGGCCGCCCCACTTTTAAGCGGGCTTAAATGGGGCGGGCCTAAACGGGCGGGGCATGCCCACTGTGCCACCTCTACAAAGAAGTATGTTAAGGGATACTGCTATCTATATGTTAATTGAGCTCTAGTTAATAGTTAACTTAAATGGTTAGTTTCCGCAACAATTATTTTATTCTTAAATTCAATTGTTTTTTTTTTGTGCAATTACAAAAGTCAATCACTCAAATTAACTGAAATTTATTTAAGATATTGAACTCTTCTACACTTCAATTGTACAAAGTTTTCTAAACTGAAGTCAATCACTTCAATTGTTTTTTTTTTGTGCAATTACAAAAGTCAATCACTCAAATTAACTTAAATTAACTGTAATTATAATTTGTAAGTATTAAGTATTGTCACATATGATTATTCTCTTTCTTGCTCAAAATTTTTCTTACTAAATAACGTTTTCTTTTAAAAAGTAATTTATAACTTATAAAAAAAGACTAAATGTACGTCTACTGCAAAACAAAATATACTAATATGTTGTTTAAATGTTACCTATAAAGTGTAGTAAGAAAGATTCGGCCAAAACTTTTGTAATTATATTCGAAGAGTTCAATATCTTAAATAATTAACAGATTATCTACTATTTGTACCCCTATTAGTTTCCACAATAATTATATTCCCTTCAATTTTGAATATAATCAAAATTAACATTAATTAAGTATGATGGTTAACTATTTTTTTAAAACAAGCATTTTTATTTTCTAAACTGCTCTTCATTAAAACGTTAATCTATATCTATATATATAAACAAGATACATGTGATAAACCTAAAATATCCCTTCTTGTAATCTTGACACATATGTGTTTTTAGGGTATTTTGAGTCTTTGTTCACCAAATGTATCTTATTACAAGTTAAATAATAGTGTTATTTGTTGGTTATCTCTATTATACGAAAAAAATCTAAAAACTTGTACATACATAAAAAAGATACACTCTATTATCTCTATTATAGCTATGAAGTTCATGGTAAACAAGCTAATCCAATATTTGTCCATGCTTCTTATACCAAAATCATAGAAAAATAATTCAAATTAATAACACGTATGTGTTATAGTATAATAAATATTTTAACTTCCCTTTTCAAAAAATAATTAATATTATAAATATTAAAAGTACATTATTTTTAATTGTACTATGAACACAATCTTATCCAATATCCTGTAACTTGTACATAATCTTTTAATACTGCAAGTTACCAAGAATCTTAAGATTCTTTTACATTGTGTAGTCAACTTCAATCACAATTGAATGGTTAAATTAAAGCAGATGTTATAGCATAGCATGTGAATCTTATTCAGACTTATCATCTGCTCCTTTTAGATGCCTACTTAAATTATATATTTGAAATACGTTTGTATACTCTACATTCCAAAATGTAAGTCATTAACGGTGTAAAAAATGTTGGCTTAAATAGTATTTTAGCCCCTGCATTTTTGTCACTCATTTTGAAAAGAACCCTTGTTAAAAAAAAGTTGATTTTAATCTCTGCAAAATTTAAAAGTTTTGAAAAGAGCCTCTGAACAGTAATTCTTGATGCCATGTCATCATTTTAATTACCTGGCAGTTGCTGACTGTGCTGAATAATATAGGTGTCAAAAACTTGCTGACGTAGCAATGCACACTCATTTTTCTTTTTCTTTTTAAATTGAAAATTCCCTTTTTTTCTTTTTATCTTTTTTAAAACAAATAAATCAATCAAAATAAAAAAATAATTTAAAAAAAAAGAAAAGAAATGAAAAAGGGGAAAAGATTAAACGATGGCACAATATCAAAAACCTAACATATCAAATTCAATTCACACAATGATGATGTTTATTAATTGGAATTGAAAACTCTACCTATCAATAGAAGATGAAACAAGATCTCCATCATCAAAAGCAATGCCAGTAACCTGCAATTGATGACCTTTAAGCGTCTGAACTTTCTCACCAGTGTTCAAGTCCCAAACAAGTACAAGAGTATCCATGCCACCAGAAGCAACACCACCGTGCGGCAAATCGGGATTCGATGGAATCCATGTCATCGGACCTACAAAGCTGGTGTTTTTCGCCTTAAGCTGGTGGAATCCATGTTAATTGGAATTGAATTTGATATGTTGGGTTTTTTTTTTTCCACCGTTTAATCTTTTCCCCCTTTTTCAAATTTTTTTTTTTTAACTTTTATTTTATTTTAATTGATTTATTTCTTTTATATAAAATAAAAACAAAAAAGGGAATTTTCAATTTAAAAAGAAAAAGAAAAATGAGTGTGTATTGCCACGTCAACAAGTTTTTGACACATATATTATTCAGCATAGTCAGCAACTGTCACGTCATTAAAATGATGACATGACATCAAGAATTCTTGTTCAGAGGCTCTTTTCAAAACTTTTAAATTTTGCAGGGATTAAAATCAATTTTTTTTTAACAAGGGTTCTTTTCAAAATAAGTGACAATTGCAAGGGTTAAAACATTATTTAAGCCAAAAATGTATTAATCAATAATTACAATATAAATGTTTTTCTACAAAAAATCTATTATCAATTATTAATTATAATTGTCCCTCTTTAATTATATCAAATATAAAATTGAAATAATTCAAAAAAAAAATATTGATTCTTAAATTGTTTTTTGGATGAGTATTTATTATTTAACCAAAATTCAATTTAATATTATAACAAAGTTAATAAATAAATATATGGAATAAGTTTAAACACAAATTAATTTATAAAAAAGAAACAAATAAATCAACTACTAATTAATATATTTCAAGAATATAGCAGAGATTCCTGGTGCTTCCTCTGCAAACGTAAGGAAATGGGTAAAACTTTCTAATGACTAATCACATCACTAGGATACTAGCAAACTTTGTATAATTTATTGAAATTGATGAAAAAATATCTTATATATTTAATTATACTGTCACGAATTTATAATGTGGTCTTAAATGAACAATAATATTTTAATAGTTAAATATTAAAATTGATTTTTACATTTTTATTACAACGTGAATGTTTGGTTCTGCGGTGATGATAATTGATTATGATATAATTGATTCTATAAAATTTGTTCTGGCCAAAATCAATTTTAAGTTAAAGTACTTAATTTGTATCTATTCACTAGCTGTCAGTGTCCGTTTGTGTAATCGATATTCTTTTTTATTTTCGTGGGTGATCGATATTCTGTATTGTGCAAATATAAATAACTACTTAATCTTTTTTTTTATTGAATTTTGTTAATTGATAACTATGTAACCTCTTTTTTTTTGTGGTTAGTTATTAAGAAGAAAAAATAATTATTTTTTTTACTATAAAAAAAATGAAAATTTATTTTTATGTGGAAGTTGTGCTTAGTTATTAAGAAGAAAAAAAATTATTTACTAAAAAAATCCGAAAATTTATTTTTATGTGAAAGTTATTTTTTAAGGGTAAAATTGAAATAATAAAAAAGTCATTCGAACAATTTGTATCCCATTTATTTATTAGTATAGATGTAAAAAATTGTTGAACATAAATTTTTAGTATTAAAATCAATTTTGTAATCAATTCTACTTGCAATAAACCAAATAAGTCAAAATAAATTCTACACGTTCAAAATCAATTATGCCTACTCCAAAAATGAAACCCAAAATACAAATGTTTTCACGACATATATGTTATTCATTTCCACGTGATTGTTTGCATATTAAAATATACTTATAATATTCCATCAATAATTCCCCTTCTATAAATTCAAACTTCCATAAAACATATAACTCATAACCCAATTTGAACATTTCAGCATGAGTATATACGATGACTTTATTAATAAAGAGCCACTTGCAACTTTTTCCATTGTGAAACTATCTGATCAGGTTCACTTTTATTATTCTTAATTTTTTTTTTGTTCAGGAATTATTCATACTTATTAATGTGAATTTAAATGAATCACTTATACTATAATATAAATTAGCTAGACTAATACTTGTCATTATGTTTCAGCTATTTCCTGAAATTGAACAACAATTCATCAACCACCACTTCGGTAGGATTAAAAAAAAATGGCATGTCATTAACCAAGCTGGAAACTCGATTGACTTGACCTTCAACAATCATTATGAACTTCCTCTAATTAAAAAAGGGTGGAATCAATTCAAAACTGGAAATAACCTACCTGATAATGTTGAGATAGTACTCAACTGCTACGGTCCACGTTTTTTCATTCTAAAATCATGGAAACAAATCAACAACCCAAGTGACATACCAAGTTTCAATAGCAGAAGTGTTGACCCGACATTGACAAGTTTTTTTGACATTCAACTTAATGCAGACACTATTTTATCCAATGAATTGGTTGAGTTTTTTTACACAAATTCATCTTTATTATAAAATTTCATTCGTAAATTAACACACTTCATTTATTAATAGATTTTAATTTAATTTTCAGATATTGCCGGTGTCATTCGCAAATTTCTTGAAGACAAATTTGCTTTATAACTTGACCCTTTGCACAGACGACGGCTCAAAGGAAAATTTCGAAGTTATTAACATTGCAGATGCATCTTCACTAGGACACACATGGAGAGACTTTTGCACTTCAAACTCTTTCAAACAAGGACACACTGTACGTTTCAAATTCCTCCTCGCAGAAATGGATGGAAAATGTCAAGTTTATAAATTGCCGAATTAAATTTTCGTTTCTTTGATGTAATCTTCCCTAAGTAACATTTCGTCTTCCGATGTTTTTATCTACAAGTTTTATTAATTGTTGTTTAATTAATGTACTTCCTCTTTATCTTAATGAATGAAATATTTTCTTAGTATATCCTTTTCCAAATTTTGTATACGAACAAAACATTAAATAAATCTAATCTCAAAAATTACATAACTTAATAACATTACAATATTAACCATACCACTTACATAATAAGTTTTTAAATTTAATAAAACTACTTATAACAATACATATTATAGTACCGGAATTTAAAGGATATTTTAAAATTAAACTAAAATAATAAAAATTAAACTATTACATATTGTAATGATAATCAAGCAGTTGGAACATTCCTTATCAATCTATCAACCACAGCAACATGAATATTGTGAGGATTATCAAGCATTAAGACAACCAACACAGTATCACCTTTCTTTAAATCCCGCGATTTTATATATTCATACCAACCTTTGCCAACATACATCTGTTTCAGATCACTCTTACTTAAATAAAGCTCACAACTTAATCTTGTCTTCATATCATGATCAATCAACTTGATTTCAGTTTGATTCCTATTAAAAAATAAATCAGAATATCCTCCCGGTATTACCTGGACAAAAATATGCATATCATTTTAATCTTCATTTGAAAATAAATAAAACATTATATTAATATTTAAATCAGGTCACAATAAAAAACACTTACCAAAATATTATTGCTATCAATTACTTCATATTCCCAACAACTCATTTCAGAATTGTCACCACAAATAACACCAGGGTAAGGAAAATGACCTTCAACATCATTAATTACTTCCCCATCACCCAATACTTCCATTCCAAAGTTCAAAATTACACAAGGGATTTGATACTGAGAATAGACTCTCTCTACAATTTGTTCATACTATGTATATATAGCCAAACTTTATCATTAGGAACAACCATTATATTATTTAATACAATAAATGCATCATAAATATAATTAAAGTTTTGCAGTAAATAAGTTTCAACCACTTTTACAGTTGTCTAATCAAATAATAAAGTCATACTTATAAAGCAAAATATCATTACATTAAAATTCAGCTACATTTAAATACTTCAAATACATATTGAACTAATTAATACAAACTTTTAAATCTTCTTCTAAAACTTCAAGTAGCTATTGCTTCAAACTCTATGAACAACAGCAACTTTAAGAATTTCAGGATGATTTTCGCGAAGAATAAAGCCCAACGTATCTCCAACATTCAAATGTTGATCCCGAATGTATTGATACCACCCTTTACCAACATATATCTCTTTGATGTTCCTCTTACTAAAATACAGGTCACAGTGATAAACATCGTGAACATCATTATCAACCAGATTTATATGTAACTGATTTAAATCTTCAAAAACGCTGGAATAAGCTCTTGGAATATGCTGCAAATTTTAATAATTCATGTTAAACATATATAAATAAATATACATTAATAATAATAACAAAAATACTACTTAAAAATTTATTACCAAAACATTCCTTAATTCATATGTTGCACGAGTAACTTTTAATTCCCAGTAATACATTAGAAGATTTTCACCTAAATATACACAAGGAAAAATGCCACGACCTTCCATAGATTATAAAACAAATATACACCTCATTATTATAACCATTCTTATAGGTTAACATCATATATATAAGCATTTATAAGCATGGGCACCTTCATTACTTGGCCCAACAAATTAACCCAAATATAATCATTTGTATGTAATATTTGTATAAATAGGCCCAACTCTAATATATGAGTAAATAGGCCCAACGGCAGCACACAACAAAATTACTTTATTACATGTAACATTTTGCCTTTCAAATATATTTTTTATTTCAATTTGACTCCTATCAATCGATATCGAATATAGTCACATATCATTTAACATTCTATATAAAAAATATCAAAGTTAAATAAAAATTTAACAATAACTTGTGGAGCGGCGGCGACGCCGCCGCTCCACCCGTGCGTAGGCACGGGTCTCCTACTAGTTAAGTACTAACACATTCTGTATTTGTCAATCGCTAAGCTACACAGTCTTGGACTACACGCCTTCCAATGAAGGACCATTTCAAAATTGAACCAATCAAAATAAAAACATAACAAATTTATATGTGGGTTTGTTCAAAAATAAAACAATAGAATATTTAATTTGTGTAGACAAAAGGACCTATTAATTGTCTATTATTTAATTATTATCACAAGTTATGTTTGGATCGGATATTATTCAATTTTTTCTCTCATGTTATATCCTGTTTTATTAATCTAATGGTTGATAAATCATAAAAAGTAAAAAAAAAACGATTTATGAAGAGAGGAAAAAAAAAGATAATCAATAGTTAAAATTACTACCACATGATTAACATAAGAAAAAAATTGGAAAGGATTCAAATTTTGTTGTTCTGAACAAAAGTTTTGGCCGAATCTTTCTTACTACACTTTATAGGTAACATTTAAACAACATATTAGTATATTTTGTTTTGCAGTAGACGTACATTTAGTCTTTTTTTATAAGTTATAAATTACTTCTTAAAAGAAAACGTTATTTAGTAAAAAAAATTTTGAGCAAGAAAGAGAATAATCATATGTGACAATACTTAATACTTACAAATTATAATTACTATGGTTAGCCAATTTTCGATTGGTCAAACTCTTTATTTTTATAAATTCTTCTCGTTCTCTTGTAAATCTTACTTTCTAAATAGCAATGCTCTTTTTTAAATAATTGATATATTTAATAATTTACATCATAGACTAGATATATAAATTATGTAACTAATATCTTATAAAATGGAATGAAGGTATGATCAATTAGACTTAGAAATTATAAAGCATCAATCTCGTTTAAAATAGTTTATTTTTGAACTTATGCAAAACAACTTATGCAAATAAATAAAATTTTATGTTAATTTTTTACTAATAAAAAAATGTATTTTTATAAGTTATTTTTATATAAAATACTTTACAAATTTATAATATATAATATATAAAAATTTATTTATTTACATAAATTATTTTATATAAACTCAAAATAAATTATTCTAAATGGGTCCCTAACAGTGGGAGTAATCCGAAAATTCTAGTGTAGACTTATTAAAGAAAGACTACGTACATTTGGTTGTTGGATAATATTATTTGTGTATTAAGCAAAGACTGCCTTTAGTGGTTGGATAAATTATTAGCTTATGTGTTGAACAAATTAGTTTTTTTCTACTGTAAAAAAAAATAGTTTTTTTCTTCCTTTTATTTTTTTTCTTATAGCTAATTTCTCTTAATTGAGTAGGTAATTAGGATGAGAATAGATTAAGGGTCCATTTAGAATAGTTTATTTTCGAGTTTATGTTAAACAATTTATGTAAATAAATTAATTTTTATATTAATTTATAAATTCTCATTAACGAAAATTGTATTTTTATAAGTTATTTTTTTACAAACTACTTTGACATCTTATAATAATAATAATACATAGCGAGTTTCATCAGCCCAGAAAACCCAGCTCGCCATGAACACTCGCCATCAACATGCTGTGGCGAGTTCATACAGAATGTGCCCTGTTTTGGGAAAAATCAATGTTTATCAAATTTAACACCTACAATCCTCATTCTAAGTTATGCAGTCATATCATATGTATAATATAAGACAGAATGCAGAGGAATTTGGGAACTAATTCCTCTCACACAGCATTTCCCTAATTCTTAAGTTAACATGCAAAAATTCATATTTTGGGGAATCTAGCTAAGCTAACCTAAGAACCCACCTGGATTGAAGCTTTAATCTCTTGCTTCTGGGCTCTACAAACAGCTATTGCAACCCTCAGCTAACCCACGAACAGGCTTGGGCAGAAATTGGAATTTGATGAAAATGATGAACTCCTAACTTGCTCTAGAATTGAAGTGTTTAATGGTTGATTCAGCTGAGTATGAGGGGTATTTATAGTGAGGTTTACTGATGAGGAACAACACAAGGTTTGACTCAAGTTTAACATGCATGCATTGAGATTGGTTGGCTAAGAGGTGAAGGGGTGTATTATGTATATTGTTGTTTTGTTTCATGTGAGGTTTTGGGAGGATGGCAACTCAGAGATTCTTGCTCTGCTGCCTTGCTTGTGATGAATCTCTGATCCTTGAAGTGTGTAGTGAGAACAAGCCAAAGTTTTGTGTTTAAGGAAAATGGTAGTTTGGATGTTGTTGTTGTGTGGCGTGAGAGAGGGAGAAGGAGTTTTTTGGGGTATCCAATTTCTATTTTGCTGATTAGTGGTGGAAGAGAACAAGTCACAAGAGTTGTCCTAGTGCTCACATGCACTCTAGGTGAGGTGTTGGATAGTGAGGGAGAGTGAGGGACACGTGAGAGAGAGTTTGAGGGGAGGGAAGTATAACTCTTAGTGCTTTTAAAATTAAATCACATTGTGTTAACATGGTATGAATGTGTAGTTTAGATCTAATTGGATTTACTAATTCACACATAATACACTTAATCCCATGATTTAATTAATTAACCACCTCTAAATAATCCTAATTTTATTAGACAAACTCTAATTGAAATTAATTAGGTAATTTAGAAGTTGGGATATTACATATATTATGAGAGCTTATCAAAATATGACATAAATAGCTTAGGAAATTATGATAAACACTTTTTTATTAATTTACCCAAATATTAATATATTAATATAATGACATCAGTAGATAAACCCACGTAAGTTTAAAATCAGTCTATATAAAAGAGACATATAAGTCTAAAAGAGTTATTTTTAGGGTGATGCTAACTAGTGCCCCCGGAGCACTAGTTAAGGAGCCAAAAGTAATAAGTTTTACATTAAAAACATCATTGTTCATATTTCAAATGTGTTGACTACACAAATTCCTAGATTACTAGGGGCACTAGTTATCATTTTCCTTAATTTTAATAGTTTGAAATTTCTTGTAAAAAAAATTAGTTTGAAGTATGATTACCCAAATAGACTTATATAAATGTCTTAATGTAATACTATTAATTTATTTAAAGTAAATAAGTTGGAAGAAGAAAATGATAAACTTTAATAATAATAAAATGATAAACTATAAATATTAAACTATAAGCTATAAATTTTTCAAAAATAAAATAAAATTATAAGCTATAAATTCGTAAAAAAAATAGAATCATATTAGTCAATAAGAACATATAAACTATAAAATATAAGTAATAAGCTCAAATTTTTTCATCTCTACATTTGTAGCTTATTTTTAAGTTTTTTTTTACTAAAATATAATATTCATTCATTCAAACATATCTTTTGGGTTGGTTAGCTTGCTGCTACCAACCTTAGTTTAAAAAAAAAAAATTCATTCAAACATATTGATACATCAGATACAAACACAAATTCAGTAGCACTAAAAAAACGAATAAATCTGCGAACAAACTCACAACATCCAAGTTGATAGCATAAAACGGCATACTCAGACCTACAAATAATGTGACAAAATAAAAATTACCGAAATACTTATGTCTTCAAATCTTCATCGTTGAAAATTTTGTCATTGATTGAATCTGTAGTTGATCAAAGCAGAACTGTCAAACTGAACCAAGCGAACACCGTAAATAATAAGAAACCAATGCCGCACAAAACGACGACAAAATAACAAAAAACTCAAAAGAAAAAATTTGATTTATATGATAATCATTTATTTGTCTCAAAAGAACGGTAAAAAAAGGTGCAAAGGGGTGATTCCAAGCCAAAAATGACCCAAAACCACCCCTCTATGATGATGGAGTATGATATGTTTTCTTTAGCTTATTTTTAAGTTTATAAAATACAAATTGAAATCTGGCACACCAGTATAAGATGTTGTATATGATGTTACAACACTTTACCAGATTTTGATAGACAAAGTATAAAACAGTAAATAATGCAGAAATAGACAAACACACAGTATTTGTTAACCCAGTTCGGTGCAAACCGCAACCTACATCTGGGGGATACCAATCCAGGAGGAAATCCACTAATAGCCCTAGTTCAAAGTCTTACAGCAAACTCCTCGTTTACAACTTATCACCTAGCAACTATCCTTATGTCCTTCTACCTAGGAACTCCTAGGTATGAGTTCCCAACTCACTCCTTAAGCTCAATAGTACAGACAACACTATTGTTGATTCAAACACTATGGTGGAGAAACTCTCCTAAACACTAGATCACTCTAACCTAAAGGCTTCGAGCAATACACAAGCACAACAATCCAAACTCCTTGCTTAAAAGCTTTGGAGAGGACACACACACAATAACTATCTCTTTGCTTAAAAGCTTCAGACACAATTATGATTATAACTCAATAGAACACACAACCCTAAGCTTGCATCAATACGATACAAGAAAGGCTCACAAGACACAAGCACACACGCAAATCCTAATACGGCTAGACTCAATAAAACGCTTGAACAACTGCCTCCATGTGGTTTTCGTCCTTCAATATATAGCTGCTAATTTGGGCTTCAGTAGCTCTGCCCACAAGAAACATCCAGCTCACACATATAAAATAAAATCATATCTTTAAAGATTTGATATGTTTATAAAATAAGTCTTCACAATAATTATTCCTAAAACAATCTCTGAGCAGAAGATCTGTTTAGGAAATAAAACCTTCCTTGATGCACAAGCAAAGAACTGATGAAAGAGTAAAGATCTTCTCTAAAAATAAAACCCGCGCATTAATGATACTGCCAGCTGGCGTGCTCACGTCAGGTTACGATGTTGTAACATTACATACCACATCCTGCTTAAACATTGTTTTACCAAAATGCAGCCAACACCAAATAGTCAACAGACTCCCCCTTTGGCAAATTTTTGGCTAAAACAACTTGAGATCACACAGACAAGCTACAAAGATACAAATATCACTAACACTTCTTCACATCAACATAAACACACAAAAGAAGAGAAGCGTAGCACATCTTTAAAAACAATTTCCAAACCAACTCTTCCATGGAAAACATTAGATCAGAATTCAGTCGTATCTTTAGAGCATATCAGAGGCATGCAACAGCGGAGAACACATAACAAAACTACTTCGCCTTAAATGATCACAAGAACAAGCAAGGATGACACAAACAGAATGTTCCAACATCACATACAACATCTCCCCCTGCATCACATACATAGTACTCCCCCTGAAATGATGCATAACAGACTAACTCACTAGAAGAGCATGCATATCAATTACTAACACATAGGCATGTAGCAGATCATTTCAGCACAGAACATCTACCAGAAAAAAAATTATACTACTACCACTACCAGAGTACCATACATCACATACATCTACCACAAATACCAGAGTACCAGAGAACATGCCAGAGAACATGTTGTAACATCTACTCCCCCTTTTTACCACAAATTTGACAAAGATGCATTAGGGATCCAAAATAGTGTAGCAGCAGCACAGAGTACTAAGTACTATTACATCCAAATGCATTAGGGAGTGCTTAAAAATATCCAGGGCATAGCCCAAACAGAAGAACATAAGATCCAGAAATACAAGCAGAAAAACAAGATACATCATAAATGGGGAACAACACACCCATCAAAAATCAGCACTAGAGTCTGAGAGTTCCAGCTCCTCAGTATCTCCATCATCATCATTAGCACCTTCTTCTTGTCCAGCCTGCACATCCTCACCCTCTTCAGCAGCTTCCTCTTATCTGAGAGCCATAATCACTTGCTCAAGACTCTTCTTTTTCTCATCTAAAGCCTTGCAAGTTGCTTCCAAAGAGGCTATCATTTCCTTCATATTCATAGAGCTAGGAGCAGCTGCCGTAACAGAGGGACCAACAAGTTCAATATCTGCAGCATGCTTCCCTTCAAACAACCTTGGGTGAAAGTCAAGAGGAGAATCCCTCTTACTCACCTCATCATCAGCAGTCAAAATACTAGGGTGTTGTGCAAGAATAATGCTACAAATTAAGGTTGGAAAAGCTATATGCATTCTAACAGCCCAAGACTTAGCATGTTGCACGGTTTCTTCAAAGATATGAGCTCCATAGTTAAACACAATTCCAGTACCAACAGAGTAAATAAACCTAGCTAAACCTGTAGCTATATCTGAGGTGTGGGTAGTGGGAACCCAATTAGCAGTACCAATCCTATTAAGGATGGCATATTTCACAGAAAGCATGACAGAGGGGACTTTACCTTTCATTGGCCAAACCTTGACCTGATTAGCAGTGATGGTCTTGCAGACCTGATTGTTGGTGACCTCCAATTCAGTATAACCATCTTCCTTGTTCTCTAGAAATTTGTTGACAATAGCAGGAGAAAAATGAACACATTTACCTCAAACATACACTTTATGGTGCTCTTTGCTTAGAGGATTATCACAGTCTTCAGGTATATTGACCAAGAATTCCTTAACCAATTTTTCATAGCACTCCCCAATCCCAGTCACAGTTTTCAACAAGCCAGCCTTCTCAATGAGAGCAGTGATCTCCTTTTGCTCCAAGGCTTCAGCACTCAACTCCATCTCCGGAGCTAGTCTTCTATTAGCAACAAACTTCCACTTCTGAGCACTCTCAATGAAATGGAATGAGATATTGTCCATGGGGACATCAGGTACATTTTGGAGAATGAACTTTCCACCAATTTTCTTCTTACTAGTAGACACAATGTTTGGCACATCGTCTACCACATCATGATCTGGAACACTAGCAGCTCTCCGCAGTTTCTTCTGACTTTTCTTCTTAGCTGAGGACACAATGTTGGGTACAATGTGTGGCACATCCTCTTCCACTTCATAGTCAGAATCTCCAACTTCAGTTTGTTTTCTTTTCCCACTTGCTTTCTTTTTTTCACTAGCAATCTCAACTTTGCTAGTTTTTATACTAGGGCCAATCATCTTCTTCTTCTTAGATGGAGTTACCTTAGGCACAACATCATCCACCACATCAGCATCCTACCCTTTTCTATTTTTCAACCTTCTTGCAATGCTACCACCAGCCACTTCACTTATAGTTTGATCCAAGTCTGTCATAGCATCTACATCAACCACATCATCATCTACTGACATAGCATTGTCAGCAGCAGGTATCTCTGTAGTGTTGTCATCAGCAATATTATCACTAACAGGTGCTTCATCTACCTGTGGAACAACAGTCTCATCATTAGCAGCAGTACCAACAAATTCATCAGAAACAGACTCATCATCAACCTGTTCTTCAACATTAACAGCATCACCAACTATATCAGGAGTTGGTTCTTCTTGTGCCAAGGATGTTCCAACATTCGGCACAACTTTAGGCGTGGGAGTGGTATCTTTCAACGAGTTCAGCCTTTCCTCCACAACATTGGTGTTCAATGACTCTTCACCAACAGGAGAATCATTAACAATTCCTTTAGCAACAATCTCAAACGCAGTAGGCTTCTCAACAGTTAGCCCCTTTTGAATTTCTAGGTTTTCAGCAACAAAGTTAGGATTACCTTCTCCAACATTCAAATCAGATACATCTTCGTTGGAAGCTTCAACATTCGATTCCGCATTCCCTTTAGCAATATCATCCACATACAACTCTTGCATGGTGTGGATCGACTTTGATTTCGACTTTGAGACTTTAGACTTAGAGCTTTTCTTTGAAACAGAGGGTGAAGAAGTCTTAGATTTCTTCTTCGATTTTGGGGTTTTGGAAATTGAAGGCCTCTTTGCGGTGGTTTTCTTTGGTTTTGGGTTGAGAGCCGAGGCGAATGAGGGATGAATGGTGGTAATGAGAGTAGCGTTGAGAGGTGAGGAGTTTGGAGATTCAGTTGATTTGATGGGAGAAGCGGTGTTTGGTGATTGAGACATGGTTGTAGTTTGGAATTTGGAGTAGAGAAGTTGAATGAAGATGATCAGAGAGTTCGAATGATTTGAGAGGTTAGGGATATATTGGAATTCAGAAAGGGAGTGTTTGACAGTTGTTTTGGCAAGAAAAGAACCACTAGTTGATGGTGGCGTGTTTATAGGGATGTAGGAATAATGATCACCTTGTTCCTCGTGCAGCACTAAGATTGGAGAGAGAAAATTAACTGCTGCATATCTCTCCCAAAATAACTGTAATTGCTACAAATTAATCTTCAAATAGGAAAATTCCTAATTTACCCCTTAATGTTTCAAATTGCACTGCATCAAGTGCTTTTGTAAAAATGTCAGCCACTTGCTCCTTAGTTCCTACATGTTCCAATGTCACAACTTTATTTTCCACTAGATCTCTGATGAAGTGATGACGAATATCAATGTGTTTGGTTTTGCTATGTTGAACAAGATTTTTTGAAATATTTATGGCGCTCAAATTGTCACAATACAATGTTATAACATCTTGTTCCACATCATATTCCTTCAACATCTGCTTCATCCAAACCAGTTGAGAACAACTACTTCCAGCAGCTATATACTCTGCTTCAGCTGTAGATAGAGCTACACAGTTTTGCTTCTTGCTGAACCATGATATAAGATTACTTCCTAGGAAGAAACACCCACCAGAAGTGCTTTTCCTATCATCAGCACTACCAGCCCAATCAACATCACAATACCCACACAAGTTTGAATTTTCACAATAAGAATACATCATTCCACAGTCACATGTACCATTGACATATTTTAGAATCCTTTTAACTTGATTGAGGTGGCTTACCTTGGGTTCTGCCTGGTACCTAGCACAAACCCCTACAGCAAAAGTAATATCTGGTCTACTTGCAGTCAAATACAATAGACTTCCAATCATGCTTCTGTACAAACTTTGATCCACATCCACACCCTGTTCATCCTTGGTTAGCTTCAGATGGGTTGGAGCAGGAGTTCTTTTGTGAGAAGCATTATTCATACCAAAGTTTCTAACAATGTTTCTAGCATACTTGCTTTGAGATATAAAGATAGTATCCTCCATTTGCTTGATCTGTAGTCCCAAGAAGTAGGTCAATTCTCCTACTAAACTCATCTCAAATTCTGATTGCATTTGTTTAACAAAATGTTGTACCATTGTATTCGACATCCCTCCAAAGACAATGTCATCTACATAAATCTGAGCAATCATAAATTTACCTTTTACTTGCTTCACAAACAGGGTTTGATCAGATCCTCCCTTTCTATAGCCTTGACCTACTAGAAATTGAGTAAGTTTTTCATACCAGGCCCTAGGTGCCTGTTTCAGACCATAGAGAGCCTTCTTCAACTTGTAGATATGATTGGGATACACAGGATCAGTAAAACCTTTTAGTTGTTCCACATAAACTTCTTCATGAAGATAGCCATTCAGAAATGCACTCTTGACATCCATTTTGTAGAGTTCGAATTTTAGAATGCAAGCAACGCCCAATAGAAGTCTAATAGATTCCAACCTAGCTACAGGGGCAAAGGTTTCTTCAAAATCAAGCCCTTCTACTTGAGTGTAACCTTGGGCAACCAGCCTAGCCTTGTTTCTGGTAATGACCCCTTTCTCATCAGATTTATTTTTATAGATCCATTTGGTACCTATGACATTCACTTTATCAGGTCTTGGAACCAGATCTCACACTTCACTTCTCTTGAATTGATTTAATTCCTCTTGCATTGCCTCAATCCAGAATTCATAAGTGAGAGCTTCTTTCACATTTTTGGGTTCAAACATGGAGACAAAGAAGGAATTTGCTATCACATCATTGGATCTTCTAGTGGTGATTCCTTGTTCAGGATTTTCAATGACAAGCACCAAGGGGTGATTCTTTTGGACCTTCACAGATGGACCTTTGTTCTGAGTGGTTTGACCAGTGGTATCAGCTGTAATATCTTCTATGATCTCTTCTTGTCTAGCATTATATTGTTCTTCTAGACTATGATCTTCAATGACAGGACCTGATGTTCCAACATCGTATTCCACATTATCAACCTTCTCAGTCTCTACATCATTTACTACCACATTGTAGGATTCCATAACAACCTTTGTCCTTGAATTGTATACTCTGTAAGCTCTGCTGTTGGTAGAGTATCCAAGGAAAATACCTTCATCACTCTTGGGATCAAGCTTTCTTCTCTGTTCCCTATCTGCCAGAATATAACACTTGCTTCCAAAAACATGAAAGTGTTTGACAGTTGGTTTTCTTTCTCTCCATAGCTCATATAGAGTAGCGGATGTACCCTTTCTTATAGTCACGTTCTTTGCTTCAACCCAGAAGTGGTAGGGTAGGCCTTTTGCATGTAGCATAACTCTGGCTGATTCCTGAATAGTCATGTTCTTTCTTTCCACCACACCATTCTGTTGAGGAGTTTTGAGTGATGAGAACTCATGCTTTATTCCTTCACTAGCACAATACTCACTAAATTTCTCATTTTCAAACTCTCTCCCATGGTCACTTCTGATTCTCACAATCCCACAATTCTTTTCTCTTTGAACTTGAGTGGATAGGGTTTTGAAAATATCAAATGTGTCAGACTTTTCTCTAATAAAATTCACCCGGGTGTATTTGGAAAAATCATCTACAACCACAAAGGCATACCTTTTTCCTCCTAAGCTTTCAACTTGCATAGGCACCATAAGGTCCATGTGTAGAAGTTCTAGAGTTCTTGATGTTACCTGATGTTCCAACATTGGATGCGACATCCTGGTTTGTTTTCCAATCTGACATTCTCCACAGATACTTCCCTCAGTAATTTTCAGTTTGGGAAGCCCTCTGATTGCCTCAACAGTAACAGCCTTCTTCATTCCACTTAGGTTTAGATAACCAAGTTTCTGGTGCCACAGTTGAACTTCATCCTCTTTACCAAGTAGACATTTTCCTAACTGAGCTTCTTCATGAGATACCCATAAGTAACAATTGTCTTTGAACCTGGTACCACTCATCAGAATTTCACCTTCATCATTGCTAACAAGACATTCTTCTTTTGTAAAGTTTACCATCAATCCTTGATCGCACAGTTGGCTTATGCTGATCAGATTTGCAGTAAGTCCCTTTACCAGCAGCACATTTTCTAAGTTAGACAATTCTTTGTTGACAAGCTTGCCTATCCCCAGAATTTCACCTTTGGCTCCATCCCCAAAAGTTACAGAACTAGATGCATACCCCTTCACATCCTTCAGATATGTCTCTACCCCTGTCATATGCCTTGAACAGCCACTATCAAAATACCAGTCTTCTCTGGATGATGCTCTGAGAGATGTATGTGCAATCAGCCCTTTGTTCTCAGATTTTGGTTGCCACACTCTTTTTACAGTTTCCTCTCTAGGAGCAGTTTTTGGCTGTTGCCAATGTCTTGGATATCCATACAGTTTAAAGCAAAAGGGCCTTTTGTGTCCCTTCATTCCACAATGATGACAAACTCATTTCCTTGAGTGACCATGGTGTCCTGGGGCACGATGGTGGTTAGCAAAAGTCCTGGGACCTTGTCCAATCTTAACATTTGGATATGTTTTAGGATGTGGTATAAGAGGTTGTAACATCTTTTCCCCAGTGTAGGGATTTATTACCTCATCAGCTGGAAGGAATTTTGTGTCTTTGTTTTGTTGGTGCTGGTTGAGAGCAGTGTAGTTGTACCCTATAGCTTTCATGCTAGTAGTAGGGACACCATCTAAGATTTCCTCAAGCAAGTTTGCTCCACAGTTCAGTTGATTAACTCTTTTCTTCAACTCTTCCATATCAGCATTGACTTGAGTTAGTTCCTTCTCAACTTTCAATACTTGTCCTATCTGAAAGTCTTTCTCTGAATGGAGTTGATTTATAGTTTTCTTTTGTTTCTCCAGAATTCTACAAACCTCCTTATAACGAACAAGCAAATCATTGTACAGACCAAGTAGTTCCCATAAGTGTCGTTCTCCTCATCATCAGAGTGCTCTTCATAGACAACCTCTACATCATCATCAGAATTAGATATAGTACCACATACCCAGTCATGGCAGACACATGTCTAGCAGACTCTTCTCCTTCTTCAGAATCTTCATCAAACCATGAAACAAACAGGCCTTTCTTTTGTTTCTTCAAGAAGGTTGCACATTCTGTTCTGACATGTCCATATCCTTCACATTCATGACATTGCACTTCCTTGACTGGTCCACTTTTCTCCTCACGTCTAGATTTCTTCACATTATTTTGCTGTTTGTTGATGTCGAATCTAATGTTCTACCCATTCTATCTGGCTCTTCTGTCAACACGCCTTAGAACTTTACCAAATTGTTTTCCAATTAGAGCAAAGGCATCAGAAATACTTTCTTCTCCTTCAACAGCAGTTTCGGATTCCTCATCATCATCATTGAAATAAAGGCTACACTTTTGTTCTTTTTATTTCCTCGTTCATTGATAGTCAATTCAAATGTCTGGAGGAATCCAACTAATTCATCCACCTTCATATTAGCTATATCCTGAGCTTCTTCTATGGCAGTCACTTTCATGTCAAACCTTTTTGGTAGGGATCTAAGCATCTTTCTAGATAGCTTTTCATCTGACACTTTTTCACCCAGAGCCTCAAAGGCATTTGCAATATCAATCAAATTCATATGAAAGTCCTAAATGCTTTCTTCCTCCTTCATCCTAAGATTTTCAAACTTGGTAGTAAGCAATTGAAGTTTTGACATTTTTACCTTAGGGCTTGTTTGGTTCAACCGAGGGGGAGGGAAGGGGAGGGGAGGTGAGGGGAGAGATTTTTAATGAGGGGAGACGAGGTAAAATATAATTTATTATGTTGACAAAATTACCCTCACTTTTTTATTGAAATTCTAAATTATCCTTGTTGGAATATTTAAATTTTAGGTTATATTTTTTTTTTACAACAAAAAAAATTTAGGTTTTCTACTCATTAGATTTTTTTTTTGGATATATATCCATTAGTTTTTTTTTTGACGTAATATATTCATTCTAATTTAATCCTTATTTTGAGTTTATAAGGTTAAGGCTAAAAAAATAAATTACTTCTTTTCTTCCCTCCCCTCCCCTCGTTAAAAAATTGAACCAAACATAAAAATTTAAAATATCACCTCCCCTCCCCTCACCTTCCCTCCAAAACCCCCGAACCAAACAGACCCTTAGAGGTGCCTTTATAACAAGTCATCAATATCTCCCAAGCTTCCTTTGCAGACAAACATTTTTTGATGAGTTTGAACATATTTGTATCCACTCCATTGAAGAGAGCATTTATTGCTTTATTGTTGCTGAGAGCTGCTTCATCTTCTTCCTTTGTCCAATCTACCACAAATACCAGAGTACCAGAGAACATGCCAGAGAACATGTTGTAACATCTAAAAGATCACTCTTACCTAAAGGCTTCGAGCAATACACAAGCACAACAATCCAAACTCCTTGCTTAAAAGCTTTGGAGAGGACACACACAATAACTATCTCTTTGTTTAAAAGCTTCAGTGACAATTATGATTACAACTCAATAGAACACACAGACCTAAGCTTGCATCAATACGATACAAGAAAGGCTCACAAGACACAAGCACACACGCAAATCCTAATACGGCTAGACTCAATAAAACGCTTGAACAACTGCCTCCATTAGGTTTTCGTCCTTCAATATATAGCTGGTAATTTGGGCTTCAGTAGCTCTGCCCACAAGAAACATCCGGCTCACACATATAAAATAAAACCATATCTTTAAAGATTTGATATGTTTATAAAATAAGTCTTCACAATAATTATTCCTAAAACAATCTCTGAGCAGAAGATCTGTTTAGGAAATAAAACCTTCCTTGATGCACAAGCAAAGAACTGATGAAAGAGTAAAGATCTTCTCTAAAAATAAAACCCGCGCATTAATGATACTGCCAGCTGGCGCGCTCATGTCAGGTTACGATGTTGTAACATTACATACCACATCCTGCTTAAACATTGTTTTACCAAAATGCAGCCAACACCAAATAGTCAACAAACTCCCCCTTTGGCAAATTTTTGGCTAAAACAACTTGAGATCACACAGACAAGCTACAAAGATACAAATATCACTAACACTTCTTCACATCAACATAAACACACAAAAGAAGAGAAGCGTAGCACATCTTCAAAAACAATTTCCAAACTAACTCCTCCATGGAAAACATTAGATCATAATTCAGTCGTATCTTTAGAGCATATCAGAGGCATGCAATAGCGGAGAACACATAACAAAACTACTTCGCCTTAAATGATCACAAGAACAAGCAAGGATGACACAAACAGAATATTCCAACATCACATACAACATCTCCCCCTGCATCACATACATAGTACTCCCCCTGAAATGATGCATAACAGACTAACTCACTAGAAGAGCATGCATATCAATTACTAACACATAGGCATATAGCATATCATTTCAGCACAGAACATCTACCAGAAAAAAAATTATACTACTACCACTACCAGAGTACCATACATCACATACATCTACCACAAATACCAGAGTACTAGAGAACATGCCAGAGAACATGTTGTAACATCTAAAAGATCACTCTTACCTAAAGGCTTCGAGCAA
This sequence comes from Trifolium repens, assembly GCA_030408175.1. Lineage (NCBI taxonomy): Eukaryota > Viridiplantae > Streptophyta > Magnoliopsida > Fabales > Fabaceae > Trifolium > Trifolium repens. The sequence continues at coordinate 23,376,754 of CP125840.1, forward strand.
TACACAAGCACAACAATCCAAACTCCTTGCTTAAAAGCTTTGGAGAGGACACACACACAATAACTATCTCTTTGCTTAAAAGCTTCAGAGACAATTATGATTACAACTCAATAGAACACACAGTCCTAAGCTTGCATCAATACGATACAAGAAAGGCTCACAAGACACAAGCACACACGCAAATCCTAATACGGCTAGACTCAATAAAACGCTTGAACAACTGCCTCCATTAGGTTTTCGTCCTTCAATATATAGCTGGTAATTTGGGCTTCAGTAGCTCTGCCCACAAGAAACATCCAGCTCACACATATAAAATAAAACCGTATCTTTAAAGATTTGATATGTTTATAAAATAAGTCTTCACAATAATTATTCCTAAAACAATCTCTGAGCAGAAGATCTGTTTAGGAAATAAAACCTTCCTTGATGCACAAGCAAAGAACTGATGAAAGAGAAAAGATCTTCTCTAAAAATAAAACCCGCGCATTAATGATACCGCCAGCTGGCGCGCTCACGTCAGGTTACGATGTTGTAACATTAAATACCACATCCTGCTTAAACATTGTTTTACCAAAATGCAGCCAACACCAAATAGTCAACACAAATAAATAAATTTTTATATTAATTCATAAACTTTTATTAACAAACAATCATGTTTATAAGATGTTTTTTCTCAAATTATTTTAAAAATCTTTTAAAAATACATAAAAATTTATTAATTTACATAAACTATTTCGTATAAGCTCAAAAATTAGTAAAGGCAAACAAATCCACCTTTATCTCACTTTTTCTACCCTCAATGAAGTTTTTTTATTTTTATTTATTTTGACGGATTCTCTCAATGAAGTTTTTGATGGGAGGATACTAAAACCACTTGATAATAGAACTGACCCCAAATCAGATTAAATTGATGGTGAAAGGAAAAAAAAAATCCCTTTTCAATATAAGCATTTTTTTAATAAATTTTTCATGAATAACGTAAGTAGTACTCAATTAAATGCGTATACCTAACGTGTTAGTACTTTTATACCTAACACGGATGGGTAGGTTTGTTACTAGCCAAATTAAGTCAAAAGCTAAACGAGACACCATTTTCCACAGTATTTCTAAAAAAACTCCTAATTAATACCGCTATGTATTTTGAAATAAACATAATTATAGTTTGATCTCCTATTTCTACTTTTTAGGCGTGTTTTGTGTTACCCTCCGTAATTTTTTTTTTAGATTACCCCCTGAATTTTTTTTTTTATTTACCTCCCTTTTGCTGATGTGGCAGGCAAAAAGTCATTTTTTTTTCATTTACCTCCTCTCAATTTAATGATAAATAAATGATAAAAAAAATCATAAAATTATAAGAAAAAATTCAATAAAAACTTCGATTTCAATTTCATTAATTATTCATTTTTGATATTTAATAAATAAAATGTACATTATTTTTTGAACAAGCTAAACTAAAAATGTACATTATTAATACACCATCCGAATGGATCTATATATTAATCAAACCGTATGTCATATCATTTAAAATATATTAAATCACAATTTTTATGAATAAAAATCTGATGGAGAGACCAAAACTGAATGATTTTAAAATAGGAGAACAAATTTTGTCAAAATGTAGAAATAGGGGGGGGACCAAAATTGTAATTATATCTTTTATAACACTCCACGAAGAATAGTCTAGAATAACTCGTGAATTATTATAAAGTAGTAGAGATGTCATTAAAATTATTACAACACTGAAAATTTATTGGAATGCACACGCAGGTGCTGAATACAAAGTTCTGATACATGCACGAAACACCAACAGATTAATACATAAAGCTAAAGATTAGAACAACAAGTCTGAAACTGAAACAATACATTTATTGAATTGAAAACAAAGATGCAGCATAGAACAAATAAATCTCCTGATGTAGGCCTGGGCAAAATCCAATGCTTATCCTGCAACCTGTTTATCTGGAAAAAAAATTGAAGGAGTGGGGTGAGACTACTAAGACTCAGTGAGTCATACTACCCGCCTAAGGGTGACTACACCAGGGGAACTAGAGTGTGAAAAGTCTAAGTCAACTGTTTTTCATGTAATGTACTAATAATAAATAAGGGTGTGACACTGAATTATTATCTTGTCAAATTACTCTTCAAAGGACACTCCGAGGCAAGCCGGTCTCGGATGCCTGACTCTGCGTAATACCGAATATTGAGGTTCGGATTCCGCCGTTGGCTCACATAATAATTTACAGAACTCGAAAGAATTTTTTTGACATGGTTATTAATAGCATTTAATTCAATGATTTGAATAATCTACCAATATTTCCCCCCAAAGGTTCCTAAACATGTTATTAACATAAATTGATATACATAATATTCTCTGACTATATAATCCATTTTATACAGTTAAACATGTTCATGAAATCCCAGTTGCATTCGGACATAAAACGAGTGGTTAGAATTTTTAAAAGAGAAAATATGCAGGTTCTGTTCCTGTTAAGCTCGTTGTGGCGAGCTCCTACTCGCTACGGCGAGTTTCATGTCACTGACCTGTAACAATCGCCCTGGCGAGTCAGAAACTCGCCTGGCGAGTTATACAGGCAACAACACTCGCCATGGCGGGCAGTTACTCGCTGCGTCGAGCTTATCGGTTCAGACCCCTGTTTTGCAGAAAATACGTTTTTAATAGTTTTTCACCTACAATCTCCATGCAACCAGTTATAAACACATTCAATAATATACGAAACAAGTTATATAGGAGTAGGAATTGGGATTGATTCCTGCTCTTTCATAAATTCAACCTAGAATCCTATGTTTGCATGCAATTTTCTCATATTTGGGGATTTCTAGTTTCTAAAGCATAAACTATGGTAAGGAACCTATGAACCCACCTTATAGAAGCTTTTAAACCTGATTATTGTCTCTGCAATAGCTACATCAACACACACCAAAATCTGACTTTGAAACCCCAAAATGCTAAGAACACGAAAATGGAGAGGGAAAGGATTCTTGAGTGTTTAGTTGTTGTTTGAGTGATGATTTCGTTCACTGAAGGAGGAAGGTATTTATAATGGTTAGGGGCTGAGCTGAGGACAGTGGGTAGTTTGTCTTGGTTCACTTTGCATGTCATTTGATTGGTGGTGGTTTTTGAAGGATTGGAATTGATGATGAGTGAGCTAGTGGTGATGATCAGAACATGGGGAAGGGAAAATGGTTTCTGAAATGATTCCTCTACTGAACATTGAGGCTTGCATGCAATGGGTGGTGGAGAGAGGGTTTTTGTTGCTTTGTGGGTGTTGGTTCATGAGGAAGAATAGAAATTTTGGAGGTTAGCCACTTGTTGTTATTGTTCTCGTGAGAAAGAGAGAAATGAGGGAAGTGTGTTGCAGAATTTCTTGTCCTTTGGCTGTATGCCTTCTTATTGGAAGGAAAGGAATAATGGGGGTGGAAAAAGAAGGAGAGGGGGCGAGAGAGAGAGAGAGAGAGAGGGAAATGTGAGTGGAGGGTTAATTTAAATTTTATCACTTTTTTTTTGACTCAAAACAAACGATATTCATTCATTCAAATTGTTGGAGTACATTGATGCAATACAAATTCAAAATCGCTAAAAACAAAAGGGATAAATCTGCGAACAAACTCACAGTATCCGTGTTAATAGCATAAAACAGCAAATTACATAAGCCTACGAATATGACTATATTGAAGTGTCCGAAGTATCCATGCCTCCAGATCTGTAACGTTGATGACACCAAAGTCGACATTGATTGAATCTGCACTAGATCAGAGCTAATCCTTCAACCTGAAATAATATTGAACACCGTACAAAACGGAAAAACAAAATACACCGCACGAAGACGGGACAACAAAAGACACTGAAGACGGGAAATCAAAACAAAGAAATATGTAGAGGCCCAAATCATGTCAAGCCCAAAAAGTGAAATTAAGTGGTGACTCATCAACCTTCTAGAATAAGTTTGTTGGCATTTTGTTATTTGGTTATTAGTTTTATTATGGAAATTCCTATATAAACTTGTATTGGATATTCAATCATTATGAAAAATATGAAAAATTAGTCTTTCTTCTTATTTTCTTTTAGGAGACTTCTCTACCCTCGAAGTAGAGTAAATCTATTTTCCCAACCCTAACATTTGATGACTGGTCCGATTCTGACAACCTTGTGCAGAACTGACCCCGAACCACTTGGTAAAATACTAGTTTAGTTTAGTGAATTTGTTAATAGGAAATTAACCTCACCTAAGTCATGACAATGCCACTAATCAAATTAATATAGAGTTAATTAATTTGTGGGATGTTGCATCTTTGAAATATAAAAAGTTAAGGTTAATTATATATAGATATTTAAATGGTATTTTAGATACATTTATACATAAAATAACACATATTAACTACATTATTAATTTTTCATAATAAGAGTGAAACATGCAAAAGGTAATATGTGTTTAATTATTAATTTTTCATAGGTTTCAAAAAAATGTAAACGGTAATTTATATTAATGGAGGGAATTTGTTTTGTTTTTACTAAAAGGGACCGAGGGAATACTTGTAATTAAGTTGTGTTACTAGGTAAGTATATCTTTTTATATAGGTTTACTTGTACTTTTGATCTTCATATTTTATCGGCAAAATTACACGTTTGGTCCTTTATCTTATTTTTTTGTAATATTTTAGTCCTTTATTTTTCATTTGTAACATTTTGGTCCTTTATATTATCTTTTTGTAACATTCTGATCCTTTATCTTTTATTTGTAACATTTTGGTCATTTAAAGAACATAAAGATATGAAAGAATTGATGAAGATGATGAACATATTCATCAAAATCATGAGTTTTATTTAATTTTAATAAAAAGGTATCTTAACAAATAAAATTCAATATTTTTTATAAAAAAAAAATGAAAAAAAAGGTTTATATGTGAATGTTATAAAAGATAAAGGACTAAACTGTTACAAATAAAAGATAAAGGACTAAAGTGTTACAAATATATAAGATAAATGACCAAAGTGTTACAAATAAAAGATAAAGGATCAAAATGTTACAAAAAAATAAGATAAAGGACCAAACGTGTAATTTTGCCTATTTTATCAAACTCATAAAAATAGTACATCTATTTTAAAATTGAATTATTTTGTCTTTATTTTCACATTTGTTACAATTTTGGTCATAATTATGTTTTTTACCCTAAAAATGACAATTTTGAAAAGTTAAGTTTTGTAAATATGATATTTCATATATAAATTCAATATTGGATACAACAATCTAACTATATTGACACAGAATGTTAACTTTAATCACATAAATAAATTTCAAAATATATGGTAAAAAAGGGAACAATATTTATAGATATTTAATTGCATGTAAAATAAATTGATCAGACAAATACTATTATGAAACATAATTATTTTTCTTGAGTAATAAGTAGATATATAAGATGTGTTTCATCTTTTAGTTGAATTTTTTATACATATAACTAAGAGATTAAATATATGACCACTCATATAAGATATCAAAGTCCTCTCTCACTTACACTAATTCATTATTAATTTATAGAACACTTCATAAGATATTGGGAAAAAAGTAACACATTTTCATATAATTTAGAAATAAAGAATACAAGAGAAAATGATTCTTCTAATAAGTGTGTGTTGTTGTGAAACAAAATCCTTCGAAGTAATTGAGATATTGAAAGAATTAACCTTTTTCAATAAATAGTTTTTCTTACACATCGGATAAAAATTGAACTCTAAATCAAATGATTAAGAGATTCAAATATTTACCACTTGTATTACATATTTTTAGTTCTAACAACCATAACTTACTATGATTTCTTTTTTATTTTATTTTTTTCTTTCTTTTTTAGTTTTTAGAAAAACATTTACTGAGAAGGTGAAAATTATGTGGAGCTGGGACCAACAAACAAAAATAAAATAGAGCTCAATCAATCTTGACCACCCATCCTTTTTTATCCTCCAAAAGACCTGTTTGGATGCCGGTAATTAAATCATACAGCTTCTGAGTCACAGTGTCTGTCCCTGTTTTGAATTTAACACTGCAAAAAAAAACATTAATTTGTTTTATATATACTTGTTACCATTAATCTAATGAAAAATAAAAAAGTTAAAATTTGAATTATAATGTATGTATGTTATACAACCTACCATTTATTTTTGTATGTTATACTACCAACATCAGAGATCCCAACAGCAGTTCCAGTACAAAAAACCTCATTAGCTTGAAGTAGTTCTTTTACCGATATCTTGTGTTCCTTGACCTTTGGTTAATTCAAACAAAAACATTAGAACTCATAAGTATAACTAAGAAGAACATATGGTGCGTTTGATTTGCAAAATGATGGTTACTATACAAAGCAATACTGGATAAGTGACTGAGTCACATAACAACTTTTTATACATCAGTGTTTGATGATCGGGGCACAGGACAAACAGTTTTGTAATGTACCTTGTTTGATATGTTAACGTCTAGAACAAAATAATATAAAATTTACTGTAATGTTCTTTGTGATGTGCAATGTTTGGGTTTTGCACGGTATAAAAAAGCAACAAAATTTTGAAGATATAAAAATATGTTTTTATTATTATTTCAATAGAAAAAGTTAAAACAAACGCACCCGAAAAATTAAACATCTAGATTTTTCTAGATTTCATGTAAAACCTTATAGTATTGAAAATGAGTATACTATTACCTGGTAACCCAAATCACTAGCAAGTTCAATGATACTTTTCCTTGTGATTCCTGGAAGAATAGTTCCAAGTGTAGGTGCAGTTGAAATCACCTTACCCTATATAAGAAATAGTACAAAATATATTTAAGTATCAATCAACAAACATCTTGGTGAAAAATTAATTATAATGTTGTAATGTTAATTAATAACATTACCTTCACAATGAAAGCATTACATGAAGATACCTCTTCAATGTATTTATGTTCCACTGCATCTAGGAAGAGGACATCAGAAAATCCTTTGGCTTTTGCTTCTTTTACAACTTGGAAAACCTACATTAAAGAGGATATCAATATGTTATAACCAAATGCATATAAATAACTTCTACATTATTGTCAAGTGAATTTACTTAATTGGTAGGGACATTACATTTTGTATACAAAAGTCGGAGTTTAAATTTCTGACACTTCACTTATTCACCTTTTAAGGGTGAAATTTTAAATTCAGCCACCAGATTACTAGATTATTTGAATTTGTAGACTAAAATAAATAACTTACAGGTGAATAATTGCTTATATTTTTCACTCCACCAGTTCCACCAGGATATGCACGAGGAAGTTTATTATCAATCAACAAGCTCAATGATGTTGTTCTTCCCTGTCCAAATTGAACCAATAATTTTACAATCACTAAAGATTATTTTTTATTTATTTTTCAGTTACCATGTTATAGACATGAAATTTCTACCACCGTTTCACAATCACTAATCTTTAATGAAAAACCTGTGAAGCACACAAGATGAAAACCTATGTGGCACAAACAGGGTTGTCCCAATTACATTAGAGGTCCGACTCTCATAATAAAAATGGACCCCTAATAAAATAAAAGTAAACTTTTTACAAAAGAAAATTTATATTTAAATTGTAAATAAATAAATAAATAAATAAAAAATTATTTACCATGGGGGATGCAAACATCAAGTTAGGGTAGCCTAGGAGGTGCAAACAACAAGTCAGCAGCCCACTTCCACCAGCCCAAGTCTAAATGGACCGGGCTGGTGGAAGTAGATTTATGAATTGCTGTTTATATCCCCTAGGATACATTAATTTGCTGTTTGCACCCCTGATAAAAATAAAATAAAAATTGTGATAAAAATTTTTGGAAGCCAAGCTATGTAGAGCTATTTTCACCTTCCTGAAGTTTTCCATGGGCACAAGACGTAAATTCTCCCCTCCCAACCGAATTATTTCCCTATTCAAGTGTTAGGGTCTAACCCTTAATTAACTTGCTTAAGGGGTCAAATTTTTTACAACTTCAAATGGAAATTTATTTATAATTCAGATCAAACTATTTATAATTAAGAACATGCTTCTTAATTCTCATGAGTAATTTTCATAAGTTTTATTTTTAGTTGAAAATTGGACCAGTACCTTGTAAATGTTGCTAATTGGATTGGTGTATATTAAGAAGGTGCATTGAGGTGCTGGTGATATACCCATAACAGATCCACTTCCAAATAGTAAAGGCCTAATGTACAATGCTCCCTTTCCATGAGGGGGTACCTACAATCCCAATTACAAAATTGAAATAATCAAACTCAAACTCAAACTCACTAAGTGCATAATCAAACTTTAACTCACTAAGTGCTTATTTGACATCACAAAGGATTTTTCAGAACCACAATGAGCCGCTGTGATTATGACAAATACATGTAATATCAAACATGCATTCAACACAAAACAAGGTAAATATTTAAAAGAAAATGAGCAATGGGTCTACCCAACGTTTATTTGCATTAACAACTTGTTTTACAGCGTCAACGTACTGCTCAACAGAAGGTGATGGCATTAGCAGCCTCTCTGCTCCCATCCGCATGCGCAAAGCATTCTCTTCCGGTCGGAATATCTGCACTTCGCCGTCTGGTGTTCTGTATGCCTTCATGCCCTCAAATAATCCCTTTTGCCATGCACATTTCATACATGTAATTAGATTTTGAGATCATTGTCCATTGTCCTTCATTATGCGCTGTTTCTTAATTTATGTAAAACAAACTTCAAAACATGTGGGAGCAATTTATCATGTCTAACTATACTTATTTGGCTACATAGGTGTAGTCGACATTGATCTTTGGTCGTCTGATCGAATTCAGATATCTAACTCGATATAGTTATTTATTCATACTTTTTCATGTGAATATTTTTGTTTTGACATTGAAGATCCCGTTTAAAATGTCTCTAAAAGAGGAATTACACGAATTATAATTCAATATTATTAGTAGAGCTGTAAAAATGGGCCATACTATCGGGCCGGCCCAATAGCCCTATAGTTTTATATGGGCCGTGCCAGGTTGGGCTTCCCAAAAATATCATTGGGCCTTATTGGGCTGGGCTGCCGGTCCTATGGGCCATCATGGGCTGGCCCAGCGGGCTTTTGGGCCGGCCAATTAAAGAATTAAAAAAAAATATCTTAAAATTATTTTACTAAAAATAAGGAATTTTAGTTAGCATAAAATCTTTAGATAAAATAAGTAACAAAAGATGAGATTTGTTTTTTTTTTTTTACGGAAAAAGATGAGATTTATAATTTACTTTTTTTTTATAATTTATAATTTAATTTATGTATTTTGAATGGTTAATGTTAAAAGTTTAGTGTCTGATGTAAGCTTGAAATTTATTAGCTTTGAGGATGCACTTTATGAATCATCATCCACAAATCTCTCGACTTTTGCATGGATATTTTGAAGTATTTATTATTTCATGAAATCATGAGACTCATTTTTTATGGATATTAATTTGTGTGCGATGCATATGTAGTTTTATTGTCCATAGAATTTTTTTTACAAAAAATTTGTCAATTTTTTATTAAGAAAATTTGAAAAAATGTGTCGGGTCGGCCCATCGGCCCATGTTTATTGGGCTGGGCTAAGAGGGTCAGACCTTGGGCCTTAATGGGCCGGCCCACTTAAGCCTAGTAGATATCTTGGCCCTATGGGCCTGGGCCGACCCATTTAAAAGCTCTAATTATTAGTAATACATCTTGAAATATCATCAATTCATCACAAATACCATAGGTCTCAATTTGAATGTATGTTATTTTATCAACTAACTACTAGTACCAAAATAGAGAAATTAAGTTATGTTATAATATAACAACCTTAATTTAATTAGCCAATTCATAATCTTATAATAAAACAATTTAGCTTATCAAACACTTAATGTATGCTTGCTTAACAACTCACTAATTTACATGAGTACAACACTATGAAAATTGATATATGGATATAGTATAATATATTTGAATAAGCCATAATTAAACTTTTCATTTCCTTTTCTTATTTTACCCCCCCTCCCCCTAAAAAAAAAATAAATAATAAGTCACCTTATTTAGTCCACTAAATTTCTTTCATTTCCTTCCACTAAAAAAATGACCAAAATAGCTTAATTAAAAGCAATAATTTACCTGTCCATAATTCAAAACAGTAGAATGTGGATTGATATCAATGGTTCCAAAAGGCACAAGAGCTCCATTTGAAAAACTCCCATCTTCTTCATTGGATTTCATAATGTACATATAATCAGTTGGAATCACATCAAATGCAAGTTTGTCCCAATCCATCTTGACATATATATCTTCAGTCTCCCTACACCAAAACAAATATTATAACTATAAACTCAGTAATTTTTTTTAATGTTAAAGAGAAACTATTTTTACTACTCCATTTTCACATAAACTAATTTTATTTTTTATTTAGGACGAATGGTTTCGGAAAATTGGAGTTTAATTTCTAATAAAGACCAACTCTTGAACTAATTTCCAAACATTTAAATTTAAAATTATTCTCTTATGTATTAAACACATTACATTTGTTTGATTTAAAAAAGATAGCATGATTTGTTTCCGTTCGGCACATTATCAATTACAACATGAAGAATGGATGCTGGTGGTTTTTTTCTTCCATCATTCATATAGAAAAGTTGATGCTACAAATATATAATATTCAAATTTGTACACAAAAAATAAAATAAAAATTGTATAGATTTTTTTCTTCTTCTTCGGGTTATCATTATATTTATAGGTAAGAAGTTTTCACCGTTATTGACCAATAGCAGTGATTAATCTCCATGAAAAAATCTGTGAAACATATAAGGTGGTTCACGGCCCTTACCACTTGAATCAATTGATATATAGAAAACATTTTCTATCAGATAACATATAGAAAAATCCTATAAAAAAACAAAATCAATTATAAAATTCATATTAAAATATTGCATGCCATGATTCTAAAAAAGTTGTGGAACAAGAACCTTTTGGAAGCTTCACCATTGTTGGTTGGTTGATGGGAAGTTTCCATAACCAACCAATTAAGGTGAGATTAAAAAATGAAGGCAGGGTATAGAGAAGAGAAACTGAGCTTCAAAGGTTGAATGTTGGTCCCAAACTAATTGTAACAAACACATGTTCTTATATTTATAGGTATCATGAAGGAAACTAAAAATTGACTTTGACTCCGAACTATGGGGGATTGTATTTTAGGTTATTATTTGAAGACTAGTTTAGTAATCATAACTGTGTCGATCAACCATCAATTATATTCCCCTCTTTTGTCTCAACCACTAAGTTATTTTAATTTTCCTTAATAAATTAGAGTTGTTTGTTACTTTTTATTAAATTTTTCCTCAATAAATTGGAGTTGTTTGTTATTTACAAACCAAAAAATTAACAAAAAAATAACATAAAAATTGATTAAGTGATTTTGATATAAATAAGCCGGAGATAAAGTTGTAGAGATTTAAAATTATATTAAAATACGTCTTGGAGTTGGGGTGACTTTTTTAGCATTTCGATTCATGCTTTGTGAAAGGATCACAATGAATTGGTGTTCAAGAAAAAAATTCAATCTTCAATAAAATTGGCTTCTTCAAATAGTTTGCCAAGTGCAAATGTTGTTGAAGATATTGTTAAATCTGCTGCTTATATGGATAACTTTGGTTTCACTATCTATATCAAATGGAAGGCCCCTCCTACAAGTATCCTTAAGTTTAATGTTAATGGAGTACTTAGCAAAATGAATGACTTATCAACTTGTGACAGATTAGTCTTAGAGATGCTCAGGGTGACCTTATCCAAGATTTCTACTGCAATGTTGGTCGCAATAATTTTTAGGTGTTAATTGAGATGTGTAGTTTACTCCATACTATGTGTATTGCTTGTTATCGATCTCCTCCACCTTGATTGTGTTATATTTGAAACAAATTCTACCGTTGTTGTACTGTTGTCCTTAATAGTTTTATCACTATGTCTTATCTTAAAGCTCTATCATAAAAGAATCTTAATTTACTACACCTTCATGATTGGTCTGCCACTATGCAATATTGCATAAGAGAAGCCAATTCATATGCGGACTTATTAGTAAAAAAAATAAATGTGATGCTCCATTGTCCTCAATTTTAGTTACTCCTTATAATTCTCTGCATGCACTTTTGGCATTTTTATTGCATTTTTATTGAATACCGTTAATTTTGACGAGTCTCAATAACATATTAAACAGTTTTATATTTTTATAAAACTAAACATAGATGATCTATATGATATAATCTTTCAATTTAACGGTGAATTTTGTAAAATTTGAATTTGTAAAATTGTTATTGAGCGGTGTAACATTTGGTGTCAAACTAATTGCTGTCATTTGATTCTGACACGTTTCAATATATAGCATCAAAGACTATACACGCAAGTGTGTGTGTGTGTGTACGGCTCGTTTGAATTGACTTAATTTTAAACTTTTGCAAAACAACTTATATAAAAATAAATCAAATTCAAACGGACCCATATTCATAATCACTGAATAATAGAATAAAAGGCCTAAAAGGCTAAAACCCAACAACTAAGCAACAATTATAATAAAACCCAATTAACAATATAAATATTACATCTAAATTGTTTAATAAATTATTTTCATGCTAGATCACTTAGTTTATCGTCATGCCATTAAATTAGAAAGTACCCAATGTCATGGTTGGTCAAAATTTCAAATCTGAGTGACCAGAATTACTCCCTCCATTTCTTTATACTTATCTTTTAGGATAATATATGGCCTGTTTGATGTGCAGGATAAGAGATAAGATAGGATAACTGTATCATATCTTGTCTTTATCCAGTGTTTGATGAATCAACAGGATATGATAAGTTAATCATGCAACTTATCATATCCTGTCTTTTTAGTTAAAATTCTTATCCTAAGTTTAAGCTGGGTTACGGGCAGGATAGGATAAGTAAATAATTTACCCATTTATTCGATAAAATATATTTTAAAATAAAAAAATGAAAATTAATTAAATATTAATAATAAAATAATTTGATATTAAATAAAAAATAAAATAATTAATTTTTTAATATATACACGATTTTCTCATAAGAGTAATTTTGTAATTTACATAATTTTAAAAATCAAAATTATACTGTAGTTAAAATATTTTAAAGTAAAATAATTATTAAAAATTGAAAAATAGGGATATTAATTTAAATTTTATAACAAATTAGATATAATTCTCTTGCAATAGGGATATATTTATTTACCTTATCTAACATATATAATTAAGTTATTTATTTGATCATTTTCATATAAAAATTTAACATGTTTATTTGCTCATTATTTTATTTAAATTTATATGAAAATATTTGATTGCTTATTTAAATTTTTTATTTATAAAATTCAAAGTATTACAAAATAATTTTTTTTAAATAGTTATTTTACAATGTTAATTTTATAATTAAAATATGATATATATATATATATATATATATATATATATGAGTCAAGATCCGTTGACACCAAATAGTTTGACACCAAATCTTACACCTCTCAATAACGTCTTAACCGATATAAATTTTATAAAATCCACCGTTAGATTGAAAATTTATATCATATAGATCATTTATGTAAAGTTTCAAAAAAATCTAAAATCATTTGATATCTTTAATATATATATATTTATTTATATATATATATATATATATATTCAAAAATTATATTGTAATAAAAACATTACATATATATGTTTTGCATCTATCCACTATGCAATTTCATATTTTTAATTCTCTTAATAACTAACTAATTATTTATTTATATGTATTGCATTTTTAAATAAAAAACGTAAGTATTCATTACATGAGAAAATATATCAAATAAAAAAGAAATCAAACTATAAAACAGTGCATGAGTATTGATATAGTAACACAAAAAATATGCAATGTGGTTAGTTTTTTCATTGCTTACTATCTATCAGGAAAACACAATTTTTTTTTCTATCTATCACTTGAGTATATAGAGACCAAAAACCAACACAAAATTAGCTTCAGGAAAACATCGATTTCCAAATACCTAAAATTGAAACTAATTTGTGGATGGTGTAACACTTAACTGGAAACTGGACAACATTATTCCAAAGATGCATTTGGACTAAATTACAAACTACAAACAAGCAACCAACAAAGCATACATATATGTTATTAGAACCCCAATGGAATAATCAATCAACCAATTTATCAATATTGAAGTTATATAAAAAATCCCAAATTTTTAAAACATTAAACCATAAATTTTCTATTGTTTACCTTAGTATTACTTCAAAGGTGTTGGAAGATTTATCACTATTGTACGTATTTAGTTTGATATTTTATTTGAGGGGATTTAATTTTAGAGAGAAGTTGGAAGAAATGAATAAAAACAAGAAAAAATGTTTTGAATTTTTGAGGAGTGGTGCAAAACAAAATAATTAGGGGGTGCAAAGTGCAAAATCAAGAGATATTTGTAAAAAAAAATTAAAAGTCCAGGGGGTGCACCTGCACCCCCTCACTTGTGCTAAGCACCGCCCCTGAGTTGTTGTTGTTGTGATTTTGTGAGAGTGACGAGTTGTTGTTGATGTGATTTTGTGGGAGAGTGAAGTTGCTGTTGAAGTAGTTGTTGTTGTTGATGTGTTTTTGGAGAGTGGTTTTGTGAGAGAAAAATATAATATAATATAATTTTATAAAAATATATTAAAATAAATTTATGGTGGTCAACGTTGGAGCTCCGCCAGACCGCCGCTGACCACCATGAGTAGCCGAAAAATCCGGTTTACGCCGCCGTCCGCCTCCACCACCACCTACTTTTTATTAATATTTTACTAAAATATTATTATTAAATTCTAATATTAAAAAAATGATTTTTAAGTGGAAATAATTTTGGGAGGTGCAAAAACAATATAATGGGCTCACTAATGGTTTTGGGCCTACCAAAATAGAAATTTTATTTTATAGGATTACTCATCATTTCATACCAAAAAAAAAATGAAAATTATGTTTTTAAAATAATAACTAAATTTGTTTTAATAATAAATTAAGAAATATTTTTTTAAGAAATTATTAATCAATTAGGAGTAATATTTTTTTTAAAAAAAAAATAACAAATAAAAAACGTTTGGTTTATGGATCGGATGGATATCCATCGATTTAAAAAATGATAATGAATGAATTGAATGAATTTTATCTTAAAATGAATGAATTGGATTTGATTCTTTGATTGAATTTTAATAGATTGTTAATGAATTAATTGATTACTTTAATCCAACCATTAACAATCCAATTGAAATCCATCCGATCAATGCATTTTGACAACCCTAATTTAGAACTATTTCATTAGGTTTAGAATTATGATCATAGGACATAAAAAACAATGACTAGTATACGCGCTTGGACCGTCCAAGTCAATGACAAAGTCAATATAAGGTACTCCCTCCGTTCCATTTTAAGTGACACATTTGCAAAAAAAAATTGTCCCATAATACTTGACTCATTTCAATTTTTTGTTATTTTTCCATTTCTATCCCTTATAAATGCTTTTGCAGAATATGCTTTTCTAATCATTATTGGGCAGAAAAAGTGCATACATGGACACCACATTTGTTGCTTTCCATCTTTCCATGCAATCTTTGGAAACATTGAACATAGATACTCGTACTCTAAGTAGTAGTACTAGCTCAACCTAGTTAGTAACTACTCTTAACATCAGATTGAAAAAGCACTATCACTCTCTCGAAATATGAAGAGGCAAACCTTCTACTTATAAATGACACCTACTTCCATACTTTACTGTATGTGAAAAAGAAAAAAAAAACCATTCCAAAACCATGTCATCTAAATTAGAGATTCATGGTGTGAAGCATGATTTTCAAGTAGAAAGAGTGGAAGACTCTTTTGAGAGTGATGCAAATGAAGGTGGTGAAATTGAAGTAGCAAGAGTAGAAGACTCTTTGGAGACAAAACAATCACTCTTTTTTAAAATTGGATTTTAGTATAAAAAAATAATATAACAAGGGTAATTTGGTAAAATTAATAATATCTCTTATTTCATTATACATTTTTCTTAATATGTGTGAAATGGTCAAATGTGTCACTTAAAATGGGACGGAGGGAATACAATACATCAGCTATGCAATTTCTAGCATTTTGCCAAGAATCAAACAAAGCTTTGTGAATGCATTCTAGTACCCACATGATCATTCAAGCAACGTTTTCTTTTGGTGAGATTCCAATAAATAATATATCTACATCTTTTAATATTATATGTAATATGTACTTAACAATTTTTTAATGTTTTTGTAAAATAGTAGTTTTTTAATGTTGATGATGTTGTAGTGAGCTAGGAAAAAACACAGTGGATGCTGAGGTGGATTAATCCAAAGATTCATTTAGGCAAGGCCTTATTGCTGGCTATTTTTTCACATCAACTTTTGTCATTGTTTTGTATATGTCCTATTGTCTACCCACACAAATTTTCAAGATGAGGAAAAATAAGAAAATAGGAGAGGTGAGCAAATTGCCTAATCAGGACTTGAAGTTGAAACAACAAACAATCAAAGAGGTACCCTCTGCCTTTTGCATCTCTAGTTTTTTACATTTTGATTTAATTGAATTATTATTATTATTTTATTTATTTATGGATAATGTTAACTAATATCCCATAATTAAATAATTAAATATAGTAAACAAATTTTGAAACATGTTTATTTTATTTTTTAAAAGCATAAACAATGCTTATTTTAATGTAAACACAATTTCTTGGATCTTCCTTAACTAGTACCGCGAAAGCATTATAGTTAGCATGACGCTTGATTTATTATTGATGGTATTTAGAAATAGAGAAATGCTAGATAGAGCGAAGAGAATTTTCGGGAAATTAACGCAAATGACATGGCAGCTTAGGTGTACATCATTATCACCGTTCTTTTGATCAAAATACCAGTTTCGCGTTCTTAGTTTAAAGGAATGAACAACGGATTCATTTATTAACATTTATAATAGTTTGGAAATACATGGGAAATGGTAAATTTGCAAACTTGATAAGTGAAATCAAGAAAACAATATGTAAATTTGCATAGAAGAATAGAGCCACGCTTTCCCTTGTTGGAATCCGAACTCTGCCACAAATGAAGTTTGATTTCACATGTGAACAAATTCTGCAATAATCCAAGATTGATATTGTTTGATTTCACATATCCAAGATTGATATTTTTCCCTGTTTTTGTATGCCCCAAAATTAGCTTCCAAGTATACTTAGGTTTTTCTTGATTCTTGATAATTATAAAGAAGTATACCTGAGTGTTGTCCGTGTTGTTCAGAACTTCATATTACTTTGTAGTGAAAGTGGTAAAAGTTATCACTTATCTGAGTGGATCCTTTTTTTAAAGTTAACTTTCTGCTTTTGATTTATTTTAAAAAAAATTACCTTTAATTTGTGAGTTTACAATTACATATAACCATCTTTCAATTTTGCGTGTAACCAAGCTTTCGTGGTTTGCTCATTCTTTATTCTCTCTCACACACACTAATTAATATGTGTAGGGCATGCAGCGACGGTGCATTATAATATTACAGGATCATTCAATAAAAAACGATCAACATACTTTGTCATATTAATTTCAAAATATTTATATAATATAGTGGAATACAAGGTGCTTATTACACCAACATGCATCTTCTGTTTTCTCAATGGTTATTTCTAGAGTAGTGGGGTATTTATCCAATAACCAATAAGAATAAATTATATAAGTAGATTTATATGTGAAATAAAAATTAATTTGTGTGTATCACATACAAATTTACTTATGTTACTTGTTTTTATTGGTTATTAGATAAATACTCGCAATTCTTCAAGGTTAATGTATGTCTTGCCCATTATTTATAATCTATTGGGGCATATCCATATATCCAGGAACAGAAACTAAAGAAATTAAGACAAAAAGAAAAAAATGTTGCCTGTGGAGTTGCTAGAGAAAAGAATACAGGTAATCCATTAATCTGACCGATCAAATACACTTTTTTATTATTTATGAATATCTATAATCTATACTTTTGAAAATTGAAATAACATAATATTGTTGTCATTATTTTTCCTTGCATGGATGACATGATCAACAGATCAATAAAGTTGGACGAACGGCTTATAGAATGAACTTCACAAAACTTTGTCATGCAACAAATTACTTTAGTAAGGACAATGTTATTGGGGTGGGAGTGATTGGAATAATGTACAAAGCAACATTTCCCAACACAATTGTTTCTTGGCAGTTAAGAAACTACATGATTCTCAATTGTGTATCGAAAGGTTCGAGCTAGAAATAATGATTTTGGGACAATATAGTCACCAAAACATACTTCCCTTGATTGGATTCTGCATAGAAGAAGAAAAAAATGAAAGAATTTTGGTGTTTCAATACATGTCAAATGGAAGACTTTCTGATTGGTTGAATGATGATACTACAAAATTAGGATGGACAAGGGTTATTAAAATTGCACTTGGTGTAGCAAGAGGTTTATGTTGTCTCCATCATAGTTTGCATATGGTTCATCTTAGTGTAAGCTTAGACTGTATCTTGTTAGGGGACAATTTCGAGCCGAAAATATCCAATTTTGGAGGAGTCATGTTTATCAATAATGATTTGAACAAAAACATTGAGAAGAAGGATGTTTATGACTTTGGTTGTTTGCTTTTTGAGTTGATTAAGGGGAAGAAATTTGGCCAAAGACATGATTGTTTAAGCAATAATAATGTTCCGTTCACGACATACACATATCCAAATCCTATTAACCTATTGGAGGACCATTTTGGGTTCTATGATGTAATGGATGAAACACTAAACAAGATAGAATTTTATGATGAGGTATCTTCTCTTCTTAGAGTTGCATGTGATTGTGTTCATCCTATCCTTGAAAAAAGGCCTACTATGCTTGAGGTGTACAATAAGATGGGAAACATATGGGAGAAAGATGAGATTTTTGAAGATCATGACCAATTTGGCCTAATGCATAACTCTTAAGTAATTGTGATGACATCTATTTGTGCAACCTTTAATTAAATTCAAATGTCCACATTCATGTTATCATGAAAGTGCTTGCTAAGCTTTGGGGAGATGAGGATGGGGAAGAAAATGTCTCTCTTTGCATAGGAGATGAATAACTATGATAATTCTATTAAAGTTGATAATTTAACTATAGTTTTGTCTAAGTCTCAAAAGTAAAACTTGAGAAATAATAGATGACTTCATATTAAATTTTAGTTTATTTTGCACGGATTTTGGTTTATGTCCCTCAATGTTTTGGTTTCATCAAATAAATTTATGTTGACAAAATGAATATCACTTTATTTGGAAAAAAAATATGCTCAACTAATATCCCAAATTTGTAACTCAATTGCAAATCACAATTTTTTTGTGTTCAATGGAGACAACAAGTTTAGACGTACAAGACTTCGTATTAATCAATGCCTCATATTTTAGCCTCAAGGCTTCCAAAATTTTGAGGCTTGATGTCCCGTACACCCGACCCATGAATTAGGATCGAACATATTATTAATTGTTAGGAAAACGTTAGCAACGGCTAAAAAGCTCCCGTGCGGAAACAAACAAAAACTGTTAGAAATTAAATTATGGTTTTTCAATATATTGACTTCTCTACTGTTATAGCCAGGAAGATCTGGATTCTACGTAGTAGTCAGGGAACCATACAATCACACAGTCAGATGTTTAGACCTTACAAATGAGATCGAACAATGAAGATTAATAAATAAAAATAAAATAAAAATTATATTACAAATTAACAACTAAGATCATGCTACAATCACTATTAGACCCACAATCATAGGGTTTTTTTTTTAATAAAAGTGGAAGAAAAAACATAAACAGTTACATGAGCCTCAAAATAATATAAACAGTTACAAATTTCAATATAGGGGTTTTTTTTATAAAAGTGGAAGAAAAAACATAAA
This sequence comes from Trifolium repens, assembly GCA_030408175.1. Classification (NCBI taxonomy): domain Eukaryota; kingdom Viridiplantae; phylum Streptophyta; class Magnoliopsida; order Fabales; family Fabaceae; genus Trifolium; species Trifolium repens. The sequence goes on from CP125840.1 coordinate 23,396,747, forward strand.
CAGTTACATGAGCCTCAAAATAAACATAGTTCAAAATGTGTAACACCCTAACCCCTCAAGCGCGCATTTATTAAATATAAACAAACAAACACTTAGAAAATTAAGGCGTTACAAAAATATTTGATTATAAAACGGAACTGAATAAGTACATATTCAAACATGCATACAATTTCATTTTCATTTAATACAGCAGCGGAAATAAACCAAACATTTATAAAGCTTAAGGATGTAAACATTTTCTAAATCAACCAACTTATAACATTAACATTAAAATAATTGGAAATGGCATCAAGCATTGACCAAGTTTCCAACACATGTTAATATCATAATTACATGATTAGCAAGGTAAATATTAGGATTCAAATACAAAACAAACGATCCCGACTCGGTGTTACAATATCAGAGCATAACCCTATACATCTCATCAAAAGCTAATCTAATCTAGGAGTAGCACCGCTAAACTCCTCACCAAAAGTATGCTACACAAAGCACGATCTCCTATCACTGAGCGGATCCGTCAACCTGGGAATCTGAACCCCAAAGTTCAGAAATTAACACAAAATAAGAGAGTTAGATCACATAATCCACAAAATCATAAGTATAAGGTACACTTACTACTCCAATGAAATTATAACCATAATTCAATTCTAACTCATCAACATAATCTTAACACATAAACACGTATTTAAGATTCACCACACAAACACAATTAATCACTTAACACATAAATGCACATTCTCCTAATGCATCTAATGTCACAACCAATGTCATGTCACCCTAGACACAACTAATGCATGTGGTACCATTCGTCTTTATTAGAGTATTTTACCTCTAATATTCTCCATTATCAGTTACATATAACCCGATAATTCTCCATTTTTAGAATATATAATTCTAACTCCATATACAATTCATGAATGCATGTATGCTCATGAATACTCACACATAGTCAATACACTAGGTATTAGACATCTCCATAAATCAAGTAGAACACAATCCACTTACTCCATCACCAAGATATTTTGCAATCTAAACACACATACTCAATACTCCAATCAACAATAATATCAACAATTAATCATGGTAAAAGGATACCAATGAAACATGTTATCATACTCCAATCACATGTAAAACTCAAAGAAAACAAAATAAATGTCTGGGTTGGTCGCTCAGCGAAGACTGGCGAGCACTGGCGAGCACAAGTCAGACAGAAATGCTAACTGGCGAAAATCAGCGAGCTGGTCGCTACTGCTCGCTACTGGTCGCTCAGCGAGCAACACCAGTTCATGAAAAATCAGCATTACGGGTTGAACTCAAAATCAACCCAAAATTCCATTTTTCATGCTATAACTCATAAATGAGCTTCATTTAAGTTAACATACATGATTATACACATAAAAACATCAATAGATACACATATCTACACCAATTCATACCATAAAACAATATTTTACACATTTACTCAAAACTCACAAAACTCATGAAAACTTGATTCAAACATCTACAAATTCCCATTTTTCCCTTTAAATTCGTACATACATCACGGTATAAGTTCATTAAACATATTAGGAACAACAATTTCAACTTTCTTTAAGAAAATCTCCCACCCCCAAAAACGAAAATGAGTGGAGAAAGTTTGGGTACGGAGAAATCGACATTCTCCCCTTTCTCGGATCACTCATGATTAAAAATCTACTCTCTTACCTTAGATCGGTTGAAAACTCGAGTCCTTCCTCTTGATTCTCCCTTCTTTCTCTTGCCCTAGCTCTTCTCTTCTCTTCCTTCTCTCTAACTCTTACTAGAACATGAGAAAAATGAATTTCTCTTGCTAACTTAGCCACTAAGTGGCGCCCCACACACTTGGTCTGAGGCCCAATGGGCTTAAGGCCCATTAACACTGTACACTCGCTCGTTAACTAATATTTCGCGGTAAAACTAATTATCCTACACTATTGACTAATAAAATATTCTACCTTACTAAAACATAAATAATTAAACTTAAACGACTAATAAATAAAAATGGGATGTTACAACTCTACCCCCCTTAAAGAATTTTCGACCTCGAAAATTTACCTGTAAACAACTCTGAATACGAGCTCCTCATCTTGCTCTCCAATTCCCAAGTCGCATTCTCACCGGCAGGTCCTCCCCTAACAACCTTCACAGATGCGATCTCCTTGTTCCTTAACTTCTTAACTTCTCTCCCTTCGATTCTCAAGGGTATAGTCTCCACGGTTAGGTTCTCTCTTACTTGAACATCGTCCAACTCGATCACATGTGACGGGTCTGACACATACTTCCTCAACTGAGATACATGAAACACATCATGCAAGTTTGCCAATGATGGCGGCAAGGCAATCCTATACGCCACTTTTCCTATTCTTTCAGAAATCTGATACGGTCCAATAAACCTTGATGTTAACTTTCTCGACTTCAAAGCACGTCCCACTCCGGTAGTTGAAGTAACTTTCAGAAAAACATGGTCACCTTCTTGAAATTCTATATCTTTCCTCCTCTTATCATGATAACTCTTTTGACGACTTTGAGACGCTTTCATCTTCTCTCGGATCATTCTAATCTTTTCGGTAGTCTCTTGTACAATTTCTGGTCCAAGCATTACATTTTCTCCGGTCTCATACCAACAAAGCGGTGTCCTACATCTCCTCCCATATAAAGCCTCAAATGGTGCCATTCCAATACTCGAATGGAAACTATTGTTGTATGTGAACTCTATCAACGGTAAGCATAAATCCCAACTCACTCCTTGTTCTAAAACGCAAGCTCTCAACAAATCTTCCAAAGATTGGATTGTTCTCTCTGATTGTCCATCGGTTTGTGGATGATAAGCTGAACTCAACCTCAACTTGGTTCCTAAAGCTTCTTGCAAACTCTCCCAAAATCTTGAAGTAAACTTTGGATCTCTATCTGAAACGATACTCGACGGAATTCCATGTAACTTCACAATTCGTTCAATGTAGATCTCGGCCAACATAGGAACTAATGTACCAACTTTAAGCGCAATAAAATGAGCAGACTTCGTCAGACGATCTACAACCACCCAAATCACCTCATTACCTCTTGTAGTCCTAGGCAATCCTCCCACAAAATCCATAGCAATGCTATCCCATTTCCATTCCGGTATAAACAACGGTTGCAACATACCAGACGGTTTCTGATGCACAATCTTCGACTTCTGACACACAAGACAAGCATAAACAAACTCAGAAATTTGCCTCTTCATTCCTTGCCACCAAAATAACTTCTTCAAATCCTGATACATCTTGGTTACTCCTGGATGAATACTCAAACCACTTCTATGACCTTCTTCCATAATCATCTTCTTCAATTCAGGCACATCAGGCACACATACCCTTCCACGAAATCTAATAACTCCACTTTCATCCATTTTGAAATTATTCTCCTTTCCCTCTTTCACAATGGTAAACTTCTCCATCAACTTCACATCTTTCTTCTGATGCTCTTCTATACTTTCTAGAAAAGGATTCGTCAACTTCAACATTCCTAGTTTCACACTCTTAGGAGTCACTTCACACACCAAACTTAAGTCTCGGAATTCTTCAATCAACTCTAATTCCTTTACCATAAGTGATGACATATGTAACGTTTTCCTACTCAAAGCATCTGCCACCACATTAGCTTTTCCTGGATGGTAACTCAATTCGAAATCATAATCTTTCAAAAATTCCAACCACCTTCTTTGCCTCATATTCAGCTCCTTCTGGTCGAACAAGTACTTCAAACTCTTATGATCGCTAAAGACTTCGAATCGCGATCCATACAAATAATGACGCCACACTTTCAATGAAAACACAACTGCGGCTAACTCAAGATCATGCGTTGGGTAGTTTCTTTCATGAATCTTCAATTGTCGTGATGCATAAGCTACAACCTTACCACCTTGCATAAGCACACCTCCAAGTCCCATCTTCGAAGCATCACAATACACAACGAACGACTCTTTCGCATCGGGTAAAATTAATACTGGTGCAGTAGTCAACCTCCTCTTAAGCTCTTGGAAACTTTTCTCACATTCCACAGTCCAAACAAAGGCTTGATCCTTTCGCGTCAATTGGGTCAACGGTAAAGCTAATTTCGAAAATCCTTCAATGAACCTTCGATAATAACCGGCCAATCCAAGAAAACTTCTTATTTCTGAAACAGACTCAGGCGTTCCCCACTGTAACATAGCATCAACTTTTGCAGGGTCGACAGCTATTCCTCCACTTGAAATCACATGACCAAGGAAACTGACTTCTTTCAACCAAAAGTCACATTTTGAAAGCTTCGCATATAATTTCTTCTCTTTCAAAACTTGTAGAACAATTCGCAAATGATCCTTGTGCTCTTCTTCATTTTTCGAGTAAATTAAAATATCATCAATGAACACCACCACAAATTTATCTAAGAACGAATGAAAGATCCTATTCATATACTCCATGAATACTCCGGGTGCATTGGTCACACCAAAAGGCATAACTGAATACTCATAATGTCCATACCTTGTCCTAAATGCAGTCTTCGGTATATCCTCTGTCTTTACTCTAATTTGATGGTATCCGGATCTCAAATCGATTTTACTAAACACACAAGCTCCAACCAATTGATCCATCAAATCATCTATCCTCAGAAGTGGATACTTATTCTTGATCGTCACTTTGTTCAACTGACGGTAGTCGATACACAACCTCATACTCCCTTCCTTCTTCTTAACCAATAACACAGGTGCTCCCCACGGTGAAACACTTGGCCTAATGAACTTCTTCTCAAGTAACTCTTCTAGTTGCTTCTTCAACTCACTCAACTCCGACGCCGACATCCTATACGGTGCCATAGAAATTGGACTTGTACCAGGTACCAAATCTATAGTAAACTCTACTTCTCTTTCTGGAGGTAGATCAGATATATCCTTCGGAAAAACGTCAGGAAATTCATTCACCACCAATAATTCTTCTATCTTAACTTCATCCTCAACCTTCAAGGACGCAAACATAGCAAACAACTCCACTCGCTCCTTCAAGGATTCATCTACTTCCTTCTCACTCATCAAATTCAAATTCCCCTCCGGCTTTGGAAATACAACGGTCTTCTCACAACAATTGATATGAACTTGATTAAAGACTAACCAATTCATACCAAAAATAACGTCTATGTTACTAAGCGGGATACAAACTAAATCCATACCAAAATGTCTACCAAACACGGACACGGGACAATTACGACAAACAAGACGAGTAGTTACATGACCATTAGCAGGAGTCTCTATTTCCATACGACCAGACATTTCTATTGCGGGAATACTAAGACGCTTCATGCAATCAACAGATATAAACGAATGTGTCGCTCCGGTATCAATAATCGCAATTAAAGGAGTGTTATAGATGAAACACGTACCTCTAATGAGATTATCCACTTGATCCGCATCATCACCTCTCAAAGCAAACACCTTCCCCATAGTCTTCTTTGGTTTCTTGCAAGCGGGACTCTTGTGACCTTCCTCTCCACAGTTGAAGCAAGTAACCTTCACATCGCACGCATCCGACTTGTGTCCCCACCTTCCACAATTGAAACACTTGTCCTCCTTCTTTGAACATTCATAAGCCTTGTGGCCTAATTCTCCACACTTGTAACATGGTCCACCACCTTTCTTCTTCCCACTACCACTATTCCCAGCAACTTTCTTTCCTTTGTCACCATAGGGTTTTCCACGGTCTTGACCCTTTCCTTTCCTATCACTCATGGCTTTGTAGTAGTTTGTTTTGGCCTTCCCATCATTATCAAAAATTCGACTCTTGTTCACTAAGGTCGCAAAATCTCTAATCTCAGAAAATCCGATGAGGTGTTTGATGTCAGGACGCAACCCACTCTCGAACTTGACACACTTGTCATTCTCAGCTTCCACGGTGTTGTAATGTGGACTAAAAGCACACAATGCTTCAAACTTGACGGCATAATCAGCAACCGACATGTTCCCTTGCTTGAGTTCCATAAACTCTATCACCTTCTGATTCTTAACATCAACAGGAAAATACTTCACTAAGAACTCCCTCTTGAATACAACCCAAGGAACTGCAGCACCTCCTGGTCCTAACCTTTGCCTAGCATTCTTCCACCAATTGTTAGCCTCTTCGCGTAGCACATACGCTCCCAAGATAGTTTTTCCTTCTTCGGTGCAAGCCATAGCATCAAAGATGTTCTCAACTTCCTCTAGCCATCCATGAGCACCCTCCGGATCGTAGCCTCCAGTAAATGTTGGCGGTTTCTGCCTCATGAAACGCTCCAACCTCACTTCATCCTCTCTTCCGGGTAAATGATCTCTAGCCACAATGTTGGTCAACGTAGCCAACGCCTCCGCAATCTGTGCATTAGTCCTTGCAGCAGCCATTATCCTGCTCAAGCAAGCCAATCAACAACTCAGCAAACAATATGAACAATGTCTCTCTCTACACATGTTGCATATAAGGGTAACTAATCCTAATTGATTCCTAATGAATCGACCTTGCTCTGATACCACTATTGTAACACCCTAACCCCTCAAGCGCGCATTTATTAAATATAAACAAACAAACACTTAGAAAATTAAGGCGTTACAAAAATATTTGATTATAAAACGGAACTGAATAAGTACATATTCAAACATGCATACAATTTCATTTTCATTTAATACAGCAGCGGAAATAAACCAAGCATTTATAAAGCTTAAGGATGTAAACATTTTCTAAATCAACCAACTTATAACATTAACATTAAAATAATTGGAAATGGCATCAAGCATTGACCAAGTTTCCAACACATGTTAATATCATAATTACATGATTAGCAAGGTAAATATTAGGATTCAAATACAAAACAAACGATCCCGACTCGGTGTTACAATATCAGAGCATAACCCTATACATCTCATCAAAAGCTAATCTAATCTAGGAGTAGCACCGCTAAACTCCTCACCAAAAGTATGCTACACAAAGCACGATCTCCTATCACTGAGCGGATCCGTCAACCTGGGAATCTGAACCCCAAAGTTCAGAAATTAACACAAAATAAGAGAGTTAGATCACATAATCCACAAAATCATAAGTATAAGGTACACTTACTACTCCAATGAAATTATAACCATAATTCAATTCTAACTCATCAACATAATCTTAACACATAAACACGTATTTAAGATTCACCACACAAACACAATTAATCACTTAACACATAAATACAAATTTGTGTGTATCACATACAAATTTACTTATGTTACTTGTTTTTATTGGTTATTAGATAAATACTCGCAATTCTTCAAGGTTAATGTATGTCTTGCCCATTATTTATAATCTATTGGGGCATATCCATATATCCAGGAACAGAAACTAAAGAAATTAAGACAAAAAGAAAAAAATGTTGCCTGTGGAGTTGCTAGAGAAAAGAATACAGGTAATCCATTAATCTGACCGATCAAATACACTTTTTTATTATTTATGAATATCTATAATCTATACTTTTGAAAATTGAAATAACATAATATTGTTGTCATTATTTTTCCTTGCATGGATGACATGATCAACAGATCAATAAAGTTGGACGAACGGCTTATAGAATGAACTTCACAAAACTTTGTCATGCAACAAATTACTTTAGTAAGGACAATGTTATTGGGGTGGGAGTGATTGGAATAATGTACAAAGCAACATTTCCCAACACAATTGTTTCTTGGCAGTTAAGAAACTACATGATTCTCAATTGTGTATCGAAAGGTTCGAGCTAGAAATAATGATTTTGGGACAATATAGTCACCAAAACATACTTCCCTTGATTGGATTCTGCATAGAAGAAGAAAAAAATGAAAGAATTTTGGTGTTTCAATACATGTCAAATGGAAGACTTTCTGATTGGTTGAATGATGATACTACAAAATTAGGATGGACAAGGGTTATTAAAATTGCACTTGGTGTAGCAAGAGGTTTATGTTGTCTCCATCATAGTTTGCATATGGTTCATCTTAGTGTAAGCTTAGACTGTATCTTGTTAGGGGACAATTTCGAGCCGAAAATATCCAATTTTGGAGGAGTCATGTTTATCAATAATGATTTGAACAAAAACATTGAGAAGAAGGATGTTTATGACTTTGGTTGTTTGCTTTTTGAGTTGATTAAGGGGAAGAAATTTGGCCAAAGACATGATTGTTTAAGCAATAATAATGTTCCGTTCACGACATACACATATCCAAATCCTATTAACCTATTGGAGGACCATTTTGGGTTCTATGATGTAATGGATGAAACACTAAACAAGATAGAATTTTATGATGAGGTATCTTCTCTTCTTAGAGTTGCATGTGATTGTGTTCATCCTATCCTTGAAAAAAGGCCTACTATGCTTGAGGTGTACAATAAGATGGGAAACATATGGGAGAAAGATGAGATTTTTGAAGATCATGACCAATTTGGCCTAATGCATAACTCTTAAGTAATTGTGATGACATCTATTTGTGCAACCTTTAATTAAATTCAAATGTCCACATTCATGTTATCATGAAAGTGCTTGCTAAGCTTTGGGGAGATGAGGATGGGGAAGAAAATGTCTCTCTTTGCATAGGAGATGAATAACTATGATAATTCTATTAAAGTTGATAATTTAACTATAGTTTTGTCTAAGTCTCAAAAGTAAAACTTGAGAAATAATAGATGACTTCATATTAAATTTTAGTTTATTTTGCACGGATTTTGGTTTATGTCCCTCAATGTTTTGGTTTCATCAAATAAATTTATGTTGACAAAATGAATATCACTTTATTTGGAAAAAAAATATGCTCAACTAATATCCCAAATTTGTAACTCAATTGCAAATCACAATTTTTTTGTGTTCAATGGAGACAACAAGTTTAGACGTACAAGACTTCGTATTAATCAATGCCTCATATTTTAGCCTCAAGGCTTCCAAAATTTTGAGGCTTGATGTCCCGTACACCCGACCCATGAATTAGGATCGAACATATTATTAATTGTTAGGAAAACGTTAGCAACGGCTAAAAAGCTCCCGTGCGGAAACAAACAAAAACTGTTAGAAATTAAATTATGGTTTTTCAATATATTGACTTCTCTACTGTTATAGCCAGGAAGATCTGGATTCTACGTAGTAGTCAGGGAACCATACAATCACACAGTCAGATGTTTAGACCTTACAAATGAGATCGAACAATGAAGATTAATAAATAAAAATAAAATAAAAATTATATTACAAATTAACAACTAAGATCATGCTACAATCACTATTAGACCCACAATCATAGGGTTTTTTTTTTAATAAAAGTGGAAGAAAAAACATAAACAGTTACATGAGCCTCAAAATAATATAAACAGTTACAAATTTCAATATAGGGGTTTTTTTTATAAAAGTGGAAGAAAAAACATAAACAGTTACATGAGCCTCAAAATAAACATGGTTCAAAATGTGTAACACCCTAACCCCTCAAGCGCGCATTTATTAAATATAAACAAACAAACACTTAGAAAATTAAGGCGTTACAAAAATATTTGATTATAAAACGGAACTGAATAAGTACATATTCAAACATGCATACAATTTCATTTTCATTTAATACAGCAGCGGAAATAAACCAAACATTTATAAAGCTTAAGGATGTAAACATTTTCTAAATCAACCAACTTATAACATTAACATTAAAATAATTGGAAATGGCATCAAGCATTGACCAAGTTTCCAACACATGTTAATATCATAATTACATGATTAGCAAGGTAAATATTAGGATTCAAATACAAAACAAACGATCCCGACTCGGTGTTACAATATCAGAGCATAACCCTATACATCTCATCAAAAGCTAATCTAATCTAGGAGTAGCACCGCTAAACTCCTCACCAAAAGTATGCTACACAAAGCACGATCTCCTATCACTGAGCGGATCCGTCAACCTGGGAATCTGAACCCCAAAGTTCAGAAATTAACACAAAATAAGAGAGTTAGATCACATAATCCACAAAATCATAAGTATAAGGTACACTTACTACTCCAATGAAATTATAACCATAATTCAATTCTAACTCATCAACATAATCTTAACACATAAACACGTATTTAAGATTCACCACACAAACACAATTAATCACTTAACACATAAATGCACATTCTCCTAATGCATCTAATGTCACAACCAATGTCATGTCACCCTAGACACAACTAATGCATGTGGTACCATTCGTCTTTATTAGAGTATTTTACCTCTAATATTCTCCATTATCAGTTACATATAACCCGATAATTCTCCATTTTTAGAATATATAATTCTAACTCCATATACAATTCATGAATGCATGTATGCTCATGAATACTCACACATAGTCAATACACTAGGTATTAGACATCTCCATAAATCAAGTAGAACACAATCCACTTACTCCATCACCAAGATATTTTGCAATCTAAACACACATACTCAATACTCCAATCAACAATAATATCAACAATTAATCATGGTAAAAGGATACCAATGAAACATGTTATCATACTCCAATCACATGTAAAACTCAAAGAAAACAAAATAAATGTCTGGGTTGGTCGCTCAGCGAAGACTGGCGAGCACTGGCGAGCACAAGTCAGACAGAAATGCTAACTGGCGAAAATCAGCGAGCTGGTCGCTACTGCTCGCTACTGGTCGCTCAGCGAGCAACACCAGTTCATGAAAAATCAGCATTACGGGTTGAACTCAAAATCAACCCAAAATTCCATTTTTCATGCTATAACTCATAAATGAGCTTCATTTAAGTTAACATACATGATTATACACATAAAAACATCAATAGATACACATATCTACACCAATTCATACCATAAAACAATATTTTACACATTTACTCAAAACTCACAAAACTCATGAAAACTTGATTCAAACATCTACAAATTCCCATTTTTCCCTTTAAATTCGTACATACATCACGGTATAAGTTCATTAAACATATTAGGAACAACAATTTCAACTTTCTTTAAGAAAATCTTCCACCCCCAAAAACGAAAATGAGTGGAGAAAGTTTGGGTACGGAGAAATCGACATTCTCCCCTTTCTCGGATCACTCATGATTAAAAATCTACTCTCTTACCTTAGATCGGTTGAAAACTCGAGTCCTTCCTCTTGATTCTCCCTTCTTTCTCTTGCCCTAGCTCTTCTCTTCTCTTCCTTCTCTCTAACTCTTACTCACTACTAGAAAACATTGATTTAGCCTCCAAATTTAGCGTCGGCCACCGACACCGACGCTAATAGCGTCGGATTAGAGTCCATTTTTTTCACGCTAGTCAGATTGATCATTTCTCATTTTTTTGAAAAATATTTAGCGTCCGTCACTCCGACTCTAAAGGGTAAAATGACCGACACAGTGTTTTTAAAAACATGTAGAGTCGGCTCATCGGACGCTAGTTTTTTTGCCAGTAAAGTTTTAAAATTATTTTTTTGGTTTCACAAAATAAATGAAGTCTATTTCATTCATGACTAACATTTCCCCGTGACTTAAAATTGAAATACCATATTAAATTTGTTCATTAAGCTTGACTTTTTTTTTTTATATGTGTTAACTTGACTTTTTTTTTGGTTTTACAAATGTGTTAACTTATTATAGCTAAAATATTAAATAATAAAAATAAAAATATAACAAAACTGAATATGATAAACGCAGATCTCCCATCTATTCTTCTATCCCTCTTCTCACTGAAACCCTTTTCCTCTTTCTCTTTTCACGAATCAAACCTTCACCCTCCCTTCTTCTGTGAGCGAAATCCTCAACTTCACCTCAGTGTTGCGCCGTTCTGTCACCACTGCCCCACTCATTACGTCTTTGAGCTACGGTGTGCGTTCTAGAGCTGTCATCTTCTCATTCTGTCGATTCTGTAAGTTTTCAAGTTTGGTTCAATTTATCTTTTGATTATAGTCTTCTCCTCATTCTTTAATGGATTCTGATTCCAATTTCAATTTTTTATCCCAACCCTAATATTCATATGAACCCTAAATACGGATTGGTTATCTCTTGTTACAATTTAAGTTACAATTTCAGTTTTTCATTGTTTATTGTTCAAATTTCATGCTCAATTTACAATAGATTTATCTTTTAAAGAATTAAAATGCATAATACTCTGAAATTTCATGCTTAATTTATTCTGCTTCTTAAAGGGTTTTACCATTTTTTTCATTAGTTGTCATTGTTCCCTTTGTCTTGAGTTTGACTTGACTGATATAGTGATATGTTGATTTTAGGCACATTATATGGGTAGATTAGAGAATGGTAAATTTTTTATAGCAGCTACAATCGTACCAAGCCACTTACTTTCACATTGTTGATGTTTGATATAACAAGGTAACTAGCTAAATTTAATATTGTGATTGATACCTTCTATGTCTTGTTGTCTCAAGGTGATGATATCAATCAAAGACTATTGTATAAAATGTAGAATTCAAAACCCTAGAGTTTTTCTTTTCATGTGGTTTGGAAGAAAACTGTGTAACTAGCCAAAATTACCATAGAAGTTTTCATTGATAATAATGAGCTGTAGGAGGATTTAGCTTATTTTGGTTGGGTGAGTTTCAATTATTTTTTTTGATAGAAAGATGAGTTTCAATTTTAGTGATGAAACACCACTGATAATTTTGATTCGCTTTCTGATTTACTTTATATTTCACTGTAGATGTTAGACAAAAATGATTAAGACAAGTGATACCTTGAATATCAATTCTATTGGTAACAAATCCAATTTTAGGATGCTTATAGGAATGATGAATGTTGTTTATGTACTCATTTGTGATCCGTCATTTATTTTGACAGAATAAGAAGCAAGTAAAACAGGATGATACGTCTCAATTTCAGACTCAGTTTGGATGCTCTAGGTCCTTCGCATTGTCGAATTGACAACAAAAGATAAATGTTTCTTCAGGTCTGCCTTAATGATAATTTGTTTTGGTTCTTATTTATTTGGTTTAGACTATCAATATTAAGATTGATAAATTTCTAATCATTATTATCTTCAAACAACATTATATTTCTTTCTTTACCACAGCGGAAGCCATTCTCACAATGTTTAACTTCAATGCATTTGGAAGAGTTTAAATAACATGAATCACACCGAGCGAATTGTGAATTCGGATTTTGTTGGTTTGCTTATCTTGTTGCTTCAGGTGATACTACAAATTTTATAAGTAGACTTAACGCATTCATGTATTCTACTACTCTTCAATATAACAGTATTGCCTCCATAGATTTTATTTTGTTTATAGAATTTTGGTGCCTCCTACCTTGTTTAGTTATGTTGATGTATGAGTTAGATTGAAGTGAGTTCATTTCCATTCCTTGATCCCTCAATCATGTTGTATTTAATTATGCAGTCCTATGAGCATGCTATTCGTTTTCCCTTTGTTGATAATATGATAAGAGACTTTTCAATATTGTCTTTCTTTAGCCAAATTGTTTCCCTTTGTAAAATAAAAGGATAATTGTGAGTCCAAATGTCCTTTATATATGTTGAGTGTTATTAATTGTGACATTTTTTATTATTGATATTGACTTCAATACTGATTGTAAAAACTTTTTGATGGTGTTGTTGGGCCTTTGTTGGTTCAGCTTGGAGGTCCTCTGATGGGCTGAATAGGTCATCCTTTCCTGCTCTGATTTTCTTCTTCTATTAGTCTGGCTGTTTCCGTTCTAATCTGTTGTGGTGGTCTTCTTGTTTGCGGGTGGCTGAAGCAGTGCTTAGGGATGTTGGTGTAGCAGATTTTCTGCTGTCATCTTATCTTTTTTTGTGGTTGTAGGTTGTGTTTTTTGAAGTGTTTAGTGGTTTCTAGTTCTGTTTTTAGCAGGGTAGGAGTGCATCATTTTTTGCTTCAGTTTTGATTTATTTCAAGTCCCTGTGTTGGAAGGTTTGATTTATATTTATTGTGTAATGATATAGATCTTATCCTCTATAAATGAGTGATTTATTAGATTAATATCATTAAGTAGAAGTAGGGAAAATTAGATTAATATCATTAAGTAGAAGTAGGGAAAAAGGTACATGACAAATTGTGTCGGTGGAGAAAGAAACTTGATGAAACAAAAAACAAACTGTGGTTAAGTAATTTCTATTTCCAAATATATGTAGCCTTATTCGTTAATTGATATGTCATGATATATTTACTAGATAGATTTTCCCTATTTAACGAATTATTTTTATTAATTAGTTCTCGTAAGAATTATTAATTGACTTTTATTAATTAATTCTTTTTCAGGTTTGAATTTACATAGAAACACTACAGAGCTGATTTTGCTACTCTCCAAAGCTACTTTCAATGGAGATAAAGAACTTTCAATTTCCTTCGCCGGTGAGTCACCACACAATTGATTTCATAAATTTTGGTCTATATTCTTCTATTTCCCTTCTTGAATTATCTATTTTGTTTCTCCCTCTCTCTGATCTATGGTTTAGTTTATCTTTAACTGAGCATAATGTTTCATTTTCTAGCTTCTGTATCTTGCAATGCGCTTTATTTCTCGAGAGGTGGATGTAGCTCACTTTGTAGCAGTCAGTACTTGTGATTAAATTTAACTTTTAAGGTAATAGTAAATTGAAGTGAAAGGTTCTTATTGGTATATTAGTTGATATGTGTGTGTGTGTGTTGGGGGGGGTTTGAAATAAATCTTGCTTTTAGTTTTACTTGTCTTAAGTATTATTTTTCTTTGAATATGATAATCATGAGCTAAACATTAGGTATTCTGGACATGGGACAAAATTACATGACTAGACATGGTGTGGTGCAAGCAAATACTCAACATTACTCGATGAGTTGTTTTTGAAAACAGACGTGGAAATTTGGCGCTTGAGCTGATAGTCAGGAGGAGTCTATCTATGTGAGTTATTGGTTGTATCCATGCTTTGACATTAATCTTCTACATTTAGTACTTTATTAGTAAGTTGGTTATTTTTGTATTTATAAACTACTTTGTAGTATCATAACAACTTAGCTATGTTGTACATGTTTTTTATGATGCGTTTTTATTTTTTTGAAGAATTTGATGTGTAATACCTGGTTCTTAAGTATTAGGTGCAAAACAGGGTAATAGGCAACAAGTGCAGCTTTTTATAAATAAATTAAAAAAAGCAATTTAGCGTCGGCTAAACCGACTCTAGTTAATATTGTTGACTTTTAAAAGTTGACTTTAGCGTCCGTTATATCCGAGGCTAAAGAATTTTGTTGACTTTTCTAAACTTGAAAAGCTTAGAGTCGGACCACGTTAGAGTCGGACTTTGAATCGGATACACCGACTCTAATATAGAGTCGGATGGCCAAAAGCGGACGCTACTGTTTAGCTTCGAGCGTTTTAGCCTCATCCCCGACACCGACGCTAAACGGACGCTATAAGTGCTTTAGCGTCGGTTTTTTGCCCTTTAGAGTGGGCTTTTGTCCGACGCTAAAAACAGTTTTTCTAGTAGTGACTAGAACATGAGAAAAATGAATTTCTCTTGCTAACTTAGCCACTAAGTGGCGCCCCACACACTTGGTCTTAGGCCCAATGGGCTTAAGGCCCATTAACACTGTACACTCGCTCGTTAACTAATATTTCGCGGTAAAACTAATTATCCTACACTATTGACTAATAAAATATTCTACCTCACTAAAACATAAATAATTAAACTTAAACGACTAATAAATAAAAATGGGATGTTACAAAATGCGCTAAGATGGACGATTTTCAAATTTCAACGGATTTTGTGTTTATAGAATCTTACATTTCTCTTTTTTTTAACTAATTTTGTTTTTATCATCAAATCTAGATAATAAACAATATTGTCCACTAAAAAGAGGATCACATATCATGCATTCTCTATTTTTATGATTTCCTTTTTCCAGTGAATCTAGAGTGGCGAAAGATGAGGCCACTCCACTAGATTGATGTTTTATTTTAGTTCTAAATTATAATTAATTTATGTTACATGCATCATGCATGGTTTAGTTTGCACCTTAATCCAAGATCAATCCAAGTTAAAGGAATGAAATAAAAATGAAGTCCTCAAATATTCTTGTGATCTTAACCATTCTCTCAACATGTTGTTTCATTATTTGCTTAGCACAAAACTCCCCTGAAGACTACCTAGACGCGCACAATAAGGCGTGTGCCGAGGTTGGCGTCCCATCACTTTTTTGGGACGAAACCCTGGAGGCCTATGCCAAGAACTATTCCGAATCAAAGATCGAAAGTTGTGAAATGGCCCACTCCGGCGGGCCTTTATGGTGAGAATCTTGCGGAGGGTTCCGACCCTGAAATGACTGCTACGGATGCGGTTACTTTTTGGTTAGATGAGAAGAAATACTATGACAATGCAACCAACTCATGTGTTCAAGATGAGTGTAGGCATTATACACAAGTTGTTTGGCATGATACTCTTCATCTTGGTTGTGCTAAAGCACATTGTACGAAAGGATGGACGTTTATCATGTGTAGCTATGATCCACCAGGAAATTATGTAGGCGATCAACCTTACTAGAGTTTCTATGTTTTCTTCATTTTTAAATTATGTCATGTAATCTAGATTAGTGTTGGTAATCCTTGTCATATATGGGTAGCTAGGATGACATTTGCATCATAGAAAAGATGGACTCATATATATATGCATATTGAGTGATTAAGGGTTAAGGTCTCTCCATTTCTTCTTCAAAGTAAAAAAGAACAAAATTTTATTAATTAGATAACTCATTCATGCACCATTCTCTAGAAAAAAATGTGAGAGGAAATAAATGAGGAAAAAGAAAAATGCTTGCGTAGTCTCATATATTTAGTCCCACACACATTCATTTAATTATTTTAAAATACATATTATTTAATTATTTTCTCTTTCTACATTTTTTCAATTATGTTTGTAACCAAATTGTGTCCAAATGTTAATGGACCATGCAAGTATTCTTCGAGAAAAAAATAAGAAAATGATTAGACCAAAAGAGGAAAAAAATAAAATATAATAAAGGGATGTAGAGAAAAATTGCACGAGAGTATCCAAATCCAATCCAAAATTGAATCCTCAGCATCCAAATTCTAGTAGCACCTTTGGGGCTTGTTGCTCCATTTTCAACCATTAAATTAATTCAATAGTTGAGTGTTAAGGAAGCTAGAGTCTCAATATATAGTAAAAATTACAGTGAGAATATATAGTAAAACCTAAAATATCATCCTAATAATAACTTAAAAACATAAAAGCTTATATGTGCCCTATATTTTGTGTGCATGGTGAACTTTCTTTCCATTTTGCATTGCGGATGCTCTAAGTTTACTATGTGGTGGATCAGGGTTCACTAAAATGTTATATTCACACATTTGGTACATATTTTAGTTTGATATTCTTATTTTAAGATAAATCACAAATTCCATTATAATTTAAACTGTTCAATCTTGACCCGACGATCGATAGGCAATAATGTACTAAATGCCGCATTTGGTAGACCGGAGATATCCATTTTCATTATGGGTGCGTTTGTTTTAGATTGAAAAAACTAGATTTTTTCTTTGTATTTTTGAAAATGGATTTTGTAAAACCGTTTTTTAAAATATTCCAAAAAAATTTATATTCATTTTTTCTAAATTGAAACATTAGTTTTGACATCATATAACATAAACATACATTATTGAAGAACAAAACATAGTCAAAATCACAATTTTTTAAAAAAGTTGTATTTCAAAAATGATTTTTATGAAAATCTATTTGAAATAGCTTCAAATTAAATGATTTTTTTAAAAATTTTGATATAAAAAAAAAATTCAATAAAATGATGAAATGCCTAAAATGACATTTTAAGAATAAGTATTCAAACCAAGTTTTCATTTGAAGCTTTTATAAAAAGTTTCTTTGTAAATATTTTTGACACAAAATTATGGGTGCGTTTGTTTTGGATTTTTTTGAAAATAGATTTTGTATTGTTACATAATTTTGTGTAACACTACAAAATGAGCTAATAACATATTTTTTTTTCAATACAACCCCCCCCCCCCCCCCCCCCCCCTTACATTCATTCTCTAATTATGTTAAAAATATGTGAATCTTACCACTTTAAATAGGACCTATTTTTAAAATGAGAGACCAACATTAAAAAATAAGAATTATATAAAGAGAGTGTTAAAACAAGAGCATTTCTAATTTCTAATACTCCTCATAAACAAAGTGTGTTAATATTTTTCGGAACCCGTTCTACAAGTAAACTAAACAATTTAGTGAAAAATAAAAGGCGAAATAAACAACTTTTCCATGAGATTGACTTTGCAAGTCAACATTTAAAAGACTTTAGCAAAGAAATAATTGAAATTCCAAATAAATAAATGTTCAAATGTGGTGCACGTCCTGTGAAATGCTATATAAAGAACATATAGGTATAATGTAGCTTAATCACTTGTGAGACAGTAAGAAGTGAGAATTGTATGCATACTGAGCTCAAGTAAGCGTTTAATTTCTCATTCAAGGTTTTGCTTTCTATCAAGTATCAACATTCTTTCTTTACCAAATATCTAATTTTTTTGTTTTTATTTATAATATTGCCAATAAGAATCGAACCTAGAATATTATACATACTTCAAACCCTTTACCACTAGACCAAATCTAGTGGCTTTATATTTTCCTAATTATGTGTCTACAAAATTTGTAACGTTTTACTTTTGAATCAGATTGTTGTTCTAAGAGCATCACTCTTCGCCTTGATTTTCCTTCTTAACTAACTCACCATTTCTTCTACATATATACATGCAGTCTCTCCTCTGATTTTGTATATGCATTACCAGAATGGCTTTTCAAATAAAAAGTGATATTCTACTCCAATTCTTCTTACTAAATATGTGGATGATACATTGCTGCATTAAATAAGAAAAATGTGACACATATACTCAAACATAAAAACTCATTATTATAATTAAGACCTATAATAATCTTAAAATTGGGAGTTGGGACTAATTTCCTATAAAACCAGCTGATAAGTTGCCTCTATTTATAAACCCATGTCCATGTCATCACACATCCGATATGAGATTCCTTAACAAATCAAATTAAATAAGAGCATGTATTGGATATGTTGACTCAATCTAAATATCATAATTATGCTGCTTACAAGCCATAGCAATGATTGTAACCTATAATTGTGTTGTGGTCTGCATCCACATATATCTGTTTTATTGGAAAGACTCACATCGACAATATGGTTAGAAGAACTTTCTGCTGCAACAAACTGTTTTGCTATAGACAATGCCATTGGGGTGGGAAAGATGGGAATGATGTATCAATTACTAGTTGTTAAGAGACTATTAAACACTCAATTATTTAAAAGGCAATTCCTTTCGGAAACAACGATTTTGTGCAAGTACAGACACAAAAATATAGTTCCCTTGCTTGGTTTCTGCATTGAAGGAAATGCCAGGCTTTTGGCATATCCATACATGTATAATGGAAGGCTTTCTAAATGGTTACATCCATTGAAAAGTGAAGTTGTGAGATTGGAATGGCCTCAAAGAGCCAACATTGCACTTGGAATAGCAAGAGGGTTATCATGGCTTCATCATATATGTGATTTGCATACTGTGCATTTTAATATATGCTCACAATCTATATTGCTTGATGAGAATTTTGAACCCAAAATATCTAATTTTGGGGATGCCAAATTTATGAATCCCAACATTGAGGATGATCTAGGCAAAATGTTTAAGGTGAATGACGGGAAGACGAAGAAAGATGTGTGCTTTTTGAACTGATTACAGGAGAAACATATAATGAACTGATTCGTTCATGCACCACAACTAATATATGTGGTAACCCTTCAAATTTCTATAATGCTATCGATAAATCTTTAACTGGGGAAGGATTTGAAAATGAAGTTTGTGCTCTCTTCTAAAGATTTCTTGTGAATGTGTTAAGCCTTTACCAGATCAAAGACCAACAATGCTTGAAGTTTACAAGAATGTAAGCAATGTAAAGAAGGGGCGACATGGCTGTAGTGATGATGATTTTGACGCATTAATTGTTGAGAATATAGAATATAGTGACCAAACAATTTCAAAACCTTTATAGCACTCAATAGTCAATACTACTCTCCAAGGCATATTTGAGTAGATTATGAAGCTGTAATAGAACCCTAGTTACATAACTATGCAGCAATTCAATTTAGCCTTATGAACACACTAAATATCAAAAGAAACGTTTTTTTGTGCTAACAGTTTATTAGCCCTTATGAAGATTCACAAGTAATGAAACTTTCCAAACAGTTGACATATAAGTTAAAAGTTGCAGAAAATTGGGTATTTTCCCTTGCCTTAGTTCAACATTAAATACTTCTCACTTCCTTTTAAACTCACTTCCTTAGTTCAAAATTGTCTGCGCATTTTAAATCGCCTATCCTGTGAACAGATTTAAAAAGACCTGGTGCTGTTTGAAATTGAAATTGGTTGACCGTTGCAATTCTGTTTGCCTGCACTCTTTTACATCAGTCGTGCACAGAGACCGCTTTAAACCATTGTCCTGGACAGAATTTTATTTTATGAACCATTGTGATTTTTCAATCACAACTATTTATTATAAGATTTTTTGAAGATTTGTCTTGCTTCATGGACATTTTATAAAGCCTCTATAAATATGTTTATGATCATTAGAATTATAAACAACTTTCATATTCTCAAAAATATTGATCAATGTCACTTTTCTCATAAACTTTCAAAGATCAATTTTGTGAAACCTTGATTACATTTTCATATTTAAAAAGGTTTCTGAGCATTAAGTTATATTCATTTAAAAGTGATATTGATTTGATACAGCCATACATTATTATTCTTCAACACTTGTTTGTAAATTCTCATAATAGTTTTGTTGAGAATTGTTGTTAAGATAGTGATGTGCTATCTTGTGTTGGATGAGAATTTCACCATAGGATTTGATGAAGATTCTTGTTGTTAAAGATAGTGGGGTTGCTATCTTGTGTTGTATTAGAATTTTGTTAGGGAAGCATTGGGGTAAGGTTGTCTTGTAACAAGAATTCTAATAGTGGAAAATCTCTCACGGGGTGTGAGGGACTGGAGTACCCTTAGGTTAGAAGGGGAATCAATATAAACTTTTGTGTCTTTTCTTCTTTTCCTTCTATCTTTTATTTTTCTACATATTATTCATAATTTCATCATAACTTTCCGAAAAAATAAAAGAACCATAAACATCTCTAAAATAACCGAAAAAGTCTTAAAACCTATTCACCTCTTTTTGGTTGCACTCTTAAACTTACATTTTCTATATGCAATTTGTCTTAAAAAGGGACTTGCTTACTCTGATATCTATGAGCTCACTGGGAGATAATAGAATGATTCTTCTTGCTAGACCCATTTTATTTTTTAGTAAGACAGTAGGAATTCATTCACTAGCTAGCCAGAATAGGTTGGTAACTGGTTCGTCGTACGTTCCAATATCGACCTGCGGCGAAAGACAGGTAGGAGCGAATCAAACTTTCTTAACGAGTTCAAAAACACTTTGCTCAAGCTAAAGTGGCTCACCTGAATAAATAAAATTGGAACAGATTTCTATACTTTATAGAAAGTCTTTCCTATGTAAGTGTGCAGAAATATAAACCCTTAACTTAAAACAATGAAGAGAATCGTTTTACGAGTGTCCGCTCCTTAATCTCCGGCAGGATATGAATCGAAGATATCAAGTCAGAAGGAACCGAAGCCCGTAATAGGAAGTGTGAAATCTTGATCGAAAAACTTCGTCACTTCAGCTGCGGGTAAAAAATAGAAGAGTAAGAAGGGGGATTCCATACTCCCCTAACACTCGTTCTATTCGTCAGGGTTTCCTTGAACACTGAACCTTTCGAGTGCGGGGATGACTAGAACCTTTCTGAGCAGCTATTGAGCCGGTAATATTAGCTTCTTGCCTCTGATATGAAGGACACTTTTGTAAACCAACTCATAATTTTTATTTTTCATACAACGTTAACTACATTTCTTAATTTATGTAGTATGGTCAAAATGATTTATATTTTGGAACGGATAAAGTATATTGTTGTGCTTATTATCTCTCTCCTCCAATTGACACACTTCTTTGCGATCTTCTTCATTCTCTAGATGAAAACTCTTTATATGGTGGTTTGCCCTCCGTGCCACCTCAACCCATCACCGAGAAGAAAGAAAACATGAAAATGGTGATAGATTGATAGCTGCCGTGAAGGAAGACCGAACGGACACTAACAACAAGTTTGAGACTCTATCTCTTAGGCTCCCTTTGGATTGATGGAATGTACGTAATGGAATTGAGCGGGGCGGAATAGAGTGAAGTGGAATGAGATGGAGCGGAATGAAATAAATATTTCGTTCCATTGTTTTTTTTTTTTGACACAATTTCGTTCCATTGTTTGGATATTTTAAAAAGGAGAAGAACAAAATAGATGGTAAGTGTTGATATTATATTAAATTCATTCCATCTTATTCTATTCCGCTCCGCTCAATTCCATTATTATTTTTCAAATCCAAACAATGGAACATTATTATATTTCATTCTATTCTGCTCCATTTTATTATATTTCATCAATCCAAACGGAGACTTAGTGTTGAAATTTGAGATGATGAAATTACAATGTGTCATTATATGTACATATGATTAGGGGTATTTGCATGTGGTTTGGTTCGGTTTTAAACATAAAAGTTATTCTAATCGCGAGATAAAAATGCATGCGGTTCGGTTTGGTTCGGTTGATTTTAAAAAAGTTATCCAAACCAAACTAAAACCAATGCAGTTTGGATTGGTTTAGTTGATGAGGTTTACACAATAACATTTCAGTACCAAATAATTTTAAACATTAAAAAAAAGAAATTGAAGTTCCACAACAATATTACGGTACCAATAAAAGTTGTTTATCCAAAATAACATTTAAGTACCTTACAATTTTAAATATCCAAAAAAATAATTTAAAGTTCCAAAATAATATTACAGTATCGATAAAAGTTGTTGATCTAAAATAATATTACAACACCAAAATAATATTACAAGAAAAAAAATAAGAATAACTTGAAGTTCCATTAATTTGGCGGACTGACTTGATAATTGAACTGTGTATATTAGAATATAATTAGACTGACTTAGTAATTTGGCGAACTAATTTGGATTGTGGTTCATATACGATCACTCCTACATACGAGGGAGAATATTTCTTTAATGTAAGCTAGCGTTGTTTTCAAAACTATTTAGAGAGTTTTTTTTAAAAAAAAAAAAAAAAAGGCAATGCAGGGAAAATTATGAATTAAAACTAATATATTTTTAAAAAAATAAAGGCTTGAGGACATACCTAGCATAATTAGGGGACAAATTATTTTGGACATGATCCATATAAATTTTATCCTTTATTTAAAAAAATTGGCTTTTCCAGTGGTCCATATTCTTTAGCTAAATAGATTTTTAACTTTTTTAAGAAAACTCTTGCTTTCTTTATTTATAAAACCTCTTGTCAAAAAAAAAAAAAAACCTACAGATGCTCGATTATAGGCTCTTGTCGGCACTCTTACGTGTTGGCACACAGTGGTATCAATAAACCTAAACGAATTCTATGGAAAATTAAAACATGGAAATCCAAAACATTTTGGTAGCATCAAAATAAAACCAATAAATTAAGAATTTGTGAATTCCAAAGACAATATAACCATAAACATAAATAAAAAATTGAAACAAATACTATATAAATTGACAGTATAAAATCACAAAGGGTAAAATTATTCTGGAGAATCTGAACTCAAATTCTCCTAGTATATTAGCCAGAGTCATGCAAAGGATTATTTTCTTTTTAAATATTATTTATGTGTTTATTTTGATATATTATTTGATTAATTTGATTTAAATTCTACGATAAAATTGTGATAGGTTTTGCATGATATAGATTTAACGATATTACAAAATAGAAGTGAGTGAAGAGTATTACTTTGCTTCCCATTTTACACTATCAATGAGATAGATATTTTATCTCATCTTCATCCACGAAACTATATAATCATCCTATAAATATAAAATTATTATAAACTTCATTCTCAAATGAAAATATGCTCTGATTATAGAAAATCTACATTATGTTCATTGTCAAACACGAGATAATTTCTATTTCTTTCAATAATATTTATTTTCATATGTTATTTTTTTTTTTAAGGATGTCTATGTCTTTTTTCATTTTATATTATTTAGAAGGTTATCTATGTTTTTTCAATTGTCTGTGAGATTGATTTCTTTTAGTTTATTTGAGTATTAATTTCTCTCTCTCTCTCTCTCTCTCTCTCTCTCTCTCTCTCATCTCCGTCGCAGCACTCTATAGGGGTTCAATCAATAATAAAATAATTGTTAATTCTATATTGTTTTTTAATGAATATCAAAAAAAAATTCGTGTTATGTTATCACTATCTTCTACATACACTTTTCATCACGGGAATCACTTTTCATCGTGCTAAATAAAATTTTGAATAAATGATTCCCGTCATAAAATATGAAAATACGGATAACCCCCGTAGTTGGAGTTCAAATTTTAATTAGTCAATGTGTATTTCTAATAGTCAAGAGAAAAGTACTCTCAGTTTTCCATTCTACACCATTGAGAGATTCATCCCCCCTCTCTGTCTCTCCCTCTCTCTAGTTCTATCTCTCTCTCACGTCTCCATTTCATGACTCTATAAGGGCTTCATCAACAAAAATTAGTTAATTCTATATTATTTTTTAATGAATATCAATTAAATTTTTGTGCCTAGTTCTAACTATGATCTACATACACTTTTCATCACGGTGATCACGTTTCTTCATGCTAGATAACATTTTGAATAAGTTTTCCTCATGATAAAATATGAAATATTAAAATAAGGATAACTCCCGCAGTTGGAATTCAAATTTTAATTCGTCAATGTGTATTTTTAATAGTGGGGTAAAAAGTACTCACCGTGTCTCATTCTCCAACACTGAGAGATTTTCTCTCTTTCTCTCTCTCTCTCTCTCTCTCTCTCACTATCTTTATCTCTCTCTCTCAAAATCTTCTATTTTGTTTTTGTCTCTAATGAACGTAATTTTTTCTTCAAAATAAAATAAAA
This sequence comes from Trifolium repens, assembly GCA_030408175.1. Lineage (NCBI taxonomy): Eukaryota > Viridiplantae > Streptophyta > Magnoliopsida > Fabales > Fabaceae > Trifolium > Trifolium repens. Next base: position 23,421,844 of record CP125840.1, read on the forward strand.
TGTTTTTATGTTAAAATAAAATATAAGTGTACAGATATGTCATAAGCTATTTTTTGGGTTCAAGACTTCAAGTGATCTTCTCCATGAAAAAAATAGTGTACTTTCTTATTTCAATTTGTTTCATAGTAATCTAAATATAATTTTTCTTTTATTTACAAAATTAAAATATTAAAAATATACCAAGACAGTGTAGCACAAGTGATAGATACTTGGGAGCCTTATTCATTTGGTCATGAGTTCGATCCTTGACCAGTGCGTATGGAGAAACATTTCTTGGGAGAGGTCACCCCTTTAAATGTATCTCAGTTACCTCGAGAGGATTTGTCTCTCCAGTTATGCGCGGGGGATACTTTAAATTGCCACCTATAAGCAATTTATATTGAGAATGTATGTCCGTGGGAATCTCGTACTATCTATAATAAAGATTAGAGTTTCTACAAAAAAATATACAGTATAATATTAGAGAAGCTCTAATTAAGTGATTCTTCAAAAAAAGTGACAAAAAAAAACTCTTTTGGTTGACAAAATTATAAACTTTTGATTTTTGATTGAAGTAATAATAATGTAGTTTTTATTATGAAAACAATAAAGTTGTTTTTTCTAAAAAAAAAAGGATAGTAGTTTTTCATAAAATTAAAATATTAAAAAAATTAAATTATCATCGTCAATGAGATTCTAACAACAAAACTTATACTAATAATAAGGAGTTTTCTCTAAAAACAAAAAAAAGGTAAAATTCCACATAACATTATAAAAATATTATAAAAATTGAATTATTGTTGTCAATGAGATTCGAACCACATACCTCGTGTTAAAAGCTCTGCATAAATAGAAGCTCTATAATAATGACATATATCATTATTTTCTTAAGAATCCACGTAAAAGCTCCGTGGGAATCTCATACGTAATATATATAATAGAGATATAGAGAGCAATTTTTATGGGAAGAATGAACCATTGCTCATTCCCACTAAAGAAAAGGAAACTCCTCATCTTTTTGATCATGTATTATGTATATTCTAGTCGTGTTGATTGTCGTTAACTATAAATCACGGAAATAAACTCTTGTGCCTGAATTATTCTTCGGAACATAAAATTATATTGCCCACGAACGCTAGCATAAACTTGCGGAATATATGTTCAAGTGCAAGTGCAAGTGCAAGTGCAAGTGCAAGTGCAAGTGCAAGTGCAAGTGCAAGTGGCGCCTCATGTTTCAAATTATCCATATATGTTCATCACCTTTCTCTAATCACACCTCTCTCTAATCATATCTCATATATTATTATAGTCGTGTTGGTTGTCTTTAACCATAAATCAGGGATACAAACCCTTGAGACCAAATTATTCGTTCAACATAACCTTAATGAACCTTTATCATTTTCACAACTTTTATAAACCTCTTTCGAATTAATAAAAACTCAATAAACTTATTATTATTATTATTATTATTTATCCTCAATTCGATTGATTACTCACTCAAATATCTAAACATTTACCCACTCTTAATTCCTCCATAGACCATTTTATTCTAAGTTTCAAAGTATTTTTAAGTTTAAATAAAGACTAATTTGAATTTGTTAAAGGATCGTACGGTTCTATATACACAGTTCTTACTGTGCTAGATACAATGAGATAGTTATTTTTATTTTAAAACAATTTTTTTCTAATAAAAAAAAAATACCTTTTTGTAAGAGGAAGGAACACACAAACCGCATCTAAAATAATGCATATAAATTTTGTCCTTTATTAAAATAATTTTGTTAGCTAAGACTTCTCTTTTAAAAATGAAATGTAATAACTTTTTAATATTTGAAAATAGTAAAAATAATAGTAATAAGAAAAGAAAACAGGGAAAATACGCGGTTAGGATTGGACGATCGTTACGAGCAAAATCTCACACTTTTCCCCAAATTCCATTTTCATTTTCTTCTTCGTCTTCCATTTTTCCGTTACGCTCAACAAACCCTTCTTCCACCATCACCAATTCATGAACTTCACAACGCTTCTTCGTTAACCTCTCTTGGTAGGTTTTCAATTTTCTTTTTATTTAATAATAATAATAATTCTTTCTATTTGCGTGTCAAATTCAATCATCTTCCGATCATTTTCTACGCGCTTCAATTTTTCACCGATCTAATTTGCGGCGCGTGACGGGATTGCGTTTTCTCAACGCTTCTAGATCCTTCTTTTCATTTGTTTTTTTTTTAATAAATCGATTCGCGTTATTTTTTTTATTTTTTTTGGTGTTCGTGTTTCATAAACCCTTCGCTGAACAAATTGTCGTTGCTATTTCGATCTTCGTTTATTAAGGTGATGATTATTCCTTTTTTTTATATTTATTTTTCTTGAATTTCTTTGATATTCTTTCTGATGATTTGATCTATGGTGGTTTTAGGTTTTTTAGGGTTTTTTTTTTTGGGGTTTTGGGTTTTTTGGTTTTTGTTTTTCTCTCTCTTTGATGATTGTGAAATTATTTTTGACATGTCTGCAAATTGCAATGGATGTTGGAAGATTGATTATTATACTTGTTAATTAATAGCGAATTAATTAAATTATTTTCGTGCTCTCTTGTTAATATGATTGTGAAAGCCATGAAATCATGTTTGTTTTGGCTTCAATTCGTGATATTGGATCATTTCTGGATGAATTAGTGTATTATTGGTTTGGTGATTAGAAATTTTCAATTCATGGTTTGGGATTTTTTTTGTCTCTTGTAGTTTTTGCCCGAACAATCGAATAATGAAGATTTTGGGGGTTAAACCATTTAGTTTTAATTATGTGACCTATGATGGCTGTAAATTCTTAATATTCTGTGTTTTGGATTTTGATTTGAAGTTGTATTGGTTTAATGTTTCAGGAATCGAGGAGTAAATAAAGTATCTGTGATCGTTGGAGGACACATTCTAAAAGGAACATCATGGATGAAACAATGGCGGCAAGATATTGGTGTCATGCTTGTTCTCAAATAGTTAGTCCCGTAATGGGAATGGAGATGAAATGCCCAGTTTGCCAAGGTGGATTTATTGAAGAAATGAGCAGTGCCACTGGTATTAGTGATTTGCAAAATATACCAGAACCTGATTTTGGATCGGATCGTTCTCCCTCTCTTTGGGCACCAATCTTGCTAGGTATGATGGGCAATCCGCGGCTTCGTCGAAGATTGAGACGAATAGAGCTTGAAGACGACTATGATAGTAGTAATCGTGATGATGATGATAATGGTGGTGTAGGACATTATGATCGAGAGCTTGAGTCCATCCTTCGAAGAAGAAGAAGAAGCTCTGCTACCATTCAACAATTGCTCCAAGGCATAAGAGCTGGACTGACATCTGAACCACAAGAGAATACTATTGAAAGTGATGACCATGTTAGGGAAAGAGAAAGAGAAAGAGAAAGAGAGCATGTAATCTTGATTAACCCTTTCAGTCAGACTATTATAGTTCAAGGTTCCTATGATTCAAACCGGGATCAAAGTGATAATCATAACCCCATTGGGTCTCTAGGTGACTATTTTGTAGGGCCTGGTTTGGATCTATTGTTGCAACATTTGTCTGAGAATGACCCTAATAGATATGGAACTCCGCCTGCACCGAAGGAAGCCGTTGAAGCTCTACCTACTGTGAAGATCAATGAGAATTTGCAATGTTCTGTCTGTTTGGATGATTTTGAAGTTGGTACTGAAGCTAAAGAGATGCCATGTAAACATAGGTTTCATAGTGCTTGTATCCTGCCCTGGCTGGAGCTTCATAGTTCTTGTCCAGTTTGCAGGTCTCAATTGCGAGTGGATGAATCTAAGCAAGATTCTGATGTTTCAAGGAACCACAGAAATCAAAGGGAGGATGCAAATATCGGACATGCCAATGCCAATGCTGAAGGAGATAGTGAAGGGAGAAGTCCAAGTGGGGGTAGAAGATTCTCATTTCCATGGCCTTTCAATGGATTATTTTCTTCATCATCTTCTAGTTCCAGTTCAAATGGAAATGGTACTCAATCAGAAAGAAACTGAGTATTCTTGCATATCCATTGTACTATTCACGTGCTGCCTTGCTTTTGTACAGAGAAAACTACCGATTAAAAGACGCAACGTTGACATTATCGGTTATGATTTTTTTACCTGACTTTGTTTTTGCTAAATTTCATGCACCAGTGTTGTTATATTTTACCACCCAACTTGGTTTGTGTACATTTGTTGTTGGTTGTTTAATTTTCCCATCTTATGAATTTGTACTACACTGGTATATATGCATATATATTAAGCATTGCTTTCAAATTCTCTACTTGTAAAAGTAAATTTTCTTGGTCATGGTTCATGACTCTTGAATTATATTGGTGTGTGATCTGTTGCTTTGTTGATTATTATTATTATTGACTGATGTTCTTGAATATAGCACTGGTCAAAAATCAAACTTTATTTGATGAATCTTATTACTCATTATTTCTTAAGAGGAAGGATATATGCATATAAATTTGCTCAAAATGCAAAAATAACATGTTTGCTTTGCTGAAGATGCAAACATACTGTGATATTTGGAAAGATAAGATAGGAAGCTTAGATAAAAATGTGTGCAATGGTACCTTGTATTAACTAGTATTAGTAGTGAATGTATCCATTAAAAGCAGAAACAGATGAAGTATCAACACGCACAGCCAAAGTATTATTAATTAACATAATGGATTCCATCTCACCAAATAATATCTACAAAATCAAACCTCCCTTGGGATTCCTTTTTGTGCTTATCAGCATCTTGGGCCATACCACAACTTCAACTCCACTTGGTTCAAAGATTCTAACAAAATATATCACATTTTTGTTTTGACAAACATTATTAACAGTCCTTTTGAAATGGTTACTGTGAGGAGTTAAGGTTTGAGAGTGTGATTGATGGATAATTTATAATGTCACTGGTTGTTGTAGTTAGCTTGCTTCTTGAGTGAGAGGGAAGATTAATGATTTTGCTTCTATGTTGTTTTGTGAAGCCTAGTTTGCATAGGAAAATAGTGTAATAGTCGTGCCCTTGTTGTTTTGTCCTGGATCAAATGGTCTTGAAGGGTTTAAAAGTCGTGCCCATAGTACTTGCTGTTTGAAAAAAACAAATCAAAATTAAAATACTAGTATAGTATATTATACTATGTGCCTACAAAAGCTAGCAGCAGTTATAACTTATAATTGTATTATTCGTGATTGCACATATATATTTATATATGTGTGTGGGGTTTCACACGGACCTAACTTTTATCCCATTTGGTTCAATTGTTCATTGCGTGTGCACAAACATTATGCTATGCAGCATATTAAAGATTACATTCAATTAAGGTTTGAATACTTTGTGAGATACTCCCAAGCCTTATCCCACTAAAGCGGGATTGGTTATACGGATCAAAAAATAATTTTATATTGTTCTATTATATTTTTATCTAATTCATTAATCTTTAAAAAAAAATTATAGTTTTTCTAAGTCTTCCTTTATCTTCGGTGATTGACTATCCATAATGTGTAATACTCTTCTTACTACAGAATATGTAGGTCTTTTATCTATGTTTGATTATCAATAATTTGAATATTTTTTCTTAGTCTAAGTTCAATCATTCTTTCCCATAACTTTATGACTCATAAGTTTAATCCCCTTATAATTTACACTATTTTGTATACTTTTTCTTATAGATCGGAATTAAAGTGATTCTTCTCTCGTCCGACATTTTCTTAGAACTAGTAATTTCATTAAAATGTTTGGTGAACCACTCAATGCCTTTTCGAAAGCACATATTAACTATAGTATGATCAAAAGCCGGTGAAAAATATTGGAATCCTTGCCTATTTTTCACTGCAACCAGGAGGTGGTGTATCGACCCTTACTCATTTGACACTGTACTTGATTTATACACCATATTGCTTCTGGAAAATGTTTGAGCATTCAAACTATTACTTATTTGATCCATATCATCGAGAGATTTAACTAAGTTTTACGATGGTTGTCAACTCTCTAACATAAGTTATAACTCTCCTTTTATCCGAGCATGAGACCGCTCATCCATCAAGGCTAACATTAACATAGGCCGATGTAATTAGATCTATATACTATTATTTTATTTTTTAGTCTCAAAACTTTTAATAATTTATAATTTAGGTCCCTCCTAAGCTATTAATTAGGTCTATCGACATCAAATAATTTGTATTTAGGCCCCTAACTTCAAGGACCTAATTAAAATTATTTAAAAGTTTAAGGACTCAATCACTCAATCCTAATATCAAAGTACAAACTACTAATAAATTCAGAGATCTAATTACTAACTATTTTATTTCATAGATTTATTTAAAAATTTACAAACAAATCAGGACCTACAGATAATCAATACTCTTAGGTGTGTGGTGTAGTTTCATGGCCTAATAATGTATAAATATTTGCATGTGATTTTGTTTTTTGCCTAATGGCAGCAGGGACCAATTTGATAAGAGCTGCAACACTTGCCACATGATGGCATGTCATTGATGTTCCTGGCCTAAAAATAAGTTGATATTTTTGTAAAATGTTAATCAAAATATTAAATGATTTCTTTTTATATAAATTAATCAAGCCTTACATGTATTCTTCTATTGCAACATAAGGGAAAGTGTTGTTAAACAAATTGAGGATTTGTACCATTAGAATGTCTCTGGTGTAATTGAGCTTGGTCTTCTAGATAAAAAAATTGCAATTGTTGGAGTTGGAACGTTACTAATAATCACTTTTTTACTTGGTTCTATCTTCACATTTGGGAGTCTTCAGATTTATTAAAAAAAAGAAAATAAAAAAAATATATAATTTTTAATTTGAGTCCCAGCTTGTTCCAAATTGACAAGGGTTGTAGGAATGTCTTGTCATAGGTTCCACAATGATCAACCCTGTTGCATTCACTGCTCTAGTTGCTTCCATACTTGATTTTTGTCCTATTTGTAGAGAAACATAACACAATCTTCCCTGTACCTTCTAAAGTCTTAATATAGTCCAAATCACATATCCTATGCAAATAATTAGAGTCAAAGACTCAAACTAACTCTATATATACATGTAAATTATTATTATTATTATTATTATTATTATTATTATTATTATTTGTTTATTGGTATAACTTACAAGGATAAAGGATCCAGCATACCAACAAATTGCTCCTTAAATTGACACCACTTCCTGCATACCTACAAATTGATGTACTGTATATAATATGTTAGCCAGAGTTATTTTAACATTAAGACTCAATATGGACAAACAACTTAGATAAACACTTATAGTATTAATATTTATTATTATATAAGTAATTATGTATAAGTTATTTACTTATTTCTATAATAAAAGATAGAATAAAGTATGTTTTTATGTAAGCGATAAACTATTTGCATAAGCTATTCTGGAGAGCTTATAGAAATAAGGTTAAAACAACTTACGAGCATGTCATATATTGTTTCCATATGGTTTCCAAAATAGTCTTGCTAATACTTATGCGGCAGTTAAACTTAAATAAGTCAACTCAAACATGTATAATGGTAAGAGGAACATTCGTTTATTTCATTACTTATTAGTGAGGCTACTTGTGTTGATTTGAGCATTGCTGAAAACCTGAGAAACTATACTTGTAACTATAGAAAATTGAACGTTCTGCATCCTTTTCAATGAAATGTAATGTAGTAGTTGCAACAAGAGAACTCTATAGTTTATTTAAATGAACTCTATAGTTTTAAACCTATTCATAATCAAAACTTAAGACTTATAAAATACTCTTAATTAACCATCACAAATTAAAAACTTCTATGTCTGAATGCTTAGAAACTTACTTTGTCATTTGCCATCAGTATTATTTTAACTTACTACGTGATAATGATAATGTGGCATACTTAATTCGCTTATGTAAGATTGTAACCATACTATGTATGGTTTTAAATTATGGTAGCAGGTCTCGTGTAAATTGTTGTACTATGGAAAAAATGTGGTCAATGTAGTTGAGACTTCAAAATCTTTTATATTGCAATCACAATTACAATTGTCGACTGCGATTAAACCATGATACTATGAAGTATGAACGCTTGAATATGTTATAGACCATGTAAAAAGAAAGTGACTTATAAGTTATAAGTCAGTTTGGCCAAAGTGAAGAAGGCAAAGATGAAATAGCTTTTCTGGCGTCATGCTTAAAACAAGTTAAACTCTGATCAGATTGCATAGCAGAGCATGAGCTATATTTCAAAGACACATGCTGCTAAAAAACGATTCAGCACAAGATTTAAACATGACCAGAAAACCAAAATTAAGCATAACAACAGATATTGGCACATTATTGCCTTACAAAATATAATTACAAGGATGATGAAATTTCGGATGCCCTAATGCTATAGAGAATATGGTACACTCTATTGTACAATAAACAGCTTCTATCAATTATGCTAATCTTGGTTAATGTCTGCTGTTCTAGAAAGCTCATGTACACTCTCTCTCAACTCAACTATAACTAATTCTATTTCTTCCATAAACACATTAGCGGGATTTACATTTAATTTACAAAGTCACAGCGGATCTGGTATGATACAGTCTCTACTCAGCTCAGATTCGCCGAGTAAAAGGATAACGCCACCATCATTGTATATAAATAAATTTAAATCAAGATTTCTCTGACTGTTTGGAGAGCTCTTTATCAGCAAAGTGAAGAAGTCTCCTTAGTCTTAGAACCATGTCACAATGGAACGGAAGTGCTGTTCGTCGTTCTAGGTATGAGGGGCTGACTGTCATCCATGACAAGGCATGAAGCTCTGCTGCAAGGGACTCTAGAATCAAGTGTGACTCAGTTTCAAAATCTTTAGCATCCCAGCTCGAACCTCTACCAGCTTGCTTGTTAATTCCTCGAACAGTCTTCTCTTGGGGGATGTTAGAACCTCCATAATAATCTATGAGGCTCACTGAAAGTACGGAAGGCCATTCTTCTTTCAGGTTGCTTCTATAGTCCTTCCTCATGGAAGGAACTGCTTTTGAAACTACAAATCCTGTGGAGAGCGGAAGAGCCGAACCCTTGCTGTGAAGCAAATGAGCTAGAGGCGGAGAATCGGCAGTCAGGCATGTGGGGAGTTGAAGAGATGTTGGAGGAAGGAACCGCATGCTGGGAGAAGGAATTAAAATATATGCAGAAGATGCAGAACCGAGAGACTTTACTGGAGTGAAACCTTCTACATAACCTACAATAGACACCCCATAAACACTTTCAGTTCCTCCCAAAAGTTTTTTGCCACCAATACTTGAATCATTTACTTCATAATGAATATCACTTTTCAATGAATCTAAAAAGTTAATTTTTGCTTATATATGAAACCGGAGGGAGTATACATCAAAACTGAATTTTGGCACCTTGGTGCAATATATACGTCAAAACTTGAACTTGTTTTAGGTTGAGTTAGGCATAGTTAAAAATTCTAAAAACTCAATTCACAAATTTAATTTAATGAAATAAGGAGAGAAAAAAATTGTGGTGAAGATCACTCACCAGGAGATGATGAATCGGCTGGGAGAACTGGTTGTAGCGTATGGTCCATAGAAATTGCAACAAAACTAATGCTTTGTGCCCAATGAAGCAAACCCTTTGAACTGTCAACCATAGAATGTCCACCCATCATCTGCTTTCTGGAAGCAGATTGCCCTAAACTACCTTTTATAAAACCAGTTGGTTTGGGATGAGGGCTGTACAAAGGACTAGGGGAGGAAGGAAGAGTTCTCTCTGGCATCAAACTCATATCTGGTTGTTGCAAAGAAGAACCATTACTAGTGGATGACACTCCATCAGACAGAGACTTACGGAGTTGCAGGGGCCATCTCTTCATCTCAGATCCACCAGCTGAATAAATAGCTTTCTGCCACTCTGTTTGAATAAAATATCAGTAAATATGCATACATTAGTAAGGCAAATATAAGATATGATCCAATCAGCTGCATTAGCATCTGTTGACTACTATATCAAGAATAAGAAAATACAAATTTAAATCTGAATGCAAACAGATCAAACATGGTCTAAAAGCAGAGATCTACATACGACTGGATCAGTAACTGTCATCATTAACAATAGCAGGCAATAGGGCTCAATTTGATAGACTAAATAGTTGATGGTCTAAACTTATGAATAAAAAAATTTATTTATTTAAATTATATAAAATGCAAAACTCTGTTGGAGATGATGTATTTTCTATTTTATTTTACCCCATTCTGAAGTTCAATCACTTATTTACATACATGCTATGATGAAACAAATATTAGATATTTGAAAGTGAGTCGCCTCTAATCCAGAATCAATATTTTGAATGTACTAAAGTAAAATAAATGACGTAAGCTAAATTTCATTATGACAATTGAGCTGCTGTTTCACCCGGTCATATTGTCTTACACAATTCATAATTGCTCACGACTGCTTTGTCTAAAGATTCTACACATAGCAGACAGAGCACCAAGAAAAAGTACTGCTGTAAGATTGTTATTTTAAACTGAAAGGACAGCCCAAGCTCTTGCAAGGGGAAACCAGAGTCTCGGCTTCTCAAAGAAAGAATTTCTGTCTAACCAATGACTAAAATCCTCTCCAACTATTAATCGCCTCCCTGTAACCTAGCAGCTTGATCAAACCGACAAGCCAATTCAGCCGCCTAACTAATTCTCTTCTCCTACACAGTTTTCGCACTTCTCCTAACTACTGAGCATATGGATAGACCTTCCAGATCATGGATTCTTGGGGATTCGATTCCAATTCAGCCGCCTAACTAATTCTCTTCTCTTTTGATTATGATGTCTGAGGTTTGATCCTTCAACGAGTCACCTATCCTCCTCTCGAACTTTATATGCATGCAATCTCCCTCTCCCTTCGCCCCCCCCCCCCCCCCCCCCCCCCCCTCTCTCTCACACACACATGCACGCACGCAAGTAAGGCAAGGCTTGGCTGCCAATTCGCAGCATAGATGTGGGACAATATTCACTCAAGCCTACAACATTGTGTGACTACAGCCTGTTCACTTGAGGACAGTAGAAGTCTTCTTTAGTTAACTTCTACACAAAGTCAATGACTTTAAGTCATCTAAGAAAATGTCTTCCATGTTTCAAACCCATGTATGTACCTCAAAAATAAAGCAGAGATGCAGAGACCGAAATCTTACCAAGGTACTCAAGCTCATAGAAACCTCCAATGCGTGCTATCACAAAATCTCGAGGCTTTGCAAGGCCGGGATCACAAGATTGAAGTATCAGACAACCTTGCTGAAGAACTTGAACAAAAAGGCACTGTAGACCTTTTGTATCCTGCCTACTGCTTATTCCACCAAAGGGGAAAATATTAGAGTCAAGCAATTCTCCCTTTGAATCTGTCCAGATGCATACAAGCCAACGCCAGTCCTCGGTCCATCCATAGCAACAATGTAAGCTTGGATGAGTCTTTTGATCAGACCCAGATCCATCAATGCTTGAAGCAGAATCCATACTTCCAGCTGTACTTGCACTCTGCACATGGTTACCACTACTATCATCTGCCAGTGCCTTGGAAGCTTCTGAACTGGGGCTACCAATAACTGAAATACCATGTTCTGGAGAACCTGGTTCAGCAAGAATAAAAAGGGGTTCAAACATGTAGCGAATTTCATCATGAGGAAAGATATCCCCAGTTCTACTTGGATCGCAGTTCATAACCCCAGACCTTGTCGGTTGCCAAGAATTATCCCAATTACCAGGTCTCAAGCTAGTATCGATGTCACTCTCTCTTGGAAGAGAATGTCCTGCCATCCGAGGACCAACACAGTCTTTCCACATCCCAGAGATGGGAGAAGGCATTTGTGGCAAAACAGACTGAGATCTACTAGAAAATGCCAATTGAGATGAATCACTAGAGATGCCACGTGAAACGCGACGAGCCTTGCTGTACACAGTAAAGGCGGTCTCTTTTAAAATGACAAGCTCACTCACTGATGGACTTGTGACTCTGAAAATGGCATCAACTGTTACTATCTGCAAGACCAATTTAGGAATACTAAACCCAGAAAGCACAGGAATATTAGATGCTGAAGCTTCATCAACAGTTGCCAAACCACTCAATGCCTTTACAACCTGATTATGCAAGCTAGATCTCCTCTCTCTATCTGACTGTTGGATAACTGATCCAATGGCAACTGATGATTCAATAACAGTTTGTAAAATTGCAGAAGGATCAGGAAATGGGCACACCACATAGATTACCTAAATGTAAATAAATAAATAAAAAAGAATGAGATAAAAAACATCTAAGCATGTAGATCTGCCAAAATAATACAGTGAAAAATATACAATTTTCTTATATGAACAGAACCATGTGTTATCATGGTGTTATTTCATTAGTAGTTGATATACATAATAGCCATTAATCTACAGGATCAAACCAATAGACAAGCCACTTACCAAACACGAACTGTTACTTCCTTCAGTAGGGTTCGCAGAAAAACAAGAGCTCAGGTTTAAAGCTCTAAGCGCCTTCGAAAGAGACTTGAGATAACTAGTCAGGTCCCAACCATTCGATAAAGATAAAAAATAATCACTTACTGACCCAACCAGAGATGCATTGCTGCTCTCAATCTTCATTGATTGGGGACAATCAAGTAAAACAAAACCACAAGATGATGACTTCGCAGACTCTATCTCCATCTGATTCCCCAAGACCATAGGTGAATGAGTACCTAGCTTGCACATCTCATAGACTGAAAAGAGTGAAAGAAAAAGAAAAGTGAGAACAACTCAATGCGAAAAAGCAGTGAAGGAACTTAAATCAATAATAGTAGTGTATAAATTTCTGGAAGCATACTGCTGCTATTGTTACTCTTAATTTGTGCGACACATAGAAAATTCTAGCAACAATGCAACATAAACAGCTATAAGCACTTCAAATAGAAACTATCTCCATTAAAAGAAATATTTCCATCCTTTTTACTTTCTAAATTAGATCCATTTTAAATAATTGGATATGTATACAAAATTTTCTATAGACATAATGTAAGAATAATAGATATCAAATATACAGCATCAAAAACGCCATATAAAAAGACATTATAGATCAATTGAAGCATAGTTACCATTACTCACCTGTTCCTAGTTGTTGAAAAAAATCAGCAGCAGCAGAAGTGAGGGGATCAATGTCAGGACATACAACATGATATGCAATCTGTAACCAACAATACATACATACAATTACATAAATGAAAGCAACCTGTTAAACTCATTTTCCAGCACGTAATTAAGTCGGACTATATGGCAGATAACAGTTTAACTAGCAATGACGTCAACAGGTAATTATACGTACAGGTTTCTGCAGAGCATAAGGTTCTAGAGGAGCCTTTTCCCAGTGCTGCAGACAGTTTGCCGATGCCTTGAGCCAATCATCCTGATACCTATTGCACAAGTTACATTGGCATGAGTGGTTAGCTAAATGCAAAATTTTACAGTACCGGGTGGCATCTTTCTTAACGAATCAAATTTAATATATGATGATGATATGCCAGCAAGTAAACAATGGATCAATCAACCGGATTTTTTGCAACACTTGAAAATAATTAACCGGTGTTGTTCATAGCTTAATTTCCTGAAAAAAACAGGTCTTTCAACAGATGTACAAATATACCCATGTGCAAAAACATATAAACTCACATCCCATAATTACCGTTATTACAGCCTGATTAACTAACTGATTTATAAACAAATATTTGATATATGGTCTCTAATTTCTAAAAGCCAATGATATTGAACAATATTCAACATAGTTCAGGCTCATTCGTCAATAAAAGGCTATACGAAAGGGGGGAAAACTTGAATATAGCAATTCCGTTATTTATTTATAATATTGTATATATATATATATATATATATATATATATATATATATATATATATATATATATATATATATAAAATAGATGCATAAAATTGATAAATATATGAAAATCACTTTAAAAGAAATTAGGATTTTCAATCGGTTTGGTTTAGTCTTTGGAAGTAAATCAGAATCTGAAGAAATTGGATTATAATCCAAAGCTATTCTTAGTAGCTTTGGAGAGATAGTTTAATTTTAATAAGTGTGGTAAATGAAAGAGAATGTTAAAAAAAGAATTTTTAGATGATTGTAACTAACACAAAATTAGCATCTTCTTCACATGAAAATCTCTAAAACTAGATTCCCTCATCATGTTCAAGGTCTTCCTCATCATTATCATCTGCAATTTGTTCTGTGTTGGTTGAGACCGAGATAATGACATGATAGAGGGGGACTGTAGGCACAGAGTTGCATAGAACAGGGGAGCAGCAGAGAGGGTGAAGTAGAAAGGTCGCACGAATTTGCAGCGAATGAGGATAGTCATGCAGATTTGCAGAGAAGCAGAATGGTCACATGGAGTTGCAGAGAAGGAGAAAGTTCCTTCTTTTATTAAAAAACAGGGCACAGTTAAAACAGAGGATAGCTGTTGAAGAAAGGTCGCCAAGGTGGAGATGAAAAGTCACCCACTTAAAGCCACTGTTGCGGCGACTTCTCTGCAATTTTCCCCATTATTGCACCGCGAAGAAAAGCACTACAGGCGCATCCCTAGTCTGCACTGCTTCGTCGTATTGCGCAGTGCTGAACAGCCACAACGTACTGCCGTGATTGTGGCTGCAACAGCCACAATTGAGTACAGGGACCGCACTAATCTAAATCATCAAATGCACTGAAATACCATCAAAATCCGTGTGTCCTAGGTAATTATGTATTCAAACATGCTTGTCTTTAAACATAAAAATGACTGCAAGTGGACATACCCTACAAGTATAGAAGGAAATGGAACAGCAATGAGGGTAGGTTTGAGCCGGGAAGACAGGTGCTGCTCTGATTCTGAATTGCACATATCTTGACCAGATCTCCTTTGGGAATCATCGACCTTGGCACTATCCATCATGCTTGAAACTGCAGTAACATTCAAGTTTTATTAGTAGACCAAAACAAGGATTCCCTACTTATGTAAAAGCAGACTTCTACCTTTAAAACTGGATGATCCACAAACAGATGATTGGGATGGACTCAATGGTTCCGAAGAATCCCTACATTCACTAATGCTGGATTCAGCAGAAACTCCATCAACTATGCTTCCAGTATCACCTAATTGGTTGCGTCCTTTGCACCAATCAGTCACAGATAATGGTCCTTCTAAATTGGAGAATGCCGACTTTAAAGCTGTTTTTATGTCAGATTGCAACAAACTGACCACAGTAGATGCATGAACCTGAAAATTCATAATACTGCCAAGATAAGTATAAAATGAAACATAAATCAATCAACACCACCTTGGGTGCTGTCATGAACAAAGCATTCTAAAAGCTTAAGCTTTTAGATAAAAACACACAAATGGATATTATATTTCTCATAACACCCCTTCATACAAAAGCTTTATGGGCTTTGAGCATATGAGCAATACATATGGCCCCCTACATTGTCCTAAAATTCAATTTATGATTAGAGTTTAGACGAATAGAGGCAGCAGAGATCGAATTCTAGACCACTTGGTCTGGTCATAAAGGCTAGATACCACATGTCATGAACCAACTATCCCAAAAGCTTAATCTATTAGACGACGACACTCGAATGGTTAATATTGTATTTCTAACAGGTCCAAGTATCATATGCTTGAAATTGGTATCCCAGAAAAGACTACCAAAAGTAACAACATACGCAAAGGGATGTGAGTTGCTTATTCGCTAAACAACTCAAAAGAACATGAACGCTGTTAAGATTACACAAAAGTGTCACTGTAAGGATAGAACAGAAAATTGTTAGCAAAGACATCCTAAATAAGAGAGGATCGGCATGTTATGATAATTAATATTAAGGTAATCTAACATGAAAATCTAAAGATGTGGCATTCATATCGTGAGTCATAGGCCAACTAGAATAGCAATGCATAAAGAAAATTTATTCAATATTTCTCAAGATACACAAATTTACTTTTACTTGGTTTCAAATCATATATATGCAACATTTACTACTAATTTCAGTGCATATGTCATAATAATAAATAACAATTTTCCACCTGAATATTTCTACAAACAACAAATATAACTTCCAAGACATACAGCCTATTTTATCATTATCTATTTAGTTCTATAACCAAAGACCAAATCATAAAACCATGCCCCTGAGGAGAGAGACATCAATGGTTCAGGAATTTACAAATTAACATGGATTAGTAGAAGGGACATTTTAGAAAAGTATATGAAATAAAAGCTTACATCAGAAGAAAGTGGATCCACCAACTCCAAGCCAGCAATGTCCAGCGAATGAGAAGAGGCAAGAGTTCCCCCACAACCAGCATGGACCATTGAAGGCCCACAACAAAACCCACGCCTCCACTGTTCTTGCAACGCAAGCAGTCCATAAGGACCATCACCACAATCCGCATCCAAGGCCAGATCAACAAAGGAAGTAGCCTGTTGGACAAGCAATGCAATACCATCAAGAAGCTCCTGAAGGGGTTTTCTTTGAACATAAGAAAGGATGCCTTCTTCATTGAATGAATTATGGGAAAAGGAAGGGCCGACTTCCATGTTTGGTGAATTGGAAGGTTTTACGACTTTTGAAGCTCCTACAGAGCGCCAAACACCAACAGGTGCATTGAGGTGCCCATCAAGCACCCCTCCATCAATATCACCTGCAATCCTAACCGGTATATTTTCTTTCTTTTTCACCTCATACTTGCCAGATATGTTGTCTGTGGTGGTACTCGGGTCAGTAGGAAGCTGATTAGAAAATGTAACCCCAGTAGATCTATTCAAACCAACAGAAATGAGGTTGTTACCAGAAGATAAGAGAGTGTGTCGTGACCTGCACATGGAAGCTTGCAACATAGCACAGGTAACATCAGTTGCCAATAGAGTTTTTGCAGATAGACTGAAATGCTCTGTGTCCTTTGTGCCTTCAGTCATCTTCCTTAAAACGGACTTGACAGAGGTATTAGAACCAATATTTGAGAACGGAGGTTGTACTGTCCCCTCAGATTTAGCAATGCTGTTAACAATAGATGCGACTGGTTTTTTGTCATTTATGTCTTTCCTACTCTCCACAAAAGTATAGTAATTTTTTGCGTGGAGAGTCATACTTGTATCATGTTTTCCAGAACATGTTTTTGTATTGATAACGAGTCCATTTTTCCCATCTGATCCTTCTATATAGGGAGAAGAAGGTGGTTCTGCGCCATACAAGTAATTGTTTGAACAAGAATTTGAACTCTCTGCTTTTCGAGACCTTGGAAAATATGGGCTTCTGAATAATGCTGTGGATAACCCATTAGTAGGAGCCTCAACAGCCCCAAATTCAGGAGCAAATGTCATCATTGCTTCAGCTTTAATTATATGATCAAACTCCCCTGTATACAACATTTGAGTTTGATTAGTTTGATCCATTGACATGGAGTTATTCAAGTTATCTTGATCTTTGTTAAGACATTCCTCCATGACTGCGGGAGGAGTTGGATTAAAGCTCTCAAAGGAAGAAAACCCAACAGGCAAAAGAATTTGATCTGAAGCATCCATCACATTGCCACCAACTGGACTGCTGTTGAAATCTCCACAATCTGGGGCAGACAACACAAGTGCCTGAGATTCAGCAGTTCCTGGGGGCTATGCCAGAAAATTGATTGTACAATTAGAAACCATTATATTAGAGACCAAGCAGAGAGAAAGAATTATAACATTAGAATTATGAAAAGAAGGTTATAAATCTTGCAGCAATCATGATTAAAGGAACAAGATTCAGATTAAACTTGGAAAATAACACAACCCATTTAATCAAACCAAAGGACAACCTTAAATCTAAATTTTCATTTAAAAACAGGATATCACAAAGAAATTAAGAGCATACCTTCCGCTCCCCCCTCCCAAAAAGAATCAATAAAAGAGAGAACAAACTAAACAACCTAATTGGTGCAATAAGGAGCATCAAGCCCTCTTCGTATGAAACAGGAGAAGCAAACCTCAAATGTATGTATAATGTTATTTTGTTCATAGGAAAAGCAAACCTCAAATTTATAAACGCATAAAATAGAAAAATACCTAACTATACTTCAAATTATATTTAATTATGAAAAGAAACTGAACAAGGTTAAAAGTTAACTTTTAAATATTTCTTCTGCTCAAGGAAAAATGTGTGCTAACAGATGTTAAAACGTAACTATAGTCTATAAATATTCAAACCATGCACAATTTAAGACTTCAAATGTGTTGACAACAGTTTAAACAGGGTAGCATAATTTAATAGTTCTCTTTATTATAGAGAGAAAAAAAGGTGGAAATCAAAAGAAGAAAATTGAAATCCTGTAAATATAGTACTATAAATATTCAGGTACCTCTCCAAAAGGCAATTTTTCACTTTCAAAGAAGTCACCAAAACCACCAAACTCAGATAAAAGAGCTCCAATATCCATTACCATGCCTTTATTCTCCTCATCATTATCACCCCAGTCCCAGTAAGACCCAATTGGCTCATCAAAACTTGTAATGACAGAATTGTTAACTTCCATGGAACCAAAATCAGACATGTATGCATCTCGCCCAGGAGTATTTGTACCCGTACTTAATAACTGTGTCACTCCTGTTCGAGACCGCTTAGAGCCCTGCACAGCAATAACAGTTGCTATTAATGCCCAATTGTACAAAAGTCAAGATTGGGCAAATATGAAACAAACTAATCATGTTTTCAAGAAGAAAAAACTACAACAATCATCTTTCTCAATTTATTTTATAAACACAGTAAGTTAGCCATCTTCATGTGCATACAGCAAAATAAGTGGGCAACTTATGACGTAGCAAGCTTGTATGCTACTGTGTCGTAGGAATACTGCTAAACTATAGGTACCTGTATAGTAATTCCAAAACTTATGGAGACCATGTGCTCATACATGGAACCTGAAGATATTATTACTACTCTCACCCATATCAGAGTAATAACCATATGCATTCAAACATTAAACTTGAGAAAAATGCTACACCATTATTATGCTTCCTTTTGATCCAAAGAAAAGCCATCACTGACAATAGCTTTTGCAGTTTTGGAATTAGTGATTAGTATAGGGGCCAAATTTTATGGCAATGTGCAGTGTAAGTTGTTATATTTCTCATTTGGTTGAAGGGTAACATTTGTATGTTTGCTCACGAAAGGCATAAGATTAGGTAATTGGCTTCTATTTGGTGTAAAAAGCAGATAGATATGAAGAGTGATTTGGTGGCTTTGTTCAATTGGTACTCTTCCTTTCTTGCTTTATTATTCCTTTTCTTCTTTTTAGATAATCTATTATCCTCCAAGTTCTTTGTAATTTTCTTTTACCATCTTGATAAATTTTCTAGTTGAAAAAATAAAAAATACTTTTTCAGAAATAGATAACAACATACCAATTTGGGGCCATCACTTCCCAACCGATCAGCGGAAGCTATCATAGACTGTCTACACGCTAAAGAATCAGCATCTGCCTCTAGTTCACTTGGCCCTGTAATCTTGTAATCACTATCACTTGAGCTGGCACTTAAGCTACTGATACTGCTATTGTTGCTATTGCTACTACTATCGTAACTATTTTGAGTTCGGGATCCATTGTATTCATTCCAAGGATCGTCAGTAGATTCCACATTACCGGCACTGCAGAAAATTCAAGACGCCAAGATATGAAAATTTAGGCTTTAACCAAAACAAGAGCAAATTGAGCATCTTTTTATGCGTTCAAAAAATTAACCAAAAAAATTTGTAGGGGTAATATTTGCTTAAGGAATTTATGTGAGAAAAATTTATCAATAAACCCATTACTACAAACGTACATGTCAAGTCAACGATGTTTTTTGAAAAACTAGAAAGAAAAAAACTGAGACAATAAGATATCCACAAACAAAAATTCTAGATAAAGAAATGTGAGGAAAAATGCCACAAGGCTTCCTACTTTCTCTGTATAGCACATATAGGAACTCCCATGAATGAAACAGCCATGACCTCACATAAAGGGCTCATAATTAACCTCAATAATCAAAGATGTAATAATGCAAGGAAAAAAATACAAAGATAGAGAGCAACAAACCAGTGAATAAAGGATGAGGAACCAGTCAGGGATGGACCCATCCAATTCTGCAGCCAAAATCTGTATGTTCACATTAATAGCGTGAGAATCAGGATTCTTTTAGGAATTGAAGTGCACTGATTCATATACCAGGGCAATCACATTGCACATGTAGGTATGTAAAAATTAAAGTTGCTGCAGTCAAAGTTGCATAAATACTGTAGCTGAAGATAGTGGCACCAATTAAGAGTAAGAACTCGCATCCCAAAAAAGTAAAAATTAAAGGAAGTAAAGATGCATGTGAAACAGAGGAAGCCTTTGGAAACATAAAATTCTTCAAAAAAAATATGATAGCGACTTGTGGACTTAAAGCCTAGCTATTAGACTTTGGGTTCTGGTCAGTGGATGATGAGTTCTCTAGATAGTGATTGGACCGTCTACACCAAAACTTCTCGCCATCCGACTACAACATTTTTTATATCTTTATCTCTAAATTTCTATCTCTTAATCTTTTTCTCATATTTTTTCTCTTTCCTCACACTCTCATTTATCCTTGTTTGAGAGGATCCAAATCCCTCCAACTAGGGGACACGAAGAAAATAAGATCAGCACCATATGGAGGATGGGTTCTGAGCAGCTGCAATCAGAACTGTAATAATGGTCACATGGCTAACAAGCACTATTGCCAAACTCTAACACAGTGGGGAAATGCTTCATCACATGCATTTGAGAGCAAGGAGGCTGTGCACTACCATTAACTACTCTTGAGCGATCCTTGCTTCTATTTGGTGCACTTTGATTGGAGCTTATGCTGGTATTTTTAAGGAGATTAACTTAGCTAAGGAGCTGGTTCAAATAAGACTAGGTCACTGGATTCTATTTGGAGTAACTTGGGCTTTTTAAGAAGGGCTCCCAAGTAGATTGAGCATCTTTCCTCCAGTGACATTTTCTCTTTTCCTTTGTTGCTTTTTTTCCATTTTCTTTATGCACAACCATTTATTCTCTAACTCCCATGTTATTTTTTTTGTCTTAATGACTATTAAAAAAACATTACATTGCATAAAAAAAGAATCAAACAGGAAAACAAGCTTGACCAGATTGTCTTAAAAGCCGCATAAAGCTCTTAATTGAAGAAAAGGAAAAAAGTAAGACTTGGAAAAAAAAATACCTTCTCAAAGAAGACCTTGCTAACGATGTTTGAAAAACTGGTACAAGAACTGACTCAGCTGGATAGAGAAATGTTTTCTCATTATCTGACAAATGATCTGGTGATCCCTTGTGGTCACTGTGTCCCATGACAGGAGATTTGGGTAAACTCCTAACAATATTTTTGTTTGACTGCAATGCCTTGTCAGTTTCAGATCTAGGGAAGCCGAGGCTCACTTCAACAAAACAATTCTGCCCCCTCAGCTGGCAACCAACACCCTGGGAAACATGATATGGGAGACCTATAATTCCATTTGACACCCTAAATTTGGAAGAACTGCTATAGAATAAAAAACATGGAATTCAGTCAGTGGTGATATCTACATACACCAATTGTACACATAAAGGGTTATAAAAAAGGACCTGAAATAACTTTGCTTGACAAGATCGCTTGATGAACAACCAGTCAGGCTGCCACGTATTCCATGAGGAGAAACAATAACTGCCACATAATAATGTAAAATAATTTCAAATATGGTGCCAACAAAAGCCAATGTGGAGAACTAAAATGGAATTGGTAACCCTTTAGATATTCGAAAGTAGTAAGTACTAAGTACGGATACACATATATTAACATATGAATCATGATATGACACCTAAAGACAGAGAAAGTCAATGACAGATATATTGACAATAAGTTAATAACTCAACATAAAGGTGGATGGAGAAAGAAAAGATTAACTCCTCTTTTGCAATAGAGGAGAAATTAATTAATTTGGAAGAAAATAACAAGTGGGGGATGTATGTCCCATTGAATCATCTATATCAGTAACAAATTCTCTAACAAACAAAACTCAGTACAACAAAGCTCTCCAAATCCATCCCTCTGAACTTCTAAAATAAACTAATGATACCTTCAACACATAAGAAAAAGCATTTAAAAGCAAAATGATATTCAAAGGAAAGGAGTCCCCATAAACCAATCCTTGAAAATCCAACCATTGCTCATATCATTGCACACCAAACAAAAGCAAGAATAACTCAAATAGTTTATGCCACCAAGGACAGATGAATAGCATATCAAAGAATAGTAATTCTAAGAGATCAAACAAAAACTCATGAACAAATATCATGCCAACCTGGAAGTCTATATGTTGTCTCCGTAGAAAGTTTCAATAGTTTTTCTAGATCACCGGTGGAAAGCATCCGGATATTCCTGATAAAAAAGAAGGGAAAACAACGGGTAAATATTTCATTGCAAGCTAAACTATAGGCCATCTAAAAAATCTAGCACCATCATACTTTGAGGACACTATGACATGGATAAAGATTGCCTCCTCTGTTGCAGCAAATACAAACTCAAATGCAGGGTGTCCTCTCCTGTAAAAAAAAATGCAATAGCAGAGTTACAGTCAAAAGCAGTAGAGAGGCAAATCAATACAGAAAGCAGATAACGGTCCAGTCAATCAGCTATGGCGGGATTTGGATTTGGCAATTTTGTTTCAGGTCAATGCAAACAACCTAAATCTACAAACTTACAATCTGCAGGGAAAGCAGCCTGCTGTGCTGCAGTTTTGCAGTTGTGAAAGTTGTTCCAACATAAAATATGTTCCAGTAGTTAGTTAGATGTAGCTAGTTATGCTAACTCACTATACAGTTGAATCATGCTACTATTAAACTGAAACTAACAAACACATGCATCCAAACCTATGAAAACACGGGTACTCTAAAATTAGTTTGGGTATGCATGGATGTGTGTACCAACCCATACCCACATTAATAAAAAAAATTAGGTATTCCTCATTCTTTTTGTTTAGAATGTTGAAACTACTACGACCGTGAAGATCTTTTCATATTTCTGGCTATGTAAATATTCTTTCACAATTTTCCGCTGCGTAAATACCATCTTTCCTAATTTTATTGTATATTTTTTTAATTCATTATGATTTGTAATGTAGTAAAATAAGAAAAAATTCTAGACAATAATTGGATAAGCAATCCCTATAATCAAAGGTAATTAAAATCGAGATCCTACCTAAGATTGGGAGATGGAGTGAAGATCGTAAATCATGGGATCGGATCGTAAGATCCTACGAAATTCATAATTACTAACATATTTGTGCACATGTATATACATCGGGATAGGATCAAATGAAATCAAGGTGTCAAACAAAATTTGACACCAAATCCTATCCCTCTATTTCAATTCAATCAAAGGCTCACATTAGTTTACTTAAATCTATCACGTGACCATATCTACCCGTGCTCATGTGATACTTGCCCTCTTTCGTTTTTGCTACCTTGTTGCCATGAGTTAGAGTGAGTTGGTGAAACTCCAAAAATATCAATCTCCTTCGTCTGGCATGGTCTATGTGAATTACTCAATATAAATTCGTAAATTCTTTTAGCACCCTTGACCAATCCTTCATATATCTCTTACATCTCTTGGGTATTTTCCAAGGTAAATTCATGAGCAGATTATAAGCACCAGGGAGATATATTTGAGCTGGTGCAAATGGGTTGTGGGTCATGGGATTGTAAAACCGGTTTGGCTCAGCTTTTCAATGATAGAGACCGCTGCGTTGAACTCTGAGAACGGAGAGAGCAAAAAACCACAAGGGCGTGAATCACGAACGAGAGTGGCAACATGATTGGTTAAGTGAATCTATACTAGCCGTTAGATTAAATCAAATCAATGGATATCATTTGGTGTAAACTAAACTTTGACACCTTGGTGTTAATTCAGAATAATAACTAAAAAGGGCGTTATACAAAATTTATAAGTCAATAATTAACTTAAGCTGGCTAAACAAAAAGGCCCAACCATTGGTAAATTTTATTGGGCTTCTACTCAACCCAAACTAATCAAACAGACCCAACCAAAATCAGTTTAAAAGGAAAATCGACAACAAAATGAAAGGAGATTAATAAACAGATGTGTATGCCCCTAACTCCCAAACCAGAACAGAGGAGAGAGAGAGAGAGAGAGAGAGAGAGAGAGAGAGAGGGGCGGAGGGCAAGAGAAATCAGAGTGCACCTCTGGCAGCCAACAGGGAACTAGCACCAAAGAACTTGGTCACAAGACAGGAAGAGGATCCTGGGTAGAAATTTGGTCGCAAGCTTTGGAGTTTGGATCGCAGGGGAAAAGAAGAACAGCCGATTTACCAAGGTTTGTAGAAAAAAAAATAGGGTTCAGCTGTTTTAACAAATAGGTTGCATGCTTTTAAAAACAGATTATTGTGCTTTAAGTAAACAGACAGGCTGCAAAGCTGACTCGGAAACTAAGTACGTTAAAAATCGCAGCTTTTGACCGATTTCACGATTTTGAGCCGTGGCCCTACCAATCTTGGAGAAAAGTGAGTTTGCGCGGGAACAGGATAGCAAAGGGATGAAAAATCGTAAATCGTAAAATCACATGATTTCAAAATAGCCGCTTTCCGCTATTTCACTATAGCATTTTTAGGGTTGATCACTATCTAGGATTTTAAATTTATAATCATACTGTCAGGAACAAATTGAAGCAACAATTTGAAAAACAACTTCATCTACCGATTCATTCAATTTTTGTTTTACATGTGACTCCGCCTATTTGTTTCATAGTTCCCTTAGGAATAATTGATTTGATACCAAAATTATAGGATCATGTTTCCTTTTCAGATTATATTTCACTTGTAGATGTGTGTGTGTGTAACCCTATAAACATTAGTGGAATATTCAGATTTAATTTAGCCAAAAGTGCTAAATCTAAATATAGTGAAAACATACCTGAGCAGTTCTTCACTTTGAAATTGATGGATCTTTGAAAATACATCTCCAAATCTCATGTAATAAAGCCCAAGCAGTGCTCTGCCAAATTCAATGAGATAAAATGGGAAAATATGACCAAAATTAACATCACTTTGAAGAATGGGAATTTGCTGTTCAAAAAAAAATGTTGAAGAATGGGAGGGGATAAAAACCTTTCTATGCTATTCCTTAAAGCCTGAGAGAGAGCAGCAGCAACCTCTTCTGAATCCCCAGGAGCAACCCAGAGCCCAGACGCAACAACTTCATCAAAAAAAAGTTCCCCACGTAAGTATTTTCAGAAAAAGCAAAAGTATAAAAACTCCAAAGCCAATCTTTGAAGAAAAAAATGTACAGTATATTGTAACATCCCGACTTATATAAATGGGAATATTATATTAACAGGGTCATATATACCCAATACAACAGTTCTGTTAGGCGTGATACCTCTTAATCTGGATAATGCTGGCTGAGCAGTTTCAGAAACTAATGAATGACGCCCTGGAAGAAAAAGCCACAGCTTAATCTTTTCATCTGCATGTTAAGTACAGAACGCAGAAATTTAGGTAACTAGAAAATAGATAACCATATCTGTTCTTTCCTTCTAGTAAAAAGACAACAAAAGTTGCAATTAATCACAAATATCAAAACCACTGAGTCAGCAATCTCTACCAGGATTATGTAAACCCTGAGATGGATCCCAGGGTCCAACAAAGGAATTGGTCCATGCGCTGAGAAAACCTTCCTTCTGTAGTTGCAGATGTGATGAAAGCACCAGCAACATTGCAGCATCCTTCTGGTCCGCTTTTCCACTGTTTGAACAGAAGGTTACCCAGTAACATTAAAATAGTGACCCAGAAAGAAAGAGAAAAGTAAGAAATATATATCCCAACCTTTTGTCCGGTAGAGGGTTCAGATCAGGTTCGTGAGGGAGAAACTGAAACCATGATATCTGATGCAGACTACCCTGTAGAATTTCAAACAATGTATACATAGTTATATACATATAAAGACAACCAAGCAAATTCTAAACAAAAACAGAGCAGCTGGAGATATACATTAATTACATTAGTTTATGGTAAAAGCTAACAAAAAATGCAGCATTGAGGTTTAACCATTTTGCACCCAATCCTAAGAATGATGTTGCTCTTGGAGAAGGGACATTCGACCTTGAGATCTCTCGTTACACTAACAGGCCATTTTTCTTTTATTTTATACTCCCTCTGTTCTTTATTATAAGTAAAGTACTTATAATAAAGAATGGAGAGAGTATTATCCTAGTGCTGTCAACCGCGGATCGTGAAAAATAGTGGCTTGTTCAAACTCTGTTATGTTATAGCCGCTATTTGACAACACTTTGTATTAAATCAAGTATTGCGCACTAATATTTTTTTGTTAAAACTCAGGTATGTTACAGCGCCGCTATTTGACAACACTATTATCTCCCACAATAGCAACAAATTTAAAGTATTTCGGCTTTCTTTTTGTGAAAAAAGGCGAGCCAAGACTGAAATTGGTATCAATCCACACCGTTAATTGACATGATCGAGCAAGTAAACAATTTTTCTATAAGCATCATTCTACTAATCTATTTACTACTGATTTTATTTTTAATAATAAAAAAAAAGAATGGTTGGATAGGACACGTGTAACCTCCTGGCAATTTCGTCACCCGTCCAACACCTTTCTTTGCATATCCGTATTATTACACGGGTTTTCATTGCAACTAGAACAGATCAAAAAGAAAAGGAAACATCTTATACATAAGCCGAGTTCTAAATCAGGCTCAAATACCAACTAGGGTTATATAGGTAACTCTCGGATAAAGTGATGCAGTTTCATTAAACATAATCCAATAGAACCAATACCTAACATAATTATAAACATAGCCAGATATCGAAACTATTCTTCAACTTAGGAAAGAGACTAAAACTCAAAAACATATTACTATCATCAGTGTTTCAACCCATATCACCCAAATGCCCAACAACAAAGTTACTTAGCAAAGAAGTAGTCACCAGTAAACCCTAGAAATGCTTCAGTATATGATCAAATATGGCAAAACAAGAACCTAATCAAATAAAAGCTAGTTTTCTAAAAGCATGTAGGTTTTGCTTTTTTACAGACCATATCTATAAGAAAAATTGAAACATTCACAAATCAAATCTAACTAAAACAAAACAAACGCCTTTTATCAAACAAACAAGAGATAATTTATAGTTCTTAAACACGTTCACCTACTTATTATGAAATTAATCACAATACAGACAAAATCAAAGTATGTAAACGAAATTCAACCCTAAATTAACAATATTCCAGCTCATCACACAAAGTTATATAACAAAGAGTATTAAAATGTAGAAGAAGAAAAAACCTACAATTTTGAAAACGTTCGTCCACATAGCTGATGAAAGCGAACTCTTGGATTGAATTGGATAGGGTTTTGGGAACGAACTCAATCGATTTCGTGAGACTTATGAAGCGGTTGCGTGCTTCTTCTGCTATTGAAAACGAAAACGAGAAATGCAAAATTCGGAATCTGATTGAAAATGCAACAACACTGAGTTTGATTTTATCTTTGCCGCAACCACCGAAAAGCAATCACGGAATCAGCACCTATATAAGAACGATGAAAATTGGTGCATTCAGCATTCCCGCAAAAAAAAACACTCGAGTAGGGTTTTTTTTTTTTTTTGTTTCTACCGATAGAGTTGAATTTTGAGACCGCTTAACTCAGTTCCAATTCCAAATTTTGCGGGGATGCATGATGAAAAGTTTAGCTTTTTCACTTATATTTATAGCATCAAATTACTGTTAGATCTATTTGGATTTGGACAAGCTTAGATAACTTTTTTTATCATTAATCAAAAATAATTATTTTTGTCGTCTATTAATAGTTAAAGTGAAAGTTTAAAAAAAATTAATCTAAGGTTAATTATAATTTATTGAATTATACTGATATTGTATCTTATATAATTTAAAATTTAAAATATTTAATATTAAGGGATGTTTTATATTTAAATTTATTATTTTATTGTTAAAATTTAGATTGTTTATGAATTATTAAGATACGATTAATTATATTCCTCCGTTCTTTTTAATTGTCTTTTTAGAAAGATAACACCAAATTAAATAAGTGTATTTTTGTATGTTATCTTCCTATTATACCTTTATTTTAATCCATCAATAAATTCCTATTTTTTTACACTTTTTCCAATAAATTTAATATATTACGTAAAACAAAAATATTATCTTTCTTTCATAACAAACGATTCTTAATTATTATCTCTTTCTCCAATAACAAACCATTATAATAGTGAATTGTGAGTAGTTTTTTTATTTATCATCCTTAAAATTTGGATCGATTCAGTTTGTTAACAAACCTATCGTAATACAATTATTATACTATGTAACAAACTTTGGTTTCAATTTGAAATATAATAGTGATAAATTTTGTTTTAATTTGTTTTTAAAAAAACAAACTTTGTTTTGATTTGTTTTATTGAAAAAGATAAGAGCAGTTGACAAAGGGCATAATTGACAAATCATACCCGTAAAATACAAAAAGGACAATTAAATAAAAACGCTAAATTAGATGATAAAAGATAATTAAAAAGAAACGGAGGGAGTAGTATTTTGTAAATGCTTTATATAAAAATAGGGATAGAGGTTTGATAAAAAAAAAGGGATAGAGGTAGTAAATTTTGAGTTTTGTGTTCGAATAAAATGAACATGTGATTTTGAGACTTTGTGTTATATTGGTTGAGTTCAATATGAAATAGAAGACAAAAATGTGTGTTAAGTAATAAGATAAGCGAGAAACATATGACAGAATTTATCATGAGTTATCATCTCTTTTGATTTGATATCGTGAAGAAAATAAAAACAATGTGTATTTCCTAATAAGTTTCTAAATATGACTAATTGTTATACGACTCTTAAGAAAACTAATTATTTGTGAAGCATTGCAAATGATGAAAGAACGATTTAGTGAAACCATACACTTTGTGGTGGTGTGTAGACAATTATATTAAAAATAAGATAATCCGACTTTTAGTTTTTTCTATATATAAAAAATAAAATAAAAAACAATAAGGGGAGAAGAGTAACTAAAATGGTGTGACTATTGATGGAAATATAGCAGAAAACCTGCCCTCGCCGCACCAAAAATATAGACAGACAGAGAAAACATTAACGGTCGAAGTAATCGTTTGTATTCCATCATCATTTGTATAACAAACACGGTTCACGCATAAGTTTAGCCAAACACCAACGCCAAGATGCCACCTTAGTATATTTCACTGTCTCATTATGATCCATCACCACATTATTAAATATGATATTATTTATAGTCTTCTGGAGTACCCAAAGTATCGTATGTCAAATTAGACGAAACCCCTTATTCGACCGCTTATTCTATGTCACCCCATTAAAACACTGAAAAAGAATAAAAAGATTTAGAAGAATTAACATTACCCACATCCGACCATCGAAAAATCTTTAATTAATTACACAAAAGAAGCAAGTTCACAATGAAAAAAAGGATAATTTAAGACCTCCACGTTTCCAAGACAAAGCACATAATTCATAGACATCTCCTACTATAAACTCTCGTTTCTTGATAAGTTATCCTTTGTCAAAATTCAATAATGAAGAAGTTGTTGTGAGAAAACTATGACTTTTATGGGGGTGAACTTTTCCAAATCTGCTTAAAATCCCCCAAAACTTTGACCTCTCGATCATCTTCTCCGGTTAGATAATTAGCAAGAAAATCATAAGTTGATTTTTCTGAGAACAATTCTTCATCATTAAGAATCCACCATAACTACCTTCTTTCGAAGACAAATTAACTCCTACCAACTTTTCTCTCTCATCCTTATCACATGTTTCTCTTCCCACACAAACCGCCTCCTCCTCCACTCGAACTCTCATACATGTCGGTCCCATTCTAGAACATATGGATCTCTCAATGTCACCTCCTTTTTCTTTGTTAAAGAAAACAACCTCGGAACACAAAGAGGAGACCCCCTAACCAACTATCCTTTCAAAAATGAAATTTTCCACCATTGACGATCATTCTAACCAACACTTTCAAAAACCAATTTCAAGATTTCACTGTCTTCTCTATATTACAAAGATCTTTCCACCATTTTGAAGCGTTTTTATGCATATTTAATTTTCCCAAATCAAGGTCAAACAAAATATCATTGTCACACACCACACTCATAAACCTCCATTGCTCTTGTTTGACACACCGCACCCTGTTTAATCCAATTAATCTCATTTCCACCTTTTACACCTCATATAAAAACTCTCTTTGAATCCTCACCATTCTTTTCAAAACTTGAGCTGAAATCTTCATAAAAGAGAAGAAAAATCATAATTGAGAGTTGCATTTAACAATACATTCCCCCCTTCAAGGCTAATATGTTTATCTCCAAAGTTGATTTAACATATATAGGCTAATCAACGAGATTTTTTGATGTGTTCCAACCGGAAGACCAAGACACATAAATATTAAATGGTAATCTATACATTCTTTTTAATCTCGATGCTATCTGGAAACCCCTCTAAAATACTTTTAAGGTCCACAAATTTTTGCCCGGCGCTTCCTCTATACAAAGAGTGTCATCCACATATTGAAGATGAAAGATAATCTCCTTATTGCCCTTAAAATGATTCACTTCTACCACTCTCCTCATGACACCACTAAAACCTTATGCCGCTAACCAAAATAAATAAAAAAGAGCCAAAGAATTGTCTTATTTAATCCCACTATGAATATTGATTTCTTTTTTTTGACTTCCATTCATAAGAACTGACATATTTATTGAACAAAACAAGCAAGCATGACTCTATCGATTTTCCATCAAAACCAAACCTTCTTATCATATATTATAGAAATTCCCATTGAAATTGAACTGAATTATCATTGATTTGTTGTTGGTAAGTTTGATTTGAATTTATAATATTAATGTATCAATCAATCCATGAATATTGTTACTAGAAACTTTATATTAGACTAGACTTTTTACTCGTGTTCGCACGGGTTCAATCATTCAATTATATAATAGAAATATTGATAATGTGTGATTATTTATAGTAATAAGCATTTAGGGCCCGTTTGGATAAATAACTTATACAGGTGCTTATAACATTAGAGCTTATAGTATGAGACCTTACATCATAAGCTCTTATACTCAATAAGTCTTTTGTGTTTGGATATGTACACTAAAAAGTACTTATATAAATTAAAAAGTACTTATATAGAATGTTAATATGATTTTCATTTCAAAAAACAAAATTAAAAAATCAAACCATGATTAAAAATATAATAATTATATATATATATACATATATATACTAATATATAAAGGGGATACAAATTTTTGGGATGACTTTTTCAATATTCCTATTTTACCCTTAAAAAAAACTACAAAAAAAAACTAAGCACAACTTCCACATAAAAGTAGGCTTTTTCAATATTCCCGTTTGGCGGCTAGTATATATAAAGTAAAAAAAAATCCATTAAGCTATGTTACCAAAAAAAACAAAAAAAAATTAACTTAAATGAAAAACTGAAAGTTTCTGTCAAAAAAGAAAAATAGAAGTGTGTAGATAAGATGCATAAACATAAAAAGACAAAAATAAAATAAAAATTAGTTAAAATAAAAGTTTAAAAACCATTATCTTCAGGTGGTGTGTAATAGAGATCATTAGGCATGAATAACACTTCAATTCCATTGATGAAAGCATAGTTCTTAGAATTTCCATTACTTGGAATGAAACTCAAATCAAGCCTTTGATCCTCACCAACGTTAATAACATATTCTTTCAACAAAGTATCAACACCTTCAACATCAACGTTTAATGAAGCATTAAAATCCTTAAGAAGTGTGAATCCGTTGGAAATAACAGTGAAAGAAGCATCGTGACGGTTAAAACCATTGGTATAGATAGAAAGGTAGAAAAAAAGACGGAGGAATTTAGGACCTGTAGCAACGGGAAAAGAGTAATTGAATATTGTGTGTGATAAACGTGCTGATGAATAAAGAATTTTGCATCTATACATAATTTTCGTAACTGATTATTAGTTATTTTTGTTTTATTAATGTTTATCCATTTTCTCATTTTTGACAAATCTCAATTTTTTTTTAAACACATGACGTGTCACATTCATTAATTGATGTGGCAATATAATATTGGTTTAAAAATTGATTATTTAAGTTTTTATCATAGCCGTTGATATAATTTTTTTTCCAAGTGTCAAAATCTAGACCATTCATATTAGGGTTAGGGTTTAGAGTGCCTCTAGTTACTCTCGTTTTATTATATTAAGATTAAGATTAAGATTGAGTATATTGTTAATTGATTTTATTTTACGTAATTAGATTTGTTGTTGTTGGGTACTTTGAAATTGAATGTATAATTGATTGTATGTTGGATACATATTAGTTTGCTAATATAATAAACCATGTTCATCGTGAAGGCACCATTTTAGATTATCGAGTCTCCTTCTCTTGGAATATAGGGTTAATACAAAAGGGTTAAATAAGTTCTTAGTTCCTATAAATATATCGAATTTTGTTTTTAATTTTAACCCTTATAAAAAGATTTACCAAATTTTGGTCCTTTAAATATTCTCTGTCATAATCTTTGGTCCCTATTTTAATCAAAATCTTGTATACTTTCACATTTTTAAATGATTTCTTGAATTAATGTTTATAATATTATAAGAACCTCTCACACAAAAAAAACCTCCCCCACAAAAATTTAGAATTTTTTAACATAAGATGGATTATTTATGAATTTTTATGCGCAAAAAACTAAAAAATTCATATTAAATCTATCTCTTGTTAAAAAAAATTACAAGAGAAATTTCTATAATTACCAAACATGACTGCGCAAAAAATTTAAAGTTTCAAATAATGTGCACAAAGTTTACCAAAAAACAAGAGTACAAATCATGATATGAAATATTTGAAAAGTAATGGTGTGTTTGATATGATGGAAAGAAAGATTGAGCAATTACAAAAATCAATAAACGAATTCAAACTAAAGTTAGTCAATGTTCATTTTTTGATTTCCACAAATTTTTTTCATACTCTTTCTTTCCATAAAGTCAAACAGGATCCTTTAAAGTTACTGAAATTTGTAATAACTAACATAGCATGAGATTTGACAAGTTGAAAGTGCAAATGAATTCAGAAATTATACTAAGCATCATTAACAAGTATGGTCATGGAAGTGTCTCTGGTTGTAGCATCATCAAGAAAATTCGTAGTCTTTTGAGCTTAGATTAAAGTGTTAAAATTTGTCATATATTTACCAGGAAGCAAACAGATGCACGAGTATGCTAGCTAACACGAGATGTGTACATAATCATGGAACATAGCTATCACCAACCACCTACTGACTTGATGCAAGTGTTATATGATGATATTATGAGTGTTTCATTCCCCGGAGACCAATGTTTTAAAAACCGAACCAGACATCGAACTGGTGAGGGTACTAGGTCAATGGTTCATTGGTCGAACCACTGGGTCACTGGTCGAACCACATGACTAAACCGGATTAAACCGATCGAACGAATCAATCTCTATAATAAAACTATATAGTATTAAACCGGTCGAATCAGACGACTCATTCTCTAAAAAATCATGACATAATGACACATACAAAATTTGAAAAACTCGGAAATTCCATAATGTCATAATTTCTTAAATTTAAATTCTAAATGTTGTCATCACACACAATAATAAAATAGTACGAAATATAAACTCAAATAAGTTTTAAACAAAATTTAATTGCAACCTAAACGGAATAACAAAGTGTCTGATAAGTTTTAATCTAAAGAGGTATAGTTGTTTTAATGTTGGACTCTCTTTTATTTCTTTTGGTTCTTCTATTTAAAAAAAAAATAAATACAAAACGACGTCGTTTTAAGACTTTTGGATGAAAAAAAAAGGAAAAAAAAAAGCACCGTGCAATCAAATTTGTTTTTTCGGTTTTGAGGGGTTTCCACCAGCTCAACTGTATAGCCGATCCAACTTGCGAACCAGACTGGTCATCCCTCCGGTTCGCAATCTGAACGGTTCGACCGGCAAGTCCGGTTTTTAAAATACTGCTTGAGACAAATAGAGTTGTAGTTTTTTTTTCTTTCTTGGACGCAAGGTTTGTGAACTGAGTTGTGACTGTATTTGTTCCGGCGCGAGTGAGAAAATGCAAGCTCTATTGAGGCACAAGCTCAAACTCTGCAATTCCACCTTCAATTCTCTCTTCAGACTTTCATCATCATCCTATTTTCATTCTTATACCTCTCCGCTAAACTCATCACTACCTTCTTCCACTTCTGTTTCCGCTCATTCCACCGCCACCAACTCATTCACCACTCCATGGTCCACCATTCAACGACGTGGAAACAGAGTCCACGCTTCTGATGTACGCATCTTTTAACTTTAACCGTTTTAAATCTAGATTCATTCTTACAGATTTTTCACTGTGTAGTTTTTCTTCCGCTGCAGATCAGAGTCGGAAATACCATCGGAAAACAAGGTTTCTTTGTTTTACAACTATTATTATTGAATTTTACTGTATCTTCTGGTTCAATTTGATATGCGTATTCAGTTGCATGATTGTTACTCACAAATTCGCTTTGTGTTTATATTGTAATGGATTGCTTCCAGGGCGAATATATGAGGTAATGAACTAATTGCTTGATTGATTGATTGATTTCAATTTGTTGTTGATTGTTATGTATTCAATTCAATCTTGTTATTCAATGCTGTTTTTTTGTGTAATGTAATCTGCTTCAGGTTCTTAAAGTAGAACACTCTCATGAAGGAAGAGGAAAAGCCACAATCAAGGTTTTGTTTTTCAAGATTACATGTTCTCTATCATTATTTATCAGCTGATAGTTTTTCATCGATTATTATTAGTTTTTGAAATGCAATGTACATTGCCTTATATACAGAGTTGGCTTAGTGAATAATACCGAATAATAGCGTGCAATTTGTATTTCAAAAGAATTGTTACTATATATTTATATATATATATATATATATATATATATATATATATATATTTTAATTTACGAAGGCTTTTATTTGACGTATGGAGAGGCCTTTTCGCCATAACTTGAAGGAAAAATGTATTTGCATATTTTCTGCATTTTCTTTTAGGTAGCTACTTGCAGGGGCAGAGGGAGAGGGGGATTACCCTCCCAAATTTTAAACTGTTTCATTTTTCCATCAATATCTTTGGTTGTGTGTGTGGAATAACAAGTTATTGACTTGGTATTTTGGCTATTGGCCCTCTAGTGAGTCTTTGAATTTGTGTTTTTGGTTATTGCTCCCACTAATGGTAAATCTATGCCTTCCGTCCACACTACCTGCTCGACACATAGAACCAACTCCCTGTTGCAAAATATGGCATGCTAGATTTTGTAATCCACCTCTTCCTGTTAGTGTAAGGCAATGTAAAGCCTATCTAGAATTAAGTATAGTCAATGTAAAGTCTATCTAGATTAGGATAAACAATGTAAAGTATATCTAGATAGACTTAAGGGTTTAATACCCCTATATATATACCTTGCTGTACTCTATTCATAATCAATGAAAATAAGAGATTCTATAGAAAGTTAGTTACACTCTAACAAGAATCCTAACAGAACCATAACTGAATTTCAATATGGTATCAGCTTAGCTCTAGTACGCTTCCATGGAGCCTCCGAGCCCTCCGCCGTCGCCTGATCATCACTCTGACGACGGTATCCTCCGTCCACCGCCGCTGAACTCGTTCAGAGAGAATGAACACTCCGATCGTTCCACACTCAATTTTACGCTTCGAATTACCGAAAAACTCACAGAGAAAAACTTCCATCTATGGAAGCAACAGGTTCAACCGTACATCTTCGCGCACGATCTTGATGACTTTCTTCTTCCGTCATCAGCGCCGCCACGATTCCTCAACGGCACAGATCGCGCCACCGCTACTCTTAATCCTGCGTATCGCAAATGGCGACAACGCGATCAAATGCTTCTCTCATTGTTGCAATCAACGTTATCCAGTGATATTCTTGCTCGCTTTCTTGGTGCGACAGAGACTCATGAGCTTTGGGCAAGAATCGTCTCATACTCTGAGAAACAACTTCGTGCTAAAGCGCGACAGTTACGCGTCGAACTCCGAGCCACGACGTTAGAGAATCGCACCGTTCAAGAATATCTTCTACAAATTCGCCTCTTGATTGATAATTTGGCGTCCATTGGTGATCCTATTCCTCCAAATCAGCGTCTTGATGTGATCTTGGAAGGTCTTCCTTCAGATTTCAACTCCGTCATCTCCGTCATTGAAAGCCGTTTTGACTCCATTGAAGTAGATGAAGTAGAAGCACTACTTCTTGCTCATGAAGCACGTCTTCAAAAATCCAAGAAAAGAACCGTAGATGAAGCTGCCTCTATCAATATTGCTCAGCAATCTTCAAATGAAAACTCTCCTCCAGATCAACAGGTAGCACCTTCACCTTCTGTTAACAATTCTCAAGGACCTAATCCCAATTATCATCCCTATGCTGGTTCAACACGTGGTAGAGGAGGTAGAAATGGTAGAGGACGTGGTAGATCTATGAATGGAAGATCTAATCCAAACAACAACACTCAATGTCAAATTTGTTTTAAGCCAAATCATACTGCTATTGATTGTTGGCACAGAACTAATCCTCAGTTTCAGGCTCAAAATTCCCAAATTCAAGCCTCTAACCCTACTATACCTCAAGCACCACCACCAGGGTATTTTCAAGAGGCATATGGTCCCTTCTCAGGTCAAAACTTTCCTCCCGGCTTTGGCAGAAACTATGGATATGGTGTACCAAGCTACAATCCCTGGTTAATTCCTAATCCTGCCTTAAGACCTTCAGCTCAGTATACTGCTCCACCAGCTGCAATGATGGCACAGGGATCTACATCAAATCAGCACAATGCCTGGTACCCTGACTCTGGAGCATCCTATCATGTCACTGCTGATGCTAGGAACATACAAGAGCAAACTCCTCTCAACACTACTGATCATATATTCATGGGTAATGGCCAAGGTTTATCAATTTTGTCTAATGGTTCTAGCATTTTTACTTCACCACAACACACACAGACCAAACTTATTCTAAATAACCTATTACATGTCCCTGCCATTACCAAAAACTTGATAAGTGTGAGTCAGTTTGCCAAAGACAATTCTGTATTTTTTGAATTTCATCCTGACCATTGTGTTGTCAAATCTCAGGTCACTAAAGAAGTTTTGCTTCAAGGAGCTGTTGGTGGTGATGGGCTATATTCCTTCTCCAACATCACCATTCCTCCTCCTGCTAAGTCTACTAGCCTATCTACTTTACCTAAAGCTTCTGTTTGCAGTGTTACTACTTTACCAAATAAAAGTAAATCTAGTTTGTCTTCTAATTCTCAATATTTGTGGCACTTGAAGCTTGGCCACCCTAATGGTCAAACACTCAAGACTGCCCTAAAACTTTGTAATATTTCCATTTCTAATAATGAACAAGATGTTTCAAATTTTTGTGCTGCATGTTGTATGGGTAAAGCCCATAGATTACATTCAAATCAGTCTCAAACTACATATTCTCACCCTCTTGAACTTGTTTTTAGTGATCTATGGGGTCCTGCCCCCACCACATCTTCATCAGGTTATCACTATTATATTTCATTTATTGATGCCTATTCTAGGTATACTTGGGTCTATTTGTTGAAATCAAAAAGTGATGCCTTCAATATATTCAAACAATTCAAAAGTATGGCTGAATTACAGCTAGGCCACTCTTTAAAAACCTTGCAAACTGATTGGGGGGGTGAATTCAGACCTTTTTCTAAATATCTTAATGAGTTAGGTGTCATTCACAGGTTAATATGTCCTCATACACATCACCAAAATGGTGTAGTTGAAAGAAAACATAGACACATAGTTGATATGGGTCTCACCCTCTTAAGTCACTCTAATCTTCCCCTTAAATATTGGGATCATGCTTTTCTTACTGCTGTTCATTTGATAAATAGACTACCTACAACATCTCTACAATTCAAAATTCCTTACAATATTCTTTTTCAAAAGATGCCTGATTACACTGTCTTCAAACCTTTTGGTTGTGTCTGTTTTCCTTTACTCAGACCTTACAATGCTTACAAGTTTGACTTTAGATCTCATCAATGTATCTTCTTGGGGTATTCTAACACTCACAAGGGCTACAAATGCCTCTCTCCTACAGGGAAAATATTTGTCTCTAAAGATGTCCTGTTTAATGAAACAAGCTTCCCTTACCCTTCACTATTTTCTGAAACAAATAACAACTTACCCTCTCCTACCCAAGACATTCCCTTATCCAATTTACCCATTGACAGTCACAACTTACAGCAGTTAACCACTCAAGACCCTGAACCCACCATTATTGAAACAAATATTCACCCTGTTCCTGTCAACTCTCATAACAATTCTGATATCATAAACACTTCATCTGTCACTACTTCTAACCAAAACAAGCCAACCAACAATCACCCCATGCAAACTAGATCCAAAAATGGCATTATCTTACCTAGACTAAATCCCAAATTACTGTTAACTCATGCTGAACCTAAGACAACTAAACAAGCCTTGGCTGATCCCAAGTGGCATGAAGCTATGAAAACAGAGTTTGATGCCTTACAGAAAAATCAAACTTGGACTTTAATGCCTTTACCTTCTGACAGACAGGCAATAGGTTGCAAATGGGTCTTTAGAACTAAAGAGAATCCTGATGGCTCTATAAACAAGTATAAAGCAAGGCTAGTTGCAAAAGGTTTTCATCAACAACATGGTTTTGATTTTAATGAAACATTTTCTCCTGTTATTAAACCTATTACTATCAGGCTTATTCCTTCTCTTGCCATCTCATATAAATGGCCCCTTAAACAGCTTGACATCAACAATGCCTTTCTAAATGGCTCTCTAGAAGAAGAAGTATACATGGTTCAACCCCAAGGCTTTGAAGTATCTGATTCCTCTTTGGTTTGTAAGCTTAATAAAGCTCTTTATGGTCTAAAACAAGCTCCCAGACAATGGTTTGACAAGCTCACCAATACACTCATCCAGTTTGGTTTTAGAGCAAGCAAATGTGACCCCTCCTTATTCATTTACACCAAGAACAAACAGGTTGTGTATATGTTAGTATATGTAGATGACATCATTATCACAGGTAGCTCCAACAATTTTGTTCAAAATCTTGTCACTAAATTGGATTCTGTGTTTAGTCTAAAACAGCTGGGTGATCTAGACTATTTCTTAGGCATTGAGGTGAAACAACTAGCTGATAATTCTCTTCTTCTCAGTCAAGGCAAGTATATCAGGGACTTACTTACCAAAACTAATATGTTAGAATGTAAGCCTATCAACACTCCAATGATGTCTAGCTGTAAACTCTCCAAAACAGGATCAGATAGTGTTACAGATGCAACTTTATATAGGTCTGTGGTAGGTTCATTACAATATGCAACAATAACTAGACCTGGAATTTCATTTGCTGTCAACAAAGTTTGCCAATTTATGTCTGCACCTCTTGAATCTCACTGGATTGCAGTCAAAAGAATACTAAGATATCTAAAGGGTACTATCCACTCTGGTCTCAAGATATTTCCTACAGATATTCATCATCCACTCTCATTAAAAGTGTTTTGTGATGCTGACTGGGCATCTGACCCAGATGATAGAAGGTCTACCTCAGGAGCTACCATTTATTTTGGACCAAATCTCATATCTTGGTGGTCAAGGAAGCAACAAGTAGTTGCTAGGTCAAGTACAGAGGCAAAATACAGAAGCTTGGCTCAAGCTACAGCAGATATTTTATGGGTTCAGACTATTCTCACAGAGTTAACTGTTCCCTTTACTGCTCCAATAATCTACTGTGATAATCAATCTGCTGTGCTCCTTGCTCACAATCCTATTCTACACTCCAGGACAAAACATATGGAAATAGATCTGTTTTTTGTAAGGGAAAAGGTATTGGCAAAGCAAATCTCTGTGGTTCACATCCCTGGTACAGACCAGCTGGCAGATATCCTCACCAAGCCTATTTCTACAGACAAGTTTCTTTTCATTAGAAACAAACTTAATGTCAACACCTGACACTAAGTTTGAGGGGGGGGTGTTAGTGTAAGGCAATGTAAAGCCTATCTAGAATTAAGTATAGTCAATGTAAAGTCTATCTAGATTAGGATAAACAATGTAAAGTATATCTAGATAGACTTAAGGGTTTAATACCCCTATATATATACCTTGCTGTACTCTATTCATAATCAATGAAAATAAGAGATTCTATAGAAAGTTAGTTACACTCTAACAAGAATCCTAACAGAACCATAACTGAATTTCAATACTTCCTTTGGTAGGAAAGTTTTCATCACCCCCCACTCATTAGAAACATTGTAAAGGAAGTGAGTAGAAAAAACTAGTTGTGTATATATATATATATATATATATATATATATATATATATATATATATATATATATATATATATATATATATATATATATATATAAACGATAACAATGTACTTGTGTCAAAATTTTGCTCTCTCCATCTCTATCTCTTGGTATACATGCACATACTGACACATCTTCTTTTTGTTATAAATCTTCAATGACTAACAAATTATTGTAAATAATGAAACCATATGCGTAACCAGAAAGATTTGTTTTATTTATTGTGTAGTGTAGATTTGCTGGCTTGACCCAAATGTTAGAGATCAGAGATGTATCTGTTAAGTTGTTTGCTAATATACACATAATTGATAGGAAAACAGTTTCCATGAAGCAGTCTCTTTGCTTGCTGATAACCTATGAATGCACGATTTTTCATACCTTTAACATGGATGTTAATACAGGATGTCAAAGGGTCATATTGTTTGATTTGATTAAGTAATGATGTTTTTGTAAGAGTGTTTTTGTATGGTTTGTTCAATTGCCTATTCTTATTTGTGCTATTGCAATCGGATATAGTTGTGTATTGTAAGTTTTAACTTCTGGACTCTTACTTTTAACTCCATTCATAACTGACAATTGTAGCTGTTTCTGAAAATAGGTGGAACTTCGTGATCTTCTCCAGGGAACCAAGGTATCACAAAGAATGGGCCCTGATGAGGATGTTGAAAGTATGTACCTGTAACATGTAATATTTTTCATATGCAATTTTGTGAGCAATATAATGATTATATATTTTGTTT
This sequence comes from Trifolium repens, assembly GCA_030408175.1. Taxonomy (NCBI): domain Eukaryota; kingdom Viridiplantae; phylum Streptophyta; class Magnoliopsida; order Fabales; family Fabaceae; genus Trifolium; species Trifolium repens. The sequence goes on from CP125840.1 coordinate 23,463,093, forward strand.
ATCTGTGTCGAGATTTTTTACTTAGTTGTGAATAATATGTCTAGGATTCTTTAACTTGTTTATGTTGACTCACTCCTCCAAGGGCAATGAAAAACAGAAGAATATACTATCGGGTCACTAGAGTAGTTAGTTAGAATAGTTATAAAGTGAAGGGGTTGGGCATTTAAGACTGCCAGGTTTACAAAATTAGATTAGATAACAGGAGCGGGGTGGAAGAAAGGATGGTACATTTGTTATTTTGTTAAATACAGTAGTGGTTTGGTTGTAAAGTAGAAAACCTTTTGCTGAGTGGGAAACCCTTAAAAGTATTATCTCCTTTATTCTTTGTTTGTGATTCAGCCATTCAATACAATCATGTTTTTTCTTTGTCTGTTTTATTTGGTGTGCTCAAATCTTTCACAAGTTTGTAACAGTGTGTCTCCCTTCTTTGGATCCAAATGAATTTGTGTGAAGGCTATTCAGTTATACACATTCTACAATTACATCTTACAAGTTGAATGATAAGATTTGGGACAAATTTTTGTCTTTCTGATTAATGATGTGCTAGGACATTTCACACCTGCTGATAGCTGACCAGTATCCTTTTCCGTGCTTACAAGTTTTCAAATTTTTGCAGAGGCCTATCTTCAGGAAAAGAATTTCATGTACATGTGCACGGATCAAGATGGAACTGTAGTATTAATGGAGTGAGTTCCTACATCTTTCATCCTGTTCTGCTGTCGGTATATCATTCTATGCTGTTGTGTGCAAGAAACTCTTAGGGAGCATAGTTTTATTAATGTGGTTTCTCCATTTAATTTTGGTCAGCACTGATACATTGGATCAAATTGAAGTTTCCAAAGACTTGTTTGGCAAGAATGGTTCATATATACGAGGTGGATTAAATTTTACCCATGATCACTGTTCTTTTATTATCACTGATATGAAATGGATTAAATTTAACGTTTTCAACTGTGCTTAATTGTCATACTTAGCATCCTTGTCTCAATAAATTACTAGTGCACAACCAATCATTTTCTTGTTTTGTCATCAACTCTGATATTATTATTTGCTATGTGTTACCGTGAATTCCCCACAAAATCAATGTCATGACTGGTGCCTGAGTGTTTCCCTGAATTTCCTTTGCTACTTAATCTTTCTCATTTGTTATTTACCCTAGCCGATTAAGTACTCTGTGTTATGTCTACTTCTCATAGTTTCTTAAGTCTTAATTATCTCCTCTGTGGATCTATTTATCTGATGCATTATAGCTACGTAAGTATCTTCTCTGTGAGTTTCTTTATCTGATGCATCCATGATCGATGGCGCGTAATATTTCAAGGTTTATTCTAGTTAGTCAGTATAGTGTTCTAATTTCGCTTTTTGTTGTTCTCTGCTGTATGTATATGGTGTGACTCTGCATTTTTAGCTTCTCTCTGTCATTCTGCGTTTATGGAATAAGTTTGTTTCCTGCTTTTTTATGTCTTCAAGGCTTGCCGTCCCTCCCCTTCTCGTTTTATTCTCACTCAATGTAATTGTTTGAAGGAGCTTGTCCTACCTTCTCACTGTACTTGCTCCTATGTTGATACTTTTCTTTGCAAGGAAATTATTTTACCTTCTGATAATCACCAAGTAGCAAACTTTAGTTTCATGGATATAATTAGTAATAGAAGTATTATTAATTAATTCTTATATTTCCCATTTGACAGATGAAATGAAAGTTAAGGTACAATTTTATGAAGACAAACCTTTATCTGCATCAGTTCCAAAACGTGTAATATGTACTGTCAAGGAAGTGATTGCAGCCACTCCGAGGTACATAGTTTTCTCCTTATTGGATTTAGAAAAAGAACTTGATCTCGTACCTTTGCATTTTTATTTTATTTTTTCCCTCTTGTTCTGAGATGGAACATTCCAGCTTCTCTAAAATTTTCATTCAGTTTAATTTTTTGTACTGATTTTTTCCCTCCTTGATTTAAGGAATAAAAAGGTAATACTGGACCATGGCCCTACAATTGAAGTAAGTCAAATGATTATTTCTTTTTCCTTCTGCGTTTATTTAGTAGCATAAATAATTGGTTAGAAAATCATTCAGATGTGCAACTGACCATGGAAATCTAATTATCTTTTCATGCAACATTTACAAGTGATATTTATTTGATACCTTTTTTAAAAAGTCTGAGGCTGTGTTTGTGTAGAAATTTCTTTTACAATACTTATTATACATGCGATCAGTTTGTTGTCCTCCTAAAAATGAGATGAATAATTTGAAGAGTTTGATATGAAAAGGCATAAAAATCCAACCCTGAAATTTTACCCTCATTTCAGGCGGATACCTAACAAAATCTCAGTGAAATATGATTAGTGTAAGATGTCTATAATTATTTCCTTTCAAACATATATATTGTGTCCATGATATAATTTTGGAAAAATTTAAAAATTGAGCCAATGAGTAAGAATATGCACTAGCTACTTATAACTATATAATTATCCCCTCAATAATGCAACGAACAACATTGGACCATCATTGTTGTAGCCCAGGTGGTTTCTGTATTCTACTGCTACTAGTTACCTAACCATCTGACCCAGGCCCAAAATGTCCCCCGCATAGACTCCAACCACATCCTTATACTGTTGTTGACCAGATAATTGCCAGAGTGGCAGTGGCTAAAAAGTGCCAGATAGTGACCAGAGAAGCTTCTCAAATTGTTGTACGGAGAACACAACATTGAATCTAAGGGTTGGAGCAGAAACACGATTTTTGGGAAAAACATTCACCGATTGGCTGAGTCCACCTGATAGTCACGAGATATGGCTGGCTCATCCAACTTTGATCGCTCATGATGTAAAGTGAAGTGAAAATGATGTCTCTCAACTATATATAGAGCACAAGGAGGCTCTATTATATACACATGAAATAATTATAAGAAATTCGAAATATCATAATTACTGTACTTACAAGATATTATTAACATATTCACAATATTCCCATGTGTTGCAACAAAATCAATATGGCTAATGATTTGATTATTTGAAATAAATATGACGGTATCTCTGCTATGAATTATTTCCATTTGAATTAAATTGAATTGATTCAATATCTGTTGCTGGTAATGAAAAGTGCTTATGTCCTGTCTGTCCATATTATCAACATCTTCCAGGTTCCGCCTCACATTGTAGCCGGTGATGCCATTCTTGTTAATACAGAGGACGACTGTTACATTGAAAGGTTAGTTGGTCTGCTAAAAGTCCAAGCATTTGAGGATAAAATATATGACACTTGCTATGTTGTTTTTTGGTAAAATGATACTTGCTACTATTTTATTAAGCATCAGCCCCTCTTGTATATTGACTTTTTAATCTCTTGTGATTTGACATGGAATCATTATTGTCATTTTTACATAAGATTGAAAGCAAATTACTACCTCCGGTCCTTTTCATAAGTGACAACTGGGTCAGCAAAAATTGATGTATCTGGACTATATTATAATCAAGATACATCAATTTTTCTTGACTTAGTTGTCTCTTATAAAAAGGACGGGAGGTAGTATTAATTATAGCACTCGTGTAAGTTGTTTCCCGTGCCATTTCTTTCTCTTTAACAGCCAATTGTTTTCTGGTGTTCAGTAACATATCAGTCATTAGTCATTACCCACATTACAAACCATAAACCAAAGCCTATGAACTCATTCTCACTGGAACACCACTGTACATTTGCTTTTTATATTATGCAGATGTAAAATGAATGGAAAATTTAACTATTGGAAATGAAAAAAAAATCTGCGGAGGTTACTGAAAACATAATTAGCTACTGTGTGAAATTCCCTGTTATAAATAAAATGTTTTCCTTCTTCCTTTCTCATTTTGGTTCTGTATGTCGGGTGGCCATGTTGGTCTTCCTTTCTCCCTGTGGTCTCTGTTACCGTAGCCTCTGGTGGCCATGTTGCGGGTTGAATTTTTAAATTCATCAAATATACGAGTTAGTATATTTTCATGTTAATAGTATATACTATTGTCAAAAAAAAAAATGTTAATAGTATATACTACATAGTTGCCAATAAGCTGTTTTAACTTCTTTTTTTTTAACAGTAAGCTGTTTTAACTTTTTATCTCTACATTCTCAGGGCTAAGGCATAAGGTGTGTTCAGCTAGACTATGAGCAGACTGTATGACACAAACTTCCATTTTATAATTCTCATGAATTTTAAATCAGATACAACCTATATTATCCTTTCCCCGCCCCCTATTTCTCTAGGTAATAAGCCCTTTCTTTATGTTTAATTGATGATTTTAATTATCGGCGGGCAATGAGAATTTAGATGTATTTGTGATAGCCAAATTGTAGTGTGTATCTTGGTTCAGTTTATGTACTTCGGAGAGAAGCATTGGTAAATTATTTCAATTCTTGAATGAGTTTATTCATAATTGGGATCAGGGGAAAGATACTTAGATGGAGTATTTCTGTTGTTGACCGAATATGCTTAGATTTTTTTGTTGTTGACTGAATATACTCTGATTCTTAACTACAAGGGATATTTTCAATTTCTCTCTTAAATTTCATTGAATTGGAAACTTCATCTTTTATCAACTTATAGACTTTTTTTTTTTTTTTTTTTACGGAAATAGGATATACCACTTAAAATGATATAGACTTTAGAGACTACATAGCTTATAAATTAATGGTGATTTAGCCAATAATTAATTGATATGTTTGTTACATTTTTCTTAAAAAAGATAAAAACTTTCGGTTAAAAATTGGATGTAAACAAGCATCACTTATACTTTTATGTAAATACTTTATTTTTAAAGGTTTTCCACTCACATTGGACGCATTGCTATAATTTTCTAGAAATATGGAGACCGGAAATTCTGCAAGTACAAAAAGAATCTTCATATTTGAAAAATATGCATTGCTATAATGCTTGTGAAAAATATTCAAACTAATTAATGTAAATTTGGCATTACACAATGCGATCAAACCTTGGCAAAAAGATGGAGATAATTCGTTGTAATTAATTTGTAAAACATGCAAATAGTGTCCATGTTTGGGCTGGTATGTCTTATCATTGAATTCAATTTTTTAAACTCCTTAACATAATTGTGACATTCATTTATTTCATTAGTGTTTCACTTTTCAATCTAGATAAAATTTTTGCACCGATATTCCAAAGTCTATAAAAAATGTGACATAACTTAACACAATTTTCTTTCATTGATAACTTGCGGGTATAGTTAAAGTTATTGAAATCAATAGGCACACAACACAATTTTCTGTCATTGTTAATCTCTCATTGACAACTTGTAAGAATAGTAAGTTAGAGCTATTGAAATCGAATTTTTGGACGAGAAAAAATAGTAAAAAAATGAATTCAACACTTATTGCAGTAGTACATGCATAGAGTACAAATACTTGAGGAATCCACTCAGGTTCATATACAATCTTGAATAACTAATATTCTCTCTATTAATATAACTATTGGTGTTTACTGCATATTTTGGAATGACATTGCAAACAACATCGGTTTTCACTGGTTCTTACTGGTTTCATTGGTTTTTTTTTTTTCTAATTTTCACCAGTTTTTACTAGTTTTATTGGTTTTTTTCCGATTCTCTAGACTAACGGTCCAATAAGATTATCCAAACCGATATTTAGACCGGTTTCCGTTCAACATGGTTCTCTCATCTTACTATCAACAAGTTCAAAAAATCTAATTGCTCAACCCAAATTAGTTTTTGTGGGTGTGGTTGTGTTAAAGAGGGTCAAAACCAATCCATGAACACTCTGATTAATTCCACAAAATGTCTTTTTGTTACTCATTTAGTATTACATATTTACATATAAAGTGTTGGATATGCCTTGAAATCTCAGTTACAAGAAGTCGGAAAATTCTAAGGAACATCTGACAGCTAGCGCGCGGCGCCAGGAGAGGCCTCGTTTGGCCTGTAGCTTCTGTTTTTTGGCGCGGGGCGCGAACGGGCTGGCGCCAGGCGCAGCTCGTGCTGGTTTGGAGATTTTCGCAGAAAATTTGTTTTGAAGGATATCTGGCTTAGATTGTGTTTGTTTTTAAATATTAGATATATTTAAAAATAAATAGGAGATTTGGTTTTATTTTAAAAGATTTGTTTTAAATTAATAGGCATATATTTTTCTATAAATAGAGAGTGCTTTGTTCATAGAAAAATAAGAGAGCAAGAGAGCAAATAGAAACAAGATGTAGGGAATTAGAGTTTGCCACCACACAAGGCTAGGGTCTTAGGATCCTAGGAGTTTGGGCAAATCATTCTTGGGATCATCTTGTGGGATCACCTTGGGTAGACTAGGTAAAATTGAGTCTCTTGGCCACGGGAAGAGATTCGGGATTTTGGGTAGAATTAGGATTAATTCTTGTAACCCAATTGGGAATTTCTTGTAAAGTGACTTCTTTGATCTAGTGGAACGGAGAGTTGCTCTCTCCCCCAGACGTAGGTTCATTAACACCGAACTGGGTAAACAATATTATTGTGTTCTTCTCTTTTGTTTGAATTATTTACTTTCATCATCTCTATCAGCTTTATTTGGTTACTTGGTTAATTTGCTCCACACATCAAATTTCATTGGTGTGATTTTATCGTCGAATTCACAACAATTGGCGCCCACCGTGGGGCAAGGATCAAATCGATAATCAGGTACCATGGGTTCTAAGTTTGATATTGAGAAGTTCACCGGGAGTAACGACTACGGGTTGTGGAAGGTGAAGATGAGGGCGGTGTTAATTCAAAACGTGTTGAGGCGTTGAAGGGAGAAGCACGGCCTGGAGAGGCGGTGGAATAATACTCGGGTGACTGTTGAAACAACAACTTTGTTATAAGAATTCGAAGATGCTAGTGAAAGTTGGGAAGCGGTGGAGTATTAAGTCATGGACTTTGGAGGCTCCTATCACATGTGTTTAAAGAATGAATACCGTGAAAAATCCGAGAGCTAGTTGAAGGTGGAGTTTTTCATCTTGAAGACGGGAAAGCTTGAAAGGTTTGAGGTATGGTTTTTGGTTTGTCTTACGATGTTTGACAAATCATGTGTTTTCTTTTACATGATGTGAGGTATGTTCCTAAACTTTGATGCATGAATAGTTGGTCTACTATTGATTATGCATTTGTTACTAGTGGTGATTCTCATATGGTTGAGTTGTGAAACTTTGGTTGATTCTTGTTAGTGACATAGGTTTAGTTGAACTAGTGAAACGAGATTTACTAGGTGATGGAACTAAACTGGAATTGTTGGATACTAACAATGGCCTGAAGTTTGTTTCAGAGCAGTTTGACAGTTTTGCAGGTTACAAGGTGGGAACATAGTGGAAATACCGGTTTGTGGCTTTGGTGGAGGAATCTCAGATTGAGGTGGAGTTTGTTACTAGTTGGACTAGAGGAAGACAAACATTCAACAATGGCTCTTGGCTATCTAATGAGAGGTAGGGAAGAGAGTGGAATTGTTGCACCAAAGTGGTATGACTATGAAGACCTTGTGGGTTATGTTTCAATTGTGGCTGAAGAAGTGCAAAACTTGGAAGATCTTCAGGGAGGCAATTGAAAGCAACAGTGATTAGACTTGGTAACTTGTGAGACTGCTGGAGGTAGTTGGATACAAGGAGAGTTTGATGTTGCAGCTTGTGGAACCGCCTAAAATTCCAAGGTTGGTTCGGAGCCAAGCAATACTTCGAGAGGACGGAGGGCACTCCGGGGGTCGAAGGGTGGTGAGGCTTGTAGGGCTGTCCTAAAAATCCATGGATAGTCGGAGGCAAGCAATTCTTCAGGAGGACGGACAGGTTCAATCCGGGGGCTGAAGAGGGTAAGGTGGAGCTTGTAGGACTATCTAAAATTCCGGTGATAGTTGGATGCAAGCGTTTCTTCGAGAGTACGGAACTGAACACTCCCGGGGTCGAAGAGGTAGCGGTGAATCTTGTGGGTGCTACCAAACATCCTATGGTAGTGGGAGACAAGATCTTCATGAGGGCGGAAGGCATTCCGAGGGATGAAGGGGAGGTACAGCTTGTGGGAAGCAAGTGGAGGATGGTGCCTATGTCGAGGTTCAAGTGGGACTTGGCCGGTGATCTTGGATAGAAGATTCAAGATGGAGAGAGCAACACGGTGGTTGATGGGATCACCATCGATTTAAAGGCAAGATGGAGAATTGTTGGATATGCCTTGAAATCTCAGTTACAAGAAGTCGGAAAATTCTAAGGAACATCTGACAGCTAGCGCGCGGCGCCAGGAGAGGCCTCGTTTGGCCTGTAGCTTCTGTTTTTTGGCGCGGGGCGCGAACGGGCTGGCGCCAGGCGCAGCTCGTGCTGGTTTGGAGATTTTCGCAGAAAATTTGTTTTGAAGGATATCTGGCTTAGATTGTGTTTGTTTTTAAATATTAGATATATTTAAAAATAAATAGGAGATTTGGTTTTATTTTAAAAGATTTGTTTTAAATTAATAGGCATATATTTTTCTATAAATAGAGAGTGCTTTGTTCATAGAAAAATAAGAGAGCAAGAGAGCAAATAGAAACAAGATGTAGGGAATTAGGGTTTGCCACCACACAAGGCTAGGGTCTTAGGATCCTAGGAGTTTGGGCAAATCATTCTTGGGATCATCTTGTGGGATCACCTTGGGTAGACTAGGTAAAATTGAGTCTCTTGGCCACGGGAAGAGATTCGGGATTTTGGGTAGAATTAGGATTAATTCTTGTAACCCAATTGGGAATTTCTTGTAAAGTGACTTCTTTGATCTAGTGGAACGGAGAGTTGCTCTCTCCCCCAGACGTAGGTTCATTAACACCGAACTGGGTAAACAATATTATTGTGTTCTTCTCTTTTGTTTGAATTATTTACTTTCATCATCTCTATCAGCTTTATTTGGTTACTTGGTTAATTTGCTCCACACATCAAATTTCATTGGTGTGATTTTATCGTCGAATTCACAACATAAAGTATACAACACAAATTCAACGATGTCAATTAATTTCATTCTTTATAACTCATAACTAAATATTTGACAATATGAAAAGATAAATAAGTAATATAAAATTGAAATATTATCATAATCACGGCATAAATAATTTCATTATACGACCTTTCTTTTTTGTGACGCAAAAACAGTTCATTTACTCCCTTACGTTTATTTATTATACGACTTAGGACATATTATAAATGTTGCTATGACTCACGGCAACATTTTCTTGCAAATTGTTAACTTGACAAACAATACAAACTAACCATACACCACAACTTTCTAAATATTTTGTACTAATGGCATTTATAAACCATAAATACTTTTTTTTCTTACGATTTTCGAGTCAATAATATGGTGACATTGATAAACTTAGTTTTCTCCTTGGACATCTTATCATTTAAGATTTCTTGATATCGTTTGAAAAGCTCTTCAATAATAGACTCACCAAAGTGACTAATCAACAAAGGTTCAGAAACAGCTCTCATGCATTGTGTGGCATTGTATGAACCATCATTATGTGATTTAGACATTTGAGACTCATGTTCAAAAGCATTCCAATTGTTAACAGCATTCCAATTCACTTCAGAAACACCCAATTGATCAATGGAAAATGATCCTTCTTTAAGAACTTCCAATTTCACTTCTGATGGAGATGGTGTATATTGAGGGATGTTGAAGGTATCAAGTTGTTCTTCCTTTATGATTCCCTAATGCAGAAAAAGAAAATTCATATTATTAATCTAGTGATCAATTTGATTTATATATTTCAAATTAGTTTTGTTATACAAAAAAGTTTAGTAGCACAACTTATTGCTCTTCATTCATCTGTAATTATCTTGAGTATATATAATATTATTTAAGATTATACTTATATTTCAAATTTTGAGAAATTTCACGAAGTGACACAAATTAATATCAAAAGTAATTAACACAAATTATATTTAGGCTTAATTACAGTTTTGATTCCCTTATTTTTACTGATTCACGAAATTAGTACCCATATTTTAAAATCACTCAGTTTTGATCCTTCAATCAGATTTTTATATTTAAAAATTGTGATTTAATATATTTTAAAGGGCATGTCATATGACTTGGTAATTAAGCCTTATATTTAACTAAGATGTCACAATTTACCTCTAAGACCATATCATTAAGAGCCACGGCCATAAGCTCCCAAATGTAGCAACATTCCTTGCTATACATAATGTCACTTTTTCTTCCTAAAAATGTTAGCATCATGCGACCCCCTTCAATTAGTTCGTCTGCACGACACTTGAGAAAAAGAGAAAAGTCTCTTTGAAATTGGTTGTAGTAAGCAGTAAGTACATTTGCGGGGCTTGTACGAGCCATGTAAATGTTGCCCTTGTTGTTGTTTACATTCTCAGGAACCTAAATAATCACCAAATCAACAAAAAATGTGTTACAGGATGTGATTCATATTGTTGCCCGTATTGTTTTTATGTCATTCTTTGAAAATTTTACTATTCATATCCATGTATGAAACTAAGGTGTAAGTGTAAGACACCTTAGTTACACTTTAGTTACACTTACACCTTAGTTTCAACATATGAATAGGAAAATTAAGCTAAAATGATTAAAAAATAATTGAAGACATTTAACCTTTGATAGACACTGAAGGCTATAAGATGAATGAACGAAATGCAAACTTTGATTAGGAAAAATTCTACCATAGAAAGAACCGGGAACTCCAGATATATAACACGGGCCCATTTTAGTTTTTGTTTCACCACGCAATCTCTCTTTGAATCTATCAAGAGACCTAAAAATGGTGTTGAAGTCGTTACCCGGCAAATCATTCAAGAAAACCACGTATTCGGGAGATTCATAATTCAACTCTCGACAAAGCTTTTCTACAACCTTGATAAACTCGGATAACACTAATAAAGTGTTTGGTCCAGAAGAACAACCCAAATCTGCAATTGCTAGGCTTCTTGGGAATGAATTGCAATAGAGACTAATTGCGGCTTCTTCTCTAATGACCTTTGTTAAAGAAATCACTTGTTCCTGTATACAATGAAATGACAAAATACAAAATAAAACAATTATAGTAATATGCATTTTTTTTTATAAATAGACGAAATGCAAAGTTATTATAACAATTTAAACTTAACAAGAGTTCCAATTATGACGTCCAGTTTAACAATTTTAACATTTTTGGCCGTTAAACTAGAATTTATAGACCATCTATAGGTTAAATATATTTTTTGATGAATTACATAATAGGTTAAATATGAATTAATATTATATATACCTGAACTAAGGAGTTGGTTGCATAGCTTGCTTCTCCAACACCTCCATTCATGTGTAGTACTTGTGGCACTTCCATTCTTCTTTTTTTCGTCTTTCACTCTTTCTCAATCTTTAGCTTATTTACTTCTCTCTGCATTGAATGAGAGCAATTAACACACTTATATATAGATGCGTAAAAGCTACTAAAAAAACGTTTTTCAAATGTTCAACTAACATAGAGTTTCATGGTAAACAAAAAAAGAAAAAAGAAAATCTAACTAACAGAATTATATATTATGCATGTTATTATTCTGTTTGTCACTTTCGGTATTCAATGCAAATAAGTGGCAATTATTTTTTTATCAAGTAGTTTATTGGCTAGAAATTTTACTGTTAAGATGGATAATGATTGGAGTTCGAACCCGCCCCCTACATATATAATATGATGTCCTACCAATTGAACTAAGCTCACGGAACGTATAACAGCCTGAGCCTTCGGCGATTCCGGCATTGCTACATCACGATTCAAATACATGTTCAATTCATTCTCAACTACCAATTGAGCTAGTAGCTCAATAGATAGTGAAAATGAATTGAACACATACTTAAACTCTAGAGTACATGAAAGATCGTGAGGTAACAATACCAACAAAATCACCGAATATTCAGGCTGTTCCAGAACATTGAGCGGTGATTACTATCTTAAGGAATATGTGGAATTAATACATAAAATAAATTATCTATTCTCAAACTAATTTTTTATTACACAAGAGTTGGGGACCAAGATCGTAACTACAAAAGATAATAATTTTCTTTTAAAGTATAGCCAACATTTTCCGTTGTCACTCAGATTCGAATTTGTTGTATATATGTATTTTTTTGGTTTTCACCACCAGTTGAATCTGGTTCGGAGGTCAGTTCTGGCATCAAGTAGTTTCAGCCCTCACCCGATCGCAGTTGCGGGGGATCGAACCGTGGCCCTCCCTATCAAGTTCAGTGATAATCACCACTGAATCAACTAACGATTGATTGTATATATGTATAAAATTGAAATGTTTTTTCTTTAAAAACAAAAAAGAATAAAACAAAGCTAGCTAGTGTTCAAAAACTCACTTCTCCAAAATTATTTATCCCCTGTAATGTTTTTTTTTTTATCGATTTGCCCCTTGTAATATATTTTTTTATTCCGATTACCTTCTATAATGTATTTTTTCTTCATATAATTGATGATGTGCCATGTCTAACGATGAGATAAATCAAAATTCATTAATATTACAGGGGGCAACATGATAGAATATTAAGCCCACATATTTAATAAGGGGTAAATAAAAAACAATATTAAAAGAGGTAATCCGAAAAAAATAATATTAAAGAGGTAAATCAAAACACGCCCACAATGTAAACACATATTAACCCTTTTTTTTATAAAAGTAATAGTATAAGAATTCCTTTAATTATGTATTGTCCAAATCAAGTTTGAAACATGATGCATTGCAAATATATTTTCGCTTTATCCCCACGTTTCTTTCTAGACCTTCTAAAATTCATCTTTTTTTTTCCCTTTAAAACTATTCAGAATCAATTTGCAAAATGACCAAATATGAGAAAACGTGTTCTGACAATCAACATGCTTTTATTCCGTTTGTATTTGATACTTTCGGCTTCTTAGCACCAGAGGCTGTTGACTTTCTGAAAAGAGTTCAAAGAGTAATGCATAGTAATGTTATGACGCCTAGGTCTATGGATGTAGTTTTCCGTAGGTTGGGATTTGCTATAAAAAAGGTTTAGCGGCGCAGCTTGTTGCCCGTCTACCTTTGATTCATGTGTAATTATCTTAAATATATATATATATATATATATATATATATATATATATATATATATATATATATAAAATCATTCTCATAAACAAAAATTTTAAAACAATCGAAAAGGTTTCGGAAAATAGAATTCGAATTTTCTTAAATTTTTTATTTATTGGGAAATACGAAAAAAGAAATCGGATTCTAGAATCCCAAATTTTTTTAAAATTTAATTTATTTCAAAAAATAGAATCTGAAAATATGTAGTAATGTAGTTTGGATTATGTGTTCTGAAATAATTGAAATTTTGGATTCTAAAATTTTCTTTTGTATTTTCATTGAACTCAAGTATAGCTAACAACGAAATGTGTGAATTTATTCAGAAAGGCGTGGATTTGATATGTGTGGCTCTAGTTAGTTGATCAACATGATGTATTGTTTCGTGTACCTATAGTTCTATATTAGAATCCCAAATATTCATTTTAGATCTTAATCAAACAGATATAAGGATTATGAAAAGTAATTAACAAGAGTAGGATCTGAGTGTATGCAGTAGCCACTGCAAGGTAGTTCTAAGCAATAATTATAAAAGCATTTTCACATCTAAGGTTGAACATAGACATGCTTTCTTTACTGATTATTGATTACTTGTGGTCGATATTTTTTTTATTTTTTTTGGTGATCGATATTCTCTATTTTGCAAATATAAATAACTACTTAATTTTCTTTTTTATTAGACTAGTTACATCCTTTTTTGTTGTGACTAGTTATCAAGAAGAAAAAAATATACTGTATATTTTTTTATTATAAAAAAACTGAAAATCTACTTTTATGTGGAAGTTGTGCTTAGTTATTAAGAAGAAAAAAAATATTATTTACTAAAAAAACTGAAAATCGATTTTTATGTGAAAGTTATTTTTTAAAGGTAAAATAGGAATAATAAAAAAGTTATCCCAAAAATTTGTATCCCCTTTATATATTAGTATAGATTTAAAACCTTTTTACATAACCACTTATGCAAATTTTTGAAAGTTTATGAAAGTTACTTAACATAGGATATATGAAAACAATTTAATCACGTAATTTTATGAAAGTAACTTGTAACATATATGTGAACATTTTATGAAAATAACTTGCAACAAAGAGCGACATAAAAACATAAATTTAGATTAAAAAATATAAATAAAAATCAACAACTTCTAAAAATAAAATAAAAATATTCGATAATTTCCAAATTTTTTTACTTCAAAAATAGATTTTGGCACTGTTTGGTAAGTCCAATAAGCTAGCTTATAGCTTATTGGACTAGCTTATAAGCTTGTTTGAAAAAAATAGAGGTGTTTGGTAATTAGCTTTTTAAATTAGCTTATAGCGTTTTTTGAGATGCTATTTCAAGTAGCGTTTGAGCTTATAGCTTATAGCTTTTTACAGTTTTTTCCATTTTTAACCTTTATTTTAATTTTATTATTTTTTATAAAATAAAAAACTACATACTAAACAAAATAACTACCCACTAACATACATATCCTTTTATGTCATTTTATATTTATCAACCACTTTAAAAACTAATTTTACCAAACACTTTAATTTCAATAGGTAGCTTTTCAGCTATCAGCTATAAGCTAGCTTTTCAGCTATCAGCTAGCTTATCAACTATAAGCTAGCTTATAGCTTAATTTTGCCAAACAGAGCCTTTGAATAATTTTAAAAGGACAATTTTTTCTTTTTGAATAGTTTGAGATAAACGTGGAAGAAATAAAGAGAGCAATTACAATGCAAATTGTTTGTAGTTTGTGCTTACTCGCATAAATTATGCGTGTACTATTTCATTTTCTTTAACACGTCACACAACAAATTTCAGTACACTTATTATGTGTATGTATCGGTATACAGTTTAGGTGGATGCTTATAATTAATCAATTCATAATATTTAATATAATTAATAAATATTATATTATTTATAAACCAATCAAAATCATCCAGAACAACAAATGTACCGATATATATTCACATAATATGTATATAAAGAATTCACCACGTTAATAACATGCTGGCCTTCTCTTATGAAACAAACCAAACACCAATTGGTCCATTGGCTGACCACACCGTGTTTCTCTTTAAAGGAAAGGACAATATTAACTAAGGAACAATAAGTATTGTTGTTCCGGACCAAACAAAAGACTCAATATAAACGGTTTAATTATAACTACATTCGTCCATAATTATAAGATCCGATTAAGATAATTGTAGAGATTTAAAAAATGGATTTTGATATTAAATTTGTTGATAATTGATATTATTTTTACAATTTTATCCTTCAAGAAAGAAAATGAGTTTTTATTTTTCTATAGTATTTATTACAGATTGTAGAAAAATATGCACTTTAATTAGAGATATGTTGGTAAAGAAATAATTAATGCCATTGAAAATTTGAAAATCATCTTATAAAAAGGGACAAAGAAAAATCTAAAAAAGATCTTATATTTAGAGATGGAGATAGTATAATTTTAGAATCATTTAACATCATTTATGCAGTACATCAGATAATTTAAGTTCCACCTGGAGGATATTTATTCCTCCCATCTTACTAGACCTTAGATTGATCTCAACGAACATCCGCATTTCTCATCAAATATCACATAGATGAACCACTCCCTCTATTTAAGAAGATTTTCGCGCCAAGGTATGATTCAATCAATTTTCTACTATCACAAAACATTGGTCTTATACTGACTTGAGTATTGAAATGCTAGCATGCTTTGCGGATGCGTTGTTTTGCAAGCACATTCGCCAACGTAAACCACCACTTAAAGAACCTTTAAACGTGACTACCTCAAACGTCACCGTTGGAGTTAATTAAATATGTTCATATCAGAGCAGTCAACTCATACGAGTTTTGCTAACGAGTGCTCTAAGGGTTTGTTTGGTGCGTATGATATGATAGTAACAAAATATTATGTTCAAAACCGTATATAGGGTAAACTATGTTTTCAGTTCCTAATTTTATAGCGAGTTTTGGTTTTCGTGCCTACTAAATTTGGAACAAAATAATGTCATAATACCGACATTGAAATGAACGAAAGTTAGACACTGGGGACTAAAAGCAAAGGAAAATTTTTATAGGGATGAAAACAAGTGATTTAATTTTACAAGGATGAAATGTTGGAATATTTTATGATATTCCAATAATATTATGTGGGCAAATATCTTTATATAATTATATTAGCTATTTATCAATTAGGAGCCTTAATTGATTAAGTGATCAAATAAGTAAAAATGTTATTTAGATTTCTATTTAGAAATTAATTAATTAATTGGATTTGGGCTCAATATGAGTGGATGTCAGGATGACCCATTTCGGAATAATGAGAACCTTAATTGGCCATCACACTATATATAGGCTTGTTGGAACAAAAGAGGTTCTAACATGAACTAATTGAGTTTTGATGATAACAATAGTATTAATATACAATAGGGTACACTGATAATTTACTCTAAGTGTGCAGGTATATAAACTAAAATTTTATATACACCATGAGTACAATAGAAGCTCTGAAATGTCATAAGCAAATTCTGATGTAAAGCATATCAGAAGCTACGCATCAGAAGCCACAAGTTAAGGACACATCAGAAGCTACACATCACCAGATTCTGATAAGAGCAGTGTTAGCCGTTTTGTCAGAAGAACATTCTCTGCTACAATGATTGAAATTCATCATCCTCTGACAATTCAAATTGGAGAATCAACCTTATTCTCAGAGATAATGACGTTAGTACTATTGTACGAACTATTACCTAATATGATCGAATCTTTCTCTCCAAGATTGATATTGTACAATCGTTACCAGATCTGGTTAAAACACCATGTGAAGGGATCATACTATCTCCAGCTGGCGAAATCTCACTGCAACTGAATCAATTCATACGCTCCACCCTCCACTATAAATAGGAGATGAATTGAAGTTTTTGTGTACAACAATTGAACGATTTGAAACGAGCTGTTACTCTGTCAAAAATCATCCAAAGCACAAAAACAACTTAAATACAACTTGAACTCATTTGAACATCCAAGATTTTAGCTTCAGCTTCTGATCATTACAGTAGTTGAGCCTTAGTTTTCTTTCACTAGAATTCTAAGTTAAGTCTTGTTTTAGAGTTGTATTTATTCCTTTTGAACATTGATATTTGTATCAAGTGTTCATACACTTTCTTATTCTTTTGTAAGTTGTTTGAAGTCTCTTGCTTGTGTGCTTGAGCATAGAAAGTCTCTTGTAAGGATTACTTGAGCAGTGGAAGTCTCTTGCCTGTGTGCTTGAGCAATTGTAATATTTTGTGATTATAGTGAATTCCCTTGGAAGTGCAAGGGGACTGAACGTACTCTTGATTTGTAAGAGGAGCCAGTATAAATCTTTGTCTCTATCCCTCTCTCTTTCTCTTTCAATTGTGTGTTTGAATTGTATTGTTTTTATCCGCTGCAAAATCTGATAAGTTGCCAAACTTAGAAGAAATTTTTAAACTACCTAAAACACAATTCAACCCCCCCTTCTTGTGTTTTTCACACCTTCAATTGGTATCAGAGCCTGGTTCTGTTTCATCACCTAACAGTGAGACAATTTTTCCTTGAAAAACATCATGACTGAACAAAGTATGAAAGCAGTTCCTCACAACTGTGATGTTGAAGAAAAATCCAACAACAAAGCACCAAAGTTCAATGGAGATAGTTCGATGTTTTCTTGGTGGAAAGATAGAATATATAGTCATCTTATTGGTATAGATGATGAGCTTTGGGACTTATTTGAAGAAGGGGTAACTTTCCAATGATTGGATGAAAGAGGAAAGTTATATGTTGAAGAAAGAAAGAAGTTTACTGATATGGAGAAGAAGGCCTACAAGAAACATCACAAAGTTAAAGATATTCTTATTGGTTGCATATCACATGAAGAATATCTAAAGATTACAAACAAGTCCACTGCAAAGAGTATATATGACTCTTTATGTTCCACATATGAAGGGAACAAACAGGTTCAAGAAGCAAAGACCACTCTTTTAATCCAACAGTATGAACTCTTTAGAATGAAGAATGATGAGAATATTGAATCTATGTATTCTAGGTTCAAAGTTCTAGTGGCTGGTCTCCAAGTTCTAAAGAGAAGTTATACTACTTCTGATCATGTAAAGAAGATTATGAGGAGTTTACCTTCAAGGTGGAGGCCTAAGGTAACTGCTATACAAGAAGTAAAAGATTTGGATACTCTTGGCTTAGAAGAATTGATAAGTTCTCTCATGAGTCATGAGATTGAACTATCTTCTGATGAGCCTCAGAAGAAATTAAAGTTAGTGGCTCTGCCATCAAATTTGAGATCTTCTAAGGCTCTGAAGGCTAGAGCTGAAGAATCTGATGCTGAGGAATCTTCTGTATATGACCAAGAAGATGGATCAGATGATGACGTCTTTGCATTATTGTCCAAGAAGTTCCAAAAGTGGTCAAAGAGGGGTAAGAACTACTCAAGCAGAGGATTTGGTTTCAAGAAACACTGTTAGCAAAGAGAAGAAGGATGATACAAAGAATTGCTTCAATTGCCATAAGCCAGGACACTTCATAGCTGATTGTCCTGAACTCAACACCAAGGGTAAAGGAAAGAAAAGCACATTCAAAAATAAGGCTAAGAAGAGTCTAATGGCTACGTGGGAAGACATCAATGAATTATCTGATGATGAAGAAGCTGAAGAAGCAAATCTGGCACTCATGGCCACAGGTTCATCAGACAATGAAAGTGACTCAGAGTCAGACACTGACAATATCGAAGAGGTAATTGCCCAAATGTCTAATACTCAAGTCACAAAAGCTCTAAAAGATGTTATGATGAAGTTTATGGAAAAAACAAATGAGCTAGATCTTGTTAAACAAAAAAACAATATGCTCAATGAAAAAATCAACCATCTTCAAGCAAATTTTCAAAAATCTCTTAAAACCATTAAGGTGCTTGAAAATGGTTGCAGAACTTGTCACAAACCTTACGATGAGCATGCAATTGCTCTTCAGGAGTTTGTGCATCATAACATCGATAAAACTAGAGTGTCGTCTATTATTTATGGTGGTAGCAATTATAGAAGACAAGGACTTGGTTTTCTTTCATCTTCTGATAAAGGGAACTCAAGCCAATCTGTTTGTTTAAATAAACCACCTTCTGGAAGTTATTCTACTTTTACCAAAGGTAGTTCAGAATCTCAGACTGTGTCTGATACTCTTATGACCTTGGAACCACAAGATAAGGTATCAGAAGATCACTCATCTTCTGATCCTCAATCTTCTAAAACCCAGGTTCCCCTCACATCAGTATCCATGTCTACTCAAGTTAAAGCTATCAGAGTACCAAAGCTTGTTAATAAGCGGGGCACCAGTACTTCTAAAGCAAACTTGGTAGCTGGCTCTCTGACATACTCTAGAGAAGAATCTCAGAGACAACACAAGCCTAAATCATTTTCTAAAGGCTCAGTTGACTCTAGATCTTCTGAACATCTTAAAAAGGAATAAATTTCATAAAACTAACCAAAATGGACCCATCATAATATGGGTACCAAAAATTCATCTTTTTTCGCTTTATCCTCACGTTTCTTTCTAGACCTTCTAAAATTCATCTTTTTTTTCCCTTTAAGATTATTCATAATCTATTTTCTAAAGTAAAAAAAAAATGAAAAGGTTTCGAAAAATAAAATTTGAATTTTCTTAAATTTTTTATTTATTGGAAAATACGAAGAAAAAAAAATCGGATTCTAGAATCCCAATTTTTTTTAAAATTAATTTATTTTAAAAAATAAAATCTGAAAATATGTATTAATGTAGTTTGGATTACGTGTTCTGAAATAATTGAAATTTTGGATTCTAAAATTTTCTTTTGTATTTTCATTGAACTCAAGTATAGCTAGCAACGAAATGTACGTGTGAATTTATTTAGAAAGGTGAGGATTTGATGTGTGTGGCTCTAGTTAGTTGAGCAACATGATGTATTGTTTCGTGTACCTATAGTTCTATATTAGAATCCCAAATATTCATTTTAGATCTTAATCAAACAGATATAAGGATTATGAAAAGTAATTAACAAGAGTAGGATCTGAGTGTATGCAGTAGCCACTACTAGGTAGTTCTAAGCAATAATTATAAAAGCATTTTCACATCTAAGGTTGAACATAAACATGCTTTTTTACTGATTATTGATTATTTAAAACCTTTTGACATAACCACTTATGCAAATTTTTGAAAGTTTATGAAAGTAACTTAACATAGGATATATGAAAACAATTTAATCACATAATTTTATGAAAGTAACTTGTAACATATATGAGAACATTTTATGAAAATAACTTGCAAGAAAGAGCGACATAAAAACATAAATTTAGATAAAAAAATATAAATAAAAATCAACGACTTCTAAAAATAAAAAAAATATATTCGATAATTTCCAAATTTTTTTAACTTTTTTTACTTCAAAAATAGATTTTGAATAATTTTAAAAGGACAAATTTTTTTTTTGAATAGTTTGAGATAAACGTGGAAGAAAAAAAGAGAGCAATTACAACGCAAATTGTTTGTAGTTTGTACTTACTCGCATAAAATATGCGTGTACTATTTCATTTTTCTTTAACACGTCACACGGCAAATTCCGGTACACGTATTATGTGTATGTATCGGTATACAGTTTAGGTGGATGCTTATGATTAATCAATTCATAATATTTAATATAGAAAAATTAATAAATACTATATTATTTATAAATCAATCAAAATCATCCATATCAACAAATGTACCGGTACACATAATATGTATATAAAGAATTCACCACATTAATAACATGCTGGCCTTCTCTTATGAAACAAACCAAACACCATTTGGTCCATTGGCTGACTACACCGCGTTTCTCTTTCAAAGGAAAGGACAATAATAACTAAGGAACAATATTGTTGTTCCGGACCAAACAAAAGACTCAATATAAACGCTTTAATTATAACTAAATTCATCCATAATTATAAGATCCGATTGAGATAATCGTAGAGATTAAAAAAATGAATTTTGATATTAAATTTGTTAATAATTGATATTATTTTTACAATTTTATCATTCAAGAAAGAAAATGAGTTTTTGTTTTTCTATAATATTTATTACAGATTGTAGAAAAATATGCACTTTAATTAGGGATATGTTAGTAAAGAAATAATTAATGCCATTGAAAATTTGAAAATGATCTTATAAAAAAGGACAAAGAAAAATCTAAAAAAGATCTTATATTTAGAGACAAAGATAGTATCATTTTAGAATCATTTAACATCATTTATGCAGTACATCAGATAATTTGAGTTCCACTCGGAGGATATTTGTTCCTCCCATCTTACTAGACCTTAGATTGATCTCAACGAACATCCGCATTTCTCATCAATTATCACATAGATGAACCACTCCCTCTATTTAAGTAAGAAGATTTTCGCGCCAAGGTATGATTCAATCAGTTTTCAACTATCACAAAACATTGGTCTTATACTGACTTGAGTATTGAAATGCTAGCATGCTTTGCAGATGCATTATTTTGCAAGTACATTCGCCAACGTAAACCACCACTTAAAGAACCTTTCAACGTGACTACCTCAAACGTCACCGTTGGAGTTAACTAAATATGTTCATATCAGAGCAGTTGTCATACGAGTTTTGCTAACGAGTGCTCTAAGTGTTTGTTTGGTGCGTAAGATATGATAGTAACAAAATAAGATATAAAGCAGGATAAAATATGAAATAATTAAGCAGGATAAAGTTATCATGTGTTTGGTATACACACATGATAACAAACATAATAATTACCATATCAAATTTTTAATGCATACCCCGTTCTATATATATATAGGACATGTCTTATCAGAATATACTTTTTATACGAGAATGGTGAGAATACTTAATAACCGTTTGATCAAAATTGATTGGTTGAGATAAGTTATATTTGAATAACAAGTGAATCTCTTTATACTCTATAACTTCTCATCTTCTCTAACTTTCCATGTCACTGGTTCTACTTCTTCTTTTCTTTCTTGATTCTCCCGCCGTCAGTCCGTCATCTACTTTTGCATCTCTTCTCTTTCTCGATACTTCACTTTGTTTCTAGTTAAATTGAAATGAATTTGTTTTGACTTGTTATCTAAAATATCAAGCCATGAATTAAATCAATTTCATAGTTTGGGGATTTTTATTTTATTTTTAATTCCAAATTTTAAACCCCTTTCAAATCACTCACGTGACTCTTCCTTTTCAGTTTGTTTCCATGAAACTACATTTCTGCATCTTCTCCATTTCATAGATAGGTAATGAATCTGCAAGATTTTATTGATATGTATATATAGCACCAATTGAAGTAATATTTAAATCAAATTGAAGTTTTCAATATTAATGGCTTCAAAAATGTAATTGGAATCCAAAATCTAAGATCTGATTAAAATTAAAATTAAAATAGAAGCGGTATTCAGGTGAATGAACGAAGAAGATGCATATTTATTTTTCCAGATTCATGAATTGGTGAGAAGGATAGACTGTCGCAAGAAGTGAAAGAGAGAGTTGTGCGGTTGCGCCGCCGCAGGAATAGCAACAGGTGAACAGAGGGATGGTTGCGCCGCCACGGGAATAGTGAGAGGTGGACAGAGGGGCGGTTGCGCTGCCATGGGTCTTCTGCATGAGGAACAGATCTAGAAACGCAGAGAGAGATTGAGTGGAAAATGACTCATTTAAATTGTTTTAATCTCATCCATTTATTTTAATCAAATGACTCATATTCATTCTCACAATTCTCGTATATAATTACCATTCTCATGTGTGATATATTCCCTATATATATAGGACTACTCAGATGAGAACACCTTGTTATTGTGAGAAATGAGAACAATAAATTTTACCCGTTAGATTCAAATTAACGATTTTGATCAATTTAATATTAATATTTGTTGATTTAAATGATAAGATGTATGTAAACATTATTTTACGCGTTATTTTTTCAATCTTTTTTCATGTTAAAATATTTCAAAAAACATTATTTTGGGAAATTGAATCTAAAATCACTTTGAAAAATAGAACCAAAAATATTTCAAAATGATTTTAGGCAATTTGGATTATGCATTCTAAAATATTTCAAAATGCACATTATTTTGCAAAATAAAATTCAAAATATTTGCCCTTCTCTTTAACAGTCAAACTTCACGAGCCACCTCCTTTTCCAAAAAATCCAAACTTTCTTCAATCATGTAGATACTGTCGATGGTGGTGCGGCGAGGGTATTTTATTCCTCGGCATCATCTCTTTCACCCTGTAGGGGTGTTTCGTCGTCAGATCTGGTATTTGTTTTCCGGCTCCATTGTAGCGGATGGTTTTTGAGTTGGCGTCTCCTACCTGCGAGGTGTTTGGTGGTTCTTAGGCATCTCGGTTTTGCAACTTCTATTTCTCAGTCTCACTGTTCTCATCGGCGGCGGTTTGCTCAGTGCGGTGATTGCAGTCTGCTCATCGTTCTTGATGTTGTCCAAGATGGAAGCTTTGGTCTGGATCTAGTTGTTTGACAGATTGGATGTTCCATGGGTACTTCACAGTGGTGTGCTTTTGCTGGATTTAAATTTGAGGTGATGTGGTGGTGGTTGCTCTGTTTTTCCGTTTCGTTGTTCGTTTTTTCCGTTTCGTTGTCGTTGTTTTTTTTGTGGGTCGTGCTCTGTTTTGTTGTTCCGTTTTATTTTTGCCGGATTTGTTTGTGTTCTTCGTGTTGTGTTACTCCGGTGTCAGATTTGGTGTGGTGTGGTCGTCGGTGGAGGTGGTGGGTGGTGGTTTTTGGCTTGTTGTTTGTTGCTGGTGGGGTTGGTGTTGGCAGAGCTGCCGACTTATTTTGGCTCTAGCGGTGGTTTTGACTTAGTGGTGGGGTGATGTTGCTATGGAGATGTGGTGGCGTTTGGATTGCGCCTTCGGTGTGTGATTGATACTGTGTGTGAGTGGCTTTTCTAGATATTTGATTCTCTGACAATTTTCAAATCTGTTGAGATTTGCAGGATTCTTCTTGAGTCTCTGTTGGTGTCCAAGTCTGTTGAGATTTGCAAGTTTCTTATGTATCTAGTTGACCTCTACCATATCATTGTTGATTGCTTGGAGGTTGTCTGCAAGCCGAGACTTATTTGCCTAGGTTGTCATTCTGCTGTTGTCTCATCAACTTTTGGCTCACGAAGTTGTTTTTTGGATTCTGATGGGCCGGTTAATTTTGATTCGAGATCGGAAGTTAGTGTCTTGTTGCATCTTTATAGGTCTGAGTTGATGTTTCTCGGATAGTCTGAAAGTTGAGGAGTGTACTTTTAAGAATGAGATTATAAGTAAACTTCTATTAGGTGGTGTTTGTTTTGGTATCTTCATCGGTGTTTCGCTTATATACGACGTCATTGTATTGTAACTCCTCTTTTACCAATTTTTGTTCATCTTGTACGGAAATTTGGTTTTTATTAATAATATATTTGCCGTTCAAAAAAAAATTGAAACTTCACATTATTTTGGAAAATAAAATTTGAAATATTAGAATATAAATGAAAAAAAATAATAACAGATATTTTATTCAGAAAAATAAATGAGAACAATAAATTTTACCCGTTAAATTCAAATTAACGATTTTGATCAATTTAATATTAATATTTGTTGATTTAAATGATAAGATGTATATAAACATTATTTTACGCGTTATTTTTTCAATCTGTTTTCATGTCAAAATATTTCAAAAAACATTATTTTGGGAAATTGAATCTAAAATCACTTTGAAAAATAGAACCAAAAATATTTCAAAATGATTTTAGGCAATTTGGATTATGCATTCTAAAATATTTCAAAATGCACATTATTTTGCAAAATAAAATTCAAAATATTTGCCCGTCTCTCTAACAGTCAAACTTCATGAGCCACCTTCTAATATCCCGGATTTTTGACCCGAGATATTATGACTAATTTTCTTATTTAATAGGAAAAACTATATACTATTTTTTTTAGAGTAATTTCAAAACGAGTAACCATCAATATCTTCTCAATATTAGATATTCAATTATTGTAAATATTTAAGAAACTCATTAAATCCAAAACTACTACTAGTCATCAACTTCAAAATATCTTAATTTACAATTATAAACTAATAGAATTATTCAGAGGCCTTATTTAAATTTACAATTATATACTAGTAAAAACCCTTTTTATTTATCCCCGCGCACGTACAAGCAACACATCAACTTCATATTTCTTTGGTACCTACAACCATATTTAATGTAAGGGTCAATTTCCTTATCCAAATTGAATCATGCCGAACGGAAGGTAAATGTCATAAAATAATAATAAAATGTTTGGCCATAAAGAAGAAATCAAATAAAATCGATTCAAGAAACTAATTTTAATGACACCTTATACCAATTACCAATGCATGAAATGCAACTAGACAATGATCCGGATATCAATATCTCCGCAGAGTAAAAAGTCCCCCTTGGACAGTGTCCCACCTGGACACTATACCCCCCTTGGGTATTAAGGTTCGGTACCCCCCTTGAGTATTATTCCGAGCCAACCTGTCAAACCACTATATGTCATGTTATGCATCCTATAGACATTCTCTCATTGAATATCCAACAAAATCGAAACTTCTCTAAATCCACCTGATTAAGAGACTAGATCAACACATTTGGTAACCATTGGTACCAATCGTAAATGCAACTTAATTTATTCATTCAAGTTACAACCACAAACATAAACAACTAAAAATCATAAAATAATCCACAACAACAATACCAACAATCAACAACCACAATACCAATAACAACAATCAGCCACATACACCACTTACTGTATATTAAAATAGCATAAAATGTAATAAAAATAATTCTATCATTCCTTCTATTATCATTCCTCCTTATCGGTTAACTATTTCATTATTAATTTATAACACAAACCCTAAGTGCATGAGTGTATGGGGAAAATACCTTTACATTAGCCGCTTTACTTCCCAGCGCAATACTTTATAAGCCTAAATTCGCAGCTACAATGCACACATCATATCTCTCGTCCCGATGTTTACTCAGTTTATCCGACCGTTGAAAACAAGGAACCACATGCCGAGAAGCTAGTGAATTGGATTAAAGTTGATGATCACTAATTGTGGCAGAATGGCCGTGAGAGACAAAGGTCATCATCATGAAATTAATTTGAGTCAATGAGGAACTTGGAGAGTGAAACGCATGGAACATACAAGAGGAAAATGGTATGAACGCGTGACCCTTTGATGGGAGAATTAATATTGCCAGATCACCTTTATTTGCCTAATTTTCAAGAGAGGGTTGTACCCTTGTACTGATCATGCGCAAGGGAGAAGAGGAGAGTTATTCATGTGTTGATAGTGTTATAGATGAGAGAATATACTATAGGGAATTGGATGAAATTGACGGTTTGTCCCTCATGTGAACTTGCTAAATTTAAGAGTACATGGAGGAATAATCAAATGGCACAATTATGAGAGAATTGGTTACATGAGACTTATACATGAACGTGGCTATATGACTAAGCTTTTCAATTATGACAGTCAAAATTGATTTACATTTCTCCCATCCTAGACTAACACAAATACTTTGCAAAACTTATAAATTAATTAGATATATATTTGAAATAACCATCCTCTCATCAAATACTATATTAACATAATTAAAATATAATTACTACAGAAATTATTTCTCAAATAATTAGTCAAGCAAATGTCTATCATATCCTTTCAATCCCAAATTGATAAACAAAATAACATAATAGAATTAAGTGTCCCAATTTAAATAAACTTAAGGTGGCCTAATTTTCTTAAACTCTTTACACATAAAATAAATTGATGAATAAATCATAAATTAAGAAAATTGCTAAAAAGACATATATAAAATATTGGGGTGTTACATTCTTACCCTCTTAAAATAGTTTCGTCCTCGAAACTAGAAAGTAAAAGATTATGATAGAATTCTCTCACTAAGTAACATCCTATGATAAGAAAATCACTTTCTAAAAGGTGGAATTAAAATATTCTAGCATGTACATAGAATAAATTATTTATCTATATATTAAAATAAAGTAGAATTTTTGGATCTTACATTCTACCCACAAAAAAAATAGTTTCGCCCCCGAAACTAAATAGTGGAAAGAAAGGAGTTAGAGTTGCATTTTCCAAAAACTACACCTTATAGAGATTCATTCCACTCTTTAACTTACCGCTGCAAAACTATTTTATAATTATGTTTGGAAGATTGAAAATTAATATAAGGTACTCACCCAAAAAGAAAGAAAATTCATTGAAGGTAATATTCTAAATAGATAAAACAAGATAAGATATTTTAAAAATTAAAACATCGTATATATATCCGTTGCACACTCTGATATCAAATAAATACACAAATTAAATTTATAAGTTTAAGTGAGCTATCAAAAGAAGAAAAAAAAATCAATAACAAAAGTCACTAAACAATTTATGAAGATTCAATGATTTATAAACAAAACAGTCCATTATAATTAAGTGAAAGATCTTAGTAAAAGTCTGATACAACAACGACACACTATTCCTCACGAAAATAGCATTTCTCACTTTATTTTGACAAAACACTGGTATAGTAAAATTGCTCTAAAGATGAGGTAAACATAGTTTAAAGTACTTTATATAAAAGGAAGTCACTAATTTACTAACAAGTTTAGATAAAATGGTCCAGTATATAAATAGATTAAGATACATTTATAAAGGTTTGATATACATCAAGATAAAAATTTCTTTGACCGAGAAGTTGCATTTAGCCTTTTATTTTGACCATATAATAAAATCACTCAAGATGAGTTAAAAATAGTTTTTTTTTTTTTGACATAGAGTTAAAAATAGTTTAAAACACTGTATATAAAAAAATCATGTTGTAAAATCAAATAGACAAGTAAAGTAATAATTCGGAAGGTTCGAAAATAGAAAAGGTTCAAAACAAAAATAAATACTTCGCTTAAATCCTATCACAAAAGATTCACTAGATTAGATCGGACGCCTACCCCTTTGCACATAATGTCCTATTAACTTCGCACACTCTAACAATTGGTGAGGTCAGTCAATTCTAGTCACCATGATCTCGTCTACTATTAACTAGTATCCAGACCCGTGCCAAGCACGGGTAGAAATACGTTTGTAGATTTATTGATTTACAAATAATATTGTATATTTTAATTATGTAAAAAAAATATTTTAATAAATTTTACTTTGAATTGAAAATTTTAATTTCTAATGGAAGATAATTAACAACAACTACATAAATATTTACAAATTTATATAATTTAATAATTAAAATAATAGTCTGTTGATAAAAACTAACTGTAAACTTTATGTATAGTCATAAATTTTCTTAGGAAAGATTCATATAGTTCGTATTTTTTATCAAATTAAAAATGTATCATTGTTTTTTTTTCTATTATTCTCCACTAAAATAATTATAAAGTTGATGGAAAATAATTTTTCTATGGGGTATATGGAAGAGACTTTGAGGTTTCGTAAAAAGGCTTTAAGGTAGATATGAATTACAAAAAAATAGTCGGTGTATCAATATATGAGTAGAAATATAGACTACAATATAAATAACAAAGAAATAGATTCCCGTATTAACATATAAGCATAAATATAGATTCACATTGAAATAAAAAAATAGTCTCCCTATTAATATATGACTAAAAATATAGCAATCGGCCTGTATCGATTTGCCACTGTGTGGTTTGATACAATGCACTGTCAGCCTTTGCAGTGAATGAGGTCCTTCAATATCTCCCATCCCATCGCATGTTGTGACGTCCATTTTGTAAAAATTATAAAATAAATAGGTCTTCGTATATATATATAAATATGAGTAAAAATATAGATCTAAGCGTAGAAATTATAAAAAACAGAGTCATCCGTAAAAATATATGTTCCCGTAGAAATTACAATAAAAAATAGACTCCCGTATTGATGTATGAGTTGAAATATAGGCCACATGGAAAAGGAAAAAAAAAACTTTTGGATGAATATATGAGTGGAAAAATAATGGACTGTGATGAAAGGAAAAATTGGATTTAGAAAAGACTTTTGAACTTTGTAATGTATTTCAAAGTGTTGTGAAAATTCTGAATCTCAAACACACTATTTATAGCTAAGAATATCAAATAATCACATTAATTTTCCCTTCATTTAGGGATGAAACCGTGTGGGAAAAAATATACTTATTCACTCATTTGAAATTAAAAAATATTGTCTTAAATGCTATTTTGGATTGTCTTGTGAAATATAATTACAGCATGTTAAGAGAATTCAAAGTCATTGAAATATTAAGGCTAAACTTAAATTCGTTTTCTTTTTTAATTGAAAATCAATTTTAATGTATTTCCTTAAAAGTATTACCTTAAATGTAAATCATTGAATGCTAAAACAATATGAGAGAAGGATGATTGTGGGAATACCACGTGTATACTTGCATTTGAAGAAAAGCTCTCAAATAATATATATATATATATATATATATATTAGCAATTAATAAAGAATATATTATTTTGTATCAGCGGACTCGGACAATTATTCTCAAAACTATTATTTAGATATTCTTTATTACATTCAATTATTCTCAAAACTATTTAAATATTAATTTTTCGTCTTAATTATTTTGTATCATTTAAATGATATTCATTCAATTATTTTACATATAACAAAAATTTCAGTATCATTTAAATATATTATAATTTAAAAAATTTTCTTTTCATAATCCATTGATTTTGTTATTCATTTTCGTTTAAAAAAATAAACTTTTTATTTAATGTGTAAAAGTCAAATATATCATCACCATTAACAAAAAAATCGTGCCTTTAATTTTGTATGATTTTATTTCCACTTTCAATTTCAAAGTCAAAATGCACAAATTTTTTCTTGTCATTGTATGCATAAATTAAAATAAGGAACACAATAAATGGATCATGAAAAGAAAAATGAAATCGCTTGTATTTAACCGTAAAAAAGATTATAATCAAAAACAAATTGAGAAACCATTAAGAAACGCATAAGAAATTGAATCAATTAAAAGAACAAAATAGCAGTTCCATGATATTATTTTTTATCAGCGGACTATTATTCATTATTCTCAAAATTATTTAAATATTAATTTTTCGTCCTAATTATTTTGTATCATTTAAATGATATTCATTCAATTATTTTACATATAACAAAAATTTAAGTATCATTTAAATATATTATAATTTACAAATTTTTCTTTTCATGATCTATTGATTTTGTTATTCATTTTCGTTCAAAAAAATAATTTTTTTATTTAATGTGTAAAAGTCAAATATATCACACCATTAACAAAAAAAATCGTATCTTTAATTTGGTATGATTTTATTTCCACTTTCAATTTCAAAGTAAAATAAGGAACACAATAAATGGATCATGAAAAGAAGTTTCTTTGTTTAAATACTTGACAAAAATACATGAAAATCAAAAATACATTATGACATTTAATGCTAAATTGCTGTGAGAGCAGAATTGCTTTGAGGCTGACACGTGGCAAGAGAGGAAAATGAAATCGTCCTCGCGTATTACATATAATAGATAAGAGATTGAGAGTGATCAGTTCCCCAATTCAGGGGCATCTCTAACTAGGGGCCCTGTTCAAATATTAATAATAGACCTTATTTTAAAACAATTTTAAAATGACAAATATTAACTTTATATTATTAGACAAAAATAAATCGTATGAAATAAAAATAAAGCTTCATGCACTACTATATATAGGCACTATAGCAGATTAAAACTTCAAGTGATATACTCTCTCCGGTCTCGAATATAAGCAAAATAAAATAAAATTGAAAGTCTCAAATATAAACAAAAATTACAACATTTTTTATAAATATATAATGATTACACTGTTTTGTGGTTTCCAACATAACTTTACTCTATTTCACCAATACATGCAACTACTAATGTCATAAACAAATTCAAATAATACACTTTATCCATTTTCTTAAAAGTGTACTTTTTTTTGCTTACATATAAGATTAGAGGGAGTAGTAACAATAAAACATTATTATACAAAAAAGTATACTAATAAAATATCACATAGATGTGTTTAAATAAATCTGAGGCCCTTAAAAATGGGAGGCCCTATGCAGTAGCACATCTTGCAGGGACGGAACTAGGTAGTCATGAAAAGGGGCGGCCGCCACCCTTATGGAGTATAGCACTATTGTACTATCCCCATGTATACATGTCATTGCCACCCTTGCCATTAAAATTAAATTGATAGTCTGCCACCCTTATTTGCTCTATCTTTTCTTTCTTTTTCAGAAGGCTATATTTTAATTGTCATAATATTATCTCTCTCTGATTTAATATATAAGCCAATTTTAACTTTTTAGATTTATTAAAAAATAATATATTTGGTCAATAATATAGTTTAGATACATTATTTTTTCAATATATTTAAAAAGTAAATATTTGCTTATATTTAGAACCGGATGGAGTACTAATCGATTATGTGCAATGTTTGTAAATTTTGTTTTCTAAGCATGATTATTTTAATATGTTATAATCTATGAAAAATACAGACATTTTTTGGATTAGACGTGTGCTAGTGTCAGACACCGACACGATACCGACCCTTAAATTATATTGAATTATTTTATTCTCTTAAATTATTATCTGTGTCGATATGTCATGTATGTGTCTAGTCTGATATCCATATTAAGGGCCCGTTTGACCTGCTTTTTTAGGTCTTAAAAACTATCTGAAAGCTAAATGTAAAAATAAGATCTTAATTTTTAAAAAAAGTTAAAGCTGATTGGTAATAGTTGTAGTATTTTTTAACTTCAAAAGTATTTTATCTATGTATTTTAATCATAAAAATTAAGCAACTTTTTTTCTATTAAAAGCTTCTTGAAAATTTATTTGACCTTACTTCTCCTTTTATTGACTAAAAAAATCTAAAATAAGTTAGGCCAAACACAGTACCTAAATTAAGGTGTATTCGATTATTAAATAGTAAAAAAAAAATTATCAGGTGTTGTATTTCCGCCACCCTCGATGAATTTTTCTGGTTCCGTCCCTGACATCTTGCACATGTATAGGAGCCGCCCCTGCCCCAATTTATGCACATGTATAGGAGCCGCCCCTGCCCCAATTTATCAATAGCAAGCCAACAATCATAAAACGGTAGTATTGACCATCCTACTTCAAATGTCATCTCGTTCATTACAATTTGCACTTAGCATTTGCCAAATTTTTTGTAGCCATTATACTCTTGATTCACACTTCCCACATAATGATATAAATACCACAACTAAAGAGAGGATTTCAAGTATTTGTGCCTAAAGAATATACTATTCCGATAGGAGACATTTCAAATAAGGTTCGAGTGATGTGATAGTAACACTTCCTCTTGAAGGTGAATGACTGAGTTACCTACATTTTACAAATTACTTGGTGCCAAAGAAGATTTCTTAATCTAATCTTAACTCTAGGGTTCCAAAAGTAAAATCTAGCTTGCAACTAATTAACAATGTAATTACAGTAATTAAATCACAAAGTCAATAAACAAAAGGAATCAGACAACATAACAAATGACATGCACTCAAACCCTCAAGGCATGTAATCATACCACTTTTAGATTTCCAACCATTTCCTTTAATCACACCATAGATAGCTACCAGGCACAAAGTCATTCATACCAATCCCTAGCTCATTATATTCCTCCCAAACAATCCATACAAAATTCAATCTATTAAGAAAAGTTAATTTAATTATATTAACCTTGTGAATATTAATCCATAACATGTCTCGTTAAAAAGCAACAATTTCAAACGATACAAGTCCATAACCGCATACAACATAGATTGGGAAAATAAGGGTCTAGTAAAAAAAAGTCCATAACGGCGTACAACAAAGATTAATTTAAAATCATAAGATCTATATGAAAAAATAAAAATAAGGATAAAATTTGTTTTCAGTCCCTACTTTTATAGTGAGTTCTGGTTTTCGTCGTGTAAAATAAAATCATTTGTTTTCATCCGTATAAAAAAAATTCTTTAGTGTTTAGTCCTTAATTAGAAAAAAAATTTGACATTTGAATTCCAATATTATAACATTTTTATGTTCAAAACCGTATATAGGGTAAAATATTTTTCAATTCCTAATTTTATAGCGAGTTTTGGTTTTCGTCCGTACTAAATTTGGAACATAATAATGTCATAATATCGACATTGAAATGAACGAAAGTTAGACACTGGGGACTAAAAGCAAAGGAAATTTTTTATAGGGATAAAAACAAGTGATTTAATTTTACAGGGATGAAAATCAAAACTCGCTATAAAAGTAGTGTAACACCCCGTTTTTCAACGGTCAGAAAAGAGCATATATTTTTTTTTTCTTTTTCAACTAACACTCAGAGTGCGCATATAATATTTTTCAATGAGCCGGCATTCAAATATACAAAAGACTCATTACCATAGGTGCTTCGACAAGCAAAGTGTATTCCTGAATAATTACAATCCGAGTCTAAGTATCAAGTACTTACAACAAAACAAGTTAGACAACCCTATGCTAACCAAAAAGCACGGTGCACAAAACACACCGGCGCATAGTCTATCTATACTAAGCTTCACCAAATGCTTACTATAGCCTAGAACTGCCACCGTCGTCACCACGACCTAACCCAACACCTGGGTGGGATGAGCCCGCAAATGAAAGAAAGGGTCACCACAAAATATATAGTATGTATATATATAACCGGTGCGAAAGATTGTACACATAACAATAATTCCACAAAACACAAGAGAAAGCTCTTAACCAACAAAACAATTCCCACCAACGGGTTCATATAAGCAATGCACACATAGCCTATAATGCAACCTCTACAATGCGTGGTACTAACCCTAGCTACCACAATGCATGAGCTCTAGAACTGTAGGTCCAACCCCTACTCAAACACCAACGAAATCACAAGGTTAGGGTGGATCCACTCCCGCAATCACACCCCATGGTCCACTCCCGCAACCATGTATCAAACTCAACAAAGTCACAAAGGTTAAGGTGGATCCACTCCCGCAATCACACCCCATGGTCCACTCCCGCAACCATGTATCAAACTCAACTAAATCACACGAGATTTAGGTGGATCCACTCCCGCAATCACACCCCATGGTCCACTCCCGCAACCATGTGTTGAACTCAATAAAACCCCATAAGAATCAGGTGGGTCCACTCCTGCAACCACACCTCGTAGTCCATTCCCGCAACTACTCTTCGTAGTCCACTCCCGCAACTACGCACTAACAATGCATGAGCATACGATTCCCCATGTATACTAATGCAACACCTACATACCTCCCTAGCATATGTAAACCATCCCAACAACATACATACATATCCAATCATATGTAACAAACCACAATAAACATACATACATTTCCAATCATATGTATTCAACCACATGTTCATACATACGTCTCCAATCATATGTAAAACAACGCACGTATTGTAAACACTTTCTCATCACGAGAATACATAACACATACATGCCAAACACACAAACACGCATCACCGAAAATAACCAACAAACATGTTATAACTCAGTGAAAAGACAGAAATAAAGTGATGCCCTTACCTCGGCAAGCTTCCGATTATCACAACTCGACCAAACAACACAACGCGCTTCCTAAAACAAGCAGCGTACCATCAATACATTGTTTCCCAACCAATCGTATTGAAACTAAACCAAAAACCTCAAAAACCTAAAGGTTCCTAAGGAAAAATCCCTCTTTCGGATATCATTCCAAAAACTACCGTATTGATCAACCACCATGAGTTATTTATACTATTTTTAGGACCCAACACAATAGGCCAAAGTCTTAAATAAATTGAAATGCAGAACGACTATTTTCTTGCGTTATAAGTTACGTACTTTCCGAGTACCCGAAAAACTCGTTTCCAATCCCAACCACTTCCATAAATTAATAAAAAGGGATTAGAAAGCTAAAAACCCAGTTAGGACATCATAATCCAAAATCTCAACTCCCAGAGCTCGCCCTGGCGAGTTGGTGGCGAGTGACGGCAGAGAGTACTGGTCTTACTCGCTCTGGAGCTCGCCCTGGCGTGTTCATGACCTGAGGCACTCGCCCTGGCGAGTAACAACTCGCTCAGCGAGTTGCACCTGTCATGACAGCACAAGACAGCAACTCACACCACCTTTTGCCACCCAAGCCTAGTTTGATTCTATTAGTTCCCAACATCTTTTCAAGGCATAAAAGCAAACCATTTTCATAAGCAAGCAACACATTTCCGAAAGCATGTTGGTTGCTTCGAGTGCAAGTTATTTGATTTTCATTTCCAAAATCAAAACCAAATCCAAGCACAAGTTTTATTACGGGCCTTAACCGTCCGGTAATCATTTTCAAACATGTTTTCAAGGTAAAAAGCGACACCACATGTCACAATAGTTTTAAACCATTTTGACCCCAAAACACTACCCAAAACACTTAGGAAATATTTTCATAAACCTCAAAATATTTTTCATCGGATTTTCCAAAACAAAACCATACAACGCATTTCCCTTTCGGCCAAAGGTTCAAAGACAACTTTTCTTTTCAAAACCTTACAACATAGCCTCATGTAATTGATCAATACTCTAAACTTTCAAAACCCTAACTTTTCTCATGAGATTCTCACAAACTCATGGAAAATTGAAATAACAAAGCCTACACATGCTTACTAAACCCTCATGAACAACTTTCATGGAACAAAAACCCTTCACAACCAATTCTTACAAAATTTCTCCCAAGAACAAAATCATAAAATCTCATGAATCTCTAAGAGTTTAGCCAACTAAGAGATGAAAGAAGTTCTAGTTACCTTAGGAAGAAGAATCTCACAACTCCAAGCTTTCCAACAAGCTTAAGATCAAGACAAAAGGTGAAGGATTGAATTTGGTTCCTCAAGGTTGGAAGAGAAAGAAGCCACGGCAAGGAGAAGAGAAGAAGTGAATGAAATGTGATTTTGCTAAGTCCAAAAAGTCTCCTTAAGTCACCCTAAAGGTCATGGTCATGTTTCATGAGAACCATTGGATCAAATAGGATAAAGCTTCAAGACCAAATTCTAGCCCTTGGATCAATCCGAGTCTATCCTCCCAAGATATTTCTCACAACCTCTTACAACAAAACGCACGCTCAGTTCTCGCGCATCGCGACGAACGTAAATCACAAAAACGTAAAACCTACGGAAAGAACGTCTATCGTTTTTCCATTCCAAAACTTATCGCCGAATCTTTTTCCGCGACTGTAATTTTCTTTCACACCTTAGAAAATTAATCTCAGGACATATCCTAACTCACGCAGATATATAAAACCTCCATCCGAAAACTCACTGAATTCAGACGCAATAAAATTTTACAACGACGGGTAAAATCCTACTCGTTTTTCCAAAAACAAGAATAATCCAAAACTCGCTATTCTAAGACCACAGAAATCTCCTCATACTTAAAAGAGGACTACGACCCAAAAGTCTGTGCCTTCCCAGCGCACGAGCACAAAACAGGCTCCGTTTCAGCAAAAATCTCATTAATGTGACGATATTCACAAAACCGCCTCACCAAAAACCCTAAAACTCGTAGCCATTACTAGAGTTCCTTAGAAAAACAGTACAGTGAAATCTCGGGTCTTACATTACTACCCTCCAAAAAGAAGTTTCGTCCTCGAAACTAAAGGTAAGAGTAACAACTCAACTAATAATTACCATTACCAACACAACAAAATCCCTTCGGATTAGGTGCAGCCACACAGATGCTAACACCGGGTGAAGTCACACAGATACTCTCACCAATACACTGACACAACCGTGCACCAACCGCAACTCTCAACGAGTTCACCACTCAAAATTAATCTCACAACAGAGGTTCACAACCTCTAGTTCCCAAAGATCCTCGTGCCCACAAACAAAAATTTCCAAAGTCACCTCTTTCGCCTCCGCGGCATAGCCAATTTCCCTCGGTTCACGCGAAGCAGTTACTGGCTACCCTCCAAAAAGAAACACCGAAACTTTCTGCGCACCAGCAAAACCGGTAAAACTAGTCATTTCCAGTCAACACGACTTACATAAAACAATCCCAACCTCCAGTTGGTGATTACACTCCTCATAGTCTTGACACTTGCCAAACTATATCAATTCTGATTAGATTCCTTATCCAAACATTTCTGAGTCTCAACAGAAAATCTCATCCAACGGTTACTAACTCGTAACCCGATACAGAACAAACACTAGAACTAACACGACTCTAGTTATGTTCTAACCGACTCTGGACTAACGACTCAAGTATACACTTTCCCTTTGAAGATTTAAAGCCGAGCTCTGATACCAATTGTAACACCCCGTTTTTCAACGGTCAGAAAAGAGCATATATTTTTTTTTTCTTTTTCAACTAACACTCAGAGTGCGCATATAATATTTTTCAATGAGCCGGCATTCAAATATACAAAAGACTCATTACCATAGGTGCTTCGACAAGCAAAGTGTATTCCTGAATAATTACAATCCGAGTCTAAGTATCAAGTACTTACAACAAAACAAGTTAGACAACCCTATGCTAACCAAAAAGCACGGTGCACAAAACACACCGGCGCATAGTCTATCTATACTAAGCTTCACCAAATGCTTACTATAGCCTAGAACTGCCACCGTCGTCACCACGACCTAACCCAACACCTGGGTGGGATGAGCCCGCAAATGAAAGAAAGGGTCACCACAAAATATATAGTATGTATATATATAACCGGTGCGAAAGATTGTACACATAACAATAATTCCACAAAACACAAGAGAAAGCTCTTAACCAACAAAACAATTCCCACCAACGGGTTCATATAAGCAATGCACACATAGCCTATAATGCAACCTCTACAATGCGTGGTACTAACCCTAGCTACCACAATGCATGAGCTCTAGAACTGTAGGTCCAACCCCTACTCAAACACCAACGAAATCACAAGGTTAGGGTGGATCCACTCCCGCAATCACACCCCATGGTCCACTCCCGCAACCATGTATCAAACTCAACAAAGTCACAAAGGTTAAGGTGGATCCACTCCCGCAATCACACCCCATGGTCCACTCCCGCAACCATGTATCAAACTCAACTAAATCACACGAGATTTAGGTGGATCCACTCCCGCAATCACACCCCATGGTCCACTCCCGCAACCATGTGTTGAACTCAATAAAACCCCATAAGAATCAGGTGGGTCCACTCCTGCAACCACACCTCGTAGTCCACTCCCGCAACTACTCTTCGTAGTCCACTCCCGCAACTACGCACTAACAATGCATGAGCATACGATTCCCCATGTATACTAATGCAACACCTACATACCTCCCTAGCATATGTAAACCATCCCAACAACATACATACATATCCAATCATATGTAACAAACCACAATAAACATACATACATTTCCAATCATATGTATTCAACCACATGTTCATACATACGTCTCCAATCATATGTAAAACAACGCACGTATTGTAAACACTTTCTCATCACGAGAATACATAACACATACATGCCAAACACACAAACACGCATCACCGAAAATAACCAACAAACATGTTATAACTCAGTGAAAAGACAGAAATAAAGTGATGCCCTTACCTCGGCAAGCTTCCGATTATCACAACTCGACCAAACAACACAACGCGCTTCCTAAAACAAGCAGCGTACCATCAATACATTGTTTCCCAACCAATCGTATTGAAACTAAACCAAAAACCTCAAAAACCTAAAGGTTCCTAAGGAAAAATCCCTCTTTCGGATATCATTCCAAAAACTACCGTATTGATCAACCACCATGAGTTATTTATACTATTTTTAGGACCCAACACAATAGGCCAAAGTCTTAAATAAATTGAAATGCAGAACGACTATTTTCTTGCGTTATAAGTTACGTACTTTCCGAGTACCCGAAAAACTCGTTTCCAATCCCAACCACTTCCATAAATTAATAAAAAGGGATTAGAAAGCTAAAAACCCAGTTAGGACATCATAATCCAAAATCTCAACTCCCAGAGCTCGCCCTGGCGAGTTGGTGGCGAGTGACGGCAGAGAGTACTGGTCTTACTCGCTCTGGAGCTCGCCCTGGCGTGTTCATGACCTGAGGCACTCGCCCTGGCGAGTAACAACTCGCTCAGCGAGTTGCACCTGTCATGACAGCACAAGACAGCAACTCACACCACCTTTTGCCACCCAAGCCTAGTTTGATTCTATTAGTTCCCAACATCTTTTCAAGGCATAAAAGCAAACCATTTTCATAAGCAAGCAACACATTTCCGAAAGCATGTTGGTTGCTTCGAGTGCAAGTTATTTGATTTTCATTTCCAAAATCAAAACCAAATCCAAGCACAAGTTTTATTACGGGCCTTAACCGTCCGGTAATCATTTTCAAACATGTTTTCAAGGTAA
Source organism: Trifolium repens (assembly GCA_030408175.1). NCBI lineage: Eukaryota > Viridiplantae > Streptophyta > Magnoliopsida > Fabales > Fabaceae > Trifolium > Trifolium repens. Next base: position 23,502,636 of record CP125840.1, read on the forward strand.
AAAGCGACACCACATGTCACAATAGTTTTAAACCATTTTGACCCCAAAACACTACCCAAAACACTTAGGAAATATTTTCATAAACCTCAAAATATTTTTCATCGGATTTTCCAAAACAAAACCATACAACGCATTTCCCTTTCGGCCAAAGGTTCAAAGACAACTTTTCTTTTCAAAACCTTACAACATAGCCTCATGTAATTGATCAATACTCTAAACTTTCAAAACCCTAACTTTTCTCATGAGATTCTCACAAACTCATGGAAAATTGAAATAACAAAGCCTACACATGCTTACTAAACCCTCATGAACAACTTTCATGGAACAAAAACCCTTCACAACCAATTCTTACAAAATTTCTCCCAAGAACAAAATCATAAAATCTCATGAATCTCTAAGAGTTTAGCCAACTAAGAGATGAAAGAAGTTCTAGTTACCTTAGGAAGAAGAATCTCACAACTCCAAGCTTTCCAACAAGCTTAAGATCAAGACAAAAGGTGAAGGATTGAATTTGGTTCCTCAAGGTTGGAAGAGAAAGAAGCCACGGCAAGGAGAAGAGAAGAAGTGAATGAAATGTGATTTTGCTAAGTCCAAAAAGTCTCCTTAAGTCACCCTAAAGGTCATGGTCATGTTTCATGAGAACCATTGGATCAAATAGGATAAAGCTTCAAGACCAAATTCTAGCCCTTGGATCAATCCGAGTCTATCCTCCCAAGATATTTCTCACAACCTCTTACAACAAAACGCACGCTCAGTTCTCGCGCATCGCGACGAACGTAAATCACAAAAACGTAAAACCTACGGAAAGAACGTCTATCGTTTTTCCATTCCAAAACTTATCGCCGAATCTTTTTCCGCGACTGTAATTTTCTTTCACACCTTAGAAAATTAATCTCAGGACATATCCTAACTCACGCAGATATATAAAACCTCCATCCGAAAACTCACTGAATTCAGACGCAATAAAATTTTACAACGACGGGTAAAATCCTACTCGTTTTTCCAAAAACAAGAATAATCCAAAACTCGCTATTCTAAGACCACAGAAATCTCCTCATACTTAAAAGAGGACTACGACCCAAAAGTCTGTGCCTTCCCAGCGCACGAGCACAAAACAGGCTCCGTTTCAGCAAAAATCTCATTAATGTGACGATATTCACAAAACCGCCTCACCAAAAACCCTAAACCTCGTAGCCATTACTAGAGTTCCTTAGAAAAACAGTACAGTGAAATCTCGGGTCTTACAAGTAGGGACTGAAAACATATTTTACCCTAGTATAAATTATGTCTATATATCATGTTAAACCTATATAAGTTCATATTATGTTAAAAATGTCAAAATTTTGTCCATTAAAGACTAAAAACAAAAGAATACTTTTTTGTAGTGATGAAAATAAGTGATTTTATTTTACAAGGATGAAAGAAAAAAAATCGGATTCTAAAATCCAATTTTTTTAAAAGAAAATTTACTTTAGAAAATTGATTACGAATAATTTTAAAGAGCAAAAAAAGAACTTTGGATGGGGCCGAGAGAAACTGTAACAGCCCGGCGACCAGCCACACAGATGCTGAAGCCCCGCTGCTCGTTACCAGCTTAATCACTACCCCCCTTGTAGTGTTTTTGCCTCCGTAGTGATTCGAACCATGCACCCTGGGGATAAATACATGTTCAATGCAATCACTACTACCAATTGAGCTACTAGCTCAATTGGTAGTAGTGATTGCATTGAACATGTATTTATCCCCAGGGTGCATGGTTCGAATCACTACGGAGGCAAAAACACTACAAGGGGGGTAGTGATTAAGCTGGTAACGAGCAGCGGGGCTTCAGCATCTGTGTGGCTGGTCGCCGGGCTGTTACAGAAACATGCGGTGTAAAAAGAAATTTTCATGTTTCTTACTAAACTCGTCATATTTGGAGCTAACAGAGAACCAAGTTCTATCAACTTTTGAAAATTGCTCCTTGTTAAGCTCCTTCATATTGGGTTATGTGAGCATATGTGGAGTTCTAAAGAACTTCTTTTGTCTTCGTTTTTCAATCCAGTCCGAAATCTTAAAAATACTCAAGTCTGTATTTTAAAAATTGGATGGAATTTGACCACAACAAGTTTTTATTTTTTCATAAGAGACGACAACAAGTTTTTAATTCAAATAAATATATCATAATTTAATTTTAGCCCCTCTAAAATATTCTTATAACCAACGATCTTTCAAATATTTTCTACCAAACACTTTTTATCCTAATTTTAAGTCAACTCATGAGTAATTTTTCACATCTTTGATTGACTTTTTCAGACATATTTATTACGGTATATTATTTAAATCTCTTTAAAAAAAATTTAGAACAAAACTTATATGCATTGCTATACATGCAGTTTTTACTTTTCCTCTCACAAAGAGGTAGTTATTTTAATTGAAAAACAATTTTCTTTTATTTATTTTTTTTTAAATTAAAAAACACAAAAAAACCACTTCTTTGTGAGTGGAACAGTAAAAACTTCACATAAAACAATCATGTAAGTTTTATCCTTTTTAAATTTAAAATTTTGAAGGACATTTTATAAATAAATAAAAAAAGTTTAAAGGACAATCACTAATTTAAAGTAGAGACAAGAAACATTTAAAAAAAATTAAAAGAAGGAGGAGAAAATCATAAGTTAAAAGCCTGGTATGATTAATTAATTAATTAATGTTGGGTCAATGCCTTAGGTCCAATAAAATATAAAAGCCCATGAGATAGTATTCTTTATATAAAAGAAGAGAGAAAATCACTGTTACTCATATTACGCCGTGTTTGGTTGTCAACAGAGAGAAACCGATTCTTCTTCTTCGAGAAAACAATGAAACAATGCAAACGTATTGTGCGATTCAATATTACGCTATGTGTGTGATTGGGTTTGTTTCAATATTCTTTTTCTTCTTCAATTCAAAAGAATGAAGCATTGTGGAATTTATAGTTTATTGATCAAGAACGTGCCGGAAACCCTAAAAGATAATCTCTTCTGTTCGCTACGGTAATTTTTCAACTTTCTTTTCATATATTTGATTATTAAACATGATTCAATCTTCTGCTTTATATAAAAGAACCTTAATTGAACAAAGGTTGTCTTTCTGTCCCAAGATCATGTTTGTTTGGTACCAATGTTTTGAAAGATCAACGTTTTCATTTGGTATGGTAGTTTTCAAAATGGGTATATTTCAATTTCAATTTCAATACCCATTTTTCATTTTTGATTTGGTCAAGAATATTCAATCTTCTGCATGAAAAAAGTTAGAGTCTTGCCCATTTTTTTCATTCTTGATTATTCAAGAACATTCAATATTTTGCTTGAGAAAAACAAAAGAACCTTTGATTTTATAAAAGATGTTGTGTCCCAAGATCCTGTTTGTTATCAATATTTTAAAAGACAATTTTTGGAATTGATACCTGTTGGGAAAGATGCCAATTTTATCATTCTTGATCTTGATTATTCGAAATCATTCAATCTTCTGCTTCGGAAAAAAGTAAAACTTCAAATTTTGTAAGGGATTGAAATTGTTATGATACAAAAAATGCTGGATGAATCACTCAATGACCCTAGTCTCGGATGACCCTAATGTGAAATAGTTGCCTTATTGTGAAATAGTTGTTGCCTTAATGTGAAATTGTTGCCTTAATGTGAAATAGTTGTTGCCTTATTGTGAAATAGTTGTTGCCTTAATGTGAAATTGTCTCCTTAATGTGAAATAGTTGTTGCCTTATTGTGAAATAGTTGCCTTATTGTGAAATAGTTGCTTTATTGGGAAATAGTTGCCTTAATATGAAATAGTTGTTGCCTTAATGTGAAATAGTTGCCTTATTGTGAAATAGTTGCCTTATTGTGAAATAGTTGTTGCCTTAATGTGAAATTGTTGCCTTATGAACTTAATGACCGTTGTCCCGAAATGTGAAATTGTTGCCTCGAATGATATTTGAAAAATATGCATTATGAACTCTATTCATAATGGAAAAGTTGGATGGTTGCCTTCAAAGCTATTTTAATATGAAATCTCTTATGACCCTAATGTGAAATAGTTGTTTCCTTAAGGTGAAATTGTTGCCTTAATGTGAAACACTTATTGCCTTAATGTGAAATTGTTGCCTTATGAACTTAATGACCCTTGTCCCTTAATGTGAAATTGTTGCATCTTTGAGAAATATGCATTATGAACTCTATTCAGAATGGAAAAGTTGGATGGTTCGAAGCTATTTTGATATGAAATTTTATTCAAAATGTGGATGGTATCTGTCACTGATTATTTCTTTTAAGAATTTTAAAAACAAAGTTTTCAAAGTTGCCTATATATATATTCTGTGAATCATCAGTTACAGATTAGATGAGATGAGGGTGAATGTGATTGGAATGTCAATCTGCTGTCAACAGCTTAATTTTGTTTTCGTTGTCTGCTTCGGTAGATTTTGCTTGGCCGGGTGCTCTTTGAGCATTACAGCCAACATTTATAATAATTGACGAGTAAAGATCAAACTCGGCCTTCAGTTTTAGGCAGCAAGCCTGTATCCACTTCTCTGCTACTGTTGTAGATACGCTGTCTTGGGTGTCCCTCTCGTGTTCTTCGATGGCAGGCCGTATTTCATTGTATAAAGAATCAAGGGCATCTGTGGCGTCGTCTTTTCTTTTCTGCATGGAAAATTTTCAAATGAGATGAATTGTGAAACCAGACATGCAGGGTGTCCCTCTCGTGTTCTTCGATGGCAGGCCGTATTTCATTGTATAAAGAATCAAGGGCATCTGTGGCGTCGTCTTTTCTTTTCTGCATGGAAAATTTTCAAATGAGATGAATTGTGAAACCAGACATGCAGGGTGTCCCTCTCGTGTTCTTCGATGGCAGGCCGTATTTCATTGTATAAAGAATCAAGGGCATCTGTGGCGTCGTCTTTTCTTTTCTGCATGGAAAATTTTCAAATGAGATGAATTGTGAAACCAGACATGCAGATATATAAATGACAATCACATACTCCACATAAATTATGAAATGACAGTGAAGCATTTTAGGATTGTGATTTGTGATATTTCTCATCCAAGCTATGCCTGAATATTCAATTATTTTGGTGATGATGTTCAAATTGATGTTCTGGTATTTGTGACAAATAAGGTGTAGAATGATGTGTGCATTATGCAGAAATTGCAACAGATCTATAATTACAATGATAGTTCTATGAAATAATAACAAGGAATTTACAAATTATAACAAGGAACCTCTACATTATTAAAATGATATTCTTCGGAATTACAAAGTTTACCAAGGTTACTAAGATTTCGTCCATTAATAAACATAATTGCTTGCTTCCTTTGATTCTGATACCCCCACTCACCGGTATCGTTTTCTTGATTCATCCAACCAGTGGCTTGTAAGACCTGTCCTAGAAACTCATGGATGGGATCATGGTGTGGGTTATGAAGGCTTAAATGTAGAAAGGTTGTTTGTTCTTAAAAACAAGGTTGTTATGATGTGGATAAAAAGGATGCTAACGTTCAGATGGAAATGGCAAGTTCAGTTAAGTATGAAGAAGGGAAAGCAACATCGTTAGGTTTTGATGTGTAGACTGTTGGGAACATTGGTTAGTTTAAAAATGAGTCATTTTAAAAACGAGTCATTTAAAAAATGACAACTACGATTGTCTTGCCCCAGTACATTGTCTTGCTCTTTTTCTCACTATTTTATAACTTCTTTCTTTTCAATCTTATATATTGAGGGAAAAAATGCTTAGATATTCTGAAGTTGATGCTGGCACTTAGAACCGGAGATGAATTGAACTTTTGTTGTTTCATGGCTAAATTTTATTCCCGGTCGTAAAATCACATACGGGAGAGTTTAATGTTTGAAGCTTTTGAAAGTTCACATAAATAAGCTGTTTTAAGCTTTTAGTTTTCTGTATTATGGTAATATTTGATATTGGTATAATGAACTTTTGCAGGCATTTGAACCTCCACTTGATATTTGTCAGGACATAGATTTAAATGACAATCAACATCCTGAATATGGCCAAAAAGATCATTTAGTCCGTGAAGAGATTAATTCTTGTTCATGTGAATCAGCCCCATTGAGAATAACATGTTCTGTATCTAATCAACATGGTTGTGTGGAAGGCAGCAATGATTCATACAGATCATCAGTGCTGGTGCATCTCGTTGAGGTTTCTCCAGCATTCATGACTCCATCTTTTTTTAGTTCAGTACATAAGTGCTGCATGGTGTTTTGTTAGCTCTACCATTGTTTTTTTCATTTAGAAATTTGACTTTGCAGCTCTATCATCTCTTATGGTGGAAGTATAATATGTGTAGTCTGTCGTGTACTTACGCTTAGTGTCATAGGCAGTTGGTTACAATGCTGTTAAATAGGCGGGATTTGCACAGACCGCTATTGTTCTGCGATCAAATCCTAAAGTAAAACTTGAGCCTTTTCTTCGCTGTCTTCTGATGCAGCTATCCTGATGCCGCAAATGAGGATGTTAGAAGATATGAGAGATCTTTTAGGAAGCTCCCACCTGCCCATAAGGTATATCTTCCGTATTGATGCTTGAGCAAGACATGTACTGTTTGGTCAAATTAATTAGACTGTGAGAATTGAAGGATGTAAAATATGAAGGACATGGGAATTGGAAAATGGCTTATGGATCTTGCCTTTCCTAGGTTACCACTTGCCACTTGCTCTTGATTTTGTTTGCATTTGAATGACTGGTGGTTATTGACACCCTTTGGTAAATAGATGAGTTGAAACTTGCTTTTATACCATTTATAAATTTGTCAATACGGAGAATATGGCTGAAATTTTCCTGACTAATTGTGCCAGTTTTCTTGACCTCTATGCTTTATCTTATCTCTATAATAGAATATTTGAGACACAAGTCTCATGTTACCAAGCCTGTTGTCTTACAAATGGGACACAGATTCTTATGCATTAGCCACTGTTTAATACAGTCGGTATGGTAATCGTGCCCACAATCCAACAATCCGATATCATCTTCATTCTTATACTTCTCCTGTACATGCATGACATGATTCAAGTGGTAGAAGTTTCTGTTAATTTTTGTGTTCCCCTGTTTACTGCACATTTTTCTTGTGTTTGTTGGCTCTATTATCCCACTATCCTCTAAAGTTGCAAAGATTGCGCCGGTATATTGTCTTGCTCGTTATCACTATTTTATAACTTCTCTCTTTCAGTCCTATATAATTATGTAAAGCTGAGATATTCTCAAGTTGATGCTGGCACTTTATGCAGGATCTAATTATGTAAAGCTTCTAGTGGCAAGGTATGAATCCCTGTATTGCCATTCTGGGATTGACTTCACCTAACTTCTATATTTGATCCGAGGGTTAATAGTGCAGCAATATCTCTAAGGAAGATGGACTCCAGATAAAAGAAACTCTCCTCAATGTTTGATTTATTGAGAGCCTACTTCTTAAAAGCAGACTCTAATAAGCAGAAAATAAGATTCTTGCTCGACCTGGTTGATTGCTTTTTTTCCTACATCCTCTGATGCAATTTCTATAAGAGAGGAAGAGTGGCAGATAGAAAGAGAGTGATGTTGAGCAATGACAGAGGCGAAGATCAAGTGGAGCAGAATCAGCAAGGTGAACGGATTCTCTCCCCGATGGAACACTTCGAAAACCAGTTCGCATCAGAGCCGGTTATATCCCTCAAGATGAAGTCGCTATTTATCAACCAAAACCTGCCCTAGTATGTTTTTTATTTTTTCTATAAAGTCTCAATTTTTAACATTAATTTTCAAACCCCAATAAAAATATCATATTGGGTTGTGTTCAAAAATCATTATTGTTATGTTATGCAGATGAGAAAGGAAATGGCTTCACACATTGGTCCTAAAGGTTATGACCCTCAATTGGATTCTAAACCAAAAACCAAAGCAGTTAAGAGGAATGAAAGAAAGAAGGAAAAGAAACGCCTTCAGGTTTCTCTCATTCTTTTCCTTTTCATTTATAGCATAAGTGCCTCTGCATAAAAGCTATTTCTTCTATAACAAAAGATAGCATAATGTTAAGTTATTTTGTGTAAGCTATAAGTTGTTTTAATAAGCTAGTTTGGAGAGTTTATGATAATAAGTGGAAAACAACTTCTCGTAAGTGCATAGATAAGCTCAAATAAGTCAATCCAAACAGACCCTGAGTAAAAGTGTTGTCAATTATCGATTAGCACTTTTATTATGTTAGAAATTAAGCTATTGGGAAGTGTAGGTGTTATGTGTGTATATGTAGTTTTGGTGATTGCATCCTATAGTTGTGAATAGAGAAATTAAGTTGCCAGAGTTATTTACTTCTTGCAGGCAAAGGAAAGTAACTTAGAACCAACTGTAGCTGAAGATAGCATTAAGCAAGAAGCTGTCGCTGTGGAGAATTCTGTTCATTCATTAACTTATCAGATCAATGAACTAGCTGTTTCTGGAGATACCTCAATTGTTACTCCTACCACCAAAAATATTCGAGCACTGAAAAAGAAGGTACTTGTACTGTGCTTTATTTAGACTTTCTGCATTAGGAGAGATTAGCCTGACATCTCTATCTCTCTAAAGCGTGTATTTGATAAAGATTCTACAAGCATTCATTGGTTTTGAGTGTTTGATGAGGTTATTTCTAGTAAATATGAATGGTTATTTGTCATACATGTCTACATAGTAGATACCTTGAATTTTTATATTTTTGTGTTCTCGACAAAACGTTTAATGACTTAATGTAGGTAAGATATTCTTTGAGCATAAAGGTTAATGCCTGAAATTGAATTATACTGATTCCAAGTGGGTAATTAGGGTGAGGCGAATGATATCGATTAAACTTTCCGGTCTCAGATGAAATTTAAAATGAAGCATGCAACTAGAGAAAAGCAATCTTGCTAGGGCTGGTTGTGGGCATAATTTTGGCCCTTTTAGCACAGGTTATCTTATGAACTATTAATTGGACACAATAGTCAGATACTCCTGCATACTTCTCTCTATATCAGTATTAGCATTAGTATCCTAACATGGTATAGGAGCAATGTTGTTGGTGGCCATGGTGGAATGGCTTGGCAGACTTTTAAGCAACCGTTAATCTGTAATAAGCAATTTGTGAAGGGATGCCCGTCATGCCGGCGTCATAGGCCACAATGGCGGGTTTTTAGCCTTCTGCCATATTCCACCATCTGCCGGCGACAACATTGTATAGGAGTACTTGAGGGGTGCTACTGTTATCCAGCATTTTTCAATATAAGGTTGGGGACTGTACAAAACTTTAAACTTTTAGGTAGCCTTTAGGTTGTGTCCAAAGAAAAATTCACTTCCAATTTATAATGCAGTCTAAACATCTGAGTTCTGATCTTTTTGCCAATCAGTCCTGATCTTATTGATTTACTTCATATTAATCAACTTCTTGGATTCACTCAAATATTTGGCTATTAATCAAAATTTCTAGATTCAAAATTGAGCCTACAGTCCTGCTCTTTCTAGATTCAAAATTTCAAATATTCATTTTCTTTGTTTATTTATGCCAGCCACTTCCATGTAACACGCCCCTTCCTTTGGGAAATTGAAATTTAACGTTAAATTTTGAATCTCATAAATTTATGATGTTTGCTGCCTTCCTATGGTGCTACACTTTCATTTTCAAAATGAGCAAGTCCGTGAAGGGATTTTGTACAGTTATCAAAGAAGGGGCATGTTACATGGAAAATGAGCAAGTCATAAACATCTGAGTTTTGTACAGTCCCCATAGAAAATTCACATTAGTTTTGGTGACTTGCTCATTTTCAAAATTTCTAGATTTGGAAAATGAGCAAGTCGCCGAAACTAATGTGAATTTTGCTTCTGCCCAGCTAGCCTCCTAGTTTAAATTAAAACGTTTTTCACCGAGGCACTAAAAATGGGCCTAATAAATGGGCTATATAATGCACAAAGGTTGCTATTAGTCATAGTATTTGATTTTATTACCATGTTTCTTTATTAATTATTAGGCTAAAAAAAGACATAGTCTAATAATGTGTTGATATAATATGGATATTTTAATCATAATATTGTTTGTTACAATGTGTGAGAGCAGTGGAGGAATTACTGAAGGCAGGTGACTTAATTGAAGTCTACAGTGATCCAAACTAAAAAGGTAGGGGAAATTATCTAAAACTATATTTCTTTCGTATTTGTTATGTTATATTAGTGGCTCTAAAGAGAAAACCAAAAATGTTAGTATTATAGTTCTATTCCTATGTGTAAGCTTTAATTTTTGTTGATCCATCATGCAAATTAAGCAAAACAAGACCATCAAAGGATTTTAATAAAATACTATTGTATTTGTACCGTTATTACAAAACAGGATGCTATAAATATATGTAAAGTGTAGACTAAACTTACATATTCAGAATGTTATCCTACAAACATAAAATAAAACTATATAGTTATTTCAAGTTGAAACTTAAATTTTGTTTTCTTCTTCTAAATTTGAACTTTCTCAGTTTCAATTTCAATATACACTGACTGCTGCATAAATTGTGTATAGTCCATTGTTAGACATGAAGTTTTCAAATACAGCCGAGTGTGTACGGCACATAGATCACCCTTTTCCTATATCAAGATAAATACTAGTGAAAAGTTATTTTGCATAAAATAAACTCGACACTAGAATTGCTATTCTAGACAAACCTGTATGTAATTATCTATAAGATAACACTAACCCTATTTTAATTTCTAACAATGCTTTACAATGGCGATGACTAATCATATTCACATTATCTTGTCATGAATTGCAGAAAGAAAGGACTATTGAGACAACCTACACAACCAATCCTAAATCAATGTGCAAGTAAGCTTCTAATTGCTCACTAGTGTCCTGCTAATCTTGTTAAATGTCACGAGTATATAATTGATTGCTTAAATTAGAAATTATAAATTCGCCAACACAGGCACAAACACAGATACACGAATTGAAGCAAATAATTGTTGAACTGAAAGTTCTTAATTAGATCAAGTCTACAACATTTTATAAAATTTGAAAATTATTTTGGTGTACGCTTAAATATGCTTTGAATGCTTGTTTAAAAAGTTATCAATTATATGAAAATAAGTAGTAGAGTAAAGGGTACTTGATGGCCTGTATGGTTGACTTCGGATTTTAGAAAAGGGTTGCAAGGAAGAGCGATTCAAACTTTAATAGGTTTATGCTCCGATGAGTCTAAAAATGAGTCATTTTAAAAATGACAATGTTTTATGTCATCAGATAAGTATATCGATAATTAGTTAACAAAATCATTAGTGATGATGTCCAAGAGGATTTAGAATTTCAGACCTAGACCCTTAGATTTTGTCTCCTCCGGTATATAAAGATTTTCTACTTAATTATGCACAAATCTATAGTAAAACTGAGTCTCGATATTGTAACTATTGGTTGAAAATATTATTCTTGTTGAGCCAACAAGTGGTCACTAGATAGGATCGACATTCGTTGCACGCAACGTTGTGGGGCTGTATACTTAATTAGTGACTATGTCATCAAGTAGATGATGGAGTTCTTCAAATGAAGTATTAGATACTAGCCAAAATGCTATATAGTTTTATGCTCCAACAATTTTAAATTCTTGTAATTTGGATTTTGAAGGTATTCTCATCATTTATGTTTTCTAATTTGGTTTCTGTGTGTAAACAAACTGAAGTTGATTAGTTTGGCATCCTATTAGATTCATTATAAGAGACTTGACTGGAATATCAATGCTACTGTGGAGCTGGCTTAAGCCCAATACCACTTCCTTCTCAACTACATAAGCCTCATATCATCAGCTATCAAGGTATGCCTCATTATAAACCTCTCTATCACAAAAGTTTGAAGGACATAAATTAAAAAGCAATGGAGAATTGCTTCTTTACCTATTAAGTTTGGGGGGTTAGGTTTGTATTCAGCAGTAGAAGCTACCTCATATGCCTTTGTGGCTTCCAGGGCCCAATCTTGGGTTTTGCAAGATCACATATTAAGAGATAGCGGAGTAGGTGGTATGGATTATGATTTCGACAATGCTTTAAACGACCTTCATGATACGATTCCGACTTGTGACTTTAGCAATTTTGCTAGCAAGGACACCGTCCCCCTAAAGCCCAACATGTTTTGGCGAGTGCCCTTTTTGGTAAAATTGTTCAAGACATCGAAGTTGATTTTGGAATGACCAACAGACAAAAAGCTGTTTTTGGGTGCTTGAAAGCAGCACATGTGACTACGGTCTGACAAGTGCACCAGTATGTCGTCGAGTAATAATTCACACTCTACAAGTAGAATGAGTTCGAATCCACAGGGATCGTGCCGAAGCTTCACTAGCGTTATTTAAGTTTGTGATAGTTTGCATTCGCTTTGGTTTTTGGAAAAGGTTTTTATAAAAATAGCATAATGCTTTGCAGAAATATAAATAGCAGAATGTATAAATAATAGATTCAAGAAATATAGAGGCTAGGTATGGTGGTTGGACTCACTCCCTTCTTCATATTTGGCAGGACCGATGTATACCATAGTTACTTAGATTATGTTCGGCGGTGAATTATCCTTGTTGTAGTAATACCTTACTATTACACTATGTTTATTAAAGTTTCTCTACGTTAACAACTAAGGTACCTACGAGAGTCTAACATCGATGTGTCACATACCCTAATTACTAAGTGAGTAGTTTATAAACATGGATTATACTCTTCACAAATTAACCTCTAGGTCTTAGTATCGAGCTGTTCATCTTCTAAGTGTTAAGATCACACCTAGTGCATGCTTCCTCCTCTAACCGCTCAGTTCACGACTAGTTCAGGATGTTACCGTCTCTATTCACCTAGAATTATTCACTACGAGTTCCGGACCATATCAAGTCAAAACCTGATATCAATTCTATGGGCGCTCCCGCTTATCCGGCCAGATTACGAGAATACGTTATTAAAGTGCACGAAAGTAAATAACAAATATGATACTTTAAATATCATTTATTATAACTTAGACTCAATCACAGACTCCAAATATTCATAGGGGAGTTCATCTTCTCCACCACAACCTAAGGCATAAATAATAAAGTACATATTTAAATTACAGTAAAGAAATCATAACCTAAATACAAAAGCCTAAAGAAATCATACCTTTCTGAGTTAGTTTTCCCGTAAGGGGAGAAAACTATGCTTAATAGAGCTCCTCTGAACCTCTCCTTATAGTAGAGAGTGTTTTACTATTTCTGAATGAATAAAACAATGAAAGAGAGACTCTATTTATAGTTTTCGTAATGGGCCTCAGCAAGACATCGTACTGCGATGAGCTCATCGCAGTGCGATGTGAAGATTCAGTTCAATTTTATAACTGATCATGTGCATTTCATCAGCTTGGGCGCCAAGTTACTCCATTGTGCTGCGTTGTGATGCATCGTACTGCTATGGAAGATTTTTTCAAGATTTATTTCTTCTGATTTCTTGGCGAGTGTTCTGGACTGGGCCTAGAGCTGGCCCAATCCCTCATGCTCGACATAACGGGTTAACAGCCCTCCTCGTAGCTATGCTCGACGTGGTGAGCTCACAGACCCTCCTCGCAATATTGGGTCCTAAGCCCTCCTCGACATGAGGAGCTCGTAGCTCCTCATCAGCTAATAGCTAGCTCTCTGCTCGTATCTATCCGTTACGGCAATATACACGTGCTCCTATTCATTAGGACACGATATGATCAAGGGAACAAACTTCCCGCACGATGAGGACACCTCGTCACCAGGATAAGGGCTAAATGCCGGTTCCTTGGTCCAACAACGGACAAATCCTGGCAGTCTCCCCTATTGGGCCGCAAAGCACAGCCCATTAGGGAGACCTTGGCTCAGCGCTGGGGGTCTATAAATATCCTCCTTCACTGGAGGATCAGGTATTCTATTCTGACTTTACTCTCACTTTGTACTTGTGCACTTTCTGACTTAAGCATCGGAGCGCCTGCAGGTACAACCCCCCCCTCCGTTGGTGATCTACTGCTTCCTCAACCGTTCAGCTCAACCAAGGATTCATCAAGCGAAGGATTTGCTGGCCCTCACCTTTTCTGATCAACAGGTTAGATCAGTGGCGCCGTCTGTGGGAAACTGGTTTCCCCTTCTTTAAAATCTAAAGTTCAAAACCGATCACTCCTTCAACAACCTTCATTATGGCCAGTGGATCCAACACTCGTATCGATGGAGATCACGACAACGACAACCGTGACTTCATCCCCACGATTTCTTCCCCCGCGGAACACAACACCGTCCTTAGTCCGGTGCGGCAACCAATTCCAGAATCTGACCCCAGGGACGGTCAGGAAACCACGGTATCATCGGAAGAAGATGACGATGTACAGGTTCTGACGGCGCGCCAATCGGGAAAGCGCCCGTCAAACACGCAGGAAATTCCGGTCGTTAGCGCACAACCCGCTGACCAGCAAACTGACTTTCAGAGGATTCTCGCCCTCCTCGAAAGAAACAATGACCTCATAGCGCAACAGAATCGCAGGATTGAGGCGCTAGAAAGAAATCAACGCCCCCAGCGGGCAGGCAACTCTCCCCCGCGGAGACAGCATCTACCTGAATCCCCTCCTCGACAGGAAATAGCCAAACAACGGCGCCCTGCCCTCGAGAGAATTCAACCCCCGAGCAACAAGAGGGGACGAACCCCGCCTCCCCGCGAGGACCGAATCTCCCCCATCACTAAAAAGGGGAAGGGAGTCGAGCAGCCTCGCCACTCTCCCCAAGGGCTGCGGAATATGGCCAGACAGGGAGGCAACTCCACCCGTCCTGCCCGCAACGACCACGAGTACCGAAGTCCCACACCGGTTCGTCGGTGCGACGACGACACCCTCGAAATCTCCCCCACTGGGAGTGAAGAGGAGCATAGCGTCTGCGCTCTCTCAAGAGAAATCATGAGAGCACCCATCCCCGCAGCTCTGGAAAGGCTCCCCAATCTCCCCTCTTATGATGGATTGACCGATCCAGACGATCATGTCAACAATTTCAATACCATTCTGAATTTCCGCAACACTAGCGGAGCCATCAGGTGCAGGCTCTTCCCCACAACACTAAGGAAGGGAGCCCTAACCTGGTACACAAGCCTTCCTCCGCGGTCCATATTCTCCTGGCAGGATTTCATGGACCAATTCAAACACAACTTCACCGCATCTCGGAAACAACCAAATACAGTTGCTACCTTGGAGGCCATATTCCAAGGTCCTAAAGAAACCCTCCGTGCATACATCGAGAGGTTCAACAGAGAAGCCGTTCAGGTCGAAGAGCCTGACGACATGAAAAGATATCTACTGGTGCGTGGACTCCGTCCCCGAACTGACTTCGCCAAAGCGGTAGGGATTGAAAAGCCTCGAACTTTGGCCCAGCTCCTCGCTAAAGCAGAGTCGTACATACAGTACGAGGAGCAGGAAATAGCTGATGCTCTCCGACAGGGGCGAAGCGAGGAAGCTCCCCCAAAGCATGACACAAACAAAGCCCCTCGGGAATCCGGGCACAGAGACGGACACGGAGATGGGCGAAGAGAGGGGAACAGGGACGGAGGCAGAAGGAGAGGTGAAAGACCCCGAGGTCCACCTAGTTTGTTCACAGTTTACACCCCGCTCAATGCCTCACGCGAGCACATCCTCCTTGAATGCTACGATACCGAGTTCAAGGAGGGACAGATCAAATTTCCCAAACCTGGACTGGCTAAACCCGGGCAAGACAAGTCCAAGTGGTGCAGATATCACAGGTCCCACGGGCACGTCACTGAAGACTGCATCCATCTAAAGGATGCCATAGAAACACTCATTCGCCAGGGACGGCTTGGAAGGTTTAGGGCCGAAGACAGTCCCAAGAAAGCCGCTCGACAGAATGCGAATGTCGAAGAAGAATACCACCCCGCCTCGTCTAGCGGGCAGGAAAAGAAGGTCGTCCTCTCCATCTCACGACCAGAAGATTACTACGTCCCCGATGACGTCCACTCTCATCCCACTTTTTCCAAGTGGGAAAATTTTGCTGAAACAATGGTGATATCCGCTGGTGGCTACAACCAAAAAACCATCGGATCGGTCAAACGGAAGTTCGAGGAGCTCATTGATTCCTCCCCCCAACAGCCTGTCACCCTCGACAGGCCCAAAAAGGGTTCAGTTCCCCTTGCATTCTACATGGAGGAACTCCCCGGTGGGGCACCCAACGCCCACATCCCTCTGCTGATCCGAGCAGATATGGCCAACTGTGATGTCCGCCGAATCCTCGTCGACACGGGAAGCTCGGTCGACATCATGTTCTCCCAGTGCTTCACGGCCCTGCAGCTCGACGAAAGCTACCTGGCCCCCTATGTAGGCTCCGACCTCCAAGGATTCAACGGGGCAACCACCAAACCATGGGGATATGTCGACCTCATGGTGACCTTCGGGGAGGGGGAAACAGCCAGGACGGTCAAGATCCCTTTCCTGGTCGTCGACTGCCCCTCCTTATATCAGTGCATCCTGGGCCGCGATGCAATGGCCAACCTACTCGCCGTCCCCTCAACTGCCCACTTGAAACTGAAGTACTATACGACCAAGGGGCACGTCGCCACTCTGCATGGGGACATAGAAGCTGCACGAAGATGCTTCGACGCAGCAACTAAAGGCCTCAGCTACATTGGCCAGCTCCCCAGCCCGTCAAAGAAGCCAAAGCTGACATCTCTGCTCCCAGCACCAAGTGTAAGCAATGTCGAACTCGACAGCAGACACTACAAGAAGGAGCACAGAGAAGAGAAAAAGCTCCGCAAAGAAAAGAAAGAGGGAGACGACGCGAGCAAAGAAAACCTGCGCCCCATCCCTGATGGCGAGTTCGAGCTTGTCCTCTTTGGCGAAGATCCTGCTCGAGGGGTCAAGATCGGAGCTGGACTACCAGATCTGGCGAGGAAGCAGCTCAAAGCCTGCTTAAGGGAGAATGCAGATCTTTTTGCTTGGAGCGCCGCGGAGATGCCCGGATTGGACCCTGAGGTCGCATGCCACCAGCTCACCGTCGACCCCAACGCCAAATATGTAGTACAACGTAGGAGGAAGCAGTCTCCCGAAAAAGAGGAGGCTGCTCAAAAAGCTGTAAATGACCTCTTAGAGGCAAATTTTATTTCCGAGGCCAGGTATACAACCTGGCTCTCCAATGTTGTACTCGTTAAAAAATCTAATGGAAAATGGCGTATGTGTGTTGACTATACCGATCTCAACAGGGCTTGCCCCAAAGATTCCTATCCTTTACCATGCATAGATAGTCTTGTAGATAATTCATCTGGTTTTAAATTACTGTCTTTTATGGATGCGTACTCAGGATATAATCAAATACCGATGGCGGTCGCCGACAGGTATAAAACGGCCTTCATGACCCCGACGGGGAACTACTATTATAACGTTATGCCCTTCGGTTTAAAAAACGCGGGTGCGACCTACCAAAGAATGATGAACAAAGTATTCCGATCACAAATCGGGGACATGCTCGAAGTGTACATGGACGACATGATCGTCAAATCTCATGATGAGACTGATCACACTGCCCACCTACGAAAGGTGTTCGAGCAAGCCAGAAAATACAAAATGCGATTCAATCCCGAAAAATGCACATTCGGGGTACGAGCAGGAAAATTCCTCGGATTCTACCTAACAGAACGGGGAATCGAAGCCAACCCCGACAAGTGCAGAGCATTCACCGAGCTTCCTGTCCCCCACGATAAAAAATCAATACAAACACTTAACGGAATGCTAACCTCACTATCTCGTTTCATCGCAAAATCTGCTCAGCACGCTCTCCCCCTCTTCAAACTACTAAGGAAAGAATCCGCGTTCGAATGGACAGAGGAGTGCGATCAGGCCTTACAACACCTTAAAAAGGCCCTCTCCGAACCTCCAGTCCTATCGCGACCAGATAACGAGGAGATCCTTTACCTCTATATCGCCGTCGCTTCAGAGGCTGTCAGCGCCGTCCTCATCCGCGAAACGACTGAAGGGCAGAAGCCCATCTATTTCACGAGCAAGGCCTTACAAGGCCCTGAACTCCGCTACTTGCTAATCGAAAAAGTGGCCCTCGCACTCATAAACGCGGCAAGGAGACTAAGACACTATTTCCTCGCACATACTATCGTAGTCCGAACCGACCAACCAATCAAATCACTGCTCAGCCGACCGGATATGGCGGGGAGAATGCTCAAATGGTCTTTAGAGCTATCTGAATTCGACATCCGCTACGAAAGCAGAAAGGCTCTCAAAGCTCAAGTCCTTGCCGACTTCGTCGCCGAAATGACAACGCCCACTCCCTCACCCGAGGAAACAGAAAAGTGGATCATCTTCGTCGACGGAGCTTCCAGCTCAACAGGAGCAGGAGCAGGAATTATACTCGAAAATGGGAAGGGCATAATCATCGAGGTCTCCCTGACCCTCTCATTTCCAACGTCAAATAATCAGGCCGAATACGAGGCCTTCCTCGCAGGACTACGATTGGCCGAGGATGTAGGTGCAAAAAACATCAAGATATGCACGGACTCTCAGCTCGTCGTATCACAAGTGCTCGGAGAATATCAGGCCAAAAACGATAATCTCTCTGAATACTTGTCTCTCGTTAAAGACAGAATAGCGAAATTCGACTCCGCTGAGGTACGCCATGTCCCCCGAGGGGACAATACTCGAGCAGACATTCTTTCCAAATTGGCGAGCACAAAGAAAAAGGGGGGAAACAAATCTGTAATACAAGAAATCCTCCCAAGACCGAGCATAGAAAAACCCCCTGCTACCCTCGACGTCAATACAATCGGGGACAGCAATTGTTGGATGACCCCTGTGTATAACTACCTCGCGAATGACACCCTGCCCTCCGACGAAAAGGAGGCAGCGGCGGTCAAACGACGCGCCTGCTCATATGTCCTCCTCGACGATACGCTATACAGAAGAGGATTCTCCATCCCCCTTTTAAAATGTGTCGAAGAGAACAAAGTCGATTATATCCTACGGGAAATACACGAGGGCATCAACTCCCAACATTTGGGAGGACGATCGCTCGCCAGAAAAGCCCTCCGAGCTGGATACTACTGGCCCACCATGCTGCAGGACTCCAAAGAACATGTCAAAAAATGCGACAAATGCCAAAGGCACGCCGACATGCACTTAGCTCCACCAAACGAGCTGAAGTCTTTGTCCTCCCCTTGGCCCTTCGCGTGGTGGGGCATGGATATCCTCGGACCCTTCACCACAGGTTTTGCCCAAAATAAGTACCTCATCGTGGCCGTTGATTACTTCACGAAGTGGGTAGAAGCAGAACCACTCGCGAACATAACCGCGTTCAATATACTCCGGTTTTTCAAAAGAGATGTCCTCGCCCGTTTCGGAATCCCACAAGTTGTGGTCACCGATAACGGAACGCAATTTACGGACAAAAAATTTCGCGAATTTCTCATCGCGATAAACACAAAACAACGCTTCACATCCGTCGAGCACCCCCAGACCAACGGGCAGGCCGAAGCCGCAAACAGGGTAATCCTACGCGGACTCCGACGAAGACTCGACGACAACAAAAAAAGATGGGTCGAAGAGTTGCACAGCGTACTCTGGGCCTATCGCACCACTCCGCACTCCACAACCGGGGAAACCCCTTTCCGCCTCGTTTACGGAACAGAAGCGGTCATCCCCGTAGAAATCGGGGAACCATCCCGTCGGACACAGCAACCCCTAGACGAGGAAATGAACGACGAGGCTCTACGCGAAGAGCTAGACCTCGTCGAAGAGATTCGAACGGGGGCGTCCATAAAAGAGGCCTCCCTAAAACAAAAAGTGGCTGCCCGACATGACACGAAAGTTATCCCAAGGGAGTTCAACGTCGACAGCCTCGTCTTACGACGAAACGCCAAAGACTCTCACGAGGGCAAACTAGCGCCAAACTGGGAAGGACCATACAGGGTCCGAGGAAAAACCGAGAACGGCGCTTACTACCTCGAAGACCTCCAAGGGAAGGAGCTTCCCCGACCTTGGAATGCTCAAAAATTGAAACAATATTATAGCTAAGTAGTTGCCGAACAGGGCGTACAAAGCCAAGGTAGTGCACTCCTAGGAAACGGGCAGACACACCTAGACAACGGAGGATGCTTTGGCACAAACATCCATCTTAAACCCAATCCAAGCACAGACCCTGTCCCCGGAGGGGAGATGGGGATGAGCTTTTTGACGATGATAGCTCTGTCGACGAGGACATCGTCTCCGTGCCAGGCTTAACACCCAGCTCGCGGTGGGAGGTTCAAGTCGCGAGGACAGGCATCTTATACGACCCTGACCCCGCTCATTCGAGTTCGAACAACGCCTCGAATCCAACGCTCTGCTCGAAAAACACTTAGAAAAATGGTTGAAATTATTTGAAGGATTTTTCAATGGAAATCTGATAAACGCAATACGAGCAGAATAATCTAAACGCAATGCAAACCAAATAAAGGCAAGACAAATACTTAGCGAAATCAAACATGAGATAAAAACGGGGACAAAGCCCACTTGTTCAAACGTTACATAACGGGCACAAAGGCCCCCAAAATGTTCAAAGTAAAAATACAAGGTGACGGCGCGCAGGCCCATGATCAAACTTCATCCTCAGGAGTGACATCCTTTTTGCTAGTACTATCATCTTCCTCCTCGCCGTCATCTTCCATATCGTCCTCCTCTGGGCTCTCCATACCTTGGTATTTTTCGGGGAGAACAATCTGCCCGTTGACGACCTCGCGAAAGACCCCGATTCCATCAAAGGAAAGCTCAACACCAGGATTTGCAACTTTGACTTGCGCAAGGGCGTTTTGCCAGCCATGCTTCACCCCGGCAAGCACAGAGTCGCCCAACTTCCGAATCCGAGCAACAAACTCTGCTCGAGTCGACATCTCCCTAGTGTTTTCGGTCTCGTCTTCTGCAGGAGCCATCGCCAGCTTCAGTGACGCCATCTCCTCCTCAAGTTTCTTCGTCTTCTCCTCGAACTTGGCAACCTCGTCCTTCAGCTCCCTGTTCTCCTTTGCAGCGGCTACAAAATTTTCTTTCTTTCCCCGGAGATCCACAACTTCATTTTCCAGCTTCATATTCCGGGCCTCAAGTGCCAGATACTCATCCTTCAGCTTCTTAAAATCCCTCTGACGACTGCCCCTGTCCTCCTGAAGGACCAGCACCCTTTCGAGCATCCTTAGCAAAGCAGCCGAGTCGTCGATAATCTGGTCACGGGTAGCCTCGTCATCCATCCCCAGAATAGCAGCCCTCTCCACAGCTGCCACTTGCAAAGAATTCTTGTCCAGAAAATCTTTGTCGGTGACAACTTTGGGGAGGAGGAATGGTCTCCCCGTCTCCACTTCGAGGTCGACAAAGGCTGTCTCCTCCCTGAACAGGTTGCTCTTCGGCAACAGACTTTGTGAAGCTACCTTTGTGCCCATCGAGGAGCTGCATCCCCCCGGGGAAGACGAACCAGATGTCAAAACCTGGCTCCCTTTGGTCGCCAACTTCCTTTTCTTGGTTTTCCCTGCCCCTCCAGTCAGTTTCTTCTCGGAAACAATCTTGCTCAGGTCAGCAGCAAAGTCGGCCATTGTATCTGAAAACAACAAAATGAAACAAAGTTAAAACCGGGGAAAGGAGAGAGAAATCACAAACACACATCAAAAAGATACGAAAACATAGAAACGAGGAGAAATCAAGCTATCTACCCAATACTTCGTGCACTTCCACACGAGTCCTACTTTCGAGCAGTCTCTTCGTGTTAATAAGACGGGGAGAAAACTGCTCATTCCCTTCTTCATCAAGAACGGGCTCCCCGGCTCTAGTAACTAACCTGGCGGGCTGTAGGCCCGCCACATAAGTTTGGAGTACTTTGAGACCACGCCTCTCCTCGGCACTCAAAGACCCATCCGCAGTCAGATAACTTCCGGTCCCCTGGTCGAAATGATCACTCGTCCAGGTCAGCGGGAACTTCTCTACCTTCTTTAACTTATCTGTGCCATCTTCATTCTTTCTTACGCTCCCATCCTCATTCCTGTCGATGACATAATCGTACAACGAATTTCTCCCCGTCTGAGTCTCTGCGCGAACCATATAAAATCGCGACTTGAAACCGCGGAGAGATTCGACGTACATGTCGAACAAAGAGACACGATTCTTAAAAGACACCCAGCTTTTTCGACCAAACTCTTTCGTCATGCGCTGGAGTTGAAAAACACGGAAGAAGAGGGCACGGGTAGGGACCACGCCCGTATATTCGCAAAGGTGCTCGAAGGCCAGCACGAACGCCATCGCGTTAGGGTGAAGTTGCGACGGGGCCAGTTTAAGGTATTTGAAAATCTCTGTCGCCAGCGGGGAGAAGGGAAGCCTTAACCCGAGCTCCTTGAACACAAACTCATACATGCTAAACGCATCTCGGTGGAAGGACGAACATATTTTCTGGTGAGGCCCCACATTGTAAACCCCGAAGTGCCCGGGCGCAGGATCGCCCTCGACAAGAGTGAACACATCCAGGGATGTCGACGTGATCTCTGACGCCATCCTACGGGGCTCGCGCGCTATCCACTTCCACTCTGGGTGCGCGATAAGGTCCTCATCGTCTACTAACCCCTCGGGCTGAACTCCTCCGCCTTCCTCGACATCCACCTCCTTGTCACGCTCGTCAGCCATGTTACCTGAAAAGCAGCGAAGAAAAGTGAATTCGACAATCAAATCAAATCCACCCCTCCACCACAATTCAAGTGAAAGGGCGTGGATAGGCGCGGGCACGCTACCCTCGACCAAAGCCCTTAACAAATGGCATTAAAAAAGTATGTCCTCGTAATCTTTCCGTTACGAACGAAGAGAGTCTCCCCGAAATTCGTCTTTTCTTCCTAAAGGTATATGCGAGGACGACTATCCTCAGTTTCAAACGGGGAGAAGGTCCCCGCAAACAAATATCCCCAACAAGGAGAGAGCCCCAAACCGTTGGGCACAACCTAAAAATTACGGGAACTATCCTAGGGTTCTCTTCGCAGTTCTTAAAACGGGGAGAAGGTCCCCGACAAATACACAACAAAAAAACTAAGTATATAATCCCTACGAGGACAGAAACGGGGAACTCTTGTCCCCGAAATATTGTTCATCATCTTCATGAATGTTCTTGGAGTTTCCCAGAAACTCATAAGTTTTCCCAGAAATTCATAGAATCTTATGAATCTTCACCGGCGCATCACCAATCGACGGCGGCGCCGGACCATTAAACGCGCTCGGAAAAGCATGCATTGATGAAATAATAACTAACGAACTTCCCCGGTGATGGATTCACCACCGTGAACCACCAACACATCACCGGAGCAAAGGCGAAACCCAAACAAATGTAAAACAGTAATGGAAAAACTCTCACCTGGTATATGAATGTGAACGTTGAACGAAGAAAATCTTCAGAAACTCCTCACTGCAACCCCAAACTCGTGATCTTTGCAGAAAGAAAGAAAAACAGAAGGAAGAACGTTTGCAAATTGAAGTAAATAAACTTCCAAACTTTCACTTTCCTCTCTTATATATAGGCACTAGCCCCAAACGATCACATCTGTACATGGACAAATGCACCGTTTCGATCTGGGGCGTTGGATTGATCCAACGGGTCTAGTCTGAAGGATCCAACGCTTCAAATTCGATTCCAAAGGAAAATGAAACGACGTTTCGATCCAACGATCACAACTCCTCCTCGTGAAACGGGACTCATTATGCCCCTATTAATAGCCATCATTACACCTCTATATAGACCTGACACGTGGCCAACATAAACGATGCCTCTGTCACTTCAAAGGTCACGTCCCCTTGCTCGCACAACACGCTTCCCAAAGGCAAAATGCGGAAGGATTTAACGAGCATAAAACACGAAGAGACACGCGAGCAAAGAAGTGTCTCCGTTCCCACGAGCACGAATCTCTTGAGCAAAGGGCTTTTTCCTGTTATCGCGAGAATAGACTCACGAACAAAATCGAACGCCGTGGAGCTCTTCCTCGAGGACAAACGTTTCGCATCCTCGGTTGAGCATCGACCTTAAGTCATTACTCCTATAACCAGGAGCAAAGACTTGGGGGGCTCCTGTTCTGGACTGGGCCTAGAGCTGGCCCAATCCCTCATGCTCGACATAACGGGTTAACAGCCCTCCTCGTAGCTATGCTCGACGTGGTGAGCTCACAGACCCTCCTCGCAATATTGGGTCCTAAGCCCTCCTCGACATGAGGAGCTCGTAGCTCCTCATCAGCTAATAGCTAGCTCTCTGCTCGTATCTATCCGTTACGGCAATATACACGTGCTCCTATTCATTAGGACACGATATGATCAAGGGAACAAACTTCCCGCACGATGAGGACACCTCGTCACCAGGATAAGGGCTAAATGCCGGTTCCTTGGTCCAACAACGGACAAATCCTGGCAGTCTCCCCTATTGGGCCGCAAAGCACAGCCCATTAGGGAGACCTTGGCTCAGCGCTGGGGGTCTATAAATATCCTCCTTCACTGGAGGATCAGGTATTCTATTCTGACTTTACTCTCACTTTGTACTTGTGCACTTTCTGACTTAAGCATCAGAGCGCCTGCAGGTACAACCCCCCCCTCCGTTGGTGATCTACTGCTTCCTCAACCGTTCAGCTCAACCAAGGATTCATCAAGCGAAGGATTTGCTGGCCCTCACCTTTTCTGATCAACAGGTTAGATCAGCGAGCAAGCATGCTTTCATCGTGGCACGATGGCACACATCGTGCTGCGATGGAATTCTGATTTTCTTCACTTTTTGGGCTTTTTCTTGTCTTTTTGCATCTTGGACTTTGTCTTTATGCTTTTTCTTGCTTTTGTAGGTTTTCCTTCGTATTTGGGTCTGTCTTGGTCATTTTACTACTAATAATAATACTAAAAATACCGTAGAAATTCCTGTCATCAACATGCTCAAGATTTCCTCCTAGCTATCCCATCGACGGGTTAGGCCAACACATGTCCCCATTAGAGTATCGTACTATCCTTAGGTACCGCCTTATGATTCTGCTATTTCCTAAGGATGAAGTTTGCCCTATTTGTCGTAAAGCATGCCTTGACACCTTTGGGGAGCATGCAGTCCATTGTAGGGAGCTTCCAGGTTTCAAATATAGGCATGACTTGGTCAAAGATGTGCTTTTTGATATTCTTAGGCGTGCGGGAATTTCTGTGAAGAAAGAAGCACCAGTGAATTTCTTGACGGACCCACAAGAAGGAAGATTGACACTTCGTCCTGCGGATGTTCTGGTATATGGATGAGTAGGCGGGAAACATGCTTGTGTAGATTTGACTGGAGTTTCCCCACTTATGGGACTGGGGGTTGGAGATTTTACAGTGGGACGGGCAGCCCTCAAAGGTTCTTCAAACAAAATGGTGAAACATAAGAAAGCGTGTGCTGACAATCAACACGTGTTTATACCATTTGCATTTGACACTTTTGGCTTTTTAGCACCAGAGGCGGTAGAGCTTCTAAAAAGGATTCAAAAAGTTATGCATAGTAATATTATGTCGCCTAGGTCTATGAATGTATTATTTCAAAGATTGAGTTTGCGATACAAAAAGGTTTAGCGGCGCAGCTTGTTGCCCGTCTTCCTTTTATTCATGTGTAATTATCTTATATCTATACATATATAATTTTGTAAAAAAAAAAGACATAAAAATATTGCTTGAAGGGAGGATAAATTCACTTTTAATTTAGTTAAAGCTTGAATAATTAATTAACCTGGTATTGAGCTGAGGCCCTTGGAATTGATGAATATACTTTGGGGTTGATGGAGTAAAATGCATTGTGAACTCTTTATTCATTATGACCCTAATCCCTGAATGTGAAATTAGTTGTTTCCTTAATTGCTACTTAAGCAATTGTCGCTACAGTGTCATCTTTTATGTTAAAAATATTATGAATTTTTATTCTTAATGCATCAATGGAGGATATCTATTCTGCTTTGATTACCATTAGTCCCTCTAAATTCAATTAAAAATGATTTTGCATGATGAACTTAATGACCCTTTGTCCCCAATGTTTCACAAGTTTTGTAACGGATTTATGCCTCATCATGGCCCTAAAAGACAATTTTTGAAATTGATATTTGTTGGGAACAATGACGATTTTATCAATCTTGATTATTCAAAATCCTTCAATCTTCTGCTTTGGAAACAACTGAAACTTTAAATTTTGTTAGAGATTGAAAATGTCTTGATGCCCAAAAATACTGGATGAATCACTCAATGACCCTAGTCCCTGATGATCCTAATGTGGAATAGTTGTTGTCTTATGAACTTAATGACCCTTGCCCCTAATGTTTCATAAGTACACAATTGGAGGAGAATGATAAATCTGTCCCATATTTATGTATTTGTATCCGGTTGAAAATTTCTACTATGTAATGTTTATTTATATCGTTAGTTGATCGGAAATGAAAATGTTGGATGTAATATTTAAATTGATGTAATTTTTGTGGCCGATGATTTAATGAAAATATAACATTCAAAAGTGAATTCATCCAATCTTGCATCTGTGTTTTGTCTTATGTCACACACCCATCCGCTGCTTAAACCGCGGACACCATACGAATCTGTACGCTACTTAAGTAGTCGAACCGTCGATTGCCAGGAGCTTCTGTTTCAGTCAAAGACCTGCAATGTGGCAAATTTTAATTGGTCACATGTGTGGCCAACATGCCTATATAAGGGATGCTTCAGGAAGCTGAAGCCTCACACCTCCCGCACTTCTCTTCCATTTGTTTTTCTTCTTGTTATATAGTTGTTGTAGAATGTTTACTTTTTCTCATTTCGTGAGTAAATGACCATATAGATCATCGCCGATGATGGATTTTTAGTGTCCTAATTGAGTACGGTATGATTAACCGAAGTCGATGTCCATGAAAAAGCTGAGGCCCGTAGTACCACCAGATACACAAGGGCAAAAGTGGGACTTTTTCGAACACAAATGGTACTGTCCCATCTCGCCAAATTTTTTGGCTCAGACTTGCTTGATGTCTGCATTTATCTTATGATACCCAAGTGTGAGAAGCTTCTAAGAGGGACATTGATAAAATTTCATAAGTTGGCCGGTGAAACATCCTCCACCTACAGGTTTATATTTAATTTGATGTGTATTATTTAATTACTCTTTAAAGTGGAAACACAAGTCTAAAGAGCAACATGATTTAGATGACTTTTTAAAATCAATGTAATTTTTGTGTTTGATTTATAAAATATATTTCTTTGCATTTATGAATCACTCTGTTCTTGCTTTATTTTTCGTTTCCTGTAACATATTGGTCCGCTACATAAGTAGCAGACGACACCAGACCATAATTGAAAAAAAAAATGGACAGTTGCGATAACAAAATATTTGATAAAAACAACGAAATATTATATTAAGAACGAAGATGGTAAATTAATAATATAAATTTAACAACAAAAAAAAAAATTAAGGTTCAGATAAATTAATTTCTTCAACTTCGCCCTCTCCGGGTTCGGCCATGCATGTCGTGGTTTTGTCGAAGGTTCTCAGACGGACCAATTTTGAACATAGCTTCAACTGATCTAACCAAGTTAGCGTCAAACTCAATCAGTCCCTTCGTCATGTACTGACCAAAAATAGAGAGCATTGTTCTCAAGTCGTCGTCGTTTTTAAGTTTCATGTTGATGAACAGGACGATTTCGTCTAAGCAGACCGATGGAGACGACCGTTTAGTTGGGGGAGCTTGTGCTTCAGATCACTGGGAGTAACATTGACATGGATCCTGAAAAGATTAGGTTCTCCACCGTTATAGTAGACTGCAGCTAGGTGTGTGTCCAATTGAAATTCTAAATTTTTCATTTTTTTTACTGTGAATGAATGAATGGATGAGTGAATGAAAACACCCACCCCAACCCCATCCCCTATTTATACACGTGGTGGGGTGTTCCTGTCCACTAAAATTCTGACCACATAACTTACGCTGCTTAAGTCGCATAACACCCTACACATCCGTCCGCGACTTAAGTAGCGGATGGACAAAATTTGGTAACAGTCAACAATAAAGGACAATGGCCAATGAGGGAGTGGATACTTTAATCAACCAATTGGATTGATGCAAAAATTCTATAATTTGTAACAATTCCTTTCACTTTTCCATTTATCTCATTCTCCCATCTTGCACCTTTTCTGTCATTGCTTCATTGTATAGTTTTTTTATTTTTAGTTTATGTTAGAGTTAAGTGTAAACGACCTCAATATTAGTCACCGATTATTCATAATGATCGTAGGCATGTTCTTTGGTGATGACAATTGAGATCATTATGTTAATCGGCGAGAGACCTTTTGAGACTTATTAAGATCATTATGAATAATCGAAGTGAACCGTCGTGATTTGGGTTTTCCCTTAAGGAGGAAGGGGTGGTTATGGCGGTGTTAGAGGTGGTTATAGGAGGTTGCCCAAAAGTATCATTTTACCTCCCAAGAATATTGATCGCTATGATTAATTTTATTTTTTTAAAACTTTCTTTCAATGCAATTTTTCTTACATTATATTATAAGATTAGTTCTTGAATGTAATTCTATTGAAATGTAATGTTATAATAAATTGAATGGTTATTGCATTTTATGTTTCATTGTTAATGTGTGCCTTCTCTTACAATTTATTTTTTTCTGTTTTCCTATCAAGTGGTCATCCGTTACTTAAGTAGGGAATGTAGAAAATAAAAAAATTCAAGTAGGGTGCCTATGTAGGGGTTTAATTCTGAGTCGTCGGAAAAATCAATTTTTTTACACATCCGCCACTTAAGTAGTGGATTGACGTCTGTTACCTAAATAACGGACTGGGGTATTTTGGTCATTTTGCAAGGCGCACTTATCATGTAGGATAGCAAAAGTAATTTTCATGGAAAATCTTGTCACTTATCTTTAGAGTTGGCACAAAGCATTATGGCCCACAAAATTCCTAAATTTTGATCTTTTTAAAGCTGGTGAATTTAGAATTCTTCAATTCCACGGGTTGAACGAATTACGAATTGAAAGATTTCAAAGAAGAAATTTCGAGAAGGACACTTGGTTCTACTTTTCAATTCTAGGTTGAAGTTATTTCTCAGAAAGTTAAAGTCAAGATGGTCCGATCATTTTAAAATAAAAAATGTGTTTCCACATGCTATAGAATTGAAAAATCGTGAAACCGATCAGATATTTAAGGTCAATGAGCAGAGGCTTAAACCATACTTTAGAGGAGAGTCTATACCTTCCCCAAAGTATGAGAGTCTTTACCTCCCCACATTAGTTTTTTTTTGGTCATATGAGAATTTATAAGCTATAAGTATAATTAAGTTATAAACTCAAAATCTAACCTTACCAAACAGAGCATTTGGCTCAACCCATCCGCTACAAATTTGTAGTAATATGTTTCTATGTCCAAAAAGATCCATATCATGCCCGCAGAGAACAAGAAGCAAACCAAAATAGCTAGAATAATTCATTCATACAACAAAATAGAGTTGGTCATGAACAACTTTTGCCCGAATATGATTTTTGTCATTAAGCAAACAATTCAAATTTGTAGGAGCCAACTACTTCATGTCTTCAAATGCTTCTTATAGATGCTGATAGAGGAAATGTGAAAAAATTAAAGTTAATTTTTGAGAAAAAAAATTACCATCTGGTAGAGTTAATTTTTGCTTTAAATTCTGAAACCAAATCCAATTAAATGCAGCGTGTAACAATAATAGCCCTAAAAGTCGATTAAGCCACCCAGATCTAGCAGCTACTCAAGTTATTTATTAGTCAAGCCAAAAAACTTAAATTATATTGATAGTACATTTTTAAAAAAATATTTAGATCTGATTCTTTTTTTTTGGGTAGTAGAGATTTGATACATTAAATGTACGTAGGAATATTCTTTTTTTAAAAAAACCCAATAGTATTATTTATTTATTTCATTTTAAAGGCTTAAATCCAGTTTTTTTGAATCGGCTAAATTTTATTAAAAGACAACTCCTCCACAAGAAGTGAAAAGAATTGTCGTGGAAACATACAAACAAAAGGTAATATGATATAACACAATTACCAACACCAAATCAAAACGCCCCAAACCACCCATACACCAATACACCAAAATTGATTCGCTAAACCCCCAAAGAAAACCCCTAACCGACCCTAGGCGACACCACTGGCTCTAACTTCCGAACTCGAATTAAAATTACTCGGCCCATCAGATCCAAAGAGTAGCCCCAGAAGTCAGAAGTTGAGGGACTCCGGTAGTCAGAGAATCGACAGTCAACACCTGATGAAGAGGAATTTGACCCGATACCAGAGACCTGCAAGTCTCAACAGACTTGAACACCCCTCAGCGACTCCAAGAGTCCTGCAAATCTCACCAGATTTGAAAATGGTCAGAGACTCTTGTATCAGATAGAACCCACTCGCACTCGGCCTTAACCATCCAACATCACTCCCACACCAATACGTCCTGGAGTTACGATCAAGCAACATCATCCGTCAACACGGAGAGTCTACGTACCTCGCCTTTTCAGGCGTGACAGGACAATAAACCAAGGCCAAAACTCCCTCTGTCCAACACCACAGCCTCAGCCAAACCACCACCTCAGCCCAGCACCACCACTACAAACAGCACCTAAAACAGAAGCATCACCACCACCACTTCTGCCACCACAGCTTCACCACCACCTAAACATAGCACCCCCACCACCGCCTAAACAGTTACCCTAAAACCACCACAACACCTCCACCGACCACCATACCGCACCAGATCCAGCACCAGAGAAAATCAAACGAAAAAAGAAACATGGCCGGAGCTAGAGAAACAACCACGAATAGATCCGGCAAAGAACACGAAACCCTCAACACAGAGTGAAAGCTCCAAATCCGGCCTCAGAGACCCACCACCAGCAGCACGACAAGGTACTAAACCCCTGACAGAAGCCATCACCAAAAAGCACAAAGAAACGCGACGGAAGAGACGAGCCGGCGGTGAAAAACGGAGTAATGGAGGACCGCCGGAAACGAGACCTGGTGATACGGAGCCAAGCAAGCTCGTCGCACCACCGCTGCCAGTATCTACATCGCGCCGTCGTGTTTGGATTTTGAGGGAAAGGGGACGGCGGCGGCAGATTAGGGTTACAAGGTAGAGAGAAGGCAGAGCGTACGAGTTAGAGAGAGAAGAGTGCTTGTAATTTAATTAAGAAGTTCAGTTGGGTAGTACTACATAAAACCTTTACCAAACATTAATGAAAATCCCACTTTCTAACCCAAATATCTACCTTGGAAATCACCTCCAAAAAGTTCAAAGTTTATCTATCTCTTCCAGCTTCCTTTCTTATACTGCAAAATATGGATAGCTGGTTGTCCTTTTGGCTTAAATCCAGTTTAATCCCCCTATTTTGAATAAATCGAAATTTTACCCCTCCTTTTTTATAATTTTTCAGATTTTATTATAGTGTATAGAGGGAGTAAAATCCAAACAATTATAAAATAGGGGGTAAAATTCAAAGAATTATAAAATAAAGAGGGATAAAATTCCGAATTTTAAAATAGAGGGGGTAAAATTCTAAATTTTAAAATAAGAGGATAAAATTCTGATTTATTCAAAATAGGGGCGGTAAAACTGCATTTAAGCATTTTTTTTAATAACTTATATTAAATTGAATAAGATTTCATATTTTATTAATTTTTTATCGGCATTTTAATCTAGATTTTGATTAGACTATTGTAATTATTTGATAAAACAAATGCCTAGGCGGTAGATGACAAAAAATGCCGTTAATTATCCATAGATTTCTAAAGGTGTGTTTCGTTTGAGGAAACATAAAAAAAAAACAGAGGAAAACATAAAAATCAATTAATAAATTTGAAAAAAAACACGTAAATCATTTAATGAATTTGGACTAAGAAAAGTCCAAATTCAAGTAGTTAGTTTATGTATTTTTCTTTTTTTTTCTTATTTCTTTCTCTCAAACAAAACACGGAAAAATGGATTTAGGCTCCAAACATGAGATTCATACTATATGGTGTGTGTGTACATTTAAGGGAAGCACATTTGCTGCTGTGGATATTTGTCGCAGTTTTCCGTGGTTTATGACTATCTGATCTAAATCATGAGTATAGGATTGCAATTAATTTATATAATTTAAACCATCCAAATCATCCAATTAATAATTAACGTTAGAGATCGGACATTACGTGATACGTACTTTTTTACTGCACCAGATGATCTCAATCGACATTTTAGTGAGATTCATAAAAATTTAAAAGGGTGACCTACCTTGGCCAAGATGTAAGTCAAGTCAATGTCAAGACTTTATATCCTCCAGTCCAGTGTTAGTGTTAGTAAAACAAACTCCGCGATTGGATTGTTTGGCTGACACAAGGTGTCTATGCAAGAAGTGAAAGAAGCTGACAAAACACATGCCGTTATATTCTCCCTAAATAAGAACAAAAATGAAATCCTTGTGTAAGTTGTGTATAATGCAGTATTAAATTTAATCATTTATTCTATTAGATATTTATATTTAGACAATAGACTAAATTCATTCTTATAAAATTAACTTGTGTGGTCATATATCTATAATCATAGAACTTGAGTTTTTTTAACAATTCATTCATATAATTATAGAGAGATGATACATTATTTTTACAATTAATAAAATTTGTATAATATTTTTCAATTAAGTTGATATCATAATTTATGAAACATAAGTTATGAGATTGAAATGAAAATATATACATGCAACATACTCCATCCGTTACAAAATATAAGCAAAAGTGAGTTAAAGAAATTTGATGTATTTGGTTCAAAATTTGGGCAAGATACATTCACTTTTGTTAATCAACTTTTGCTTATATTTTATAACAGAGGGAGTAAGTTGTTGATTCAATTGATGAGGAGAAAACTCATCATATGAATTCAACTTTATGATCTCGATCAGCCTTTGATACTAAACTCACCTAAATTTTATTTTATCATAATAATAAATTGAAACTATGGATTAATATGTCCTTGATATGCATCATGCATGCTCTAATATCCGATGACTCTTTGATATTAAATTCACTTTACTTTGTTTTATAAAACAATAATTAAAATTAGGAGATAATGCTTACATTGCATCATCATGTATATTACTTGTGGTATATGAGAGAAAAATTTAGTAAAAAATATAGAGAAGATTTTTCAGCATCACCAAGATTTTGGCCGGATCTGTTTTGGTGGCTGTTTTGGTGGATTGCGGCGGCGGTTATTACATATGGGTGCAATGTTTTCAACGGTGGCTCTGTCTCAGGGGTATGTCTCCGACGGTGGTTATGAAACAAGGGTGTGGTTCTGACATTGATTTTGTCACATGGGTATGTTTCTGGCAGTGGTTCTGACTTAGGGGTGTGTTGCGCTTTCGGTTATAACCGGTGCATGGCGAGTTGCTCTGTGCAGTGTTCTTGCTTCCGTGTTTCGTAACTGCTTGGTTCTAGTATTGCTCTCGTTTATGGCGGCGGCAACTGTCATCAAGTTTTGGCCGTTGATGTTTGGTTTTGTTTGAAGGAAGAATGGTCATGTTTAG
This sequence comes from Trifolium repens, assembly GCA_030408175.1. Classification (NCBI taxonomy): domain Eukaryota; kingdom Viridiplantae; phylum Streptophyta; class Magnoliopsida; order Fabales; family Fabaceae; genus Trifolium; species Trifolium repens. The sequence continues at coordinate 23,536,166 of CP125840.1, forward strand.
CCCTTTATGTCGGTATCTTTGTGTTTTGTTTCGGGTTTCTGGATGTTGTTGTTTTCTCCTAAGTGGATTTGGGTATGGTGCAATGGTGTTTTGTGTTGGCGTATGGTGTCGTGGCTTTTGGTGCAGAGGTTTTGGTGTTGGTGTATGGTGCAAAGGTGTTAGTGTACGGTGTAGTGGCTTTTGTTTGGCGTAGGGGCAACTGTTTTGATTGTGAATTTGTTATTGTCGTGATGAAGTTTGAGTTGGATGGGTGGGATTGTTGGTATTTGGTGTAAGGGTCCGCTATGGAAGCCATGGATTTAGGTGTTGTTTTAGTTTATTTATTTCTTGTGATGTACTTGTAACATGTGTTTGTTTTGCACATTGCGCTCTTCTTGTTGCGTTATTAATAAAATTTAGCCATTCAAAAAAAAAAACTTATATTTTGGACCAATACAGCATGAATATGATATATAATTTGATTTTTTTTATGAGATTGACATATATAGTGTAAAAAATTAAAATAACAGACCAATTCACCAATGTTCATATTTTTGGCCAACAAAAAACTCTTACAAATAACATACAGTTTAGCGAACAAAATATGATCGAAGTTTTTTTTTAAGATGTACGTTCTATGTTAGTATGTTACCAATTCTCTCAACATTATGTAGATATATATAGATACTAATAAATAAATTGAGATTTTTCAAAGTGATGCATGAGAAGAAAAAAGGCTTCACATGTCAATAGATTACATAATCAACTTCACAAGGTCTTACTTATAAGCAAGAACCCAAAATATAGCTATGCATTATTAAAGATCGAAAAAAATTCTCTTGCAATTTGCAAAAAGAAACGTACCTACTTAATAACTCCTTTATCTGCTAAACTTTTCAAGAACAAAAGCTTCATATAGTTCATTCATTAAAAAAGTTTGCATCTACTGACAATTACCATAATTCACTATGTTGGGTGATGGTTAGGTGCTTTGTTTGGTGGTGGTTGATGCTGCCTTTCTTGGTGATATGGAGGTGGGGTTGGGTTTTGGTCTTGGCAGCTGTAGTGGTGGCGGTGTGTTGGCTGAGGTGGTGTTTTGGCTGAGGTTGTTCTTGGTTTTGGTTGTTGTCCTGGCATGCCCGAAAGGGCGAGGTATGTAGACACTCCGTGTTGACGGTTGTTGTCGTTTTATCGTACCTCTGGGACGTATTGGTGATGGAGAGGTGGTGGATGGTTAATACCGAGTGTGTGTGGATTCTCCCATATATAAGAGTCTCTGACCATTTTCAAATCTGGTGAGATTTGCAGGACTCTTTGGAGTCGCTGAGGAGTGTTCAAGTCTGTTGAGACTTGCAGGTCTCTGGTATCTGGTCGAACTCTACGGCATCAGGTGTTGACTGTCGATTCTCTGAGTACCGGGGTCCCTCAACCTTAGGGATGGCAAAAATATTCATACCCGCGGATATCTGTGGATAAAATCCGCAATGGATACGGAGCGGATAGTTCAATGGATATCCACGGATAAAATAAATGGATATTTCAATTATCCGCATTTAATGGATACGGATGCGGGTTTAATACTATCCGCGCCCGCGGATATCCATACCCGCTAAATAATTAGTAAAATTACTTAAATTTCTCTACTTACGTATAAATTTTAGTATTTGTATTTTTATATTTTATCTTTTGCAGTTTGACTATTTTATATAAATTCTAGCTTCGTTTGGCTCTTTTGCACTTATGTGAGGTGGTTATTGTTTGTAGATTGAGTGTTTTCAATAAAAATAGAGTGAAAAATTTATGAATATTATATGTTAATATTTTGTCTTTAAAAAAAGCTAATTTTTTTTCTTTCAATAATTAGTTTTTTTCCTAATAAAAAATATCATCCATGGATATCTGTTAATATCCGTGGATTACCCGCTTAGCGAATATCCGCACAGATATGGAGCGGACACGGATATCATATTTGTCTGACGGAGTGGACAGGATATCACACTATCCGCGTCCATGGATATCCATTGACATCCCTACTCAACCTTTGACTTTCGGGGCTACTTTCTGGGTCTAATGGGCCGAGTAATTTTAATTCGAGTTCGGAAGTTAGTGCCTAGTGGTGTCTCCTAGGGTCGGGTAGGGGTTTTCTCTGGTGGGTTTAGCGAATAAATATTGGTGTAGGGGTGGTTTGGGGTGTTTGATTTGGTGTTGGTAATTGTGTTATATCACGTTACCTTTTGTTTGTATGTTTCCACGACAATTCCTTTCACTTCTTGTGGAAGAGTTGTCTTTTAATAAATTTTGCCGATTCAAAAAAAAACTTTTATAAATAACATACAGTTTAGCGAACAAAATCTGATCGAGGTTTTTTTTAAGGATGTTCTATATATGTTAGTATGTTAGCAATTCTCTCAACATTATGTAGATATATATAGAGATCTAATAAATAAATTGAGATTTTTCAAAGTCATGCATGAGAAGAAAAAAAAGGCTTTGATAAAAAAATAAAATATTAAAGATGAGACAAAGAAAAAAGAAAAAGACAAAGGAATAAAAAGGTGCGGCTGACAGTAAGATAATAGATAGAGAGAGACGTGGATCTCAGGGTGGAGGGTTAGCGCGTGGGTGTTAGATCATTCATTTGTTTGTTGCAAAAAAATGAAAAGCAAAAGAAGAGAGAGATATTACAGCACACACCACTACTACTGATATTTTCCTAACTAACTAAATAATCCTTCCTTCCTTTCTCTCTCTCTAACTCTTTCTGTTTTTGCATATTCACTATCCATGAGGAATCCTTCATCATCAACAAATCATGAATCCAAATCAACAACAACAACAATAAATTCAAATAAGAAGAAGCAGAAAATCAACAACAACAACAGTAACAATGGAAGCAGTAGCAGTACTAGTAGGACCACCACCACAACAACAACTACACCTTGTTGCAGTAAAATAGGATTAAAGAGAGGACCATGGACAGCTGAAGAAGATGAAGTATTATCAGAATACATTAAGAAAGAAGGTGAAGGTCGTTGGAGAACTCTTCCCAAACGTGCTGGTCTTCTTCGTTGTGGTAAAAGTTGTCGTCTCCGTTGGATGAATTATCTTCGTCCTTCTGTCAAACGTGGTCAGATCGCTCCTGATGAAGAAGATCTCATCCTCCGTCTTCACCGTCTCCTCGGCAACAGGTCTATTTCATTTCTTCCTCCAAATTAGGGTTTCTTTTCATTTCCTTCAAAATATTTAGGGTTCATCAATTAATTAAAATATTGATAGATCTAATAATAAATCAAACAGTTAATTAATTAAGAGAAACTTTATTTTTTAGATTCTTTGAAATTTTAATGTATTTGGTCTCAATTATAGACTAGATACATTAGAAATTTAATGAATCTAAAAAGTAAAAATATTCTCTTATTTTAAGGACCAGAGGTACGTAGTAATATATATGTATGTATCCAGGTGGTCATTGATAGCTGGGAGAATTCCAGGAAGAACTGATAATGAGATAAAGAATTATTGGAACACACATCTTAGTAAGAAACTCATTAATCAAGGGATTGATCCAAGAACTCACAAGCCTCTTAACAATATAAATAATCCATCTACTTCTTCAATAATCCCAAATACTAATCAACAAATCACTACTACTCCTTTCACATCTTCAGCTACTCAAAATCATAATCATTATTATCACCCCTCACATGATGATCATCATCATTTAGCTCAATATCATAATCAATATTATCCACAACAAGAAGAACAAGCTAAGGAAGTTAATGATGATGCTAATTGTGATCACTTAATTAATGATGTTTCTGCAATGGATAAAGCAGCCAACAACAACAAAGGGGATTGCGATAAAAATAGTACCGATTATTGTTGCGATGATGTGTTTACTTCATTCTTGGATTCATTGATCAATGATGAGGCTTTTGCTGCACATCGATCGGAGAATGATCCAGCTGATAATCCATTGATTTCATCTGCTGCACCATCAGTTTTGTGGGAATCACCACTTATGTATACTAATTTCACTCAAAACAAAGACTCAACCAACACTGGCAAGCTTCATGATGCATAGCATAGCATTTTCATTTGATCTCTGAATAATCTATATATCTATATAATTTTATAATTAGTGCATGCATCATAAAATCAGATTCTTTGTGTGTGTATTTTGTGTTCATGCATTGTAATACTTTGATCTCGGTTATGTATGTTCGATTGGGATTGTAATTTCATGCATCTGGCGCTTGCTGTAGTTAACTAATTATATTTAGAAATCTATTAATAAGTATTTACTTATTATAATTTCGGTTTCACATTACACTTTATTTTATTTTAATTTATACAAAGATTACTTACTGGATTTAGATGTCATAATACTATATATAAAAAAAAGTTGGGTGGGTTTGTTTTAGCTTTTCTGAAAAAGGATTTTTTAACAAAGAATTTTTTTTATAAAAGCTTACAAAAAAATTGGTTTCAATATGTTATATTAAAATGTTGTCTTAAGTATTTCATCATTTTGTTACAATTTTTTTGAATCATAAAATTGCAAAAATAATCTCTAAAAATAAAGCTATTTCAAATAGCTTTTCATAAAAATTATTTTTTAGAGATAGATTTTTTTTTTAAAATTGTGATTTTTATTAAGTTAAAATCTTTATCGTGAATATTTAAGTTATTGAGTATCAAAATCACTTTTTTAATTAATAAAAAAATGAATTTAAAATAACTTTTACTATTTTAAATGAAATTATCATAAAAATTATTTTCAAAAATTAAAGAAAAACTCACTTTTTTTAAAGCCAAAACAAACACACCTAAATTGTAATACAAAGTGGTTTGAACTAAGCAAACGCACCATTTTTAAAAATACAAAGAAAAATACAAAGTATAGTAACTTATTTGAACGTAATTAAGCATATATATTTGAAATATATTATCAACCATATACAAAATGAATAAATAACATTGTTGTGTGAAAATATCATTGTGTTCAAATTTAAAACACATGGTGTAGTGGTTTGTATTTCTTTATTGGAATTTTTCTAATATATTTAGCCGTTAAAAAAATATATACATACATATTATTATGTATAAGTCCAGTACTATTGAATGTAATTAACCACATAATTGCCTTAACCATGTAATTGTTTTTTGAATGGCAGCCTTAACCATGTAATAAATTAAGTTCATGCCAATTTGTGAATAGTGGCATGCATTATTTGTAACACAAGTGTCTGTCCATTAAAAAAAAAACACAAGTGTTTGTTTTTTCCCTTCACAATTCAAACATAAGATTTTTTCGGACATTAGCTAGACTTGTATAGTTACATTTTTATAATGATGATGTGATTATTTTATAATAAGTTTACCTTATGATCATGTCATAACCGAAGTAGCATACGTATATTATATTATATTCGTGACCAGTCTTACTCCTTTGTAGAGAATGATTCCTCCTTTGTCGTTTGTTGTAATTTGTTTTGATCGCGCGCGTACATGATGAGAATCTTGTTTTGATTCAATGGGGAATTCTTTAGCTGCATGCACAAAATACATATTGTTCAAGAAGCACGTACAAATAATTTGTTATTCGAAAGGTACATTTTTTTTTGGTTACACAAAAAATAATTAACAAGAAATAATAATTTGTTATTAATCTAGTTGAGGAAAAATCATGTCATTCAAAAATAGTTAGAGTAAAGGGACGTGCGTCATCACTTTGATCAACAATTAAGAGAAGAAATTTAACATTCTTTTAATCTTCTATAAAAAGAGAGCAATGATTGTCAAGGAAATGAAAATAATACGAAGAATATTGATGAAAATTCTCTTCCACCCTTTTATTTTTTAGACAGCAAAAACATAATGATATAAATGAGGGGTTGGAAAAATACAAAGATTATGTACGAGGTACTTTACCCATCTTATTAGGATAAGTACATGGCATTCAACTTAAAAATCAAAATACAAGGGATGAGGTCACCTCTATCAATGCTTAGTTATACAATTTAGAGGATTAACATCTCATTCATAGTACATACACAGTGCATTGGTTTTCTTGGCCAATAACCATTTTCACGAAGTGTATTTAAATATTTAATCCTATCTAAAACCTCTCCAATAGAGTGAGCGCCTTGTTGGAAACAAATTTGTCATTCCTAGTTTGCCAAAGTACGCAAACCACCGCATGTGAAACCAAAAGCAACCCCTTTTATACGAGACAATTAATAATTTTAGATTCAATAAATAATTGATGTATCTAGTTAGAGGTGGGTGGGGCTTTGCGTATAGTGGAAGTTCAGTCATCTTTTTACTAAACCTGACGAAGCTCTCTCCCTGCAATGTTGTACGACCAATCACAATTGTAAATCCAAATACCAAATACCAAAAATCATGTCTAGAATTCCACCAGTTAGGTGTTCCTAAATGTATTTAGCTGGTCGAAGCTATTAAGGAAGGGGGTATAAAGGCTAGATGAAGACGATTGAAAGAAGATGGTAAGTTATCAATTGTAGCGACGAGTGGTGGTAAGATGAGTTCTGATTCAGGGAACAGAAGTAGTGAAAACGACAAGCAAGTAACAACAATGGTCATATGGGTATTGAGTTGGAGGTGGTGCTACCAATCCCAAATGTAACACCTCATTCAGGTATGAGGTTGATTATACCGAATGGAAATTCAAGAGACCGGTCCTCTTTATCTAAATAGGAGGGAGACTGTGATAAGTTGGTGGAAGAAGCGAAAGTTCTTTCTATACAAAAAGAAGTGGGGATTTCATTTACTAAGGTTGACAATGAGAAGACTAAAAAAATTAGTGGTGTTTGAAGTTGGTTATAGAGAAAACAAGATGGAATGGGAGCAAAGAAATAGTGATCAATGATTATATCTTCTTATAATGTTAGAGGATTTGGGGGTGAAGCAAGAAAGATTAGATAGTTGGTTCATCAACATAAAATTGAGTTCCTGGCAATTCGGGACACAAAGATGAAGACAAACTCAATGTCTTTATGTTATAGTTTGTGGGGCTCTCGAGATTGTGATTGGGTCTTTCTTCCGTCAGAAGGAAGAAGTGGTGGTATCCTTTATGTTTGAAGTAAGATTAACAATTCCATCATCTTCTCTTTTATAGGGGAAGTCTTTGTTCGTGTATGCTTGAATGGGGAGTCTTGAAATCAATTTTCATTGCAGTAAATGTGTACTCAAAATGTGAGTTGGCTTCAAAACATCGACTATGGAATAATTTGCGTTCGAAAAAAAAGAGGTTTGGATGAGGGGAGGTTGTGTGTGGTTGGAGATTTTAACTCAGTTTGTAGGCGACGTGAGAGAAAATGAGTTGATCTTCAAAGAGATTTGTCACTTTCAATAGAAATTGTGGAGTTTGGGGGTTTCTTTGGAGGATCTTGAGCTTGTGGATCTTCCTTTGCTTGGTAGGCATTTCACTTGGTATCATTCGAGTGGGCGATCAATTAGTAGAATTGATAGGATGCTTATTTCGGATAAGTAGGCGTATTGTTGAGGGAATTGGCTCTATTTAAGTCTTACCTGAGATATTTCAGACCATTGTCAGTTAGTTCTGAAACACCTTGAGGCAAAATGAAGACCTAAAACGTTTTGGTTTAATAAATGTTGGCTTGAAAATAAGAGGTTCAAGAAAGAAGTGGGAAGGGCATGGGGGAATCTTAGAGTGGAGGGGTGGATGGGCTATGTGTTAACAAAAAGTGAAAGGACTTAAAATTCTTTCAAAGCTTGGCATAAAGAAGAATATGGTGGTATGAGTCACATATTGAAGGGTTGGTTGTGGAAATTGAATTTTTAGACTCTAGAGGTGAAGAAGCCGACTTGTCTAGATTGAAATTTCAAAGTAGAAATTAAAGAGAATTTTGATGAATTATGGAAGCTTTTGAAGAGTAAAAAGGCGCTTTTGTTTCAAAGGTCATAGCTCAAGGAAGCAGATATTAATTCAAAATTCTTTCATGGGTGTGTTAAGGCTATATTGAAGGTTAATTCTATTTCAGCTCTACGTGTGGGTGAGAATTGGTTGGGGTCTCCTAATCTTATTAGAGATACAGTGTTATCCTATTTTGAGAATCATGTGCCGGCTTCCCCTTGGGAGAGGCCAAAGATTGAGGGGGTTGAATTCCCTGGATCTCGTGAGAAAGAAAATGTGGATCATACTAGCCCGTTTATGGAGTTGGAAATTGAAGTTGTGAAGAAAAGTGATGGTAATAAAAACTCATGACTGGAGTGTTTTAATTTTGCGTTTCTAAAGTCCTTTTGGTATAATGTTTGATTAGTTCTTGGGAATAGTTGTCTTCCGAACAAATTTCTGTTATATTTTGTCACCTTGGTTCCAAAGGTGATCTCTTGTTTTTCTCTCTCAGTTTAGGCCAATCTCCCTGCTATGTTGTTTGTATAAGCTCATTGCTAAGGTGTTGGTAGTCAGAATATCCAAGGTGATTAGTTCGGTGATATCAACTAACCAATCGACATTTATTAAGAGTCGAAATTTGGTTGATGGTGTTTTGGTTACGAATAAAGTGGTAGAAAGAAGATGGGAATAACATTCAACACCATATTTATCAACAATATCCTCCCTCCTAAACTAATATGTTTATTTCTTCAAGGCCAAGGTACTTGAACATAACCATCCATCTCTACAATTAAGGAAAGTACTTTTCATGTTCATAATCGTCGGAGAGACATTAACATTAATTAATTTTATTTTATTTCCAAAAGTTAACTTTAAGACTAGACGTCATTTCAAAACCACTAAGCGTCCAAAGATTTTCCACCAAGTGGGTGTATAATTGAAGCTGAATCCATATGGATCAATAACCAAGTACAAAGCAAGATTAGTGGCATAAGACTATACAAAAGTATTCTATGTATAGTAGCTATGGGTATGTTTGGTAAGTCCAAAACTAGCTTATAGCTTATTGGATTAGCTTATAAGCTTGTTTTTAAATGTGTTTGGTAAAAAGCTTTTCTCATTAGCTTATAGCTTTTTTTGAGATGCTATTTGAAGTAGCGTTTGAGCTTATAGCTTATAGCTTTTTATAGTTATTTCCATTTTTAACCTTTAATTTTATTATTTTTTATAAAATAAAAAATTATCCACTAACAATAATAACTACCCACTACATGTCCTTTTATGTAATTTTATATTTATTAACCACTTTAAAAGCTAATTTTACCAAATACTTTAATTTCAATCAGCTAGTTTTTAAGCTATCAGCTATAAGCTAGCTTTTCAGCTATCAGCTAGCTTATAGCTTAATTTTACTAAAGAGACCCATAGTTGAGAGAATTAGATTAGTGATAGCAATTAGAAATGACAAACTTTAATAGTTGGCCATTATCTCAAATGTAAGATTAACATATTATTAAATGGACCTATTTTGGTATATGTCTCTCAACCTCCAGGATTTGGGATAAAAGGGAAGAAAGAATTGGTGTACAAGCACGTAGAGTTTGGAATATGAGAATAAACCTTTTTTCAAGGCAGCTAAAAATGTTTAGTTGAACATGAAATTTATGTGAACAAATTATCAGAGATGTCTTCAACAATTATAGTATGTCAATATCTACGTGGATGATTTGTTGATAATACTAACAAAGAGGAGATAAAAGTGTTCAAGAGATTAATTGATAAAATTTGAATTTTAAATGACTGATATAGGAGAATTGATATAGTAACATTGCTGCTTGTTCAAACATTGTCTCCATCCTATATTTCTATAAAAAATTGTGTTTTTTTTCCGCACAATTTTGAAGTGGTGAAACTCCTCATTATAATGATTCACATCTCAATACAATTTCAATTAAGTATTTTAAACATTTCCTCAGAACAAAATAACTTTTAATATTAATTCCAAAACAAAAAAAATAAATTAAAATAGTATGTACCTTTGGTCCTTTTTGGCCTAACACATTCATTCTGAGGTCTCGCACAAAACTCATAAGTCCATAGTTTCTGAAAATTTCAAAAACAAAATATATCACTCTCTTTAAACAATTCCCAATCAAAAGAAGTAGTTGTGTATACATAAAAGGCTCAAATAGTTAAAACTCATAAGCAAGTATAACAACATACCATTGAAATAAGGAACCAACAATGTATTATGCATGCTTACCATAATTCTTAATCATGTTATTTTTTTCATCAATTTCACTAACGGTTGAGTTTTGGCTTCACCCTGTTACAAAATCATTGATTATTATACAATGATATAGAACAAAATATTTTTATTTTTTATACAATGATATAGAACAAAATTTGATTGCTTACACATGTTACATGTTTAATAAATAACCATATCTTAAAACATTAAACAATTTCAGTCAATTAGTATCATAAGAAAAAAAAAAAGACTATTCAATTACATATATGTATATATTTAGCATAAGGAAGAATCTGTACCTGTGATATATGTGTCTGATTGAGAGCCATTTGTAGAGGCATGAGCAATGCAAAATCCTAATATTCCAAGCAATAGTTTGAGTTGGTGTAGTAGTAATCTGAAAAGCAAAAGAAGAAAATATGTAATGTGAGATTTGACCGTTAGATTTGATAGTGTCAAAGCAAACTAGGAATGTAAGATTGATTCACCACGGCAGTGACTATGACCAACCAAACGTTCTTGGACCAACCAAACCAACTTTCCTTGTGACTCTATGTTATCAACAATAAAACCACATAAATAAGTTCCAACATCCTTCATCGTTCCAATTTGTAAACTAGTAGTTATATGCATGTGAGATCATACAATAGGTATCATATTGTCAGATCTTTTTATTAATTTTATTTATTTGTACAAATATCATTTTTTTATCCTTAAAACATTAATATTTGACTATCTCGAAAGCACAACTCATTTGATAAAAAACCGCAAAAACATATGATATATATTGCTTGTTTCTCAACATTTAGTGTGTAAATTTCGCGCCGTTGATAACCAAAACAATAACATTAATATTTGACACAATGCCAAACAACACGTCCTACCAACTTTTCTAATATTTGACTATTCTATATAATGTGATCTTCATCTTACCACCAATATCCTTACTGATCCAAGGACGAGGTTGGCCATGTGCTTTTAAGAAACTAAAAATTACAGCAAGTGAATAAATATTGGAAAAATAATCAATTCAAATAATTACAACTAAAAAGAAAAATCAGGGTCAAAAGCACTTTGCCCCTCTAATTTTTAAGTTTAGTTTGATTTTTTTTACTCTGCGTTGAATTATTCATATCCTTACACTTTTATGGCTCGCATTAGATGTAAATTGAATATAAGCAACTTGGGGAAAACATGTAAATTGAAATTTAGTTTAAGATGACATAACACAAGGTAATAAGATCCACTTAAAACAATAATTACAGCCCATTTATTTGAGCTTATTCTCTCAAATTGTTGCTACTCGGTATCAATGCTGTCAATTAAATTGGACTGCTTATGCTTTTACTTTCACAACTTTTAGGAAGGACATCAGTGGAATAAGAAAACAGGTCAAGAGACCCACATAGTTATTTTTGCTCCATAATAATACAACAAAGTGAACAAACACACAATACACAAGAAGAAAAACCCCATAAAATTCAAAACCAATATTATCCTACTAAAACTAGATGGAACATAGCAACAAATTTCAAATCAACATCCAGCTAGCACTAATACATCTTTTAATCCAACAGAAATACAACTCTGATATATGAAACGACAAATGAAAATCTGAATCCATTGTAACAGAGTGGAAGAAACAACAGAACAAGTATTTGCTGAATATTCAAACAAAACCAAATATCTAATTGCCTAATGATTCTCTTTCATTGTCACTGACTGGGGGACCTACTGCGAGGCGATTCCCTTACATCACCATCCGGACTTGGACTTCTGCTTGGAATTGGGCTTTTCACTGGACTCTGACTACGGCTTCTCGCGTCCCCATTTTTCGGTGGAGAGCGTGAGTATGACCTCTCTCTGCTATGCGGTGATCTTTCTCGACTGTGCCTTCTATCCTCAGGAGATAGAGATCTACAAAACAAGCAAGCAATGTATCAAAGGCATTAATAATTAAAAACACGAGCACAGACCCCATCCATAGTCATAGTTAAAGTCACAAAGTAAAACATCTTGTATTGGCCTAAACTACAACCAATTAACAGTATCTGCTGATGCTGATCTTTCTAATCTAAAAGCATATATGCCCTTCAGATAAGAAACAAAATAAAAGACATTACATTATTATTTATTATTTGAAATAAATGATAATACAAGCAATCAAAATGAATTGTTAGTAATGACCACATGCCGATACCTTGAATATTCCCTTCGTTTAGGAGGAGGGGAATAATAGTCACGACTTCCACGAGAGCGAGATCTGTGGCGAGGTGGAGACCGGGAATAGCGGGGCGAACGAGAGTAGCGTGGAGGAGACCTTCTTCTATCAGAATACCGACCACTACTGAAAATGTAAACTATAAACAATCAGAATATTTCACCACACCTATGAAGCCGAAGACAGTATACTTCAGTATTGGTGATAAAAAAAATTATGAAATAAAAGCATTATCTGAATTTGGAGGAAACGTTAATGTTCCATCGGAACAACCCATAAATTAGCCTAGTATAGTTTAGTTTCAGCCATTGCTGGATAAATTTCTTCAGGAGGAACATAGTCTATAAATTACATAACATTTCAAAAACAAATTCAGGCTGAGCATTTCCCTTAAAAGTGGAAACAAAATAGGGCCTTCACCGCTACACAGCACAATTACCGTTGAGAAACAAAGTGGAAACAATAGCATTTATAACTACAACACCAATCCTATAATGTGTATTTATGGAAAATGATCCGAAATGCATGTTTTCCAAATAGATTTATTCAAATTCAAATCCAAAATTGAGAAAGTAAACAAAGCAAATGTTACCTTCTCTCTCTGACCCTCATCTCAGTAGGCTTCTTTCTATTTTCCTCAGCAAAAACAACAGTCAGCTCCCTACCAAGAAGAACTTGACCATCCATATGATATTTAGCATCGGCAGCATCAGCAGGATCCACAAATTGGATAAAACCAAATCCACGCGGCTGTCTGTAAAAACACAAATAAAATCAAAAAATCCAACCAAAACAGCATTAACACATGATGTAGACCAAATTCGGAACGAGAACCATGTACATCGGGTAAAATCGGTGCTAAGAATTTTCCGAAACAGTCCGAACCATATGGACATTATAAAAAACAAGCAAGCAAGCACTAGGCTGCTGACCTTTGTATGAATTTAAGATCAAATCTTCAAGATTTGGAAGATCTTCATTATGTAATCAAAGTCAAGTTGCTTGAAATCTTCATTACCAATAACATCTTCTACTTACTTCATACATGTCTTCAAAACTCTAAATCACTGATAAAACCTAAGAAACTTACTATTACATTATAGCAGTCTCAAAATTATAAAATTAAAAAAAATCCCCAATAATATATAACCCTAAATCAAATCAAATTTTATATATTTGAAATTAAAACCCTAAAAGAGAAAATAAAAATAAAAATTCGCAATACACATAAAAGAAAACAATAATTTAATAAAATATTGATGATTAGTAAATGTAATTACTCACCCAGTGTAATAATCTTTAGGGAGATAAATGTCTTTTAAAGGACCGAATTGACCAAAAGGTCTGCGAAGATCTTCAGGTCTGAAAGATGATAAAAACAATTGCGAATGTTTAATGTGAAGAAATTGAACGAAAAGATGAAAAGAGAATAGTAGGTGGAAAAGGAGAAGAAACGTGCCTACAATCATGGCGAAGGTTACGAACAAGAAGACTGGTAGGTAGATCGCTTTGACGGGGAGCGTAACGACGACGGGGACTTGGACTTCTTCCACCGCCTCTTCTGCTGTAACGTGGTGGTGGTGGAGATGGAGTGTAGCTTCTTCCTCTCATCTTCGGTGACTCCGATTGGACAACGATAACGCCGGTGGTGGATAATGTATGAGAAACTTTGCTTCCAATTCTTTCTTTCTCCTATGTTAGGGTTACCACCGATCAAGTAGTTAGTATTATGGATCCGTTTTGTGTTGCTCCGACCCGGCCCAATTGTTCTGTATTTTGGCCCATTAACTCGCTCTATTTTGCCTAACTCAATAGTGAAAACAATTTGGTAAAAAAATAAACAACACAACTAATCATTAGTTGTTCAGTGGTGATTGGCGCTGAACTTATTAGGGAGGGCCACAGTTTGATATCCGCAACTGCGATCGGGAGGGGGCTTGATGGAACCACTTGATAGCAGAACTGTTATTTTTAAAGATAAATTGCATTTCACTTACGATTAAATATTTTACATGTTGCATGAAGTGATGAAGTACAGATAGGATATTAAACACTTTTGGTGTATTGCATGAGATGTGGGTAACCTGGTGACATGTTGTATGTTTGGACATTTGGTTTCATGCATGTAATGCAAAATGACATATATATCTAAAAGATAGTATACAAATGAAAAGTGACATGTTGCATGTAACGTTTTTCTCATATAAATAAGAAATTGGATAAGCACATCAATATATAGCAGAAACAACAAGAAAACCCTAATCTTACGCAAGAACTTTACTCTTGAAAGAAAAGAGTGGACGGAAAAAAAATCACATAGAGAAAAATTGTATCCCACCGAAGTTTTTTAATACTCATTATGTAAATTCAAGAAAATGTCAAGGCTATAAAAATAGTGAACGGATGTTTCACACTAAATTTTCTTCACCATAATTTTATTCTTTTGAATTTTTTTTTGCTTTCACCACCAGTTTAATCTGGTTCGGGAGTCAATTTTGATATCAAATGATTCCAGCCCCCTCCCGATCGCAGTTGTAGGGATTGAATCGTGCTCTTCCCTACCAAGTTCAACGTCAATAACCACTGAACCAACTAACGATTATATTATATTGCTTTTGAATTTTTTGGATAAAGTTTTTAATTAGGGAGTAACATAGCGTTTCCTATTTTCATTTTCTTTACTTATAATAAATTCATTATGGTGCTGCAAATTATAATTTGTGACTTTGAGGTGTCAACATAGTGTTTTTTTTTTCACACAAGCAAACTTATTGCATTTCATTTATAATAATTGTTTCAATACAAGGTGGACAATAATATAACTGAACTTACTGTTCTTATTCAAATTTAATACTCCCTTCGACCTTATTTATAAGCAAAAGTCAACTAAAAAAGTTGTCCTTAAATATAAGCCGTTCTAGTGAACAAATAAGGGAGTGATAAATATTTGGATCGTATGTAAGAAATGAATAATTCTTTAATGATAGAAAATTGTGAACATTGTACAATGAGATGTGAACTCCTATTTATAGATTTTTACATGTAACAGTTATCAAGGACCACGATCATGGACACCCCATGTTCCTAGTGGTTTATTCTCTTCACCGTCGTTCCCACGTGGTGGTGGTAGGCGGTTATCTTCCAGTTCTGGTGGTGATCATGGTGGTAAGGGGTGGTTACCTCCTTCCACGTTCTTGTATCCATGCTGAGTCTTCATGATAGCAGTTATATTTGGGGCGAGGGCGTCGTCTCTATGGCGCGTCACCTTTGTCTTGCTTTCCCGCCAAGTTATCTATTTGAAATTAATGGGTTGTATGATTGGGCCGTTTGATCATTGAGCCTATACCATTTATTTTTGGGCCTCGGCCCAATCCATAAGCAAAATCACTAAATTCAATACTATTTAATGGCATCATTCCAAAACTACCCTTTCTTTGAAAACCAACTTATATTTAATTGACCAATTAATTTGTTTAGAGGTATACGTAAATGTCTTCTATTGGAAACATGATGTATAGTAAAACGTGCAATAAGTGCACATGTGAGCAGCTTTTTAACTTCTACCTTTAATGTGGTTTGATAACTAAGGTTATTTTTGTCCATACAACTTATTTTTCACATAAAACCATGACTTCTTAATAACCGTGAAATTTGCTAATAAATCAGGCCGGAGGGAGTAACCCTCTACATGCTTTAATGACAGGAACAAACTCTGACTTATTTTTAGTGTTGCTACCAATAGCTTGTGCCACATGCAAGCTGTCTGTTTCTATATAAGGCTTGCTGCATTATGTGAATTATGTAACCATTGGAGTGTTTCCAAGACTCCTATAGCTTCTGCCTCGTCAATAGCAGGCTGGCCTTCGAATCTTTTCGCGAACGCAGCAACAAACTGGCCTTTATCATCACGCAGACATGCCGCTATGCAGTAGAAATTCTGTTCTGCATAACACGCAGCATCTACATTACATTTAAGTATCCCTGCCGGAGGCTTACTCCATCTCTGATTGCCTTCTGTTGTAATGTTGCAGCCGTCATGCTTGGTCTATTTTTGCGCTTTGGACCAATCTTGCCAAGTATCTTGTGCTCTCCTATTAACTTCAAACACAGTTGGCATTTTATCATAATGTCACATAATTTCATATGAGATACTTTTACATCAAAAAACTTATCCATTATTAATTTTCTTACTTTGCTAACTAACTACTCACTTTAGATGATTCAAAAATAGCATACATATTTCAATTTCAAGAATTGAGAACCTAACTAAAATTTAACGAGATAATGAATTTTTTTTCCTTTGTATAATATTACAATGGCATAGACCTTAAAAATTGGTCTAATTTCATCTTGTACAATATATACATGAATGGAGAAATAAATAAAAAAATTACCTACATGAATTAATGGAAAGATTGACAAAAATTCCTATACTTTTTCTATTTACACAAGAATAAAAGAACTTGACATCCTATACACTCATGAGTCAATGACATAGGAATAAGTTGTATCAGTAAGTAAGCCAATTCTTGGAGACAGATTAACTTGTTCTAAATTATTTTTGAATTTCCTTGTCTTAGGTGCAGACACACTCTCAATTTTAATCAACTTGGCCTTCTTTGTAATCGAGTCTTCAACACTAGCTTCTTCTTCATCCTCTAAACCACTCATGTTCCCAGTTAAATCCTCTTCAGATGAGTGGATTCCATCATTAACTGGAGCCATCTACATATATCCAATAGAATTTCCTTAGAATATGTCCTCACATAAGTTTTAAGCAAATACAAATTTTCAAATCACTAATTTTTTTTTACCATTTTAAAGCTTTTGAATTATTATACCTTGACATTGGAAAGGTCCACATTGTTCTCCTCAAGAAATGAAACAAATTCTTTAAAATTCTCTTCTGTTGGACGATAATGACCACTGTGAGGCCAAACAGCCTATTGACGAAAAAAAAACCCGAAAAAATCAATCTTAACTAACCATAACAATAAAATATTAGCCACCATGGTTTTAATCTGCAGTCGCAGCCGCAATATAAAGAATTTCGAGGTCTCAGAAACATCATTGCAACTGCATTTTGTTACAATATAAAACTTTGCAGCGTAAGTGCAACTGCAATTTACTGCAACCGCAATTTAAAACCATGTTAGCGATACTAATGGCAATAAGAACAAAGCAAATGTATACTAAATTTAGAAACCTACCTTTAAGAGACCATGTTCAACAACTAGTCTTCCAGCACAAGATGTGGCTCCTCCAGCTAAAAAGCTAGAATGTTGAAATGAACCTTTTTTCTTTTTACCAACATATAAATTCTTCGATGTGCTAAGAACAAAAATCCACTTGCCACGTGAACCTTCTTTTGTAGTGTTAAGTAGCTCTCTTGATTGCTTGTACAACAATCTTCCATCTTCCACAACAACTTCATAAGACTGTCTTTCTTTCTACAAAAAGAAAATGAAAATAATGAGTTAGTACTACTATAAATTTTATTCAAAGATAGCCCAAAAGAAGGAATTGGATTATGTGCGGTTACACTGCATGCAGTCAGGACATTTGGATCGTCCGAGATTTTAACTGTTTTTAAATATAAAATTTAATTTGAAAATCCGAACCGTCAAATCTTAATCAAACGGTCTAGATATGACCGACTGCAATGCAGTTACCTCTCTCCGACTGTGTTGAATCCGGATCCCGAAAGAAGAGAATGTTCACATAAATATGGAGATGGAAACTTACAGGACCAAGATATTTGATACACTGTTGTTGAAGTTTAGTTCTAGGACACTTCTCAAGATTTATTTCCTTTCCTTCTCCTATATCTAGCCTACAATTTCAAAGAATAAGATTAATTTCATAACTTTGGTGATTTTACATGCATTTATATTTTATATATGCATAATGAATAATATATTTTGCAAAGAATATATATATAATTACCAATAGAAAAAGGGTTCTCTGCTCTGAGACTTTAGCCATTTGTCATAATAGAAATGTAGATTATGTCCATATCGATGGCGCGGATCGATCTGTTTCACGTAAAACAAATTCATTTCAGTAATTAATGATTGATGGATAACAAATAGATATGATCAAAGATCAAGTGTTTGACTTACCGCTTCAAGCCAATGCAACAAAGCAAGTTTCCTAGCTTTAACATTTCTTGATAAACCTTTACCAACTTTAGCGGCTCGAGTTCTAGCTCTAGACCAACGCGAAATCGCAGTTTCATGTTTCTCAATGTCAAAGAAAGATATCGAACTGCGTTTTAGTTCAGCAAAATCTAAAAGCTTCCACCTATATATGGTCAAAACAATAGATCAAAATTAACTTTCTGTAAAATTGAGGACAAAATTTCTTCTAAATATTAAGTAAATATAATATAATTATAATGTACCAGCTTTGTTCAATAAGAGTTGCATAATCTGCTAGCTTTCTTCGTGTGCGAAAACTCTTGTATACTTTCTGCAATTTAATTGCAGCCATGTGTTCAGGATCGTCGTCCTGAATCAACACCGTTGATTCAAGGGACTGATCCTCCATGTCTTTGTTAACCGCCGTCATTGTTTCGGTTATATCGTTTGTTTTGAAGCTCATACACCTTTGTATTGTCATCTTTGCAGAACCTACAGATTTCAATATTTTTGGTTCTAAATCTTCTTCACCACAAGCAATGCTAAAAGATTTTGCAATAATTGAGTCCAAATTATCTTCCACATGATTACATGTAGAAAATGGACATGATAAAGAAATCCCCATATGATAACAAAATCAATGTATAGAACCTTGTGTAGCTCAATATCCTGAAAATTGCAAAAAGCATATCAGATTATGCATTTTTGACCAATATGATTATTGAATTAAATAAATGAAAGGATGATAGAAACAAAGAGTAAAGTACCTGAAAGTTGAAGAAGAGAGAAATCAGGTTGGAAATAAGTTATAAGAATGTTTATGTGATTTGAGGAAATTAAACTCAAAGTAGTTGTGATTATTACATGATGAGGTTACCCTGTAACTTAATTTATATGGGTGGAAGTGAAGGGAGAGTTGACAGAGAAAGACAACAATGTTCCCTTTTCTCAACCATGAGGTGTTGACTTTTTGACTATAATAATAGCATAACACCAAGTATTTAGGAGTAGGATTATTCTTTGTCTTTTTCTATTTTATATTTGAAAAACACATAAATTCCACATACACACCTTTTGTACGCATGTGATGACATAACCAACAAATTACAAACATTTTAAGTAGCTATTTTTTCTTTTTGTTTCTATAACTAGGTTGTTCCGATGAGCAGGTAATTCTATTTGAGAGACTCATATTTGTCAATACTAAATTGTATGAAATAAATGAAAGCATTCTAATGTTACATAAAATATATAGCATATCATGTCATAATCTTGTTAGACCTGAATATAGTTGCATGAACTTAAGACATCATATATAATAATAAGAAGAAAGAGTGAGAGAATTTATCTCTTGGAGTCATCATCTTTAGATTGTTTTAACGGCTTTCGTCAATGATTATAAGATAGGATATTTCTCCCTTTTTTTCTCAAGCCTCAATGGATAGGCATTTAATGATTTCTCTCATAAGAAGAGTTACTAATATTATTAGGATCATTATCTAGTTACTCTAGTCAATCTTCGAGTCATTGTCCATATGTCCCAGGATATATATTTATAGAGAAAGTGGGGAGGAGACATATCCTTTCATGAAGGGTGACAATAATTCTATCAATTCTTTTATGAATAGTCATAAGATATCAAACCATACTCTTTCACGAAGAGTTGAATGGTTCCACACATCGTGGATTCATTCAACTATAGACTACACTATTCAAGCACACTCAAAATCAGCACACTTTGATCTTTTTCGTCAGTTTGCATTATTAAACAAAGATAAATGATTAAACTATTTAAAAAAATAAGATAAAGAATTAACAGTGTAATTTTACCTTTAAACATTGATTTACTATATTGTAAAAGTCTATCTTCTTCTTAAGTTATATTTAGTTCAAATTTTGGAAAGAGATTGAGTATGATTGTTGATCAACCATTTTGTCATTGCTTATGTCATCTAAGAAATAGTAGCTAGTAGTAAACTCGTGCCTCCGCGTAAGTAGTTACGTAGCTTAAGCTCCAAGCTTTTTACTTGGTCCGAAGTCTAACACTAACACTTGATTGACTAAGACTAACCCCACCAAACATATACTCCCTCTAGTCTTGTATATAAGAGAATTTTCAAAAAAGCTCTTCCTTTAAGAAAATAGTTAAAATACATGAGAAAAAATACATTATACCTTCTTGAAAAATGTAAAACATTGCATTTATTGGTTGAAATTGGAATAATGTCATAAAACTTAATAATTGAAGTAGACTTTTGCTTATATTTAAGACTTTAAATTTTTTTGTTTTGTTTCTTATATATGAGACCGGAGGGAGTAGTAGCTAATAGTCTCATGAATTCATCTTATGTATGAAGTAATAAAGTATACTGTTATATATGTTGTTAAGTTATGTAAGCGTATGCACCAAGACATATACCGGTGACTTTTTAAGTAGAGTAATTTACAATTTGTCGCCACAACAAATGTTTGCTATAGTCAGTGATACAATAACCCCTTTTATTGTAACTAGCCGCCAACCGTGCCCGTTTGTGTGATCGATATATATATATATTTTTTTTTTTGTGATCGATATTCTCTATTGTGCAAATATAAATAACTACTTAATCTCCTTTTTTTATTGGACTTAGTTAATTGATAACTATTTAACCTCCTTTTTTGTTCTGGATACTTATTAAGAAAAAAAATATTTTTTTTTCACTATACAAAAACTGAAAACCTACTTTTATATGGAAGTTGGGTTTAGTTTCTTTTTTTTGTAGTTTTTGTAAGGGTAAAATAGGAATATTAAAAAAGTCATCCCAAAAATTTGTATCCCCTTTATATATTAGTATAGATTAAACTTGTGTCCCCATTAGATTAAGATGCCACGTACAAAATTAGTTTAGAAATTTTAGAGAAACTAGAGTTACCTAAACTTTTCTTTCTATTAGGATTAGCTGTCATTTTTCTCTTAATTGGAACCGGATCCTCTCAATCCATTTTTGTCTCAATCTCTCTCAACTTTAAATCTTAACTGTCAGATTTATCTAACGAAGGAAGCATCAAAGTATATATTCATTAACAAAAATACATTGTAATCTCTCTTTTCTACATGAAATACACCATAACCTAAAAATTGCAAATTAGGAGAAAATTTCAACAGATCAATTGTTTCCCTGTGAACATCGAGAAGGGAATATTAATTGATGTATATTTTCTTAAATGGAATTGAAACATGAACCATAAGACAAAAATAAGTATCAGTAGCCCAATTCTAAAAGATTTTTTTAGAAGCAACCAATTGCAAAAGATGTATTATGTCTTGATCGATTCATATCACACTTCCTTTCTCCATAAATTGCTAATTAGACATAAATTGCTTTTTTATGTATTGATCGTTTCACTATAAGTTTTGTTTCAATCATTTTGGCTATGATGAAACCTGCATCACAATGTCATGTGAATTGACACATTCACGTAGAAGGAACCAAAAAATGGATACTATGTGGGTTGAACAACCAATATTTCTCAGTCTGGATGCGATGCCAATTTTCCGCGAGGTAGTATGAAACCACCGCCACAATCTTGCGGGATCTGCAGTCACCGTTTGATTTTCTTTGTACAAGGAGAGTTCTTTTTTTCTTTAATGATATTTTGTTACAGTATGTTTCTTTAAACATGTGTGCTTTTATTATATTGCCATTAGATTAATCTAGTGGTGAGATGTTATTGTTGAGACAGATTGAGGAAAAAACAGATTGAGAGGATCCAGATCCTATTTTTCTCTTTATTTATTTTTCTATTGTATGGGTGATTTTTGACCATTTTTTGGCCTGAAATTACCCCTCAACACCGTTTTTTTCCTCTTTTTATTTAAATAAGTGGTTATTTACATAAGTTTGTATCTTCATTTATTTTAAGTTTTTGCCATCTTAGTGCGGCGTTGTGTTTATTCGTCATCTTGTGCGGCATTGTGTTTTTTCGTCGTTTTGTGGCAGCGTTTGTTGCTTTTTTGTCTTATTACAATGTTTTGGTTCAAATTGACATATTCACTTCAACTCATTACAAATCTAATTAAGACTTTGACGTCAATGTTGAAGATTCGAGAATATGAATATTCCGGTGACTTTTATTTTGTCATATTTGTAGGCACTTTCATGTTGCTGTTGTATGCTATTAATCTAGGTGATCCAAGATTTTTGCAGATTCATGTATTTTAGTTTTTAGCAATCTTAAATTTGTAATGATCTTTGTATTTTTCAATTTGAACAAATGAATTTCTTGTTCAGTCAAAAAAAAAAAAAAAAAAACTTGTGTCCCCATTAATAAACTAAGTACTCATTATATGGCAACTTCTTTGAAAGATGTTTAAATTATACTATTATCCCTTCTTTTGTTAAAATATATGTACTCTTATCCCCTCTTATATAACATATATTAAAGAAAATTACATTTTCATCACTTAAACGAAGCTTGAATTTCATTCTCATCCACTCTTATATTAAAACCTATATTTTCCTCCATTAACCAAACTCCATACATATACGGTTATTATTTGTATTCACATCATAAATGTATAATATTAAACTAGTATGTTAGCCCGTGCCGTGCACGGGATAATTTTCTTTTTTAATATTATTTATATGTTTATTTTATAATATTAATTGAATAATTTGGTTTAAATTTCTACGATAAAAATTGAGATAATTTTTTAATTATATAGGTTTAAGGATGTTATAAAATAGAGCGAGATGAAGAATACTATTATGCTTCCCGTTCTACACTGTTGATAGATAGATTCTTTCTCTCATTTTTATCCATGGGACTATATAGCGACCTTTTAAATATAAAATAATTATAAACTTTATTCTCAATTGAAAATTTAATTAGTTTAAGTACATTTTTAATAGTGGGGTCGAAAGTGTTTCATGTTTCTCATTCTACACCCGTGAGAGTTCTATCTCTCTCTCTCTCTCTCTCACTATTTCTACATCTCTCCCACATGATGATTTTCTTTTTTTTTTTTGGTTTTCACCACCAGTTGAATCTGGTTCGGGGTAATTTTCATTTTTTAATAATATTTATTTGCTTATGTTGCATATATGTTTAATTTAAAGATGTTACAGGGGCATAGTGGGGTGGGAAATACTCCCTCATTCCCCGTTCAACAACACTGAGATTCTCTCTTCCTCCCTCTCTCACATCTCTACAGGGACTCCGTCAACAAAAAATAATTATAAATTTTATATTATTTTTCAAATGAATATTAATATTTTTGACCATGTACCCATTCTCAAACTTTTTTTTATCATTGTCCAGAAAGAAGCAATTTTCACGTGTGAGCGTAAAATGGAAAAATCTATATATGAATCTCCACTCACATTGATAAATTAGCATCCCGAAAAAAATTTGAACAAAAGTTTATGGAAAGCTTGAAATTGGATTTATAAAAAAATCCATTGATTATAAAAAAATTAAAATTATATTAATTTATTTTTGGTTTCAATTCCCATAGATTTTTTCAGTTTGATGTAATATAGTGAAAGTCTGATAAACACAAAATATGAAAAAAAACTCCCGGAATTTTAATTTTAATTAGTCAATGTATTTTTTTAATAGTACAATGGGAAGTGTTTCCTGTTTCCCGTTGTTTATTTCTATCTCTCTCTCATCTCCGTTACACAACTCTATAGGGGCTTCATCAACAACAAATAGTTGTTAATTCTATATTATTTTTAAAATGAATATCAATATAATTCTCGTGCTCATTAATTTATCACTATCTTCTAGGTACACTTTTCTTCATGGCGAAATATTAGAATTTCTAAAATAAAAAAATACCAATCCCCGCAAAAATAAAGATTTCTACATAAAAATGATATAATATCGAAGATTCTACAACAAAAAAAAATTAGAGTTTTTACAATAAATAAATATTAGAGCATCTCTAATTGAATAGCAAAAAATAATAAAAACTCGATAAAAAAAAGATACAAAAAAAAAGAAGAGAAGCTTGAGTCAAAAAACAAAAAAAAAAGAGAAGCTCTAGTTTAGTTGTATATATCCAACCATTTTTTTTTCAAACAATATGGTTGTTTTTTTTTTTTTAAAAAAAGGATAGTAGCTTTCTATAACATTAAAATATTATAAAAATTAGATTATTGTTGTCAATGAGATTCGAACAACAGACCTTATACTAATAATAAAGTAGTTTTCTCTAAAAAAAAAGAAAGTAGAATTCCATATAATATTATAAAAATTGAATTATTGTTGTCAATGAGATTCGAACCACAGACCTTGTGCTAAAAACTCCGCATAAGTAGAATCTCTATAATAATGCCACGTATGATTTTTTTGCTTGAGAATGCACGAGAGAGCTTCGTGGGAATCTCGTAATGTATATAATAGAGATGTTGTTATAAATTATGGAACTATACAAATTAAAATACAGATCTCGCATAAATAACTAAGGTCAACTAGAAAAACTATTTTATATTCTAAAATAATAAAATTAATAATAAAATTTTCAAAGAAAGTAACATTAATTTTTTAACTGATGACTTCAAGTTTTTTGACATAAAATAGTTGCTTAAAATTGATTATTATCGCAACAAAATTTATTTATGTTAAAATGAACAAAAATGTATATATTAGCATAAGATTGATGTAAAGTGTAATTCGCCCTTCTTTCAAAGGAGAAAAATGTAATTTACCTTTTAACTTTTAAGATATTTTACGCAACCATATAAATTAATCTCTTAGAATGACTTGGATTCATTTAAAAGATTAATCTCACTCAATACAGTAGTTTTTTTTTTTTATATGTATCTGCTAAAGAAAATTGGGACAAAAATAGGACTATGCGCGGGATTATTTTTTTTACATTCAATCTCTCTGTTGTTTTAAAGAAGTGGTTCATATTATTCGTGAGATTAATCCATCTATTGAAATACGGTGTTGTGGTAAGAGCTATAGAGAAGCACTTGCTGAGGATTCAAATATGGACATTAACATTGAGGATTTTTCTAATTTACCTATTGATAATTTGGAGGTATTTATTCATCAATTAATAAGAACGAGCTATTTTTTTTTTACTCAAACAACGATATACATTCATTCATTTAAATTTATAGGGAATACATCAATCAAAACAATTACAAATTCAATTTCGCTAAAAACTAATAAGGATGAATCTGCAAACAGGCTCACAACATCCGAGTTAATAGAATAAAACGGCCTAATGTCTAAGACAAAGCCTACAATTAATGTGACAAACTTCAAATGTCCGGAATAATCATGTATCCGGATCTGCAATGTTGATGATGCTAAAGTCATTGAATCTGCACTGAGTTGAAATCGAAACAAACCTGCAAATCTGAACAAAAACAAACACCGTACCAAAACGGGACAACAAAGACTCTGCACTAAGACGGGACAACAAAGACTCCGCACTAAGACGGGATTAAACCAACACCAGATAAAAAATACCAAAGAGAAAACTCGAATAAAACCTAAAAAGTATGTGGATATATCACTTGTTTAAATAAAAAGAAATAAAAAACAATCAAGAGGGGTGATTCCGGATCAAAATTGATCTTAAACCACCCCTCTCTAATTGATATACCAAGAAAAAATCAAACAAAGGAAAAGGTTGCCTGCGGCAGAGAAAGGAGAAAAAGAAATTATGGATACCACATGCAAATTTATATATGTGGTTTGTTTTTATTAATTGTTGTACAAAGACTCTAAATTATAGTAGACCTCGCCAACATTAAAATGAGTATATCATATCTCAATTGAATTAAAAAAAAAAAACAAAAGAAATAGATTTTTAAAAATTTCAACACAATGCAAGTAAAATATCAAGTGTCCAAGTATACCAACTTTGAGTCATGCTAACGAATCTTCTAATGACACCAATTAAAAAAACTTAGGTTAAACTACACATTTGATCCCTTACATATATTTTAGGTTTTAATTTGGTCTATTACATTTAAAAAGTTTCAATTTGTTCCCTTATGTTATCAACGTTTGCATTAATTGGTCTCTTCCTTCAAATTTCACTGTTTCAATTGGACATGTGTCAACGTGTCCAGGTGTCCACGTGTCAAGCCACGTATGCAAACCGTCTACCACATAGGACAAAACTGACGGAAAAGACTAAATTGAAACCGAAAATAAACATAAAGGACCAAATTGAAACTTTTTAAACGTAAGGGACTAAATTGAAACCTAAAATAAACGCAAGAGACTAAATGTGTATTTTAGCCAAAAACTTACAATAACAAATCTGTATTAAAAATTAACTATACCATTTTCCAACACTAAGTATTTTTATATTGATTTTCTTAATTGAAGTTTTAGTCTCTTTATTTTCATTCATTTATGAAATTAGTCATCTTATTTTAAAAACACAAGATGTGTCTAACACTACAGAAGTACACAAGGTTTACAAAGAAAAAACAACCAAAAACAAAGTGTAAAACATATTTTTTAACACTTAATATGATCACCTAAACGAACCAAATGATTAAACCACCATGAATTCATACCATAACTAAAGTCTTTTTGCCGAGACTTCTGCCACCACCCCGAAATAGTTTTCACCTGTCAAGAAGCACCTCGGTAGTAACTTCCTTTTGCGCGACTAACCTACTATTTCTTTCTTTTCATGATGGTCCAACAACTAGCTAACCACACAATATGAATACCGGACTATACATCTTTGCCAAAAACCAAAGAATTACAAATTTGCAATGGGTGATCATTAACCACATTTTCCAATGGATCGTGAATACCCAATCGTATCCGAATTTTACTACACAAAGATTGAGAGAAATCACAACCTAAAAGTAAGTGATTAAAGGATTCAACCACCAGCATACACTTTCGTATCTGTAATAGCCAAACTATGTCTTGTAACCAATTTTTTATCAATCTCCAAGCAAAAAGCGAAATATTCAACGGTGCAATCAAATTCCAATTAACCTCTTTATGCGCATTCACCACAAGATGAACAATTTGTGATAACAAACGGTAACCACTTGAACTGAGTTCCCTGCGTTAGAGTCAGGACAAAATGGATCCTCTCCAATTCTTTCTCTCATGTTTTCTCTCCTTTTGTTGATCTAATGGTTGATAAATCACAAAAAACATAAACTCGTTTAAGGAAGAGAGAGAAATAAATTGAATGAATGGCTAAGATTACCATTGGAGAGAAAACATGAGGGAAATAATTGGAGAGGATCCAAATCCGAGTCAGGATGGCGAAGTATCATTTTCGATTCTGGCTATTTGGAGGCCTGACATAAATATTAAAAATGGGCCAATAGTAAAAAACTAATTTTTTTAAAAGAATCATTTTCGATTTAAATTGTAAATAATTGTCATTGCATAAAACATCGAAAAATGCAATACACTAATCAAGAATTAAATTTGCTACAAAGATTGAATTTAACTTTGTAATTTAATTGGTTTTAGGTCACAATCTAAAATAGTCAAGTATTTTGTTGTCTCGGACCTAGTTTTTTTATTGAGAGAAAAACTCTCTTCTTTGTAAGGTTCTTTCTCCTTTGTTCATCAGAGAGTGGTGATTTTAGGTCAATTTACCACTAATCTATTGATGCGAATCTAACATTTAATAAAGATTAAAATATATAACTACTAATGTAGGGGGTGGGGGTAGGGCTCAAAATTTAGAGGCCCTAAAATTTATCGAAAATTTAGAGTAAGAAACAAGATCCAAAGTAGCACAACACTCTCTAACCAATTCATCTACCTAAGCAAATAGACAATGATGCCACCCCCGATTCATGACTTTTGATAATTTAATGCTACGGTGGACCACCTTCACAAGTGATCGATACTACTATAAGGAATACAAATTTTACAAGATTAACAGTATTTAACAGAAACTCTTAGAGTTGAGTATTAAGCCTAACTCTCAACCTTACAGAACTGACTTGTAAGGTGAGGATTGCCACTTACTTACAAACACTTGTCCAGACCAAGTCACATCCGATGTGGGACTTCTCAACACACCCCCTCACGCCCAACATTATTGGGCTTGGTGCGTGTATATAAATGGTGGGTGGCCCAATTGCAGGTGGCCCAATAAATCGTGGAGAGGCTCTGACGCCATATTAGAATTGAGTATTGGGCATAACTCTCAACCTTACAAAACCGACCTGTAAGGTGAGGATTGCCACTTACTTATAAACACTTGTCCATGTCAACTCACATCCGATGTGGGACTTCTCAACAGAAACTCATAAACCGTTAATTTTAAAAGGTCTCAATAATTGTTAAATTTTAAACTTTCAATCAAACGGTAGATTTTGTGAAATTTGTATTCGTTATAATGTTATTCATGACTGATCCATCATGTACCACTTGAAGAAGTGGTCCATATTAGAATTTGCCTCTTAAAACAAGTTATTCATTTTTTATTTTA
Source organism: Trifolium repens (assembly GCA_030408175.1). Taxonomy (NCBI): domain Eukaryota; kingdom Viridiplantae; phylum Streptophyta; class Magnoliopsida; order Fabales; family Fabaceae; genus Trifolium; species Trifolium repens. Next base: position 23,565,077 of record CP125840.1, read on the forward strand.
ATAGTGTCACTTTAAAGAACTTATATTAACCAACAATGAATTGATTCATATGGTAAGGGACTCGATCCCCTTAAACATATAGTCAGGGGTTCAATTCATAACCGCGTTGAAAACTTTGTACCAATATCATAGAAAAAAAAAAAAACTTATATTAAACTACAACTTTAAGGTAGTGATAGCCGGTGCAAAATACATGCTGCTGGAGGTCCATTTTGATTTTCTTGCTTTTCACTTGGATGCACGATAAAAAGGGAGGACTTCTATTTAATATATGAGCATTGCTATTTAGCATGAAATTTTTACACAAGAAATGCAAGAATTAACACATGGCAAAATCTTAAAGGATGATGTCATTTAATCTTCTTTTTTAGTGGAAAACATGGGTGGTTATGAATGTAATTAAGGGTGAGGATTTATTCTTCTCTTTCTTGCATCAAAAAATTCTTGCTAAATAGCATTTTCCTTGATATATTTAATCACGGAGAGTATTCATTCATTCATTCACCTTGGAGTTGGAGGCACCCCAAAAGCAATGACAGAAAACGAGGAACAGTAGTACTCTAGTACATATACTACAGCACAGCACTATAAATAATAAATAATGATATAGTAACGCGTGTTTGACATTTTGGCTCCATTTTCACTTTTTGTTTTAAGCACTGTGATATGTGATGACAGATATAATAATTAAAAAGAAAACAAAAGAATGACTTTTTTGGTTTCATTTTAGGATTGGAGGGAAAATCATAGGAACAGGGTTCAGGAATGACACAAAAGTCTCCATTCTCAAATGTCACTATGCAGTGTTAGCTAGACAAAATCAAAACAACCCACAACTCAACTCAAGCTGCCATTGCTGCTATTCTTGGGATTGGATGCTATGAAGCTTCCAAACTTCCTCACAAGTGTTTTGTTGCTCACTTTTGCTACTTTCAACAATGTACTATTAGGTAAGTTATGTCAATCACCATTTCTCAACTTATTAGGTTATTTATGCATTCAGCTGAAAATACTCTTACTAATGTCATGCTCAGCTTTATACTGATATGATTTTTCATTTGTAAAGACTTAATTGCCAGTTAACACCTTCATAAAAAAGAGTGGGTGTGCATTAGCATTCCCCATATATATATATATATATATATATATATTTTATCTTACAATTACAATGAAGCATACACTTCGACACAAGCAAGCAAATAAAATAATTAATTGACTGTAAGTCTGTAATTACATGTGTTGGTGTGATGACAATGTCATATGTCTTTAGTCTTCCATTAGAAGTGTTGTGCTACAAAGATTACAATAACAACTAAACCATTTTGTAGTTCCTATAATATTTTTGAAAGTCTAAGTCATGTATTCTTGTGACCATTTCCTTCATATACGCATATGCTACTATGCCACCTAATTGTTAACATTGACTCTGGTCGGGAAGGCAAATAAGCTAGCTTATAGATTTAGCTTATAAGCTAAAAACTCTGTTTGGTAACAATTTTTTTAAAAAAGCTTATAGCTTATTTTTCAAATGCTATTTCAAGTAGCTTATGAGCTTATAGCTTATCAATCTTTTCTTCCAATTTTACTCATATCATCTTACTTGAAAAAAATTAAATATTAATTAAACATATCTTTTTTATGTGATTTTATACTTATAAGCTAGTTCAAAATCTAATTTTACCAAACACTACAAATTCAATCAGCTAGCTTTTAGCTTATTCGCTATAAGCTAAAAGCTAGCTTAGAAACTATCCGCTATAAGTTAGCTTATCAGCTATTCACTATTTTTTACCAAACAGGGCCATTTTTTAAATTTAAACGACCAATGCTAGTAATCAATGTTGTTAGTTTTGCTAATGATGAGAATCTGACCTCCCTATCACTCCACTCCCCTGCTGAGTCTAGTCATGTACTGATGTACTCCTGATAGCTAGAATCAAGAATTTTAAGGTCAGATCCAAAAGTTTTCTTCTCCTACATAAAATTTAATAATTGGTTAAGATTTAAGAGTAATGTAAGGAGGAGCATATAATTTCCAAGTTTTTTTGTTTTTGTTTTTGAAATTACATATTATTTTCTAGTTAATATTGGACCACATTCTTGATAATGTATGATGTAGGTGCATTTGTGGGAGTAAACATTGGCACTCATGTCACTGATCTACCATCAGCTTCAAATATCATATTGCTACACTAAAATCTCATCAAATTACTCATGTGCGTCTCTACGACGCCAATGCTCACATGCTACAAGCCCTTTCAAACACCGGCATTGAAGTGCTTGTTGGTGTCACCGACGAGGAGATACTAAGAATCGGAGAATCTCCATCAGTTGCAGCATCATGGATTAGCAAAAACATAGCTGCTTACATGCCTCACACAAATATCACAACAATAGCAGTTGGTAGTGAAGTTATTACCTCAATCCCAAATGTTGCTCCTGTTCTTGTTCCTGCCATGAATCATCTTCACAGTGCTTTGGTTGCTTCAAACCTTCATTTTCGCGTCAAAATTTCGACTCCTCAGTCCATGGATTTAATTCCCAAGCCTTTTCCTCCTTCTACAGCTACCTTTAACTCATCATGGAACTCAACAATTCACCAAATCCTTCAGTTTTTGAAGAACACAAACTCTTCTTACATGTTAAATGCTTATCCTTATTATGGATATACTAAAGGAGACGGCCTTTTTCCGATCGAATATGCTCTACTCCGTTCCCTTCCTTCTGCGAAGAAAATTGTTGATCCAAACACGCTGTTTCGATATGATAGTATGTTTGAAGCTATGGTGGATGCTACTTATTATTCTATACAAGCTTTAAATTTCAATGATATACCAATTGTTGTCACGGAAACAGGCTGGCCGCATTTAGGTGGATCGAACGAACCGGATGCTAATGTAGAAAATGCCGAGACTTACAATAATAATTTGATTAGGAGAGTACTTAATGATTCAGGTCCTCCTAGTCAACCAAAGGTAGCAATTAATACCTACATATATGAATTATTTGATGAAGACAAGAGAATAGGACCTATATCCGAAAAACATTGGGGACTTTTTTATACTACTAATGGAAGTAGTCTTTACCCTTTGAGTTTTAGTGGTTCTAACCAGATATTTGGAAATTCTTCGGCGTCTTTTTGTGTGGCTAAAGATGGCGCGGGTGCTGATAAGATGGAAGCTGGTTTGGATTGGGCTTGCGGACAAGGCCGGGCGAACTGTGCTGCTATTCAAGCAGGGAGACCTTGCTATTTCCCTAATGATGTGAAAAGCCATGCTTCTTATGCTTATAATGATTATTATCAAAAAATGCATAGTGTTGGAGGAACGTGTGACTTCGATGATACAGCTATAATAACTACCGAGGATCCGAGTAAGTTAATGTTGTCAGAGTTAGTTGCAGTTGGTTATAGACAGTTACAAGTTGGTTTACTATTAATTGCAAATTAGTTACAATTTGTTAGCTTGTTTAGGATCATTATATAAAGTTTATCATTGAAATGATTAATATAAATGTGTCATAGTATTTCAAGGTACTAACTAGTTCAGTACTTCTTGTGTTTTTATCACTAAAATGTTTGTCTGTGAATACATTGTTATGCAGGTCATGGATCATGTATATATGCGGGAAGGTGAGAATGTGACTCTATCTTACATTCATTTTATGAATTAGAATTACAAGTAAATTCTAGGCTAAATTGCACTTTTTGGACCGTAACTTTCACAAACCCTTGATTTTGGCATATTAACTTTTATAATAGCACTTTTGACTCAAATTTTGACCCTCTAACTTTAGCTCATTTTGCAAAAGGTCAGTCCCTCACTGATTTTGACTAAGTCAACATCCACATGGACAGTGACTCACATGACAAGCTAACATGGCATGTGAGTCATTATCCACGTGTGCGTTGACTTGTCAGTGGGAGGTCAAGCCTTTGCAAAAGGGGCTAAGGGGGTCTGATTTTGATCTTGGCCCAGTCCAAAATAGAGTCAAAAGTGTTATTATGAAAGTTAGGAGGCCAAAATCTCAAGTTTGTAAAAGATAAGGGGCCAAAAGTGCAATTTAGTCTAAATTTTATATTGTTATAAAACTAATATTGGCATTGAATATTTTGATATCAGTTCTAACTTGAACATTGGTGGTGGTGATGGGAGCTTTTCTTCTATGGCACTTGGACCTGTAGGTCCTGTTGGTGCTGGATTGAAGCTGCAAGTGTTGAGTCTTCACTATGTATTCTCTTCTATTAGTCTACTTTTGCCTCTGATGTTGTTATGACCAGAAAGTTATTTCCTTTTAGCTTGCAATTCAATGACAATGGTCATTGTGTTCCATCTTTTATTGTATTGTATGGTGTATTTAGAAGATAACAAACAGGGTATAGTAGCAATTTTTGCTCCTTATCTTTGAGGTAATGGTGAATTTATTGTGTAATATTTTATCAAACTGCATCCTCAATATTTAAAAAATGGGGTACACAATATGTTTGCACTTGTTCTCTAGTTCCAAGATTGGTTCAAGAGACATATAATGGATGATGTTGGTTGAAATTGATTTTGTCTTTGAAATAATGTTTTTAAGTTAGAATGTGTAGCTTCTTATTTTAAATGTTTTTTTTTTACTTAAATTTATTGATCAATTCTCTTTTGTGTGAATGTATTTAAACATAAATTATTTCACATTCAACTTATTTTTAACTAAAATCAATTTATTTAAAATTAATTTTTAGAGGGTTAAAACAAAACAAATGTCTAACTTTTTTTTTTTACAAAAAATGCTTAATTTGTTTGAAGTTTTTTTTAAAATAATAATTTGTTTGAAGTTATGCATATCAAGATAATATAAATGATTCAACGATTAATTTTGTGACTTGTATATTTAAAATCCTAAAAGCATAAAAAATTATCTTACTAACATTAATTTTATTTTTTATTTCTTTTTTGATATATTTAACAAGTGTTCAAAGGGCGATCCATATAAAATTAAGAGTAAATTACACTCCATTTTCCTATTTATGTTAAAAGATATCTCGAGAGCAATGATTGACAAAATAAAAATGAAAACAATTTATTTTTTTTTAAACAAAGGAGGAAAGATAAAGTGGCCAACTTGAAAAAACTTAAATAAAAAAGAGAGAATTATAAAGGAGGGGGAAACAAATAAACCTTCCCTAAGGTTAAGAAAAACAAAAATTAGGCATACCAAGTCTATTACTAATAATTGTCAAAAAAAAAGTCTATTACTAATAAGGTTGCTCCGAAATACCATAGGGCAACTATCAAACCGTGCCCGTTTGTATGATCGATATTCTCTTTTTTGTTCTTTTTATGATCGATATTCTCTATTTGCAAATATAAATAACTACTTAATCTCCTTTTTTATTGGACTTAGTTAATTGATAACTAAGTAACATATTTTTTATTGTGGCTTGTTATTAAGAAGAAAAAAAAAATTTTACTATAAAAAAACTGAAACCTACTTTTATGTGGAAGTTATGCTTAGTTATTAAGAAGAAAAAAAAATATTATTTACTAAAAATATTATTTGCTAAAAAGTAATAGATAAACTATCATTAATGTTGAGTCCTAAATTAACAAGCTTATCTTCCACCTGGTTCCTTTCCATAAAAATGAAAACAAAAGCAAAAGTTTAGAATAGAAAAAAAAAATCTTTTTCAAAATTGACATTGAACGTAATACTTTCAAAATTATATTATTGTTTTTTGTTTTTGTAACTATTATCTTTGGGGCATTGTATAACATTTTGCTATGATAAAATATTGATTTTTAATGAAAAAATAAACATTTTGATTCATTTTAACATAAATAAATATTTTTGTGATAAAAAATAATTTTAAATCACTATAAGAAAATATAATTATCTTTTCTTTGAAAATTTTATTATTTTAGAATATAAAACTCAATTTAGAATAATTAATTGAATTTAGTAATTTATTTGAAATTTGTATTTTTTTTATTTATAATTTTATAGTTTATGACAATATTTAACATTATTTATTAATGATGTTAGTAAAAAAGAGTGAAAATAGATATATTAGAAGTTTGATTATATTAAAATAACAGATTCAACTGGTGGTAAAAAAAAAATAAAAAAAATGAAGTTGATTATTATATTAAACAAGAAAAATGTAATTTCAAGAGAAAAAGGAAAAAAAAAAGGGTGTAATTTTCTGATCAAATCAAATATTAAGCAGATATAGTGACTGTGAAGAGAGAGAGAAGGTAATTAGGGTATAATAAGAGTGGAAAGAAGAGGTGGATCGGGCAGTGACCCGACTGGACTGGTAAACAAACCTTGCACGTCTCTCTCTTCTCTCCTCTCCCAGGCCAGCCAGGGAGAGAGACACACCATTCCATTCCCTTCCCTTCTCCGATTTTCGATTCTCTCACCGCCTTTCATCCACCGTCCACTCCCCAACACACAGGTACTTTATCGATCTGATTCTGATTCTGATTCTACCAACTTCTAAATCTCTACATTTTTATTGCTTTGCTTCATTTCTTATTATTAATTAACTTAGTATAAACACGCTTCAATATATTTTAATTCATTTCAGCTTTTCATATTGCCAATTTACATATCATCATATACTTATATTGTACTATTCAATTTGCCTGCAAAACTTATTACACTTCTAAACCAAAGCATTTGCATTGCATTATTAGGTTTCATAGGTTATGTCTTATGTGTGTGTGTGTGTATAATGTAAGAGAAACTGAATATCTGATTTCCTTGCTGTTGTATACTGGCATAGTTCATTCATTTGTTTTCGATTATTAGGAACGATGGCGAAGAAAGTTAAAAAGAAGAGTCGAAGTGTTGTTAAGGAGAAGGGAGTTGCTGTCAATTTGTCGCCGAAAAATGTTACGGAATCGGACAATCCAACTGTTGATGAGGGGGTTTTAGTTGCAATAGAGACAAACCCTTGCCCTCATCTTGTTAAAGGTGTTAATTTAGAAAAATTGTCTGGTAAGATTGAGTCTTCTAGGTTTATAAGTTGTGAAGATTGTAGGGAAGGGGCGGCTGATAGGAGGGGCAGTAAAGGAAAAGGTAAACATGGGAAGAAGAAAGGTGGTGCATCTTTAGACTCCAAATCCGATTCGAGGTCTATATGGGTTTGTTTGGAATGTGGCCATTATACCTGTGGAGGTGTGGGGCTACCAACAACCCCTCATTGTCATGCTGTTGGGCATGCAAGGAAAACACGGCACCCATTAATGGTTAATATTGATAAACCTCAACTTTGTTGGTGTTTTCGTTGCGATATGTTTATTCAATTTGATAAATTTGAAAAAACTGATGAAACAAGTCATCTTATATCTGATGTTGTGAAATTGCTAAAAAAACGATCTTCAGAGAAACCGTTAGTGGATATCGAGGATGTTTCCGTTGGGGGTGGCAATGTTATTGCAGAAATTAAGTCAGGATCTCCGTCTATAAGTGATTCATATGGACAGCGTGGTTATGTAGTTCGAGGCATGGTTAATCTTGGGAATACTTGTTTCTTTAATTCAATCATGCAAAATCTGCTTGCTATGAAAAAATTGCGGGACAATTTTCTGAAGATCGATGCTCCTGTTGGGCCACTGATTAGTTCGTTGAAGAAGTTGTTCAATGAAACAAACCCAGAATCAGGATTGAAAAATAGTATAAATCCGAGATCCTTTTTTGGCAGTGTATGTTCTAAGTCTCCCCAATTCCGAGGATATCAGCAACATGACAGTCATGAATTGCTCCGTTGTTTACTGGATGGGTTGAGTACTGAAGAGCTGGCTGGAATGAAGCAGAATGGTTCTCTTAAGACAGACGGAACCTCTTCCAATACTTCAATCGATGCTTTATTTGGCGGTCAGATATCTAGTACTGTATGTTGCAACGAATGTAAGCATTCCTCAACAGTGTATGAGCCGTTTTTAGATCTTTCCCTCCCTGTTCCAACTAAGAAACCTCCGCCTCGGAAGGCTCCACAAGTGTCCAGAACCAAAAAGACAAAACTTCCACCCAGAAAAGGAGGAAAGACTCAGACTCGAGTCAAAATTAACAGGGATGCCGATCCTTTACCCGTTCAAAATGTACCGGGCCAATCAGTCAGCCATGAATCGTCTTGCCCTGACCAGTCTGTCATATCTGTTTCTGGTGAAATGGCTGCTTCTTCTGGTGATTCTACGGTATTAGATTCTGAAGAAATAAGCAGCGTGGCCAATAAAGAGGACTTGTCTCCACCTAATTTGGTTACTGTTGAAGAGTCTCAACAAATGCAAGTGGTTGACAGTGTTGCAAATAAAACATCAGATTCATCAGATAATTTTTCTTGGTTAGATTATGTGGGAGCTGAAACCATGATAGACGAATATGCTTCCGTATCCCAGAACGAAGATACACCGGAGGTACAAATGCAAGTGGTTGAGAGTGTTGCAAATAAAACATCGGATTCATCAGATGATTTTTCTTGGTTGGATTATGTGGGAGCTGAAACCATGATAGACGACTATGCTTCCGTATCCCAGAAGGAAGATGCACCGGAGGTACAAAACTCTGAGACCAAGGATGAACGTTTGACTGTATTCACTGAACAAGCTAGTTGTGAAACCAGCGGTCCTGATTCTTTCATTAAGGAAGATCAAAACCTAAGACCTGATTTTTCTTCAGCAAATGGGTTGGAAGATGAGGTTCCTTTACAAGTTCGAGATTCAGAAGTGCTGTTACTTCCATACAAACAAGTTCAAAATTCAGAAGTGCTGTTACTTCCATACAAAGAAGAAGGTTCCTTGACCGGGGATATCATTGAAAGAGATGGCGAGGCCTCCTCGTCTGTTTTAGGTGGTGGTCCAGAAGAATCGGAGTTTGAAGGCTTTGGTGGCTTATTTAATGAGCCTGAAGTTTTTGCTGGGCCTGCTCCCAGACCTTCTTCATCCGGTGATGTGGATTCTGGCATTATCATTAGAAACAACAGTGAATCAGATCCAGATGAAGTAGATGATACAGATTCTCCGGTCTCTGTAGAGAGTTGCTTGGCTCATTTTATAAAACCCGAGCTTCTTTCAGATGATAATGCTTGGCATTGTGAGAACTGTTCAAAAATCCTCCGACGTCAAAAGAAGAAAGCAAAACAGCAGGCAAGAACTCTATCTGATGGAAATGCGAGTGGTAGTCACAATGAATCACTGCATGCATCTAACTCGTGTTCTTTTGAAGTCAGTAGTAGTACAGGAAATGGAGATATTAAAAACGACAAGAGTATAGAAAGTTCAGTTTCACATGTTCAACATGGCACAGAGCTTGAAAACAGTCAAACAGATGAGCTGCAGAATGATGAATTAAAGTCTTGTTTACAACAAGCTTCCAATGAAGAAAGCTGCAATAATTCAACTTCTGATTCTTGTATTACTGGTAATGTCCAACAAGATGCTCCAATGTTAGATAATGATGGCGATGACTCAGAAGAATGCAGCGACAAAGAGTCCGACTTAGAAAGCATGAGAGTGAATAGGGATGCAACTAAGAGAGTCCTCATTTATAAAGCTCCGCCTGTCTTGACCATTCATCTGAAGAGATTCAGTCAAGATGCTCGTGGCCGCTTAAGTAAATTAAATGGTCATGTCAACTTCAGAGAAACAATGGATTTTAGACCATATATGGATCCCAGGTACATTGTTACTTACTAGATCCTGTTTGAAGTTTGAACAACTAATAATTGCAGCATCTACTTTCTACTAAGTTTTATTTTTTTTCACATATTCACCCAATTATCTTCTCTAATTTGCTTTTGTTTTTTCTCATGTTAGTTTAACCCTAGGAAATAATCACCATGTACAATTTCGATTTCTGAATTCAGTTTTTACCCTTTTTCTTTGTACATTTGTTTTGGTCAACTGACATGTGATTCACTTCCTATTATGTTCGAAAAGGTGTATAAATGAAGAGAAGTATGAATACCAGTTGGTTGGTGTAGTGGAGCACTCGGGAACCATGCGAGGTGGTCACTATGTTGCCTATGTGAGAGGGGGCCAGAGGAACAGAGAGAAGGTTGATAATAAAGAAAATGAGAGTTCCACATGGTATCATGCGAGTGATGCGTATGTGCGTCAAGTTTCCCTTGATGAAGTTCTTCGCTGCGAGGCATACATTTTGTTTTACGAAAGAAATTGAGTAAACAATCTACTTTCTAGGCATTTATACTCGAGGTAGAGATAAAGGTTTACCAAATTTAGAAGAGTGAGAGATACATCATTGCAGGTGAGTGTAAAAGCAATTGCCATATATTGTATACCATTTTTCCTACATGTAATGAGGTATTGAATGTACAATGCGGATTCAATCAAATTTCAATTTTTTCATCTTTACATTATTTTGGTACCAACTGTCAAGTCCAGTTCAGGTATTGTGCTATGTTTAAATTTGTGGGACATGATTGTCCATTTTTGGCATTCATTCAATTTGGTTATAAAAGTGGTTGTGATATTTTAACATGGCAATGTTTGTGTTATGGATTTTTTTTTCATTATGTTTCTAAAAGTATTATGAGATATTTCTTCTATTTTAATTTGTGTACATTTGAGTGTTTTACATATGCATTCAATCAAATTTTTATTGGGTTGAGTGACACTTCTCAAAGATGAATTAGAGAGTAAAGAGATGACACTTCAGTTCAGACTTCTGAAAGATAATGTTTGGCACTGGAATCAGACAAAAGAGAGAAAAATTTATAATAAAAAAAATAGGAGAATTTTTTTTTTTGCTTTCACCCTCAGACAAAATATAGGTGATTTTCATTTTGAATTAATTGATTAGAAATAAATAGGAATTTCAATGCTCAAGATACTGTATACATGGACCCAAAAGACGTGAATATTATAGTTGAGTGAGAAAGTGATGGGTTGGAAATTTGAATGAGTTATCCTTGTTAAGAATTTTTCTCTTCCCATCCGGTGTTTCTTTTTTACCGTAGATTTTCATTTTTGCCTTTGAATAAATATTTTGGCACGCGTTTTTCGAATTTTTTTTCTTAGAAAAAAACTTTGGAATGTGTTTTCCGAATTTGAACTAGAAAAACTTCGGAAAATGTGTTCCGAAGTTTTTATACAAGGGTAAAAATGAAAAAATGGGGGGTAGAAAAGAAACATAGGAGGTAGAAAGAGAAAAATTTGTTTCTTAATTTGCCACCCAATTTGGACTGGCTCAATGTTTAACCCTTAATTTATCCTTACACTAGAATAAGTTCAAAATTTGGAATTCCAAATTAAGATTAAGTCTATTTAAGGTGATCATTAGATTATGACTTGATCGTAGGACAAATTTCTCTTTTTGCAACCAAAGTACGGATGGTATATGAGTTTGATTTTTAACTGAAATAATTTTTTATTAGATTTTGCTTTAATTGGTTGCCCAAAGAGATAGAGGGCCCATAAACTTAAGTAAAAATAGAAGAATACCATTGAAAACGACTAAAGAAGGAAATAGAGAAAGTAGTGAAAATTTTGATATTATAAATTAGGGAAAAAAAACATACCTTGTGCAAGATCAAACACATATATGACTTCTATCAAGGGTTAAAATTGAACCTGCTGTAAAAAATATTATTGTAAGAAATCATTTAACATATATTATTGTAAAAAATATTAGACTTTTTTTTTTTTTGTCTTAGATGAAGTGGTAATCCACTGAAATTAAACCCACACACAACTGTGAGGTCCCGGGTTCAAACCCGGGTCATGACGTCCGGCCTAGCAATTTCGGTATTTGTCAGTTGAGCTAGGACTTCTAGACAGATCTATGGTAAATAGAATTAAATAGAATTAACAATGAATTGGTCCAAGTGATAGAAGACTTGGTCCCCTTAAGTATGTGGTCAGAGATTCGATTTATGGCTCATGTATGGAGAAAATTCGATTAGTAGGGGAGAACCCACCTTGTGTGCCCCACAAATTCCCCGACGGAGATTAGTCATCGCTAATGGCGGTGGAAACTTTGTATCAATATCATCGTAATCCAAAAAAAAAATTAATTAGAAAAAATATATTTTTGCAAAATAATAAAGGATGAAAGAGTAGAGATAAGTTTCTAATTTGTATAGTTAATAAATATATTTGATGTGGGTTGTGTTTGATAAAAATAATAATCTATATTTAGCACTTTGTTAAGGCAAATACATTTAAACAGCAACAATTGCGATTTTTATACATCAAAATCCACGATACAATTTAATATATTTTTAGTAATGAAACTCTATTATTCGTTTGGGATATCCGGTGAAATTGAAACGATACAGTGTAAAGAAACTCTGACTACTATTTGCTGGAGATTTTCAATTTGTATAACAAAAAACAAAACACATATGTTATAGTTGCATTTGAACATTCTTTATAATGAAGAATTTTCCTTTATCTTGTAAATTTAATATAAGACAATTAATTAAAGAACATAATCAACATCTATAGTTGATAAGCCATGTCTTCTAAACATAATGATACATTTGCTCAATTTAAAACATGCATATACCTGCCTCCGCGGGTAAATTCGCAGAAACCATGGTATCAAATGGCCGATACTCGCTCGTTTTTAGAAAATTCTTTGCCTGTGTTGCAGATACAGATGTGTTTGATCTTTTTTGGAACTCTTTTCTTCAAATCTATATTATGTCGTTTTGGAATCCCCAAGTTCACATCTATGAGCATTGTAAGTCCAATTATAACATGTTATATTACAAACCTGATCATTGTTTTTGTTGTTGTTTGTTCATATACTAATATATGTTATAAAAATAATGTTACATTTTGTGTAAGAAATGACATGTTAAGTTGTTACTATTTGCATTGACTAATTACGTAGCACCGACCATTTACAATGAAGATGTCATTGATATCCGATATTGTCTGTTGTAAGACAAACACATCAGGTTGAAGACATGTCTGGTGTTTGAAATATGTTTGTATGAGACACAAACACATATAACTACATTCAATCAGTTTCATATTAGTGTTGACATGTTAGTGTTGTGTTTGTGTCACGTTTCATCGATGACTAATACATGCTAATTATTCTTTATATAGGTTGGTCTAATCTTTGCAGCTACATTCAATAATAATTGGACTGGAAAAATGAAGATGTTGTTTTCCTTTGATTCACAAGAAAATCTAGGACTAATATCAATATTTGGTTACATGTTTTTCCTATTCTACATTGGTGTCAAAACAGATATGAGTGTTGTTCACAAAACTAAAAATGGTGTCACCAACATAAGTTCTATTGCTATAATAGCTCCATATCTATGTAGCATGGTTGTTCTAAATTCCTACTCATCAAAATACCTACAACCTTTGCAAGTAAATATCCTTGGAGCTATCATTGGATTGTTTTGTATGGTATCTTTTCCAGTAATTTCTTCAACTTTAAGTGATATAAAGATTCTCAATTCAGAATTGGGTCGAATCGGTCTATCAGCATCATTAGTTAGTGAGATTTTCAATGTGTTCTTAGCATCATTGATAACATTTTCTAAATTATATGGAGAGCGTGGTCCAGCGAATGCTTTGGTTTGCGTTGCAGCCGCTATCTTGTATATACTAATGGTTATATTCATTATCCGACCCGCGATGTTTTGGATTATAAAACAAACACCGGAAGGTTCGCATGTGAGTGATAACTATGTCTATAGTATACTCATATTAACTTTGTTTTCGGGCTATGCTTCATATAAATTTGGATTTTTTGTACTCTTTGGACCATTTATATTGGGTTTGGCTGTTCCAGAAGGACCTCCATTAGGAACAGCTATTGTCAAAAAAATTGAAACTGTTGTTAATGAGATTTTCTTGCCAATATTTGTGACTACATGTTGTATGAGGGTAGATTTGGCAGACTTGATGATTTGGAGAAATGAAAGTGATGGAAGTGTTGATTATTTTATGGTGCAAACTGTTGTTATTGTTGAAGTCATTGTTGTTGTCAAATTTGTTGCTTGTATGATTATTCCTTTACGCTTTGGGATGCCATGGAATGATGCTATTTGTTTATCTTTAATTATGAGTTCCAAAGGTGTTGTGGAAATGGCTGCTTTCTCTATGGCCAGAGATTCCAAAGTAAGCATTTTATTTCAATACTAAACTTTTATAATTTTGTTGAGTCAATAGAAAATGAGACGGACCCAAATCATATGCAGTGGTGCAGTCACGTGTTTCTGACCGTCTAATTTTGATCGGACAGTCCATAGAAAAGGCATATTTTGATTTAAGATTCAGTCTTTATAATTTTACACCATTTGATTTAAATTGAATGGACATAAATGCTTGACTGCATGACTGTACGCATTCACTAACTGCATAGGATCCAGAATCCAGATACAAATGAGACACATGATTTCAAACTTAACATATGTCATTTTATACTACCTCCGGTTTTTTATATAAGCGAAAAATCGGAATTGGATTTTGTGCAGTTACTATGTAACACAATAGTGCATCATAGTAAAATGAACTAACTTATATTTTCTTAATTATTTAATGCAGGGTCTACCGGATAACATATTTTCATTATTGATGATATGCATCATAGTAAACGGAACATTGATTCCAATGATGTTGCGTTATATGTACGATCCAACGAAGAAATATGTCGGTTACACAAAGAGAAACATAATAGATCTAAAAAGTAGCTCAGAACTTCGAGTTTTAACATGTATTCATAGACCAAACGACATTCCAGCAACAATAAATCTTCTAGAAGCAACATATCCAACAAAAGAACAACCAATTTGCACTTATGCACTTCAACTTGTTGAATTAATAGGAAGAGCATCACCAATTTTCATCTGTCATAATCTTCAAAGAAAGAAGAAATTAAATTCAAACACATCAATGGCAGATAAGTTACTAGAATCATTTCAAAGTTTTGAAAGAGAGTTCCAAGATTGTTTAGTTGTCAATTCATTCACAGCTATCTCGCCACTAGAAATGATGTACGATGATATATGTACATTAGCACTCGATAAGTATACATCGCTTATTATTCTTCCTTTTCATCGAAAATGGTTTTGCGATGGTAACTCAGTTGAGCTAGAAGATGAGTCATTAAGGGATATAAACTATAGAGTTATGGAAAGAGCACCATGTTCTGTTGGTGTTTTAATCGAACGAGCACAAATGACACATTTTTTTTCACCGGAAACACCGTATAAAGTGTGTTTGTTATTTATAGGTGGGAAAGATGATAGAGAAGCACTTTTTTTCACAAAGAGAATGTCTAAGAATCCACATGTTAAACTTACCGTGGTTCGATTCTTGTCATCCGATGATGTTGACGAAGATTCGAACGGAAATGGTTGTGAAGGTTTACTTGATAATGAACTATTGGATGAAATAAAGACAAGGAATAAAATTGGTAATGTTAGTGTTAAATATATTGAGGAAAAAGTGAAAGATGGGCCTGAAACAACATTGATTATAAGATCTTATGTAACTGAATTTGATTTGATTATTGTTGGGAGACATGCTAGAGTTGAAACTCCTCAAACTTGTGGATTGTTGCAATGGAGTGAGTATCCTGAACTTGGTGCTTTGGGAGATTTGTTGGTTTCTACTGATGCTGGTGGTAAAGCTTCTGTTTTTGTTATACAACAGCAAAGAACAGCTATGGATGTTTAAATGTTATTTAATTTAATTTTTTTAGCTTTTTAGACATTTAATTTGATGAAAAAATTTAGGCAAATCCAGTTTTGTATTATCTAAAATTTAAATCTAGTTGTATACTTTTTTTTTTTCTGAATAAAATAAATATATGTTCATTCATTAAAATTGATAGAGATACATCAAATAGAAATACAATTTTAACATTGCTTAAAATGAAATGGATAATTTTGTGAATAAGCTCTCAACATTCAAATTAATAACATAAAATGAATATTCATGCCTATAAATACCTACAAAAGCAAAATGAAATACCTATGCTTAAGAATTTGCATCGTGGATGAAATAGTCACCGCTCCAATTAGTTGTTGATTGAAATTGATATGTCAATTTGAATCAAATGTTGCAATGAGATCATAAAATCATAATTTTGTTTTAAAGAAACACTTAATCTATGTGAAAATTACTTATTTAGATTAAAGGTGGTGAAAAATATGCACATGTATGGGTGATTTCGGTAAAACAAATGACATAAAACTACCAAAATAAAAAGAAAAGAAACTTAAAGAGAATGAAGAGTTGATTTCTCTAAAAAAAAAATAAGGATCCGCTCAACTCATAAATTTATACACTTGATTTTAAATTTGTCAAAGAAAGTTCGTAAATTTGGTTTTGATTAAAAAGGTAACTACATGAATTTTAATTAAAGGCTAAATATATTTTTACTTTCTCTAAATATTGTTAAATTTTGGTTTGAATCCCTTTAAAATTTGATTCGAACTTTGATTTCGTTAAATTCTAAATTTTCAAAGTCTTTCTTTTTTTACAAAAGTTCATATAGCATGTTCGAAATGACATATTTTGATAACATATCATTGTTATGACATAAAAATATTGTGAGTTAATTAAACTATTTAAGCTTTAGTTTAACTATTTCATCTTTAATTTAAAGTAGTAGATAAATTGACAAAAACTAATAATATTTGAAGGTCTTAAAAATAACATGTTTAAAAATCTTTTATAAAACGAGGAACTAATGGATAAGGATGGATTGACTTCATGGCCCAATGGAGAGAGAGAGAGAATTCATCCTTAATACAAAATGGACTTTCTACGCCTCAAAACCTTGATAATTCCTCACACAAGAAGGAAGTGATTATAAATATTTTTCTTACAACAACTCAATGAAATGTAAACTTTATAACATCTCAAATACAAACTTTCCTGAGAAAGAATGTGACAAACGAATTACATTAGAAATAATTTGTTCTAAAAGTGTTTTGCTATCATAAGTAGCATAGCACAATTTCAGAGTATGTGAGGTGAATGACTTGATATTTCTTAAAAGTATTATCTTGTCTATTGTACTCCTTTCATTGTGAAAATATACTCTATTTATAGAGGATTTGGATTGAAGCTCTTCTCATTTGAGTTCTTCTCATGTAGTGGAGGTAGTGCAATTGTATTCTCGTACTATTTTTGTCTCGATATGCAATTGTAGGTGATCACTCTTCAAGTATGAATATTCTCTTGATCATCATATGCTTCTTATTCCTAATAAATTCATTTTTCAGCATACAAATATTAAGCCCAAATGATGACAGAGTATCTATCAAAATATGTCTAAAGGATGGAGTGAAGTGTTGACTTTGACTTCTTTCATCTTTTGTGGTGTACAGGGGAAGATTTTGCATATATATAACATGATGATCATGTAACACCAACCCATATCTAACTATTTATACTTTTAAAAAATATTCTTCAAAATACGCAACGGAATTAAAATTGAATCATAGAAATATTGGTTCGAGTAGTAGAAACTTCATTAAAATACAACTAATAACTTAGTTAACAAAACATCATTTGTACAAAAATACTTTTCCAAAATGATACAACTTTAAAATAAATTAAGACGACAACTAAAAGGACTCGATATACATATAGATATAATACGAACATATGAACCATTTCTCGTGTCCTAATAAGAGCGGAGAATTACCGACGATTTGAACATAAACATAACCTGAGAACCTAGACCCCCAAAGGTCCAGCAAGTACACAAAACAGAGAGTTAGATTACATAATCCGAAAGAAATGTAAGAATAAGGTAAACTTCCATTCGTAAACATGACATAACTAGATAACTACTATATCTAGTTTCATACATCTCAATAAGCACAATAAATATATGACTATACTTATCGTCATATAAGTAAACACTTAATCATGTATCACACTTGGACAATTTCGATGAGTCACCATTTCACACAACATCAATTACCATGTATCAATTAGAAATGCACAAGTTCTTAATGCAATTAATGTCAACATCAATGTTATGTCACCCTAGACACAACGAAATGCATGTGGTACCCTCATCAATTTTTAGGATAGAATTATATCCAATTTTTCTTCAAAAATAGTTTATAGTCATGCAAGGACTCTACATATCGAGTGCTATGTATGCATGAATGTACATTTACCAACCATATGATGATTTCATCAAAAACAGTTTTTAGTCATGCAGGGACTCTACATCAATAGATCTTTCTCATGACTAATATGATAACTTAACCCATATTCCTTCTCATCATCTACATCACAACTCATCATCATATCTCATTATGGTCATACATTCAATTACATACATATATCAACAATCAATTCATTAATCTTAACTCAATTAAGTATACAAGTTATCATTATCAATCACTAAATAATAACTTTCATAATTTTAATCATCATTTACCAAGTCATATATATACATATACTCTTCATTCAAACATATACATCTTCATATTATCATCATCACTAATTATCAACAATTATCTATCATCATCATAACATAGTCTCATTTAATTTAGACATATCAATTTAACTTAACACATTAAGTAACATCAAAATTGGATAAACATCATTAACTAAACATCATCTCATAAAACGAACTCCGAAATCAGATTCTACGCGAAAAATTATTAAAAATGGATTCCGGGTGCATAAGTCATCGAAAAGTCAAGAGTCAACGAAAAGTCAACAGTCAACGTTGTTGACCAGTCTTGCGCCAGGCGCGGGACTCTCTGCGCCACTGCGCAGGGATCTGAGGAGTCTGCGCCAAGCGCGGAACTCTCTGCGCCATGGCGCAGAGACCTGATGAAAAATCATTTTTACGCATATTTTGAACCAAAAATCATTTTTCTTTACTCAAAATCACTTATTTGGACTCAAAACAACTATACAACAGTCTCCAAGCATATATTATATATATGGTTTGAAAACACTTATTCTAACTCATAAACAACTTAATGTAAAGATTATATCAATTTTATCATCAAAAACCCATTTTTTTACAACAACCACACAATCAACTCATAAAGTTATAAATTTCTCATGTCAATCTATTTAATAATCATGAATAGACACATAAAAACATTCATTCAACAACAATTTCACATAGATAAACACATTCTCAAATTAAACCCCGAGAACCCTAAGAACCAAAAGGGTGTAGAGAGTTTGGGTGAGGGGATTTAGGAAATCTCCCCTCTCTAGGCTCACCCTCACTACTCTCTTTGATTGGTTGGAAACTCTAGTCCTTCTTTCCTCTCTAGATTCTAACTTTGATTTTCTTCTCTTTCTCTCTTCTTTGTCTAAGCTTCCTTTGTCTTCTTTCTTTTTCTTTATTTCTTCTCATGAGAGTTTCTCTCTCTACCTTCATCCATATTTCATAAAAAATGAATTCCTCTCTCTAACTTATTCTTTTATATCCCAAACTTAGGTTAATGTAAAATCTCTAAAATAACCTTACTAATTAACCTGGTCTATTAACTAAAGCCCAATTTTCACAACACCTCATAAAACTCTATTTTTTTTACTACTCTTTCCATTAATAGCTAAAAGTCACATAACCAATATCTTATTAACTACTTCTAACTTAATTAAGGGCTCTCAACTAGATTAATAATTATAATAGATTACTAACATACCCTTCACTTATCCAAAACATAATTATTCATAAAATCATGAAATCACATACTCCCTCCGGCCATTATTATAAGCAAATTTGACTTTTTTGGTACATGGAAAAAGAGATGTACTTGGTTCATAATATGGACCACATACATCACTTTTACAATGTATCAAAAAAGTGAAATTTGCTTATAATAATAGCCGGAGGGAGTATATTCAATTAAATAAATAATCACACAAAATCCTATTTATTTAAATACCGCTGTTACAGATGATATATACTGTTTGATGGAACTCAAATATCTTGTCTAGAGGATTATTAAATGCTACATAGAAGAACAAACACATTAGAGTATCAAATTATTCATGTAAATATTTTTATCATCAAAACTCAAAATTAGAGCCATTATTCTTAAACCTATTTCGGTTCAGCAATTTTTTCATAGATTGAGTGAACTTTTCAAACCAATCTCAAGAAGGTTGTTTTAAGCCAAAAATAAATTTCCTCAACTTGGATACCTTTGAAAATTGGAATAGTATCAAAGTGGGGATTGAAAATTGTAGAATTATCTATTGATTAGAATTTCTTATGTGGATTAAAATATGGAATTGGAGAGTAGAATTGAATTATTGGGAGTAGTATTCAGTTGAGGAAGTAGAAATTTCAAATTTTCTATCAAAGCAATGAATGCTGAATTAGAGTAGTAACTGAAATTTGGGTATATTGAAGACACCGTCCACTAACACTAGTTGGAAATCATACAAGTATTAATTTAGTGAGCATTAATTCTATTTATTTAACCTCTAGCCTATAGACACTGTCCAAGTGCTGGCTAGACTAATTATCCCAATTTCAGATTTAGGGTTCTGCTACAGTGACACCTAATTCTCAACAACAATTTATAAATACGTCAATATAAACACACAAGATATAATTAAAAATAATAGATATAATTGCAAGTAATATAATCCTTTTCAAACCAATTACATGTTTCAAATATTCTTAGGGGAGTTTATCTACCCGACCTAACCTAAGAAATTTAGCTATTCATAATAGTAATCATCATAACAAAAGAGTTTAGAAAATTACACATAAGAATAACCTCGTTGCCTGTTGAAGAAAGCTACTCCCTATGGCGGAAGGTTGTCTTCCCTTGAGAGCACTATTAGAAATAATATAAAACCATAATATAAGGTTGTCTTCCCTATAGATATTAACAAAAACTGAAAAACCATGTCAATGGTATTGAACATCAAGTTTTGGCTTCAAAATATCAAGAAGCGTGCCACCTGATTAAGTTTTTTTTTGAATCGGCTAAATTTTATTAATGAACAATTCCATAAACAAGAAGTATAAGGAATTGTCGAAACATACATCGAGAGGCAAAGTGATGAAAACACTTTTGTTGAGTCCTTGGTATTGGCTGCATTTTTGGAAATAAAACTTGGTGTCAGATGTGCGATCCGATGCTCTGGCATTGTGTAGAGCATTATAAATGTCTCAGGAGGAGCGCTCATGACAAGTTCTATTTATGGAATGTTTTGTTTCTCTTTCATGAATCTTGTATGGCGCGTTTGATATGTTTCTATGTAAGGAAGGTTGTTAATGCTTCAGATTCAGTTCAAGAAAATTTCTGAGGAGTATCTCTTTGAAGAATATATTGCTAAAGAATCTCATTTTATTAATGTGGAGTAAATGCTTGGGTCAAAGAAATCAAGCCCATGCATGTGCTATTTTCTGAAGTATTTAAAGGAGTTGCAAAACCCTAATTTAGTTAGTTGTTCACGCCGTTATTGTGCTAGTTCTCAGAATTAGGTTTTTGCGTGTGTTTTGTGATTGTGAGCCTTTCTTGTGTCACCTTGATGCAAGCTTAGGAGGTGTTCTTGAGTTGTAATTGTGTGTTCCTTCTCCTAAGCTTTGAAGCACGGAGTTAGGATTTTTGGTGTGTGTAACACTCTAAGCCTTTAGGTACGAGTGTGTAGTTTTAGGAGTGAGTCTCCAAAAACCATTTTGTCTTGTGTCTTTAAATCCTTATTGTAGGTAAGGTTGTAAGGGAGTGAGATGGGATCTCATATCTAGGAGTTCCTAGGTAGAAGAGTCATTGGTAGGGCCTAGGTCTTAAGTTGTAAACGGGTAGTTTGCTGGAGACTTAGGACTAGGACTATTATAGTGATATTCCTTCCTGGATTGGTATCCCCCAGACGTAGGTTGCTGTTTGCGCCGAACTGGGTTAACAAATATCTTGTGTTCTTTATTTGTTCATTTGCTTATTTTTATTCTGTTACGCGCGAGGCCGGATAGATTGCTAGAGCATCGAGTAGAGCATCGTGCATAGCGTGCCAGGAATTTCAACTTTAACCAATCGAAAAATACACCAAACAGCACCCCAACTCAGCCCTTACAATACATCAATTGAAATATACCAATGATCACCAACTCAACCCATAGAGACGCTACTAGACTCTAACTTCCGAACTCAAATTAAAGTTACTCGGCCCATCAGAATCCAAAAGCAGCTTTTTGAGTCGAAAGTTGGTGGACGCGGGTAGAAAGCTAACAGTCAACATCGATTCGGTAGAGTTCAACCAGATACCAAAAACCTGCAAATCTCAATTGATTTGAAAACCCTCAGCAACTCAAATAGAATCCTGCAAATCTCAACATATTTGAAAATGGTCAGAGAATCAAATATCAAGAAAAACTAGACGCGCACGACATCAACCACATACTGACAGCGTCAGATCTCAACACGTCAAATCTAAATGCCACCAACACCTCACCACCACTTTCCCACCTTCTCACCTCCAAACACAACTTGACCACCACATCACCTCCTCAGCATCTCCGACCACCACCACCACATCATCGAATCTTACCACCATGGAGGGAGCACCAAAACCACACAAAATCTCCAGATCCACGCCGAACAACCACATCCGCCGGAAATCACCCACTGCCTCGCTAGATCCTTAGCAGCCTCCAAAAATCAAAACCACTACGCAGCCAAAAAACTAGCCGCAAAGATGAAACTGAACCTGCAACCCATCAACACCACATAACGTGGACCAAATCCGGGGGACACATAAAACCCACCAGAAAAGTGAACAGAAAAATAAAGCGGCAAGAGAACCACCGCCGTCGCCCAAAACATGAAACAAAGATTCACCCAAACTCAAACATAACAGACCACAACCCAACCAAAATACCAAGAAAGAAAAAACGAAAAATGGAGGAGGAATGAAGGAACGGCAAGGAGGAGGACCGCCACCATCACCCTCACCAGCTACAAACATAAGACACAGAAAGGGAACAAAAAGAACAGCAAGAAGATGGAAAAAAGAAAAACGAAAACCAACGCAAATCTGCAACTCCAAGGAGGCAGCGCTGGAGATCTAACAGAACGGTGGTGTGGAGGGCCAAAAATGCCGCTCATCACACCACCACGTACAACATTACATCTTGAAAATGGGATTTGGTTGGAAAGGGAAGATTGGCGGTGGAAAAGGGTAGAGAGAAGGCAGAGACTAGTTTTTAGAGAGTTAGTTTACAACAATTTTCATTAAGTTAATAGTTATGTTAGCGTTTTTGTAACGAAAACTAGAAATCTAAGAATGGAATAAATAAAAAAATTAAAGGATCTATTTGTTATTAAAAAAATTAAAAGATTTATTTATTATCTAAAAAATTTAAATGATTTATCTGTTATAAACAAGGTTGTCAGAACCGGACCGGACCGGCTGGTCGGACCGGTCGAACCGGGAACCGGACCTGCATCCGGTCCGAGTCGGCCGCAAAACCGGTCTGCGTATGAACCGGAAAACCGGCCGAAAACCGGAAAAAACCTGCCAAAAACCGGAAAAAACCGGCGATTCAAAACCTGAACCGGTTTAAAAAATTTATGTAACACCCAAACCCGTATGTAATAAAAAATACTATCTTAATAAAATATTCTCCAAAATACGCAACGGAAATAAAATTTGGTTTATAAAAGTATTGGTTCGAGTATTACATCGTACACATAAAGGTTTACTAACAACTTAATTAGTAAAACAATTATTGTACAAAACGAGTTTATAAGAAAAATACATATTTAAATACATTGGAAATAAAAAGCAAGACTCTAAATAATACATTATAGAAATAATCTCATCCCCGTGTCACATCAGAGCGGAGCTTCATCGATGACTCGGACATCAACAACATAAAACCTGAGGATCTGGAACCCAAATACAGCACATACACAAAACAGAGGGTTAGATAATATAACCATAAAAGAAACTAAGTACAAGCACACACTTAATACTTAGGACATAGCATGATCATGTCTCACAATTCATTCCATAAACAAATATCAACCTCATATCATTCATATTTCATAATCATAAAATATAATGCATCGTAATAACATCACATCCTCAATCAATTTAACAAGTACGTACATCATCATCAATTATCATTTAATATCACACATCTCATAATACGCTCAATCATAAGTATCACAGTGTTCAATCATTCACAAAACATGATGGAAACAATGACAACTACCAAATACCAATTAGAGTGCACAATTATCCTAATGCAAAGTAATGTCACAATCTCATGTTATGTCACCCTAGACATAACTAAATGCATGTGGTACCCGCATCAAAATAATGAACACCCCCCAAGTAACCGCAGCCCTTGAAGTCTCAATGTTCTGGATAAACATATATCCCTCGCATCAAGTCAGTTTTAAGTCATGGGGGACTCGCATCAAGTCAGTTTTAAGTCATGGGGGACTCGCATCAAGTTGACTCATGAATGCATGAATGTATACATACCATATAATGATGATAACACCAAACACCTACTCATGAATAATAGGCCGCTCAACCCTATTACCCCTTCTCAATTCACATCAAATTCACATCATCATATCATCATTAAGGTATACATTCAAGCACACATATCATAAAGTAATTCATTCACCTCAATTCAATTAGGCATCCAATTATTATTATCAAACTCTAAATAATAATATTCACCATAATCATTCATCATCATAAAACATGAACATCATAATTCATCATCATTAATTAACTTCTAATCATCACACATTGTTAGCTAATCAACATACATTATTAACTAATCTTCATACATCATTAATCATCACACATCATTACTAATTATCTATCATCATCATTTATCAATTTCAATCAAACATATACATATAAGCATATTATTATCATACCAACTCAGGATTCAATCAATCCAAACATATAACACATTATAAGACCAAATCTAAACATGTTATACACTCATAATCATCATACAACATGAAGAAAATTCTCAAAATTAGGTCTTGGTCGCTGGGCGACTACTAGCGAAGAAAAAGCGAGAAGAGGCAGAGCGTTCATCGCTCAGAGCGAGACCTGGCAACGAAAATCAGGTCTTGGTCGCTGGTGGTCGCTCAGCGAGCACCTAAAATTCTGGATTCATGAAGAACACATGAATCCTCGCTTGCAGCGACGAATTGGTGGCTTAGCGACCAAACCCAGATTTTCATGCTCTGCTCTCGGGTTTCACATAAAATCACATAAAAATCACGAATTTCATGTCATAAACTCTTAAAGCTATCACATTTAAGCATACATATCATATATAGACCTAGAAGTACAAGTTATAACATCATCAAACATCATCTCAAGTAAAAAGTAGAGATTTTTCCTCATTTTGCATAAAACCCATTTTCAAATATCAACAACAACAAATCATTCATAAATCACGAAATTGATGATAGAAATGGAAGATAGAATCATATAATGGCATATTAACATCATACAACAACACATAAAATCAATAACACATTCCCTTGATTCCAATTTCCCACCAAAAGAGATGAGAGGGTTTGGGTATGGAGAATAGACATCTCCCCCCTCTTTGATCATCTCAAAGTTATATTATCTAAGCCTCTTACCACAATAAAGTTGGAATCTCTACTCCACCACTTGATCTTCTTTAATCTACCATGGCTTATTCTTTATTTGATCTTCTCCTTCATCTATTTCTCTTTCTCTACTCTCTCAACTCTCTCTTTCTCTTAACTTCTCTTTCTCTCATTTTTATGATAATAAAATCACACCACTACTCTTCACAAAAACCTCCTATATATAACCTCAACTTAGGTTATATGAAATCCCTCAAATACCCTTACTAACTTAACCTAGGCCCAATACCAAAGCCCAATTCTCAATCTATCATAATTTTACTCTTTACTACTCACCTCTACTCATTCTATTAATAAATGAAAACCACATAATTAATAATGATTAACTCCTTCTAATCCTAATTAAATGCCCTCAACTAGATTAATGACTCTAATAGATTACTAAACTACCCTTCACTTAACCAGAACATAATTATTCATAAAATCACAAAATCACATATATATTCAATTAAATAAATAGATAAATATATAATCACACAAAAATCCTATTTATTAAAATACGGCTGTTACAATTTACTTGTTTTTTTAATTGAAAAAATTAAAAAAAATCCACAAATTAAGCGGGGTCAATCTCATACCACTAAAAGTCACATTAAATGATGACCAATCAAGTGGGAAACTTCAAATGCACTAAGAAACATCCTAACAAATGTTTATTTATAACCAAGTGGGAGACTTCAAGTATGAGATTTCTCCAATGTGGGACTTCATAGAGTAGTTCATATACAAAGACACTATATTTTTATTTACAAAACACATGTAACTTTATTTTTTATTAATAATTTGTAATGAGATTAAAAAAGACATATTTATTTTATTTTACAAAACACACTTTTATTTATATTTGTTGTAAATTATCAACAAATTCAAAATAAATATAAAGAAAAAATCAACCAACTTTCTCAATAACTATTTTTTTTTAATTTAAATTATACAATTATAAACTTTTATATGGACTTCAATTTTTAATAGTGTAAAATTATATATATATTGTCTAACTTTTAGTTTATTATTATCATTATAAATTATTTAAAATATAAAAATTATATATTTAATTAAAAACGGTCCAACCCCGGTCCGACCTCGGTCCGACCATTGAACCTTAAACCGGTAAGCTCACCGGTTCGATGACCGTTCCGGTTCCGACAACCTTGGTTATAAACACAAAACTTTGAATGATTTCTAAATGTATTTGGCCAAAAAATATTGTATTAATACTTTTTCAAAAAAAAAAAGTTATGTTTATATTTAAAGGGTCAACATGATTAAGAAGTGTACCAAGAAAATAAAAAGAAAAGTATGATTAAAATGAATGAAAATGCTTAGTATAAAAAACATGAATGAAAATGATTATTAGTGTGTCAGATGCACTAGTTAAGAAACTAATTATAGTAAATATGTTTTAAGACTTATGTATTTTACTTTTTAAAAATAAAAACAATACTTGTTTTAATATACAAAATTATTTATTTTAACTTCCTTAACTAGTATTGCTGAGCATCAATTAACATGATTTAAAAAGAAATTATTATTGTTCAGTTTGTCCATCTCAAATAGTACTAGTAAACTTTATTAACATGCATATCACGCCACATATTATATTATTAATTAGTTAAAATGGCAGACAATAGAAAGTGCATAATAAATTTTCACCTGATCCATAGTATATTGCCTATAATATAGGTGAATCAAATTTGATAGAGATATAGTATCTAATATACTAGAATGGATCCCGTGCCAAGCACGGATAATTAACATTTCTTTCAGTTTTAAATATATGTATATATTATGATCTATAAAGTACGAATATATATATGGACCTTAGACACGACACACATACTAACACATTAACATCAATAATTATAACACCCCACATGAAATATCTAGAATATCCGTGAAATATCATAACTGGTAACTGAGTCATTATTATTACAACTTGAAATTTCGAAGCACACGCAGGTGCTAAAATACAACAAAGATTCAAATACAGCGGAAACAACGGAAATGAAACAACAATACATTTATTGATTAGAAACAGACAACACAACAACTAGAAATGCATGAAAGAAATGCCATCTCCAAGCACAGCTGCAAGCATACCGAACCGCATACCTTATCCAACCTGCTTATCTGAAAAATAATTGTTTGGAGTGGGGTGAGACAACTAAGCCTCAGTGAGTCCTACTACCCTCCTAAGGTGACTACACCGGGGAATCCTAATCAGTCATACATACTAACATATTATCATAAATCATAAGCATAATAAAAGTGTAACACAAAAGCATATCTTATTCATTTTAACACTAGGACACTCTGAGGTGAGCAGGTCTCAGAGGCCTGCCATATCCGTCAACCGATTCGGTCACGGCATGAAGCTCACGTAGTCATAACCTAATGGATTATCCCATTGGGAGTCCATAGTGCGATATAATTCGCTCTTAACTGACTGATACTAAATTGAGTTATTACTACCATGAATTTCCAATTCCCGGGGAACATACAAACTTAATTAAATCTAGGTTATACCCTAAGATCATCTGTGATTAACACTCTATTTAACATTATACCAGTCACATTTCTGCAATTTATCTATCTCAGATGAGGAAATAAAACGAGCGATTAAAACAGTTTGACAATCAAAAGTTGCAGGCTGTTCTGTGTAAGCTCGCCTGGCGAGTTACCTGCTCGCCATGGCGAGATTAATGGTCTACTCTGCACTAGCTCGCTACGGCGAGTTCCCAACGCGCCATGGCGAGTCACGGACCCTGACCTAAACAACTCGCCTGGCGAGCAGATGCTCGCCGTGGCGAAGTTCATCAGCCCAGAATCCTCCAGCTCGCCATGAAGCTCGCCAGCAACTCGCTGTGGCGAGTTCATGCAGAGATGCCCCTGTTTTACGAAAATCAACAATTTACCATAGTTTCACCTACATTCCTCATTTAAGATAGTGCAGAAACACAAAGCATATAATATGAGATAGAATGGAGGGAAATTTGGGAGTTAATTCCCCTCACACAACAATTCCCTAATTTTCCTAAGTTAACATGCAAAGGTTTAATTTTGGGGAATCTAGCTAACTAGCCTAAGAACCCACCTGGAAAGAAGCTTTAACCTTGCTTCTGGGCTCTAACCACAGCTACTGCAACCTCCAGAAATGCCCCACGAACCCCAGACCAGAAATGTTGAAACTTGACTCTTGAAACCCTTAAGCTTAGCTCTATGAATATGAGGAGGGTTTGATGCTGAGATTGCTTGGAGTGAAGGGGTATTTGTAGGAAGATTTTCGGAGTAGGAACAGTACACGAATTGTTTGATCTTTGGGCTGCATGTTTTCTCATTGGCTTGAAAGTGGTGAAATTGGGGTTGTTGTTGTGTAGTGGCATGTGAGGTATTGGAATTGTGTTAATTCAGTCTGATTTCCTTTACTGAGGTTGCATGTGAGGAGTTCTCTGAGTTTCAAGGTGAAGTTGTGGAGAAATGACAAAAGCTTGAGTTTTGTAACAAATTTGGAAATTGGAGTTATGTGGTGTGATGGTTGTTTGGCGTGAGTGAGAGAAGAGATTGTGGTGGGAGTGTTTCTGATTCTTACTGAAGTTAGAGTGAGTGAATGAGGTGTTTTGCATGCAATAATAGGGGTGGATTATAGTTAAGTGGAAACATGACTCATTGATTCATCAATGAGGTGTCATGGTAATGGAAGAGTGAGTCACAAGAGGGAAGATTTGAATTTTTAAAGTAATTAATCTTAAGAGTGGTATTAGAGTATCAATTGTGTAGTTTAGATCAAATTGAATTTACTAATATTACACATAATTCACCTTAATCCCATGACTTAATTAATTAATTTCCTCAATTTGATTCTAATTTTATTAGACCATTTCTAATTAAAATTAGTTGGATAATTTTTGGAGTTGATGTTACAATAATAATTTGAAAAAATAATATAATTAATTGTAATCATAAGCGTTGGTGTCTGACACAGGACACAACTAATCTGAGGAGTGTCCATGCTTAATAGATCCTGACTCATATCCGCGTGTATAACAATATTTTTACTCGTATCATACATGTACCATTTGAATATCAGAGTACCCATATACTCACACTCTAAACAAAAATTATTTGGACATTGAATCAGTTCGCCAATTGTGAACTTTTACATAGTTTTATCTCTTTGTAATCTAGCTATTTATGTTATTTGTTTTTCAATCATAATTAAGTAATGATTTTTATCTGTTTTTAAATGTTTGACAATAATGTTTCTAAGATGGTAGTGAATGTTTCAGTATTTTTGTTGTTTTGATGATTTTTTTATGGTCATGTTAAAGCATTAACAATATTAACTCTTTTCGAGATACAGTTTTAGAGTTATCAAAACGTGCTAGCTCATATGGACCAGCCTGTAAAGCCGGAATAAATTTAGGGATTATAACTTAAAATATTAGCCCTTATTTTTTAAGAGTTTACCCCAACCTGGAAAAGTCTGAATTTTAATATGAGATTTTTGGCTCGACCCGTTTTAACAGCTCTGAAGTTGTCAAAATGAGTTAGCCCGTATGAACTGATCCTCCGAGCACAAATAAATATAGAGTTTGGTTCTTAAAATATTAGCACGAATATTTTTAGAGTTTTTTAGCATGCCTCGAAAAAACTCGTATTTAAATATAGATTTGTTGGCCTGACCCGATAGGACTCGTAGCCCATCTGGGTCAGCCCATTGAAGGTCGGATAGTCTGTTTGAATAACTCTAATTTTGTCCAACAATTAAAGGAGAATAAAAAATGAAAGTTAACTTATGAACTGAATTTCAATGTTTTTGTTATTCTGATCATTTTTGTGACAAAATAGGTATTTTTATAGAGTCTGTTCCTTTCAATTTTAAATAAGTTGTTATTCCCAACAAAAAATAAGTTTGTGTTATAACTCACACATGTGTGGGTAACAATATTTACACTCGTATGTATACATGAACTTTTGAGGTATCACAGTACTCATATTCACATCCATTCCTCACAATTTTATTAAGAATAAACTATCAATTGAAAAAATATGATACCATTTTTCCTTTTTTTGGTACAAAATATGATACCATTTTAATATAACATAAAATTCGTCAAACATTTTAGGCTTAAATAGGCAGTTCTTCCCTATAAGTTTGCGTTTTTTAGTTTTCGTCTCTGTATATTTTTTTGTAGGAAATAACCATCGAAAGATTGAAATTGTTTAATTTGATTTTGGTCTCTGACGTTAGTCATCATTAAAAAATTGAAGGTAGCAATCATACACACGCGTGTTACATAGATTATTGAACACCGGTTCAACTAATTCTTTAAATTGAATTATTACATTTAAATAAAAATTGTAA
Organism: Trifolium repens; assembly: GCA_030408175.1. Taxonomy (NCBI): domain Eukaryota; kingdom Viridiplantae; phylum Streptophyta; class Magnoliopsida; order Fabales; family Fabaceae; genus Trifolium; species Trifolium repens. The sequence goes on from CP125840.1 coordinate 23,596,033, forward strand.
TTTTCAAAATCGCTAATTTCTTCTTCCTCTTCTCATTACATCTTCTTCATCTTTTATCCGCCAAATTGTTGCATCTTTGACTCATATCTTTGCAAAATTTAGATGCAATCAACCCAAAAAGTTTATAGAAACAATAATATAGGTAATTTGACACATAATCTCATAAAGAGTAATATTTGAAAACACAAATTTATAATAAATTCAAATTTCAATGAAGAAACATTAAGCAAAAACTCAAAAGAAACATATTTATGTTCAACAACTATTACTTTATTGAATGCTACTCATTCATCTTCTAAAGAAAACATTATATTTTTAACAGAAATAGTGAAGAAACACTTCAAGTCAACAACTTCTTCCCCTTTCACAACCTTTTGATTTTTTTTACACACTATCATCAAAAACTTAAATTGACACATATATTAGGTCAAATTATACACACAAAATATGAAATTTTTTTAATTTTTTCTTTCGAGTGTGAAGTATGAAGTTTATAAATACAATTAACATAAAATATTATTATATAATAAAATTACAAATATCGATAGAACCCACATCTAATGAGGATATCTTGTAATTCATACCCCCTTGAAGTGGGTTTTTGAACTTGCAGATCAATGTTCTTCGCACAAAAATTTCAATTCAATCTCCCTACATAACAAAGAATAAATCATTATAAACGCACAACTCTTACAACCAATATCCATGATTGTTTTCCTAATGATATGTCAATAATAAAATCGTTCATATGAGACATTGTTTTTAGACAAAAATGAGAGAAACAATTTTTTTTTTTTAATATGAATGAAAATGAAATGAATTTGTGGATTAATTTGTTGTGGCAAATGACTTATATTTATTGTGAATTATAAAAACACAAAATTAAACATGATTTTATGACAATTAATAAAATATTTATTTAATTAATTATAATTTGTATGTAACCGACGAAATTGTTATGTAACGTTCAAACAAATATAAAAAATATTTATTATAATAATTGAAAATTATACGTAACCGAAATAAGTTTATGAGCATTAAAAATATATAGAAACGCTTAATGTATTGATTTTATTTGCGTATAACCTATCAAATTACATTAATTTGTAACATAATAATGTAAATATTTTTTATTTTAGTATTTAATATAAAATGTAACGTCATCCATTATTAAATAAAATGTAACATATTAGAATAACAATATAAATATTATTTATTTTAATATTTAATTAAAAATGTAACGTCATAAAATATTAATTAAAAATTAATACAATAAATAATTAAATGAAAAATATATGTGTCACATTCTTATGAATAGGGTTGAATTTGTTTATAATAAAGATAAAAATATAGATCTGTGTAAATAATATATATATGATTAAAAAATATTTTAAAGCATTGAAATATTTTGTCATAGATTGAGTTGCAAAATATGTGATATTAACACATCATAGTCCAACTGAATTGCAAACATTTTGATCTTCAAACCATTGCGTTCATACTCCTTTTGAATTCCAACGCCGGTTAGCTTTCCCATAATATCTACAAAATATGATTATACACACGATTATTGATATCACATATTTACAATGTGATAATAAAAAAAAAATACATAACATACTAATATTTCTTACAATAAAGATAGTTTGTATCATAATCAAGTGAAAATGCTGGAACTGGACTTTCAATCATATATATATATATCGGAAGAAACTTTTTTCGAGTTGCAAAGTTTAACCTTCGTGTGGAATTGAAAGTTTAATTTATACTCGTGCCTAGTAGCACGGTATGATAACTGTTTGCAACAACTCCAAAATTTGTAATCGAGTAAACATTACCTTCCTTAAAGTCTTTTTCAAACTTATAAATTAGAGTGCGACGCACTGTACCTTGTATTTTGTTTCCCTTAACAATAAGACAATATATTAATATAATACATAAAAAAATCAAGAATTAGTGTAAATATAAATTAAACTTATAGAAAACTTCTTACAGTCGAATCCATTAGTATCATATCCAAAGAAAATTGTCCACTGTTGCTTGACACATCACTAACCAACCACATCCGAATTACACGAACAACAATATTCAAACTTTCACTGCTTTGATTGAATTCGAAAATTTGGTTAATTTTTGGAGCAATGTTTGGCGATAATTGAAGCAGGCAAAAATGATTTCGGAACTTTGTGAGTTTTTGTGGCAAAATGATTTGTATTTATAGATAACTTTAGAAAGACAAAAAATAAATATGATTTGTTAAAACAACAGGGAAAACTAAGTAACGTTGAAACCAATCAATGATAACTTCAATCCTTTTCTATATAACATATTAAACTAATGAATAAGTTTTCATTTTTATTTGTTAACATGTATAAAAAATATTAAAAACGAAATGTATATATGTTAGTGTTAGATTCTGTCTACTTGAACTTCAGAATAATTTCTTCGGTATTGCAAATTTTCTTCACTCTATAATTCCTTTCAAACTTAGTGTCATTATTGGTGTTAGACTCAATCTTGAACAAAAATGTAGAATCAATCAACTCAGAAATGTCTTTAGGTAGAACTTCAGACGATTTTTCCTATACAAATACAATTATTACATTAAGATTCAAAATATATCATATATAATATATTTTTTGCTTCACTACAAATAATTCAAATACATTACCCCAAAACTCTCAATCATTTGAGATGCATTTTTTTTGAACAATTTTGTTGTTTCACGGTAAAAAATGACGAATGTGGCAGAGTCACTTGAATCAACTACAAATATAATGATTTTGTACCTATATAATAGTTAAAAAACAAATGTTATTGCCACATTTTTATGTGTTTGAAAAATAAAATAAATACAATAGGGTTGCTTTTGAAAGTTTAATTTATACTTGTGCCTAGTATTACGGTATGATCCACCGTTTGCAACAACTCCAAAATTTGTAATCGAGTAAACAACACCTTCCTTAAGGTCTTTCTCAAACTTATAAATCAGAGTGTGACGCACTGTACAGTGTATTTTGTTTTCCTAAACAATAAGACAGTAGAATAATATATTACAACGAAAAATATATTAAAACTCAGTGTAAATGAAAGTTAAACATATAGAAGAGTTCTTACTGTTGAATCCATTAGTATCATATCCAAAGAAAATGGTCCATTGTTGCTGGACACATCACGAACCAACCACATTCGCATTACACCAACAACAATATTCAAACTCTCATTAGCTTGGTTGATTTCGGATATCATGTTAATTTTTGGAGTCATTGTTTAGTAACTTACCAAATGAATTTGTGAGTTGGTTGTGGAAAATACCAAATGATTTGTGAGTTGGTTGTGGAAAAAGCTACGTATATTTATAGTTAGCTTTCGAAATATAAAAATTAAATGAATTTTATGACAAAATATCGGTTAAAACTTTTGCTATGTAATGTTCAAATAAATATAAAAAATATTTATTATAATAATTTTAAATTATACGTAACGGAAATATATTTATGATCATTAAAAATTATATAGAAACGGTTAATGTATTAATTCTATTTTGTATTAATATAAATGTTTTTAATTTTCATTATTAATAAAAAATGTAACGTCATCAATTATTAAATAAAAAAATGTAACGTCGTCAATTATTAAGTAAAATTAAATGTAATAAATAATAATATATTTTTTTTGCATTTTTCGTATTTAATTAAAAATGTAACGTCATAAAATATTAAATAAAAATTAGTGTAATAAATAATTTAATATAAAAAGACACGTGTCAACTCCTTATGAATCACCTCTCATTTGTTTATAATATAGATAGATCACGATTCAAATTTTGATAGTGTAATTTATTTATTTTAAAAGGTGAAATTATAATTTTTTAAAAAAATAAGATTTAAATTTCAAAATAAACATGTGTGGATATAAGACGTGATCTAAACTTTAGTCAATTCATGTTTTACACCTATGATTTCAACTATATGAATCTACAAATAAAAAAAATAAAAAAAGACGTGGTTTTTCAGTTTTTGTTAATTAATATAGTAGTTTAAGACTTTTATGTGTTTATCTATAAACATGTGCGGATAGTCATTCAATTAGTCTAACTCAATAATATAAAACCAGTTTATAACATAAGTATTGTCTTTTACTTATGATTATGGGTGTTAAAATTATCTGTTAATCTGTTATTCATCCAATCAACTAAAAAATTTATCCATCCAATCCATTCATTAGAAAAAAATTAGTTAATGGATTGGATTTGATCCATCCATTTAATCCATTTAATTAAATAGATGGATCCAATTCATCCGCTTAATTTTAAAATCCAATGGATTATTATTTATTATCTTTTAAAAATTCAATGAACTATTGTTTATTATTTTTTTAAATTTTATGGATAGTCACTTTTGTTATTAAAAAAAAACAATTCTTTAAATAAATGTATTATTAAAAAATTGTTTTTTAAGGATTCTAATGTATTTAATGGATTCTAATGGATTAATAGATTATTATGATTTATCCATTAGCAATTCAATCCAAATTCATCCAATCCATTTATTTTGACACCTCTACTTATGAACTTATCTTCAAACCAACTCACAATGTTGAACTTCTTAATAAAATTGAATGTCATTTCAATAATACATATTTTTGGGAATTTTCGGAAAATTATGTCTCATGACACAATGATCCAACTCAAGGTAACTCATTTATCATCAAATTGAATTGGTGGTAGGTATGGCAAAATAAATTTTCAAATTTTTGCATCAATTACATTTGATGAGTGGAGACACATGTTTCGCGTAAATTAACCCAACCTGACCAGTGAACATCCATAATTGTAGATGTCTCATTTTATGACAATCCTTTTTAAATATGGTAAATAGGTTGATACCACTTTAATATGAGCGAGTTTTGTTTTTCTTCTTGTAATTTTTTTTTTTTTGACTCGCCTCTTGCAATGTTGAATTTTTTTGACTCGTCTCTTGGGTGCACTTTTTAAATCGGTTATTTTGTTCAAACCGATTTAAAAAGTGATGTTTTTAAATCGGTTAATCAGTTCAACCGATTTAAAAAGTGCAAATTTCTGGCAGCAGAGAGGGGAAACAAAAAAATTTACTTTACAAGGGTCGAATCAAAAGAAAAAAAATTACAGGAAGAAAAAAAATTCGTCCACATTATAAGGGTATCAACCTATTTACCCTTTTAAATATTGATTCGGATCTATCTTTGTTTCAAATGGGGCCAGCTGACCCCACACTTTCAACAAATTTGTAACTAAATCATTGCAGATGTTTTAAAGTTATGCCCCCGCATCTTATAGTGCAGTGTCCCCATACAAGCTCAGCTCACTATTGAACACTCTAACAAACTAGTACTAAGGCTATGCTTGGTTGTCAAGAGAAAATGAGATGAGAGAAATAGGTGAGAGAGAGTAAGAGAAGAGAGAAAGTGGTAAGAATAATAATAGATTTGATGGTATGCTTGTTTTAAGAGAAAGTGAAGAGAAATTGAGAAGAGAGAAATGTTGATTGTATTTGAAAGTATAAAAATACCCTTGATTATTTATTATAGAGAGATATTAATTATTTTAAATTTTAAATTTAATATATTTTAATTTTTTTAATATATTATTAATCAAATTAAACCAAATCTATTTTATTTTATTTTAATTATTTTGATTTATTATTATTTTGTCACCATTTGTTGTTATATAAGCTGCTACGGTACTATACGTTTTACAAATTAACAAATAATTGGCAATACCACTAAAACCAAAAATAGGTAGCCTGATACTCAAAGAAAGGGGTATATGTGGAAATGCAATTATGGTAGTCCACCATCCTCACTTTCTTCGCATGTGAGAGGAGATTGAAAAAAGTAGTGGGGCCCATGATATTTTAATCTCTCTATCCTATTTCTCTCCTCCATTCCAAGCAGAAGAAATTGAGTAACTCTCTCCTATTTCTCTCTTTGCTAACTCTCTCTTTACACTTTCTCTTAAAACAAGCAGACCATAAGTGTTAAAATATTGGTATATACATATAAAAAAAAAAACAAAGACCTCATGATTCATGAACTAGAATGTTTCAAAAAATTATTAATAATGAATAGATTCAAATGGTAAGCGTTTTGAATTATTAACGATAAATATATTTTAGTTGTAAAAAAAAACAATAAATATATTTTACTAATAGGTTTAGTAGTACTGAATGATACAAGTTAAATGATACAAGTTAAAGCTATGTGAATGATCTTGACCCAACCTGAATATTCTATTTAAGCTCAAATTGCATGTTATTTTATTTAGAGATTAGTATAATATACTATGCTTACACAGGGGTCACAGCATTGTTGCAATTTTTTTATTGTAGGGTGTATATTGTATAGTACGAAATTAGTTCCTTTATAAAATTATTCGTCATTGTAAAATTGTTGTCCGGTATGTTATAATTGTAATATTTATAAACGACAACTTGTTCATATATGAATAATATCGAACTCTTTGGGGTGATATTAGTGTTGTATTTGTTAGAACATCTCAAATAATGATATTACTTTGAGTTTCATACATTACTAATAAGTGGTTCATACAATGCATGTAATATTTTTGCAACTCATACATATTTTACTTTAATAATACAAAATTATGTAACTCATATACAAAAAATATCTAATATGATCCACTAAATAATTCAATATTATATACAAAAACACAATATTAATTTATGATAACTTAATAAAATATTTTTTTGTCAAGTAACATAATGGCTAAAAATTTCACCCTTAAAATTAATGACCGGGATTCGAACCTCGACCCTCTACATATATAATGCAATTGTCGTACCAATTGAGCTAAATTCACGGGACCTTCGTAATATACTTTAAATAAAGTATATGAATCCTTTTTTCTCATTGACTTTAACAATAATACTTAGAACATTTTCAATAAGGCTACCTTAGTGAGTTATATAGAAAGATGAATTTGTAAATTAAAATGAGAGACTTGTGAATTGTTAATGCATTTAACTTTCACTCTAATGCAAATTCTTGGATGCTTTAGAGTTGTTGGTGGATCTTGTCGATAAGATTTATTCAAAATTTGAATTTATTTAAAATAAATTAATATCAAATATAACATGAATACATAATAAACTTCAAATATTAGAGTGTTGACCATACAACAAAGTACAAACAGTAATCATAAGAGACACAGGGGACAGGGGTCATACATGTTGCTGAATTCTTCGATACACATTTTATTTAATATGTACCGATATATTTATTGATATGGATAATTGTGATAGATTCACAAATAGTGATAATTAAATTTCCTATATTAAATACTATTTGTAAACCTATTAGAATTATACACCTCAGCAGTATACCGGTACCTGTTCAAACAAAATGTATATCGGAGTATTCACCATACATGTTTTTTATTTTTTCAACATTAATAATGCATTTTGATAACAACCCATCAAGTCACCAATTTATTATTGATTTTCAGTGTTTGTTTATTCATAATTTTAGCATGAGGCTAAAATTACACACTGCACAGCATTGATAGATATCACAGTGAATGCCTTGAATCCAGCCATTTTGATAACATAGTCCCATTCTTTTAGTGTCCTTTCTTTGCCAATGTTAGTGTGTGCCATCATCACCATATCTAACATTAATCCAACATCTTTGTAGTTGTTGTGTTTTCCTCCTTCTTCTTCAATAACTGCTTCCACAATAATAACTTTTCCTTTTTCTTTTGGAATAGCTTCCCTACATTTTTTCAGGATTTGGATGCACTCATCATCCCCCCAATCATGTAAAACCCACTGCAATAGATAATTCAATCAAATCATTACAAAATCTCCTTTTTTAATCAAACTAATACCACTTACTTAATCAGTAGTGGATCCCTCATTAATAAAAAACTAACAATCATGGTCAATACTTACTCAGGTTTTTTTTTTTTTTTTACCACCAGTTGAATCTGGTTCGGGGGTCAGTTTTGACATCAAGTGGTTCCAGCCCCCTTCCGATCGCAGTTGCGGGGGATCGAACCGTGATCTTCCCTACCAAGTTCAACGCCAATCACCACTGAACCAACTAACGATTGGTAATACTTACTCAGGTTTTTATTATAAGTGAAAATTTATTTTTTTATTTATTAAAAAATTAATATATCTAAACTATAATATAGTTTTTGACAATAATGACCGAAAGGAGTATTAAAGTTTTAGACAAAATTAACAATATTAAAATTGTACTTCTTTAATCTTAAATTTTGATCAAATCTTTATATTATATTATAATAATGAGTTTTGCTAACATATGTCTTTAGTACAAAAATTCAAAAATAGAAATATAATCTTAAATTTTGAGCAATTAATTTGTAAAAAGTTTAAAAAATAAATTAAATACATAAATTATAATTTATGATAAAACATTTCTTTTTAAGAAATTTAGATATCATATCTCAATCTAAAATTTTAAAACATTATCATATAAATCTTGATTGTGTAAAGCCATCAAGACCTTAGTCTTGAGCTCTATAATTTTTTCAATTATATATATATATATATATATATAATTTTATTGAGTAGATAAAATTTAATAGATTTAAATGCACTTTTGATCCTCTATTTTGATATTTTTTAACTTTTGTCCTTTTAAAAAAAAAAAAAACTAGCCTTTTGTTCTCTTACTATGAAAAGGTAATAATGTGGCGCTCTCATGAATCACGTTGAAATACATTTTTCAAATTAAAAAAATTGCTTGAATCATATAAACTAATCATTTATTCATTTTATCTATCGATTTTATAGTGAAATGCTAGAATTGTTTGATTATAAACCTTTGATATCTCTTCAAAATTTAGTCTTAGGTCCCAAAATTCATCAATGTAGAACTAACTACTCAAGCTTGAACCCAATAACATGAAAATGGATTGAGTACGGTTATTCATGATACAGTCTAGGTGTAGTAAGCATTTTAGAGCTACCATTCAAAATTAAATGACTTAAATTATAATAAAGTTTTCATTACTATTTTTATATTATAATATTAAAATTTGAACCTTTCAATCTTAATTTAATTAGGTACAATTAAGCATATCAAGTGCACCCAATTCAGATCCAAGAACATACCTTAATAATTACAGCATCAGCTTTAGGAACACTTGCAAACATGTCACCTGCCACATGTTCCACCCCATCATACTTTGGCGCCACATCAATGACATGAGGAAGATCAAAATTAATTCCATGTATCCAAGGAAAAGCCTTAGCAAGGATACTCATGGTGGTACCATTCCCTCCACCAACATCCACCAAGGAACCAACACCATCAAAAACCTCACTACAACCTTCAACAATTGCTGGCACAACAACTTTAGCATCACAAGCCATAGCATCATTAATAAGATTACTATGATCATGATTTGAAGCAGCATAACGCCACACATCTTCACCATGAACCTTCTCAAAAGAAGGATTACCATTAACCAAAACACGACAACTTAAACTAAGCCAAGGTGCTACCATAACATGACTGCTCTCTAGTAAAAGAAAAGCAGTCATGTTTTTCTCGCCGTTTCGAATCAAACGGCGAGAAAGTGGTGTTTGGACATAACTAGGATAGGTATCATGGTTGGTATGTATGGTTTTGAATATTTTTCTATGTACTAGGAATCTCATGATGCGGTTAAGATATGAAGGGTCACATTTTAGAGTTGTTGATAACTCTATTAGTGACATGGGTTTTTTGTGTTTTTCAATGGCATCAGCTATGCCAAGTTCAATTGCACATTTCACCACTGAAAGTTCAACAAAACCAAAGATGTATTTCCATATTTCTACTTGAGCTTGTTCTTCTTCTTTTTCTTCCTCCTCCTTCTCCCATGTTACTACCTCACTATGTATTTCTCCCATATTTAGCAAAATCTCTCTTACTATATATAGTAGTGAACTGATGATTTTGGTTGAAACTAGAAAGCTTTATTTATAGAAGTTAGCAACATATCATGGATCACATTTTCTTATTTTTTAATATTATTAATAAATAAATATGACCTAACCTTTAAAATGTGGGCTATGTTTTAATTGCTTAAATATAATTTTGTCTCCTTTCTATTTTTATCTCATTATACAATTTTGGCTTAAATAACACTTTCGTCTTTGTATGTACGTGTTTTTTTTTCTTTTTCTATGTATCATTTTTTATTCTAAATATATCCCTGAATATGTAAATTGTGTTGTTTTTAGTCTCTGCCGTCTAATTCCGTTTAAAAAATGATGATGTGACAAACGGAGACTGACATGGCAGCATGTGACGTGTCAAAGATGATGCTTAATCATCCACTTAAAGGGACCAAATTCAAAAATGATATTGCAGAGGGGAGCAAAATCCAAAAAAGCGAAATTGAACCAAAAACATATTTTTCTTCTTGTTTCTCTAAACCCATAAATTAACTCATTATTCTCTAAACCCAAAAATCCGTGTTAAGTGTATTAAAATGATATTTTCTTTTTTCTCCTTCCTAGATTATTCCTTCTTCAACTTTCTTTCTTCTCCCCAATCTAAAATCTCATAAAAAAATTTAACCAACAAAAAATTGATTTTGCTGAAATACACCAATTATTTTGATTTATTCAAAAGATCATATTAATTCCACTAATCACTATCTTCAAAATTTGACATGATTTTTCAATCAAACAAATTTTTATATTGCAAAATATGAATTCCATTAAAATTTCTATTGTATACCTTGAACCTAAACCAAGACATTCATTATCTTCAAACCTCAACCTAAAAATTCACAAACTTTTAAGATAATTGGAAGAAATTGGATTGTGTTTTAGTCTTTTTAATTGGGAAAGTCGGTGATGATTTCACGTTTGAATTTGGGGCTTACTTTTTACGAAATGCAAATAACAACAATCGCAACGTTTGAATCTCTCTCTTACACACAAATTGCTTATTTTTCTCATTTAAATCCAAATGATTTGAATTATACAAAGGTAATTCGATTAGGAGTTGATTAGAATTACTGCAAAATTTGTGTTATATGTTGATTTGAATAATAGCGAATATTTTTGCATACAAATAAATAACAGATTTTTACAATTTTCTATGAGACACACAAAATAGAACCTATAGTGAAAGGGAACACAATAAAGACTATAGTTTTGAGTGCTGAGAGATCTTGGGAAGTTCTAAGGTTGGGAAACGCATTGTGTAACACCCCGTTTTTCAAAAGTCAGAAAAGGCATTATATATATATTTTTTTTATACACATCAGAGTTTACGCATAAAAGATTTTAAATGAGCCGGCATTCAAATATACAAAGAACTCATTACCAAAAGGTGCTTCGACAAGCAAAGTGTATTCAGGAATAATTACAATCCAAGTCAAAGTATTCAAATACTTACAACAAAACTAGCTAGAATCCTATGCCTAACCCAAAAAGCACAGTGTACAACCCACACCGGCGCATAGTCTAACTAAGCTAAACTCCAACATCTCACTGGGACCCGGAACAGCCACCGTCGTCACCACGACCTAGCCCAACATCTGGGTGGGATGAGCCCGCAAATGAAAGAAAGGGGTCACCACAAAATACAAGTATGCATATATATAATCGGTGCGAAAGATGTACACATAGCAAATTTCCACATACACAAGAGAAAGCTCTTAAACTCAAAAGTAGTTCCCACCAACGGGTATATATAAATAAATCACAAATCCTAATGCAGACTTCTACAATGGGTGTGACAACCGTCACTGGTTCGCCACATGCATGATTTTCCGGAAAATTAACCTCTCCCCGAAGAGTCGTGGGGTAGGCAAAGCCACACGGTCATATACGTACCCGCACTAAAAAGCCACACAAGGCGGGTGAAGTCACACAGACAAACACCAGGTGAAATCGCACAGACAAACACAACTCAATAAAATCCAGTCGGATTTGGCGAAGCCACACAGTCAAACGCCCGGTACGTAGGCAAAGTCACACAGACATACACCTAGGCACGCAACTATGAAATGCATGACATATATTCTCTTTGGCATATACAGGATAGTCACACAGACAAAATCCCCGCGTAGTCCTATCCGACGCACGCATTAATATATGCTCATGCAACCAATCACATAGCCTAAAGCCTATGCACAAACCATCACAACCTACATACATTTTCCTAATCATATGTAAATTGCACAAGTAATTAGAACCACGTTCTCATCAACGAGAATACATAAGTACAAACATGTCAAAGCACACAGCAAATGCATAACAGCAAAACCAAACATATCGTAATCGTTTTAAAAGACGGAAATAAAGTGGAGCCCCTACCTCGGCAAGCTTCCGTTTACTAAAACTCGTCCAAACAACACAACGCGCTTCCTAAAACAAGTAGCGTATTATCAACACATTGTTTTCCAACCAATCGTATTGAAACTAAACCAAAAACCCCAAAAACCTAAAGGTTCCTAAGGAAAATCCACTCTTTCGGATATCATACCAAAAACTACCGTATTGATCAACCACTGAGTTATTTGTACTATTTTTAGGACCCAAAACAATAGTCAAAAGTCTTAAATAAATTGAAATGCGAAATGACCGTTTTCTTGTGTTACAAGCTACGTACTTTCCGAGTACCCGAAAAATCCGTTTCCCATCCCCGCCACTTCCATAAATTAATAAAAAGGGATTAGAAAGTTAAAAACCAAGTTTAGAAATCAGAATCCAAAATTTCAACTCTCAGAGCTCGCCCTGGCGAGTTGGCAGCGAGTGAAGTCAGGGAGGACAGGTCTCACTCGCTCTGGAGCTCGCTCTGGCGTGTTCAGGACCTGTGACACTCGCCCTGGTGAGTTGCACCTGTCATGACAGCAAAAACAGCAACTCACACCACTCTTTTTCCAACCAAGCCTAGTTTGATTCTATTAGTTCCCAACACCTTTTCAAGGCACAAAAACAAACCATTTTCCTAAGCAAGCAACACATTCCCGAAAGTATGTTGGTTGCTTCGAGTGCAAGTTATTTGGTTTTCATTTCCAAAATCAAAACCAAACTCAAGCACAAGTTTTATTACGGGCCTCAACCGACCGGTAATCATTTTTAAACATGTTTTCTTAGGCAAAAGCAACGCCACATAACACAAGAGTTTTAAACCACTTGGACCCCAAAAACACCACACAAAACACTTAGGAAATATTTTCATAAACCCCAAAATATTTTTCATCGGATTTTCTAAAACAAAACCATGCAACACCAATCCCTTTCGCCTAAAGGTTCAAAAACAACGTTTCTTTTCAAAACCTTACAACTTAACCACATGTTATTGATCAATACATAACCAACCTAAAAACCCTAACTTTTCTCATGAGATTTTCACCAACTCATGGAAAACAAAATAACAAAGCCTACACATGCTTACTAAACTCTAATGAACAACTTTCATGAAACAAGAATCAATTCCTAACATTTCATCTCATGAACATAATCTAAAATTCAACACCCTAAGAGTTCTAACCAACTAAAATGAAGAGAAATAGGATGGTTACCTTAAGCAATTGATTCTCTACAACAATTCCACAAAGCTCCCAAGCTTGATATGGACTCAAATGGTGAAAAATGGAAATTTTAGTGAAGGTTTGAAGAAAGTAATGGAGTCACGTGAAAGAGAGAAAGAAAGGAGAGAATTGTGATAAATTTCCTAAGTCCACAAGTGATAAACCTCCTTACTATGCAAATCTCTTGGTCACTTATCCACCCTTGGATCAAAAACAAAAGTCCAAGCTTAAACCCTAGCCATTGGATCAAATTGCTTTATGGATCAACACAAGATTAAATCCAATCTTCCAAAACAAGACACGTACTCAGCTCTCGCGCGTCGCAACGAACGTAAATCACAAAAACATAAAAACTACGGAAAGAACGTCCAACGTTAAACATTTCCAAAACTTATCGCCGAATCTTTTTCCGCGACTGTAATTTTCTTCCATACCTTAGAAAATTATTCTCAGAACATAACCTCACTCACGCAGATATATAAAACTCCCATCCGAAACCTCACTTAAAACAGACGCAGTAAGATTTTACATCTGCGGGTAAAAATCCTACTCGTTTTTCCAAAAACAAGAATAATCCAAAACTCGTCATTCTAAATCCACATCACCCTTCTTATTCACAAAAGAGGATTACAAGACAAAAGCCTGTGCCTTTTCAGCGCACGAGCCCAAAACAGATTCAATTACAGCAAAACTTAATAATTACACGATGTTTCACAACATGAACACATCGGAACCCTAATATTCCTTAAACCAACTATACAATGAAATCTTGGGTCTTACAATACTACCCCCTAAAAGAAGTTTCGTCCTCGAAACTTAGACGTCGTCAAACAAACTGGGGTACAACTCTTTCATCTTACTCTCGAGCTCCCAGGTGGTATCTCCTGTAGCTTCGTTCCATATTACCTTCACCAAAGGTATCTCTTTCATTCTCAGACGCTTCATCTTCCTATCCGCAATCTTGATCGGCGGAACTTCAAATGACAAGTTATCCCTCAACTGGATGTCATCTGGTGTGATCACATGTGACGGATCCGGTGTGTATTTCCGCAATTGCGACACATGGAATACGTCATGTATCAAAGATAGTGCCGGTGGCAACGCGATCCGGTATGCTACCTTTCCAATCCGTTCCAAAATCTGATAAGGCCCTATAAACTTTGGAGTCAACTTCTTCGCTTTCAAAGCCCTTCCAACGCCAGTCGTTGGTGTAACTCGGAGAAATACATGATCTCCCTCTTCAAACTCTAGAGGCCTCCGTCGCCTATCCGCATAACTCTTCTGGCGATCTTGAGCAACCTTCATCATTGCCCTTATCTTTCGGACCTTGTCCGTCGTCTGTTGTACCATTTCCAGTCCTACTAACACACTCTCCCCATCTTGGTACCAACACAAAGGAGTCTGACATCTCCTCCCATACAAAGCCTCGTATGGTGCCATTCCAATACTCGCGTGGAAACTGTTGTTGTATGTGAATTCTATCAATGGTAACACATCATCCCAACTTTCACGATCATCCAATACACAAGCTCTCAACAAATCTTCCAATGATTGATTTGTTCTCTCAGTCTGCCCATCTGTCTGAGGATGATAGGCGGAACTCAATCTCAGTTTCGTCCCCAACGCCTCATGCAAAGTCTTCCAAAAGTGTGAAGTAAACTTTGGGTCTCGATCCGACACTATATTTGACGGAATCCCATGTAACCTCACAATCTCAGCAATGTAAATATCGGTCAACTTTGCTGCTGTATCCGTAATCCTTACCGGTAGAAAATGAGCGGACTTTGTCAAACGATCCACTATCACCCAAATTGAATCATGCTTCCTCCTGGTCTTAGGTAAACCAGTAATGAAATCCATAGAAATGCTATCCCACTTCCACTCAGGGATATCTAACGACTACAGCATCCCTGCTGGTCTCTGATGCTCAATGTTCGCCTCCTGACAAGTCAGACACGACGCCACATACTCAGCCACATCCTTCTTCATACCCGGCCACCAGAAATCATGCCTCAGGTCTTGATACATCTTTGTTGCTCCGGGATGCATACTAAGTTTACTCTTGTGTGCCTCCCCTAGAATGGTGTTTCTCAAGTCCATAGCTTCGGGCACACACACTCTACCTTGACACCTCAAAATGTTGTCCGATCCCACCTTGAAATCTCGGTTGGTTTCTCGAACAATCAAAGCTCTTTTCTCCATGAGGAACCTGTCATCTTGACAATTTGCAATGTCCTCCAATAATCCGCTTGAGATGGTAATCATACCCAGCCTCATATTCCCTAAAGCAAACTCTACCTCTAGGTGCAAGTCACGAAACTCTCTCAATAACTCTTGTTGACTAGCCATTTGTGCCGAACAAGCCGTCACACTCTTCCTACTCAAAGCATCGGCTACCACATTAGCCTTCCCCGGATGGTATTCCAACGTAAAGTCGAAGTCTTTCAAAGTTTCCATCCACCTCCGCTGCCTCATATTAAGCTCTTTCTGATCAAACAAGTACTTGAGACTTTATGGTCACTAAACACGACAAAAGTGCAACCATAAAGATGATGTCTCCAAATCTTCAATGCAAACACAACGGCCGCAAGCTCTAAATCGTGCGTAGGATAATTCTTTTCATGCACTTTCAGCTGTCTTGATGCATAAGCTACTGCTCTCTTGTGTTGCATCAACACACAACCCAACCCTTGATGAGAAGCATCACAGTAAACCTCATACGGTTCATCCGACTGTGGTAACACCAAGACTGGTGACGTCGTCAACCGTTCTTTCAACAACTGGAAACTCGACTCACACTTCTCCGTCCAAGCAAAAGGTTGATCTTTTCGCGTAAGTTGCGTCATTGGCGCCACAATCTTAGCGAAACCTTCAATGAATCTCCGGTAATAACCGGCCAAACCCACAAAACTCCTCACATCAGTCACTGTTTGAGGCTGCTTCCATGAAAGTACCGTATCAATCTTGGCTGGATCCACGGCTATTCCCTCTCTTGATATGACATGGCCAAGGAAATTCACTTCTTCCAACCAAAATTCACACTTTGACGGGTTTGCATACATCTTACTTTCCCGCAAAACTTGCAATACTAGACGAAGATGCTCTACATGTTCCTCTTCATTCCTTGAATACACTAGGATGTCATCAATAAATACCACTACAAACTTGTCCAAGAATGAGTGGAATATCCGATTCATGTAGGCCATAAAGATAGCAGGTGCATTCGTCACTCCGAACGGCATCACTAAGAACTCATAATGCCCATACCGCGTCCTAAACGCCGTTTTCTGAATATCCTCATCTCGTACCCTTATCTGGTGATAACCAGATTTCAAGTCAATCTTTGAAAACACTGAGGCTCCCCTCAACTGATCCATCAAATCATCAATTCGTGGCAATGGATATCGGTTCTTGATAGTCACCTTATTAAGCTTCCGATAATCCACACACAGACGAGATTTCCCATCCTTCTTCTTAACCAATAAGACTGGTGCTCCCCAAGGCGACACACTAGGCCTTATGAAACCCTTCTCTAACAAGTCCTCAATCTGACTTTTCAACTCTACCAACTCAGATGGAGCCATCCGATAAGCTAATTCTGAAATCGGACCCGTACCCGGTTGCAAATCAATAAAGAATTCCACCTCTCTACACGGAGGAAAAGCTGAAATCTCCGATGGAAATACATCTTGGAAATCTTGAACCACTCGAAATTCCCCAATTCGGATCTCCGACGTCACTCCTAAACTAGCAAGTGAAACTATCTCCGGCTCTCCATTACACATAACCACCGAAAGCCGATTTGCAGACAAGTATCTTCGCACACCTGGCTCGGGAAAGAAAATCAATTTCCGAGCACAGTCTAGAATAACATAATGATAGGACAACCAATCCATCCCGAGGATGATCTCGAGAGATAAGAGCGGTAGACACACTAAGTTGACCAGAAAATCCCTATTCTGAATTACTACTAAACAATGCAAACATGCAGTATTTACCACCAAATCCTTAGCAGGAGTCAAGACATTCAAATCAAACGGAAGCATAGAAATATTCAAACTCAAACGATTTGCACAAGCCAAAGATATGAATGAGTGGGTTGCCCCTGTGTCAATCAAAGCAGTTAAAGAATTACCTGCGATGTGACAGCTCTCATGGATGACATTGCTAGCCTGCCCACTCACCTCAGTGCCCATACAGTAAGCACGTGCCTTTGCCACAGGTCTGACACCCTGTGAGCCTTGTGCCACATTTGCCGACGGCCCGGTCTTCGGGGCTCTGCAATCTCTAGCAAAGTGTCCCGGCTTCTTGCAATTGTAGCAGGTGTTTTCCCCCTTCGGTTGCGTGCACTCATTAGCAAAATGCCCCGCTTCTCCACAGTTGTAGCAATTCCCCTTACTGCCATCAGATTTTCCCCGGCTACATTGATTCACCGATCGGCCCGGTCCCCTGTTATTCTGAGGGCGGTCGTAAGGCTTACTACCTTGTTTCCCACGATTCTGACTCTGACTCGGACCACTCGAACGACTTGGTCCCCCAGCACTAGAATTCCCTTGGCGGTTCACCCGCTTATTCTTCATGTCTTCTACCTCTTGACATTTCTCCACTAACACTTGAAACTGTCGGATACCCAATGGCACAACCGCATCCTGCAGTTCGTACCTCAGCCCATCTTGGAAACGACGACACATATAATCCTCATCTATCCCATCCCTAAAGAAGCGGAAGAAACGAGATAGAGATTCAAACTTCTTGGCATATGCTTCAACATTCATGCCCGCTTGCCTTAGCCTCAGAAACTCTTCTTCATACCTTTCCCTAGCAGTCTCGGGAAAGTACTTGGCCAAAAACCTCCGCTTGAAGTTCTCCCAACTTAACTCTTCATGAACATTCTCCATGATCAGTCGGGTGTTCCTCCACCAATACTCAGAACCCCCTAGTAACTGATAGGTAGCTAAGACTACTTTCTCCCCTTCTGGACAACGAATTGCCCCAAAAATCCTCTCCACAGATTGGAGCCATAAATCAGCAGTTTCCGGACCTCCCTCCCCATTAAACTTTGGAGGAGTTTGGTGGTTGAAACTTGAAAGAAGTCTAGATCCAGCAGCAAGTATTTCCCTTTCGCGCTTTTCCAGATCTCTCTGCGCCTTAGCATGGCTCTGAGCAGTCACAGCCGCTGCCATTGTATACATGGCATAAGCCATCTGATTCACATCCACATGGTCCGCCATAGGTACTGTAGGTGCCCTTCTTGGAGGCATTCGATTTCTGCACAATACCAAATCTGATTAGATTCCTTATCCAAACATTTCTGAGTCTCTACAGAAAATCTCATTCAACGGTTACTAACTCACAACCGACACAGAACAGGCACTAGAACTAACACTAGAACTGACACTACTCTAGCTAAGTTCTAACCGACTCTGGACTAACGACTCAAGTATACACTTTCCCTTTGAAGATTTAAAGACGTGCTCTGATACCAAACTGTAACACCCCGTTTTTCAAAAGCCAGAAAAGGCATTATATTTTTTTTTTTTTATACACATCAGAGTTTATACATAAAAGATTTTAAATGAGCCGACATTCAAATATACAAAGAACTCATTACCAAAAGGTGCTTCGACAAGCAAAGTGTATTCAGGAATAATTACAATCCAAGTCAAAGTATTCAAATACTTACAACAAAACTAGCTAGAATCCTATGCCTAACCCAAAAAGCACAGTGTACAACCCACACCGGCGCATAGTCTAACTAAGCTAAACTCCAACATCTCACTGGGACCCGGAACAGCCACCGTCGTCACCACGACCTAGCCCAACATCTGGGTGGGATGAGCCCGCAAATGAAAGAAAGGGGTCACCACAAAATACAAGTATGCATATATATAATCGGTGCGAAAGATGTACACATAGCAAATTTCCACATACACAAGAGAAAGCTCTTAAACTCAAAAGTAGTTCCCACCAACGGGTATATATAAATAAATCACCAATCCTAATGCAGACTTCTACAATGGGTGTGACAACCGTCACTGGTTCGCCACATGCATGATTTTCCGGAAAATTAACCTCTCCTCGAAGAGTCGTGGGGTAGGCAAAGCCACACAGTCATATACGTACCCGCACTAAAAAGCCACACAAGGCGGGTGAAGTCACACAGACAAACACCAGGTGAAGTCGCACAGACAAACACCAACTCAATAAAATCCAGTCGGATTTGGCGAAGCCACACAGTCAAACGCCCGGTACGTAGGCAAAGTCACACAGACATACACCTAGGCACGCAACTATGAAATGCATGACATATATTCTCTTTGGCATATACAGGATAGTCACACAGATAAAATCCCCGCGTAGTCCTATCCGACGCACACATTAATATATGCTCATGCAACCAATCACATAGCCTAAAGCCTATGCACAAACCATCACAACCTACATACATTTTCCTAATCATATGTAAATTGCACAAGTAATTAGAACCACGTTCTCATCAACGAGAATACATAAGTACAAACATGTCAAAGCACACAGCAAATGCATAACAGCAAAACCAAACATATCGTAATCGTTTTAAAAGACGGAAATAAAGTGGAGCCCCTACCTCGGCAAGCTTCCGTTTACTAAAACTCGTCCAAACAACACAACGCGCTTCCTAAAACAAGTAGCGTATTATCAACACATTGTTTTCCAACCAATCGTATTGAAACTAAACCAAAAACCCCAAAAACCTAAAGGTTCCTAAGGAAAATCCACTCTTTCAGATATCATACCAAAAACTACCGTATTGATCAACCACTATGAGTTATTTGTACTATTTTTAGGACCCAAAACAATAGTCAAAAGTCTTAAATAAATTGAAATGCGAAATGACCGTTTTTTTGTGTTACAAGCTACGTACTTTCCGAGTACCCGAAAAATCCGTTTCCCATCCCCGCCACTTCCATAAATTAATAAAAAGGGATTAGAAAGTTAAAAACCAAGTTTAGAAATCAGGATCCAAAATTTCAACTCTCAGAGCTCGCCCTGGCGAGTTGGCAGCGAGTGAAGTCAGGGAGGACAGGTCTCACTCGCTCTGGAGCTCGCTCTGGCGTGTTCAGGACCTGTGACACTCGCCCGGCGAGTTGCACCTGTCATGACAGCAAAAACAGCAACTCACACCACTCTTTTTCCAACCAAGCCTAGTTTGATTCTATTAGTTCCCAACACCTTTTCAAGGCACAAAAACAAACCATTTTCCTAAGCAAGCAACACATTCCCGAAAGTATGTTGGTTGCTTCGAGTGCAAGTTATTTGGTTTTCATTTCCAAAATCAAAACCAAACTCAAGCACAAGTTTTATTACGGGCCTCAACCGACCGGTAATCATTTTTAAACATGTTTTCTTAGGCAAAAGCAACGCCACATAACACAAGAGTTTTAAACCACTTGGACCCCAAAAACACCACACAAAACACTTAGGAAATATTTTCATAAACCCCAAAATATTTTTCATCGGATTTTCTAAAACAAAACCATGCAACACCAATCCCTTTCGCCTAAAGGTTCAAAAACAACGTTTCTTTTCAAAACCTTACAACTTAACCACATGTTATTGATCAATACATAACCAACCTAAAAACCCTAACCACTACAAGAAAAAAGATGTTTAGCAACGGTTTTGGGACAGTTTAGCAACGATTTTAAAATGTTGCAGCACCGTTACCGGCGGTTGCCAAACCGTTGCAGATTTGAGCGTTGGTAGCTCAAATAGCGGCGGTTTGGAAAACCGTTACACAAACGGCCACAATATGTGTTGCGGCGGTTTGAAACCGTTGCAATACATGAAACGAAAAAACAAAATTTTCAGCCAGTTTTGCAGCGGTTTGAAACCGCCGCTATATTTTTTTATAATTTTTTGCATTTAAGTTTTAGCAACGGTTTGAAACCGCCGCTATTTTTTAAAATTTTTTAGTATTTAAGTTTTAGCATCGGTTTGAAACCGCCGCAATTTTTTTTAAAATTTTTTTGTTTTTAAGTTTTAGCAGCGGTTGGAAACCGCCGCTATATAATTTACTTTTTTTTTTAATTTATTTCCTGGTTTTTTTGAGGTCCATTTTTGTAGGACAATTTTTTACCCTGTTTTTTTTATTCATCGATTAATATTCAAACATAGTATTTTTAAATATTGAACTACTATAATAATTCATGCAATATAGACAAATTCATAAACAAAATATCATCCATTTGATTCAAAAATAAGGTGTTCGCAACGACACATGGAACTAAAAGTCACAATACATGCGCAATACATCCAAAGTTTCCATTGACACATGCAACCTAAATAGTACATAACAAAAAATAAAAACGAAGGTCACAACACATGCGCCTAGTATGTCAAAATTAAAACAAATGGAAAAGCGTGACATCAAAAGTTCAACACGCCTAAACAAAAATTATATATCTAAGTTTAATCGTCCGGAGTTGCTTGATCACTCTCAACATTATGACTAGACTCAGAAGAGCGTCGTACTTCAAACGGTGATCCTATGTTAGACCCCTGAAAACAAAATTTAAAGTATAGTTAAAAATAAAAGTATTGTAGTAGCAACATATTTATATATATCATTCATAAAAAACGCACTTCAAATTAATATCATGTACTTTGAACATGAAATAAATTTAAAAAAAAAAACTTATTAAAAAAACTATAATATAACAATAACAACAAGTCAATGTCATTATCTTCACATTATATATATATATATATGTAAGGCACACAAATATTGTCTTACATGGTATTGCATATTAGCCATAATAAGAGCAAATTGTTCCTTCATTGCATCAAATTCAGCAACTTTAGCTTTAAGCTCATTAACTTCAGCAACTTCTTTAGTTAGCACATCAATTTCGCTTTGCATCTTAGCTATTTTGGCATCAGCTGTCGATGAAGAAGTTGATCCGGAAGGACGACAACTAGAACCATTAATTTGAGATGGTGTTGGACCAAGTCCCATTCCTCGAACATAACCATGATGCTCTCTGAACTTGTTTCCATTTCTCTACACCTCTGACTTTTAAGGAGTCTAAATCACTACTAATCCAAGGCATGTTCAAGGAATAAGTACAAAACAAACAGATAAAAGTAAAATATCCAGGGGAAGTGATTTGCAAAACCTTTTTCAATTATTAAACTAAGAGAAACAAAAATGTCACACTTTCTGGTTCACTACACTACAGGCTTTAGTTTATCAATGTTTCATATCAAGCATAAATATCATATTGTTATTATCATTGTCACATAACATTCACACACGAAAGGCAGAAACATGCATAATAATTAATAAGCTCTTTTCAAAGAAATAGTGTAAAAATTGCCATAGAAGAGTGTTACACCCCAATTTCCCTAGACAAGAAACCAAAGAAGATAAAATAATTCAGGTCCTGTTTCCAGTTCCAATTCAACTAATCTGTCTGTAAATCTCGTGCATAATATCCTCTACGCACATACAGTTTTTTGGGGTGATACACTACCATTTTGTTACAGTATGCATGATTGAAGTGCCTTGTATTTGATATGAAACAGAAAACTAGTCAAAACTAACATAGGACAACCATATATAAACCATTTCTAATGATGCTGGAACACCAAGCTGTTTTATCTATTAGACAGGCTACTAGAGATAGCTGCATATTCACATGCAGATAAATTAAAAAAATCACAGTAATCAATCAATAAATCACCTTTGTTGGATCAATGATCCCGGCAGACATTAAATCTTTGTATTTTCCAGTGGCAGCATTATATCCATATCTTGTATCGTCGTTAGACAGAACCTATCCAATACATGGAGTTACATCAGCACAAGTATAATCTAAGAGTAATGAATTCCAAATTCAGCTGATTTATATACCTTCTCACTAACAACATTTCCATTTACACCGGCATTTTTGGCTATTAATTTCAAAGGGTAACTAAGAGCTCTTTTAACAATGTCTGCTCCAACCTGCGCCACATTGTAATTATAAAGCCATAATCAGTCAGGAAAACTTTAAAGGACCAAAAGAGAAAATATCTCCATACATACAGAAATAACTTGAATTCTTGTAATATCAAATAATAACTCACTTTTTCTTCATCATTGGCAAGGGTAGCCTTTATTGCATCTACCTTTGATGCAAGTCTGAGCAATGTGCACCCACCACCAACTACAATACCCTCTTCAACAGCCGCCTGAAAGTCAAGAAAATATTAGCTTATAGAAACTGGAAAAAGAATAAATTAATCAACATTTTGTGAAAGATAAAGTCACCTTTGTAGCATTAAGAGCGTCTTCAACTCTCAATTTCTTTTCCTCGAGTTCTGTCCCAGTTTGTGCACCAACCTACACTCATAACAAAACATGTGTTGTTTAATGTGACTTGCAGAGATGTTAAAAGCTACCATATTATCAAATTTCAGTGGGATCACTGGGGTGGGAACGGTACCTGTATTACAGCCACACCACCAGACAGTTTTGCAATCCTTTCGTTCAGCTTCTCCTTTTCATAATCTTGTTCTGCGGCCTGTATAATATGTAAACATTTTTTTAGAGCCTGCTTAACAATGTGAATTTCTCGTACTCTTCTATTATCTATATGTACAGATTCTACAAAGTTTCTCCTTATATATGACCACTCCTATGCATGTGTGCATATAGACATTTGGATTACTGACCGTAACTATCAACCTAATGTTATGCATATTAAAATTGGCATTATGAGTATTAGAATTGGTGTGGAACATATCAAAATTGAACAACAAACACCGATCTAAGCTTAATAAATAAGGATAAACTTTGCAAAGATATAGTATAGACGAACAAAACATCTTATTAGTCATCACAATGAATAGTCTAGAGTAGTAAGTGAATTTATTTATTTTTTGAATCAATAAAAGATTTTATTAGAAAGCAAGTGGAAAGCACAAGGTGTGCACAACCACTGCAAAGGAAAGATACACAAGCAGGTCACTACAAAAAGCAACCAAGAGGAAAACTCAAGGGACACAAAGAAAATAATACAGGCAGCAAAAATAAAAACCAGCAACAACATCAAGTCCAGACCACTGCCGTCCAAATAAGAGTCAGGCCTTTACGCACCGATTTTTTATTCTTAGAATGGCTTGCCATAAAATTCAGCACAGAGAAGAGATTATGAGGGAAACACAACTCAAAACCCAGCCACCTAAATATGTGACCCAGATTTTAATAACCACCTCACAATAAAGAGTAGCAAGTGAATTGGATAATGAAATCAAAAATCTTGTGCAGCAACCGGACAATATGCATCAATCAACAAGTCAATATGGAGGGAGTGAATAACATACCTTATGGAAGGAGAACGACGGCCGGCGATTGGAAAACGGCGGCTGAAGGAGACGGTGGCGTTAGGGTTCGCGATGAAGGAGAAGGAGAAGGAACGCGCGCCTGTTTTCTCTGAAGAAAGAAGTAAATTAAAAAAGAGATGTTCGCGGGTTTTTTTTTTATTTATCAACTCAACCGCTGGTAAACCAAATTAAACCGCCGGTTTATTTAAAAATTACCAGCGGTTCCCCAAAACCGTTGCTATTTTTAATTTTGTTTTAAAATTTACCAACGGTTCCCCAAAACCGTTGCTATTTTTAATTTTGTTTTAAAAATTACCAACAGTTCCCCAAAACCGTTGCTATTTTAATTTTGTTTTAAAATTACCGGCAGTTCTACAAAACTATTGCTATTCATTTGTTGCAATTTCCAATTTTTTTTGTAGTGAACTTTTCTCATGAGATTTTCACCAACTCATGGAAAACAAAATAACAAAGCCTACACATGCTTACTAAACTCTCATGAACAACTTTCATGAAACAAGAATCAATTCCTAACATTTCATCTCATGAACATAATCTAAAATTCAACACCCTAAGAGTTCTAACCAACTAAAATGAAGAGAAATAGGATGGTTACCTTAAGCAATTGATTCTCTACAACAATTCCACAAAGCTCCCAAGCTTGATATGGACTCAAATGGTGAAGAATGGAAATTTTAGTGAAGGTTTGAAGAAAGTAATGGAGTCACGTGAAAGAGAGAAAGAAAGGAGAGAATTGTGATAAATTTCCTAAGTCCACAAGTGATAAACCTCCTTACTATGCAAATCTCTTGGTCACTTATCCACCTTTGGATCAAAAACAAAAGTCCAAGCTTAAACCCTAGCCATTGGATCAAATTGCTTTATGGATCAACACAAGATTAAATCCAATCTTCCAAAACAAGACACGTACTCAGCTCTCGCGCGTCGCGACGAACGTAAATCACAAAAACATAAAAACTACGGAAAGAACGTCCAACGTTAAACATTTCCAAAACTTATCGCCGAATCTTTTTCCGCGACTGTAATTTTCTTCCATACCTTAGAAAATTATTCTCAGAACATAACCTCACTCACGCAGATATATAAAACTCCCATCCGAAACCTCACTTAAAACAGACGCAGTAAGATTTTACATCCGCGGGTAAAAATCCTACTCGTTTTTCCAAAAACAAGAATAATCCAAAACTCGTCATTCTAAATCCACATCACCCTTCTTATTCACAAAAGAGGATTACAAGACAAAAGCCTGTGTCTTTTCAGCGCACGAATTCTTGAGAGACATCTATCAAGTGAGGGTTGAGAGGAAAGGTGAGAAATTGGAGATTATTGTTGGTGAACAATTGAGAATAAATTTTTTATCACTTTTGTAACTCTCTTGGTCAAGAGAAAAGATTGGGAAAAAAGGGAAAAGCAAGGTTTCTTTTGCATATCTTGTAAAGGGCAAAGTTATTATGCATAAGGCCATCCTTATGCATGGTGCATAAGGCATTTTCAGCCATTGGATCCTCTTTACTTCGCGCGCCCCCAATTTGCTACGCGCGCCCCCCAACTGCTCGCCCCCCCAATTGCTCCGCGCGCCCCCCATTGCTACGCGCGCCCCCCATTTACTCCGCGCGCCCCCCACGAATTGCTACGCGCGCCCTCCATTTTCTAGCACACCCCCCAGTTTACTTTTTTTTTTAGATTTCTAGCACACCCCCCATTTTCAATTAAATAATTACTTTTGTTCCTTTGAAGTACATACTATAAGTACCCCCCAGCCCCCCATTTACTCCGCGCGCCCCCCATTGCTACGCCCCCCCATTACTACATGCGCCAAAACCATTTCTGCTGTAGAATGGTTTCAAATATGTGTACTCCAAAACCATTTGTGCTGTGGAATGGTTTCAGAGACCTGTACTCAAAACTATTTAATGTACTTAATTATGTCAAAATTCATTTTAATTTAAAATGATTTTAACCGAAACCATAAGTATAACTTAATGGTTTCACTAGTGTTGTATCTGAAAACCAAAGTACCTCTCTTATGGTTTCAAATAAAATATTTATATTTAATTTAAAATTAATATTATAACTGAAACCATAAGTGTGACTTAATGGTTTCACTAGTTTTGTATCTGAAACCAAAATAGCCCTCTTATGGTTTCTAATAAAATATCCATATTTAATTTAAAATAAATATTTTAACTGAAACCATAAGTGTGACTTAATGGTTTCAGTAGTGTTGTATGTGAAACCAAAGTAGATCTCTTATGGTTTCCATAATTATAGTACATGTTTTAGTATGTAATTTTAAATTAAAATATGGCTATATATTATAATCATCCAACACAATTAATTGAAAAATGGGCTCTTATAGTATGTACTTCAAAGGAACAAAAGTAATTATTTAATTGAAAATGGGGGGTGTGCTAGAAATCAAAAAAAAAAAAAAAGTAAACTGGGGGGTGTGCTAGAAAATGGGGGGCGCGCGTAGCAATTTGGGGGGGGGGGGCTGGGGGTGCGCGCGAGAAATTCCTGGGGGCGCGCGTAGCAATTTGGGGGCGCGCGCGAGAAATTCCTGGGGGGCGCGCGTAGCAATTGGGGGGTGAGCAGTTGGGGGGCGCGCGTAGCAAACTGGGGGGCACGCATAGCAATTTATGCGCATAAGCTTTGGGCTTATGCACCATAACCAGACCCTCTTGTAAAGGTTCGTTGATATTTGATGGGATAACTTTTTTCTCCCCTAAACGTATGTCATTTATTGAGTCAATTGGATAAACAATTTTGATGTGTTTGTTTCTCTTTCCCTCTCTTTATCTTGTTACTTAGTTTGATTATAGTTTTACAAATTAGATGTTAGTTAGTTGTTATTGTTATTTGATCCACTAATCTTTGTTCTTGTTGGTTTGACTTTGAACAAAGTTTTGTATTTTTATAACGCATAATTTTGTTTCTTAAATTTTAAAGAGAGATTTTTTTTTGACACATAAAGAGAGATGATTTAAAAACACATTAGTTTACATTTCCTTCCCCCCAAGCCCCACCGACTCTTACTTATACTAGTTTAGAGACTCGTGTATTTGTATCGGTCTAATGACTTTTATTATAGTTATGCATATTTTGCTATAAATTATGGAATATTTTGGCTATGAGGTCTGTATGAATGTATGATCATTAGTAGTCAAATGATTTTGTATTGTTTTTTGGTTATGAACGCATTATGTGTTGTTTTTATTTTTTGAAAAGAAAGATGTATAATATTTGTTTTTTAATAAAAGAGAAAAAAAATAACATCATATTACTGTCATAATTTTGACCAAAAAATATAAAAAATTTGTCGATATTTATTCGATGTATATGGATTTTCACGGACACCGTGAAGATCTGTGGAATGAGGATGATGACAAATATTCCCCCATGACAGGAATCGGGGACGGCAATGAGAATTAATTTAAGGGGTGGGATGGGGAGCGGTAAAGCTTCCTCTATACATTCCCACTCCGTTGACATAGGTAGTTTTACATTGAGACAATAAACATCCCTTAACGTATAGTTAAAAAAAATAAAAAAAAATAAACATTCCTTGACATAGTACAGTATCTTTATCTTTATTATATACATTACGAGATTCACACGGAGCTCTCGTGCATTCTCAAGAAAATAAACCTACGTGTCGTTATTATAGAGCTTCTACTTATGCGAAGCTTTTAGCACGAGGTCTTTGGTACGAATCTCATTGACAACAATAATCTAATTTTTATAGCATTTTAATTTCATAGAAAGCTACTATCCTTTTTTTGTAGAAAAAACAACCGTATTTTTTTTTTATAATAAAACTACTTTATTATTATTTCAATCTACAATCAAAAGTTTATACTATTTTTATCAACATAAAGAGTTTTTTTTATGTAATTTTTTTTGAAGAAGCACTCAATTAGACCTTCTTTAATATTTTTCTTTTTTAGAAACTCTAATATTATATAAATTGATAATATGAAATCTTTCTGTGGTGTAGAAACGGAAAACACTTCTCTAATTTCATATAAATTGATAATATGAAATCTTAAATTGATAATATGAAATATATTTTGACTAATTAAAATTTGAATTTCGACAGTGAAAGTAGTCATATTTTGTGTTCATCACTTCATCATGCTTTCATTATTGTAATTACCTCCAATTGCTGAAATCTATCGAAACCCTAAAATAAATTACTATAATATTTTATTTTATGTAATCTATGGAAATTTTGACCAATTTAAGCTTTAAACTTTCTATAAACTTTCATTCAAAGTTTGTTAATATTCATTTGAAAAATAATTAGAATTTACAATTATTTTTTATTGATGGAGTTGTTACAAAGTCTTGGGAGACGGAGAGAGAGAGAGAGAGAGAGAGAGAGAGAGAGAGAGAGAGATAATCTCTTAGTGTTTTTGAACGAGAAACATGGAATGGGGGCGTACTTCCCACCCCACTATGTTCCTATAACATCCTTAAACATATATCATATTTTCATACTCAAGTAAATTAAATAAAATCAATCTCATTAACAATTGAAAGAAAAATATAGACAACATTGAAAATAGTATAATGACATAGACAACCCTCAAAAGAAAAAGAAATATAAGCAAATAAATATCATTAAAAAATGAAAAATATCGTGTAGGAGAGATATAGAAACAGGGAGGGAGAGAGAGAGAGAGAGAGAGAGAGAGAGAGAATTTACCATTGGTGTAGAATGGACAACGCATAACACTTTTCACCCCCACTATTAAAAATAATGCACCTTGAATAATTAAATTTGAATTCTGATTGCGCGAGTTATTCATATTTTATGTCTGTCACACTTTCATTAGAATTACCATCAGCTGATGAATCTATGGAAAACCTAAACTAATTTAATATAATTTTAGTTTTTTATAATCTTTGGAATTTTTTTATAATTACAATTTTAAACATTTCATAAACTTTCGTTCAAGTCTTTTGAGGATGTTAATTTATCAATGTGAGTGGAGATTTACACATATATTTTTTCTCATTAATTTGACGCTCACGCGTGAAGATTACTTCTTTGTGTTACAGTGACAACAAAAGTGTAAGAATAAGATCAAGGTCAAAGTATGTTAATATTGATTTGGAAAATAATATATAATTTACAATTATTTTATGTTGATGGAGTCCCTCCAAAGTCTTGAGAGATAGAGAGAGAATCTATCAGCATTGTTGAACGAGGAACGACGGAGTACTTCACATCCCACTATGTTCATCTAACATTCTGAAACATACATTGTATTTTCATACTCAAATAAACTAAATAAAATTAATCTCATGGACATTTGCAAAAAAAATATAGACAACCTTCTAAATAATATAAAATGAAAAAAGGACATAGACAACATTTAAAAGAAAAAAAGAGTCGATTGGAGATGATTTAGCATACATCCTTGAAGGAATTTATCACAATAAAAAAATCTTGGTATATTTTAATTTTATAAAAAACCTTGCCGCCAAAAAGTCTTAAGACCATGAAGTTTATAATTATTTTATATTTATAGAGTACCTATGTAGTACCGGGGATGAAGATGAAAGAAAAAAAATCTCCTAATAGTGTAGAACGGGAAGTGAATGAATACTTCATCTCGCTCTTTGGTGTAGCATCCTTAAACCTATATAATTTAAAAACCAACTCAATTTTATCATAGAATTTTAAACCAAATTAATCAAATAATATTTCAAAACAAATACATAAATAATATTTAAAAAGAAAATTATCCCGTGCACGACACGAGCTGTAAGTGCACCAGTTCATCCTCATGTTTTAATAATTGTCAAAACACATGAAAATAGAGTAGAACATATTTTGGCAACATTACAAATGACTTGACAGCGAAAAACTATTTTTAAACTTTGAAAAATTGATTTTTAGGTATTCTGTATCGATACATAATCATTTGTATCGATACAAATATCCTGAAATTACTTCAGACTGATTTTGGTGCATTTGTATCGATACATATATCACTTGTATCGATACAAAAATGGTCTCTCAGAGGCTGAGAGTCACTTGTGTATCGAATCATGCTTGCATGTATCGATACACACCTATATCTCTCAAAAGACCCGATAATGCATGGTTATCAAATCATGCTTGCATGCTTCGATACATATCAGTAGAGATTTCAAGAAACTGATATATGTATCGATACACATACGTGTTTGTATCGATACATAGGTCAAATTTTTCAAATTTGTACGCTGGTCAAAGGGTTTGTATCGATACAAACCATCATTTGTATCGATACATGTATGTTAAGTTTTGCCTAAATTTGCCCAATTCTATTTTCTCTATAAATAGCAATGAGCTTTGTTATTGGTAGCGAGAGAAAACCTGTGAGAAAGTGAAATAGTTTTGATAAACTCTTTGGGATTCAAATTGGGTGAATAATTTGGATCAAAGGGTTATTCTTCACAAGATCATCATCTTCCATCAAATTGCAATTCATTGAAGAGTGAGTATGGGATCATTCGGATAAAGGTTGTACATTTGATCGATAACGTTCGATACGGCTTGCAGTGAATCAGAGGCGTGATCGAGTTAATTTGCGAAGAAGGTTTGGGTTTTCTTGAGGATTCAAGATTGTGCGATATCTTGAAGGATCAACACTGAAGAAGCGAGGTACTCAGCTGGATGATTGGTGCGAGGATTTGCGCACGGTTAGGATCGTTGGAATCAGAGGGAGAAGCTTCATTACTTGTTGAGGTTATTACGCATAGTTTGCATTAGATTCGATATAGGGTTATTGGAGTCTTTGTAAATTGTGCACTATAGTTCAATCGTTTTTAATCAATCAACGCTCAAATAACCCGTTTGGTTATTTGGGGGGAGACGTACCCGGCCGACCGCGAGGACGACACGAAAGCCGTTGGGAACTCCCTAATCAATCGTTTGTGTCTTTCTTCCTTAATCTTTTACTTTACGCAATTGCTTTAATTTTTGATTCAATTGAATTTTTGTGTTCGTACGTGTGCACCAAAATTCAATTGACATATATCTTGATTGTGATTGGATTAGCTCTATAATTGCGTAACTTGCTTGGACTATGTTATTGGATCGTTTAATTCGAATATTTTGCACACGATCGTTTCTTGCTCTTTATCATCACACGTTCAAGGCTATACTACTTTTTCAGTGATCAATCGGGTGCAAAGAGACTACCGATCTGGTGGTGCTTCCGCGCGTACCTTTTAAACTAAATTTTTTAAAAACAACATTGTTTAAAAGGGCCACTTATTCAACCCCCCCCCCCCCCCCTTCTAAGTGGTAGCCAAGTAGTCTAACAGAGAAAACCTGTGAGAAAGTGAAATAGCTTTGATAAACTCTTTGGGATTCAAATTGGGTGAATAATTTGGATCAAAGGGTTATTCTTCACAAGATCATCATCTTCCATCAAATTGCAATTCATGGAAGAGTGAGTATGGGATCATTCGGATAAAGGTTGTACATTTGATCGATAACGTTCGATACGGCTTGCGGTGAATCAGAGGCGTGATCGAGTTGATTTGCGAAGAAGGTTTGGGTTTTCTTGAGGATTCAAGATTGTGCGATATCTTGAAGGATCAACAACGAAGAAGCGAGGTACCCAGCTGGACGATTGGTGCGAGGATTTGCGCACGGTTAGGATCGTTGGAATCAGAGGGAGAAGCTTCATTACTTGTTGAGGTTATTACTCATAGTTTGCATTAGATTCGATATAGGGTTATTGGAGTCTTTGTAAATTGTGCACTATAGTTCAATCGTTTTAATCAATAAACGCTCAAATAACCCGTTTGGTTATTTGGGGGAAGACGTACCCGGCCGACCGCGAGGACGACACGAAAGCCGTTGGGAACTCCCTAATCAATCGTTTGTGTCTTTCTTCCTTAATCTTTTACTTTACGCAATTGCTTTAATTTTCGATTCAATTGAATTTTTGTGTTCGTACGTGTGCACCAAAATTCAATTGACATATATCTTGATTGTGATTGGATTAGCTCTATATTTTCGTAACTTGCTTGGACTGTGTTATTGGATCGTTTAATTCGAATATTTTGCACACGATCGTTTCTTGTTCTTTATCATCACACGTTCAAGGCTATACTACTTTTTCAGTGATCAATCGGGTGCAAAGAGACTACCGATCCGGTGGTGCTTCCGCGCGTACCTTTTGAACTAAATTTTTTAAAAATCAACATTGTTTAAAAGGGCCACTTATTCACCCCCCCCCCCCCCCCCTTTCTAAGTGGTAGCCAAGTAGTCTAACAAGTGGTATCAGAGCCTGGTTCAATTTTGTTCACACAATTCGGTGAATTGTGCCTATTATTAGAAAACATGGCTTTTGCACCTAAAGGGGCTTATAATCGGGCACCTATATTCAATGGAGATCATTTTGATTATTGGAAAAGTAGTATGCGCATTCACATCAATTCTTTTGATGGTGAAGTGTGGAATGCTATTGAGAACGGTCCTTTTGTTCCGACAAACACCGATCCTAATGGCATTGTCACCAATAAGCCTATGGCACAATGGACGGAAGATGAGAAGAAAAAGGTCAATTACGATGCAAAGGCACAAAACATACTTATTTCATCCCTTGGGATTGAACAATTTTATCACGTGTCGCATTGTTCATCGGCCAAAGAAATGTGGGATACATTAGTTACTCATTTTGAGGGTACTAATGAGGTCAAAATATCCAAAATAAACACCTTAACTCAAGAATTCGAATTGTTTCATATGCAAGATGGTGAAACCATTGCGGATATGCAACAAAGGTTTGTAAAAATTACCAACAAGTTACATGGTCTAGGTAAACCAATCACTAATCAAGATGCTACTAATAAGATTTTGAGATGTCTTAATAGGTCATGGCAACCAAAGGTCACCGCAATCAAAGAAGCGGATGTTCTTACAACTTTGAGTCTCACAACCTTATTCGGTAAGCTAACGGAACATGAACAAGTGCATAATTTGTTGGAAAAGCATGAGAAAGGTGGGAAAAAGGAAAAACACAACGAAAAGGAAAAAGAAAAGGATAAGAGGATTCATTGCTCTAAAGGCCTCCACATCCAAGTCCAAAAAGGTTGAGCATGTGGAAAGTAGCTCAAGCGAAGACGACTCCGATGATGAGGAAATGGGGCTCTTCGTTCGACGCTATAATAGATATGTGAGAACGAATGGGATAAGACATTCTGATGACAATCTTAAGAAGTTTCGGAAAGATAGTGGTTACCGCCGGAAGAGTGATAGTGGTAGATACTCCAAGAAAGGGGCATGTTATGAATGTGGCCAAGTTGGTCATTTCAAACTGGATTGCCCTAAGTTGAAGAGAAAAGATAAGGAGTCACCGTCATTCAAAAAGGGAAGCAAGGATAAGGAAAAGAAAGCTTATGTTGCATGGGAGAGCGAAAACTCATCTTCTTCTTCATCATCAAGCTCTAGCTCAAGTGGTAAAGATGTATTGGAAAATGTGTGCTTGACATCCTATGATCGTAAGAAACTTGCTCCTAAAAAGGTAAATCAAAATCCCTCTAGCTCATATACGCTTTTAGAATATCATGAGTTGCAAGTCGCTTTTGAAAAGTTACACAAAGAAACTAAAGAGGCTTTTCAACGACTAAAAGGTTTAATGCAAGTTAATAAATACCTTGAGGCAAAAGTTTCGGAAACGGAGCTTGAGTTGAAAGCCCTCAAAGAGTCTATGATTCAAAAACCTCTTGTGACTTTTGATAGTTATGGTAACGATAGAACCGGATGTGATGGATGCTTTTACTTATATAGAGACTTGCGAAAGTTACAAGATATGCTAATAGAACCATCCAATCCGGAGATTACTTTTGCGGTTGATCCATCTAAATTCAACAAATCGTTAAAACCTAGAAATAAAAAGTATAAAGTTGTTGAAAAGGATCCTAAGAAAAGTAATCCTCATATCGTTTGTCATTATTGTTGTGACAAGGGTCATACTATTGCAAAATGCCATGCTCGAAAAATCTTGGTATCAAAAGGCAAATTGCAATGGTTACCTAAGTTAAGCAATAATGTTGCTACTAACCAACTAGGACCCAACATGAGTTGGGGACCTATTTCAAATGTCTAAGTATGTAGGAAAACGTCTTGAACCATTGACGAAATATATCGACAACAATGGAGTTCAAGACTTATGAACAAGGAAAATGATGAGAAAAGCTTCAACTCAACACTTACAATGTTGTGGAAATTGATCACTTCCTCCACTTAACACTCAAGGGAAGATTCTATTCTCTACCTTTACCTTTATATTCTTTTTACTTAGCATTTGTACATTGGTTCATATACATACAACTTTCACCTTAATATGATATTTGCTTTGATAGTTGTCTAATCCTCCATTTCCAAGAATTTTGCTCAAAAATATTTATAAGTTTTTGAGACTCATATGTTTAAAATGGGGATTTGACAAAAATCATTACAATTGCCATATTAAGTTCATACTTGGTTTGTATTTGTTTGTTTTGTTCTTATATGTGACTTTGTGTGCATACATAGACATATATTTTCATATGATTAATTTTGGTACTTTGATTCATTTATGTGGATGTCTTATCATGCATATATGGTTTAACATGTGTTCTCATGTTATAATGTGTTTTGGTATTGTTTTTGCTCACATACATAAGTATGTACCTTGTTGATTATATGTGTTTCATACATACATGTTATTTGGAAGTCATAAAAAATTACTTTTCAAACTTATAAATTCATGCGTTTTGAGAAAAATTGAAAATAATGCATTTTGTATCGATACAAATAAACATTGTATAGATGCATGTTAGTTATTCTGCAAATTTTCAAAATGAACTGATATGTATCGATACATATGATGGTTGTATCGATACATAGCTCTTCAGTTAGGACAGACACTGTCCCATGTATCGATACATGCTCGCATGCTTCGATACATGCTGCAGAACACTGACTTGTATCGATACAAACACGAGTTTGTATCGATACATACGCGCAAAAACAACTTTATGTATCAGTTTTCATTCATTCATTCATCAAACATCAAAAATATTTTTCTTCTACACGAGGCACACTCCAAAAACCCTCATTCCCAAATTCTCAATCTCCCTCAAAACTCAACCAAAACTCACAAAACTTGACCCTAAACTACTTCAAATTCATTACCCATTCACATTCCTTCATCAATTTCGTGGTTCAAGCTTCATAATCTCCACATTCAAGACAAGGGTTTCTTCAATTTTGGTTTGTGAAATTTCTTCAAGTTCTTCATCAAAATTCAAGGTAATTCGTTCTATTTCTCACTCTCCTAGAAATGGCACCAAAAACTAAGTCTAGAAAAGGAAAGGAAGTAGAAAGTAGTAGCAATGATGTTCCAAATTTTGGACTTAGGGAAGAAGAATTCGTTCACAAGGATTGTGTTACTACTTATATGCAATATTGTAGAACTAGGAGCATTTTGCCTCAGAAATCTGTTAATGCTGAAAGACTTAGAAATTTGGGTCTCAATGATATTGCAGAAATTCTTGAAAACGAACAACTTGATACTTTTTGTGATTTGCAAACCAAATATAATGATACTTTGGTTATGATATTTTATGCTGGGTTGCAGGAGAGAAATGATGCTTAGTTTGAATTTCGTTGGGGACGTAAGGTTTACAGGTTTAGTGCAAATATGTGGTTTGACTTGTTTGGAATGAGTACCGGTAGTAGGATAATCGGAGAAGATCTTTTGGCCTATACTGAAGCTAGCCAGGTTGATTATGATTCTAATGTTTTCAATTCCTCCATTACTAGAAATGGAAATGTTCCGGAAACTATGGAAACCAGAAAATTAACTGTGAACGCTAGAGTGATTTATTGGATTGTAAGTCACATATTGCGTCCTAAGAGTGCAAGTTCTAGAATGGATAGGAAAGACATTGATCTCATGTTTTTGCTAATGGAAGACCGAAAAGTTGACTTGCCACTTTATATTGTGAGTAGAATGTTTGACTTGAGGAACTCTAGCCGTGATCAAAGCTTTGGATATTGTAGTTTGATAGATAGCATTTTGGGAAAGTTCAAGGTTGGACAAAACCTTCCCATTGAGTATACTACCCTTGGAAGGTTACCGAAATTTAGTGATACTCAAATGGCAAAGATGAACTGGACCTTGAATGTTGACAATGTCTATGTCTACAATGGTCAAGAGGAAGATAATGTAGATCAAGGTGCTGCTCCAAGAGTTAGGAGACAAAGAAGAAATGCTAGGCAAGGTGAAGGTGAAGGACAAGGTGAAGAAGGCGGAAACTGGAATGAAATGATGGGCATGCTAAGGAATATGAGCATGCAACAAACCACCTTCTACAATGAGTACACTCAGAACTACCAAACTCAAAATGCTAGAATTGAAGAGTTGTACACCAACACCAATGAACTCCAAACCTATGTGACTACTCGCTTTGATGAGATGCAAGCTCAGATGCAAGGCTATTATCAAGCTAACCCTCCTTCTAACCCGAACAACATGGATGAATGATGATGATGATGATGCTTGACTATGTTTTTGTTGCATTTTATTTTCTTTTACCGCATGAACAATTTTATCTCGTTATTTCTTACGACTTCGTTTATTTCAATATGGTTGTACGAATAATTTTGATGTTGTCATGTTTGGACAACATTCATTTTGGTTTTGTATGACTTGTTATTTTGTATAATTTTGTTTGTATGGATAATCATGTTATGTTTATGCATTTGTTGCATTGCTTTGTTTATTTCGTCCCATATTTGGATATGTTACTTGATTAAAATGTCGATGTGTTACGATATTCATGCGTTGGTTTTGGTTTGTTATTCTACATTCCATGTTTGTCATGATATTTGGTATTCGTCATTGATATATTTTGGCATATCTTTGTATGTAATTATTTTGATTAGGAAATTTCATCATATAGTACATTTCGACAAATGTAAGTGCATGATATGACTATGGTTAAAATTGTTTGAACTTGATACTTCTAATGAGCTCTCTTCTTCGTTTTGATATTGTCAAAGGGGGAGAGATTTTGATTGCACAAGCTAAGGATGAATAGCTAAAGGAGTCTTGAATATTATCAACAAATATCAAACGCATTATGGCATCAACTCAGGGGGAGCGTGCTTATTGTTGGCCTTGGTGTAATTGCGTCTGTATACATATTGCTATTTTATTGCATATTAGGTATAGGCTTAGTTAGCTTATGCAAAGTTTTGACAATTATCAAAAAGGGGGAGAATGTAAGTGCACCAGTTCATCCTCATGTTTTAATAATTGTCAAAACACATGAAAATAGAGTAGAACATATTTTGGCAACATTACAAATGACTTAACAGCGAAAAACTATTTTTAAACTTTGAAAAATGGATTCTTAGGTATTATGTATCGATACATAATCACTTGTATCGATACAAATGTCCTGAAATTACTTCAGACGGATTATGTGCATTTTGTATCGATACATATATCACTTGTATCGATACAAAAATGGTCTCTCAGAGGCAGAGAGTCACTTGTGTATCGAATCATGCTTGCATGTATCAATACACACCTATATCTCTCAGAAAACCAGAAAATGCATGGTGTATCGAATCATGCTTGCATGCTTCGATACATATCAGTCAAGATTTCAAGAAACTGATATATGTATCGATACACATACGTGTTTGTATTGATACATAGGTCAAATTTTTCAGATTTGTACGCTGGTCAAAGGGTTTGTATCGATACAAACCATCATTTGTATCGATACATATATATTAAGTTTTGCCTAAATTTGCTCAATTATATTTTCTCTTTAAATAGCAATGTGCTTTGTTATTGCAAGGGAGAAAACCTGTGAAAAAGTGAAATAGCTTTGATAAATTCT
This sequence comes from Trifolium repens, assembly GCA_030408175.1. Lineage (NCBI taxonomy): Eukaryota > Viridiplantae > Streptophyta > Magnoliopsida > Fabales > Fabaceae > Trifolium > Trifolium repens. Next base: position 23,634,881 of record CP125840.1, read on the forward strand.
TTGGGATTCAAATTGGGTAAAGAATTTGGATCAAAGGTTTATTCTTCACAAGATCATCATCTTCCATCAAATTGCAATTCATTGAAGAGTGAGTATGAGATCATTCGGATAAAGGTTGTACATTTGATCGATAACGTTCGATACGGCTTGTGGTGAATCAGAGGCGTGATCGAGTTGATTTGTGAAGAAGGTTTAGGTTTTCTCGAGGATTCAAGATTGTGCGATATCTTGAAGGATCAACAACGAAAAAGCGAGGTACTCAGCTGGACGATCGGTGCGAGGATTTGCGCACGGTTAGGATCGTTGGAATCAGAGGGAGAAGCTTCATTACTTGTTGAGGTTATTACGCATAGTTTGCATTAGATTCGATATAGGGTTATTGGAGTCTTTGTAAATTGTGCACTATAGTTCAATCGTTTTTAGTCAATATACTCTCAAATAACCCGTTTGGTTATTTGGGGGGAGACGTACCCGACCGACCGCGAGGACGACACGAAAGCCGTGGGAACTCCCTAATCAATCGTTTGTGTCTTTCTTCCTTAATCTTTTACTTTACGCAATTGCTTTAATTTTTGATTCAGTTGAATTTTTGTGTTCGTACGTGTGCACCAAAATTCAATTGACATATATCTTGATTGTGATTGGATTAGCTCTATAATTGCGTAACTTGCTTGGACTATGTTATTGGATCGTTTAATTCGAATATTTTGCACACGATCGTTTCTTGCTCTTTATCATCACACGTTCAAGGCTATACTACTTTTTCAGTGATCAATCGGGTGCAAAGAGACTACCGATCTGGTGGTGCTTCCGCGCGTACCTTTTAAACTAAATTTTTTAAAAACAACATTGTTTAAAAGGGCCACTTATTCAACCCCCCCCCCCCCCCCCCCCCTTCTAAGTGGTAGCCAAGTAGTCTAACAGAGAAAACCTGTGAGAAAGTGAAATAGCTTTGATAAACTCTTTGGGATTCAAATTGGGTGAATAATTTGGATCAAAGGGTTATTCTTCACAAGATCATCATCTTCCATCAAATTGCAATTCATTGAAGAGTGAGTATGGGATCATTCGGATAAAGGTTGTACATTTGATCGATAACGTTCGATACGGCTTGCGGTGAATCAGAGGCGTGATCGAGTTGATTTGCGAAGAAGGTTTGGGTTTTCTTGAGGATTCAAGATTGTGCGATATCTTGAAGGATCAACAACGAAGAAGCGAGGTACTCAGCTGGACGATTGGTGCGAGGATTTGCGCACGGTTAGGATCGTTGGAATCAGAGGGAGAAGCTTCATTACTTGTTGAGGTTATTACGCATAGTTTGCATTAGATTCGATATAGGGTTATTGGAGTCTTTGTAAATTGTGCACTATAGTTCAATCGTTTTAATCAATAAACGCTCAAATAACCCGTTTGGTTATTTGGGGGGAGACGTACCCGGCCGACCGCGAGGACGACACGAAAGCCGTTGGGAACTCCCTAATCAATCGTTTGTGTCTTTCTTCCTTAATCTTTTACTTTACGCAATTGCTTTAATTTTCGATTCAATTGAATTTTTGTGTTCGTACGTGTGCACCAAAATTCAATTGACATATATCTTGATTGTGATTGGATTAGCTCTATATTTTCGTAACTTGCTTGGACTGTGTTATTGGATCGTTTAATTCGAATATTTTGCACACGATCGTTTCTTGTTCTTTATCATCACACGTTCAAGGCTATACTACTTTTTCAGTGATCAATCGGGTGCAAAGAGACTACCGATCCGGTGGTGCTTCCGCGCGTACCTTTTGAACTAAATTTTTTAAAAATCAACATTGTTTAAAAGTGCCACTTATTCAACCCCCCCTTCTAAGTGGTAGCCAAGTAGTCTAACACGGGCTAACATACTAGTAATGTTGGATACAATGTTTTATCTTTCCATTAGCCTAGAGAGTAGCAACTGTCCCATTTTCTTTTTTTTCTTTGACTTAAATATCATTTTTATCCTTGTATGTTCGCGAATTTTTGGTTTTAGTCCATGTATCTTTTTTTGTTGCAAATAAGTTCCTGAATGTTCAAAATTTATTGGTTTAGTCTGAATATTACAAAACGCTGATTTGTCAAACGTTTGCACATGTGGCCACTATGATGTGCCAAGTTAAGTTGATCCAGTTATAAATGAAGGACCAAAATCACACTTAGGATATAGAAAGAAAATATTTGCTTACACCATAATTTTGTTTCAATTATCACCAAAGTTTGATTTTGATCTTCCATTTATGATCATATCAGCTTAACTTGACACATTATAGTGGTCATGTGTGCAAACGTTTGACAAATCAGCGTTTTTTGTAACGGTAGCATACGGCAGGGACTAAAACCAACAAATTTTGTACATTCATGGACTTATAAAAAACAAAAAAAAACATCTGGGACTAAAACAAAAAATTTACAAATACACAAAAACGAAAATGATATTTAAGCATTTTTCTTTTAGTACAAACTACCAAACTGTCCCATTTTTCTTTTAACCCAATTTTCTCTTCTTCTTCATCAATTAAAGAGGAATAGTTTAGGATAAATTTTATCCCAATACCATTCTAAATTATTTCTTTCTTTTCATTTTAATCAAATAAGTGATTTTACATATATTTAATTTTATTCTTTGTGATTTTATTGTTTTAGTGCAACGTTATGTTGATCGTCGTCTTGATTCGACCTTGTTTTATTTTTCCATCTCAATGTTGTGTATTTTTTACTTCATATTGACAAATTAAATTCAATTTGTGCATATTCAATCAATTATTTTGTCGTCAGCAACATTGATAAATTGAATTTATATTAATATTTTTTTAATATAAAACAGAAATAGTACAATAATGTTTTTTTTTACAGAGTAGTACATCGACTGCTGCTCTTACTTTACTAGCATGATACCGAAATGGCCCTTAGCTGACTAAAGGCTACAAGACTGCTTCTACACCTACTACCCTCACTCTTAGATAAAGACAGATGTTTTTTTTACATAATAGTACAATAATGTTATGCAACGAAAAATGTTGTTTTTGTCAAGTACAAAAAAACGTTTTTTATATTCATGAAAATCTACTTGGCTCTTCTTTTTAATGGTTAATAATCAAATCACGTTTTACATTCATTAACATCAACTTGACTTGTGTCTAAAATAATATCGACTTGACAAAAAAAAATCAACTTGACTTTTAATTTATTTGTTAGAGTTAAATATGTTATGAGACCTATAGACATTTTAAGTTTAATTTTTATTTAATTTTAATAGTTTGTTTTAGTGCTTATCAAAAAAATATGTATTTTTGTTGGAAAGTTTGGAGGAGCTTAAGAAAAATATCGGATTAAATATTTTAGGATCATAATAAGAGAGACGTCACATCTCCATCTAAAATCTTAAAGTATTAGATTAATGAATAATCTCTCTTATAAATTTAACATTTTTTCCATTCATAGTCGATTTGAGACTTATGTATTGTTTGACCTGACTTTTTTAGGTGTTAAAAGTTATTTGAAAGTTAAAAGTGAAAATAAAAGCTTTTAAAAAAAAACTAAAGTTGTTTGTTAATTGTTATTTTTTTTAGCTTTAAAAATCTTTTATCTATGTATTTTACTTATAAAAATTAAGTAAATTTTTTTTTATTAAGAGTTTCTTGAAAATCTGTTAAGCCGACTTCTTCTTTTATTGAGTAAAAAAATCTAAAATAAACTAAATCTAAAAAAATTTAAAAAAAAATCAATTATAAACAAATCTAGCTTAAATAATCAATTCATCTATATAAGTTAGTGAGTTTTTTGTTTTTGCGTATTTTTTTTTGTTTTAAAACAATCCCTATTTTTGGTAGAATTCATGGTAGATATTTTTGGTTTTGCTCCATGTCGCCAAAGTTTAATTGTAAAAAAAAGAAATGCATATGTGACAAATGGAAGCTGACGTGGCAAGTTAAGATGATGTGTCAAATATGATGCTCAATCATTCACTTAGAAGGAACAAATTCAAAAATGAAATTGCAAAGAGGGACTAAATAAAGAAAATGAAATTGAACTCAAAAGATTATTTTTCTTCTTGTTTCCCTAAATCCATAAATCGACTCATATTCTATAAACCCGTAAATCTGTGTTAAAGGTACTAAAATGATATTTTCATCTTGTTTTAATATTAAAATTGTTAGGATTTTCTTTCAACTTGTAAACCAAAGGTGCTCTATTATGGGTAAAAAGATTTGGTATGCATGTATGTATGTATATATTTTATGTACATGTATTGAAGATTTGAAATCGCGGCAAGTAGAAGAGTAATATTAGTATATTAATTCTTGACAAAAAAATATATATTAGTATTTTTTTTTTTTAAGAAGCTAATATACTAATATATATTAGTATATTATATATTAATAGAGAAGTTATGTGAAAGCCACTGATACACACTCATATATCCACCGATTCACTTTTATCAATAGGTTATTTGAAAAGAAAATAAATTACTATGCTAAAGTTCAAATTCAATCGAGTTAGTTTTTTATTTTTGTATTTGTGTGAGAGGTCTGTACCAAGAAATAAGAAGGAACATAATTTTTAGAGTATTGTTTGATTACTTATAAGTTTGATACAAATTCAATTATTGGTGAATGAATTATTGAATTTTATGATATAAAAGTACGATTTAAATACAAAATATGATATATTTAATTATTTGTTATTAAATATATTTAAATATTTGTAATTAAATATATTTAACTATTAAATACAAAAATCATGAAGAAAAAAAAGAGTTCGTATTCTAGAATGCGATACGAACTCTTTTTTTCATTCATGGGGGGCGTAGACGTTGAATTTATCTTTAAGTATAAAATATTTTCACTCGCTACTTAGAGTGCGAACTCGCTACTTAGAGAGCAAACAGAAACACAGTTCATTATTTAAAGTGCGAACTCAATTTACACTTTAACTATTGAACTTTATAAAAATGTGGCCACTATCTTATACTCCCTTCATTTCTTTTTAAGTGTCAAAAAACGTCGAATTTAGTGTTTCTATTTAACTGTCTATTCGGTGTTTTAAGGATACAATTTATCAATTATACCATTTGTCAATTACTCATATCTTTTTCAATAAAACTAATTAATGCTACATATTTGGAAAATTAAATCTTTTTCTATTTATTTTTTTTTGGTACATCACATATTAAATTTTGTTTTTTTTTTGTTCATAATATATTAAATTTTTTGGAAAGAGAAAGTGTGTTGTCAAAAAAATAAGATTTTATTGGTGAATTAAAATTATGGTATAATAGGAAGATATGGTGCAAAAATACACTTTTTAATTTGGTGTTACTATTCAAAACGGACACTTAAAAAGAAACAAAGGGAGTATCACATTTTAATTTGTCGCTGGAGCGGTTGCGACGTTATCGACCAATCACGCACACACCTTAAAAAAATATAACTATATATACTTAATTGTTACTTTATTTGATATGACCAAATTTAAATTTATATTTACAATAGAGATGTAACAAGCCTACAAAAATTGATAAGTTTGACAAAAAAAAAAATAGAAAATTAAGTGAATGAATGATTCACACTTTAACTTGCAGACTGATAGTTGATTTTTATAAGGTTCACATTCTAGAATACGAACTCAGTTTGCAGTTTTCTATCTAGAAAGTGAACTTTTCCCCCCCAATTTTTCCCATTTACAAACTCACTTTCTAAATAGCGAGAGGGTAAACTGGAAACGCCAGCGAGTGCTTGAGTATAATGGGGTCTGAAAGTAAATTAATTCTCAAAAATATTGGCCTGCTTCTTCTAGAATCTAGAGAGTAGAGAAGCCCAGATCAACTTTCCCTTCCTTTCCCCTTAATTCTCACGACACCTCCCTCTCTCAACTTTTATTTCCTTTGTTTAATTATTTCTACTATTCTTTCAAGCAAATACACCATGCACCGCTGCACTCACGAGGCATGTGTTACTAACTTATTTAAACTAAGTGTTGAAAAAATTAGAAGACATAAATTCGAATTTTAGTTGGTGCTAATATTAGACGTGTGTAATTTATGTCATTTAAAGGAAATTGGATTCTTGCATAAATAAATAAATAAGTATGTTATGTAAGACTAAATTCAATTGATCATGAGTTCTTGATAACAAATGAACAACAAGATCAATAGACTAAATGCGGAAAATAGAATTAAAATTACCTCCAATCATTGTTATAGTGTTATGAATCTCAACTCTTTGAGTCTTCTAAGCTTTCACTCTCTATACTATAGATGATGTATATTTTCTGAATGATGAATATGAAGTGAGAGCAAGCTTAGGGACCAAAGTGTACTTATAGGCTTAATTCTACCATCAAGAATTCACAAGCCATTACCACCCAAATAATTATCATTAATCTTGTGACTCTTGACAACCAAAACCATCATAACCTATGGACCACTAAATGTGAGGTTTTATTAACAATAATTTACAAATAAAACCTATAAATTATTACATTCTCCCACTTGGTCCATAGGGTCTAAATATTGGCTTAAATGAGTCATCAAGTACCTTCCTTAAGAAATAAACATGTGAATCATAGCTATAGTTCCTCTTAAACGCGAGTATTATCATCTATGTATTACAACATATTTAATTTCTCAAGTATACACTTAGTGTGGTAACAATAAAACTTAATGAATAAACCATATGTTTATTCTTGGTCCAACAAATATATTTTCTCAAAAACTGAAGTGCGCGCATGAATATGAGAAAATACTGTAATATATAAGAGTTTTATTAATAAACTGAATGTATACAATCATAAAGAGGAACCAAGTCCCATATTTTCTACATGATCCTTGAATTTTAGTGGTGGCATGCCCTTAGTCAAAGGATCAACGATCATCAATTCAGTGCTAATGTGCTCAATGAGCACCACTTTATCTTTAACTCTTTCTCAAATGGCTAAGTACTTAATGTCGATGTGTTTACTTCGACTTCCACTTTTGTTATTCTTAGCCATAAAGACAGCAGCTGAATTATCGCAAAAAAACTTTCAAAGGCCTAGATATAGAATCCATGATTCTAAGCCCAGAAATAAAACTCTTAAGCCATACACCATGAGAAGTTTGTTTAGTACTTCTCCATGAAATAGCTCCACCGGCCAACATAAAGATGTATCTTGATGTTGATTTGCGAGAATCAACACAACCAGCAAAGTCAGAATCTGAATAGCCAGTCACATCTAGATTGTCCGTCCTCCTATACATGAGCATATAACCTTTAGTTCCTTGAAGGTATCTCAACACCTTCTTTGCAGCTCTCCAATGGTCCATACCTGGATTACTCTGATATCTTCCTAAGATTCCAACTGCAAATGCAATGTCGGGTCTTGTGCATACTTGAGCATACATAAGACTTCCAACAACTGAAGCATAAGGAATGTTCTTCATTTGTTCCCGCTCAAAATCATTCTTAGGACATTTGCTCAAATTAAACTTATCACCTTTCACAATGGGAGCAACACTCGGTGAACAATCTTTCATCCGAAATCTCTCTAAAACTTTATTGATATAGGTTTCTTGAGATAGACCTAGAATTCCTCGAGTTCTATCTCTATGGATCTTGATGCCAATGACATAAGATGCTTCACCCATATCCTTCATATCAAAAAATTTAGAGAGGAATTGTTTCACCTCATGTAGAAAACCTTTATCATTGGTAGCAAGTAAAATATCATCCACATATAAAATAAGAAAGCAAATTTTACTCCCACTAACCTTCCGGTATATGCATTGATCCATGGGGTTTTCAACGAATCCAAATGAAGAAATTATCCCATGGAACTTAAGATACCATTGACGGGATGCTTGTTTCAAAACCATATATGGATTTCTTAAGCTTGCAAACCAAGTGCTCACCATCATTAAAGGAGAAACCTTCAGGTTGTTTCATATAAACCACCTCCTCTAAATCACCATTAAGAAAGGCTGTTTTCACATCCATTTGGTGCAACTCAAGGTCAAAATGTGCAACGAGTGCCAAGATGACATGGAGAGAGTCCTTCTTTGATACAGGAGAAAAGGTCTTCGTGTAATCAATTCCCTCCTTCTGAGTGAATCCCTTAGCAACGAGTCTCGCCTTGTATCTCTCAATGTTACCTAATGAATCCTTTTTGGTTTTAAATACCCATTTACAACCAATGGGATTCACCCCATTAGGTAACTCTACAAGATCCCAAACACCGTTGTTTTTCATGGAATTCATTTCATCAATCATGGCATCGTACCACAAATTTGACTCTTTGCAACTCATGGCTTGTGCAAACTTTTCAGGATCATTCTCAACTCCAATGTTATAATCAGATTCTTGTAGATACACAATGTAATCACTAGGAATAGCTGGTTTCCTTGTCCTAGTAGATCTTCTTAATGTTAAATCAACATTTTCTTGCGGATCATGTTGTTCAACTAATTGTGCATCATTTTCAGGCATTTGATGATCAATTTGATCTACTGGAATATTAGCATTTTGTGGTATCTCAATGATTGGTGGTTGATCAACATCCATTTGAACTTGAGGGATATTGTGAACAGCAACCAATCTATCACCTGAAACCGAAGGTTGGGACACTATATGATCATGCACAGAAACTATGTTTCGGATTTGATCACTCCCACTAATCAAGTGATCTTCAAGAAACTTTGCATTTCTTGATTCCACAATCCTAGTTGTGTGAGATGGACAATAAAATCTATAACCTTTAGATCGTTCGGCATATCTAATGAAATACCCACTAATGGTCCTCGGGTCGAGTTTCTTCTCTTGTGGATTATAAATCCTCACCTCCGACGGACATCCCCAAACGCGCATATGTCTCAAACTCGGTTTCCAACCCTTAAATAATTCAAAAGGTGTCTTTGGGACAGCCTTAGATGGAACCCGGTTGAGAATATACACAGCCGTCTTTAGTGCTTCATTTCACAAGGATTTAGGAAGATTGGAGTTGCTAAGCATACTCCGCACCATATCCAATAAAGTCCGGTTTCTTCTTTCTGCAACACCATTTTGGCTCGGAGAACCAGGCATGGTATATTGGGCAACAATCCCATGTTCTTGAAGAAACTTAGCAAATGGACCAGGTGCTTGTCCATTTTCAGTGTATCTACCATAGTATTCACCACCCCGATCAGATCTCACAATTTTTATTTGCTTTCCACATTGGTTCTCAACTTCAGCCTTAAAGGCTTTGAAGGAATCCAATGCTTCACTCTTATTATGAAGCAAATAAATATCCGTATATCATGAGTAATCGTCTATGCAGGTGATAAAATATTTCTGACCATGTGCTTCCATATCTGGACAACATATATCTGTATGAATTATTTCTAATATACTTGAACTTCTATTGGCACCCTTCTTAGAAATGTTGGTCTGCTTTCCCTTAATGCAGTCAACACAAGTTTCAAAGTCAGCAAAGTCTAGAGTATTAAGTACCCCATCTTTTACTAACCTTTTAATTCTCTCAATGGAGATATGTCCTAATCTCCGGTGCGACAACATAGAAGAATTTTCGTTAATATTACACCGCTTAATGCCAGTTTGAACATGCATTGAACTATAAATGGATTCGTTTTGTAAATTAACACGATAAAGACCATCAGACAATATACCATTCCCAACACATTTCGAATTATAAATAATTCAAATGATGTGTCTTTAAAATGAAAGGAATATCCAAATGGTACAAGGCTAGAAACTGAAATCAAGTTTCATGAGAAACTTGCTACATAAAAGGTCCTTTCTAGTTTCAAAACAAAACCATTGTCCAAAATTAGAATGCAAGTTCCAATAGCCTCCACATGTGAGCCCATCCTGCTTCCTGATAGGACAGTCCGCTCACTTCCTACTGGCTTTCTTAAGTCTTGCATACCATGCAAGGAGTTTGCTATATGGATTGTTGATCCAGAATCAATCCACCAGGTGTTTATATTAACATCAGCCATATTAGATTCATAACTAACAAAAAAGAATTAATTACCTTCGAGCTTAGGAACATTATGTTTGATATCAGAATAAATAACAAATTGAGAAGCTGAAAAATTCAAAAGGCTCATGTATGTATTACCAATGTAAACATACCCAAAAATAAATCTTATAACATAAAAACTACTCGCGGGCTAAATTTTAATGTAATAAGATTTATTCAAACTTTACAAAAATCAAATTATACACACAATCTGACTTTATATGTATAAAATAATTTGATTTTCCATCCAAAATTGTACTTTATGATAAAACTATCAAATTATATACCAATTCATAATCCCTGCGGGCAAATTATGAAAATAATTTGACATTTTATCCTAATTAACCATACAAATATAATAAAAATTTCTGCGGGATAAAATTCATTATATAACGTATAGTTAATCACAATATTATGTCTAATTCCTTATGTGACCTTAAAACTTTATAAATAATTTTAATTAATTAAGGGTGTTGCGGCTAATCCGAAACTAATTAAAATTATAAAGGTCACTAGACATAAAAACTAAATTATATGAGAGAATACATATAACAATATAAAATTCTCATATACAATTGCATAACTAAACATAATGAAATTTTATGTGCAATTGTACAACTAAAATAGAATATTATGTATCTGATTCAATTTATGCATAAACTTATTCCAAATAGTAAAGCATAATTCCTTATTAATTAATTAATCAGAAAACAGAATATTCAGGATATAAATATATAATAAGACAGTGGTCTAATCAGAAATTGTAACCTGTCCTGATGGTCAACATGTAAATCCTTTTACTCAAAGGATCTGTGTTCGAGTCCCTGAAACTTAATTATGTAATATTTTTCTTTAAAATTCCAAACAGCAAATATATGAATATGGGAGGGGATCATTTGACACCTGGTGTCAAACTAATTGTTTTACACCAAATCTTTACCGTACATTCCTCTTTAATCCAAAGATTAATAATTAATGTTATATTCACGTGACATCAGTTTTCACTTAGTCTCTCATTGTTGCAATCAGAAACCCATTTTCGCTCACCATCGACCTTTACCTAACAGGGGAAACTGAATCAGGTAAGAATTTGGTGGAAAAAATCGAAAACAATAGAAAAGAAGAAAGAGTACTCATAACAAAAATTGAATTGGTGGGGGTGATGAAAAGGTGTAATGGGTGTGAAGGGGAGAATAGAAAGAATGGAAAGTGGGGAAGAGAGTAACCTTAATTGATTGATGATGGATGAATTTAAATCGTAGTGGCCATAATTGGATATGGGGCAAGTGAAATCTTCAAATAGGATAGGAAAGGAACGGGGAAAGAAATATTGGATATGGGGCAAGTGCTTTTATTTTTTCGTTGTTCCAGAATTATCAGTTTTTGCTTCTTGTTTTTGTCTGATTGTTGGATTTTCCCCTCATACTTATAGATAATCTCTGGTTCATTACTTATAGATAATCTCTTGGTCATATATGCTTATTTTTACCTAAATTGAACCTTTCAATTTCCCCTCATATATGACTTTGACAAGTACTATATTTTTGATAATCGGTTAAACTACTATTTTGATGTTTGGCGAGTGTATCTTGGTGTCACATTTGTCTTTGAGTATAACGGAATTACAAATATATTTTAAAATGTCTCTTTTATTAATCATTTTTTTGACTTCAAATTTGTTTTTAGGTAGTCAATTTAATTCTCAAATGTGTTTTTTGTTTATCAATTTAATTCATAAAATTATTAAAAGAAGAGGCTAAGAATGTATTTGCAATTTAGATACATTCATGAATTAATACATTTTACACTTTTATAGACCAAAATAGGGGTTTATCCATTAATAATTCTTTCTCTTTACTCTATGACTTAATAACATTGCAATTTGTTTATTTTGCAGCTTGGTGCTGCATATGGAGTTTGACAGTTGCAAGCCTTGACATATAGCACCTAATAAGAAAATAGCAAGCCTTGCCACTTGCAAAAAAAATTTATGTTAGTTGAGTCAAGCTCATGTCCTGCTCTGTTGTAGCAGATATTTTCAAAGCTTAGAAAAAGCATGCATCACAAATTATCCTTTCAAAGGATGTTTAATATAGTACCTCTATTTTATTTGACATAAGTTTTTTTTGAAACAACTAAATATATTGATCACTCTCATTGACAAGCACAAGATGTACCATCAAGAGAAAAGGAATTACAACTATATGCAAAACTAAGAAACAAAACAGAAGTAAAAGAGCCAAAGCTCTACACCATACAACACCAAAACCAATGCAAATTTGAAACTACCTAATAAGAACATCCCAGCAATTACAATTCCAAACAGTACCAAGATTCCATCAACCATTCATATAGCAGGCAAGGGTGATTACATTCATATAGCAGGCAAGGGTGATTAGCAATTCTACCCAAATACCACTTCTAGGAGATATACTTAATAGACTCCACCACCTCCAAAACCGACACCTCTTTGTTACTAAAGATTCTGTCATTGCAAGCCCTCCATAACGAGCATAGCACGACCTGCCAAAACAGCAGAAGGCCTTTTTTCCTACGTTTCGAAACCCCCATACCATCCATACAAGCGAACGAGATTGAGATGTTCGAAGGAGAAATATAAGCAAACCCCAGCCAATTAAAAATCGCATACCAAACTCCCAAGGCGAAGTTACAGTGCAGAAACAACTGTTGACAGGTTTCCACCATTCCCTGACAAAAAACGCAATCTTTTGATTCCGGTGGCTTTATAATCCCACGATGAGCAAGATTAACCCGGGAAGGAATCTTATCGATGGTAGCTTGCCAAGCGAAAGCACAAACCTTTGTCGGTGCCAAGCTTCTCCAAATATTTTTAAATACAAAACAATCCAACGATGACAACCCCGAATTGTTAGAAACCAATCTCGACAAAAGGTTATAACAAGATTTCACCGAAAAAACACCATCATCAGCCTCAATCCAAACCCAATTATCAGCAGCCCCTGACAATGAAGTACCACAAATGACTTCCAGCAGGTTTTGATAAAGTTACAGCTTCTATTCAAAAAGATTACGACGCCACTCCACCGCCCAACAATAACCTCCACCGCAATTTAGCCGATAAGCTAATATTGACATAAGTGATATCAGTAAAAACATGTAAAAACAAATTATCCTTTATTTGACATAAGTGATAACAGGAAAAACAACATGTAGTACCTCTTCACCACTTTCTAAAAATAATTATCAGTAATATAAAGATGTCTAATATTAAAAAACTAACATAAACTGAAACGAAAAACCACACTAATAATAACCCTTTTTTCCTACATAAAAATCAATCAGTCTATTTTTTAATCTTTTGCTATTGCACCAACTCCAATTCAAAACAATGCTTTTGTTACTTCAATGATGGACACTTTCACTTGCATAACAATTCACATATTCAGGACCCAAACTTCACCTGCAATTCAAAATTAACAAACCAAATAAATATATGTTAAAAGTTGTCACAAACATTTAGCAAAAACAGTTTTTAAAACTCTTACCTCTAATTTAAGTAGATGAGTTAGTTTCTTTCTCCCTTGTTTTTAGCTTGCAACTTGTTCGATAATGACCAGGTTCATTGCATAATTGACAATTGCGTCTTTTTCCTGCGAGTCGATTCATTGACAACTCTAGACTACTTTTGATTCTTCCAGATTTGGGAATTTTGGCACCATCCTTTTGTCTTCCTTTGGTTTGTGATTTTACCGGATCTCTAATAGTTAACTTAGCCTCTTCGTTTGCTTGCTCAGGGAATAATATATCTGGACAACTTGTCTCGGAAAGAAGTTCATCCTTACTAGTTTGCATTTCAGAATTCATCTTTATTGCCTCTTTGTATAACTGTTCCAACCCTGATGATATAAAATTGTAAACTCTCTCTGATTTTGCAGCAAGATCGGGAAACTTGCTTAATTGATTCTGCACATGCATACTTCGAAAGGCTGCTGAAGTGCCATTATCACATACCGGACTTGTTTCACGAACACTAAATCCTAAGCTCTTATTAGCATCTTTTGTCCAACGGTGTAAAATATACTTACTTGGAATTTCAACAATATTTTTTGCTTGAAAAATCACCAAGATGTGCCTACACAATATCCCCATGAATTCAAAAAGTTGACAACCACATTTGGCGTCCCGTGTATCTAGATCCACACTTACAATGAATGAGTCTCGAGAATCATAACAATTGGATACCTTATATGTATATTGAGACCCACTTTTCACAACTTTCTCTTTTGTGAACCGACAAAGCTTTGCTAGTTCATCTTGAAATTTATTAAAGATGGCTCTAGTATAAAAAGATGCCGCATGCTCTTCAATTTTTGATCCAACACTTAATATACGTTCTCGATGTCTCGACTCAAAATCTTCTTTCTTTTCATTCTCGTAGCGACTATCAATAGCTTTCTCAAATTTCACTACAAAATCTTGCAGCGTGGTTGAAGAATCTACAAAAGAATCAAAAAAAGCATTGATGCTTTCACTCCTTTGTGTAGTATTCATCCCAGCAAAAAAAATATTTCTATTATAAACTGGAATCCATGATTCTCTGATCTTGTACAAACTCTGAAGCCATTCATTTTTCACCAAATCATATTCAACCATTATATGTTGCCAATCTTCTTCAAAGTCTTTTATACATGATGAATCACGTATGCATCTTTTCAGATCATGCTTAAAACTTGAATTTTTATGGTAAATGTGTGAAAGCTTCTCAGGAAATTTCTTCCTAATGTGCCATAAACATAACCGATGCCGAGTTTGTGGAAATACCTTGGATATTGCGACTTTCATTGCCAAATCTTGATCAGTAATTATTGATACATGACTTTTTCCACCTATTGCTTTAAGCCAATTTTCAAACAACCATGTAAATGATTTCTCTGTTTCATCTTGCAACAAAGCACAACCAAATAAAATAGACTGGTGATGATGATTCAACCCGGTAAAAGGTGCAAATGGCATACTATACTTGTTGGTCTTGTATGTTGTATCAAATGTAACAACATCTCCAAATATTTCATAGGCTAACCTTGATCTTGCGTCTACCCAAAAAAAGTTAATCATTCGTGAATCATTATCGCACTGTATTGCATAAAAGAAATTTGGATTCTCAGTTTGCTTTTGTATGCAAAAGTTGAACACAGCTTGGGCATCTCCAACATCTAAATTTCTAGATCGAAGATCTCTAAGATGATTCCAACAATCTCTATTAGAGAAGGTTGAACTTGGATTGTTAAACATTGCAGCAACTTTTCCGGTAGGCAAACCCTCTTTATCAAACATTTCAACAAGGCTTTTTGTTGCTGCACTCATTTTCTTATGACATCTAAGATACTTCACACTCTTTGGGCTAACCATGCCATGATTATGGACATTATTAAAGCCAATGATAGCCCACCGGTGTCTCTTTCGTGCCTTTGAAGCGGTAAGTGATGCCATACAATTAGTTCTTGAACTAGAGCACCTTCTCCTAGATTTTCTATTAAGCGAATTACTGTCCTCATTCTTCGCATTATCGGTTGTACGCTGACCAGCATTAGAGCACACAAGTATGCATAAATTTGGTTTGCTAGAACGTGTACGAACCCCAAAGCCTTCTTCTTTTGCAAATGCTTTGTAGAAATTTTTAACATCTTCCAAAGAGTCAAATTCCAACCCAATATGATGAAATTTTTTAGGATGCTCAATGACATTTGAATCTTGTTGTGCAACATCCTCTAAAGTTATTTGTTCATTATTTTCAACCTCAATGACATTTGAATCTTCTGCAACATCCTTTGAAGTTATTTCTTCATTATTTTTAACTTCAGCGCCCTATGTATATATATATAATAAAAAAAAGCTAAAGTTAAAAACCTATATATGCAATAACAAAAGATGCTTTAAACTCAAAATTTAGCAAGGGGAAGAAATAAGTTCAATGGAAACATTACAAACTATTTCTTGCCAATTGACATTAAGCAGCGCAAGAGGAAGAAACATAGCCCATTCCTAAGTGCCTAAATCATGGGCATAACAGTAGGCTAAAATAGAAATACAGTTGAACAACACTTATAAACATACTCCAAACAGCAAAACATAGACTTGCACTTGTTATAATTAGAGATAATAATATGTGGAAAGCATAAACTGTATTATTCATCAGAAAGTGAAAGTAGGCTTATATAGCCTTACAATTAGAATAAGTCAAGAACTGGTACTGCATGACTACAAAACATGAATAAAAGAAACAGCTCCTAAAAAATAGAACTTCCTCCTATGTAAGACCCAAGATTCCACTGTACAGTTTTTCTAAAGAACTTTAGTGTCGGCTAAGTTTTAGGGTTTTTGGTGGAGCGGTCTTGTGAGTATCGTCGCATTAATGGAATTTTTGCTGAAATGGAGTCTGTTTTGTGCTCGTGCGCTGGAAAGGCACAGACTTTTGGGTCGTAGTTTTCTTTTGAGGATAAGAAGGTTTATGTGTAGTCAGAATCGCGAGTTTTGGTTTATTCTGGTTTTTTGGAAAAACGAGTAGGAATTTTACCCGCTGTTGTGAAATTTTTACGATTTCTAAATTCAGTAGGATTTCGGTTGGGAGTTTTATATATCGGCGTGAGTTAGGATATATTGTCAGAATAATTTTCGAGGGTGAGGAAGAAAATTTCAGTCGGGGAAAAAGATTTAGCGATAATATTTGTAAACGGTTTACGACGGACGTTTATTTGGTAGATTTTATATTTTTGTGATTTCCGTCCGTTAGCGAGGTGCGACTCGTTTACGAGCGAATGCGAGAGCTGAGATGTGAGGAAGCTTAGATAATATCTTGGAAGGATAAGCTTGGAATTGATCCAATGGCTATGATTAAGTCTTAGAAACTTTACACTATTTGATCCAATGGTTGCCATGAACCAAGACCACTTTATAGTAAGACTTTTATCACTTTGTGGACTTGGGAAAAATCACAAAACACTCTCATTCTTCTCTCCCATTGCCGTGGCTTTCCACCCTTGTGTGCTTCATCATAAATTCTTCATTTCTTCACCAAAAGCTTGGATTTTTAGTGTGTTGGATCATAGAGTTGGAAAGGAAATCATCTCCTCTTGAGGTAACAAACCTTCTCCTTTCTTTTTGTTGGTTCAAGCTCCTAGAGTTTAGAGTTTTGTTGTTTGTGTTCTTGAGAAAAATTCTTAGAAACTTGGTTTTAATTGGTTTTTGTTCCATGAAAGTTGTTCATGAGGACTTCACTAGTATGTTTAAGCTTAGTTGTGAGGATTTCCATGGATGGATGAACATATATGAAAATTTCTTGTTAGGGTTTTGATGAAAAATTTCTCTTGATCATGAACATGAACTTTTAGTTAGTGATTTGTGTTAATGATGTTGTTTTTAGACTTTTAAGGAAATTGGATATGAGATAAATGATTTTGTTTTGAGAAACAAGAAAAATTATTTTGTGTGTGTTCTTGACAATTTTCTTGTTTGTGGATTGTGTTATGAAAATGTGTTGGATGTTCAAAACAATGATTTTGGGAACTAAAGGATAAATCCTATGGTTTTGGAATGAAAAAAAATGGAGTGTTGGCCTTGTTTGTTGGTTTTGGCCGTGGCACCCCTTTGTATAGGGAGGAAGAGTTTCAAATTTTTCTAAGTCCTTTTAGGAAGGCATAATCATGGTTTAAAAGGGTGAGCAGTTATAGCTTGGTTTAGAAAAGAAAATGTGTTGATTTTGTCTTAAGGAAAATCAATTCGAAATCGTCAAAAATTGTAGTTTGATTTAAAATGATTTGGATTGTGAGGGTAAATGATTTTGGGGTATTATAGGATATTACCATGCTTTTGGAATTGAAAAATTTTGAGTGATAAGGTGTTTTTAACATTCTTGGCCGTGGCCAATTGAGGAGAATGGAAAAAGATTTCAAAAAAATTTTAAAGTCCACAATGTAAGGAATTGATCATTGGTTTGGTATATGTTTATAGTTTTTAAAAGAGTACAAGTATAAGATTTTATTTGGTGAGAAAACTTGTAACTTGCGACGCAAGGAAACTTTTATTTTCTTCGGAATATTTTTGAAGAGTTTCTAGTTTGTTTTCAAATGGTTTTAGTGTGTGGAATTGATTGTTTTGGTGTTGGAAACAAAAGTATTTCATAGTATGTTTTGAAACGAAAATATTTTCGTGTAGCGAAAAATAGTGTATTTAACTTCGTGAATTTTTAATCACTACGGGGAGAACTGGGAATCACTATCCGAGAGTGTTAGAAAGTACCTTAGACCCCTCTAGAGTTTTGGGAATAGGTTTCGTTTCAATAGAATACCGTGAGAGTATTTTATTGATATTACGCTGCTTATATGTTAGGTAGCGTGAATTGTAGAATTTCGCGAGAAAGGTTAACGGAAGCTTGCCGAGGTAAGGGCATCACTTTATTTCTGTCTTTTCACTGAGTTACAACATGTTTGGTTATTTTCGGTGATGTGTGTTGGTGTGCTTGGCATGTATGTGTTATGTATTCTCGTGATGAGAAAGTGTTTACAATACTTCCGCTGTTTACATATGATTATGAGAATATATGTATGAACAGGTGTTTGGAATACATATGATGAGAAATGTATGTATGTTGTTATGTTTGGTTTACATATGCTAGAGAGGTATGTATTCATTGCATTAGCATATATGGGGAAGCGTATGCTCATGCATTTGGTAGTTGTGTGTACGGTGTGGTGATCGGGAGAGCCCACCTTTTTATTCGTAGTGATCGGGAGAGCTACGAGATTTTTGTTGAGATCGATACGTAGTGATCGGGAGAGCTACGGGGTGTGGTGATCGGGAGAGCCCACTCTAATCCTTGTAGTGATCGGGAGAGCTACGAGATTCTATTGATACTTATGGTAGGGGTGTGGTGATCGGGAGAGCCCACTCTAATGGTTCGTAGTGATCGGGAGAGCTACGGGGTTTCCATTGGTATTGTTAGTAGGGGTTGGACCTACGATTCCGGAATTCATGCATGTGGCGAACCAGTGATTGGTTGTCACGCTCATTGTAGAAGTCTGCATTAGGCTTTGTGTGCATTATTTATATAAGCCGTTGGTGGGAATTATTTTGTGTTTAAAGAGCTTTCTATGTTGGTATTTGTGGAAATTTGTTATGTGTACATCTTTCGCACTGGTTATATATATATATACTATATATTTTGTGGTGACCCTTTCTTTCATTTGCGGGCTCATCCCACCCAGATGATGGGTTAGATCGTGGTGACGACGGTGGCTGTTCCAGGCCCCATTGAGATGTTGGAGCTTTGGCTTAGTTAGACTATGCGCCGGTGTGGGTTGTGCACCGTGCTTTTTGGGTTAGGCATAGAATTCTAACTTGTTTTGTTGTAAGTATTTGAATACTTAGACTTGGATTGTAATTATTCAGGAATACACTTTGCTTGTCGAAGCACCTTATGGTAATGAGTTCTTTTGTATATTTGAATGCCGGCTCATTTAAAATCTTTTATGCGTAACTCTGATGTGTACAAAAAAAAAGTAATGCCTTTTCTGGCCTTTGAAAAACGGGTTGTAACATCCTACAAACTAGAACTAGGAATTATTAAAAACACAAAAACGTGGACTAAGTAAAAACAACCATTGACTAACAGCACTTACACTACAAATCATCACAAACCTCCTAAAACAAAAAATCAATTACAAGAACAAGCAAAAATTATCTCTGCCATAACCACTAGAAGAAAATATACCAATCACCAACCCTTACAATGAAAATGACAATACCCAAAATGAAATGAAAATATATCAACCTAAAAAATAAAAATCACCACCCTACTTCCACCAGCTGATAAGCTCAAAATTAACATAAAACATCGATTTCACACAGAGTAATTGCAAATCAACCCCAAAAAAATTGCAAAAGTTTAATAATACAATACCTCACTAATATTATTGCTCACTTTTTCTGCAAGATTATCCAAGTTTGCGCCATTAAACTCTAAAACAGGGGTATTTCGGACTTCAAAGTCGGGCTCTTCAAAGATCTCTGAGTTGGCATCCATAAATTATTACTCCTCTTGATTTTAGAAGACACATTCAAATAGATGAGAAGCAAAGGGTAGAGAATATGCAGCAGCGGTTTAGCAATTGTGAGAATCCTTATTCTCATGAATTGTAGATTGCCGCCATCGAGTACCCGCGCGAAAAGGGTTTTAAGTACGTGGGTGAAAGGGAAACCGCAAAATGATGTCATGAAAATTGGTTTCTATCTGTAACAAGACAGAGAGAGAAAGAGACTAAGTTAAAAATGATCTCACGTGAATACACTTAAGTGGGTAATTATTAGTCTTTGGATTAAAGAGGAATGTACGGACAAGATTTGGTGTAAAACAATTAGTTTGACACCAGGTGTCAAATGATCCCCTCCCTATGAATATATATTATTATTGCAGGAATTAATAACAGAACCAACACCGACCCAAATGGTAACAATTAGAGGTGGGAATAGGTCAGGCCGGCCTACGAAGACTTAAGCCTAGCCTACATAGGCTCAGGCCGGCCTATTTCTTTAAATAGAGCAGTCCAAGGCTTTTTTATAAGCCTATTTAAGTAAATAGGTCAGGCCGCAGGCCATTAAAAAAGCCTTTTAGCCTATTAGGCCGGCCTACTTAAGTTAATATGAATAATATTTTTAATACTATTATTATTTATATATTAAAATTTGTACTTTGATTAAATTATAAATTTATTAACTTTTTCAGTAGTTTAAGTTTATTAATCTACATTAGTTTTTCACATATATAAATGTATTATTATAAACTAGAATTGAAAAACTATAATATATATAATCAAATTCTGTAAAATATCATGTTAAAGATCAAAAGCATGTTGATTTACTAGTTCATAAGTATTTTTAAAAATAAATAGAGTTATTTATTTAAATATTTTTGTGTGAAGTAGGTTTTTAAACAGGTTAACAGACCACATATGCTTTCAAAAGGCCAGACTCAAGCTTAAAAGATAAGCCTATGATAGGCCATAGGCCTTCGATTTTTTTGACAGGCCAGGCTCAGGCTTGGCAAAGCCTGGCTAGACCTATATGTGGCAAAAGGTCTCTCCATTTTTATTTTAATCAAAGCTGTAATTAATAAAAGAAATTTCAAAATAAAAGCGCACATCCAGGACTCGAACCAACAACCTCACAATGGTAATCAAACATCTCAACCACTGCGCCGAATGACTAATTAATAATATTAATTGCTTTAAATGATATATATAACAACAACATTGATTAAAATAAACTCATCATCTTCAACCTCCAGACGGGTTTGAACGACCCGGTTGAAGACCCACGAAAACCGGAATGGAAAAATTCGATTTTTAGGCCAAAATAACACCGAAAATTCAAGTTTTAAACACAGAATCATGAATATAACAACTTTTCTATATGATTCAACATTTTCTGCATCCAAAATATTCTTAATCGGAAAACGAAATTTTTAAAGAATTTCAACCAAATGAGAGTTTTAAATCTTTCGATTTCATACCAATTTTAACTCTAAATACTGAGACATAACCGAAAATTAGTTCTCTATGGTTTAAAACAAATTGTGACTGAAAAGAGTTAAGAAGTCATATGAAATCCAAAGTTTTCCATATTCAGTAAACCCATAAACACGAAAATGCAAGGCAGAGGCAAATAAAGCTCTGATACCAAATGTAAGACTAAATTCAATTGATCATGAGTTATTGTTAACAAATGAACAACAAGATCAATAGACTAAATCCGGAAAATAGAATTAAAATTACCTCCAGCCATTTTTATAGTGTTATGAATCTCAACTCTTTGAGTCTTCTAAGCTTTCACTCTCAATACTATAGGTGGTGTATATTTTCTTAATGATGAAGATGAAGTGAGAGCAAGTTTAGGGACCAAAGTGTACTTATAGGCTTAATTCTACCATCAAGAATTCGCAAGTCATTACCACCCAAATAATTATCATTAATCTTGTGACTCTTGACAACCAAAACCATCATAACCTATGGACCACTAAAGGTGAGGTTTTATTAACAATAATTTACAAATAAAACCTATAAATTATTACATGTTAGTCTTAGAGATAGAGTGATTTTGATTAATTCGGTTTTGGCGGCAATTTTAAACTTCTATCTCTTTTATTTGAAAAGATTGGTGCAAGTTTGGAAGATTTTGAGGAGACTACAACGGAAATTTCTTTGGGGAGTAGTGAAGAGGAAAACAAAATTAGTTGAGTCAAATGGATGAAGTTTGTAGGTCAAAGAATGAAGAGGGATTGCATGTGAACGATTCGGAAGATGAATTTAATTTAGCTCTTCTTGTGAAGTGGTTGTCGCGCTTATTAATCGATTGTCATTCTTTGTGAGTCAGCAAGACTTTCTCAACATATTTAAGACGCTTGGAGTTGTCATGAGGTTAATGGAAGTTTGTATTAGGTAAACTTAAATTACTTGCTTCTTAATCGAAAGTTCTCTCCACCTTGCCGGTTAGTGAGGCAAATTGAGGAGGAGATGGTGGATTTGATAAACAAATGATTGGGGGTTGAATTTTGGCAGAAAAAAAAATGGAGAATGCCTTTCTTATTGTTAAAAAATAATAATCAATACTTAAATTATTATTATCTTGACGCAAACGAGCTTATCACTTTATTTTTTTTCAAGTAGTTTAATTGTTGTTACCCGATTTAAAAAAATCAGTTAAAAATAATTTTTCATCCACCGAAGAGATTATTGGGTTGAGTCGCGGAATAGTTCGCTTTCTTTAAGAGGTTTCGCGGCACTGTTCAAAATTGGCAAGCAGACTATCAACCACGAAATCTCCATGATAAAACAGTTCAGTTACCACTGTATACCGATTAGCTACTGCACAATAGAAATCAGTCAAGAATTACACCTTGAGTGATACTGTAATACCACTCGAATTGATACTACAATATCAATCCATGAATCACTGGTACTACGATATCTATATTAATACTACAATATCAATTAATAATGACACTGAGGTTTTTCAATATGGTATTTTAGCCATTCTCATATGGTAACTAAGATCATTCTTAAATCAAATTGATTATGATACTATAATCATTCTTAATTTAAAGGAATAGTGATACTTCAATCACTCTTAAACCAAATTAATACTAATACAAGTACTAGTATAAAAAAGTCTCATGATTACTATTATAAATTAACTACAACCTTGTGATTAACGTAAAGATTTGTTCTGTGTCAAAAAAAAAAAAACGTAAAGATTTGTTCAGAATAAAAATTAGTGCAAATCTTTCCAATTGGCATAACCAAATAAAAGTTCAAGTGCCTAATTCATTGACTCTAATTTTTAATTACTATAGCACAATTCGACACTAGTATCATTCTATTGTCTTCAATTGAATTGAACATGGATAACTATGAGAGAATTCATTAGAATTCAACGAATGATCATACAACAACATAATTTCGGCTTAATCATCATTTCGTCCCTGTAAATTCACAATTTTTTTGTTTTAGTCTCTGTATCTTTTTTTTTGCGAATTAGTACTTGTATGTTCAAATCTTTTGGTTTTAGTCCCTTAAAACTAAAATCCGCAGAAAAATTCGTAGGAAACCAGCGAATTTTCCTGCAGATTTTTCTGCGGATTTTAGTTTTATGGACTAAAACCAAAAAGATTTGCACATGCAGGGACTAATTTGCAACAAAAAAAGATACAGGGACTAAAACAAAAAGTTTATGAAGTTACAAAATGATCTTTAAACATTTCTATAATGATACTAGTAATAAGATATTGAAAATCTTGTGGAATATTCTCAACAATGTACCTGGAAACATCTCTATCAAATTCTCAAGAAACAATTTGACTCTTTAACAAGCATAATGCCGCAAGACAAAAACATGAACAACATCTCATGATTAACTTATTTCTCTCTTCACCTTATACACATACTGGTTCGGTTGTTCAGCTCCAATTTATCAACAAATTGTAACGTGAGTGAATAGAGAATAGCCTAGAGTGGTGGCTTTTTTTTGTGTATGCATTCAGCTCTAATACTTAAATTACAGCAAAAGTAGAGCAATGGTTTTTATTGTGTAGTCATCAAATTAGAGTTATTCTTCGATAAACTTAACAGTTACAAATTGATGGAAAATAAATCACAATAAATTAGATAAATAAAGGAAGTGTACAATCTTATAAATGTGAGACTTAATTTATTTATTTTTTAAAAATTCACACTAGTATGTTACACATGCTAGTATGCTCTACTGCTCTAGTACCCGATGAGGGACTTAAATTTTATTTTCAATTCACAAACTAATATGCACTTTGTTCCAACAAGTGTGGCTAGAATTCCACCCATATAGTAACAAGTTGAGTGTCCGAAGTTCGAACTTTGATCTTTGCATATACAATACAACGTTCCTACCAATTGAGCTAAACTCGCGAAAATAGAAACTTATAACATTTTATTCATAATAAAAGTAACAATACAATTGAAAATATACTTAGAACAACTAAATAGTTGCTATAATTTGATATTAATAATTTTCAATCATCAATAAATAAAACTATCTTGCAATACAATTATACAAATTCAAAAATCACATTTTAATATCCAAGCATAGCCATAGCTAAATTATGTTAATACAGTGTCTGAATCAAAACTTGGTGTCAAAATAACACTTTTCTGTTGTCTTTGTCCTAATTACTAGTCTTGATGTGTGGTTGTGATAGTGCACAACATGTGTAGAATTACAAGAGAATGAGCACTGATCAAGGGCGGTAGAATTATACTAAAAGACAAGCAATAAAAGGACAAACAATGTAAGGATTGTGAATCTCACCGAACCAAGATATAATCGAAGAACATACATACGTGTGGATTAAGAATGGAATCAAAATGACTATGATTCTCTAAAATGAACTCAACAAGAAGACACTATGGGCACAAGACAAAATTTAGGTGACCTAAAAGACAAAACAGGCATCTTTGTAATTGTAAACCTCGTCCTTTCTCAAACTAAACTATGTCATGTGGCCTTAAGTGTGTTACAGAAATGTTCATATTTCTTTATCATGTTATAAGTATGAAAATAAGCGGTTTCATCAGCTTAACTCAATTGGCAGAACATTGCATTATATATATAGGAAGGCAGAGTTCAAATTTCGATCATCTCATTTATCTACCTTAAAAATAGAATTTTTAGTCACTAAACTACTTGACAAAAAAAATGAAAATAAGCAAGCTGTTGGAATTTGTCTACTGCAATATGTTAATTACGAGCATCACAATTGTCAAAAAATTGTTCTAAAATAAGTAACTTTCAATATACTATTAATTAATTTTTTAAATTATATTATCTAATTCATACTATTTATATCATTCTTAACTTTTTCTCTATTTCTTTTTTTTTTTGGTACAATTTCTCTATTTCTTTTTATATTAGGTAAATACGTTAATAATTAATCATTTTAATTTGATAAAAAAATTGCTATATTTTTTTTGTACTTTTTTTATAGTTTATATTTATGTGAAATAACATAACATTCATTGTTATCTGAGACAAGAATTATGTAAAGTGGATTAATAAGGTATAATTCAACTGAAAATATCGATATTGTTAAAATGGATATCTCATTCGAGTTCAAATAAGGGACTTTACAGTTGTGTGTGTGACTGTCAGGTGGTGTTTGTCACTTTATCTACGTACCTAAAATAATAACCACTCACTTAATTCCAAAATTACACTTTATCTATAAAAAAATACAGTTCGAGAAAATATTTTATGTCACCTTGGCCAGTTTGCTTTCTTTTCTTTTTTTAAAAAAAATAAATAAATACATATGTTGAAGTGGATCAAATGATCTACCATTGGTCATTTCACTTCTATCTATATACTATATAACCATATATCTAGCCTAATGATTGATACAATACAATACAGAGTGCAAAAGAATCATATAGTTGATATAGCTTCCTCTACACTCACTTTGCAGCAATACCTTAAAAGTACTACTGAAATAAGCCACTTATTTGGTGTCTTCTGATTGAGTGATTCCTCTCAATTCATCTTTTAAGCCTTCAGAGTAAATATAGTCATCTAATGAGTATACCATTTTCTGTGGCAGCTAAGCCATCCACTATTAGGACTACTAGGAAACCATGTTGTAGAAGGTATGATGTTATTGTAAGATCAGAATTAACCATGGTTCCAAAACATAGAACAACCACCTTGTTTCCTCAATTGTCAAATCAAGGAGTTTCTGTTGCTGATTTACATGTACAAGAAGTTGTTGAAAAGCAGTCTCAAACAACCAATTTTGATACTCTATGTTCTAATTTTAAGCCGCGGTTTGAGCCTAGTTTTCTCAAGGATGCTTATGAAATGTGTAGAAACATTTGTGCAGAATATGCCAAGACATTCTATCTAGGTAAAAACCCCGAGTATGTACTTTTTAAATGCGTTTTGGAATCACAGTGAGTTTAACAAAATCATAGTTGAAGTGTGATTTTGTTGAAACTTCAAAGTGTAGCTCAGTGTCATACTGGATTCTGTCAAATTCACTGTCAATCCAAATGTGCACCAAGTTAGGCCAACTTTCATGTCAATATCATAGGATGATTTTTATATTTTTATATTTGATTTTTTGGGTTAATAGGCTTTTACCCCCCTGCAAAGTAAGCGAATTTTGCGTTACCCCCCTGGAATTTTTTTCTTTGAGATTACCCCCTTGCAAAATTTATTTTTTTGATTTACCCCCCTTTTGATGACGTGGCAGGAAAAAAAAACATAATAACCGATTTAAAAACAACACTTTTTAAATCGGTTGAACAAAATAACCGATTTAAAAAGTGCATCCAAGGGGGTAAATCAAAAAAATAAATTTTACAGGGGGGTAATCTCAAAGAAAAAAATTCCAGGGGGGTAACGCAAAATTCACCTACTTTGCAGGGGGGTAAAGACCTATTAACCCTTGATTTTTCTTAGAAACTTCATTTAACAATTTTCATTTTCATTCCTTAAAATAGGAACTTTGCTTATGACTGAAGAAAGACAGAAGGCTATATGGGCTATATATGGTAAGAAATTACAAAAGATAGGGATAGAAACAATGTTGCAAGAAAACAAATATGGTGATTTGAAACAAGTTTTGCAAGCCAAAATATATCTTATTCATTGAAACCTTTGTTTGCAGTTTGGTGCAGGAGAACAGATGAACTAGTTGATGGTCCTAATGCCGATTATATGAGCTCTGCTGTTCTTGATAGGTGGGAAGATAGATTGGATGACATTTTCAATGGACATCCCTATGATATGCTTGATGCTGCTCTTACTGATACAGTTTCCAATTTTCCCTTAGATATTAAGGTAGCAACTAAAACTTATTAACTGTCAATTCTCACACTCACAGAATCAGATAATAATAATAATACTACTAGAAAAAATTGAATTAACAAACTAAAAATCATGAAATATGTTCTAATCTCATTTCTAAGTGTTGTTTATTTGGTCTCTAATTTCTGTCTGTAATTAAACTGCTTGTGTTTCATTCCAGCCTTTTAGAGACATGATAGAAGGTATGAGAATGGATACAAGGAAGACGCGATACAAAAATTTCGAAGAATTATATCTTTACTGCTACTATGTGGCCGGAACCGTTGGGTTGATGAGTGTTCCGGTAATGGGAATTGCCCCGGAGTCCCTCATCCCTGCTCAAAGTGTTTATAACTCAGCATTATATCTTGGTATTGGAAATCAACTCACAAACATTCTTAGAGATGTTGGGGAGGAGTAAGTTACTAATTTTAATTTGTTTGCTTCACTTAATATAATGATTAACTTTTCTGCTTGATTATTATATGATATATGATGATCTTAATTAAAGAATTAGATGTGATTTTGTTTGATTGTAGTGCTTTAAGAGGTAGAGTGTACCTTCCACAAGATGAACTTGGTGAGTTTGGTTTATGTGACAAGGATGTTTTCTCAGGAAAGGTGAGTGAAAGATGGAAAGAGTTTATGAAACAGCAGATTGCAAGGGCAAGATTCTACTTCAATTCTGCAGAAGAAGGAGCTTCTCACCTTGACAAGGCCAGCCGTTGGCCGGTACGTACATTTTCTTAATCTATTTCTTGTTTTTTGGTTCCATGGAGTTTACAAACGCGCACACATAGCAACACCAACCATTTTTGCTAGACCCTAATATTTTTTTTTATGGAATCTATTCTTAATTAAACGCGCGCACAATTATTTTTTATGTCATAATAATTTGGTTTATGTGTGATTTTCAGGTTTGGTCGTCATTAATATTGTATCGAAAGATCTTAGATGCAATTGAAGACAACGATTATGATAATTTAACAAAACGAGCTTATGTAGGACGAACTGAGAAATTTGTGTCGTTGCCTGCAGCTTATTCTAAATCTCTCTCAATTCCTAAAACGGAACCGCATCCTTCCTTCACAAGGCTTATGTAACAAATTTGTACACAAAAGCTAGCATAATTTGTTTATTGTGCAAAATGCATACCACAAATTAATAATGAGAAGAACAATTTACTCATTACAGACCAGTAAAATACTTGGCTTCAGTTCCAAAAATGAAAATCCATGGTATTCAACAGTTTTACTATACATCAATGGTATCAAAACTAGAAATTCAAGCCATATGGAAGCAAAGATGTATCACAGAATGTACTTATTCTGTAATTAAATAATAAAATTGATGACAGTGTTGTATTAGCCGGCAGAATTGACAGGTGAACCTGTCTCATTTACTGGTTATGAGTGATAATACAAATTATACAAATATACCTTGTTCAGCTGGGATTGTCAACGTCATGTTCTTCCCGCACGGTTCCTTTTGTCGTGTATATTTCTTCTTATTTGGGATTCACTTTTCTGCTTAACTATACGCAGTATTTATGAATGTGAAAGTTTTGTTATGAATAATTTGATTCACTTTTCTTCCTCAGAAATATATAAAGCTTTGTTATAGACATATAAACCCTCGTCTTTCATATAAGGAACGCTGTAAAATTTAGTCCACGACTCTTTCATTCCATTTTCTTTCATAATCCAAACATCAAAAGACATTTTAGTATTTGCAAAAATGGACAAACAATCCCTTACCATCCCCAAGATCCACTCGTTAGTTGCCAAATGAGGCTGCAAAAGCGTTTGATACGACTCATTCTTCAAATCGAAAGAAACAATGTCTTGAAAAGAATTTGCAGCATCAATGCCAACCAAATAACATTACCACCCACAAATATTCCTGAACCACGAATAGAACTACAATGTGGAAAGTTTTCAATCCTTCTCCAAGAATCCGTACATAGAGTATGAACACTAACTTGATTTTCGTTTACACAAAAGAAAACAACAAAAACCTTATAATTATCAACAAAAAAGGATCATACTCGAAGCTATATAACGGAAAATCTATTATTTTCAGTACATATTTCAAATGCCGCAACAACTAATGAAAGGGTTCCACAAAAGAACCGAACTATAGTTAATGGTGAAACAAAGTATACCGTCACAAGAGCATACCTTAGGCTTTTTCACCAAACTTGCCATTTTTTGGAACACAAATTTGTAATATGCCACACTTTTAAAAAAAAATCCCTAAGCGCCACACTTTCTCTTCATCTTTTGACCGAAAAATTCCACTATTAAGAGAAGCCACTTGGTGTGGCGACTCTCTATTGTGATTTTCAAAATTTTTAAATATAAAAATACAAAATCATAAAAACTGGAAAAAAAATTAAAAACTCTCATTTATTTAATATTGAATTATTTAGTAGAAGAACACTCAAAATTTGGATATTTAATTATTTAGTATAAGAACACTCAACATTTAGACACTACAATTTTAACAACTAAAAAAGAAAATAAATAACTAGTGTTGAGTAGATGGATCCTCATCTATGTATTAAATGGACGATTTTACCAAACAACCAAGAAAATGTGGGTTATATGGACAACCGGGTCATAATCGTAGCAAAAGTCCAAATGTTGAGGGTCCATCTACTCAACACTAATTATTTTTCTTCTTTTTTAGTTGTTAAAATTGTATTGTCCAAATGTTGAGTGTTCTTCTACTAAATAATTAAATATTAAATAAATGAGAATTTTAAATTATAATTTTTTTAGTTTTTATGATTTTGTCTTTTTATTAATTTTAAAATAATTTTTTTATAATTTTATAACAAAATTTTTATTTGGGGTTTAGAAAAGAGTTAGGGTTAGGGTTAGAAGAGGGTTTTGTTTAGAAGAGGATTTTGAGAAAGACAAAAAAACAAAAAAGACAGAGAATTACACATAATTCCGTGTCTGTCATATGAGACAAAAAAATTGAAAATGGCAATAGAGAGTCGCCGCACCAAGTGACTTCTCTTAATAGTGGAATTTTTCGGTGAAAAGGTGATGAGAAACTGTGACATTTAGGGAATTTTTTTTGAAAGTGTGGCATATTGGAAATTTATGTTCTAAAAGGTGGCAGTTTGATCAAAAAGCCCGTACCTTAAGAGGAAAACCATATTCCAATCCGAGACTAATAAAGTAACTAAGATATGTTTGTGTGATATTAGAAATTGAAAAAAACAGATGGCATTGGGGAAACAAAGAGAGGGAACTAGTGTAAATTGTTGGTAGAGATTACCATGAGGTTGTGGCGTGGTTGACAAGCGAAGGTGCTTCTTTGCGAATTTTGGGATCAGAGGAGATTAGAGTATTCAAGGACTTGCAGAGACATCGGAGTTGTATGAGTAATTTCGCAGGGAGTCTAGACAGAATATCGGCGACAATTTCGAAAGGAAGAGTTGGTAGTGGCGGCGCGTGAAGTGAAGGTGATGTTAGGGTTTTGATGAGTCGTTGCATCTTGTTGGAACAAAATGGGTCTGACATAAGTCTCCAAGCGGTTCTGCTGGTTGGAGTTTTCTTCTCTGTTCCATTGCAGATAAGGCTAGAAATGGCCTAGTACTTGTTGCTGCTGTAGCAAGTTGTCGGTTGTTGTCTCTGTCGCTGTGTTGACGGTCAGATTCGGCCACCGTGTTTTAAGAAATAGTTTTATGTCTCTAGTTTATATGGTTGCATCTTTTACACATCTTGTTTTTGCAATTTGGTTTTGGGTCCCGCGTTGGACTTGCTGGATTGTGTTGATGTGTTTTTGTTTGCTTCACATTTGGCTCTATCACTGGATTTGATCCGGTTGGACTTTGTTTACCCTCTTTAGGTTGTATATACATTTTTTGTATAATTGCTGGGTTAGGTTCTTGTCCCCCCGACTTTATTTGTACTTCCTTTTTATTTAATGTTATTGTTGTTTGCTTAAAAAAAAAAAGTGGAAATTATTTATAGATAATCCATACATCTTTTTTTCCATGCAAACATAAAGGTGGAGTGTAATCAGGGCCGTCTCCGAGAATTTCGAGGTCCCGTACTAATAATAATAATGGACCCCTAATAGAAAATATATTATTTTTTTTATAAAAAAAAACATAATATATTCAAATTGTAAACATATCAATAACATCAAAAGTAATTATCATCCTTGTGACTAACAAAAAAATGTCATATTCTACTACACCCCCTACAAAAAGGTCATATTTGTTAGATACATTTACTTTTTGGGCCTCCTGTTTACTACTACACCCCCTACATACCACCCAAAAAAAATAATTTGAGGCCCCAGATTTTTTGAGGCCCTGATCTGTAGCACTGGCAGCACAGGCCCAAAACCGGCCCTGAATGTAATTATAAAATAGTTAATTTTAATCTCTTGAACTTCAACTATATACATGTACGATAGTCGATAGAAATTTAGAGAGGCTTTTTATCTTTTTTTTGATAGGTCATAAAGGAAAGCTACTTAACAAAATATGATATATATTTAGTGACTATTGGTTTCCCTTAGATTTATTCAATCATTATTGTAACTTTTTTTTTAATATTTAAAAAGCATAAAAATTGTGGGCCAATCAATCAATAGGCAATCAATCTTCTCTAAAGAAGAATTAAAGCTCATTTAGTTATGTCACATAGCCACAATGGAGGCCTAGGAGCTAACATAAACTTCCTTTTAATAGTAAAAAAATAAAAATAAATAAATAATAGATTAGAGCCGAGTTAATGGTTGCAATATGAGAATTTGACACTGGCCCATGCTAGGCATAATTGTGAGTGTTGGAGTTGTTTGGAGTCTCACATTACTCAAGTTCCCAAACTATTGAGTGTATAAATGTACTTAGACACTCTCACCCTTCGAGTTAACTTTTGGGATGAGATCCACACCCATTTAAGATTCTTATCAAATTACTAACTCTTGAAAATGGCAACCTGATCCTTGTGAAGGCTATTCGATCAAAGAAGTTTATCATTTGTTATCTAAGGAGGATCAAGTAGGTGAGCTAGAGCAACACGAGGTGTTTTTGAATAGTTGTATCCCTTTGGAGGTGTTATTATTTGCACGAAGGCTGGTTCAAAATAAACTACCAACATATGACAATTTGGTGAGGAGGAGAATGACAAATTTGGATTCTTTACTTTGCTCAGGTGGTTGTGGCTTTAATGAAACAACTAGTTACTTATTTTTTTGAATATGATGTTTTTTCTTCTCTTTGGAGAGCGATTGCAAATTGGTTGGAAATTAGTGATGCTTTTTCAATTGATGTGTGATATCATGCATTACAATTTGGTAGTAGCTATCTATTTAAAAAAGAGACTCACAAATATTTTATGGCAAGTTGGGTGGTTTGTTGTTGGATTATTTGGAAAGAACGAAATAAAAGGTTTTCTCTTAAAAAGAACTGTTGATGGAATTGCTTATTGATAAAATGAAGACTCTAGTTTGGCGGTGGTTGAAGTTTAAGAAAAAATGCTTTAGCTATGATTTGAATTATTGGTGGTTACACCCATTATCTTGTTTAGGAGTTGGAATAATTTGATTCGGTCTTTTTTGTCTTGTTGGATGTAATTTTTGGGGGCCAAGTCTGTTAGCCCTCCAGCAACTTGTTTTCTCCCAAATTAAAATTAAGCACATCTTAGTTTTGTTTGGTAAAACTAAAAGATGACTAATAAGCTAGTTGATGACTTATAGCTTATAAGTGACGATTGATGGCTGATAGCTCATAGTTTATAGGTGATAAACTAAGTGAAGTGTTTGGTAAAATTAGCGGTTTAACTAGCTGATAAATGTAAAATGACATTCTTAGTTAATAATAAAACTTATATTTAAAATAGTAATTTAAATTTATTAATGTAATATATCTTTATATATTATTATTGTTATTAAATTAATTTTAATATGCTAAAATTTTAATTTTATTTTTTAAATTTATTTTAATTTTACTTTAATACAATATATTTTAAATTTTGTTTAGTGTGATATATATTTAACGTCAAAATGTACATGTACACTTGTGATAATTGAAAATAGACTTTATGCTATAGTATAAACCAAAAAAAAAAAGACACTATGCTATAGTAATGGGAAATTGCGTATGTAGAATACGTAATATAAAAAGACAATTCTTAATTTATAACTTATACGGGGTAAAGTGGACATTAGTTAAAATAATAAGGGGTAATAATGAAAGAAAAATGATAAGCTATAAGCTAATTGAAATAGCGTATAGAAAATAAGCTATAAGTCAAAAAATAAGTTATAACCTCATAGTGAAAATAATGTTAACAAACAAGTATTTAGGTTATAAGCTATATAAGACATAAGTTATAACTATAAGAGCCTATTTGGAATTAGCTTATTTTTGAACTTGTGCAAAACAACTTTTGCAAATAAATAATCTTTTATGTATTATTCTAAATTTGTAAAGATAGTTTATGAAAAATAGCTTATAAAAAGATAGTTTTCATTAGTGAAAACTTATAAATTTACATAAAACTTTATTTATTTGCACAAATTATTTTACATAAACTTAAAAATAAGTTATTTTAAACGGACCCTTAATAATTTTTGTTGTGTTGCCAAACAAATCTTGATGAAGATGCTTTATAGGGACCCGAATTGGGGCACATACAATCAGTGTAATCAAAACCGTTTGATCAAGATCAAACATATTATACTTAACGATTAGAATATTTATATTTTAACTACATTTAAATATATAGTTACTCCCTCCGATTTTTATTATAAGAAAAAATTTACTCTTTAGATTCATAGAATATTTTATGTATCTAGACCATTTAAAGCAAATTTACTAGAGATAGTATTAATTTTATTTGCTTCTTAAAAATGAAATCCCTATCAAATTTTATTTGTCCACTACATGCTTGATACCTTACTTAAAGCATTTGAGTAAATACTTGGTATATCTTCAAATCATTTTAAACGTGATACTTTTTTATATCAAACAAACGTGATGCTGTCAAATACGATACTACTTTAACAAGAAAAAAAAAAATCCCTGAAGTTTAGATTTATAAAATCTGGCATATATATATATAAGAAAGTAAAAATATTTTAACCCCTAATTTAGGGTATTTTGTAAATAAAATCCGGGATTATTCAAGATCTCAAAAGTTAAGAATGGTTAAAAGAGATTTACGGAGCCGCAAATCTTAAAGAGAAAACTCTTAATTTGGGTTGAAAATGAAACATTGAGAAGCAAAGATAGTTTGTTTAGTCTCCTAAAAAAAATCTCAAAAAGAAAAAGTAACATAATAATAATAATAATAATTAATAATAATAAAAAAATAAAAAAGTAAAATAAAATAGAGAAAGAGAAGGCGCACCCTGAGGCAGAATAGATATTTTTGTTGTATGCATCCATCCCAATTTTGAAGGCGTTCCTTTTGCTGCTGTCGTCTCGTCTTTGTAGCGTTTTAGGGTTTCTCGATCTTCGTCAACAATTCTCTCTCTCTCTCTCTCTCTCTCTCTCTCTCTCTCTCTCTCTCTCTCTCTCTTCTTGATTTCTCCATCTCAACAGGGTTTTACGTTTTCTCAACAGGTTTTCTCTCTCTTCTCTCTTTCATTCTTCATTCCACTATTTTTCCATTTCCTTCAACATTGTTCATGCTTAGATAGGTTTTGCATTTGTTTCGATTGTAGTTTGTGTTTGATCGGTGAGATTTTGATTTTGATTTAGAGAGAGATCTGAATGTTTGATTTGGATTATTGGAGTTTTTTCAGGGTTTGATACTATGCGATCTTCATGGGCTGATTTGGCTGCAAATTCTGCGGCTGAAAATGCACCACCACCAACTTCTGCTGCTAACAACAATGCTACCAACAACACTCAACCTCCTTCTCGACCTGTTTATGTTCCTCCTCATCTGAGGAACCGTGGACCAACAGCACCAGCACCAGCTTCATCCGAGAGATTTTCTGCTCCCACTGCTTTTGATAATTCCGGATCGCGGTGGGCGCCGCCTCCGAGAAACGATTATCGTGGTCGTGGTGGTGGTGGTGGTTTTGGGAATAGGACTGGTGGTGGTGGTGGTTGGGATCGGCGTGAGGCGAATCCGTTTGCGGATCAGGATGATTCCGAAGAGCCTATTACTCAAGAGGAGCAGGAAAGTACAGGGATTAACTTTGATGCTTATGAGGATATTCCGGTGGAGACTAGCGGTGGGAATGTTCCTCCGCCGGTGAATACTTTTGCTGAGATTGACTTGGGTGAAGCACTTAATCAGAATATTAGGCGATGCAAATATGTGAAGCCGACCCCTGTTCAGCGGCATGCAATACCGATATCTCTTGCAGGAAGGGATTTGATGGCTTGTGCCCAGACCGGTTCTGGAAAGACTGCTGCTTTTTGTTTTCCGATTATCAGTGGAATTATGACTGGCCAACCTGCGCAGAGGCCACCTCGTGGGGTGCGTACCGTGTGTCCACTTGCGCTTGTTCTCTCGCCAACTAGGGAGCTATCGATGCAGGTGAGATTGTTTTTAATTAACTTGTATTATGTTATTCACATTTCATTTTAGTTGGGTTCAGATTGCAGTGAAAAAAATTATACATTGGAAATGTTATCATTTGGTTTCACTTTACAGATACACGAAGAGGCTAGGAAGTTTTCATATCAAACTGGGGTTAGGGTGGTGGTTGCTTATGGAGGAGCTCCAATAAACCAGCAGGTTTGTGTCCTATTTTTTGTTTGTATTATTGATAATTGCATAATTTTGTCCCCCTCATTATTATTCAGGATAACCATGTGATGATATTCTTGATCGATGATGATTCAATTATTATCTTTTTTGTTTACTGTTTAGTGATTGATCCACATATCTAATCTAAACCCTTGGTATAATGCTTAGCTGTTATTGTTACTGGAATTTCTCTTGAATCTGAAACTTTTGTTATAAACCTTTTAGATTATGTTATCCATAATTCACATTCAAGGTGTTTTTGTTTTGTATATTAGAGGTTATCATATATGCTTTGAATTACTATATCATTCCACCAATTTAAAGATCAACAGCTTAAAATTTTCTGAATAAAGCATGAGAGATTCTAAAACTGTGTAAAGTAAATATGTCTCTCTCTTTACGCTTGTTGATTTTTTTTTAAATGATCTAATTTGGACTAGACACTAGCATACTGTTCTCAAATGATCAATCGTATTTTTACTTCTTAATGCCAGCACAAAACATTTATATTTTGATATTGATCCTAACAAAAATATAATTTTTTCAGCTACGAGAGCTTGAGAGAGGGGTAGACATTCTCGTCGCAACTCCAGGAAGACTAGTAGATTTGTTGGAAAGGGCTAGAGTTTCACTCTCATTGATTAGGTATCTGGCCTTAGACGAGGCAGATAGGATGCTGGATATGGGTTTTGAGCCACAGATAAGGAAGATAGTAGAACAAATGGACATGCCTCCGGCAGGTGTCAGACAGACTATGCTGTTCAGTGCCACTTTCCCAAAAGAGATACAGGTTTGTTTTTTTTTACTCTGATAAAGGAATGAACAAAACATCCTTTCATATATGTCTGGAATTTGTATGTTAGTAAATTTTGCCAACTTTTCTACTTCATTGGGACTAGTTAGGGACGGATATATGGGGGGTAGGCAGGGTCTCCACCCCCCAAACATGTTATATATAAATTAATAATATACTATTATACTATAACTATATCACTTAATTTTCTAACTATCTCATTTTATGTTTTTGTTGAAAATTTCATTGTGATTTAACTTTAGCTTCCTCATTGCATCTTTGACTTTTGTGGTTATTTACTGTTTATATGCAGAGACTAGCCTCTGATTTCCTTTCAAATTATATTTTTCTGGCTGTTGGAAGAGTGGGATCAAGTACCGATTTGATTGACCAAAGAGTTGAGTATGTTCAAGAGTCTGACAAGAGAAGCCATCTCATGGACCTTCTTCATGCACAGAGAGCAAATGGTGTACAAGGAAAGGTATTCTCAGTTTACAGAAAGTGCATTTTACTTCTATAAAACTTAGCGTTTTTGGAGCACAGAAGTAAAGGAATACACATTTCCTTTGGTTCATTCAAATTATTTTGTCCCCAATCTGCTGTTGAACACTGATGTATGCATGTATGCATTGATCTGGGAGATTGGCCAAGATAAACTTAAATGGTGATCATGGCTATGAAACAAATTATGCAACTATTATTTCTTTTATAAAACACGGCTTTTCAATAGTGTTCCAGCAAACTGAAAAGCCTTTAAAGTAAACCTGATGATTGCTATTGTCTCAACACTGTCTAGATTCCTTTTTTTGAAGCACGTGATGGATACAACCTAATACTATTTTTGTGTGATCATATTTGTATCTGCATTTTAGGTAGATGCATACAATCCGTTGTCTTAATTTTCATGATATTTCTACTTGTCCATCCACCTTTAGCTCTCTCAGGTGATGCTGACCTGTGGAAGTTACACATATTTCTGCTTTCGTGGAAGAGTTATAGCTTAGATGTTGTGTTTTCTTATTGTATTTATGTCCTTTCTCTATGAGAATAAGATGCACCCAATCTGTTGTTTTAATTTTCATGATATTTCTACTTCTTGTCCATCCATGCTAGCTCTGTCAGGTGATGCTGACCTGTGGCAGTTACACATGTATTTCTGCTTGTGTGGAAGAGTTATAGCTCGGATGTTGTGTGTTTCTTATTATATATATGTTCTTTTGCTATCAGAATAAACTCTTTCTAAATATCTAACACTATTGCATGCACTATTTTTAAATTTGCAGCAAGCTTTGACTTTAGTTTTTGTGGAGACAAAGAAGGGAGCTGATGCTCTGGAACACTGGCTGTGTCTTAATAATTTCCCAGCAACTACTATTCACGGTGACAGGACTCAACAGGTTTGTCTGTTCTACCCTTACATTTTCCTTTATTTTTTTCTTCTATAGAAGTTTGTGATGCTCTATGGAAGCATTAGATAATGCAAGCTTATGAGGTAACCTTGCCTGGTTTAGACTTAGTGAACTGTAAAGTAAGGATGCCATTAACTGACTCCTATATATTTTTGTGTCAGTCTACACACTATTAGGATAAAATTTACGTTGTATGGATGAACCAATCAAGCTGTTAAGCATAACTTTCACAGTGAAAACAAAATAAAAAAAGGACGAATTGTTCAATTTACAAATTTCTAAAGCATAAGTGTGTGGGAAAAAATTACTTGGCGAAAATAAAAAGGTTATTTTAGGGAGAAGGAATAAACTTCTCAATTTCCAAAAGATCTCTTTTTTCTCAAAAATGAGCATAGACAAAGTTATTGGGAAAACAAAAAGACTTGGGTAATTTTTTTATGGGTCATGATAACCGGTGCCCTCGGGGCACTGGTTAAGGAAACCAAAAAAAGAAAATTTTAAATTAAAAATAACACGTTATAGACTTTTGAGGAGTTGACTGCACAAACCCCAATGTCATATTACTATATTTGCTTCCTTAAACAATGCCCCCGAGCACTGTTTAGCATTTTCCTTTTTTTATAAGTTTCTGTTAGGATGATTTTTACATATTTAAAACATCCATAGTAAAATAACTATAAAATATTTACTATATTCCTACTAAAATTATATATACATTTTTATACTATTAAGTTATATCATCATATTTATATTAAAATATATTTTAATACTTTTGGTATGTTATTATGATCCGTGTTACGATCCCACAATTTACGATCTTGACTCTTGTTTCCGATCTTAGCTAGGTTCTCGAATTTTGACTATACCTTGTGGAACATCTAGGGATCATTGATTGATGATGATGACAATGTGATTTCTGACTACTGGAGAGTTTTTTAAATCCTAGGATATTTTCTCAACAATAATATGAATACTTAGGTATTATTGTTATTAGGTTCAAATTAGTGTTTTTCAGTATTAGTTAAAAGAGGGGCCTTTATATGGGTTTCAATTTAAAGGAATCATTGCTGGACCTCATTAAATTACTGGCTATAACCAGTAAACCGTTTTTTGCCTTCGTATGTATAAATATAAAATATATTGGATTTGACTGTGCAACATTTCTTTAATCACATCTCCTTCCCCATTTCTCTGGTGATTCCTCGGCGTTTTTTGGCTGCACCTACTTCTGCAATATTCTCATTTTTGCTTCTATTTTTTTGATTGATTCTTTTGATCAATGATTGTTTTTTCATTTCATTTGTGATTGATATCAAAATCATTGTTTAGATAGAAATTAAACGAGGAAAATCATTTTTGAAACAATTTCCCTCCTTTTTTGTATGGTTTTGTTTGTTAATCAGTGCATACTAACAATCATTGGAAAAAAGGGAAGAATAGATCTGGGGTGGTTGTGGTTTTTGTGGTTGTGATCGAAATTTTGAAACTTTTGGGCGAGGTGAAAGAGTTAAACACACATTTGTGATGTGGTAATTGTTGTAGATGATGATGATGATGATGATGAAAATAGCCCAATAGATTACTAGTTTTTTTTTTTTGAATGGCAAATATATTATTAATAGATTAGGTCTCTGCACAAGACGAACAAAGACCGGTAAAAGAGGGGCTACAAAATAAAGGTGCCGTATATAAGCGGAACACCAATGAAAACAAAGGCGCCCAATAGGTTACTAGTGTTCTCGTATAAACATAGTCAATTACACACAAATGAGAGTCTCACACACACACACACACGTTGATAACATAAAAGGGAGAGACAAGATAAATCAATCTCAGGCAGGGAGAAGAGAGATACAATGAAGTAAATACAGGAATGGACAAAACAAAGTCGGTGGTCTTGATTTACAATGGACCAAAAAAGGAAGAAACACATGCAGTGGGTTTCACGTTTCAGACTTTGAGATGGAGAGGTTTTGTGCTAAATGTGTTTGTGGGTACAATAGAGACTGTAATGTTAACCACAAAACTTCAACTCAAAACACCCAATGGTTCACAAAAAAAAGGGACGGACAACTTGAAGAGGCCCACCAATGGTCCCTTTAAATTGAGGTCCATATATGGGGCTCCTCTTTGATAGCTAGTATATGAGTTTGAGTATTATTAGTTTTTGGAGCTGAAACTTTCTATTGAAAATGATGTCTCGAGGTTAATTTTATAATTGTTTTTGAAAACCAAATTTCTTGTAATCTAGTTATAAATTTATTATTTTTGGGGGTTTTTACATTATATGATTTACTAGTTCTTAGTTATGGTCTGTCTGTATGTGTATATATATGTTCCTCATATTTTGGCAATGCCTGCAGGAAAGAGAAGCAGCATTGAGATCATTTAAAAGTGGCAACACCCCCATATTGGTTGCCACTGATGTGGCTGCACGTGGTCTTGATATTCCTCATGTAGCACATGTAGTTAACTTTGACCTTCCCAATGATATTGATGATTATGTGCACCGTATTGGAAGGACGGGGAGAGCAGGAAAGAAAGGTCTTGCAACTGCATTCTTTAATGAAAACAATACATCTCTAGCAAGGTCTTTACAAGATTTGATGCAAGAAGCAAATCAAGAAGTACCTGCTTGGCTCTCGCGGTTTGCTGCACGATCATCCTTTGGTGGAGGAAAGAATCGTCGATCAGGAGGCCGATTTGGTGGCCGTGACTTTCGAAGAGATGGTTCTTTTAATAGGGGTGGTTCTGATTACCATGGTGCAGGAAATAGTAGTGGTGGATATGGGGCTTCTGGTGGGTATGGTGGAGGATATGGTGGTGGGTATGCAGGAAATAGCGCCGGTCCTGGGGTGACCAGTGCATGGGACTGATTTTTCAACTTTTGATAGCATTATATACTGTGTCTTAGGTAGGTGTGAGAACATACACCTATAGAATATTTTTTTCTCCTTTTCTCTATTTCAAGTTTATTTAATTTACTTTTTCTCTCCTAGTGTTTTCGAGCCAATGTCATTTCTTATGGTTTACAATGCTAATTGTCGAGGAAGATGTGGGTGTGAATGTGGTATTATTACCACTTGAATAGAGGTTGTGTAGTGTTAGCAGGTGTTGGCAATGGCGATAACTAACAGTATTAGGAGTTCCTTTTTTGACAGCTTTATGTAACCAACATTTCGGGTGGTTATTTCGGGGAGATGTAGAATATGTGGTGGGAGAGGTTGATTGAGGCTTTTCATTACAGTCGTATCTATTTATCTCTTGATCATGTTTCTGCTGAATATATGTTGTCATATTTTAACATTCCCTACTTGGATGGGTAAGGTTTTGTAATAGTTAGTGGTGACAAATGAATGAAAAGTTCTGTTGCTGGATGTTTGTATCGGTCATACTTGTATTGCTCTAGCCGATTTTCATGGTAATATTTGTTTTGTTCTGATTATTTCTATATTATTCATGGTTGAATGAAAAACTGAGTAGGTAGATTTTAACATGCAACAAGATTTCAATTAACTCCAATTAGTGTTAAAATGCACAAAATAGCATTAGTTTTTTGCTGGTGAATTACTCAGCAATAATTCCCAACAGGTTTAGTATTGATTTTGGTTCTTGTATGTTTAAGAATTTGAGGGAAATAAGATACAGTTAGGTGTTGATGTTCCTGGATCAATAATTCTATCTGTCCGCACTCTTGATAATCAGAATTGGGAGACTTTATGTGTGGGGTGTGTTTCTTTTGGATTTATAAGAAAAATATTTTTTTAAATGAAAAAATCACTTTTATTACCCCCTTCGGTCCTTTTTATATCCTTTTATAGGAAGGACTGAAGAGAGTATTTTAATAGTGTTAATAGATATTTTAGAAAATTATTTTTAATCATAAAATGAAAAGCTAATCTTAAAGTTTTTGTAAAATCTTTGTTTTTTTTCAAAATTAAGGAACTTAAGTTCAGGTATTTCAAATTTTTAAAAAAATGATTTTTATGATAATAAATAAAAGGAAAGTAGCTTTATATTTTTTTAAAAAATTTAAAAAAGAATCTCATAATTTTTTTTCAAAACAAATATTTTAAAGCTTAAAAACAAACCTACTAACTTCCCCTTGTACGGTTAAAAGATAGGAGTTTAAATTGTTGTGCACTGTAGTGTAAAATTATTTTACATATGCATTTAATAATATATTGTCACATTTTTTAATGAATGTGACTTATTATATGTTTTAAAATGTATTATATGACGTGTCAATATATTATTGATGCATGTGTAAAATAATTTTATACTAATGTATATAAATTAAGTTATAAAGGTATATCAAATGAGCATATAATTTTCAACTCAATTTATGTACTTATTTTCTT
Source organism: Trifolium repens (assembly GCA_030408175.1). Lineage (NCBI taxonomy): Eukaryota > Viridiplantae > Streptophyta > Magnoliopsida > Fabales > Fabaceae > Trifolium > Trifolium repens. Next base: position 23,677,602 of record CP125840.1, read on the forward strand.
GAACACAAAATAACCATATTAATATCTCAACATCGTTTCAGTACAAACTGTTGCAAATATTAAACACTTTCAATTGTTTTTTTTAAAGCAGAAAAAACACTTTCAAAATTTGAGTTTTCAAATGCTGTCAATTCAATATCAAGACATTATTAACGTTTAAACTTTGTTTGTGAGTTGCCTTTTGGATGGATGTTGAAGGAAAGACTTATTTTTTAAAAAATAAATAAATTAAGAACACTAAATGTTTTCAAAATAATTGAAAGAACATGATAAATGATCATATAATATTCCAATCAATCAATCGTTAGTTGGTTTAGTAATGATTAGCGCTGAACTTGGTAGGGATGACCACGGTTCGATCCCCCACAACTGCGATCGGGAAGGGACTGGAACCACTTGATGTCAGAACTGACCTCCGAATCAGATTCAACTGATAGTGAAAAAAATAAATTCTAATCACATTTAAATTATTTTAAAAGATATTCAATAGTGCTTAACAAAAGCTATGAAGAAGTAATAATAGACTTCAAAAGTGTGGTACTTATTTTCACATTTAAATTCAATTTTAGTTACTTCTATTTTATTTTTTTATTTTTTTTGGTTTTCACCACCAGTTGAATCTGGTTCGGGGGTCAGTTCTGGCATCAAGTGGTTCCAGCCCCCTCCCGATCGTAGTAGCGGGGGATCGAACCGTGGTCCTCCCTACCAAGTTTAGCGCCAATCACCACTGAACCAACTAACGATTGGTAATTTTTAGTTACTTCTAAATTGGAACCAATCATTTGTAAAAAAAATTTGGAACCAATCATACACTTAATAGACATTAATTGCCACACATCTCTTCATAATTTCGAGATGCATTTATCCACCACTTAGAATTTACTTATGACCAACGAAAATTAGGTCTAGTACATAGACTAAACAATTATAGTTATTCAAGGAACCAGATCCTCTCCAATCACAGGATGGTTCTGTGCAAATTTCAGCCATTGATTTAAATTTACTATAGTAGTCAACAACATAGACTAAAAGTTGGACGACTCAGATCAGTGCAAGAACAAGAAATAAGAGAGAAATAACAGGAGAGAATCTAGAGTCATTATTCAAATAGGATTACCTTGTGGGTTCTTCCCATGCCTTTCTCTCGCAAAACAATGACGGTGTTGGCTCATATTTTAATAATTTATTTATTTATTAAATAATAGGTGAGCTGACAATATCATTGGACATAAAAAAAATATGGAATAATAATATTTCCAAGAGAAGAGGAAAAGTTGGTCTTGTGAGCTTCTTTTCGATTGCTAATCGAAAGACTGTCAAATGATGAGTTTGTGGACTTAGAATAATTTTATGAAGAAAAGCGAGTTCGAGTTCGACAAGCATATAAAGCGCGAGAAAGGAGTAATCGTGGCAGGACACGCGTCAAGATCCTAGGCGTAAGGAGTTACTTGGTAGTTTTTCCTTTTAGAGTATTTAGGGTAGTTTTCGATAGAAAAACAGTGTGACAAAATTAATACAGAAATCCCTCCAAAACTCTGAGTACTCATGCGATCGAAAGGAGTGCAGGAAGAAAAATGTATGGTTTGATCACCATTTACTTGTAATTGTCATTTACGTTTAATTGCAACATTTACAATTCCAGCAATTTACTATCTTTTATGTACTTTCAAGTCGTTTTTCAATTCAAAACAACACAGTTACTTTTAAGCTTTTATCAAATCAAACCATAAATGTTCTTGCAAACTATGAATATTGTGACTTTTTCTGGAAAACTAAGCACAAACATGCCCTATGATATTAAACTAACGCTTGTTTATGAAAAACCAACATAAACAGACGCTACAAATTTGGACTTATATCCCATACCTTTCCCAAGCAAAGCAACCCTATGTTATATAAAAGTCCTATGAAGCATGGACTCTGACACGGACACTGCGACACGGCATGGACATTCTGACACCGATAATTAAAAAACATAGGACACTGACACCGCGATATATATGATAAAATTTGATTTTATTTATCAATTTATTATTAAAAAAAGTTAAAAATATTCTAATCAAAATTAATATCTTTAAATTCTTCATTAATAACATTGTTTCAATACTTGTTTAACTTTTTTAGAGTGTAAAAGCAAAGAAAAAAAAATTATTTTTTTGGTGAAACTTGTTTGACTATTCCGACAGGTGTCATACAAGTGTCATACAAGTGTCGGACACCAACGTGTGTCGGACACCGCGACACGCCACCTCTTAGAGGTGTCCGTGCTTCATAGTAAAAGTCAAACCAAATTGAACGTCAAAAAATTAAATTGTGAGTAATATCTTGCAAACCAAACTAAACCAATTTGATATTAAGTTCAATTCCATTAGTAGTACAATTTAAGTTAGACTAACCGTTTAATTTTAAATTTTATAGAATAGTTGTTATATTCAACTTATTTAATTATTGATATTTTTCAACAATTCAATTAAGTCTTTTTCACAATTAAGTTTAAGTGTATCTCTAGTTAAAAATTGTAACTTTAGATTCTAACATTAATTTTTACACTCAATTTTTTATTTTCATCATGAAAATATCTAAACATAATCACATTGTATAAAAAAAAAAAGAAAAGTAGACCACATTACTTTCAATTATGGCAAAGTCAATTTTTCTAAATAAAGAACCAACCATACACTACCGAAATACAGTTCAGTTTACCAATTGTTAGTTGATTCAGTGGTGATTGACATTAAACTTGGTAGGAAGGACCACGGTTCGATCCCCGCAACTGCGATCGGAAGAGGGCTAAAACCACTTGATGCCAAGAACTAACCCCCGAACCAGATTCAACTGATGGCGCAAAGAAAAAAAAAGAAATGTAGTTCAGTTCGGTTTTCCATATAGGCCGGTTCGGTTTTTGCTGAACCTTGAACACCGCTTACATGGTCTCATCCGTTTAACATTAGCAATAAACTATATAAACTAGAAAAATCAATTCAATTCAATTCATCCATGACCATAGCTTGAATGCTTCTTCCAAATTTACGATGTTCTCAGTGTCACTCTATACCACCACATATTCAACCCTTGTTGTTGGTTCTTCTTCTTCATTCCCTTGTTCCTTCGTCAAAACCACCATTTCTGCTACATCCATATCATCACCTACACCCAAACATGTCTGGACCCGAAAAATCAACAAACAATCTCGTACCCGAACCCAACAACAGAAACACCAACCCATATACTTAGACCGTTGGGTCGACATGAACGAACTTCTAACCTCAATCGGACAAACCCAAAACATCGAACAACTCTACTCGGTAATGTCTCCTTACAACGGAAGACAACTATCGGTTTATTTCATGGTTTCGATTCTCTCTCGTGAACCCGATTGGCAACGCTCTCTCGCACTTCTCGATTGGATGAACGAGAAAGCTCAATATTCACCTTCACTTTCAGCTTATAACGTTGTTCTTCGTAATGTACTTCGTGCTAAACAGTGGCAGTTTGCACACGGGCTGTTTGATGAAATGCGTCAAAGGGGTCTTTCCCCTGATAAGTACACTTACTCAACTCTTATTACTTCTTTTAGTAAAGATGGTTTGTTTGATTCTTCTTTCTTTTGGTTACAACAGATGGAACGTGATAAAGTTCCTGGTGATCTTGTTTTGTATAGTAATTTGATTGAGCTTTCGCGGAAATTGTGTGATTATTCTAAAGCTATTACGATTTTTAATACAATGAAAGGTTCTGTTAATATTGTACCTGATCTTATAGTTTATAATACTATGATTAGTGTGTTTGGTAAGGCTAAGCTTTTTCGTGAGGCTCGGCTTCTTTTTCAAGAGATGAGGGATAATGGTATTAGCCCGAATACTTTTAGTTACTCCACGCTTCTTGCAATTTATGTTGACAATCGGAAGTTTGTTGAGGCACTTTCTTTGTTTTCTGAAATGAATGAAAGTAAATGCCGTATTGATCTCACTACTTGTAATATCATGATCGATGTTTATGGTCAGCTTCATATGATTAAGGAAGCTGATTGTTTCTTTTGGGGTATGAGGAATTTGGGAATTGAACCCAACGTGGTTAGTTACAACACGATTTTGAGGGTTTATGGAGAGGCTGAGTTATTTGGTGAAGCTGTTCACCTTTTTAGTTTGATGCAAAGGAAAGGTGTACAGCAGAATGTTGTCACATACAACACTATGATAAGTATTTATGGAAAATTTCTTGAGCATGAGAAGGCGACGAATCTTATTCAAGAAATGCAGAGTAGAGGTATTCAACCAGATGCCATCACTAATTCAACCATAATATCTATATGGGAAAAGGCAGGGAAATTGGACAGGGCGACCATGCTGTTTCAAAAGTTAAGGACTTCTGGAGTTAAAATTGACGAGGTTCTATATCAGACAATGATTGTGGCTTATCAGAGAGCGGGTTTAGTTGCTCATGCTAAAAGACTACTTAATGAGCTTAAGCAACCAGACAACGTTTCCAGGGAGACGGCAATCACAATACTTGCCAGAGCCGGTAAAGTTGACGAGGCTATGTGGGTTTTCCGGCAAGCTTTTGATGCCGGAGAGGTGAAGGATATATCTGTATTCGAGTGCGTCATTGATATTTTCTCTACGGATAGAAAGTATGCACACGTGATTGAAGTGTTTGAGAAGATGAGAGAGGTTGGACATTTTCCTGATTCTAATGTTATTGCTCTTGTGCTGAATGCTTTTGGAAAGCTGCGCGAGTTTGACAAAGCAGATGCTTTATATAAACAGATGTATGAAAAAGGGTGTGTTTTCCCAGACGAAGTTCATTTTCAAATGCTCGATCTATACGGAGCGAGAAGGGATTTCAAGATGGTGGAATCATTGTTTGAGAAGCTAGATTCCCATCCCAATATCAACAAGAAGGAGTTGCATTTTGTTGTTGCTAACATTTATGAAAGAGCAGATAGATTTAATGATGCTTCCCGAATCATGAACAGGATGAATCACAAAAACAATTGAGTCATGATTATTTCGTGAAAGAGCAGATAGATTGTATTTGTGTATTCTTGATCATTTCTTAATCTTTTAACACTCATATTATTATCCAGGATAACAATGTGATGTGATGCTATTCTTGATAGATGATGATTCAATTATTATCTTTTTTGTTTAGTGATTGATCCACATAGCTAACCTAATCCCGTGGTGTATAATGCTTACCTTTTAGTGTTATTGAAGTGTCTGTTTTTGTTGTAAACCTCATGTTGTCCATAAGTCAGATTCAAGGTTTTTTGTTTTGTATATCAGAGGTTCTCATATATGCTTTGAATTACTATATTATTCCACCAATTTAAAGACAAACAGCTTATAATTTTCTGAATAAAGCATGAGAGATTTTAAAACAATGTAAAGTAAATATGGGTTTTGAGCCAAAAATAAGGATGATAGTAGAACAAATGGACATGCCTCCTGCAGGTGTCAGACAGACTACGCTGTTCAGTGCCACTTTTCCAAATGAAATACAGGTTTGATTTTTTTTTTTACTCTGATAAATTAAAATGTGCAAAACATCCTTTCTTATGTGTGGAATTTGTCTGTTGGTTAATTTTGCCAACGGATCTATGGGGATAAGCAGGGGCTCCAACCCCCCAAACATGTGCATTATATATACAGTAATAATGTACTATTTATATGTATCTACTATCACTTAATTTTCTAACTATCTAATTTTATGTTTTTGTCAAAAATTTCATTGTGATTTAACTTTAGGGTCTCTGAATATGTGAGGCGATATCCCTATAATCCTTGATTTGAATGTCTTCAAATCACGAACATATTCACAACTTTCTATTATTAGTCATTTTGATCTTCAAATATATTTTTAGGTAGTAAATTTATTAGTCCACAAAATTACTAACAAAAGAGACACTATAAATGTGCTTGCTATTTTTATACATTTACGGACTATAGCTGACAGCACTTCACATATTCAGAGATCAAAATTACTATTTGTTCCTTAGGTTTATATACTAATTATTATTACTGGAAAAAAATTCTAGCCCCCCGTTACATAATTTTCTACATCTGTCCCTGGGACCAGTTAGACTTTGTCTCCCCCCTTTTCATGCCTCCTTGTCTCTACGGATACATTTGTTTTATATTTCACTGTTGAAATTTCATTAAAATACATTCATTTATGTTAGAGGGATGCACTCTTACGATTGAACTGAAGGTTGTTTAAGATCATTTTACGTATGTGTTTGTGCATCACATATTTGCATCTGATGTTCTTTTGGCCTTCAATCGCTCCTTTCCATCTTAATTCATAGAAAAACTAAGTTTTGTTAGAATTAAATAATGGAAATGTCTAATTGTGTTGGGGTGATAAATTAGAAACATATGATAATTATTTATTGGACATATGGCTTCATCATTACATATTTGACTTTTGTGGTGATTTACAGTTGATATGCAGAGGCTAGCCTCTGATTTCCTTTCAAGTTATATTTTTCTGGCTGTTGGAAGAGTGGGATCAAGTACCGATTTGATTGACCAAAGAGTTGAGTATGTTCAAGAGTCTGACAAGAGAAGCCATCCCATGGACCTTCTTCATGCACAGAGAGCAAATGGTGTACAAGGAAAGGTATTCAGTGCAGAAAGTGCATTTCACTTCTATAAAACTTGGTGTTTGGAACTCAGATGTAAAGGAATACACATTTTCATTGGTTTATTCAAATTGTTTGGTCCCCAAGTTGCTGCTGAACACTGATGCATGCATGCATTGACCTGGGAGATTGGCCCAGATAAACTTGGTGATCATTGCTATGAAACAAATGATGCTGAGTTTTGAGGAGTTGACTGTTATGGTAAAAAAAAAATTCTTTTATAAAACGTGGCTTTTCAACTGTGTTGCAGTAAACTGAAAAGCCTTTAAAGTAAACCTGATGATTGCTATTGTCTCAAAACTGACTAGGTTCACTCTGGATGAGCTGTTTTGGGTGATGCATATCAACCTTTTTTTGAAGCACATGATGCCTACAACCTAATACAATTGTTTTGTGTGGTCTTGTTTGTATTTGCATTTTAGGTAATGCATACAGTCTGTTGTCTTAATTTTCATGATATTTCTACTTGTCCAGCAGTTACATATGTTTTTCTGCTTGTTGGAAGAGTTATAGTTTGGATGTTGTGTTTTTGTATTGTATATATGTCCTTCCTCTATGAGAATAAACTCTTTCGAAATATCAAAGACTAATGCGTGCACTATTTCTGAATTTGCAGCAAGCTTTGACCTTAGTTTTTGTGGAGACAAAGAAGGGAGCTGATGCTCTGGAACACTGGTTGTGTCTTAATAATTTCCCAGCAACTACTATTCACGGTGACAGGACTCAGCAGGTTTGCCTGTTCTACGCTTATGTATTCCTTTATTGTTTCTTCTGTAAAAGTGTGTGATGCTCTATGAAAGCATTAGATAATGCATGGGTATGAGGTAAATAACATTGCCTGGTTTAAAGTTAGTGAACTGTAAAAGAGGATGCCATTAACTGACCCTCCTATATATTTTTGCGGCTGTCTACCCACTCTATTAGGATACAGTTTACGGGTGTATGGATGAACCAATCAAGCAGTCAAGCATATCTTTCATAGTGAAAACTGAATAAAAAAGGATGAAATGTTCAATTCACAAAATTCTAAAGCATAAGTTGACATTAGATAGCCAGCATGACAATATACTGGCATGTGGTATGGAAGAAAGATTCCATTTGCACACCATTATGCAAATTCTCTAGAACCAGATTCCCCCTAGTATTCTTTTACTAGGAATTTATTTAAAAAATTGTTTGGTTTACATGAAGCATACCTAGGAATTGGTCAGAATGTGTTATTCATTGGATTCCTTTTTCAACAAGTATTGGTTAGGTTTGAGTACCCCTAGGAATTGTAAAAATGTTATACCTTGAAAATTATTAAAAAAATATTTGTTTGGTTTGTATGGAGCTACACAATCGTAATATGGAGTGTAGAATCGTACATTTCCATGATCTTGCTGTGTCAGTGAGCGGTCGGAATTGGAAATTGGTTGGTCAGGTGGGATTTCCATGAAAAATTGTAAAATTGTGAGAACTATCGAGTTTTGAGACTCTGAATAAGTATACAAAGCAAAGGGTCTGTGGGTCGGATTTGTGACTCGGCTTGTTAAACCCAGTTTTTTGTCAAAGAAAACCCTAAATTCTTGTGCGACATATCCTCTTACCTTCATTCATTAATTTCTTCCTCTAGCTTCTGTGAAACTTCCCTATGCTTCCCACTTGTCTTCACTTTTTTTTATTTGAAAAGGCTTGTTATGGGGATGGGACCAAACAAGTACGTTGACAGGCAAAATAAAATGTTGACAGACAACTTGAAGAGGTCCATCAATGGTTCCTTTAAATTGAGGCCGGGGCTCCCCTTTTATAGCTAGTGTCTAAGTTTGAGTATTATTAGTTTTTGGAGCCTTAGCTTGCAATTGAAATGTTATCTCATGGTTAATGTTAGAATTATTTTTGGAAACCAAATTGCTTGCAATCTATTTATAAATTTATTATTTTGGGGTTCTTACATTATATGATTTACTAGTTCTTAGTTATGGTCTGTCTGTGTGTATATAAGTTCCTCATATTTTGGCAATGCCTGCAGGAAAGAGGAGCAGCATTGAGATTATTTAAAAGTGGCAACACCCTGATATTGGTTGCCATGTAGTTCACTTTGACCTTCCCAATGATATTGATGATTATGTACACCGTATTTGAAGGACGGGGAGAGCAGAAAAGAAAGGTCTTGCAACAACATTCTTTAATGAAAACAATGCATCCCTAGCAAGGTCTCTACAAAATTGGATGCAAGAAGCAAATCAAGAAGTAATTGCTTGGCTCTCGCGGTTCGCTGCACGATCATCCTTTGGTGGAGGAAAGAACCGTCGATCAGGAGGCCGATTTGGTGGTCGCGACTTTCGAAGAGATGGTTCTTTTAATAGGGGTGATCCTGATTACCATGGTGCAGAAAATAGCAGTGGTGGATATGGGGCTTCTGGTGGAGGATATGGTTGGTATGCAGGAAATAGCACCGGTCCTGGGGTGACCAGTGTGTTGGACTGATTTTTCAACTTTTGATAGCATTATATACTGTCTTAGGTATTAGGTGTGAGAACATACACCTATAGAATATTATTTTTTTCTCCTTTTCTCTATTTCAAGTTTATTTAATTTACTTTTTCTCTCCTAGTGTTTTCAAGCCAACGTCATTTCTTAGGGTTTACAATGCTAATGCTAATTAACAAGGAAGATGTGGGTGTGAATGTGGTACTATTATTACGACTTGAATAGAGGTTGTGTAGTGTTAGCACTTGAATCACGATTTTCATGTTTTGGCTGCATGAATCGATTCCAGGAAATAGAAGGCTAGCATGAATCGACTCAGTCTCATACAACACTAAAACCCTGAGTCGATTCAAAATAGTACATAAGTGAAAAATCTTGATTAGTAAAAAAAAAGTGAAAAATCTTGTTTTCAATTATGTTTCAAGTTTCAATCGATTGATGCATACCCTCTAGTTTATTGATTCGATTGGTATGTGTTAAAGCTGGAAACTTTGTTTTTCTGACTATACATGAGTCATTCACTTGTATTTTCCTCTCATGAATCTATTCTTGAATCCATTTGTGAATCTATTGATGATTCTATTGTCTCTATTTTTAACACACATTTACACACACTAAATATTTTCTTACCAATAATTTGAAGTAGACACTCTCACTAAAAAATGCTTCCTACTTTATCATCAATTTTTAGAAAAACTTCCAAAGCTCTTGAGTGATGGTTCTAAGGTTTGGAATTCAATTAACATTGAATTTTGAGTGAATTGCTAACATCAAGGATTAAGGGTAAGAAAAAGTAGTAGATCTTCTTCTCAATCAAAGTGTGATCAACTGATCAAGTTTCTCTCAAGATCAAAGTCAAACGAATTGGAAGGATCTTTGCATTTGAATTGAAGGAAATTCAGGGAGGAATTTGCCGAAGGAATTCACAAAGAAGTACAATTGAATACTTTGATGGTTGGATCTAGGTTCAATTTGAGCAAGTTGTTGAAGCCAAAGAAGGAGTCAAGATCAAGGGTTCAAGCAAGGATCGGTGATAATCTTGTAGCTTCAACTTGTTGTAAATGACTCTTGTAACTTGCAAATCAATCAGTAAGGGAAGGTGCCATCGGTGGTGAAAGAGGACGTAGCCCCAAAGCGAGTATGAACGGGGTGAACCTCTATAAATCTTGTGTATCGTTTTCTCTCCCTTATCTCCTTTAATTTTGCATAGTAATTTGATTAGAATTGATTAATCTTTGGATTTGGTGACTTGAATGATTTGTCTTTGGTCAAATAATTTTGTTTTGAAACAATTGAAGTTTGATAAGGTGTTAGATTACCAAATTTGTACTCAGTCGATTATTGTATTGTTTTATCGAAAATTGTATTCAATAATATTTCTCATATCATATCAATAATTTTTTTTTATTATATTCCTCTTTTGCGCTTTTGATAACATTTGTGATTGTCCATTTATTGGCGCTCAAATAGTCATTCCAATCGTAATTTTTGAAAATAAACTTTTCATGTTTTCGCTCGATAAACTCGAGAACTCTATTCACCCATTTATTTTTCTTTGTGATGAAAGAGTGATTGTTTCATGTTTACTAAATTTATTCCTGAAAATGACCTGGAAACTTTTATAATATAGTGGTTAGTGATAAGGGAACATTCTTACATTTTTCTATTTTTACATTTTTACATTAGTGATAATTATACATTTTATATTTTTTACATTTTCTTTATAGAGGTTAGTGATAAGGAAGGTTTTCACATTATTCTGATTTTTTTTTCTTTCTATTTTTCAAAAAATTTATTTTTAATTTGACATTCTTCCGGAACAGCTAAAATTCTACATACTTCAAAGCCCATCATAATGGGATAAGTATGATCACATGACATATCAACCATGGTGTCAATCCATGAGCACGGGTAACGGCCAAATGCCTCAAATAGCCAAATGTGTTGCTAAAGCAAAAGACAATTCGGGTGTTATACGTGGTTGATCCTTTATATATGGGGGACCCCACTATACTGTAAATCATAATATTCTTTTATATAAACATTTATACACCAATCCTTAGGTATCAGATATCCGCGGCTTCAATTTCACACTCTTTATTACCTCTTTCAAATACTGACTTGAGCGTTGGAGCGCTAATATTTTTGCAGGTACATTTTCTCTGCAGGGTCCATGAATTAACCTTGTCATCACCATCTTCCATCCCAATCAACCTAATCCTCGCTAGTTAAGACAAATTATTTCTATGTAACCAGTTCAGACATAAATATATCAACATGCATTTTATTTTTATTTCTACTTTTTTAAAATGTCGTTTAATTTAATTTTATCATAACTTATTTCAATAAATATATTTCTTTTTAATATCTTTTGAATTTTTAATATATTTTATCCATTAATTGTAATATTGTATAAATATTTCAACAAATTAAATATATGATAAATTTTTTGTTATATCTTATCTTTAAAATTGAATTTTTAAAATTATTTGTTACTTCGTTATCTTTTAAAATCTTCCAAAAAAAAACGTAAGGACATTGACAAATAAAACTCAAGTTTTGCTCAAACCAACGATCAAACTTCAATCATTTTGACCGAGAGTTTAATTTTAAACTTAATCTAAAGTTGAGAATTTTATTTTCAATTTAGAAATTTAAATATTGTAAATTTTAATATTAGATAAATAATACGCAGTTTGTTTTTCCTCATTTTCATGTGTCAAATAAGACTCTTGAATAATACATATCAATCATCAAGAACACCACCAATGAGTTACATGCATAACACCACCAATCAATTTTGAAGTTTAATTAAATTAAAAATTATAATATTTATAAGTCATTCACAATTCTCTCATTCTCATATATTAAATATGACTTTTGAAGTCATATATAAGAATTACACCAAAAACAATCACAACCAACGTTTAGGTGTATCACACCATCAATATATATTATAATTCCTTCTACTCAATTTTTCATGTAATACTGCATGCATAACTATTTCTTTGATTTTTTTTTTGTAAAAAAAAAACTATTTCTATGATCGGTTTTTTTTCTTCATATTTTCTTATGTATTTTTCTTTCCTTTAATCTTTTTTGCATACATTCGTAAAACTTAACCTTTTTTATTTCCTTATGTTCATCCAATATTTATACATATTATATGTATTACTAAAAAAACTTGGTGACTCTTTAAATATAGGTCTTGTGTCGTCGTCCATCTCGAACTGTGTGCACAGACCCATCATTATTTATGGGTATTTAATATATAAGTTTATTTTATTCTTGTTGGATATTTGGTTGTTGACATCATTTTTGCAAAAACAAATATTCAAGCAAGATGTTCGATGCCATGTTCCAACATCTGGATACCTCGTCCAGGTGATGAGTTTTCGCGCTGACTTGGCTCCATTTCTATTTATGGAATCCACGCCTTTATTCTCGGGGTCCAAGGAATATATTTTTGTTCAGAATCTCGCATTGATTAATTTCCTGATCACGTTCGTTTGCTAAAAGAAACTTGATATATGATTCTGAAATATGTAAGTTGGATTTGTTGGTGAATGAAGCTTATGCTTGAAGAGCAAGCCCATGCTAACAACAGTCGTAGAAGATGCAATTGTACATATAATTTCATTGATATCATCAATCATAGGTTGTAGAGTATCTTTCCCGAAGCTTTCTATTTCTTCAAAGTGGACTCCATCTCCTATCTTGAGGTGCTTTGCAACTCTGTTTAATGATTCAGGCGATATCTCCATGGGAGAAGAAGTATCTATGTTAGTTCTCTTGGGTGACCTTGAGGGATCCCTCGGAGTAGATGGGATCCCTCTCTTGTTTCCTACTGTTTCCACCATGTTTTTCTCCTTTCTTGATTCCAAAATAACACCTGTTTCTTTTATTTCTTTATTGAGAAAATGTGGAAGAAGATAATAGGGAAAGACACAATATATAACAGGTTTTTCACCAACGAACTCTAACTGAAAAATCAATTACAATCACAACAAACTTTCCCTAGATATACTCTAACTAAACTATAACTTGCTTCTCAAGCAACTAAAAACCTTTTGATTTGTGAACGTATTGGGATTTTATATATAATATTAATATGGGTTAAATAATAACACTTTTTGTTTTGGTAAATAGGCGTTTACCCCCTGCAAAGTAGACGTGTTCTGTCTTACCCTCCTGGAAAAAATTTCGTTTAGATTCCCCCCTTACAAAATATGGTTTTCTGGATTACCCCTCAAAATCAATACGTGGCAGCTGACTGTCACAGAATCTCCACGTGGCGGATAGAATCTCCACGTGATGTTGCCACGTAGGAAATTTCCAATTAAAAAAAATTAAAAAATGCCACATCATTTAATGAAATTTTTTTATTTTTTTTTTACTGAAATTTTATTAATTAAGTTTTTTTTACTGAAATTTATCAAAACCTTTCTCTTTGCGGCACACAAAATATTCATCGGTGTATCTACTGGCACTTTTTTTTTTAAGCTGCAAAAATAATTTATTAACAACCACACCACAATACAAGGCGTATCAAGGTGGGAGAAATTAAGTATGTTAGACTACTAGGCTACCACTTAGAAGGGGGGTTGAATAAGTGGCTTCTTTAATCAACGGCAATTTAAAAATTATTTGATTAAAAACAATGCGCGGAAGCACCACCGGATCGGTAGTCTACTTTGCACCTTTTGACCAAAGGAAAGATAGTATAGCCTTGAACGAACTAGGAAAATTATCGGAACGCTTAATGCAAAATATCCAAATTTAATTGATTAAAAAAAACAGTCCCAAGCAAGTTATATGATTCGATATTCAAATTCAATCACAATCAAGATAATCGCAATTGAACCTTTGTGCACACTTACGAACACAAAATTCCAATTGACACAAAATATAAGCGAATTGCGTAAAGTAAGAATTTAAAGCGAATCGACACACAAGAGATGATTAGGGAGTTCCCCGGCTTTCGTGTCGTCCTCGCGGTCGGCCGGGTACGTCTCCCCCCAAATAACCAAACGGGTTATTTGAGATTATTATTGATTAAAAACAGTTTGAACACAAGTGCACAATTTACAATGAATTCAATAAACCTATATTGACTCAAAAGTAAAACTATGCTAAACCTCAATCGACGAACGAATCTTGACCCTCTGATTCCAACGATTTTACCCGTGCAACTCCTTGCAACAATCGTCCAGCTGAGTCCTTCAATTCTTCTCGATTGATCCTTCAAGATATCGAACAATCTTGAATCCCTAGCAAGCAACCAAACCTCCTTCGCAAATCAACCCGATCACGATTCTGATTCACCGCGAATCGTACCGAACGTTATCGACCAAGCGTACAACTTCTATTGGATTGATCCCATACTCAATCTTCAATGATTGCAACTTGATGGAAGATGATGATCTTGTGAAGGATACACTTTGATCCCAATTTTTCACCCAAATTGTATCCAAAGTGTTTCTCTCAAAGAACTCTTGCTTTCTCACTGGTTCTCACTAGATTTTTCTCAGTTGTGTTACAAACAAAAGATCACACACATTGCTATTTAAAGTAAAAATAGAATGAGCAAATTTAGGCATAATTTTTCATACATGTATTGATACAAATGATCATTTGTATCGATACAAATGCTTTGACCAACGTTAAAAATGGAAAAATTGACCTTTGTATCGATACAAACACGGGTGTGTATCGATACAAATATCAGAATCTTGAAATCTTGACTGATATGTATCGAAGCATGCAAGCATGATTCGATACATCATGAGTTTTCTGGATTTTGAGAACATACAGATGTGTATCGATATATGCAAGCATGCTTCGATACACAGATGATGTTCTGTCTTTGAGAGACCACTTTTGTATCGATACAGGCAATGTATGTATCGATACAAAATGCACAAAATCAAACAGAAGTAATTTCAGGACATATGTATCGATACAACTATGTATGTATCGATACAAAATACCTAAAAGTCAGTTTTTCAAGGTTTAGAAAATAGTTCTTTGTTGTCAAGTCATTTGTAATGTTGCCAAAATATGTTCAATCCTATTTTCATGTGTTTTGACAATTATTAAAACATGAGGATGAACTGGTGCACTTACATTCTCCCCCTTTTTGATAATTGTCAAAACTATGCATAAGCTAAACTAAGCCTATACCTATTATGCAAATAAAAATAGCAATGCAATACAGACGCAATTAAAACACCAAGGCTAGTCATCAAATAAGCTCGCTCCCCCTGAGTTGATGCCATAAGGTGTTTTGATCATCTTTAGCTTGTGCATCCAAATCTCTCCCCCTTTGACAATATCAAAAAGAAGAAGAGAGCACATTAGAAGTAACAAGTCCAAGCAATTTTTAATCAATGATCACATCGTGCACTTATATTTGTCGAAATGCACTTTATGATATAGTTTCCTAATCAAAATAAATACATACAAAGATATGCCAAAAAATATCAATGACAAATACCAAATTTCATGACAAACATGGAATGTAGAATAACAAACCAAAACCAACGCATGAATATTGTAATACATCGACATTTTAAATCAATAAACATATCAAAATATGAGACGAAATAAACAAAGCAATGCAACAAAAGCATAAACATAACATGATTATCCATACAAACAAAATTATCCAAAATAACATGTATGTATGAAACACATATAATCAACAAGGTACATACTTATGTATGTGAGCAAAAATAATACCAAAGCACATTATAACATGAGAACATATGTTGAACCATATATGCATGATAAAGCATCCACATAAATGAATCAAGTACCAAAATCAATCGTATGAAAATATATGTCTATGTATGCTCATAAAGTCACATATATAAGAACCAAACAAACATATACAAACCAAGTATGAACTTAATATGACAATTGTAATGATTTTTGTCAAATCCCCATTTAAGACGTATGAGTCTCAAAGACTTATCAATATCTTTGAGCAAAATTCTTGGAAATGAAGGATGAGACAACTATCAAGACCAATATCATATTAAGATAGAAATTGTATGTATATGAACCAAAGAACAAATGCTAAGTAAAAAAAAATAAAGGAAAGGTAGAGAATAGAATCTTCCCTTGAGTGTTAGGTGGAGGAAGTGATCAATTTCCGCACCATTGCAAGTGTCGAGTTGAAGCTTTTCTCATTGCTCTCCTTGTTCGTAGGTCTTGAACTCCATTGTTGTCGGTGTCTCTTGTCAATGGTTTCAAGACAATTCCCTACATACTTAGACATTTGAAATAGGTCCCCAACTCATGTTGGGTCCTAGTATGTTAGTAGCACCATTATTGCCTAACTTAGGTAACCATTGCAATTTGCCTCTTGGTACCAATACCTTTCTAGCATGACATTTTGCAATAGTATGACCCTTGTCACAACAATAATGACAAACGATATAAGGATTACTTTTCTTATGATCCTTTTCAACAAATTTATACTTTTTATTTTTAGGTTTCAAAGATTTGTTGAATTTAGATGGATCAATCGCAAAAGTAATCTCCGGCTTGGATGGCTCTTTTAGCTTATCTTGTAACTTTCGTAAGTCTCTACGTAAGTAAAAGCATCCATCACATCCGGTCCTATCGTTACCATAACTATCAAAAGTCACAAGAGGTTTTTGAATCAAAGACTCTTTGAGGGCTTTCAACTCAAGCTCCGTTTCCGAAACTTTTGCCTCAAGGTATTTATTAACTTCCATTAAACCTTTTAATCGTTGAAAAGCCTCTTTAGTTTCTTTGTGTAACTTTTCAAAAGCAACTTGCAACTCATGATATTCTAAAAGAGTATATGAGCTAGAGGGATTTTGGTTTACCTTTTTGGGAACAAGTTTCTTACGATCATGAGATGTTAAGCACACATTCGCCAACACATCTTCATCACTAGAGCTAGAGCTTGATGATGAAGAGGAAGATGAGCTTCCGCTTTCCCATGCAACATAAGCTTTCTTTCCTTTATCCTTGCTTCCCTTTTTGAATGAAGGTGACCCTTTCTCCTTTCTCTTGAGCTTGGGACAATCCGGTTTAAAATGACCGATTTGTCCACATTCATAACATGCTCCTTTCTTAGAGTACCTAGCATCTTCATTCCTCCGACGGGAACCACTATCTTTTCGATACTTTTTAAGATTCTCATCGGAATGTCTTATCTCATTCTTTGTCACATACCTATTGTAGTGTCTCACGAAGAGTCCCATTTCCTCATCATCGGAATCATCTTCGCTTGAGCTACTTTCCACATGCTCTACCTTTTTGGACTTTGACTTTGAGGCTTTTAGAGCAATTGTCCTCTTGTCCTTTTCCTTTTCCTTATCCTTGTCATTGTGCTTTCCCTTTTTCTCACTTTTCCCTTGCTTTTCTAACAAGTTTAGTACTTGTTCATGTTCCGTAAGCTTGCCAAATAAAGTTGTAAGACTCAAAGTAGTGAGGTCGTTCGCCTCCTTAATCGCGGTGACCTTCGGTTGCCAACACCTACTAAGACATCTTAAAATTTTGTTAGTGGCATCTTGATTTGTGATCGGCTTTCCCAAACCGTGTAACTTGTTGGTTATTTTGATAAATCGTTGTTGCATATCCTCGATGGTCTCGCCATCTAGCATATGGAACAACTCAAATTCTTGTGTCAATGTATTAATTTTGGATATCTTTACATCATTGGTACCCTCAAAGTGAGTTACCAAAGTGTCCCACATTTCCTTAGCTGATTGACAATGTGACCATTGATAGAATTGATCAATCCCAAGGGATGATATTAAAATATTTTGTGTCTTTGCATCGTAATTGGCCTTTTTCTTTTCCTCTTCCGTCCATTGTGCCATAGGCTTATTGGTGACAATGCCATGAGCATCGGTGATTGTTGGAACAAACGGACCGTTCTCAATAGCATTCCACACTTCACCATCAAAAGAATTGATGTGAATACGCATACTACATTTCCAATAGTCAAAATGATCTCCATTGAATATCGGAGCCCTATTATACGCCCCTTTAGGTGCAAAAGCCATGTTGTCTAATAATTGGCACAAACCTCCGAATTTTGCAAGCAAAATGGAACCGGACTCGTGATACCACTTGTTAGACTACTAGGCTACCACTTAGAAGGGGGGGTTGAATAAGTGGCTTCTTTAATCAACGGCAATTTTAAAATTATTTGATTAAAAACAATGCGCGGAAGCACCACCGGATCGGTAGTCTACTTTGCACCTTTTGACCAAAGGAAAGATAGTATAGCCTTGAACGAACTAGGAAAATTATCGGAACGCTTAATGCAAAATATCCAAATTTAATTGATTAACAAAAACAGTCCCAAGCAAGTTATATGATTCGATATTCAAATTCAATCACAATCAAGATAATCGCAATTGAACCTTTGTGCACACTTACGAACACAAAATTCCAATTGACACAAAATATAAGCGAATTACGTAAAGTAAGAATTTAAAGCGAATCGACACACAAGAGATGATTAGGGAGTTCCCCGGCTTTCGTGTCGTCCTCGCGGTCGGCCGGGTACGTCTCCCCCCAAATAACCAAACGGGTTATTTGAGAGTATTATTGATTAAAAACAGTTTGAACACAAGTGCACAATTTACAATGAATTCAATAAACCTATATTGACTCAAAAGTAAAACTATGCTAAACCTCAATCGACGAACGAATCTTCACCCTCTGATTCCAACGATTTTACCCGTGCAACTCCTTGCAACAATCGTCCAGCTGAGTCCTTCAATTCTTCTCGATTGATCCTTCAAGATATCGAACAATCTTGAATCCCTAGCGAGCAACCAAATCTCCTTCGCAAATCAACCCGATCACGATTCTGATTTACCGCAAATCGTACCGAACGTTATCGACCAAGCGTACAACTTCTATTGGATTGTTCCCATACTCAATCTTCAATGATTGCAACTTGATGGAAGATGATGATCTTGTGAAGGATACACTTTGATCCCAATTTTTCACCCAAATTGTATCCAAAGTGTTTCTCTCAAAGCACTCTTGCTTTCTCACTGGTTCTCACTAGATTTTTCTCAGTTGTGTTACAAACAAAAGATCACACACATTGCTATTTAAAGTAAAAATAGAATGAGCAAATTTAGGCATAATTTTTCATACATGTATCGATACAAATGATCATTTGTATCGATACAAATGCTTTGACCAACGTTAAAAATGGAAAAATTGACCTTTGTATCGATACAAACACGGGTGTGTATCGATACAAATATCAGAATCTTGAAATCTTGACTGATATGTATCGAAGCATGCAAGCATGATTCAATACATCATGAGTTTTCTGGATTTTGAGAACATACAGATGTGTATCGATACATGCAAGCATGCTTCGATACACAGATGATGTTCTGTCTTTGAGAGACCACTTTTGTATAGATACAGGCAATGTATGTATCGATACAAAATGCACAAAATCAAACAGAAGTAATTTCAGGACATATGTATCGATACAACTATGTATGTATCGATACAAAATACCTAAAAGTCAGTTTTTCAAGGTTTAGAAAATAGTTCTTTGTTGTCAAGTCATTTGTAATGTTGCCAAAATATGTTCAATCCTATTTTCATGTGTTTTGACAATTATTAAAACATGAGGATGAACTGGTGCACTTACAAAGTACAATAGGATAAGTATAAGGGATGAAGATAGGTCATGGGTAAACAATAAACCCAAAACCAATACAATCGCCGCACCAGCAGACAAGAAGAAAAAAAGAATAGATAGAGGAACAAAACAACAAAGCACACGCAGAGAAACAAAGGCAGCAGCAGAAACTAAAATCATCTTCTCATGCATTCCATCGGGCTCCATTCACAATCAATCACAATCTCTATTGAACAAATAATGTAGTGACTTTCAACCTTAAATTCAACCTTAAAAAAGAACCCAAATCCAAACCAAAATTCAACAAAACCGTCAACACAACCAACACGAACCCACAAACACACAAAACACACACACACACACACACACACACACCTGCAAACAGAAACACAAATAACAAATACAAACGAAAAAAGGAAAGAAGAAGAAAGAAAGAAACGGAGAAGACACGAAGCATAGAGAAGAGATTTTATTTTCTTTCAACGTTTAAAGCTTCGATCAGGATCTTGGGTAAACCTTTTGAAATTTTGGTGTTAAGATTCGGATTCAGGCGGTTTTAGAAAGTAAGATAGGTGAAAAAAGTTTTGTTTTTGGTCGGTTTTAGTTTTCCGGCGCAGTGGCACCGCCATCTGGCCATACGACCACCGCGCCGGCGACGATGAGAATAGAGAAAAATCAGAGAGAGTAGAGAAGAGAGAAGTTGGTTTGTAACAACAAATGTTTTTTTCTGTATAAACAAAGTATATATATTCCCCTAGATCCCATGTGTGTCAGCCCATCGTAATATCATGCACTCGCGTTTCCCTTACCCCTTGATCTCCATCAATTAATAAAATTTCAGTAAAAAAAACAAAAAAATTTCATTAAATGACGTGGCATTTTTAATTTTTTTTTATTTGGAAATTTCCTACGTGGCAGCACCACGTGGAGATTCTGTGACAGTCAGCTGCCACGTATTGATTTTGAGGGGGAAATCCAGAAAACCATATTTTGTAAAGGGGGAATCTAAACAAATTTTTTTCGAGGGGGTAACGTCTACTTTGCAGGGGGTAAACACCTATTTACCCTTTTTTTTAAAAATATTTGTGAACATATTGGGATTTTATATATAATATAGATCAGATAATAAAATTGAAGTTCAAACCATATTACTCTCACTTTAATTATTCATTGAAATTTAACCATCAAACTATTCGACAAAAAAATAAAATAAGTAGGTTAATAATAATAATAATAATAATAATAATAATAATAATAATAATAACTGTTCTGGACTAGTCCTAGCAGGACCTGCTCTCCTTCTGCCCGTAATATCGGGGAGGGTCCAGCAAGGAGATGCTCCTCGCTAAAGACATGCTCCGCGAGGATCATCCTCCTCGACATGCACCTCAGCTGATCACGACTACCACGTGCTCCTAATTAATAGGACACATGTCACTCGAGCCTATCAGTTATCCCTGCATCGCGGATCGGTTCAACCAGGCTGGGATCCTGTAACGGTTTCCCCTGCATCCACGCAGACACCTGGCAGTTATCCGGGTTGGGCTGCTCTACACGGCCCAATAGGGTAACCGTTGGCCACGCACTGGGGGTCTATAAATACTCCTCTTCACTGAGGAGTCAAGTATTTTATTCTCTACCTTTACTTCTTCTTTGTACTTGTACTGACTTGAGTGTCGGAGCACCTGCAGATACAAACCCCCCTCCGTTGATTTCCACCGTCCACCGACGTGCAGCTGGCCATCGATTCAACCTTCTGATCAAGGTAAAGATCAGTGGCGCCGTCTGTGGGAACCTGAGTTTTCCCCTTCTTTCCAAACACAGAAAAAAACCGATCAAAGTTCTTGACATGGCCACCGGAAATCCTTCCCAACGTCATAACGACGACGGCGATTACCCCTTTCATGATGCTGACGGTAATCCCATGAACACCATCATCGCTCCGACCAACGAAGTGGTCCCACAAGATCAACAAGGGACCGGGGCAACCGTCACCGACGCCGCACGAGACACTGATTTGAGGGACGGACGCCGATCAACTCCCTCCTCCGACAACGAGAGCATTGAAATCGTGCGTGAAACTCCTGCCACCACCGCCGGAAAGGCAACTACTTCGGGAGAGAAAGCCTTTGCGGCTAACAAACACCCGAAAAGACCGCGTCAAATCTTGATGCCCGTGACTACCGAGAAGGGTTTCAGAACCCTAATTACCGCAATGAACGAGCAAAGGGACCTTATCCGTGCTCAGAACGAAAGATTGGAGAGACTTTAAAGGTATCATTGCCGCTCTCTAAGACCTTACAGGCGAAGACACGGCTCGCCGACTCCCCCTCCTCGGAACTCACAAACTCCTCCCCCTCGTAGGGATCATTCAACAGCGCCACAACAACGTGGCCGACACCAGTTTCAACTTGAAGATGCTGCTCGCCTCCCGTAGGCAATGAACAAAAGACAGAGGACTCCACCGCCAGAAAATCGCGAGCCTTCTCCCTAAAAAAGGGGAAGAGTCGTTGCGATCCGCGATTCGCGCATCCCATCACCCGCAATTCGCGGCCAGTGGGCGGAACTTCCGCAACTGCTGAACACGCACGTCGTGACAAACAGAAGGAGGTACGTCAGAGTCCTCCCCGACGTAAAAGCAGTTATCGTTCCCCTCCTCGTCTTTCTCGGAGTCCTCCTCGTCATAGGAGCTCGCATCGCTCTCCTCCTCATGATCATCAGAGTCCTCCTCGATACACGAGTACTTACCGACCTCGGGATTATGATTCTCCTCGCTAGAGGTGGTCTGGAGCGATGACGACGACACTCAGGGGCCACTATCCCTGGAAATTTTAAATACACCTCTCCCCAAGGGTTTGGAAAAGCCCCCAAACCTGGGACATTATGACGGGCTGGGAGACTTAGATGACCACATCGCCCACATTGATGTCCAACTACAGTATCAACGTGTGAAAGGACCCATCAGGTGCAGGCTATTTGCCACCACCTTAAAGAAAGGTGCCCTCGACTGGTACAAGAGCTTGGCTCCAGGCTCCATCACTTCTTGGGGTCAACTATGTACGTTGTTCTCCAGGCAGTTTACAGCTTCTCGTCGCCACCCTAAAACGGTAGCGTCATTGGAAGATATAGTCCAGAAAGAAAACGAACCTATCCGAAGCTACCTCGAGAGATTCAACAAAGAGGTCGTCCAAGTAGCAACTGACGACGGCATGAAGCAATACCTCAAAGAGAGAGGCCTTCACCGAGGTAGTGACTTTGCCAAGGCCATAGGCATCGAGCCACAGACAACGCTCGAGGATCTCCTCCACAAGGCACAGGCTTATATAGCCTACGAGGAGAGAGAAACCAGCTATCAACGTCCGCAATCCCAGACAAGACACATCCTCGGAACAGAACCGTGGGTCCTCCCGACGAGGAGGAGATAGAAAGAATGATGAACGTCCCCGAGACAAGAATTGGGGACCAACTAGCTAGTTTACCAGCTACACTCCGCTGATCGCTTCTCGCGAGCACATCCTCGCTAAGGTAACTGCTGCCGAATTCATAAACTATTTAGTTCGGATGCCAAAACAAGTTCCACCAAAGCGCGACGCAGACAAGACAAAGTGGTGCAGGTACCACAAGAAACACGGTCACGTTATCGAAGAGTACATCCAATTGAAGGATGCCATCGAAATTCTGATATGGGCGGGCCGCTTAGACCGGTACAAAAAGCAAGAGGACCCTCCTCGACGAGGTCGACCAGCTCCTCTGGCCATCGAAGAAGCTCCAGCCGAGGACACTGGTCCCAGCTAAGTGGCGATGTCCATCACCCGACCAGAGGATTTCTACATCTCAGAAGAAGTGTCTGCCCGACTCCGCAAATGGGAGAACTTCCCCTCCACTTTGGTCATCACCGGTGGAGGGTTCAATAATTTCACTGTTAGTTCCGTGAAGAGGAAATTTGATGAGCTTATTGCCGCTTCTTCTAAAATGAGCTTTGTGCTCGACACAACCAAGGGAGAATCTGTCCCTCTCTCTTTCTATCTGGAGGAGCTGCCCGGAGAATATACAAACTCCCAGATTCCCCTCCTAATACAGGCAAGCATGGCTAATTTTGACGTGCACAGAATCTTGGTCGGCGAAGGCAGCTCGTGCGACATCATGTACTCCTCTCTGTTCCATATTTGGTTTCTGACCTTCAAGGTTTCAACGGGTCGACAAGCAAACCATGGGGATATGTCGACCTACTCGTCAGATTCGGCCAAGGAGAAGCTTCAAAGCAGGTCAGGGTCAAATTTATGGTCGTCGACTGTCCATCCCTCTACCAATGCATCATCGGAAGGACCACACTTGCAGACTTGGTCGTTGTCCCCTCCACAGTCCACCTCAAGATGAAGTACTACACAAACAGTGGCAAAGTCGCAACCATCCATGGTGACATTCAAGCTGCGAGGAGGTGCTTTGAAGCTGCATCCAAAGGATTTGCTGCCTTCAACAACAAACCGAGCAGAAAAGGGGAAAAGACTAGCACATCAAAGAGCACTGCTGATCGTCCAAAGCTGCCCGCAGACGTCAGCTCTGTCGATCTGGACTCCCGCTTCTCCAAATGGGAACATAAAGAAGAGAAAATGTTGAAGAAAGATGTACCAGACCAGTTCGCCCAGGCCCATATTCGCCTAAGCCCGTTACTTACTCATCTGGTTCGCCCGACCCGGTATGGGGGGCTCCGAGCCCACTACATTTCAATCCAAGCCCAATTCGCCCCACTAACTAAATTACCACATGTAAAACATGCATTCAACCATGATCAATAACATGATGGTGGGAACATTCAGCCCACCTTCCCCAAAAATAGAGATCATGGGATCATGAGGAGTTATTCAATTAACCTAGCTCCACTATAGGCCTATAAATACAACCCCCAAAAGCATATTATACAGACCGAAGAGGAGACTTAGCACAATTGCTAAATCATTCACTATCATTAAATATATACCCCCTATGTTCCAGACAGGAACATTTGGCGCCCACCGTGGGGCCACGGTAAAAGGATTCCCGGGCCTCAAGTTTCATTCAACGATAGAAATTCAATTTCATGTTATTTTGGTCGATGCATACTCGTTCATACTATACATGAACAATATAGATTTTTCAAACAGGTTATGTTCTAACTTCACTTCTTTTTGTTTCTTATAGTTTTTACTTTTTATGATATCTATCAACAAAGAAGGTCTAATTGGTTGTACACGTTATTACAAAGTCATTCCACCATGAACTTTAATGTACAAAATTAATATAGAATTAGTGGAAGTGATGGTCTTCCATTCCCATTTTAATCCCTAAATCAAATATGTTTGGTTCTTCACTATTTATTTGATATTATTATTGTAGTATATATGAAGAGGAAATGGAATGGGCCAGTAACGGAAGGTGCCATCGGTGGTGAAAGAGGACGTAGCCCCAAAGCGAGGATGAACGGGGTGAAACTCTATAAATCTTGTGTATCGTTTTCTCTCCCTTATCTCCTTTAATTTTGTATAGTAATTTGATTAGAATTGATTAATCTTTGGACTTGGTGACTTGAATGATTTGTCTTTGGTCAAATAATTTTGTTTTGAAACAATTGAAGTTTGATAAGGTGTTAGATTACCAAATTTGTACTCAGTCGATTATTGTATTGTTTCATCGAAAATTGTTTTCAATAATATTTCTCATATCATATCAATAATTTTTTGATTATATTCCTCTTTTGCGCTTTTGATAACATTTGTGGTTGTCCATTTATTGGCGCTCAAATAGTCATTCTAATTGTAATTTTTGAAAATAAACTTTTTATGTTTTCGCTCGATAAACTCGAGAACTCTATTCACCCATTTATTTTTCTATGTGATGAGAGAGCGTTTGTTTTATGTTTACTAAATTTATTCCTGAAAATGACCTGGAAACTTTTATAATATAGTGGTCAGTGATAAGGGAACATTTTTACATTTTGCTATTTTTACATTTTTACATTAGTGATAATTATACATTATATATTTTTTACATTTTCTTTATAGAGGTAAGTGATAAGGAACATTTTCACATTTTTCTGAATTATTTTTATTTTCTATTTTTCAAAAAAATTAATTTTAATTTGACATTCTTCCGGAACGGCTAAAAGTCCAACATACTTCAAAGCCCATCATAATGGGATAAGTATGACCACATGGCATAGCGACCATGGTGCAACCCATGTGCACGGGTAACGGCCAAATGCCTCTAATATCCAAACATGCTGCTAAAGCAAAAGACAAGTCAGGTGTTATACGTGGTTGATCCTCTATACATGGGAGACCTCACTATACTGTAAATCATAATATTCTTTTATATAAACATTTATACACCAATCCTTAGGTATCAGATATCTGCGCCTCCAATTTCACACTCTTTATTACCTTTTCAAATACTGACTTGAGCGTTGGAGCGCTAACATTTTTGCAGGTACATTTTATCCACAGCGTCCAAAGAATTAACCTTATCATCACCATCTTCCATCCCAGTCAACCTAATCCTCGCTAGTTAAGACAAATCATTTCTGAGCAACCAGTTCATACATAAATATATCAACATACATTTTATTTTTATTTCTACTTTTTTAAAATGTTGTTTAATTTAATTTTATCATAACTTATTTCAATAAATTTATTTCTTTTTAATATCTTTTAAATTTTTAATATATTTTATCCATTACTTTTAATATTGTATAAATATTTCAACAAATTAAATATATGATATATTTTTTGTTATATCTTATCTTTAAAATTGAATTTTTAAAATTATTTGTTACTTCTTTATCTTTTAAAATCTTCCAAAAAAAATGTAAGGACATTGACTAATAAAACTCAAGTATTGCTCAAACCAACTATCAAACTTCAATCATCTTGACTGAGAGTTTAATTTCAAACTTAACCTAAAGTTGAGAATTTTATTTTCAATTTAAAAATTTAAATGTTGTAAATTTTAATATTAGATAAATAATACAAAGTTTGTTTTCCCTCATTTTCATGTGTTAAATATGACTCTTGAAGTAATACATATCAATCATCAAGAACACCACCAATGAATTACATGCATAACACCACCAATCAATTATGAAGTTTAATTAAATTTTAAAAAAATTAAAATTATAATATTTATAAATCATTCACAATTCTCTCATTCTCATGTATTAAATATGACTTTTGGAGTCATATATAACAATTACACCAAAAACAATCACAACCAACATTTAGGTTTATAACACCATCAATATATATTATAATTCCTTCTACTCAATTTTTCATGTAATACTACTTTTTTTTTTGACTGTTCATGTAATACTACATGCATAACTATTTCTTTGATTTTTTTTTTGTCAAAAAAAAAAAAAAACACTATTTCTATGATGATCATTTTTTTTTCTTCATATTTTCTTATGTATTTTTCTTTCCTTTCACCTTTTTTGCATACATTCGTAAAACTTAACCTTTTTTATTTCCTTATGTTCATCCAATATTTATAAATATTATATGTATTACTAAAAAAACATGGTGACTCTTTAAATATAGGTCTTGTGTCGTCGTCCATCTCGAACTGTGTGCACAGACCCATCATTGTTTATGGGTATTTAATATATAAGTTTATTTTATTTTCATGTATCTGTTAAGCTATTTTCTCGTGGCTATGCTACATTTTGTCCACAGGCACGTGTGTATAAGGATTTTTTGTTATCCCTAAAAAATTTATTTTAATCAGTTCTATACATGTATAATGCAATAATTTCTATACTTTATATGTATTCATTTTAAATATATACTATGTATTTTTATTTCAAGATCGAGAAACAAAACTTTTTCATGTCACGTAAGTATACAATGTCATGTCACTCAGTAATTGACCATATGTTCATTTGTAATGAATGACCATTAAAATGCTAGATGTGTAATATGTTACAAAGTTAAAAGATCAATTTGATACTTAAATAAATTAAAATGACAAAATCATTACAAACGTTAAACGTAAAGAATACATAAATATATTTGACCGATATATTATTATAAAATAGATTTAAATAAGATCTCAAAAGTTAAAGCTCAATTATATTATAAAAAAGAAAAAGAAAACCTCAATGTATAAAAAAGTGACTCCATTGTGGGAGTGAGTGTTTAGGCGTTTGAGCGTACGACAACAATCAATCCCCTTTCCCGTAATCTTGACACGAACTGGTCTTCCGAGATGCATTCATGCATTCCATAGAAGAATTTTAAATTGCAGATATTCAAATAAACCATTTTTTCTTTCCACGATTTTTTGCATTTTCAATTTCCTCTTTTAGTCTGAATTCAATTCCAAGAATTCCAGGTTAATTAGGGTTTACGTTTCTGATTTCAACTATGAGCCAACCAATTCAACACGCTAACAAATTCTCAAACGGAGACCTGTAAATGGTTGGTGTGGTGATGACCTTACTGTTTCACTTAAAGGAGAACTCTATGCACTTGAAAACTAGTACGATCATGAAAGTAAGTTAAAAGCTGCCGATCATGAAATTGATAGCTGGGACAGATGGAGGCTTAACATATACAACAGAGAAACATATTCATGGAGTGGGCTTGTCGATTTAACACCAAATATAGAGCATAGTGTGGTGCACTTGTCTCTGTTAATGGAGAGCTATTATCTACCACAATATGAGCTTCAATTTTGTGGATATCTCATGTCCTTACATTCGGGAAACTATTGCTGGAGAAAGTTTGGAGAATCAAAGATTGGAGATTCAAATTATTGCTGTAAGGTACTGAAAGTCTGAGCTACAAAATTTATCTTTTAATCTCAGTTAGTTAAAAATATAGAAAATGATGAGGTTAATGTTCATTTTAGCAATATAGAGTTAATGACATTTTGTTTTGTTATTTATGTTTCATGGACAAACTGCAGCAGACTGCAGTCGTTATATTGTATTCTCCGTTTGTTCCTATACACTTTTATAAAAAATTTGTCTTCAAAATATAAAACTCTCTTCAAATTTAACATAGAGTAATTTAGTAATAATCACACATATTTTAAACAAATTATTACTATAAAAATATTTTCTTAATATCCGTGATTTTTGTAGTTCGAGAAGAGTATCCCTACTACTTTAGTTTTGTAATTTGGAGGACCAATCATCAATTTTTATCATATTGATAATCATCTTGTATTTTTAATCTAGTACAATTTTTAGGTTTTAAACTCGAGTTTTCTTATTTGAAGTGTGCTAGCAACACTCTCTTTTCAACATTCTTTCTATCTAATGAGCATGGATTTTTTCCCTGAAATCCCCTGATGTTCCTCCGCCGTATAGATCTATACCTTTACTATTTTTAATATTTAAATTCCAACCTTTTTACCTTTTTAATGGTTTGAATTTAATTAGAACCTCAATTGACCGGAGACAATCGGATCTCCTATTTCATCATTTTATGTATGACTTATTTTTAAAGTGAAGGATTCACATTTATTATTATTTGGCGTAGCAACAGAGCGATTTGTCTCATGGATATCTTGAAAACTTTTTGAAGCCTATATATCAAGTCAAGAAATTAGCCAATGGTTGGTTCAGCTGTCTGGGTTCAGCGGCGTCTCTAATTTTTTGGAGGCCCTGTAAAATTATTAATAATAAGTCTTCAGAAACCCGGTATAATTATTAAAAATAAGATATGATAAAAGAAAAAGCGCAAAAAGTTCAAAATAATTATCATCTATTTAAATTACAAATAATATTAATAACACTAAAATGTAATCATTTTTTCATTAATACAAAAAAAGTTTGATAAACAAACATGACCGGCTCCGATTATTTGGAGGCTCGGCTTAAATATTAAAAATGGGTGCATAATAAAATAGCTTAAAATTACAATCTACCACTTATCTATTGATACACATCTAATATTTAATAAAGATTGAAAATATATAACTACTAATATAGGAGGACCTCAAAATTTAGAGGCCCTAAAATTTATCGGAAATTTAGAGGCCCTATGCCGTCGCACATGTGGCACATGTGCTAGAGCCGCCTATGGGTTCAGGGTGTTCCCTTAACTGATAGGGCTCCTCGGCAGGCAGAATTTCAATATACTATCTCCGCTCATAAATATAAGATCCCTTTGAGAAAAGCACGGCGATTTAAAAAACACAGAGGTAGTATTATTATTGACCAAGTTGGTAGTACTAACTAAGACTTTCAATAAAGATTAACGACATTTAAAAAAAGATGACCTCAAGTCACTCAAAGACTTTTTTAAAAAAAATAAAAAGTTGATTTTCATAGATGTATATCATTACAAAAAAAATGGACAACTAACTTTTTTTCTAAAAAAAAAAACACAAACTATTCTGCTTAATGACAAATGACAATCACATTGTATAGTTTTTTCTATTTCATTAACAAATTCAAAGAGTGATTTTATTTTGAAGAAAATCATTCAAGCACTTCGGCGTGTCATTTGATGGAAACGCTGGAGTGATTCTTGTCTCTCAATCTTAAGTTGTTTGCGGAAGTTAGTAATAAATGTGTCTGCCTTCATGTTAATGTCTTCTTCATTCTCCAAAAATACAACCCTGCTCACCATATATTCCTTCCTATCCATACTGTGTTTGGCTTTCATGTTGATATGACACTGCCTGAGAAGTCATTTTGGTTATCCATTAAGAGTGATAAGTTGAAAGGGATAATGTTATGAGAATTTGATTTTGCTTAAGAGTGACTTCTTGATTCTGAAACATCACTATATATGCACAATCTCACCCTCTAATTGAAGCATGTTTTAGGTGTGAGCAAGCCAAGGAAAAAGCGGGGAAAGTAAAGAAAACTAGTATTAGTCACTCATATTTTATTAAATCAACTTGCATGAGTACACATTCATAGAATATTGTTAATTAATTGTGGATTGCTAGTCTTAATAATAGTAAAATATTTCAATGGCCACATGTGAATGATAAGAGCCTGCATAAACTAATATTATAGAGGTGTGATCTAGATGAATGTTTGTTTCTTTTGTAAATTTATAATATAAGCATTCTGCAATAATTCAAACTTAGGAATCTTTGATGAGTCTAAAGTATTTGTCTGATATTGACCTCTGGTCCAAATATGTATATATCCATATAAATATAATATAGAGGAAGGCCAAACCTTGTTTAATAGTGATTTAAAATGTAAAAACCGTAGTAATTGTTTTTTATTCGCGATTTAAAACGTAAAAATCGTAAATTTTACGTTTTTAGGTAGCGATTTCGAGTTAAATCGCTAGTAGAATTGTTTCATGGTAAAATCGTGATCTGAAACGATTTAAATCGTAGTAAAATATTTGAAATCGTGTAAAATCGTTGATTTTAAGTCTTTGAGACGATTTTATATTTTTTTTTTCTAAAAAAAAATTATTTTTGACAATTTTCTTTAAAAAGGCCCAATTTTTATTCGGCCCATTACTCCCTCACTTATTTTTTTGAACTTGAAAAACTTATGAAATATGAATCTCTTGTTTTTTGGATAATATTTTGAATGTTACCTTGACAATTTGGTGGGTAATTTGTGTAGTTTGATCCAAGTTTATGAATATTACCTTTTATTATGGTGATTTAGTATATTTTAACTTTGAAATTAAGTTGCAATTTTAAACTATTGATGCATTATAGTATTATATATATGTCATGTGTATAAAATTAACATTATTTTAATATGAGGTAAAATCGACGATTTTACGTTTCGATTTTACCCAGGCAAAAAGAGTCAAGATAAAATATCGATTCTGACAACCTTAGCAGTTGAGAGACATCAAAGATGTTTCTTTTTTTCCTTTTTACTTATATTTGTGTACAAGTATAATTTTATTTATTAGTTTTTGACATATTAGTATTTTTATTTTAAAATAGTAAAATAATTAAAGTTTATTGATAAATTAAGTAATATTAATATGATATGATTCAATAGTGTAAAAAATGATACATTTGACAGCCTTTCAAACTCAGTTAACCATTTTATTTTTGCAAATCTGTTCAAGCAAGATTAAAATGTCTTATGATTTATCTAAAAAGCCAAGTCCTTTTTTTTGTCATTGCATTAAAGAAACATAATCCAATCATAAGGTAGCAGCAGTGACATTTGATACGTAGAGGTATGCGTTTGAACCTGACATTTTCCACTTCTCAATATTTAGTATGTGAGTTTCACCGCTACGTTATTTAGAAGAATAAAAAATTGTCATGATGATTACTTGGCATATTACCCGAAGATTTCTCTACCCACCCCCACGTCTCTTTTTCACCCCCCAAAAGTTCAATTTTACCCTCCAAAAGTTCGGTTTTCATTTACCGAACTTTTTTTATGGGAAGAGAAATCTTCATATTACCCCACCTTTTGGCCTCTTGGGTGTATACTGTATACTACCGTCCAAATGTAAAGTTTAAGGGAGAGATATTTCAAAGAAAGAATAAAAGAACAGGAGCATAAAATCAGGGTGTTAATAGTCATACCCCTAACTTTAAGGTCTTTTATATGGCTGTTGCTTTTGAGGTTTTGGTGGTAAAGGAAAATATGATATTTTCTTGGTTAGTGTTTGGTTCAGTTGGATAGTGTCTTATTCTTTCTCATATTTTGTAGGACATAGTTGTTTCTTAACTTAATTTTGGACTTAATGATTATATGATCTCAAAATAGTTTAAAAACAATTTTTTGACAGAAAGTTTATAAACAATTGAAATCTCTAATTTTACAAGCGGTATGATTGAATTAAACTCAACCCAAATTCTTACATTCTCATTCTCTTTTCATGACATTATATGCAAAACATGATCAACGAGAACATGTGCGTGAATCATTCTTGTTATTCTTTTTCAAATTTAGAACCTATTGTAATTACGTTACTTAGCTCCCATGTGGATCTATCGGTCCTCCGACTTTGATAATTTGGCCAACAATAACACTCTTTAGGATTTGAACTTGAGTTTTCTTATTAATATGAAGAGATTTGTTAGAAAATACAAAAAAAAAAAAAAAGAAAGAAAGCAATTAGCACCTACCATTAATTGGTTTCCTTAAACCATTTTTTCTTATGTTGGAAAATTATATAGATTATTACTACCTAGGATATATAGCCACACAAAGGAAAGAAGAAAGAAAGAAAAAGACAAGACAGTGGCAACCACAAGATTTGTCAACTACTAAAGTTTCTAAAAATAGATAAATAAACAATAACAAGAATTAGCTCAAAAATACATAACAAAACTATGAGAATTATATGAAAACAAACATGAACCAATATTAATATATCCAATCCAAGTAATGAGTCTTTTCTAAAGCATGATCATGATGGTTCAAACTTGAAACTTCAAGCTAAGATGAAGAAGTGAGATATGAAAACAAATGGTAAAATAGCACAAATCACTTCTGCCACCAACCACCTCTTTCTCAACCCACCACCACTCTTTTCCTCAGAACTTGAGTTTGGTCCCTTCACAACAGAACCTGGAAACATTATTTGTAGCACAATATTAGCTTCAAATCCATCAAAAACAGAAGAACAATACTATAATCGATAACATTTACCACTGGAAACTGGTGTGGAAGTGTTTGTTTTGGTAGAATTTCCAAGTCCTTCAAATATCTTAGCATCAGCTGATTTAGGTGACAAATGCAAAAGATCTGAAAGAACACAAAAGTAAATTAATCATCTCATTGAACTTAATTGAATAACCTGTTAGTATCGATTTATTCAAATTTATCTACTGACGTAAGTACTAATGAGACAATTTGAGAGAGTTTATAGAACCAGATTATGACATGTCCATAAATTATTTTCAGGTTATTTTCATATATAACTTTGCTATGATAATTTATGAAAACAATTTATAGCTTATATAAAAACAGTCTGATTTAACCGATCGTTAGTTGGTTCATAGGTGATTGGCGCTGAACTTGATAGGGCGGACCAGGGGCGTTTCAAAGTTTTTGGAGACTCTGTGCAAAATGTAAAAGACCCTTTTAATAATTAAAAAAAAAAATAATCATTCTTGTAATTATCATAAAAGGAACCTATGGTCTAATAATAACATTAAAATAACTTCGAGCTACATAAAACGAGTCTTCTTTTTTTTCCCTTAGAAAAATAGGGTATGGGCCTTACAAAATGTTGCAAAACAATTATTTTTACACCCCTTATTTACTAATACTACTACTATATAATTTTTTTTTAGGCCCTCAATTTTTGGAGGCCCTGTGCAACAGCCCATGCTGCACATGGGCTTGAGCCGCCCCTGGGGAGGACCACGGTTCGATCCCCGCAACTACGACCAGGAGGGAGCTGGAACCACTTGAAAGCCAAAAAAAACAGTCTGACTTTATTTTAATTTTGCTATAAAATTAGCTTATAGATAAGCAATATAGTATATGATAAAGGCTTGTGCTATAAGTGCTGAATATTAAGTTGTTTATCGAAATAGACCCTTACGAAAGCACGAAACTGACAGAAAGATAAGATTATGAGAAACAGTATATACTTGCCTACACATTGAGATATATTAGATGGTATGTGACAAGCATTTGGAAGCTGGACAGCAAGAGTAGCATTCAAAGCAAAGCCAAGTTTTGGATCATTGCGATCTTTGATGAGGATGCAGATGCATTTTTTGGTCTTATCTAGGACTATTTTAAGGGCAGTGCAACAATCTATAGCAGGGGTATTGGCATCACCACCAACGTAAGGAAGACAACTAGCAAGTGTAACAAGTTTGTCAGCACATTCATCTCTGTCTTTTGTTAAATCTGAGTTTGCAAAACTAGCCAACAGTAGAAGTAATAATGCAGTTATCCTTTTGTTGGAAACCATTGGAGAGAGAGTGAGAAAGGAGACAATATAGTTGAAAGAGTAAGACTTTGGTGTGGGTTTGGAGAAAGGAATCTGATACAATAAGCTCTTTTATGCTTTGCTTCGCTTGTGACTTTATTTGATATATTTTGAACTCAGTTATGATATTTGAACATCAAAATACATATATAATATGCGACATCTCGTATTTATCTTTATCTCTTTTTAACTTCCTAGTCATTCATTGTGGTGTGGGGTCTTCAGCCTAGCTTGGCTATCATGTGAGGGAATTTTGTCCCTAGATGGCTGGTAAGACTCATTTGGAGACATTACATTAAGTCTATGTTTGGTATCACGATAGATATGTCAAAATCATGGTGATCCATCATGATTGCGCATAAGTTATACTTTGAAGTTTTTGAAAAATCATGGTGAATCATCATAATTCTGACGTATCCACATACAAAATATAAGTGTGTGGAAGTGGAAATGATTGCCTAAAATTTTAACACCGGTGGACTTGATTCACATGATCTCTATAGACTTAGACTATAGTACATACTACACGTAACAAAAAATAACAAAAGAGGGTTAAATTGATTATAGTACATTGATCACTACCAACTACTTAATTAATATACTCTTTATATTTATTTTTAACATGACCCGTGACAAATCGAAACTATTTTATTTTGGCTAACCCGTGATTATTTGTGGATCTATCCGTGATTATCTTTATCTTTATAATTTGATTATGGTTAAATTGGACCTACAAAAACTGCAGTCATCTTACTGGACCCATAAATAAAATAAAAAGGTCGTAAAATAATAAGTAATACTAATGTTTAGACTTTAGAGTACAATTTTTTTGCAGAGAAGACAGAGTAGGGAATATGAAACAGTTGGGTGCAATTTGAGTTACTCCCTCCTGCCCTTTTAATTTGTAGATAGATTCTCGCTTATTAATTCATTTTAATGTCATATTCAACATCCACATAAATATCTCACTTGCAAAATTATCAAGAATCAACCCCAAATACATATGTGGAGAAGATGTCAAGACCTTTTGAAAACTAAAAGACCAAATCGGTGATTTTAACACTGAGGACCAAAATCAATTATGAGACAAAATAGGGCGACCAAAATTGTATGTAGACATTTTTTTATACAAATTGTTATTACTTTGTTTATGAAATAACAAGTTAAATATGGTTAGTCAAAAGCGTATGGCACAACAGATACCCCAAAGCAGCAGTGCTGATTAAATCCACTTTAAATTCAAACATAACTTATGTGAAAAATCGGAAAAATTTGTACAGTTTACACAGGATGGAAAATTGACTATACTTTGGCAAAGTTCCATAACATTCAATTCCTATTCAAGCATCAATAATGCGCATTCAGAAAAGAAAGGTCGATTCAAAAAGGAATACACTTAAGTCATCAACGGGAGCCAGCCAAATTTTCTGGTTAGAAATAACATGATTTTACAACTGTGCCCATTGCTAATCTATGAAATCAGTATTAACTCTGTCTGCCATAAACTGCGGTCATAACTAAGATTTTCAGTCAGTATTTTGTATACGTAGCCATATGCAATTCCCTCATTTTCCAGGATTACCTTTCTGGTGTGGAGGTGCAACAGATGTTGGTGAAAAGGGATCATAAATTTGGTCAGCAGAATATGGTGGCTTATTGGACGCCAAGGAGGGATTGTTGCCAAACTTCTGATTCAGAGGCATTGGGATATCTGGCCATGTTCCCTGAGCAGGATAGCTTTGTCGATTGTGCATACCTCTTTGAGCACCAGGACTGGGCAAGTTTGGCATTTGAGGGGAAGGAATGAAGTTCCTCATACCCATTTGTGGGACTTGAGATCTTGGTGAGGGTTGACCAGCATAGGGAAAAGCAGTGTGTCTCGGTGGAATAGAGACAGGACCCGGTCTTCCCCCAAAAGGAGCAGCAGAAAGATAGGCTTGAGTTGGATCCACCAGGTTGGAGACTTGTGTCCTTTGAAAGCTTTGAAGATGCTGATCGGGTACAGAAAATCCAAATGGTGGCGGCCGTGTACCAGAAGGTGGCTCTTGTGAACCACCCTGAGTAGTAGCTTGATTGTTTGGTCTGGGAACCCCTTGATAGTAGTCTGCATTGGGCCGCTGTCCTTGAAAAGTAAAATTTCCAGAATTTGAAAGCATGGAGGCCAGTGGTTTTACGTGGGTGTAATGAGAGGCAGAATTAGGCATTCCCGACTGCTGAGCTAATTGAAGTGAAGAGGATATTCCTGGAGAAGGAAATGAAACAGGTCCTGATAAACGGTTTCCAGTTGAATGAACAGTTCCTGGTATTGGTCCCACAGATGATGATGGTCTAGGCGACATTCCTGCATGATGTGGATGGATGCTACCAGGTCGTGGCATCACCGACATATTTGGCTGGGGTACATCTGGTTGTGGAGCCATAGACCCCATATTGCTGAGACCTACAGATATTTTAACATTGAAGGGTCCTCCACTCAGTCCAGAAGATACGCCGTGAGGGGTTAGTGGCTGGTTAGCTATTGGTGATGGTGATATACCAGACATAGGTTGAGGCATTGAAGACGCTGATGTCTGGAGTTGTCCTGTTGGTGTTGGTTGGCTTTGGCTGAAAGAAACTGGAAATGAAAGTGAAGCATTTGTTGGCGCTGACAAATTTTGCGCAGGTATTGCAGAAGGATTTCTTGGTGGCCCAACATGACCAAAAGGAGTTGTTTGAGTCCATTGTGAATGCTGAAAGATTTGTGTTGGTGGTGGTGCTTGCATAGAAAACTGCTGATTTGGAATAATCTGGTGGAACCCAGCAACAGGAGCAGGTTGAGCACCAAAAGCTGAAATCAAATTTGAAGGGCTCATTGTTTGTGGTGGAAAATGGGGAGTTCTAGCAAGGTGCGGTGGATTTGGAGGCACTATGCTGCCAGAAGAAGCAAATAAAGGGGTATGAGATCGAACGGCTGAAAACCATGAACCAGAGTATTGAAAGTGATCTCCTTGCATTTGTGTATTGGCTGCTGGTTGAAACACAGCCTGGTTTTCCTGAGATAGAGAAATTGCATGAGGGTTTTGATTTGGAACATTAGTGTTGTCACCAGAAACAGATACAGAAGGTGTGGAATCAGCAGCCGAATTCCCCTGAATAGAAGACAGCACAGAAGACAATAATGATCAAAATAATAGAGAAAAATATTATTATAAAAAAGTATTCTAAAGAAAGTGTTGCTACATGACTGATACAGCCATAAATCATAAAATGTTGTTATATTGCATGAAATGATGACTCACAGTAACAGAGGAAACTAGTAGTTCAATGATGGAAATTGCTGCATCCACTTTATCAAAACTATCAGCTGATATTTTAACGTGCATCTCTTTGTAACTGCACTGGACATCAGTACCTGGTTTAATTTCTCCCTGAAAATGGAACATACAAAGCAAACGCAAACAATTACAGTTACTTCCTGACAAAATCAAGTCAAAGTATTTCAAAGTGGTTGATGCAGAATAAAAGTCATATAATATTATTAAGGAACTTACTTTCTCCTCTGTGTCTGCTTTGGTTCCATGAATTTTTATCTTGGTGCCGGTTTCCTGGTAATACATATATTAAATACCAATTGAAGATTAGAATTTAATTCAGTGATCTCAATCAAGGATAGGGGTTGCTGACTGCAGATCATCGGATAAAAATTGTATACCAACAAAATAGTTTTACCTTCTCTAGTCGCTTTTGATTATCACCTTCAGGCCCATATATTAGACTAACAAATTTGTACCCAGGATATTCTTGAACCTGTAAAGATGGTACTGCATATAAGAGTTTTCATTGTAGAACTTCAGGTTTAGATAGAGACACTTGATTTTTTTGAAAACTATAACATATCATCCTTAAAATTTTATACAACAAAGGGAAGCCAAAGTTTAGCATTAAGATATTAGAAGCAAAAGAGGTGGAATCATTTTGCATTCTGATAGAGATGTGGATCATGATGTGGGTTTGGTTACTAATGGGCCTAGAGCAGGGGTATGGAAGGTGTATACCAGGAAGAAGACAAAAAGGACTGGAGCATGACGTGGCAATGATTGGTTGAGGAATTCCATGTGCAGGAAATCATCTATATATTGACAGCTATAGCATAGGAGTGAGGCATTCAGAAATATTCCTTGTATTGTGGGATCATCTAGTGTGACTTGGGGAGCACTGTGTGCTTAGGGATTAGTAGCCACTACCAGTTTGTCATTTTCCTTGTTTTGCCGTTGCAACAATATTCTATAATTGATAAACCATTTAATACAATTACAGTTCTTATCCATATTATTCATTCATATTCATCTATTTCACTGTTTGATTCATACACAAACCTATCACATTCTTACTCTGCAGAGTAATCAGTATTCTACTTGAATATTGTAATTGTAATCTAGGCTGGGTTTTAGAGTGACTCGATTGTGATGCTTAATTCATTGATACATCTTATACTACAACTTAGTTTTCATGTTTCTTTCAAGAATATGAGAACCTCCAACATGTTCCTTCACAAAAGCAGCCAATGGAAATGGATGAGAAGAACACTTCTGGAAAAGAAAAAGTTCTGGAAATGAGCTACATGCGATTGTAATTAACACTCATTAACATGTTAAGGTTAAATACCATGTTCAATTTGAACCCATGAAGAAATAATATAAGGCCTCACTGCCTAAAATTGTATTGATGCTAGTCTCCTCAAAATTGCCTCGTTGTCTCACAACATAAATAAATACTATAGGGCCCAAAAAACCTCAGCCACGCCCTTAATAATGATAATATGGATTTGACAACGCGTATAAACACGATGTATATGACTATTCGCCAATAACAGGGAAGAAATTGTACAAAACATACTAGATGAACAAAAGAAGTTGAACTCTAAATCCAGGAGAACATCCTTTATTTTTCATAACTGAAGAACTAACAAGTTGACAACAAATTTAAATGGCACCGAATTTGTCCTAGCAGAATTTAAGAACCAATACTTACAGGCAAAGGAAGACTGTCTTCTTTTAACAACGGTTTAAAACCAGGTGGAGGCTTGTAACTGGGATCCAATTTTAGTATTTCACCTGGATATGATTAAGATCAACATTATTATGGAATAAGCAGCCAATAAGAATGAAAGGGTAGGAATAAAAAGGAAATATATCTTTAAGGAAAACAAACCTATTGCTTCCCGTTTTTCAAGTTCGAGCATTTCTGACTTCTTAGAACCATAAATAAACATCAGTAATTTATTCATAAATAGTTAATGCATC
This sequence comes from Trifolium repens, assembly GCA_030408175.1. NCBI lineage: Eukaryota > Viridiplantae > Streptophyta > Magnoliopsida > Fabales > Fabaceae > Trifolium > Trifolium repens. Next base: position 23,717,544 of record CP125840.1, read on the forward strand.
TAGAAAATGACAAGTAATAATAACAACTAAACGGAAAATTGTCAATTGTGGTTAACCTTGCTATTAGTTTGAGAGCCAGACTTGCTTTCATCGGGGTTCTCATCCACCAATGGTGAGTTTTGAGCGTCCCCAACCTCTGGATTTTCTGATTCCAACTGCTTTGAAATTTGGTCCACTCGAATCTATAAAAGGCGTGCAACAATAGCATCACTTATTTACACCTTGGAAACAAGAACTCGTCTGAATTATGCACAGATGTATATGCAATAGCACCCTACTTATAACGATTTTATTTTTAACAGCTTCTATCTAGCTAAGAATGACATTTTACAACCCTAAGTCTTGCAAAAGTACAATTTCACTAATTTCAATCCCATGGTTTAATGGTTTTGGTACCATGGGCAAAGAATCTTCAATATTAAATATTAGGTTCTTGAGCAAGTAGGAAAGCACTGGCGGGAAGGGGTACCATGGGCAAAGATTAACCTCACATCCAAAGGAGATGAGAAAACCTTGCAAAAATAAAAAGGAAAAAAGGTAATAACACGAGAACATTTCAATCAAAACTTACAAAGAAATATCTATCGTAACGTAACCTTGTCATTGAATATATTCAAGGAAATGATAATGGAATAAGAAAACATACGGATATCTAATAATAAATATAATAATGGAGAATGCTTAGAAAGGATTCAAGGAAACACCTGCAGAGCCAAAACCTTTGCCCTCTTGACAGATGCATCCTGTGTCGGATCAGGCCCCCATCTTGATTTCCTCTCAATTTGTTTTGGACTTTCTTCATTGATTACTCCAGTGACCCCATCTTTTTTAGCCCCTCGCAAAATGGGGACCAACGATCCCAATAACTTGTTTTTGGGGATGACAAATCCAGATTTGGCACCAAATTTAGAGAGCTTTTGGCTACTAGAAGGTGTTGTTGTGGAAGTAGCTCCGGACATCTTGTGAGGTTCGGAAGCAGATGTCCAATCAAACTTTGCAGTCATTCTCTTATCCAGTAACTTCGCACATGTGATAAAAGATCGATGGAAAGAATATAATCAATATCCAAATAACACTATAATATATACTGAAATACTCTGATTACATAACATTTATTCGCTAAGCATATGTTTGAATGGAGGGTTTTAGAGAGGAAAGGTGGGCTTATTTTCTTTATTAAATTAAGGAAGCTATAAAATGTTTCTAAAAAAATCAAGTGTGATCGAAATGTTATACGATCATTTATCATATTATTCTTTCAATTTTTTTAAAATCTCAAATATATATACACACCAAAAAAATAGACTTAAGCCTCCAAAACCTAACTCCCAAACATACATACACCTTAAGTACTTTGTTAAGTATAAGAAAGTGATTACATTCCTTTATCATACGAAAATGTTGTTAAGCACTTGGCATCTTACACATTCAGGTATAAATTTGTGAAGCCAGAATAATTTAGGACGAAATTTGTAATATTGAGTTTGTATTTAACAATGATTACATATTTCAATGAAGAATTGAAAGAGCATAGCATAAATTGGACCTAAATAATATGAATTGCAAAGGCGTTAAGTGAGTACCTATGATGTGAAGCAGAGATCGGAATTGTGTTTGAGAAATGATTGCACAGCCAGCCACCGGTAGTGTGGAGGAGTTAGAGAGAAAGGCTTAGCTCAGCTCAGCTGTTAAACAAACCCTTTCCTTCTCCCTACACTTTACTAACCCACCAACTTACAAAATCAAAATCAGAATCAGAACATAAGTAACTTGGAGCATGATTTTTTATTAGAAAATCAAAACATAGTTTATTGAATAAATCACCATTACTTACCAAAAATAAATCACCGTTAATTTTTGAAATGATATATTTTTTTGTCGAGATAAATTATTCTTTAATTAAATTGAATAATAATGTCTATGTTAATTAAATTTTTTTCCTCTTCGAGCGACAAGCATATAGACCTATCAAACCTCAATACTCTAAACAATGGTGACGTATTGTGTCTAATATGTGCTCGATACCGATATTTATTCGATATTTGTATCGGAAAAATATTGGTTAAATCTTTATTTTTAAATAAAAAATAATATCTGATACACGTCTGATATCTCTCGATATTCGTATCGGAAAAATATCGGTTAAATCTTTATTTTTAAATAAAAACCTATACAATCTTTGTTTCCCAGTGAATGTCAAACTATTATGTTGTTACACGGATAACTAATTTTGTCTTTTTTTGGATAGTACTGGTGATGTTTTTTGGGATAGTACTAATGATGTTCTTTTTGTATAATACTTAACTTAAGATGTATAACTTAAGATTTACTGGTGATCATTATTTTTTAGGACAATATTAATGAAGCAAAAATACTTAACTTAGTATTAATGATGTTAATTTATTATTATTATTAGTATTTTTTTGTCTTTGTCACTGTTCTGAAGTCACTATGATGCCTTACTATATAATAGATTGTTAAACATTTTGGCTTGTCCCAAAATTATGGTATAAGAATAGATCTTTATGTTTTTAATTGGTCAGCTGCAGGATCTATATAATTGTCTGCTATTGCTACAAGATGAGCTTGTTGAAGAGGCTTGATGTCATGACTATTATGTGTTTTTTGAGCTATTATGTGTCTTTAGTTAGGACTGAGGAACCCTTGTATGTTGAACCTCAAACTGTTTTGCTCTTGTGCAAACTTATTGGCTTGTTTGTACTCCTTGTATAATGAACTATTGGCGTTATAATAATAATAATGATAATAATAATAATAATAATAATAATAATAATAATAATAATAATAATTTTTTGTCTTTCAAAAAAATATATTATTATTAATATTATTGATTTTAATCATGTTTATATTTTTTTTTTTTGAACAAGCGAAAATGGAATATAAATATATCACGAAAAAAGTATGCAGACCCCTCAGCACAAGACGTGCCAAGGAGCTCTACAGAAGTTGACAAAAAGGTCCAAGTAAGCAACATGAGTAAAATAAATATTAGTCGATGCCCAGACAAAGCAATGGACTCGACCACCAGTTATGATAGTTGGTAGCTAAAGTAACATCCGTCGAGCGCAGCCACCGAAATGAGAAAAGCTTGACTTTGTCCAGAAGCTGATGAACAGAATTCGCCGAATTTCTGAAGACCCGGAGATTTCTTTCATTCCACACTACCCAAACACACGCGAGCCATATGAGCTGAAGGAAGGACCGCCGAGCTCGGAGACCCCCAGCTGAGTAAGTAAACTGCAAGAAGTGATCTGTGAGGCTGTAAGCATCCACCGCCGAGAAGCCAATCCACGATCGGACTAAGGCCCAAAGAGAACCAAAAGTACTGCATGATAGAAATAAGTACTGAGCCGTCTCAATGCTACCACAGCCTGCCACGCAAGAGTGCAGATCTGGAGCGAGAATGCCGCGAGATACAAGGTTTGCCTTTGTGGGCAACCGATCCCGCAAGAGGCGCCATGCAAAAATAGACACCTTCAAGGGAACATGTCTGTGCCATATAAGATCCTCAGCCTCCCCTATAACAGTCGCATCCTGAGAAGTCAATACCTGGTACGCATCCCGTACTGAGTACCTCGAAATAGGATCTGACCGCCACTACCACCTGTCAGAAGACCCAACCTGCAAAGTCACAGTGAGCAATAAAGCTTGACACTCCCCTAATAGCTCCTCCTCCCACGCCCACAGATGTCTCCTCCACCCCCACGCCCCCCCCATCCCCCGCCCCTGCACCACACATCTCGGCAACAGTACACGACTTGGTAGTCGCTAAATCAAACAGACGCCCAAATCTCTCACGTAAAGAACTCTCTCTCACCCAGGGGTCAGTCCAGAAAAAAGTATATGTCCCATCCCCCACCCTCCCCAAACCACCTGTCCCTAACCCCGTCTACTCCATCTCTGATCCTCACAATCTCCCTCCACCAAGCTGACCCCATCCTACCTCCCTCCCTCACCCTACCGTGCTCTATACCATAACGGGCCACCAACACTCTAAACCAAAAACCCCCACGGTCCACCAACGTCCTCCAGCACCATTTTCCCAACAAGGCAGTGTTGAACTCCCTAAGCTGCCTAACCCCCAAACCTCCATACTTCTTACGCAAGCATATAGTTTTCCAGTTAATCCAAGAGGTTTTCCTAGAGTCCTCACATCCCCCCCGCCAAAAGAAGTGAATCAGAAGAGATTCAATAGACGAAATAATACCAGAGGGTGCTTTGAAAAAGGAAAGTGCATAGACAGGCAACGAAGTCAAGACAGATTTAAGAAGAACCAGACGACCACCAAAAGATAGAAAACGACTTCCCCACCCAGACAATCTACTCCTAATGCGCGCCAAAACCGGTTCTCAAAAACCCAGACGCCTCGGATCCCCATCCACCAACACTCAGAGAGCCTCACTTCTCCTTGACAAAGAGATTGTAACCTGGAACGTCCCGCCAGCATTTCAACATCCTCAGAGGACGGGGTCCCTAGTTTGCCTCGTCCGACGCCAGCACAAGAGCACAGTGATCTGACAGGCCCCTCAACTGCGCCAACTGCATGCAATTAGGCCATGACAAGCACCACTCTTCAGAAAGAAGAAACCTATCAAGGCGGCTCATCGCTAGACCATCCCCTCTGTACCATGTAAACTTACGGCCACACAGCGGGAGATCAACCAGGAAGGTCTCATCAAATAAAGCGATTAAAATCTAAATGATCCAAGGGGCGTTGCCCGTTGCTTGTGGACCGCCTCTCAGCGATGCTCTGCACTGCATTGAAGTCCCCACACACACAAATCCTCATCCCGCGCAACACCTGCAACCGTGCGGACAACGAGTCCCACAACCTCCGCTTAGCCCCAACCTCACACGGTGCATACACATTTGCCACCCAAAATTCCTCTCTAGTCTTTAAAAACCGACCATGACACCATAAGACGTGATCACGACTGAGCGACGACCACATCTCAACCTCCGTTGTGTCCCAGATAGTAAGAAGACCGCCTGACGCCCCGATCGAGGGGCGAAACGAGAAATGAAAAGGCGTGTTTCCCCACACATCAGTACAAAGAAGATCATCACATGCCTGTAGTTTAGTCTCCTGCAAGCAAACAACAAGCGGGTTTTTCTCCCGAACCACCTTCCGAACCTCGTTCCGCTTGTCTACCCTACCAAGGCCCCTAACATTCCACGAAACAATCTTCATTACACACACCCTCCCCCAACAAAGCGAAACAAGCACAAAAGCCTAACTGGGCCGCTCCTGCAAGGGCACCACACCCTGCACCTCACCCATCGAATCACGGTTGCCGGTTCCCGGCTTAGAGAGCACACTAAACATATTAGACTTATCTCCCTTAAAAGTGGCTCCAACCAAATTCCCCAACTCCAGCACGTCCTCCTCCACCACATGATCCTGGCCTTGCATAGCTACCCAGTGTTTCCAGTCATTATTAACGGAAGCGGACGAGTGTCCGTCTGCAGCAAAAACCCGGGGTCCAGAAGCGCGGGACTAACTGGCTGCCCCCCTGGACCTACGTTTCCGTGCATTCTTCTGCAATATTTGCAACACCTCCCGTCGATCATCAATTGGAAGACGTGCAATCCTTTTAAGGCTAAAGAGCGAATGGCGTAGAAATCCCCCCACTTTTGTCCTTGATAGACCCCTATCCGCCTTCGTGAGCTGCTCCCCTGCTACACCCCCAGCCGCCGACCGTCTCTTAGAAGAGAAAAGGACCCCTGCACCTTTGTTTTTATGCGCATCTAGCCACTCCAAACTCCATGGCCCCGACAAGCCTGAGCGACCAACAGGCGGGCACGACGTTGTACGCTGCTTGTTCGTGCCAGACTTCGCCGTCTTCGTTGGCCACTCAGGGACACTACCTTATCCCGGGATGGCATCCCTGACGCAGCCACTCGGTCTATGCTGGCATCCGAAACTTCCTGTCTTACTACCACAGGCTCTAAGACTGGCTGCGTGTCGTCGTCCTGTGGAAGTGTCGCATCTGACACCCCCTTCGCCATTTGATCAATTAACATGTCAACTTGATTACTTGCTTCGTGATCACAGCGAAAGTCGTCTTCAACTGCCGGAGATGCCTTTGACACATTATCATCCTCAAGCAGGCATGCATCATCCCCCAACTCATAGCCCCACTCCTCAACAATCTAGACCTCCACCAAAGACCCATCCACCATCAGATGCTCCACTTTCTTTATAACCGCCATAGCCGTTGTCGCTATCAGAACCCGCGCGTAATCTAATCTATCTTTTGCCGCAGTATAGCTGTCCGAGCGCAAAAATCTACCGCAGTCCATAACACATAACTTGAAAAAACTACCATTACATGCTTGCAGTGGGATACCGTAGATGCGGACCCACGCTCCCCGCTGAAAAGGAATCACTGATGTATCCCAACGCACCCAATTTGAAAAGCACATTGAAAAGAATTCCTTTGCGCCGTCTAAAACAGCCATCACCTCTGTCCCGTCCTGGCTCCGAACAAAAACTCTAGCACCCCCCAAGTGAATGAGATCCAGACCTTTGAAGCCAGCGTCCTCCAGTCTACGGCGCACCACCGACCCTGCCTCCCCGTTAGCAATCGTAACTACCATTCCGCACCGAGCCCAGTTCACATCATCCGGAGCCGGTTTATAACTACGAACATAGGTTCTAGAATCTTTACCCTCACCGATGGCAAGCTCCTCTTTCTTTAAGTCCTCCTGCTTCTTAGAGCCAGGTCCGTCAACCTTGCCCAGGCGCAGCATTACGTCGCCCACCCTCACTTCCTCCAGAGTGTCCAGGCCCCCGTTTGCCGTAACTGCGGGACCCTCACACGGTTGCTTCACTTCCACCTGTGGTGTCACGTCAGCAAACCTTAAGATCTGCTTATTGGGCTTGTCAGCAGCCTTCACAGCACCCAGCACACCCGCCTCCACACCATCCCCATGTGGTTCGTCATCAAAAACATTGTTACGGTCAAACCTAGCACCCCGTGCTCGGACACGAAAATCACCAAAACACACCGCATTCAGCGCCTTGGTTAACTTAGAAATGTCTCTAACATTGGAAAATCTAACAAAACCATAAGGCTGACCTTGTTTATTTCGTTTCCTAGCTACGTAAATGTCTTCCAAAATTCCACAAACTTCAAATCCTTTACGGAGATAAAAAAGCGATAATTGAACCGGGAAGTTTGTGAAATAGAAGGATACGTACCGTTGTCGACCAGAGGTGTTACTCTTACTCCTGCCCGCTATCTGATCCTGCCTACCATCACCGAACCTAGGAAACGTGTTTGGTTTCTCCACTGCCCACCGTTGTTGATACGTATCCATGACTTGTTGACTTTGCTGCCTACCATCACCGAACCTAGGAAACATGTTTGGTTTCTCCACCGCCCACCGTTGCCGACCACCAGCATCCAGCCATTGACGTTGCTCGCGCGCGCGTACAGGAGCATGATAGTCAGGGTCGAAATCGCGTGAACCATGGTGCTCCATATCAACAAAACGCGACGGGTAAAGGTTCTGCCTAAAGCGGCGATCACGATTGGAAGGATAGAAACGAGTTCGACGTTCAGAAGAAATAGAGCGATGGGACAAGGAAGTATCATCAATTCTGGAACGTCTGCTCTGTCTACATGAGTCTATATCAGTGTCACGATGTCTATGCACTTTCCGACGCCGCCGCCGAACCTCGGTCCACTCTCCATCATCCCACCCCATATGTGTATTTATATATTTAATTTTAAATTTAATTTTTAAATAACGTATCGCGGCAGTATCGAATATCGATTTTTAAAAATTTTCATGTATCGGTGTATCAATATCATAACCGTATCGTGTCGCGTATCGGGGTTTCATAGATATAGACTATTTGATAAAAAAAATACGAGTATATTTTATGGAGTAGTCAGAATTATTAACGTTCATCAGATATTGGGTATAATGGAAGAGGTCATATGTCTACAACATGACATAATAATGTTTGAATGTAGGATCAGTCAAATTCCTCTAAGACAAATGATAGTTATGTGAATGTAAAAACAGTCGGATGTAATAAGTTAGTTGAATCTTTCTTCCATAAAATAAAATGAGTGTCATGGTTTCATGAGAGATAATAAATACTACAAAATATTTATGCAAAAGTAGAGAGATTAGTGGATGATAATCACAAAGTACACCCTCAAAGCTAATAAGTGAAAGCTTACATATGAAATTAAATTTTCAACCTAACAATTCAAAATACATAACAAAGTAAACTTTGCAGAACGTCTGGTTTCCTTAAAACATGCAACCAATTACCTGTACAATGAGAGCTTTTTTTTTTAGGTAAATTAAGAGCATCTAGGAAGTAAGCAATTTCTATACTTATTTAAGATACGACCTCCGATACTAAAAAAAGATTCAGAAGTTATTGTTGTGATTGGAATTAATGCTTAAAATATCACACGTCATTATTGTAAGTTGAGGAAATCGAACACTATTTAACTTCCGATATTGAAGAATATCCATATCATCATCCATAAGATACTTCTAAACCAAGTATATTTCAAGTTCAGTCTTGACGGTATTCCTAGAATTAGACATACAAAATGATACAACGTCTAACCTCAATCAGAAGAAGTGAAAGTCGATCTAGCAGACTTTGTTTGTATCACTGGAGCAAATCAATTATTCGCTGGTTTTAAAAATCATAGAGGAGGAAGTTATTGAGCTGCTGTTTGTACTTGATGTGTTGAGGTTACCTGTTATTGGACAATTCTTTTGTATTTGAGAGAGTCGCTAAGTTTAGGTTCCTTGTTTTTGGGATTTCCTTTATAAAATCCAACATCCCAAATGAAACTTATTTTTATTTCACAGAAAAAATAAAAATCGGTTTTTAGTGGACTAGCCCGCAAGCCCGATGGATCAGCCCAACACGTTTAATGTATTGAACAAATTGTCTTTTGCAATGTTTGTTGGACAAAAAAATGACTTTGGTATACTAATCGGTAGGGAGACAAATAATTTAATTTTATCTTGTCCCTTGGCCCCTTATAATTTGCTAGTCCCAAGAACAATTTTAAAATAAAAACCAATACTGCTAAAATTATCATGTTCAATTCCATATTGTTTAACATATCAAAGGTACTCTAAGTCAAATAAACTACTTATCAGATATGGTGAAGAAAAAAAAAACTAATGGTCAGAATAAGAAATAATTGAAAAAATGGTGATTAATTCGTTGTACTTTTTTATGGGTTTTTTATTTTTTTTTCCGGAAATGCTAACAAGTGTCCGGGCATTCTTTGTCAATCTTAAATGATAACTTTTTATAAAAATTTGTGTATTTAATATATTGTAAATTGAACTATTAACATGAATGTTGCGAGTTTGTATGATTTTGCCATAGCTGGTGGTCTAGTCCCATGCCCTGTTTAGGCTTTGTATGATTTTGTTGGACTCTTTGTGACTCTATGTAAACTCTGGTAGTCCACTCTAGCACACCTTGTGCTAGGGAGGCCGTTTTATCTATCTATATATATATATATATATATATATATATATATATATATATCTCATTTTGGCTTGTCCAAAAAAAATGTTGCGAGTTTGTTTGCAAATTCATCATTTTTACTTTAATTAGCGATTTTGAATTTGTATTATATCGATGTACTCTATCAATTAAAATGAATAAATATTATTTATATACAAAATAATAAATAATTTTTTAATATAAAATCCTTAAAAAACGTCTTGGAAACAATCGTTAACAATATTTTTTTTATGGGCATCATTTATTCGTTGTTCTATTTTACTACCAAATAAGAGAAAAAAAATCCCGTATCTGTATTCTGTACCCAAAATAAAATCCCTCATTATTTGCATATACTCCTATAAAAAAAAACTAATATATAATTTCTCGACCTAGTACCTACCATACCAATATAACTTCTTGACCTTAGCTACCAGTTAGGGTTATCAGAGCACTATGGCCAAATATATTTGCACAATTCTTCTAATGCTTTCCACTGTCTTTGTGATCCAAAATGTGATTCTTTTTCTCCATCTATTCCCTCACGCTTGCATATATTTTTTCTCTCTATATTATTACACCATGCCCACATACGCACATACAATTCTTTACTACTATAGTCTATTGTTAGTTAATTATATGCACAAACTCTTTACATTCTTTTAATCTTGGTATTTGTTTTGGCTTGAGGAGTTCTCTTTTCAAAGTCAGAATTTTAATTATTAAAAAATAAAAATATTTTTAAAATCTACATCATTCAATTTTGATTCAACGATATGCAAGATTTCTATCAACTGCAAAAAATCATGTTGATATATGGTATTGGTAAATGCATGCATTATATGTTTCCACTTTGAATTCATACTTATATCTATTTTTATTTTTCAATTAAAATTCAGCTGGCTGGTGTGGAAGGATTATTTAATCCAGGAGGTAATAGCTCTAACTTTATGATTTATACTTATCATTTAATAATTATAACAAAAAGAAAGTGTGCAGCAAATTTATATTTTTTTTTTAAGAGGGTGCGGCAAATTATTTAATTTAAATTTACTAACATTGTCCATGCATAATTCAAATCTTGATTTTGTCCAGCTTGTGCTTCAACATGTGAGATGCGTTGTGGACCGGTTGCATACAAGAAGGATTGTTTACACTACTGTAACATGTGTTGTCACAATTGTTTGTGTCCATTTCGTGAAGAAATGTTTTTGAATAAGGTTTGTGACATTATTTTTTTCTGCTCAACTAGGCTACAATTTTGGTGAATACACTGGGTTGAATTTCGTCAGTTGAATTATGTTTATACATTTTTACTTATTATTATAAGTTTATCGGAGTATTTTAATTATGATAAAATAATTTATGAAAATATAATTTTTGCTAGTAGAATTTAGAAACTTATAAATTAACATAAAATCTTATTTATTTGCATAAGCTATTTTGCATAAGTTTGAAAATAAGTTAATCCAAATGGGTCCATTATTTATTATTAAATGTTAATTATTTAGTATTTACTTTTTTAATCAAATTTTTAGTATTCACTAAAGAATATATTAATTTGATATTAAATCTATTTTTTAAAAGGGTTTGTCTAACACTTTAGTTTTTTTTTTTGACAAATGTCTAACACATTAGTTAAATCAATTAAAATTAGTAAATTTTTTATTGAAAAACAACAACTATTTATTATTACGTAAAAAAAAATAACTATTTATTAAAAAGTTATATACATTTAGGCCCCGTTTGGTATAGCTTATTTTTTAGCTTATGCAAATAAATATTTTTTGTGTTAATTTGTAAGTTTCCACCAATGAAAACTGTATTTTTATAAGTTATTTTATCATAAATTACATTGATAAACTTGTAAAAATACATAAAAACTTATTTATTTTCATAAGTTGTTTTGCATAAGCTCAAAAATAAGTTATTCCAAACAAGCCGTTAATATAAAATGCACAAGTTTTAATAAAAATTTACATTTTAAATTTCTTGATATGTGCAAATTTGTGTCCAAATCATGTTTTGATTATTTGTTTTATTTTCTCTCTGAATATAATTTCTACTTACATCTAATTTCCTTTTTTTTAATTAAAATTTGACAGGTTGGTGGAGAAGATTTATTTAATCCCACAGGTAATATAGTTCTATTTAGTAATTATAAGATAAAAAAGGAGTGGTTTAAAAATCTGTTTTAATTTATTGATGTTTGTCCATAATTCAAATTTTGGTTTTATTTCAGATTGTGCATCTACATGTGCAAAGCGTTGTGGACCAGTTGCATACAATAAGGATTGTTTAAATTACTGCAACATGTGTTGTCACAATTGTTTGTGTCCATTTCGTGAAGAGCTTTTGAACACAAGGAAGAATATGTCCATGCTACCATAATAATTTGCAAAACTAAGAGAAGAATATTAATACCAAAATGTGGGATTGTTTGTCATACATGGATATCAATAATTTCTTTTGTTTCTATTTTTTTACTAATCTTTTATTTTATTTTTTTATGATATTGTCAAGTTATTAATAGTACATCGTATATTATTACATGATAGGCAATGAGTTTACCATGAGTTTTGTGAAGGTAACTCAATTAAGAACATTGAAGGAGCTTTAACTACAAGATTTCGGATTCAAACAAAGTTTATGACGATGAATACAATGTTTAAGCTATATATGAACACTAGGCCAGGATAGGCAATGAGTGGAAAAGTTCTCTTCCACCCCCTCCATGTTTCTTCTAACCCCCCCCCCCCCAAATTCCAAATATGCCCTCATAAAAATTTTCGGAAAATGTTTTCCAAATAATCCCAATTTTCGGAATCTATTTTCCGAACTCAAGTTATGCATGAAAAATTATGAAACCTGCACAAGGATAAAACACAGTTCGGAAAATATTTTCCGTACGAAATTCGGAAAACGTTTTTCAAAATTTATGGTTTTTCGGAAAATGTTTTCCAAAGCAGGAGATATTTATAGAAACCTTACCTACTGTATTGTCAGTTATTCATCCTCACTCAACCTTAACCCTTGTGAGATGTGTTGCGTTTTTTGGTGATTTCGGGATCTACAATCAACATTGAAGTATTCGCAAAAGGTTTCAACACCTATTTCGTGTCATCTATAAGGTAATATGCGTTTCCAACCGATTATTTCGTGCTCTGCAAGTCTGAAATTCTGTTGAACTTTGACAGGTTATTTCGGAAAATATTTTCCGAAAGTTTTTTGGATTCTAGTTCCTAGTTTTTCCTAAAACCTGCAAAATTGTGCAGTTTTTTTTTTAAAAAAAATTGGAGGAAATTTGTAATATATTGTGGACTTCATTTTTATCTTTGGTTGTTTGATTATAGCTATGAGTGATGAATCAAAACCGGAGGTGCACATTGTAGATACGAGTGCTCAATTTGCAACGGCTATAACATATAAAGAGCGCGATGAATTGATTAAATAGGTCTGTGGGGAAACTGAAAAATTAGGACATAGTATTGTAATCATGAAATCCGACTACGGAGCAGATAGAAGAAAACAATCTTTTGTGTTGGGTTACGAAAGAGGTGGTGAGTACAAACCAACCGGATCGAGAAAAATAGGTTGTCCATTTAGGCTCCGTAGTTATTATCTTGCATCACTAGCGTGCTTGTATTTCTAACTAGCGTGTTTCTCGTTCAGAGAAAATGAAACGTTCAAGTTTATTTTGGAAAATAGATTCCGAAAATTGTGAATATTTGGAAAACTTTTTCCGAACACTTTTTGTGAGGGTAAGATTGGGATTTCAGAGGGGTGGAAGAAACATGGGGAAAAAGAGAAATTTTCTCAGAACGGAGGACCTAACAGCAATAAAGGAGCCCCAACAAGACCAGGCCAAACTTAAAAATGCCCACCTTTTTTTGAATTGCTTCAAAAAAATTGAGTTCCTCTTGTACCAAATAAAAAAAGAAGTAAAAGGGGATTTAGGTATCTTGTCTTGTGAATTGCGTTTGTTTGCAAAATGTCGATGGAATTGGATAGCTTGTTGAACGGCACCCGACCTCGACCGGAAGAAGTATGCGAAGAAAGTTCGAAGCGGCAGAGATCAATACTGGATACTGTCTTGCACGACGTCAACCAACCTCCTCCGGAAAGCTGCGAAGAAGAAGAAAGAGAGAAGCTGCTGGAACCCGAATCTGATTCTGATTCGGATTCTGATTCACCCCCCGAATTGGAGTGGGTATCGAAGCCAATTGAATATCTGAAGGAGAAGTACGATAATGACCCTACTCCCCAACTTTTCCAATGTTCGCGCTTTGTTTATAAGAATAAAGCCCAGGAAAAACATGAACAGGATGTAGAAAATGCCGTGATTGAGTATTTGAAGATCGCTCGTAACTTAAGTGTAGGTTTCTCTCTGTTTTAATTAATTAATTTAGTGTTTGTTTAGCATCTTTTAATTAATCTGTTTCTGGACGTTATTACAGCCCTACGATGCTATCCTTATTCCACCTTTAGCCCGGGAAAATCAACGAGGGCATAACTGGCCCAGGCCCGTTTACATAGGAGATGATAAAACACTCAATAATCTCATTGACCTCTCCAAAATTGCTTTGAATCATTACAATAATCACAATATGGTTGGTTCTAATTAAACTAATTTAACCGCCTTAGCCTATGTTTGGCATCACGACATGTATGTCAGAATCACGGTGACTCACTGTGATATTTTAGAGAAGCTATAGAGTGTAGCTTTTGGAAAATCATCGTGATTCTGATATATCTACCGTGATGTCAAACATACACTTAGTTTAAGAATATATAGTGTAAGTATATTGATGAAATCATTCTAATATTTGTTTAGGGTGCCAAGAAGTATGTGTTTGTTGGCTTTGTCAAGGCAGCTTGGAGGCTTGTGCCTCTAGGTGCTCATTACATTACATTCCAAGCAAAAGAGGATACAGATTCCGACTGCCCGGCTATAACTTTCCAGGCGTACGTCATTAACAAGTATAGTGGAAAGGATGAGTGGACTGAAGTCAAGGAATGTACTATCAAGCCTGACAACTAACACATGGTAACAATGTTGCATCATTGTCATGCATAGTTACATATTTAATATGATCTAGGAGAAACAATATTCTTAGAGACATACAAATGGTGACAGTTTAACATTCTTTTAACAATGTTGCATCAATATTATGCATGCTTATATGATTAATATGTTCTATGAGAATCAAATTCCATTGAGACTTAATAATAGAAGAGGTTTATAGTTGTTTTAAACTTGCAATTGATTATGGTATTTTAAATAAACTGCAGCCAAATTTCTATACAAGAAAGTCACAATGATAGATAGTAACAAATACTAGAAATAAGCAATAAGCAATTTTAGTATACAACAGTCTTGGCATAGTATATGTGTTTCCTAGTCATTTTTTACTTTTGGCAAAATTGTAACCTCGCTATTCTTTCTAATGTTATTCATAAAATTTGTGAAAATGTTTTTTTTTTTGCCGTATGCTACCCCAACTGTCCTTAAAATCTTGCTATTATATATTGTGATTGTATTGTATGTATAGCCTCTAACCACATAAATTTGTTGTTTTCAGTGGTTACATGACAGAGAGACGATAAACATAGATAGTAGCATTTTACTAATAGGAATTAATATTATCACAGCCTATTGTTCCCCTCTTTCACTTAGCATATGTTGATTTTTTTTTTCTTTTCAAAAGCCTATGTTCGTGTTGGTAATATATTCGTTAGATGTGATTAATTTATGGATGACTAGAAGAAGGCATTGAGCTATGGATGAGTCATATTTCTAAGGATGAGATTTTTCAGAATTATTCTCCATTTAACTCCTCTAGATATTTGTTAGTTATCCCTTGGTTCCTTGTACAAAATTATTGAAACCCACACTATTAGGAAAAGTCAAGGCTAAGAAATTTGTAAGGGATAGTGGTGCTACAATCACTTGGACATTGTCCATAATTTTTTTGAAGATTATTGGACATTATCTAAATGCATTTATGATTTATGTATGTTGTAAAGATTAAAATGTCCAAAATTGTTTCCTAAATATAGATAATTCGACTTTAGGGAATCTTAATCCGGTAAGGTACTAGCTCTAGCAACAAAGTTATGACCTACTTGAGTTAGTCATGGGAAATAAGATGTTTGTACAAAGGTATTAAAAGCGGATTTCAAAGACATCGTATTATCTTGTCTTGGTTTAAATACACTTTTTGGTCTCCCTATTTTGTAAAATTTCTTGTGTAAAATATGTAAAACTCCGTGTCTAAAAGAAGATCACACACTTTTTATTTGTAATGATGTTGCAATGGTTACATTAAATGTCTAGGAAGTTGTAATGACTAGGAATACTAACAAATAGGCTAAGTTGCTATAAAGTCAAGGGATAGTAAAAACACACCGACTTTTAACGCTCTTCCTCAAGCTAAAACTTACTCAGCTTTAAGCTTGTTAAATCAAAATATTTTCTCACAAAAGATTGAAACTAAGTTTGACAACTGTTGGGTTTATGCAGGAAACATCACGCTAGATATGACTAGCCCAAATAAAAGTTACATTTTTATTTTCTAATGAATTTTTCATTGAATCCGAGTCAAAAAAATGGATAGCATTTGAAAGAGCAAACCTCTCGGTGCTTAGAAATTTGAATCAAACAAATCTCAAGAGCCCTTTCCCTAAACTTGCTTCTGCCTGAAGTAAAATACAAATTTTTTTGTATCAACAAAATGGAATACACTATTTTTATTTTCTTGTCGATCAAGCAACATCCGTATTTGAACTGTGACAAGGACAACATTTGGCTTACCTTGTGCATGTTTGATTGCTACGAAGACTCGTAACAAATTTCCTATTCAATGGGATGAGGTGAACAGTAGAGCTAGGTATATAGGCTAAGGTCCGTGGGCCGATCCGTTTAACCCACAATATTTAAGATTTTTTTGTCCGTTTATATTTTTGCCCGTGTGGGTTGGACCGTTAAATCTGTGGGTTGTGTGGCTTAAATCCGCGGGTTCGCGGTTGGCTTGTGACCCGTCTTTTATATATATATATCTTAATGGTTGTGTCTAGGATGAACCATCAACTAAATGTCTCACCGTGTACCACTCAATTTGACCGTTAGATTAAATGAGTCTACATAATATCATTAGTTGCTACCACACTGGATCTAATCTCCTCCCAATATTCTCGTTCTCTCGCCATCACGTTCTTGCATCACCTTCGAAACAGTTTTCATTCATTTACTTGTTTTCTACCATGCTTTGTTCCACCACAATACAATTGCATCCTCTTATAAAATTCACATAAGATATAAAATTCCTCAAAACCCATTTACCATAACAATATTAGAGGAGGCATAATCAAAACATAAAACACAAAATTTTGGAAGAGTTTTATTTGGATATTCAATTTTATGAGCAATAGTGCTTCCATATGGGTTTAGGTTGATTATACAGAGTCTCAATAATCAAGATAGAAACCCTTTGAGTAGATAACAATGATTTGGAAGTTCACAGTGTAGTTGGTGGAGAAAAGAGATGAAGGTTGAAAAATATACTATTTAATCTGATGGTTTTTATCCGTGGTACACCGGTGAGGCACTTAGTTGATGGTTCACCCTAGACGCCACTATAATTAATTACATATTTTATCACTTACAAATTATAACTTGATCCATGTCAAATTTAGTCTTTCTCTAAAAAAGGTCTATTGAAGTTCTTATTAAATATCATTTGTGTTTATTTTATGGATTTACGGTGTGTGGAGAAAGAATGACGATGAAAATCAATTCAATTTAATTTTAATTGCATTACTTGCATAGAGAAGATAGATAAACTTAAAAATGTCACAACTTTATTTTTTTTATTTGTTACATACAATTTATATGTTATAATATAAAAATATTAACAATATAGTTTTTGTTTAAAACTTTTATAATATTAATATTTTAGTTTATTTTTTTGAAAAAAGTTATTTTTTTTAATTATTTTTGAGTAATAGTCCGCGGGTCAACCGTTTAACCTGCTGGCTTATGCGGACCGGACTCGGTTCAACGTATCCTAACTCGTTTACATTTCTTGACGGGCTTATTCGGTCCGTTTAATGTGAGGATTTATGCGAAGCGGGTTAAACGGGACAGGCTAGCCTGCATGCCCAACTCTAGTGAATAGTCCCTCCCTCGAAGAGATTAGTGTTTGATCACGATAATGATGTTGAAAAAGATGAGGGTGATTATTCTTGTTTGACAGAGTGGAAAGCAAATCATAATACTTGTTAAAAGTTGTCTAGTAAATTTATCAAACTTGAAAAATCTTACATACCGAAACACAAACACAATAGTGAAAGGTAAAATATGGGTAGAAGAAAAAGAGTGTAAAAAATCATATAGTAAAATAAGGGTATAATGAGAACTTTAGATAATTTGCGTGGGATGGAAGGAAAAAATTTGGATTCCAAAGTTTTTATGCAAGGGCAAAAATGAAAATTCGGAGGAGAAATGAGAGTCTTGGGACAAACCAAAATTTTCTGCAAAATCCTGCATTAAACCTCCATCTTCAAAATCGTCTCCAGGCCTTATTTCTTGACCAAAATTCATGAAAATGGTACCAAAACGACTGAAATTTCGTTAGCTAACCAGAACAAAAAATATCATTGCAATCAGAGTTACGAGGAGAGAACACTAACTGATTTAGTGCAGCCCCGTTTTCAAATACGGGTTTCATAACTTACTTTCAATTTCTCTTGTTTTCTTCTACAACCACCATGTATAATTTGCTCAATCCATCACATGCAAGTTACAAAAACCAGGAGTTGGTTCATGGTTGAGATATAGCATGAAAATGAAATAAGAATGAAGGATTGGAATGAAACTCACCTTGTTTTGGAGCTATGAACCTAAGGTTTGTTAATTTGTGATTGTATGTGATCTTGGAGCTTGGATGGATGATGATGATGTTGTTGTTATGTTTCCGGCGTGAGGTGAGAGAGAGAAAAGAGAGTGAGATGAGTTTTCATTTTGCCGAGAGTGAAAATGAACGGAGAGAATAAAGACTTGGTCCTTTTATAGTGCCATATAATACAATTTTATGTATAATTTCTACTTTGTCCTTCCACTTAACATCAAAGTATACTTGTGTTCTTTAATTATCCATTTATATTTGTCTACTTATTTCCAATTAGTCTCTAAAATTATTTTTAATTAATATTAATTATATTAATATTACTTATATTAATTAAAGTTGAGATGTTACAGTTTAAATTACTAATTTGAAGTTATCAAAGTGCAGTAATTATCGGGACATGGTCTTGTTTTCTACTTAAAGAAAAAATGTGCATAACCCAACACTTTTAATATATTTTTCAAAATTAAAGGCTCTCGTGCCGCACTGTAGAGGTGAGTTGGGGGTAAAAAATTGATACAAGGCATTATAGCTTTTGAGGTGAAAAAGAGACGAGGTTTTACGAAATACATAGTGTTTTTTAAATATATTAAGTTTTATGAACATAGCAAGGTTTGGTTTTTGTGCAAAGATACCACAACAATACGTTCATCCACATTATGGCAGCCCTAATTAGTGCACATAAATAAAATTTGACAATTGTTTATGATTTCTTGGCCGAAAAAACTATGCAAAACAGTCTCTATTGTAAGTGATTGGAGCTTTTAAAATTTGACAATTATCCATTTATATTTGTCTACTTGTTTCCAATTAGTCTCTAAAATTATTTTTAATTAATATTAATATTACTTATATTAATTAAAATTGTGATGTTACAGTTTAAATTACTAATTTGAAGCTATCAAAGTGCAATAATTATTGGGACATGATATTGTTTTCTACTTAAAAAAAATGTGCATAACCCAACACTTTTAATATATTTTTCAAAATTAAAGGCTCTCGTGCCGCACTGTAGAGGTGAGGGTAAAAAATTGACACAATGCATTATTGCTTTTGAGGTGAAAAGAGTCGAGGTTTTACGAAATATATAGTGTTTTTTTTATTGGAAAATTGATACAAGGCATTATTGCTTTTGAGTGTTTTTTTGGTATTACCAAAAAATATATAGGGTTTTTTTAAATATATTAAGCTTTATGAACATACCAAGGTTTGGTTTTTGTGCAAAGATAGCACAACAAATACGTGCATCCACATTATGGTGACCCTAATTATGTACATAAATAAATTTGACAATCGTTTATGTTTTCTTGGACGAAAAAATTGTGGAAAACAATCTCTATCTTGAGTGATTGGAGCTTTTAAATGTTCTAGATGTGATTTGGGTTAATTTTGACACTATAATCGTTGAACCGACACTATGATCACGGTTGACACATTAGTAATTGTTATTTCTTTATTCTTTCAAAAAGATGTGCAAGAGTAATTTTTATATATAATAACTTTATTTATTATTATTATTATATAAAAAAAAACAATCGCTTGCCACTTCCACTTGGCAGTCAAAACGCAACTTCACCACTAATACGCAAGCAAAAAAAGAGCTATAAACAAAACAAATAGACAAATAAAGACAACAAAAATAAAATTCAGTCCACCCTAAACAAACTTGACCAAAATAAAGAGAAAATAGGCATTAAATAAGGTGTAGCACATTTAATGCTTGCGGTGAAAAAGTAATTTCGCTGAGCAGAGAATGAAAGTATACAAGAGCACATGAAATCCTTTGTTTTCCTTAAATAATAATAATACTACTACTACTACTATTGCATACTCCTATCACAAAATAAAATTAAAATGATTAACTACTAGTTAAGTTGATAACTTGAGAATCTGTAGAAACATAAACACAACACAGCATATAATTCTTAGACATAAAAAAAGAAAAAAGGAAAACATATAACGGTAAAAGAGTTGTCATCTTCACTAGCCACCTTCTTTACTTATCATCTGGAGAAGAAGTATCATCTAAAACATCATTTGGTTGTTTTACACCCTGAACGTACTCAGGCTGTCTGAAGCAAAAGTTTACCGTGGAAATGTAATTTATCAATCTTTCCAAATCCATTCTAAACCCACTCAATGCCATGAGAGTTTTGAATAACCCAAAATTTAGTTAATTTGTTCCCCTTCATTTCTTCCCCAAATCCAGTAATCATTACAAATTTTTCTCTTCTCCCCCCTATGTTTTTTCTTGCCCCTCCGAAATATCAATTTTGCCTTTATGATTTTTGGAAAACATTTTCCAAAATTCATATTTTTCCGGATTCTATTTTCCGAAATAGACTTAAATGTTGCTTTTATATTTATTTTTTTCCGTTTATATTTCAAAAAAATTCGGATTCTATTTTCCAAAAATTTGACTATTTTGGAAAATGTTTTCCGAAAAGTCAAATATTTCGGAACGCAGAATCTGAAATTTGTTTGGAAAAGATTTTCCGAAATTCTGTTATATGTGATCAAGACCCCAAATTTATTGTTTTAACCTAATTTTTCATCAACCTCAATCATTTTTTACCTTGTTTTTAACATTAATCAATATACAAACAAAATCCAAAATATAATTGTGTTGATGGATGTGAGATATAACATCTCACGAATATTCCATATGGTTTATAATATATCTTTAATATTAATATTCTAAACAATTTTATTTAAACAACTTTTCAATTGCTATGAAAAATTAGGGTAAAAATATTTTGGATTATGTTTGGATACTGATCGGTATTAAAATTAGGGTAAAAATAATTTAGGAAATGAAAAATCAAGTTAGAACAACAAATTTGCGGTTATGATCACATATAAAGGAATTTCGGAAAACATTTTCAAATTAATTTAGGATTCTGCTTTCTGAAATATTTGAATTTTCGAAAAACATTTTTCGAAAGAGTTAACTTTTTGGAAAATAGAATTCGAAATATTGGAATATAAATGAAAAAAATAAATTTAATAAACTACGTTTATGTCTATTTCGGAAAATAGAATCCGAAAAAAGATGAATTTTGGAAAACGTTTTCCGAAAACTATTTATGAGAGCAAAATTGAAATTTTGGAGGGGTCGGAAGAAACATTGGAGGGGAGAAAAGAAAAATTCAATCATTACCCCGTGTCTTTGGGTCACTTTAAAAGAATCTTCTTTTCTGACCCAGAATATACCTCTTATAATGGTAGTAATATAAAAATCATAATTTTATTTTTAAATAGAAATGAAATCGTGAAAATTTTATTAAAAAAATATAATTTGAACTCACCCTTTTCACATTTTCCATCCCTTTAATCCACAACATTTCTCCAATCACAGGTGTCTTTTGTATCTCATTTTCCAATCTTTTCTCAAGAGGTTGTTATTGGTTTGGTTTGAACTTGAGTTCCTTTGTAAGGTCTATTATCATATATGACCTGATCTTCATGCATGGGTGACATCGATAAAACATAAACAAATTGAACAGTGATAGGTGATATTTAAAAATAAATAACAAAAAACAAACTTATATATATACCTGACGCAAGTATTCATTTGGGTTGAAAATTTCATCGTTATGACATTCTTTCTCTGCAATGCAACAATTGTGGATAATCATTCCAATGTCTCCCTTAGTGTACATTCTGGTTAGGTTTGAACTTGAGTTCATTTGTAAAGTCTATTATCATATATGACTCGATCTTCATACATGGCTAACATAGATAAAACATAAACAAATTGAACAGTGATGAGTGATATTTAAAAACAAAAAACAAATTTATATACCCGACTCAAGTATTCATTTGGGTTGAAAATTCCATCATTAGGACATTCTTTCTCTGCAATGCAACATTGTAGACAATTCATTCCAATGTCTCCCTTAGTGTACATCCTGGTTCTTGTTGATCACTTTTCCTCATCATTTGATTGACAATGTTTTGACGCGTAAGTTAGATGTAAATTTCTTTCTTAATCATGTACTAGGACTCAATGGTATCTAAAATTGCACAAGCATAACACGATTCTACACACAAATTTGAGGAATTATAATTAAAATGATGTGATTACAATAACAAATGAAAACACAAAAAATAATAATAATAATAATAAACAAAATTCAAAATTATAACCAACCGTGCCTTGATTCTCAACATCGGGTAACTTATTTTTGTTTCTCCAATCAAATGAAGTGACGTTGCAAAAAAAAATTGGCAAATCAAATTAAAATCAAAACAAGAGACAATGCATTATTATTATTATTATTATTATTATTATTATTATTATTATTATATAATTTAAAAACGTTCAATTTTGTTGAACTTTAGACCTATAAGAATCTTATTTTAATAACCAATTTGATTTTAATTACATTGATTATAGATGTATGTCCATTGAAATGGTACACATATATTCATTTGATTTGCCACTCATTAAGTGTGTTGGTATATAATAATTCAAATAGATAAAAAAATTGTTGCAACAAAACATTACACATTAACTAAATAAGCATTAAACATTATAAAAAAAAATAATAATAAACAAAATTCAAAATTATAACCAACCGTGCCTTGATTCTCAACATCGGGTAACTTATTTTTGTTTCTCCAATCAAATGAAGTGACGTTGCAAAAAAAAAATTGGCAAATCAAATTAAAATCAAAACAAGAGACAATGCATTATTATTATTATTATTATTATTATTATTATTATTATTATTATATAATTTAAAAACGTTCAATTTTGTTGAACTTTAGACCTATAAGAATCTTATTTTAATAACCAATTTGATTTTAATTACATTGGTTATAGATGTATGTCCATTGAAATGGTACACATATATTCATTTGATTTGCCACTCATTAAGTGTGTTGGTATATAATAATTCAAATAGATAAAAAAATTGTTGCAACAAAACATTACACATTAACTAAATAAGCATTAAACATCATTTAATGGAAGAAATAAGTTGTTACAACATGCATTAAACAATATCTTATAACAACAATTCACTTTTCATGCCTCTTTCTATCCCACTCCCTCTCCCCTTTATACAGGATGAACGCGAGATTATGATTTTTCTTAAAACAATAATATTCGTTTAACTTATTTCCTTTTCTTAGTTTTTCATTTCTACTTTGTTTAATTTGGTTTTGTCCGTTTTGTTTTTTCTTTGCAAGACAATCATACACCAATAATAATAATATATTATTAGAAGAAGTCATTCAAACAGACACGTGTCAATCTTAGATTAATTGAATGATAAATTCAAAAAAACAAAATTATGGTATATTATTAGAACAAAGAAGAGAAGTGAATTGATTAAATTATGGTTTAATGTATAGGTTGTGCCATTAGCAATTGTTATCATTTTTTTATAAGTCAAATAAATTTATTTTGTAAAATGTACAAAAAAAAAGATTTTTGTAATAAGATTAAAAAAAATTATAAATTGCAGTTGGAATCTTGAAATTATTTATTTGAACACTACATGCAAATAAGATGTTTATTTGGTGACTACATATTTTGTTGTTTAATGTTTTGGGTTCATTCAATTGGGAATCTTATAATTTTTTAATTTCATAAGTGAAGTTTTAAAGTCATGATTTATACTTTGTTGAAATTTTATTTATCACTGAAATTATTTGAATTAGACAAGAAATCCAAAGGCAACAAATTACACATGGACATGGTGACTAAAGGAAGGCATTGAGCTATGAATGAGTCATATTTTTAAGGATGAGATATTTGTTAGTTATCCCTTAATTCCTTTTACAAAGTTGCTATTGAAAACCACTCTATTAGGAAAACCTCGAGGCTAAGAAATTTTTAAGGGATGGTGCCACAATCACTTGGACATTGTCCATAATATTTTTTTGAAGATTACTGTTACTTCTGTGTGCAAAAATATATTGGCAAATATGTTGCATATCATACTATATTTGATAGGTAGTTAAGCTAGAATAAATTTAGGTGGGATCTTGGCCGAGCAGAGCGGTTTTCTCACCGCTATGGGATGGCTGAGTGTGGTGCATTTAGCCTTAGCGGCCTCTACAGTCGGGATTCCGGAGGGATCTCGGCCGAACAGAGTGGAGCGCTACAACTGAGATAGCCTTAGCGGCCGCTAAATCACATTTGTTTGTCATAACAAATAAATAATAATATAACAAAGTACCATAATCAAATAAGAATATAATTATTTCTTGTAAAATAAAGAATATAATCAATCCATAAAGTACTCTGAAATCTAAAAATCTATATAATAAATCCATTAAAGTCTTTGTTAAAAATTTGATCGTAAACAATAAAGTCTTTTAAAATCCTACGAAGTTACTGCAATCTCATAAAGTGTATTGGATTGAGATTTTGAGAGACTAGTTTGGCAAAAAAAAAGTCATGAAGATTTTAAAAGACTTTGTGAGATTATATTGATTTTGTGGGATTTTAAAAAACATTTTTAAATGTCTTTTTACAATCAAGATTTTTAGTAGAAGATTTAATGGATTCATAACATATAGATTTTTAATATTTCAAAATACTTTATAGATATTTAAGATTTCAAAGACTCGTTTTAAAGATTATTGGCAAATATATTGGACATTGTCCATAATTATTTTTGAAGATTATTGTTACTTCTGTTTGCAAAAGTATATTGGTAAATATGTTGCATATCATACTATATTTGATAGGTAGTTACGTTAAGCTAGAATAATTTAGGAATCTTGGCCGAGCAGAGCGATTTTCTCGCCGCTATGAGATGGCTGAGTGTGGTGCAATTAGCCTTAGCGACCTCTATAGTTGGGATTCCAGAGGGATCTCGCCCGAGCAGAGTGGAGTGCTACAACCGGGATAAGCTTAGCGGCCACTAAATCACATTTGTTTGTCATAACAAATAAATAATAATATAACAAAGTAACATAATCAAATAAAAATATAATTATTTCCTTTTAAAAAAAGAAGAATAGAATTAATCCTTTGAAATCTAAAAATCTTTGTAATAAATCCATTAAAGTCTTTGTTAAAAAATTTGATTGTACGTAAACAGTAAAGTCTTTTAAAATACTACAAAGTCATTGCAATCTCATAAAGTATATTGGATTGAGATTTGAGAGTCTAGTTTGGCAAAAAAAAGTCTTGAAGATTTTAAAAGACTTTGTGAGATTATATTAATTTTGTGGGATTTAAAAGACATTTTTAAATGCCTTTCTACAATTATGATTTTTAGCAGAAGATTTTAATGAATTCATAACATAGATTTTTAATATTTCAAAGTACTTTATAGATTTTTAAGATTTCAAAAATTCATTTTTTTTAAGACTTGGTTTCCGATCCATAGATCGACTAATCTAAGGGATACCAATTCCACTATCACTAGGGGGAGGGCTCATTTGGCTTAGTCCGATACAGGAATAATTTTACTTACCTTCCGATTGAACCTCATATCACTTGATTTTTCGATGAGAATCGCAAGGTTAACACACAAAAATATTAAATAAAAGCAATACAAATAGAAAATTCAGGTTCATTATAAAATCATTACTGTTTAAAAAATAATAATAAAATGTATCGAAAAAAATTCAGGTTCATAATGAAAAAAAATTGTTACAGAAGACGTGATTCTTGAACATTATGAAAAAAATTGTTAAAAAATTATTATCAAAGGTTTGAAGAACAAAGAAACTTATCATATGCGATACATGAACACATGATTGTCGAATATGTATGAATTGAATCTAATCATACGTGAAGTGTGTATATATATGAACACATGATTGTTGAATATGGATGAAAACTGTAGCATAATAGTAGTTGGAAGGATTAGAAGAAGTAGACAATCGTATATGAACACGAACTGTCGATTTGGGATGTACTGGATTGAGATTTTAAAATACTATTTTAACAAAATAAATTTTGAAAATTGTAAAAGATTTTGTGAGATTATATTGATTTTGTGAGATTTTAAAAGATTTGTTTCAAAAGATTTTTTACAATCAAGATTTTTAACACGAGATTTTAATGGATTTCTTAGGATTTTAAAATACTTTATGGATTTCTAAAAATTTCAACATAAAAACCATTTCCCACATAGAAACATAATAGTTCAACAAAAAAAATCAAATATTGTTATAAAAAAGCAATTTCTCCACATTAAAACATAATAGTTCAACAAAAAAAAAATCATAATTAAAAAAACAAATATTTCAACCAAAATACAACCCTAGTTCGACAAAAAGAATCACCTAATTAGATAATCATTTGACGATATGAACAAACAGAAAAATAGAAAACAAGCAAATACTCATAATATATGTTGATTATGTATTTCTCTTATTCTGTATCTATGATATGACATAATATTTCTCTTATATACAATCATTACAATGAATCGTTTACAAATTCTTTTTGTAGAAACATTTTGAAGTTTGGATCTATATGAATGATTCTTAACAAATCATATCCTATAATGAATTATGTTGTTGTTCCACGTAGTACTTTAGTTTGATATGTGTGTGTTGGAACAAAGTGGGTCTGACATGAACCTCTAATGTTGTAAGTGGTTTTGATGATAACAAAGTATTAAAATTACAATTGGAATTACTAATGATTATTCTAGTGTGCAGAATTACAAGTTAAAATTCATTCAAAAGCACTATGAATAATAGCAGAGAAGCCAGTCAAAACAAGTTCTGAAAGCACATCACTGTTCATCAGAAGCTTAAAATTTGCATGTTGAAGAAAGTGCCTCTGAGGACAAAAACAAGGCTCTGACGGACTCAGAAGCAAAAGGACCTCAAGAAGCAATGTCAACAGCATCTAAAGCAAAATGAATTTACGTCACTCAAGAACTGACATATCCAGAACCAATGATTGAAGAACAATCTACTTCAAGGGTCTGTCACGTCCACAGGAAGGAATATTCGTTGGTACAACGTTAACCTTATCCATATGTGGAGCGCAATTGAGGATCGTACTATTGTACTATTATTACTCAAAATGGATGAGTGATAATTCAAATAGCAAGGTAGTGGAATTGGATATCTTTACCAAAGAAGGTAACTACAGCTATCACAATTGTACGAGTAAATTCCAGCTGGCACCTCTCTCTCTCTGCAACGGTCATCATCTTCCTCCAAGTATAAATAGAAGACTCAAATGGAAGAAATGACTACTGTTCCATTAACACTGTTCTATTAGTACGTTCAAAGACTAAGAAGCATTCTGACATCATTATTTCAATCTGTCATTCTAAGTCTTAGAACAATTTGAGTTGTATTTTGTAAACACCTCTGATAGTATATCAAGTGTCCCTAAACATTCATTCTTAGATTTTAAGTTTGATTGTGAAGTCTCTTGTTAAGTGTAACTTGAGCATTTGAGAAGTCTCTTGCAAGTGTGCTTGAGCAAAGTGTAATCTTGAAAAGATTATAGTGAAAAGCTCTTGTTGAGAACAAGGGGACTGGACGTACCTTCAATTTATGAAGGGAACCAGGATAAATCTGTGTGTCTATCTTTCTTTCTCTCAGCATCTCTTTGAATTTGTTTTAAATCCGCTGCATTAAACACCTTAAGAACCAAAAAGTTTTAAATTCCTAAAACACAATTCAACCCCCCCTTCTTGTGTTTTTCCACCTTCAATTGGTATCAGGAGCTGGGTTGTTGCCTAACTCTCACCTATTAGTGAAACAGTTAAGATTCAGGAAGGAAAAACATGTCTGCTGAGAAAGGAAACAATAGCAACAACAACAACAACAACGTGAACTATGACTATGATTCCAATGCTAAAGACAGAAGGTCTTCTGACAAAGTTCCCTTTTTCAATGGAACTGAGTCCGGTTATCCATTCTGGAAAACCAAGATGTACAGTCACATCATGGGGATTGATTGTGATCTGTGGGACTTGGTAGAAGATGGAGTCAATTTTGAAAATATGGATTTGGAAGGAATAGTCAGTTCTAAAGACAGAAAGGCTTTTACACCTACTCAAAAGCTGGAGTATAAGAAGCACCACAGTGTAAAAGGGATGATGACAAATGCCATCTCTCATGACGAGTACTTGAAAATTGGAGATAAGAGAACGGCTAAGTCTATCTGGGATTCTCTTAAATCCAAGTATGAAGGAAATAAACAAGTTAAGGAGGCTAAGGCCAACTTGTTAGTACATCAGTATGAATTATTTAAAATGAAGGACGGAGAGGACATTGAGACAATGTTCTCTAGGTTTCAAATTCTTGTTTCTGGACTTCAAGTTTTAGATAAGAGCTATACTAAGGCTGATCATGTAAGGAAAGTACTCAGAAGCTTGCCGCCAAAGTGGAGACCAAAAGTGACAGCTTTTCAGGAATCTAAGGATTTAGATACTGTGTCTCTTGAAAGCTTGGTTAGTTCTCTAAAGAGTCATGAGATGGAACTCATGACTGATGAATCAACTAAGAAGCTAAAAGGGATAGCCCTAAGCACCAAGAGTTCCTCAAAGGCTCTGAAGGCGAAGGTTATAGTATCTGATGAAGAAGCTTCTGAAGAAGGTCACGAGATGGATTCTGATGAAGAAGAAGAAATGGTTCTAATGGCTGCAAGAGTATCTCAATGGGCTAAGAGAAGCAAGAAGTATGCTGGTAAGTTTAGAGGTTCTTCCAAGAAGGTTGGTGCTTCTAAGGATAAGAAGGAAGAACAAAACAAATGCTTTAAATGCAACAAACCAGGACACTTCATTGCTGACTGCCCAGAGAACCTGAGTAAAACATCCAAGAGAACCTCTAACAAAGAAAGATACAAAAGTAAGCTCAAGAAGGGGTTCCTTGCTACTTGGGATGATTTGGATCAGGAATCAGATTCTGATGGGGAAGAAGAAGCAAACCTAGCCTTGATGGCAACCACTTCTGACCAAGAGAACTCTGAGCACGAAGCTGACTCGGATTCAGAAGATGAAGATGAGGTACTTGCTAAACTTTCTCGTTCTGAATTAATAGATTCCTTGAAAGATGCCTTGAAACTTTTAACCAAAAAGGCAGGTGAGTGTAAGGTCCTTAAAAAGGCCTATAACAACCTGACCGAAAAGGCAAACGAAATAATTGAACAAAATGAGTCTCTAAAATCAAGAAATGAATTTATGGAAACTCATTATGTTCTTGATGATAAGGTTCCTCCAGAACATGAATTTGCTCTTCAGGAATTCCTTATCAATGGAATGAAAAGAAGTAAAATAGCGTCTTTGATTTATCATGTAAGTAGAAATAGAGGAGAAGGTCTTGGATTCTCACGTTTTAAAGAGGATCTATTATCTTCAAAACTCTCTAATGTAGATAAATCAAAACCTAAGGTTGTCTTTGTAAAGAGTCAATCAGAAGTTCTAAATGAGTCAGCTTCTAATAAAACATCAAAGCCAGAGGCTCCAAAGTCAAAGGTCCTGAAGGTTAAAACCTCAGAACCTAAGATTTTTAAGCCTCAAGCTAATGTTAAATCTAAAGAAGCTCTGACACATTCAAGAACAAAGCTCAAGAGCTATACAAAACCCAAAAACTTTTCAACAAGGGTGGATAACTCTAGAGGCTCTGATAGGCCCTTCAAACAAAGACCACCTAGGCCTGTAAAGACTAACACGAAAGGACCCATAAAGATATGGGTACCAAAGTCTCAAATAATATTTGCTTCAGGTTTGCACACCAAGAAGGCCAAAGCAGCAATGCTGGTACCTGGACAGTGGCTGCTCACGACATATGACGGGAGAAAGGCGTATGTTCCAAACCCTGACTCTGAAAGAGGGAGGTACTGTGGGGTTTGGAGGAAATCAAAAAGGGAAGATCATTGGTACAGGTATAGTTGGTAATTCTTCTCTTTCAATTAATAATGTTTGGTTAGTTGATGGCCTTAAACACAATCTGCTTAGCATTAGTCAATTTTGTGATAGCGGATTTGTTGTTAAGTTTGATAAAGAGGCATGTACAGTAATCAATGACTCTGACAAGTCCATATTGTTTAAAGGATTAAGAAAAGGTAATGTTTATAAGGTGAATCTGTCAGAACTCACTGAGCAGAAAATAGTTTGTCTTCTATCTCTGAATGATGAAAAGTGGGTCTGGCACCAACGCTTAGGTCATGCTAACTGGAGATTAATCTCTAAACTTAGCAAACTAAAGTTGGTTAAAGGTCTGCCAAATCTTAAATATCATTCAGATGCTCTGTGTGGTCCTTGTCAGATTGGCAAAATTTCAAAAACTTCTTTTAAACCTAAAAACATTGTCTCTACTTCAAGACCTTTAGAACTACTTCACATTGATTTGTTTGGTCCAGTAAGTACTGCCTCAATCAATGGGAAGAAATATGGATTAGTCATTGTTGATGATTACAGTAGATGGACTTGGGTAAAGTTTCTAAGAGTGAAAGATGATGCATATGATGTGTTCAGCATCTTCTGCACTCAAGTGCAAAACGAGAAAGGTCTCAAAATCTTAAAGGTAAGAAGTGATCATGGTGGTGAGTTTGAAAACGAACCATTTGCAACTTTTTGTGAAGACCATGGCATTGTCCATGAGTTCTCTGCTCCTAGAACACCACAACAAAATGGTGTTGTAGAGAGAAAGAACAGGTCTTTACAAGAGATGGCAAGAACCATGATGCATGAGACAAAACTTGCTAAGCACTTCTGGGCAGAAGCTGTAAACACAGCTTGCTATATTCAAAATAGAATCTATATTAGACCTCTATTGAATCTAACAACATATGAACTCTTCAAAGGAAGAAAGCCCAACATCTCTTATTTTCATCAGTTTGGATGTACCTGTTACATTCTAAACAACAAGGCCTACAAAAGAAAATTTGATGCCAAAGCTTGTAAGGGAATCTTTATAGGTTACTCTGAACGCTCAAAGGCATACATAGTGTATAATTCTGAAACTAACACAGTGGAAGAATCTATACATGTTAGATTTGATGATAAAGAGCCTGACAGTAAAGTGTCAGAGCAAGATGATAGCTATGCAGGTGTTCCATACCAATACATCAATTCAGAACCTGAAAAAGCATCAGAAGCTGTTGAAGCTTCAGAAGCTGTATTGGAAGAAGATGCTGAAGAAGCATCTCAATTAGAAGCATCTCAAGAACATGATGATACTTCAGAAGAAGACACTCAACCAAGTGCTGATGTTGATGAAGCTCCAAGAAGGAAGTTCAAATATAGATCATCACATCCAGAAGATCTAATTCTTGGAAACAAAGAAAGTCCAAGAAAGACAAGATCAGACTATCAACAACTTGATTCACTTCTGGGACTAATCTCAATGATAGAACCAAAGAATGTTGATGAAGCACTTACTGATGATGGATGGATTGTAGCTATGCAAGATGAGCTCAATCAGTTTCAAAGAAATGATGTATGGGACTTAGTGCCAAGACCAGCACATAAGAACATCATTGGAACCAAGTGGGTATTTAGAAACAAGATGAATGAACAAGGTGAAGTGGTAAGAAATAAAGCTAGACTGGTAGCACAAGGCTACAGTCAGCAAGAAGGTATAGACTTTACTGAAACATTTGCTCCAGTAGCAAGACTGGAAGCAATTAGGTTACTTCTTTCATATGTTGTTAACAATGGAATTACATTGTACCAAATGGATGTTAAGAGCGCCTTTCTAAATGGTGTTATTTCTGAAGAAGTATATGTCAAGCAACCTCCAGGATTTGAGGATTTGAAAAACCCTGATTATGTTTTTAAACTAAAGAAATCACTTTATGGTCTCAAACAAGCTCCTAGAGCTTGGTATGAAAGACTAAGTAATTTCTTACTAGAAAATGGTTTTCAAAAAGGACAAATTGACAATACACTATTCAGAAAGACATCTAAGAAAGATATCTTAATCATTCAAATATATGTTGATGATATTATTTTTGGTTCTACTAATGCTTCCTTGTGCAAGAGTTTTTCAAAGCTGATGCAGGATGAATTTGAGATGAGCATGATGGGTGAATTGAAGTTCTTCCTCGGAATTCAAATTAATCAAGGAAAAGATGGCACTTACATTCATCAAAGCAAGTATACTAAAGAGCTTCTGAAGAAGTTCAACCTTGATGACTGCAAGATAATGTCTACACCCATGCATCCTACCAGCAGCCTAAGCAAGGAAGAAATTGGAAGCAAAGTAGATCAGAAGCTGTATCGAGGTATGATTGGTTCCTTACTCTACCTAACAACATCTAGACCTGATATTTAATATAGTGTATGCTTGTGTGCAAGATTCCAATCAGATCCTAGAGAACCTCACTTAACTGCTGTTAAGAGGATCTTTAGATATCTGAAATGAACTACTAATCTAGGACTTCTTTATAAAAAATCCCTAGATAGTAAGCTAGTTGGATTCTGTGATGCTGACTATGCTGGTGATAAGATTGAAAGAAAATCCACTAGTGGAAATTGCCAATTCATTGGTGAGAATCTCATATCTTGGGCTAGCAAGAGACAAACAACTATTGCTTTGTCTACAGCAGAAGCAGAATACATCTCAGCTGCTAAATGCTGCACACAGCTTCTCTGGATGAAATATCAGTTGGAAGATTATAACATAGCTGAAAGTAGTATTCCACTATATTGTGACAATACTGCTGCTATTCATTTGTCTAAGAATCCTATTCTACACTCTAGAGCTAAACATATTGAAATAAAACATCATTTTATAAGAGATCATGTTCAGAAAGGTACAATATATATTCAATTCATTGATACTGAACATCAATGGGCTGACATATTTACTAAACCTTTAGCAATTGAAAGATTTGATTTTATCAAAAAGAATTTGAACATGCACTATATCTCTGAAGAAAATTAGCTCTGAAAAGTAGAATAGAATTAGCATCTGAAGCTCTATCAGAAACTCTTATAATTTAGAGTCTCCTTTGGGAAGCTCTGAATAATTTGGGCTCTTAAGGGTAACAGGTTCTGATGTGGTATCAGATACAAATGAGTTTGGCTCTGAACCTTTCGGAAACGAAACGTTCAGTACTAGTAAGTGTACAACAGTTGTCTGTACACGCGTCAGCTACGATTAAACTCTTTCAACACGTGTCTAGATCCTGACGGGCAGAGAACAGTTAATGATGATTATGGCAGTTAAGTATATTATTTAATTTTTAAAACTGCTCGCGCTCGCTCCCAATGTTTATTTTATCTGTGTATGTGTGCTAGTTACTATTTATAAGTCACTTCACTCACTTGCACAACTTTTTACACGAAATCACTACCTACACAACCCTAGACTTTACAGAAAAATCCCAATCTTCATCTTCTTAACTTTCTGCAACTATGGCTGCTCGCTCTTCAAACGAAATCATCCAAGAACCGTTTAACCCTTCGTTACCACCCATCATTGATCTTAATTCGAAAGATAATCTAGTTTATCAACACAATCAAACGGACGCCGGTCCAGACTCATACGATTTCTACACGGAAAAGTTTGTAGATTTCGAAAGTTTGAAAGCTAATGGAATCGATGTTCAAAATCTATTCTTTGATCAAAAATGGGAAAACTATTTTGAGATGTTGAATGGTTTTGTGTACTATGACATTGTCAAATATTTCTGGCAAAAAGCAAAGGTTTTTGATAGAGCAAGTGCTGATGAAGAATATAAGAATCTGATTGCCAAGAACAAGTCTCTAAAGGGTAAAACAAGGCAGGAACTTGGTTTGAAACCGTATAGAGGAAGGGAAATAAGGTCAAACATTTTGGGTATCAATGTTGTAATCACTCAGGCACACATTGCCAAGATTCTTGGTCTGGATAATCAAGGAGAAGATATAGAAGTTTATGATACAAAAAGCAAGCATTTAGACTCAATCAATCAGGACCTGCTTAAACCTGGGAGTTCCAACAGGGACTTTGGAAAGTTGAAGTGCATGAGGCACAAGTTTGAATTTGCTTTCAGAGTGTTTCTCGCTACAATAGTCACTAGGGAAGGTGGATTAGATACCATATCTATACCACATAAGCACTTCATTTGGTTCCTATACAAGAAGGTGAAAGTAAATCTGGCTAAGATTTTATTTGATCACATGTGTTTAACCATCACTGCAAGCAGAACCAAATTGCCTTCTAACATTCATCATCCTAGGCTCATATCAGAACTCATTAGGCAAACCAAACTCACAGACATTCTGAGTGCCAAGGAGAAGCTTAGAGTTTTTCAAACTGCTAAGTATGATGCAACGGTTCTGGTGAATATGAAAAGAAAAACCAAGAATGAAATTATCTCAGTGAAGACGCCTCTGGAACAAGTCTATGAAAAGTACTTCTGGTGTGATGGGTTTCCCACCATATCAGAACATGACAATGAGGATGTCATCAACAACTTTATTGAGATAGTAAGAAGAGATACTGGGGTAAGAGTACCCAGAAAGATGGTTGTGAGTGTCCCAAATTGGGAAATTTTCAAAGGTCCAAAGGCTATTACAAGGTCTCAGAGGAAGCCAAATACCACTGAACAAGAGATTGCTGATGATGGTTCTGAGGACCAAGAAAATGCTGATGCTGATGAGGCTATGGGAGGAGATAGTGGTGCTGAGGATATGGCCACTGAAGCTGTTCAGAAGGAAAGGCGATCAAAGAAGAGAAATGACAGGCCTCAAGCTTCTGAGGAGGATCAGAACCCTACTATGCCTGCCAAAAGATTGAAGTCTAGAGCTTCAAAACCAAAAGGTAAAATCTCTGAGCCTAATACTTCTAGCATTCCAGTAGCTCAAAATATTAATCCTGAACCTCAACCCTCTATCTCTCAACCCCCTCAAACTACCAATCAAACAACTCCAATAGACTTCACTGTACCTCTTAGTGTAGTCTTGCCTGATCATGGAACTATATCATCATCATCGTCATCTGATACTAGCAATGACTCTGATGAGTTCATTGCAAAGATACTCAAAGAAGCACCAAAGAAAACAAATCTTAAAAAGACTACCAAGAGACCCATTAAGAAACCAATCCAACTCTCTTCTGATGAAGAAACCCCCATCATCATTGACACTACCATCCTTAACCAACCTGTCAACACTGAATCCGTTCTTGAGCACCTTCAACAACACCTATCTGGAGATGCATTTACGCACTCCAATCCAAACACACCACCTCGCTTTCCTTTTTACAATCCTTCTGCTGATCAAGTTGACCAAGAACCACCTGTTACTCAATCTATTCAAACTCCTCCTCCATCACTTGATCACATCTCACAAGTTAATCCACCCACATTTACACCTGTTCAGGATGAGTCAATTGCTCATTCTGAAGCACAACAAGAATCACCTCATCAATCACCAAATAATGTCATGACTGAACAACAACCTCCATCACCTCCACCTGAATTATACACTGCTGAATCATCTCCTGCACCTTCACCACAACCCGTCTATGGACCACTCAACAAACCTCTAGTTTTAGAGGAGGTTCTTGAGCTTTACCAACACATCTCTAAGGCTGAAGCACAATTTTTCAAAGATTCCATCAATGTTGATGATGACATCATACCCCCTAACCTCAGCAAAATAAAAATCATAAATCTCAAACGAAAACAACCTGAGCCAACCATTCCCTTTGATCCATCCATACCCTTTTTCAACTCTGACTCTGAACCAAACCTTGAGCTGTTGCATAATGCTATTGGTATTAGACTTAAGAGATTCAAACAAAGGGAGGAAGAAGCTCTTATCTTCCCTTCTGATTTGGATGCTGATGTCAGAGAGATGGAGTACTTGTTTAGTCAATCATTACAAATTCTCAGTACTCATCTGAAGAACAAGACAAAGGACAGGGGAATGAATACAGCAAGGGAATTATTTGAGATTGCTGAGAGGTTATGTGCTCCAAGGCTCACATTCTACAATCATGAAGAAGAATGTGCACGTTTGGCAGCTTTGGAAGCTGAGATCAAGAAATTAGCAAGGAGTGCATGTGAGACAGCTGAGAAGCTAATCAGTGAAGAAGGTACTTATGAGTTAGCTACTGAGCAGGCTTTGATAGCTGCTGAACAGGAAAGGGCAGCTGAAGCTGAGCACAAAAGGCTAGCTGAACAAGAGGCATTGAACTTGTTGGTGGATAGGGCTGTGCACATCGCTACATTTGAAATCAATAAGCTCAATGAAAATCAAGCTGCTGAGCAAGATGTTGACATGCTTGATCAGAATCTGATAAGAGAAGATAATGATATGGATATTAATTAAGATTCTGACAAGGGTAAGAAGCCCATTATAGACCCAACTCCTTCTCACTCTCCTATGAAGATTGACATAGCTTCTACCTCGTCTGCAATACCTCCAGCAGTTCAAGATGCATTGGACAGCATCAGAACTGAACTGGCTAATGAAATTGATGAGCTAAGAGTGGATGTGCGCACTGATGTGAATGCTGCTGTGGAAACAGTTCACAAAAGGATGGATGACATGATGTTAACCCTTTTGAAGGCCATAGCAGATGTTAAGAAACCTTAGTCATATTTTGTGCACTTGTTTTATGTTGTTGGCTCTTGTGTAATATTTGGATAATCTGTTTAATTAATATCTATATTATCCATTTTTGTGTGTTTGATTATTTGCTTATGTGTTTGTTTTATATTTATTTTTCAAAATTTAACTTCTCTATATACCATGATATTGTCTGGTACTCTTGAGAATTCTGGCTCTAATGAAAGGTGTTGAAGAGCATCTTAGCTTTTAAACTAATAAGTTTAGGATTTTAAAAACCTAAGAGCCCCTCTCATCAGTACTCCTGTTTACTCATGAAATAGCTTCTTAGTATTATGGCCTGTTCAATAGTCGGGGCATCTAGTGACTACTTTTGAAGTATCCTAGTTTAATATTGTATGAGGCGTGTCTGGTAACAGGTGTTCCGACAATAAGCATAAGGTATATAAAAGAAAGCAAGCTTAAAAGAGAGAGATAGGTAGAGGAACAACTTTTCTTATTAATAAAAAGATTCTTTATTACATATGATCACACCTAGCCTAAGGCTTAGATTTAGAAGCCTCTGATTCTATACTCTTCAGTTTCTCATTGAGAAGAGATAGTGCTTCATCAGCAAGCTTCTGAACCTCAGCTGGATAATCTGCTAGATTATCTTCATATGTCCATAAGAACTCTTCCAGATCAGAGCCCAATTCTTCCTCTTCTGACTCTGTTAAAATTAGTTCTTCCTTGTTTCTCTCATAGCGTAGCCTGTTTTCTTCGCAGCGTCAGGGCTCTGCTTCCTTCTTGCTCTTGTCTTTTGAGCCTGAAGCATCCTTGGTAACCTGCTTTTCCATTGTATGTTTGTTTTTGGAAATGACTTGATTACTCTGAATGAGTAAAATGAGAGGAATCATCCTTTATTTATAGTGCCCTCAAGCTATCTTGTCAGTAGGATAATCAATGCCATTCATTGAATGCGTTTGGTTGTCACTACCTTTTGACTTGACTACCTTGTTTGGCGCTTTGACTACTTGGTTTTCTGTGTCTTTTTGACTGATGCCAAAAGGGGGAGTAAGAGTAGCGTTAAAATTAATGTTGATTTATTCATATACTGCTCAATCTGAAACTGTAATGTTAAATGCATTATGAATCAATTTTTATCCCTTATGATTCTTTCTCATTCTGAACGATTATTGAAAAGGGAGAAAATTTAAGAACCTAAAATAAAATTCATAGAAAATGTCAGAAGAGCTTGCAAACCGCTTCTGAGCATTATCAAACTCTAAGAAGCAAAGCTTACAAAACTATGTTTCTGAGAGTTAAATATGAAAATTTATTTTAGGTTAATAAATCGACTCTTAAACTGTTTTAATTAATTATGGATAAGACTTAGGGGAAGCTTACAAACCTACCCTTATGGATTATCAGACTCAGGGGGAGATTGCAAACCTTTGAAACCTGAAGTCAACATAATTAAATTAAATCAACAACAATTGAATTTTAATGCTTTAGTTTGTCATCATCAAAAAGGGGGAGATTGTTGGAACAAAGTGGGTCTGACATGAACCTCTAATGTTGTAAGTGGTTTTGATGATAACAAAGTATTAAAATTACAATTGGAATTACTAATGATTATTCTAGTGTGCAGAATTACAAGTTAAAATTCATTCAGAAGCACTATGAATAATAGCAGAGAAGCCAGTCAAAACAAGTTCTGAAAGCACATCACTGTTCATCAGAAGCTTAAAATTTGCATGTTGAAGAAAGTGCCTCTGAGGACAAAAACAAGGCTCTGACGGACTCAGAAGCAAAAGGACCTCAAGAAGCAATGTCAACAGCATCTAAAGCAAAATGAATTTACGTCACTCAAGAACTGACATATCCAGAACCAATGATTGAAGAACAATCTACTTCAAGGGTCTGTCACGTCCACATGAAGGAATATTCGTTGGTACAACGTTAACCTTATCCATATGTGGAGCGCAATTGAGGATCGTACTATTGTACTATTATTACTCAAAATGGATGAGTGATAATTCAAATAGCAAGGTAGTGGAATTGGATATCTTTACCAAAGAAGGTAACTACAGCTATCACAATTGTACGAGTAAATTCCAGCTGGCACCTCTCTCTCTCTGCAACGGTCATCATCTTCTTCCAAGTATAAATAGAAGACTCAAATGGAAGAAATGACTACTGTTCCATTAACACTGTTCTATTACTACATTCAACGACTAAGAAGCATTCTGACATCATTATTTCAATCTGTCATTCTAAGTCTTAGAACAATTTGAGTTGTATTTTGTAAACACCTCTGATAGTATATCAAGTGTCCCTAAACATTCATTCTTAGATTTTAAGTTTGATTGTGAAGTCTCTTGTTAAGTGTAACTTGAGCATTTGAGAAGTCTCTTGCAAGTGTGCTTGAGCAAAGTGTAATCTTGTAAAGATTATAGTGAAAAGCTCTTGTTGAGAACAAGGGGACTGGACGTACCTTCAATTTGTGAAGGGAACCAGGATAAATCTGTGTGTCTATCTTTCTTTCTCTCAGCATCTCTTTGAATTTGTTTTAAATCCGCTGCATTAAACACCTTAAGAACCAAAAAGTTTTAAATTCCTAAAACACAATTCAACCCCCCCTTCTTGTGTTTTTCCACCTTCAGTGTGGACATATAGCTAGAAGATGATTAATATTTTGAGAGTGGCTATGCATAGAAAATCAATTCAAGTTGTAAGAAAGAGGGTGCGTTTGTTTTAGATTTTAAAAAAACTAGACTTTTTACCCGTGCTCGCACGAGTTGAATCATTCAATTTAATTATACAATGGAAATGTTGATAATGTGTGATTATTTATATTAGTAAGCATTTAGAGCCCGTTTGGATAAATAGTTTATAAAAGTGCTTATAGCATTAGAGCTTATAGTATGAGAATTTACATCATAAGCTCTAATGTTCAATAAGCCCTTTGTGTTTGGATATATACACTAAAAAATACTTATATAAATTAAATTGTTTGGATGTGTCATTATATAGGCAACTATAGAATGTTAATATGATTTTAATTTCAAAAAACAAAATTAAAGAATCAAACCATGATTAAAAATATAATAATACATACACACACAGATATATATATATATATATATATATATATATATATACAAAAAAAGAAGTAAAAAAGATAACTTAAATGAAAAACAGAAAGTTTCGGTCAAAGAAGAAAAAGAAAAACAAAAGTGTGTAGATAAGATGGATAAGCATAAAAAGACAAAGATAAAATAAAGATTAGTTAAAATAAAAGTTTGAAAAATATGTTAATCAGAATGGCTGAGGCAAGAATCGAAGCTTTCCAAATTTATATAAGCTGGCGTATAAGCACATGTATAAGCTAATAGGGAGAGCTTATCACAATAGGCATAAGCAGTTTATAAGAATATGATAAGCTTTTATTAATTTATCCCAATATTAATATAGTGACTTATGTTGATAGATAAGCTCATATAAGTTTTAAATAAGCCAATTCAAACTTTGTCCAAAAAAAAAGCCAAATCAAAGGAGCCATAGTGTAGAATCTTCTTGACTTTTTAGCTGTGAATTCCAAATAATTTTTGTTTTAATCCGGGAATAATAATAGGAGAGATAAGTTTCAAGCACGATAAGTTTGAAATATTTGCTGTTTTTCTTTTGCTTATCATTTGTGTGTGGAATATAGTTTTTTTGTTAACAATTTTTTTAAAAAAAATAAAATTATTAATTAATATAATGTATAATTATCCTTCTCATGCTTATCATAGAATTTTTTTTTGGCATTCTCATACTTATCATTTGCGTGTTGCATATGTTTTTTTTTGTTAACAATTTTTTTTAAATAATAAAATCATTAATTAATTTGATGCATAATTATTCTTCTCATGCTTATCGGGGAATTTTTTTTTTGCTTTCTCATGCTTATCAGGTACAATTAATTATAATTAGCCCGCCAATTTACTTAGCAAATTAGGGTTTAATATGATACATAATTAAAAAAATTAGAAATAAGTAATTCGAGAAATTAGAAATAAGTAAGATAGATATATTTATGTTAAAATAAAATATGGTGGAATTCAAATGATGGGAAACTATTGAAAACTATTGATTAATAAGAAACAAATTTGACATTACAATAAACAGATTAATTCAAAATTAAATTAAAATACTGAAATATAAAGAAAAAAACAAATGTTCTCATTAATTTTTTCCACTTATACGTCAAATTGATTTCCTAAAGGATGAATCAAAGTTGCAAAACACCTAACTTCGTGACTGGTAAACATCTTTGAACGCATTATTGCACTCTATCAAGAAATTAAAACAAAACATATCATAAGAACATTTAGGAAATTTTGGTGAAACAAAAACATCAACAAATAATAAGAAACTTAAGAATTCAAACAAAACCTAAAAATCAGAATTAATATGATCCAATAGAAAAAAACAGAATTCAAACACCTAAAAATATTCATAGGAGTGCATGCCTTTATAGAACCCCAAAGCAAAACCTGCATCCAATATAAAATATAAGAAACTTAAGAAAAAAAAAACCCATTTTTTTTAAATAGAAGAATCAGAATTAATATGAAACACTACAAAAATAAAATAAAATGGAATTCATACATTTAGAAATCCATACCTATTAGAATAAAAATCAAATTAAAAAAGAATAGAGAATTAATATGGAAAATTACAAATTATAATCAGAAAGTAAACACCTAAAATAAAATATCTATAGCAATCCATACGTTTATAGAACCTCAAAGTCAAATCTGCATCAAATAAAAAAATGTAAATATGTGAGAAAAAGTGATACACTCTTAAGAGAGAAAAATAAAAGGGTTTCTATTTATCATAAAAGATGCATAATTTAAGGCTATAAATAAAATAAATTCCATAGAGTATATTCAATCATCAACTGAAAGCATATAATTAGGGATTAGTAGGTAACAAAATTAGAGATTGGTGTAAAATTATTTTATACGCACATCCAATCATATATTGACACATCATGTATTGTGTTTTTAAACACATGACATGTCACATTCATTAATTGACGTGGCAACATAGTATTCAAGTTTTTATCGCAGCCGTTGATATAATAATTTTTTCTACGTGTCAAAATCTAGACCATTCATATTAGGGTTAGGGTTTATGGTGCCTCTAGTTACTCTCGTTTTATTATATTAAGATAGATTTTTTCTTTGTATTTTTGAAAATGGATTTTGTAAAACTGTTTTTCAAAATATTATAAGTTTTTTTATATTCATTTTTTTAAAATTGAAACACTAATTTTGACATCATATAACATAAACATACATTATTGAAGAACAAAACATAGTCAAAATCACAATTTTTTGAAAAAGTTGTATTTCAAAAA
Organism: Trifolium repens; assembly: GCA_030408175.1. Classification (NCBI taxonomy): domain Eukaryota; kingdom Viridiplantae; phylum Streptophyta; class Magnoliopsida; order Fabales; family Fabaceae; genus Trifolium; species Trifolium repens. The sequence continues at coordinate 23,759,817 of CP125840.1, forward strand.
TGATTTTTATGAAAATCTATTTGAAATAGCTTCAAATTAAATGATTTTTTCAAAATTTTGATATCCAAATTTTTTTTCAATAAAATGATGAAATGTCTAAAATCACATTTTAAGAATAACTATTCAAACCAAATTTTCATTTGAAGCTTTTATAAAAAGTTTCTTTGTAAATTTTTTTTACACAAAATTATGTTACACTACAAAATCTATTTTCAAAAAAATCCAAAACAAACGCACCCAGAATTGCCCTGAAAGAAAAAAAAAAACTTGTAAGAAAACATGATAGTAGTTTTACTGGCACAAGAAAAAGTTTTGGAAGATTATAAAAACTATTTTATGTGTATTTTTAAGTAAAAAGTCCATCAAAATTCATTACATAGACAAATCTAACAAAATCCATAGATTTTTGAATACCAGTAGACATCTTAAAAGTGGTAAGAAATCTCAATTGAATACCAACAGATTTTGTTGCCCTAAAAAAAAAATCTTAATTGTTATGATTGAATACCAAAAGATTTATTTGACTTTTATAAAAATTTTGATTGAATACCACTAGACTTTTTTAACATAAAAAAGTCTTTTAAAATTGTCATACAGCTCCCTTGCTATAAACATTAACAAGTTTTGGTGAAAAGAAAAGCTACACACGGCAAAAAAAGAATTTAGTGGGTTGAGAAAAAATCTCTTGAGTGAGATTGTTAGTATGTGTAATTTTAACCATAAAGTCTCACAAAATCTTTGTAAGAAATAATTCATTGAAATCTGTATACTTTGGAATATCAATAGATATTTTATAAGTAGCGAGTGTCAATATTTTACACAAGTACCCCCTCGCCATTTAGAAAGCGAACACTTTTCACATTCTAAGTAGCGAGTGTCAATATTTTATACTCAAACTGAACGTCAGCACCCCCGATGGATGAAAAAATTATGAAAAAAAGAGCTCGCATTCTAGAGAGTGAAGTTACTTAGAGTGTGAATTGAAATATATTTCGCTATTTATGGAGCGAACTTAACTAGTAAACCTTATAGAAATGTGACCATTATCTTATATCATATTTTAATTTGTCACTGGAGCCGTTGTGATATTATCGACCAATCACACAACGTAAAAAAAGCTAGACTTAATTGTATTTTAATTGATATGACCAAATTTACATTTATACTCCCTCCGTCCCAAAATGTAGGCAAATTTTTTTTCCACACTTATTAAGAAAAATAATATGCGATAATTTGAAGTTTGACTTTTTGTGTTTTTCTTGAAATAAGTTTTATGGCAAGATGTAAAAAGAATATTTATTGATTATTGATTTTGTGGAAAAGAATAGAGAGAGTAAATTAAATGCAATTTGCATTTAATTTTATGAAAATAAATAAAAGTAAACCTTCAAAATGATTAAAATTGTTTTTTTTGTTTACATTTTGGGACGGAGGGAGTACTTACACTAGACATGTATCAGGGCTACAAGAGTTGATGAGTTTGACCAAAAATAAGAAATTAGGTGAATGAATGGTTCATACTTTAACTTGCGAATTGTGTTTCATTCAAAGTTATTTGACGGCAGATGAGAGAAGGGTGTAAAGGACAAAAAAAAATTGATTTTTATAATGTTCACATTATAGATAACGAAAACGAACTCTTTTTACCCCAATTTTGGTTATTTACACAGTCACGTCCTAAGTAGGGAGGGGTTAAAATTGGACATGTCAAGGGGTGCATGTGAGACTTGGGGGTGTGAAAAAAAGGACTCATTTCATATTCTAATGTGTATAATAGCTGGTCCTAACAAAAACAAGATTGAGCCCAAACTAAAAAAGCCCACCTTTTTTGCTTATTAATTAACGAGGATTGAGTTCCTCTTGTACCAATTTAGGTATCTTGTCTTGTGAATTGCGTTTGTTTGCAAAATGTCGATGGAATTGGATAGCTTGTTGCACGTCACCCGACCTCGGCCGGAAGAAGTATGCGAAGAAAGTTCGAAGCGGCAGAGATCAATACTGGATGCCGTCTGGCACGACGTCACCCAATCTCCTCCGGAAAGCTCCGAAGAAGAAAGAGAGAAGCTGCTTGAACCCGAATCTGATTCTGATTCAGATTCGGATTCGGATTCGGAATATCCCCCCCAATTGGAGTGGGTATCGAAGCCAATTGAATATCTGAAGGAGAAGTACGATAATGACCCTACTCCCCAACTTTTCCAATGTTCGCGCTTTGTTTATAAGAATAAAGCTCAGGAAAAACATGAACAGGATGTAGAGAATGCCGTGATTGAGTATTTGAAGATCGCTCGTAACTTAAGTGTAGGTTTCTCTCTGTTTTAATTATTGTTGCTATTAATTGATTAATTAATTTAGTGTTTGTTTAGCATCTTTTAATTAATCTGTTTCTGGACGTTATTACAGCCCTACGATGCTATCCCTATTCCACCTTTAGCCCTGGAAAATCAACGAGGCCATAACTGGCCCAGGCCCGTTTACATAGGGAACGATAAAACTCTCAAGAAACTCATTGACCTCTCCAAAATTGCTTTGGATTATTACAATGAACACAATGAGGTTGGTTCTAAACTACTTTAACCACCTTAGTTTAATAATATATATAGTATATTGATGAAATCATTCCAATATTTATTTAGGGTGCCGAGAAGTATGTGTTTGTTGGCTTTGTCAAGGCAGCTTCGAGGCTTGTGCCTCTAGGTGCTCTTTACATTACATTCCAAGCAAAAGAGGATACAGATTCCGACTGTTTGGCTAGAACTAGAACTTTCCAGGCGTACGTCATTAACAAGTATGGTGGAGAGGATGAGTGGACTGAAGTCAAGGAATGTACTATCAAGCCTGGCAACTAACACATGGTAACAATGTTGCATCATTATCATGCATATATATATATATATATATATATATATATATATATATATATATATATTTAATATGTTCTATGAGAATCAAATTCCATTGAGACTTAAAATAGAAAAGGTTTATAGTTCTTTTAAACTTGCATTTGATTATGGTATTTTAAATAAACTTCAGCCAAACTTCTTTTCAAGAAAGTCACAATGATGAAAAATTGAAGTTGATAGATAACAATTAACAAATATCAGAAACCAGCAATAAACAGTTGTAGTGTACGACAATCTTGTCATATTCTGCCAACTATAAAGAGCAAAGATGTGCTTCCCAGTCATTTTACTCTTAGCAAAATTGAAACCTTTAAATGCTTGGCTGGCCTAGGGATGTCAACGGGGTAGAGAATGGTCGGAGAGTGTTCCTCTGTTCCCCGCCCCTCCCCCAATCTGTTCCCCGCCCCCAATCTGTTCCCCGTTCCCCACCATGGGGAGATATTTTTTCCCATCTCCATGGATCCCCACTGTTTCCGTAGAGATCCATGAACATAAAAAAAATAACAAAATTTTATATTTTTTGTTCAAAAACCTAACACTAGTATTTCAATATTTCTTCGTCTGTTTTTTTATTAAAAAAAAGGCACATATATATTGCATATTTCTGTCTTTAATTTTTAAAAATATAAAAAATCCTTGGTGCAACAATATTATTAAAAAACAAATTGGACAAAAACCCAACATGCATAATTATTGAAAAACTTTGATAATGGCAATTATATAATTGTCAATAATTATAATCCAAAATATTAAGGCAAGTATACAACAAAAGTGTCTCTGGGGGGGGGGGGGGGGGGACTTTTCCCTCCATCTCCGTGGGTAAAAAAATCCCCGAACTCGAGTCCGGATCCCCGTTAATAGATGCAAATTGACATCCCTGGGCTTTCCCTTGTCCCCAAGCATTTTGTTTTTATAATATACCATTTATCTTTGAATGATTTGTAGTTTCTAAAGTATATGTAGCCATTGTGTTTTGATGTTTACTACTAATTCTTTTAAAAGATTTGTTTCTTTTTTGACTCTATTGTGTAGTTTTACTTTACAAACTTCTTATATGAATGATTTTTTAGAGAGAGAGAGAGAGAGGAGGGGGGGGGGGGAGAATACATTTACCTTGGACAGATCCCGTTGGTTGGATCGCGGCGACTGAAAAGTTCTTTGAGGAAAACGAAATTCACCCATGTGATAAGTTGAGTGGCCTTTCATTAGCCCTAATTCTGTCCACAGCTTGGAAAGACTTATATCACAAAGAAAAATAATTATATCAATATAATTAAAAGTGCTATAGATATGAGAATAATTGTGTATTATGTTTGTGGTAACTAAGTCTCACTGAGATTTTATTTTAGATAAGCAGTTTTGAAGACTACTACTTTGAAGAGCTGTGTAATGATTCATAGCATCATCTTGATATTTGATTTTGAATATTGTCCATTACATGAATGACAAAAAGAAAGATAAAAAATTAAAAGAACTATAGTCCTTGTATATCTTTACCCTCTTTCTTTTTTTTTTTTTTCTTTCTAAATTTTGTTAACAATTATTACTTAAATATCACTACGTGTTAATTATAAAATCATACAACATGGTGGATTTTTCTAGTAGTATCTCATCTCTGAAGAGCTTCGCTATAGGATTACAAGGGATTCCTTTGGTAATATTTCCCGATTTTTCCATCAATAATTCATTTTCTGATTCTATGAATTCGGGTTCCTATCATCATATCCACTACCGCCGAATTGTGACAAATTGTCAAAGTTTGATGAACTTCACAATATGCTGTTCATCTGATATCCTTATTTTAAATTTGTCACTTGCAAGATCTGCCTATGATCCTTATTTTAAATTTGTCCTTTTTGACCCACTAATGGGATAAGGCTTTTAGTTGCTTGTTTCCATCTTAAGTTTCTGAATCATAATTTATATAATGCAACTCATGCTATTAGTCACCATGCAAGTTATAAATATATGTTCAATGAATCACAACATCATTTTTCCATGTGTTCACTCTTAGCCCGTTTCTTTATTCCTTTTGCAGGAAATTGTCTTCATTGCATGCACCTGATGTGAAACTTGTTTTGGATGTGATAGAAATATGGGGTTTAACGTGTAGACAGAATTCTGTTCTGAGTGTAGTGAAATGTGGATTATGAATTTGTTTCTTTTGTAATTTCACGCCTTATAGTGGCACTTATGTCTGTTACTTATCTGTATAAGAGGCTGAGCTATGTCAACATTTAGATTATTATTTAACATATATGACTTGAATCATTTAGTTTTATTTCTGTCTTAATATCCGCTACTGTGGATTACTTCAGCTGAGACAACATATTTCGACCAGTTTGATAGTTCGGCTGAATGTTTGAGGTTTGAGGACTACTTGTATATATTCGCCGATAATTTTGTTGCTTAGTTTTTTTATTACATAAGACATTGATATGTCAAGAACTCAAGATAACTAAAAATTCAGCCACATGGTTATATTGAGTTATCTTGCTAAACGTTGAGTTCACGTTGTTATTTACTTTTTTTTAGAACTAACCATCTTCTTTTCTCTGTTAAGAAACAACACACGCCCATCACATGCAAAAAAAAATTCAAACTTGTTTTTGGCATTTTATAGAATCAATTCTCTTTTCTATTTTCTTTACATCTCTCTTATTTTTCTCTCTTAATTTTAATCTCTCTTCATTATAAAATAGTAAACAAAATAAGAGAGAGTGTGAAATTAAGAGAGAGATGTAGAGAAAATGGAAGGAGAGGATTTGATCCTTGATTATCTCCAATTTCTTAGACGCCAACCCACCACCCCTATTTATTTAAGGCTTAATTAGTATTTTAGTTAGGGATGGCAGGAAAATTCAAATTTGTTTGATCCATCCGAACTCAAACCCAAGTCAACGGGCAAACCTGAATTGACTGAGTTTGGGTTCGGGTGACACCCGAATATATGGGTGTGGGTTTGGGTAACGTCAAACTCACACCCTGTTAACACCAAAATTATAAAATTCATGATATTGCTAAAACATTGGTGTTATAATTAGAAAAGAAGGAAAAAAACTCATTTGGCTAGCCATGTGATTATTCAAACTAAGATTTGTCGAAATTAGCCATATTAAGTGGAATTCGACTAGACTATTTTGTGGTGCTCGACAAATTATATGCAGCAGATTGATGGATGTCAAAGAATTCGAGTCGGTGCAATAGATAGTAGGGTGCTGTCGAAGGCTTCATTTTCAACAAGAAGAGACATATGATTCGAAGGCTTCATTAAAAGGAAACTGCTTTTTTAATAAAAATAACCACCTCCTTGTATCTAGCACAGTAAGAACTGTGTCTAAAACACTGTACATAAGTTTAGTCCTTTTGGTTATTATAAGTTGCAGCTCATAATTGTTCAATGCCGATGAGTGTGGTTCAGTGGTTGTGACTGTTGAGGAGTTTCTCTTCGACCAGCATATATGTGGTTTAACTCATGTCTTAGCCATTTTTCCTTATTTGTTAATTAATTCAAAATTTGAATTTTTAGCAAAAAAGTGGCAGCAGCTGGACTCGAACTCGCGCACCTTCACTGTAATGCAAAACCGCCTACCAACTATATCAATCCATCTTTTACGATTCATTTTGAATCTTAATTGTAATAACCGTTATTAACAGAAAATGGTAACATTGGTCGAAATAATTACATGCTGTAAAATTGGTCAAATATTCTTGTTTATATCATTTTAAGAATGATATTTATATTTTCGGCCAAACATATTAATAAGATGTAGACTTCATTTTTGACCAAAAATTGGTAAAGTTTTACCATATTTTCAACATAAAAATGATGACGAAGTCGGAATCATCTTCTCTAAAAATTTGGCTAAGTTTTCCAAATAGGTCATTAAGTGTTTTCTCTGAATTGGTGACATGATTAAAAATGTTATTCCTCTCATTTCATTTGAGAAACAACCTTTTTGGGGGCCTCTGTTAACACCAAAATTATAAAATTCATGATATTGCTCAAGCATTGGTGTTATATTTGGGAAAGAAGGAAAAAACTTCTTTGGCTAGCCATGTGATTATTCAAACTAAGATTTGTCAAAATTAGTCATATTAAGTGGAATTCGACTAGACTATTTTGTGGCGCTCGACAAATTATATGCAGCAGATTGATGGATGTCGAAGAATTCGAGTCGGTGCAATAGATAGTAGGACACTGTCGAAGGCTCCATTTTTAACAAGAAGAGACATATGATTCGAAGAAGTCATTCAAACAGACACGAGTCAATCTTAGATTAAGAAAGTTATTAAATAAGACATGTGTCGAAATCTTAGTTATAGTAAGTTATCGGTAGTTATTTACTACTTTTATTTTCGACCGTAGGATCTAGTGCTAATCTTGTTGGAATATTTTATGATATTCCAATAATATAATAATATCATGTGGACAAATATCTTTATATAATTATATTAGCTATTTATCAATTAGGAGCCTTAATTGATTAAGTGATCAAATAAAGTAAAAAGGCTATTTAAATTTCTATTTAGAAATTAATTAATTAATTTGATATGGGCTCAATATGAGTGGATGTCAGGATGCCCCATTTCGGAATAATGGGAACCCTAATTGGCCATCACACTATATATAGGCTATGGTCCCCAATATACCAGACACAACGCATATCACCTCTTCTCCCCATCAGAAGAGAGCTTAGGGCATAAGGAGTCCCGGTTGAGGAAGAACCAAACTAGCCGCCGCTGACCTTGTTTTGTTTCAGATCACCGCTGCCGGAAAAACTCTTGTGTCATGGTTCCAAGTATTCCTAGTAACTATCTTGATAAATCAACATGTCGTAGATCTGTTTATATCATATACATGCTCATATGTTTAATCGGCTTCCGCACTAAAGTAAGCTTATATGTTTAATCTTTGTTATTGAGCATATTATATGATTAATTAGTAAATTAATTTCAACAAGTGGTATCAGAGCAGGTCTTCATGTTGTTTTATTGAGATTTAAGATTTATGCTTCAGTTTTACTTTTACAATGGATCGTATGTTCTTTTCGGTTTTGCGCGAGTATGAATTTGGTAATAAAAGTTTCAGTGGCTTTGTATTTTTAAACGATCAAATTTTATTTTTTTTATCCATGGTTCCAAGATTTAGTTTCTTGAATGATGTTTGTTTTTCCATGGCTTGAAACATTAGTTATGAATTGATTTTTGTTTTCTATGCTGGCACACTTGGTTATTTGAGATATATAGTAGTTATGTGCCTATATATGTACTGTACGTGTGTTCTTTCGTTGCAATCACTGCCATACTTAATCTGAGTTACCTTATTATTTCACAATTGAAATTAATTTGTAGTTGCCGTTCAAAGTAATTGTATGTGTGATTAGTTTTATCTGGTCTTTTAAAATTGATCACATGTAAACATGGCAAATTTTATACTTTTTGGTGAATTAGTGATAAAGCAATTTTTCTGGTCTTTTGTTTTCACCGAGTGAAATTCTTTGGTTGACAATCTTCAGTTAATTTTGATATCCGAGTGATATTGATATAAATTTAATATTTGTTTCCTTTGGTTTTAATTTTGAAACAAATTTTCATATTTGATACTCTTTTCAAATATGGCTATCAATCTTCAATTCCCTTTAATTGCATTCCTTATAAATTAAATTTTCTATATCTGGTTTTGTTTTCATATACAGAATTAATTGTCACCATTATTGAGAATTATTTCCAATTAAGGTCTTTAAATTAAGTGTCATCAGATTTTAATTAGCCTATATTTGGAATTATGTGGTTTTCTTGACTTTCAATTAAGTGTCATCAGATTTTAATTGTTTGGTATTAATTAAGATCTAGTACATGATTAGTAAGAAGAACATAATTTGGTTCCGGTGGTTTTCTTTTTTTTTTTTTTTTTTGAGCTCAAATTAAATATTTGATTTGACTCTCTCGATGAAAAATAATGAAATTCTTTTATTGAACATATAAATATATGAATTTGATTCATTTGTGTGATTTGATTTGAAATTAAAATTGATTCACATTTATTTTGTAATTAAAGTTTATTTTGAGAAATAAAGCATATAAAGATATGATTTGGTATCGGTATATATATTTAGTGGTTGTACATCTTTTGTGGAAAATTAATTACCGTAATTAATGACAATTCTCAAAATATTTTGATCAAATTTGGTATGTACAAAATTAAAGTTACAATTCTTTAAATTCTGAAAAATAAAGATTCTATAATTAATTATTTATCTATAGAATATAAAGTTTTATTTCCATTTGGTTTAGAAATCATTTATTCTAGAATTATTTATTTATAGAGACATAAATAATTATTTTCTTTTAATTTGGAAAACATGATTCTAGAATTATTTGTTTCTTTATTTAAAGAATCATTAAGTATATGTGAATCAATTGTGGCATGAAATTCTTTGGTATATAATAAAGATTTAATTTTATTAAATAGTTGGTTTATATGATTGTGATGTTTGAATTTATTGTTATTAAGTTTCTACTATACTTTCCTTTTGTCATGCTTTTCAAATATTTTTTCATGCCAATTTTAGTTTGATAGTGATAATTTATTCTCACATTAACGGATGTCATTAAATCCTGTGATTATGAAGGGACATCATAAAGGAATATGGTCTACATTTTAAGGGTAGTGCCTTGTAAATTTAAGACTTTTCCCATTTAATTTAATGAATTGTCAGGTGATTTTGATTGAGTTGGTTGAAGCAACATGTTGCAAAAGTAACCTCTGTTGTGTAGATTTGATTCAATTGGAATCACAAAATATGTATAAAATTGTTCATGCAAACTATTTTGGTCTGCCAAAAGGTAGATACAGTTTGGCCGAATAATTACATTTATATATATTCAATTTATTAAATTGTCTAGTAATTTTAGTTGAGTTGGTTGAAACAACATGTTGCAAAAGTAACCCCTGTTGTGGAGATTTGATTCAACTGGAATTACAAAAGATGTAGTGTGAAATTATTCATGCGAGCTGTTAGTCGGCCAAAAGGAAGACACAGTTTGGCCGGATAATTACATACCTGTGATGGTAAATGTGTGGTAATTATTAAGTTTTTTCATGTGGATAATGGTTGGTGTCAAAGACGCACATTATCTGACCGGACTTATTACCAATGTTTGATCATTACGTTGAGAGTACCGCTTGCAGTTAATTCTTGGCAATCAAAGATTGTGGATTAATGGTGTGTTTGGTATCTTGTTTTGTCTTATAATTTACAAATAAAGATGCGCATGTCTCTGTAATAATTTATTGACATGCATAATAAAGTTGTGTTAGTGTAAATCCATACAAGTTGTTATTGGATTACATTCACACTTATAATGGTAGACATGTGACGATTATAAGGATTTATTGTTTATCAATATTAATTGTCAGTGTTTGATCATTGTCACAAAAATACCACTAGCAATTGATGTGATTTTCTAAGGGTTTGACATCAAAGGTGCACTAGGTATTTTGGTGAGTAACTTTTTTGTTCTCTATAAACTAATATAGTTTATGTATCTGCAAAATAACGTTGGAATTTTAATTCTTAAAATTTCAACTCTTTGGAATAAAAGAAGAACATTATGTTATTGGATCTAGACCTTGGATAAAGATGGAGAAACTCAAGTTCCCTCACTATTCGATAATTTTGAAGTGAGAATCAAGTTTAGAAAGCGAGTATACTCCTAATCACGAAGGTCCTCTGATCATAAAGTTTTAATTATAGAAACATTATTTGAGGTGTTATTTAAGATGACATAATTTTGTCATGTTTTTCTTTGCTTAAATTAAAGTGCTTCTAAAGCAATAAGGAGAAAGACAAACTCTCATTTGAGAGATGAAATTTCATTAAGATTGTTGAGCAAAGAAAATATTAGGAGCACATTATGTAACTATTTGATCTTGCTAAAGAGTTGTGGTTTCGACAATCAGGTAACTTGGTCGAAAATATAGTCTTTAGTTTTCTCTTTGCACAATTAGTTTTATAGCTATTAAAGTTATAAATGATTCTTTAAAATGATCATTTCATAAAGTGTGCAATAAAGAAAATATTGAAGCAAGAAAAAAAAAATAGTGCTCATTATGTAAATACCTCAAAGGATAAGGGCAAATAAAAAAAAAATAAGAAAATATAATCTAAACTGACAAATGTCCAATGATGTTGAAAGATACATCAATCTAGAGGGGAAATAAGTCGGTGAAGATTGACGGTATTTCAACTATTTGTTAGATTGTTGTTACTAACTTATGTTTGTATTTAAAAGACAATTTTGTGGATCATTATTTGAATTTAATTTAGTTTTAATGTTATACATTCTTTATTATTATTTTAAAACGAGAGATTCAATTTGTCTTTCAAATACAAATATTATTATAGTCAATTCAGTTATGACTTGTGAACAATCTAGAATTGTTGAAAATTTTGAGACATATAAACTTTGGTCTCATGTTAATGAACATTTTGAGACATAAACTACAAAGTCTCTTGAAGATATTGAGTTTGGGGGAGAGATATGGTAAAAGAACAAAATTGAGTGAGGAAGAATTGGTTCTAAACTAATTCATATAGTTACTATTTATATGCAGTAAATTTGGATCCTCGTAAGGACATTAGTGTTCTTCCTCTCAATTAAAGTTAAGAAATTAATTCATGAAGATCAAACTCAATACCTTCAAGAAACTAAAGCACCAGGTGTCATAAAGCATTGACTGGAAAGAGAAATTACATTTGAGTTAAAAACTCTATTAGAACAGTCAAGACACTTGTCATTTATTATAATTTTGGAGTTTGATAAGATGGATATCAAGATAGTATTTCTTAATGGTGACATTAAGAAAAACAATAAGGTGCAATCAGATAAAATTTTATGTCAAAAGACACAAAGTAGATGGTTTGCAAACAGATAAAATTCATTTATGAGTTAAGGAAGTTGTCTCATGATACCACAAAAGTCTCATCAGGTAATTGTCTCATTTGGTTTTGAGATGTATATTATGGAGTTGTGGGTTATACAGGTTCAGTGGGAGTATGTTTATATTCTTAGTTTAATATGTCGATTTTATTTTATCAAGTCAACAGTGATATATGATAGTTGTGCGAAACCAAGAAATCACTAACAAAATTTAGTGACAAAAGATCTTGGGCACATCTCTTTTGTATTAGGAAATTTGATACTTAGAGATTATTCTCATTGCATCATTCAGTTATCACAAAAGAGTTATATCAATAAAGTTGAAAGTAGATTCGACATGAAAGTCAATAAATTAAGAGATTGTTTTAATCATAAAGGAGACTGTTTAAAAGTCCCAATAATTTGCCCAAAAGAAAATCTGGAAATTTAGAAAATAAAGTGTTTTCTTATATGCTTTGACTTTGAGAAACTTATGTTTGATCTTACTTATATGCATCCGGAAATAGCGTATATAATAAGATCATTTGGCAGATACTTGAACAATTCAAAATTTGAATTGTTGAAATGAAGCAACCACAAAGATTGTTATAGAGAACAAAATTAATTGTGTTCAGATATCGGAGATCTAATAATTTGGAGATCATCAGTACGTTCAACTCCGATCCTTTTGGATGTCTGCATACAATGGACATCCTAACTTAAGAAATGACTGTAAGTATTTATGTCACTTGGTTGCATAAAGTAATAGATTATTTGAAAGACAACTCAAATTATATTGTGACGTAAATTAGTCAGATAAGGTTTCAACAACTGTTTTATAAAGTTTGTCAATTTATAAGTTGTTGAAGGGTAGAACATATATAGATAATTTTTTGCTAGCGGACTCACTAATCAAAGACTTGACACCTAAGGTCTTTCATCAGGTTTTGTCACTAAGGATGTCTTGGATTAGTGGGAGTCTCTCTTCAGTTATGTTCTAACTTTGGTATTGATACAAATACATATTTTTGTTAAGGTTTTCTGCAGATATAAAGTTTGAGGTTATTATTGTTATAACTGATCATGTATCTTTTGTGCAAATATTGATTTGCAAACTTCAGTTTGATCTCACTAAAGATTTAAGTTGGACCAGTTGGAAATAGACATGATATAGAGATCACATTGCATGAAATTTCCATGCCACTCATCCATATCGATCTATGTCGTCAAGTACATTGATGTGGTGGTCGTCGGGGTTCTGTCACGTTATACGTCAGTGACGACAGCCGCGTGAAGGTGGAAAAACACAAGAAGGGGGGGGTTGAATTGTGTTTTTAGAATTAAAACTTTTTCGAAATAAAACCAAGTTTGCAGCGGATAAAACACAAAATAAAAGAGATGCTGAGAGAAAGAGAGAAAGAAGGACACAGAATTTATCCTGGTTCCCCTCACAAATCGAGAGTACTCCAGTCCCCTTGTTACTAACAAGAGATTTCCACTATAATCTACTAAAGATTACAAATTGCTCAAGCACACTTGCAAGAGACTTCTCAGGTGCTCAAGTTTCACTAAACAAGAGACTTCTCAAATGCTCAAGTTAAACTTAACAAGAGACTTCTCAAACAAACTTAAGAATAAGAATGAATGTTAAGGAACACTTGATATACTATCAGAGGTGTTTACAAAATACAACTCAAATTGTTCTAAGACTTAGAATGACAGATTTAAATTATGATGTCAGAATGCTTCTTAGTCTTTGAACGTAGTAATAGAACAGTCGTTAGAACAGCAGTAGTAACGGTGGTCATTTCTTCCATTTGAGTCTTCTATTTATACTTGGAGGAAGATGATGACCGTTGCAGAGAGAGAGGTGCCAGCTGGAATTTACTCGTACAATTGATAGCTGTATATTGCCTTCTTTGGTAAGGAATTCCAATTCCACTACCTAGCTATTCAATTTATCACTCATCCATTTTGAGTAATAATAGTACGATAGTACAATCCTCAAATGCGCTCCACTTATGGATAAGGTTAACGTTGTACCAACGAATATTCCTTCCTGTGGATGTGACAGAGCCTTGAAGTGGATTGTTCTTCAATCATTGGTTCTGTATAGGTCAGCTCTTGAGTGACGTAAATTCCTTTTGCTTCTGATGTTCTTGTCATAGCTTCTTAAGATCTTCAGCTTCTGAACTTCATCAGAACCTAGCTTTTGGTCTTCAGAAGTGCTATCTTCAGCACGCAAAAATTAAGCTTCTGATGAACAGTGTCGTGCTTTCAGAGCTTGTTTTGACTGGCTTCTCTGCTACTATTCATAGTGCTTCTGAATGAATTTTAACTTGTAGTTCTGCACACTAGAATAATCATTAGTAATTCCAATTGTAATTTTAATACTTTGTTATCATCAAAACCACTTAAAACTTTAGAGGTTCATGTCAGACCCACTTTGTTCCAACAATCTCCCCCTTTTTGATGATGACAAACCAAAGCATTAAAATTCAATTGTTGTTGATTTAATTTAATTATGATGACTTCAGGTTTCAAAGATTTGCAGTCTCCCCCTGAGTCTGATAATCCATAAGGGTAGGTTTGTAAGCTCCCCCTAAGTTTTATCCATAATTAATTAAAACAGTTTAAGAGTCGATTTATTAACTTAAAATAAATTTTCATATTTAACTCTCAGAAGCATAGTTTTGCAAGCTTTGCTTCTTAGAGTTTGATAATGCTCAGAAGCGGTTTGCAAGCTCTTCTGACATTGTCTATGAATTTTATTTTAGGTTCTTAAATTTTCTCCCCTTTCAATAATCGTTCAGAATGAGAAAGAATCATAAGAGATAAATATTGATTCATAATGCTTTTAACATTACAGTTTCAGATTGAGCAGTATATTAATGAATCAACATTAATTTTAACGCTACTCTTACTCCCCCTTTTGGCATCAGTCAAAAAGACACAGAAAACCAAGCAGTCAAACTCGTCATAACAAGGTAGTCAAGTCAAAAAGTGATGACAACTAAATTCATTTAATGAATTGTGTTGAAAACCGTCCTGACAAGAGAGCTTGATGACACTATAAAAAGGGATGATTCCTCTCATTTTACTCATCCAGAGTAATCAAGTAACATCAAAAGAAAAACATACAATGGAAAGGCAGGTTACCAAGGATGCTTCAGGCTCAAAAGACAAGAGCAAGAAGGAAGCAGAGCCCTGGCGCTGCGAAGAAAACAGGCTACGATATGAGAGAAACAAGGAAGAACTTATTTTAACAGAGTCAGAGGAGGAAGAATTGGGCTCTGATCTGGAAGAGTTCTTATGGACATATGAGGATAATCTAGCAGATTATCCAGCTGAGGTTCAGAAGCTTGCTGATGAAGCACTATCTCTTCTCAAAGAGAAACTGAAGAGTATCGAATCAGAGGCTTCTAAATCTAAGCCTTAGGCTAGATGCAATCATATGTAATAAAGAATCTTTCTATTAATAATAAAAGTTGTTCCTCTACCTATCTCTCTCTCTTTTAAGCTTGCTTTCTTTTTATATACCACATAAGTATTGTCAGAACACCAGTTACCAGACACGCCTCATTCGGTATTGGTGCCCCGTTGTTAAACAGGCTTTAATACTAAGAAGCTATTTCATGAGTAAACAGGAGTACTGATGAGAGGGACTCTTAGGTTTTGAAAATCCTAGGCTTATTAGTTGAAATACTAAGATGCTCTTCAGCATCTTTCACTAGAGTCAGAATTCTCAAGAGTACCAGACAATATTATGGTATATAGAAAAGTTAAATTTTGAAAAACAAAGATAAAACAAACATATAAGCAAATAACAAACACACAAATATGGATAATATAGATATGAATTAAAAGAAAATTATCCAAAAATTACACAAGAACTTAACAACAAAACAAGTGCTCAAACATAAGGGTTAAGGTTTGGGTTGCTGTTGAGTAAGCTTCAGAAGAAGTTCCATCATTGCATCTATCTTCTTGTTTGTAGCTTCACCAGATCTGTTCATGTCTTCTCTTATATCGGCCCTGAACTCATCCATTTCATTTCTTAGTTCCTCTCTTAAGTCATGCTTGATTACATCCAGAGCTTCTTGCATAACAGAAGGTATAGCAGATGAAGAAGAGCCTTGGACAAGTACTGGTGGAGATCTAGGAGGAGATGAAGCAACAATGGGAGCTTTACCTTTATCAGAATCTGGTTCACTAAGGTTCTGATCATTCATAACAATATCTTCTGCAGCTCCTTGATTCTCAATAATCTTATTAGTCTCAATGACAGCAATGTGAACAGCTCTATCAACCAATAACTTGAAGGCTTCTTGTTCAGCAAGCCTCTGACGTTCCATTTCAGCAGTTATCCTAGCCTGCTCATCATCCAGAGATCTTGTTATACTTTCATTCACAGCAGCTAAAAATGCTAACCTCTGACATTCTTCTTCATGGTTGAAAGATGTGAGCCTTGGAGCGTTTAGCTTCTCAACAGTCTCAAACAGGTCCTGTACAGTGTTTGCTCCTCTACCCTTAATCTTATCCTTCAGATGAGTACTGAGAATCCTTAAAGATTGACCAAATAAGTACTCTAATTCCCTGACATCAGCATCCATATCAGAAGGGAAGATAAGAGCTTCTTCCTCTCTTTGTTTGAACCTCTTAAGTCTAATACCTATAGCATTATTTAGCAGCTCAAGGTTTGGTTCAGAGTCAGAATTGAAAAAGGGTAAGGATGGGTCAAAGGGAATGGTTGGTTCAGGTTTCTTTCTTTTGAGTTCAATGATTTTGATTTTGCTGAGATTTGGAGGTATGATATCATCATCAAGATTGATGGAATCCTTGAATATTTGATGTTCAGCTTTAGTTAGGTGTTGGTAAAGCTCAAGAACCTCTTCTAAAACTAGAGGTTTGTTGAGTGGGTCAGAGACAGGTTGTGGTGATTGGTGTTGTTGTTCAGTCATGACATTGATTGGTGATGAGTGAGGTGATTTTTGTTGTTCTTCAGAATGAGCAATTGGCTCATTCTGAACAGGGGTGAATGTAGGTGGATTCACTCGTGAGATGTGATCAAGTGAGGGAGGGGGTGTGTGAATGACCTGTGTGTTTTGTGTTTTATGGACGGGTGAATCATTTGTGAGATTCATGGATGGAAATTGATGTGGTGAATTTGGATTTGAGTTGGTAAATGCAACACCACACATGTGTTGTTCAAGATGTTCTATGACAGACTCTTGATTTGTGGTTTGATTGAGAATGGTTGTGTCTACATTAATAGTAGGTTCTTCATCAGAAGAGAGATGAATGGACTTTATGGTGGTTTTCTTTGTGGTTTTCTTGAAAGACGTTCTCTTTGGTGTAAGAGTTTTCTTTTGTTTTGGGTTGGATTCTCTGATGAGTGTAGCAATTAACTCATCTGAGGCAGTGCTGGTATCTGATGAAGATGATGATGATGGTTTGACAGATGGTAAAACTACATTAAGAGGTACAGTGTAGTCTATGGGTTGAGTTTGATTGTTAGATGAAGGAGGTTGAGAAAAAAATGGTTTAGCAATAGAGGGTTGAGGTTCAGAACCAATAACCTGAGCTATAGGAATGCTAGAAGTATTAGATTCAGAGATCTTACCTTTTGGTTTAGAAGCTCTGGTCTTTAATCTCTTTGCAGGTTTAGCAGGGTTCTGATCCTCCTCAGAAGCTGAAGGCCTATCATGCCTTTTCTTTGTCCGCTTTTCCTTCTGAACAGGTTCAGTCATCATATTTTCAGCACCTTCCTCAATCTCATCAGCACTAGCATGTCCTTGATCATCAGAGCCTTCATCGATCATTTCTAGCTCAGTAGTTCTTGGCTTTCTTTTGTTCCTTGTTATATCTCTTGGTCCTTTGAAGATATCCCAATTAGGAACACTTACAACCATTTTCCTGGGCACACTAACCCCAGTATCTCTTCTTACTGATTCAAGAAAGTTCTTGATGACCTCCTCATTATCATGTTCTGATATGGTGGGAAACCCATCACACCAGAAGTACTTTTCGTACACTTGCTGTAGAGGTGTTTTCACTTGAATGATTTCTTCCTTGGTTTTTCTCTTCATATTGACCAGAACTGAAGCATCATACTTAGAGGTTTGGAAAACTCTAAGTTTTTCTTTGGCACTCACAATATCTGTGAGTTTGGTTTGCCTTATCAGTTCAGAAATTAACCTAGGGTGATGAATGACTGATGGTATTTTGGTTCTACCCTCATTGATGGTAAGGCACATGTGATCAAAAAGAATCTTAGCCAAATTAACTTTTACCCTCTTGTATAAGAACCAGATGAGATGTTTGTGTGGAATGGAGATGGTATCCAATCCACCTTTTCTGGTGAAGATGGTAGACAAACACATTCTGAAAGCAAATTCAAATGTGTGCTTCATGTGCATTACTTTTCCAAAATCCTTTTGGGTGCATCCAGATTTAAAGAGGTCCTGATGAATTGAATCCAAATGCTTGCTTTTCTTATCATACACTTCTATATCTTCTCCTTTGTTGTCTAAACCCAGAATCTTAGCAATGTGTGCCTGAGTTATCACAACATTGATTCCCAAAATATTTGACCTAATTTCCCTTTCTCTATAAGGTTTAAGACCAAGTTCCTTTCTTGTTTTTCCTCGTAATTCCTTGTTCTTCTCAACCATATCTTTGTATTCTTTGTCAGCACTTGCTCTATCGTACACTTTAGCCTTCTGCCAGAAGTACTTCACTATGTCGTAGTATACGAAGCCATTAAGCATCTCAAAATAATTTTGCCATTGTTGGTTGTAGAACAAGTATTGAATGTCAATCCCATTCGCTTTCAAACTTTCAAAATCCACGAACTTCTCAGTGAAGAAATCATAAGCATCTGGTCCAGCGTCAGTTTGATGATGTTCGTAGACTAGATTATCTTTTGAATTAAGATCGATGATGGGTGGTAACGTAGGGTTAAAGGGTTCTTGAACGATTTCGTTTGATGGACGAGCAGCCATAGTTGCAGAGAATTAAGAAGATGAAGGTTGGGAATTTCTGTAAGGTCTAGGGTTGTGTAGGTAGTGATTTTGTGTAAAAAGTTGTGCAAGTGAGTGAAGTGACTTATAAATAGTAACTAGCACACATACACAGAGAAAATAAACATTGGGAGGGAGCACGAGCAGTTTAAAATTAATTTTAAATTGTATAACTGCATTTTCATCATTAACTGCTCTCTACCCATCAGGATCTAGACACGTGTCGAAAAAGTTTAATCATAGCTGACGCGTGTATAGACAACTGTTGTACACTTACTCGTACTGAACGTTTCATTTCCAAAAGGTTCAGAGCCTCACTCATTTGTATCTGACACCTCATCAGAACCTGTTACTCTTCAGAGCCTAAATTATTCAGAGCTTCCCACGGGATACTCTAAATTATAAGAGGTTCTGATAGAGCTTCAGATGCTAATTCTATTCTACTTCTCAGAGCTAATTTTCTTCAGAGATATAGTGCATGTTCAAATTCTTTTTGATAAAATCAAATCTTTCAATAGCTAAAGGTTTAGTAAATATGTCAGCCCATTGATGTTCAGTATCAATGAATTGAATATCTATTGTACCTTTCTGAACATGATCCCTTATAAAATGATGTTTTATTTCAATATGTTTAGCTCTTGAGTGTAGAATAGGGTTCTTAGACAAATGAATAGCAGCAGTATTGTCACAATATAGTGGAATACTGCTTTCAGCTATGTTATAATCTTCCAACTGATATTTCATCCAGAGAAGCTGTGTGCAGCATTTAGCAGCTGAAATGTATTCTGCTTCTGCTGTAGACAAAGCAATAGTTGTTTGTCTTTTGCTGGCCCAAGATATGAGATTCTCACCAATGAATTGGCAATTTCCACTAGTGGATTTCCTCTCAATCTTATCACCAGCATAGTCAGCATCACAGAATCCAACTAGCTTACTATCTAGGGATTTTTTATAAAGAAGTCCTAGATTAGTAGTTCCTTTCAGATATCTAAAGATCCTCTTAACTGCAGTTAAGTGAGGTTCTCTAGGATCTGACTGGAATCTTGCACACAAGCATACACTATATAGAATATCAGGTCTAGATGCTGTAAGGTAGAGTAAAGAACCAATCATACCTCGATACAGCTTCTGATCTACTTTGCTTCCTATCTCTTCTTTGCTTAAGTTGCTGGAAGGATGCATGGGTGTAGACATTATCTTGCAGTCATCAAGGTTGAACTTCTTCAGAAGCTCTTTTGTATACTTGCTTTGATGAATGTAAGTGCCATCTTTTCCTTGATTAATTTGGATTCCAAGGAAGAACTTCAATTCACCCATCATACTCATCTCGAATTCATCCTGCATCAGCTTTGAAAAACTCTTGCACAAGGAAGCATTAGTAGAACCAAAAATAATATCATCAACATATATTTGAATGATTAAGATATCTTTCTTAGATGTCTTTCTGAATAATGTATTGTCAATTTGACCTTTTTGAAAACCATTTTCTAAAAGGAAATTACTCAGTCTTTCATACCAAGCTCTTGGAGCTTGTTTGAGACCATAGAGTGATTTCTTAAGTTTATAAACATAATTAGGATTTTTCAAATCCTCAAAACCTGGGGGTTGTTTGACATATACTTCTTCAGAAATAACACCATTAAGAAAGGCGCTCTTAACATCCATTTGGTACAATGTGATTCCATTGTTAACAGCATATGAAAGAAGTAACCTGATTGCTTCCAGTCTTGCTACTGGAGCAAATGTTTCAGTGAAGTCTATACCTTCTTGCTGACTGTAGCCTTGTGCTACCAGTCTAGCTTTATTTCTTACCACTTCACCTTGTTCATTCATCTTGTTTCTAAATACCCACTTAGTTCCAATGATGTTCTTATGTGCTGGTCTTGGCACTAAGTCCCATACATCATTTCTTTGAAACTGATTGAGCTCATCTTGCATAGCTACAATCCATCCATCGTCAGTAAGTGCTTCATCAACATTCTTTGGTTCTATCATTGAGATTAGCCCCAGAAGTGAATCAAGTTGTTGATAGTCTGATCTTGTCTTTCTTGGACTTTCTTTGTTTCCAAGAATTAAATCTTCTGGATGTGATGATTTATATTTGAACTTCCTTCTTGGAGCTTCATCAACATCAGCACTTGGTTGAGTGTCTTCTTCTGAAGTGTCATCATGTTCTTGTGATGCTTCTAATTGAGATGCTTCTTCAGCATCTTCTTCCAATACAGCTTCTGAAGCTTCAACAGCTTCTGATGCTTTTTCAGGTTCTGAATCGATGTATTGGTATGGAACACCTGCATAACTATTATCTTGCTCTGACATTTTACTGTCAGGCTCTTTATCATCAAATCTAACATGTATAGATTCTTCCACTGTGTCAGTTTCAGAATTATACACTCTGTATGCCTTTGAGCGTTCAGAGTAACCTATAAAGATTCCCTTACAAGCTTTGGCATCAAATTTTCTTTTGTAGGCCTTGTTGTTTAGAATGTAACATGTACATCCAAACTGATGAAAGTAAGAGATGTTGGGCTTTCTTCCTTTGAAGAGTTCATATGTTGTTAGATTCAATAGAGGTCTTATATAGATCCTATTTTGAATGTAACAAGCTGTGTTTACAGCTTCTGCCCAGAAGTGCTTAGCAAGTTTTGTCTCATGCATCATGGTTCTTGCCATTTCTTGTAAAGACCTGTTCTTTCTCTCTACAACCCCATTTTGTTGTGGTGTTCTAGGAGCAGAGAACTCATGGACAATGCCATGATCTTCACAAAAAATTGCAAATGGTTCGTTTTCAAATTCACCACCATGATCACTTCTAACCTTTAAGATTTTGAGACCTTTCTCATTTTGCACTTGAGTGCAGAAGATGCTGAACACATCATATGCATCATCTTTCACTCTTAGAAACTTTACCCAAGTCCATCTACTGTAATCATCAACAATGACTAATCCATATTTCTTCCCATTGATTGAGGCAGTACTTACTGGACCAAACAAATCAATGTGAAGTAGTTCTAAGGGTCTTGAGGTAGAGACAATGTTTTTAGGTTTAAAAGAAGTTTTTGAAATTTTGCCAATCTGACAAGGACCACACAGAGCATCTGAATGATATTTAAGATTTGGCAGGCCTTTAACCAACTTTAGTTTGCTAAGCTTAGAGATTAATCTCCAGTTAGCATGACCTAAGCGTTGGTGCCAGACCCACTTTTCATCATTCAGAGATAGAAGACAAACTATCTTCTGCTCAGTGAGTTCTGACAGATTCACCTTATAAACATTACCTCTTCTTAATCCTTTAAACAATATGGACTTGTCAGAATCATTGATTACTGTACATGCCTCTTTATCAAATTTAACAATAAATCCGCTATCACAAAATTGACTAATGCTAAGCAGATTATGTTTGAGGCCATCAACTAACCAAACATTTTTAATTGAAAGAGAAGAGTTACCAACTATACATGTACCAATGATCTTCCCTTTTTGGTTTCCTCCAAACCCCACAGTACCTCCCTCTTTCAGAGTCAGGGTTTGGAACATATGCCTTTCTCCCGTCATATGTCGTGAGCAGCCACTGTCCAGGTACCAGCATTGCTGCTTTGGCCTTCTTAGTGTGCAAACCTGAAGCAAATATTATTTGAGATTTTGGTACCCATATCTTTATGGGTCCTTTTGTGTTAGTCTTTACAGGTCCAGGTGGTCTTTGTTTGAAAGACCTATCAGAGCCTCTAGAGTTAACCACCCTTGTTGAAAAGTTTTTGGGTTTAGTATAGCTCTTGAGCTTTGTTCTTGAATGTGTCAGAGCTTCTTTAGTTTTAACATTAGCTTGAGGCTTAAAAATCTTAGGTTCTGAGGTTTTATCCTTCAGAGTCTTTGACTTTTGAGCCTCTGGCTTTGATGTTCTATTAGAAGCTGACTCATTTAGAACCTCTGATTGACTCTTTACAAAGACAACCTTGGGTTTTGATTTATCTATATTAGGGGACTTTGAAGATAATGGATTATCTTTAAAACGTGAGAATCTAAGACCTTCTCCTCTATTTCTACTTACATGATAAATCAAAGAGGCTATTTTACTTCTTTTCATTCCATTGATAAGGAATTCCTGAAGAGCAAATTCATGTTCTGGAGGAACCTTATCATCAAGAACATAATGAGTTTCCATAAATTCATTTCTTGATTTTAGAGACTCATTTTGTTCAATTATTTCATTTGCCTTTTCGGTCAGGTTGTTATAGGCCTTTTTAAGGACCTTACACTCACCTGCCTTTTTGGTTAAAAGTTTTAAGGCATCTTTTAAGGAATCTATTAATTCAGAACGAGAAAGTTTAGCAAGTACCTCATCTTCATCTTCTGAATCTGAGTCAGCTTCGTGCTCAGAGTTCTCTTGGTCAGAAGCGGTTGCCATCAAGGCTAGGTTTGCTTCTTCTTCCCCATCAGAATCTGATTCCTGATCCAACTCATCCCAAGTGGCAAGGAACCCCTTCTTGAGCTTACTTTTGTATCTTTCTTTGTTAGAGGTTCTCTTGGATGTTTTACTCAGGTTCTCTGGGCAGTCAGCAATGAAGTGTCCTGGTTTGTTGCACTTAAAGCATTTGTTTTGTTCTTCCTTTTTATCCTTAGAAGCACCAACCTTCTTGGAAGAACCTCCAAATTTACCAGCATACTTCTTGCTTCTCTTAGCCCATTGCGATACTCTTGCAGCCATCAGAACCATTTCTTCTTCTTCATCAGAGTCCATCTCGTGACCTTCTTCAGAAGCTTCTTCATCAGATACTATAACCTTCGCCTTCAGAGCCTTAGAGGAACTCTTGGTGCTCAGGGCTATCCCTTTTAGCTTCTTAGTCGATTCATCAGTCATAAGTTCCATCTCATGACTCTTTAGAGAACTAACCAAGCTTTCAAGAGACACAGTATCTAAATCCTTAGATTCCTGAAACGCTGTCACTTTTGGTCTCCACTTTGGCGGCAAGCTTCTGAGTACTTTCCTTACATGATCAGCCTCAGTATAGCTCTTATCTAAAACTTGAAGTCCAGAAACAAGAATTTGAAACCTAGAGAACATTGTCTCAATGTCCTCTCCATCCTTCATTTTAAATAATTCATACTGATGTACTAACAAGTTGGCCTTAGCCTCCTTAACTTGTTTATTTCCTTCATACTTGGATTTAAGAGAATCCCAGATAGACTTAGCCGTTCTCTTATCTCCAATTTTCAAGTACTCATCATGAGAGATGGCATTTGTCATCATCCCTTTTACACTGTGATGCTTCTTATATTCCAGCTTTTGAGTAGGTGTAAAAGCCTTTCTGTCTTTAGAGCTAACAACACCTTCTAAGTCCATATTCTCAAAGTTCACTCCATCTTCTACCAAGTCCCACAGATCACAATCAATCGCCATGATGTGACTGTACATCTTGGTTTTCCAGAAGGGATAACCAGTCTCAGTTCCATTGAAAAAGGGAATTTTGTCAGAAGACCTTCTGTCTTTAGAATTAGAATCATAGTCAAACGGAACTTCATTGAGATTCTTCTCAGCAGACATGTTTTTCCTCCCTGAATCTTAACTGTTTCACTGATAGGTGAGAGTTAGGCAACAGCCCAGCTCCTGATACCAATTGAAGGTGGAAAAACACAAGAAGGGGGGGGTTGAATTGTGTTTTTAGAATTAAAACTTTTTCGAAATAAAACCAAGTTTGCAGCGGATAAAACACAAAATAAAAGAGATGCTGAGAGAAAGAGAGAAAGAAGGACACAGAATTTATCCTGGTTCCCCTCACAAATCGAGAGTACTCCAGTCCCCTTGTTACTAACAAGAGATTTCCACTATAATCTACTAAAGATTACAAATTGCTCAAGCACACTTGCAAGAGACTTCTCAGGTGCTCAAGTTTCACTAAACAAGAGACTTCTCAAATGCTCAAGTTAAACTTAACAAGAGACTTCTCAAACAAACTTAAGAATAAGAATGAATGTTAAGGAACACTTGATATACTATCAGAGGTGTTTACAAAATACAACTCAAATTGTTCTAAGACTTAGAATGACAGATTTAAATTATGATGTCAGAATGCTTCTTAGTCTTTGAACGTAGTAATAGAACAGTCGTTAGAACAGCAGTAGTAACGGTGGTCATTTCTTCCATTTGAGTCTTCTATTTATACTTGGAGGAAGATGATGACCGTTGCAGAGAGAGAGGTGCCAGCTGGAATTTACTCGTACAATTGATAGCTGTATATTGCCTTCTTTGGTAAGGAATTCCAATTCCACTACCTAGCTATTCAATTTATCACTCATCCATTTTGAGTAATAATAGTACGATAGTACAATCCTCAAATGCGCTCCACTTATGGATAAGGTTAACGTTGTACCAACGAATATTCCTTCCTGTGGATGTGACAGAGCCTTGAAGTGGATTGTTCTTCAATCATTGGTTCTGTATAGGTCAGCTCTTGAGTGACGTAAATTCCTTTTGCTTCTGATGTTCTTGTCATAGCTTCTTAAGATCTTCAGCTTCTGAACTTCATCAGAACCTAGCTTTTGGTCTTCAGAAGTGCTATCTTCAGCACGCAAAAATTAAGCTTCTGATGAACAGTGTCGTGCTTTCAGAGCTTGTTTTGACTGGCTTCTCTGCTACTATTCATAGTGCTTCTGAATGAATTTTAACTTGTAGTTCTGCACACTAGAATAATCATTAGTAATTCCAATTGTAATTTTAATACTTTGTTATCATCAAAACCACTTAAAACTTTAGAGGTTCATGTCAGACCCACTTTGTTCCAACAATCTCCCCCTTTTTGATGATGACAAACCAAAGCATTAAAATTCAATTGTTGTTGATTTAATTTAATTATGATGACTTCAGGTTTCAAAGATTTGCAGTCTCCCCCTGAGTCTGATAATCCATAAGGGTAGGTTTGTAAGCTCCCCCTAAGTTTTATCCATAATTAATTAAAACAGTTTAAGAGTCGATTTATTAACTTAAAATAAATTTTCATATTTAACTCTCAGAAGCATAGTTTTGCAAGCTTTGCTTCTTAGAGTTTGATAATGCTCAGAAGCGGTTTGCAAGCTCTTCTGACATTGTCTATGAATTTTATTTTAGGTTCTTAAATTTTCTCCCCTTTCAATAATCGTTCAGAATGAGAAAGAATCATAAGAGATAAATATTGATTCATAATGCTTTTAACATTACAGTTTCAGATTGAGCAGTATATTAATGAATCAACATTAATTTTAACGCTACTCTTACTCCCCCTTTTGGCATCAGTCAAAAAGACACAGAAAACCAAGCAGTCAAACTCGTCATAACAAGGTAGTCAAGTCAAAAAGTGATGACAACTAAATTCATTTAATGAATTGTGTTGAAAACCGTCCTGACAAGAGAGCTTGATGACACTATAAAAAGGGATGATTCCTCTCATTTTACTCATCCAGAGTAATCAAGTAACATCAAAAGAAAAACATACAATGGAAAGGCAGGTTACCAAGGATGCTTCAGGCTCAAAAGACAAGAGCAAGAAGGAAGCAGAGCCCTGGCGCTGCGAAGAAAACAGGCTACGATATGAGAGAAACAAGGAAGAACTTATTTTAACAGAGTCAGAGGAGGAAGAATTGGGCTATTTAGATTTCTATTTAGAAATTAATTAATTAATTTGATATGAGCTCAATATGAGTGGATGTCAGGATGGCCCATTTCGGAATAATGGGAACCCTAATTGGTCATCACACTATATATAGGCTATGGTCCCCAATATACCGGACAAAACGCATATCACCTCTTCTCCCCATCAGAAGAGAGCTTAGGGCATAAGGAGTCCCGGTTGAGGAAGAACCAAACTAGCCGTCGCTGACCTTGTTTTGTTTCAGATCACCGCTGCCGGAAAAACTCTTGTGTCATGGTTCCAGGTATTCCTAGTAACTATCTTGATAAATCAACATGTCGTAGATCTGTTTATATCATATACATGCTCATATGTTTAATCGGCTTCCGCACTAAAGTAAGCTTATATGTTTAATCTTTGTTATTGAGCATATTATATGATTAATTAGTAAATTAATTCCAACAAATCTTTCCTACAAGGACTATATATATATGTGTGTGTGTGTGTGTGTGTGTGTGTGTGTGTTTCTAACAAGAAATATGGGTTGGATCCTATTTTATCAAAGTCTTGTAGCACCCACGCCGCGGTGGCAAACAGGTTCAAAGGAGGACATAGATGGATTTTGGACTGGGGAAAGGCCCAAAATCAGGACATAGGCCCAAATTCACTTAGGGCCCAATGAGATAGTCCATAACATTCAAATAATCAAACTTGGCGCCAAAGCAAGAAGGCGGCGACACGCCCCATAGGTGTCGCCCTCGCCCCAGGAATAACTACTCTTATGAAGAAGCTACAAGGTAACCGTCCTCGTATGTGGAAGCAACCACCCCCTGTCAGCGCGATCACCGTGGAAAGAGGAAGAAACCGCCCACTTCCACCCAAAGAATGGAGGAAACCGCCGTTATCATGGGGATTACATGATCGTGGCTCCTTGATGTAACCACCCTAGTCCTTCTATAAATAGGAAATAGATCTTCATTGTAAAGAGAGACAATTTTTTTTTATCTATACAGAAATGCTGCGCAATTGACAGCAGCCATTTACTCTTTGGACACGATCCAACTGAATGTAACCCCCCTTATTTGTTCACCAGAAAATTTTGGCGCCCACCGTGGGGCTGCGGTAAAACGATTCCCAGCCTACCATTTTCAAGTGACGAAAGCCTCCCAACATGACGGGAGCAACACCCAATCATGGATCCGGTACCGGCATCGGCACAGGTAACAACATGACGTTGACAGAGGCCGTCAACGAACTAAGGCGACTCCAAGCAAGAGTAACGTCCTTAGACCAAGAAAAGGCGGACAAAGGGAACGAGGACAACGATGACGAAATAAACGATTCTCAGCCCCTGGCACAAGCCTTATTGGATGCAAGGGTACCAGAAAACTTCAAAACACCACACCTTCCAACATTTGACAGAAAAACGGACCCGTCAGAACATTTGATGGCAGTTGGAACGCAAATCGCCATCATAGGAGCGGCGGACCATTTCTCCGGATCAAAACACATTAAGGTCACCGCCACCAGCCTCTTCACCATTCGCCAAAACCACACCGAAACCATGCGTGAATATTTGGCAAGATTCTGCGAGGCGACCATCAAAGTATCAAATCCTAATCAGGAGATGTTTGTGGCAGCGTTTCACAACGGTTTAAAGGCAGAACACTTCAACGAGTCCCTAGCGCAAAAGCCCGCAACCACGATGCAAGAAGTCATCAAGAGAGCAGAGTGTTACATCAAAGGCGAGGAAAGCTACGCCGAGAAAAGATCAAGGGACGCGAGGGAAAAAGAGCCGTCCAACAAAAGTTACAAAGCCCCAGAAGCATACCCACCAAGACGACGTCAACTAGATCATAGAGGGTACAACCCCCAAAGGAAACCATACCATCACCAGATGAGGCGAGATGCAGGCAGTTTCCCAGAAAAGGAATATACTCCATTAAACAGGGCAAAGGTCTATGTTCTAGACGAAATCCTCGAAACAGGACTCTCCAGATTACCTCAAAAGAGAGGAAAAGATTATCAGATGGGACACAACACTAATCCGTGGTGCGCATACCACAGATGTAAAGGACATGACACCGAGAAATGCTTTAGACTAAGAGACCTCATCGAGGAACTTATAAAAAGCGGTCATCTAAGGAAATTTCTGGAAGACGCCGCCGATGGAAAGGTTGTAGTCCCAAAGGTGAGAAGAGACCCACAGGAAAACCATGAGGAAAACCTAGAAGGAGAAAAAGTAAGGATAGCAGTTAACACCATCGCAGGAGGTTTCGCAGGCGGAGGCGAGTCCAGTAACGCCCGAAAGCGCTACATAAGGCGTTCCGAGTTCGAAGCAAAATTCGTGGGACACACTTCCATCTCGCACACTCCAGATTTAGCCTTCACCAAAGAAGATAAAAGGGAGGTCATGCCCCATGACGACGACCCGTTAGTGATCCAAGTGCAAATCCTAAACTGCGACGTTAAGAGGGTGTTGATTGACTCAGGAAGTTCG
This sequence comes from Trifolium repens, assembly GCA_030408175.1. NCBI lineage: Eukaryota > Viridiplantae > Streptophyta > Magnoliopsida > Fabales > Fabaceae > Trifolium > Trifolium repens. The sequence goes on from CP125840.1 coordinate 23,788,768, forward strand.
GCCGACATTATGTACTGGGAAGCCTTCAAGGCTATGCAACTATCCAACGAGCACCTGCTGCCCTACAACGGCACGTTAGTAGGTTTCGCAGGCGAGCAAGTTGAAGTTATGGGCTATACCACTTTGCTCACAACATTCGGAGTCAGAGATCAAGCCAAAACCATCAAGGTAAGATACTTGGTGGTAAAAACCCCCTTTACATCGTACAACATCATTATTGGAAGGCCAGCTTTTAACACCCTGGAAGCGGCCATGTCAACGCTATACCTCTCCATCAAATATCCATTAGATAACGGAAAAGTCGGAACCATCAAAGGAGATCAAGCATTGGCAAGGCGCTGCTACGAATCAAGTCTAAAAATAAAACACAGAGCAGTTAACGCCTCAAGTTCGGCTCGCCCAGTTTCCAAAACAGGAGGCGTCAACATGATCAGCCCTTTAGATCTAGACCCAAGAGAAGAGCTCCAAGACAGAAGAGTCAGCCCCATCGAAGAGTTAGAAAAAGTTCAGATTGGTAGTGAGGCACACCAAACAACTAACATAGGCACTTCCATGAAGCCAGAAGAAAGAAAGAAAATCCTGGCGACACTCAAGAAGAACATCGACCTATTCGCATGGCACCCCTCAGATATGCCTGGGATAGATGAGACGATAATAACACATAAATTATCCATCTCGCCAGAGACCAAGCCCGTCTCACAAAGGAAAAGGAAGGTCGGAGAAGAAAGGAGAGAAGCCATCAATGGAGAAGTAACCAAATTAAAGGAAGCAGGATTCATAGAGGAAATCAAATATCCATCATGGCTAGCCAACGTCGTGATGGTGAAAAAAGCAAACGGAAAATGGAGAATGTGTGTGGACTTCACGGATTTAAACAAGGCATGCCCCAAAGATCCTTATTCGTTACCCAACATTGACAGACTGATAGACGGAGCATCAGGCTACAAGATGCTCGGTTTCATGGACGCCTATTCAGGTTATAACCAGATCAAGATGAACCCCGCCGATGCGCCCCACACAGCTTTCATGAGCAACACCTGCAACTACTTCTACAACGTCATGCCATTTGGTTTGAAGAACGCAGGAGCAACTTACCAAAGACTTATGGATAGAGTTTTCTCGGAACAGATTGGTAAAAATCTGGAGGTGTATATCGACGACATGGTGGTCAAAACCACAGAAGAGGGCGAGCATGATCAGGATTTGGGCGACATCCTCGCCTCAGTAAGAAAGTACAACATGAGGCTAAACCCCGCCAAATGCTCATTCGGAGTACAATCAGGGAAATTCCTTGGATTCATGTTAACAAACAGAGGAATAGAGGCAAATCCTGACAAATGCCAAGCCATCATAGACATGAGAAGCCCAACGTCGGTCAAAGAAGTACAACAGTTGACAGGAAGGATCGCAGCGCTATCAAGGTTTCTATCCTGCGCGGGAGAAAAGGCTTTCCATTTCTTTTCCACCCTCAGGAAAAGCGAAAGATTCGTATGGAGTACCCAATGCGAAGAGGCATTCCAAAAGTTAAAAACATTCCTCGCCTCGCCACCAATCCTCACTCACCCAGAGAAAGGGAATACTCTTTACCTATACCTCGCCGTCTCGGACAAAGCGCTTAGCTCCGCATTAGTTCAAGAAATAAAAGGAGAAGAGAAGCCTGTCTACTTCGTCAGCAGGACGTTCAAAGGCGCAGAGGCAAAGTACCAAAAGATTGAGAAGCTCTCACTAGCGGTCATAGTGACGGCGAGAAAACTAAGGCAATACTTTCAGAGCCACAAAATTGTGGTAAAAACGGACTACCCCATCAAAAATGTTTTGAGAAAACCAGATTTGGCAGGAAGAATGGTAGCATGGTCAGTTGAGCTATCAGAATTCGACGTTTTCCCCAAGAGGCGCCATCAAATCACAGATACTAGCAGATTTCTTGCTGGAGCTTACAACGCCCGCTGAAGAAAATAGCGAGCAACCTTAGACGTTATCTGTGGATGGAGCCTCCAACATCAAAGGAAGTGGAGCGGGAGTAGTATTGGAGGGACCAGACGGAGTCCTAATTGAGCAATCATTAAGGTTCGCCTTTAAGGCGAGCAACAACCAAGCAGAATATGAAGCCCTGATCGCCGGAATGAAATTAGCAAAGGAGATTGATATAACGGACTTAAAGGCCAAGAGCGACTCACAACTAGTAACAAACCAAGTCTCAGGAGAGTTCCAAGCCAAAGATCCTCAACTAATCAAGTATTTGGAGAAGGTACGCAGCCTCGCTAACCTCTTCAGATCTTTCGAGTTGATCTATGTCCCACGAGAACAGAATGCCAGAGCAGATTTGTTGTCAAAGCTGGCGAGCACTAAGAAACCTGGAAGCAACAAAACTTTTATCCAAGAAACCATTGCAAACCCCAGCATCACCACAGAAGAGGTCTTGATGATCATCGAAGCAGAGGATTGGAGAGCACCAATCATAAGGTATCTCCAAGAGGATGTGCTACCAGCAGCAAAGGAAGAAGCATACAAGCTCAAAAGGGCAGCAGCATGGTACTCCATGCTAGGAGACAAACTCTATAAAAGAGGATTTTCAGGCCCAATCATGCTTTGCGTCAGCCAAGAAGAAGCCAAAGGGATACTAGAGGAAATACATGAAGGATCATGTGGAAGCCACATTGGGGCGAGAGCCTTAGCAGGAAAAATCCTAAGGGCAGGTTTTTATTGGCCAGAAATACACAGCGACGCGGCCAGATACGTCAAAACATGTGATAAATGCCAAAGATTCGCAAATTTGCATTACGCCCCAGGAGAACCATTGAAATCCGTCCTATCCCCTTGGCCTTTCTTCATGTGGGGAACAGATATTTTAGGACCTTTCCCCGCCTCAACGGGACAAGCAAAATGGATCATTGTTGCAATAGATTATTTTACCAAATGGATAGAAGCAGAAGCCCTTTCAAACATCTCAGCAGATCAAGTCAAGAAATTCTACCGGAGAAAGATCATATGCAGGTTCGGACTACCAAAATACATCGTCTCCGATAATGGAACTCAGTTCGCCAGCGAAAAAGTAGTCGACTTTTGCAAAGGTAAGGGCATACCAAACACTTTTATCTCTGTCGAACACCCTCAAGCCAATGGTCAAGAAGAATCCGCTAACAAGGTAATCCTGAAAGCCATCAAAAGGAGAATCACAAGCAAAGGCGAGGGTTGGGTCGCCCACCTCTTACCAATTCTATGGTCATACCATACCACGCCTCAATCCTCAACAGGCGAGGCGCCCTTCACCATGGTATACGGCACATATGCAATGATCCCCGCAGAGATAAACCCACCAAGTTGGCGAAGGGACACCCTTACGCTAGAAGAGAATTCAACAGCATTGGAAGAAAACCTGGATTTGATGCAGGAACTAAGAGACAAAGCTCACTTCAGAGAATTTGTCTCAAAGCAGAGAGCATCAAGAAGATATAACACAAGAGTTATTCCAAGGAGGTTCAGAGAGGGAGACTTAGTCCTCAAAAGACCCATGGGAAAAGACAAAGGAGGAAAGCTAGCAGCAAATTGGGAGGGTCCTTTCCGTATCAATGAAGTGTTCGAGGGAGGCGCTTACAGATTGGAAACAATGGAAGGAGAAGTCCTACATCGAACATGGAATGTGGCCAATCTCAGATTTTACTACAGTTGAAACCACTAAGAGAAACATTGATGAAGCAGCGCCTCGGCGTGTGACTTTCTAAATTTGTTGCATGTGTATCAAAAATTGTACTGAAATCTTTCTTCCAATTAATAAATAACGGTGGGACACTCTTTTCTCCTATGAAGATAGGAGTTTTTAACGAGGCCCACTGCTTTAAAATTTTTTGGTTTGCGAAGAACTGTCACATATGTTTGAAGCACATTCTAAAGGAAACGAGTTGAAACACCTTGACGTCGCCTGTAAATCTTACGAGTAGGGGGCGTCAGAAATAGAAACGGCAATATCCATAAAATCTTACGAGTAGGATACGACGGAAATCAGGTTGAAACACCTAGGCGCTACCCTTTAAACTTTTTAGTGGGGGGCGTCCAGAATAAAATCAGGTTGAAACACCTAGGCGCTACCCTTTAAACTTTTTGGTGGGGGGCGTCCAGAATAAAATCAGGTTGAAACACCTAGGCGCTACCCTTTAAACTTTTTAGTGGGGGGCGTCCAGAATAAAAACAGGTAGAAATACCTAAGTGACACCCTCTCCACCTTTTAGCGAGAGGAGGACGTCCAGAATAATCAAAGAATGGTTGAAAACCCAGAACGTTACCCAGAAAACTTTTTAGTTGGGAACGAGGAAAACACAAAAATACGTCAAGGCGAAGCTTATCAAAAGGGCGACGCCCAAATAAAAGGTAACTTTATTATACGTTATCACATGCATTCTGTTTGTAACAGGTAAAAATACGATCCAAAGATTAGATATGATAAAGAACAGAAACCACAGCAGAATCATCCAAAATCTGATTTCATTCATTGAAGATTGGATACAAATTCAAAGAGAACTACATCAAACTTGAATACAAATTCAAAGAAAACTACTACAGATTTGGATACAAGATCAAAAGAAAATACATCAAATTCAAACGGGTGTACGAGATCCTAGGACTACACTCGCATAAACAATTTGTTTATCACTCATGTAAACAAACTGTCGCATAGACAACTTGTTTATCACTCGCATAAACAACTTGTTTATGACCCGGATTATTCAAGGATTATACAAGTGCTTGAAAACTACTACAATAAGCATCAACACTTGCATAATCGTAAAGGGATCACGTGGCGCCTGGCATTATATTTCCACTTCAGTTTGCCCAGGCGAACCAGTAGATCCATCATCCTCGTCTACGAGGAACGTAACTTGGAGGCTTGCACCTTTGAAGACTTAGGCGCCTTCGCCGATGCTTCCGTCGTCACCTGAGAACCTTCATCCACAGAGAAAGAATGCCCATAATCGAGGAACTCCTCAGGAACGTAGGTCTTCAAGAACTCAGCATAACCTTCATCAATGTCTTCCGAGCTTGATGAACTGGGCAAGACAGGAGCATTCTTGGCCTTTGCCTGCCTTGCCGCTTTTCCACGAGGAGCTTTAGATGAAGAAGCACCATTCTTCTTCTTTGCCGGCCGAGTTTTGGGTCTCCCAGCAACACATTGTTTGTTATCACTCTTACCCATCACGAAAAATCAAAGGAAAGAAAGCAAAACGAAAGAAGGGATAAAGTTAGAAAAAAGCGATGAAGGAAAAGGGAGGAAAAATTTGTTATTTATAAGCGGCCGGATCATCAAAACCTAGTGTTTGGAACTGGAAAACCGAAATAAATGGAGGAAGCAGTTTCCAACCACCGCAATAAAAGGAATTGCCAGTCAAACAGGCAGTTACGAAAACCAAGGAAGACTGAAACAGAAAACCTGGACCAGTCAACACTTAGAAACGCACGCCACGTGAAGGGTATCTCGCCACTGTATCAATCCTCGCCCTGCAAATTAATGGGCGTCACCTCAGCGACACAACAAAACACGTCGCCACACAGCGAAATCAAAAGGAGTAAACGTGTAAGTATAAAGCAAAGACATACGACATACAGAAATCAAAGGCATATAGCCAAAATGTGCTTAAGATACAAAGGCCTCAAAAGGGCACCCAAAAGATTGTCATTACAAATACATCAAACCCACACAGGGGCGATCAACAAAATGAAACAGAAAATTACAAAGGTCAGTCATCACTCATCAGCAGGAGGATCCTCCACAGCAGCAGGCGACTCTTTGGCAGTTGAGTCCGGGGTCGGTTGATAGGGAACATAAGGAATAAGTTTGCCATCCTCGACAAGGGCCATGGCGTCAGCTTGACTGAGGAGAGCTGGGTCAAGGTCAGGAAAAAGAATCTTTACTTGCTCCAAAGCAAATGCAAACCCCTCGTCATACTGCTCCCCAGCCTGAATCTCAAGCGCATCTTTCTGGGATATCCACCCAGCTTTCTCCTCCTTCAGAGACTTCAGCTCAGTAAGGGCGACCTCATTCTCCTGTGTTAGAGCCTTTATACGCTCGTCCTTGGAATTAAGGCTGGCTTGGGCATCATTCATGGCTTTGACCGCCGCCTCTTTGTCTTTCTTGGCCTCGGACAGGTCACCCTTGTACTTCTCCTCCAAGTCAGCCACATCCTTGGCATGCTTTTCCTTCAGACTCTTCAGCTCGCCCTCGCACCTGGCCTTGACCGTCTCTATGTCCTTCTCAAGAACAACCAGATTCTTCTCCACTAAAGCCTCCTTATCCTTGGCGGCCGAGAGTTCAGCCCTTTGGCGTGACGCCAGGGCATAATTAAGCGAGATCCTTCAACTCATAACCAAGAGCCATCCTCGCCAAGTCGCCAGTAGCTGTATTGTTAAAGCGAGCAGAATTCCCCGCCATATCCACCATCTTGGAAAGAAACGCCTCTGGGTCAAACATAGGATCCCAGGGCGAGGACTTCGCAGCTTGGATCGCCTCGGCAACAGCCTCATCCATGGCAGGAGAGCGCTCCGCCACATAGTTATCAACATCCACCAGATCCTTATCCCCCTCGGCGACATCCTGATCCTTCTTGCTCCTCCGAGACGAGCCCCTAAGTTTCTTCTTTACAGGAGACTTCGTCTCCTCTTCATTTTTTGCAACCTTCTCCCCAGCAAGGGAACCAGAACTAGAAGGCTTCACTAGGACGCTGATCTTTGAATCATGCTTCCTCTTTCTTTTGTCCTCGCCCACGTCCAGCTGACTGAGGACATCAACTTTGGGATCAGGCTGTTCCTTCTTCCTCCTCGCCTTCTCCAAATATTCACGCCTCTGGGCAGGAGTCAGGCTCGACATATCTTCTACAAAGAAAAACAAGAGGGATTAGCGACAAACAATTAAAAAATCATATGAAAAGATAAGGCGATTCACCAAGTTACTTACGGAGATACTTGTTTAAAACAGCAAGGGCACGCTCGGCGTCTAAGAGCTCCCTAGGATGCATTTGGCTCATAGACTCTAAATACGCCACCGTATCCCTCTCAAACTCACTCAGCCTCTCATACACAGCGCCCTTAATCAACCTGGGGTTGTCTGTCCAATAAAAAGGGAAAAGAGGAGCACCACTATCATCATACATCACGCTTGGGCAATGTTCCGCTCCTCGGACACGAACAAAGGTGTCCTTATAATACCTGTAGTTAGAACTATACAATTGAAACAAGCCCCGGTTGGGTTGTGCGCTCAAAGGCACCACGTTGTGAGCCAGAAAACTCTTGACTTGATAAAAAGAAAAGAAGACCGCCACTGAAGGCTCAGGAACCTCAAGGCCATAGCAAACTAGTTCAAAAGCTTTGATGAAAGACCAACTGTTAGGGCTAAGTTGGGAAGGGGCGACATTCAAAACCCTAAGCATAGACTGCTGAAACTCAGTAAAGGGAAAGAACAGGTGGAAGTCGTCAATAAACTTGGTATACATGAAGAAAGTAACAAGGTCAGAGCGAGGCGCCTCAACCACATACTCGCCTTCCTCCACTGGTTCCAACACGACATCCTTTTCATTGAAAGTTCCCGAAATATCAAACTTCTTTCTATACGTCTCCACACTCTCGAGGTCTCGGTAAATAGAAGAAACCTTCATGGCCATGGCTTCAGATCCTACAGCAACGATAGCAAGCGATTCGTCTCTTCGTTTTCCTGTGAAAGACGAAGGAGAGATTATTACACAATCACTGCTATTCCCGCTACTACTATCACTGTCACTATCACTACTGTCACCCTCAACATTAAAGGATTCCCCCAGGACTTCAGAAAAATAGCCGCTATAATCAAAGGACCCATCAGGCCTGGTAAAATGCTCACGCACTTGACGCTCTAAAGGGGAACCAATGATAAGGGGACGAGGAGGACTCCTCTCGTCATCGTTATCCAAATCTCTCAGAATCACCATTTTTACGGAAACCCTAGCGCGAAATCGGAGAAAAAAGAAAAATAAAAGACAAAAAGAAGGAAGTAGCGGTTATACCTGGTGATAAAGAGCGGTTAACTCTTGGGAGATAATGGAGAACGTGGGTAGCGGAAAAATCGCTATGGAAGCGCGAAAACCCACTAAGGAAGCAAGAAATTTACTTCGGAAACACAAGGAACAGAAGGGCAAGCAAACGAAAATCCTCAAATTTGTGATCGAAATAAAGAAAACAACGAACAACAAGCAACGTATTTATAAAAGAAAGGTACCGGTTGAAAAGGGAAATGTTTGAAAAGATGAAACGTTTCGGAGAAAAACTAGCCAGTACGATGGCTGACGCGTGTCAAGGGCGAGCCAACGTCGCGCCCCGGAGGCGAGGTAAAAAGAAACATAATTATTTATGCGAAATCGGAAACTTCATTGATTAAAGAAATACATTACAAACATTAGAGAACAAAAGGTACACAATACAAGCATCCAAACACAATACATACAACAGAAGGGAAATCTAAACTACTAGAAAGTGAAACTACTTAAGCAAAGGCATAGGCAGCCGCGACAGTGTCGGCCTGAAGATCTGCGATCTCTTCTTTGTACTTTTTGGCCACCATAAGGTCAGGACTAATTTTATCCTGATCATCCTGCAACCTGTCCATCTTCTCCCTGAGGCGAGCAAGTGAAGAACGAGTCCTAATAAGGCGAGCAACATCATATTCAATATCCAGTTGAAGGTTTCTTTTTCTCTTCATCAAAGGACGAAGTTCCTTCTCCAACACTTCAATGTGGTTCTCAACAGCCTCCTCAGCGGATAAGTTAAGATAAAGCGACTCCTCTTGCAGATCAATGCTGTCTTTGGTAACATATATCTTCTTCTCCAGTGTGTCCTCAAGTTCGTTATAGCAAGTTGCGACGGCATTAGTGGTCTCAATGAAGGCAGCATCTTTCTCCAAACGTTTAGACAACTCTAAGGCCAAGTCCAGAAAAGCCTTCTGAGCGCCGGTCAAGCGCCATCTGTAATCATTGAGCTCCTCAACGTAATCCTGGAACTCCCCCACACTATCCAAGAGATCTTCTATGTTATCTTCAACCTTGGTCTTCACACGTCTAAGTGCAGGCATAGCAGGCGACTCCAGTACAGAAAGAGAATCTGCCATGGTCATCAGGAATCAAAAAGAAAAGCACAAGAGGTTAACAAAAATATGGAAGTATGAGCGAGACCCAAAGTATTCACAAGGGTTACTTATAGGGGCAAAGGCGATGCATACGGAAGAAAATTAATGGGCGGTTACACCCCACGATCAGTGTTATTGGCCTCACCCCCATCATCACCACTTCGCCTCTTTGAGCCTCGTTCTTGGGGGGCTGTGGACTGGGGAAAGGCCCAAAATCAGGACATAGGCCCAAATTCACTAAGGGCCCAATGAGATAGTCCATAACATTCAAATAATCAAACTTGGCGCCAAAGCAAGAAGGCGGCGACACGCCCCATAGGTTTCGCCCTCTCGCCCCAGGAATAACTACTCTTATGAAGAAGCTACAAGGTAACCGTCCTCGTATGTGGAAGCAACCACCCCCTGTCAGCGCGATCACCGTGGAAAGAGGAAGAAACCGCCCACTTCCACCTAAAGAATGGAGGAAACCGCCGTTATCATGGGGATTACATGATCGTGGCTCCTTGATGTAACCACCCTAGTCCTTCTATAAATAGGAAATAGATCTTCATTGTAAAGAGAGACAATTTTTTTTATCTATACAGAAATGCTGCGCAATTGACAGCAGCCATTTACTCTTTGGACACGATCCAACTGAATGTAACCCCCCTTATTTGTTCACCAGAACAGATTTCATCCACCATTTACATTCAAATGTCATTTAATCTTTCAAGTTCGTTACTTGTTTTCCGTTTAAAGTTTCTGCACTTTATCCTTCAATTGCAATTTATTTTGAGGTTTTTTAACTTTTATTTGCAAATCATTTACATGATAGTAGTTTTGCTGGCACAAGAAAAGTTGGAAGATTATAAAAAGTATTTTATGTGTATTTTTAAGTAAAAAGTCCATCAAAATCCATAGACTTTTGAATACCAGTAGACATCTTAAAAGTGGTAAGAAATCTCAATTGTTATGATTGAATACCAAAAGATTTATTCGACTTTTATAAAAATCTTGATTGAATACCACTAAACTTTTTTAACATAAAAAAGTCTTTTAAAATCCTTTAAAATCTCAATCCTTTTAAAATCCTTTGGAAGTCTATTTTGAAGACTATGTTACCAAACTATGTTATTATTGTATTGTCATTTGCCAACTATGTTATTACTATTTTGACATTTGCGAACTATATGACCAAACTATACTACATTTTGCATTTTATCAAATAGAATTCGGGCCGAATTTGGGCTGGTAATTAATTATGCGTGTTCTTGTTGCGGGTTTGGGTGAAAAAACCTGAACCCAACGGGTGTGGGTTTTATTTTGCCGCCCGAATAGCCTTTAGTTTGGGTTTGGGTGGTGATTTCGGGTGTGAGTTTGGGTAGATTTAATGTGTTGATTGGTATAAGTGAAAAATAAGAGAAATGGAGAAGAGAGAAGTATGTTGACTCCTTTTTCTCTTGCTTGGTTAAGTAGAAAGTGAGAGGAGAGAAATGATAAAACTTTTTTTTTGACAAAAATCTCGTTAGATAAAAAAAATCAATAGGATGCTATTTTTACCAATATTTATATAAGGAGGGATATTTTTGGCATGGCAAGAAAATGACATCTCTCTTCTCTTACTTCTCATGCTAGAGGAGAATTAAAAAATTGGTGGCTCCCACTAAATTTTGGTCTCTCTTTCCTTTTTATCTTGCATCCAAGCAAGAGAAATTCATTATCTCTCTTCTCTTTCTCTCTTCCCTTCTTCTCTCTCACCTATTTCTCTCAAAACAAGCAAGCCATTAAAGAAGGTTTTGGTTTCACATTGGTCTCTTATATTTAGTCTCTTATCTAGTTTCATATTGATCCCTTATCTAGTTTAATAGATTTCATATTGGTCTTAAAGTTAATATTTTTTATCAAAAACTAACGGAATGAACAAAAATGACAAACAAAGATATTTTTAAGGAACCAAGCATTTATTTAATCCTTTATCTTAGCCAATAACAACAACGAAATTGACATCGACCATCAGGAAGATGAAGGAAGGCATCAATTTAAGAAGGGGATTTTGGATGTTCATATGTGATGATCTCAATGAATTAGATAGGATGGAAACATTTTGATAAGTAGAAAGGTTGGAAACATGGTCTCATGACATCTGATTGATGGAAACATTTTGATAAGTAGAATCAGGGTCGTCCTTATACATTTAGAGGCTTCAGGCAAATTAGTTAAAAAGATCCTTTGAAAGTAAAATAAATTTAATAAAATTAATATATTTTTTAATAAAAATTGCAATTTTTAAAACAGAGTAGTCTTATTCTAATTAATAATACAAGTAACATCAATAGTGTGTGTGTATATATATATATATATATATAGGACATATCATATGAGAATGACTATCTTATATGAGAATGGTGAGAATGATTTGCAGCCATTAGATTAAAATGTGTGGCTGAGATTAAGAGTCATGTCACATTCAACCAAATCATATTTTCTATTCAGTGTCTTGTTCCTCTTACCCATTCCTATATGTTCTTCTTCTCATCATTCCTGTTCTTTTTATCATCGGCGGCTTATCTTCTTCCCGGAGTGTGCAGAGGGTGTCGTTTAAATGGAAAATCAATGGGGTCTCTACAACAACAACCACAACAAGAACCCTAATCCCCTTTTAATTTTCTATTTCTAGTTTCTATATTTTTCTGTTTCAGTAAGTGTTCTGCTTAATTATATATATGTGAGTGATTTGAAAGGAGTTCTAGATTTAAAATCTTCACCCAAAAAGGGGTTATAGATTGAAAAGGAAGTGTCATGCGAGTCATTCCAAAGGGTTTTGAAATCTGGAATTTTTTTTTAAAAATTTCCAATCTATGAAATTGATTTAATTCAAGGCTTGAGATTTTAGATAACAATTCACAGCAAACTCATTTCAATCTAACATTGAAAAAGTGAAGAAGAATAGAGAAATAGAAGAAACACGCACAGGAAGATGGAAAGTTAGAGATGATACGGTACAAAAAGACTCACTTCTTATTAAAATGTAACTTTAAATCTCAACCAATCAATTTTGATCAAAGGGTTGTTAAGTATTCTCACGATTCTCATATAAAATGTTCATTCTCATATGATATGTCCTATCATATCATATGAATTAGACGTTTGTCTGGTATAGTTAGACGTGTTAGAGGGGTCAGCTCTTCTTCTAGGAGAGACCGGGATGCAGAGCGTGATACTAGGGGCCATCGTCATCACCGAGATGAGCCTGATATTGAGGATGATGAACCATTGGATGTTCAGCCGTTACAGTTTGAGATGCCAGACAAGGACTTACATGTGGCTCATCCTAAGGCGGAGGACGAGGTCGAAGGTGACGGTGAGGGTGAGGATGAGGGTGATGATGAAGGTGAGGCTGAGGAAGAGGAGGTTGAATTCCAAAATCCATTTGAGGGTCAACCGGATCCAGTTGTATTTCCAGGAGGCCCATTTGATAAGTCAGTATTGACCGAGTACGGGGGCCACATTGCAAGATGTATATACGTGAATGTTGTAAGTTATATAATTATGCAATTATATTGAAATCGTTTCATTAAACAAGTGTTTATGTTTTAATTGTGCAATTATATTTGAATAGTTTCGTTTTCCTGCTTATGGCTTAATTGTCTGATATGTATGTTTCGTGTATGGTTTATGCAGAACCGTCTGTTGCTAAAAATTGTCAGTAACAGGAAAAAGCTGACATCTTTGAATAAACTGATGCCAACCAATGAGGACTGGTAGGGAAACGCATTTCTTTGACCAATACCGCAGGTGGAATCATAGAGGGGGTCCTTCTACTCAGTGATTATTATTGTATGTTTGTGTAATAATATTCGGATTATGTTATTTGTTTGTATAATTAAAACATCGTGGTTTGTATGGATTTAGGATGTGGGCATGTGGAAACAGATGTATGGATTTAGAATGTGGGCATGTGGTTTTTTGTTATTTAGGATGTTTTTGACTGCATAATTCAAGACAGGTTCAGTTAAATGTCGGAAAGACGCATCAATATAAGTTGTGTGCATCATGCATTATACATGTTGTTCTGCAACCTGCTACCGTTCGCACCCTAGGCAGCGAACGGTGCAGCATGTTCGCATCACAAGTAGCGAACAACACACCGTTCGCCGCCTATGCAGCGAACAGTGCATGAATTCGTTGTCTAAGTAGCGAACCCATACGTGGCAGAATCCCAAACAAACGTAAACTGAGAAGGCAAAGGCTTCAAATAGACAAATAATAGACAAATAATTGAATGTGAAATTTTTCATCAATGATTACACACAAAAATTACATCAAGTTTAATATTTCATTTTTCACTTTCATTTCCATTTAAACAAAATACACAAATGCTAGTTTCTATAGTGGTTGGTTGGTCTTGAGTATCTACTCATGTCTTCTAAGTCTCTGTATTAAAATTGGCATCACAAGATCGATATGTTATTTAATCTTCTTGTGAATTTTTGTAAACTCTTCATCCGACTCTTCTCACTCCTCATCAGACTCAACCACCTGTTTTTCGATTACTACCACAGTCATCGTTCGCATCACCTATCTTTCAATTACTACCCCCATAAGACTCTTCAGTATTGTAGGCCTATTCGACTATCCATAATGTTTTCAAAAAAAATTTAAAAATTAAAATATAAAATATCAGACAGGATGGAAACAGATGTTGCCCACATGCCCACATCCTAAATAACAAAGTTAGAATGTGGTTTTTGTTGCCCACATGCCGACAATTTCGCTCCCTGGAAAGCAAACCACTACATAGTTCGCTACTTAGTCAGCGAACTGCGGTGCACATATTTATTCAAATTACACACTCGCTTCATAAGTAGCGAGGGAGGTAAAATGGTAAAGTCAGGGGGTGAAAAAGAGTCATGGGGGGTGCGAAAAGAAATTCTCATACTATGTTTCACAGGAAATACTTGACCTATTCTTTGTATGTTGGACTTAAAAAAAATGAGGCCCTCAATATTGTGAGGTCCAGGGTTGTGGGCCTGTTTTCCCTGCCCATGGGCCAGGCCTGAGTAAAAATGTTGGAAAATATGGCTCATGACCTGTGTGTGGAGGGAGGGAGAGAGAGAGAGAAATTTCGATAAGTGGAAATGTTGGAAAAATGGCTCATGACCTGTGTGTGGAGGGAGAGGGAGCAATTACTTTTTTAATAGGAAGAAAAATTGATATAAAATAAAAAAAACTTCACAACACAGGTTATCAATACTCATAACACAAGTGACAAACTAAAAATTGTGTTGTCAAAAGGTCCCGATGCTGTCAAATTGGCCGGCAGATGCAAAAGCAGTCTCAATTACAGCCAAAAATGAATGACGCATGATCAAATATGATTGGCCATGTGTGTGGTTGTGCCATAGCTCCAACCAATCATATTTCATTATGATTTCTATAAATAGGTACCATATGTGCTCTTTTATTTTAATTCACTCTCATTCTCCCTCATTCTTGTTGAGACAAAAATCCCAAATTCACGTTTTAATGATAACAAACATTCTTAATTAATTTTAAGTTGTTTCTGATCTTTTTGTTATTTAACAAGTTCTTTTGAGTGATTTAATATAAGACAGATACATTTGATTAACTTCATGATGTTTTCACTCACAAAGAAAAATAAGAACATATTTGAAGGAAATGAATCAATTATCATGATCAGATACATTTGAAGACAAATACATTCGAAGGCAAGTATTTGTATAGCCAGAGTTCTTTCCGATACTGAAACGCTAAGCGATATTTTTTTCCATTCGGATTTGGTTAAGCTCTTTAATACATTTTTCACTAAGCTTATCAAGGATTCGACTTACAAGACAAACAAATATTGAGTCCCGCTGCTTGAACATAAGGCCTTGGCATATAGTGAGAACTTATTAGTCCTTAACATGTCTTCAAAGAGCATGTTCTTTTCTCATAATTGATGTCTTGCCTTAAATGATCATGAATTAAATAACAAAAAGAACTTAATCAAATGTATCTGTCTTCGAGGAAATTTTTTTTTTTTCTTGTCTTCATGTTGGTCTACTATCTCAAGTTCCAATTCATGTTCTTGAAGTTTTCCAAATAGACCCGCCAAAGGTAACTTTGAGAGACTCTTCTTTTCTGATATGGATGTCACCTTTGGTTGCCAAATAGACCACACCATTTACAACTGTAATGGGAATGTAAGGACCATCTTTGACCGCTTTCCATATTTCTGAACTTTCTTCTTCAAGGAACATTTGCATTCAAATTTTACGAAAATCATAGTTGGATTGAGCTAGCTCCCAGAATTTATTGTGCTCGCCATATACTCACTATTGAGCTTGCCAACTCTTCGACCGGCTAGACCATTATCATAGGCCAACCTAGGATGTCCTATGCAGGCTGGGACATCCCGTTCAAAATGTTGTTCCAGAACATTTGTCCTGACATGTTGACAATGCTGAGCTGTGAAGCCCCGATACTCAAAAAATGGTGACAAGTCGTGTCCGATATGCGCCTGATACTGATATGTCCCGATACTCGTATCGGAAAAGTATCGGTTCAATAATTATTCTTAAATAAAAATAATAATATATGATACGTGTCTGATACATCTCGATACGCGTATCGAAAAAGTATCGGTTAAATTATTATTTTTAAATAAAAAATAATACCCGATACGTGTCCGATACGGAGATTAGTTTTTGGATAGTACTTGTGATGTTTTTTTGGATAGTATTAATAACGTCCTTTTGGATAATATTTAACTTAAGATTTACTGGTGACCATTATTTTTTTGGGATAATATTAATCTAAGATGTGGAAGTTTCTAGTATTGATTGACTTTGGTTTATTATGATGTTCATGTATCAGACCTGTTTGTTTGTATCTTTAGCACTCTTTGTGCTTTTTTTCGTTGTCAATATAATTTTTTATTTTTTTAAAAAAAATAAAACTATGGTGTCCTATTGTTAAGCATTTGAGTTTTGTCACTAAATCATGGTATAAGAATAGATGATTTTTTATTTTAATTATTAATATTATTGATTTTAGTCATGTTTATATATTGTGTATTTATATATTTAATTTTAAATAATGTGTCGCGACAGTATCAGATTGAGAATTTTAATTTTTTTGCGTATCGATATCGTATCATATCGTGTCTCGTATTAGGGCTTCATAGATGCTGAGTAAGATGTCCTATATACATTCATCATTAAGTTGTTTTAACATTAATGCAGCCAACCATAGGAACAACAACACTCTTTATTCTTCTGCATAACATTCATATATACATTCATCATTGAATTTCCGAAAAAATAAAAAGAATCATTACATCTCTTAAATAACCCAAAAAAATTTAAAACATAATTCACTCTCTCTAAGGTTACATTCTTAAACTTACAGAAGATTAATTAGGAAACGTGGGAGAGGTGGACTCGCCCACACTATCTCACCCATTATTCCATCTTATTCTCTATATTCAGGGTGGATAACAATAATAAAAGATTACCACTTTCTATATACTTACCTACTATACGACTTAGACTGATGTTCTGACTTAAGTGCTATAGTATAAATTTTCTTCGTAAGAGCGATATAATATTATCCAAAATATGATTATTTTTTTTAAGAAAATATTTTACAAGAGTTTAATAGATATGTTTTATCAATATAAATTAATTTTATATAGACATCTAATAGAAATCAAGTATTTCTTCTTGGATGCTACTCCCTTCTTAATGTCTAAATGCTCTTACAACGTGCCCGTTTGTGTAATCGATATTTTTTTTTCTTCGTGTGCGATCGATATTCTGTCTTGTGCAAATATAAATAACTACTTAATCTCCTTTTTTATTGGACTTTGTTAATTGATAACTACGTAACCTCCTTTTTTTGTTGTGGTTAGTTATTAAGAAGAAAAATTTTTATTTTTTTGTTACTATAAAAAAACTGAAAACCTACTTTTATGTGGAGGTTGTGCTTAGTTATTAAGAAGAAAAAAAAAATTATTTACTAAAAAAAACCGAAAATCTATTTTTATGTGGAAATTATTTTTTAAGGGTAAAATTGGAATAACAAAAAAACCATCCCAAAAATTTGTATCCCCTTTATATATTAGTATAGATAAAACAAAAAAATCTTGCATAATATCATTTGCATGAAATAAAGTAACACTATTTCAAACAAAGGTTTTGTCATTGAGTTTCAAACACTATATAATGTACCATAATTTTGTTTTCATTAGAGCATATCAACGTGGCAATACGAGTTCCATAAAAAGTTGTAATGCATTTTATTTAAAGTATTGTTCCATATGAATATATAATTAATTATGCTTGTAATCAACCTATAAAAGAATTAATTAAGCTATAGTACCTTACAATGAGAGTCATATTTGAAATTTTCTCTTCTCACCCCATGACTCTTTTTCCCCCTCCGAATTTCGATTTTTATCCCTAGTTTTTTGCCTTGAATAAGAACTTCGAAATGTATTTTCCGAAGTTTTCGACGAATTTGAACTAAAAAACTTCGAAAAATACGTTCCGAAATTTTCATACAGGAATAAAATAGGAATATTGGGGAATTAAAAATAGTCATGGGGAGAAGAGAATTTTTTGTCATATTTATAGAAAAATATAATGAACCAATAGATGGTCCAATGAGATGGACCAATAATAACGGATATTCAAAAAAATATTCATAACACTCCTTTGATGTGAATATGCCTCATTAAAATCTTTTGCAATGGTCATATCATAAACAACAAAAAGAAATAAATTTGATATATATTGCAAAACAATCACCCGTCTTCTTGTCTCTGTGTGAAACCTCAATATGAAATTGTATACGTAAGATAAAAAGAAATAACATGTATATATATACATGTGAGATATTTTGTATTCAAACTTATAATTATTTTTTTTGAAAAGTTATAAGCTCCTGATTATAAGCTCATAAATTACTTAAAATAGCATCTGAAAAATAACCTATAAGTCAATAAAATAAATTATAAGATCCTGATTAAAAGATAGTTACCAAACAGATCTTTCAGCTTATAAATTATAAGTCATTTTTCTGGTCTTGTCAAACAATCCAAAAGCAATATTATAATTTATTTCTTGCCTATTGTAATCCGTTGCCTGTCACTCAAAGACACATGGATCTCACAGATCAGAAAATAAGAAATTACAGGAGATAAATAAGAGATTAAAAAACATAAGTTAAAATTGATATACCAATATGCAAACTTAAGAAATTAACCTCAGAGTAGGTTTTAAAATCTGACACCTGTTAAAGTGTATCTTACAGCACATCATATAACACTGGCAAAAAATGAAAGTAATTCTTAAACATAAAAAACAGAAACAGTCCTAATTCTTTTTCTTAAGAGCATCCCAACATTCTTAACCATAAAACTTGCACCTAACATATTAAATATCAGTTTCCTTTATCATCTTGTCGGTAACACCTCGAATAACCCAAGCCGAATACAACAATAATTTACCGTGGCACGGTGCTCTATCGATCTTTGCATATCCTTTTTCGCCCCACTCGTCTCCGTGTGAATTCTGGATTATCCAGAATTTGGTTAACTTCCCCTTTTTGATAGTTTCCCCAAACCCAATTAGCATAACTCCGTGTGTAAAAATTTCTTTATCAAAACCTTTTGCATCAACTGGTCCAGAATAAATCTCCTGGTAAAATTAAATTGAATTTCAAATCTAGTTTTACATATCACAAAATAATATTGAGATCTTAATAAAATAAATTAGTTTTAAACTCACTCCTTTGAACTCTTTCATCTCACCAAGCCAAAGCATCTCTGCAACTAGAGGTCCCTGTTGTATCTCCCATTCTAGAAGTTTTTCAATGTACTTCTCATTTTGATTTGGGTTTAAAGGGATTTTGATTTCATAGAAAGTCTCCAAACGAAGGCATGGCTAAACAAAATCAAATTAATTAACAATTAAAAAATAGTAACAAAAAGAATTATAAACCAATATTAGTGAATCAGTTAATGAATTGGTTTGATTTTAGTGGTTTCACAATAGCACAATATGATTTTATTTTGGGAATTTGTGGATCAATATCACTCAACCTTAAAATTGGGTGAAAAAAGCTTTGGCAGTATTATTTATCACTGTTGACGATCTAAATCGATATTATTTATCATTCAATATTATAATCAATCAAGTGTTCCTCCATTTTCATGAATATACATACCTTGCGCTCGTATTCAATTGAAGTGACATCTCCGTTGAAATCATAGGGACAATCTTTTGCCAAAATGCAACCATTGTCCCTGATCCACTCCAAGGTGTCTCGAAATGAAGCTCCATCTTTTTCATCCTTATCTTTTTTTCCTAGCTTCTTCATGTTGTTGAATACGTCTTGACGCGAGAGCTCGATCTTGTCCTTGTGATGTGACTCCATAACACCCAAAACCGCAAAGGCATAGCATGAATCTGAAATTTAAAATTTTGAGTCATTACCAACATGAAGAAATAATTTCCATTACAAACATCTACTAACTCTTCCTCCTAAAGAAATAATTTCCTCCTCCACCTCCATTTTATCTTCCTTACTCCCTCTTCCTCTACAAAACCGACTTCTCATTGTCAATGGACAGCTCATAAATCCTCTCAAATAATTTATACAATCTATCCCCTCCTACCCACGGATCCCTCCAAAAAAGAGTTTGTTTTCAGTTCCCAACCTCCTTTGTTAGGTTTTCTTCAAACCAATTCCTTCCCCCAAACCTAGAAGATCTCAATATGATGTTAAAGTCCCTCTACCCAATCGAACTTTTGCTATTCACTTTTAGGGGATCAATCTTTGCCTAACTTGTATCTAGTTACTTACTGAAATTTTATCATAAACAGGACATAATTAATCCTAGCTAACCTAACCAGTTCCAGTCAATTCAAATGCATTAAGGATCATTATTAGGCTATACATAACAGCACAAAAGGGGAAATAATTGATCACTGAAATATGAGTTCAAGATGCATCAATTTAAGCAATTGAGAGAAAACTAAAGAGAACCTAATTCTCATCAATGTCATAGTAAAAATTAGCATGCATTATTTCCTAATCACTGAAGTTATTCTACCCACAACTTTAGATATAAAGGAGAAAAAACTTAGATTTGGGTAGGATATGTCTATATAAGGAACCCAACATTAGTTATATTTTTTTATTAAAGACTCTGATTTAAAATATAATAAATATGCATGCTACTGATTTTTTATTTTATGATAAAAGGAGAGGAAAATTATCACCAATTTATCAATAAAAATGGTGTACATTATTACCTCCATAGCCTTGGTTTTCAACGGCGGGTAACTTATCGGCGACATCTCGCCAATCAAACGATTTCACCTTGACGTTTTTCTATAAAAAAAAAATACATATATAAAAATACAAAACCAAATGCAGAATAAAACAACAATAATGTTAACATATACTACTAAAAAGAAAGTAAAAAATAGAAAAAAATTAATCTAAGCGTAAACAAGACATAAGGGAAAAAAAGCATATATAAAAATACAAAATCAAATGCTGATTAAAACAACAATAGTGTTAACAGATTTTTTTTTTTGAAAAAGCAAAAGAAGTTTTATTAAAAAAGAAAGGTGCACAAGGTGTGCTAATACACAAGAACCAAGTTCAACACACCTAGTATAATGCAGGATCAGAAACAACTCTCATATACACAATACACCAAACATTCAAACCATACATCACCCAATCAGCAGCACAAACTAAACTATAACTCAACCATTACAAAATAAAGAAACTCTCAAGATATGCAAAAAAGAAAATCAGAACTGATGAAGCAGCTGGTAGAGGTAGGGTAGAACCAATACAGTCAAATAAATGTTAACATATACTAAAAAGAAAGAAAGTAAAAAACAATAATGTTAAAATCAAAATTTTTATTAATCAAGAGAGATAATAATGTTAAAAGACACTAAAATACAAAATCAAATGTTAAATGCAGATAAAAATTTTGTGAAGATTAAAACAAGAGATTACTCTTTTTATATGTATTTTTAACCTGCATTTGATTTTGTATTTCAAGAGAGACAATAATTTTTATTAATCAAGTAGTAAAACACAATAATGTTAAAGACATGAAATTTTTATTAATCATTCAAAGCAAGAGTAAACAAGAGAGACATGAATCAATCAAAGCAAGATGAAATGAAGAAATTGAAAAACCTTGTTTTTGGAGGATTCAGACATGTTGTTGCTCCTCTCCATTCATACATTTCCACCTCCACTTATATTTCACTCCACTCTCCACCAGTACAGGTACAGCCACCACCCTCTGCTCCCTCTGCTCCCTCTGTGGCATTGTACGAACGAAAGCGCGCGCGAGGCTAGAGTCTAGGGATTATATTTCTTAAAACGGTATGAATCCGTTTCAATTTTTTCTTTTCTTTTTGTTCTTAAGGAGTAAGGACAGTACAAATAATAATATATTATTACTATTACTATTAGAAACAAAGCAGGGGAAATGAAAAGGCCATTGTTCTCAGTTTTTGTTGATAAGTCAAATAAATTTAAATATTAATAACACATGACTTTATAATAGTAATCAAATTTGATTTTGTAAAATGTACCCAAATATTTTGTAATAAGATTAAATTTTTTTTAGGTAAAATGCATTTATACACCATTAAGTTTTTTAAATTACAAATATCTTCTTAAAGTTTTATATTTGTATTTGACAGGACCTTTAAGTTTTTTAAGTAATAAATAGGTCCTAAAACAATAGGACCTCGATTTTATAAATTAAAAACTTAAAGACCTATTTGTTACAAACAATGAAGTACCGACATAGATACGGAACCGGACATGACACAGACAAGATAATATTTTATATTTTAAGAAATGACACAATTCAATGTAATTATTAGTGTTAGTGTCGTGTTGGTGCTCGACATTGACTTGTGTCCGACACCGGGACACGCCTAATCCAAGTAGTGTCCGTGTTTCATAAGTTACAAATTACAAACTTAAAAGACTTATTTATTACTTAAAAAACTTAAATGACTTATCTGATACAAACTTAAATACTTATTTATAACTTAAAAATCTTAAAGAACATATCTGATACAAAGCTATGATCCATTTTGTTTTTTTCTATATCTATCTATATTGCAGTTGGAATTTTTTATATGAAAAAAAAAAACTCTTTCAATTTTATTATTATTTTAACAATACTAATGATATTAATTACTTTATTAATAATATTTGAAGTAGTTTGATTTTGCCTATATATATCATTGGAGGAAGTATATACCTGAAAGAGAATACTGAAAAGGAAAACTTTATTGTCAAAAAAAGAGAATACTGAAAACTACTTGTTATGGATACATAAAACAACTGTGCCCTGTTTTCTAGTCATACATAAATTTGTGTCACTTATAAAGATACAAACAAAAAGTTCTAACTGATACGATACTAATTTAGATAGGGAAAAAATTATTATAATGTACGAAATAATTTATCATTATATAAGAAGTTCTAACTAATAACAATTTTAAAAGTTTATTTTGCACAAAATAAATTCTAGGGATAAATTGTCAATAATAAAAATTTCAATACAATTATCATATATATGAGAGACAAGTTCTAACTAATAAAAAACAATTTAAAACTATTTTACACGAGATAAATTTTAACTGATATAAATTTCAAAATAACTATCAGGATACATGATAAATTGTCACTTATAAAAATTTCAAAACAATTATCTTCATGTAACTAATAACAATTTCAAAATGACTATCTTGTTGTGAATAATCCATAGTTGTTAAGATAGTTACTTGTATCACAAGTTAGTTACTTGCAACACAAGTTAGTTTGTGAATGAGTTAGTTAGGTGGTTATATGTTTGTTATTTCTGATAGATAACAGTTAGAGTTAAGAGAAGTAGTTATTAGTTAGTTACTAAGTGATTAGATAACTTGTTCAATAAGTAACATCTATATAAGGAGTTGCATTGTAATTTTTTCTATGTGTGATCAATAAAGCTTCTTCTTTAAGCTTCTTCTTTTCTCTAATACTTCCTTCACTCTCCATCATCACTTTTTCAGTGTAATTCCTTCATTGCTTTTCATAATTTCTTCCATCAAGTGTGTGTGATCATAGAGATTGTGTGTTATTTGCTCGAAGCCCTCACCAGGTCGTGTGTGTGCATGATCTTTGTTGAAATCCTTGTGTTTAAAACCCAACATATCTTATACGGGACAAATGCTAATAGATACAATTTTAAAATAATTTTCATACGTGAAACAAGTTATAACTAATAAAAATTCCCAAGAAACTATTTTGCACGGGATAAATTGTCAATGAGGACATTTTCAAAGAAAAATATATCAAATGTAATTATAAAATTATAAGTATAGCAAAATAAATAAATTATAAGTATTAATTTAGATGTAATTATAAATAAATAAAAAACATTCTATCTTTTTAATTTTTAATAACTGTAATGAATAGTTAAATGAGCTTAATTTTTAGTAGAGTGAAACATGATCTTAATATTACTTTTTGTGGATTATATCCTTATATAAAAAAAATTATATGCCCAATCTTATTAACAAAAATTACAAGTTAATAAAATCAATAGTACAACTTTTGTCTTAATTTGCACAAGGCACCTGAAAAATTTCAGGGAAGACTTCCCTAATTTAAAGGATTATTTATCTCTTGAAAATGAAGAAATAATGATCAATATAACCTTTACATAAAATCCATATTCATGTTTTATGTACCCCCTCTGGCTTGACTGATTGATGGACACTTATCTGGCTGCCTAACAATGTAAATCTCATCACCAGTGTTACCATAATAGTCTTGATTTCGGTGCCAAATCCATAATGCATGAGTTTCATTCTTCACCTGCATACAAAAATCACATGACTTTTATGTTAAACCAAAGATTTTGATGACATTTTCAAAGAAAAATATATATCAGGTAAATGTTTAGAAACTAGAAAAGGAAAGATTACCTACCTCTAGAATTCCATGACCGAAGCTACTTTCGCGGAGAGCGCTATAATCAGGCTGTTGGTCCCAACAAAACTTGCCTGCTGCTGGACCGGACGTAAAATTGAAAGCGCAGAAGCCGCCCATAAAGTTATCTGGTGTAGTTGATGGTTCTGGACAGTTTCCTGGTTCATCAGCATGAGTAATTGCCATCTTTTCTCGGTTACCACCGTCACCAACCGTGATGTAAACAGGACCGCAAGGATCCAACGTGTAGTTATATACTCGGTTTGATCGCTCATATGCATGAACCTGTTCAATGATGTCATGAGAATTTTGCATGTTGAGAATAATAACAATTATTAGTAATGAAAACATTCTTACATGTCCATTGAAGACAATGTCGACGCCGTATTTATATAGTAAGTCTTCCATCTCCACCCTCATACATTCTGCTTCTCTATAATGTGCCTTGTAAGTGCTGTACCAAGGTGCATGCCATGTAGCTACCAACCATGGAGTTACTTCCCTGTCAAGAGAAGCCAAATCCTTCTCCAACCATTTGTACTGGTCCCCTGCAATAAAAAAGGGACGACACGGGAATTGATTAATGAATAATCTTTATCAAAATGATGAACTATCGATATGAGGACTAATGATCATGCAGAAGAAACTGGAAAAAACGATGGATGAAGAGTTAACCTGACTTGTCGTACGATATATAGGCACCGAGCATTATAAAATGTATTCCTCCAGCATTGAAAGAATAATAAAAAGTGGATGATGATCCACTCTCTTCTGACGGAAATGCAAATCGAGAACTATAAGCAACAAATGTTTTGTTCTCGGCTTGTGGTTCTATCTCATGATTCCCTTCTATTACCATTATAGGGACACTAGAAATCAAAGGTTGCATGTACCTGAATCAATAATCAACATTGACTGCATAAGGTGAGCTAGAACCAATAAATCTCAAGTCAAAATCAAAACAAGGGCAAGACTAGCACCATTTACCTTCCCCAATAATCCCAGCGCGGTTGATATGTTTCGTGGATGGGGGTATTAGAAAATGAGCAAGAGTAGCAATCTGAACCAGTACCATTAGTAAGATACATGTTAGCATAACTAGCATCGCCAACCAATAGAATAAGATCAGGATGATTGCTTGTCATATGATTGACAGTGGATGTGGTATTGTATGTAAGACCTAAGTCTCCAACCACTGCAATTCTACTAGGGTAGCTCTTTGGGCCTGAAACTGGCATTGTCCGGAAATAATGAACATCACTCATTGCTGATAACGATGGATCTCCGCATTGATATTGATATAGTGTGTTGGCTCTTAATCCTGCAGCATAGAGAATAGAATTCTAAATTTGTTTTTACAGCAACCAAGCATGTGTCAGGAAAAACAAGAATCAATTGATTTGACTTAGAATGACTTGGCAGTGGATTAATCAGTCTATATAATCAATGTTCTGACCATTTTATCATGTAATGTTAAGCTCTCGATGCTCTTCACTCCTAGAACTAAATATCTGGTGCTTGACCTACATGGCCCGATAATGGGTGGTCCAACAGATCTAGGATAGACTCTGGTAGACTAATACTATCTTAGATTTGAACCTATTTCTAACTTAACCCAACAAAACCGATTTGTAAAGTGAAGACAGCCCACCGTCTACAACCTATGAAACAAACACGGGCACACTGACACGGGTACACTGACATGCGAACACCAGTAACGATGTGATAAAATAGAAGTGATTGCATGAAACCATGTGTGCCAATGTCGTACACCGACACATGTCAGACACTTATATACGCCTTAAACCTGAAGAATATGGGTGCTACATGGCCTATGACTACTAATTTGGCCATATCACTAGTACTCTAAACACTTCCCTTTCATGTCATGAGTAAGAAAAAGTATTATACCTGTGAGACGAACATGATGTATAATTCCAGAAGTGTAGTTCTGAAGTCCTTCAAAAGGATATAGCTGACTATACACAAGGGAATAACCTACAGCTTGCCGATTGATTGACCTTCCGAACCTTCCATATTGAACTATGCTAGCAACTGTTTCAGGATCTAGTGGTTCTATATTGTCCCCAATTTGGAACTCTCCTGCAAATATAATCCAACAATATCACTATACCTGTTTTATGCCAAATATGTTAAATAAACTTCACAGTCACTTGAATTGACATGAAATTAACACATTCCCGCAATGCCTTAACAACAAAATCAACTATTAAGGTCATATTGTGGAAATGCGTTAATTTCATGTCAGTTGAAAAAACTTGGAAAATGAAATTGGTGGGGTTTGTTCAAAACCTTATAATGTACAATTATTAATTTATTACTAACTTAAAACATTACCTCAAAATAACAAATTTAGCTAATTTTGGAATGAAGAAAAGCTATTAAACACCTAGAGAGTGAATGAGTACACTTCCTCTATCAATTCTTCCATTCAATGCATGTGAAAGCGATATTAAATAAATAATGAAAACTATTGTGTTTGTCTTCATATATGCCATAATGTCAACAACCATGTTAACAACTATTTCACGTGAACAAATTAATGAAACAAAAAAACAAAAAAGCTTCATTTGTTATGAAGCACAAACATGTACACAAACATGAGACACGACACTGATAGAAACACAGAAACACAGAAACACATAGACATGCATTGTAGTAATTTAAAAAAGTTGAAGAGATTAAAGGTAATCACATGTGTTCGTGTTTGTCCAGTGTCATATCGGACAGACACAAACACATTCAGACACCAGACACATCTTCAATCTAAAGTGTTAGCGATGTTATCTAAGAAACTAAGTGGAAGAAAGTGAAGTGGTACCTGTAATCCAAGAAATCCAAACAGAACTATGAGAAGCAGAGAGGGAGAGAGAGATTTGTTCAGGTTGAAAACCTTCAACATATCTTTGAACAAGAGGATCTGTATCAGGCAAATCAACAGCATTTCCACGGAAGCTTTTGTCAAGAGGAACCGTCACAGGCTTGAAAGGTCCATCAAGAGTGGATGGAATTGGAACATCACCACCATCAACAATGATTGAACTTAGTATTGATAACAACAGAAACAATGTAACAATAAGAGGAGACAATAAAACCAAACCCATTTTTCAAAAGTGAAATAGATAACTTACTACTAAATTTTGATGTGTATAAATAAATAAATAAATAGTCATAAGAAGGAATGTGAAGGGTCAAAGAATTAATGCTTTAGAATTAGAAAATAATAAAATGGTGCATATGATATATAATTATGCAAAATGATTTTTATATATTGGAGAATGGAAAGGAGATTTGGTTGTATAGGAAAGGACATTAAAGAAAGGACAAAAGTGGAATCATAATTCATATAGTATGTATGTAACCTTGTAAGGTGTTTGTTCACATGGTGAAAGAAGGAAGGGAAGGGAATTGTTTGGTTGTTTGATTGACTTATAAATCTGGCTTATTTGATTGCTTGTAACAACTGGTCAAGCTTTTCAACTGTTACTTTACGTTGAAGTTTATTTAAGATAAGATTTCTTTCAAACTGCTTTACCATTTTTTAATATTCTAAAAAGTTGCCTAGAGACAAGTTTCTGTCACATTTCAATATTACAGTTATATTCCCTAAATTGCTCTTTATAAAAATAAAAGTTACATTAATTAAATGGTAGTATTTTGGGTATAATACCATTCAATATGGTAGAGTTAGTTAAGTTTGGCTTGTATTAACAAATGGAGTAATTCTTAACCCAAGTTAATAAGACATGTGATCTGATCTGAGTTTCTAAACACATAACAAACAAAATCAGTTTCCATATGAAAGTTCAAAACTTGGTAGAAATGAGAATACTTGTTATTTGTTATAGAATTATTTTTAGATTTGAGTTTAACATTTTTTAATGTGTGGTGTTGTATGTTAACCTATTAATATGTCTATTTAAAAGCAGCCTTATTCCATATATAAAATGTACTTTTAACATATCAAACTCAACATGTTAATATAAAATAGGTCTATAGGTAACTAACTATGTCCTAAATAATGCATTAGTTTGATATTTATATTTATGATAGAGACCGAATTTACAAGTATGCAATTTGAAAGTGAAAAAATGGATAATTCGGAGTTTAAACTTCAGTCCTTGCAAATAATGTTTTTGATAGCTATCAACTGAGTTAAATTTACGGGACGAGACTAATTTATTATTTTATATATTTAATACATATCAATTTGCCTACAATTTTGAGAACTCTAAAAATGGCGATTCACCCCTTTGAATTTACAATTGAATGCTTTTCTTAATATTTTATTTATTCCATAATTCCCTCCTGAGGAGGAAATTTCCATCTGACCACAATCTAAAAATAGAGAATCAAAATTGCACAATCACCATATTTTTGCAACACTAAAAGCCATAGAAAGGGAAAATAAAGGGAGCCCCCTTATTACAAAATGTAGAATAATATTTAAAATCAACCAGATAGACAGTGCAGTGGTTAAGTTATATTTATACCTCCATAAACAGGGGTCAATCCCAGGAGGAGAATGTTTTCAAATTTATCGATATTTTATGTATAGCATCTGTAACTCTACACATGTGTGACATAATATAATAGTTGAGTCAATTTTGAAATTTCAACATTGCACATCTTGTCAAAAAAATAAACACTGAACATATTCTTAAGTCAGAACATGGAGTTCAGAAAGCTCATAAGCTTAAAATATATTACAACTTACAAGTTGTGATTCTCCCAAATATGAACGTCAAGACCAGTATCCAAAATTGCCGATACATGTGTTCCTATACACACACACACACACACACGGTATATATCTGATTTACATATTCAATACCCACATATTCCCTACAACAAGGAAGTGCTCATAGGATTGGCAAAGAAATGCTCTGCACAAACCCACTTACGTTGACACGATTTACTTCCAATAAGATTCTCTAGCATGGAGGGCCCTCCACCAAATTTACTTTGGTACATTTTCCTCACAGTTAGGTGTTTATCCAGAACCATCAATTCCAGGAGAGTTCTACAGCTCTGTCAGAAACTTGAATCAGAATTTACCCGCAAGAGGAGTGCACAAAAACAAGGGAAACAGATAGACAACAATACCAAAAATGATATCATATCAAAGTCGATGTTTACAATCAGCGTGATGAAACAATTAATACAGTACAGCCTACTACACAAGCACAGGCATAAGTTGAAGAATAAAGTGATGTAGTGGCAAGTTTGAACAAATACCTTAAGGCTTTGTTTGTGAGTTTGGAGGAGAGGGGAGGCGAGGGCTTTGGAGGGAGGGAAATAAAGAGAAAATTAGAGAAATCTTCTACATTTTTTGCGAAAGTATTTTTCATAGAGAATGACAAATAAATACTTATGATTAATATATTATGAATTTAAGAATATTATAACAACATTAATTAAATTTGAAGAATTCATATAAACCTTCCAAACCCCCTCCAAACCCCCATCCAATACAATTTTTGAGTTCCACCAAATTAGGGGGGTTTTGTGTTATGAAGAAAAAATAACCCTCCAAACTCCTTCCCTCCAAAACTTCTATATTCCTTCCACTTGTTTCTTCCTTTTTTTCAAAACCATTCCCCTCCCCTCCAAACTCGCAAACAAAGCCTTAGGTTTTGTTAGGCTTTGTTTGTGAGTTTGGAGGGGAGGGGAGGGCTTTGGAGGGAGGGAAATAGAGAGAAAATTAGAGAAATCTTTTATATTTTTTGAGAAAGTATTTTTTATAGAGAATGACAAATAAATACTTATGATTAATATATTATGAATTTAAGAATATTATAACAACATTAATTAAATTTGAAGAATTCATATAAACCCCCTCCAAACCCCCATCCAATACAATTTTTGAGTTCCACCAAATTAGGGGGGTTTTGTGTTATGAAGAAAAAATTACCCTCCAAACTCCTTCCCTCCCAAACTTCTCTATTCCTTCCACTTGTTTCTTCCTTTTTTTCAAAACCATTCCCTCCCCTCCCCCTCCCTTCCAACCTCGCAAACAAAGCCTAAGAGAAAAGGGTTATCTACTCAACCTTATCTTGAAAAGATTTTTGAAAGAAAAAGATAATATGCCTCAAAGTGAGCAGGAATACAAGAAGAAACAAAGAACATACTACCCTAAACCATGTCGATTATCATGACTACAGATTGAAGTATGTAACAATTATTTCTCAAAAAATATAATGTGAAACCAATGACCAGAAATTTCAGAGTAGAAATCATAGAAATGATACCTGTGGATTCAACACATGCATCTCGCGTAGAATATCATCCTAGCACAGTCAAAATGAAACTGTCAGTGAACTTTTTCACTTTCTTTTTGAAATATTGAAAAAGGGAAGAAAATAACTACTCCAGTATGCAATGACACTCACTAGAGCAACTCTGTTTCAAAATTGAAAGTTCCGTGAAATTCAAATAAATCTGATGAAAGAACAATATATTCGTATACCTCCAATATCCCTGGGTTCTGCATCACTATTCCAAGAACATGACGTCTGAGTCCCTTGAAAACAATGTCATTGATGGTCCCATCTCCATTGATCCATGGCAATATAGGCATACATAATTCACCAGAAGAAAAATTGAACGTTTCTTTCTCATGATCACCTCTCGACGAGTCAATTCTGTTTTGCATGCAGCCTTCGTTCCTGTCACGAGCTTGATTTTCATGATCCACATCCTCATGTGGAAGATTAAGAATTGTCACTTTGTGCACATTATCAAGGTCGGTGTTTCTTTCCCTTATAGCATCAGCAGAAGCAGAGTCGCTTTCTTTGGATTTGTAAAGCTTACATGTATTATCACTTTTCTTAATGGTCTTGTTCGAGGAAGGTTGAACAACATGATGAAAACCAGACACAGCTGTCAAAAAGTACTTGTGACGGTATAGAGCATCAACAATACGAACAGAATCATAAGCATTGACCTAAAGAAAGAAAGAAAGAAAACTATTATAATTTTCATCAAAAACTTTCTACCTGTTCAGAGGTAAATAGCTTGCTCTCATACCAGAAATTCAAGAAAGCAGAGGAAAGATGGGAAAATCAATCAAAAAAGCTAAAGAACAAGGATTACAATATTAGAGCCTTCACTGAGGGAAGTGTAGCTACAAATTAACCTATCAATGACAATAGTAGCACAATTCTGTGAAACAGGAGCAGTATATAAAACTCAGAAATATTCTAGACTACAGTGAATGTTTGTACTATATTTCATACACAAATGATATGTTTGACAAAATCATAGTCGGGTTATGTTTGAACCAGTATCTTCAAAGTAGACCAGTCATTGAACTGGAAGAGTACTGATTCAAGGATTTATGGTCTAACTGTGGTTGGATTGATGATGATAATAATAATAATAATAATAATAATAATAATAGTAATAATAATAATAATAATAATAATAATAATAATAATAATAATAATAATAAGATAACATATTTCATGATATATAAGTAATGCAGGTATCATTTTTAAAAACACAATTTTATTTTTTTTGTAATCACAAACAAATGCCCTGGTATAATCCAGAATCATGGCAGTTAAACTTCAAATTAACTTTTAAAAAGAAATAAAAAAGATTAATTTTTTTTGTTGTAATTTTTTCGCCCTAGAAGGGAAAAAGGCAAGCCACCGTACAAAGGAAAAGCAAGCCAAACAGAACTAAAAACCCAGCAAACCACCAGTTTACGCTGGTTTTGTCCCATTTCTTCAAGTAATGGTACTAAGGGTTATTTGGACCAGACAACAGTCCAGCCAATCCAGTTTTCATAATAGGTTTGAACATGATTTTGGTCTCAAACCATGGTTGGATAGAAGTGAGTCAAGTGACAAAACGTTGTTTTTCCATTTTGTATGATGATGATTTGCAAACTAAAATCCAAACGTGCTATAAACAATTGGAACAAAGAAGGAGGACCTTTAAGGCTTTTCCAAATGCTTGAAGAGCATCGACAATCAGCCCTTCTACGTCAGCTCCTGAAAGCCATAAAACAAAAAACAAACTAATAGAAGTTAAATAACTGAAAAAAATATTATCGGATACTCGGTTAAATTTCAAAGCATTTATACCAGGCAAGTTTATAACTTGGGAAATTTCTCCCATGCTCAATCCTTGGTCACCAGCCTTCTGGATAGCAGCATAAACAATCATGAACACCTCAGCACACACAGCACACTCTTGTTCTTGATTGTAAGGTACCGTCGTCAAACGCCGTGCATACCCTGCCATAGCTTCCCAGGGTGTATGATTTTTTTTCTCAGTTACAGGGTCACGCGAGTTAAAGGTTTCCAGCATTTGATCAGTAAGAGAACAATTACTGCTTTGGCCCATGTTTAATTGAAAATTCCCCTCGAAACATTGGTCATTGTTATCATTATCCTTGAACAAATCCAATAAATCAACACTTGAAACTGCTGTGCGGTGTACAGAAATGTTTATACCAGGAAAACCTTTTTCCCGGCGAGAAATAATTTCACCCTCACCTCCAAACGAGGACTTCAGTTTCTTGGCTGTGTCACTAAAGGAAGACTCACTAGCATCAGATTTACGCTTGTCACTTCTCAAGTCATCAGCTTCTCCAATGCCATTATCTGGTAAACTTGGTGAAATTGAAAGTTCTCCTGATGAGATCAAAGCAAATAAATGAAAAGTGTCCCCGCATTGAATATCTTCAGCAAGATAAGTCCCCATTTCCATGAGGTCTTTGTCCTTTTCCTTCAGCCACGCAGAAAATTTAACAGCTTGCTTTCCGGTATCAAATGGGAACGGTGACTTTGAAACACTACGCAAGAACCACATTGATAGTTTAAATCGTTCATCACTTCCGCTACCCCCAATCTGTCAAATGTCAATGTAATTAGATCTTGTTCAAACAGACACATATTCAGTGTCTATATAAAATAGTAACGGAGGAAGTGGAGAAGAAAAAGAAAAACAGGAAGCCATAAATGCAGAGTCAAATTCAAATAAGTAGCAACAATACCAGACAAACATAAGGATGTGTTTGTTTCAAGATTACCATAAACATTCCTGAGAAAGTGATATAACATTCCTACGTTTGGTACAAGTTTATAAAAATTGTTCTCAGGTATTATTCATTCCCAGGAATAAAATTTATACACAACTTCTTAACTTTGTATTCCAATGTTTAGAGGATGGGAATTTTTTGTTCCCGGGAATAAAACAAAACTACCAATAATTATTCATTTTCCTCTATTATTCTTCCTATTTCTATTTTATATTTTTAAATTAAATAAACTTTTAAAAGAGGTTCCTAGGAATATAAAAAATTTACCAAACACATTTGTGGGAATAATATTCCTAGGAAGGAAAGCTAATCCTGGGAATGAATTTTGAAACCATGAAACAAACGCATCCTAACAATTTTTTATGCTGCCTATCATGGTGTAAACCCTCTTCAGGAGCCTAAAATAATACCATCTGAGCTCAAAGAAAAGTGACAGCTATAATTACTAACAGCTCATTAGTTGAATAAATACTAGTTTTAGTAAACCTAATAAGTAAAGAACAAGACTGCAAAATACCTGACTAAATTATTATTAGTAAACATGACATGCAAACATATTCCTCAGTTTATGCATTATATAAATATAAGTATATGATGTGTAGTGTAGTGTACTGTGAACTCAAATGATGCGCAATAAAA
Source organism: Trifolium repens (assembly GCA_030408175.1). NCBI lineage: Eukaryota > Viridiplantae > Streptophyta > Magnoliopsida > Fabales > Fabaceae > Trifolium > Trifolium repens. The sequence continues at coordinate 23,822,637 of CP125840.1, forward strand.
AGTAAGACTAGAGCAACAGTATAAGGTCAACTTGAGCACACAATCCATCAACATCTCCTACCATGCCATAAATACAAACTACAGATGACTGAACTATTTACCATTATTTTTTTCTCTCTAAGGTAGTTAAAAGCAGCAACAAGATCATGCTCTGAGTAATGCCGAAGAACGTCTGCTAATAAATTTGGTGCTTGTGGACTGGTAGCGGTGCTTAAAAAAACTAGCTTAAATAGCTCCACAGCATTTGAAACAGCCAATGATTCATATACTTGTCCATAAATATTAGGCCTATTGTTTAGAAACCTAGAAAAATTTATATCAAGCCGACCACGACGTGATCTTTTGGAAGAAAATGTATGGGGCTTCCCGTGATGGCTCTGAATAGTCTCACTAGGAATAGCTGATGTAGCTTTTTCATTTTCTTGAGATTCCTGGCACAAAAATCATTCGTTAAGTCAGACAACATACAGCTTAATAAATAAATGAAGACTGTATTGTATCAAATATTTAAACAAAGATTCCTCCAAGAGGGATGTGAAATTAATAATAAAATATTAGAAGACAAAATAAGTGAAGTCTCACTTAGAAACTTGGAAAGCAATAACTGGACATTATTATTATTATTATTGTTATTTATTATTCTTATTGAAGTATTAGAGAATTACATATCTATTCCAATCTTCATATTGTGATTGAACATTTTGGGAGGAGGCATCCAGCTTGGCCATCATCTTGCAGCGAAGAATCTCAGCAAGGGCTGTCTTAATACATTTGTTCTCAAAGTCGTCCCAGGCTTCTTCATTTAAACTACTCACTTGAATTTCAACATCTGGACTAAAACTATTGTGAACACCTTTACTAGACTGGGATTGCACAAACAATCTGCAATCATCTTTATTTGATGACAACTTCTGGGACTTCTCCAGCTGTTTTGCATATCGTTCACTGAGCATGCTACATAATCTATTCACAGCTTTCCTAAATCTTAAGTTACCATTCAGAATATTCATTCTTCTCATACAAGCACGTGGAGGAGCCGGAAGATCAGAAAGTGAGTTCCAATCAATGCGATGATAGTTGGCACCAAGAACAGCACGGTGTCTAACATATTGGATCACCAATTGCCTGAAATAAGGTACAATTGTAGATACTCAGACAACTGATAGGAACAGAAATGCACAACATCAATAGACAGAAATTGAATTTAATATTATAACAGGAAAATTTCTCTTCATACAATCTGTGGAAGTATGGATGGTACAAAAAAAAAATGGTACTATGGATGGAGTCTAGCTCCTTGCAAAATGACAATGAATAGATTGATGAACACCATAAAACCTGAGAAAATAGCCTCTCTTCTCAACCCAAACCACTTGGAAATTCTTCAAACCCCTCACGGTTACTACCGACTTTCTATAATAATCACTTCTCTCCCTTCTCATTTGATTACCAATCTCTCTTTATTCCCCCCTATGCCATTCTGTTAAGCTTGTTACCTCTCTCTCCTCTCCACTAAATCAACTATCACCGGACCCTTTTCTTTCTCCTTCCCCCAGTTGCTTCCATGTATCCTAGGCCCATTTACTTAATATTTCCTCTTTCTTCACTGTTGTTCCCTTTTCTCTTATATTTGTATGTTGGGCTATCGATGGCACTTACAACAAGGTAGATAGTATTATATCTATATAGCCTTACAGGAGAAAATAAAAAAATATGTGCTCTTTATTCTAAGCCAGAAGAAGAGTCAGTAAGATAGATTTTGTATCAAAAGTATTACAAAAATACACCATTTCAGCCTATTAATTGCACATCATGCCACTTCATCAAATTTGGAAACCAATTTTACAGCTAAGCAAAATGTCATAAATTTTAAAAATCTGAGGACCAAAATTTTGAAATTAGCAAAAGGGGAGCCAAAACTTCAGTTAAACCAAAATTAAACCATAAAAGAAAAATCTTTTGGGTTTGAGCTTGCCTTAAGGTGCAACCAATACTGATAACCATTTTAGACTATACAATCAGTGTATTGAGTATTGACAACCACCCAATAAACTAAAAATACAAGCAACAGAAAGTTGTACTCCCTCCTCCGTCCTATTTATAAAACCCTTTTTCATTTTTTTCCTTTTTCCCAAAATATAAGACTCTGGGTGTTTTTGATTTGGTAAAATATAAGGGACTAGAAAGAACAACTCAGTGGTACTATCACTGTGTTTGATTTTAAAATTGTTCCTAGGACTAGACAAAAGAGAGGGCAAAAGACTAGACAAAAACTGAATTTCTTATCTCTCACTAAACCAGGGGACAACTTTTTGTCCCAACCCAAGTACAAACTATCTAAAATATCCAAATACCCTTTTATTTTCTACTCGGGTAATACTCTCTCTCTCTCTCTCTCTCTCTCTCCCTCTCATCTCCCTCTCTCTTATATATCTCTCCCTCATCTCTTTCTCTCTCCATCTCCGTCCCGTCTTTCTAACTCTTTCTCTCCTCTATTAACATTTACATTCATAACGGGTATTGTAGTAAAATTTCACATTATTTTGTTTGTGTTGTCCAATGTCCACCAAACATCATACATGACAAAAAGTTATCTAGTAACTTAAAAGTTTGTTTCGTGTTGTTCTATCAAGTATATTACCTATTGCAAATCCGACGGAGACCATTAGCAAAATTCCATAGGCATTAATAATTTCTTTACAGAAATGTCTCTATTTAATTTACCATTGAAAAACGTGATATTAATTATTATAGTTGTAAATATGTAAAACAAACACTTATTTAAGACAAATTTGCTACTCCAACAACTTTTTGTGATACCCTTGATTTTTGCTAGAGATTCCTATAATAATTATTAAGGGACGGAGGGAGTATTACTTCGCCAAGGTTGGCTTGGACATACATGAACCATCTTCAAAGAGCTACTACATTTCCTGTAGTAAAACAATTATTTGGCTTACCATTTAACAGGCTCCCAAATTTCTCTTACCTGTCAGTTTTGTCTGACCATATGAATCTGCTTTGGCGTGGTGACTTCATTGCACTCAAGATACAGTGGCCAATACGTGGAGAACTGTCTTGAGAACCCTCAATTTCACAATTACCCTCCTCAAACTCTTGCATGTGGGTCGCTTGATCTCTTGAATGGATACCCATATTGTGATGTTCATCTATGTGTTTGTCCATAACATCAGCTTCTGCATCAATTCTTGCATGCTTTGCGGGCCTCAACCGGGGAGAATTTTTCTTCCTGCGCTCAAGTGAATTATTTTCACTCGCTTCATCATTTAACTGGTTAAGGCGATGACGGCGCTTACTATAATACATGCTAAGCACCTGCGAGTGACATTAATTTATTTATTTTTTAAAAACAAAAGATACAGGTTTGAAAGAATAGCAACAGTCAGTCATCTTGAAACAGTAAACAGAGGCAAAAACACTAAAATGGGTTAACTTCACAAAAATGAAAAATAAAACCATTTCTTGTCATTTAAAATTCAAAATGATGAGTTCACTTCCCATTGACAGTTTAATCTACCATTACCAATGTTGGGTCTCTAAAATTATAGTAAGAAGCAACAGGTTCAATAGGCAAATTGGACCATACTGTTCATATGCATGACATTCTTTTTCTAGGCATGTTCATATGCATGACTAATTGATCATAGATTGAAGCCATTAATTCCTCCTCATAATTGATCAAAGAGGGTTTACTAAAAAATCACGCTGTAATAGCGATCTACTAAGATACTGATCTTGATGGTGGGGTTACAATATTGATAATTCATATTTCCAAACAGATGAACAGAGAAATCAAGCCAACATCTTGAAACAGACCAACCTGCTCCAACGTAAGATTCAGATCCTTTGCAATCTTCTCACACTCTCTGTATGAGATTTTTTCACTCAGATCATCCCTAGTAACACGCTTTAAAAGCTCAGCACGTTGTTCAGCTGTCATTAGACGCTGAGATGCCCATGAACGGAAGCGGAAAACCTAAAGTGTTAAAAGGAAAAAAAATAATCAAGTTTTTCTGGAATTGAGGTCTCAATATAAATTATATCATACTGCGCTTTAATCTGATATGAAGCATCAAAACTTAATATAATATTACCTCATGTACTACAGATCCAGGAAATGCATATAAAGCAGCTTTTTTATTAGCAGCAGCATAACAGTACTCCAATGTTCGCCAATATTCATCAACTGCACATCTATTAGACAGAATGAAATCATGTCTGATTCTTGGTCGAAGATCGAGAGACGTAGAATTTAAAGTTGTTGCATTGTTTGAAACAGGTTCCTCAATGTAAGGCCTAAGTTCTAACATGTGTGTCAAAATATGTGGGGTTTGAACTCCATCTCTAGATTGTGAAGTTATCACCCGAATGAGCTACAAAAAGAAATACAAGTCAAGCAACCATCATTAAAATTTTACAATGTAATTTAAATATGTAATAGTGATTTTACGTATATTAACCGTCATTAGTGCATCTCCTAGCAGTTACCAACATTTTATTTTTTACTAACCACCATGAGATGCCATCTACCTTTGACAACACTGTTCCTGTGTGTGTGTGTGTCACATTCACATTTTCAGGTTACTACTGTTAATTTTGATTGTCACTTTGTTATTATTCCCTAACTCTAAACCTATAAGTTGAACAAGTTTATACCGTTCAAAATTAATCTCCAATCCAAAACCAAACCACAAGTAAATATTCCTCCAAAAAAAGGAACAGTATCAGTTATGAACTTAAGATGAGAGACCATGATTCACAGTGAAGCAAATTTGATTCCCTTCATAGGGTAGCTATAAAAGAGATCAAAGAGTAGATTCTCCACCAATGATGCATGTGTCATCTCAAAGGAATGGATAATATTTATTTAAAGGTGATTCTAGCAATCAAAATAGTTGATGACATGACTCCACCACTAAGCACATCGTGACCCCATTCCCAGACCTTAAATAGATGAAATCATGGAACCAATTTCAAATGCAAAACAATGGCACAATATAAGTTTTAAAGCCTTCCAAAAAAAAAAATCAAAACCTCAAATTTAGCTTAAAAATCAACAGGAATACCTTTAACCGCCTTAAAATGTCAATAACTAATGACATCCTTCCAGTTGCAAGAGTATCCATTAAAGACTTGTACTCATTAAGAGGAAGATCAGAGAGACATAAACCCATCTTGCACTTTTCAATCATTTCTTCATATTTTTTAGTCGACCCAACTACTTGTAAAAATAGTTCCACTGGAATTGCTTTAATAGCTGCGTCTAAAGAAAATAATTTGCTGCTACTGTGAGGATTATCAGATAGCCCATTAGATGATAAAGCATCACTATGGTTTTCTGACCTACTATGCAGATAATCCCATAGAAAACTGTGCAGCAGCTTTGCGCGTATCATTTTCGCTAATATATATCCATTAGCACGCATGGCTTCTGAATTATCAGGCTGTCGACCAGGAACTTGACTTTGAGTTTTCTGAATATCATCCATTACAGGTATCAATTCATCACTTTTCTGATTAGAAGTACTTTTGCTGCGAATATATTTATTAAATGATCTCACTTTATCTCGTATTTCATCATATAACTCAGGAGATAGACTTATGGATGGATGCACAACAACCACGCAATCTTTGGTCCTTGAATATTCAGAAATAACAGGGGAATGTACTGTTATGCACTTGCATTGCCCTTGTTCCTGAAGTTTAGTCAATATTCGATCTAAAGTCTTGCGGTCCATTGTTTTAGTCTCAAAGCTATTAAGCCACCTATTTAGCTCTGGTCTCAAAATGAACCTTTCGTCCTGAACAAATAAAAATGAAAAACATTTGTTTAGAAAAATAATAAATATTTTAAGGCAATAAACAAGTGTTTCCTCAGAAATAGGTATACTAATGGAAAATATGACACGGACCTTTAGTCTTTCTAGTATCCTGATTGCTCTTTTAGTGCCATCAGCTGTGAACGATAGATTTGTATATTTTTCATATGATCCAGCAGAGGATGGTGTCAATACATCAGATGGAAAAGATTCTGACAACGCAGCGTCTGACCCCATTGGTAAACTGAATGGTTTGCTGTGAGAAATAACACCCCTTTGTTCAAGGGCCGACTCTTGCAAGTTCGTTGGTGTTTCTACATCGTTAGACTCTACATTGTTTGGAGACGCACATGACAGTTTTGCACCAGCACCTATATCTTCCAATTTGTCAGGGTCAACAAGCTCTCCATTGAAAGTTGAAGCCTCAAATTCAGATCTTATTTTTGAAGAGCTGTCAAGCACATGTTGGTCCAAAATTTTATTTTCATCAAGCTTGTTAATAAGTGCAACCCCGAGTACAGGGTTGAAATTTCTAGATGTCCAAACTCGATATGTCTTAGATTTAAGGCATTGTTCTTCTTGCACTTTCATTCCAAATCTGTAGCACAAACTTATAAGTCGACTGTGATTCTTTTTATGATCAAGCTGAAGCCTTTCACATACCTGTTTATATGAAAATCCAAATAAATTAAAAGTGAAAGGGATATTTAATGATGCGTCACTGAGAACCACCTCCACCCCCAAAAGAATTAAAAATAACAAATTCCATTAGAAACTAATAAAGATTAAAAAGATCCTAAATACACCGCATTCAAAATGGGAAATAGGTAGAGATGGAGAGAGAGAGAGAGAGAGAGAGAGAGAGAGAGAGAAATCCTAAATACACCACATTTATAGAAAAATAATTTATTTATTTTGGTATTAACCCTCTGGTTCCCAGGGGATGGGGGCCCTGGTAAATAGAAAAATAATTTTGATTACTGCAAAGGAGGAGAAATACAATTTAGGTAGAGGATAAGATATCCTACATGGTCAGAGTAACAGAGAAACAACTCAACTGTGCACCCATTCCAAGTCAACTGTGCACCCCAGTCTCTCGCATATCACGCATAGCGAGCAGCACCAACCATAAAATCCAGTACAAGCTATAAACACAGCTCAGTCCCCGCTATTAGATAGCAAATGTACTAAATCCCTCAAAAAAAATTAGGATATATTTTCCCATTCTTACAATGTGGCACATGGAATGCGAAGCTGAGCAAGCTACATAATCAATACTCCCTCCGGTCTTAAATATAAGAGAGAATTTACTTTTTAGATTCATCAAGAATCTAATGTATTTGGTCCATAATATGGTCTAAATACATTAGATTCTCAATGAATCTAAAAAGTAAACTTTCTCCTATATTTAAGACCGGAGGGAGTATATATATATATATATATAGGGGACGACTCCCAGGACAACACTTTGCTATTATGAGAAATGAGAACAATCAATGATAACCGATAATTACAAATCAATGGCAAAGATTAAACACACACACCAAAGGGTAATGTCATGTGTGACCCTATTCTTCACTTGCGATTGTGTCTCCCAGACTCATCTTTGATTTTATCTTTCAACAGATTGTCGGCGCAAATCACCGATCGGTTACCTCCTTCAACTGCAAAACTGAGTAGTGCTACTCTTCTCCTAACTTTTGTTTTGTAAAACCATAGAGGCGGTGAATAACAACAAATTGGCCTTGTGAATTGTGACAATATTTTCAAATCTTAATGCAACTTATGTTATTACCATTAAAACAACCACCCATCTCTCTAAAAACTGAAAGCATTAAATTTCTACTTTGAATACATCAAACATTGGATGTGAAGCAATTTTTTGAAGCCCTTGTTCGTATTTATATGGTGGCAGGAATCGATCAGAAGATTCATGCTCATTAGCATAATAAAATCAATTAAGAACGGAGTGTTTATATTGTCAAAAAGAGAAAGAATGAAAGGTTTTCTTCGACGGCGGCAGAAGAAATAGATTAGGATGAGGTTGTTACAGAAAAAAAGACGATGGATAAACAGTTTCACAGAGAAGGAATATAGTATACATGATTGTTCCATATATTCTTTAATTGCTGATGTGATATAGAAGACCGATCAACTATATGCAACGATTATATTTTTGCAGCATGATGTGGTTTGTCAATCAATTGAACAAACCCTTCTTTTTTCCCCTACCAAAAATAAATAAATTGAACAAATTCTTTTTGTTGATCTTTGGTGATCAAAACATCAGAACAAGTGATTGTCTAAAATAAAAAATGAATTGAAATTGCAATTGATGAAGAAGAGACAAAATTTAAGTGCAGAGACAAGATTTGACAGTTGACATCAACAAATAACATATCAGATGCAACAAAGGAGACAGAGTAAATTGCTTGTATGCGGCGTGACTATAATCATGTTTTTTAATCTAGACCATAGATTTGTATCTAATGGTTATTATTAATAGTTCTCATTTCTCACAATAGCAAAGTGTTCTCACCGGAGTCGTCCCCTATACACACACACACACATATGACATCAGGAACTATATAACATAGCCAGAATTAAGAACTTAGTGCCTTGAAGAGAAAAAAAACAGGAACCAATTGTGCACTTCATCCCCAAAAGAAATGAACTTTTTCCATCCGGTAATAATTTACTCAGCTCTTAGTAGAAAGTAAAAACTAATTCTGGCCTTCTACCTTACACATTTGGGTTAGTTACTAGTTAGTTCCTTAGCACAGTTTTGAAGCTTTTTTTTTACTAGAATGTTGGGGGCTTAAATTTTAATCCACACTCTAAATTGAACTCCATCACAAGGTGAGCCTATGCCCTTTCCTTGTTTGAAGCCCAAAAGTATTTGCATGAGGGAGCAGCCAATCAACTTACGTTTCACTCTAACCATCATCAATAAAAGTATACCTCATATTATAGAATTCCACTACAGCCATTTTCTTGTCAATGCTACATTAAAAACAACAAATTCCATACCAAACAACATAAATTCATCATTAATCGCATTTAGAAAGAAAAAAGCCACCTTTGATATGTCCCGCCATTCATAAATAAATACCATACGCTACAAATCATTTACTCTAATGATTTTAAATTCTTTCTTTTTTCCTTTGTCAAAAAATTAAATCATTCCCTTTTACCGCATTGTCATCTTTTCATGTGTTCTACCAAAGAAGACAATATAAGAATCAAGTGTGTACCTCCTTTGTAGTAATGCCATGTGATCCTGCAGCGTCAATAATATCAAAAACTTGATGCTCAATAGGAAGCTCCACAAACTGATCGTTGACTTGACATATATTCCGTGAGGCTGAGCTTTTATCTTCATTTCCAGATCTAGTAGCAGTCGGGACAAGGAGCCTCAGGCAAGCCTCAATCTGCAAACAAGTTCAAACTTACAGCTACATTATCACAACAACCAAGTTATAACAACTTATGTCAAAAAATAATGTTAATGATACAGAGTAGAAAGGGATCCATTATTGACACTATCACTTGACTCAGTCAACACAAGGTTCGCTTAAAGGAAGAACTAAAGGGTCGGGAATGAAAAGGCTTGTTTACGCCAACGTTCTATTGTGAGTAGTAGAGAAATTTTCACCTGTGTTGTGTTATTTGGTAACAACAGCATTTTATGTTTTAGGAATTCCAAGATGAATCTAGATTGTTCATGGAAGAGAAAACGAAGACTGTTACTTAAGTTAAAGGATGCAAAGGATAATAACAAACGAAAACAAACTTCTTTTACCCTTTATGTGACTGACTGCTTATTTATTTAGTTTTATAGGATACTGTTAATTGGCTTCACATAAGGAGAAAATTTTCAACAGTTTCCAAGAGAGACATTGTAGAGACAGCACCACTCAGCAGATAATAAACCCACAATTCAAACAACATAATTTGAAGCATAAAAAGCCATGGAGATGAGACAGTTGTTATAAAGTGGTAAATGGTACCACCTCCAGTCCCAATTATAAGAGGAAAAACCAATGAACTTATTTATTGCAGCAACTTTTTGAATAATTTTCCGAATATAGCCTTACGGGAATTTTATTTTATTTTACGGTCCTTACGGGAATTGTTAGATATTCACTAATATTATAAAAAAAACATTTTAAATGAGGGTAAAAAAGTCATTTAAGCAATAAATAAATCTTATAAGTTGTAACTTTTTCGTATAAATAGAACCAAAATAACCAACTGACCTTGCCATTCACCTTAGCATCAAACTGCTCCACAATGTGGTGTGTTTTCAACCTGCCAGCAATCTGATCACACAATGAAGAGCGCAATAAGGTAATCTATCTATCAAGAGCTACATATAACAGAAGACACAATTACAATTTTCGAATGTTTAAAGTTTGAAAACACACTTGTCTCCACGCCCTTTGTCTTGGACGCGATCCGCAGTAACCAAGATCCTTCTTAATATCATTCACAAGAAGAACCTGTAAGGAAAAGATTGTGATTAGCATAATAACATATAAATGTCGAGCAAAGTTGTCGGGTTGGAACCAATATTTTAAATAAATAAAGGTCTGCTAATGCAATCTAAGCCGCAACATCAAGGTTTTTTACAGTGTCAGCCCAACACATTTCGAGACCCAAGGCGAATTAAAAAATAAAGTCCTTTGCATATTAAAAAAAATTGGGCCCTAAATAAAAAGTAATACAAAAAATGCATAATGTGAGACTTGAACCCGCAAACACGCAATTATTTCACACAAATGACACAACCACTAGGTCATTCGCTACATTGCATTATTTTTTTACCGTTAACCAATACTTGAACATTCCCAACAAATATTTTGGAAAATACCCAACAAACCCACAACTTTAAACCCCTATTCTTAAGGCCCTGTGCGGCTGTGCGGCTGTGCGAAGGGACCATGTTGCCCTGGCACAAGGCCGACCCTAAATTTTTATGTCTCCGTAATCACAATACGACCACTATCTATTAAGACTACTATTGACCACAATTCTCCACAACATAAAAAATCGCAATGCAAATGCGACCGTTACTACAATTTAAAACCTTGGTTGAAATATTTAATGAGAAATGAATGAAAAAAGAAAAAAATAACCTTGCCATTGGCATTTGCCAGTTTGTCACAAATAGCTTTCATTTGAGGTTCATAATCCTTAAGAAAAACATCAGTTTGAAATTCAGATTCTTCATCCGGGTTGTTGAATTGTGTGATTTCATATTCATATCTCTGATGAGATGCAAGCTGTTTCGCATAGCGACGCAAGTAAACTAAATGAGTAGTAATATTGATTGGTACATGATTAGTAGAAGTAGAAGCCCCAATTTGCTTCTTCTTTTCAAGGGCAGAGCGTTTAATAATCAATCCACGACACTCCAAACTCCTAAGAACATAATGAAAACTATTTGGATCAATGCGCAATTGTTTAGCAAGTTGAGTTTGAGTAATACCGTTGTGTTTTGCATTGGAAAGAAGATGAAGGACACGAAGTTGTTTTTCTTGGAGTGGTTGGGAATCGTAAATGCCAAGGAAGTTTTCGGTTAGGGATTGTTTAGGGAAAATTTTGACGTTTGGATTATCGTAATCATCGGAATTAGGGTTTGGGGGTTCGAAACGGAGAGTGGGAATGCGAAGGAGGTTAGTGAAGATGGAATTTTTGAAGAAGGGAGTGAGAGGAGATGGGAGAGAGGATTCGAGTTTTGACCAGAGAGATTGAAGAGTGATTCCGTCTTCAACCTCAGAGCATATCTCTTCCAACGCTGCGTTCAACGCAGAGTCCATTCTCTGAAGCAGCAGCGGCAGAGGTGGGTGGTGATGGTGGTGTTACAGAGTGGGAACTTAAACGGTTAATTGTAGGAAATGGTTTTTACTTTTTAATAGACATAAACACTTTAATTTTGGATTTTGTTTTTATTATTGGATCAACTATCAATAATATCTCACATTATATCTCATTCAATTTAATGATGAGAGTTATTAATCTAATGATAATTTTGTAACCAAAAAAATCTAATGATAATTAAATTTATGTATGGTGAAAGATTTGTCTCATATATGCACTATAGACTTTATCTTGATTTTGAACTAGGCATGTGTAATTTGCCGTTTTATGCTATTAACATGGATATTGTGAGCTTGTTCGCAGATTTATCCTTTTTGTTTTTAGCGATTATGAATTTGTATTACATCGATGTACTCTTTTTATTTAAATGAATGAATATTGTTTATTTTGTCAAAAAAAAAAAAAAAAGTAATTTGATTTAATTCCGTTTATTATTAAATTAGTTTGAGAATTATGTCATTTATTAGCGAGATAGTTCCTGAATTATATTATTAACTAAATTATGTCACTCGATTATAGACATGCATTGATCATCTAATCATCAATGCTCAATCATTCCACGGTTATTCAAGTTGACGCGCGATAAGTAGAGACACAAAGTGCATATTGGTGTATGTTACTCAAGAGCAAGTATGACAAAAGAGAAAAAAAGTTATGGAAAAAAAGTTATGGAACAATAATTCTGAGGTGAACCTTTAATCGTCATTATTTTGGTTGATGATTGGTGCATTGCAAGAAAAGCAAGTTATTCTGGGTGATTTGAAGCATTAATTGGATCAACTCGGTGGTCCTCTTAACTATCGCAATGCAAGAAGAGTAATTAATGTTGAGTATTGTTGTTTGTCGGTTGGCTCAGATGTGAGAAGGATGTTCTATATTTTCTCAGTATAGTACGAAGGGACCGACCGAGTTAGACGCGATGTTGGTGAGATATGTTCAAGATATATGTTAAAATTTGATCCATCTGATAACCTTTAATGAAATCGTGGCTGCATAGTTGAACCCGAGGACGATGAAGATGGAGTAGGTAATTTATCTCATCCATATTAAGTTATTGTTATTCTTTTATGTTAATATATGTCTTATCTTAATTTCAATGTACTAAGTTGTTATTGTTATTTAAAAGTTCATGTTTTTTTCTTCAAATTCGAGTCTGGGAAGGGTTCGCACGTTAACCTGTGAACAATTTTCGATTTCACAGGTTAACCGGCGAATCCATTTGTTACAGGATTTGCAGGAACAAAAATAAGAATGAAAAAATAGTAGGCGAATTGAATATAAAAATTTTTTGTTAAAAAATTAGACAAAAAGAAATTCATCAAAAACTTGTTTATTATAACGTAAGCTTCTCCTAACGGGAAAATTACATCAAATTTAATATAACAATGGGACCTTAATGGAATCTCGCTCCAATTGATAAAAGAGGGCATGTTCCTCTTGTCTATATTATTCCCAATCAAGCATCTCAACTTCTAGGAGAAGTACAGGGGTAGGTCAAGCTTACATTTTCGGTCCTGCAGGCTACCAGTTAGCTGCTTCCACCTTCAAGTTTGGTAGCATGGGACAGTCTCATTTGCGCACAGAAAAATCTCATTTGGTTAGAACCCATTTTGGTTAGTTATAACGTTCTCAATTTGGCCACAAAAAGTCCTTCGTTGTTTACCATAGTGATTCTAACCATCATCATTAAAAAAAACCCTATAGGATCGTTATGAATAACCAACAACGAACTATGCGACCGTTTACAAACAAAACGATGAAAATAACAAAAGACAAAAATCGAAATAACGTGAGAATGTGAACAAAAAAATTAATAAAAAGTGTCAATTTATAGAATTCACCAAGACTTGTGACCGGTGTATATTATGCCACAGCCACATAAATAGTAAATCAAAATTGGCCACCTGTCAACACAGCTTGACTGCAATATGCCTTTTTTTAACTGCCAACAGCTTCACATTATAAAATAAAATCTCAATTCGCAGATTAGGTGACGCATTTTTTACACAATTTTCCACAATTTAAGTGTGATTTTTACGCAATTTGCGTTTTTTACACACTTACTACTTAACCTGCCAGGAGGGAAAAAGGAAGTGCGGGAGGCACGTGAGAAGGTTAGGTGACGCGAAAAGGTATTTATGCCAAAGTGAATCAATAATTACTCGATTTAAGTGGTAAGACTTCGTGTATGGAAAAAAATTAGTTAGAAGAGAAAATTCACCGTATCCATAATATTCCTCAAAAGAGATTAGTCATTTTAACCGGAAGTAAAAGTATAACAAAACAAGAGTGAAGACTCATTTCAATTTTTCACTTTTCACAAATTTTGAAAAGGAAAATTTAATCCCTAATAAAAATAAAACCCAATCCACATTTTCATATTAGGGATTAATTAGTTTAATTATAACAAATCGGAACTAATTTGTGATCGATACTAAAAATGTGAGGTATTAATTTGAATTTTTGAAATTAATTGTCCCAAAAAAAAAATTGAATTGTCCCATCATAAGATCAACATGTTTTTCCATAAAAAAAAAAAAAGAAAAAGAAAAAAGAAACTTAATTAGCCCAAGTGAATCTCCCTGCCTCGAAATACCGGTCTCTGAAACAGAGTTGAGTCGAGGGTTTCCATATGCGTGTACTATAGTGACTCACTTGTGAGGGAAAGAATATGCCACCGCAGCTTTACATGCAGTTTAATTTATGAAACTCGTTGTCACTTTCTCTGTCCCAAACTCACTGAGTGACTCAGTAAAAGAACTGGATCAATCATCAATCATCAAAATCATCAATCATCATCACTGAGTGACTCACCGTTGAATGGATTTCGTGGAATTGGAGGCAGTAGAAGGCCTCCGTTGGTCATGGAATTCATGGCCATCATCAAAATCAGACCTAATAATCCCTTTAACAATCATGTGTACTCCATTATCACAACAAGGAACTGACCTACCTCTTCTCCCTTACGATCCTCTTCTCTGCACTCGATGCGGTGCCGTTTTAAACCCTTACGCTCGTCTCGATTATCAATCACGTATTTGGCACTGTCCTTTTTGTTCTCAGAGAAACCCTTTCCCTCGTTCTATCGCCGATGCTAATCTTCCCGCTGAACTTTTTCCGACTTATACTACTGTTGAATATTCTTCTCCGTCCATTTTTCATCCTCCTGCTTTTGTTTTTGTAATTGATGTTTCGACGCCGGAAGATGAACTTTGTTCACTTAAGAATGAGATTTTGCTTGTTCTTCATAATTTGCCTGATAATGCTCTTGTTGCTTTGGTTACTTTTGATTCCATGGTCTATCTTCATGATCTTCAGTTTTCTCATGGTTCAAGGATCGTTCTCTTGCACGGTCATCGTCAATTTTCTTCCGATCAGGTACCGCCATCAATTACCTTTCTCATTCATTCTCACTCACTGTTATATTGTATATTATATGATTATTATTAGAATGCTTTGTTTCTAATTCAGTGATAATCAGTACTTAGGGTTAGGTTATTAGCTTCACACTTAGATAGTTAGTTAAGTAGTTGCAGTTTACATTACAGTTGAGTGCACTTGCAGTAAGCACTTGTGAGACTGTGAGAGAGCTTATGGAAATGACTTATGTTATAACCGGTTTTGAGTTTGTTTCCATAAGCTCTCCAGTATAGCTTATGAAAACAAAACAGCTTATAGTTATATCAAAACAATTTGGCTTCATTTTATCTTTTGTTATAGAAATAGCTTACTCCCTCCGGTCCTATATATAAGAGAAATTATGTATTTAGACTATATTATTGTCTAGATTCATCCATTTTACAATGTACCTAAAAAGTAAAACTTCTCTTATATATAGGACCGGAGGGAGTATAAGTTATACAGCTGTTCAAAAAAAAAAAGGCTTATAAGTTATACATAAGCATTTATATGATAAGGGCTTAATTTAGTTTTTAATTTTTCATTTTTTTAATCTAAATAGGGTCTATATTTGAGTGCACTGTACTGCTTTCTACTAATTATTTGTTTGTTTTTTTCTTTCTCAGATACGCAAGTTCCTTAACATTAGCCGTCCACACCAGCTGCATATTGGACAAACGCAGCCTGTCCCGAAGCAGGGATTTCTGGTTCCAATTTCAGAATCTGAGTTTAGTATCACTGCTGCAATTGAAGATATTCATTCTACATACATCTTTAGATCCGGCAGCCGTGCTCCAAGGTCTACTGGAGCTGCAATTTCAGCTGCTCTTGGTCTTTTAGAGTGTTGTTTTGTAAATACTGGCTCCAGAGTCATGGTCTTTACTTCTGGACCTGCTACTCTTGGACCTGGACTGGTTGTGGACTCTGATTTCCGGCAAAGCATGAGAACCCACACTGACATCTTCAATGGGAATGTGAGACACTATGCTAAATCTTGCAGTTTCTATAGGCAGATAGCCAAGAGGTTGTGTGATGTGTCTGTTGTTCTTGATCTGTTTGCTTGCTCCCTTGACCAAGTTGGAGCAGCTGAGCTTCGAGAACCTGTTGAGTGCTCGGGTGGATTTATGATTCTTGCTGAATCATTTGAATCCGATCAATTCAAGAAATGTCTAAGGCACTTGTTTAAACATGATGGCGATGGATTTTTGAAGATGAACTTTGATGCAACCATTGAAATAGTGACCACTAAAGATGTCAAAATCTCTGGAGCTCTTGGACCTTGCGTGTCTCTTAGGAAAAAGAACGCTTCGGTAAGTGAGACAGAGGTTGGACAAGGTGGTACCTATGTGTGGAAGTTGAACACTCTCACTGACAGAACATGCATTGCTTTTTTCTTCCAATTGAGTGATGAACAGAAAATTCAGCCTAGCTCTGCATTTTTAGTTCAGTTTATAACACGGTACAGGCAAGGGAACACGGGACTCCGGAAAAGAGTCACCACTGCTGCAAGAAGATGGGTTGCAAACCATTCCACTGATATTGCTGCTGGGTTTGATCAAGAAGCGGCGGCTTCGGTTATGGCAAGACTTGCCATTCTCCGAGCAGAGACATGCCATGCCCGTGATGTTGTTAGATGGCTCGATGACACACTTATTCGATTTACCTCTAAGTTTGGGGACTATGTTCCAGAAGATCCTTCTTCCTTCCGTTTATCTTCCAACTTTTCCCTGTATCCCCAATTTATGTTCCACTTAAGGAGATCCCAATTTATTGATGTCTCTAACACTACTCCTGATGAAACTGCATATTTCCGGCTTATGCTGAACCGTGAGGGTGTGGTGAGCTCGCTTATAATGATTCAACCAACTCTTTTCCAATACTCGTTTGATGGGCCACCTGTTCCAGTACTTCTAGATATCCGTTCCATTTGCCCTGATTCTATCTTGCTCTTTGATTCTTTCTTCCTTGTGGTGATTCATTATGGGTCTAAGATTGCTCAGTGGAGGAAGCTTGGTTATGAGAAGGACCCAAATCACGAAAACTTTAGAAAGCTGTTGGAAGCCCCAGAACTGGATGCCGAGCAATTGGTGGCTGAACGGGTTCCAGTGCCAAAGATTATAAGATGTGACCAGCATAGTAGTCAGGCTAGGTTTCTTCTTGCCAAGTTGAATCCATCTGTTACTCAAAATTCAACATACACAGATGGTTCGGATATCATCTTTACGGATGACTTGAGCTTGCAAGTTTTTCTAGATCAATTGCAGATACTGGCAGTGCAAGGCTGATAAATAAGAACTCTTAATTAATGCTATTCTCTTTGTGGTCACATGGAAAAGACAATAAATTTGTAAGTAGTTTTCAAAGGAGAGGTTACTTGTTTTTCGGCGGATTGTTTTCCTTGTTTTTTACTAGTGGTAAAATCGGTGGTTTCCAGAGTGTGATTAGAATATGATTTTGTCCATTAGACTAGTTTTGAAGATGTAGCATCCTGCACAAGGCTACTACTACTATTCAGCTGACTAGAAACTGTATCATCACTTACTTTGTTGTCTATACTGTAAATATCACTTCATGTTGTCAAATGAAAAATGAAGCTATTTTCTGTTTCATTGCTTTTATGTTTTGCTTTATGGTGACAAGTCTTTTCTCGTGGTTGGGGCTTGGAAACGATTACGTTTGCTCGGGGTCATAAATGGTTGGGTCTTGTACATATGATTCTATCTAATTCTAAGCCATTCAAACACCTTCCACTACCCAGGTATTGGGTTAAAAATTAGTGTTTTGGACAGGTTTTGTTTTCCTTTCCATTGCGAAAATAATTTTTGTTGAGAGAAATAATAATAATAAATACGGTGTCTCTACAAAAATTTTATAGGACAATTTAATTCATGACATTAATGAAATTTAAGCTAAATAGTATTTTTGAACCCCTGAGTCCCTAACTTGCGATTTTATCCCCATAATTTTTGCCCCCTAATTTTAGTCAATTTTGCAATAGATGCTCTCTACCGGTCCTGATCAAGTCAACACACACATGGACAATGACTTACATGTCACGTCACCATGTCTTGTGTTGACGTGACATATGAGTCATTGTCATTGTCCACTACTTGTGAGAATGGATCCTCTCAATTTACTTTTCCTCAATTTTCCTCAATTTTCACATCTCAATCATCAATCAACTTTTTCTCATTTCTTTTCAATTTAAATATTACTCTATATTTCTAATCTAATGGTCTAAAAACCAACATTATTTCCTCAATTTTTTTTCAAATTGAGAGAATCCTTTCTCACTACTTGTGCATTGAATTGATAAAAAACAATAGGAGCCAACATTTTGCAAAAATGGTTAAAGTTAGAGGGCCAAAATTGCTATTAAAAGAGTTAGGGGATAAAAAATGCTATTATGAAAGTTTGGGGCCAAAAATGTTTTTGTTACTTTTTTATACACTTTTCTATCTTGCTACTGCTTAAATTTATTTTCTTGTTCAGTTTATGTTTCAATATAAAAAAAAGAACAATTTATATTTGAAATCTTAAATTTCTCTTTATTTATTTGAAGATAAGAGAGATTTTATGAGAAGTTTTTTGAATTTCTTTCAATCGATTATGTTTGTGCAGACATAGTGCATTTGATGAGTCAAATTTGTTTATTTATTTAGAAATTAGAATGATTGTTCAAGTGATGATATCAATTCCTTATTCCTTATATAATTGTACTCTTTTTTATTCTGGTTTCTCACCATCCTTGCATTTTTTGTCTCCCGCATTCTCCCTTATTTTATGGCACTTCATGTCATCGACTTTTTTACTTTTTCTTTCGGATCCCCCCCTAAATTCCAAAAGCATAAATGCAGGGACAAATTTACTCTATTACAATTGAGGGCAGTTGACCCCATAACTTAATTCATTTTGCAGCTGGTAATAAGATGTTTGGATTATATGCCCCCACTTCAAATGGTATCAATGCCCCGAGAGGATCCCCTCCATTTATTTTTCCACTACAGGGAGAGCAGTGATCCATCCTATCCTTAAAACTTCATTTTTAATTTTTTTAATTTCTTTTAACTTTTAATGTACGGCCAGGATTTCACTCCTTTGTCATATGACAGGAGAGAATCCAAACTCCTTGTCCCCGTAGGCGTTCTAGTTCTAGTGAAAACATAATACTAATGATGTTGTAAAAAATAATAAGCGATGACCTTGTCTTATGAACAAAAACATTTTCAAATTTGTGAGAAAATATGGTTTGTTTCTTTAAAAAAATACAGGGAAATGAGCTAATAGAGGAGATTCTATTAGCAAATACAATAAAAGAATCAACTTTTTCACACAGCACCACACCCATAATACACAAGAGAAAATTAAACCTTACTCTTCTCTTTGTCTCCCAGTTTTAAGTGTCTGATTAAGTATAAAATGAATAACATTAGTCTTTGATTAACACTGATCAAAGATAGATATTACAGCAACATCATAACAAATCACAAACTGATTATTTTAATAATCATTGGTTTTTATTTTGCTTTAAATCTTAGTCATGATTCAAACATATTTGATCAACATATAAAAAATGATTAATTTTATAATTTATAGTATTAAAAGTAAAAAAAAAATATAAAATTACAACTCTTTGGAAATATATAAAGACACAGAGGATAATTATAATTTTTACAAGCTGTGGTTTCTTTAATTTTTAGACATTCAACGCTAAATTTTTTGTAATCTCTAATTTTAATTTTAGTTCGTAAAAGGCTTGAGGTAAAACTCACACCAATAATTTCTAAGTTTTTACTTCATAAAAATTATCTGTGTGGTCAATTTATCACTTGCACTTATATAAATAATTATTAATAAATGATTTTGCCCCACTAGTTAAAATTTTTGGATCCGTCTATACTTATATGAATGCATGATTTTTTTTTTATGTGAGACTAAATATCGGTAGAGGCTTCTCTTATTTTCAATCTTTGGTAGGTCTTAAAAAACCCTAATCCCACCATAATGAAGTGATTATCCCGCCAGAATCTCCCTCAACTCAGGTGGGTCCCATTTTAAACACTTTATTAACTTCCTTTGTTTTCATTAGTATTGACATTTGAGTCATTGGTTGTCCAAAACAATTACTCCCTCCGGCCAAAAATATAAGCAAAAATGTACATTTTAAATTTGTTGAATAATTAATGTATCTGAATTATAATACAGATCAAATACATATGTTATTCAATTTTTCAATTTTTTCTACTGCATGACTCGAATCATAAATCCAAGAATGAAGCGACTCAAGTCATGGTTGTCAGAAAATAGGATTTTTGGTTTTCTTCTTCATGACTTGAGTCATAGAACCAGGGAGGAGGGAGCATGACTCGAGTCCCCCTATATGTCAGAAATCAGAATTTTGGGTTTTGACCTTCATGACTTGAGTCATAATAACAAAAGGCCTTCAGGACTCGAGTCATGAGTGTTAAAAATCTGGATTTTCAGTTTTTAAGAATAGAATTTTTTATTTTTTATTTTGAAAAATTACACATTCAAATCGATTCACATTTTAATACTTGCATCTTAGATTAATTCATACAACTCAAACAAACTTTTTTTCATTTTAGAATTAAAAGAACAAATGACATCATAAAAACATAAACGAAAAGCAAGGCTACAAATTGGTTCTTTATTTATGCTGTTTTACTTGATTGCTTGATTTAATAGAGATAAGTTTAGTTTGTGTAATTTGTTCTTTTTTATATTCTCACTCTTTTAAATTTTATTTATGTCAAATTATATTTAAAGTGTTCTCGTTAAAGTTTTATTTTATGATTTATGAAATTACTTGTTTTAGTTCTTTGTTTAAAGTGTTCTTATCAAATAGTTAAGTTTATAGGTATTTGAAAATTGAGTCAAACGACAAATGAAAATGTCATTTAAGTGTAACTAGAATGGATCCCGTGCCAAGCACAGATAATTAACATTTCTTCCAGTTCTAAATATATGTATATATTATGATCTATGAAGCGCGAATATATATAAGGACCTTAGACACGACACACATACTAACACATTAACATCAATAATAATTTGAAAAAAATAATATAATTAAGTGTAATCATAAGCGTTGGTGTCTGACACATGACACAACTAATCTGAGGAGTGTCCGTGCTTAATAGATCCTGACTCATATCCGCCTGTATAATAATATTTTTACGAGTAAACCACCAAATTGGTCCCTGGCTCTGTAACTCGCTCTCAAATCGGTCCCTGACTCTATCAATATCTCAAATTAGTCCCTGACTCTATCAAACGTTTCTCAAATTAGTTCATCCGTTAACTTCTGTTTGCTGACTCTGTTAACTCTGCTTCCGTTTGCTGACAGATGATAAGTTTTCACTTGATAGCTTTTATAAACTTTACTCCAAGAACAAAAAATCTCCCAAGAACATTCACGCTCATCACATTTGGCTCTTACTCTTGTTTTATCATTCTTAACCCACATTTGATAGAGTCAACAAACGGAAATAAGAGCCAAATGTGATGAGCCTGAATGTTCTTGGGAGATTTTTTGTTCTTGGAGTAAAGTTTATAAAAGTTATCAAGTGAAAACTTATCATTTGTCAGCAAACAGAAGCAGAGTTAACAGAGTCAGCAAACGGAAGTTAACGGATGGACTAATTTGAGAAACGTTTGATAGAGTCAGGGACTCATTTGAGATATTGATAGAGTCAGGGACTAATTTGAGAGCGAGTTACAGAGCAAGGGACCAATTTGGTGGTTTATGTTGGAGTAAGCCCTAAGAGCCAATCTATTTTCATAGTATTTGCTTTAGGAGTTTGAATAGAAATATGGCATTTCTTTATTATGTTTGTAAGGTTGCAAAATAATGAAGTCCCTAGAATAGAAAGTCTGTTTAATATTAAGTGTGACTTAATCATGAGATTACATTAAACATAAAGACGCTATTCTTAAAGTATCCGTAGTCGAGTTTTATCATGAATTGGGATAATGATAAAACATAGAGACTATTATGAAGATAGACTGATGATCGCATCTCATGGATCATAGGATAAGGAGTTATCAAGTCTTGACATAGGTATAAGAAATATTAGGAGTAATATTTATACCGGATTGACCCGCTATGAGAGTACTACATGCAAAGTTATGCAAAGTGTCATAAGTTACTCTCATGGTGATAATGGTGTAAGCCGCCCTTAGACCTGAAACCACTATGTACCCTAGATGTGGAGTCAAGTGCTTTGTTACTGATCTAACGTTGTCCGTAACAGGATGACCATAAAGGCAGTTAATGGGTACTTCACAAAGCATGCTGAGGGACAGTAGTGTCCTAGATGGAATTTGCCAATCCTGCATAACAGGATAAATGTCATGGGCCCAATATTGAACTGGACAAAGATGACACCAAGTATGCTTTGTGTTCAATATAGACATAAGGGGCAAAGGGGTAATTGTACACATTGATATTATCACTAGAGGTTGTGTTTAGATCACATGTTAATTTCTCATAACTTGGGTAGCAATGATGTGTTGCTAGATACCGCTCATTGTTTATTATATTAAATAGAGGATTTAATATAATTGCCAACGTTATAGAAACCTACAAGGGTCACACACATAAGAACAGTATAATGTGAGATTGGAACACCGTAAGGTACGGTGCACCTCAGAGAAATAAGGAAATATGATAAGGGTATCATGGTAATTAAATAAGTGTATCATAATTTGTTATGAAAAAGAAAGCACTCATGTGTACATGACACATGGGGGGTGCGTTTCTTAAAAGATTTATTTAATTAAAAAGGTTTAGAAAATTTGTGGCCCAATGACAAATAGTTTGTCTTGGTGCACAAGACAAGAGGTTCTATAAATAGAACCCTTGTGAATGAGAAAAATACACTTGTGTGTATTTCTTGAGAAATAGAAAAAACCTAAATCCTTATTTTCTTGCCTCCACTCACAAAAGACCTTCATACTCTTGAGCTAGCACTCTCTTGAAGGTTCCTGTTCGTGTGGACTAGTTAGAGGCGTCACAACTTTGACGCTCGTGATCAAAATCGGTGGTGACTTGTACGTGACTAGTTCGTGACTTGTTCGTGACTTGTACGTGACTTGCTCGTGATTCAAAGCCTCATCACCAGCTGTTCGTGAAAAGAAAGGGATTTTCTACAAGAGGTAAAAATCCTAAACACAAACTCATGCCCATTCGTAAGGATCTCTAAAGGAAAATTTTTAAATTCCGCTGCTTTATCGTTACTATTTTCCTTCAGTGGTATCAGAGCCACTTACGAATCCATGAGGTTGATGTTTGTTTAAAATTCATGAATTCAGTTTTAATATGATTAAAACGGTTAATAAAGGATTGAAATTGAGCAATTAAAATTTGGCATCTATTTGTATGAAAATTGATGGTTAACTTTGAAACGGCTTCGGAATCCGACAATTGTATGGTGAAGCAGCGATATGTTAATTGTCATAGGTTTATACAAATAAGATTGATCAATACTTATATATGATATAAGTGATCTTGATGCAAAACGATGTATTGGATACATCGTTCATGATTTCGTTCAATAAAACAAATTATGAAAGATATTTGATATTATATTGATTCGTGATCATTTGCTTTGGAATCCGACATTAGTATGGTGAAGCAATGACATGTTAATCAATCGTATCGAATTTCGGTCATAAAAGGTTTTGACGGCACGAAATTCTGCATTAGGATTCGCGAAAAACTAGGTTTTTCGCACGGGCCTGCGCGGGGCGCGGGGCATCTGCGCGGGGCGCAGATGGCAGAACCAAAATTGGCTCTCTGCTGTGTACCTGCGCGGGGCGCAGATCGCAGCTCCAATTTTGCCCGTTCGCCAAAATTTTAATTTTAATTAATTCACTCGACCCGAATTGATAATAATAATAAATATGTTTATTGTTATGATTAATGATGATGATCAATTAAGGGTGGCACAAATGTTGTGTCATTAAAATTAGGATTTGCAAAACATATCAAGTGTTGATACGAAAGGTAGATGATAAATATATTTAATTTTGAAATCGTTTCAAAATTATAGAAATATCTTTTAAAATTGTTTTAAAAGAAAATATCATTAATTTGGAAATATTTTATTCAAAAGGGTTTTGATTAAATAATTTTCCATATTTGACAAATATATTTAATTTTAAAATCGT
This sequence comes from Trifolium repens, assembly GCA_030408175.1. NCBI lineage: Eukaryota > Viridiplantae > Streptophyta > Magnoliopsida > Fabales > Fabaceae > Trifolium > Trifolium repens. The sequence goes on from CP125840.1 coordinate 23,846,951, forward strand.
TTCAAAATTATAGAAATATCTTTTAAAATTGTTTTAAAAGATAATATCATAAATTTGGAAATATTTTATTCAAAAATGTTTTGATTAAATAATTTTCCATATTTGGAGAGTTGTCAAAAGATTTGATTCTACTTTAAAATAATGTTGTTTATTTTGGCAAATTTTGATTCGAAATATTTAATTGCGAATTAAATATTTGAAACAAACTTACCTGATTTGATCAATCACTGAATTTAATTAATTATGAGACTTTAATAATAATAAAGTTTGTTTGTTATTATTATATTTGATGATCGGTTATGGCCTTAGTTTATTTTATTGCATTTGGTTTTTAAATACGGCCTGCGTGTCGTGCCTTATCTCTATTCTCTATATTCTCTTCTCATCCACTCCCTCGTATGTAAAACGAGTATTCTTTTATGTTATTATGTAATATTATGAAGAAGAAGAACAATGGAGGTCAACCTTGGAGATCATGCTTGGAGAAGTATAGATCGTTTTAGGTTAGATTAGGTTCTCTCATTGGCTTGGGAGAACAAATGCGCTAGGGGCCATAACTGTTTCATTTTATTTATTTATGTATGTTGATGCATGTTTACTTGTATGTATGTTGAAGCATGTGAGTGTCGATTTATATGATAAATAAGCCGGTGAGATCAAACTAATTAAAATCCCTCAAGAGACACATAAGAGATTAATAAAGAAGATATGGGTTCGCCCACCGCGAAGTATATTTTTCTTTAATAATAAAATATGTGGATATTAAGTTTATGCTTTCCAAATTTTAGAACTCATCAAGACCAGTATCGAACAATGTAGGTTCGCCCACCGCGAAGTGCTTGTTTTACATTGGTAAGGTGCGATGGGATAATTGTAATATCCAACTTCTAAAATTAGGGTCAAACTTAACTAAACTAAATATAATAAGATTATATGAGTTTAGAAGCAAGAGTTGGGAACGATTCATAAGATGAATTAGAATAAGGAGTTATTCACCCAACTGAGATATTCGAGAATTGTATGAGATACAATTGGAAGGAGTTCCTACCTAAATAACTGAGTTTTGTGTAATCCGCCCACCGCGGACTTAGAACAAAGTGAAATATGGATCTCGACCCACTAGAAAATCTTCCAACGGGATTTTCCGAATCAAATGATGAGGGTCATTTGTTTTGAGTAAAATAGTGGGAGCATATTTAATTAAAGACCAAATTAAATATGATTTAGTCATAATATTTTACATATCTTTGTAATTAGAAATACAATACATATTAAGTTGTCCTTATGAAGGACAAGATTTTCAGAAAGGAGTTTCTGTATTGGTACAAATTGAGAATTGTTCTCAAATGCGAGAAAACTATAAGTCTTGAACTATAAACTATGAACAACCTACTATAACTAGATTGAAAATGGATACTTGTTAGAAGCATCAAGTTGACATCTAAATATAGAATATATAATAAATGATGTGATCATTCAATCTCAAGAAAGATCTTTTTGAAAGAACTTTAAGAGTATGATAACTTTCTCAATGGATCAAAGAGTTGATCATAGGTTCAATCCAACAAATTATAATGGAATAGATATAGACAAAATTGTTTTGAATATATACCGGAATTTATTGAGTTGAATGAGAATTAATTTGCACTATCAAAGATTTGAGATATAATATAAATAAGATTTATATTCCTCTTATTTGAATAGTACAAAATGGTTGTCAAAGTAGAACGGCTATGGTTAGACCATGCTTGGAAGAGTCAAACCAAAAGTATGAAGTAAGACTTCAATAATGCACATATTGTTGTAGAAAGTCAGAATTTCTATTTCTACATCAAAAGTATATGATACAAGATGTTGAATCTCAATTTTTCGAAAATAGAGATGCTTAAAGAATTAGAACATTGGCTATAATTTTAATTCAACCCATATCTAGAATGAAAATTGTTTCATTGATAATGAGAGCTTATGCAATGACTTAAAATCGAGTTTGAAATGGAACACAATAATTGTTATTGAATTCCATCTAGTAATAGAAATAGCAATTGTATATCTTGTATTGACAATATATATGAATTATAGCCTTAAATGATAAGACAAGTAATGGTCCTATCATTTAAGCAAAGTCTTCTATACTATTACTCTAAGTCAAGTAATGGACTAGGGTTCCATGGTCTTGATAGGGTTATCTATAACAATCGTCATAAGAGCCAAATATGATTTGGACCTTAAATATATCAAGAGCATTGTTGTTTAGTACAAATATTCGATGTGTCAATAAAATAACACATGTCCTATTTGAACAATATACATGAGATGTATGTCGACCACTAAACATATTTGGTATATTGAGTTTATTTTACTTCATTAACATTGATGATCAAAATCATTAAATGTTGGTGGGTGTATGAAACCAATTAAGAAATCTTTGAATTTGTCAAAGAAATTCAACAATGAAGAAAATAGAACTCGACAAAAGTATTTAAGTTATATGAATGAGTCATATCAGTAAATACTTAATTAAAGGACTATAATTACTATTTTATCACATCATGTTTGACATGATTTAAGGATAGTTTAATTATATATTGACTCTTTCTATAAATCTCTTTACTTATAATTAATCTTCACCCACAATTAGTTCCCTTGTAAGATGATCATAAAGACACCATATGCGATATGGGGTAAGAGCACAAAGTATGCCTTTATGAAATTTTGGATCGGAAATTTATTGGATAAATTTAAATCCAAATTAAATGAATAAATATGTGAAAGTATTCTTAAGGATACTTATCTTATATCACTCTAAAAGACAAAAGTTGTTTGTTGCTTTGTTTGAAGCATTCCTCTAGTGGGAGTGCGTCTCTAAGAGAAACAGTGGGAGTGACATAGAACTTGAAAGAGGTCAGGTTCCATAAAACATATTAGAAAGGGAATACAAACCGGTTCCTCAATGGTGTTGAAGAACCATTGTTTTAAAGTTGCACAAATCCAAGATAAGTCTAACATATCACATATGGCTACAAGGTATGGTTTTATCATAACTCAGCAATGTGATATGATTCTCATGGAAGATGAGTCTTTGACTTTCTAAGAGGTCGTAAGACGATCTAGATTCTGAGAAGTGGCTAAATGCCATGAAATCTTAAATAGAAACCATATACACTAACCTTATGTAGATAATGGTTATGTCATCAAGATGAGTAAGACTTATACGATGAAAGTGAGTATTCTTTTCGAACACTGATATGGATGGTATTAAGAATACCTTATAATATTTGATTTCTTCTGCTAAATGTTGTACTACATGTTTTGGTAGATGGATAACAAAGTTGCATTCCTTAATTGGAATGACCTCATATATATGTGTTGGACATATACGTAAGGGTTTTGTTGATCCAAATGATGCTAGAAAGGTATATAACTTGTAGCTATCTAATTTTGATTAGATAGAGTTCTCAGAAAATTAAATTATTGTTTGTTCCTTTTATGAAGTTTTATGAAAACAAGTTAACAAGGACAAAGCTATCTAATTTTGATTAGATCGAATAAATTTGAATATTTGTTCCTTTTGAAAGTTTTATGGAAAACAAATGAAGGATAAATATAAATCTTGTGCATACAAAGTTTTAGTGGGAGTGATGATATCTGATATCATATTAATCATCAAGACAATTTTCTTATACATGTGAGACATGACTAAGAAAAATAACTCTTGATGAAACACTTAGGCAAAAATTCCTAAAGAGTTAGGAATAACCTATGTACCAAAATTGAAATTAGTGTTTGACACTAACTTACCTTCAAGAATATCCCTAAGGACCTTAAAAGAACTAAGGCCTATTTCTTGAAATAGAGAGGTATGGAAAGGATCATTATAAGGAAGTTATAATGAAGGAAGTTTCCATACCAATGTATTGTATATCATGGCTGAATACAAGCATTGAAAGCTATAAGATAAGCTTCTTAATATGTTTGTTTCAGTTAAATAAGTTGAGTATTTAAGATTGGATCGTATGGCTCATGATTGAGCTAAAGCTATATTTCCGATGTTACAAGAACACTTGAGAATAGATCTCACCGACGATTCATGAATATACTTGGACACTTATATATTTCGATAGAGATCGAAATAGAACGTTGGAAGATACGTAAGATACCAACATAGGAAACAGTTCCTTATCCACTTACAAAGCCTCATGTGCAGTTGAAGCGTGATGGGCATACTAGGTCTATAGGTATTAGAGAATACTTGATTGGCCTTAGTGCTAGTGGGAGATTGTTGGAGTAAGCCCTAAGAGCCAATCTATTTTCATAGTATTTGCTTTAGGAGTTTGAATAGAAATATGGCATTTCTTTATTATGTTTGTAAGGTTGCAAAATAATGAAGTCCCTAGAATAGAAAGTCTGTTTAATATTAAGTGTGACTTAATCATGAGATTACATTAAACATAAAGACGCTATTCTTAAAGTATCCGTAGTCGAGTTTTATCATGAATTGGGATAATGATAAAACATAGAGACTATTATGAAGATAGACTGATGATCGCATCTCATGGATCATAGGATAAGGAGTTATCAAGTCTTGACATAGGTATAAGAAATATTAGGAGTAATATTTATACCGGATTGACCCGCTATGAGAGTACTACATGCAAAGTTATGCAAAGTGTCATAAGTTACTCTCATGGTGATAATGGTGTAAGCCGCCCTTAGACCTGAAACCACTATGTACCCTAGATGTGGAGTCAAGTGCTTTGTTACTGATCTAACGTTGTCCGTAACAGGATGACCATAAAGGCAGTTAATGGGTACTTCACAAAGCATGCTGAGGGACAGTAGTGTCCTAGATGGAATTTGCCAATCCTGCATAACAGGATAAATGTCATGGGCCCAATATTGAACTGGACAAAGATGACACCAAGTATGCTTTGTGTTCAATATAGACATAAGGGGCAAAGGGGTAATTGTACACATTGATATTATCACTAGAGGTTGTGTTTAGATCACATGTTAATTTCTCATAACTTGGGTAGCAATGATGTGTTGCTAGATACCGCTCATTGTTTATTATATTAAATAGAGGATTTAATATAATTGCCAACGTTATAGAAACCTACAAGGGTCACACACATAAGAACAGTATAATGTGAGATTGGAACACCGTAAGGTACGGTGCACCTCAGAGAAATAAGGAAATATGATAAGGGTATCATGGTAATTAAATAAGTGTATCATAATTTGTTATGAAAAAGAAAGCACTCATGTGTACATGACACATGGGGGGTGCGTTTCTTAAAAGATTTATTTAATTAAAAAGGTTTAGAAAATTTGTGGCCCAATGACAAATAGTTTGTCTTGGTGCACAAGACAAGAGGTTCTATAAATAGAACCCTTGTGAATGAGAAAAATACACTTGTGTGTATTTCTTGAGAAATAGAAAAAACCTAAATCCTTATTTTCTTGCCTCCACTCACAAAAGACCTTCATACTCTTGAGCTAGCACTCTCTTGAAGGTTCCTGTTCGTGTGGACTAGTTAGAGGCGTCACAACTTTGACGCTCGTGATCAAAATCGGTGGTGACTTGTACGTGACTAGTTCGTGACTTGTTCGTGACTTGTACGTGACTTGCTCGTGATTCAAAGCCTCATCACCAGCTGTTCGTGAAAAGAAAGGGATTTTCTACAAGAGGTAAAAATCCTAAACACAAACTCATGCCCATTCGTAAGGATCTCTAAAGGAAAATTTTTAAATTCCGCTGCTTTATCGTTACTATTTTCCTTCAGTTTACTCATATTTTTACTCGTATCATACACGTACCATTTGAATATCAGAGTACCCATATACTCGCACTCATTACCTTCAACTTTATTAAGAATAAATTGATCAATTAAAAAATAATATATCATTTTAATATTATTAATTTTTTTATAAAAAAACTTAATGTTGACTTTTGAAAATTATAGAAAAAATATTAGTAATCATACTAATGTTCATATATATTTTTGTTGACATATTCATTATGTTCTAAATACACATTTTTTAATTGCAAATTTGTAAGAGTTTAGTAGTATTATATTTTTTAAAATTGATATGCATATACGTGTTCATTATTGCGGATAATTATCAATGTGTGTGTTCTTTTTTTGCGGATACCTATTGTATATGTGTCCACTTGTCATTCTTGAGAAAAAAAACAACTGTTTAGATTCATTTAAAGTCGCTTTGAGCATGCAATATGAACTTGATAAAAAAAAAACATATTAAAATTTAAAACATAAAATTTAGTGGAACCAAAGTTCAAAGGAAATTTATAGAGGGACTAAAAATAAAAGTTGATATATGTTATGGAACATAAAATATATTTAGCTCTAAACTAAAATTATTGTGGTCATTGAATCAGTTCGTCAATTGTGAACTTTTATATAGTTCTATCTCATTGTAATCTAGCTATTTATATTATCTGTTTTTCAGTCATAAGTAAGTAATGATTTTTATCTGTTTTTAAATGTTTGACTATAATGTTTCTAGGGTGGTAGTGAATGTTTCAGTATTTTTGTTGTTTTGATGATTTTTTTTTATGGTCATGTTAAAGAATTAGCGACATTAACTCTTTTCGAGATACAGTTTTAGAGTTATCAAAATGTGCTAGCTCATATGGACCAGCCTGTAAAGCCGGAATAAATATAGGGATTAGAACTTAAAATATTAGCCCAGATTTTTTAAGGGTTTACCCCAACCTGAAAAAGTCTGAATTTAAATATGGGTTTTTTGGCTCGGCCTGCTTTAACAGCTCTGAAGTTGTCAAAATGAGTTAGCCCGTATGCACTGGCCCGCCGAGCACAAATAAATATATGGTTTGGTTCTTAAAATATTAGCACGAATATTTTTAGAGTTTTTTTACATGCCTCGAAAAAACCCGTATTTAAATATAGATTTGTTGGCCCGGTCCGATAGGACTCGTAACCCATCCGGGTCAGCCCATTGAAGGTCGGATAGTCTGTTTGGATAACTCTAATTTTATCGAACAATTAAAGGAGAATAAAAAATGAAAGTTAACTTATGAACATAATCTCAATATTTTTGTTATTCGGATCATTTTTGTGACAAAATAGGTATTTTTATAAAGTCTGTTCCTTTCAATTTTAAATAAGTTTGTGTTATAACTCACACATGTATGTGTAACAATATTTACACTCGTACCTGTATATGAACTTTTGAGGTATTATAGTACTCATATTCACACACATTACTCACAATTTTATTAAGAATAACCTGATCAATTAAAAACATATGATACCCTTTTTTTTGGTACAAAATATGTTACCATTTTAATATAACATAAAATTTGTCAAACATTTTAAGCTTAAATAGGCAGTTCTTCCCTATAAGTTTGTATTTTATTAGTTTTCGTCTCTGTATATTTTTTTTGTAGGAAATATCCATTGAAATATTGAAATTGTTTAATTTGATTTTGGTCTCTGACGTTAGTCATCATTAAAAAATTGAAGGTAACAATCATACATACGCGTGTCACATAGATTATTGAACACCGGTTCAACTGATTCTTTTTAATTGAAGGACTAAATCTAAATAAAATTATAATTATCAAAATTGCTAATTTCTTCTTCCTCTTCTCATTACATCTTCTTCATCTTTCATCCGCCAAATTGCTGCATCTTTGACCCATATCTTTGCAAAATTTAGATGCAATCAACCCAAAAAGTTTATAGATACAATAATATAGGTAAATTGACACATAATCTCATAAAGAATAATATTTAAAAACACAAATTTATAATAAATTGAAATTTCAATGAAGAAATATTAAGTAAAAACTCAAAAGCATATTTATGTTCAACAACTATTTCTTTATTTTCATAATTTTTTTGCTCATTTGGACATTTGCATTGAATGTTACTCATTCCTCTTCTAAAGAAAACATTCTATTTTTAACGGAAATAGTGAAGAAACACTTCAAGTCAACAACTTCTTCCCGTTTCACAACCTTCTGGTTTTTTTTTACACACTATCATCAAAAACTTAGATTGACACATATATTAGGTCAAGCTTCACACACACACACACACACACACACACACACACACTATGAAATTTTTTTATATTTTCTTTCGAGTGTGAAGTATGAAGTTTATAAATACAATTAACATAGAAAATTGTTATATAATAAAATTACAAATATCGATAGAACCCACATCTAATGAGGATATCTTGTAATTCATACCCCCTTGAAGTGGGTCTTTGAACTTGCAGATCAATGTTCTTCGCACAAAAACTCCAATCCAATATCCATGATTGTTTTCCTAATGATATGTCAATAATAAAATCGTTCATATGAGACATTGCTTTCAAACAAAAATGAGAGAAACAAAACAATTTTTTTTAAATTTGAATGAAAATGAAATGAACTTGTGGATTTTGTTGTGACAAATGACTTATATTTATATTGAATTATAGAAACACAAAATTAAACATGATTTTATGACAATTAATAAAATATTTATTTAATTAATTATAATTTGTATGTAACCGACGAAATTGTTATGTAACGTTCAAATAAATATAAAAAATATTTATTATAATAATTGAAAATTATACGTAACTAAAATATGTTTATGAGCATTAAAAAATATATAGAAACGCTTAATGTATTGATTTTATTTGCGTATAACCTATGAAATTACATTAATTTGTAACGTAATAATGTAAATATTTTTTATTTGAGTATTTAATGTTAAATGTAACGTCATCCATTATTAAATAAAATGTAACGTATTGGAATAATAATATAAATATTATTTATTTTAATATTTAATTAAAAATGTAACGTCATAAAATATTAAATAAAAATTAATGCAATAAATAATTAAATGAAAAATACACGTGTCACATTCTTATGAATAGGGTTGAATTTGTTTATAATAAAGATAAAGATATAGATCTGTGTAAATAATACATATATGATTAAAGAATATTTTAAAGCATTAAAATACTTTGTCATAGATTGAGTTGCAAAATATGTGATATTAACTCATCATAGTCCAACTGAATTGCAACCATTTTGGTCTTCAAACCATTGCGTTCATACTCCTTTTGAATTCCAACGCCGGTTAGCATTCCCATAATATCTACAAAATAAGATTATACATACGATTATTGATACCACATATTAACAATGTGATAATGACAAAAAAAAAATACATAACATACTAATATCTCTTACAATAAAGATAGTTTGTATCATAATCAAGTGAAAATGCTGGAACCGGACTTTCAATCATATATATATCGGAAGAAACTTTTTTCGAGTTGCAAAGTTTAACCTTCGTGTGGAATTGAAAATTTAATTTATACTCGTGCCTAGTAGCACGGTATGATCACTGTTTGCAACAACTCCAAAATTTGTAATCGAGTAAACATTACCTTCCTTAAAGTCTTTTGTGCGACACACTGTACCTTGTATTTTGTTTCCCTTAACAATAAGACAATATATTAATATAATACATAAAAAAAAATCAAGAATTAGTGTAAATATAAATTAAATTTATAGAAAATTTCTTACAGTTGAATCCATTAATATCATATGCAAAGAAAATGGTCCACTGTTGCTTGACACATCACTAACCAACCACATCCGAATTAGACGAACAACAATATTCAAACTTTCACTGCTTTGGTTGAGTTCGGAAATTTGGTTAATTTTTGGAGCAATGTTTGGCGATAATTGAAGCAAGCAAAAATGATTTCGAAACTTTGTGAGTTTTTGTGGCAAAATGATTTGTATTTATAGATAACTTTAGAAAGACAAAAAATAAATATGATTTTATGACAAAATATCCGTTACAACTTAACATTAATATAAAAATAAAAAACACATGTAATCGAAAAAACTGTTATGTAACGTTCAAATAAATATAATAAATATTTAATATAAAAAGTAATGTTATCAATAATTAATTAAAATGTAGCATTTTTAAATAAAATTATAAATATTAATTATGTTAGTATTTAATTAAAAATATAACGTTATAAAATATTAACTAAAAATTAATGCAATAAATAATTGTAATGTAAAATGACATGTGTCACGTTCTCATGAGTAAGGTCACATTTGTTTATAATATAGAATATAGATATAGATTACACAATGGATAGAAAACTTATTCAGAATAACAGGGAAAACTAAGTAACGTTGAAACCAATCAATGACAACATTAATCCTTTTCCATATAACATATTAAACTAATGAATAAGTTTTCATTTTTATTTGTTAACATGTATAAAAAAATATTAAAAACGAAATGTATATACATTAGTGTTAGATTTTGTCTCTTTGAACTTCAGAATAATTTCTTCGGTATTGCAAATTTTCTTCACTCTATAATTCCTTTCAAACTTAGTGTCATTATTGGTGTTAGACTCAATCTTGAACAAAAATATAGAATCAATCAACTCAGAAATGTCTTTAGGTAGAACTTCAGACGATTTTTCCTATACAAATACAATTATTACATTAAGATTCAAAATATAGCATATATAATATATTTTTTGCATCACTACAAATAATTCAAATACATTACCCCAGAACTCTCAATCATTTGAGATGCATTTTTTTGGAACAATTTTGTTGTTTCACGATAAAAAATGACGAATGTGGCAGAGTCACTTGAATCAACTACAAATATTATGATTATGTACCTATATAATAGTTAAAAAACAAACGTTATTGCCACATTTTTATGTGTTTGAAAAATAAAATAAATATAATAGGGTTGCATTTGAAAGTTTAATTTATACTCGTGCCTAGTAGTACGGTATGATCCACCGTTTGCAACAACTCCAAAATTTGTAATCGAGTATACAACACCTTCCTTAAGGTCTTTCTCAAACTTATAAATCAGAGTGCGACGCATTGTACTGGTATTTTGTTTCCCTAAACAATAAGACAGTAGAATAATATATTACAACGAAAAATATATTAAAACTCAGTGTAAATGAAAGTTAAACATATAGAAGAGTTCTTACTGTTGAATCCATTAGTATCATATCCAAAGAAAATGGTCCATTGTTGCTGGACACATTACGAACCAACCACATCCGCATTACACGAACAACAATATTAAAACTCTCATTAGCTTGATTGATTTCGGATATCATGTTAATTTTTGGAGTCATTGTTTAGTAACTTACCAAATGAATTTGTGAGTTGGTTGTGGAAAATACCAAATGATTTGTGAGTTGGTTGTGGAAAAAGCTACGTATATTTATAGTTAGCTTTAGAAATATAAAAATTAAATGAATTTTATGACAAAATATCGGTTAAAACTTTTGCTATGTAACGTTCAAATAAATATAAAAAATATTTATTATAATAATTTTAAATTATACGTAACGGAAATATATTTATGATCATTAAAAATCATATAGAACCGGTTAATGTATTAATTCTATTTTGTATTAATATAAATGTTTTTAATTTTCATTATTAATAAAAAAATGTAACGTCATCAATTATTAAATAAAAAATGTAACGTCATCAATTATTAAATAAAATTAAATGTAATAAATAATAATATAATTTTTTTGCATTTTCGTATTTAATTAAAAATGTAACGTCATAAAATATTAAATAAAAATTAATATAATAAATAATTTAATACAAAATGACACGTGTCAGCTCCTTATGAATCACCTCTCATTTGTTTTTTGTTTTTTTTTGGTAGAGTCTCTCATTTGTTTATAATATAGATTTGCATTTGAAAATCATGGCATTTTTAGAATTGTATTGTAACGAATTAGTGAACTTATTTCATGATGCAATGGAAATTGTATGAAATTGAAATGTTTGTTTGAAGAAACAATAGACGGAGATAGATCTTAAAAAATGATAGTAGAGAATGCACAAATGAACGGTCAAATTTGAAAGAAAAAAACAATGGTAAATTTATCAATCAAATCAAATCGGTTAAGTTAGTTCAGTTTCCTTTTATAACAACACCAAAACTAAACCAATAAAGAGTTCATCAATTCAAAGTTCAATTCAACCTTACTTTTTATAAAAAAATAAATTCAAATCGGTCTAATTACATCCACAATAACATACGACTAAAATACATAGGTTAAAGAGCAAATATAGAAACATTTTTATTGTATATTATAATTATTTTTTGACACTTATAATTTTTAAACATTAATTTTTTGAGATTTTTAATTATAAATTTTTTATATATTCTTTTTTTTGTTGATATTAATCAATAATTTGATCGCAAGTAAGTAAAATCTGTTCAAATATTATACCAAATTCTACCGAACAATTTGCTCTTTGCTCTATAGAAGTTTATTAACCACTTGAGCCTAATGTATATCTTATTAATTACTTCAAAAATAATATCTTAATATATATAAAATCTGAATATGTTTTTTTGACACATAAAAAAATCTTAATATGTGAACTTAATTAATCATGATCCAAATAATAGACACACTGTTTAATGTCAATTTACTGTGATGAGTTAGAGTTTTGTGTTGCGGTGGCGTTTGCACAAGCCGTGCGTAGAGTGGCCCCCACTCCATTCACAGCAACAGCCGTAAGCACCTCTTTCCATTTCACAAGAAAAAAAATATGCATGCGTATACTTTTCCTTCTTAAATCTTCCACTATTTTCATTCTTCCATTTTTTCATCTCAAAACAAATCAAATCTTGTAATAAACTAATCAAAATTAAACAAACCCTAAAAATGGCCAAGAAACGTGTCCCCGATTGGCTCAACAGTCCTCTCTGGTCTTCCCCCTCCGAACAACACCGCTTCTCCTCCGTCGTTCCTGACCCACCGGAACCTCCTTCTCCACCTCCTCTCACCATCAAACAAGATCCTCCATCAATTCAACATTCCCGAACCAATCACAATCACAATAACAATCACAATGCCATTGTCACTTCTTCTCATTCTTCTTCTTCCTCCTCCGCTTCTACTTCCTCCGCCGATGAAAATTCTCACTCCCGTCAAGCTCAGTGTCAGGCCAATTTGTTAGCAGAGGTACCTTTCACAGTTTCACTTCATACTCTGAAATTTAAATGCTTATTTTATAGTTATTATTATTTTGTTCAAATGGACTAATATTGTTAATTCTTTGGTTACTATTAGTTATCTAGGAAGGTTATTGATATGCGGGAATTGAGAAGAATCGCATCTCAAGGGATACCTGATGTTTCTGGTTTACGTTCTACTGTCTGGAAGGTACACAACCTTTTTTTTATTTTTCTTTCAAGTTCAACTTAATTAACCGATTATAATTTATAGCCATAACGTTATAAAGATAGAAATAAAGTTATAACTTATTTCTTATAAACTATAATAGGCAAGATTTTAAATAGTGATCCTTGTCACTGTCGCGTTAAGGATTTCGCAATTTCGTCCGTTACGGATGCTGCATTATGGATTACGGTCATCGCGGTGTGAATTAATCACAATATCACACTAATCTTATCAAAATGTGTGTGTGTGTGTGTGTGTTAAGTTAGAGATTAATGTGAAGTTTTGAACGAGGAAAGAGTTAAAAGGACAAACACTTTGTAATTTATGTTCATATTTGTACTAAAAATGGGATTTTTATTCTTTTTCAATTGAAAAAACGGAAGTCTCTATCTATTAGCATTTTGTCGTGGTCGTAATGACGTTTCCTCGTGGCTGTATCGGAGCGATTTTTGTTCACCCTATAAAAACGGTAAAGGCTATACCGTTTTGTCGCGGCCGTTTTCACGGTAACGGACCGTTGTTTAAAACCTTGATAATCTGTTTTCATTAGCTATCCTGGAGAGCTTATGGAAATAAACTGAAATCGGCTTATGGACATGTTATAAGTTGTTTCCATAAACTCTCCCGAAAAGTCTCGTAAATATATATGCTAGTAGATAAGTTCAAATAAGTCAATCCAGATAGGCACCGACTGAAAAATAATGTATATTGATTTTGCAATTTATTTGTGTAACTTTTGCAGATTTTGCTAGGGTATCTTCCACCCGATCGTGGACTCTGGTCCTCTGAATTAGCAAAGAAGAGATCCCAATATAAACGATTCAAACAAGAGATTCTCATCAATCCTGTAAGTTAGTTGGTTTCGTTGGTTATTTATACTAATTTATATTCTATTGGCTTTGTCTGCTTAGCTCCTATCTGAATATTTTTGTGGCTAGTTAGTCAGAAATCACGAGGAGGATGTTCAGCTCTGGAAATTATGATGCTGATGATGTTAAATGTGAGACCAGGGGCATGCTTTCTAGATCACAAATCACTCATGGGGAACATCCTTTGAGTCTTGGGAAGACCAGTATATGGAATCAGTTTTTCCAGGTACTAGTCTTATGCAAACTTTTCTCTACAACAAATTAGGAAGCTACTTGTACTTGCGTGAACTGTGTTTATGCTGCTTTGCACCATTGCCTTTATCAATTATCATAATTACTGTATTCTCTGTGTGAGGTAAGTGTCTAAATTGTTATAGTATATTGCGAGTTTTTCATGTCATGGCTTATTTTATTTGTACAATAATAGTGGGTTTTGAGGTAATTATATTTAGCAAACATGCTGCCACACACCACTGATGACCTTGCTGTTATTGATATTTTAATTATTAATAACGCTTAATGCTCTTTTTCATGTCGCAAAATATATGAATGTATCTCATATGATGTGCTGTACTCTGAGGAGTGAAGACTTTGATAGTAAATGTTACACTTTGTATGTTTTAGGATACCGATATCATAGAACAGATTGACCGTGATGTAAAGCGCACTCATCCAGATATGCCTTTCTTCTGTGGTGATTCTCAATTGGCAAAATCTAATCAGGTTGTTCCTTTGTTTCTTTTGAAACTCACACAGACTTAGTAACAGAAGCCTTTTTCTTGTCCTGAATCTTTTGATTTGATTTTCTTTTTTGGGGGCATTTTCAGGAGGCTTTAAAGAACATATTAATTATTTTTGCAAAGTTGAACCCAGGTATTAGATATGTTCAAGGGATGAATGAAGTATTGGCTCCTTTATTCTATGTGTTCAAAAATGATCCTGACGAGGAAAACGCAGTAAGTATATATGCTTGCAAGCTCTCCCCCACTGCTCTTTCTCTTTAAGTTTGAAAATGTATTATTGCTTTCCAAGAGAATTAGGACAAGAAATATTGCCATGGTAATGTTTAAAATTCAGCTTTCCCATGTACATAAAAGAAAACGAAAATGTGTGAAATGATTAATATGTCCATGGTAATGTTGACGAGCTTTTTCTTTCCAAAATATTTCTCAAATAGCAGTGGTTGGGTAATGTAGATTCACGTTATTTATGTTGTAACACAGGCCTTTTATTATACGCAGGCCTTTTCTGAAGCAGACACATTCTTTTGTTTTGTTGAGCTATTGAGTGGATTCCGAGATAATTTTTGTCAACAACTTGACAATAGTATTGTTGGAATTCGCTCAACTATAGCAAGATTGTCTCAGCTTTTGAAAGAACATGATGAAGAACTATGGCGTCATCTTGAGGTCACGACCAAAGTAAGACGCATTTTTAAGTACATGTTCTATCTAAATATAACAGAACCATTATAATAATCTGAGGAAGGACAAAGTTTAGAGGGAGAATTTATCCTTAGGAAGTTGATGATTAATTCAATTTGGTTGGCACATCAATAACGAGGACATTGTCATGTGCGGTTGTGCTCTGTTTTGCTAAATTTGTGTTTATTTATGTCTTAAATATTTTATATCTCTTACATTAAAAAGTATTAAATTAAGTAGAACGTTTGTTTCTGTTAGTTGATAACAAAAGTTACAAATGTTAGAACCACAGATAGTTAACTGTCCAGCAGACAGTTAACTGTGAGACATGGGAAGTTTGTTAGATTCTTTTTTTTTTTTTTTGTGGTTAGATAGATGTTTCTTGAACACCGGGGAGGGATTTTCTATTCTTCGCATTATTCATCTCTGTATGTGTTTGTATATAATATTGATACTGCCTAGTGATAGACACCAGAATTTGAATAGAAAAAGCTTAGTAATATTGATACTGAAGTAAACTAATCAGAGAAATAATTTCTGCTATTGTGTAGAACGAAAATTTAAAGGAAAACTATGGCAATGACCAGAGCTGGGTTCCTTGCAGAATGGAAATAAGAAAAGCAGAGATTAAAAACACCCCCGGTCTACTCAATAATTTTCATGCCCCTTTATGGTTACCCCCCCCCCCCCCCCCCCCCCTGGTTACCCCCTCCTCTCCAAATACCTCCTTCTATCTCCTTTCTGGCTCACAAATCCTTTTTTGCCCACTGTTAATTCTGCTTCCCCTCCATTCCTTTCCAACTTTTTGTGTCTATTTCTACTTTTTTGTTATTTGTGAATGTGTTTGCTTTAGCTATTGAGCAGTTGATTAGAAAAATCTCACATTTCTGTTTCTAAATATCAGGTCAATCCCCAATTTTATGCATTTAGGTGGATTACTCTCCTCTTGACTCAGGAGTTCAGTTTTGCTGACAGCCTTCGTATTTGGGACACCCTTATAGGTGATCCTGATGGTCCACAGGTACAAATTTATTCCATTCTACCATGCATTATCTTATGATGATATCCCAATTGTATTTAGAGTAATTTTGAGTGACTTAAATAATCTTAGGACTAGTTGACATTATAAGAGATGATTTGAAGTTGTTAAGTTACATTTAGATAGAAAATATGAAGCAAAGGACTTGGCTCCTAAGTGGAGGATATATTGTACAGGAGTAAAGGACAAGATATCCTCCAATAGAAATTGCAAAACCGAAGGAACACAAAGTAAAACCCCGAACAAGATACCAAAAAGCAAAAAAATCATGAGGAGCAAATAAGGAACCACCCCAACCGCTGTAAAACCCTTATAGGAAACCTCTCCATAAAAAGGTCTGCAACAAAAGGGAAACAGTTTTATGAAAGAAAAAAAAAACACTCCATTTTTCCTTCAGCAAGGAAGACAATTTTATAGCTTCACACTGCCTATACTAATTCTGAATTTTTTTTAATCAACAAAAGAATTCTGAATTTTTTGTTCATTAACTGTGATTCAGTCTCTACTTTACTTTATAATGTGTATCCTATTTATCTTTAAAAAATATATACCTTGTATGTTAGAGAATCCTATTGTAAAGGAGTGATTCAGTCATGGTGTTGGGTGGTTTTATATTTATAAAACAAAACAAAAGGCTCCTTGTGTTGCACTTATTTGTGCAAGGGAATACATTACAACTTACAAGTCATTTTCTTTTCATGACATCTACCTTCCTACTAATAGATTAATTTTATCTCAAATTGTGTATTGAGAAAAGCATCGGATATTGTATTTCATTTTACCAAGTACATTTTAATTCTTTTGGTGGAAGTAAAAAAACTGGAAACTAACTCTTAGTACTGTGTAGGAGACACTTCTCAGGGTATGCTGTGCAATGCTAATTCTCGTCCGTAGGCGCCTCTTGGCGGGTGATTTCACTTCAAATCTTAAGTTGCTGCAAAGTTATCCTTCTACAAACATTAGTCATTTGCTCCATGTTGCCAATAAGTTACGTGTACAGCCAGTCTAATGGTTTTCCCTGTTCAATTTTTGCATTTAGTTTTTGTCTTCAGTGTAGCATTTCACTTTTATGTTTGTAAATTACTCTGTAAATGTTGGTTCAGGGCAGCAACTGGTATTGTTTTATACTTAATTTTTGTTTTCTTTTTAAAATTTTGTTTATTGTAATTTGTAAGCCTAAGTTACTGATGAATTTCTTTTGTATCAATTATCCACTTACACGTATCCGGGTGTCCTCAAAGGGACAATAGATTGGTGGTACCTGTTATTAAGGCTGTATTTTGTAATGTTTAAGTTTTTTCATGTATTGTTGGCTGATGGTTGATATGGCTTTGTTTTCAAACCCTATTACGCATTTCTCCTAATTTATCAAAGACAACGACTCTCATTGGTAAAGTCAGATTTTGAGCTTATAGTTTATAAGCTCATGACAAAAAAAGATCTGTTTGCTGAACTTACATGAATTGACACAAGTGGACAATGTTGTCCTCTTTACCTCAAAATCTTTACAAAACTCAGAAACATTTTCTGAAGATGTTTCTCCAACACAGAGTTCTTGATCATAGTGACTCTTAAATTGCATTTTTTTTTTACTTCTTTCTATTTGCCGGGATCAACATGGCTCTTGATGAAGCAAACTTTGAGTTGTTCTTGACTCAATCCAATTTGTTCACATTCACCCACCCCATGTGTCTCCCAAGTTAGCTCCCTAATTCCATAAAACTAATTTGATTTTCTCTACCAATTCCTTTAAATTCACGTGTACATCCATCCATATGAAAGGATTGAACAGACTGAAATTAAGTTCACGGACACACATAAACGTGATTTTTCTTTGATATATCTATTTTTTTTCTTTCTATTTGTCATTTGTTTAATCACCAGACATTTCCTTTACATTATTTGGATTTGGATGCACATAACTTTTTTTTTTCTCTTTAATTAATTAGGTTCTCATCCCAATTACATATTTCTTATTTAATTGCTACTAAGATTAAAACGAGCTTGGATCCTCTCCTCTTTATTCTCTCTATCTCTCTCCTTCTAAAATTTGTTTCTATCTTTCTCTAAAATTTTATAGAGAAATCAAGAAAGAGAAAAAGATAATAAAAAATGATCAAGAGAAAAAATTAAGAGAGAGATAAACTCATTTTTAGAAAAGAGATTGAGAGAATAAAGAGGAGAGGATTAAAGTTCGATTAAAACCGATCCTTATTCTTTCTTTCTTTTTTTTATACGGTAAAACCATTCCTCATTCTTATCAGAGATGCATGTTGACTAGTTGTATTACACAATTACAAAATCTCTTGAGCAGGAGTTGGGTCATGGGTGCAATTTAATTTTGAAGTGTGATTTACTGATTTACCTTGTATTTGTTGATGATGCTAAAATTTTGTTGCTTGTTTTTTGACATTGTGGTGTTGATATAGATTATATTTTATTATTTGTAATGATTTGATTGGATGTGCCTAACTATTATTTCCTCTCTCACTTTCTAATTATATCGTCATATTATTAAATAAATAGATACCTCAACTATACGTACACATATTATATAAATATAGTATTGTATGATCTAAACTTGTATAACCATATGTTCTGTTAAACAGGTATTATAAAACGTCAACAACCTTGCCAATCCAATCAAAGTAACTTTAAATTTAGTTTCTTAGTTGTTTACCTTGTCAGTTGCATGAAGCAATATCTCATGGCCATAAAATATTTATACATGAAGCAAACATGAAGTAAAAGATATATCATTAAACTCTAGGTAGTCTTTTTTCTTGTTTCAATTGAATTGTTCTCATATCAACAACTTTTGGGAATTAATTCATACAAAAATGAGCATAAATGCAAATGAAACTTTGTTTAATTCAATTACAAGATTGAATGAAACCGGCTACAAAGTTTGTTACGACGCTCCGCCCCATATTGTTTCAGATGGTTTATGGGGTGGTCAAGAAAATGGAAGGACTCCGATGAAATCTTTTTTGCCCGTTATTGAGTTGCAACTGCTTATCATTTTTATCATCACCCAAATATGCAGTTTTCTTCTCAAACCCTTGAGACTTCCTCTATTCATTCCACAAATGATGGTAATTATCTTCAATTTTCACTTGCAATATTAACACAATCAAATTTGTGCTTGCAATAATTAAACAAACTGATTCCATTTGCAGGCTGGGTTAATTATAGGTTTTTCATTTGAGATAAAGTCATTGGAGCCATACATGACCATGTTGTTTCCATATGGAACACATGATATAGTTTCAGCAATTTCATCAATCGGTTTTGTACTATTTGTATTCATAAACGGTGTACAAATGGATTTCAGCATGATAACAAGAACAGGAAACAAAGCATGGACAATTTCAGTAATGGGATTAGTTATACCATTAGCCATTGGATTTGCACCAATTGTATTATTTCCTGAAAAAGTACAAGCCATTGAAAAAGCACAAGGGAATGGAATTTATGTGGCATTGGTATCTCACAGCATAAGTTCATTTGCAGTAATTGCTTCATTCTTAAGTGAACTTCAAATCCAAAACTCCGAACTTGGTAGATTGGCTTTGTCCTCGGCTTTGGTTATCGACATATTGAGAACAATAATTACAACTAATATTGTTGCTATTATGAGTCATCCTAATATGGAAGTGATTTTAAGAAACTTGTTCTCACTTTTTGCACTTGCTATACTCATTCCATTAATATGTAGGCCACTAATGTTTTGGATAATTAAACATACACCAGAAGGAAGACCTGTGAAAGATGGTTATATTTATATCATCATTACAATGGTTTTTGGTTTAGGTGTTTTATCAGTTAAAATAGATCAAGAATTTATTTTAGGAGCTTTCATTTTGGGACTATCTGTTCCCGAAGGACCTCCTTTAGGATCTGCATTAGTTAAGAAGCTACAATTCTTTGGTCCAACATTCTTTTTACCTATCTTTGTCACTACCTCTGTGTTAAAAGCAGATTTTTCAATGGATATTTCATCATTTGTTATGGTGTCTATTGGTTCTGTCATCCTTGTTACTCATTTGGTCAAAATAACAATCTGTTTTATAACTGCCTTGTTCTGCAAGATGCCCATCACTGATGCTTTGTGTCTTGCCCTCATTTTGAACACCAAAGGCGTAGTCGAAGTCGGCATCTACAATTGCTTATTCGACAATAATGTATGTATGTACTACATTTATTTATTTATTTTTATTATTAAAATAAATATAATGATATTTGTACACATGTATGTATGTATGCAGATTCTTGATGGGCAATCATATGGAGTGTTGATGATTAGTGTAATAATCACAGCAAGCATTATGCAATGGTCAGTGAAATTACTATATGATCCTTCAAGGAAATATGGTGGATACCAGAAAAGGAGCATAATGAGCTTAAAAGGAAATTCAGAAGTGAGAATACTAATAACACTACAAAAACAAAACCATATTTCAGCAGCAATAGATTTCCTTGACCTAAGTTGTCCAACACATGAAAATCAAATCACTGTTGATGTACTTCATGTAATTGAGCTAGTTGGAAGAGCTTTACCTCTTTTCATTCCTCATTGCCTTCAACAACAAGCATCGAGATCGGCTTCACACAGATCATACTCTGACGATATCATCCTTGCTTTCGATATGTACGAACACCATAATGCAGATGCAGTGACAATAAACACTTACACAGCAATATCCCCAGCAAATCTCATATTTGAAGATGTTTGTAACCTTGCATTGGACAAAGTTGCATCCATCATCATTCTTCCATTTCATATAAGGTGGTCTAGTGATGGCGTAGTTGAATCTAATGACAAAAAGATTTTAAGACCATTGAACCAAAGAGTCCTTGAAATAGCTCCATGTTCTGTTGGAATCCTCGTAACTCGCGCTAATTCAATACCAAAAGCAACAACAACATCAGAATATTCCACTGCACGATTGGCAGTTATTTATTTAGGTGGAAACGACGACGATGAAGAGGTTTTATGTTTAGCAAAACGATCTATGAATAATCCTAGGATCAACCTTGTTGTTTACCACCTTGTTGGTAAAGATTGCAAAGGGGACTTGGAGCAGTTAATGGTAAATGATGATGATGATGATCAAGTGTTGCAAGAAATTATACATGCTACAAATGTAAGGTATCAAAAGATATTCACAAAAAATGGATCACAAACAGCTTGTTTTCTACGTGAAGTTGTGAATCAACATGATTATTTTATAGTTGGAAGAAGACATGAAACTCATTCTCCTCAAACTGATGGATTAACAGATTGGATTGAATTTCCAGAACTTGGTGCTATTGGTGATTTTCTTGCTTCACCTGATCTTAATAGTCGTGCATCTATTTTGGTTGTGCAACAACAACTCTCACACAAGAATGAACACAAAAGTTGGATTTTGTAGTTGTCAAAAATTAGAAAAAGTATAATTTTTTTTTTTTTTTTTTTTTATAGTTTGTTGAATAGAAATTATAGATTGTTCAAACCAAATAAGAGCTAATGATCGATTTACCCCTCTAATTAAATATAAGCAAAATAGCTGATATTTAAGGTGAATTTTTCGATACACATCTTATTCGAATATATACCAGTACTTTAGTTAAGGTGTACAATTTTAATGGATTCATAAATAACATTCATTAATTTTTCTATATTAAACACTATTTATGAATCTATCAGAATTATTCACCTCAACGGTATACCGATACATATATAAATAAAACGTGTACAATCAGATTAAGTCAAGAGTAATTTTGGCAAAAAATTGTCACTTTTTTTTTTCTCCTCATGTGAATACTGAGGATGAGGAGTCAGCTAGCCTGAATTTTTGGATTCATCCTCAATTATACATGTATCCTATTTGAAATTGAGTGTATTTTAAAAAAAATTATATTATAATGTTTTTTATTTATTTTATGAATTTGATGATTTTGGACAAATATAAATTCGATCTTCATTTTATTATTTGGGTATTTAGATCAAAAACCTTATATATATAAAATGATTACACATTAATAAAAGGTAGACGGACAATAAGCTACGCCGCTAACCATTTTTGTAATAATATATGCAAATACAGTTTCTCTACATTTTTCTAATTAAGTAATGAAATGTTTTACTAATTTTATAGTCAAATAAATGCACTTTTGTAAATTTTTGCTAATTTCATTAACATATAACAATTCAAACCAAATAATCATAGCTAGAAAATGTTCTCAATTTCATGGTTTGCCAAAGATTAAACTTCACCATAATCTTTATATCTTGTTCTGCTATTTGACGAAATAAAGTTTCTCATATCTCTGAAACTTGAGTTTGAATTGTATTTACATTGTTTATATGAATTCAACGTGTTTATGACAATGTTGCAGCAAGTCTACTTACAATATATTAAAAGGAACTACTACTAAAATACCAAATTTGTCCAATCAAGTTTAATAGTATTTCAGAGTTTATACCCTTAAATGTAATTTTAACTCTAAATTAAAAAAAAAAGATACAAAACAAAAATAGGAAGGAAAAAAAGATAAGCATAAATAAATCTTCCCATAAAAATAGCATCGAAAACCACCTCTAAAAAAAGATATTAATCAAATATATTTAACAAAAAAATTAATTAAATAAAATTTACGCATAAAAATAGGAACAAAAATCAATATAAAAGATACACATAAAAAATAATGCAAACTTTTTTTTAATGAAAAAATAGTAATTTTTTTAATGATGAATGATAACTCAATCTAACATATCACAACTTATATATAAAAAATAAAAATAGAAGAACCTAATAAAAGAAGATACTTATTTATGCCCACCAAAAAAATAAAATAAAAGAAGATACTTATTTATGAGCTTAAAAATAAAAGAACATAAAAATGGAAATAAAAACACAATGAACCCATTTGGATTGACTTATTATAAGTTTTATAAGGTAGTTTATGAAAAAAGTTTATAAAGATAAATTATTTTTTTAGTGAGTTATGAATTAACATGCGTAAAAAAAACTTACGAATTTTCACGGGACAATTGCTTTAATAAAAAAATGTAATCATACACAGGAAAATTGATTTAATAAAAAAAGGAATTGAATAATAAATATTTATTAATTTTTATTTTAATTTATTACACAAAATGAACCCATTTGGATTGACTTATTATAAGTTTTATAAGGTAGTTTATGAAAATTTTTTATAAAGATATAATATTTGTTAGTGAAAATTTATGAATTAACATGCGTCAAAAAAACTTACCAATTAACACGGGACAATTGCTTTAATAATTTTTTGAATCATACACGGGACAATTGCTGGCAAAGGATATTATGCATAAGCTTTATACTTATGCACGCTGCATAAGTAAAGCAGAGCCATCAGATGCCATTGACACGTGTTATAATCACGGACTGTTTGAGAAAATAAACCTCAGCCTTCAGATTCAGCTACACGTGTAATGATCTCAGACATGCCCAGGAGCTAACGGATTCCGTCAAACGAGATAACGGATTTCTTCACAGGAGCTAAGCAATCATCATCATCGTTCTCCGTCGATCTCCGTCGCCGAGATCATCTTCACTGCCACCGATTGCTTCATTTGGCAAAAGCATCATCATCGAAATCATAATCATTGGTGGATGATAACACAGTCAGAACTCAGAACTCAGTCATCACATTCTATTGGGAGGTTGGTTCATGAGTTTTATTTTTACTGATTTTTTTGATTTTGATCTATATTATACTGATTTTACTGATTTGCATGAACCAGTTACTGATTTTGGTTCATGGATATTAATTGCTTCTCAAACTACATATGTGTTAACCTAAAATTGGATTTAGGGAAAATCATATGCTAAAATTGTTTTGTTTAGTTTGGTTGTTTTGAAAAAGTGTTGATTAGTAACTTTTTCTGATAATTGGTTGTTTTGAAAAAGTGTTGATTAGTAACTTTTGCTGATAATTGGTTATTTTGAAAAAGTATAACTATACACTTTTAGTGTATTGAAACCAAATTAGCCCTCTTATGGTTTCAATGAGTTTCTTTATTTTTTCTGAGAGTGAGCTAGAAATGATCTATTCCAATCTTAATGATGACTTTTAGGAAAAGGGGAAGTGCAAAGACAGGAACATTATCATAAAGAGATTTTTAGGAGTAAGCAAATTAGCTCATTTAGGGAATGCCACGTTTACAACAACTTTAATAATCGAATCAAATATTTTACAAAAATTTATACAAATCCTGTACACAAGTGAAGAATGAAGAGCTAAGAAGACATCTATGCGTATCTCAGCTAATTCTACAAACTAAATTTCTTCATACATACACAAACTAAAATTCTGCTTGAGACTAATAATTTGATTATTTCCCATGTTCTTGTTTTAAGTTTGATTTCAAAATATTAAAGCCAAAATATTAAAGGCATTAGTGGATCCTCCTTGAGACTAATAAATTGGTTACAAGCAGCTTGTAGGTAGAATGTTGATGCTTTAGTTCTTTTTCATTATACTTTGATTATTTCCCATGTTCTTGTTTTAAGTTTGATTTCAAAATATTAAAGCCAAAATATTTAAGGATTAGTGAATCCTCCTTGAGAAAAATAAATTGGTTACAAGCTGCTTGTATATAGAATGTTGATGCTTTAGTTCCTTTTCATTAAGCCATTCACAAAGAATGTTGCATGTGTCTGTTGCTCTATTAATCTTTGAATCAACAAACACTATTTGTGGAATGAATCCTCCTTTATAGTATTGTGCCCAGTTCTTCCGGATTCGAAATCACGTTGAGACCTATGACAGTAATTTTTAAATCATGATTGTGTCATAGTTGTACTCATTCCCTTGTTATTGACTGGTAGTACTGACAACCACTATTCTGAATTTTGGTGTATAATTGACAATTTTGTTATGACAGACTATTGATCACATAATTGGTGGGCAATCGAGTCTTTGATTTTCAGCACTGCACTAGTGAGTAACTCCAAGAAAAACTCTCCAGCTACAGGAATAAGAAGGCAAGGTGAAACCTTTATCCTTATAGTTGAGTGGTTTTAAATTATATGCAACCATTATCATTTTTAAATGGTTTCCATAAGTTATACAGTGAAACCATTAATATTGTGAAATGGTTTCAAGAACAACGATTGGCTATGTAAATGGTATTTTAGGTATACTACTGTATGGATGTTACTTTTCTTGTTGTTTCAGTTGATATCTTACTTTTAAATTATCTTTGTTTACAGGGATTGTTGCTGTTGTCAATGGATTTGATGTCTAGTTCATCTGAAATTGGCCCATTGCCTGTTGTTGATAGCTCTGGGCCATTGGCTGTTGTTGATAGCTCTGGGCCATTGGCTGGTGTTGATAGGTCTGAAACATGTGTTGATAAAAAAGAAAATTGGGAGTCTCAGGTTTTTAAATCTGTTGAAGAGGTTGAAAAGTTTTATGGTGATTATGCATTTAATAATGGGTTTTCAATTCGGACTATGTTGAGATCAAAAAAGAATTCACAGAATAAGCCATCCGATAAAGTACATTATCTACGCTATGTTTGTAACAAACAAGGTTACAAGAAAGGAAGTTTGCTTGATCCGAAGAACAAACCAACATCAGATAGTCCGGTTGTTGTTGAATTTGAGAAAGTTAAAGAAAAAGCCGAGGAAAGGTTTGGTTGTACAGCTGGTATTTTTTTGAAATTGGATGAAACTCTGAATGCATATAAGATATACAAATGGGATGTGCCTCATTGTCACCCGTTACATAAAGCGGAGCATGGACGTTTTTTGAGATCATTTAGAGAAGTCAATGAAGTGCAAGGACATCTAGCTGTAATCAATTCCCAAGCTGGAATATCCATGAGAACTTCTTATGAAGTAATGGGTCAGGGAGTTGGAGGCACAGATAATCTCCCTTTTCGATTTTCGGATTTAAAGAATTATCTGATGACGAAACGTCAGAAAGAGATGGTGGTTGGTGAAGCAACTGTGATTCAAGAATTTTTTAGGAATGAAGCGCTCTCGAAACCATCCTTTTATTATGATATTCAAGTTGATGCTGCGGAAGATATAGCTAGTATTTTTTGGACAGATGGGTTATGCAGCTTGATTATGCTTTATTTGGTGTTGTTATCAGTTTTGATACGACTTACCGAACCAACAATCAGTATCGCCCATTAGGTTTGTTTTCTGAACTTCTTTCATATGGTTTTTAATTTGTTTTTTGGACTTCTCTCATATTGAAACCATTTAACAAAAAAAATGGTTTCTTCCTGTAACATGTTGAAACCATTAAACATTAGTAATGGTTTCCAGAAAAATAGTATATAAATAGTAGTTCCATCATTATTGTCATCTAACTAAAATTGTACTTTAAGATATATCTACCATTCTGATGTTATCAGAGGGTGTTTTTCCTAAATGCAGATTTGTTATTTTATAATTTTAATGTAGGCTATTGGTAAACCATTTAAGTATAGTAATGGTTGCATTGTATAACATATTGAAACCATTTAACAACACTAATGGTTTTGTGATAATGTAATTTTTATATATGCTGTTTTTTTGTTTCTGAGTTGGTTTATTTCCATTTTCAGCTGCATTCATGGGCTTTGATAATCATCGTAAGAGTGTGTTGTTTGGTGCTGCCCTACTATATGATGAGACCGCAGCTACTTTTGATTGGTTGTTCACAACATTTTTGAGGTGTATGGCAAATAAGAAACCGAAGACAATATATACAGACCAGGCTACTGCGTTGTTGAAGTCAGTTCCAAACATTTTTGAAGGTGTTTTTCATGGACTTTGCTCATGGCATATGGCAGAGAATGCAAAGAAAAACCTTGGGTCTCGCGCAAACAGTGCTTTTTTTGATGAGTTAAATATCTTGATTTCAAGTGTAGACAATGAAGCTGATTTTGATTACAATTGGGATCAAATGATGAAAAATTGTTTTGATGGAAGGCCAACTTCAGACTTTAGTTGGCTTGTTCAAACTCACAAGAATCGTATGCATTGGTCTTCAGCTTGGGTGAAGTCACATTTTACGGCCGGTTTGAAAAGAAAACGACTCAATTAAGTGAGTCTTTCAATGCTTTTCTTCGTGGATTTCTGCAGCCAGACCATTCACTTGTTCGATTCTTCAGTCATTTTAACATGATGGTTCAGAGAATGAGGGATAACCATGCTGAGTTTGACTTCAAGGCTGCAAATACTAGAACAAAAAACAATTATCCAAACAGTCAGCTGATGCGGTCTGTGGTAAACAAGTACACATCATCTAGCTTTGCATTCATTCATAGGCAGTATGATCTTTCGTTCAAATACTATTATGAAGAGGACACAACTCAAGTGTTTCCCTTCAATAAGGTTTTCAAAGTTTTTACCATTGAACAGGTTTATGAACCTGATGAAGTAGTTGCTGCTAATTATGATGATGTTGGTAATGAAGTAGTTGGGCTTTCAAATCATGATGTCTTGGATGAAGTAATTAATGAAAATCTTTCCGCAACTTCTGAAGATCATCATCGTCTTGATGAAAGGGTTGTGACAATTGATACCGAGAAAAAAAGAATGAGCTGTACATGTCGTATGTTTGAGAACAGAGGTTTTTTATGTCGTCATGTTTTCGGAATCTTAGAGTTTTTAGGTGGTTCTGTCCAATACCATG
This sequence comes from Trifolium repens, assembly GCA_030408175.1. Taxonomy (NCBI): domain Eukaryota; kingdom Viridiplantae; phylum Streptophyta; class Magnoliopsida; order Fabales; family Fabaceae; genus Trifolium; species Trifolium repens. The sequence continues at coordinate 23,875,225 of CP125840.1, forward strand.
GTTTGAAAACAATACCTGCGGAATATGTTTTAAAGCGTTGGTGTAGAGATGCGCGTCAGTCGTTTGATAAGCTGAATTCCACTGTCAATGTTGCCACTGAAGCTACGACTCAAGCACAACGATATCAACAGATTTGTGCTGTTACAGTTCAGCTGTCTACACGTGTTTCCGTAGATCCCGAGGCTTCTCAAATTTTTCTTAATGGTGTTCTTGAAGTTGGGAAAAAGGCAGAGGAGTTGCTTATGCGTAAAGGTATTGATACTGGCCCATCGTCCGGGACGCCATCTAAATCTTCCAATACAGCTGCTGCTAGTGAACCATCTGATGGGGTAAAGTCCACTGCTCCAAAATTCAAAGCAAGATCAAATCCAATTAGATCAAAGAAGCGACTTAAATCTGATTATGAATTGTCTAGAGATAGGCAAGAGAGGCGAGAGAGGCAAAAACTCATTGTTCAGCGGAAGAATCAAATGAGAGATGATGAGGCTCAAAAGGGAAAAGAGGCTACTGATTGATATATTTGCATTTTTTAATTATTTTTTTTATGGTATAACTTTGTAGTAGAGTCTGTTACAAGTGCATTAGTTATGAATTAATCGTACTCGGTCATTTGATGTTTTTTGTTACACCTAAGATATTGATGGTTAGACATATATTTTATTATTTGACTCTTTGACATAATCTAAGTCACATCACAGTTTCAAATAGAATGTTTATATATATATATATATATATATATGGTTATTTAATTTCCTGATGGTTTCAAGGACATAATTGTGATAATGTAAGATATTGATGATTAGACATATATTTTATACTCATATCAAAATTTTGATACAGTGAAACCATTAAGTACATTAAATGGTTTCCAGATGTTATATAGTGAAACCATTGTTATTGTTGTATGGTTTCAAGGACAATTGGTCTTGTATATTTTTGAAGTTTGATTGCAAAATTGTATTTGAAATCTTATTTGTAAGCCTGTGAAATTCTATGGTGGTGTTTATTTTTTGTTACACATTCCCTCATATATACTCAACTCTACAGATCATGCACAAGAGATAATATGAGGAATTAACTTTCAAAATCAAAGCCATAGAGTATTATTTCTAGCCAATGCAGTACTGGTGAAACTAAATTGGTAATCATTTGTTATTACTAGCTAGAAATTATTGTCAACGATTGTAGAGGATAACCGGTGTCACTAAAGATTCATCTTCAAACAAGGAAAATAAGAGCATATCGTCTCTCTAACTTCAAATGCAAATATTACAATTAATAGTATTGAAACCATTGTTCATACAATGTACTTCCTTAGATTCCTTATAGTTGCCTGAAACCATTATGTAAATCAAATGGTTTTGCAGGACAACTGTCTAAAACCATTTAGTGTTCAGAATGGGTTACATAGTACTTTCTGACAGATTAAAGAGTATTGAAACACATAATTAAGAGCTAAATTTTACCACACAAACTCAATAAAAAAAAACCCTAAAAGTAATCCCGAAATTCAGTAACAACAAAAGTTTTCATGTCATGTTCATTTTGCTAGCTTTTGAAGCTTCTTTTCATGGTGTTTTTTGGCTTCATTCAACACAACGTTTCTCCTACAGTTGCTTGTGTCGGTTAATATGGTTGAACAAATTCCAATCCTAAGCTCCATCATTTTTGCAACCTTCATTTTCTTAACTTTCTTCATTCTCGACCAACCTTTGAATGAATCCAGTTGTGTGTTGTCCCCTACCCATTCAGCAAGAAATCTCATACAAAATATTCCACAGTTGTCTTTGTCAACTTGATCGGGAACCTTTGGTGAATCCCACTCAAATGCATTAAACTTGTAGGGCATGCGGATATTTCTTCGCCTATAGAGTTCCGCCACAAATACTTGTACCTCATTCAGCCACACATCAAACATATCTTTGTATCCAGTGGCTGTGCCATTTTTATTGTACAATGTATCTCCTGTCAAGCTATTAAGGAATTCATATTTCTGCCGCTTCAAATTGACAACAAAGCAGACATAATGGCTTCCCGGATTCCCTATTATAGCCGGTGTCATGATCTGCAGATTCAATGAGAAAACTATTATTTACTATGGCAAATGTGTCAAATCTAAGAACTATAGTATAGTCTATGAACGCAGTTTCAAAGAAATGTAGTATGTACAGGGAAAAAGATTGAAAAAAAGTACTAACAAGGATGTACTGTAGGCCCAAAACACCATATTGAACTGATACTTACCAATTCTAGACTGTTATACATTTAATTAGTATGTACATCATATGATTTTGTATGACAAGTCTCAGAAACCATTCCTTGGGTAAAATGGTTTCAGACATATGTCCTGCAAAACCATTTGTTATACTTAATGGTTTCAGGCAACTATTCAATAGTATTTCAGAGCAGATCCAAACATGAACAAAATTTAAACACCATATTCAACTGATACTTACCAATTCTAGACTGTTATACATTTAATTATTATGTACATCATATGATTTTGTAAGACAAGTCTCAGAAACCATTCCTTGGTAAATGGTTTCAGACATATGTCCTGCAAAACCATTTGTTATACTTAATGGTTTCAGGCAACTATTCAATAGTATTTCAGAGCAGATCCAAACATGAACAAAATTTAAACACCATATTGAACTGATACTTACCAATTCTAGACTGTCAGGGTCCATATCCTTCCAGTTAATGTACTTGAACTTGCTTAGTCGGTCAATGAATCTCGCGAATGCAGCAGGGTTATTTTTGTCAAGCGCGCCAGGTCTTTCAAGGTTAACCTGTTTATATAAGAATTATTTAGTAACAGCAATTATATAGCTTAATGAATAAAATAAAGGATTAATATTCATGGAGTATAATGCATACATAGTTAATCATTGGTGTAACCAATCTTTTCATCTTGTCTCTTGGTTGATTCCAATTTAAACAGTTGACCCAGACATTTATTACCAAGCATGACACCCATTCATCCTGTTGAAGTGACCACAAAGCTTGCCTTTCTAGAGCATACTGATGAGACTTGTTTTTTGAGCAGTACAAAACATCATGCCTATACAATTATAGTAATTGTAGTATTAGAAAAAATGATACCATTAAGCATTATGCAGATTAAAAAACTGTAGTCTATATATTCCGTTCAAGAGAAAACCGTTATTTATATCTAAATTAGTAATTGTTTTCACTTACGGATCAAGCTCTGGGCTCCAAGCATATGTTGACAATTGTTTCTCTAACTCAGATGAAGTAGACTCATGGACAGCATCATCATAAGGGCTTTCGAGGTATTTTGATTTCTTAACTGCTCGTCGCCGCTCCGGATATGTGCTATCAGAATAAAGCATAGTATGCTTTTTTCTTTTCATTGTCGTGACATTGTCCAGGTCAATTATTTCATCTGGCAATGCTGTTCTTAATGGAGTTGCACTGTCAAGTAGACTCATGAACATTATAGTATTGTAAGACCCAAGATTTCATTGTATAATTGGTTTTAGGTTTATTAGGGTCCCGATGTGTTCATGTTGTGAAACATCGTGTAATTAGTAAGTTTTGCTGTAATTGAATCTGTTTTGGACTCGTGCGCTAATAATGCACAGGCTTTTGTCTAGTAATCCTCTTTTGTGAATAAGAAGGGTGATGTGGATTTAGAATGATGAGTTTTGGATTATTCTTGTTTTTGGAAAAACAAGTAGGATTTTACCCGCGGATGTAAAATCGTACTGTGTCTGTTTTAAGTGAGGTTTCAGATGGGAGTTTTATATATCTGCGTGAGTGAGGTTATGTTCTGAGAATAATTTTCTAAGGCATGGAAGAAAATTACAGTCGCGGAAAAAGATTCGGCGATAAGTTTTGGAAATGTTTAACGTTGGACGTTCTTTCTATAGTTTTCTGTTTTGGTAAGTTTTGTTCGTCGCGGCGCGCGAGAGCTGAACGTGTGAGTTTTCTAAGAGGTGTTGAGTTATATCTCAAGTGGGTTTGGATTGGTTTGATCCAATGGCTAAGGTTTAAGCTTGGACTTTTGATTTTTGATCCAAGGGTGGTGAGTTAGCAAGAGCTTTGCATAGTAAGGAGGTTTGACACTTTGTGGACTTAGGAAATTTTCACAATTCACTCCTTTCTTTCTCTCTTTCACGTGGAACTCCATTTCTTGCTCACCTTCATCACAAATTTTCAATTCCTCACCATTTCACTCCATTTCAAGCTTGGAAGCTTAGTGGGAAGTTGTAGAGAATCACTTTCTTAAGGTAACCCTCTCTTCTCATCTCCTAGGTTGGTAGATTTTTAGAGTTTTGAGGTTTTTGGGTTTATGTTCTTAAGAGGGTTTGGTGAGAAATGTTGTTCTTGCTAGTTTTGTTTCATGAAAGTTGTTCATGAGAGTTTAGTAAGCATGCTAGGCTTTGTTGTTTCAATTTTCCATGAGTTGGTGAAAATCTCAGGAGAAAAGTTAGGGTTTTAGGTTGGTTATGTATTGATCAATAACATGTGGTTAAGTTGTAAGGTTTTGACAAGAAACGTTGTTTTTGAACCTTTAGGCGAAAGGGATTGGTGTTGCATGGTTTTGTTTTAGAAAATCCGATGAAAAATATTTTGGGGTTTATGAAAATATTTCCTAAGAGTTTTGTGTGGTGTTTTTGGGGTCAAAATGGTTTAAAACTCTTGTGTTATGTGGCGTTGCTTTTGCCTAAGAAAACATGTTTAAAAACGATTACCGGTCGGTTGAGGCCCGTAATAAAACTTGTGCTTGAGTTTGGTTTTGATTTTGGAAATGAAAACCAAATAACTTTCACTCGAAGCAACCAACATACTTTCGGAAATGTAATGCTTTGTTGTGCAAACGGTTGTTGGGAACCAATACTATGCGTATGTGGTGTGTTGCGTGAAAAGTTGTTTTGGGTGAAAATTGAGTAAACCAAGTTTTGCTGTTTCTGCTGTTTTGTCTCTGGTGTACTCGCTGAGCGAGCTGTTACTCGCCACAGCGAGTGTGCTTTGAAGCAACTCGCCAGAGCGAGCTCCAGAGCGAGTGAGATCAGTAGCTCCTGACTTCACTCGCCGTGGCGAGCTCTGGGACCAAAATTTTTGGAGTTTGATGTTCTAAAATTATTTTTAGGCTTCCTATCCTTTTTTATTAATTTATGGAAGTGTCGGGGATTGGAAACGGGTTTTTCGGGTACTCGGAAAGTACGTAGCTTGTAACGCAAGAAAACGGTCATTTTGCATTTCAATTTATTTAAGACTTTTGACTATTGTTTTGGGTCCTAAAAATAGTACAAATAACTCATAGTGGTTGATCAATACGGTAGTTTTTGGTTCGATATCCGAAAGAGTGGATTTTCCTTATGAACCTTTAAGTTTTAGGGGTTTTTGGTTTAGTTTCAATACGATTGGTTGGAAAACAATGTATTGATTGTACGCTACTTGTTTTAGGAAGCGCGTTGTGCTGTTTGGACGAGTTTTAGTAAACGGAAGCTTGCCGAGGTAGGGGCTCCACTTTATTTCCATCTTTTAAAACGATTACGACATGTTTGGTTTTGCTGTTATGCATTTGCTATGTGCTTTGACATGTTTGTACTTATGTATTCTCGTTGATGAGAACGTGGTTATAATTACTCGTGCAATTTACATTTGATTAGGAAAATGTATGTAGGATGTGATGGTTTGTGCATAGGCTTTAGGCTATGTGATTGGTTGCATGAGCATATATTAATGTGTGCGTCGGATAGGACTACGCGGGGATTTTGTCTGTGTGACTATCCTGGATATGCCAAAGAGAATATATGTCATGCATTTCATAGTTGCGTGCCTAGGTGTATGTCTGTGTGACTTTGCCTACGTACCGGGCGTTGACTGTGTGGCTTCGCCAAATCCGACTGGATTTTATTGAGTTGGTGTTTGTCTGTGCGACTTCACCTGGTGTTTGTCTGTGTGACTTCACCCGCCTTGTGTGGCTTTTTAGTGCGGGTACGTATATGACTGTGTGGCTTTGCCTACCCCACGACTCTTCGAGGAGAGGTTAATTTTCCGGAAAATCATGCATGTGGCGAACCAGTGACGGTCGTCACACCCATTGTAGAGGTCTGCATTAGGATTGGTGATTTATTTATATATACCCGTTGGTGGGAACTACTTTTGAGTTTAAGAGCTTTCTCTTGTGTATGTGGAAATTTGCTATGTGTACATCTTTCGCACCGATTATATATATACATACTTGTATTTTGTGGTGACCCCTTTCTTTCATTTGCGGGCTCATCCCACCCAGTTGTTGGGCTAGGTCGTGGTGACGACGGTGGCCGTTCCGGGTCCCAGTGAGATGTTGGTGTTTAGCTTAGTTAGACTATGCGCCGGTGTGGGTTGTACACTGTGCTTTTTGGGTTAGGCATAGGATTCTAGCTAGTTTTGTTGTAAGTATTTGAATACTTTGACTTGGATTGTAATTATTCCTAAATACACTTTGCTTGTCGAAGCACCTTCTGGTAATGAATTCTTGTATATTTGAATGCCGGCTCATTTAAAATCTTTTATGTGTAAACTCTGATGTGTATAAAAAAAAAATATATATATAATGCCTTTTCTGGCTTTTGAAAAACGGGGTGTTACATTTCCTGTGTAGCTGGACCTGCAGTCTCTGAATCATTTGTATTGATTCTGAAACCATATAAAAATATGCTAGTTTTCAGTCATCACGTATCATAACCATTGACAAAAACTACCATTGACAAACACTTTAAAACATATGGTTTTAGATGTTAGACTAATTTCAGACATCACAACTATAAAACATTATAATCATGGTTATTATAATTTCACACATCACAAATTAAAAAACAGAAAAAGACATCATATATAATCATTTCTTACTCTTCATTCACATCTCCAAGATACTCCGGAAACTTTAAGATAGTTTCCTGTGTAAATGTCAGTTCCTCATTGCTTGGTTGTTTCGTTGAATCATCAGCGAACTTGGCATTCATCTCATCTTGCACATTGCTCGATGTCTTGATTGAATCATCAATGACCTTGCATGCTGCCTTCACTGAATCATCAATCATCTTGGCAATGATTTCCTCTTCATCGTCATCTTCATCAATCCTTTCAGCATTGTCATCTTCAGCATTGAACATCCTGAAACCATTCAATATTACAAATGGTTTCTGAGTGTTTTCAGAAACATAAATACCGACAAATTTGGAACAAACAATTTCACACATCACAAATATAAAACATTACAATCATGGTTATTATAATTTCACACATCACAAATTAAAAAACATTAAAAGACATAATATATAATCATTTCTTACTCTTCATTCGCATTGCTTGGTTGTTTCATTGAATCATCAACGACCTTGGCATTCACCTCATCTTGCACATTGCTTGATGTCTTCACTGAATCATCAATGATCTTGCTAGCATTGTCATCTTCATCAATGCCTTTGGCATTGATCTCATCTGCTTTATCATCTTTATCATCTTCATCTTCATCAATGCCTTTGGCATTGGTCTCATCTGCTTCATCATCTTCATTATCATCGTCATCTTTATCAACGCTTTTGGCATTGATGTCATCTTCAGCAACATTGTCATTATCCAAATTTGCACCTTCACTGTTTTAGCAAGATATAGATAATGTATTAGTTTTAACAATCTGAAGCAAAGATATTGAAACCATTTAAAATATAAATGGTTTCAAATATAAATGGTTTCAAGAATTTAACATCCTGAAACCATTCGATATTACAAATGGTTTCTGAGTGTTTTCAGGAACATAGATACCAACAGAATTGGAACAAACAATTTCAAGTTGTTATTGTACATAGTCTTACAATTAGGTGATCACTAAACCATGTTTAGACTTAAAACTAAATGCAGTACCTTTCTTCTTCTTGAGTGCTTATTTGTGGTATGGATGAATCCTTCTCAGCCTTCTCTTTTTCATTATTTGACCTCTCATTCTCCTCAGCTTTTTTTGATTGAATTTGAACCGGATCATCTTCTCTAGAAGTTCCAACACTTCCCTCAGCTATTCTCCTCTGCAGGGTCTCTGCTGCTGTAGTGTATACCCGTATGGCACCCCTACAATAATTGAGATGCTCCTCTGCCTGCAATTGTTTTAAAAAAAAATACATGAATACAAATACACTACAGGTATGAAACAAAGGTCGATGATAGGGAAAAGAGCGACTTCTGTAAGTTTTATTAACATTGTATGAATATAATTAATTTTCACTCACCTTAGATAATGGACAGGTATCTGCATCAAAACACATTACAAGCGGTCCATCTGTTGTGCTATGCAGTCTTTTGACCCCATATGTCAATCCATTATCCAGCCCCATAAACTCATGGACCTTTTGAAGGTCTTGGTTAGCCATCTTGACATCCCAATCACGAAGCGATGACCGCTTGTATATTCCTGTCAGGAATGGCCTTTTCTTCCCCATTTTCTCCATGTAATTGATCTGCAAAATAATTAGTATCATCATAATAAGCATCATTCTTCATGCATTTTGGAAGAAACCATTATGTATATCAAATGGTTTTGCAGGACAACTGTCTGAAACCATTTATTCTGTAAAATGGTTTCAGACATATATATATAATGGATTCAGCTAACATACAGATACAAATATATATATATATATATGAGAGAGAGTGAGAGAGAGAGAGAGAGAAAGAATGATTACCAATAGAAAGTGGAAGTCCGCTAATGGATTTGCCACTTTTGGATTTTGCAATCCATCTTTCATATATTGGAGAACATAGGAGCACCAATTATAAGTTGAAGCATTTTTGAGTACTTCAGCATAGTGTAGATAAACAGAGCTTCTGTTTGTTGGGCACAAAATATTATGTATTATTAGACATATCGCACCCTTTACCCATGCCGTTGGGTTCTCAATGATATCCATTCTTTTCTCCAACTCTTTCACATTGACAATTGCGGCATTATTAGCATCCAATCCTAACTCTGCCCTAAGCCTCCCTATTGCCGCTTCTGAGCAAAGCTTAGGGTTGATTTGCTCCCCCGCCATTGGGAGCTCATAGACTCTATGAACATCTTCTTCTTTCAATGGCAACACGTCCGTATTGCTTAGTCGTATCCACATATTGTCTTTTTCAAAGCGTTTGATAATCCATTCCACAAAAAATGTGTGGATTTTTGTCCATTTGCAGATGTGAAGCATTCCTCCAAACCCACTCTCGTTCAACAGTTTAATTATCTCATGTTTTCTTCTTTTTCCATCTATGGACTTCATTAAGTCATAAATCTTTGGTATGCTAAGCATGTGCCTCAACCTTTGATCGGCATCCGAGTCTTTTTTTTCTTCATCGGAACTTGCCTCATCAGTTTCTTTTCCGACAGTTTGTTGTTTTCTTTGAGCACGGGTTTTCTGAATCGGCTTCTTTTCTATTTTTTTTCCATGCTTCTTTGCTTTGTTGTCATCTGAACTTCCCTCGTCAGATCCCTCTGTAGCAGATTGTTCTTTCCTTTTCTGAACCGGCTTCTTTTCTATTTTTTTTCCATGCTTCTTTGCTTTGTTGTGATCTGAACTTCCCTCGTCAGATTCTTCTGTAGCAGATTGTCCTTTCCTTTTTTGATTCGGCTTCTTTTCTATTCTTTTTCCATGCTTCATTGCATTTTGGTCACCAGAATTTTCCTCGTCAGATGGTGTTAGTCCAAGGCTGAAAGTTGGAATTTGTCCTGCCTTAGATTTGTTAACCTGGATCAAAGAAAACAATTACCATCACAACAAAGGAAAAAAAGAAACCATTTCCAAAGATAAATGGTTTTGGCAGAATTTGATGATATCTTCACATAGTCTTGTGATATGATAAATATTGGTATTACTACTACTACTACTACTACTAATTGGAACAAATAGAAGAGTTTTACTGCCTAACATAAATTCAGAACTAACATATCATTTTAGCTACAAAAGAGATTTGTTAACTAACATAATGCTTACACAAATACAAAAAATTAGTAGTAGAACAACACATTAATAAGATACTAACAGAGAAAATGAGAATGAGTCATGTTACATGTATAACTTGGATTTGGTTTCAGACAGGAATAAGAACTACAGTAATTACTCTATATATGCAGTCAAAGGAAAACCATTATTTACATCAAATGGTTTTGTAGGCAAACTTTCTGAAACCATTCAATGTGAAAAATGGTTTCAGACATACTCCAACTTCAAGTTGCTAGTAATATTGCTAATGCTAATTATAATTTATCATTCATAAAAAGCTGTTACCACCTCCTCCACATTTAATCAGAAATAATCCAAATTCATTTACACAACTAGACTAAAATGACTAATAAATCTCTAACTCTAATAACATTTTTCCATTGTTCTTTCCAAATGAACAACACATGCAGAAACCACAATCTTCTTACATTCTACTCAACCAGTGAAACCACATTTGACTCAATTTCATCAATCATAAATTGCACAATCCTATAAAATTCAACAAATCTCCAATGCTAAGTAATAACTAAGTCACAACAAAATTGAAAACACAAGTTAATTTGTGAATGGTTTACTACAATTACTTGCCAAACTGAACTAAAAAACCATTTTCAACAATTATATGAACAAATTTAACAGAGAATCACAATAACTTTAAAAAAAACCAAAAATTCATCAATTATTAAAAATTATTAAAAGAAAACAAGTACCAGCATCAAATGGTTTGAGTTTAAAACTTGCTGAAACCAATTCTTGTCTGAAATGGTTTCAGAAAGTTTTAACAAGTTCACAATGATCACATTCTACTCAATCAGTGAAACCACATTTGACTCAATTTCATCAATCATAAATTGCACAATCCTATAAAATTCAACAAATCTCCAACCCTAAGTAATAACTAAGTCACAACAAAATTGAAAACACAAGTTAAATTTTGAATGGTTTACTACGATTACTTGCCTAACTGAACTAACAAACCATTGTCAACAATTTTATGAACAAATTTAACAGAGAATCACAATAAACTTTAAAAAAAACCCAAAAATAAACTGTAATTTCTAGGTTTTCAAAGATGATTTTGATTAATATGCAAACTCAACCACCAAATTGTTAAGTTATTTATGTAAATGAGAAAGAATGAAGTAGTGGAAGAAAACCTGTGTTGTGTTCTTCATTTTCTTTGTGGAAAACGATTTCTGAAGCTTAAGTGTTGCTTCCATTCTTGCTTGCGATTGCGACGACGGTTTCAGTGATGTTGATGAATGACGACGACGGCGACGACGGTGATGATTGACGACGACGACGGTGATGATGATGATGATGATGAGGACGTAGATGGGTTTCGCGACGGTTGCAATAAATGTGATTTAAAAATAAACTGAAAATAAATAACGGTAAAGCGATAGGAAGTAACGGACGTTTTCCCGTTTGTTTTTGGGCTTGCTGTGTAGAAGTAAAAAGGGGGGTGTACTCATGGAACTGGGTTGGGCAGCGTGCTATTGGGCCTACTTATGCAACGTGCATAAGCTTCACTTATGTATAATAACCGGACCCGACAATTGCTATAATAATTTTTTTAATCATACACGGGACAATTGATTTAATAAAAAACAGGAATTGAATAATAAATATTTATTAATTTTAATTTTAATTTATTACACAAAATTCATACGGGACAATTGCTTTAATCAAGAAATATTAATTTAATAAATTTTACAAGAATGAACACAGTGACATCACTTATATTTTAATAATATTTTATAACATTTTTCTAAATATTTTATTCTAAATTAATTTTATACTTTATTATAATATCAATCTTAAATATAAAATAAAATAAAATAAATCAATGGACATGAACTTTCACAAATAGTTTTTTTTTTTAAAACAACAGAAGAATGAATTCTCATCAATAATAAATATAAAAAAAACACAATACAAAATATTTATCACTAATACATAAAAGAAATTGAATAAAAAATTCATACACGGGACAATTACTTTAACCAAAAAAATTTAATCATACACGGAACAATTGCTTTAATAAAAAAAGAATTGAATAATAAATATTTGTTATTATTAATTATAATTTATTTCACAAAAATCATACACGGAACAATTACTTTAATAAAATAATTATTAATTTGATAAATTTTACAAAAAAGAACACAATGACTTAACTTATATTTTAATAATATTTTATTAATAAAAGTCTATAGACTCGTGCGATGCACGGGTCTCAAAACTAGTTTAAATAAAATCTTTAGCTTTGAAAAAGAATTTTGAGTTGGGATTTGAGAGAATATTATAAAATAATGAAATAATTTTTTTAATTAAAATCATTTTAATACGAAATGTTTTAATTAGATATCCATATGCAAGATGTTCTAGGGCCCGTTTAGATTTGACTTATTTTTAAACTTATAAAAAATAGTTTATGCAAATAAATAAAATTTTATCTTAATTTATAAAAACTTACCGACAAAGATTGTATTTTTATAAACTGTTTTCTCATATACTACCTTGAAAGACTTATAATAATACATAAAAACTTATTTATTTGACTTGTCTAGAATATTGACATGAACATACATAATTGAATCTGGATACATTAAAATAACAGAGATAATTTGTTTGAATTTACATGGTAACACTAACTCCATTAATAATCCGAATACATAACGAAAAATCGGTATATAAATTCAAATAGTTCGATACAAAATAAGGTAGACAATAAACTAAAAGGAGTGCATCAATGAATTCGTGAGCAACTCCATTCGCCAACTTCCTTCTTACCCTTATCTTGTTTGACCTGCTTATCTGAAAAAAATAAAAGGAGTGGGATAAGACAAAAGCCTCAATGAGTTTCACTTTCACCTACACCTAGGGTGTTAGTGGTTAAATGGGCTATCCTGTCAGTTGATCAGTCATGTCAACATATGTATTATTTTGCAAGTATTCAATTCAAGGTAATAAAATGTATCACACTATTATAATTCTTGGTTCGTTATAATATTACCCGGTCAACCTGAGGTAAGTAGTCTCAGACGCCGGCGTGTCTGGCCAACCGTAATTATAATAATTAGGCGCAGAAAATACTTGACATATTAATTAAATTACCACGTGAATTCCTATAAATTTGAAATCCAACCAACACAATCAACTATAAATGCGAAGCTCATGTGATATCTCAATGACCATGTAGAAAAAGTATTCATAACTGGTATATAATAAATGTATACACCATAATTCAAGTATATTGATCAACTATGATATACTGCTCAAACTAAATAAAGGAGTACTAGTAAACTATCTCGCTTATAGATAATTTAGCTACCAATGTCCCAAACCCATTTACATTTTCTTTCTTAAGTAATGAATTATTTAAATTTATTCCCACACTAATTTACTAGAATTAAGTACCTAATAATCTTAATTTTTTATTCTATGATAGCACGTCGATTCGGGGTTCAATTCCTTAATTCCTAGTATTATCAGCAAATGCAATTAATTCTTATGCTAAGGGAAAATATTCTTAAACTTAAAAGAGGAACTCACCTTAGTATCAATGAGAAAGCTTGAACCTTGTCAATGTCTAACTTCAATTCCCTTCAAGACTTTACCAAAACCCACTTAAATTCTCTTGATTCTCCTCACACACTGTGGCTTCAAATATTGATCACATTAACCCCTTTCTTTTGTAATTCAATTGCTTTACTACACACCCAAAATCTTCAAGAAAACCTTAATAATAGTTGATGACACCAGTTGATCACATACCCTTCGCGTTGATATTCACAACCACTTTACTCTCTTTGGTGATTTATTACAAGGTAACAATAATAAGAGGTTCTATCACATAATTTGGTTGGCAACGACATTGAGTATTTGGCGGAAGCGCAATAGTATCCTATTTCGAGGAGATTTTGTCCATGTTTCTTCTTTAGTGGATCAAATTATTTAGGGTTATTCTATCATATGCGAATTTGCACATGTTAAAAAGTTCAAATTAGTAAGTTTGTATCGGAACTTGTGAATTTTACATTAAATATATAACTTTTTCATAAGTAATTATTATTTTTCAATAAAAAGTTACTATTTTTTATTATTTTAACATGTGCAATATTGCACATGTTAGACAAACTAATTATTTATATTGCTTGGTTTTGGTTTATAAGTCGGAGAGAGATCAATGTTAGTGTCGCTTTTTTCGACTAATGTAATAATCCCTTAGTTTATTTTCGTTGATTTTATGGAATTTTTCTTCGAATCGTAAGGGTTGAGTACCTCTTGCATTCCTTATAATTCAATTGTTGCTTATAAAAAAAACATTACTATTAATTAGAGTTGGGTTGTTCCATAATGTCATCCTAATTTTCTTTATTAGGGTCTATCATGGAGTTCTAGAGTTAATGAATTAGGTCTAATTTACTCTAAGGATATGTAACCTTTCCTAATATTTATATTGATATAATTAGGGTTTTTATTCAATTTTTACCAGTATAAATTGATCTAGGAGTAATAGAATGATTTGTGATTCGAATCAACAGTACAAATTTTCTAGAAAGCCAATATGATTTGAATCCCATGGCAGAAATCAGTAGTGTGATTTTGTACCGTACGGATTCCCTTAGGCCCAAAAGGCTGTGACCGGCCCAGAACGGCAATCGCGGATACCGCCCTCGGGTCGCGCCTTTTGGCCCAATAAGGTTACTTCACCCACGTCATCAAAGAAAAACCGCCCTTAAACCCCCACGTGGCCACGATCGCCTGAAGGGCCTAGAAAGCAGGATAATGGGGTTTTAGGCGGGAAAGGAAGGGCTCCCACGACCCTGAGTGGAGCAACGGTTATAGAGGAGGGAATAACCCTCCCACACCTCTATATATAGGCGCATCTTAAGACTGAAAAGGGAGAGACAAAAAACCAAACGAAAAAGATACAAATATATTAACCCCCTGACAAAAAACTCAAGTTCCATACAGGAACATTTTGGCGCCCACCGTGGGGCCCTGGTAAAACCATTCCCAGGCCTCAAGAAAAAACGAGTGTAACGACCAGAAACGATGGCCGGCGACACTCCCAACGACAACCAAGGCACAGTCCTACAACAGGCGATCGGAGAGATACGTCGCCTACAGTCCAAAGTAGCGGAAATTCAAAAAGAGCGAGAAGAAGAAAAGGAGGCTGAAGCAAACCACGGCTCAGACGAGGAAGAGCTCGAAAGCTCACAGCCTCTGGTGCAAGCATTGTGGGACGCACAAGTCCCAACCAATTTCAAAATTCCTCAATTACCAAGCTTCGACGGGAAAACGGATCCCTTGGAGCATTTAATGGCAGTAGGCACCCAAACATCCATAATTGGAGCAGAGGAGCACCTAAAGTGCAAACTCCTTTCGAGTACCTTCAAGGACGCAGCGCTCCGATGGTACATGAACCTACCCAACAACTCCGTGACTGGATATGCTGATTTCCACCGCAAATTCGTCCACCAGTTCGCAGGAAGCAAGCACATCCAAGTCACAGCCACCAACATGTTCGCCTTGCGTCAAGGTAACTCCGAAACGTTGAGAGAATATCTCGCCAAATTCAGCGAAGCTACCATCAAAGTATAAAACCCAAATCAAGAGATGTTCGTGGCAGCATTTCATAACGGCCTCAAAGCAGGGCATTTCAACGAATCCCTGGCCCAAAAACCAGCCGAGACAATGCAAGAGGTGATGAAGCGAGCCGAGTGCTACATAAAGGGCGAAGAGAGCAATGCAGAAAAGAGGTCAAGGGATTCTCGGGAAAGAGCAGGGGAATCCCGCCCCAACAAAACACCCGAACGCAATCAGCGGCGATGGCCAACCAAAGATTACAGATGGCAAAGCAGACAAGAGAGGCCACGATATCCTCCAAGACACAACAAGGGATACAGGCAACGACGCCAATACGAAGAATATTCCCCCCTCAACGACACAAAGGTACATATATTGGACAAAATTCTAAACGCCAACTTGGCCACAAGACCACAAGAACCTGACAACCATGTAATGCTGGGACCCAACTCCAATGAATGGTGTCGATATCACCGTTGCAAAGGCCACGACACAGAGAGATGCTACAAGCTACGCGACCTAATTGAAGAGTTGATCAGGAGCGGCCACTTGAGGAAGTTCATCGAGAAAGCAGCCCAAGGAAAAGCAGGTAGATCGGGAACGACTAGACAACCGCGTAGCCCCCCCCCCCCCCCCCCCGAAGAGGACAAGGGGAAGGAAAAGGCGCGAATTCCAGTCAACACCATAGCAGGAGGATTCGCCGGCGGAGGCGAGTTAAGTTCGGCGAGAAGAAGATACCTGAGGCGGATAGAAAGGGAAACCCACTCTATGAATCACGTAGAATTTCCCCCAGCACCAGATTTATCATTCTCTCCCAAAGACGCATGGGGCGTAGTCCCACATGACGACGACCCACTTGTGGTTCAAGTGCAAATTTTAAATTGTGACGTAAAGAGGGTCCTCATAGACTCGGGAAGCTCAGCGGACAGCATGTACTGGGATGCCTTCAAAGCCATGCAGCTTGCAGGCGAGCAGCTACAACCTTATCACGGAACGTTGGTGGGCTTCGCGGGCGAACAAGCGGATGTGATGGGGCATATCACTTTGCTCACAACTTTTGGCGATGAAGAAAACGCCAAAACAATCAAGGTACGGTATCTTGTAGTAAGAACTTTGTGCGCATCATACAATATCATAATTGGCAGGCTCGCGTTCAACGCCCTGGGAGCAGCGATGTCAACTCTATATCTGGCGATAAAGTACCCGTTGGATAATGGAGGAGTAGGTACCCTGAAAGGCGATCAGTTTGTAGCTCGCCAATGCTATCAATCCAGCCTGAAAGTAAGGAAGCCACCAAGCACAGGGATAAAACACGACAACAACATGGTAGAAGCCGCGGATTTGGACCCACGAGAAGACTTTCATGAAGACAGAGTCAGTCCCATTGACGAGCTAGAGGAAGTATGCATCGGGGCAGAAGAACATCAAACCACGAAGCTAGGAGTCAATATGCTCCCTGAGGAAAAGGCAGAGATACTGGAAATCCTGAGAAAGAATGTAGACCTGTTCGCCTGGCACCCAAAAGATATGCCAGGAATCGATGAGGCCATCATCACACATAAGCTAGCCATATTTCCAAAAGCCAAACCGTATCCCAACGCAAAAGAAAGCAAGGCAAGGAGCGAAGGCTAGCAGTAAGCGAAGAAGTGACTAAACTCAAGAAGGCACAGTTCATCGAAGAAATCAAATACCCGGAGTGGTTAGCCAACATGGTAATGGTCAAGAAGAGCAACGGTAAATGGAGGATGTGCGTAGACTTCACTGACCTGAATAAAGCTTGTCCCAAAGACCCATACCCGTTACCAAGTATTGATAGGCTCATAGACGGCGCCTCGGGATACAAGCTGCTCAGTTTCATGGACGCTTACTCCGGATACAATCAGATAAAAATGAGCGCCCCAGATGCCCCCCACACGGCCTTCATGACAAACACCTGCAACTATTTCTACAAAGCGATGCCCTTTGGCCTCAAGAATGCCGGCGCGACCTATCAAAGACTGATGGACAGGGTGTTTGCAAATCAAATAGGAAGAAACCTTGAGGTCTACATCGACGACATGGTCGTAAAAACAGGAAAAGAGGGCAACCACCACTCGGACTTAGAAGAGATTTTATCTTTAGTACGCAAATACAACATGCGGCTCAATCCCACGAAATGCTCATTCGGGGTCCAAGCCGGAAAATTCTTGGGGTTCATGCTGACTAACCGAGGTATCGAGGCCAATCCGGAGAAATGCCAGGCAATAATTGATATGAGAAGTCCGGAGACCGTCAAGGAGGTGCAGCAATTAACAGGGAGAATAGCGGCATTGTCACGGTTCCTCTCGTGCGCAGGAGAGAAGTCTTTTCACTTCTTTTCAACTCTAAAGAAGGGGGAGAGGTTCACATGGACTGGACAGTGCGAAGAAGCGTTTCAGAAATTAAAGGAATTTCTGGCGTCACCACCAATACTTACTCGCCCCCAGCCAAAGGTTCCACTACTGCTATACCTCGCTGTCTCAGAAAACGCGATGAGCTCGGCATTGGTACAGGAGATTGAAGGGGAGGAATAGCCGGTGTATTTCGTCAGCAAGATCCTCAAGGGACCGGAAACCAGATACCAGAAAATCGAAAAATTGGCCCTAGCAGTAGTAAGTACGGCGAGACGATTGAGACAGTATTTTCAAGGTCACCAGGTCATAATAAAAACAGACTATCCTATTAAACAAGTCCTAAGAAAGCCTGACCTCGCAGGAAGAATGGTGGCGTGGTCAGTTGAATTGTCAGAATACGACATCGTGTTCTCGCCCAGAGGAAGTGTTAAGTCCCAGGTACTAGCTGATTTCGTTCTAGAACTAACAACGCCATCAGAAGAGCTAAGCCTTGAGCCTTGGATCCTATCAGTTGATGGGGCATCCAACCTAAGAGGGAGCGGAGCAGGAATAGTACTGGAAGGACCGGACGAAGTAATGATAGAACAATCACTGCGATTCGCCTTTAGAGCAAGCAACAATCAGGCCGAGTACGAAGCTCTAATCGCCGGAATGAAGCTCGCCAAAGAGATGGAAGTAACGGACCTCAGGGCGAAGAGCGATTCCCAGCTGATAACCAACCAAGTTTCAGGCGAGTACCAGACAAGACACCCACAGCTGATGAAATATATGGAAAGGGTAAACAAACTAAAAGCCCAGTTTAACACTTTCGAGCTGATCTTCGTGCCAAGGGAACAAAACTCAAGAGCAGACCTACTGTCAAAGCTGGCGAGCACCAAAAAACCAGGCAATAACAGAACGGTGATACAGGAAGTAATATCAAAGCCTAGCACAGAGGACACAAAGATAATGATGGTCATTGAAGGGGAAGACTGGCGAAGCCCCATAACCAAATACCTGCGGAGCGACACCCTTCCACCAGAAAGGGACGAAGCCAGCAAACTGAGGAAGACAGCGGCGCACTACACCCTACTTGGGGACAAACTGTACAAGAGAGGGTTTTCTGCCCCGTTACTCTTATGTGTGGGCGAGCAGGAGTCACAGAGAATTTTGAAGGAGATCCATGAGGGATCCTGCGGAAATCACATAGGAGGACGATCCTTGGCAGGAAAGGTAATAAGAGCCGGGTTTTTCTGGCCAACAATCTTGCAGGATGCATCCAGCTACGTGAGGAGTTGCGACTCATGTCAGAGGCACGCCAACCTGCACCATGCGCCAGGTGAACCACTAAAAACAGTGATGTCGCCATGGCCGTTCTACATGTGGGGCGTGGACATATTAGGGCCATTCCCAGCGGCACAACATCAGGTGAAATTCCTGTTAGTGGCAGTGGACTACTTCACGAAGTGGATCGAGGCCGAGCCCGTGGCAACAATATCAGCAGAAAAGGTAAAGAAATTTTATTGGCAGAAACTTATATGCAGGTTCGAAATCCCAAAGTATATAGTATCGGATAACGGCACACAATTCACAAGCGAGGCCGTCATCAGATTCTGCGAGGAGAAGGGCATCCGCAACACCTTCGTATCAGTAGAGCACCCACAGGCGAACGGTCAGGCTGAAGCGGCGAACAAAGTCATACTCAAAGCCATCAAGAGGAAGCTAACCACAAGAAACAGAAGTTGGGCAGAACCATTACCAGAAATACTTTGGTCATACCACACCACCGTCCAAACTTCAACAGGCGAAACACCATTCAAAATGGTGTATGGAACAGATGCAATGATTCCGGTGGAGATTGATCCACCCAGCTGGAGAAGGGAGACGATAACGGCCCAAGTCAATGAAGAAGCCCTGCAAGAGAACCTCGACTTGCTAGAAGAAATAAGGGAGAAGGCGCACTTCAGAGAGTTCACCATGAAGCAAAGGGTGACACACAAGTACAACACCAAAGTCATGCCCAGAAGTTTCCAAAAAGGCGACTTAGTCCTCAAAAGGCCAATGGGACGAGATAAGGGAGGCAAGCTAGCACCAAATTGGGAAGGCCCATTCAGAATTCAGGAAGCATACGGAGGCGGTGCATACAGGTTGGAAACGTTGCAAGGCGAGACAATGCCGCGAACATGGAACGTCATGAACTTGAAGTTCTACTACAGTTGAAACTGCATTTTGGTGTTTTTTCTGTTTTTTAGTCAATTGACTTCCTTCCGTCGTTTGCATGTATTTGAACCATTTTTATAATTCAGCAACGGGGTGATGGGACGCTCTTTTCTCCTGCAAGGGCAGGAGTTTTTATCGAGGCCCATCACCTATTTTAAATCTCACCTATTTTAAATCTCACCTCTCTTCGCATTTATATGAATTTAGCAAAAAGGGCGAGATCAACAAAGCGTAATGCTTACTCGCCACGTCTCGAAAAAGGGCGAGATCAACAAAGCGTAATGCTTACTCGCCACGTCTCGAAAAAGGGCGAGATCAACAAAGCGTAATGCTTACTCGCCACGTCCCGAAAAAGGGCGAGATCAACAAAGCGTAATGCTTACTCGCCACGTCCCGAAAAAGGGCGAGATCAACAAAGCGTAATGCTTACTCGCCACGTCCCGAAAAAGGGCGAGATCAACAAAGCGTAATGCTTACTCGTCACGTCCCGAAAAAGGGCAAGATCAACAAAGCGTAATGCTTACTCGCTACACTACTCGCCACGTTGGCGAAAAGGGCGAGACTAACGAAGCGTAAACGCTCGAAAACGACAAAGGCGCAATTTTTCCCTCGCTACATCTTAACATCTGCTCCCCATAAAAATTAAAGGGACGAAAAGCAAAATTTCTTATCCGTATCACAGCACAAACGGAGTACAGGGCAACAGTAATAGGAATACTGTGCTCAAACAGAAGCAATAAAAATACCATCACAAAAACAAAAGCTTCATTAAAGTCACATTACAAAACACAAGTTCTTCAAAATCCCAAAAGAACAATCACATCACTACAAACATTGAAACATTACGATTGGAAATACATCAAATAAAACAAACTGAAGCAAAACAAAATCACGACTCAAGAAAAACGCAAAGGGTTCAACGCTTCTTGCTTTTGGGTTGAAACGATGGCCCCGCCCTCCCTTGAGTGTTGACGGTGAGACCGGAATCCTCCTCCTCACTAGAGGAATCCCCTCCGAGATAAACATCCTGCGGATCGTAGGTCTTTAGGAACTCCGCATAATCTTCATCGATCTCGTCAGAGCCAGAAGAATAACCATCGCGAGGTTTATACGTCTTCAGAAATTCGACATAGTCCTCGTCAAAATCATCGGACAAGCAGGGCGAGACCGGAGGGTGTTGAACATCAACTCTTCGAAGACTGGTAGCCCCCCTCTGAAGAGCAGGAGCCGTAAGCATCTTCTTCCTCTTGCCCTTTTGAACTTTGGGCCGGGCAACAGCTTTCTTCTCCGTATTTCTCCTCTCCATTGCGATTGGAAAAAACTAAGCCAACAAAGAAAGTATTGTTTAAGAAAGGAGGAAAGCACGACGATATTTATAAGCATTAAGACCTAAATCCTAATGAATGCGGTCAACAAACGGTTACAACCGTCCCAAGTCAAACGCCTAGGAATTAGTGCCAGCAATAAATCCAAGTGAAACGGATGGGATTAAGAAAGAAGATAAGTACAAACGCATAGATATATATAAAAACCCAAAAGTAATTAAGGGATTACATTGAGAAAATTTAACCATTGTTCAGAGAAATTACAAAGCCTCAAGGGCGATACGTTACAAAAGCCTCAAGGGCGCTACAATACAAAAAGTCTTAACAATTACAAAAACAAGTCCTAGGACTCAGGGGAAGTGTGAGGTTCAACTATCTCGCCAGCGTTCCCCGCCTCAGGAACACGAGGCACCAGCTTATCACCCTCTATCATCTTCATAATATCAGCTTGATTGAAGGTCGCCTCGTCCAAACCAGGAAAAAGAACTTTGATTTGCTCAAGTGCAGCAAAAAACCCTTCAACATACTTTTCCCCAAGAGCGTCCTTCAGAGCTGCATTGCTCTCCTCCAGCTCCACCACCTCCTCCTCAAACCCCGAGGCATCATCTTCCGCCATCGCCAAAGCCACTATCAGCCCATTCCTGAGTTTGGCGGAGTTCCTCAGATTCTTCTCAAGGGCCAGCGATGTTTTCTCCCTCTCAGCCCGGTCCTTGGCATAAACTTCCTTCAAAGCCTGTAACCTCTCCTCACTAGCAGCCTTGGCCTTCTCCAGGGCAGATCGATGACTCTCCACCAGCTCTTCCACCGAAGTGGCATGAGAAGCCTCCAAAGTGGTCCTCAGCCCGTTCAAACGACCTTCAAAGGCGCGACTCGCCTTCTCCGCCTCGCTCTCCTGGCGAGCAGATAGGAAGTAGTTCAACATCATCCCTTTGAACTCAAAGCCCAAAGCTAGTTTACGAAGCTCCCGTATCTCCATCGATTTAAACCTCTCCAGATTTCCCTGCTGCACGAAGCTGGACCTGATAAACTCCTCGGCGTCAAAAGCATCGCCCAGGGGAGATGGAATAGGAGTGACAACTCCGCCTTTCTGCGAGGACTCGCCCCCAGTTTTATCTCCCTCCAAAGAAGTGTCACCACCTTCGTTTACACCATGGCCCTGCAAAGTCTCGTCGATATTCTTCACGCCCTGATCCTGGCTCTCGTCCTCCTCCACGGAAGCATGCTCGGGACCAGATTTCCCTTTCTTGGCGAGATCAGCCGCAGGTGTCCTCCTCTTTCTCTTTGTTCCCTTAGGGAGATTTGAATCCCGAATCTTCAAGGCTGCAGAGGAGTCCACAGCGCCTTCCTGCCCCTTTTTCTCCTTGGCACGTGCCAAGATGGCTGCCCATTCGTCAGGGGAAACTGTCCTCATTCTTTCTGCACAAAAGGAAACAATAAACGTAAGAACATATGCCAGACATAGGAGATAAGCAAAATAACACAAAGAGACAGAAAAATAGCTTACGCAGGTAAGTAACAAGACTGGGATAATCGGTCTCTAAATCTAAAAGCTCTTTGATCTCGAAAAGTGAAAAACTATCAAGGAATGCTATTACTTCCGACTCATACGGAGTAACCAAACCCTCATCTACGCCCTTGATCACACACGGTTTCGACGACCAATAAAAGGGGAATAAGGGATTCCCATCCTTGTCAAACATCAGGTCTGGAAGGTTAGGCCCACACCTTATCCGGAAAAAGGTATTTCTAAAGTTCTTAACATGGGAGGCATAGAGCGTGAACAGGCCCCAGTTGGGTTGGCTACTTAAAGACACGAGCTTCCCAGCGCTCAGACTCTTGACATAGTAAAAGTAGAAAAAAATCCCCAAGCGAGGTTCCAATCCCAATCCTAAACTGACAAGCTCGTAAGCTTTCACAAAGGCCCAACTGTTTGGGTGTAGTTGGGAAGGGGCAACGTTAAGGGCACGCAAAATGGCGAATTCGAAGGTGGTAAAAGGAAACCATAGGTTCAAGTTCTCGATCACGCTAGAATACATGTAAAAATAGTGGGGGATTTGAGTATTCACTGATGTCACTAATTCCCCCCTCGTCACCGCCTCAACAATGATGTCGTCCTCCTTGCCTGAGCCGGAGATCTTAGTTTCGGATCTAAACTTCAAGACGGACTTCGCCGTTGTATACTTTGAAGGAGTATCCATTGCTTAAGGCAAAACGCCGCTAGAATGTTTGCCTGCGAAAGCAGAAAGGGAGGGTTACAATGTAATCTCAAACAACCCTCTGGAGAAACCTACGGATGAACCCCGAGAACGATCCGCCGTGAAAAGCACGGCCGCGACCCATAAAAGCCAACACAGGCCTTGAGGTTTTAAGACCCAACGATCGCAACTACTAGGGAATAAATAAACAACGAGAAACCAGTCACAGAACGCGTACCTTATAGAAATGTAGGGTCAACGATGGAATGCAAGAAGCCGGCGTGCGTATTCCGAAGCCAACCACAAACCGGATCTGTATGCAAAGGGGGAGACGAAGAAAATGGAGAATGAATGGGGTATTTAAACAAATTTGAAGAAGACGGAACGTTTCTTTATCCAGCGGGTAAAAGACGAAACGTTTCTCTACCCCGCGGACAATACCACGTGTCGCTTCACACACAGGGTGGCCGCCACCTGGCGTAAGGGGGCGACATCAAGGACGTACGCGGAACGTATGGGCGGGCATAAACCTTATTGGCTCGCCCAACAACGGTGGGAAATCGTTGCACAACAAGACGCGTGGAAAGCATACAAATAAAACAAATCGAATCGTTAAAGCAGCTTAATATCGCTAAATCATCATTTTATTACCAAATAAAAGTGAGTACAATGGGTAAATGAAAAAACAGAAACAAACTAAAAGCTAGCAAAAATAGAAAGGCAACAACAAAGGGAAATAAACTAAGGTATGAAAGGAGAATGTTAAGCTAGTTTTCCCATCTCCATCACTTTTTTCCACCTGGCCTCCAAGGCTTCTTTGCAGTCCATCGCCACCTCCATCTCAGCGGAGGTCCTATCATGAGCTATTCTGGCTAGTCTCTGCTTATCCTTGAGCTCCAGGAGAGATTGGCGACGCTCCAGCAACAAGGAAATATCGTCCCTGATATCCATCTTTAACTTTTTCTTCTTCTCCTCCAAAAGTGCCGTCTCCTCCTGTAGTTTGAGGATGGCGCGATCATATTCCTCCTCCATATCAAAGGAGGCGCTGAGAGTCCCCTCATACATCCTCATCGCCTCTTTCAGATCCCATGACTTGTCCAGGATATCTGACAACACGCTCTGGCTCTCCGCCTCAGCACACTCAACTGACGCTATAACAGGAGCATCCCGCACCAACTTGTCACGGAAGGGAACGAGGTAGTCTAGGAAACGGTGTTCTGTAGGTGTTAACTCTGAAGCCTCATCCTGCAGATCATTCACCAGCGTACAAAACCCTTCAGTATCATCGATGAGATCATCAACTCCCCTTCGCAGCACGTTTCTCGCCTCGAGAATCAGAGGATTAGTACTAGACCCCATGAGAAGATGCAAAAGGTATAATAAAAGCAATCGCCCAAGAGCCTTTATATACACAGCAGGAGCGCACGACCCCTAGCTCCACCTGTCACGAAAAAATGGAATATCGTTAGGGGACTCAGTCTCGCTCCCACTTAAAAAGGCATGAAGAAAGGAATAAGCAGATCAATAGTAACTTCCCATCCTTTTAGCTTGGGAAAATCAAGCCTTCGACCAAATCAGCACTACAGCCCGCCTCGGTCTTTGTGCTTGGGGGGCTGTGTACCGTACAGATTCCCTTAGGCCCAAAAGGCTGTGACCGGCCCAGAACGGCAATCGCGGATACCGCCCTCGGGTCGCGCCTTTTGGCCCAATAAGGTTACTTCGCCCACGTCATCAAAGAAAAACCGCCCTTAAACCCCCACGTGGCCACGATCGCCTGAAGGGCCTAGAAAGCAGGATAATGGGGTTTTAGGCGGGAAAGGAAGGGCTCCCACGACCCTGAGTGGAGCAACGGTTATAGAGGAGGGAATAACCCTCCCACACCTCTATATATAGGCGCATCTTAAGACTGAAAAGGGAGAGACAAAAAACCAAACGAAAAAGATACAGATATATTAACCCCCTGACAAAAAACTCAAGTTCCATACAGGAACAGATTTGAATCAAGAGTTTAAAAATCAGTTTTCAACATTTTGGCCATTTGATTCAATTCACAAGTCAAAGGAAATCCTCACGATTATATTCATACCAGAAAATGCATATTTTCAAGTAATTTTAGTACCAATAATTTGAGAATGTAGGTGTCAGTTTTTTAGGGAAGTTGCCAATGATCCTCTCCAGATCTGAGATCTGGATGATAAAGTTGTAATAGGTCGTTAGTTCCGGACAATCGATAATTGTAATAGGTTAAACGTTGTTGTGAAGGAGGGGTTGATACTTGTACAAACTATGACAATCAAGTCACTAGACACCAAAGTGGGAGGTATTTATAGTTAGATATGGCATACTTGTCATAGCCTATAAGGCATGTTTATATAGGTGGATAATTAGGGTTTAGGAGAACATAAATGTTATTTTGGACTCCTGTCCCGAGGTCCACGTGTCCCAATGAGTGGATATTGCATGGGCCACATGATGATGTAAACAAAAGTTAACAAAGGATAACTCATCCCTTATTTCTTTTCTCATTGTCTAATTATATCATATGATTAAATAGTCACTTCAACAATGTGCATATGTAAATATAGCATTGTATGGTCTAAACTTATAATAATGTGTTCTGTTAAAAAGATATTTAAATAAACTCAACAACCTTGCAAATATAGCACTCTATGGCTCAAAATATAGTTGTTTAGTTATTTACCTTGTCACTTTCACCAGGACAATTCTTCATAATGTTTATAAAAATAAATTATTCAAACTCACAACTAAAAGAAATTCAACCACAATATAATGCAAAAAAATCATTAAATTCTAGCTAGTTTTATTTTTACCTTTCTCTCCATTTAATTGATTTGTTCTCATATCAATTCTAGGAGATTAACTCATACAAAAATGAGCATAAATTCAAATTATACTTTATTTCATTCAGTTACCAGATTGAATCAAACCAGCTATGAAGTTTGTTTTGATGCTCCACCCCATATTGTTTCAGATGGTTTATGGGGTGGTAAAGAAAATGGAAGAACTCCAATGAGATCTTTCTTTCCCATGTTTGAATTACAACTCCTTATAATTTTTGTCCTCACCCAAATTTGCAGTTTTCTTCTCAAACCCTTAAAACTCCCTCAATTCATTGTACAAATGATTGTAAGTACCTCCAATTTTTTTCTTTATATTTTTAAACTGAATAATAGAATAATTTATTTAGGGTAGATGTGAATAATTTGTATCAATTTACCAATATATTTATTATTGTTTTGCTAGCTTGTTCATTATACTTTTAAAAAAAAGTTGAATTACAAAAAGAAAAATAATAAATTTGTACTGAAATTGAACACACTATTTTTTATTCCATTTGTAGGCTGGATTGATTATAGGTGTTACATTTGAGATAAAGCCATTGGAGAAATACATGACCATTTTGTTTCCATATGGTACACATGACACAATTTCAGCAATTTCATCAATTGGTTTTGTACTATTTGTATTCATAAATGGTGTACAAATGGATTTCAGCATGATAACAAGGACAGGAAACAAAGCATGGACAATTTCAATTGTTGGATTAGCTATACCATTAGCCCTAGGTTTTATACCACTAATACTAATCCCTGAAAGAATAGAAAGCCTTGAAAAATCTAATGGACATGGAATTTTTGTGGCATTGATATCTCACACTATGAGTTCATTTGCAGTAATTGCTTCCCTCTTGAGTGAACTACAAATCCAAAACTCTGAGATTGGCCGATTGGCTTTGTCGTCGGCTTTGGTCGGTGACATATTAAGAACAACTATTACAACAAATATTGTTGTTGTTATGGGTAATCCAAATATGAAAATGATTTCAAGAAACTTGGCCTCACTTTTTGCACTTGCTATATTCATTCCATTAATATGTAGGCCAATAATGTTTTGGATAATTAAACATACACCAGAAGGAAGACCTGTGAAAGATGGTTATATTTATATTATCATTTCAATGGTTTTTGCTTTAGGTGTTTTATCAGTTAAGATTGATCAAGAATTTGTCTTAGGAGCTTTCGTTTTGGGTCTTGCCGTGCCCGAAGGACCTCCTTTAGGATCTGCATTGGTTAAGAAACTTCAGTTCTTTGGCATAACATTATTTTTACCTATCTTTGTGACTACCTCTGTGTTGAAAGCAGATTTTACAATGAATTTTTCATCATATCTGATGGTGTCAACTGGAATTGTGATCCTTATTACTCACTTGGTCAAAATAATAGTATGTTTTATAACTGCTCTTTGTTGCAAGATGCCCGTTACTGACGCTTTATGTCTTTCCCTCATTTTGAACACTAAAGGCGTAGTTGAAATTGGCATCTTCAATGCGTTATTCGATAATGATGTAAGTACTACATTTTTTTTAATAGATGAATATGGAACACTTATTATAATTCTAACATGATGATAAATGTACATATGTATGTATGCAGATTATTAATGGGCAAGCGTATGCAGTGTTGATTATAAGTGTAATGATCATAGGAAGCATTGTGCATTGGTCAGTGAAATTATTATACGATCCAACGAGAAAATATGCTGGATACCAAAAAAGGAACATAATGGGATTAAGAAGAAACTCAGATCTCAGAATACTAATAACACTTCAAAAACAAAACCATATTTCAGCTGCAATAGATTTCTTAGACCTATGTTGTCCAACACAGGAATCTCCAATCGCGGTTGATGTAATTCACGTAATTGAGCTAGTTGGAAGAGCCTTGCCTGTTTTCATTCCTCATTGTCTTCAAAGACAAGCATCAGGATCTGCTTCGCATAAATCATACTCTGACGATGTTATCCTAGCTTTCGATATCTATGAGCATGATAATGAAAATGCAGTTTCAATAAACACTTACACAGCAATATCACCAGCAAATCTCATGTTTGAAGATGTGTGTAACCTTGCATTGGATAAAGTTGCATCCATCATCATTCTTCCATTTCATATAAGGTGGTCTGCTGATGGTGTAGTTGAATCTGATGACAAGAAAATTTTAAGAGCATTGAACCAAAAAGTCCTTGAAATAGCTCCATGTTCCGTTGGAATTCTCGTAACTCGCATTAATTTGATGCCAAAAGCAACCCCAACAACATCAGTAACATCAGAATATTCCACCAACCGATTAGCTGTCATTTATTTAGGTGGAAGCGACGACGATAATGAGATTTTATGTTTAGCAAAGCGAGCCATGAATAATCCTAGTATCAACTTAGTTCTTTACCATCTTGTCTCTAAGGATTGTATAGAGGAATTAGAGGATTTGATGGTAAATGGTGGTGAACTATTGCAAGAAATGAAAAATGCTGAAAGTGTGAGGTATCAACAGATTTTCACAAAGGATGGATCACAAACAGCTTCCTTTTTACGCGAGATTGCCAATGAACATGATTATTTTATTGTCGGTAGAAGACATGGAATCCGATCTCCTCAAACTGATGGATTATCAGAATGGAGTGAATTTCCTGAACTTGGTGTTATTGGTGATTTTCTTGCCGCACCTGATCTTAATAGTTGTGCATCTGTTATGGTTGTGCAGCAACAACTTTCACGCAAGAAAGAGCTTAATGGGTGGATTTTGTAGCTCACATTGCCTTGATTCATTTTGTTCTTTCTATGTACAATTCTCTAATACATTTTATATGTTCATTCCACAAATTGCTTAAAGTCTATATTTGTTTTGCTTCACTTAGGATTTTGTTTTTCCTTGTGTGTTTATTTTTTTCCTAGTAAAAAGGTTAAAACTATCATACAAATTATTTAATCTACTTAATCATAACTAATTTAATTTTTACAATCAATTGGGATTTTCTTTTTATCATAGTTTGTTACAAAACAAGTTAATAAGTGTCTTGAATATACTATTCAAAATTACTCATTTAGGCACCTATTAAATCCTCAAGGATAATGCTAGTTGTAGCGAATGCTTTCATCGCGAATGTATTGCGAATCACGTGTGCACCTACTTTATTGCCACCGTCTTGCATTATTTTGGAATATACATTAATTAAATTAAGTTTCTTATTCTCTCTCACCTCCTTTCCTCTTCCACTCCAACAGCAACACTCCATCTCTTTCTCTGTCCAATTTCCTGTCTTCTTCAAAACTCTTCCAACCTTCCTCTTGTTGTTCTTCCAAAACTGACTCTCAATTTCTTCTTGTTCTCATATACAACCTCCAAATCCTTGCGCCCGGAAATCCCGGTTGCAAAAAATTGACTTTGTTGTGTCGATTTGGAAAGAGTTGAGTTATCAACTCTGAGGTAGAAAATAGCGTTGTCGGTGGAGATGGTGGAAGCAGACGCAGTGGAAGGTGATTTTGCTGTATTCTGCTATCTAATCATATTGCTCTGTTCTAGCCAAACAAAACCACCTATTACCGTTTAGCCTGAGGAAAGTTCTTATCAATTTTAAAAATGGAGAGGTTAAAATATAGGAACATGGTTGGGGCACTTAGAATTTCATGTTGGAGAACATGGTAGTGGTGCTAGAAGGATACAGGGAAAGTATAGAAATGGAAGTTATTGCCAAAAAAAAATACAAAATACAAAATATAATGGAGTTCGTGATATTCGTGAAATTTCTGTTCGCGATATATAGCAGTGCCGAATCCTCAAACATTAAAAGAGAGAAAGACGGTGATTGAAAAGGAGCACATTGCAACTAGGTGAGAAGCATTTGAGGCTTGATCATTCAACTTCGGTTGGAAATTCATCTTCATTTCATCTCTATTGTAAAGTTACCAAGAGCATGAGTGGTTAAATCATCTTTGTGTTGGGATGAGGTGTAATTAACTATTATTCCTTTTTAAATTATATCATCATAATAAAAATAGTATCGATCCACAAAGACTAATGAAAAATATTATAACATTCCATATTGATTTATCTAAAATATCAATAGAAGTTTACATAACTGAATCGGAATACATTAAATTACAATACAGTTTGTCCAAATGCATGAAAGATTTAAATTTAGATTTTATATTATTTTAAAGTATTATTATTAAGTTATCATTAGAATTTATAATTTATATTTTTGTTTAAAATATTTTAGGATTTGTTTCTTATTTAAAAATATAGTTTAGTAGAAAGAGAATTAGAGTATTCTCCGTATAAAGAATTAGAGTACTCATCCATCCTTACGATATAACCAATTTCGTAAAATTGTAAAAGTAGAAGCATTAAAAGTGTAATTAAGTTAATTTTTACTTTTACGATAGGGTCCCCCTTTCTCCCCCCTCGATCGAACGGCCATAAGCTCATCCTAAACCAGAAAAGCAGTAACGGCCGTTGGATGAATCTGACCAAAAACCGACCCAAGAGGCTACGTTTTTTCTTCAATCCCCTTCATTTGCATCTTCTTTTCTCTCTCTTCTCGTAAATTACTTCCAAGACTCAGGTATGTCAAAATTCAATTTACGCCCTAAAAGATGCTTTTTAATTTTGTTTCCTTTTTGTTTTTTGTGTTGAATTGCAATTAGGGATTTGAATCAATAACCCCTTTATTTGTTTTGGAGATGTGAGTTCGTAATGTTTTGGTTGTGAAAGTTAGGGATCATATCACATTATTCATGACACTATATAGTCAAATTGTTACAATAACTGATTCTGAATCAGTTAGTTGGTTTGGTTGTTTATTGGATTTTTGTTTTGTCTTGGGACAATTCAATTTGATTATATATGTTTTTAGAAAGATCAATTTGAATTTGATTATATTATTGATTTCTGATTTGTAATGATTCCAAAAACAACCTGATGGATCTAGCTAGATATGGAGGAGCAATTCATACTTAGAGTTCCACCGAATGTTGCGGAGCGGATAGAGCGTCTTCTAAATGAAAACAATGCTTCTTCATCGGAGGACAAGTCGCTAGATTTGCAATTTGGCGAGGATGGAAGAAGCGGTACGTTTGTGATTGGGGATGAGCACTTCCCCGCATCTCTATTGGATCTTCCTGCTGTCGTTGAATCATACAAGACTTATGATGATAACTCTTTGGTTAAGACTGCTGATATTGGTCAGGTCAAGTATCCATCGTTGTTTGTTTGCTTGCATTGTTCGTTCCTAGATTTGGATGATTAAATAATTGCTTGCTTTTTTAATGAATTCAATAACAGATGATTATGGTGAGGGAATCTGGTGATGCTGCTCCGGATGTAATTGAGTGTAGACATGGCCTAACACCTCCTATGAGAGATGCTCGCAAGCGTAGATTCCGCAGAGAGCCTGACCTCAATGTAATCTTTTCATTCGCGCATAACATTATCTTAGCATACCTGAGGCCACTCTATTATTGTGTGCTCTCTTACCATATTTTTTCATTCTTCATTTTCCAGCCTGAGCTTGTCTCCCGTGTTGAGAAAGATCTTCTCAAAATCATTGCTGGAGGAACGGCTGAAAATCTTGATATCCTTTTAATCTTGTTTGTTTCAAGCAGTAATTCAGTGAACATTCTAAATATTTGATACATATTTTATCATCCCACTTTTAAAAAAAAAACTTTGAAATGGATGGCTGATGATATAATTTTTGTTACTTACCTTCTTTGCATTTGCATCAACGACAAAAATTTGGCATGGGTTCATGTGATCTATTTGCATCAATGACAAAATTAAGCTTGTTGCTTTCATAATAGTGTCAATTGTAACCAACCTTTGGCTATTTTCTTGACTGAGATTCACATGTAGCTGAGCAAGAAGGGGAAGAGAACGCTCGAGGTGCCAATAAAAAACCTGCAGCTACACCTGCATCAAAGCATGATGTTCCAGAGACTCATACAAATGCCGGGGATGCTGACAGGAGTGATTCTGATGAATCTGATGAATCAGTTTGACCGATATTAACTACCAATGAATATTTATATCAGATGAATGCTTGTAGTCGTAGACACCTTTTTTTTACATATTCTTGAACACACACTTTATGAATAGATTATTTTATAAAGAAGTAATTTTTGAAAAAATATATTAACTTTCTAAAAAATAAATCAATCATAAAGGGTGTATAAAAAGGTGTTTTTGCTTGCATTCACATTGTATAATTTTGCTCTGTTAAATTTGATCTCATCTACAGTCTTAAGATAGGATTGCTATCCCATATTGTGCATTGTGTTACATTATTTGTTGTATTTTACACCAATTTTTATTATGTAAACTGCCTTTAAGATCTGAAATTCAGAAATTATAAGGCTTACGTTAAACCAAGCTGAGTTTGTATCTGTTTTAATTTTTTTTTTTTTTTTTTTTTTTTACATTTACTAAAACTCTAAAAAAACTAACAGAACACAAAATATAACTAAAGTTTTCCTACCTATGAAGTGAAATGTTAAATAAAGACTTTATGCAAGATGGAAAATTAATATTGAAAGATGGAAAATAAGGTTTGGAAAAGTAATATGCAATCAAGGCCACTTTGGATATTATAAGTGTATGTTTGAAATCACCGTCAAAATCACAGTGAATCATCGTAATTTTGGCGAATTCTATTAATCCAAACATATATTTAATGTCAAAGGGCAGTGTAACTAGGATATTAGAAAAGAACAATTGGATGGTTTGACTATAGGCAACAAATTCCGTTTAAGTTCAAGAACATATCTCACATCATGTAAAGTCCATGATCTTTACAAGCTGTCTCCAAGATGAACCACTTCACCTTCAACTAGCTCTAGAAATTCAAAGTATTCATCTTCTAACACATGTGATAGGAGCATTCAAAGTCCATGACTCCAAAACTCCACTGATTCTGAACTTCACACCACTAGCACCTTCACATCCTCATGATAAAGTTGTTGTTTCCATCGTAACCCGAGTATTATTCTACCGCTCTTCACATCCACTGGCACCTTCACATCCTCATGATACTAGCAAATAACCTTCTTATGAATTATCCAAAATACCATACAATATTAATACAATGATTACACCATTAATTTGATCAGAACAGTGACTTTATTAAATAATTGGACACTGTGATGATATGTTTTTTTGGCTGAGAATACATGGAACAATTTGGCACTCACAGTTTAACAACAGATTACAATGGCAATTCTTTAGAAAATGAAAAGTTGAAAACGCATGAAAATGAAATGAAATTAAAAAGCAATACAACATTAATTATTCATAGTTACTAATACTAGGTTGCAGGCAAATCTACATTGAACACAATCATATACAGAATCAAATGTTGCAAACCGAATTCACTGAATAACAAATTAGTAAACTAAACATTGCCACATGTGCTTCCAACAGTTGGATCATTCAGTTTCTTAACAATAGTACATCAAGCTGAATATTCTTCTTTCTACAAATGACAGTTCAGCTTTAATAACTAATTATGAGTGTGAACACCTGAAATTTTAATCAAGAAGAAACACATTATTACCATTGTATTTTTATTTTTAGGAATTTAAAATGTACAATATGATTATTAAAATCAAATTATAACGCCATAGGCATTTGGTGAGTTAATTTTGGTACAAATACGCATATAAAACTGTAAGTTTAACTCACCAGCGAGAAAGGCCTTTTTGATTATGATAAGCTCTTTAATGACATCCACAATATCCATTCTTTCTTTCGGTGATTCCATTGAACAAACAAGTCCAATCTTGAAAAGTGAAACTAAGCACTCCTTTGTACTTGGAATAAGAATCTCATTGTTTTTTGCATCTCTTAATAAAAGATTTGGATCCAAAATCTTTATAAGATTATCAAGAAATAAATTCCCAACAAAGTTATGCAGATTTTGACCATCTTCAAAAGCTTCATCGGTGGGTCTTTTACCGGTAAGCATTTCCAACATTAGGATTCCAAAGCTATACATGTCACCACATGTGAACACTTCAGAACCCATTCCATACTCTAAAATATATAGCAAAAGCTGTTAATAACATGTCCCTAGCTAGTGTAATATTAAATCCGCACTGAAACATACCTGGAGGATTCAAAGAAACAATATAAGATTCAAGAATTTAGAACATACCTGGAGGAGCATAGCCAACAGTTCCTTTTATTCCAATTGTACTAGTATATTTATGAGAGGTGCCGCCAATGACTGAGACGAGTCTTGCTATGCCAAAATCACCGACATGAGCAATCATGTTATTATCAAGAAGGACATTGCTTGGTTTTAGATCACAATGAATGACCAGTTGTTCACATTCTTGATGAAGATAATGTAATGCAGAAGCAACATCAATAATGATGTTTAATCTATGACTGAGGTCCGTTGTTGGTGGCGCTGCATTTAAAATCTCAGGATGCAACCATTGTTCTAAGCTTCCATTTTCCATGCAATCAAAAACTAAAGCTTTAAATTCCTGGCATTTGTAATCTGTACTAGAACAACATGTTAAAATCTTAACTAAATTTCGGTGCTAATATTTTTGAGTGCATTACATTCAACAATGAAACTCTTGTGAGCTCCCTTTTTTTTGAGGTTCAAAACCTTTACGGCAACAATATTATCTGACTCAAGGTTTCGATTAAAAATAAGCTATTCCAAACGAGCTTAAAACCATACTACATTTTTTAAAATCTTTCTTAGCTAGAAAAATATATAAAATAGTATACTTTTTTTATAAAAAAAATAAAACATAAATGACTCAAATCAAATTTGTAAAAACTAACTCAACTAATAGAGCTGGGTATACGGGTAAAAAATATAAACGGACCAAAAAGATTGGACTTAAGCCCGTCAAAACTGTGGGTTAAACGGCCGGTCCACAGACCTTGGCCCGTATAAGTTTGGTCCGCATAAGTTGATATATCTTATGCTGACCGAACTCAGACTTATATATCTTAACTCGTTTACATTTATTGACGGGCTTGTTCGCCCCGTTTAATACGCGGACTTGTGCGGGGCGGGTTAAACGGGGCGGGCCAGCCCGTGTACCCAGCTCTATCAACTATATCAACACCGACAGTTAGAGTTAGACTTAACCATTTTAATATTTTTTACTACAAACAAAAAAAAAAAAAAATTGAACTGAAGAGAAAGAAAAAAAAGTGGTCTCGGACCAAAGCCCTTGAACTGTTTGAAAAAATGCAAAATAGGGGGAACATTGAAAATTAACATTTGAAATTTGGAACCATTTTCTATTGATTCATTGATATGGCAGAAGCAAATAATCTCCGCAGGTACTCTTCTTTCTTCCACCTTCTTTCTCTGATTCCATCTCCGTCACCTCATTTTAACGTCGTTATCACATTCTGCAAACTTTTCAGTCGAATTTCACAGATTCACAACTACATCAAAGACGACGACGAAGAAGAATCAAACCCTTCAGATTCACAAGATTTACTCCGCGACTGTGCTATTCATGTTCAAGTATGCATACACATTCTTAAATTGAATAGTTTCTCACTCTTACCCTCACACAATCAATTTATTCACTTTCAATTTTCAGAACACAGTACAACAAATTGTATCCCAATTCTCTGATATCGATTCTTTACCAAATCATGATTTCGGTAATTCATTCAAATCAACTCTTTTTCTTTTTCCTTTTCTTTATGTAATTTTATGTTATGTGAATTTTATTTTATTTTTTTGAACGCAAAAATAATATTACTAATATATAACCGGTCTATGCACAAGACGAACAGAGGCGCCGTATATAATATTATGTTATTTTGTATTGTTGTTCCAGATGCTTATGTAGAGTATTTGAAAAAGGAACTTAATGAAGTAGAGGTTGAATCTGCCAATGTAGCTACTGAGATTGAGCATCTTGCGAGAACTCGTAAGGATGGTTAGTTTCACTCACTTTTGTTTGTTTCACATAACCACCATGGATTATACTGTGTAATTATTGTTATTCTTTTTTCTTCAGATTCTATTAATTTGGAGGCCAAACTTGAAGAATTGGAATGTTCTTTACAATATATTACATCAGAGGTTGGTTTTTGCTACTTGGTTTGGTTCTCTTCTAAACAAGTAACTGGTTGTGTTGTATACTTTTAGAGAATACTCCCTCCGTTCCTTTTTATAAGAAACAATTCACTTTTTAGATTCATTCAATAATTTATGTATTTGGTCTATATTATAGCTTAAATACATTCATTATTGAATGAATCCAAAAAGTCAACTGTCTCTTATAAAAAGGAACGGAGAGAGTATTAAATATTTCTGTCCCTAAATAATTTAGGACCAGTTAACTAAATTACGAGAATTAAGAAATTGGGTATCATATTTAATTTGTTAACAAATGATATTGTTTTTTCTTGTTTACGTTTCATAGTAGTTTTTACTTTGTTTGGTTACAGAAAAAATGTTAAATAATTAGGGGTCTTTTGCTAAATAAATATATAATGCAGTCGAAATTTTGAAGAGATTATAATAAAATGTATGAGACAATAGAATTTCTCAAAATTTCTATATTTAGAGACGGAAGTAGTATTATACCTATGCACATAATGACGGAGCCTTGTTTGTTTTCAATTTTCATTTAACCATCCATTTGTATATTGAAGGGAAAGGGATTTTCCAGTCAGTAATCGTGTTTTGATAGTTGTTTTTAATAATTATTACAGGAGCGGATGACAGTTGAGGCTAATGAAGGAATTGTTTCCCCAATGTTGGAAGACACTGTCATGAATCTAGACGAAAATTTGGAGGTGTTGATGACTACACCCCACTTCTTGCTATTTATTTTTATTCTTTTCGGCATTGAATTTGTTTCAAACATTTCCGTGAACATTTTTATGCTTCTTTCACTTTGGTGGTTCTTTACTGTAACTTTTATGCAAAGTGTATATTTTTATTGAAATATTTCTTTTTGTGTGTTGCAGCAATTGAAACTTGAGAATAAGGTTGATGAAATGAAGGCGATTCTGAAGACTATGGAGTGTCTTCAGTGTAAGGTCAAATGGTAAGTTCAACTATTTTCATTCACACTTTCAGATACTATGGCACACTTTCAGATACTATGGCTTACTAATCTTGCTCGCCTTTTCAGGTTTGATACTATAGATCAGGTTGACGATGCATTGACGGGTCTAAAAGTTCTTGCATTTGATGAGAATTGCATTAGGCTTTCTTTGCATACTTATATGCCAACGGCAGAGGGCATTGCATGCCTACAGAGAGTTGAAGATACCAATGATGCATCTGTGCTGAATCATGAGTTATTGATTGAAGTGTTTGAGGGCACCATGAAGTTAAAGGATATTCAGGTTTCAAAACAGATCACCATTTCATTCTTAGACTTGTTTGTTGCGACCATTGTTCATTATATTTGATAATTGTGTTCAGCAATGATGCGGAAAAATACTGATATGAACCACATACTTATTTAGGGAAAAGTGACAGTTTGAGTGTTGCCATTTAGATAAGCTCATATGATCTTTGTTGTAGGTGATTAATACTTTGAAATGTTGTTTTGTATATTTTTAAAAGTTTAGTAGTCATGGAATTATTTTTCTCATTATATTGTATGGAAGACATTTCTGGATGGAATCCTTAGCATCATGTTTTGCTGTTAACTTTAGATTTCATGTAGAAGACTAAGTAAGAAAAGGTAATTATAAGATTAGGTTCTGAAGGGGCTTATTTCTATTCATTGGTACTAACGCTTCATACTTCACATGTGATCTTGGGAAAACACAGCAACAATATCATTTTTCCTTTCCTAATCTCTTCATTTAGGAGGAGATTGTTGGATACTTTTGATATAATGATGTTTGGTTAAACTTTAAGAACGGCGTATAAAATTAAAAGTATCAAGTTATTCATCAGTTTAGTTTAGCATATGCTCTTGATGATGATTTGTTAACTTTTTTGGTTTTGTTATTTAGGTTTTTCCAAATGATATATATGTGGATGACATTGTTGATACTGCAAAGTCTTTCAGGTCCGCCATTTCTTTCCTTTTGCTCTGTCTAGGTTTACTTAGTTCTTCCCTCCTCAAAATTCCTATGGCTATAACTTTTTGACCATCATTCACCATGCAGTAAGTCCTCATTGCAGTGGTTAATACAAGAACTACAGCATAGAATTATACTAAGCACACTTCGGAGACTTGTGGTAAATGATGCTAATAAATCAAGGTGAGATTGTAATATAATCCTTTCAGTTTGATGTTATTAAATTTGGATAATGATTTAATATTCTTTTCACTATTTCTTGTCTTAATGTAGATATTCACTTGAATACTTCGACAAAGATGAGACTATTGTAGCTCATTTGGTTCAAGGAATTGATGCATACATAAAATTGTCTCATGGTTGGCCAATATTTGGTTCTCCATTGAAGCTGATATCTATCAAGGGTTTAGATATGTTGAAGAAAAGTTCTGCAAGTTTTCACTGCGAAGTTGAGGTGAGAGAATTCTACCGCATTAGCTATAAAAAATTTCAGACATTATTCTTCCATGTGCTGTACAGATGTGTAAAAGCATTCTCTATGTGGTATCAAAGTTTTCACCTGAAACTGTCCTTAAATTGCTTGCTGAATCTACTGTAATTCTACCGTAATTGTGGAGTAGTTGATACATGTATTTTCATTTCTTTGATAATAGCTGAATATTAAATTATTAATTCACCAGCCTAGCCAATATGCTAGTCTATTTGTTTATAGTTTCATATTATAGTACTCCGAAATGTGTGAAACTTAAAATTTACTATTACTAGAGTGGCCTGGTTAGGAATAGAGTGGATCAAATTATGTAGAGTTCAAGCCTGGCTTCATAAACATGTTCATTTTTTTTGTTTGAAACTGTCAACCTTCGATGCAAGTTTTAAACATAAAGAATTAGCTCAATATAGGTTTATAAAGAAGCAGTATGTCCTCCAATTTCTGTCTTTTAATTCCTTTCAATCACATTATTTTGGTAAATTTATATTTGACTATACTTGGTAGAATTGCAGTTGTATCGATTCTTGTACTAATTTTACTTGGAATATGTATTTTTATTCTTGAGAAGTGAAAAGTTTGTACTTGTGATACAAGTTGTGGTGGAGGAATGTAGATAATTTAACGGATACATTTTGGAGGCTAGTAGATTAATCCGTGAACTTTTAAGGAATTAGCTATTAATTACATGTTTTTAAGTCATATTTGGTGTGTGGTATTGAAAGAGTAAAGTAATTGGAAACCCCTTTGCTGTTTTGCTATTAGTTTCTTTTTTTAAAAAAAAAATTGAAAAACAAAACAAATGGGTGACTATCTGTCTCCTACATACAAGTATCTGTAATGAAATCATATCTCATATTTGGGGTTAACTTCAATGGTTGGAAGATTTGTACACTGACTTTGTTCTTTGGTGGATTGACTATTCAGAATCTGGCCAACTCTTTAAACACTCATACTCGGGAAAATATACTGGGCTTTGTTGATGCTGTTGAAAACGTGCTTAAAAAACAATTGCAGCTTGATCCTAGAGCCACTGATGGTTCTGGCTAAGGATGTGCTCACAACTTTGATGCTCATTGCGAATACCTCCAAAATCTGTATGTTTGAAGTTCTGTATCTTGTGCTTATATTCACTTTTCTAGTTGCTGAAGCAAATATTATAATTATCTTGTTAAGATGATTTACTTCAATTTTAGACAAGAAACTGACATGCTAAACTGGTATATGTAAAAGTCGAATTGTCAGGATCAGTTAATCAGATATTGTGATATAATTGAAAATTTTACATGAGTAATCCCATAGTTCATAAGAAGTTCATATTTCTAAAATGATAGAATGTGTCTGATTGAAAAGCGTATCATTTTCCTTTCTGTGCCTTCATTCATCAGTTCAAATTAACACCACTCAAGTTTTAGTCGTATAATATCCAGCACGTACAAATCTTATTTGAAAGGGCTTTTCCTTTTTCTATTTAAATAATACCTTCAACTCCTTGTCCTAATCAAATAAAAAAAGTTAGAATATTTGAATGTAAAAAATGTGTCTTCCACTTGGTAATTCATAAAAGATCATGAACTTGCAAGTTGATTAATATATGTATTACCAATATTATATGGATGGGTACATTAAGCAACACCATATTACATTATGAATAATTAAAACAAACTTTATTCAAATGCTCAGTGAAGTAATTGAAGATAAAATCCCCCAGAAACAAATAATTAAATAAGCATATAGTTATAGCATATCTAGGCAATTTAAGTGGCAACACTATGGAGCACAACAGTCTCGATAGTGAGCCCTGGTCCAAAACCGAAAAGCACACCCCATTCAAGTCCCTCGCCTGTTGTGGCAAGTCCGTCTTCTTTTGACTTCCTCCTCATCTCATCCAAGATAAATAACACACACGCACTTGACATGTTACCATATTCGCTAAGTACATGTCGAGTGGATTGCATTTTCTCTGGCTTTAAGCCTAACTTAGCTTCAACTTGGTCAAGAATTGCTGGTCCGCCTGGGTGTGCAATCCAAAAGATGGAATTGTA
Source organism: Trifolium repens (assembly GCA_030408175.1). NCBI lineage: Eukaryota > Viridiplantae > Streptophyta > Magnoliopsida > Fabales > Fabaceae > Trifolium > Trifolium repens. The sequence continues at coordinate 23,916,323 of CP125840.1, forward strand.
ATCGGAGATATTCAAAGGTTGAAAGGCATCAACAAGAGCTTTCTCAATGTTATTTGAGACAAGGCTAGGAACATCCTTAAGGAGATGGAATGTCAGCCCTGCTTCGCGAAGGTGACCATCAATGGCTCCTTCACTATCTGGAGCGATTGTTTGTGCGGTCCATACCAATTCAAACAAAGGCTTCTCAACTTCTGGCAAAGGGTCTGAACCAACAATCACAGCTGCTGCACCATCTCCAAACAATGCTTGCCCCACAAGGCTATCAAGATGAGTGTCACTGGGTCCACGGAAAGTAACTGCAGTTATCTCTGAACAAACCACCAACACACGGGCACCTTTGTTGTTTTCAGCCAAGTCTTTAGCCAAACGAAGTACCGTGCCACCAGCAAAACAACCTTGTTGATACATCATGTAACGCTTCACGTATGGACGCAGGCCTAAGAGCTTTGTGAGCTGATAGTCGGCACCGGGCATGTCCACACCACTGGTGGTGCAAAAGATGAGGTGGGTAATCTTGGACTTAGGTTGACCCCATTCCCTAATTGCCTTTGTTGCTGCCTCTTTTCCTAGCCTTGGTACTTCCACAACCACCATGTCTTGTCTTGCATCCAATGAAGGTGCCATGTACTCACATAAACTTGGATTCTCCTTCAAAATCTCTTCTGTCAAATGCATGTATCTCTTCTTAATCATAGATTTGTCACCTGAAAAAAATGATATGCAGTTTAGTCTTAAGTGTTTTGTACATGTGAGAGTGACATAACAAATTTAAGGAACAAAACAAAACAATATATAAACACAGCAGTCAGCAGAAAAAGATATGCATGGAGTATAAGATAAATATCTTACACATGCGCTGGAATTTTTCTTTGAGCTCTGTCTTGTGCTCACTGTTTGTGATGCGGAAGTAGTAGTCCGGGTATGTACTCTGATCAACACAGTTTGGAGGAGTTGCAGTGCCGATTGCCAACACGGTGGCAGGGCCTTCAGCTCTCTGTGCCTGGCGGATCTCATTAACATTCACCATCTTCTCTGAGTCTAAAGTTAGCAGGGAGGAAGAAAAGATGGTGAGTACTGATAGGTTATATTAAGGAATTGGAATGGTTGATGACTTAGCAACGTTTTTTGGTAAGCCACGTAGCAGGGACTCAAAAAGAAATCAAAGTGTGTGTTGCTATATTTGTCCTTAAGAGACGTAGGTATATATATATACACTTAAGGAGGGAGAACTGGTAGATGAATCACATGCTTACCTGATCAAATTCCTAGCAAATTAAAATATTGATTGAAAATAATATATACTTATAATTGACAGTTGAATGGGTTAGTGATATATTATTGGATGTAGGTGAATTTTCTTCCACTTGCAAGTTACAACCCCCGCATGATTGCATGGACTGAAAGGTTTGCTACATACCAAACTAACTATATTCTAATGTATGTGGAAAAACGTACTAATATTTGTAAAGGAAATTTGAATGGTCAATATTGTTGATTTGGTGTTAAAATAAATCAACCAGGAAACTGAATGGAAACAACTAAATGATTGACTTGATATATTCCAAGGACTCTCCAGTGTTAGGTGAGGCGAGACTGCTAATTTTAAATTGAAATAAAATAAAATAAGTTTTTATATTTTTTATAGTCTAAGCTATTTTAAATAGAAAAAAAATATTCTCGTCTTTAAGATTTTTTAAATTACTTTTGACCCTTTTATTATTATTATTATTATTATTATTATTATTATTATTATTTATGCAATTTTAATTATTATTATTTGTTTTGTCCTTTAGTGCATGTGCATCTTATTATTTAGATACCGTTAAAAACACTTTGAACCTAGCATCGCTCCTCCATTTTAGGGAGACTGGTACGTATGATATTCCTTGAGTATGCATTGATGTCGTACCTATTTTTTTATTTTTTATTTTACAACGGGTGCACGCGTGGTACGTGACACTCATGTGGTACACAAATCCAAAAAAATGCAATTTTTTTTCTTTTTCTTTTATTCATTTTTTTTTTAATAGGAAGATTTATGTTTTTTATTTGTTTAATATAAAAATAGCAGCTTTACTGATAAGCAACAACAAAGTAGTAGCTGAATTTATTCACTTATTTATTGGAAAGAAATAAGCTCAATCTAATTTTATTTATACAAACCTTGATGTTCTGACTTCATATTTACAATTGGCGTCAAAGGCCAAAACATCTCCAAATATGTTGTAATCCACTTGAATCCTACCATCGCTCCAAAATAAATGTTCCAACCTTCCTTCATTATCAATTGTATGCTTCCAAAACATTTTTGGATCAGAACTCTTCAATGAACGCAAATATGCTAATGCAGCTCTTGAGTCGGTACCTTTGGAACGCCTATCCTTGTCTACTTCGTTATACATGTCTTGAATCGAGAAAGTGACATGCTTATATCCACCAACTTGATTAGCAAATGATCCAAATATTTGTGACGTCCGAATACCCGACTTCTTAAAGTGATTCATTTGAAGTACATCATTATCATCCATTCCCCTATGTCCAGGTAGAAACCCAATAAACTCATCTAAGATTAAGGGGTGATTGTTCACATCATTAAAATTGCTCACATACCAACGGTGATTGTTGTAGTCAACATGCACAATAGTCAATACACTTGGCCGTGCAACCGGATCTTGTAATTGTCTTTGCTTCACGCTGACGGACGTTGTTGTCCGTAAATCTATCTACTCTAAACCCTTGCCTATAACACACAAACTCATGTTGGATAACCTCTTTGTTTTTGTTCCTTTTCATCCTGTTTTTGCGGGCAGAGAATCCATGCATTCTAGCAAACCAGTTGTAGAATGTGAATGCAACCTCAAGGTTAGAAAAATTATAATTCATTATATCAGTTGGAGTAAATTGCTTAAAATTTACTCCACCCATTTCTTCTACACCATTAATAGGAATTCTAACTAAGCCGTAATCAACATAACTCGACCCACTTTCAGTATCCAAAGCCTGGAAAATTTAAAAACATGGGAATCAAAATCCCTACTAGATGCAGCAAAACCATATCATAAACTATTTCCCATTAACATTAGGAGTGATACATCATATTTATACAATGCAAAAACATTAATTTATGTAATGATTATCCAATATAGACTATAGTGATGGGTGAGGTAAAATGCAAGTCAAGGCAACAAAAAAGCAACCTAGGGAATTGAGATATTGAACAAGTATCTACAATCTGCAGTGAAAAACCTATTATTAACCATATACCTTCATGACAAAGTTAATTTAATTGTGTGGTTAAATTTGAAGAGCAAGACTGCCATAGAAATTCATTCAATTTTAAAAATATAGGAATCAATATCCCTACTAGATGCAGTAAAACCATAACATAACCTATTTCTCATTAACCTTATATGATATTCCTTTGAAGCTATATTAACACTACAACTTATATGATATTAACAGTACAACTAATTTAAAATAAAACACACCTCGCATGAATTTTCATTTTGATTACAATTTGGTTCTTCATATTTTGTTTCCATCCCAGCTGTTTTGTGAAAAGAATAGATTGAACTATAGAATCAAAGAAAAATGAAGTCAGAACATTGTTAATCATTTTAATCAAATTAAATTTGTTAATTGCGACATTGACTGATATCAAGAGGATTCAAATAAAGAGATTTAAACAAGGAGAGAGCTATTTCCAAAGAAGGAGAGAGCTACCTTTATGAACTAGACAACACCTTCTCCAAAGAAGGAGAGAGCTATTTCGAGAAATTAGATGGAAACGTGAATTAGAGATCAGGTCTACGAAGAAGATGATGAAGTTTTCAAATGGGAGATTTTCAAATATGTTATGCGATGAAGAAGAAGAAGAAACCGTTGAAGAGAGACGTTGTTGTTGTTGTTGTTGCAGATCTATCATAAGGGTAAAACAATAACCATCTATTATAATTTGATTTTTCTTTTTTACTTTTCTTGGTGGGACCCACTCTTTAGAAAAAGAAAGCAACCTTTTAAATCGGTTGCCGCATGGTGTGAACAGGTGTGCACCGTAACTTGGTGTGTATAATAAAGCCTCCCTTATTATTATTATTATTATTATTATTATTATTATTATTATTATTATTATTATTATTATTATTATTATTATAAACGTCAATAGTTCATTGTACAAGGAGTAAAAACAAGTCAATAAGCTTGCACAAGATCAAAACAGTTTGAGACTCAATATACAAGGGCTCCTCAGTCCTAAGACACATAATAGCTCAAAAAACACATAATAGTCATGACAATAAACCTCTTCAACAAGCTCATCTTGTAGAAATAGCAGACAATTATATAGCTTCTGCAGCTGATTAATTAAGAGCATTAAACATCAATTCTTAACAACCTGTTATATAGTAGGACGCCATAGTGACTTCTGAACATTGACAAAGACAAAAAAAATACTAAGTATAATAAATTAACATCATTAATATGAGCTATTCTTACATAGGCACAACACATTTAGAATTTCTGCCCATATTAGAATTTCTTCTCCATTAATATTGTCCTAAAAAATAATGATCAACAATATATCTTAAGTTAAGTATTATACAATTAGAACACCATTAGTACTATATCAAAAAACATCACCAGTACTATACAAAAAAAGACATAGTTAGTTAAGACACAGATTGTATCGGATATTGTTTTTTTATTTAAAAATAAAGATTTAATCGATATTTTTCCGATACGAGTATCAGGATGTATCAGACGAGTATCAGATATTATTTTTTATTTAAAAATAAATATTTAATCGATACTTTTCCGATACGAGTATCGAGACATATCGAACGAGTATCGGTATCAGGTACGTATCGGACACGATACGTCGCCATTTTTAGAGTATCGGGGCTTCATAGAATGGGGGAAACCAAAAAAAATATTTTGCAAGAGGGAAATCTTAAAAGAATTTTTTGCAGGAGATAAAGCAAAACTTGTCTACTTTGCAGGTAGGTAAAGACCTATTTACCCTATAATATATATCTTGAATAATCAAAGGACCGTAGTTTTGTGTATCCTATGTTCAGTTGACACTAACTTTGTATTAAATATGTATGATTATAATTCGATTTTTGGTACTCTTGAGGGTGTAATTGGACCAGTTTAGCTCGGTTTTTGGTGAATATAATATTTAAACCAATGAACTCTCAATTGGTTTGGTTTGGTTCGATTTTTGGTGTTTTTCAAAAATGAAATCGAACCAAACTAATCGGTTTGGTTCACATACTTTTATTAGTTTTTTTTTCCGATATATTTCATGTTATTATTTTTTTCTAAAATCATTCATTCATCTATTTAGATATGAGAGTGCAACATTATTAGCACTTGCATTATAAACGGTTACACAACAAACTTTTTTAATCCTCATTCTTTCAAACATGCCTTTAAATTCTTACCAATTGTTTTTCCTTGTGATCCGAAATCAAATTTAAACTCAATATTTTTTATATTAAATCCAACCCTCGTCAATGTAATGACAAGTTACGATCATGTAATTCATACTTTGTACCGATGTCCAAAAATCATTGGTAAGAGAAACCTTTGTTTATTTGAAGACAATATGCTCTTTAACTTATCTTTCTCATCATTATTCTTATCTGGTAAAATACTCTAACCACTATTCAAGTATAATGTTGTTGTTTCTTGTACCAAAAAAAAATACAATGTTGTTTGCTGCTCTGAGGTGAGAGAGTCTGTCTAAGAGTTTGTTTCTAAATAATAGTTTGCAGCATGATTATATTTTTTTACAAGTAGTTCAAGTTGGGCCAGTTTTAGTTTTTTAATGTGGGTTGACTATAAAAAAATATTAACATAACAATATATATCTATTGGCTTGGTTCGGTTTTCATCTGTTCTTGAAAATTGAATTCGAGAAGCGGATCAAACCACATCGGTTTTCAATTGGTTCGATTTAATTTTTTATCCGAACCACAAAAATTGGTTTTTTTATTTGAACTGACTTGGATCATCGGTTCAATTGGCTTTTAGTGATCCGCTTACACCCCACTCATTCACTGAATTTCTATAGTTTTGCTTTAAGTCTCTTTAAAGCAATAAAAATAATTGAATCGTCCACACGTTCTCTTTCCTAGTTCTTAGCAAATGGCAACACCATTTATGTGAATTTTCATATTCAATAAGAATGCTAGTAAAGTGTTTTTAGTTAGAGCACTATTTAAGGAATTAAAAGAGGTAAGTTTGTGTGAAAAAAAAAGATGTGTTTGTTACATTGAAATATGTTTAATTTGTGTTCTTAGATAAACTTTTCTTTTATTGATTTGTTATAACCTAGTAGAGGTTCGTGGTTGTTAATGTTGTTTCAAAATGTTGTGGTAATGTTACTACAACAAAGAGGAATTCACAAAAAGAAAATAATAAAATTAATGTAAGATTAAGTATCCAAAGTGAAATTATATTGAAGAAGGGATTCATTAATGACAGCTTATGGTTTATTAGCAGAGACTTCAGTGATGTAGTTAACAGATATGAAACAAAAGGAGTTAATCTTGTTGAGGATTGCATTGATTTTATTAAGTTTCAACAATCCATTGAAAAAATGGAGTTGATTGATGTTCCAATGGTTGGAGAAAATGTTTCATGGTACATGTTTGATGGATTTGTTATGAACTGAATCAATACATTTCTTTATCCGAAGATCTTAAAAGATAACAGATAATAACCATGATTAATTATAGGGATAGGAAACACAGAGAAAGAAAGAAAGAATACATTCGCTTTTGGGTGAAAAAGAAAAGAGCGTGGGGGGAAATAGAACTTGTTCCCTTAGTAAAATGTGATTTAGGTGGCCACGCTATGGAGCACAACAGTCTCGATAGTGAGCCCTGGTCCAAAACCGAAAAGCACACCCCATTCAAGTCCCTCGCCTGTTGTGGCAAGTCCGTCTTCTTTTGACTTCCTCCTCATCTCATCCAAGATAAATAACACACACGCACTTGACATGTTACCATATTCGCTAAGTACATGTCGAGTGGCTTGCATTTTCTCTGGCTTTAAGCCTAACTTAGCTTCAACTTGGTCAAGAATTGCTGGTCCGCCTGGGTGTGCAATCCAAAAGATGGAATTGTAGTCAGAAATATTCAAAGGTTGAAAGGCATCAACAAGCGCTTTCTCAATGTTATTTGAGACAAGGCTCGGAACATCCTTGAGGAGATGGAATGTCAGCCCTGCTTCGCGAAGGTGACCATCAATGGCTCCTTCACTATCTGGAGCGATTGTTTGTGCGGTCCATACCAATTCAAACAACGGTTTTTCAACTTCTGGCAACGGATCTGAACCAACAATCACAGCTGCCGCACCATCTCCAAACAATGCCTGTCCCACAAGACTATCAAGATGGGTGTCACTCGGACCACGAAAGGTTACTGCAGTGATCTCTGAACAAACCACCAATACACGAGCACCTTTGTTGTTTTCAGCCAAGTCTTTAGCCAAACGAAGCACCGTGCCACCAGCAAAACAACCTTGTTGGTACATCATATAACGCTTCACATGTGGACGAAGGCCTAAAAGCTTTGTGAGCTGATAATCGGCACCAGGCATGTCCACACCACTTGTGGTGCAAAAGATTAGGTGAGTAATCTTGGACTTAGGTTGACCCCATTCCTTGATTGCCTTTGTTGCAGCCTCTTTTCCTAGCCTTGGTACTTCCACAACCACCATGTCTTGTCTTGCATCCAATGAAGGTGCCATGTACTCACATAAACATGGATTCTCCTTCAAAATCTCTTCTGTCAAATGCATGTATCTCTTCTTAATCATAGATTTGTCACCTGAAAAAAATGATATGCAGTTTAATTATTAGTCCTAAGTAACACTAAAAAAAATATAGAGACATAAAAAATATTGTCAATGTAAATTTTGTTTACACATAACTCTCGGATCATTAAAAACGTTTGATTTTAATAATAACTACTGGAGTACTTCGACCATTTGATTATTAATTGAGTTGCTGACACTGCAAATAAAAATTACACTGACGGTGTATAGAAATTAAACTCGTATAATATAGGTAGATATCTTACACATGCGCTGGAATTTTTCTTTGAGCTCTTGTGTTCGCTGTTTGTGATTCGGAAATAGTAGTCGGGGTAAGTACTCTGATCAACACAATTTTTAGGAGTTGCAGTGCCGATTGCAAACACAGTGGCAGGGCCTTCGGCTCTTTGTGCCTGGCGGATCTCATTAACTGTAACCATATTCTCAATTGAACAAAGAAGAAAACTAAATTATGGGATTGAATATTGATACTTTAGTGTGTGAGAAAATGTTGATATATATATAGTGTAGCTGAGTTGAAGGAAAAGTGATTAGATGGAGTTCAAAGAGTGTTACATTATTACAAGCATGATACTGGCCGGCTAATTAGTGATTATTATAATATTAATTAGAAAATTGAGTACATAGTATTTTGTGTGATGAGTTAGGTGAGGGAGGCTCTTACCAGCTTGGTTTGTTTGTTTGGTGCATGAATGACTGTCTGTGTAGAATCTCTTGTCTACCAACCAACCAAAACCACATTTCTTACGAGTCAGTCAAAACCAACCAATTGATGTTCCATTAGATTAGATCTTAAACAAATATACTATAATAATCATTTATAATAAGCTTGACATTCTTAAGCATATTATGGAAAATAACACTATGGAACTTTTTTTTTTTTGTAAACAAGAGGGTCTAAAGACCCTAAGGAAAAAATTATAAAGCAATTAAGCGAGGAGTAGCAACTCCCATAATATCAGCAGTAAAAAGTAAACTAAGAGGAGTCGGACAATATATTAGCTAAATTAGAGGAGCTCCTGAATCACACCCTATATTAGCTAACATATTGCACATTTATTAGTCTCACGGTAGGAATGTTGAATCTCAATCTCTCAATCACGCTCTAAAAATTGTCGAATTCGACGCACCTATTTTGTGTATGAATGTTTCTAACTTACATGGTACACAATTTTTTTTACCGTTGGATGGTTAAGTTTTACAAGATCTTCTATAAACATTTTACACTAAACGTTATACTATTCTAAAGTAAACATTGAACAGGGTATAATTTCTACTAATTTTTTACACATATTAAAAAGTTGTTTAATTAATGTATATTTTGTATCAAAATACTCTTATACTCCCTCCATCTCAAATTATAAGAGAAAAAATAAAAATCACATTTATTAAGAAAAATCAAAATATGATAATTTGGAGTATTTTTTTATTTTATCTTTTTGTGTTTTCCTTAAAATAAGTTTCATAAGATGCAAAAAAAAAATTCATTGATTATTGCTTAGAAGAGTAGTGAAAGAGAAAATTAAATGTAATTTGCATTTAATTTCATGAAAATATCTAAAAGTGCTATTTGGATGGGTTATGGCTAAGAAATATTTGGTACATTTTTTTAAAAACAAAAAACATTGGAAAAAGGGACAGTTCAAAGTGACACTAATAACTTTTTGCAACGATTTCTAACGAGATTCAAACTCAATATCTTGAGATTACATACAATGCTAAGCTCTTACCACTAAGCTAACACCTCACATGTAAGAAATACTTGGTACTTGAACGTGTCCATTGTGAGCCCACAATTTTTTCTTGAGAACTTCTTTGATGCACGGTTTATAGTATACATAAAGTTACAATCACAAGGTTCCGTTGTGATGTTTGGTATAGAGAAATCGGATGAGAATCAATTTTTGCTTGCGTAAAATTCACGTCATGGATGTGTTGCTAAAATTAGGAATACACATGGTGTTTGATTAGTACACACTCATTGATTGACATTGGTGCAATGTGTGCTATGAGATTATCTCAATAATCGAAGAACTTTGTGCCAATACGGAAGTTGTACTATAAATTTTTAGCCCGAATTTTTGGAATGCGAATATTCTTGGAGTGATTTAACTTCAAGTGAATTATACTATTTATGGTAGAATATCATAAAAAAATTTGAACTAAGATTGTCTGTGAAGACAATGTGATTTTTATTTTTTTGGTGTAATTTAACTTCAAGTGAAGTATACTTTTTATGGTGAAATTATCTAATTATTTTGAACTATAATTGTATCTGTAGAAAATGAAAGTAGATGTATCATTTTCAATCTAGATGGAGATTGTTCGTGTTTGTTGAAATGTTAGAAGTTTTCTTTTCCCACCCCCCGGTTTGCTTTTCCACCCCCTGTGCTTCCCTTTATGTCCATGAAAAAAAGTTCGGTAAACGCGGGCTGAACTTTTGCTTAATTTAAACCCCCCTACGTTGAACCGAACTTTTTTTTTAGTGTAAAATTTACACTAAAAAAAAGTTCGGTTCGCATAAACCGAACTTTTGAGGGGTAAAATTGGATTTTAGGGGGGTGGGAAGAGAAATCTTCGAAATGTTATATGTTGAAAAAGCCCAAGATTGCTTAATACTTATTGTAAAAAGAGAGGGATTGAAGATCAATGGTATACACATGAAGCACTTTAAATTTGTATTTGACTTTATATTTTCTTTTACATATGGGTACCACATATAAATCTATTTATATAGCTTATTCTCATTGGTTGTTAGATAAATATCATAAATTATCAAAGGGTATATATATAAGCTTCATTGTTTCCTTATACTTTTGTCTTAAAATATTGTGAGATGTGGAGTGTGGATGTACCGAGAAGCTATGGTTGAGTGTTTGAGAGAAGAATCTATATTAATTTGTAGTAACTTTTACATAGTATTTTTTTCCCAATTTAAAAATTTTGATGTTATATTGTTATATTTTAATTATGTTCTTTATTTTCTCTATATCGATATTTTCCAAACACTTTTGAGATACACAACACAAGTGGTCAATTTGTGTGCTTATTCCCAAATCCACATTTTACTTACATTGACGTTTCTCAAAAATAATATTTTTTAAATATTTGGATAGCGCTAGAATATTTGAATTGTTCCTTTCCAAATTAAAATTGAATTATGTGCATATGTATATTTTTTTAAAAAAAACTTTTTTTATTAAGATTTCTTTTTGAAGGAAGGAAACATATATTAAAATAAAAATGAAGTATGAGAAGTTGAATGAACATAACTTAATTCAGCAACCACACAAAAGTATAAGCATCAGTTTTAAAAGATATTATAACAATGATCAACTTACATGAAAGTAATTTTCCAAAAATTACTTCACAATAGTCAACTACTATACATTTTTACTTTTAGTAACACTCACCTGCAATATTTATAAAAAATATTACTGATATGAATAATTTCGTAACATTTATTAAAAAGTGTGGCATACCACTACAAGCAAAATAACATATTGCTACACTACTCACTTGTCCAATAAAACCTTATCTACTCTTTAACCTTTTTTTTTTTTTACTTTCTTTTTTCCTCTTTTTTCTTTCCTTCAACTTTTTTCCAAAGTCACTATTTCCATCAATGAATCCTCGATATTTTGTTCCTAATCTTCACTGTTGACAATCTTCACTGTCAACGATCTTCACTCCAGGGATCTTCATTTTTTCCAGAAACACTTTAACGAACCCTAATCCTCTCTATCGTGATTTCATCTCATTCTGTTTCTTCGCAGCTTCCCACTTCCAGATTGATCTTCCAGAAACATCTTTAGTAACATCGGTTTTATGCAACATGTGTTCAAATGTTACTTAAATCTAAATAATAACATTTTTTTTTGCATTTAGTGACATCTTTTAAATGTAAATGTTACTAAATCTCATATTTTGTGTTACACAGTACCTCTGAGACACTAGTTAAACATATTAATAAAAAAATTCTATCTTAAAACTTGTGCATTCAATACTTCAAAAATGTAAAAAGTTGTTTTTTTAACATTAAATTTATCTTTAATTTTCTTTTTTAACATGCTAAACAAGTGATCCACTCTTTAGCAAGACCCATAAAACAAATGCAATTATACTTACATTCAATTTCTGGCCGCAAGTTTTGTTGGTCCTTTCATCTTTTATATATGCCATTGCATCATTTTGATAAGAATGTGGAGGAATATATATCATCGAAGACTAACTTCAACCACCTGCATAAGAATTTGTTGTTAAATATACTATCAATTTATTCATTACACCAATTTCATTTGATACTATATAAGTAGAAAAGTAGAAAATTTAAGTTGTTACATTATTTTATGCAAACAAGACAGCTACCCCAATAGGGATGAAAACGAGTCCTATAAATGTAAATATTGTAATAACCTGGAGAAAAAAAACAGATTAACCGAGTTAGAAGTTAGAACAAGTAAACAATTACACCTAAAAATGTATACATACATTGTTGTATAGTAATAACCTACCGGGAAAGTAATTTATTGTTGGAGAATTTTCAAAATATATTTGAAAGGTTGCAACGGCTAATTTGAAATTCAAATTTGAATTTTGAAAACCTTTCAAGGGTTGTGTCCCTTCACCATTTGGCATAAATTTCTCTATAAATAGAGACACTTAGGAGGCATAAACATAATAATAATCAGAAAATCATGAGTTTCATGAATCAGAATTTCAGCCTAAATTATCAAAATTATTTCTTCATTTCTCTAGTGCACGAGAGGAATCGAAGAAACTTTATTCTGTACACTATCGTTGATCGATATGCTTGATATGTGTGTGCAATCCATGTCAAGGTTTCCAAAGTATCCTGAAGGGGATTCGCCGGTTAACCCTTTTGCATCCGGTTTACGTAAACTGGTGGGGGCGAATCGAACCTAAAGCCTAGTGTGATACACACACTTTGAAATTTATGTGCAATGTTCATTATGTTCTTCATCATCTTCTTTTGTTCCAGAATTTGCAGCGGACCCCAACAAATGTTCTAACAATCTTTAGGTTCGATTTATGATTTGTTTCTGATTTACTAATGGCTGCAACTTTAAAGAAGATAGATGATTTTTGGATTTATAAAATTAGAGATATGTGCTTCAAAGAGATAAGTATCTTTGTTCTCTCTTATTTATATATGGTTTAAAGTTCACGCATAATATAGTTTCAGAACTATGATCATGACATAAAAGCATTATCTATATATTGTTGTCATGTAGTGCACTCTCTAATAAATCGATTTAGATTCATAATGTTCAATTTATGATTTATTTGTGATAAGTTAGTGACTGCAATTTGCATGTTTGTAAAAATGATACGGAACATAATCCATCATAATATATCACATTATATATTTTATAGGCAATAAAATATATGTGATTGAAAGTTTCTTTGAATATGGATATATTACAGTTTCTACTAAATTAGTATCAATTTGATCAAATTTAATATGATTTTTGTGTTATAAAATGGTTTCCAAATGATGATTATTATGATGGAGAGACCCATTTCTTTACGCAAGAAAGCGGTGTATGATCGATTTGAAGAAAAGTCACATTAGTTCATGAAGGGTTGCGATAAAAACCATTCTATGATCAGTTTTGGTGTTGGTTTTAACAAGTATTATTGAAGGAGAAATGAACACACATATATGTATGACTATGGTGAAAGGTACACAATTAATTTGTCTTGACTTATAATAAGCATGATATAGAAACTATTCAAGTATGTGAACTTTGACAAGTATAAATAAGTTTGATTATGAGACAAGTTTTTATGTTATCTTATTTTAAAATAAAAGTATTGTATATGACTTGTCATGAATATGAAATGCATATTTTTGTGTGATATTATTATTTTGTGCAAGAAATTTTTAAATTTAGAATTGTGATGATCTCATATTATATGGCATGATAATATGAAAGTTGTTGTTGATTTCTTGCTTATTGATATTAAAAATGATTTGAATATGTTTTGAATTATTGTAAGTTGGTAATTGTTCATGGAGAAAATTATGTTATTGGAAATGTTAATGATTTCAAATCATTGTTTGTTTTTCTAATATGATGATGATTTGAATTTACCATAGAACATATGATACATGAAACTTGCTTTTGAGATTTAGAATTTATGATACATGTATTAGTTATGTGATAACTAATATGAAAAGGTTCTTATGATAAAATTGAAATAAATTCTAAAGTTTTATTTTTAAGTTCATGTGGAGTATATTACTTACATGTGTGACCCATTTTATGAAATGAATGTTGGTCAAGACAAATCTTTATGATCATGTTTGTTGATGCTATGCATACTTAATCTATTGAATGTATGGTATAATAGATACATTCAAGTGTAAATAGAATTTCAAATTGAAATGATTATTATATATGTAATAGCAAGGGGAGAATGACATAAAGATTGTGCATATGACACAATATAATCAAATGACAAAAGTGTCATGGTTTTGTGATAGCGGGTTAAAACTATCAAGAATGTATAAAGAATATTCAAAGTTATAAAGTTGAAAACATCTTGCAACTCTTTGACGAAGGAATTGACAAGGATATGATGTTTTCGGATATGATGGTTAAGTCATTGAAGACATCATTAGGGATGTGATACAAGCCCAAATATAATTGATCACAATGGTGGAAACTCAACTCACACTTGATTAAAATCAAGTCTTGAGTTCAATGGTGAAAGTACACTATTAGAGTGATTGTAGTACTTGATAATAATTAATAAATACATCCCAATGGGTGAAAGTACTTGGACCATAAAAGTAAAGTGGTAGGATGATGTTTTCCTCTTAATAGACATATAGCATATGTTTGCTTGAATGCATAATTATGGGTGCATTTATGATATAGTCTACCTATATGAGAATGAAGTGGGGCCGCTTCATAGAGTTCAAGGGCTTGACTCTTAAATTTTCATGAAAAGGATATGAGACACAAGGCCTTAACAAATGTGTCATTTTGATAATTCGATTAATGGTACCGAGATTTCATGTGTGAGTTATGATAAAGAACTTTCTCACAATTGATCTCTTAGTTTCTAACTTTCTCCTTTTCTATTTTATTCTCTTCCATTACTCTTCTTCCTCTATTCACAATTGATCGCTTAGTTTCTAACAATTAGAAAGAGCTATGATAAAGAAAAAGAACTTGGTGGTATGCAAATATATGAAATATTTAATTTAAACAAAGAACTTGTTAATCCTCCAAAGTCCAAAATATTGGACTTGGACTTTGGAAAATTATATATTTCATTTTTCTCTAATATTGATGATAAAATACAATAATAATTTTGTTTTGTGCACGTTGATCTACTTTTGCCTATTGAGTTTTTGAATCCAAACATAAAAAAGCTTGTTATTTTGATTCAAGACTTTAAATTTGTCGCTAACCAAAAACTTTTTGGCAAATGTAATAAAATTTTCGTCAAGTAATAAATAAAATAAGTTTGTTTTCACATGGATTATGAATTACAAAAAAAATAAAATTAACTTAAGATCAAATAAATAGTAAATTTGGGGATCGTACCACCATGGAATTCCATAGTGACATGATTTTTCTAGATGATTGACCCTGTTTTTAGCTTTTTCTTCAAACTCTTGTACTCTTTAATTGAGCTAAATTCTTTATTTTTACCATGTAATTATACTTAAAACTAACACTAATACAAAGCCATTAGGTTTGATCTAGTGGCGAGGGATTTGGATAGTATGCTAGCGGTTTTGGATTCGATTCTCAATTCCATTATAAAAATGAAATAAAATATCAAATTACTACTAAAAATCTAATGTGATCGATTGGATGCCATCACTAACTTATGTTTCTAAAATTGTATATTATAAACTAGTTAGTTTTGTCTACGGAGTTTAATTTAGGAAAATGTCCATCACACAACCTCTTTCTATGATGAAGTAATTCATTTCATGGTAATTTAGTGAAAAATGACCCTTGTAAGAGAGAATTAGGAGAAAACACTTCTTAAAGTTTTCTAATGACCTTATATATATATAAAGACTCTGAAAAATAACATGTTTAAAGGCATACAAATCCCATAAATATCATCAAACATAAAACCCTGAAGTTGAATGAGGAGAGTCACCAAAACTTTGCAAGTCAATCCTCACTTATGTTGCCCTCATGTCATGACAAGTATAGCTAATTCAAACAGTTTAAGCTTTCAAATACAAGAAATTGTCACACTCATTAACCACGTCTACAAGAATTTTCAAGTCACTTTTCACAGTAAGATGAGTTATATTCACCCTCCAAATCATGACCAAGCCTAGGTACATGTCCTACATTTAAGCATAAAAAAGGCCTTATACAAACATAGTCTTTCTAACTTGATGGCAAGTCATACAAATAACCTCTATTTTATCTAACTTGATGAATACTCCTTCTTCAGACACCTATTTTCCATCCATTTAATTTATTCTTTGGCAAAAAATATTATATTCCATATACCACTTAATTCACAAGTTATTTTTGCTAAAAAAAAAATCTCAATGATTTATTATAGTAGGTTATAGCACTGTGCATAGAAAAAATGGTGTTTCAACAGCCTTGATAAATGCAATTTTAGGACTTCTGATAATTCACATTTTCTGCATGTTCCAAAAAACTGGCAGAAATAGGGGAACATGAAAAGAAAAAGATTTCTAATCTAACAATGAATCTAACATCATATCCTCTAAGGTCATAAGATATACTTGATTTCATCTTTCACATTTACACATCTTTTTTTATGTTTCTTTCTATTTTTTGGAAATGTTACAAGCTTGTTAGAACCAAAAAGTAGCAAGCTTAAGGTGATTGATTAGCTTGGGAGGGAACACAGGTGAAAGAAAAATGCTTCTCACGAGCTCATATTTCGGGTCTATCTGGCGACTTAGTGATGTTAGTAAGCTGTACTTGTGGACTTGAAGGATCAGAAATTTCTGCGGGTCTATTTCCCATATCTTTAGTTTTGTGAAGGAGAAAGGTCCCAGATAAAATTGTCACGAAACCACACAACTCTGTAGCAATCTGAGATGCACTTTGTGTGTCCCATTCCTGCAGCCATAATAAACACAATTGTTTGTTGTCATAACTATTATCTAGGTTTTAAAAAAAGATCTGCGACTGAGGCCACGACATCAAAGTTTATCATGTCTTTATAACAACAATGCAACCGTGAGTTAGGCTGCATTATATGTATTTGGCAGCAATTCTCTCGAGGGTTGACGCAACCATTACAGTGATTTACTCCCTCCGTTCCAAAATAATTATTGTTTTAGCATGTAAAAATTGTTCCAAAATAATTGTCATTTTACTTTTTTAACGTGACATCAATTACTTACTTACCCCATTGTACCCCTAAAATAATATTGATTGCACCACTTTCAAGTAATGACTAATGATCAATAGTTAAATAAGGACAATTTTGTAAAATTGCAGCATTCTCTCATTTATACCTTTTCTTAGTATGCATGGAAAAACCTATGACGACACTTATTTTGAAATGGAGTGAGTAAAATCTTTACTATAATGCAATTGTAAGTTGCCGATAATGCAGAAAAGCCTAACAATGCTATAAAGCCATGCAGATATTATAAATAACTTGAGGTGCAATATATCGTTGTACCATGGAATGTAACTAGTTACCTTAAACATGATTATGCTGGCGATAATGGTAAATGTGGTAAACATGACATAGTAAACTGGTGATACCACAGCAGTGTTGAAGGTGTCCAAAGCCTGCAATAGTAGATTCCCGAATTAAATTAAATAAGAAACATTACAAACAACATGGTATTCAGTGTCCACACTCGACAGTACATACCTTGTTCAAGTAGTTGATTTGCAAAAGGCAACATCCTATCACAACTAATGTAAAGAACCATGTTTGAAAGTAAATAAATTGATTCATCCCTTCAAACGTAAGCTTCAAAGCTATCGCTAGCGCTTTGACACTCATAACCTATATATATGCAAAAATTAGGATCAGCATTGAGTTTGTAGAGGGCAAGTTTGCGTTCATTAATTCGTGATACATTCAAGCATTGAAAATTAGAAACATACCGTAATTGAGCCTGTGAGAGAGCATATTCCAATATAAATAATCATATGGCTCTGTCCATGACTTTGTGCGAAACGGAAAATAAGAACTAGAACCAGTCCCACCACCCAACAAGAGTATACAATAAAAGCTGTTCATTCATGAGAGGTAAAAGGAATCTTAGGCTTTCAAATTCATTGGCCAGAAATGAATTCCTTTTGAGACAACAAAAAAGACCATAATGCATCTCACTTAAACTCGAGCAATTAAGGCTTCAAAACGTACCTGGTTCTGTAGCAAGTTGCCATACTTCCTTGACAGAATGAATAACTTTCTCATGTGGTGCATGAAGAACAATAGTTGTAGATCCCACCACGCAGAGAGCACATCCAAGCATGCCAAAGATGTGCAATTTCTCTTTTAAGATGAAGTGAGCTAGAATTGCACTGCATCATCGATATGAGTTTCTAGTTGTTTCTAAATCACACAAATGAAAATCTTGTGAAAACAACTATGTTATGTTGCTTACCTAACAATGATGCTTAAAGCTCCCAAAGGAGTTACAAGGATGGCAGGTGCAAATGCATAAGCTGCAAAATTAGCTATTTCCCCAATAATCACTGCAAAAAATAGTAATTGCCATATAATTCAACATCATCTACTCAAAATCTGTTATGTCTTGATAATTTATTTTCTCAACATCAATACAAACACAAAATTTTATGAGCTGAACATGGGAATTCTTCACATTGAAAAGGCAGAGAGAGAGAGAGAGAGAGAGAGAGAGATACATATATATATATATCACATAATTGGTCCCACATAAGTAGTTTAGTTGGTGAGTTAAAAGATACCGAACGAGTTTTAAGAAGGAGGTTCAGAGTTCAAACCCTAAAAACTAACTTAACAATTAACTTTACCTATCAAAAAAATAAATAAAACACAAAATTAACTATTACATAATTGTAAATCATTCCACATGCAATGCAACAAAATTAACAAAATTCAGTTCCATAAGATAGAAAATCACTTACTTGAAGTCATTCCAGCCCACCAACGTGGTTCATACAAATAGGAATGCCCTCCTGTTGCTGATCAAAGTAAAACACAATACAACAGTAAAAATGTTAAAAAATAGAAGAAAAGTTCAAAACTTTGAATGACCCAGATGAAGGGTAGGACCAAAAAAATTAAAAATGAACCTGCTCTATTCCCATTAGTGGCAGCTTTTTTAAGACCCATTTTTTTAATTATAAAACTTGAACCAATGAAAATGCTTGAAGATAGAGCCAACACAAGTCCAATAACATTGTCAGAAGACATAACCATGATGATGTTTCACCACAATATTAAAATGGTACCCACAAAGATTCTTCTGGAACTAACAAATTAACCTTTGCAGGGCCAAGATGTCAAATACAATGAATCCCTTGAAATTTGATCATGCATAAAAAAACAAAAACCATCATCATCAAAAAAAAAAGGGAAAGTTACAAATGTAAATTAACATAACGTAACAAAGGTTTAGAGATAAAAACAAAAATAGGGAAAGTTAAAAATTTGATTTTTATTTACCTTAATCCTTGGCACCCTGCAAAATAGTTTTATAGCTAAAACCCCATTTTCAAAGAATCGAAAAATGTCATGTTTTGGGTATCAAAATTTTTAGGTTTTAATGTAAGGGGCGTTCTCTCCAAAGAGAGAAATTGGAAATTGAGAAACAAAAAAAAAAGCAACAACGTTAAATTTGTTACCTATGCGACCCAAAAAAACAGATGGCAAATAAAAACAAATCTTTCTATTTAATTCTTTTACTTGTGCAAATCAAAAGTGTCCACCGCATCATGTTGTATTTGTCTTCATGTGTGAGTTGGATTTTTATATCATTTTCTTTTCAACTTTTTTCATGCGAACTTATTTGCAAAACAAAAAAATAAAACAACTTATGTACAACTAGAAACTACTCATTTCATTTTCAAGTTCAACGCACTTGTTTGTTACACACACGTTGTGTGTAGTAGTGTGCACTTTGTTGATTAAGAAAATAGAATAGAGATGTATGTGCAATATTTTAATATAATGTTTTGATGTGAAATGGGATGTTTTTAAATTTTTTTGTGTATTTTAAAAATACGTATAAAAATTGTAAATGGTGGAAAGTAAGAGATAAAGATAAAATTACCATCGGCGTATTTTATAGTGTGTTAATGTGTTTGATATGATAAAAAGAAAGAAAAAAGCAAAGAAATTACAAAATTCAATAAATATATTTAGACTATTAATGTTAAAATAACATAACTCTACTTTTAGTAGGAGCATCCAAACTCAAAATTTCCATATATAATAATATTAACATATAAATGTTTTCATATTATTACATACTTTTTATACTAAAGACAGCATAAAAACCTTACCAAAAAAAATAAAGACAGCATACAATCTTTGTTGGAAAATGCTAGAAAGAAAGTGAACTATTGAAAAGAAAAAATGGAAAAGCGATACAGTAAGATAAACATTTGAAGTCAATAAATAGAGAAGTCAATATATCATAGTTCAACTGACAATAAGTTGAATGTCATGATCAGAATTTGAACTCCGATTTTTCCACTTGTGTGTGTGAGCTTACAATAACTTTGTCATTTCATATATTTATCAAGATAAAATGGAGAATAATATATAATTCTATTGTAAAGTTCATGTCATTTTTTAATGACAAAGATATTGAGAAGAATATTTCATTCTTTTTAATGTTTGTCTCTTTTTTATCAAAACAAAGTTTCTGTGATCTTGTGTGGGGCTCACTTACAACAATTATTATACATATATTTTCCATTCAAGAATTAATTAGGGAAAAAAACACTAAAAAATAAACAATTCATTTTAGAAGAGAAATTTTTCTATTATGTATATATAAGATAAATTTTTCGCCATACACAAATTCATTTTTACAATTAAATCAATAAGTCTCATTATTATCATATCACATCTCATTTGATATAATAATAAAAATAAATTTGTCCAGAATAAAAAATTTGTTGAGGGTGTCAAAAATCGATTAGTTATATAAAATTTAAAAAAGAAAATATATTTGTATAATATAATTTCTTAGTAATGCGTGTGTACATATATAAAATCTAATCAAATATGAATTGATTGTTTGCTTTCTTATTAAATTGAAATGTGAGTTTGAGAGAAAAATTCAAATGACAACAAGAGTTGTTTTGAATAGGGGTGATCATATCCGAATCAAACCAAAAGTAAAATCGCAAACCGAAACAATCCAAATCGAAAACCGCAAAAACCACATTTGGTTTGGATGTATTTGGATGACTTTTTTATTGAACCGCGAACCGCAAAACCGCGAGCTGCAAAAACCGCAAACACCGCGGTTAACCGCTAAAACCGCATTAAGCTTCTATTATATTCCAATATCACATTAAGTTTATATTATATTCAAATATACATAGCCTAATTACCAACTCGGTCCACCAAATTAATGGAACTTCAAGTTGTAGTTATTTTTTGTACTGTAATATTATTTTGGTGTTGCTATATTATTTTTGATCAACAACTTTTATCGATACTATAATGTTATTTTGGAATTTTAAATTCTTTTTTTGTATATTTAAAATTGTAACATACTGTAATGTTATTTTGGATAAACAACTTTTATTGGTACTTTAATATTACTTAGGAAATTCAAGTTTTTTTTGCTATGTTTAAAATTGTTTGGTACCGAAATATTACGTCGTAAACCGCAACAACCGAACCGATCCTAACCGCATTGGTTTGGTTTGGTTTGGATGACTTTTTAAAACCAACCGAACCAAACCGAACCGCATGCATTTTTATCTCGCGGTTAGGATGATTTTTATGATTAAAACCGAACCAATCCACACCGCGATCACCCCTAGTTTTGAAAGTAAGACTCGATTTGCAAATGGAATATTCGCCGTGTACTACTATTCCATTGCATCTGGTATGTAAACAGAATATTTAAGATATTCCTCTCGTCATATGTAAGATGTGTACTATTATTCCATTATTATTACATCTGGATGGATTGTAAACAGAATATATAAGATATTCCATTACCTATTTATATAATGGAAAATTAATATAGTCTAGTCTATATTATATAAAGATGCCAACGAATTCAGAGATTTAGCTGAATATGACTCAAGAAGCATAAAACCACATAATTGTCATACAAAGATGCTTACATCCTTGTATTAGAAATACAATTTGATTAGGTAGTTTTTGCTCCTAAAACTTTTAGTATTTTGTTTTCTTTTTCATGTATTAATTGTATACCTAATTACTACTTTCTAAATACATGTTATTGTCTAAAAAAAGATACATATATGTTATGTAGTAAGTAGCAAGTAAAGTTAATTAAAAATTAAAATAAAACAACTGTATTTCCAACCTTTAATTGGGACAAAATTAAGTGCCTATTTTTCTTAAAAGTCAAAATTTAAGGATGGGCTCAAAGAGCTTAAGAAAAACATCAAAATATGTCAAAAAATATACTCCACAAAGCTATCCGTTTGTATTTCTTTTTTCCAATCCTTAACAATCTACAGCAAGAATTTGGAAATACAAGTGTATAACCAGTATAGAAAACTCAGCATTCATACTTCAAAGGTCTTCCTCAGCTGATCCATAACTTAACCAGTATAGTTGTTAATGGACACTTTAGCTTCCTATTTACAACAAGTTCAGTACATCCTGTTGTGAAAGTCAAATTCCAAATTTATCAAAAATTCCAAACTTATCGCTCAAGTCAAAAGTCTATCCTCTGATTCCTAGCGCGTGCTAGTATGCACCGATTTGTGCATGATCTTCAGAAACTCCAAACCCATTAGTTTTTCTTCAAACAAGTAGGTAACAGTGAAAACACTGCATAAAATGAATCACTATAAGATGACATCTCTTTTTAGTGAACAGCATTGAACGGGAGTATCCAGATTGATGGTAAGACGGTGGTTGAAGGGAAACCTTGATGCAACTAGAAACTAAAAGCAACAAACTAGATGCATACATACGGGCCTTTCTACAAACATCACCCCCCCTTCAATCAATGCATCCATTTCCCCATTTTCAAAGTCGAAATCTTTCTCTTTTTGTAGGCACGATGCTTGGCAGACATTTTCAATTTCCTTTTGGCATTTCGCATTGGATTGATAGCAGCCATGAGCTTTTCTTCCTGTTTCCTCTTATTTCTTTTGGAGAAGAGGTTCTTCCTTATAAGGTTATAAACTTCCACAAAGTTTTGAGTACCCAAAATATGCTCTATTTTTCCACGCGTGTCTTCTGCCAACTTTTTGAGATTATCTGGTAAAGAAAAAGAACAACCATACTCATTAGGAAGCAAATAACAGGAGTGGTAAACCTAAAAATATGACATGAAAGGAGAGCTTGGTAAAGATAAAATTTGGAAAAAGTCGAGCAGAGAAGCATATAATCGAACATCAGACATTATGGTTAGTCACCCTCATCCCACCGCCAAAAGAAAAATTTAAGGAATGGAAAACAAAAACAGAAAATATATAGGTAAAAATATCTAATAAAAAGGTTAAGAGATCAGGATACGTGGATATTAAGACACAAGAAATTATAGGACACATTTATTTGAGATGTCCACTAGTTTTGCATTTTTGTCTAATCCGTAAGATGGCAATCCTGTGTTACTGTTAGGGGCATGGAGGATCATGAACAAGATAGGGCAGTCAATTCCAAGCAACACCAATCCAGTAATATGGATATCTATCAGACTTGAAATTTATCTAACATACAAGAAATTAAGAAAATTTAAGAGAGGAAACGAGAAAATACCAGCTATCACTTTTCCAGCAAATCCTTCAGAAACTTTATATAAAGGTAACAGGACCACATGAGCATACTGCAGGCAATCATCCTTACTGCCCTGTATCTGTGCCATAATTTTCCCAAAACTGTTGAAGACTATTCCCATCTGCGTTTAACAAGCAAAATAATAAATATTACCTATATGTACATTAATCAAGACTAAAAAACATATATGCAATGAGATCGAGTACAAACCTGAATAGCATCTGTTTGAAGGGCAATTTTGCCAATTTTCTTGAGCAACAACGAAACAAGTGTATATTGGGTGCTCTTAACATCAAGTTGACTTTTGTCTTCACATACGGAGGAGGTAAGAGATGAAGGCATGAATATGCTTATTCCTTTTCTTGCATTGATCAAGTCAAAAGCTTTGAGAAACCGGTCCTTCTCGTGTTGCTCAAGCTTAGACCAGAACGCAGCGGGATCTATGGAGGCAGTTTGCCCCATTAAAGAATGGACACCACAAATAGCAAAGACAATATTCTGGGTCATCAGGTTGCTGTCAGCATCATCTACGAGTGGCATTTTCAATTGGCAGCAAAGCGAAGTAGCTATCAGATATAATCTACTAGGACTCATCATAAAATAACTACTAAAGGAGCTTTGATAATTTTCTCTTTTGACATCTGTTACATGTTCAAAGTATAGACCTATGAGACGAACTGATCTGTTGCGCAACCAAGAATGTGGGTGCAACAACATCTCACATATTGCTTCCCATATATCCTGAAATGTAGGTAAAATAAATGTCAGTGTGCTTGCTAAGACGTGGAAACTGATGGATGGAATGTTTTGTTACATTAGACATTTGTGTGCACATAAAGGGCAGGAAAGATATTGCTTCAGACCACCGCTACGCCACACACCGCCAAAGAAATCTCAAGTCCATATATATTTAATAGACAGTACAAAGAAATTTACCTCCAGATCCTTTGCAAAGCATAAATCATCAAACTGATGAATCATCTTCTCTAACATAACAAGAGAATAGTATGCCTTCCAAAGAGGAACGATGGATTCAGACTCAAAGCCCTGTTGCCTGTTTCTGACTGCATGTAAAGCAGACTGCAAGATGCGACGAGTCACCGGCAAGACACAGTCTATATGTTTAAGAAATCCTTTCTTTATTACCTCAATCAACAACCCCAAAACCTGTATCGGAAATTTCATAGATCAAAAACATAAAGACAAAAATTATGCTAAGCTAATTTTTGTGTTCGAGAAAAAATAAAAACAATGAACAGATTGGTATTCAATTCTTATTACTGCAATTCTTTCTTCCAGTTTCTTACCTACTCTGCCGAGAAAGACTCCATTCTAGAAAACCCTATGGAAAGCTAAAGCTATCTTGATTCTTAGGTCAAATTTGTTGTTTGGGCACCAGCTCTCAACATTATACTAATGACTATAATAATATACTGAACAGCAGCCGCAGTCATTTGGAATATTTTGATGACTCTTGGTTCATCTGAATTTAGAGCATTTTCTTTCCAATATGTCAATAGAAGTGAAGAGATAATTTATGTCAATGTGGCACCTATTTTGTTTTTTGGGGTATTTGGTTGGAAAGAAATACTTGTATTAGCAGGGTTACGTCTCATCTATGCTGTTGCTATGGGATAAGTTTTGTTGGATAGAAATGATGGCGTATTGGACATATCTCTAGCCAATGTGGATATCAACTAATCAACAACTACTAAAGTTAAATTGTAAATACATTATAATTTATTTATTCAAAAAGAAGACCCCAAGCCAAACTCCCAAACAACCATGATCTACTAAGATGACCACTTATTACAATCAGACCCAAAATACAGGTGCTGATATGATATGATAATCAAGTTATGCTTTTACTAATCAATTTACGATTCATAAGACAATTTAGAGAACATTACCTGTGCGGCAGCACCCCATAGTTGCTGCTTGTCACCCAAATACCAAGAAAGAGCATATTTAAGAATAGAATCAAGTGCGTTGGGACTAACAGAACCAATGAGCTTCTTTATAGCAGCCCCACTCATAGAACGAACAGTATTATCATTATCATTTGCCAAGCAAGCCACCAAATGGATGAAAAATGTCTGTGATTGCTCATCCAAAACACTTCTTGGAAATTTGACTATAATAGCATGAATCATTTCGAGAACAGATTCCCGTCCAGTCGAATGTTCATACCTGCAAGGAATAAAAAATACAATAGCCTAAAATCAATCTTCAAAAAATGGAAAAGCGAACCATATTGTTAATAATCAACAATCATTGTGAACACACCTCAAATTTGAGAGGAGGAAATCCAAATGTTGTTGCAGGCGTTTTTCTGAAAGTCGATAATCAAGCAAAAATTGCAACAAAATTTTACTGCATTTCTTACGAATAGATTCCATTTGACTTGTCACCATCAATTCAGCAACCTTAGTAACAATATCATATATCTCAGCTACAGGAAGCTTGCGGTTGACAATCCCCTTTAGAAGTGATAGCGCCATCAAAGATGGATTCCTTTCAATGTCCAGAAATATTGGAAGCTGAATTAGTAGTTGTATCTGGTCTTGGGTGAGAGAAATTTCAGTGTTTCTCAAAAGCATAGTCAGCAATGTCAAACATGACTGCATTAAAGGACTGCTAGAGTTCACTGAACTTTGGGCAATATCAAATACAGCAGACTTTATTCTCTCAGCATGTGCTTGAAGGGATGGTAAAGGCAACTTCACCAGTACAGTAAGGCATCCAAGGGAAGCAGACAATATATCCTCATACTTTGAGCACAAACCATCACTTAATAGCTTAACAAAAGGATCTAATAAGGATAAGATATTTTCATCTTTTACGCCCTGTTTCAAACCCTTCATACGTTTATGCAATATTCTTATACCAAACACAGTTATAAGGTGTGAGCATAATAAGCCACTAGCAACTACACGGCCTGAAAAAATTCTTTTAGCATTAGTACCTCTGTCCTTATCTTCCGATTTTATCAACTTATTCTCATGCCCACCAATTTCATTTTTTAAGCCATCCTCAACAATGCCATAAATAAAGACAAATAGATCAGTCTGATCTACAGATGGATTGCTTTCAATACCAGCAGCTATACTATGCAACATATTTTCCAATTTTCCTTTTACAGATTGTGTGACATGCTTCTGCAAATGAGTAGTTACTGGTCCAAGCAGCTTTAGGGCATTGCTTTTGAATGTTACATTTTGGGCCACCAATTTCAAGCTTTCAAATGACGTTTTCCGCTTTGTTTCTTTCATTTTTGAAGCTATCTTTTCCACCTCCTTCTGCTCAGCAACGTCTCCAAAAATATCATTCTCTATGATAGAAAGGAGATCCCCCAAACAGTAATCTATCTTTCCACTAACTGCACTTGAAAGACACTTGGACAAAATAAAATTAAGTGTGTATCCTAGGACATGAAGTTCATATCCTCGCTTTAAGATAGACCGTAAAACCTTAACAATGAATTGCAAGTATTCCAATCCAAGTTCTTTCAAACAAGTGGCCAAAGCAGACCTAGCTTCATCGCGAATGCTTTCTAGATGACTCTTTAAGAAGTTTGAAATTCGGTGAGCGATAGTTGGAAGATACGTGTCCATCACATCCCCTGGAAGTAACTTAAGTAGTTTCAATGCAGCAAGACAGATATTTACATTAACCCTTTCTGAATCAGAATCCATCAGCTTTTGTATCTTAGGAAGCACAACTTTGTAGAGGCATGTCTGTATATTCGTGTTCACATCAGAAGCACCAGAGTTGCCTAAAATAACTGAAGAATCAATGTTAGTTACCCCCGTGTCAGAAACACAAACCAAAGATTTCTTAGGTCCTTCAGTGTGAGAAAGTTCTGAAAAGTGAAATTTATCCAAAATAGCACAGATGAGGCGTATAAAGAGTTTCTGTTTGTCCGGACTCCTAGATGCTCCCTGAAAACATTTGTTCAATAGTGCATAGTATGACTTCCATCCCATCTGACCAGCTACAGAAGCAATAGTTTCAATGCATGCAGTTTTCATATGGTCAACCTTTACTTCTTTCTCATCAAACAACATGTTGAAGAAGAGTCGCATGAACACTTTTTCGGTGATAAACTGAAAATAAACCACAAATAAATAAATAAATATCCGTCACTAGGAAATATACTTTAATTTGTGAAGTTAAATTTGCTACCTCTGATAATTTGTTCGTACTGATAACATTTCTAAACAGCGACAGTGCCTTCACTCTCTTACGGATCTGCAACACCAAATATACGTCCGTGAGATGTTTCGCAATCTATTTCAGTAACTCCACCAAAAGTAATTGCTAAAATAACAAGACAAGTTTGAAAGTATTTCTGACTACAATAAGGAATGGCACAGAAATACATATAATGAAATGTCTGGATATATATATATATATATATATATGTATACACTACAGATGACACTGAGGCAACTATAAGTTGTTACAACAAGGGAAATTACTTAGATAGCTTAATGGTTAATCATAAACCTACCACTGAGTCGCTTATATTGTCAAAAAAATTTGCTTCACTATCGTCCTTGTACAGAACTTCGAGTGATCCAAGGTTTAAAACATCTGGAAGCTTTGATGCCATTTGACTTAACAACTTCATCCATCCCTGCAACGACATCAGGCAGCGCATAAACATAAAGGATTACACAATCATTTTTTATGCAATTTATATTTACATTTTCAATCAACAATTAACTTAGTATCTATGTCAGTATACTATTACAAAATCCTTACATGCTTTGGAAATAGGAATTGCAATTATTTGTCAAACTAGACATGGGATTAAATCCAAATATATGCATATGTCTAATTTAATAAGTAACTGGAAATTCATACAGTACCAAACTCTGAAATATCATTTACAACATGAATTACCAAATACCTGTCGAACAGCAAGTGGTCCATCCATGGCATCTTCCATATGCTTCAAAAGAAATTTCTTTGTAATACGCTGGATGCCTGATTTTGTCCAACAACCATCAGTGTTTTGCATTGTAGACAACTCTTGCTCACTGATTCCTTCTTGTGAAAGGATGAGTGCAGAAAATTCAACAAAAGATAGCAATGAGCTCTGTGCACTACAAACAAAAGTTGTTTCTGCTGAAGACATGTCAAGTACACAGTGTGATAAAACAAGTAATGCATGTTCCACTTGAACATTTCTGAAGAAATCAATATTGATGATCTTGTAAGCATTCAAAATAACATCGTAATCAAGCCAACCCAAAGTAGATGTTGTATTCAGCTGACGGAGAAGTTCAGCCTGCACCCCAACAACATAGTAGGGGAAATTAGAACGAACAAAGAATATGGAATGTATTTGTCAGAAAGTAATATGTGTGGATCAAGAAAGCAAGAATTACCACTGAGAGTACAGATGCATCAGATGCTACAAGAACATCAAGAAGATCACATATCCTCAATCGCATATCCAACTCAGCCGAAATATATAAAGGAGAAACAGCACTCAAAATTTTAGCTGTGCTTCCATTTCCCAATATGGGTATGATATTTTGAATGACTTGCAAAACTTCAATACAGACATCTAGATTATAGCAAGGAGAACTTCAGTATCAATATAGATTCTAATTAGTTAAGAAAAAATCAAAAGATGATAATAAAGCAACTGGAAATATTGGAGGTTCTCTCACCAGAGTCTTGTGTTTTCTTTTCCAAAAACAGAAGCAGTGTTTCCACAAATCGCTTTGCAAACTCTGCCTCCTTGATGTACTTGGGTAAAAATTTGAAAATTCTTAATACTGTCTCCCCAGGAGATTTGATCAGCTTTCTGTCCAGATGAAAAGAAAACAAACAGGTCAACATAAGGCATGTTGTTTCTTGCCAACAATAAATAAGGCATGTTGTTTCTTGCCAACAATAAATAGAATCCGTGCAATCAGACAAGGCTTCCACCTATATGGTAAAATTATCATGCTCCAACATTTTCCAAATATGCAAAGTATTTATTTAATCTCATTATTTCTTCACATATTTTGGTTGAATTCAGCGACGCTCCTTCCCTTCCCTGGGCACCAGAAACTTATAAATTACATAATGTTAATATTTTTTTTCACATTCAATCCTAATCCTAATCCTAATTTTTGGTCCCTTAGGTCCTGGAGTTTTTTATTTCAAAGTAGTCCTTATAATTACTATTCTTTCATTTTGGTCCTTGTCATTTTGTTTTAGTCTGGGTAATATTTTACGCTTTTGTCCTTGTTATCTTAAATCAATCCTATATGATAGGGACTCCAACAGAAAAGAAGTGTGACACTGATGAAAAAAAGTACATTACAGGTGCTAAAAGAGTATTTTGAAGGGACTAAAACAAAATAATGATTAGCAAAAAAAACAACCCTGAAACAAAAAAGATCATGGGCTGAAATGAAAAGGTGGCCATATTACAAGGACAAAAAACATGCTTAAACAATGATGAGCATATCTAATACACCATCACACACTAAACCCTCTGCACTTGGAGTGAGGGCAAAGCAGAAGCCAGATCTAATTTTGTGCTTCTATTTGAATTGTTTAGAAAAATGTTAGCAACAAAGGTTGAACTCCGAATTACTTGATCGAAAGCTCTAATAATGGGTCCAGGAGCAATTGTTACATGATTGAATTACATCTAACATAGACCAACAGTAAAAAGTAGTTGTTCCTCACCAAGAACGAAAGCAAGCTAATTTTTTATGAAATGTTGAACACATTAAATTCAGTTATAAGTTTTCAAACAGGTCTATACATCCAAAGGACCTCCCTATACAAATACTTTTTGTCTCAAAAATCAAATTTATTTATATCCTGATCTTTAAGCTACCAATCATCAGTTGCCTTCCCCTTTATCAGAAATTTCGAAAAATAAATGCTTTCTAAAAAGTTCTTCAAACCACAAAGAACTACAGGTGTTGGATTGTTAAAGAGGTAACTTCATTTTATGGAGGAATAAATTCCGTTTCCAGAGAAGTGGTGGCCGTAACATGAAAATTACATGGTTGAAGTTAAAACAATTACTTCAGCCACTAAAATTGTGAAAGCAAATGAAAATTAAATACCTCTTGGCTGCATTATCACTTCCAAATAAACAACAAATGCTGTCCATAAGAACTTCAATATTTGAAAGTAAAACTCTATGGGTGGAACTGTCTTCATAATCCAACTGATTGTCAAGGCTTAATAAGTTATCGACAAACTTTAGAACACAATATACAATAGCTTCAGAAGCGGAATTGACGGAAACAATGGAAAATATATCAGGTATGAGACTTTCTTCCCGGCATAATAGTGCTACGAGTTTATGGTTTGCACTCATGGCCAGAAAGCAAGATAGCAGTGAACTTGGTGTCTCACTACTAGCCGCCTCCTGTTTGAATTTCTCAATCAACGTTTTCACTGAGGAAAAGAATCTGTCCCACAAATCAGAACCAAATTCATGATCCTCATATTTATTGACAACCTGGGAAACAATTTTCAAGCACAGAGATCTCATATCCTTGAGCTGATTTGAAGTATTGCCGATCTGCACAAATAAATACAAAAAAAATATCAAATGGAATAAAACAGACAACATAGATCATACGATGTAAAAAAAAATGTTTGCCGGATAGTAAATTATCTATCTACTATTAGAAGCCCTCAAACAACGATACAGTGGATAAAAATGAATATAACGGAAAACAACAAAAAACATACGATTATGATGACAAAACAACTAAGACAGCCCTCAGTAAAAAATTGATAAGAAAAGTTTAAATACTTTTTAGCCCATATTATATACATCTATTTTCATTTTAGTCCCTATCAATAACATTGTTGATTTTAATACATCTATATATATATATATATATATATATATATATGCTTGTGGTCCTCGATGTATTTGATTATGAGCTTCGTTATTTTGACACAAAATGGGACAAGAAAATTCAACAATAAGTTTGATGGTTAATTATGTTCAGTAGATGAATAATAAATATAACAAGGTGCCGCAACTCATTAACCATTCACATGACACAATTAATCATGATTGTAAATGTCATTAACCACGATTTTCAGGTATATATTTGAATACAAATTGTAGTTGGTAGACATCATCATATATCTGAAAACTTGGAAGTCATAGCATATGTCAACATAACATATGGTTATAATGGATACATGTATATTTGAACATCTGAAAATCATGGTTAATGACATTCAAAATCGTAGTTAATTATGTTCAATGGATCGTTAATTAGTAATACCTTATATTCATTAATAAATAATCCACTGAACGATATTAACCACGTTTGAATGGAGTTAACTGTACAAATTGTTATCAAATTTGTGTCAAAATGTCATATTTTATTGATATAATCCGTGTAATAAATGACCCATGTTGAATTTGTTCTTCTAATATGTGAACCATATTGGTTTGAGTACCTAAGATATTTTAGGGACTAATTCAATATAGTTCAAATATTACAATTCAAGGATTGATTCAATATGAATCGACCATTAGAGGGATTATAATCAATACAACGAGGACCATAAAGGTTATTTTGGCCTAGAATAGTATACCAGCATTATGGCAAGTGAACGTTGAAACACACCATACGCCAGTGCTTATCGCTATTTAAGATAACATCTACTCCAAAACATTAATGTCATCCTATAGTTTGAAAACATAGTGTGATACATAATTTCCATTCAGTGTGAAGAAAAACCATTACCGGGATTTGATTTTCTGGCACTCTTTCCTCACCAAGAGAGTTTGAGTTGGTGCTAGAATTGTGTTGATGTGAAGAAAGTCCATTAAGTTTTACAGTTTCAAGGCTTGATGTGCAACTCTCCAACACCCGAACAACACACCCCACCAGTAAATCAAGAAATGGTCTGATATGCAATTCATCAAAAACTCCAACAATATCTTCTATAACATGCAAGAAGCCGTATTTCTTTTTCCACGATAAGGTTGCGATATTGTCCAAAGTAAAATATTCTAACAAAGACGATGCTTGAAATTCACTGCTGCAACTTATAGGTAAAGTCCAAAACAAGTTAGCAGGCCCATCAGTTTTCTCTACTATTTGCAATGGCTTTATCAGTAATGCAAAGAAAAGTGGCAGCTCAGTGATATCAAGTCCAGCTATGAAACTCAGAATAGCTTTCCGATGACAAATACTTGCTTTCTGTTAAAATGAATAGACAATATTATCAGTCTAGCAAGTATAAAGGGATGAAAAAAGACAGATATATAAAACAATCTCGGAAGTTTGAATTCAAGTATACCTTTCGAGATGCAAGTCCTTTCAACTTTCTTACTTTTGGCATCAAAAGACGGATAACCAATGGCACAAGATAAGCTCGGTGACATTCTTCAATCATTTTAGATTCTCTGGATAAACTCCATGTTGTTAGCTCCTCCCTTGTAAATTTGGAACTAATCAAGTTTCGCAGATGCTCGGAATATGGTAAAAAGAAATCATCTTTCCAGATTAATAGGCATTCCAGAACTCTTAACTGTATTTCGGGATCATCTTCTTCAATAAGCCTATCATAAAAAACCCAAAAAAAACAAAAGAAAGGGGGAAAGATGTTAAAAATTGGGGACCACTAAGTTTATACAAGTGGCTAAAAAGAAAATAACTTTGCAATGATGTAATCAAATTGCATCTCAACCTATTCTGCAGAACCTCCTTAAGAAATTGGCTCAGGTAGAATGACTTGGGATTTTTCATAAGTTTCAACAAGTTTAGCCATTCCTTCAAGATGAGCTTCCACTCTTTTCCTTTACAGGCATGAGAATCAAACAATCCCACACTGCAATGTCATTGTGTCAAAGAAAACACATTTCAAACCATGGCACTTTAGGTGAAGCTTTAGAAGTTCACAAATTTCAAAATCATAGAAAAGGATTGAACAGATACTTACCTTGCAAGATCAAGATTATTATATCCTAAGAACTTCAAAAAAAGAGGAATGAATTGCCGAGAGCGGGGTTCTATAACAGTTGGAATTTTTTGTAAAGCTTGCAGCAATAATGTCAATATTGTTGAGGATGGTGTGCTATCAGATTCATGATGGACATATAATTTGAAACAACCAAGTAAACCTGAGAAACAAAATCAACTGGTTACCAAAACAGCACAATGGTACACTAATAATATAAACAGGAATTTTACATGTTAGAAATATACAAATATTAAAGAAAAACGTTACAAAATTGAACACATAAATGAACTTTTTACAAGGGTTGTTACTTGTTACAACTAAGTTTAATATAAACTAATTAAACTGATTATAATTTTATAAAATAGATTAAACTCAAGTCAAGAACCAACCAGTGAACAATAATCATACATTGTGTCCACGTGTTTAAACCTACGACATCATGTGTACACAAAAAAAATGGGGAGGAAGGATGAACTCAAATCTCAATATATGATGTCAATGTAGTTATAACATACCAGCTGGCTGATCAAACGATGCACCATTGGCACTATCATGCAAGCTGCTAGAGGTCTCTCTCATCGCTGGACATTTTTCCAGATAACCGATAAGGATGTCCCAAACAAGTGAAAAATGCAGGCTAACCAACACAGAAATGCATTCTAATACAGGATTCCAGAGATAGCTAAATCGATTATTCAAGATGCCAAATAACCCACTCAAAACAAGAGGTGCATAAACATGAGTAATCCTTCTGGAAGTTAGGTCCATCTGTATCTTGGAAATCAATCGTTGGATACTTCTACTTGTAGAAATTGAAACTGGAGTTGTTTCAATAGACAGGAGAACCAGTAGAGGCTGTTATTTCACCAAAATACAGTCATATTAAAACTCAAATAATAAAAAAGGAAATGGCACATAATATAAAGATACATACATTATTTCCTGTGTTATCCACAACAGAAGTTGGAGAAACTTCGATTTTCCTTTTCTTCGCAGCTGACTGATCCACCAAAGAATTTTCCTCGCCCAAATATTTGTAATGGCAAAGTATTTTAAGAGTTGAAATGCGAAGCTCCTTGTCTGAATGGCACAAATTATCAGAAAATGTTGCCACTGCCTCTGCAGGCATTTCTTCAAGTTCTGGATGATACATTCTACACCCAGTGTCTTCTAAAGAGCTATAATATATACAAGTGAGAGGGTTATTCAAATACAGAGCACTAACGATAAAATAGTGACAATATGATAACTAAATATTGAAAAACAAAAAATGTCTAAAAACAAGTTAACTTATATCCACTTACCCATACTTGCTTTCCAAATGGCCAGCGACAGCCAACAACACGTTTGAAGATGACTTGTATTGTTTTGCAAAACTTAAAAACTTTTTGGTTTCATCAGCTCCGAGGTTGCTGTCATTGCACAACTTGTTGTAAGAACTTAGTGAAGCCCCTATAAG
The DNA here is from genome assembly GCA_030408175.1 of Trifolium repens. Classification (NCBI taxonomy): domain Eukaryota; kingdom Viridiplantae; phylum Streptophyta; class Magnoliopsida; order Fabales; family Fabaceae; genus Trifolium; species Trifolium repens. Next base: position 23,951,541 of record CP125840.1, read on the forward strand.
GCTTTCCCATGCTTTTTTAGAGCTATCTGCAATGAGGACTGCAGATGAAAAAGAGAAAAAGAAAATAAGAAACTATGTATTTATAGCCTACAAAATCCATCGGTGTGAAACATGTGCTGATTTGAAAAAAATGATTGAAGAAAGCATCAATGATTCAATGAATACAACAATCTAACCATCCCAGTATAAACCCACAACTCAGAATTCAATTTTTTAGTATCATCCAACCCGGTTAAAAAATATAGCAATCCTAATATAATCTAGACAAAATGGGAAACTAGCTTTATTATTAGCCAGAGATAAGGTTCTACAAGATTGGTCATAAAAAATTCATATTTCAAACAAGGAAGGGTGGAATACCAGCTTTAACAGTCAGAAGCTGATCTACCGCATCCATAAGATTCACCAACAAGGATGGAACGGCATCAACTATAGACATATGAGAATAGCAGTTCACAACTCCCCATAGTAGTGCCACCTTCCTTTCATCAATGTCACAACAAGAAACATCAGAACGTGCAATATCATTTATTTTTTCAATCCAAGAACTGATAGTCCCTTGCAAATGATTGCATATCCTAGCTAATGCTTTTGCACTTTCTCCGTCTACAAAGTCTGTGTCTCGTATATCCAATTGCATTTTCTCACAGAAGGATTGTAATAACTGTATGACCTCTTCCTCTGAAATCTCCAATAACGCATTTATTGCACTAAAAAACAAGCATAGAAGTCATATATTATATCCAGTGGGTACAGAACAATGAATCACTCATTTGACTCAAAGGTTACCTTATAACATTACTTCTGAAAGCAAGTAAACAGAGATCCTTCTGTAGCAGCTTTTCAATGAAACGTAGCAAACTGGAACCAAGCTCAAACATGTCAAGAGAGTACTGAAATAAGTTAAACAGAATGTTTAAATCAAAAGTACAGTCTATCTCAGCCATTACCTTGAGCTTCGTGATTTAAAAATTGGAGCCCACTGGGTAGCACACTTGGATATCATTGATTTATTGTAACTATAGAGCCCATCAAGAGTGGCCAACATTAATTTCAAAATTTTATCAACAACTAAGCATGTATCGTCTTGTGAATCGGTAACCCCCAAAGGTGTGATGTGTGACCGCATAAGCAATAGAACGAGTTCAAGCATAGGCTTATAATCTGCCACATGTAGGGATAGTTGAAATTAGTTCCAAAGCACATGGATAACTAACGCAACTTTCTGAAGAAATGTGTAGCATCCAAATATAAAATATATTATACTAAAAACATTTATTGATGTGACACTACACTTTTGACAAAAATGGGAAGAAACAAAAACAAACCAACATATAGCAATTGAACTCATCCCAAATGAAACTTAAAATTCCATCAATTTATCCGATATCAGCTCATCAACCGTTTACTGAACAGATGAAAAGGAAAAGTTCAGCGACATAAAGTATTGTAACTTACCAGACACCTTTTGCCCTCTTTGCACCTTTACAGCTGAGACAAGAACTGATAAAATGCGTCCTAAATGCGTGATGTTTCCAGTACTAACACATTCATGCACTTCCTTATATAAGCAAACCCATGCCAAATTCAACTCTTTGGGCTCCATAGTCTCGCATAATTTCTTAAACACAGATTTTATGATGTTTAAAATGGTTCTTGACTCTGAAATAGAGGCAGATATATCAAATACATTACAAAACATGTAGAAATGTAATTATATTAACAAACAGCAACATTAGGTGACAGACAACAGCAAATGGTTAAAAAATTAATCATTTTAATAGAGAGTGAAGAGTATCATATAAGAGACATATAAGCAAAATAGAGTCCATGCATCAATCAATATCTGGTCACGTAAAGAATGCTCGAGTTTCTATGTAAAATAAATTGTCCTGCTGAGGCTAGATCATCTAAATGGTGTGTATCTCTGTCAAGGGCTTACTCCTGGCTTTTAATAATTCATCATGTTTTTTAGTTAGCCTTTAAAATGTTCACTAAACTCCATGCAAAAACAAAATAAATATCTTGTGAAAGCAAATTTAATATCTCAGCAACTTCAACTGTTTTCATTACAGCCTAAAATTTCATTATATGCAAAATTATTGAGACAGATTAAAGAGATTAATATTATCATTTTCATTTCTTGAGTTTATGCTGATTAAGCTTTCATTTAAGTTATTATTGTGCACTTTAGGCCCCTAGTTTTTACAACTATCCTATTGTAGCAGTGTTGCCAACAATAGGCATAGCAGATTGCAGTGGCAGTTTTTTGGACAACTGCCTTGGTGCTTTTTGGCGGGTTTTTGGCTTTTTTCCATGGTATGGACATGAAGTACTGCCTTGGTGATATGCAACTCAATATGCTATGGACATGAAAAGTAATTTAGTACAATCGGAGTTGTCTTGCTTTGGTGATGAGCAAGGTTTGAAAATGGCGATGTATCTTGTCCCAGACTTGCCACAAGTACGTGTGATCTACAACCTTCGCTAGAAGAGGTTCTGGCATGGTGGAAAGAAGCCATGTGCAGATCAACGCGTCTTGATTCTCCCGTGCTTTGTTTTGGAACGACGGGATCGGTGATGAATTTCTGAAGGCTAAAGCCTTGAATCACACCAGAAACTTGTTGTTTCCATTTCTTGAAATTTTTGTCATCTAATCCTACAGAGATGAGATTTGCGAGTTTGTTTTGGGAAGACGAAAATGTTCCCTTTGGATTGAAAGGATTTGCCATGGATCAAGAAGCTCTAGATACAATGTTGGAAAGAGAGAGTTTGAGAGAAAATGTAGAATCTTATCATTGATTGAATAGTACATAGAGTGTTCTAGATTATATAGGAACTAGGGAATAGAGTTATTTAGAGTCAGTTAGTTACAAGTGTAACTGACTCTAACAGAAAGCTAACAGCACTTGATTGCTTTACAGAATTCCTAGCTAATATTACAGTTCTAGAACATTCCTGAATACAATCTATTTTATATACTTCTAATGCTCTTCAACTAAATTTTCTGTTCCATAAGTCTGCATGGTTATCAATCCTTCTGATTACCTAATCCTATCTTCTGTTCTATTGCATACTCAATAATGTTGGTTGTTTTACAGCTTTTAATCAATTCTGTTCCATCTCCATGCTTGGTTCCAATTTATTTTCACTCTTGGTTGCATACTCCTTTTACAGCTCTATTTTTATCATTTGGAAATGGAATATCATCAAATAACATTTTGTATAACATAACTATAAGTCTATAACTATTTTTGAAATAGCACTACTAGCCATAGCCATGAATCACCTATCACTACTAGCCATAGCCATGAATCACCTATCACTGCAAGAGCACTATTCACTAACATGTTAACTAAGCCTATAATAGCACTATTTATGGTTATAGGTGTTGAAACACTAAATATAGCAACAATAAACATAGTCTATGATCAGAATCCTGTGAAATAAAATAAAAGTTGAATCATTATTTTCAACTAGAGAATCCTGTGATGAATTTCTGAAGGCTAAAGCCTTGAATCACACCAGAAACTTGTTGTTTCCATTTCTTGAAATTTTTTTCATCTAATCGTACAGAGATGAGATTTGCGAGTTTGTTTTGGGAAGACGAAAATGTTCCCTTTGGATTGAAAGGATTTGCCATGGATCAAGAAGCTCTAGATACAATGTTGGAAAGAGAGAGTTTAAGAGAAAATGTAGAATCTTATCATTGATTGAATAGTACATAGAGTGTTCTAGATTATATAGGAACTAGGGAATAGAGTTATTTAGAGTCAGTTAGTTACAAGTGTAACTGACTCTAACAGAAAGCTAGCAGCACTTGATTGCTTTACAGAATTCCTAGCTAATATTACAGTTCTAGAACATTCCTGAATACAATCTATTTTATATACTTCTAATGCTCTTCAACTAAATTTTCTGTTCCATAAGTCTGCATGGTTTTCAATCCTTCTGATTACCTAATCCTATCTTCTGTTCTATTGTATACTCAATAATGTTGGTTGTTTTACAGCTTTTAATCAATTCTGTTCCATCTCCATGTTTGGTTCCAATTTATTTCCACTCTTGGTTGCATACTCCTTTTACAGCTCTATTTTTATCATTTGGAAATGGAATATCATCAAATAACATTTTGTATAACATAACTATAAGTCTATAACTATTTTTGAAATAGCACTACTAGCCATAGCCATAGCCATGAATCACCTATCACTGCAAGAGCACTATTCACTAACATGTTAACTAAGCCTATAATAGCACTATTTATGGTTATAGGTGTTGAAACACTAAATATAGCAACAATAAACATAGTCTATGATCAGAATCCTGTAAAATAAAATAAAAGTTGAATCATTATTTTCAACTAGAGAACAAGCTTGCCTTGGTCATGACCAATGGAATGAATTGTTTCGCTTGTCAATAATTGTAAAACTCGCTCTGCTTTTGAATGGAACCTTGATGAGGAACCTTTCATAATATTATACAGCAATAATTCAACACCAGACTCTCGGCATGGAGATGGTTTCTTCACTGCCTCGGCGGTGACTCTTCTAATTCCTGTCCAACCAAATAATATTACAAGCTTTATAACCACCCAAACTAATAAAATCATTAAATCAAAGAGAAAAGTATGGGACTAATACAAGCTTGTGATATTGATTAAACATATGAACAAAAGACAAGACAGAAAGGAAGGCAAATATATATACACAATGAAAAGTAGTCAATGACATCAATACCTCTTTTTAGCTGCTCATCGGGAGCATTTCTCAAAACAAAGGACATTGCCTCTGCCATGAATTGTTGAACATATTCCTTCGGATAATACCTTAATTTTGAAGTGACCCTTGAAGTATAAACGTCAAAGAAAAATAGAAGAGTCAGACTTGTAGTCGGTGCCACGTAATTTGCTAAATTAAATAAAACAAGCAGTTATGCTATGAGCTTAGATCAGTTGGTTACAACATTTATTAGCAAGATCCCATTAAGGGGTTCAACAATCCTTGGTCGAACATCCATTTTCTATTCCAATTCCCATTTCTTTCTTCAAATTGTCAATTTTATCTTCTACCATATACGGCAAAAACTAATACTTCAAGACTTGCTTAAACTATATTTCAAGTTCCAAGTTCTATATTGCTTATACACCCACACATTTTCTTGGTCAGTCTAAGCAAGCATCATCATTTTACAATACCATGCCCATATGTCAATATAATTTTGTTCTTCATTCAATTATTCAGACACTGTTGCTATTTTATGGAAGTCTATGTCTGTATATTCAAAGCAAGGCCATTTCATGGTTTCCTCGTATCCGTAGGGTCCCATGGAGATTATACTACATTTTTGTCGCAAAACCTGTATTAAATTATCCTTTTTGTTTGGTAGAAATTACAGTTTCTAGATCGTCGCCTGAACCTACTTTATGCATCATATATGGCACAGCTATAGAGAACTACTTATATAACAATAAGGCATGTATGTTTAATCAGGGAAAGGGCATAGAAGACAGCTCTCAGCTAATTCACCCATAAAATGAGATAAATTGTGAATGTGTTCAGTCCTTGTCTGAATCTTGGCTTTTCCAAATCAATCCTTGCATTTTAACAAAGTGGTGTAGGACATTACTGGCTTAAAAGTTAACCTCATACAGAAAGTAAAAATAAAACTTCAAAAAATAGACTATATCACTCACTTAAGCACCTCTGATGGGTTCTGTATCAAATATTTCTGCAGATACATCATAATAGATGACCATGACGTGAAGATCTGCATGAAAATGGACATTTCATAATTCACACTGAATAATGGAAACTAACGAATGAGAAATGCACAACATCTCCCTTAAAAAAATTGCCAAATCGATAGGCTATACCTGCTCAATTATATCTGGCTCCCTATCAGCACCACTTTCTAGAAGAGATGCTAAAGAATCAACAATTCTTGGAAATAGCCTGGTAAAACCCATATCCATAGTGAATATGAAAGAAGTTAGAAAAATATCCGTAAGGAAGCCATCAATTATTTCTAAGAAGAAATTTGACAAATGAAATAACAGGTAATTCCAAAACAGCCAACATCTAGTCAAAGTGATAAACAACTTACGGAACAAACTCCTCTAGGAGATCTCTAGATAAAGCCGCAATTAACCTGTAAACAAAATGTTGAGATTAATTCGCAGCAACTGCAAACTAATAGATCGCCCAAAAAAATTGCTCTTAGTTCATTTTGCTTATGTTTTGAAATTTAAAAAAAAAATATAAAATTAAAAAAACTGTTTTAAAAATAAATGAAAAATTGTTTTCTTAAAAAAAGTTTACAAAATAAAAGATGTAAAGACTTTCACAACTGGGTTCAATCAGTAAAACAATTCCAAACTAATCTATCTACAAATAAATCAACAACATATAAAAGGACCCGACAGAAAAGTCAGGAATGCATTGAAACTGTCAAGGTACTCTTCATAATCAAAAGAAAGAGGAAATAAAATAGTAAAATAAAACCAATGTTAACGCTATAGCATAGTGGAGTGTGCAAAAACTGCTATTGTCCTACAATACGCTATTTAGTACAAAATGCTGTCAAATTACGGCTATAACGGTAATATGACTTATTCATTAATACCATTTCATCATGTGACACACTAACATCCCTCAAGCAAAATGAAGCGATTCTCAAAATGACTTGCATACCTGAGAATTGGTTCAAGTGATAACCTTGCTTTCATATGCAACCTAGAAAGTAGCTTTGAAATTATTGTTTCCTTGTGCAACAGTACCAAGGACAGTGTTTGTGTACAAGAAAATACTTCGTCATGCAATGAGATGAAATCTTCTGCGGTATTCAATTCCTGTATTTTGACAGTTAATGAAAACAGTGAATAGTAGTGTAGACCAAAACAAATATTAATAATCCGGTATACAATTTTTTTATCACATAAAAATCAATTTCGTCCATAAACAACAATACAAGGCTCCTCCACATTAAAAATAAATGAACGCTGATAGCGCACATCGAATAAAAAAAAATACATAAATAGTATTTCATAGCAATAAAAATAGAAATTGTAAATAAAGTCATACCCTCCATTCTACAAGGCAGTCTCTGAAAAAAGAACCTTCAGAAGGTTCAGCTTTAACCTGATGAAGACTTCTAAACACATCGATTTCGATATCATCTAGTCTCTCAGAGAATGATTTAAACTGTACATCAAACAAATAAAAAATTGTGTGAGAAAACAAAATTTCAACTGTAACTATAACTTATGGTTACATCATGTATTAAACAATATTTAATAGCTAAAAGAACACTTCATATCAATTCAAAAAATAAAATAATTGTTCATCAAGGTAGGGTTTAGGGTTTAAGCAATGCCGACAAACGGAAGATAGAGAGGTGAAAGCTTACGACAAAACGGCGGCGGCCAGGGGATTTGTTGAGAGACTTGACAGCTTGAGCGTGTGATGACGTCGCCATGTTCGACGGGAAACGGTGGAAGTAACGGCAGCAGCGGTTGAAGTTGCGGCAGCAGGGGTTGGAAGGAATCGTTACAGAGAAGAGTTGGGGTTTTAGTTTCTTCGAGTAATGGAATGGAGGGAACAAAACCAACTGTTATTGAGATATCAACCCATTGGGCCAGCCCATACGAAGTTGTTTTTCGTTACTAATACACCCCCCACAGGATCATTTGTATATATTTTTGGTTTTATGAAATTTCAATATTTTATTTTTAGTCCCTTTAAGACACAAAATAGTGTCTTATAAGAAAAAAAGACAAAATAGTGAGAGACATGGATTGTGGGCTACAAAATAAAGATCCTAAGAGAATAAATATCGCAGGTGTTTTTTGCCAACATGTGTCACTGCTGTTAGAGTGGTTTGAATAATTGAGTTCATTTGTCGTGATATTTGATGGCTACGTTTCCAAGTTAAGCTATTGTGTCCTTCAATTTATTTATTGTATTGTAGCAGCTTTTTGAATTAAAATAAATGGAAAAAGAATTTTCAACTTTAAAAATTGTTACCGTTGCATGATATAACCGTTGAACTACTCATCAATTTTTTTCAAGCTTTTAGTTGTTATAAATCTAGTTTTTGAGAATAAGTAAGTGATCAACCATTTCATTCTATCACAATTTTTCATCTACATTCAATTATACATTTAATATATTAATACAAAATAAAAATTTGAAATATATTGGGAATTTTGTGGGGTCCATGTTAGAGTTTTTGATGAGTGGTATAAATATTTAAAAAATATGGTTGAGTGGGTTTTTGTAAGCAACAAAAACTCATTTCATCAAATATAATAGCAAAAATACAACTTGGAAGAACATAAAAAATATTGGAACTAGACTGAAATACAGACGCTCTAGCAAGACTATGAGCGACTCTATTGGCTTGTCGCCGAACAAAAGCTAGGTTGTAAGTTTGTAACTAGCATTAGATGAGATAAGTGACATACAAGTAGACAATAAGGATTCAAGCTCGTTCAAATAAATATAACCATTATTTACAGCATTCACAGTCATTTGACAATCGCTTTCGAACTTGACACGCTCAAAACCACAAGATACAGCTATCAAGAGAGCATGTTGCAATGCAGTGGCCTCACATTCAATTGTTGAAGCTATGAAAGGGAACAACATAGTGTGAGCTTGAACAAGAGAACTTGAATTGTCATGGAAACAAATACCAATACCAAACTTCCCTTCTACAGAAACATTGCACTGTCAACATTATATTTTAGCCAACTTTCTTACGACTTTCCCAAACAGCCACAAGGATGGGTGTATGCGTCGTACCTGGTGAGTTACAACACCAATTATAGTCTCTGATGATGTCCATTGCAGGTCTACAAATGGTAGCTGGAACGACCTGTTTGTGCTCCCAAAGGTACTCATTTTGCATCTGTCATATGCTCCATAAAACAGCAATAAAATAAGCACAAGAGACTTCATCCAAGCTTGTGAGAACGGATATGATATTTGAGAAGCCACCACTTTGTCTTTGATTATGCTCCACTATGCCATAAATTAGCTTCATTCCAACACTGAATTGCTTGAGCACAATCTAAAAACAAGTGCATTTCATCTTCAACCTCAATGCTACACAATCAAGTTGACATGTTATTCCTCGATGGTGAAGGTTGATCCTTGTTGGAAGACAATTACGTAGCATTCTCCAACAAAAGTGCTTCAATTTTGAGGAAATTTTGGGAGAACTTGCATCATGCATCTGTATTTCGACTATATGTTATAGCCGATTTTTTATAATTTATTGCTTGACCACGAGTTGCTTCGTAAGTATCAAGAATATGCTTGAGGGTAGTGACTTTTGATAAAGTAGCCTTACATAATAAAAAGCTATCATCGGCAAATAAGAGGAGACTGATGGATGAGATGCCTCTACATATGCGAGTCCCATGGATAAGGCCACGACATTCATGAGAGTGGATATAAGCAGTCAGCTCTTCATAGCAAATAATAGGACCAACCCTGTCATTATTGAGAAGAACATGATAGCTTACTGTTGTCACACACTGCATTATCCAACCAATCCAAGTGTCGGAAAATCCCACATTTTGCATCACCATTTGCAAATAACTCCACTTGACACGATCAAAACTATTGTTTACATCTAACTTTAAAGCAACCCTATCTTCTTTGCCTCTTGTCTTGCACTTCATGTGGTGGAGGATTTCAAAAGTAGTAAGTGCAGTATCTAAGATATCTCTACCCGGTACGAATGCAGCTTAAGTATCAGAGATACATATTGGGAGAACCTTTTTCAATCTATTAGCAAGAACCTTGGAAAGAATTTTGTAAATGACATTGCATGCCACACTCATGTCATTCATGTTGGTGGTATAAATGGACCCCGCATAGTATATTATATTACTTTACACCAACATAATATAATTTGTACAATATAATTATAACAATATAATTTGTACAAGGCCTGAACATCAAAGGAATTTTTTAAAGGATAAAGTTTACAAAACTATTGGTTGCAACACCACAAATTGTTAGTACAATTTGCATCATGCAAATAATAACTTATTTAACAATTACACTTATTATTTTGATGGTGGAAATTGTGCTAAGCACATGTGGCATTCTTGCAACTTGCAGCACTAAAAATAATCAAATACAATCATCCTTGTGTTGGCTTCACAGTTTTTAGAAAGGCTGGATGATGTCAACTTGCAAGCTTCAAGTCATGTGAGTTAATTTGTTGTGACCATAGTAATCTCTGTTCTTCTTTCCATGTTAGCACATGACAATCTGGAACAATATTCTCATGCATTTTGATTGAGAGTAACTGTGGATTCGGGATTCGGGTCTTGGTTACCTTCACTGTCAGATGGTTGGGATTCATGTTTGGCAGCGGCCTGTAACACCCGGTTCTGAACATCTAAAGATGAAGGTGATGTAGGTAACCCTATGCCATTTGATTCCAATTTTCCGGCAGCCCATGAAAACGCCTGACCTCCAAGTTTAACAGGAGCAAGCAATAGCCTTCAAATGGACAGAAGAATACAAAGAGGTCAAATTTCATTACAGATGCTCGAGTAACAATTCCAAGAAAGTGTTCACAAGCTGATAGTTTTGTTAGTTGCTATTTGCTAATTAACATTATATATTTTTACCATGTATTGATAAGTTACAAAATTTGTAATGCTAAGAAGAAAATACAAAATAACAAAACTTATAAGAGTTGGTTTAGCTACATGAAATCCAAAATGGAAATTGTGTGTGGATTTGGGTGACACTCTTTATGTTTGCTCAAACCTTCTATCAAGGCACACAAATAAAATTTATGATCCTTCTGGAAATGCTGACTTATGTGTCTATGCAATGACAAGTTTAGTGAACACAATCCATATGTAGCCAATATAGTTCACAACATGGAAATGAAAAGCTTGTATAGATCTAACATGACTTGAATATTAAGATAATTAAGATAACTGAATACATATATGACTATTGATAATAATTAAAACTATTCAAACATTGTCTAATTTCATGATTATATGACCAAACATCCATCATGAAGTACACTCACCTTGCATCTTGTGTCAAATCTTCTGACCTTTCATATGAAGAAACCCGCAGATATAAGGTCTGGTGAGATATAAGGAAATGTTATTGACAGAATATGAGAATTTCCCAGTAGGCAAAAAATTATGGGCCCATTATGCTATTCCCAACGTTAGTTGATATATAAACCATATTCGTTTAAAGAAGGAATATTTAATTGAAGCACTTGCTCAAAGGAAAATATACATACCAAACCGAGGCCAAAAACACCAATAAACTGCAATGTTTTCTCCCACTCTGACACAGTAATGATTGCACTTTGTCAGATCAGGACAGTTAAATGAACAAATGGTTAACAATAAAGTGGTTGAAATCATTAGGCTCTCATTAAAAAGCATCTTAGACTTCCAGTCACTCGTGCATGATGTTAAATGGAATTAGAATCTACAGAATCAAAATAAAATTGCAAACATGATATAAGCTCTAGACATTTTGTAGGTATATATGCTTGCAGACTAACTGCCATAGAACTTAGATGTAGTCCAAAATAAATCAATTCTTAATAAGTTCATAGTTTATGAGAAAGAACGTGCACACGCACCTACTAATCCATATGACCCTGCAAGTAGTGCCTGGATCAAAATTAGTTGCATTGATTAGCAGATAATAAAAAAATATCATGTAAGCACTTCTAAATCAAATCAAAATATGACAAGAAATTAAGCTTTCATAGTATCAAGAAAGCAATCAAACTTATCAGAAAAAAAAATCAAGAAGCAAACAAGATATTTATGTAAGATAGATAATTGTTGAAGATAAAATAAATTAAATATAGAAAGTGCTATCAATTCCTTTTTTCTTCTTTTGAACACAAATTCCTTTTTTCTTCTATTTTACTTTGCTCGATACTAAAAGCCTGTTATGAAATGGCATGAACCTTATAAAATTAACTTTGCGATTAGCATACAAGAAATCCAACCAAAATGTCATAAGTAACAGGACAGTTGACACTTACCGTACCATAACCTAAAAGTTGCCAAGGAGAAGGTCTAATATCCTCTAGAATGGCTTCAGCTTCCTGTGAACGTACAAAATGCATATTCATTGATGAAAAGACCAATATATATACATTTGTTAAGAAAACTGATCACGCGATGCAATTTGTTTAGAGCCATTTTTATCAGAACCTGCTATTTTGAACCATTAAGAAAAGTACCGAAATTGATTTTCTTGAGAATCCCTCCCACAAAAAAACTTAAATAGCTATTACAAATTTTGTAAAAACATATCTTTTTAATAAAAATTGGCTTTTGTTTTAAAAAAACAGAAGGACCCATAATCAAACAAGTTTCTCCTTAATCGTTTTTGCATGCATTAAAAATAAAGAATCCATTTGGTAGTTAGCTTAAACAGTAGGAGGGGTAAGAAGAGGATTCATCTTGAGTTGTTAGTATTATAGAGAACCGAGCTTTAATCCCAATATTTTTGGTTATGTAAGCTAGTGAAATTCATGTCCATAAAGATACAGATAAGCAGAAATAGTTTGACAAATACCTCGTTAAGTATGGTAAATGCTGTTTCAGGTTTGAGTTCCTTGATGCGGAGACTTTGTTTAGTCCAAGACTGAAAGCCACCTTGGACCAAGTATGGATTCTGTAAAATATCAACATGGCTAGTCACATTTTATTCTCTAAGAAAAAAAAAAGAAGAAAAAAAGAGAAAAAAAAAGTCACATTTTATTCTACTTCAATATATGGATTGGATTTTAAAGGTTGATATATGTCAAGCAGACACATTTTATTCTACTGTTGCCGGGACATTTCTCTATTATCATCCTATTTTTAAAAAAACTAAGCTCTTTTTGTCAAAAAAATAAAAAAGCTAAGCTCTTCAGCCCTAACCTTAAAATACAATTACAAGTTCAATTATCCGATATAGAAGCAGTACAAACTGTTCTTTGTTATCTAGATACTAAATCTCCTACTACAAAGATAAACATTCTGTTATGCACAGGCTTCAGCAACAAAATTAGGGTTGGAAGGTGTTTAGACGAATGAATAAACAGTAGGACAGAGGGCAAGTTACATAGTTAACATGATGGGTTACAGCAGTAGCTTTAAGTTGTATATCCCTATCACAATAAAGATTTGCAGAAAATATCTCAACAGTTATTGACAGACTTGCCTTGATACCAATTTTCTTCAAGGACCTTGCAATGCCTTTAGAACGAGTACCATCAGCATCCAACACAATAACCTTTGAACTGTCCTATAGACCATAGAAAATAAGTTTCTGATACATCATTCTCATGCAAATAATCAGATGAAATATAAAAGGTATTCATAAACAGACTTCAAGTCAATGAATATACTCCCTCTGATCTCATATATAAGCAAATTTTCATTTTTTTAGGTTCATTCAATTATTAATGTATCGAGTCGATATTATGAACTAGATACATTAATAGTTAAATGAACATAAAAAGTGAAACTTTGCTTATATATAAGACCGGAGGGAGTATATTAGAACCTTAACACAAACTTTCACCTATCATACAGGCTACAAAATTCAAAGGCACTTTACAACCCCATTTAATGTCCTCTAAGAAATAAAATAGAATAATAAAAGACACAGTTTATAAAAATCACAACTTTTAACCACAACTTTTATTGAAGGGTGTGTATAAAATAGGCCAAAGTTATTATACATAAGCAATATCCTTATGCATGGTGCATAAGTGAATCTTAGCCACCAGATCCCACGGACACGTGTCATAATCGTAGCGCGGATTTAATATACATACCAGAACAGTTGAGAAAAAGTGTTCCGGTATGAATATGCATACCGGAACACTTGAGAAAAAGTGTTCCGGTATGCATAAAAGTGTTCCGGTACAGTTGAGGAAAGTGTTCCGGTATGCATAAAAGTGTTCCGGTATGCATAAAAGTGTTCCGGTACAGTTGAGGAAAGTGTTCCGGTATGCATAAAAGTGTTCCGGTAACCTTATGCATACCGGAACAGTTTATAGAAAGTGTTCCGGTATAACCTTATGCACGGTGCATAAGCAATTGCTTATGCACCATAACCGGACCCCATGTTAACATGATAAATGTGGAAACAATTTATTGAACTTGTGGTTAACATGACCCATAACTTTATTCAGAACAAAGGCCTTGTTTCGAGATGCAAAGCTAAATACCTTAACAATTTTCAAATTGTGAATCACAACAGCAACCAAGAAGTCATCCAAGTCTCTACCACCCTTCAACAACTTGCGTATGGAGCCATCAACCTGAAAATTACATTATGTAATTTTATTAGTAGATAGATAACACAGAATTGCTAATCTATATAACAAATGACCAAGAATCTGGGCCTGCTCAATTTAACACAGTTAAGGCATGCCATAAATATACTTGTCACATTTTTTAGTATTATCATACATTAAACCAACCTCGATTGGAGATACACTTGCATAGCGAAACCGAGCAGCCCGTCGAATATCAGGAATACCATCTTTTTCTCGCAAATCCTGCATAAAGGAAAGGAGCAGCGACTTCATTGCTCAACATTGATATGAAAATAGTTAGCCAAACAAATGTAAACAGATAGGAAAACTTCCATAATGTCAAAAGACCATAGTTTGAGTTTGGAAGAAGGGTGGAACAAGTATAGAATGAGCATCAAAAGATTCAAAACACAAGATATCTTGACTTTACTTTCATAAATCGTATGACTGTTTCTCCCGCTTTGAATTAAAAATGGCTGAAAATAATTGACCATAACTTGCCTCAGAGCGGACGTCTATAAGTACAGCATTTGAGTCCCCAGTCAAGAGCTCAAAAGCTGATTTAGGGGATAAATCTCCTGAGTAACCTCCGTATTTCCACAACCAATAAATAGCCCTGCAAATATCTGACATCTATTACAGACGGCGTTTGTGATGAAAATTCAATTCTCCAATAAATAACAAATTTTACTTTTGAGGAAAGATGAATTCATACCATAATGTTGCTGAAGAGCCGACAAAAACAACAAATGGAATAATTGGGTCGTTTGGATCCAAACCAAGACTCTTCTCCAATGAATAGAAAGCCGTGTATATCTGTTCATGGGACACATTTTATCAACATACGCTATCAAATTCAGAATGTTTGCGAAATGAAACAACATTTATTAAGAACAAGAAGACACAGATTTCAAGCATGAACTAAAAGCAAAGATCTTCTTATGCTACGAGCTAAAGAAGAGCCATCCATATAAAAGCTGTTTTGAATCATTTGATAAATTTAAATCAAGTTTCACAAACATTAAACAAAATGAAATTTTCAAGGGAAGCTAAAACTTAGAATCAGGTAAAATTTAGACTTGAGAGTAAAGAATCCTGTTGAATTTATATCAATACATTACCTGTTGAGTTGCAGACCCAACAGGCCTTAAGATTTGTGTTGCTTTTCCTTCATATACATTGACTGAATCCCTAATCTCTGCAGGAAGAACCTCCTTGGCTGATCCATACAAGTAAACAACATAGGAAGCCCCCTTTGATAAAGAACTCTCTACCACAACGACTGTGCGGCGCAACACATCAATAACCAAAGCAGGTGCCTTACTCGTGACTCCATTTATCCCACTCGAAACACTAGTAATTTTCTTACTCGCCAAATCCCCCGTTTGATCAACAGAAGAAAACACCTTACTAAAAGCATTATCTGCAGATGTAGTAGCATTTTTAACAATAGAATCAACAAAAGAAGTAGCCGTATCCAGCGAGCTTCGTAAAACATCTTCTCCCTTATTAACAGCGGCATTGAATGACTCGTTTACTCCAGAAACAAGGTCACCGACACTTGCTTTTGTTGCGTCTAACGATTCATTACCCCCTTGAATCAAACTAGACACAGATTCAAACTTCCCCGACGATATATCAGTACTCAATATCGCTTCTGGTTGTACAGGTACTACTAATGCATCAGATCCTTCAGTTGACTGTCCTGCAAAGTCTACTAATTCCTCCGGCACGGTCGATAAACTATATCTAAATTCACCATTACTAAGTGAATATGAATTTTCCCATACTGAAACATTCTTTATAGCTTGTGTTGCAAATGAATTTCTAATTGAAGGTGTTCCATAATGCAAACCTAAATGTAAACTTTCTTCTGCAACACATTTACTCTCAAAATCCTTTCGAATTGGATACAGAGATTGAAATCCCCCAAATAAAGGAATCTACAATAATAACAAAATTAAACAAAATCAGCAAGTGAAAGAAACATTGATAAATATGCAAAAATGGATAGAAATTGACCTGAGAAGAAGGGGAATAACACGGTGTTGCTGAGCAAAACGGTAACATTATAATGTTGAGTTGAAGAAGAAGATGATGATGAAGGAATGAATGAACAATGAACGCATCA
This sequence comes from Trifolium repens, assembly GCA_030408175.1. Taxonomy (NCBI): domain Eukaryota; kingdom Viridiplantae; phylum Streptophyta; class Magnoliopsida; order Fabales; family Fabaceae; genus Trifolium; species Trifolium repens. The sequence goes on from CP125840.1 coordinate 23,968,003, forward strand.
ATCAAACATTATCAAACCCTTATAGCTATAATCTGCTTAAAATCAATACATGCAAAATGAGAAACTATGATTCTTCTGGAATTGTTGGTTCAATAGTTTTCAAAATAATGTGTGAAGTTGAATTAAATTGCTTATTATTCTAAAATGTTATCAAGTTTGAGTTTATGAATATGCCAAGCAAAAGTGAATTAATCAATATCCAATCCAAATTAACTAACTAATTAAATCTGATAATATTTAATTTGATTTAAAATGATTAAATAAAAAAGGCACTCACCTTAGCTACTTTGAGTGTGTGATGTTTGTTTTGCTTTAATTTTTTCTTTTGTTAATTTATTTATTTATTGTTTGCAATTTTTATTTCCTATTTATTTATGTATGTAGTATTTTATTTTATTTTTTTAATTAAAAAAAGAAATAAATGTTGATAAGAAATATTTGTGGAATGTTATGGGAGATTATCCAGAATGAAATAGAGGGTATGGTTGAAGACGCCTAGCTCATCCTATTCGACGGAATCTTACAACACACATGTGGATCACTCGTTTTAATTTTGTGCTTCTTCTTCTAAATGCCAAAAAAATTCGCTACTTTTGAAGGTCTAAATCATTTCAAAATAAATAAATCTAGACAAACTTTATCACATCACATTTTTGTTTGAAACATTATTTTATTTTTAATTTTTAACAACTAGAGTATGCACGGATTATGTATAATATTATATGTATAGTTTAATTTCTTATAATAAAAAATTAAAAATATAAAATTTAAGAAAATATAGATAAATTATAATTAAAATTATGCAATACATATAAAACAACAATGAATAATTAAAATCATAAAACTAATGATAAAAATAACATAAAAAACATATAAAGTGATATTTATAATGATTTATCGTTAACTACTGAACATTATAGAACACATATTTGTAAACCACATTTTCAGTTGTATTTGAATCTTCACCTTCATCGTCAGTTATTACTACCTTTAACTCTTTTCTTGGTGTAACCCTTGATAATGCAACATATAATTCTCAAGCTTCAACCCGTAATTGTTGACAAAACATCTCGACAATTTTCCTTTGGGCTGCATATCAAAGAAAGAAGTATGATTTACAATTTAAAATTCAAAGAGCATAAATTCATCTTATTTATTTTCTTTTTTATCACATAATAGACTACATCTTATTTCTTAAAATTGTTATGTGATTTACAAGACTATATAAGGACCCTAAAAACATAAAATAATTATAAACTTTGTAATTTTTCGAATATATATTCACAACCTTAACTTTTTTGGGAGCATGGTTTCACGTAAAATTAAAACATACAGTGATCATTTCATTGCAATAAATCTCCTCAAACATGGTGGTCCGCTACCTCATCCTCAGCCGAGTTTTTATGAAAAATATACATTAGGTTTATCGTCATAGATTATAAATAAAAAATTCATAGATTATTAAAAATCAAAGTTATGTTCATTTGTTTTAGGTTTCCCAAATTTTGACACTTAAATGTAATTCTAATAAACTGTTTTATGAGTTTCTCCTTCCCCGTCCAACAACACGTACTGAAATTTCTCTCTCTCTCTCTCTCTCTCTCTCTCTCTCCATCTATCAGTGCTCTGTAGGGACTTAATCAACAAAAAATAATTGTAAGTTCTATACTATATTTTAAATTAATATTAACATACTTTGACATCGTTCCTATTATCAAGCTTTTTTCTCATTATACCACAAAAAATTAATTTTAATGCGTGAGCGTCAAATGGAAAAGTCTATGTGTGGATCTCTACTCACAACGACAAATTAAAATCCCTAAAAAGTCTTGAATTTTTTTTGGAAAGTTTTAAAATTAGAATTATAAACAAATTCCATAGATTATAAAAAATTTAAATTTTATTGATTTATTTTAGGTTACCCATAAAATAATTAATCATCCGACAGTAACTCTAATGAAAGTGTGGTCACTACAAGAATTATGCAATTTACTTACAAAAAAAACGCGCCACTCTGACAGCCGGTTTCCTACGAAAGTTTCCTAGGAAAACGCTTGGATTTTGGTATGAATCAATTTTCGTAGGAAACCTTTGTAGGAAATTCCTAAAATTCTTGTAGTGGGTGGACACAAAATATTGATAACTTCCGCAGTCGAAATTCAAATTTTAATTAGTCAAAACGTATTTTTAATAGTAAGGTGGAAAAATCTCTATGTTTCTCATTTAACACCATATATAGATTCTCCCTCTCTCTCTCCACATCTCTCTCTCTTTGTGTTTCTCTCTCTCTCTTTGTATTTTATCTATGTCTCCCTTACTGGATTCTATTAGGGCTCTATAAAAAAAATAATTGTTAATTTTATATTATTTTTGTAATCAATATCAATCTAATTTGATCTCGCTCTTACTCTTATGCATATTTTTAATAGTGAGACGACAAAATTTATATGTTTCTCATTCTACACCACATATAGATTTTATCTCATCCAAGTACATGTATTAGTTTCCGTGTTTTTATTTCTCTCAATTCTATTTCTCTTCTACCAAGCACACTGTAAATTTTTATCTATCTTTTCTCCCTTACAGGACTCCATTAGGGCTCTATCAACAAAAAATAGTTGTTAGTTTTATAATTAATGAATATCAACATAATTTGATCTCATTCTTACTCTTAAACTTTTTTTGTCGGCCTACCACAAAAAAAAAAAAAAAATCCACACATAAGCACATCAAATGAGAAAATGTGGGAATTTTCACTCACATGGATAAATTAACATCTCTAAAAAAGTTTGAATGAATGTTTATGAAAATTTTAATAATGGAATTGTTAAAAAATTAAAAATTCTAATAAAATATAAGAAATGAAGTTATATTAATTTGTTTTATGTTTCTTAGATTTATATATCTCTCTCGTCTCCATCTCCCATTACTCTCTAACAACTCTATCAACAAAAAAAATTATAGTTTTTATAAAAAAAATAAAATAGAATTTCTACAAAAATAAATAATATTAGAGCTTCTAAAAAAATATAATATTAGAGTTTCTACTAAAAATATACTACAACCAAAAATATAATATTAGAGTTTCTTAAAACAATAATATAATATTAGAATTTCTACAAAAAATAATAATATCATTTTGGGGATATTTTTGTATAGGAGAAACATGGTTTGAATACTTGGGGCAACATAAACTGCGTTTTAGAGACTTACTCATGTTTGAAGTCGATGAAGATGATTACCTAATTGTGACACACAGAAAAAACATGAAAAACATAATGGAAGATAAATTTTTGTGACTGTTGGAAATTTCCCTTGAGGTACTTATTTTGAAACTTGATCATAATGTTTTTAACTTGACTTGCTTATGTTGTGTTTTTAAATGATGTTGTTTGTAACCGACTTTGAGAACCTTCTTAATATGTTATTAACTTATTGTTTCGGTTTTGAATATAAGCAAAAAATAACTTTCTAGATATATGTTTTATTCAACAAATCAAAAAAATTAGAGGCCGTTTGTTATAGCTTATTTTAGTAAAAAAATTACTTTTTTAATAAAAATAAACTACACATTTTGTCCCTTACGTTTATTTTAAGTTTTAATTTGGTCCTTTACGTTTAAAAAGTTTCAATTTGGTCCCTTACGTTTATTTTAGGTTTCAATTTGGTCCCTTCCGTCAGTTTTTGCACATGTGGCAGACGGTTTGCTTACGTGGCATACGGTTTGCACACGTGGATTGACACGTGGACACCTGGACACGTTGACACGTGTCCAATTGAAATAGTGGAACAGTGGAATCTGACGGAAGGGACCAACTAATGCAAACGTTGATAACGTAAGGGACCAAATTGAAACTTTTTAAACGTAGGGGACCAAATTGAAACTTAAAATAAACGTAAGGGACCAAATATGTAGTTTAGCCTAAAAATAATCACTTTAAAATATTTTGCATTTGTTTGTTGCAGATTTTTAAAATAATCAAAATCTAAAAATAATCAGTAAACAGCTAAGAGTAGCTTATCAAATAATAGATTTTTTTAGAGGAGAGAGAAAACAAATGTTAAAAGGTGGTACTTATTTTGTAATAAAAAAACACTTTTACATGTTGTATCCAAACAAACTAAAGATTAATTTAGTGATTCTTACTATGATAAACAAACATAATATAAATTTCACTTTTCTATAAAATCTCTAAAAATTAATCTCTAAGTTATCTTATATCAAAATCACTATTTTTATAATCCTAACAAATGAATCCTTATTTTTTGCTTATATTCAAAACCGGAAGGAATATGTTCTTTTGTCATTATTTCTTATTTTTATTAATTTTAGGGAAAATTACTTTCACCTCCCTCGAGGTCTACTCTTATGAGTCATATGTCACTTACACAGCTTCTATTTTGCAAAATTCATTCACCTCCCTTGTGACAGAGTCTAGCTACTGTTAAAAACAAAAAACCAAACTTTTCTTTTCTTTTTTTTTTGTTTTTCTTTTTTCACCTTTCTCTTCTACTCAATTTATGTTCATTTTGCCATGGGTGACTCTTCTTTGCACCTACCCTCTCCTCCATGTTCGTGGGCTTGATTACTAAAGTAATTAATGCAAGAACACAAAGGAGATTGAGCGAGATTGTTACAAAACCATTTAAGGCCCCGTTTGAATTGATGGAATATAATGGAATGGAGCGGAATGAAATGAAATATAATAATGTTTCATTGTTTGGATTTGAAAAATAATAATGGAATGGAGCGGAGCTGAATGAAATAGGATGGAATATGAATTTAATATAATACCGCCACTTACCTTCAATTTTGTTCATCTCCTTTTTAAAATATCCAAACAATGGAACGAAATATTTATTCAATTCCGCTCCATCCTATTCCACTCCACTCTATTTTGTTCCGCTCTATTCTATTGCATTCCATCAACCCAAACGGAGCCTAAAAGTCTCTGCAACTTCAATTCATTCATGGCTTCCACTCCATAAATTTGGCTCATTTCAAACTAGAAAAAAATAATACCCAAATTAAAAAACTCACAAATAGGTTCCCTTTACCTGCAACATGTTCTCAATTTTAAATGTATGGATCCAATTGTTGCTTATGATTTTTATCGGTGAGTAAAATCTTGAGTTATGGAGAAAGTATGGTGTTGATTAAAGTGAGATGAAATGATAGAATTTGGAATCCAGGTGGTGGAAAGGTAGAAATGAAATATTGTATGTTCATATATAAGAGTGTTGCACCGAAAAAGGGAGGAAAAAATATGTGAGGGAGAGAGAGTTTGGATGGCTGCAATCAAAGTGACGGACGTTAGACGCACGTTAGTCAGAGGGTAGGGGTATCAAAATTATCCGTTAATCTGTTATCCATCCAATCCATTCATTAAATTATTCATCCAGTCAATCCACTAACAACAAAATTAGTTAACGGATTGGATTGAATCCATCAATTTAGTTAAGTGGATGGATCCAATCTATCCACCTAATTTTAATATCCAACGGATTATTGTTTACTATTTTTTGAAAATTCAATGGACTACTGTTTATTACGTATTTGTTTAAATTCCATGAATAGTCACTTTTGTTATTAAAAAAAATAATTCTTACAATATTTGAATAAGATCGGACTCTCAATTTCCTTATTATAAGATGTTTTTGGATTCGTCTCGAAGAGTATTTTCAAAATATCATTTTTTTAAAAATTTATTATCATACCATTAAAAATATTATTTGTTAAAGTTATGTATTTGAATTAGATCAGAATCTCAATTTCTTTATTATAAGATGTTTTTGGATTCGTCCCGAAGAATATTTTCAAAATATCATTTTTTTATAAACTTTATTATCATACAATTAAAGATATTAATCGTTAAAGTTATGTATTTGAATTAGATCAAAATCTCTATTTCTTTATTATTATATGGTTTTGGATTCGTCTCGAAAAGTATTTTCAAGATATCATTTTTTTTATAATTTTTATTATCATACAATTAAAGATATTAATCTTCAAAGTTATGTATTTGAATTAGATTAGAATCTTCATTTCCTTATTATAAGATGTTTTTGAATGGATTGGATTTAATTTTATTTCTAATGGATAGATTGAATTAGATTTTTTGAATTAAGTTTAATGGATTGTTAATGGATTAATGGATTATTTTGATCCATCCATTAGTAATCCATCCAATCCATCCATTTTGACACCCCTACCAGAGGCGTATAAGATTCCATTTAGAGGGGGTGTGTAAGTGATATTTAAGTAAATCGTGAAGGAGGTTATCGTAATTTCCCCTTAATTTTATTATACATAATAGATTTTAATGTAGTTTTGATCCCTCTATTTTGAAAAACATGAACTTTTGATCCCCTATTTTAAAAGCCAGCTTTTTTATCCCCCTATTTTAGTTTTTTCTAAATTTTGGTCCCCCAACTAGTTTAACTAAATGAAACCATTGGATCTGAAGGTCTACTGTATCTAATGATAAACCATCAACAATTAATATTATTTTCCTTTTGTTTATCTTCTCAATTCTTTTGTTCTTCATCTTCAACATCTTATAAACTTCAACAGCAAAAAATCTCAAATCTTCAAACAAACTCAAAAAACACACTTCAATCCTTAATATTAAAATTAAAAAACACATAAGTTAAAACATTTTAACCCATCAAACCTAAAAATTAAAATCAGCGACGATTTCCCATCTCCATTAACATTTTCTATACAAACTCATTTCACGAATCAATCTTTACAAAAAAACTCACATGAAAAAAATCAAAACTTGAAAATTGATCAATTAATTACCATTTGTCCCAAGAACATGTATGTTAGACTACTAGGCTTATCACTTAGAATGGGGGGTTGAATAAGTGATCCTTGAAACAATGGGGTTTTTAAAATTATTGTTTCAAATTAATCAAGGGAGCGGAAGAGCCACCGGATCGGTAGTCTATGCACCGATTGACCAAAAGAAAAGTAGTATTAAGCCTTAAACGAATTTGTGAAAAGATACGAAAATGTTTGAGTTCAAAATTATTTGAATGTAAACAATATAACTTCAGTCCCAAGCAAGTTACAAATCAATATTCAAATCAATCACAATCAAGCAAGAACCAATTGAATTTTTGTGAACCAATACGAACAACAAAAATTCAATCGATTAACAAATTAACGAAATTAACGAAATTAAAAGAGAGAGATAAAGAGAGACACACGATGTGATTAGGGAGTTCCCCGGATTGCGCGTCGTCCACGCGTTTATCCGAGTACGTCTCCCCCCAAATAACCAAACGGGTTATTTGAGAGTTTATAGATCAAAAACTTGATTAACAAAAAGTGCACAGTTTACAATTGAAACCTATAATCCTATAGCAAGACAAAATGTAAACTAATGCGAATAACCTCGACACCCAACGGAACTTCGCCCTCTGATTCCAACGATTCACCTTGTGCCGAACCGCACTCAATCGTCCAGCTGAGTCCTTCGTTCCTTGTTGTCGAATCCTTCAAGACACGCACGATCTTGAATCACTTGAGAGAAACACTAGAACTTTCGTCACACAATTCAACCCGACTACGATTCTGATTCACCGCGAACCGTATCGAACGTTATCACACAAAAACACAATCTTTATTGAATTGATCCCATACTCAAATCCAATTTGATTGCAATCCTTGATGAAGATGATGAATTTGTGATGAATCAAACCTTTGATGCAAATTCTCACTCAATTTGTACCCAAAGCGTTTTTTGAACTTTCTCACTAGTTTCCTCTCTTTTACAAAGACACAACACATTGCTATTTAAAGAGATAATAGAATTGAGCAAATTTGGGCAAAATTTCACAGACATGTATCGATACAACTGATGATTTGTATTGATACAAACCCTTTGACCAGCGTTAAAAATGAAAGATTTGACCTCTGTATCGATACAAACACGAGTGTGTATCGATACATACATCAGTTTCTTGAAATCTTGACTGATATGTATCAAATCATGCAAGCATGATTTGATACATCATGATGTTTCTGGATTTCTGAGAGACATAGGTGTGTATCGATACATGCAAGCATGATTCGATACACAGGTAACTCTCTGCCTCTGAGAAACCACTTTTGTATCGATACAAGTGATATATGTATCGATACAAATTGCATAAAATCAGTCTGAAGTAATTTCAGGACATTTGTATCGATGCACATGTTTATGTATCGATACATAATACCTAAAAACAATTTTTCAAAGTGTTAAAAATAGTTTTTCGCTGTCAAGTCATTTGTAATGTTTGCCAAAATATGTTCTACTCTATTTTCATGTGTTTTGACAATTATTAAAACATGAGGATGAACTGGTGCACTTACAATGTAGAGCAACAACGAGATCACCAGGTTGAGCAACTTTAATCAAAGCCCAAGTGAGAGGCTCTTTGCCATCAAACCCATAAAAACTGTCTTGTTTCGATCCGCTGCAACTGCATTTTGAATTTTAATTATGTTTTTTGAGTTTGTTTGTAGATTTGAGATTTTTTTGTTGAAGTTTATTAGATGTTCAAGATGAAGAACAAAGGAACGAAAAAGATGAACAACAGGAAAATAAAATTAATTGTTGATGGTTTATCATTAGATACAATAGACATTCAGTTCCAATGGTTTCATTTAGTTAAACTTGTTAGACTACTTGGCTACCACTTAGAAGGGGGTTGAATAAGTGACCCTTTTAAACAATGTTGATTTTTAAAAAGTTTAGTTCAAAAGGTACGCGCGGAAGCACCACCGGATCGGTAGTCTCTTTGCACCCGATTGATCACTGAAAAAGTAGTATAGCCTTGAACGAGTGATGATAAAGAACTAGAAACGATCGTGTGCAAAATATTCGAATTAAACGATCCAATAACACAGTCCAAGCAAGTTACGCAAAGATAGAGCTAATCCAATCACAATCAAGATATATGTCAATTGAATTTTGGTGCACACGTACGAACACAAAAATTCAATTGAATAGAAAATTAAAGCAATTGCGTAAAGTAAAAGATTAAGGAAGAAAGACACAAACGATTGATTAGGGAGTTCCCACGACTTTCGTGTCGTCCTCGCGGTCGGCCGGGTACATCTCCCCCCAAATAACCAAACGGGTTATTTGAGCGTTTATTGATTAAAAACGATTGAACTATAGTGCACAATTTACAAAGACTCCAATAACCCTATATCGAATCTAATGCAAACTATGCGTAACTCAACAAGTAATGAAGCTTCTCCCTCTGATTCCAACGATCCTAACCGTGCGCAAATCCTCGCACCGATCGTCCAGCTGAGTACCTCGCTTCTTCGTTGTTGATCCTTCAAGATATCGCACAATCTTGAATCCTCAAGAAAACCCAAACCTTCTTCACAAATCAACTCGATCACGCCTCTGATTCACCGCAAGCCGTATCGAATGTTATCGATCAAATGTACAACCTTTATCCGAATGATCCCATACTCACTCTTCAATTAATTGCAATTTGATGGAAGATGATGATCTTGTGAAGAATAACCCTTTGATCCAAATTCTTCACCCAATTTGAATCCCAAAGAGTTTTTCAAAGCTATTTCACTTTCTCACAGGTTTTCTCTCTTGTTACAATAACAAAGCACATTGCTATTTAAAGAGAAAATAGAATTGAGCAAATTTAGGCAAAACTTAACATACATGTATCGATACAAATGATGGTTTGTATCGATACAAACCCTTTGACCAGCGTACAATTCTGAAAAATTTGACCTATGTATCGATACAAACACGTATGTGTATCAATACATATATCAGTTTCTTGAAATCTTGACTGATATGTATCGAAGCATGCAAGCATGATTCGATACACCATGCATTTTCTGGTTTTCTGAGAGATATAGGTGTGTATCGATACATGCAAGCATGATTCGATACACAAGTGACTCTCTGCCTCTGAGAGACCATATTTGTATCGATACAAGTGATATATGTATCGGTACAAAATGCACAAAATCAGTCTGAAGTAATTTCAGGACATTTGTATCGATACAAATGATTATGTATCGATACAGAATACCTAAAAATCAATTTTTCAAAGTTTAAAAATAGTTTTTCGCTGTCAAGTCATTTGTAATGTTTGCCAAAATATGTTCTACTCTATTTTCATGTGTTTTGACATTATTAAAACATGAGGATGAACCGGTGCACTTACATTCTCCCCCTTTTTGATAATTGTCAAAACTTTGCATAAGCTAACTAAGCCTATACCTAATATGCAATAAAATAGAAATATGTATACAGACGCAATTACACCAAGGCTAATAATAAGCACGCTCCCCCTGAGTTGATGCCATAATGCGTTTGATATTATTGATAATATTCAAGACTTCTTTAGCTATTCATCCTTAGCTTGTGCAATCCAAATCTCTCCCCCTTTGACAATATCAAAAAGAAGAAGAGAGCTCATTAGAAGTATCAAGTTCAAACAATTTTAACCATAGTCATATCGTGCACTTACATTTGTCGAAATGCACTATATGATGAAATTTCCTAATCAAAATAATTACATACAAAGATATGCCAAAATATATCAATGACGAATACCAAATATCATGACAAACATGGAATGTAGAATAACAAACCAAAACCAACGCATGAATATCGTAACACATCGACATTTTAATCAAGTAACATCCAAATATGGGACGAAATAAACAAAGCAATGCAACAAATGCATAATATGTATGCACACAAAGTCACATATAAGAACAAAACAAACAAATACAAACCAAGTATGAACTTAATATGACAATTGTAATGATTTTGTCAAATCCCCATTTTAAACATATGAGTCTCAAAAACTTATTAATATTTTTGAGCAAAATTATTGGAAATGGAGGTTTAGACAACTTATCAAAGCAAATATCATATTAAGGTGAAAGTTGTATGTATATGAACCAATGTACAAAAGCTAAGTAAAAAGAATATAAAGGAAAAGGTAGAGAATAAAATATTCCCTTGAGTGTTAAGTGGAGGAAGTGATCAATTTCCACAACATTGTAAGTGTTGAGTTGAAGTTTTTCTCATCATTTTCCTTGTTCATAAGTCTTGAACTCCATTGTTGTCAGTGTCTTTCGTCAATGGTTCAAGACGTTTTCCTACATACTTAGACATTTGAAGGAGGTACCCAATTTTCATTGGGTCCTAATTGGTGAGGTAAACAAGTTTTGTTGAGTTTTGGCATCCATTGCAATATGCCCTTAGGTACCAACAATTTCCTAGCTTTACATTTTGCAATGGTATGGCCTTCACAACAACAATAGTGACAAGTGATATGTGAGTCACTCTTCTTTTGATCCATTTTGAAAATGTTTAGAATATTTGTTTTTGACTTTCAAATTGTTTTAAAAATGTTTTGGATCAACTTGATGAGAGACTCTAGGTTTTGATGAATCTTTCACTTTGTCCTTGAGATTCTTAATATTTTTTTGACAAAGTGATACAATTATCACAACCAACTATATTACTATTATCATGACTTGCACTTGACCTTTCTAATAATGATACCTTGAAAGCTTTCAACTCTTCTTCCGTTTTGGAAACTTTCTTTTCAAGAGCTTTGTTAACTTTTATAATTTCTTTTAATCGTTTGAAAGCTTTCCTAGTTTCACTACATAGGTCCTCAAATGCACTTTGCAAATCATGATATTCTAACAAAGTATATGAGCTAGAGGGATTTTGGTTTACCTTTTTGGGAGCTTTATCCTTCTTTTTGTGATGATGAGTTGTGAAGCATACATTAGCCACTTCGCCTTCATCACTTGTACTAGAGCTTGATGATGAATGAGATGAAGAGCTACTACTCTCCCATGCAACATAAGCTTTCTTTCCTTTGCTCCTACTTTTGTTTGAAGATGACTCCTTCTCTTTTCTCTTGAGATTATGACAATCCGGCTTGTAGTGACCAACTTGGCCGCACTCATAGCATATCCCTTTCTTGGAGTACCTAGCTTCTTCATTCTTCCCGCGGTAACCACTATCTTTCCGAAACTTCTTAAGATTGTCATCAGAATGTCTTATCCCATTCTTTCTCACATATCTATTATAGCGTCGAACGAAGAGCTCTATTTCCTCATCATCGGAATCGTCTTCGCTTGAGCTACTTTCCACTTGCTCAACCTTTTTGGACTTGGATGTGGAGGCCTTTAGAGCAATGGACCTCTTATCCTTTTCTTTTTCCTTTTCGTTGTGTTTCTCCTTTTTCCCACCTTTCTCATGCTTTTCCAACAAATTAAGCACTTGTTCATGTTCCGTTAGCTTACCGAATAAGGTTGTGAGACTCAAAGTTGTAAGATCATTCGCTTCTTTGATTGCGGTGACCTTTGGTTGCCATGACCTATTAAGACATCTCAAAATCTTATTAGTAACATCTTGATTAGTGATTGGTTTACCTAGACCATGTAACTTGTTGGTAATTTTCACAAACCTTTGTTGCATATCCGCAATGGTTTCACCATCTTGCATATGGAACAATTCGAACTCTTAAGTTAAGGTGTTTATTTTGGATATTTTGACCTCATTAGTACCCTCAAAATGAGTAACTAATGTATCCCACATTTCTTTGGCCGATGAACAATGCGACACATGATAAAATTGTTCAATCCCAAGGGATGAAATAAGTATGTTTTGTGACTTTGCATCGTAATTGACCTTTTTCTTATCATCGTCCGTCCATTGTGCCATAGGCTTATTGGTGACAATGCCATTAGGATCGGTGTTTGTCGGAACAAACGGACCGTTCTCAATATCATTCCACACTTCACCATCAAAAGAATTGATGTGTATGCGCATACTACTTTTCCAATAATCAAAATGATCTCCATTGAATATAGGTGCCCGATTATAAGCCCCTTTAGGTGCAAAAGCCATGTTTTCTAATAATTGGCACAATCCACCGAATTTTGTGAACAAAATTAAACCGGGATCGTGATACCATTTGTTAGACTACTTGACTACCACTTAGAAGGGGGGGTTGAATAAGTGGCCCTTTTAAACAATGTTGATTTTTAACAAGTTTAGTTCAAAAGGTACGCGCGGAAGCACCACCAGATCGGTAGTCTCTTTGCACCCGATTGATCACTGAAAAAATAGTATAGCCTTGAACGAGTGATGATAAAGAACTAGAAACGATCGTATGCAAAATATTCGAATTAAACGATCCAATAACACAGTCCAAGCAAGTTACGCAAAGATAGAACTAATCCAATCACAATCAAGATATATGTCAATTGAATTTTGGTGCACACGTACGAACACAAAAATTCAATTGAATCGAAAATTAAAGCAATTGCGTAAAGTAAAAGATTAAGGAAGAAAGACACAAATGATTGATTAGGGAGTTCCCACGGCTTTCGTGTCGTCCTCGCGGTCGGCCGGGTACGTCTCCCCCCAAATAACCAAACGGGTTATTTGAGTGTTTATTGATTAAAAACGATTGAACTATAGTGCACAATTTACAAAGACTCCAATAACCCTATATCGAATCTAATGCAAACTATGCGTAACTCAACAAGTAATGAAGCTTCTCCCTCTAATTCCAACGATCCTAACCGTGCGCAAATCCTCACACCGATCGTCCAGCTGAGTACCTCGCTTCTTCGTTGTCGATCCTTCAAGATATCGCACAATTTTGAATCCTCAAGAAAACCCAAACCTTCTTCACAAATCAACTCAATCACGCCTCTGATTCATCGCAAGCTGTATCGAACGTTATCGATCAAATGTACAACCTTTATCCGAATGATCCCATACTCACTCTTCAATTAATTGCAATTTGATGGAAGATGATGATCTTGTGAAGAATAACCCTTTGATCCAAATTCTTCTCCCAATTTGAATCCCAAAGAGTTTTTCAAAGCTATTTCACTTTCTCACAGGTTTTCTCTCTTGTTACAATAACAAAGCACATTGCTATTTAAAGAGAAAATAGAATTTAGCAAATTTAGGCAAAACTTAACATACATGTATCGATACAAATGATGGTTTGTATCGATATAAACCCTTTGACCAGCGTACAATTCTGAAAAATTTGACCTATGTATCGATACAAACACGTATGTGTATCGATACATATATCAGTTTCTTGAAATCTTGACTGATATGTATCGAAGCATGCAAGCATGATTCGATACACCATGCATTTTCTGGTTTTCTGAGAGATATAGGTGTGTATCGATACATGCAAGCATGATTCGATACAGAAGTGACTCTCTGCCTCTGAGAGACCATATTTGTATCGATACAAGTGATATATGTATCGGTACAAAATGCACAAAATCAGTCTGAAGTAATTTCAGGACATTTGTATCGATAAAAATGATTATGTATCGATACAGAATACCTAAAAATCAATTTTTCAAAGTTTAAAAATAGTTTTTCGCTGTCAAGTCATTTGTAATGTTTGCCAAAATATGTTATACTCTATTTTCATGTGTTTTGACAATTATTAAAACATGAGGATGAATTGGTGCACTTACAAAACTTAGTTGGGAGATCAAAATTTAGAAAATACTAAAATAGGGGGGGGGGGGGGGTGAAAAAGCTATCTTTTAAAAATAGGGGGACCAAAAGTTCAAATTTTTCAAAATAGGGAGACCAGAACTGCACTGAAGCCTACATAATAATATTGTAATTGACGTTCATAAATACACAATGATTAAGAACGCGCAGAACGTGCGTTCCGTGGGGTGGCACGGGTAATTTACTAGTCTTGACTCTTGACAAAAAGAAAGAGAAAAAATATTACATCCGTTTCATTTTATTAGAGCTATTTTGACTGCTTCCGTGCCCGTTTGTGTGATCGATATTCTCTTTTTTCTTCTTTTTTTGTGATCGTTATTCTCTATTGTGCAAATATAAATAACTACTTAATTACCTTTTTTATTGGACTTAGTTAATTGATAACTACGTAACCCTTTTTTTTGTTGTGGCAAGTTATTAAGAAGAAAAAAAAATATATTTTTTTACTATAAAAAAACTGAAAATCTACTTTTATGTGGAAGTTGTGCTTAGTTATTAAGAAGGAAAAAAAAATTATATACTAAAAAAACTGAAATCTATTTTTATGTGTAAGTTATTTTTAAGGGTAAAATAGGAATAATGAAAAAGTCATCCCAAAAATTTGTATCCCTTTTATATATAGTACTAGCCGCCAAACGGGCGTGCCCGTTTGTGTAATTGATATATTTTTTTTATGTGATCGATATTCTGTATTGTACAAATATAAATAACTACTTAATCTCTTTTTTTATTGAACTTTGTTAATTGATAACTACTAACCTCTTTTTTTTTTTTGTGGTTAGTTATTAAGAAGAAAAAAATATTTTATTTTTACTAAAAAAAACTGAAAATCTATTTTTATGTGGAAGTTATTTTTTAAGGGTAAAATTGGAATAATAAAAAAGCCATCCCAAAAATTTGTATCCCCTTTATATATTAGTATAGATAATAGATTAAATGATACTATTCACTTATCAAGTTTTGATCATACTTTTTCAATAATATATAGATATAAATATAAACATATAAGATCTTGTTTGATTTGTTTTGATGAGTATTTTCAAAATACTCAATTTTTATCATTTTTACTAATAGAGAATTGAAGATATTAGTGATCAAAATTGTGCATTATCATACGTGAAGTAGTCAAATTAGTTCTTTTATTTTGGCACGGAGGTCGTAAAACGATAGAACACCGTACATCAGCAGCACTTGCAAAATTTTAAATATACACTCACCCGCAGGAGATCTCACCCTCGAATAACACTCCCTCTATAAAAGCTAAGATATTTTCTCAGCTTAAATCATTTTCAATTGTGACTGAGGTTTTGCTTAAACCCTAGCCGCTTCACTCTTTTCTCTGGTAAGTTCCATTTCTCATTTCCAAAACCCTAATTCAAGTTTCCTTACGAAAATATATGCATCAATTTCATAAAATTTCAATTCTCTTTTTGTTGATTCGTTATTTGAATTTTGTTTCAACATATTTACTTCTCGATTTAACTGTTCATGGTTCTTCTAAGCTATTTAGGGTTTATTAGGGTTTTTAGTTTATAAGATAAGATGATTTATGATAGATGATTATAATTATACGTTTTTTCCTGTTGATGTTCTTGTTTTCTTCACCAAGTTTCATCACTGTTACTGTGTTGTTTATTGTTTATCTTCTCTGTTTATCACTCGCTATTAATTTTTGTGTTTGTTTTTTGTGCCTGTTACAACGATTTATGATAAACAAAGCATGATTATGTAATTTTTTTTCTGTGGTTATGTTGATACTGATCTTGTTGTTTTTGAATTAGGAATTTTGAAAGCCTAAGCTTAGGCGAAACCGAAATGGCTTTCTGTAACAAGATCGGAAACCTTTTGAGGCAGGGTGCTACTCAGACCAGCCAAGCCCCTGTTTCATCCATGCTTAACTACCTTCGCCACATGTCTTCGAGCAAGCTTTTTGTTGGAGGTATAACTTTGGTCTGGAATCTATTTATTATTGTGGCTATATATTAATTATTTTTGCACAACCGATGAATCTTACGGTGATGTCTTTTGTTATTATAGGTCTTTCTTATGGAGTTGATGACCAATCTCTTAGGGATGCATTTGCAACCTATGGAGAGGTGATCGAGGGTGAGTTTATCTTAGCTTAATTAAGTTATTGTTGTTAAATAGTTTGATTTAGCTTAATGTTTCCATTGTTTTTCAATCCCCTTTGAAATTATGATGACCTTGCATGTACATGTACAAGTTCATACTAGAGCTTTGTTTGATGTAGTAATTTTTGTTGCATGCTGATGAATGGTAGAAATTGTTCTGCCATTTTATTGTAGTTGTACAGACTAAAAAAAGTGTATTTTGTTTTATGATTTTTCAAACATAAACAAAGTATCTGACTTTTTTAACATTGGTGTTGGCTATAATCATAATGCTGACTCTGTATTGCAGCAAGAGTTATCACTGATAGAGATACTGGGAGATCAAGGGGATTTGGATTTGTCAACTACACCAGTGAGGATGCTGCAGGTCAAGCACTCGCTATGGATGGGCAGGTTGTAAAACTGCACTGTTAAATATTGATTGTTTTTTAATAGTCCTTGTTATATAGTTGACTGACATGCTCTTGTTCATTAGGATTTAAATGGGCGACCCATTCGTGTGTCTTATGCAAATGATAGACCTTCTGGACCTCGTCCTGGTGGTGGCGGCGGGTATGGCGATGGCGGTGGTCGGTATGGTGGCGGCGGCGGTGGTGGTTGGTGATGCAATCATCTTATAATTTGATGTGGTTTTCTACTTATGTTGAGTTTGTGTCAAAAAATTCTATGAACTTGTTGCTGTGCCTAAGTGGTAGATAAATCACTAATTAGTGAAATGTTATTGCTTTTTTTTTTGTCGGGCACATTTTGGTGGTTATTCTGTATTTTTCTAGGTTCAGTGTGTTCTTTAACTCCTAAAATAGTGGAATGTTCTGCGGTTTCAATAATATTCATTACTATTACGGTTTTTAGAAAATGTCAATGATACAACAATTTCGGTTTGCATTTTTGGCCGGAAGTGAAGTTTTCTTTCCTGAATGAGTGGGAGGTAAGTTGGTAGAAATGATTAACCAATGCTTTCATATCTGATTATGAAGAGCTAGTTGGTTCGTTCGGTATTGGAGATGTTGTATTGCTCATTTCTGTCCTTCTATATGATTATTACAATATCTACCCCATTCCCATGATCACATTTAACATCCTACCCTTAGCATGGCACAGCACAGCTCCAAATATGAATACTATTCACTGATCTATTGCTGTCATGTTTGTTTTCGTGACTTCAATCACCATAGGTACAGCCGTTCTAGGTGGTACTTAAAAAAATAAGACTAAATTTTATTTATTACACCATTTGTTGGTAAATGAGTCCAAATATATATTGGGCGAAATTCAAGTTTTTATTTCAAATAAATTTTGGGCTATATTTTCTTTTGGGATACTTTGAGGAGATACCCACAAGGAATAAAAAACTAGATGGAAACTAAATGTTGAACGCCCTCCCTCTAAAATTATCAGCTTACACCTAATTAATCTGATAAGGAAAGCAAATAGTACAACTACATAGCCAAATCATGTTGCTTCCCAGTAAAGATTAAGATGAACATTTCAATCTAGCTGAACATAATGCTCCTGTGCTCCCGTCATTACTTTCAATATTGAGAACAAAGGACCCTATTATCAGCTTACAACTCATGAAGTTTCTACCATGTATATGCACCAATTTGTCCTGGATTTTTAGCAAAACGACAAGTTTAATGTCTTTGATCATTTCTAATTAATCCCCGGTTCCAGCAGAGCCACCATGATGTGTTAACTTAAGCTCAAACCATTCTTCCAATTTGCACAGAAGGAAAGTGCTTGAAAGAAGTTTTCTTTCCCCACCCCCCTTAACTCTTTTCCACCCCTTGGGTTTCCCTTTTTACCCATAAAAAACACCTTCGGTAAACGCGTACCGAAGAAATTGTCCAGTTACACACCATTTACACCCCTTATAACATCAATTAATTCGGTGAACGCGTACCGAGAATTTTAAAAACCTCGGTAAAGGTGTACCGAAGCATTTGTATATAGAAACAGAGCGTAACTCCCTCATCCCATTTCAACATTTTGCGTTTTTGAAAACAAAAGAACCCTAAGGGGTTAAATCTTCACCATTGTTGATCATCAACTCGTTTTGAGGCCCGAATCTAGAAATTTCATCAACTCCTATTCCATCAAGTAAGTTAATTTCTATTTTAGTTCCTAATTTGTGTCCCTCTTTGTTCATCTCAGTGCAAATGAATTTTTTATTTCTTCATGTCAATCTTCATCTCAATCATCATCTCTGATTCGTGAAAAATTGTAGATTATGTAGTTTAAATAGTTGATTAGTGGTTCTTATGATGAATGCATGTTAGTTTCAAAGTGAATTTTGATTATATTTAGGTTTTGGTAAAATTTTCATTTTTCAATTGATTAGGGATGAATGCTTGATAGGTTGAATGTTTATATTCTGAATTCTGTTGTATGATGAATGTAGGTTAGTTGTATGATGAATGTAGGTTAGTTGTAATGTTAATTTTCAATAGATGAATTGATTAGAGACATAACGTAAGTTATGCAAAAATTTGTTTCACATTAGTTACGAATTACGTTCGATTACGGATTGAAACCAATTGTATTAGTTTATGGATGATGATTTTATTTTTGTTTGTTTAGGTATGGACGAAAAAATTGGTAGAGGCCGACATGGTAGGGATAACAGGACACATGGTTCTGCTCGTA
Organism: Trifolium repens; assembly: GCA_030408175.1. Classification (NCBI taxonomy): domain Eukaryota; kingdom Viridiplantae; phylum Streptophyta; class Magnoliopsida; order Fabales; family Fabaceae; genus Trifolium; species Trifolium repens. The sequence continues at coordinate 23,987,354 of CP125840.1, forward strand.
GAGAAGTTCCTCCTGCGCCAAAAAAGTATCGTCGCAAGAAAGTCCATCATGCTGAAACAGGTGGCTCAGTTTCCCGCAAACGCTGATCAGAGGTTCATGAACTTGTCAATGACGATGTGTATGACCCGAATCAGTACCTACTGATTTGTGTCTACGGAGGAGGACCGACTGATTTGTCCCTATTATCGCTTTACCACAAGCATAGGGCAATTTTGATTTGGAATGCACGGCCTAATGACTTGGTATAAATCTAAATTATTAGGTTAATTATTTAGTTAAATTTATTGTCCGTATTTTATTTTAAAACTCAAAACGACTAACACAATTTATGTTTTGTATTTTTACAGCTTTTAAAGGAAGCAATGCGTTCCATCGCCAACGGAAAAAAATTGTAAATATCCCAAAACCGGACCAAAATAAGTTGTTGTTTTGGGATACTTTGAAGGCAACTGGATTGGAGCTGCTTTGACATACCAGCTACGGTAAGCTGAATCATGTACTCCTGACTGCATTTGTTGAAAGATGACATCCAAAAACCAGTTCTTTCCACCTTTCCGTAGGAGAGCTTGCCATCACATTTGATGATGTGCAATGCCTATTGCATCTAACGATTAAAGGGAAGTTTGTGAACCATCAAAAGACGAGAAAGAGTGAGGCGGTTGATATGGTCACTACTTACTTGGGTATGGCAAAGGAAACTGTTGAATATGAATTTGGTAAGACGAGTGGGATACACCTGAGGTTCAACCGCCTGCAGCATGTATATGTCGAGTTGTTGGAGCAATGTCAGAAAATGGATGATGACCAAGCGTCGTTAGAGGAGATGATGCCTATTAGGGAGATGTGTGTTAGGGCTTTCTGTTTGTTCTTGGTTTGCTGCACTATATTTTCCAACAAAAGTGCTTGGTACGTCGATGCTTCTTACCTTCAGTTCTTTCAAGATTTGACAACCACCCATGAATGGAACTGGGGTGCTGCAGCACTTGCTTATAGGCAAGAGTATATGGACGATGCATCTGATGCGGACATAAGTCAGATGGCTGGATACCTATCCTTAGTCCAGGTAAAAAATAAATTAAAATTCATATGCGTAATTTATGTTTAGATCATTTGTGTTATACTTATACACCTTATCTATTTTTAGCTTGTTTGCGATTTACGTTTACGCGTTAATTTAATTTTAAATTTATGTATTTTTCAGGGATGGATAATTGAGCATTTCCCGACTCTGGGTGTGTGGACCTACGCAGAAAACTGGGACGAGACCATGCCACGATGTGCCAAGTATACTGCTGGACAAGGTCACAAGGATCCACCGTCTTATAGACTCGGTTTGGATAACCTTCAGATGTCAGATGCTGTATTCACCCCGTATGATAGCCATCGTGAAGTTCGGTCGTTGATTAATGAAAGTTTTTTTTCTGGCTGGTTAAGAAGTGGAAAAGTGTTGGGTAAACACTTGCCGAAACGGGTGCTTCGTCAATTCGGACATGTACAAGGCATTCCGAGAGACCCAACAGTGTCTGCTACACCTGGCATGGGACATGCTATGATTGATTGGGGTGTGGTTGGAGGAATTGGAAATGCGGATGATCGATGAAGACATGCGGGGGAGAGTCGTGACAAACCCATGGGACTTTGAGCCGGGATATATTGCATGGTTCTACAGAGTGTCGCATCCTATTATGCGACCGTTTACTGCGGAGCAGCAACCACCTAGGCCACCTAATTTAGAGGTGTTGATTGAGGAGCAGGCTCGAAACGATTTGGCTGATACATGGGAGATTTGCCAGGACGTGAGAAGAGAGGTGCGGAGGTCACTTGATGCTGGTGAGGCGCCATAGGGAACGCCGGTGCACGCAACCTTGACATGCATCATAGGCTTTGTTGAGCCAGCATTCCTGTATACGCGTACCAGGCGCCGACAACCCGGAGCTAGAGGTCGATTAAGAGCGACTCAATAGAGTTTGTTGGAGCTATTTAGTGTTACCATGTATTTTGTGAACTTTGCGCGCATATTTTGAACTAATGATGGTCATGTAACTTCACTTTGTAATTTAAACTTTGAGCGCGTAGTTTTGTAAGTTAAACTTGTTACTTGGGTTTGGTTTGTATCATACGCTTATTTTGGTGATAATCTGAACTTGTATGTGAACTTGGTAATTAAGTGGTCTGTGTAATATGAATGTTATTTATGTGGTTTGAATCTTAACTTCAAATTGTTGTGAAAATTGTATTGTTGAATAATTTGCACAGAAGTTGAAATATAACAGGTTTGAACTCATTCTGAGTTGGTGTAGGATGAACCAATATGTTCTGGTTCTGTAAACATAAAGTTCGGTAAACGCGTGCCGAACGTTTGTTTTTTTAAATTTTCCATGGTAAACCTTTACCGAGATAATGCGTTCGGTAAATGCGTACCGAGGTTTTCATGCGGGCACTTGCGAGGAGCTGCGGGGCCTTGCGGGCACTTGCGGGATCTTGGCTGGGACCTTGCGGGCATAGGCGGAACCAGGGGGTGGCTGGTGGTGGCCACGGCCACCCCCCAAAAAAAGTGAAATTACTACTATACCCTCTGTATTTTTTATGAAATTAAAAATAAGAACTATATATATTTATTAGCGCGAAACATTATTGAATTGGAGCAGTAGCCCGGTTGGTTTTGGCATTCTTGGTAACATAGAGGATGCGGGTTCTACCCTTGTTGGTATCCATTTTGTTATTTTTTTTTAAACATTTTCTCAAGGCATTTTGTTCTTATTCATTTTGTTCTTTTTTTATACATTTTCTCACTGCATTTTGTTCTTATTCATTTTGTTTTCTTTTTTATACATTTTCTCAATGCATTTTGTTCTTTTTCTTTTAAAAAAGTCATTTTTAATACCCATTGTTTGAACCGGAATTCATGGAGACTAAAATATTATTTCAAATCACTAAAGCATATTTTTTTTTTTTTAAAAAAATATTGATTTACATAGGTATATCAATACTAAAATGAACAATTTCTAATTTTTTTTTTCTTTCAAATAATATATTATTTTAAAGTATATAATTACATTTTTTTTATGATCAAAATTATGTTTATTATAACTTAATTTTTTTTTATGAAATGTAATTTTTATATTTAGTGTATATATTATAAACTTTTGGTGGCCCACCCTAAATAAAATTCCTAGTTTCACCACTGCTTGCGGGGACTTGCGGGGACTTGGTTGGAACTTGGCTGGGACTTGCGGGCACTTGGCTTGCCTTGGCATACTCGTGGTAAAGATGAACATTGCACACAACATATAATTTTTTTTATTCAAACACAACAAACACTTATACATTTAATCTTAACAACTCAACAACACATATATCATGGAAACTAAAGACGAGCACAAGATAGATAAAACTGAAACACATATACAAAAGTCGAATACACATAAAATTAAAGGGTTACAAAAGTTGCGGACAAACGAGCTTGAGATGGATCATCTTCAATGGTCCGAAACATGTATTGCACATCGTCGTCACTCTGTATCTCAATCCAATGGTGTTTCTTTTCTGCGTCGTCAAACCCAACACTCTCACCTGCAAGATAAATGTATGATTCATAATAAAAAAATTTGTGAATTTTGATAACTTTGGCATATTTCTGCGCATACGCATATTCAACCCTGAATTTCAACGATTCAAGATAACTGAGGCTACTCTTCAATTTTACACTCAGTGTCTCGTTTATACCTTGGAACTCCACAGGAAAATCATATGTTATTGCCATTGTTAAAAGATAAAGTATTGCAGAGTCCTCATTCAACCTGAATGTATTTAAATAAATTTTAAAACTGTCCTTGCAAAGTATCGGTGGATTATGGACCGTGCAAAGTGTCGGTGGAATCTTGAACGTTCAAAATGTCGGCAATATCCTGACCATGCAAACTGTCGGTGGAATCTCAACCATGCGTAGCGATACACGTAAACTAATGGTATTATACGAAAAAAAACACTTAAAATCCACAATAAAATACAACAAAAACCAACACATGAAAATAACATAAGTCTTACTAAATAAAAAAACATTACACGGCAAATATAAACATTAAACGGGAAATAAAAACGATACACCGAAAATAAAAATGATACATCTTAATTGAAAACGATACACGGAATATAAAGCATAGCTATGGATCCACTAAGTTGACAGTGCAATCTTCATCTTCTAGATGTTTCAAGTTCGCCAAGATTGCAAAGATGGATCTTGTGAGTTTTGCATCTAACTCGATAGGCCCTTTTGTACTGTATTGGGAGTAAATTGTGTTGGAAGTTGCCTTGAAAACTCAGAAACAAGAAAATCAGAAAACTGAAGAAACTGGCAGTCCTGTGGCGCCTGGCGCCAAGAGCAGGCTAGAAATGCCTGTCGAGTCTGTTTGTTGGCGCGGGGCGCGAACGGGATGGCGCGGGGCGCCAGCACGCAGCTCAAATGTGCAGTTCCGGCTTTTGTGCAGATTTTGTGGAAAAATTTGTTTCGGAAAGTATCTGTTTTGGATTCTGTTTTATTTTATAAGATAGATTTGTTTCTGATTTTTAGGCATGTATTTTTCTATAAATAGGGAACCCTTTATTCATAGAAAAATAAGGTTGAAAGCAATTAGGATTAGGGTTTGCCACACTAGAGTTTTAGAGAATTCATTCTTGGTATAATTCTAGGGGTTTGGGCGAATCATCCTTGGTTCACCTTGGGTAGCTAGGTCAAATTGAGTCTCTTCATCACGGAAGAAGGGATTCGGGATTTGGGTAGAATTAAGATTAATTCTTGTAACCCAATTGGGAATTCCTTGTGTAAAGTTTCTCATTGATCATAGTGGAACGGAAGGGTTGCTCCCTCCCCCAGATTAGGTTCATTAACACCGAACTGGGTAAACAAACGATTGTGTTCTTCTCTTTTGTTCTTGGATTATTTACTTTCATCATCTCTATCATCTTTGTTATTGGTTACTTGGTTAATTTGCTCCACACATCAAATTCATTGGTGTGATTTTCAACGAATTCACAACAATTGGCGCCCACCGTGGGGCAAGGATCAAATCGATAATCAGGTACCATGGGTTCTAAGTTCGATATTGAGAAGTTTACCGGTAGTAACGACTTCGGGTTGTGGAAGGTAAAGATGAAGGCGGTGTTAGTCCATAACAATTGTGCTGAGGCTTTGAAGGGTGCAGAGATGCCGGCGAGTCTTTCCGATGCGGAGAAGGCTGTTCTGAATGAAAAGGCAGTCAGTTGCATTACCTTGTGCCTCGGAGACAAGGTGTTGAGAGAAGTAGCAAAGGAGACCAACGCTGCGGATATGTGGGCCAAGCTTGAATTATTGTACATGACCAAGTCGGTGGCACATAAGCAGTTTCTGAAACAAAAACTCTACTTTTATCGAATGGTGGAGTCGAAATCCATAACGGAGCAACTGGCGGAATTCAACAAAATTATTGATGATTTGGCCAATATTGATGTGAAGCTAGAAGATGAAGACAAAGCCTTACATCTGCTTTGTACGTTACCTAAGTCCTATGAAAGTTTCAAGGACACCATGCTTTACGGCAAGGAAACACCAGTTACCTTGGAGGAAGTTCAATCGGCCTTGAGGACGAAAGAACTTACTAAGTTTAAAGACTTGAAGGTGGAGGATGGTGCTAACGCTTTAAATGTTTCAGGTGGAAAAGGTGGAAGTAGAGGTAAGAAGGCTAAGTCTAAGGTTGGTGACAAGTGGACTTGTTTCCACTGTCAAAAGAAAGGTCACTTCAAGAGGGATTGTCCGGAGTTGAAGGACAAGAATGGTTCCGTGCATGTTGTGGATGGTTCATCCGGTGATGAGAATTATGAAACAGCGGAGGCACTTGTGGTGTCGAGTTGGGAGTCAGAAGAGAGTAAGTCTCTAGATTCTGGTGGTTCTCATGATGTTCTAGAGTTATGGGATGTCGGGGTGGTTTCAGATCAGGTGGAGTGGTTTTGCAAATTGCAAGGTGGGGTTCATAGGGGAAGTACCGAGTTCGAGACTTTGGTGGAGGAGTTTCATCTTAAGGTGGAGGATTTTCAACTTGAGGTGGAGGCTTCCGATAGTGATACTAAAGGAGGAGAAACAACACTAACTCTTGGCTATCAAGAAGGAGATAGGGAGGAGAGTGGTAGTGTTGCACCGAAGTGGTACGACTGTGAAGACCTTGTGGGGTATGTTCCAATTGAGGCTGAAGAAGTGCAAAACCTATTGAATAACTTCAGGGAAGCAATTGGGAACACCGACAATAGAACTTGGGAACTTGTAGGGCTACTTGAGGTAGTGGGGCACAAGGAGAGTTCATTGTTGGAGCTTGAACAACAACCTAAAATTCCAAGGTTGGTTGAGGACAAGCAAGTCTTCGAGAGTACGGGAGGCATTCCGGGGTTCGAAGAGGGGGTGGTGGAGCTTGTAGGACTATCCAAAAGGCCGATGATAGTTGGATGCAAGCGTATCTTCAGGAGGACGGGTTTGATCACTCCGGGGGCTGAAGAGGTTGCGGTGAGTCTTGTGGGTGCTACCAAAAATCCTATGGTAGTGGGAGGCAAGACCTTCATGAGGGCGGAAGGCATTCCGAAGGATGAAGAGGTAGAGGTACAGCTTGTGATTCTAGCAAGAGTTGTTGGAAGCAAGTGGAAGAGGTCAAGGTTCAAGTGGGACTTGGACTTGGCCAATGATCTTGAATAGTAGTTCAAGATGGAGGGAGCAACACGGTGGTTGATTGGATCACCATCGTTTTAAAGGCAAGGTGGAGAATTGTTGGAAGTTGCCTTGAAAACTCAGAAACAAGAAAATCAGAAAACTGAAGAAACTGGCAGTCCTGTGGCGCCTGGCGCCAAGAGCAGGCTAGAAATGCCTGTCGAGTCTGTTTGTTGGCGCGGGGCGCGAACGGGATGGCGCGGGGCGCCAGCACGCAGCTCAAATGTGCAGTTCCGGCTTTTGTGCAGATTTTGTGGAAAAATTTGTTTCGGAAAGTATCTGTTTTGGATTCTGTTTTATTTTATAAGATAGATTTGTTTCTGATTTTTAGGCATGTATTTTTCTATAAATAGGGAACCCTTTATTCATAGAAAAATAAGGTTGAAAGCAATTAGGATTAGGGTTTGCCACACTAGAGTTTTAGAGAATTCATTCTTGGTATAATTCTAGGGGTTTGGGCGAATCATCCTTGGTTCACCTTGGGTAGCTAGGTCAAATTGAGTCTCTTCATCACGGAAGAAGGGATTCGGGATTTGGGTAGAATTAAGATTAATTCTTGTAACCCAATTGGGAATTCCTTGTGTAAAGTTTCTCATTGATCATAGTGGAACGGAAGGGTTGCTCCCTCCCCCAGATTAGGTTCATTAACACCGAACTGGGTAAACAAACGATTGTGTTCTTCTCTTTTGTTCTTGGATTATTTACTTTCATCATCTCTATCATCTTTGTTATTGGTTACTTGGTTAATTTGCTCCACACATCAAATTCATTGGTGTGATTTTCAACGAATTCACAACAAATTGAAAACATAGTACGAACATCATCGTCATTCTTAAGCTGCATCTTGCTGAACATAACGCTCCCGTCAGATCTTACTGATGGCTTTCGATAGTTGATGATTGTGACATTTCTGTCATCGTTCCGATTGTTGCAACAATGATTAATTTCATCGAGTTGCTGCTTAAGATCGCTTAGCGTAGAATCAACGTCAATCCGAAACATGTTCGGCGGAGTCCTGGCGTCGAAGTAAACTGCTGCGAGATGTGTGTCTCTTCGGTAAGTGAGAGAGATATCCATTACAATGTTGTGTGTGTTGATAAATTTCTCGATGTGTCTATTTAAATAATTTCTTAAGCGTTATCGTCCACACAAACTGTCGGTGGAATGTCGGCCGTTTAAATTGTCGGCAAAATCTCGTCCGTTCAAGTAGTGAGAGTAATTATTCGTTTAATAATAACAAAAATGTATATTAATTACAATAATGACCATTACTACAATAATTATCTTATTAAACAAAGATGTATATCTGGTTTTGTTGTACATCAATACCTTTTTTTGTTCGGTAAACGCGTACCGAGTTTATGTAAAAAAAAAACCTCGGTAAACGCGTATTGAGATTGACTGAAACCTCGGTACGCGTTTACCGAACCGTGTTTACCAGAAACCAGAACACAATGTCAGTATAGAAACAACAACTCATTGTGTACATGAGTTTCAAAACCCGTTTCAACCAACAAATTTGACAATTCTAAATGATTTCAACGCAATTCAAAACGGAAACATAAAAACCTAAAATAACCAACATTAATTATCATGTAACCAAAACATATCCGATGATTCGAATTACAAGTTAGGTTAATCTTACATACCACCAAAATCATGATCATAATCATACAATCAAAAAAAGATTCGGACATTCAAATTACAAGTTTTGTACCAACATACAATGCCACCAAAATAATGATCATGCCACCAAAACATAATTAGAAACAAGTCCATTACAATTGTTCTACACATAACATAATTAGAAAATGAAAGGTTCGTCCTTGCTCGATCCAATTCCTGTGAGAATTTTCTTCTTGACGCTTTTCATGTGATGTGCAAGAAGCTCCGCATATGTGCTTTGTCAATCCATGAAAGGATACTCCCAGTCAGCAGCTTCTTCGGACCGGTGATTTTCCATTCAAGACAAGTTGGTGGTAATGGACAACCTTCCTTCAACTTCACTAGGAAGAAATGGTCAGGAACCAATCCGAGGCAAATAAGATTTTTATCAGGATTTGACGGTGGCTTACCACGTAAGGGGAAAAAGGTCTCGGAAATTCGTTCACCAGGTTCTGTCAACTCAACAACCACCTTGTTGCAGTGAGTAGCTAGAATGTGTCCCATATCCGGAAATGTCAACCACTTATCCATGAGTGCAACATGACCCGGAAGTATCTTACGCTTAGGAGGATACAACGCATCTCTGATGTAGTTAAAACGCTTCTCAGTGGCATAAACTTTCATATACGTTTCCTTATGCAAATTCAACTCCTTAAGCATGTGGAATTTGATCAGCTCAAAATCGTCCTCATTACCACTATAATCCAAAGCCATGCACCGATATCCACACCAACCGTCACCGACCACATCAACTATATCATCAATATATGGATGCATAAACTTCGACATCTCTTCAATGCGTGGTATGATGCGAGTAGGAGAAGGCTCGCTCACCTCAGGCTTTGATTTGGACGATGATGGTTTGTTTTGCGAAGCTTGTGTTCCCGGATATTGTCTGTCGACATGCTCCCAACCAGACGGTTCTCGACTCGTGGATTGATTCTTGGATCTAGTGACGCGAGCAGAACCCTTAGCAACCCTTTTTTTCTTTCCACTCTTTGGAACCACATTCTCCTTAGGAGCTTTCAACGAAGTCGTCTCAGGAAACACAATTTCACGAAGTTGATCTCTTATTGCACCCTTCATACTAACATCAACTCTTTTCAGGCGCTTGTACAAACGATAAACAAATCAATGTCAATGTAACATAAATTTAACAACATAAATTATAGTAATGTTAGTCAATTAAATTAAAATTTACCTGTATCGCTTGCCACTCAGCCAAGCAAGAATAATCATCATCTTCGGATTCACCGCCTTCTTCAACTAGGAAACATAGCTTCTTCCAATGTGCATTCACCTCATCCAGTCGGATAGGTAACTTGTTCTTCATTTTCCGAGCAATCACACATGCACATGGCAATCCATAAATCATCCGCATCAAACAACCGCACTTCTTGCTATCCAGACCACACTCCTCAGCTCGTAGTTCTTCTCCATGAATGTGATTCAATGCATTTCTCGATATTTTATTAACCAACAACGGATAGAGATAATGATCCTTGAATGTGTGTTCTAAAACTGACATATTCCTACCAAAGGTTGCTTGAATTTCGTTGTATTGAAGAATCAACATTTTGTTGATCGCTGCCCAACCCTTGGCCAAATCACCACGACCGTCCGTCAAATAACTCTTCAACCTACCATGTGCACCTTCGACTCTGTTGGTAGTAGTATTGCCAAGATGCATAACTCTATCCGTCCAAGCACTTACACACCTCTCCTTATCGGTATCCAAAATAGTATCTTCAACATATCTGAGGAACCGTGGAATACCTACGACATACTTTCCTAAACGCTAAAACAAATTCAACATAATCATCCTCTTCACGCGAGAACAATATGTCATCAAAAGCCTTCTCAATTTGAGCCCACACTTATTTTGCCGTAACCTTTTCACCATCTTTGATCTTGCAATGTGGCTTCATCATCTGTGTCATATTTTTCTTCACATGAAAATAACAAACTAAATGGGCCGACTCCGAAAAAACTGTGGCAACGGCATTCATCAATGCACCATCCCTGTCAGTTACCACAACCTTTGGTTTCACCTCTTTATTCCTCAAAAGAGTCATACATTGTTGCAACACCCAAGTGAAGTTTTCTTCCTTTTCGCTACTCATAAACGCAAACCCCACGCTATATGTTTCTTCACATGACGTTTCGCCAACAATTTTGAACAATGGCATACCATATTTGTTCGTTTTATAAGTTTGAATCCATCATCAAAACGGTTGGAAATGTGTTGAACAAACAAACGGATTTAGGATGTGCAAAGAAGATATCATGCACATATTCGGACTCACCATTGGTTCGAGCCTTGAAAAAGTAGTTGTTGTCATCAAACAACTTCATCAAGTGTTGCATTTCATTCATTGTAGACCTACTTCTTTGTTTTAATCTCCACCGGGCATTGTAAATTTGCTTGGCATCCGGATCCCTCTCTTTCATCGCGGATATAATATTCTTAGGCGCAACCAATTCCTTGTCAATTCTTCTAGTAACTCTTTCTCGTCCGGTTTCAAGCGCCCCGCAATTAGATGACCTTGTAGAGCACTATCAAGTTCATGGTTGTGTGTGCCATTGATAACCCTAGCATGCAATTCCTTTGTTGAATGAAAGTAGCCTCAAATTCAAAACGGACAACCACATTTCCTCGATCCCAACCCATCTTTCTTTAACTTCTTCCCCGTCGATTTGTATGCACCGCCTCTTTCACAACCCCACACAATAAACGCCTTTCTCTTAGCGGTACCGTTGTTGGATCTCTCAACTACAATTGAAAACCGTAAAGGGGTTGCTATGTCGCGTGCGTACTTAAGCAACATCTCTTTTGTTTCAAAAACTTGATCCGTCACAAAATGAGAAGATACATCAATATTTATTGCCGGAGCTTTGACTACAATGGCTTTGCACTCGTCCAGAGGTTTAGATTCGTCGGCCATAACTACAAAATAACACAACAAATCAATAATAAGTTTTAACTTACAAACAATTATTCATTTACACTTATCTTAATCATGCTAAGTCATGTTAGGTCATAAGCCAATGCAAACCATGATTACTAAATCAATGCAACAAATTAAAACATGTTGACTCATTATCTAACTTCATTTCTAGGCTTACTTCATTTCATGTGCCATTAACCCTGCCAGTGCAGTGAGCTACGCAGGAAATTTCAAACACAGAAAACTTCGGTACGCGTTTACCGCAGATTTTCAAAATTTCTCGGTAGACAAAAACCGAGCGATCATGTGTCAGAAACCTAGTAAGCTAGAAAGTAGGTGTGCGTAAACTAAACGGTAGAGATTGAAATTTACCTTGTTTTTGAGCTTCAATGCGTGTAGAGACGGTTATCCAAGGTTCCAATCTTGATTTCAAGCCTCCAATGGACGTAATCGCGCAACAAAAACGTGTGGAACTTTTGTTAGTGTGTTTGAGAAGATGAAGAAATGAAGAAGGAAAGACAGCTCTGCTGGTATATAAGAACAATTCTCGGGTTTCGTTTACCGAGCTTTAGGATCTTCATAGCGCTCGGGGTTTGTAAACCGAGAATTTAGGATTTCGCGGTTCGCATTTACCGAGCTTTTCTGTTCAAATTTTTTGAAATTCCAGGGGTAAATTTGGATTTTAGGGGGGTTTAAAAGAGGCAGGGGGTGGGGAAAGAAAACTTCTGCTTGAAATGCAGGATCAATAATATGTTGTCAAACTTTCAAGAGAATTTCTTTCCACACCATACTGTTTTTCTCATGCGCCCTACTCAGTTACTTAAATACCTTTGTTTGCTATTTAAGTAGCGGATAACATACGTTCTTTATGTAATCAATTAGCATAACGATCTCAATCGCCTTCATCAAAGAACATGAATGAGATCATTTATGGCGAATTGACGACGGATATTAAGGCCGTTTACGCCAAAAATGACGAATCCAAAAAACACTAAACTGAAAAAAAACAAAATTGAGAGAAGAGATGGGAGAATGAGAAGAAATGAAATCCGCTACTTAAATAGCGGACTCAATCAATAAAAAATGAATCTTACTCTTTATGCCCCTCTATTTTACTCTCAGATCCCCCTTCAACATCAAAATGCCCCTTAAAACAGATTCTGCTTCCTAGGAAATGAAATAACCATGTTTTGTAATGCAGGATACGAATTCCTATGAAAGTGTAGTAAGCCTGGCCTTGGAAATATACGTTTTTTGAAATTTCATCTCATAGGTGGGGAAATTTAGGTTTTTTGAAATTTCGTTTCATATATATTTGTCATCTGCCCTAATTGTACTTTCATTACCCCTTTACCACGTTATTGAGAATGAAGAAAACGATTTCTGTATGATTGATTAAATTGACCGAATGGTTGGATATGATGTTTGTTCAAATCGTCCCCTTTCGAACCCTATAACTCGCCCCTTTCATCTCAATTGATGTTTTATTGAAACTGATCAACGTATTCTCTTTGTTTAGAAATACGGAAGTACTTCGTTTTATGGGAAACGAAATTGAGCGCTTTCAGATTGTACGAAGCGAAGTTAAGCTTTTCGTTGTGTAGAACACAAAACCATCGTTTTTTAAGGGAAAGAAGTGACTAAGCCTACGCGTCTTCGTTGTTTTTAGGCTAAAACATTATTTCGTTTCCTAGAAAGCAACTTAACCTTATCCAAAAATATGGGTATTTTGGGATTTATGGGGGGCCTAAAAAGCAAAATTCGTAAAAACATTTGTGGCCCAAAAGGCATAAGAACCTATATAAATAGGGGGTGCCGGGGTGGGTTTTTGTTTCATTTTTTATTGATTCACAGCTCAAAAAAATGGAGATTTTAGAGTTCCAAAAGAACAACCACCTAGCTGTAGTCTACTGCAAATCAATCGAGCTAGACACTACGTCAATTAGATTTTCGTTCAAACTATATGTTCATACTTGATCTGTTCGAGGATCTTCGAGGAAATCACGGCTTGGATAGTTAAACCCGGAGAGGACGAAGTTGAAGCAGTTAATTTATCCGATCCTTAGTTTTGTTTATTTGTGTTAAATTTATGTTTTTAGTTTACGATCTTCGTTTTCCAATGTAATATGTCGCTGTTTTTATCGTAAATGTCTACTTTTATTTAATTTCTTTTCTGGTGCCATATGCTACTTAACTAGCGGACCAATCTGTGACTGGAAACAAAAAAAAAACATAGTAATTAATTTTATAAACTAGACATGAAAATTATATCGACTTACACACCTTGCCAACTATTTCAACTTCAAAGTGAATGAAATCTTCCTCCGAGGGAAATGAAATATTATAGTTAGACATAAAAATGACATCAAAATTAAATAGAAACGAAAAGAGAATGACCGGGGGATAAAAAGGCGCATGTTCCTCTTGTCCATTTTTGTCCCCTTATATCGTCATTTTATTCAAGTTTGCCCTTAATAATAATGACCAAAAGGATAAGAACGTTCTAGCTTGGTGGACAGAGTTTTGACTAAGAGAGGTTCATTTCGGCTAGTCATATCGTTTTCCAACCATGACGACTAAACAACATGGGGTAGGAGCAATATGAATAGCCGATGAAGGACTATGCGACCCTTTACACACCAAATAACATAAACTGACAATAACTAAACTATACTAAAATTGAAGAAAAAAACATAAGAAATGAGAGTGAGAGAAGATAAGAGAAGAGAGGCAATTTATAGAAAAATTTGTTGGCTCCACATTGACTAATGCCACGTATGGCCGCACAAATGACCAATCAAAATTGACCACTTGGCGGACTTTTGACTGTGGTAGAAGACTTGACCAGTGACTATTCTGCTACTTAAGTAGCGGATGAAATATTAAAAAAATTTCAATTTTTAAACGTTCGCTACTTAAGTAGCGGAAGAGTAAAAATGGAAAGATGTAAAACATGCGAGAAGTTGGTAGGTGGTAAAATAAATTCTCATCTTTCAAAGCTATTGGACAATCCCGTAGAACATAAAACATAGTTTCTTCCCACCTTTTTGTTTTAAATTTTTTGGGCCACATTTGATTCTCAAACTCTCTAAAGAAAAATTCACTTTAAACCCCCACACTTCTCCTAGGCCTCTCAAAAACCCATCTTTACCCTTTAAAAACGGTTCATAATCTATTTTCCAAACCAAATGTTAGTTTAGAAAATGTTTTCCGCTTAAAGACAAAACCAGTAACTTATGAATCCATTATGTTTTTTATTCCCAAATCACCATAACCTAACATCTAAAAATCTATTATATGTTCATCAATCTTATTTCATCAATCCAATTTGAAAGAGATCAGTTCGTGACATACAAGTAGGTGTTAATCAAAATTATAATATTTTTGTCGATTGTTAGTGTACATTAGGTTTATAGTTGTTTATTAGTGCTTAAATTGATTATGATTCATCAGACATAAATACAATATTCATTTTTAGTGTATAGAAAAAAAATTCATGAAAGATTGTTCGTAAAATCTAACTCAATTAACAATATTGATATTTTTTTTTGTTTGATTACAATTTTAATCCTCTTATTTTTACTAATTACGAATTTTTTCCTCCATATAACTCAATTTTGATCTCTCCTTCAGATTTTCAATTGATGCTTTTAGGATATTTTCTCATAATTTTCTTGGTGTTGACGTCCATTTTACAACGTTATATACTATATGACACATCTGTTAAATATATTAGGACTTTGTTATTGGGCTTTTATGGTAGTTAAATTAGTCCATTAGGTATTATTATATATTTTCTTTGTAATCCTTATTTTGTTAAGCAATGTTATTCAGATATTATTGAAACCTAGCCGTCTCTTTGTATTTCTATATTTTGGTATCTCTGATTCTAACATGGTATCGAGAGCATGGTTTGATCCGCCTTGAATGATTCGTTGCTTCCGCCGTCGAGTTCTCAAGAATTTGGGAATGAGTTTGTTTTGATTTTTGGTGTTTGATTTTGTTTTAGTTTTGTTGATTGATTTTTAGTTATAGTTAATTGAAGAAAAAAAAAAGGTAAGAATTGCAAGTTTTGCAAAACAGAGCAAGAGGAATTGCAAGAGTGCAATTGCTCTGTTTGTACGTGGAAGCATAGTGCGGCGCACCATAGTTCAACCAATTGAGAAGAGCTGCGATAACAGCGAGGAAGATTTTGGGTACCTGCGACGAAAGTATGTTCGGTAAATATTCTCGGTTTCAGTTGAAATTTGAGTATGTTATTTTTGTCTCGCTGTTAGTCGATTCAATAATTTTTCTGAGTAGTTTTGTAATCACTTTGTGTCAGTTTGGAATACCCACTAGTTTGATCCGGTTTGTTTGGTTTCAGTCTGTTTGGTTTGATCTAGTTTGTTTAGTTTCAGTTGGTTTGGTTCTGTTTTGTTTGGTTTGTTTTGTTATGTCCGGTTTTGTTTGAATTTGTCTGGTGAGCGAAAGCTCGCAATCTGAATCTATCTGGTCAGTGTAATACTCACATCTGAATCCGGTGAGGGAATACTCACATCTGAATCCGGTGAGGGAATACTCACAATCTGAATCCGGTGAGGGAATATTCACAATCTGAAAATCTGAATCCGGTGAGGGAATACTCACAATCTGAAAATCTGAATCCGGTGAGGGAATACTCACAATCTGAAATTTGAAGTTGAAGCTGAAAATTTGAAGTCTGAAGTTGATATTGGTTTATTTTCAGGGCTGATTTTGTGACAAGCTCAAAGCTTAGTAAGCTTTAGCTTGAGGGGTAGCATTAGAGTTTTATTTTATTTGATATATGTTTTTCATATTTTGGTATCACTGATTCTAACAACATCAATTAAAATATATCACATCATTTTTAATCAATTTTTTTTGAAAGGGACCAAAACCAAATGATTTCAAAATAGGACCAATTTTGTGTGTGTCAAAATAACGGATTAAAACTGTAATTAAACTTATTCTTTTCGAAAAGACTAATACTGATATTAATAGGTTGAACATATTTTTTTTTTGTTCAGACTTCAAACTATTGGAACCCGATACATTGTAATTGTAGTATTTTATGGTCTTTAATTTGTGAGTTTGAAGTCCTACTTATTACTAATCGTCGGTGAGTAAGTAGTCATATATTTGGAAATTAAATATGGTCAAAGAGTTTTGAAGTAATATGTCACCCTAATGTGCCTGCATGTGCTTATGTACCCCAGTGATAGCAAAAGCTACGTTAAATCAATTTTGTCTCACAAATATTGCATTTGCTTAACGTGGTGGTTGCGGTGTCTTTGTCCCTATAAATTTTCCAATTTGTCCATGTGTATTGTATTGTATTGTATGGACATCAAAATCTTACAACTCAAACCCCTTACCCATTACAAATGTGCTTAGACGAGTTTAAACCATTCATTTAAAAATAAAATTTTTGACATGATTAAGAAATCATAGAAATTATTGTCAATTTTTTTTATAGAGATCGATATGTTAAGTCATTTTTACTCTTACTTTATTAAGAAAGAGAAAATTTGTTTAATGATGTTTTAGTTTTTATAAGGGTATAAATGCTAAAACATCATTAATTGTATATTAATTTCATAAGAGAACCAAATTTTTAAAATAAAACTATAAGATTAAAAAGATTAAAGATCCGGAACGTAAAAAATAATAGTTCACTAGTTATAAAAATTATGACTATTTTTTTTTTGTCTTTAACTGTCTGATTCTTAAAAGAAATGGTCATGGTATCCAGAGTTTGACCATTATATTTATAAGAATTATTTCATCTATGATTTATCGGATACTTCTGAGCAATTTGTAGGGAGATTAGAAACGAGTATATTTGAAAAACAAAAAATAAAATCTTGAAGAAATAGTGATATTGTATCAGTAAAGATTAAAAAATGTTACTGGCTCTCGACCAAAAAAGGTAATGTTGCTTGCTTTATGAACTTCTTAATTGTTTTATTGCTAATAAAACACTGGTTCCTTTGATTTTTATGAAAAGTGAAATATATATATGTTGGTATCTATAAAATTATGTATGTAATTTAAATCTCTGTTGTTAAATCAATGTGAATCGTTGAATGATGATTTTGCACACATGTCAATAGCTTATTAAAAGAAATTCTCCAAGAAAATATGAGCTCAAAATTTAAATTCTAAGACGAGATTTTTATTACTTTTATCTTTATTTTTTAATATTTAAAAAATTCATATTTATAAAGTCGTCTTATTTTATAGTCATGTCTTAGTGCTTTTCTCTTTTCCTTTTTATATATAAAAGATATTGCTTGCTCTTGACAAATAAAAATGCTTGCTTTATGAACAACTTAATTGTTTTATTGCTAATTAAAGACCAATTCCTTTGTCCCTAACAACTTATTTCAATTGGTAGGGACAATAATATTTTATATGCAGGAGTAGAGTTTAATCTCTGAACACTCCACATATTCACCTTATAGGTGAATTTTCAAGCCAATATAGGCTACATAAAGAAACCAGTTCCTTTGGATTTTTATGAACTTGTTAATCGTTTTATTGTTAATCAAAGACTGATTCCTCTTGTTAGTTTTACCAAAAGAAGAAAAGACCGATTCCTTTGGATTAAAAGCAGCAATGTTTGAGCAGTAATGCAAATAATCTTCAAATGATTAACCCCACCCCCCCTCTCCAAAATATATAAATAAAAATTACTCAAATAAATATCTTGTTCAAAATTTGAATACATTTACTTTTGTTAATTAATTTTTGTTTATATTTTAAGACGGATGAAGTAGGTAATACATAATAGTAATTTTTTAGACCTTACCAAAATAAATTGTAATTTTTTAGAATGACAACTATTTATTACTGTACTAGTTTATGAATTCTTCCCTGTTTTATGTAATCTTTCCTATTAAATAGCAATGTTATTCTAGTTTATACCAAAAACAATTGAGCGGCTTCTTTTTTGTAAGCAAAAAATAGAATTATAAGGAGTACTATTCAACCCTTACAATTCACAAACCTCTTTAAATGCTATGAATTGGCAAGATAAAGGGTTATCTCACACCAATCAATATAATCATAAGAAATAATTAATCGGCTTATTGATTTCCTTTAATTTAATATTAAAACTATCTTATCTTATTACCGTAAAATTTAGATAACCGATAATGTCATGATTTGTCGAGAAAAATATCTTGTTTTTTAATTTAAAACCTGTAATTATATGTTTGAATTTTGGTATTTACTACTCAGTCTAATAGTCTATAGACCAAAAATTAAATAAAAGAAAACTATGTTATTTTTGTCAATTATCATAGTCAATCTTCAAGAAAATATGTTATATTTAACCGATAAGAATATGAAAGAGAGACCTTGGAAGTCAACATAGTATTATACTGTACTACGATTTTTCTTAATTGTTTTACTCATTGGTGGGTTCTCTATGGATGGCCATTAATTTCATTTGGTTATTGGTTTATTCCATCTTTAAGTCAAAGATCAAAACCATTGATATGTAGGGACACATCCAAATTAAATTAGGTGTTGCTCCATTTATATAATGAATATAAATATAAGTTAATTTAATTTAAAATGACAATAACGATTATATTATATAAAATATAAGTTAAATTTAATTTAAAAATGACAATAACGGTAGGATAATACTGATTCAACTAATTTTAGCTCCACCACTAATTCTAGTAAAAAGTTGCTTTTGTTACATATTAGTCATGAGAGCTTTTTTTTTTTTTTTTTTTTAACAAATTAGTCATGAGAGAGGGGTTTAAACAGTGTGGGTTTATACAGACAGTTATTTCATTCTCGAATATGTGCAATCCAATTTATTTTTTTTACAATGCAATCCAATTTTCTGAAGGCCATATATGCATGACAACTTCACCAACAGTTCATTAAAAAAAAAACTTTTCACACCCCTGTAATACTCACGCACCCCCTTGCATTCTCAGTTTACTCCACGCTATATAGGATGTAAGTGTGTAATTTGCAAAAAAATAAATATACTGCGGTTCGCTTCCTGCGTAGCGAATACTGTGATAATGGCATTTGCTTCCTAGATAGCGAACATTTCCGCAGTAAAAAACAGCGACCCATGCAGTCAAAAGTTGTTGCCATGCGGCCAAACGTGATTTTGGCCACATGGGAGGCTGTAAATAGTGCTCAGCCAATCAAATTGTGGGAGAATTTCTATAGGGTTTGAGTGAAAAAAAATTCACACATTCACTTCTTACACCGTATGCTTTCTTTTTTTCTTTACATATATACATTTTTTTTCTTTTGTTGTTTAGAATTTTAGTTAATTTTGTCGGTTATTGATATCAGTCCCACAATGTGGTTTTGTCACCATGGTTAAAATTTCACTTAAATTAGTGAGCTATAAGAGTCCAACTCACTTAAAGTCTTGAAATAAATAAATAAATCTTGCTAAGAAAAAAAAAAGAAAAATGCTAACTAGTGCACCGCATGCACTAGTTAAACAACTAAATATAGTAAACAAATATTGAAACTTGTGTAATCTATTTTTTAAAAGTATGAATAATGTTTATTCATTTCAAATGCAAAATTTACTTCTTTTGACTTCCTTAACTAATGCATCAGGTGCACTAATTAGCATGACCCAAAAAATAAATTAAACACTTATCTCCACTAATTTAGTTGGTTAAAATTTCATTGGGCTATAGTAATTATCAATTATTATTGATAAGTTAGGTTGAGTTTATTGCTACTCTTCATCCCAAATTATTAAGGCAAATGCTAACGAGCGCCTCCGGTGCACTCGTTAGCAAGACCCAATTATTAAAATAATAAATGGGTTAAACAAATGTGAATTTATGCATAAAATTATTTTGGGTCAAAGAAATGTGACATCATGACGCGAAGGCAAATTTTCTAGAGTTTACAACCATTAACATTCATCTTTCATATAAAAATTAAGGTGAATTTTTTTATATATTTTTATTTAGATATGTATCAGTATATTTGTTGATGTAGAAAAATATTATTTATTAATTTTTTTTTATGTTAAATTAATTATGAATCAATTAGAATTATTTACTTCAATAGTATATCGGTTTATGTCTAAATTAAATAAAATATATATATCAAAGTATATATTCACGGACTATAAACTTCTCAATCAAATTTGTACATGATTAATGTTTCATGTTACATTTGATTAACCTTGATGAATCCAAATAACTATGTATAGTGTCAGCTGTGACTAAGGATCCCACATGTTAAAGGAAATTTGACAATACAATATTAGAGTCCATGCGTTTTTTTCCCACGGCTAAGGAAAATAAATTAATAAGCTCAAATCTAATGTTTATGTATAATATACGTAAGATAATTACACTTTAATCAAAGATAAACGAGTAAAAATCTACGCCGCTAATTCTTTTTAGATAATTCTTTTAAATACTATATCCTGAAATTTAGGAGACACCACATTGTTCAAATCTATATTCAAATAAGTCAAATTGAGCCTTATTACAAAATAGAGATATTTTTAAACGGATACGTGACTAAAAAACTCACAACTTACAAAAAATATTATATTATTTAATAATTTAAAAAATAAATTTTATTAACAATTTTTTAAATATTTATTTCATTTTTTATGAATATGACCAAATATAATTTTTTTGATCACATGCCTATTTTAAAATATCTTACAAAATATAATAGGAGTGACCTGTTTTGGTGCATATACGGCATATTATTTTGATATTTGTATATACTAATGTATGCTGTATATTTGACATTTGTATTCTCTTTAGTCGTCATTCATCACACACACATATGGATGGATACATTGACATTGACCAACTTATACTTAATTATACGCATATTTCTTGTTTTCATTTGAATGTTACCTAATGATGATTGATATATTTAAATTTAAGGTCTTACTGACAACTACTTTAAAGATGCATGTTAATGAATAAAAATATAGAAGTTTTGTGGTGAAAAGAACAATTAATTTTTTAAGATATTAAATACATAACTTTAAAAATAAAATTATTAGTATTTTTTAAATTTATAATGATTAATAAATTTATAATTATTTCTTCTCCTAAACGAAAAGTTCCACATGCTTATAGACCATCCTTATGGAGATTTAGCTTTATAAGCTTTGGCATGTATCACATAGATATAGTTAATAAGATCATCAATAGTTTTGTTCAAAAAATGTAATTAATTATAAAAAAAATAGATTGGTCATTAGCCTACCTACGAATCCGCATATTCAGCATGAATTAAGGTGGAGTGTTATGAAATTAGTTTAATCCATATTAGAGTTGGAATAACTACATTATCAAAAAGAAAAAAAGAGTGGGAATAACTATTTTTAGTCGGTTAATTGAAAAAGAAAAATGCTATAGTGCACGACACTGTTTTTCGTCACACATGACATTAAATACTTAAACCACTATTGTCCATATTAGGAATTACTAGTTATAATTTTAGTAAAGTAAGTTAGTTTATTTTCATTTGATTTCTTAATTTATAAAGATTAGACACTGTAATCTTGAGTTTCTTTTTTCTATTTTGTTTTTTTTTTCCTTTATCATGATATTGGTATTTATACTAATTTTAGGCTCCGTTTGACCCGGCTTATTTTCCTCTTTTTTTCTTCTCCTTAAAAATAGTAAAGAAGGAAAAAATTGTGTTTGACTTTACTTTTTTATTTATTTTTTGCTTCCTTACTTTATTTTTCTAATACTTTTAAGGAGAAATAGTGTCAAATATAATTTTATACTTCTTTATTTTGTTTAAGCTAAAATAAAAAGTAAAAAATAAGCCGGGCCAAACGGGGCCTTAGTGATAACTAATCTCTGTCGAAGGATTGTAATAAAAAGTGAGTTCTTCACTCCAAATTGAATTTTCTTCATACGCATAAGCCATAAATCAAACTCCTAACTACATGTTTAATGAAATCAAAACCCTACCACTTGAACCAATTCATTATTAGTTGCATTTTGATCTCTTAATTCACATTTTTTTTTAAAGTTCGGGCCTACGTATTTATTAAGCAATCTCGGCGTTGTACCTCACGATATTCTATATCTCTCTCTAGTAGAGTTTTTGTCTTATGTGGGATGTATCCTGAGATTAAAGTACAAGTTAAATCAATTCCCACTACCAATTGAGCAATTTACATAATCAAATAAGTTTTTTAAGTTTTATGTTTGTAATATATTAGTCTTTTAAGTTTTTTAAATAACAAATAAGTTCTTTAAGTTTTTTAAGTAACAAATATGTCTTTTAAGTTTGTAATTTGTAACATCTAGGTTCATCCAGTTACTTAGAAAATAAGATCTAAATATTATAAATTATAAATTTAAAAAACTTATTTATTACTTAAAAAACTTAAAGGAATTATTTATTAATTAAAAATCTTAAAAGACCTATATATATTACAAATTAATTATTAGTAGGGTCATGTTAACATGTACCCTAAGGGCACATGATAAGCTACCTAAAAGTAGAAAGTTAGAATTTAATGATGTAAAATATTTAATGTTTTAAAAGTTAAATGCATAAATTTCAAGAAAATATTTCTATTTTAGCATCATTAGCATGTGCCATTGGTGCACAAGTTAACATTTTCCTTATTAGTAAGATCCTTGTCTAAAGTTTAAAATAAAATGAATCAATAATATCAAAAAGTGAAGGCAAATTAATGTTTTGGTCAAATTAATGTTTGGTCGTGCCTATGACTTCTCGTGCCTATGACTTCTCGTGCCATATAGCACTTCTCTCGGTTAATTAGGATAGTTTCTTACAAAGCCTAACCAACCTTCCTTTTATAACTACATTAGTGGTATAATTCATTCAATGTGTGCAATTAGTAAAATATTCCCTCTTCTCTTTCAATTAGTAATTTAGTATTGTTCTGTAAAGTGTGTGTGCGCGCATATAATTCATTTCTTTTTCTTACACAACAAAGTGTGTGCATTTGTGTTCTTGAGTGGATTTTAGGCGCAAACCATGGTTATCCCTTGAAGTTAAGCCTGCTGCATTAACAATCTATTTATGTGTCTTGTTCTTATTTGTTGTTTGGATAAATACTGCAAATTATCAAAGGAAAGAGCGGCCCTCACCAAAAGAAGACGAACAATTGTGTCAATAAAAAAATGTGCAATAATTAGGAGTATGTTGGTAAAGAAATTATTAATGTGGTTGAAGATCAAACATAATATTATAACACGGGACAAGAATTTTTTTCAAGAGAAGAATGTAGTGTTTACCAAGAAATTAATAACTAGGACCGAGTATTGTTAAGAATTCCACATTGGATGTTAAAAGATTTAAATATAAGTTTATAAGTATAAACAATTTTCACCTAACTAACCTATTTTGTAAGTTGAGTTAAATTCACTTCCTAATTTTAAGATGATATTAGAGTTTCTTCTAAAATTTATTAGATTATCTATTATCAAGTTTCCGATATCTACTCGCTCACCATTTATATAAATAGAGACAAATGGTCACTTTACTGTATCAATTGATTTGAGATACAAGTCATAAAAAAGAAAGTTGAAAGAACTAAAAGATTATAATTCAAACCCTTAATTTGAAAATACAACATAACAAACAAAAGAAGCTTGTGAGTTGTGGTATGCATAAGCATGACATTGGTAAGTCTTATATCTTTTTTTAGTACTGACCTTGGGCATGTCTTTACCATGCCGTAACTATCTAATTGTGGCAAGTTTTGTGGAATAATCACTTCTTCTAGCTTTTCAGGTTGGAGAGCAAGTCACATGGGGCTGATTACTTCATGATATACCTACTCACTACAAGGAAAAGAGTAAACAGCGGCAGTTGATTTTGTCAAGCGGCGGCGGTTTTGAACTGCCGCTATTGCGTTTGCGGCGGTTTTTCAAGCGTCCCAGTTTTCGGCGTCGCTAGGTCATTCAGCGGCGGTTTTGGCAACCGCTGGAATAACCGTCGCTACGGTAATTTGCGGCGGTTTTGTATGCTTTGCGGCGGTTTTTGTAAAAAAAAATTTAAAAATTGAGATATTAGTGGCAGTTTAAAACCGCCGCAAACCTTTAAAATGTTCTAAAAAAAAATCCCAATAATAAATTGGGTATTTAGTCAATTTCTTTTTTTCTTTTTTATATTTTGAAATTCCTGGCACACTATGCACGATGCTCTACTCGATGCTCTAACAATCTATCCGGCCTCGCGCGTAACAGAATGAAAATAAACAAGTAAACAAATAAAGAACACAAGTTATTTGTTAACCCAGTTCGGCGCTTAAACAAGCCCTACGTCTGGGGGATACCAATCTAGGAAGGAATATCACTATAATAGTCCTAGTCCTAAGTCTACAGCAAACGCCCCGTTTACAACTTAAGAACCTAGGCCCTACCAATGACTCTTCTACCTAGGAACTCCTAGATATGAGATCCCATCTCACTCCCTTACAACCTTACCTACAATAAGGATTTCAATAAAACTCAAGACAAAGAACAGTTTTGGAGACACACTCCTAAAACTACACACTCGTACCTAAAGGCTTGGAGTGTTACACACACAAAAGTCCTAACTCCGTGCTTCAAAGCTTGGGAGAAAGAACACACAATTACAACACAAAGAACACGTCCTAAGCTTGCATCAAGGTGACACAAGAAAGGCTCACAATGATAAAACACACGCAAAACCTAATACTGAATACTAGCACAAAGACAGCGTGAACAACTGACTAGGATTAGGGTTTTGCCACTCTTTAAATACTTCAGAAAGTAGCACATACGTAGACTTTAATTCTTTGACCCAAGCATTAACTCCACATAAATAAAATGAGATTCTTTAGCAAATATATTCTTCAAAGAGATTCTTCTCAGAATTATTCTTGAACTGAATCTGAAGCATTAACAACCTTCCTTACATAAAAGCATATCAAACGCGCCATGCAAGATTCATGAAAGAGAAACGGAACATTCCATAAATAGCATTTGCCATGAGCGCTCCTCCTGAGCATTCTTCAATGCTCTACATAATGCCAGAGCATCGGATCGCACATCTTGCACAAAGTTTATTTCCAAAAATGCAGCCAATTATCAAAGACTCAACAAACTCCCCCTTTGGCAAATTTTTGGCTAAAACAAATTATGACCATACAGATAGTACTTAATCAGATACATCAACTACATTTCTTTTTCTCAACATAAACACACAAGCATAAAGATCTGTAGAGGCTATTCTTCAAAACATTACCATACTACTCCTTCATGGAAAATAGTAGAAAAGAATAATTGTATCTTTTAAGAATATCAGAGAGGCATGCAACAGCGGAACACATAACAACTACTTCGCCTAAAAATGGTCAGGAAAATAAACTTGATGGGATGTGGGATAGAATGCTTCAGCATTGCCACAGTTCTACTCCCCCTGCACATATGCATGGGATGTTGGAGCCTTGCGTCCAACATCTCCTCCTACATCATACAATCACAACTCCCCCTCAACACCTGCATATCAGATCACATCACAAACATACATACCAGCTACATACTTCAATCAGGCTACACTACACTACACTACAGTCACATCATAACCAGAACCAGATATAACATCAATAACCAGAGTAGTGCAGATCAGAATTAATCAAACCAGAACAAGAACAAACCAAGTTTTTACTCCCCCTTTTTGCCACAAATTTGACAAATGATAAAGGTGCAGAGAAGTTATGGCTACATAGCCTTAGTACAAACCAGCAGAAACAAAAGAACATGCCCATTACAGATAAAAAAAAACAGAGACAGGGCAACACATCATTACATCAAACTAAAAGGACCCACTGGAATCAGACACTTCCAGCTCCTCTGTGTCTCCTCCAGCATCAACATCAACATTATCAGCTGCATCACCATCAGCAGCATCATCAGCATTCACAGTTGCACCATCAGTAACATCAACACCATCACCTGCAGCATTCTCACCAGCATTCTCAGCTACCAACCCTTCTTCCTCAGCTTCCTCTTGCTTTAGGGCGAAAATGACCTTTTCAAGCTCAAGTTTTTGCGCATCCAATGCCTTAACAGTGGCTTCCATAGAGATGATCATTGCCTTCCTGTTCATGGAGGTTGAGGCAGCACTCTCCTGTGCCACAACTTTCTTTGGTGGTACAATGATATCTGCTGCATGTTTGCCATCAAACAACTTATAGGAGAGAGTCAGTGGTGACTCCCTTTTACAGGGAAGATCTTCAGGGAGCAAGATATTGGGATGTTGATTCAGAATGATTCCACATATGATAGTTGGGAAAGAAATAATCAGTTTCATAGCCCATGATTTTCCATGTTCAACAATTTGGTCAAAGATGAGTGACCCATAATCAACATTAGCACCAGTACCAATGGCATAGATAAACTTAGCTAAACTGGTTGCTATGGTAGATGAATGAGTAGTAGGAACCCAATTGCTAGCCCCTATCCTATTTAGGATTGCATATTTTACAGACAGCATGGCTGAGGGGACCTTACCTTTAAGAGGCCACACCTTGACCTGGTTGGCAGTGATAGTCTTGCAGATTTGGTTGTTGGTGGGTTCAAAACCAGGGTAGCCATCCTCCTTTCTTCCTAGATAACTATTGATCACAACAGGAGAGAAATTGATACACTTACCTCTGACAAAAACTTGATGGTACTCGTTGCTGAGTCTGTTAGCACAATCTTCTCCAATATTGACAGTAAATTCTTTCACCAGCTTCTCATAACACTTTCCAAGCCCACACACAGTTTTAAGTAACCCAGCTTGTTTAATCAGCTCCATTACTTCTATACACTCCAGAGTGTCTTCAGCAAGCTCTCTTTCAATGGCCAACCTCCTGTGGTAGACAAACTTCCACTTAGCAGCACTTGTAGGGAAATGGAAGGACACATTGTCCATAGGAACATCAGGGACATTCTGAGGAATGGATCTCCCTGCTTTCTTTTTCTGTGTAGATACTATGCCAGGAGCATTCACTTCGGCATCCTCAGCAGTAGTAGTAGAAGCAGTCTTTCTCTTCTTAGGAGTCTTCTGTTTGGATGCAGTAGAGATTGGTGGAGCATTCTCTTCAGCATCAGAGTCCGAGTCACTTAAATTGATCGTTTTTCTTTTAGAGCCCTGCTTCTTCTGCATGGAGGGTATCTCTACCCTGCTTGATCTCCTCAGAGGACCATACATCTTTTTCTTCTTTGTGGATGTAGTAGCCTCAATTGCTACTTTCTTTTTCTTAGAAGGAGTTGTTGCCTCAACTGCAACATTCTTCTTCTTCTTTGTTGACTTAGGTTCTTCAGCCATAACCTCAGTCACTGTTTCTTTTCTTTCTCTTAGTCTCCTCCCAACGCCAGACTTGCCAGCCTTCTTTCTAGAGTCACCTACAATTTTCATGATAGTCACATCATCTTCAGTGCTATCACCTGCAATGTCATCTTCAGCATTCACATGAACCAAATTCTCTGACATAACATTGTCAGAGTGAATTTCCCCAGTTGCAGTTTCTATTTGATGTGGGTTGTCATCAGCAACCACATTATCTGGGTCATTACCACCATCATCAAGCACATGATCAGTCTTGTCCTTTTTCTGCACATTGAGGTCATCAACCACATCAGTATTAGTATCTTGTGGTTGATCATGTGCCAAGGATGCTGAAGCATCCGGCACAGCTTTAGCGCCAGAACTTGATTCCCCTAGTGAGTTTAGGGCATCTCGAGCAATTTGAATGTTCTGGACGTCAGCAGCATCTTCTTCTTCACTGGTAGTGTTGGGAACAGCATTTTCATCAACAACAGTACTTTCCCCCTTTTTAGGACTTAGGGTTTGAGTACTTTCCTCATTCTTTTCTTCAATCGGAGGATCAGAGACAGGTGTTGCGACATCAGATGCAACATTGGGTTTGGTGTTACCAAGATCAGTAAGATACAGCTCCTGCATGTTGAAGTCCGATGAATATCGAGATTTAGATTTTGGATTCTTGGGTTTTCTAGTGATTACAGATTTGGTTCTCTTTGTGGTTTTCGAGTTGGGTGAAGATGAAGGGTTTGATGGTGTAGGGTTCAGAATAGCGTTGAATGAAGGGTGGATCATGGTAAGAGGAGTAGCATCGGTGATGACGCTTGAAGGTTGGGTTAAAGGAACAGAAAGATTTTCTGTGATGTTGGGTACGGTGGTGGTTGTTTGTGGTGGTGATTTTTGTGGTGAGGATTTGGATGGAGAGGTTTTAGTAGATGATTGAGACATCGTAGTAAGATTAAGAAAATAGGATTCACACGAGTAGAAGAGTTTAGGTATGGAGAGAATGTTTGGAGAAGAAGTTGGGAAGTTGTAGGTATAGGAAATTATATTTGGGAAGAGAATATTTGGTAAAGATTTGAAATTAAAATAACCGGTATTAGGGGGTGGCGTGTTTGTAGGTGGTTTTTGCCCATGATTACCTTGATTCGCGTGCACTACTATGATACAACGGAACGCAATAACTGCTGCACGCCACGCCATTACCAACGGTAATTGCTACAACTCCTCATAGAGGCAAATTCCTAACTTGCCCCTTAAATTCTCAAACTGCACAGCATCAAGAGCCTTGGTAAAAATATCTGCAATTTGTTCCTTTGTGCCCACATGTTCTAGAACCACAATCTTGTTCTCAACCAAATCCCTTATATAATGATGACGAATGTCAATATGTTTTGTCTTGCTATGTTGAACTGGATTCTTTGAGATGTTTATTGCACTCATGTTGTCACAATACAATGTTAGAGCATCCTGTTCGACATCGTACTCCTTCAGCATTTGTTTCATCCACACCAACTGAGAACAACTACTACCAGCTGCCACATATTCAGCTTCAGCTGTGGATAGAGCCACACAGTTTTGCTTCTTACTGAACCAAGAAATTAGATTAGTGCCTAAGAAGAAACAACCTCCTGAAGTGCTCTTTCTATCATCTGCACTTCCAGCCCAATCAGCATCACAATAACCATATAGAGTAGAGTTTTCACAATGGGAATACATTATCCCATAATCACTGGTTCCATTCACATATTTCAAAATCCTCTTGACTTGAGTTAAGTGACTTACTTTAGGATCTGCTTGGTATCTAGCACACACTCCCACAGCATAAGTGATATCTGGTCTACTTGCAGTCAAATACAACAAGCTCCCAATCATGCTCCTGTAGAGACTTTGATCTACACTTATTCCCTTCTCATCCTTGGTGAGTTTCAAATGAGTAGGTGCTGGTGTTCTTTTGTGTGTAGCATTATCCATTCCAAACTTTTTGATGATGTTTCTAGCATACTTACTCTGTGATATAAAGATAGTGTCATCCATTTGTTTGATCTGAAGCCCAAGAAAGTAAGTCAATTCTCCAACAAGACTCATCTCAAACTCTGACTGCATTTGCTGAACAAAATGCTGGACCATTGTGTTCGACATTCCACCAAACACAATGTCATCAACATAGATTTGAGCTATTATGAATTTTCCTTTTTCTTGCTTCACAAACATTGTCTTGTCTGATCCTCCTTTTCTGTATCCCTGCTCTTCCAAGAATTGAGTCAGCCTTTCATACCATGCCCTAGGAGCCTGTTTTAGACCATACAGGGCTTTCTTTAATTTGTAGACATAGTTGGGATGTTCTGGGTCCACAAACCCCTTTGGTTGCTCAACATAAACTTCTTCCTGTAGGTATCCATTCAAGAATGCACTCTTCACGTCCATTTGGTATAGCTTGAACTTGAGTATGCATGCCACCCCTAGAAGTAATCTAATGGATTCTAATCTGGCCACAGGTGCAAAAGTTTCATCAAAGTCAAGTCCTTCAATTTGAGTATATCCTTGAGCCACAAGTCTTGCTTTATTTCTGGTAACTGTTCCATTCTCATCTGACTTGTTCTTATACACCCATTTGGTTCCAATAACATTCACATCTTCAAGTCTAGGTACCAAGTCCCATACTTCACTTCTTTCAAACTGGTTTAGTTCTTCTTGCATAGCCTCTATCCAGGCTTCATCAGTCAAAGCTTCTTTTACATTTTTTGGTTCAAACAGAGACACAAAGCAAGAGTTAGCTACCACATCATTTGTTCTTCTGGTAGTTATACCCTGTTCAGGATTCCCTATTACCAAATCTAAAGGATGATTTTTCTGAACACGAACAGATGGCCCTTTACTTGTAGCTTGAGGCCTTGCACTTTCATCATTATCTTCCTCAATAGTCCTTTCATCAGCTTCGTTCATAGATGCCGGTGTGGATGCTCCATCATCTGGTTCAGCATTCACACTGACAGGAGTACCTTGGTCTACTCCCTCATTTTCTTTGTCAGAACTGTCCTTTACTACAACATTGACAGATTCCATCACAACTTGAGTCTTTGTGTTATAGACCCTGTAAGCTCTGCTGTTTGTTGAATATCCCAGGAAAAATCCTTTTTCACTTTTTGGATCTAGTTTCCTTCTAGGCTCTCTATCAGCAAGAATGAAGCATTCACTTCCAAAGATGTGAAAGTGTTTGACTGTTGGTTTTCTGTCTTTCCACAGTTCATATAGGGTGGAGGTAGTTCCCTTTCTCAAGGTGACCCTGTTGTGTACATAGCAAGCAGTATTCATGGCTTCAGCCCAAAAGTGGTAGGGAACATTTTTGGCATGAAGCATGACTCTAGCTGACTCTTGAATCGTTCTATTTTTCCTTTCAACTATGCCATTCTGTTGAGGGGTTATTGGAGATGAATACTCATGTTTAATTCCTTCAGCAGCGCAGAAATCATCAAACTTGGAGTTCTCAAACTCTCTCCCATGATCACTTCTTATTCTAACCACATTGCTACCTTTTTCTCTTTGAATCTGTATGCACAGTTCTTTGAAAACATCAAAAGCATCTGATTTTTCTCTGATGAAATTCACCCAAGTGTATCTAGAGAAATCATCTACCACAACAAGAACATACCTTTTTCCTCCCAAGCTTTCAACCTGCATGGGTCCCATAAGATCCATGTGCAGCAGTTCCAGAACCTTAGAGGTTGTCTGATGCTCCAGCATTGGGTGTGACATTCTGACTTGCTTTCCAATCTGACATTCACCACACACTTTTCCTTCAACGATTCTGAGTTTTGGAATACCTCTAATTGCTTCAAGAGATATGACCTTCTTCATCCCCTTCAGATTGAGATGTCCCATCTTCTGGTGCCATAGTTGAACCTCATCTTCAGTGGTGACAAGACAGGTGGATGTGAGGGCTTCTTCTTGGGGCATCCATAGGTAACAATTGTCTTTAGATCTAGTACCTCTCAGCACCAGTTGTCCTTCTTCATTGTTGACCAGACATTCAGATTTTGTGAAGTTAACCTTCATGCCTTGATCACATAGCTGACTAATGCTTATTAGATTTGCAGTAAGACCTTTGACCAAAAGCACATTCTCTAGATTCGGTTGTCCATGGTTGATCAAGTCCCCAATTCCTATTATTTCTCCTTTTGCACCATCTCCAAAAGTCACAAAACTGGCCTTGTAGGATCTAACATTCATGAGGTATTTCTCTTCACCAGTCATATGTCTAGAGCACCCACTATCAAAGTACCAATCTTCCCTTGAAGAAGCTCTTAGGGAAGTGTGAGCAATCAACCCAACATCTTCTTCCTTAGGTAATGCAGCACTTTCTTCTATAGGTCTCCATTCCTTCTTGACAATGGTCTTCTCATGTGTTACATTTTGATTAGGCTTCTGGTTGGGGTAACCGTGCAACTTGTAGCAAAAAGGTCTAATGTGTCCCCTTTTTCCACAGTGATGACATACCCATCTACGATATCTTCTTTGACTATTTGATCTTTGGTAAGTACGTGGTCTTGGTCCTTGACTGGCTGAGGGTTTTGGGTCAAGAGCAAATTTTGGAACAGGAAAGGCTTTCGAATGTCGAGGCTGATGCTCCAGCATCACTTTTCCAGTACAGGGATCAATCATGTTTCCACCTGATGAGAACTTAGTTTCGGGATTTTGTTGATACTGATTCAAACTAGAATAATTGTATCCAACAGATCTAAGCTTCCCACTTGGAACATTTTCCAGTATCTCTTCAAGAAGATCTCCTCCTGAGTTCAACTGACTTACTCTTTTCCTTAAGTCATCCATTTGAGCATTAACTTGAATGACCTTTTCTTCTGCTTGAGCAACCTTTTGAACCTGAGTATTGACTTCTGTTATGAGTTTGTTGATTGTCTTCTTTTGTTTTTCCAGAATCCTGCACATTTCTTCATATCTAGTCAACAGGTCTTTGTAGGTACTAGCTAGTTCCTCATAGGAAACATCTTCATCTTCATCAGAATCCCAATCTTCAACTTCAACACATGTTCCAGTGAGGGCAGTCACATGTCTTGCTGACTCACCTTCTTCATCAGTATCTTCATCTGACCATGAAACAGTTAACCCTTTCTTTTGTCTTTTCTGATAAGTTCCACATTCTGATCTGATGTGTCCATAGCCTTCACACTCATGACACTGAACTCCCTTGCCTTGAGTGCTCTTGTCTTCAGGTTTTGATTTCTTTAGACTGTTCTGTTGCTTGTTGATGTCGAACCGAATGCCTTGCCCATTCTGTCTGTTTCTGCGATCAACCCTTTTTAGAACTTTGTTGAATTGTCTGCCTAGCATGGCTATAGCATCAGCTATGCTATCTTCCTCACCATCTTCAGACTGATCATCTTCCTCCTCAGTGTTTGAAACAAAAGCAATGCTCTTGTTCCTCTTGTCTCCACGTTCGTCCAACACACTTTCAAAGGTTTGGAGTGATCCAACAAGTTCATCCATTTTCATTGAGGAAATATCATGAGCTTCCTCAATAGCCGTTACTTTCATATCAAACCTTTTGGGAAGAGATCTGAGCAGTTTTCTAGCTAGCTTTTCATCAGACATTTTTTCACCTAGAGCCTCAAAAGAGTTTCCAATGTCAAGTAATTTCAAGTGAAAGTCCTGGATGTTCTCATCATCCTTCATTTTTAGGGCTTCAAATCTTGAGGTAAGATGTTGAATTTTTGACTGTTTTACTTTAGTGGTACCCTCATAGCACTTTTGTAATACCTCCCATGCCTCTTTGGCTGACACACAGTTCTTGATCATTTTAAACACACTAGTGTCAACACCATTAAACAAGGCATAGATGGCCTTGTGATTCTGATTTGCTATAGCTTCCTCTTCTGTCGTCCATTCTACCTCAGGTTTCACTATCCCAGTTGAGGTGCCTTCCTTGCTTGCATACATGGGTTGTTCCCATCCGGTTAGAACCACCTTCCACACCTTGCTATCAATGGATCTCAGAAAGGCCATCATCTTTGGTTTCCAAGCGTCATAGTTAGCAGATCCAGTAAGCAAGGGAGGCCTGTTCATATAACCTCCTTCCTTTTCCACAGTGCCAGACATTTCAGGTCCTGAATCTCACCCAAAACAAGCAGGGTGCCTGCTCTGATGCCAATTGAAATTCCTGGCACACTATGCACGATGCTCTACTCGATGCTCTAACAATCTATCCGGCCTCGCGCGTAACAGAATGAAAATAAACAAGTAAACAAATAAAGAACACAAGTTATTTGTTAACCCAGTTCGGCGCTTAAACAAGCCCTACGTCTGGGGGATACCAATCCAGGAAGGAATATCACTATAATAGTCCTAGTCCTAAGTCTACAGCAAACGCCCCGTTTACAACTTAAGAACCTAGGCCCTACCAATGACTCTTCTACCTAGGAACTCCTAGATATGAGATCCCATCTCACTCCCTTACAACCTTACCTACAATAAGGATTTCAATAAAACTCAAGACAAAGAACAGTTTTGGAGACACACTCCTAAAACTACACACTCGTACCTAAAGGCTTGGAGTGTTACACACACAAAAGTCCTAACTCCGTGCTTCAAAGCTTGGGAGAAAGAACACACAATTACAACACAAAGAACACGTCCTAAGCTTGCATCAAGGTGACACAAGAAAGGCTCACAATGATAAAACACACGCAAAACCTAATACTGAATACTAGCACAAAGACAGCGTGAACAACTGACTAGGATTAGGGTTTTGCCACTCTTTAAATACTTCAGAAAGTAGCACATACGTAGACTTTAATTCTTTGACCCAAGCATTAACTCCACATAAATAAAATGAGATTCTTTAGCAAATATATTCTTCAAAGAGATTCTTCTCAGAATTATTCTTGAACTGAATCTGAAGCATTAACAACCTTCCTTACATAAAAGCATATCAAACGCGCCATGCAAGATTCATGAAAGAGAAACGGAACATTCCATAAATAGCATTTGCCATGAGCGCTCCTCCTGAGCATTCTTCAATGCTCTACATAATGCCAGAGCATCGGATCGCACATCTTGCACAAAGTTTATTTCCAAAAATGCAGCCAATTATCAAAGACTCAACATATTTATTTCATTAGCTTTTTATTCTGTTAACCATTTTTAATACCTCAATTAAAAAGTCACTTTTGATAATGTAATCATTTTTTTTTTGACAAGGATAATGTAATCATTTAATTACTATCTAACTGTACATTTAAAAGAATGTAAACTATTATGCAAGTAGATCAATCCAATCAAGTAGATCGATCCAAGTTATGTGTCAATACAAAATGTAGTGCAATGATGAATATCCAGAACCTCAAGTGAAGTGAGGTGTCACATACTTTCTGGCAAGCCTCTCAATCCTTTAAAGCAACGGTTCCCAAATTCACTCTTGAAAAGACAAAGCTCATTGTAGTCAAAGATAGCCAGATGCTCCAAAGCTCAGGTGAAGGGTTCATTTTGTAACTCCTTCAATGGGACATTACTTACACTCAGATCTTAAATTCAAGTAAGATATGGAAGTCCAAGTTTAGTGGAATGGAAGATTGCAAACTAGCAAGACATAGAAATATATCCATTTTATCCACTTTAAAAAACAGCTCTAAGTTTTAATATGAGTACCATCTCCAGAGATTAGAAAACCCTCACCTCCATAAGTACTGCAAGTGATTGGATCAAATGCACCTTCAAACTACCATCTGCAGTAACGACGCTAACTGTCATCCCATTTTGAAGCTTCACAGTCACAGCCATTACAAAAATAATGAAATGAATAAATTGAAGTCTTCAAAGGAAAATAAATTGTAGCTGTCATATTTGAAGAATTACTCACCTCTACATCATCACCTCCACCAAGCTTAGCAGTGCTGGTTGCTTTCTGGGACTCTTCTGTGGCGGAGGTAAGAAAAATTCAGTAAACATTGATAGAAAAGGACCACAAAAAATGCATAACTACCACAATTAATGTTCATCATTAAACCTCACTATCTAGGTGCCTTCATACATAGTTAAGCATCCTATAGTACCAGTTTCATGAAATTTTTTTAGCTAGACATAATCTAGAGAAAGGTGCATTTATATTTTGTGCTTCAATCCATTGAACATGTTGGACAATCCAGGGGTTTATGATAGACTGTGGCTAGGAAATAATCAAGCTTCAAACCCAATAGTTATCATCTATTTGTACATGTACATATATGACCGATGTACATATATGACCGATTGACCTTGTCACATCCTCTGAAACTATCCATAATTCTTGTTAAACATCTCAAAAGAAATATATTTGTAACGGTGCATTCTAAGGTGAACCATCTATTAAGTGGTTCACCGGTGAACCACTTATATATAAACCAAATCCAAAACAAAACAAAATAAAACAAGAATGATTATACAATTACATCCAAAGTACTATACCTCCATTGCAATGATCCATTCAAGACAGTTGGCTCCATATACACAACTCACAGGATTGACACTTGTTTCAAGTCTAACCACACATTAAAACTTATGAAATTCAATTGCAAAAAAAACCTCATTAAAAGATAAAATACAGAAAGCGAATTAAAGTAAATGAAAATTGTAAAGAGTTCACCGGTATGGTGTGTGCCTCTGTCCATGAGATCATGTCAAACTTGATCTTCATCATGATGGTTTTTATTCTCTACCAGTCTACTATCTTGCCTGTTTAGTATTTAGAATTTCAGCCTCCTCCTGCGATTGTGCAACTATTTGAGAAGTGGAAGCTCATATCTTTGGTTTCATACTCTGGTGTGCCATCTTTGGTACCATCTGCAAAATAAATTAAATAGAGAATCAATGGAAATCAAAGCTGATTACATACAATTATAAGTTTCAATTAAATTCCCAAAATTGATCCAATGAGATACATGAAACAAAGGACCCCAAGGCCTGCACCATCTTCTTAAGTTAACTATCCAAATTAGCTACACTACAACTAGCTAACATAAACTAGACCCAAAAATTTCAACAAAACCATACACAATTGAAAGCTCAACACCTTGTACTAACACCAAAACAACACAGACCTGCAGACACGAAAACACACCAGCAAAACATTGAAATCTTGATTCCATATTGCAGACGAAAAACCACAGATGCTAAAGTAGCACAACAATCAGAATTAGTCCAATTATGCTTAGTTAGAACAACCCCTAGCATAAGTTCGCAATTTCAGAATCAACAAAGATAATTTGATGCAAAATCACACAATAAAAATTTTAATTCAAGATAGCAGCCCTTGATTAATTTTTTTAAAATGGTGGTTTCTAAAGAAGGTGATCACCAAGTCCACAAAGTCCAAATCACAAAACCAATCAAGTTAACATTTCAAACTTGTCATTGCCAATGTTTCCTCCATACTCAACTTTAAACTCCAAGGTTCTAACCATAGATCAACATGTAAAAATCAAGCACCATCCTAACTGCTCAAAGTTGACAAATTAAGAGTTAAAACTTATGTGACTAGTGAGATTCATGTCATGAAAATTCAATAAGCAAATGGTAAAGAAACAAGTGCTTAACTTAATTAATTGGTGTCTTTTTGAAATAATAACAAGCACATAGTTCAAAAGAGGCAAAGAAAGACACAAAACAGTCACATAAGTTCCATTGATTAAGAATGAAGACTATGGAAATACACCCTTAAGGAAACACATAAATTACCATGTCTTTTCATGGCCGATCCCATTTGGATGGAAGCATCCTAGACCTCTTTACGCCAACTACAATACACCTATCTCAACAACACAAACCCAATTTAACCTCTCATTCAAAATACAAGATCTGCAAAACAAAACACACAGCTAACACAAAAACAAAAATCGCCACTACAACATTAGTACTAGCCAATGATTCTTTACTCTTTGCATCACTAATATTGTGAATGATATCTACCCTATTTGTTTATGTTACTATCTAGGAAACTCTGATTCTATTATTGATTAAGATTAATGTTAACTATGCTCTTAAGCTTCCTTCTCTTTGTAAGGGTACTACACCTCCAGTTAAAGATCACAGAATTGGAATTTACAATCTTATAAAATATTTATACTATTAAAGATCATAGAATTCGAATTCACAATCTTATAAAACCACTAAAATATTTATACTACACCTTCAGTAACATGTCTATATATTTGAGTTTTACCACAATTTTTAATGAGCTTTCAAACACATAACATCAAACTGTAGAAGGATCCAAGAAATTAAACCACTAAACTCAAAATCCCTAAAATCAAATTGTAGAACAATCCACACAATTAACAAAATTATCAAAACATCATTCCAGTTCAAACTATAAAATAGAGTTCAAGATTGGAACAAAGCTATATGAAATCTGGATCAAATTGAAACAGTAGAAGAATCCAAGAGAATTAACAAACTATCAAAACCCTAAAAATCAAGCTGTAGAAGAATCCAATAAATTAAACCACTAAACTCAAAAACCCTAAAATCAAACTATAGAAATTTAAAAAATTATCAAAACCAGAGAAGAATCATAAGCAAACACATTGGAGGTAGAGAGAGAGAGGTGAAACCTGTGTTGAGGAGGAGCAATGTCGGTGACGAGTGGAACTGCGGCGGCGGCGGAAAGCGGACGTTGAAGGAGGCGAAGAGCAGACGTCGAAGGAGGAGCTATCGGTTTTGTTTACTGAGAGTGAAAATAAAGAGAAAGAGTATAAACAAATCTATGAGGGAAAGTGAAAAAAAATAGGGATAGTAATTATTCATTGGCTAACAAATAGAGGCTGTTTAAACCGTCGGTATTACCCAGAAGCACTCGCCGGTAATACCTGGATAGCCACGTCGGTTACACAACTGCCAGTGTGGGTGGAAGCGGCAGCGGTTATGGGTCAACTGCCGCTATTTGACCGCCAGTATATACCTTTTTTCTTGTAGTGACTGTTTTGGGCACTTGCATGCCACTGCCAGCAATTATTTAAAGGAAACTAGTTTTTGAGACCCGTGCGATGCACGGGTCTATTGACTTTTATTAATAAAATATTTTTTAAATATAAGTTAAGTCATTGTGTTCTTTTTTGTAAAATGTATTAAGTTAATATTTTTTTTATTAAAGTAATTGTCTCGTGTATGATTTTTATGTAATAAATTATAATTAATAATAACAAATATTTATTATTCAAATCCTTTTTTTTATTAAAGCAACTGTCCCGTGTATGATTAATTTTTTTTATTAAAGCAATTGTCCCGTGTATGAATTAAAGCAATTGTCTCGTGTATGATTAAAGCAATTGAGTAATATTTATTATTCAATTCCTTTTATTATTAAATCAACTGTCCCGTGTATGATTAAATTTTTTTGATTAAAGCAATTGTCCCGTGTATGAATTTTTTATTCAATTCCTTTTATGTATCAGTGATAAATATTTTATCTTGTGTTTTTTTTATATTTATTATTGATGAGAATTCATTCTTTTGTTGTTTAAAAAAAACTATTTGTGAAAGGTCATGTCCATTGATTATTTTTTTATATTTAAGATTGATATTATACTAAAGTATAAAATTAATTTATAATAAAATATTTAGAAAAATGTTATAAAATATTATTAAAATATAAATGACGTCATTGTGCTCATTCTTGTAAAATATATTAAATTAATATTTCTTGATTAAAACAATTGTCCCGTGTATGAGTTTTGTGTAATAAATAAAAATTAATAAATATTTATTATTCAATTCCTCTTTTTTATTAAAT
Organism: Trifolium repens; assembly: GCA_030408175.1. Lineage (NCBI taxonomy): Eukaryota > Viridiplantae > Streptophyta > Magnoliopsida > Fabales > Fabaceae > Trifolium > Trifolium repens. Next base: position 24,026,781 of record CP125840.1, read on the forward strand.
CAATTGTCGCGTGTATGATTAAAAATTTTTATTAAAGCAATTATCCCGTGTTAATTCGTAAACATTTTTGACGCATGTTAATTCATAAATTTTCACTAACAAAAATTATATCCATATAAACTTTTTTCATGAACTACCTTATAAAACTTATAATAAGTCAATCCAAATGAGTTCATTTTGTGTAATAAATTAAAATTAATAAATATTTATTATTCAATTCCTTTTTTATTAAATCAATTGTCCCGTGTATGATTAAAACAATTTATTAAAGCAATTGTCTCGTGTAAATTCGTAAGTTTTTTTTACGCATGTTAATTAATAAGTTTTCACTAACAAAATTTTTATCTTTATAAACTTTTTTCATAAACTACATTATAAAACTTATAATAAGTCAATCCAAATGGGTTCATTGTGTTTTTATTTCTATTTTTATGTTCTTTTATTTTTAAGCTCATAAATAAGTATCTTCTTTTATTAGGTTCTTCTAATTTTATTTTTTATATATAAGTTGTTATATGTTAGATTGAGTTATCATTAAAAAAAAATAATTATTAATTTTTCATTAAAAAAAAAATTGCACTATTTTGTATGTGTATCTTTTATATTGATTTTTGTTCCTATTTTTATGCGTAAATTTTTTTTAATTAATTTTTTTGTTAAATATATTTGATTAATATCTTTTTTTAGATGTAGTTTCCGATGCTATTTTTATGGAAAGGTTTTTTATGCTTATCTTTTTTTTCTTTCTATTTTTTTTTTTTGTATCTTTTTTAAGTTTATAGTTAAAATTACATTTAAGGGCATAAATTCTAAAATATTATTAATCTTAATTGGACAAATTTGGTATTTTAGTAGTAGTTCTTTTTAATATATTGTAAGTAGATTCTTACCTTATGACCACTTAGAATTGAGATAAGCTAAGCTATATATGCGAACATATTCACTTTAATTTTTTTTTTATACACTTATGTGACCAACCAACTTATCCTATCTCACTATTAATCAGCTAATGCCTTGTGCACTTTTGAAAAATTGAATAAAATGACCAAGTATCATGCGTTTGAATTAAGTCATATGAATGCAACAATAATAAATTTTTTAAACAATATTCTTTCTTACTTTTTATATATATATTATGATTCTTTCTAACTTTCAAAATTAATCTCCACAGTTATACGAAGAGGATTATCAAATTAAATAAACAAAATATGAAGGTACCTAAAAGTGTCTCGCGCGCCTTGACAAATAAGATCAATTATTAAAATATTAGTACTATATATTAAAATTTGGTTGTAGAATAATAAGTACTACTATTTCGTCATATTTATTCTATGAGTGGTATATCGAGCCTTTTGATTGTATATTCGATTGTTAATTTTGGCAGGATTGATTGATTGACCGATCAAATGAGATGTGTTTGATTGCAATCCTTTTTATATAGATCGAGTATAATATATATATATACTTCTCTTATCGGTGTAGGTAGAAATAGCTCTTGTACTATTGCTTTTAATCAATAAAATTGTTTGCCATTAAAAAAAACATAAAAAGGAAAGGAAAAGAAAAGAGAGTCCTAATTAATTAAGGGGGACCTCAAATACCGACTTAGTGCACTTAGACAACTAATAGGTCTGTCTTTGAGAGCTGGTATAGATAATGCTTCTTTTTTGTATGCGTAAAGTTTCCAACTTTAACACTGTCTGCTACCAGAAACTTCCAATTGATTCTGTTTTTGTTGTATTATTATTACTAGTAAGTAAGTTTGTTTAATTAATCAAAGCCTTCTGCATTAATTATTAGGGTGATAAGGTAAGTTACATCATTGGCATCCAAACCTTACAATATAAGAGATACAGTATCTTTTCAATTGTTTATTAATCTTCAATTAATTTAAGGCCAAAATATAAAACCTTTATACATAGTATAAAATTAGTTATCTTATCTGATCATATAATCGATGAAATATTAAGTTTGTACTGTTGTTTGTCAAGAATGGCGAGATGCACCAACATAACATTCTGATGTTTGAATTAGTACAAGCCTGAAGTGAGACGTTATCAAGAGATTAGATCTCTAAGCTCTTTCCATAAAAAAGAGATATATAGGCTTTTAGTGTGAAGCTACCATCATCAACGTGAAAGCGAGTGTAACGGCTCATGATTGTCGGAATAACGACCTAGATACACTAATTGATAATGAAAATCTCAATTATTCTGATATTAACAATTACAAAAGAGTTGTCTTTTGTGACTGTTGAACAGGAGTACATAATTTGGAACATGTTCACTAAGACGAACAAGTTGAATTGGGTCCTGGCCTAGTCCAAAACACGATTAGTTTATTTAATTTTCTCATTATGTTTTTATTTTATATTTATTATGTGAAATTATAGCGGAAAAATGGAATAGAATTTCGGATGAACAATGAAATTGGAAAAATTACGGTGATCGACTGAAGTTAAACTATCATGGTATCTCTGTGATTTTTCAATCACATCGCTCATCCAAGTATGCACTAAGGTCTCCTTGTGTAATGATCCTAATAGAGAAAATCATGTCATCAAATGAGGGCACTAAGAGCAACATTATCGGCATGGCATTACATTTTAAAGCAACCATATGTCAGAAAAATAATATTATTTAAATCAATTGTTGTGGTATTAGAAAGACACCGTTGCCACAGAAAGCAACGTAGCATTTGGCAAAAATTTCAATTATTTATTCTATAAAATATAAAGCTAGTGTATATTGTGAGCCTAATGGGGTCCAATTATTTAGATGAGTGGTATGGTTTTTTTTTAAAAATTGTTGAGTAGTTTAAATAAATAAAGAATGTGAAATAATATAATATATTAAGTAGGGTCTATTTATACCACCAAGTTGGGTGGCATGAATGTAGATGCTCTAAGTTTGTTATAACTGTAAGGACACGTGGGCAAGAATTGCATATTAAGGAGTGATCAAGACATACATATAGTGAAAGGAAAGCATAGAAATAAGACATTGATTATGAAAATATTGGTGATTAGTCACTTCTTCTCTCTCGGTTATCGGTTATGTACCTTATATTTCTCTTAACTACCACTAGGGCTTTCATTCTCACCATGGAAGTGTATTTGATGAAGATTGCAGAAGAAGATCGTTATATGGGAGACAATGAACGCTCGTAGAGACGCTTTTTGTGGTGAAATCAAAGCTAAATTGAAGATCATAATGTGCAATCCTAATGAATAGAATATATGAGAGAAAGAGAGAAGAAGTGACTAATCACCAATTACATATTCAATGCCTTCTTTCTATACCTTCCTTTCACTATATATGTCTTGTTCACTCATTAATGTGCAATTGTTGCCATGGTCTTTACAGTTAGGGGTGGGCAAAAAATTAAAAAAATTGAACCAAACCACTAAACTAAACTGAATTGAAAAAAAAAAATTGAATTATGACTAACAATTTTAAAACTAAACTGAAACGGTTCGATTCAGTTCATGATTATCAGTTTAGTTCAGTTTTCTTTAATGATTTGTTTTTTTTTAGTGAAAAGTTGGTTATGGTTTGATTAAAACCATAAAACCGAACCACTTTAACAGTTCGGTTCGAAAGACAAACAGTTCAATTCAGTTCGATTATTGTAAATTTTAAAAACAATTCGATTCGGTTTTCCTCCGGAACCAAACCATGTCCACTCTTATAAGGTTATATCGTCCATCAATGTAATTCTATATATTTAAATTTTGACCCTATATTGATTGAAATTTCTTTTTATAGTAAAAACAAATTAGGAACACGAAATCCTCTTTGGTCAGCAAAGATTTTAGAAATGTTTCTTGGTGACAGAGATAACATCAAACTTTTGAAAAGGAAACCTATATGCAAGAAGATATTTTTTATGTTAAATAGAATGAAGTAGCACTCACACACTCATAGGTGTTGTCTTGTGTGGTACTACGTGTAGTGTGTTGGTGAAACTTATCAATTAGTATCAATTTATCACATTGATAATGGGATTATTAATGTAGAGGCCAATCAAACATATCTAACACTAGACATGTTATCATTTTAGTAACCACCACTTTATGTCGTTTTTTTGTTGATAGCAAAGTAACTAATATTTGCCCCAATAAGTTTCTAATGTCATTTTTGCTATAACCCAACCGTCCATGTCAGTATGTACATATATTGCTAGCCATACTCTATAATATAACTCCAATTAATTTAATTTGTTGAGTTTAATTCACATGGTCCCTTTTTTGTAGTATATTGTATTTTTTTGATAGAGAGTGATGACTAAGATAAGAAAGCATCTCCAAACCAAAAAGCCAAAGTTATACAATGAGTACTCCTAATAATTAGCTTCAAAAGTAGCCCAGGAAAAAACCTGTATATCATGTAAATAATTGGGTTTCTTTTATTTTTTCTTTCTTTTTTATTTTAAAAAAATTGGTTTTTTTTTTTTTTTTTCATTGTCTATATTTATAAACAAATGACGAAAGTGAAAATTAATAACACTAGTTTTTATAAGTGAATCTTATTGTTGAACTTTATTAATATATTTATTATTATCATAGATTTTTTTTTTAAGTTTTGATATACTACATAAAGATGGACTTGGATTGAGTGCAATCAGTATCCAATGACTACATATGCGGTCAATGAAATTAAAATTGTTTCATCAAGTTCGAATAATCTATATATATATTATTTAGGAGCCTTTCCTCAAAGCCTATGGTACACGTGGCAATTCCACAATGATTCTTCTCCCATATTGTTTTGGCAATTAATGAATTAAATGATTTAGTTAAAAAAAAAAAACAAGGATCAAAGTACAAGCATAATAAAAATATGGTGCTCAAATTATGCAATCAATTCTCTAAGGCAATCTCTAAGCAATTAATTCTCGGCAATTATTAATTCTCTAAGGTTATCAAGAAAAATTCACGTTTATATGAATAGAACATGTAAAAAAAATTCACGTTTATTTGTCTACATATCACATAGGCCAAGTCAATAAATTCACTTTTTTTTTTGTACAAATCACACCGCGAAGGCAAATAATACATTTTTTTCTTGGTACAGATCACACCACATAAGCAAAGACAATATAAAAAAAATATTTCAAGCAAATCCTTAAAAAAAATAGCTATTTTGAATTTTGATCAAAACCTTAAAAGAATAGCTATTTTGAATTATGAATTATGATCGCAACCTTAAAAAAGTAGCTATTTTGAATTTTGATAAAAGCTTTAAAAAAAATATCATATTCAGTTATTTCTCTCCATTAAATGCTATTTATTTATTGTCCAAAGTCATTATACCTAAGCAATTGACTTATGTTCATGTGTTGTCATTATACCTACAAAAGGAAAGACAATATTCATTTTTTTTTAACATAATCTCCCCATTAAAATCTGCACTGTGAATCCGTATTAATGGCCCAAATACTCTCAGTAAAACTTTATACTTAATCACAAAAAATATACTCTACCTAATTTGACTTTCACATATTTAATAATTAATAGAATATTCCTTAGGTTTATGCTTTATTTTGACCTATTTTACATCTATAAATAGTCTACACAATGTTATTTTCTATTCATCACATCCAATCTTAATATCAATTCTCTTATTTACAAATTTACAAATTCTAATTATATTTCTAATGGCTCCAAAGTACGATTCAATTGCTTCTAATTATATTTCTAATACCAATTCTCTTATTACTATGGCTCTAATTTTTTATTGTAAAATTCTTGATTGTCTTTTTTCCTCTTTTGATTCATTTATTTCCTTTCACTTTTCATTGCTAATATATATAAGTTTTAATATGTTTTTTTTCCTTTACTATTAATTTTCCGGTTACATTTTCATCTATCTTTTATTCATGAGAATTTTCTTATGTACGTTCTCTTATTTTCCCCTTTTCTATGTTTCTTTGATAGTTCTTAACATTATTTATATATATTTTTTTGTTGCAGTTGATTGAGTGAGAATATGTATAATACAAAAGAACAAGTTAATTTCATTTATTTGAGTAATGTTTATTTATTTATTGCTGTATATATAACGTCAAATCAACTCACATGTGTTACCCGTAGCTTTTTGTGCTTTGCTTTTAACAAATTGGTTTCAATTTTTAATATTTTTTTTATGTGAATATTAAATTCTCATTAACAATGATGAAATTGAAATGTAGAATTTCTACTATTTGTGATCTTCATAGTATTTTTCTATTTTTGGATTTCTCTTTTCTAATTATATGTAATAAAATTGACTTGATACCATATTCATTAATTTATTACAAGAATACATTAACACATATTTGGTATAAATAAGCAATCGTGATGATTTTTTTTTTTTACAGAAATTAAACATGGGGGATGGGGGGAATTAAAGTTTATGTTTTGCATTTTTTTTGGGTACGTGTAGTTTTATTTAGAAATTTAATTGGCACTCAATTATTCATGCCAAATTTTGAAACAATATATATTGTATTAATTTTACTACAACACAAAATTGATCACAAATAACAAACACATTTTTTTTAACAAAACAAAATAACGAAGTTCAAAAAAATGCGCTCAACTTTTAAAAGTTGTGCTTCCGAATCCTCATTTCTTTATTTTTTTTAGATAATGACAAATCTTCAATTCTTTAAACTAATACATCAATGGTAATAATACAGAGAATAATTAGTAATTAGTTTTCAATAGTAATTAATATTTTAATATGCATTATGACCCCAAAAAAAAATTAATATGCATTAATTATGACAGCAAAGAAATTATGTCTATAAATATGTCGCATCCCTTTTTTTTAATACAAGAGCCTATTTTTTTGTTACTCCGGACCTAAGTTATTTTTTTGTAATTTATATGGGACTTAATTTCTTAAATTTATATGGGACTATATTTATATTTTATGTAATTTATACGGGCTTATTTTACCATTTATATTTTATTTGCAGATGTGTAGAAAGACTATGAAAGGAATGAATTAAGACTGAGATGGTTGCAATTGAACTTGACGGATCAATGATATTCTCTTCTTATTCCCAAACATTTAGTGGTTTTTTGCAGAGCTTTGAAGCATTTGTATGTATTGTTGCCGACTATGTTATAGTTTTTCAATAAGTACAGTTGAATCTCTTTTTCAAACTTTTTGTCCCTAAAATTGTAATTAAATTTAAGTATTTGTTAATGATTGATTTTATTTTCGAGGGACAAAAATACGGGATCCATTTCATTTTTGTATTTCTATTCATACATTAATACGGGATTCATTTCATTTTTGTATTTCTATTCATTAATACGGGATCCATTTCATTTTTCTAATTTATATTATAGCTTATATTTCTACTCATGTTAATACGAAGACATATTTTTTTTATTTCTACGAACTCTATATTTCTACTCATACATCAATACAGATGCCTATTTTTTATTAAAAATGTCTAGGTACATATATCTCTACTCACATACTAATACGAAAGACTTTTTTTTTGTAATTTTTACGAGAACTTATATATCTATTAATATAAAAACCCATCTTTTATTTTTTTGTAATTTTTACGAAATTTAAATTTGTACTCATATTAATACGAGGACTCTTCCCAAAAAATATTAATACGAGGACTATTTTTTTAATTACTATAAAATTATATTTTTTCATATATTAATACGGGTCTATTTTAATTTTGTAATTTATGCTTTAGTTTATATTTTTACTCATATATTAATATGAAAGTCTTTTTTTTTTTTTTTTTTAATTTCTACGTGTCCTATATTTCAACTCATACATGAATACGGGGGCCTATTTTTTATTGTAATTTCTATGGGAACATATATTTCTACTTATGCATTAATACAAATAACTCTTTTTTCTTTTTTATAATTTCTATTCAGATCTATATTTTTACTCATATATTAATATGTATTAATATGAAGACCTATTTATATTATAATTTTTACAGAAACTGTATTTTTAGTCATATATTAATAGGGAGACTATTTTTTAAAAATTTCAACGGGAACCTATATTTCTGCTTAAATATTAATACGGGAATCAATTTTATTTTGTTAATTACTATATTGTAGTCTATATTTCTACTATACACTGACATTTATTTTTTGTAATTCATATCCACCTCAAGCCTTTTTATGAAACCTAAAAGTCTCTTCCATATATTCCATAGAAAATTATTTTCCATCAACTTTATAATTTTTTTAGCGGAGAATAATAGAAACAACAACTATGATACATTTTTAATATGATAAAAAAACTACGAACTATACGAATCTTCCGTAAGAAAATCTATGACACTTTACATAAATTTTACAATTTTATCACAGAATATTATTTTAATTATTAAATTATAAAAGATTGTAAATATTTACGTAGTTTTTATTAATTATTTTTTATTAGCAATTAAAATTTTAAATTTTTGTTTAAAGTAAAATATATTAAAATATATTATTTATAATTCAACAAATTTACAAACGCATTTCTACCCGTGCTTGGCACGGGTCTGGATACTAGTTTATATATAAAGATAAATAAATCTAAATTGTCTGATTTTAATCAGATGATTGTGATATACTGACTGCACCACAACGATTGAACTAAATTCATATCTTCTAAAGACCATTTAATTAGAATATACTATTTCATTCGTTATATAGACCGACAAACCCATAAAAATTTAATATATAAAACATTAAAAGGAACACACTCTAAAATTTCAAACCTTCATACCATGAGTTAATTTGTTTCATGTGTTTCTCTCATTTCTCATTTAGTTTTTAAATTTCTTGTATATATATTGTTTTGATAGATAATTTCTTGTATATATAGTAAATTTAGTTATCAAATACATTATCATAAACTATGGTGATAGCACATCATGTAAATATATACTCCATAAACAAATAAAGACATAGAAAAAGAGACATGCATGTATAAATAATATTTTTGTTGAATAATAATAACAACATTGTTTCTTGAAAATTTATATATATGATCATGAATAAAAAAAGAATGAGATCCACAACCTTTGTAGCAGACCCCACCCATAATTATTACAGCACCTCCCTTTCTTCCTCCAACTCACAGATCTACACTTCCTCCTCCTTTCCTTGCTTTTGCTTTCTGTTTCTTTCACATTTATATCATATCTTCTTCTTTCTATACCAGCTTCATATATATCTATATTTTTTCTTACATTACATTTCACCGACACAACAATAATAATTAACAATATTTCAACAAAAATTAATAACTCCACAAAAGCAAAAAAACAAGAAAAATGAGAGAAGCTTCTTTTTTTTTTTTTTTTTGAAAATGAAAGGCATGTGATTATGATTGTGATGTGATGCAACTAGAATAATAACATCAATCAAGCGGAATCATCGGGTTGTTCATTATCTATACGATTTTCCTTTTTTAACCTTGGCTGAATTCCATAATACCGAACGTACCATTTCACGAATTTTCTCAAACCCGTTGAAAGATCCGTTACAGGTTTATACCCGAAATCTCTATTAGCCAATGTAACATTCGCATGCGTATACGGTACGTCACCGTTTCGTGGCATCTTGATGACGTGTTTCTTCGCTTTCGTTGTTAGAAGATTTTCCAGAATTGAAACCAGTTTCCCCACCGGCACCGGCGACGTGTTACCGAGATTGTAAATTCTCAATTGCGCCGGTCCTTTTTTCTTTCCGCCACTTCCTGTACTTTTCTCCGCCGTATCTAAAGCTCCGATGCATCCTTTCACGATATCGTCGATGTATGTGAAATCACGCGCCACTTCTTTTCCGTCTTGTGTTTGATATACATCGATCGTTTTTCCGTGGAGGATATCTTTTGTGAAGAAGAAATACGCCATGTCTGGTCTTCCCCAAGGACCGTAGACAGTGAAGAATCGGAGTCCGGTGAGGGAGAGACCGTAGATGTGATTGTAAGTATGCGCGATTTCTTCGCCGGCTTTTTTAGTTGCGGCGTAGAGACTCGCCGGTTGATCTGTTCGGTGAAGTTCTGAGAATGGATTCTCTGTGTTGAGACCGTAAACTGAACTTGATGAAGCCCAAACAATCGACGGTTGAGGATTCGCGGCTTTGGAAACTTCAAGAAGGTTCACGAAACCTGCAATGTTTGATTTGATGTAGGATTGTGGATTTTGCATTGCGTAACGAACTCCGGCTTGTGCTGCGAGATGAAGGATGTGAGTGATCGGAACTACATCGAATAGTTTCGATAACAACGGGCCATCGTTTAGGTCACCTTCGACGATGAAGATTTGATGCTGAGTTAGTAGATCTTGTCGTGCACGCTTCAACGACGGGTCGTAATAGTTGTTGAAATTATCGAGACCTAGAACACCGTCGCCGCGTTTTTTAAGAGCGAGGGAACAGTGAGAACCGACGAAACCGGCTGCGCCGGTGACTAGTACAGTGAAACCGTTGGGACGGCGAGGTGTGGCGGAGTGACGGACTTGACGTTCCCATGCTCCGCCGCCGCCGAATGCGGAAGTGAGGAAGTGAGAATGAGTGTGGAAGTGGTGGTTGGTGGTGTCGGAGAGTGGTGGATAATTGAAAGTGAAGAAGAAAACGAGAACGAGAGCGATTAAGAGTGTGGCACGGAAGAGAAGTTTTGAAGAAGCGTTAAGGAGTTTTGTGCTGTTAACTTTTCTGATGTAACTATTGTAACGTTCAAGTTTTATGGTTTTGCTTGTGTCGGGTGGAGAAGCCATTTTGAGAAGAGAAAAAGCTGAAACACAAAATGGATTATGATTGATTGTTTAGGATTTGGGGATTAAGAAATTTGTGTTGATGTCAGTGTTGGTTGTGTTGGAGAGAACAAATTGTGCTGTGTTGTGTTTGTTTTGTTTATGATTACAGGAGCTAAAAAGGGGTTACCTCTAAATGTGTGGATTTCTGTGTTTGTGAGAGCTGATTTTGAGGTTGAGCCCTGAAGTTTCAAGGGTGTGTGAGAGGATTGTTAATATAAAGGAAAGGACTAAGGAGAGAGAGGAAAGAGAGAGATAGAGATGGGTTGGTGTTGGTTGGAGACCACTTTCTTTTTCTTCTTAACTCTTCACACACACACACTCATGGAAAGTGCTAGTAGACTAATTAAGCTTAAATGCACTTATGTTTCTAATTAATTTTGACTTAAAACATCATTTTATACTTTACCCATCTAAAGATAAATGACATAATTTTGACTTAGTATATAGTTCAATTTACATACTTTGACCATTTTTTTTACTTTGACCATATTTGATTTAAAAGTATATACAAATATTAACACATGAGATGTTTGATTTGTCTCGATGAATATTTTTAAAATATACAATTTTTATAATATTTAATAATAGATAATTGAAGATATTAATAATCAAAGTTGTATATTGATAAACATAATGATGGTCAAACATGTCATTATTTTGAGGTGGAGGAAGTAATTTCTTTTAAAAGGGTTAATGTTAATAATTAGTAGTAGTTGTTAAGTTAACTCTAAGAGTTTGGTCCAATGGTAAAAAGAGAAATCTTAGATTCAGAGGTCATGAGTGGTCTTAGGTTCGATTTCTGCTAGTGCTCATGGAATGAGGTAAATGTAATTAACTTTATAAGTGTTCTAAGGGTCCTTAAGTTTTCCCTGCCTTGGGCTGGGATACCATCCTTTCTTTGTTTAGGTTTGAATTCAGAACTTCTAATCCATTTAACTTTTAATTCAAATCAGTTGAGCTACTTTCACCATTCATTTTTTATTTTTCTTTTTTGATCGATAAACAAAGTGACAAAAACTACTAAAATTTACACATATCAAAAAGTTTACGTTTGAATCAAAATGGAGAGGTATAACCTAAATATTTTAGTATTATAAGTTGAACTAAAATTTATAAATTATAATATTAGATTTTAGTAAAGGTTATACTAACAAGAAACTAAAATAGATTTTTTTTTCTTAACCAATGTTTTAGAGTATTCATTAGCATCCATTTAGTATTTCAATCCCTCAATTTCGTGAGTTTGACAATTATTTTATGAGAAGTGATATTTTAACATACTTTTCTTTACACAATACATATATAAGAGAGAGTAATTAAAGAAAAAAGAAGATATGAAGAAGAAAAATACTACAAAACTGCATTTATATATGTATTGTGTAAAAAAAAGTATTTTAAAATATCATTAATTACTCTTATTTTATAATGAACATTTTCAATATCCTAAAGGTTAGTTGGATACTAATATTTTATAAACAAAATTCAATATTATATCGATTTATATTAAAATAAATATTATTTTTAAATACTTTTCATATATGAAATAGCGATACCCAACTAAACATTATATATGAGCTAAATAATTTATAAGGTGTCATTTTCATTAATAAATGATGAGACATAACTAATTTGGGTAAAACCTCAGTTATTAGTATAGCTTTTCTCTTTTTAGGTTTCATCAATCAAATGTAAATCTATTCTTTTAAAATTTAATAAATGAAGACCTAATGAGTTTTTTTTAGAATAGATTGTTTGGGAGAATCCGAATTTAATTTCTAGTAAAAATATTTTTTGGTAAAGATGATTTTTTCCCTTGGGAACAAGAGGATTAATATAAAAAAGCAAAATTCTAATTCGTCGTAAATAAATATGGCACACCAATTAAAACTTGAAAATTGAATTGCGCAGACCCAATTTGCGCTTAGATGCATGAGAGATAACACGGGTCTGTTTTAGGTTACCAAAGTTCTAAGTTTGATCTCTAATTTGGATATGCAGTAGCATTAAAATTCTTAAGGAGAATTTGTCGCCTATTTTAATCTCTAAAACTTGAGGGATTAGTGTACAGTTGTGTGCAAAAGATTTCTGATTTACACTAAATAATTGAATATCGGAGAAATTTCTCAAAACTCTTTGATTTAGACATGATGAAATGGCTGAAATCATATGTTATTGTTCAAATAAAATTATGGCTAAAAATACATTTAAGCTGCTCAGTGAAATTGCTCTTACTTTTTTAATACATAAAAAATTTAGAGTATAGGATTGCTGTTTCGAAACTAAAATAGAGAAGATTTTAAAATTCAAAAGGCACTTATGAAAATATTTACGTCTATTTTTCTTCAAAGATACTAAAGGAACTCACCCAGAACATTTTGCATTTAAGACATTTCGAATTTAAGACTTATTTTTTCACTACTATATCGAACTTTTGGAGTTAAATTGCTCCATGCATGATAGAGTATATTAGGGACCATGATATTATTGCCCTTTCTTGTATTCATTTTAGTCTTATACATAAGAAAACATTGACTTCTTAGATTTATTGGAAAATTGATATATTTAGACTATATTATAAACTAAATATATTAATCTTAAAAAAAAAATTAAAAAGTATATAGGATTGAGGGGTGTTCGCGGTACGGTTTGGTTCGGTTTTTACTATAAAAGTCATCCTAACCGCAAGATAAAAATGTATGCGGTTCGATTTGGTTCAGTTGGTTTTTAAAAGATCATCCAAACCAAACCAAAGCAATGTGGTTAGGATCGGTTCGGTGGCGGCAGTTTATACCATAATTAAATAACTAATAAATGTTCTAAAATAAAATCGAACACCTTCATGTTTGTCCTAATAAAAGGAAAGTGATATATTATCAAAATAATATATGATATTGTACCGAGAACATACAATCTTTCTGACTATGAAGTCTTTGATTTCATTCTCCATACAAAAGAACATTGTATTACAATATCAAAATGAGTGTATCACCACATGCAATATGAGTGACAATATTACAGTATCAAACCAAACACTGTGAGTGATATTCTTTAAATACCAAAATGAGTTTTTCACCAAAGATAAATTTATTACAATACCAAAAAGAATGAAATAATGACATGAAATTTTGGAATATAATAAAAATTAGAAATTTTAGTTAAATGTTGCGGTTCGGTTTGGTTCGATTTTCAGAAATGAAAACTGCGAACCTAACCGAACCGTGCAGTTCACCTAAAAAATCATCCAAATCCATTCAAACTAAATGCTAATTTTGCGGTTTGAATTGGTTCAATTTATAATTTTACTTTTGGTTTGGTTTGGATACGATTACCCCTAGAAAGAAGTATATTGATTGTATTAAGTACTAACTACAGTACTGCGTGGGCCTTGCCAATGCCAGCTAATCAGCTATGAATGGAGAAATACTTACCCTTACCCTTGCACCATGTGCTTTACACGTGCCAATATGTCAAACCCTCTATTCAACTAATTAATTTCACAAAGTCGATAAGATACCATACGGCATTCACCCTGCTTCAATTCTTTCTGCTCTTTCCTTTTTTTAAGACTATAGTAGTATATGTTTTTTTAATATTTAAATAATATTTGTACTGTTAAATTGTTTGTTACAAGAGCATTTTACAAGAGGGTTTGGCTAGTTTGGCCAATAACCAAACCCAAATATAGAAGAAAAATGCCACGTGGATTTAACTATGTATGGAGAATTAATTGAAGATGAGATTTACTTATAAGTCAATGGGTTCAAATTCTGATTAATGTGCCAAGAATCATCAAACTCATGTCGACCAAAGATAATTAATTGTTTACATTTTTAATTGTCCGAATGTGACAAATGGCCACCGACAAGCAAATCTTAATGAATTCGATCCTTTTCACATTTTCATTGTAATTATCTTAATGTAATATACAATTGTTAGCATCTTTTATGTTGTTATACATTTTAATAAGGTATCATTTTGTATAATGCATTATGCTATAATTAGTCAAAAAATAAAATAGAGAAACATTATTCATGATTAAAGCTAGATTTGATATCACAAAAATGGTGAGTAAATACATTAGTCTAAATTATGAATCTTGGTTAATTTATGTTTTTATATTAATGTTATTCTGTATTAACCCAAACCCAACCTGCCATGAGACTTGTCCAAAAATTCGAGTTCTAGTCACTAACAATTTTTAAAAACCATATTGCTTATTCCTCGCTAACCCTAACACCCCGGTTGAAGAGGACAAATGGTGGAGATATCGACGTGATATCTTTTAAGAACAAACCAATGTTACACTATGAATAATTCTTCATATACTAGCTATTAATTAATATCGATGTATAAATATAGTTAAAAACACACATTTTCCATTCTAGTATCGTACTTTCAATCAAATTATTAAATTGAATTGATCGAGCATTAGTATTCGCAGAAACCACCTCACCTTCGAGAAGACAAAAGTGTTGTAAATATGGATGAGTGTGGCCTAATTTGGCTGTCTAAGTCATCGTTTTTGGACTGACTCGAAACATGACTAGAATCAAATTTTGTACAACTTGTTTGTTTATTGCTATACCAAAGTTTGTACTAATTTTATCACAAAACCTAATGATAGTAACTTGTATCCACACATCTCTTTCATCCTTCTACTCAGAATTTACTCTTCCAATATCTAAGAATTGCATTGGATTCTGATTCGATGCATGAGGTTGTCATAAACCATGTCTAATAAATTATCCATTGTATATTAGCCCCACTTGTATTTAAATAGATATTCAACGTATATATACAGAATTTCATTAAAATTATAAATTCATTAATGATATGTTACTTTTTTTAATGTAATTTTATACAATACATTTTTTTACCATATTATAGGTACTTCTTCATATGCATGAGGATTGAAATCACGACCACTACTTATTAAATATGTCTAAATTTTTTTATCACTTGAGCCAATTAATCTTTATTTGTAGTATATATTAATTTATATATATATTTTTTTTGAATAAACTGGAGAGCAAGGTATCATGGTGCACCTAGGCATCCCAACTATGTTGGCACCCCCAAGGCTAACCACTCCTCTACCTCCACTCCAAGAACTTTATTAAAATAACAAAAGAAAGCAATAAAGGGCGGGGGGGCATAAACCAAACCCGCCAAAACAAGTTAACGGAAGCGATAATTCGGCAAACCTAGTCTATCCCTAGAGAAGCTATCCCTAGAGCAGCTGGGTAGGTAATCCCACCATACAACTCCATCAACAAAAAAACCCGCATTAGCTAGCCTATCAGCACAAGTATTACCTTCCCGATAAATATGAGAAAACCGAAAGCGGATTTGGCGAATATAAGAGAGGCAATTGGTCCATTTAGTGTTCAGTTTCCAAGGAACCAATTGAATGTTGGAAAAGGCCTGAATAAGTAAGAGGGAGTCGCATTCCAACCAAAGATTAGTCCAACCGCGCGTCATAGCAAATTCAATAGCATAGATAGCCGCACAAATTTCAGCGTGAAGAGACGTGGCAACGCCGATATTGGCGGAAAAGGCACCAATAAATTCCCCCAAGTGGTTGCGGAAAAGTCCACCGCATGCTGAAGCACCAGGAGAGCCACGAGAAGCACCGTCAGTATTACACTTGACCCAATTGTAAGGCGGTCGAAGCCAAGTGACCTCCTTAATGGATGGAGGAGGAGGGGGATGACAGTCAATGCCAAAGTACTTAATAATAGAGAATTCCTGTATAGATGAAAACATATGACCTTTGGAGTGGGAGGCAGCCTGGCAAATGAGACCTTTCAAGAAATTCATATCGCGAAGGAAGTTGGGCGATATATCATTGAATCGGATATTATTTCTACACTTCCATATCAACCATAAAGTATTCACTATCGCCGCACTAAGAAGTTCCCATAGCTGTGGACTCCAGCCCCTATTACACGTCCCAAGAAGAGCAGGAAAACTAGAGACGTTAATATTCTGGCCAATTACCGTAGATAACCAATTCCAGTAGCGAGTAATATAAGGACACCGCAAAAAGAGATGTTCGGTTGTTTCATACGCGCGGCCGCACAAGCTACAACAAGAAACAATTAGAAACCCGCGCTTAATCAAGTTGTCATCCGTGGCTAGTACACCCTACATAATCCTCCAAGCCACAAGCGAGCGGGCGGGGGGAATAAATAATCGCCAAATAATTTTAGACCAACCGGACTTTTGCAAAGGCGGCAAGCCGCAAAAATAAGCATCCTTAAAAGTCAAGTGTCCTGAAGTGGAATCCGCCCATATTAGTTCATCCCTCTCAGAAGTACTAGGGAGAGGTGTAGCCTGAATATCATTAGTAATAAGCGGGAAAGCTTGGCGAAAGTCATCAGGAAGAGCCCAATTCTGATTAGTAACATAATACTTTGTTAAGTGTTGTAAAAAAAAGACTAGTTAAATGAAAAATATTTTGTTCGTAGAGTGTGCTGTTAATTAATACTCCTCCGATCTTTTTTATAAGACATATAGTTGACTTTTTATATTCATTTAATAATTAATGTATTTATACTATAATATGGATCAAATACATCAATTATTGAATGAATCTAAAAAGTGAATTATCTCTTATAAAAAGAACTGGAGGGAGTACCAAAATATTGAGTTCGATTCCTATTCGTAAAAAATCAGCTATGTATATTTTACTCACTTATATTGTTCTTTCTTTGATAATACTAACAAATTGCAACTTTAATTTCCTTTTTTTGATCGATAACACTATTTATTATGACCAGGATTTACTGTTGTCTAATAATATAGTTTCACAGAGTAAACAATTGTGCCTGTTGATTTTTTTTTGTTGATAAGCAAAAATTGTATTATAAGGAGTACAAGGGGTACTCAACCCTTACAATACAAAGAAAGTCTCACTCTATATGCTTTGAAGGCAATGTAGAGGATTTATACACCAAACCGCATACGAAAAATTAGCATTAGCATTGTGACTGTTGATTGAAGATCAAATGGTTAATATTTAAAATACTCCTTCCAATCTCATATATAAGCAACTTTTCATTTTTTAGGTTCATTTAATAACCGATGAATATAGCCTGTCTTATAGACTAAATACATTTGTTATTGAATAAATTTAAAAAGTAAAAAGTTGTTTATATATAAGATTAGAGGAGTACAATTTTATGCAGCAAAATGATCTCAGCCATCGATCACAAATCGAACGGCCAAGATCCGTTACAGCAAAGTGCCGTAACAACGGGAAATCCTGCTCTACTTATTATAGTACTTTACCCGATTGTTGGGCGGAAACCAACATTTCACATTTTTAGTTTGAATATATTTATCAATTATCCAATGCGTGTTTTTAACCAGAATTGCACAAAAAGTTCTTCATACAAACAGAAAAGATGATAGAAATTAATAATCAAACACATGTTTTTGGTCATATTTGAATTTTGAGGCATGAAATATTGTAATTCTTATCCTTTACAGCTAAGAGTCAATGGCACATATAACGCGTTGGAAGAAAGTCGAAAAATATTTAGAAGTACATTATGGACGTTTTTGTTGACTCAAAGTACTTCCCAAAACAATGACAAAAACATTCAAGACCTAAATTTAGAAACTGGAAAGCATTTATTTTATTTTAATAAAGATCTTCAGTAAAATACAAATCATGTGACAAAACAAAACCTTACACATTTATATTCACTTTAGTTATTTTTACATCCGTGGGAATCTTTACTAGTACGTTTAAGTAATATTTAATGGATTATTAGGAGGAGGAGAAGAATGAATTGAGATCTTGTATCTTAATTTTAATGGATTAACCTAGCTAGTATAGTAAAATAAATAATGTGTAACAACACTGGTCAGGGAAAAACTTTGGGCGGGCAACAGATTAAAGTATCAAATATTACAATGGTACGTTATTAAAAAAAATTCGTTGGATTGATAAATTTGTATGAAATTTTACATAGGCAAAACTATATTAAAACGTGAACAAGTTAATCCTTCTTTGATTTATTAATAGAACAAAATGTATAATAAAAAAATAATATAATGTGAATGTGAATGAATAGCTAAAAATATATATGCTCATCATGAAATTGCAAAAATCATCAAGTATATTCCCTTGAAATTTTTGAAATAGCAAATAATCTCCTGAAATTGTGTGCATATGTCAAATTGCCTCATATCTTTGTTTAATCTTTGTTTACTTTGTCCTTGAAAAACACGTACACTAACTACATATGTGACACTTCACGTCACAAGGGGGTAATTGACCAGAATACACATCACAAGAGAGTAATTGACTGAAATTTGCAACAACTAGAAATTTGCAATGGCCATCTTCTTCTCCTTAAATGAGAGCTCTTCATCATCTTTAATTATGCAGTTAATAACAAATCAGACCTTGTAAACATTATTCACAATGAATATTTAACGTCAAACTAGTCCCTATCGAATACAATTATAGATTTTTCTATCATATGCAAATTTGCACATGTTAAAAAGTTTAAAATAGTAAATTTGTATTGCAACTTGCGTATTTTACTTTAAATGAATAAATTTTTAATAAATAATTATTGTTTTTAATAAAAAATTATCATTTTTGGTTACTTTAACATGTGCAATATTGCACTTATTAGGCAAACCCTACAATTATAAAGAAAATAAAAAGAATGCATAAAAAAACAAGAAGTGTACCTTTTGCATATCATATATGCTTACGAAAACATGAAATTTACCTTGAAAACTATATTTCCACACGAAATTCCAACAGAGAAATAAAAAAAAAAATAGAAGAATCGAAATTGAAAAGGAAGCATGATTGTTTATTTTTCTTAGCCCTATAAATAAGAGTACAAACAAAGCAGGGATTAAATCACAATGTGCTTGTGAAGCCACAACAGTTATGATGGTGTAGCCTCAATGTCAAACGAAATGAAGATAACATGGAGGACAATGGCGAAGAAGATTTTCGAGCTTGAATGACGGTGGTCATGGCAGACGACTGGTTTCTTATTTGAGAGAATAAGAAAATATATTTTGAGATAAACGAGAAAAATTGATGGTTAAAGGGAAAAAAAGGGAAAACATTATTTTATGTTGGCTAAAATATGCAAAAGGTCCTTACACTTATAGGTCATTTGAGTTTTAGTCCCTACGTTTGAAATAACTTTCACTTTGCCACTGCACTTTCATTTTACTTTTAAAATAGCCCATGATTACATTTTTTAGCTGATGTGTCATGGTTTTGGACAAGTGACATTAATGACTAAACTTCATACAACACTCAAGAAAAAACACTATGGAAGGACGCAAATGCCCTTGATGAATCTGAGAACATACATCAATCTTCATCATTTTCATCAACCCAAAACCCAAACACTTGAAACAAAAAATCCATAAAACCAAAAATTACTTAAAAAAAGAAAGAATATAAGAAATAGAAGGAGAAAAAAATGAATTGAAGAAGAAGAAAATGAAATGAAGACAAGCGAAGAAAAGAATATACGGAAGCCATCTCCAAATTCAGCAAGCTTGCGTTTCAGCCTAGCAACTACGACATTCGTGAGCAAAACCGAAGCTTTGTTGAAAATAAAAAGCTGGAAATTTTTCTGAGTTTAGTAAATTTAAGATTTATTGAGATTTGAGAATTTTGAATTTTTGAGTATAAAAGAAGATGGAAGTATAGATATTCAATCAACCTAGAATTGTCTTAAAATAAATTTTATTTTTAAGTTCATAAGAAGATGAAAGTAAATATACGCCACGTCTGGTAGGCTCCAAGGACCTGACTACGGTCTGACAAGTGTACCAGTCTGTCGTCTAGTAATAATCCGCATCCTAGTTAGGATGGGTTCGTATCCACATGGATAGCGCCTAGGTTACTAAGCTTATCTTAGGAATTGTTGAGATTGCCTCCGCTTTGATTTTAAGGGTGGATTGTTTTTAAGAAAATAATTAAGAAATAAAGTTGAGTTCAGATGAGAGAAGGGAGGTTAAGTGTCTCGAATCCCTACCTAAGTCCTGCTGGGTAGTTGGTGCTATATCGTTGCATATTCCCTTTTACTATTGGTGAACTAATATGAGTAGTAAAAATCGCGTACGATAATTACCCTAATTACGAGTATTAAGAACCTTAATTATTAGACAGGGAACCCGTGTTAGACACGTTGTCACGTCCTTATGCTAGCGATTAGACTCTAAATATGTAGTCAATTAAGCTTGGTTTCATTAGTTGTTTACCCTTAATTGTTACTAAGCTATCATCTATTGATCGGGGTTAGCTGCCGGCTTTGAAGCACAATACTAGGAATACTAGGTATCACTAACCCTAAGAGCGTTCCCTAATTGTGTACATCAATCAGGTTACTTAATTAAAACTTAGATAATAGAATAATAAAACTGAATAGACAATTATATAAACTTAGTACCAATATTACATAATTCCAGCATTCCTAAGGGAGTTCATCTCCCCACCTAACCCAAAGGGGGTTTACCTACTAAAATGCATAATTAAATTACAAGAATATAAAAATGCATAAAAGAAAACCTAAACTTAGAGCTCCTCTTCCTTTTCCCTCAGAGAGTAGTATTGTTCACTGTTCTCTGAATTTCTGAATGAATAAAATGAGGAAAAGGGAGCTCTATTTATAGTTTTCGTAATGGGCTGCAGTAAGCCATCGTACTACGATGGGCCTATCGTACTGCGATAGGAGGATTCAGTTCAAAATTATAACTGATCCTGTGCATTTCATCAGCTTGGTCGCCAAGTAATGCCATCGTACTGCGATATACATCATCGTGCTGCGATGAACAGATTTTCTCCAGATTTATTTCTTCTGTTTTTTTGGCCAGCAAGCCGCTCTCATCGTGCTACGATGGGAGTCATCGTGCTACGATGAACGCGCCCTTTTTGCACATTTTCGGCTTCTTTTAGCTTTTTCTTGAATTTCTTGACTTCTTTCGCAAGTAACTTCATTTCTCTGGGATTTTGCCTTGTAATTGGTCTAAAGTGCTATAAATTATTACTAAAATTATACTAGAATTGCAGTATGAATTCTTGTCATCACAACCCCAAACATGAATCGTTGCTTGTCCTCAAGTAACATGCTGCCAAGCGAGATTGTTAGCAAACAAGTAAACAAAAGCATGACAGGAGTTTTCACAACCTTTTATTTATCAGCAATGGTACAGCTGATTTGTGTTACCTCCGTGATCATGCTCAATTAGTACTTCGACTCAAGAGACGTTGATAGTAGTAAATCGGACAAATGCCTGCAAGAGTCCGTGTTCAACCTTTTCTCTCTCTCACATTTTGTTTTTCACTCAAAATTGAAAGGGTTTACTCTCAATCATCGTACAACCTGCCATTTTACCATAGGCTTGCAATAACTCTGAGCGACCAATCAAAATTTAATATCATGCATTTTTGGAGGTCTTTTTAGGGTTATAACGTGGCTTAGGTCAAGGTAGGACATTTTTGGGAATAGTAGGCTAAACATGTGGAGTTAAGTTCTACTTTGGTTCCTTTTTGTGTACGCAACCTTATTCCTTAGGGTGTCTTTTTGTGTTGGTATGAGAGATTAAGAACCGGATGTGTCTTTGTGTGGTTCTTTTCTATCACTATTTTTGCCCTTTGGCTCTTTATTTTTCATTCATTTTTTTAAGATACTGTTTTTTTAGGGAATTTTTGATGTTTTCCCGTCTCTTTTTCATTTTTTCTTTTTCTTTTTGTAGTGATAGTTCTCTGTACACCCACCCCAAACTTGGATGTTGCTAGTTCCATGAGCAACCCCAAACTTTTTTTGTTGCCACTTGCCAAGACTTTGAGAACTATTACCTAACTCCAAGGAGGGTAATTCATTGTTTTTCAGGTCTATAGGATTGTATCGTTGTTTGTCACCGAAACAAAAGGGATAATAATTTTTTTACGGCTCAAAATTGGCTAGCAAAGGATAATAATAATAATAATAATAAAGGGTGGCTTGAAAAGGCTATGGGTTATAACAAACAATTGCCTCAATGCATATATATTAAATTAACCAGACAGCAAAGAATTAGAGCAAGTTCTAGAAAATAAACAAGTGTACGGTACTCTCAGAGTAGATCGAAAGAAAGTGGTAATACCGTTTGAAAATATTTGGCTCAAATCCTCACATGGCTTAGGTATATCTGAAAGTTGAACATTTGTCTCACAGACACCAGCTTCATCACTCGTCTCATTGTCTCCCGAACTTCGCACTTCGGAGCAATCACCTTTGGTATTTGTGTGAAGGTGTGAAATTCAAATCATACTTTGCTACTCTCTTGCCGCAACCTGCCTATAACAGTGAATCATGCACATGATAATAAACAAGAACAATTATTGAATTTTCTAGAAGTTATTGAGGCTATCAGCAAATGACACAGCGGGAATTCATTTATTGAAAAGTAAAATACTGAAAATATAATTGGTCAATGGTTGTAGTTGAAGAGAAAACGTTCTGATTCGGGTTGCTGGTAAAGCTTGTTGGTTGGTTTTATGCCTCTGGTGGCATATCCCGTCCGGACATGGTGTTGATGAGATGACATCGTTGTCATGATGTCTGAATTGATGCACCGTCTTTATATGTGACTTCTTCTTTCTGTACTGCTTACTCCTTGACCTGAAAATAAAAATAAAATACATATTTTTGTTAATTTTTAATAAGATGGGTTGCCTCCCATTAAACGCGTGTTTAACGTCTCGAGCCTGACGAATGATGCCTAGGCATTCTTGAGGTAAAGAGTTTCCTCTATGTCCGGTATCTCTTCCCCTTCGTAAATCTTCAACCTGTGCCCGTTCACCTGAAAGGTCATCGCTGTCTTATCATATAATTCAACAGTCCCGTAGGGAGATACTCTTACTACCTCGTATGGTCTTGTCAACTTGGATTTTAATTTTCCTGCTGTGAACTTGAATCTAGATTGAAACACCAAGACTTTCTGCCCTGGTTTGAATTCTCTTCGACGAAGCTTCCTGTCATGGAAACACTTTGTTTTCTCTTTGTAAATTTCTGCGTTTTCATAAGCTCGGAGCCGGATCTCCTCCAACTCATGCAGCTTTGTCAGACGTGCCTGTCCTACAAGGTCTTTGTTGAAGTTCAGTTATCTTGTAGCCCATAGTGCCTTGTGTTCCAATTCTACTGGAAGATGGCATGCTTTCCCATAAACCAGGTGGTAAGGTGTTAGCCCTAAGTGTGTTTTAAAAGTTGCTCGGTATGCCCAGAGAGCATCATCTAGCTTCCTTGCCCAATCTTTCCTGGAAGTCATCACTGTCTTTTCCAAGATACTTTTGAGCTGCCGATTGGATACCTCTACCTGTCCACAAGTCTGGGGATGATATGGAGTTGATACTTTGTGTTTCACCCCATACTTCTCTAATACCTTCTCCAAGTACTTGTTAAGGAAATGTATCCCTCCATCGCTGATCAAAACTCTTGGGGTTCCAAACCTGCAAAAGATATTTCTTTGCAAAAATTGAATAACAGTTTTGGCATCGTTAGAATGACAGGCTAATGCTTCAACCCATTTAGACACATAATCGACACACACTAAGATATACATTTTGTTGTCAGATTTTGGGAACGGTCCCATGAAATCGATGCCCCAACAGTCAAAAGGTTCTATTTCCAGAATCCCTTTCTGAGGCATCTCATTTCTTTTTGAGATGTTACCTGTTCTTTGACACCTGTCACATTCTTTTACGAACCTCTCACAATCGTTGAATAAGGTTGGCCACCAAAATCTACATTGCAGGATTTTAGCTTTTGTCCGCCCTGCATCATGGTGTCCTCCATACCCTGAACTGTGGCAATGCCACATGACTCGACGAGCTTCATCTTGTGCCACATAGCGCCGCAGAACTCCGTCTATACCTTCTTTGTATAAGTAGGGATCATCCCACCAATAGGATTTTGCTTCGTGGTATAGCCTTTTCTTCTGCTGCCACGTATATCCTTTTGGTACTATTCTATCTGCTTTGAAGTTTGCTATGTCAGCGAACCATGGTCTCTCTGAAATCGCGAATAATTTCTCATCCGGGAATTCTTCCTCGATGTTTTTTTCTTTTGAAGTTATCTATGAGTTTTCGAGTCTTGACAAATGGTCGGCGACGAAATTTTCTACTCCTTTTTTATCTCGGATCTCTAAGTCGAATTCCTGCAACAACAAAATCCAACGCAAAAGTCGAGGCTTTGATTCCTCTTTAGTTAGTAAGTATTTTAAAGCAACATGATCAATGTAAACTACTACCTTAGAACCGACTAGATATGATCTAAATTTTTCCAACGCAAAAACTGCTGCTAAAAGTTCTTTTTCTGTGGTAGCATAATTCAGCTGTTGTTCTGTCATTACCTTACAAGCATAATATATAGCATGAAAGAACTTGTCATGCCTTTACCCTAGGACAACTCCGACTGCATAGTCACTCGCATCAGACATGAGTTCGAAGTGTAAATTCCAATCAGGAGCTACTATGATTGGGGCTGTTACTAGTTTTTCCTTCAATGTGTTGAAAGAAATAAGACACTCTTCAGTAAATGTGAAGGTGCTGTCTTTTAATAGGAGATTACACAATGGTTTTGATATTTTTGAAAAGTCCTTGATGAATCTTCTATAAAAGCCTGCGTGTCCAAGGAAACTTCTAACTCCTTTCACATTTACTGGAGGCGGAAGATTGGAAATTACTTCGATTTTTGCTTGATCGACCTCTATGCCTCTTTTTGAAATCTTATGACCTAGGACTATTCCTTCGGTTACCATGAAATTGCATTTCTCCCAATTTAAAACTAGATTGGTTTCCACGCATCTTTTAAGTGCGATATCAAGGTTGTTCAGGCAATTGTCGATGCTTTTTCCGAACACCGAGAAATCGTCCATGAATACCTCCATAGATTTCTCTATCATATCGGAGAAGATGGCAAACATACACCTTTGAAAGGTTGCAGGTGCATTGCACAAGCCAAATGGCATTCTCCTATAGGCATAGACTCCATATGGACAAGTGAAGGCTGTTTTCTCCTGGTCTGCTGGGTCTACCGCAATCTAGTTGTATCCTGAGTATCCATCGAGGAAACAGTTGTAAGCTTGTCCTGCTAGTCTTTCCAACATTTGATCCATGAAGGGTATGTTGGGTTTTTCTAGAGATATATTATTAAAACTCTTTTAACATCATACTCTAGAGCGGAATAAACCCGTTACCATGGACCTCGAAGCACAATATTTCACTAAAGGATTCATGTGTTTACCTCTTGAAGCGTCGAGGAGATGTCGAAATGATTCCGATTGATCACGAGCAAAGCAAGTGTAGCGATGCATCTACTCATCCACACGAACAGAATTTCTCCAATCATCGGTGCTAGCCAAATCGAGTGGAGCTTCAGAGAGAATAGGGTTTAGAGAACGGCGCCTAGGTTTGTGAATTTTGGTTAAGCTTTAAAAACTTTACCACAAGGGTTCTATTTATAGAACCACTTATGTGGTCATCAAGCCAATCACTTAAATACACCGTACCTTACGGTGGACCGCATTTCTCTATTTTCAAAAATTAAATAATAAGTCATACTTAATTATTTAATTACTAATAAGTCCTACTTATTATTTTATAAATAAGTCTTACTTATTTATTTCTCTTATTTATCTGTCCTTTGTGTGTGACCCTGTAGGTTCTCGTAACATTGGCAATAATAATAAATCACCTATTTAATATTATAAACAGTGAGCGGTATCTAGCAACACATCACTGCTACCCAAGTGACGAGAATGTCATGTGATCTGACAAAACCTTTCCGTGATAACGATCGTGTATATAATTACCCCTTTGCCCTTTATATCTATATTGAACACAAGGCATAGATCGTGTCACCCTTGTATAGTTCAATATCATGTTTCTTGATTCCAAAATATACTGAGTAACGAATAAGCTCAATATCCCATATTGACTTAGTTCGGCGTGGCCACGCATATTGCAGTCATATTCTATCAAGAGGCCTAAGATATTACTCCTGTTATGTAGGATGGGCAAATTCCATCTAGGTCACTCATGTCCCTCAGCATGATTTGTGGAGTACCCATCAACCAACTTTATAGCCATCCTGTTACGGACAACGTTTGAACGGCAACTAAGCACTCTACTCCACATCTAGGATCCATAGTGGTTTCAGGTCGAAGGGTGCTATACACCGCTATCATTATGAGAATATCTTATGACACTTACATAACAAACTATGTAGAATTCTCATGGTGGGTCAATCCAGTATAAATATTACTCCTAATATTTATACCTATGTAAAGACTTGAAATCTCATATCCATAACCCGTAAGATGTGGTTATCAGTCTACTAACATAATAGTCTCTATGTTTTACTATTATCCCAGTTCATAGTAAAGCTTGACTACGGATACTTTAAGAATAGTGTCCTTATATTTAATGGAGTCTCACGATCAAGTCACACTTAATGTTCCATTAAATGGACTAAGTATTCTAGGGACTTTATTATTTTGGAAAACAGACATAATAAAGAAATGCCTTATCATATATGTTAAATATATAATTCAAAGTCACAATACAAAAGCAAATACTATCAAAATAGATTGGCATTTAGGGCTTACTCCAACAGGGTAGTGGGAAGTGATCTTTCCTGGTAGCTTGGTTAAGTCTTCGGTAGTCGATACACATCTGCTATCCCGTCACATTCCTAGTGGGAATTAGTTCATTCTTTTCATTTTTCATGACGGTGATACCTTCTTTCTTTGGCACCATATGTACTGGGCTTACCCATGGACTATCGGAAATGGAGTATATCATTCCTGCTGCCAAGAGTTTTTGTAGTTCTTTCTTCACCACCTCGCTCATGGCTGGGTTCAACCTCCTTTGTGGTTGTACCACAGGTTTGTACTCTTCTTCCATTTTGATTTTGTGCATACAGTAGGCTGGACTGATTCCTTTTAGGTCATCAATGCTCCATCCTATTGCTTCTTTGTTTCTTTTGAGTACTGCTTTGAGTTTTCTCTCGTTTTCTGGGGTTAAGGTATTGCTTATAATGGCTGGTTTAGTTTCTCCTTCCCCCAGGAAAACATATTTGAGGTGCCCCGGTAATTCCTTCAATTCCAAGGGCTTTGGTTTATCTTCTATACTTACCCCTAAGGGTTCGTATTTCTGTGGGAATCTTAACTACTTGTTCATCCCTAGCCATCGAACGTTTAGGTTTGTCTCTTCATCCAAGTCTTCCTTTTCTTCATCCATAGATTGGATCATTGTCCGTTCGATTCCAGGTGCTGCCTTTGCTAATTCTTCCTCTACTAGTGTCTCTACTACGTCAACTTGGTAGCATTCAATTATTTCTTTCTTTTGATTCATCATCTCTTTGACGTTGAATGTCACTTTGTTTCCGTCTACCCTGAAGGTTACGTTGTCTGTAGCCATGTCTATTATTGCTTTTCCTGTTGTTAGGAAGGGTCTTCCTAGTAGAATGGGGGCATCTGGATCGGCTTCGATGTCCATGATTACGAAATCAGCTGGGAAGAGTTTGTCATCTACAGTTACCAGCACATCTTCCAAGATTCCGTAGGGATGAACTTTTGTTCGATCTGCAAGGATAAGGGTTATTCTGGTGGGTTTCACCTCCCCACAGTTGAGATTTTTCAGTATTGATAGGGGCATGAGATTAACGCTGGCTCCTAAGTCTAGAAGCGCTCTACCAATCTCTACCCCACCAATTGTGCAGGGTATTGTGAAACTTCCAGGATCTTTGCATTTGTTTGGTAGGTTCTTTTGAAAGATTGCACTACATTCCTCAGTGAGCATAATTGCTTTTTCATCTTTCAACTTGATTTTACCAGCCACAAGATTCTTAACATATTTCTGGAATGGGGGTGATATGTGGATCATGTCATTAAATGGCACATGGATCTCTATCTGTTTGACTAGTTGCCCCATTTTCTTGAGTTGATCGATTTGCTTCTCCTTCTTGTTGTCTTTGTTTGGGTATGGTATGTAAGTTTATTGGTCTTTAGGTTCGGGGGGTGGTTTATCACTTCCGAAAATTATTTTTGGTTTTTCTGGACTAGGTTTGGTTATTGTTGGCACATCGGTTGTGTCTCTTTCCTCAGTTCCATTTTCCTCTTCCAGGTCCACCACATCTTGGCTGGTTGGTTCAGTATCAGGAGGTTGGGTGTCAGGCATTTGGGAGTCAGGTAACTGAGAGTCTGGTATTTCCTGGCTTACTGTCTTTTTACCCCTTTTAGTTGGTTCCACCGGCTCTAGTTGTCTGCTTCGTAATGTTATTGCTTGAAGTTCCCCAATGTCTTCTACCTTTTTAGCCCAAGTTTGCATCTGAATTCCTAACTTTTCATTGGATTCCTTAATCAGTTCCCCAAAGTTTTGCATGAATTCCTTGAGTGACTTGTTCTCCTCCTAAAGTTTTTCTACTTCTGTCTGTGAAGCTTCTAATTGTCCCATTAGGACTTCTTCATTGTCTTTGTCTTCCTCTTTGTTGTAATCATTTCGACACATCGTCTCAATCAATTTTTCTACCTCTGTCGGGGTTTTGCTTTTGATTGATCCTCCCGCGAATGCATCGAGTAGCATTCTCTGCTTGGTCTTCATACTATTGACAAAGATGTGCATTAGCTCTGCTGCACTGATCATATGATTTGGGCATCTTCTTTTATAGAGCTTGAATCTCTCCAAACTCTGGTTTAGTGATTCCTTCTTCTCTTGCTGGAATTCAGTGATTGCCCTCCTACGTTCCTTGTGTTGCTCCTCAGTAAAGAAGCGGTCCAGGAACTTGTCTTCTAGTTCTTTTCAGGTTTCAATTGTCCCACTTCATAGAGAAACTAGCCAGTCTTTTGCAGTTTTCCCAAGCGAAAATTTGAACAAGTAAAACTTTACCTGGTCTTTAGTGACTCCGTCTGGGATTGGTTGGGACTCACACACCTCATAGAATTCCTGGAGATGTTCCAGCGGATCTTCATCTCTCCTTCCATTAAATGCGTTGTCCTTTAGCTTCCTTCATACACTGGGTTTAGGGTTTATCTGTATTGGATTTGCTAGCACAAACCCTTGGATAATTCCTTCCCGATCCGTTGGCCGGAAATACTCACAATTGTCCTTTCATCGTTCATGTCCCTTGCAAAACAAAAGAATACCTTAGTAGTACTGTTTGGTTAAGAAAGGTTGTGTGTTTTATTACTGTTTTTATAGTTGCTAGCTACAGAGATTCCCATGTAAGGGAGGTGGATCACACGGATCGCTTAAATACCAAGCCTTTGCCTTAGCCAGAACCTTTGTAGGGTGCAACAGTAAAAACAGATTTATAATATATTAAAAAAATTTAAAACAGAAAATAAAATTCCTAATACTGACCTAATAACTTCGTCTACACCGTCCCCGGCAACGGCGCCAAAAACTTGACTACGGTCTGACAAGTGTACCAATCTGTCTTCTAGTAATAATCTGCACCCTAGTTAGGATGGGTTCGTATCCACAGAGGCATCGCCTAGGTTACTAAGCTTATCTTAGGAATTGTTGAAATTGCCTCCGCTTTGATTTTAAGGGTGGATTGTTTTTAAGAAAATAATTAAGAAATAAAGTTGAGTTCAGATGAGAGAAGGGAGGTTAACTGTCTCGAATCCCTACCTAAGTCCTGCTGGGTAGTTGGTGCTATATCGTTGCCTATTCCCATTTACTATTGGTGAACTAATATGAGTATTAATAATCGTGTACGATAATTACCCTAATTACGAGTATTAAGAACCTTAATTATTAGACAGGGAACCTGTGTTAGACACGTTGTCACGTCCCTATGCTAGCGATTAGACTCTAAATATGTAGTCAATTAAGCTTGGTTTCATTAGTTCTTTACCCTTAATTGTTACTAAGCTATCATCTATTGATCGGGGTTAGCTGCCGGCTTTGAGGCACAATACTAGGAATACTAGGTATCACTAACCCTAAGAGCGTTCCCTAATTGTGTACATCAATCAGGTTACGTAATTAAAACATAGATAATAGAATAATAAAACTGAATAGACAATTATATAAACTTAGTACCAATATTACATAGTTCCAGCATTCTTAAAGGGGTTCATCTCCCCACCTAACCCAGGGGGGGTTTAGCTACTAAAATGCATAATTAAATTACAAAAATATAAAAATGCATAAAAGAAAACCTAACCTTAGAGCTCCTCTTCCTTTTCCCTCAGAGAGTAGTATTGGTCACTGTTCTCTAAATTTCTGAATGAATAAAATGAGGAAAAGGGAGCTCTATTTATAGTTTTCGTAAAGGGCTGCAGTAAGCCATCGTACTACGATGGGTCTATCGTACTGCGATAAGAGGATTCAGTTCAAAATTATAAGTAATCATGTGTGTTTCATCAGCTTGGTCGCCAAGTAATGTCATCGTACTGCGATATACACCATCGTGCTGCGATGAACAGATTTTCCCGAGATTTATTTCGTCTGTTTTCTTGGCCAGCAAGCCGCTCTCATCTTGCTACGATGGGAGCCATCGTGCTACGATGAACGCGCCCTTTTTGCCCATTTTTGGCTTCTTTTAGCTTTTTCTTGAATTTCTTGACTTCTTTCGCAAGTTGAAGGTGGAAAAACACAAGAAGGGGGGGGGGGGGGGGTGGGGGGGGTTGAATTGTGTTTTAAAAATTGAATCTTTTTCTAAAGTTAAAACGAGTTAGCAACGGATATAAACACAAAACAAAAGAGATGCTGAGAGGGAGAAAGAAAGACACAGAATTTATCCTGGTTCCTCTCACAAATTGAGAGTACGTCCAGTCCCCTAGTTACTAACAAGAGCTTTTCACTATAATCTTTACAAGATTACAACTTGCTCAAGCACACTTGCAAGAGACTTCTCAAATGCTCAAGTTACACTTAACAAGAGACTTCTCAAACAAACTTACAAGTAAGAATGAATGTTAATGGACACTTGATATACTATCAGAGGTGTTTACAAAATACAACGCAAATTTTCTTAAAGACTAAGAATGACAGATAGAGTCTTGAATGTCAGAATGTTTCAGAGCCTTTAATGCAGTAATAGAACAGTAGTCATTTCTTCCATTTGAGTCTTCTATTTATACTTCAATGGAATGTGATGACCGTTGCAGAGAGATAAGATGCCAGCTGGAATTTGATCGTACAATTGATAGCTGTACATTGCCTTCTTTGGTAAAGAACTTCAATTCCACTACCTTGCAATTTGAATTATCACTCAACCATTTTGAGTAATAATAGTACAGTCGTACAATCCTCAAATGTGCTCCACTTATGGATAAGGTTAACGTTGTACCAACGAATATTCTTTCCTGTGGATATGACAGAGTCCCAAAATGGATTGTTCTTCAATCATTGATTCTGACTCTGTCAGTTCTTGAATGACGCAAATTCCTTTTGTTTCAGAGTCTGTAGTTGTAGCTTCTCAAGGTCTTCAGCTTCTGAGTCCTTTCAGAGCCTAGCTGTTGTCCTCAGTGCCACTTACTTCAGAACTTGAATTTTAAGCTTCTGATGATCAGCGATATATTTTCAGAGCTTCTTAGCTTGGCTTCTCTGCTTTTATTCATAGTGCTTCTGAATGAATTTTAACTTTTAATTCTGCACACTAGAATAATCATTAGTAATACCAATTGCAATTTTAATACTTTGTTATCATCAAAACCAATCAAAATACTTGGGATTTATATCAGACCCACTTTGTTCCAACAATCTCCCCCTTTTTGATGATGACAAACTAAAGCATTAAAATTCAATTGTTGTTGCTTTAATTATTTATGTTGACTTCAGGTTTCAAAGTTTTGCAAGCTCCCCCTGAGTCTGATAATCCATAGGGTTAGGTTTGTAAGCTCCCCCTAAGTCTTATCCATAATTAATTAAAACAGTTTAAGAGTTAATTTATTAACTTGAAATAAATTTTCATATTTAACCCTAAGAGGCAGAGGTTTGTAAGCTCTTCCTTCAGAGTCTGATAATATTCAGAGAAGGTTTGCAAGCTTCTCTTATTTTATCTATGAAAATGTATTTCAAATTTAAAATTTTCTCCCCTTTCAATAAGGTTCAGAATTAATGAAGTTCAAAGAGGGATAAAAATTGATTCAAGATGCATAAGCATAACAGTCTCAGATTTTTGCATAGTAACGGAATCAATTATTATTAATTTTAACGCTATTCTTACTCCCCCTTTTGTCATTAATCAAAAAGTAACGAAAAATAAGACAAGTAAGTCAAATAACGCTTTTCTCAAGACAGTCAAGTCAAAAATTTACAACTATGTTCAATTAAATGAACTTGTTGATTTCCAGGTAGACAAGAGAGCTGGAAAGCATTATAAAAGGAGATGAATCTTCTTATTTTATTCACAACGAATAATCAAAGAAACATTTTCAAGCACACAATTGAAAATCAAGCAATGAAGAAAGCTTCAGGATCAAAGAAAGAGATCAAGAAGGAAGCATCTTCTTCACGCTCAAGGAGAGACAAGCAAGCAAAAGAAACAACCAAGCAAGTGATTGATTTAACAGAGTCTGGGGAAACAGATTCTGACTATGCAGAGTTCTTAAGAACATATGATCCTGAGAAACCTTACTCAGAGTATCTGGCTGAGTTCCACCAGGCCATGATTGACTACCTTTCTGATGCAAACACTACTGAAGAACCAAAGCCAGAAGTGCCCAAGAAAGATGAGTCAGAGGCTAAGTCAGATGTAGAGTCTGAGTAGTGTTCTCACTATCAATGTACTAAGACTTTGCATTAATAATAATAAAAAAATTCTTGCTTTTAAGTTGTTTATTTTCGTTGCATGTTTCTTATATTCACTTGACAATGTCAGAGCACCAGTTACCAGACACGCCTCATACGGTATTGGTGCCTCGATGTTAAACAGGCTATAATACTAAAAACCTATATCATGAGTAAGTAGGAATACTGATGTGGGGGAACCTTAGGTTTTCAAAAGCCGGATATAAGTTTAAAACCAAGATGCTCTTCAGCACCTTACACTAGGTTCAGTAGCCACAGGAGTATCAGACATAAGTAGTGAATATATCTTAATTTTAAAAAAAAAACAAAAATAAAATTAACACACACACAACCAGATACACAGACAATCAAGCATGGATAATCAATTAATTCATTAAACACAAGATAGAAATAATTATCCAAGATTACACAACAAAACATATTTATGTGCTCAATCAAATGGTTAAGACTTTGGCAATTGACCAGTAAACTTCAGCAGAAGCTCCATCATAGCATCTATCTTCTTATGAGTGGCTTCTCCAGATCTGTTCATATCAGCCCTAAATTCATCCATCTCATTCCTCAGCTCTTCCCTTAAATCATTCTTTATTTCTTCCAGAGCCAATTGTATAGCTGGAGGTATAGCAGATGATGGAGAGCCTTGGACAAGTCTTGGTGGAGATCTTGGAGGGGTAGTGTCAACTATTGGAGCTTTACCTTTGTCAGCACTGTTCTCATCTAGGTTCTGATCAACCATAGTGTGATCCTCACCAGTTGCTTGATTCTCATTTATCTTGTGCGTCTCAATCACAGCAATATGATGAGCTCTATCCACTAACAACTTGAGAGCTTCTTGATCAGCAAGTCGTTTACGTTCTACTTCAGCAGCTATCCTAGCCTGCTCAGCATCAATTATCATTATGGAATACCTTGCTTCCTCTTCAGCTAACCTTTCAGCTGCTTCAAGTGATGTACTGATACTTTCATTCACAGCAGCCAAAAGTTCCAGACGTTGACACTCTTCCTCATGATTGTAGTTGGTGAGCTTAAGAGCATGAGAGACCTCTTCAGCAAGCATTATCTGATTCAAAGCATTTATTCCTTCTTCCTTGAATCTTACCCTTCATATAATCTCCCAGAAGCTTCAGAGACTGACTGAACTTATCCTCCAATTCCCTGATCTTACTATCAATATCTGAGGGAAAAATCAGTACTTCTTCCTCCATGCTTTTGAACCTCTTAAGACTAATACTAATAGCACTGTCTAATAGCTCAAGATTGGGTTCAGAATTGGAATTGAAAAAGGGTTGATTTTTGTGAAAGGGAATGGTGGGTTCAGGTCTTTTTCTTTTGAGAGGGATTATTTTGATTTTGCTCAGGTCAATGGTTTGGCTTAGAGAGAGTGTTATTGTATCATCATCAATGTTTATGGCTTCTTTTAACATACTCTCAAGGATAGGTAGAGCGAAATCAACAGGTAAGATTAATTCATCTATGGTAAGAGGTTTGTAAACAAGACCAAGAATGAGAGAAGGTGTGGGTTCATTTGAGATGTGATGCTCTTGATTATCAGAGGAAATGTCATCACATTGGTCAAAAGATGGATGTTGAGTTTGTTCAGAATGGGCTATTTGTGGTTCAGAATTATTTTGTTCAGGTTGGGGAGTGGGAGGTTTAGATAGTGGTATGTCATCATTCTGAGGTTAATGTATCTCAGGTTTAGAATTGATGATTGTGTTTGGATTTTCCTATTCAGGAGCAACAATATGAGAGGGTGGTGTTTGGATAATGGTTGTGGGAGGTTCTTGAACGAATGGTTCTTGCGGTGGTTCAGTAGTTACATTCAGGAATCTATTAATGGGGTGATTTGGTGAATTCAGATTGGAGTGAGTGAATGCATAACCAGAAAGGTGTGGTGTGAGGTGGTCTAGGATGGAAGTGTCTTCAGCAACAGCTTCCTTAGGTGGAGGGTTTTTGGTTTTCTGAGGAGTCTTTTGTTTGGGTTTGAATGACTTGAGTTTCCTTGCAGATTTTCTAAGGATTTCTGCTACAGTATCACTACTATAGTCAGAAAGGGTACTTTCAGATGAAGATGATAATGATGATGATGATGAAACAAGAACTGTTTGGTGTTTCTGGTTAGGCAGGATCATAGATATAGGTTTGGATAAATCTATGGTTGGACTAGGAGAGGGTAAATCTTGAGCTACATGCTTGCTATTAACATTAGTCTCAGAGATATTACCTTTAGGAGGAGCTTTGTTAGGAATCCTCTTAGCTTTAATCTTGGTTCTTTTAGAGGCTCTGACAGCTTGATCATCCTCAGTAGCTGGAGGCCTCTCATTCCTTTTCTTGCTTCTCCTCTCCTTCTCAACATTTGCCTCTGGGACTACTTCAGCATTGGTTTCCTTAACTATCTCAGCATCTTTATTTTCCTTCTGAGTAGCTGTACCTTCAGCTTTATCCTTTTGAGTCTTAGAGACCTCAACTGCCTCCTCAGCAGCAGCATCTACCATCTCATCAACACTATTCTATTCAGCATCTTCATTAGCATTTTCAGCTTCTTCCTCAATCATTGCTTCCTCAAACACTACAGGCTTCCTCTTTGATCTTGTGATTTCCTTGGGGCCATTGAAAATATCCCAATCAGGAACATCAACCACATATCTTCGATCCATCTTTACTCCATCTTTACTCCAGGAATATCCTCTTTGAT
Organism: Trifolium repens; assembly: GCA_030408175.1. Lineage (NCBI taxonomy): Eukaryota > Viridiplantae > Streptophyta > Magnoliopsida > Fabales > Fabaceae > Trifolium > Trifolium repens. The sequence goes on from CP125840.1 coordinate 24,063,062, forward strand.
CTTGTGACTTCATCATTATCATGTTCTGAGATGGTTGGGAAACCATCACACCAGAAGTACTCTTCCCAAATCTTCTTGAGAGGATTTTCTGGCTTTTTCAAATCTTCTTTCTTCACCAGCTACATATTCACTAAGATGGTAGCATCAAACTTTGCAGTACAGAAGACTCTTAACCTTTCTTTGGTCTTCAAAATTTCTATCAGTTTAGTTTGTCTAATAAGCTTTGAAATCAGCCTTGGGTGATGAATTGTTACTTTTGCTTTATGATGGCTCTCACTGATGCACCAGCAGAGATGCTCAAACAACATTTCTGCCAAATTAACTTTTACTCTCCTGTGCAAGAACCATAGAAAATGCCTGTGAGGCCATGAAATAGTATATTTTCCTCCTTCTCTAGTGATGATAGAAGCAAGTAAAACTTTGAAGGCAAAATTAAATTGTGACTTCATCAATTTTGCCTTTCCAAGTTCAGACTCTTTTCTTCCAGCAGGATAAAGATCTTCCTTGATAGAATCAGCAAACTTACTCTTCACCTTATACTGATTAATATTTTCACCCTCATTATCCAAACCTAGCATCTTTGCCACATGTTCTTGGGTGATCAGCACGCTTATACCCAGTAAATTAGACCTAATCTCTTTTCCTCTGAAAGGTTTCAATCCTAACTGAACCCGTGTTTTACCCTTCAGAGATGCATCTTTAGCAACTAATTGTCTAACTTCTTCATCAGCAGCAACCTTATCAAATACATATGCTTTGTTCCAGAAATTTTTGACAATATCATAATAAACAAACCCGTTCAGCATGTCAAAATATTTGTCCCATTGTTGATAATAGAATAAGTCCTTTATATCAACACCATTTACCTTCAGACTTTCAAAATCTACAAACTTCTCAGTAAGCAATTACATACCTTCTCTTCCACAGTCATTCGTATTTTGGGGGATTTACGAGAGAAGCTTGAGAGTTCAAGTCGATCATAGGTGGTAACTCAGGATTGAAAGGAAGTTGAACTATTTGACGAGACGGTTGAGCAGTCATTGTTGCAGAAATTTTTTAAAAGATGAGAGCGTTCGAGATTCTGAGTTTTAGGGTTGTGTTGGTAGTGATTGTGTAAAAAATGTGCTTGTGTAAGTGAAGTGACTATTTATATCAAGCAATAAACACACACAGAAAATAAGCACAAAGGAGGGAGCGCGAACAGTTTAAAATTAATTTTAAATTGTATTAACTGCAAATTCATCATTAACTGTTCTCTAGCCATCAGGATCTAGACACGTGTAGGAGAGACTCTATCATAGCTGACACGCGTATAGACAACTGTAGTACACTTACTGTAAAACCCAAAATCCCACTGTACAGTTTGTGTAATGAACGTTAATATTGGCTAAGAGTTTTAAGGTTTTTGTTAAGTTATTTCGGAAGCATCGTTGTAATAACAGCATTATGGCTGAGTTGAAGCTGGTTTTGGATTCGTGTACTATTAAAGGCCAGACTTTTGGTCCTTAGTCCTTTTTTATGTATAAGAACGTTCCTGTGTTTTCAGAATTCCGAAATTTGACTTTCCCCGTTTTTCTGAAAAACGAGTAGAAAACCGTACCCGTTGCTGGAAATTTTACGGTTTGTGTTTTCCGTCGAATTTTAATTAGAGACTTTATATATCGGCGCGAGTTAGAATCTGGTTTCAGAATATTTTTGGGAGCTAAGGATAAAAATTTCAGTCGAGGAAAAATGTTTAGCGATAATTTTTAGAAACCGTTTCCGACGAACATATAGTTCCTAAATTTTCTAGCTATGCGAGTTTGGTCCATAAGCGTAACGCGACTCGTCTGTGAGGCGTGAGTTTCTCATGAGAAAGAAAATATCTAAAGTTGATAGACTTGAAATGATCCAATGGCTAGGGTTTAATCTTGTTAGCTTTACACTATTTGATCCAAGGGTTAAGATTGACCAAGACCTTTTGTATAGTAAGGAGGTTTAACTCATTGTGGACTTAGAAAGAAAAATATCAGAAATTTCACTCCTCTTGCTCTCTCTTGACCGTGCTTCTTCTTCTTCATTGCCTAGTCTTCACAAATTTCAATCCTTCACCATTTTCATCCATTTCAAGCTTGTTTGATCATAGAACTTGCCAAGGAATAACTTTCACTTAAGGTAACTAACCTCTTCTCTTCCTTATCTTGCCATGAACCTCTTAGATTTTGGGATTTTGATGATTATGTTCTTGAGAGAAATTCTTAGAACTTGAAATTAATTAAGTTGTTGGTTCTTAGGAGTGTTCATGAGAGTGGATTAGTGTATGTAAGTGAAGTAGGAGATGATTCCCATGGTTGATTTGAGTTCTCACTAAAATTTTGGGTTAGGGTTTTATGAGAAGTTTTAAATTGATCATAAACATGAATTTTTGTTTGTTGATGTTGTTTATGGAGTTGTTTTTGGAGTTTTTAGAGAAATGGATACTTGAATAATGAATTTGTTTTGAGAAACAAAAAAAAATATTTTGTGGTGTTCTTGAGATATTGTGAAAAACTATTTTTTAAATTTATGGATTGTGTTATGAAAAGGTTTTGATTATTCAAAACAAGGACTTTAAGAACTAGTAGAATATTACTAGGATTTTAAAAATGGGAATTTGTAGATGTTTGAACTAAGTTCTTGAGTTTTAGGAGTTTTTGAGTAAATGTGTAAATTCTTACTTTATGGTATGAAATGGTACAGATCTGTGAATCTAATGGTGTTTTTATGTGCACAATCATATGTGTTAACTTAAAGGAAGCTCATTTGTGATTTCTAGCATGAAAAAAAATGGGTATTTTTGAGTATCTTGATCCATGAACATGCTTGAATTTTCTGCATAATAGAAGGGGTTTTACCTGTAGAAGGGGTACTGCATGATAGAAGGGGGTCTTACCTGTAGAAGGGGTACTGCATGATAGAAGGGGTCTTACCTGTAGAAGGGGTACTGCATGATAGAAGGGGTCTTACCTGTAGAAGGGGTACTACATGATAGAAGGGGTCTTACATGTAGAAGGGGTCTTACCTGTAGAAGGGGTACTGCATGATAGAAGGGGTCTTACATGTAGAAGGGGTATTGTAATTAGTGACGAGAGAAAACTCTAAATTTTGTTGATTTATTTTGAAGAGTTATGGCTTGTTTTCAAATGATTTTGTGGTGTGAAATTGATCTCTTTTGGGTTGAGAACTATAGTGTTTCATTGTATGCTTTGAAACAAAATTATTTTCGTATAGTAAAAATAATATTTTTAACTTCGTAGAATTTTAATCGCTAAGTGAGAGTGTTAGAAAGTACCTTAAACATCCCTAGAGTTTTGAGAGCAAGTTTCGTTTCGATAGTATGGGTGATGAGTATTTTATAAATTGTACGCTGCTTAACTGTTAGGTAGCACGTATCGTAGAATTGCACGTGAACGATTAGGAGAAGCTTGCTGAGGTAAGAGCATCTTATATTTCATACTAAATTTCGTTGATAGCATGTTTGTATGATTGTTGATGTGGTGTTTGTGAGTGCTTGTTATGTTTGTCTTACATATGATTTGGTTAAATGTATGTGTTGACATGTTGTTATGAGATTACATATTATGAGAATATGTAAGTTGTTTGCATTAGTATATGTAGAGAAGACGTATGCTCATGCACTCATAGTTGGTATTTGATCTAGGTGATTGTACCAGGTGATATCCCGCCTTTAATTGAGCCGGTATTTGATCTAGGTGATTATACCCGCCGTTAATTGAGTCGGTATTTGATCTAGGTGATTGTACTCGGGGTATTCCACCAAATTGAGTCGGTACTTGATCTAGGTGATTGTACCCGGTGTTATCCTACCGTTAAATTCCGGAATTCATGCATGTGACGATCAGTGATTGGTGTCACAGTGAAGGCCAGTGATTGGCTTCACCATTCATTAGAGGTTGCATTAGGCTATGTGCGCATTTTACATATTATGCTTGTGGTTGAGGAAATGTTAAATGTTACTCGCTTTCCGTTTTGGTATTTGTTATTTGTATACTTGTTTCCAGTTGGTGACCCTTACTTTTGCATGTAAATATCGCGGGCTCCTCCCACCCCTAGACGATGGAGTGTTGCCCGAGGTCGTTGGTCGTGGGGACGGCGAAGATTTCGTAGAGTATCCCGGAGAGTAGATGGGTGGCTTTGTTAGGCTACACTTTTTATTATACTTGGTGTCTAGTATCTTTTGGATGACTGTATGTCTTATACTTTTATACTCAGACTATTAGTGCCTTTTGGCCGTGCGATACATTTCGTTCATAACCCTCGTCTTTTGGTTTATGAACTCAGTGTATCCCTTGGTTTGTAATTATTTTGGTGCACAGTTTGTTTCTCGGAAGCCCTATGATATAATATTTTGGTATTGTATTTAATTCCCATTGTGTGATGAAATGTTGAGCTGGTCACGAACATTCACGCGTGTTTTTTTTTATTCGGCGTGTTGTTTTTTAAAAAAAATAATGCCCCTTTTTCGGCTTTAAAAATCGGGGTGTTACACTTACTAGTACTAAACGTTTCATTTCCGTTTAGTTCAGAGCCAGACTCATTAATATCTTACACCTCATCAGAATCTGTTACTCTTTAGAGCTCATCACATTCAGACTCTGAACGTTAGAGGCTCTGAACGAGCTTCAGACCCTGATTCCATTTTACATCTCAGAGCTAGTTTTCTTCAGAGATAAAGTGCATGTTCAAATTCTTTTTAATAAAATCAAATCTTTCAATAGCTAAAGGCTTAGTCCATTGATGTTCAGTATCAATCAATTGAATATTTATAGTGCCTTTTTGAACATGATCTCTTATAAAATGATGTTTTATTTCAATATGCTTAGCTCTGGAATGCAAAATTGGATTTTTAGATAAATGAATGGCAGCAGTATTATCACAATAAAGTGGAATACTGCTTTCAGCTATGTTATAGTCTTCTAACTGATACTTCATCCAAAGAAGCTGAGTGCAACATTTAGCAGCTGAGATGTATTCTGCTTCTGCTGTAGACAAAGCAATAGTTGCTTGTCTCTTGCTGGCCCAAGATATGAGATTCTCACCAATAAATTGGCAATTTCCACTAGTGGACTTTCTCTCAATCTTGTATCCAGCATAGTCAGCATCACAGAATCCAACTAGCTTACTATCTAGGGATTTTTTAAAAAGAAGTCCTAGATTAGTTGTTCCTTTCAGATACCTAAAGATTCTCTTAACAGTTGTTAAAAGAGATTCTCTAGGGTCTGATTGAAATCTTGCACACAGACATACACTGTATAAGATATATGGCCTAGATGCTGTTAGATAGAGCAAAGAACCAATCATACCTCTATACAGCTTCTGGTCAACTTTGCTTCCAATTTCTTCCTTGCTTAAGCTGCTTGTAGGATGCATGGGTGTGGCCATTGTCTTACAGTCTTCAAGGTTGAACTTCTTCAGAAGCTCTTTTGTATATTTGCTTTGATGAATGTAAGTGCCATCTTTTCCTTGATTGATTTGAATCCCAAGGAAGAATTTCAGTTCACCCATCATGCTCATTTCAAATTCATCCTGATTGCTTCCAGTCTAGCTACTGGAGCAAATGTTTCTGTGAAATCAATACCTTCTTGCTGACTGTAGCCTTGTGCTACAAGTCTAGCTTTGTTTCTTACAACCCCACCTTGTTCATTCAGTTTATTCCTGAATACCCACTTAGTTCCAATGATGTTCTTATGTGCTGGTCTTGGCACTAAATCCCATACATCATTTCTTTGAAACTGATTGAGCTCATCTTGCATTGCCACTATCCATCCATCATCAGTTAGTGCTTCATCAACATTCTTGGGTTCAATCATAGATATAAGTCCCAGTAAAGAATCATTTTGTTGATAAGCTGATCTTGTCTTTCTTGGGCTCTCTTTGTTTCCAAGAATAAGATCTTCTGGATGAGATGACTTGTATTTGAATTTCCTTCTTGGAGCTTCAACATTCTCTTGCATTTCATGTTCTGAGATATCATCATGTTCTTCAGATGCTTCTATTGGAGATGCTCCTTCAGAGACTACTTCAATTTCAGCTTCTGAAGTTTCATTAGCTTCTGATGTTTTCTCAGGTTCTGGAAGGTTGTATTGATATGGCACACCTGCATAGCTATCATCTTGCTCTGACATTTTACTGTTAGGCTCTTTATCATCAAATCTTACATGTATAGATTCTTCCACTGTGTTAGTTTCAGAATTATACACTCTGTATGCCTTTGAGCGTTCAGAGTAACCTATAAAGATTCCCTTACAAGCTTTGGCATCAAATTTCTTTTTATAGACCTTATTGTTTAAGATGTAGCAATTACATCCAAACTAATGGAAGTAAGAGATATTGGGTTTTCTTCCTTTGAAGAGTTCATATGTTGTTTTATTCAGTATAGGTCTGATATAGATCCTATTTTGAATATAACAAGCTGTATTCACAACTTCTGCCCAGAAGTGCTTAGCAAGTTTGGTCTCATGCATCATGGTTCTTGCCATCTCTTGCAAAGACCTGTTCTTTCTCTCTACAACACCATTTTGTTGTGGTGTTCTAGGAGCAGAGAACTCATGGATAATTCCATGGTCTTCACAGAAAGTTGCAAAGGGTTCGTTTTCAAACTCACCACCATGATCGCTTCTGATCCTTAGGATCTTAAGACTTTTCTCACTTTGCACTTGTGTGCAGAAGATGTTAAATACATCATATGCATCATCTTTTACTCGCAAGAATTTAACCCATGTCCATCTACTGTAATCATCAACTATGACAAGTCCATATTTCTTCCCATTGATTGAGGTTGTACTAACAGGACCAAATAAATCAATGTGAAGCAATTCAAGAGGTCTTGAGGTAGAGACAATGTTTTTGGGTTTAAAGGAAGTTTTAGAAATTTTCCCAATCTGACAAGGACCACACAGAGCGTCTGAGTGATAGTTGAGATTGGGTAGTCCTTTAACCAAGCTTAGTTTGCTGAGCTTGGAGATTAATCTCCAATTAGCATGTCCTAAGCGCTGGTGTCAGACCCACTTCTCATCACTCAGAGATAGTAGACATACTATCTTTTGCTCTGTGAGTTCTGAGAGATTGACCTTATAAACATTGTCTTTTCTTAGGCCTCTGAATACTACAGATTTGTCAGACTCTCTAGTTACAGTACATGACTCTTTATCAAAAACTACCACAAATCCACTATCACAAAATTGGCTGATGCTAAGTAGATTGTGTTTCAGGCCTTCTACAAGCCATACATTATTAATATATAAGGAAGAATTACCAACTGTACCTATCTCAGTGATCCTCCCTTTTTGTTTGCCTCAAAACCTCATATTTCCTCCCTCTTTCGGAGTGAGGGTTTGTAACATACACTTTTCGCCCGTCATGTGTCGCGAGCATCCATTGTCCAGGTACCATGAATGCTGCTCTGGCCTTTTTGGAGCGCAAATCTGATACAAAGACAATCTCAGCTTTTGGTACCCATATTTTTATGGGTCCTTTGTGGTTAGTCTTAATTGCCTTAGGTGGTCTTTGTTTGAAAGATCTATCAGAAGTTCTAGAGTTGTTAAAGCCTTTTGGAAAACTTTTAGGCTTTGTATAGTTCTTAGATTTAGCTCTAGAATATACCAGAGTTTTGTTTGTTTTGACATTGGTCTGAGGTCTAGAGGCCTCAGACTCTGAAGAGTTCAGAGTCTGAGACTTCTTAACCTCTGACTCAACTATTTTTTCAGAATCTGGTATAACTTTAACTTCTGAATTGCTTTTCACAAAGACAGCCTTAGGTTTTGCTTTATCAATGTTAGAGGGTTTAGAAAATAATGGGTTTTCTTTAAAACGTGAGAACCCAAGACCTTCACCTCTATTTCTACTAACATGGAAAATTAAGGAAGCTATCTTACTTCTCTGCATGCCATTGATAAGAAGTTCTTGCAGAGAAAATTCATGCTCTGGAGGAACCTTATCATTATATACGTAATGAGTCTCAAGAAATGAGTTTCTGCTTTTCAGAGACTCATTTTCTTCACTCATTACGTTTGCTTGTTCAGTCAGGTGATTGTAAGCTTTTTTGAGAACTTTACATTCACCTGCCTTTTTTGTGAGCAATTTTAGGGCATCTTTAAGAGAATCTACTAATTCTGATATAGACAGTTTAGCAATTACCTCTTCTTCATCCTCAGAGTCTGAGTCTGCTTCAGAGTCTTCTCTGTCAGAAGTAGTTGCCATCAAAGCTAGATTGGCTTCCTCATCATCATCTGAGTCCGAGTCTTTATCAAGATCTTCCCAAGTTGCCAGAAGACTCTTCTTGACTTTACTCTTATATCTTTCCTTGCTAGAGATTTGCTTAGATGACTTGCTCTTGTTTTCTAGACAATCAGCAATGAAATGACCAGGCTTGTTGCACTTGAAGCACTTGCTTTGGTCTTCCTTTTTATCTTTACTAGTACTAACTTTCTTGGAAGACCCTCCAAACTTGCCTTAATATTTCTTGCTTCGTTTTGCCCACTGTGAAACCTTGGCAGCCATCAGCACCATCTCTTCTTCATCATCAGACCCAATCTCTTGACCCTCTTCAGAAGCTTCGTCTTCAGATTCAATAACCTTGGCCTTCAGAGCCTTGGATGAGCTCTTAAAACTTAAGGCTATTCCCTTCAGCTTCTTGGTTGATTCATCAGTTACTAATTCCATTTCATGACTCTTTAATGAACTGATTAAATCTTCCAAAGTTACTTCATCTAAATTTTTGGCTTCTTGAAAAGTTGTCACCTTGGGTCTCCATTTTGGAGGTAAGCTTCTGAGTACCTTCCTCACATGATCAGCCACAGTATAACTTTTATCTAATACTTGAAGACCAGAGACTAGAATTTGAAACCTAGAGAACATAGTCTCAATGTCCTCTCCGTCCTTCATCTTAAACAACTCATACTGATGTACCAACAGGTTAGCTTTTGCCTCTCTAACCTGTTTGTTACCTTATACTTGGATCTCAAGGACTCCAAAATTGACTTAGCAATCCTTTTATCCCCAATTTTTAGGTACTCATCATGTGAGATTGTGTTTGTCATCATTCCCTTCACTGAATGATGTTTTTTGTATTCCAATTTCTGAGAAGGTGTGAAAGACTTTCTGTTCTAATAGCTAACCACTCCTTCTTTGTCCATACTTTCAAACGCAACTCCTTCTTCTACCAAGTCCCACAAATCACAATCAATACCTATAATATGGCTGTACATCTTGGTTTTCCAGAAGGGATAAGCAGTCTCTGTTCCATTAGAATCTTGTCAGAAGATTTCCTCTCATGTGCATTAGAATCATAGTTGTATGGAATCTCATTCTTCTTTCCTCCATCATTTCCAGCAGCGTCAGTCATGTTTTTCCAATGGATCTTTTACTGTTTCACTGTAAGGTGAGTTAGGCAACAGACCTAGCTCCTGATACCAATTGAAGGTGGAAAAACACAAGAAGGGGGGGTTGAATTGTGTTTTAAAAATTGAATCTTTTTCTAAAGTTAAAACGAGTTAGCAGCGGATATAAACACAAAACAAAAGAGATGCTGAGAGGGAGAAAGAAAGACACAGAATTTATCCTGGTTCCTCTCACAAATTGAGAGTACGTCCAGTCCCCTTGTTACTAACAAGAGTTTTTCACTATAAGCTTTACAAGTTTACAACTTGCTCAAGCACACTTGCAAGAGACTTCTCAAATGCTCAAGTTACACTTAACAAGAGACTTCTCAAACAAACTTACAAGTAAGAATGAATGTTAATGGACACTTGATATACTATCAAAGGTGTTTACAAAATACAAGCAGACTGCTTTGATGCTTTTCAAATGCGTTTTCGCGCCCGTTCTGTTATCACCAAAACATTGTCAATGGTGGTTGAAAGCGTGTTACAACACACAAAGAAACAGAACACGCGTTCTATGATTTATGCAAGTGGTGTTTGCCATCGTGAAACCGCCCGAAGCTCTGTCACCAGTGGTTGAAAGATACCCAGAATAAGAACACTTCCAACAAATGAGTAGGGTTGTTTCTCTCCGCCATCGATTTTACCTCATATTAAAATAATATTAATTTTATATATATAACATGTATATATATTTATATAATACTATAATGCGTTAATAATTGAAAATTTCAAAGCTAAAATATACTAAATCACCGTAATAAAATGTAATATTCATAAAAATTGGGTTTTTTTAAAGAAATTGTCAATTTTTTAATTTTTTTTTTAAAAAGGTAAAATCGTCTCAAAGAGTTAAAACCAAGGATTTTACACGATTTCGCTACGATTTTACACGATTTTAGAGATTTTACTACGAGTTAAATCGTGTAAAATCGTTCCAGATCACGATTTTACCAAAAAACGATTCTACCAGCGATTTAACTCGTTTTTGCTACCTAGAAACGTAAAAACTATGGTTTTTACATTTTAAATCGCGATTTTAACAACCTTGGTCTGGCGCACTTTTGTGTGGACTTAATACAACCGCTTATTGTCAAGTTATGTTGTGAAGTTAGCCTAATAAATCCTCGGACAATCGGATTGTATGTCTTTCTTGTACCTAATGAAGTCCTTTTTTGGGGCCTCAATAGAATATACATAGGATTCTCTTTGATAGGCATCCTTTTATCGAAGCTATGTAGGACTTCCAAAATTTATCCGAGTTCCTAATGATTTTTTATTCTTTCTAGATGTTTCAAGCATAAATGTTGCTGATTATTTTAGATAACATCGGACTTTAGAGTGAATTCTCACAAGAGTCTCTTGATGGTATTACCGTGAAAAACTCTTTGTTGAATGAAGTATTACACATTGTAAATTGCAAGGTGATAAATTCTTTGTATCTTAATTAGATTAATTATTGTTATGAATGAAATTGCATACCAATAAGATGAGATCATATATTTTAAATCAAACCAAATTGCATATTAGTTTAATATTTTAGTAGGTTAAAATTTCGTGCCTAAAAATCAATTAAAATCAAAATTAAACAAATATTAATTAATGAGTCCACGTAGCATTGAACAAAAGTTACAATTTGGATGAAGAAATAATATCATCCATATACGTACATACAACCAAGAAGCAAGTGATAAAAATGTGGGGCTTCCAAAATTTATGGACGCAACACAATGTGTAAACGTTGTCACTTTCCATTAATAGAAAATGCCATTGTCATTGCAATTACCATGAAAGTGAAACACTTAGAAGGTTCATAACCCATTGGCATGGGGTACCCTTTTGAAAGAGTTTTGTGGTTAGTTGTGTTTTGTACTTTCGTGTAATATGTTTTTTCTTATTCCCTCAACATCAAATAGTCTCTCCATCACCACATGGTGGGTTACTCGTTAGTTACCATTAATTTTTTGATAAACTATATTAATGAATCTATGGATATTTCTAACATTGAAGTGGTATGTACGCCAAATTTTTAATAATGAGTGTGCATAGTTTTGCCATCTAATTCTTCCAACAAAATCTTAAACTTTTATAGCTATAATGGTATATTTTTATCACATGTTATATATATCAACGATGATAAGAGTTTACCTTTATAATTATAAGAAATATAATTCAATATTATCTGCGCAGTTGTAAAATGACTATTAATTTAACACTGCTTTAAATAACATTACCCAAATTTTCTAAAGAGATCAATGCTACGTTATTTAACATAATTTATTATCAAAATATTTTAAAAAGATCTAAAAATACATATTAAAAAAAAAATATGCTATAGCCTGCAGGGATTGACTAAACTTTGGCAAAATAATGAGCTAAGCTTTTATGTCTTAAGATTAATTAAAAAAAAAGCGTTGTTCTTGCTTAAATTGCACTATATTCATCTTGTTGCTTAGGGATGAAGTTGATTTCCAACCAACCGGCTTTTATAAATATTGTACTAGAATCTCTTTGTAATTTAATTTCATGTATCTCATTTTCTCCTCTTCTCTATCAATCAATAATTAAGAAGACAAGCTCTCTTTGGAAGGGAAAGTACACAAAATCATATTCATTATTATTAATTATAATGTGAATGCAAACACCATGCAAGAAATTATAATTATTTTTCATGATACAACAACTTCATATATAAAATGCAACATGCAACTGGATATGGACGAAAGAGAATACGTTAATTGCAAGTATTTTTAAGTACACTTGAGTAATTAATTAAATACATAATAATTAATTAATACAAATAGTAGGAGATGAGTTATTTACTTTCTTTACAAATTAAGTGTCAATAGAAATACTTTAGTGAAAAAGTCATGATTGAAGAATATGATTAATGCTTGGTGGAACCCAATATCTGACTCTATTAACAATTGAGATGAGACAGAAAACGACATGTTCTCTACACTGCTTCCTCAAAGAGTCATAGTTATGACTTGTGTGACTTATGTCTAGTATAATAGAATTCCATATGATTTGCATTTATTTTTTTACTGCCATCGTTTAATGGTGATTAATCTTCATCGAAAAATTTATAAAATATATAAAGTGATTTTTACCTCTCGATTAATTTTTTTTAGTAAACAACATGAGTTAAAAATCGAACTTCTAGTCACTTGCTTATATGACATAATTATCTTATTATATTAACCAATTCTTTGTTTTAGATAGACGTATAAAATATCAATAAACATAAAAATTTACATACTAGTGAAGAAATTGAAGTTTGAACTTCAATCACATAATCTAACAATTTCAATATTTTTGGTCGGTTAAACTAAAATTTGCGTGCGATTAATTTCTTTGTTAATATATGATTTGCATTTCTAATATAACCATACTTCAGAATCCAATGTGGTCTCCAAAGGATGTTCCATACACTATATTTTGTCAAACATTTAATTTCTTGTGAGATAAATATTTATGATCTAACAATAGATTTAGTATAGACTCTAAAATTTCAAGAGATTTTGTAAAAAATTAATTAACTTATGTACCTTATCCGAATATTTTTAATTTATCCAAAAATTAAAGTGTTGTTAAATGGTAGTGATGATACTCCCTCCGGCCACAAATATAAGAAAAAGTACACTTTTTAGATTCATTGAATAACAAATGTATCTAGTCTATATTATAGTCCAGATACATCAATTATTCAATGAATCTAAAAAGTGCACTTTTATTTATATTTGTGGCCGGAGGGAGTATAATATAATTTTTTTATCTGTTTGCATGATTGAGAGATTCTTTCTTTGACAAATGGTTCTTTTTTAGCCAATAACATTGAAAAACACGTACTAGTGGTACTAGTTAATTAAGTAGCATGATAGTACTATATATGATATGAATGTGCATTTTTCCATTTGCCACCGCCTTAAGAAATAAGCTGTCTTTTTCGATGCAGTTACTTAAAATGTTCCTACATGACTCTTGATAGCAACTTTGTCTCTTTCTTTCCACTGTCGGCAGAAGAACACAACTTTCATCCATTCCTTCAATTACTATTGTTTTCAATTTACATATAAATTATTGACCAAACCTTGTGGTTAAATTTTTCATTGTAATATTGAAAAATCAATTTTATCTTATCTTATCTTATGATACATACATATTGTTTATATACGGAACCTCTTTTATATAATTTCTTTTTTATTGGTCTTCATTCATCTTGTGCAAAAACTTGGTTAATAACATATTTGTCGTTAAAAAAAAATACCAGATAAATTGACTATAAATCATATAACAATGAGCTTCCAAACCAATTTGTTAATAGTATTACATTGGATGAGACATGGTCTCAAGATATGTTTATAAATGTTGATAACATCCAATTTAAGCTCATCTCAATCTTATAAGTCTGACTTATAAGATTAAGGTGAACTAAACTTAAAATTATGAGGTGTGTTATTTGAACATCACCAAAAGTTGTCCCGGATGGACAACTTAAATTTTTCTTTCTATGCACGCAAAACGAGTGAAACTAAAAATAATAAAAAAACAGAGAAGTTGGCGGGTCTCACTTTTTTGGGTTGTTGGACAACTTTAAAAGTTGTCCATATAACATTTCTGTAAAATTTTATATCATAACCTCTTTTAAAATTGGTTGGGCCGGGTCAACTGCTATTATATTTTTGCAAAATTAAAATACTTAATATCTATGAAGTACAGACACATAGTTACAGGACACAGACACTCACACGTAGACACTATTAATAATTTAAAAAATAATATATTCAGTATAATCATAAGTATTAATGTGGTGTTTGGTGTCCGGCCAACAGTAATCTCAGATATAAGTTTCTATTTACCTTTCAGCAAAACTTCGGAGCGGAGTGTTAAGAAGGAAAACACACCGACAAAGTTTCTATAATGTAACACTTATTTAATGCTTAACAAATATTTTGTGTAACCTTGAAGTAAATGGAGTATATATTCTAGTGGTTGTTAACTTTTGTTTAATAATAAAACACTTTAAGGTGTTATTTCTTAATTATAAGAGGTCTCTTTCAATTGAAAAGGGAAAGATCTGTTAACATCTCTTTTTACTGTGATTAGAACACTGAATTTAATGACTTTCATTCACCAATGAGGATTTTTGGTGGTAGAGACAGTAGGGTCTCAACCAGCACATTCAATTATTTATGCCTTTTAAGCTTAACTATCACATTGGGAATGGGAAGTAAGGATACATACATAGAATAACAATTAACCATGCAGTTTCCTATTGCAGTGTCAGAGGTATAATTTAGGTAAAAATTAAATATATTAATACAGAATTGAGGGCACATAAAATCTGCAAATATGATAGTAGATCTGTACATAACTGTTTATATATGTTGTTTTAAATTGTGGTCACATTGATGAACATGCACTTGTCGGATTAGGCGTGTTCCGGTGTTAGACATATGTCGGTGTCCAACACTGATACTTATGATTACATTGAATTATGTCATTTTTTCAAATTATTATTGATGCCAACATGTTAGTGTGTTCATGTCGTGTCAGCGTCCGTGCTTCGTATGTTTCTGTCTAAGATGCAGTTGGGTCGTAATCTTAGATACGGTAGAAAATTGCAACTAATGCAGCTACAATTACTTTACAGTAAAGGAGACCTATAAAACTTTTATACTGATCTCATAATTGTGGCTTTTTCTGATCATAAGTGTAACACACATGAATGAATTTATGTCATTTAGTTTTGTAAAGTTATAAATTTAAGAATTTAACTTAAGATATCTATATCTATTATTTCACACCAAATTGTTGTTTGTCCCTTTGGAAAAACAGAATATTTTTCTATTAAATTGTCTTAGTTCCTTCATTCAAAATGGTGGGTCAAGAAACAAACACTGCATAGGTCCTCTGCTGCAGGCCCCTTTCACTACCACCAATTGTGTACTGCTATAACTGATAACTGTCCATCACATGTTTGTACGTTCATTTCCCCGGCGTAGTATTGGGCCCGATTACAAATATATCTGCCAATGCAGCCCAGCCCATCTGTGCACCCATGCTGAGTTAGTCGGCAATGGGACAATCACTTACTATTAAGCTAGTAAACAGTGGTTTGTTCAAATTCTGCTACAATAATGTTATAGTGCTGTTATTTGACAATATGTTATACTAAATAAATAGCGTGACGCGAGACAAAGGTGGTTTGTTCAAATTTCATTTTGTTATAGTGCGATAGCCGCTATTTAACAACAATGCTGCTAAGTCGTTCTGCTAGACTACCTCAATTAGATCTAGGCCATAAATAGTTTTCTCATTGTAAAATTTTTGTAATGCAAATATCGAATTCACTATCAGAACTCAAAATTTTCAGATTTTCTTCACTTTTACTCTCTTTCTTTCATCATAATTTGATACTAACAAGTATTAATTAAAGAATTGCTGACATGTAAAAAATTACACCAAGTTTTATAGGAGTGCATTAACAAATAAAAGATTTACTGCTAATACTAACAAGTTTTATTGGCAACAATTTGTATAAACAAGTCATTCATCATGCACCAGATTAAATAAAAACAATATACCAGTAACTTGGGTTAAAAACTTGGCTTCATATACACAGACAAGTTTTAACAAGTAATTGAACTCGAGTGGTTAATGACGATTTGTTTGGGACAAACCAAGTTCAAAGCATGGCTAAAACAATCATTGATCAACTTTACTTACTTCCGAAGTTTCTAACACTTATTTAATGTTTAACATGGATTTCGTGTAACCTAATGAACTTTAGAAGCGATGAATCAAGCTTAATTAATTAACTAACACAAGCATAGTTGCTCTAATTTCTAGCGTTCCTTCTGAAAGCTGATTCATCTTGATGACTTCAATCCAGATATTCCATGTTACAAAACTTTCAAATTTCGATCTTTAAGTTTAAATTTTAATTATGCGACCATCACTATTAAAGGGACGAAATACTTAATTATGACCGACTCCATATTATTTGATTATAGTCTTTAATGACAAACTACGAACTAACTTTATATATCTATTAACTATTTCACACCAATTGTTTTTTGCCCCTTTGGAATAATCGAAAACTCTCAACAATGAGATAAAATTCATCTCTCCTAATAATAGATAAGTAGGGAGGAACATCAGGATATTATTAAGCTGGACATCTTCACCTGATCATCGTAGTTGCATGTGCGAGTTTCTGATAGTGATTGCCTCTTCGTCTATGAACCAAAAAAAAAAAATACATTTCACCATTGAGCCGGAAAATATTCCTATTGGTAGATAATGCAATGCCTAAATATGAGGTACTTGAGTCCCAATTTAATGTCATAGGGGAGACATGAAACAGACAATGCTATTGCTAGATCCACCATTGAGGCAAAAATTGGACAGCCTTGCCAACACCAGTTCTATTATACTAACATAACTGCAGGCCCCTTCATTAACACCAATTGTGTACTGTGATAACTTTAGAACAGTCAATTCTACATCAATTGTACTATTGCACACATGGGGTTGGACATTTTCTGTGTCCGAGAAAAGATTCTGACAATAAAACTCTTGGTGGACCATATTCTATCTGAACTTCTGAAGATCAAGTTACAGATTCAGATTTCCTTCTCCACCCTCAGCTTGAAGAGGGGGTGTGTATTAGTATTATTGTAATCCTCTGTGCATCACATGTTTTAAGTTCTTTGCGATGGGCTCGGGCCCAATTGCATAAGGAGGAACTTTTTCCATCCACAAAATAACTTTTGATGTACACATCCGAAGAAACATTATTTTTGTGCCGTTCGGATGTGTATTTCCAAAAGAAAGGTGAAAGAATCTGATCGCCATTTTCACTATGGAATAGCTGATAACTTCACATCATTACGATGTTCCGCACCACTTTAACAAACATTATTAGGTAGTTTTACTATGTTTTCCGCAAGAAATAAATAGAAAATTGAATTATTACAAGATTGCTTGAAGCACAAGGAAAGAAGAAAAAGTGAAGAAATCAATTACGCTGCGCCGGGGCGCAGGCAAATGTGGCGCCGGGGCGCAAGGAAAGCCTGCGCGGCGCAGGGTCGTAACCTGATTTTATAAATTGAGATTTTCTGTCAGAATTAGGATACATAAATTTTACGGCGAAAAAGACAACTTTTGACGACGAATCCAGAGGTGCTCGAACAAGGTTTCTAGTGTGTAAACACATCAATTCCTTACTTGTAATGAATTCTTTAACTCTATTTTATGTTTTTAATTTAGTTATGTCTAGCTAAACTTCTCTGATTGGATCCCATAGGAATTCTAATTGTTATTATTCTTGAATCATGTGGTCTCATATGACATGATAATGAATTACGAAGTTAGTTTCAGTTAATTATTCCTTGTGTTTAATGCTTTGCATGATTTGGCCAATTGGGTGATGATTCCAATAATTTGTTTACTATGAGAATAGGTATAAATCATCGATCTAGGGATAGTTATTCAATTAACTGTTGTTTAAGAGATTTCGAATTGTTAATTGAGAATTCAAAGGTTAAAGAGCCAAAACCTTAATTGATCATGAATAACCTAAGAGATTAGGGAGTTATGATCAAGGGAGAGGATTATGTACCAAGAGATTGGGCATAGTTACTTTTTTTAATCGAATCGTGAAACTAAATTTGTAAACCTTGTTAACATGCATGAACTACCAAGATAATAATAATTAGATGAACCGAAAGGATCCAATCGCCTTCTCTTTTTGAGTTAAATCCTAATTTCTTGCCGTTATTTTCTTAAAACCCTAATCCAAAAAAATCCCCCCTTTTATTTATGCAAATTAAATTACGTATGATTTCAACAAATACTTTCGTTTGATTCTGAACAATCCCAGCATACTTACTTTGATACTCCATCAAATGGCGTCGTTGCCGGGGATTTTTGATTGAATCAACAAGGCAATTGATCCATACGTAGTTTATTTTACTGTTATTTATTTTTCTGTTAATATTATTATTCTAAAAATACAAAAAATAAATATTCTGAAATCCTACTTATTTTGTGTAGTGCAGTTGCTTCTAAAGGTATTTGTTGTTTGTGTGCATGCGCAGTAAAGCAGACGAAGACCTTCAATACGATCCTGAGATCGAAAAGACAGCAAAAGCACTCAGAAAGAAAGCTCGTCTGGAGCGTGAAGCGGTATTAGCCGCAACTATCACTCAGGGGCTCAGTGACGGAGAAATCAATTTCTCAGACTCCGAAACTGAGAGTTTGGGTGACGTCAATCCTCCTCCAGAAAGGACATTGGGTGACTACGGGCAAAGAAATAATGTTGGGGATGCCAATCTGGGCTTCCAACCAATCAACCCAGTGTCATTCGATATCAAAAATAAGGTGCTCAACGCCCTTAAGAAAAATCAGTACACTGGGGCTGAAACTCAGTGCCCAAATCTTCATTTGGAACATATTTATGAAGCATGTGGGTACACAGATCCAAAAGATATTTCTGACTCTGATAAGAAGATGAGACTCTTCAAGCTATCTCTTGTCGGGGGAGCAAGAGATTGGATAGACACTTTACCTCCCAACACCATTGGAACTTGGGACGAACTTGCTACAAAATTCAAAGATCGGTATTTCGCAACCACAAATTTCTTGAAAGGAGGAATGACATTACCACCTTCGAACAAGGGGATGTTGAATCATTACATGATGCTTGGGAAAGATTCAAACTATGCTTGAAGAAGTGCCCAAATCATGGGCTTGACAATCATACTCAGAAGCAACACTTCACCCAAGGGTTGAGACCTCAGACTAGAATGTTATTGGATGCATCAGCTGGTGGATCAATAACAAACAAAGTGGAACGTGAAGCTAGGGCACTGATCGAAGTTATGGCACAGAATGAGTATAGAGTGCAACATGACCGGGGAGCGAAAAAGAAAACTGGAATGTTAGATTTAGATACAGGAACATCACTCCTAGCCCAACAAGCAAAGATGAACAACAACATCGAGTCTCTGCTAAAGGCGTTCATAAATCAAACAACTCTGACTCCTCCGGCACCTGTCAATGCAGCTCAAGGGTAGCAATGTGATTTCTGTGGCCAAGGCCATGCTAACGGTGAATGTTTCCCTGTAGGTTCTAAACAAGCAAACTACTTAGCCAACTACAGGAGAAACCCCCCAACAATGATCCATTCTCGGCTACTTACAATCCGGGATGAAGAAATCATCCAAACTTTGGTTGGGGCGGTAACCAGAATCAATCTCAACAACAAGCTCCTCAGCATCAAAACCAACAAAGAACATCCTCTAATCTTGAGGATTCTCTAGCACAATTCATCAAGGCCACTTCGGGACAATTTGACTCGATTAAAGCTAGCCAAGAACTTGCCAACAAAAACCATGAAGCCTCAATCAAGAACTTAGAGACTCAAATTGGACAACTGTCAAGGTAATTCTCCGCTGCTCAAAATCATGGTTTCGAAGGGTCCACCAAAGACAACCCAAGGAATGGAAGTTGCAATGTCATTCACTTGCGGAACAGGACGGTTCCTTCGCCGGAAGTTGTACCAAAGAAAAAGGATGAAAAGAGCGATGAGGGAGTGAGAGAAAAAGATGTTGAGAGCGAAAACAAAGTTGAGAATGAGGGAGAAGTTGAAAAAGAGTGGGAGATAATACAAGAAGATTGGAGTGACGAAGAGGTTGTAGTTTAAAATCATAGGGAGAAAAAAATTGGAGAAAAGAGTGAGGAGACCTTAGTGGAAGATAGGAAAGGTAACGGTGTGGAAGAAAAAGAAAATCCAACCCCTACTAGACTACCATATCCGCAGCGAAGGAAGAAACCAAAAGAAAAAGATCACCAAAACTTCAAAAAGTTCATGAAGATGTTCCATAGTCTCCAAGTGAATATCTCATTTGCCGAGGCATTACAACAAATGCCAGCTTATGCGAAATTCATGAAAGAATTCAAAACTAAAAAGAGGAAGCCCCTTGATGATGACATTGTTGACATGAGTGAAGAGTGTAGTGTTATAATCCAACAAAAACTTCCACAAAAGAAGAAAGATCCGGGAAGTTTCACTATGCCTTGTTCTATAGGTAACATCACTGTGGGTAGAGCTTTATGTGACTTAGGGGCTAACATAAACCTAATGCCCTTATCAATGATGAAAAGAATACCAGGTGTTGTGGCAAAACCAAAAAAGATGCAGTTATCCATAGCAGATCGATCTATTGTGCATCCTTATGGCATACTTCATGATGTGTTGGTAAGAGTAGCTGAATTTGTGTTCCCAGCTTTTGGATGAAGACGCTGGAACTGAACCACTACTTTTAGGTAGACCCTTCTTGGCCACCGAAAGAGCACTAATTGATGTTGAGATGGGAGAGCTAATGTTAAGGACTCATGGCGAACAGGTTATGTTTAATGTATTTCAAGCCATGAAGCACAAAGATGATGAGCCTAAATGTTTCAAAGTTGATGTGATAGAGGAAGTTGTTCATGATGTGTTTGTTGAAGAGACTCATTCCCCTCCACTAGAAAGAGTCATAGCTAATTCGATTGATGATTTGGAGGAGGAATGGGAGAAAGAGCTTGAAATCTGCCTCCGTCAGCATGATGCATGCAAGGAGGACACAAAACCACATGTAGTTGAAAATGTTCTTGCTCAGGAAGAAAAGGAGGATGGTAAAAAGGAAACGAAAACTATCATCCAGGAATTGAAGGAACTCCCCTCTCATCTAAAATATGTGTTCTTAGGAGGGGATTCCTCACATCCAGCCATCATAAGCAGCGGGTTGATTTCACTAGAAGAAGAAAAGCTTGTCCGACTTCTGCAAGATAACAAAGAAGCCATGGGTTGGAACATTGGTGATTTAAAAGGGATTAGTCCCGGATTTTGCATGCATAAGATAAAGATGGAAGATGATTACAAACCAGTGGTCCAACCTCAAAGAAGACTCAACCTCACCATGAAAGAAGTTGTGAAAAAGGAAGTCATTAAACTCCTTGAAGCCGGCATGATTTACCCTATTTCAGATAGTGCTTGGGTAAGTCTGGTTCATGTGGTTCCGAAAATAGGAGGAATGACGGTTGTGAGGAATGAAAAAAAATGAATTAATCCACACTCGCACCGTCACTGGCTGGAATGTGCATAGACTACCGGAGGTTAAATTCCGCAACAAGGAAAAATCATTTCCCTCTTCCGTTCATGGATCAGATGTTGGAAAGGCTTGTGGGGCAGACCTACTATTGCTTTCTAGATGGTTATTCCGGGTACAATCAGATTGTTGTTGACCCGGCGGATCAAGAGAAAACGGCATTCACATGCCCTTTTGGGGTCTTTTCCTATCGAAGGACGCCCTTCGGTCTATGCAACGCACCGGCTACTTTCCAGCGGTGTATGTTGTCTATCTTTGCAAACATGATGGAAGACAAAATCGACGTATTTATGGATGATTTCTCTGTTTTTGGTAAGTCTTTTGATCATTGCTTGAATAACTTGAATGCCGTATTGAAGAGATGCATAAGTACCAATCTTGTTTTAAATTGGGAAAAATGTCATTTTATGGTTAAAGAAGGAATTGTGCTTGGTCACAAAATCTCTTCAAAAGGCATACAAGTTGATCAAGCAAAGATAGAGGTTATTAAGAATTTGCCTCCTCCTGTTAATGTTAAGGGAGTGCGAAGTTTTTTGGGTCATGTTGGTTTCTATCGGTACTTTATTAAAGATTTTTCTAAAATAACAAAGCCCTTAACTAACCTCCTTGTCAAAGAGAATGAATTTAAATTTGATAATGATTATCTAAATGCTTTTGTGACTATTAAAGAGAAGTTGGTCACCGCGCCCATAATTGTTGCACCTAATTGGGATCTCCCATTTGAATTAATGTGTGATGCAAGCGATTATCCGGTTGGAGCGGTGCTTGGCCAACGACGTGCGAAGTTTTTCCATGTCATATACTATGCGAGCAAAGTTTTGAATGAAAATCAAGTGAATTACACAACAACTGAAAAAGAATTGCTCGCAGTGGTATTTGCATTGGAAAAATTTCGCCAATATCTAATTGGTTCAAAAGTGATTGTGTTTACAGATCATGCAGCACTCACCTCCTCACAAAACCAGAGTCAAAGCCTAGACTCTTGAGGTGGGTACTCCTCCTACAAGAATTAGATTTGCAAATTAAAGACAAGAAAGGAGTGGAAAATGTGGTGGCTGACCATCTGTCAAGATTGGACAATCCTATGGTGACCAAAAAAGAGAAGCGCATCAATGAAGAATTTTCGGATGAACAACTGCTTACGCTATCTAAAAGGCCTTTGTATGCTGACATGGCTAACTATAAAGTAGATAAAGTGATTCCGGAAGATTTCTCACACCAACAAAAACAAAAGTTCACAAGGGATACAAACTTTATGTTTGGGATGATCCATATTTGTTCAAGGTCGGCCAAGAGGGGCTAATGAGAAGATGTGTGGACGAAGACGAAGTAGAAAAGATAATGTGGCATTGCCACAGTTCACCTTATGGAGGACACCACAGTGGGCCAAGGACAGCGGCCAAGGTACTCCAAAGCGGCTTCTTTTGGCCGACTCTTTTCAAAGATTGTGTGGAATTCACCAAACAGTGTGATAATTTCCAGAGGACCGGCAATGTTTCAAAGAGGGATGAGATGCCTCTCAACAGTATGATTGTAGTGGAACCTTTTGACTGTCGGGGGATAGACTTCATGGGACCTTTCCCATCTTCAATGTCTAACCTCCATATCCTGGTGTGTGTAGATTATGTGACAAAGGGGGTCAAAGCTATTGCTTGTCCAGCTAATGACGCCCACACGGTAGTTAAATTTTTAAAGAAAAACATTTTCACCAGGTTTGGTGTACCAAGAGTTCTCATCAGTGACGGAGGTAAGCACTTCTGTAACAAATATCTGGAGAACCTTCTAGTCAAGTACAACGTCAAGCATAAGGTGGCTACCCCATACCATCCGCAAACTAGCGGACAAGTTGAAATGTCAAACCGACAACTCAAGCAGATTCTAGAGAAAACAGTTTCTTCTCAAGGAAAGATTGGTCTATAAAGCTTGATGATGCACTATGGGCTTATATAACCACTTTCAAGACACACCTCGGCTACTCTCCATATCATTTGGTCTATGGCAAAGCTTGTCATTTACCAGTTGAATTGGAAAATAAAGCTTTTTGGGCTGTTAAATTTTTAAATTTTGATGCAGGTCTAGCAGGTGAAAAGCAACTGTTAAAGCTAAATGAGTTGGAAGAGTGGAGGTTGAAGGCATATGAAAACGTCGTGATCTTTAAGGCTAGGACAAAGAAATACCACGATAAAGGATTAGTGCTTAAAGAATTTCGTATGGGGCAACAAGTCTTGTTGTTCAACTCGAGATTTAAATTATTTCCATGAAAGCTGAAGTCTTGGTGGTCTGGTCCCTTTGTTATTAAGGTAGTCTTTCCACATATGGCCGTGGAAATTTTTAAACCGGGAAAGGGAGAAAAAGCTTTTAAAGTCAATGGCCAAAGATTGAAGGCCTACAAAGGAGGAGAATTCAACTGCCACAATGTGGCACTGCCTTTCCGTGACCCTTGAGGTTATGGAGCGTCAAGCATCAGGACGTTAAACAAGTGCATGGTCATTCGGTCATGGACCGTCAAACTATTTACGTTAAACAAGCGCTGCTTGGGAGGCAACCCGAGGTTTTTATTTACTAACGCCTATTAGTGTGTCTTGTATGTGGTTGCAGGTTAAGCAAAGGAAGTAAAATGGCAAAAATCAAAAACAAAATTTTGACTTACATTGTGCTGGGGCGCAGGAAAATGCTGCGCTGGGGCGCCAAAAGAGTGTTGGCTCGGCCTTGTTGAAAAGAATTGTGTCGGGGCGCGAGAAGATGCTGCTCTGGGGCTGTTAGCCCATATTTTCACTAAGCAAAATATGCTCTAAATGCATGAATAGAATAATTATGTTTGATTATATAATTTTTCTAATAGTCATTAAATATGTTTGGTTTTCAGAGTCAATGAATTTAATGATCAATCATGCATGAACGCACAATAAATGTTCTATCATTGAACGTTTCATTTAAATGCGTATTTTTCTTCTTTCAGGATCCTTTCGATTTGGTGGAAGCTTCAGTAGGGTCGAAGTACCCAGCAATGCAAGGATAACTTATGGACTTAGCGAAATATTCAAGGAGAAGCATTGTTACTTCGACTTCGATGGAAACAACGGCTAATTTAGAAGATAAGAAGGGATTCAAATTCAAATACGTGTCAAGGACACGCGTCCTCTCTGTAGTGTTTAGGCGTTATTAGCAGTTAGGAATTAGTGTCTATAAATAGCCTAGTTATGTGATCGAAAAGGGGGTCACAATCATTATACAAAATCCTCAGAAAAACTCTAAGTACCCATGTCAAAGCGAGAAACGAGTATTCGAAGGAAAATGTATGTAATGTGAACCACTTTATTCTGTAATCATTTACATTTGAATGCAATTTACAGTATCTTCATCTTTATCTCGTTTAATCCTTATTTCGACTCTTTTCTCCCATTCTGTTTATTCAATTGAATAAACATTCTTTCTTGCATTTCAAGTTATTAAAACATAAAAACAACACTTTATCATCATAAGAGCAATAATGAATATCATTTACTTTGAAAATGTAAACAAAAGCACTATGTCCCGAGATTTACTAGTTGATCTCTCTTGTAATAATCAAACTAGCGTTGTTTACCAAATTTCACAGTAAACGAATTGGCACGCCCAGTGGGACTGTGTGCTTTACGTTTAAATTTCTTCAAAGTTTGTGTAGTTAATTTGTTCTGCATTTTTGTGAATTGTTTCCAAAAGTTTGTGTGTAGTGTATGCTTTTGAGGAACGGGAAATTACTCCCTGAAATGGTTAGACCACCACCCAGAAGTAACCCAAGACAAAACATGGAAAATCCAAACGGAAACAATAATAATAACGGTTCGAATGCATCAACCGCTTCAAGCGTTTCTGAGGCCATAATCTCTCCTGTAATCAGTGAGATTGTGCCCAACGCTAGTGGGGCAACAGTTTCCGCCCCAATATCTTCTGTGGTAAGTGCCACAATGACAATGCCAACGTCTACAGTGGTACCTTCGACCACTACAGAACCTATCTTGACTCTTTCCCATGCTATGGAGGGAAATTTCTCTCCAAATAGGACAAATGTTAATGGGGGTGGCGCTAGTTCCTCTACTTTCTCATTACCCTTTTCCCAATATGTGGGTCAGGGCACAAGTAGGAACTACTCATATGGTATGCCTACCAGTATGATGCAGGGTTTGCAAACAGGTGCATCATTGTTCACAGAGTCAGCACCAGGCATATTTGTGCCTAATAATCAAATAGTTTCTGGTTCTGCTACTCGAAATGGCAATCCCTCATTAACCAACAATGCCTTGAATGCTTTAAGGCAACAAATGGATGAGAGTAATCATGACATGGTAAATATGTTAACACAACAAATTGGTACAGTATTTAATCCATTAATTCAAAATACAAACCAAAGTTATCAATTGTTGGCTAATCAAATGGGAAGAATTGCTGATTTCTTTGGGGCTCCTCAAGCCCATAATCAACAAGTTCCCCAAATTCAGAATGTGGTGCCTTTGCAAATTGCACAAGCACCAAATAATGCCATTATGCCTGCCCCAAATAATGTTGTAAACCCCATAAACCAAATCCAACAGCCAGTGCCAGTGGTCGAGCCGCAGGTGCAAATTCAGGCACAGCAACAGGCTTTGCCCCAGGTCGAACAAAATCCTGGAATTGTGTTGATAAATAGGAACCAAAATGCTGATGATGTAGTTAGAAATGTCCAGAATAATAATTTTGCTGGACAAAATAACATAGCCAATTTGGTCGAAACTATCCTGGCACAAAATGGTTTAAACATAGGCATGCATAGGCCTCATTTTGTTTCTGCCTTATCAGAATATGTGCTTCAAACAGAATTACCAAGGGGCTGGAAAATCCCAAAATTTACTAAATTTGCTGGTGATACTAGTGAATCTACTGTTGAACACATAGCAAGATATTTAACTGAGGCAGGAGATCTAGCAAATAATGAGAATTTGAGAATGAAGTATTTTCCAAATTCTCTAACAAAAAATGCTTTTACATGGTTTACTACTCTCCCTCCACATTCAATTTTTAATTGGAATCAATTAGAGAGAGTTTTCCATGAGCAATTCTACATGGGACAGTCTAAGATAAGTCTCAAAGAATTAGCAAGCGTTAGGCGCAAAACTCCTGAGTCTATAGATGATTATCTGAATAGATTTCGTTTACTTAAGGCTAGGTGTTTTACTCAAGTGCCTGAACATGAATTGGTCGAAATGGCTGCTGGTGGCCTAGACTATTCGATCAGAAAGAAGTTAGATACTCAACATCTAAGGGACATGGCCCAATTGGCTGATAGGGTTCGACAGGTCGAACGCTTGAGAGCAGAAAAGGCTAGAAATTCAAAGTATCATAAAAAAGAAAAAGTTGCTTATGTAGAAACACATGATAGTGACCAAGAATATGATGTCTCTTATGAAGATGTTGAACAAGGGGAAATAGACCTAGCAGAATTAAAACCTGGTCCCCCTTACACTTGCAAGCTTTTAAAACCTTCAAATGGAAAAAACCCTGTTGAACCAAAAAATGATAAATATGTTTCAAAGACTTATACTTTTGATATAACAAAATGTGATGAAATCTTTAATTTGTTGGTTACTGATGGCCAAATAGTGGTTCCAAAAGGCGTTAAAATACCACCACTAGATATGAGAAAGAAAAGAGGTTATTGCAAGTATCATAATTTTCTTGGACATAGAACCTCACAATGTGTGCTTTTCAGGGACTTAGTTCAAAAGGCTTTAAACGAAGGAAGACTTAAATTTGGTGAAAAACCCAAAGCTGCAAAGGCAGATTTAGAATCTTCACAGAATGCTGATACCCTCTATGCTGAACCACAAGCTATCATGATGGTCGAAGCCATGGAGGTTACAGAGGTGCAAGTGGAAAAAATCCCTGAAGAGGAATACTTCGAAAAAATGAAAGTAGTATATCCTCGTGCTGAAGAGGATTTGATTGACTTTCTAAACAGATGCAAGTTAGAGAACAAAGGGGTGATGCTTTGTGCTCGTTGCAGTGCTGTTTGTGATAAGGAGGCTACTGCAGGCCTCATGAAGTTCCAACCAGTTGCAAATAGGCAGGGGGCAAACCCAAAACCGCCTCGTGGAAAAGGAAAGGGCATTCTAACTCGACCAAATAATATGGTCCAGACAGATCGAAGGCCCACTTTCCTTCCTTCTGGTTCGATTCCTATAGAACGCTGGATGCACCAAGGAACCATAAAGTTCAACAAGGGTGCAATGGAAGTTGGTGGCTCAAGTGGCACCAAACTGAGCTATTCAGAGGATGTCAACAAATACTCTTATAGGAACAATTACAAGGGTAAACATCCAATGACAAGGACTCAATGGCGTAGATTCCAACGCCAAAAGAAATTGGCTGCAACTAATCTTCAAACAGGTCAATATAAAGAAGTGGCTAGAAGGCCAGCAAAAGAAAGGATCCTTCCTCCTATAGAAGAAAGCAAGATGGAAGATGATGATCTGCTGGACTCTGAGCCAGATTTTGATGTAATATGTGTGGTTTCCATATTACCATCAGAATATGATGTTCAATCAGAAGTAGATGAGCTCGAAACTGATTTCGACCAGTTAGCAATGGCTGACCCTAAGCCAATATGCTATTATGTCATGAACAATGGTTGTATCGAAGAGCAACAGGCTACATTCGAAAGGCCAGACTTAGGCATGAAAAACCACCTCAAACCACTCTTCATAAGGGCAAAAGTTGAAGGAGTTGGAATTAACAAGGTGCTGATAGATTGAGGAGCTGCTGTGAATCTAATGCCTCTATCTATGTTACCCAAGATTGGCAAATATGACTGTGATTTGTCAGCCCATAACATTGTTTTGTCAAATTATGAAGGCAAAACAGGACATTCAAGGGGGGCAATTCAAGTGGATGTTGCTGTGGGCAGCATAGTTCGACCAACTCTATTCCTAGTGGTTGAATCCAAGGCAAACTTCAACTTACTGTTGGGGCGAGAGTGGATTCATGGAGTAGGAGTTGTTCCTTCGACCCTTCACCAGAAGTTGATGCTTTGGAGGGAGGATGGCTGCGTGGAAAATATAGAAGCTGATCAGAGCTTTTATATGTCAGAGGTAGACACTATAAATCAACAAACCTTTGACAAAAATTTGGCGAACATTGCGCCATGTTATGATAGAGAGAATGCTTTCACACCTTCAGATAATGTGATACATTCTGTCAAACTCCACCCAACCCAGGGCTTCATATGGGAAAGAGAGGAAATAGATGTTGTGTCCTCAGAAGATGGAGTTATACCACCATCTGGGTGGAATGTTTACGAAGATTATGATGACTGAGTCCAGTGCATGGGCCAGGATTACGGCTTATATGGCCGAAACTAAGTTAAATACGGCTTTGGAAGCTGATGTTCATCAAAATATGGCTACAGAAGCCAAGGTCGAAAGTGATGGCATTTCTATGCCACAAGCACAAAGGCTCGACTGCATCTATGATGAAGAACCTTTAGGGTTCGAAAGAGATCCACTTAATGAAACTCCTAAGATGCAGGCTCAAGATCCTTTGGAGGAAATTGACATTGGAGATGGCTCAGTAAAAAGGCCAACTTACATTAGTGTCAATATCAGTCCTGATTTAAAAGGAAAATTGGTACTACTTCTCAAGGAATTTAGTGATTGTTTTGCTTGGGATTATAATGAAATGCCTTGACTCAGTAGAGAAATGGTCGAACTCAAGCTACCAATCAAGGCAGGTAGAAAACCAGTGAAACAATTGCCAAGAAGGTTTGCACCAGAGATCATGTCCAGAATCAAAGAAGAGATCGAAAGGCTGCTGAAGAGTAAATTCATCAGAGCTGCCAGGTATGTAGAATGGTTAGCAAACATAGTTCCTGTCATTAAAAAGAATGGTACACTTAGGGTATGTATAGATTTTAGGGACTTAAATAATGCTACACCTAAAGATGAGTATGCCATGCCTGTGGCAGAAATGATAGTAGACTCAGCAGCAGGCTTCGAGTTCTTGAGCATGTTAGATGGTTACTCTGGTTATAACCAAATATTTATTGCTGAAGAGGATGTGTCTAAAACAGCATTTAGATGCCCTGGTGCTTTAGGTACCTATGAGTGGGTTGTTATGCCTTTTGGCTTAAAAAATGTTGGTGCCACTTATCAAAGGGCAATGAATTCCATGTTTCATGATTTTATAGATACATTCATGCAAGTTTACATTGATGATATCATCATCAAATCCTCTTCTGAAGATAGCCATTTGCTATATCTTAGGCAATCTTTCGAAAGAATGAGGAAACATGGATTAAAAATGAATCCATTAAAATGTGCTTTTTGTGTGCATGCAGGAGATTTCCTTGGTTTTGTAGTACATAAAAAAGGCATCGAAATAAACCAAAACAAGACAGAGGCTATCTTGGAGACAAAGCCTCCTTCGACCAAAAAACAACTTCAATCTCTGCTGGGAAAAATCAACTTCTTGAGAAGATTTATTTCGAATCTAAGTGGAAAGGCTCAAGCTTTCTCACCACTACTTCGACTCAAGAAGGATGATCCATTCAGATGGAAGGAAGAGCATCAAAAGGCTTTTGATGACATCAAAGGATACTTAATAAAGCCTCCAGTTCTAATGCCTCCTAGTAGGAATAAAGCTATGAAGTTGTATATTGCTACGTCTGATAAGACAATAGGAAGCATGTTGGCTCAAGAAGATGATAATGGCATAGAAAATGCAGTTTATTACCTTAGTAGAGTTTTAAATGATGCAGAAACTAGGTATACTGCCATAGAGAAACTTTGTCTTTGTTTGTATTTCTCTTGTACAAAACTTAAGCATTATATAAAGCCTGTTGACGTTTATGTCTATTCCCACTTTGATGTTATTAAACATATGCTAACTAAACCTATATTACATAGTAGAATTGGGAAATGGGCATTGGCATTAACTGAATATTCACTGACTTATAAACCTTTAAAGGCTGTCAAAGGCCAAATTGTGGCTGATTTTATAGTGGATCATTCTTTGGTCGAAATGCCACAGGATTATGTGGATATTCAACCATGGATTCTTTATTTTGATGAGTCCAAACATAAATATGGAACAGGAATTGGAATATTGATTATATCTCCTACTCAAGTTCCAACTAAGTTCAAGTACAAAATAAATGGACTTTGCCTTAATAATGAAGCCGAGTATGAAGCTTTAATTACAGGGTTAGAAATTTTAAAAGACTTGGGGGCAAAGAACATTAAAATAAGAGGTGATTCTGAATTAGTTTTGAAACAATTAACACAAGAATATAAATGTGTGAAAGAGCATTTAGCAAAATATTTTTCTATAGCTAGTTCTTTGTTAGATTGTTTCGATCATGTAGACATTGAACATGTACCTCGATTAGATGATCAAGAAGCAAATGACTTGGCTCAAATTGCTTCAGGATATAAAATGTCAAAAGAAAAGTTGACACAATTAATCGAAATAAAAGAAAAAATGGTTTTACAAGAACCAATATCTGCACAATTGTCAATACCAAAACTTGTGGGGGCAGATACTATACCACAAATAAATGGTGAAATAAAAAATCCCCTAGAAAATTTTCAAATTTTTGCCATTAACAATTTGTCAGATAATGATTGGAGAAAGCCTATAGTAGATTACCTTAAGAATCCAACAGGAAATGTGGATCGAAAGGTAAAATATAGGGCTTTAAGCTATATAATTTTTGAAAATGATCTTTTCAAAAAGACTTCTGAAGGAATTTTGTTAAAATGTCTTAATGAAGCAGAAGCATATATAGCAATCTCTGATGTTCATAGTGGTACTTGTGGTTCTCATCAAGCAGGACATAAAATGAAATGGCTCTTGTTTCGACAAGGTTTGTATTGGCCTTCTATGTTAAAAGATTGTATAGAATTTGCTAAGGGTTGTTAAGAATGCCAAAGGCATTCAGGCATTCAACATGTGCCTGCAAGTGAACTGCACTCGATAGTAAAACCATGGCCCTTTAGGGGTTGGGCTCTAGACCTTATTGGTGAAATTAAACCTGCTTCATCTAAAAATCAACGTTATATCTTAGTTGGAATGGATTATTTCACAAAATGGATAGAGGCAATCACTTTGGGTATTAATGGAAAGTATTTGAAAAAATATAAACCTACTTTGCTTGAAGTAAAAATAAGCGCAGAATAATACTTAAACATATGAGACAAAATGGTAATTGTAAATTGCCATAAAACATGGACTTTGTTCGAAGGTTACAAGATCCAGGAATTGTTCGAAAGGACAACAAATAAAATAAACTAAAGAAAATTATAAGTTCTTGGTGCAATCAGCATAGATTTTCTTGAGGGTGGCCAACTCTTTTTCAACTACGAGGTTCGAACTCTCCAAAGACTTGATTTCTTCGCCAACTACCTCTGCTGAGCCAAAAGCTTGAAGCCCTTCTCTCCCTTGGGCATCAATCTGCTCTTGGGTCGAAGCTTTAGCCTCTTTCTCAATTCGAGCTCTCTTGGTTTCTTCCTCAATGATCTGGCGCCTGTAACTGACAATTTGTTCCTCTAAGAGTTTGATTTGGTCTTTGTAGTGGGCAATTTTGTCATCACATTCTTCCAGCTCTACATTTCCCTCGATCATTTGAGAAGATAGTCTTTCCACTTCAGCTTGAGCTTTCTGAGCCTTTTCAAAGAACATGGCTTGAGCTTGTTGTTGGGTGGCGAGCCTCGTGTCGTTCTCAAGTCTCTTCTGCACTGCCTTTGCATATTGATCCATAATCGAACTGAGTTGGATAACTTTACCAAGGGTTTCCTCATCAGTCCTGGGGTTATGTAATTTCTTCAAGAAAGCCAAGTGGCTATAAGCGCAGGCTGGGTTTTCTTCAATTTGCTTCAATACATCCCTGTGGACAAAGGTCGTTGTAAGCTTTAGCAGCAAGGAGTCCTGGCGCACCATTGAATCAATGTCAGCATTTGAGGGCGCAGAATCAGTAGTGGTATGTTCGCTCGAAGTGGTGCCTGGATTTTGTCTCTTGGAAAGCAGAAGTTTAAGAGTGCCTGCAGGGTCAGACTTCTGCATATTGGCGAATTCTTCCTCCTGCACTCCAAGACTTGCAGAAAGCCTTGAGGTCGAAGAAACGGAGACAATCCCTGAACCACCAACTTCAGCTTCAGGCATAGCATCAGAATCGTGGTGAGAGTCCTGAGTCGAGCTAGCTTGGCCTGAATGTGTAGAAATGCTGGGCATTGAATACTTGATGCTGGAAGTGTTGGGTTGAGCTTGGGTACTGTCCTTTTCCACATTGGTTCTTGAGCCTCCTCCTACTTGGCCTTCGTTGAATGGCCCTGATTCGACCTTATCATCATGTAAAAGATTCTGAACGTCATCATTCTCCTTGCTCTCTGTTAGCATCTCTTGGGAGATTGGTTGTTTGTCTCCTTCAACAGGATTTTCCTTCGTTTGATCCTGTAAACAAAAAGGAAATCAGTTGAGACTAAGAGACGACTTGGAAAATTTGAAGTTGAGAAACTAAAGTGAAACATACCTCCTTAGTTTCGACCTCAGGGACAGTGGAATCACCCTTTGGTCCATCACTTGCCTCTCCTTTAGTGTTAACAGTTTGGTCTGGTTCGACCACGTCAGTTTTTGCAATGTCATTTTTAGGAGTTGGACTTCCACTACTATCACTAGGGGTGTGAATCTTTAGTGCTTTAGGCACACTAGATTTTTTAATTGCTGACTTGACTCTCACAACAACGTCAGCTCTCTTATTCTCAGTCTTTTTCTTTTTCCTTTTCCCCTCCCATTGATCCTTCGTAAGGGCTTGCTGAGATGTGGTCTCTTCAACCTTCTTCTTCTTTTTGGCCTTTGCAGCCTCATCTTCTTTAACCCCTGGTGCAGAAGGTTCCCCTTCCTTAGGTTGCGAAGTCGAAGGCTGCTTCCTCTTCCTGACAAAAGGAACTTCTTGCTCTTCTCCATCCTAAAATGTTAAAAGCAAGTAATGTCAGAATTTGTCCAAAAATATATTATTTTGACAAAAGTTAAAATATTTGGTGTAAAAAGTTGATCCTCACCTCTGCATCTAACACAATAGTGCCCTTGGTTTGTTTCGAGCTAGCAGATACCGTCTCAGTGCTGCTCTTACCTTTTCCACTCTGAAAACACGAATGACCAAAGCTTAAAATTATACATTCAAAGGAAAAGGGGAAAACAAAATTGTAAGGCTAAGTTACCTTTGCTTTAGAGGTTTCGACCTCTGATTTAATCTTCACCCCAGTGGGTTTCTTCACCTCAGTCGAAGTCTTTGAAGACCCACCATCCTTCTTTATGCCTTTGCCTGAAATGAATTGTGTTAGTAAATATAAAAGGTTTAAAGCAGATCATGTGAAAATAGATAAAACATAAGAGATCAAGTTTTTACCTCGACCTGAGACACTGATCGTCTTTCCAAGAGATGGCACTATGAAGCCACTCTCCACCATCCCCAACAATTGCTCTGCATTGCCGATCGAATGCTTGGTGTAATGGTCACTCCACCATTTGCTGAAGCCATCAGTACAGTAGAAGGAAGGCTTGTACTCGAAGGGTTTGAAGTTAAACTCATATTTCTCCAGCATCCTCATGTACTTCCTGAAGGTCTTCTCAGTTATACCAGTGCCCAACACCATTTTATCAAGGCTGTCGAAAAAGCTCTTTGGCCTGATCTGAGACATGCCAAATTGTCTAGCCACACAGTTGGGCAGATATCCAACTAGCCCATATTGGTTCGCGTTCGACCCAATCCTACAAGAGAGCACAGTTTGCTCTAAATAAGCCCTCCAAACCTCATTAACTTCGTCTTCATTGTCTGGGTTGAACGCAGGGAAATCTTCAACAAACCACGCAGCACCATACTTGCGCTCAACAAAGGGAGCGTGGCGTGGAAGAAACTTGTCAAAATTTAAAAACATCTTCATATGCTTCATGAAGAGTCTCCCTGTATCTTGATCCAGGGATCTAGGGGTCAACCTAACCAATCTCTGCCCTTCGATCTCCCGTTCATCTACTTCTTGTTGATAGTCAGAAGGCACTATCAACCCCAATTCCGTCTCGAAAGTGGCGTTTAGCCAAAGCTGTAACAGCCACATGGGTCCAGCTATTGAAACCTTCGATCCATCCTTCGAGGCCTTGATAGAGTCACTGGCATTTCCCATGGCTTCATACAAGCATGCCAATAACAAGCGCCCCAAGCTAAAGAGCCTCCCTTCATTGATCTGTTGTGCTATGGGGATGTACATGCGCGCTACTTGAAGAGACTTCGAGCAGAATACAAAGTGGGACAACCACAATGTTAAAAAGGCCACATGCTCCTCATGTGACACTTCTTCTCCTGCTTTTCCCATGTTCTCTGCTATATACTTAGAAAACGTGGCTTCCTTAAAATTGACTTCGATTTTATCGCCAGTTTTGGTTGGGTCGAAATGATCTCCAATAGGCCTAAGGCCTGTGATAGCAGCTATATCTAAGAGGGTAGGAGTCAACATGCCACATTTAAATTGAAAGGTATTTGTGGACTTTTCATAGAAATGAAGGGCTGCTACAAGGAGTTCTGGTTTGTACTTAGGACCAGTTCGACTAAACTGGATAAGTTCATAAATCCCATAACTTTTCCAGGAATCCTTAAAGTCTTTTTCGACCCTATCTAACCAGGGAATATAATCCTTATGCGCAGTATAGGGGGTAGCTCTAAAAATCTTAAGGGTATTTTTCAAATACCCAAAATTATAGGGGGTAGAGTCGAAAA
The DNA here is from genome assembly GCA_030408175.1 of Trifolium repens. Lineage (NCBI taxonomy): Eukaryota > Viridiplantae > Streptophyta > Magnoliopsida > Fabales > Fabaceae > Trifolium > Trifolium repens. The sequence continues at coordinate 24,098,416 of CP125840.1, forward strand.
TCCTAGGGCCACAGGTAACATGCAAAGGAAAAATATCATTTACCTCTTTAAAGACAGTCTTAGAGTGTGTTGGATAAGGTCCACAGAAGGCATAATCATACTTCTTTATAGAGAATGGAATCATGAGTTGGTTATTCCAAATCTTCCTTTCCGCCTCAGTTCCAGAAGGCTCTGGAACCACTTCCTCTCCATCTTCAAGGATACGAAGATCCTTCCATTTACCAGCAGTGGGTATATCAAAATCCAAATCAGACGCCATTGATGAACAGTACGATGAAATTTGCAGAAAACCTAAGAATGGAAAGGGTTTTGATGTGAAATCTGGAAAATGAGTTGCTTAAGATCAAATTAAGGATGAATCTGAACGGAATCTTGTGTAGAAGTGTTTGTACGGTTTAGAATTACGAATGCACTGAGAATCAAAGCTTGATTAGCATAAAGGAAGAAGATGAACAGTGTTTGTTCGTAGAAAGCTCTGAACTTGAGAAGTTGGTAAAAAGTGTTTCTTTGTTCCTTTGATACTATTTAAAGGGAAACGTGTCTGTCTCCAGAAAATAAATCAGAAAGAAATTCAAATAATTTCTCTTCAACTTCTACGTGTGCCACGTCTCCCACTATGCTAAAAACCAGGAGCAATGATGGATTGTGGGAATCGAGGTGACAGTTACTGCTGAACATGACATAAGCGCCGTCATTGGTAACAGTGTCAAGCACGTGGTTATAAAATGCATTTTCCTTTCTCGTTCGACCACTCGATCGAAACAGGCATTTGGGGGCAATTTGTTAGCCCATATTTTCACTAAGCAAAATATGCTCTAAATGCATGAATAGAATAATTATGTTTGATTATATAATTTTTCTGATAGTCATTAAATATGTTTGGTTTTCAGAGCCAATGAATTTAATGATCAATCATGCATGAACGCACAATAAATGTTCTATCATTGAACGTTTCATTTAAATGCGTATTTTTCTTCTTTCAGGATCCTTTCGATTTGGTCGAAGCTTCAGTAGGGTCGAAGTACCCAGCAGTGCAAGGATAACTTATGGACTTAGCGAAATATTCAAGGAGAAGCATTGTTACTTCGACTTCGATGGAAACAACGGCTAATTTAGAAGATAAGAAGGGATTCAAATTCAAATACGTGTCAAGGACACGCGTCCTCTCTGTAGTGTTTAGGCGTTATTAGCAGTTAGGAATTAGTGTCTATAAATAGCCTAGTTATGTGATCGAAAAGGGGGTCACAATCATTATACAAAATCCTCAGAAAAACTCTAAGTACCCATGTCAAAGCGAGAAACGAGTATTCGAAGGAAAATGTATGTAATGTGAACCACTTTATTCTGTAATCATTTACATTTGAATGCAATTTACAGTATCTTCATCTTTATCTCGTTTAATCCTTATTTCGACTCTTTTCTCCCATTCTGTTTATTCAATTGAATAAACATTCTTTCTTGCATTTCAAGTTATTAAAACATAAAAACAACACTTTATCATCATAAGAGCAATAATGAATATCATTTACTTTGAAAATGTAAACAAAAGCACTATGTCCCGAGATTTACTAGTTGATCTCTCTTGTAATAATCAAACTAGCGTTGTTTACCAAATTTCACAGTAAACAGGGGCGCGAGAAAAGTCTGCGTCGGGGCGCCATACAATCCTGCGTCGGGGCGCCAGGTCTGAAGCAATTTTAATAAACACGAACTTCATCTTCTTCCTCTCCAATTTCAAACCCTAACACGGCCTCCAACCCCCAAAACTCAAATTTCTCCATTACCAACTCAATTTTCACCAAAAACCTTCAAAAACAACAACCCCAATCACAAAAGTTCACAAAAACCAACCAAAATCCTTCATCTCGAATTTCTCTCAAAAACCTCCACTAACCCAAAAACTCAAAACCCTCAAAAACTCCATTAAACCACATCAAACTCTTAACCCACACCCAAAACTCAACCTATTCTTCATTACCCACTACAAACCAACTCGAAAATCACAACCAATCACCCAAAAAAATCGAATTTTTTTTCTCACCCCCATTACCAACCAAGCTTACACGAAAATCTTCATCAAACCTTAAAACTCACCATAACCCACAATGTTTGGAAGAGGGAAGAAGAAAATTGCTTCAACTTCAGCGGAGAAACCGGCAAAGAAATCAAGAACAACTCGGGGAAGTTCGAAGTCGGGTCCGGGAGGCACTTCACAAGCTGCTTAACCACCTCCACCACAACCTTCGGTGCAAAATGACCCAAGGTTTGTCTCTGAAATTGCTGCTCAAAGATATGCACAGATAAGTAGATTTAAATTTGTGCAAGAAAAGGGTTTTTTTGTTGACTTGTTAAGGGTTGTACCGGAAATTAACCGGGAATTGAGACGGAGGAAATGGGTTACATTTAATGAAATCCTGCAGAAAGTGGAAAAGAAACTAGGAAACGAGTCGTGGGCGAGAGAATTCTTTGTCAATGCGTCAAAGCATAGGAATGCGAGGGGAGAGGGGATCTGTAAAACACTAGTGAGGGGAGTAGAGATAGATTTCTCTCCTACTGCATTGAACAGATTTTTGGGGACGAAAGTATACGATACCCCGTGTCCCCTATACCTTGAAAGAGAAAGGTTGGATGGGCAATTGGAGCCCGCAAGAAGAGAAGTAAGAGATACCGTGAGTCTGCCAGGTTCCCCATGGTTGAAAGGTGGGAATAGCCAGAAACCAACAAAAATCCAAATGACATGTTTCAAACACGTGGCTCGTGCCTGGACAGAGCTGTTTGTGAAATCAATTAAATCATGCTCTAATTCATCTGAGATTCAACTTGATGTGGCAGTGGCGGCGAAGATGATTGTGGAAAATATTGACTTTGACCTTGGTAACACCCTTACCGCTAATTTAATGAAAATTGCTGAGAATAAGGAAAGCGTCTTCTCCTTGGGTCACTGCAACCTAATCACAGAACTCTGCAGAGCGAAGAAGGTTCTGTGGTACGAAGATGATTTTCTTGGAGTTTAGAAACTTAATTGATAAATTTAGCACATGGCTCATCACTAAGTTTGGGGTTGCTCTTGTTATTTGCAACTGAATAAGCTTGGGGTGGGGTACTAGAGAACTGAAGAAAAAAAATGAAAAGAAAGAGGTATCTCATACACCTCTCAAAAAAAATGAAAAAGAAACAAAAAAAAATTGTGTGATTGAAAGAAATGAATAAGTTCTCTAGTATAAACCGATAAGTGTAAAGGGGAGAAAAAATAATAATAACTTCATTATTGAAAATAAAATGTGATCTTGAAAACTCCAAGTTTTTCTGCTTATCATCCAAAAACATCCACCCTTAAACCTTAGCCCCATTATAACCCTCAAGTCCTCGAAAGGTGTGAATTTGTTTATGTGTCGATCGATTGTAGAATGTTCGCAAGCCTATGGTTGAATGACTATGATTGTGTTGATTGAGCGAAATGAACAAATAAACAGGAGAGAAAGTGAGGGAGTGAAGGATTATGTTTGGTTAATATTTGCAAAAGGTTCTTGCTTTTCTAATATAATTCGATGTGCAAGTAGATTCATGATAGGGATGATCTTTGAAATGTTGATTGAAATGTTTGACTTGGCTGACCTTGTTGATTTGAATAAACTGTTGAGATAGTGTCAGGTTTTCCGATAGATGCAGGTATTCCTTAAGGATAAGGAAGGATTCAAGTTTGGGGTTGTGATGACTTCACGTCATTACGATGTTCCGCACCACTTTAACAAGCATTATTAGGTAGTTTTACTATGTTTTCCGCAAGAAATAAAGAGAAAATTGAATTATTACAAGATTGCTTGAAGCACAAGAAAAGAAGAAAAAGTGAAGAAATCAATTACACTGCGCCGGGGCGCAAGCAAATGTGGCGTCGCGACACAAATACTGGGCAAAAACTTGTACATTCTGACTTGTTGCGCCGGGGCGCAGGAAAGGACTGCGTCGGGGCACAAGGAAAGCCTGCGCCGGGGCGCAGCGCCGGGGCGCAGCGCCGGGGCGCAGCGCCCAGGCGCAGCGCCCAGGCGCAGGGTCGTAACCTAATTTTATAAATTGAAATTTTCTGTCAGAATTAGGATACAGAATTTTTACGGCGAAAAAGGAAACTTTTGACGACGAATCCAGAGGTGCTCGAGCACGGTTTCTAGTGTAGAAACACATCAATTCCTTACTTGTAATGAATTCTTTAACTCTATTTTATGTTTTTAATTTAATTATGTCTAGCTAAATTTCCCTGATTGGATCCCATGGGGATTCTAATTGTTATTATTCTTGAACCATGTGGTCTCATATGACATGTTAATGAATTACGAAGTTAGTTTCAGTTAATTATTCCTTGTGTTTAATGCTTTGCATGATTTGGTCAATTGTGTGATGATTCCAATCATTTGTTTACTATGAGAATAGGAATAAATCATCGATCTACGGATAGTTATTCAATTAACCGTTGTTTAAGAGATTTCGAATTGTTAATTGAGAATTCAAATGTTAAAATGTCAAAACCTCAATTGATCATGAATAACCTAAGAGATTAGGGAGTTATGCTCAAGGGAGAGGATTTTGTACCAAAAGATTGGGCAGAGTTATTTTTTTTAATCGAATCGTGAAACTAAATTTGTAAACCTTGCTAACATGCATGAACTACCAAGATAATAATAATTAGATGAACCGAAAGGATCCAATCGTCTTCTCTTTATGAGTTAAATCCTAATTTCTTGTCGTTATTTTCTTAAAACCCTAATCCAAAAAAAATCCCTCTTTTATTTATGCAAATTAAATTACGTATAATTTCAACAAATACTTTCGTTTGATTCGGAACAATCCCGGCAGATACGATAATTTTTATACTTACTTTGATACTCCATCGATAGCCTTCAAAGATGAATGCAGGTGCGTGAAACTGCGGAATGTAGCAAACTACAACTAAATGAAGAATGATGAGAATGCAAAGTGAATTAGGAAAAAGGAATAGAAATAGAGAAATTGAAGATTCATACTAGATTTGAAATTTTTGTTCTCGGCGCTGTCTTTGTTTGACCACCAACTCTTTTTTTTTTTTTTGATAAGTGACCACCAACTCTTTTTTGCCGCAGCTCAAATTCAAGCAACAACGTTACTTGGAGTACTATTTTTGGCTTAACAACCATCCGGGGATGGTCTGGTTTTTAGGAAAATGATCTTGTGTAATCCAAAGTTATTAGGTCAAGTCTAATAAAAAATTGTTAGTTGGAATTTGATCCGGGATTTAAGGATGTGGATTCTGTGCAGTCGAAAACTGGTGCAGTCATGCAGTCAGTAAGTTTCAGTCCGTTCGATCTTGATCGGATGGTCCAAATGTCATCTAAGAATTTTATATTAAACAAAAATAAAAAATTGCTTTAAAATCTGAACCATCTGATCTTAATCAGACGACTCAAAACCACCAACTGCATGACTGCACCAATTTTCGACTGCACAGAATCCTTATCCGGGATTTAATCATTCAAACAGTCATGCTTTGTCTTTTAGTAGTTGTTTTTGTAAAGGTGAATGGACTAATTAAATTAATTTTTAATTTATGATATAAGTAATAACTAATAATGAATGCATTCACCTTATATTTGGCTCTAGTCTCTATTGTGAAAAAAAAAAGTGGAGGTAACCCCAAGATTAAAGATCATATGGTATGCTTTAAATGCTTGTAGGAACTATTTGCGACGACGAGTCAGCTATAAACAAAGCAAGGGTGTGTGGTGCTCAAACATCTACACTTTGTGAAATAATGGCCTTGAGAATTTGTGGCACTTGCGGAGAATATGCTAACTGGGACATCATCCTTCAAACTCCAGAAGTAGTAGTCTTTGACGAGACAGCAAGGTTATCATTTACCATGGCCCTGTGGGGATCATGCAGAGATCCAAAAAATGTCACCCTAGTGTTCAATCAGCACATGCATGCAAGCATACAAACATCATATAATATATAATACATACATCATAATGTAGCAAATCATACATGGTACTCATAATTAACAGACCAGGAATCACAAAAACAAGAAAAACAGACCAGGAGTCACAAGTCTGTTTGATTTTCCTATTTGCCAAGAGCACATTCCATCTCTTAATAAGTTCATTACTCTTGGCAGATTCCCAATTTAGGAAGTAGAAAACATCTTTTCAATTATAAAATATCAACCAAAGTCATGATACATGGTTAATCGAGTTGGATTTAACCAGTAACCACAACTTCGGTTAACACTTATATTGAAGATAAGTTTGCAAAATTTCCACATATGAATCATACCAAATGATGTCTTTCTAATGATACAAATCTACAGCATATGATCACACTAAAGCTACGACCGCCATCCCATAATGTGGCAGCTAACAACTCAAATGACTATGACTGGTTTCCTAGCTCCCGTCCAATAAGATTGCAGCTCAGCTCACAAATGAGACGAGATGCTTAGAACTGGCTTCCTCTCTCGAGAAGGGTTTGTGTGTCATAATCTTTACCCCGGGCTTTTTTCTTCCATATAAGGGCCACTTCTTCAAATGTCAATCCTTTTGTCTCTGGCACAAACAAGAGCACAAAGAGAAATGCAACCACACATATAACACCAAGAATCACGAAACTACCACCAAGGCCCACGGAATCGGAAATCGAAAGAAAGCTTTCAGACATTATCACACTGCAAATCCAGTTAACAGTGGCTGACATGCCGCCACATACACCACGAAACTCTTCAGGGTAGATTTCAGAGTTCACAGTCCATGGCACTGGTCCCATTCCAGGAGCGAAAAAAAGAATATACATGGCTAACCCAATTATTGCTATCCACCCATAGGCTATATTTGTGGAGTCAGATGATTGAAGGTAAGATCCTGCAGAAAGGATTGCCAGAGCTACAGTTGCACCTGACAAGCTTGAGAGGGCCAACTTCCTTCGCCCTGCATGGTCAATTAGATAGATGCCAAGAATTGTTCCAGCAGCATTCATGCCGGCAACAATGAGAGATAGGAGAAGAGCTAACTGATTGGAATTAAACCCAGCCATTTGAATGATTGTGGGGCTGTAGTACATGACAATGCTGATACCGGTGAACTGCTGAAAAGCCTGCATAATAATAAAAAGATGAGAGAAGTTACACAGCATAAAATAAAAGCAACCACAAGGATTCAATATCTACAGAGATATATCATTTGAATGTTGAGAAAATAGAAAACTGTTTGCAGCTGAATGTAACTTGGTTCTTTTAAAAAGAACACAGGATAGTGTGTTTTAACAATAACAATTCTTTACAATCACAATCCTACCCATCAAAATCAGAAATAGAAGTTCACTATGATTTCCCTGCCAGTTTGTTGTTATAAACAAAGGTGGTTATTTTTTCGGTTGTTAAAGTAGAACCAAAAAATATAGCCCCAAAATCACAAACACGTTATTTATTAAAATAGACCTATTAATCTTCTAAAATAAAGGGGTATCAGCACGAGAAAGTAGAATTTAGTTTTGTCTCAATAACCTGAAGTCCAGCCCCAACAAAAAAAGCATTTCTGATTTCCACTGATCGGAAAACATCCATGTATCTAATGTTCTTCCGTTTCTGCATTTCTTGCTCAGAAACAGCTGTGAGGTAATTGACTTCGTCTTCTAGGCGTTCATAAGTATATATATTAGAAAGCACAGAAATAGCTTCGTCTTTCCTATTCTGTAAATAAAAGATAGAGGTGTAAGATAGCTTTTAGCATAAGGAAAGCATTCAAGGAACGAGGAATCAATACCCCGTACATAATCCATAAAAAGAAATGGAAGCTTTTCACCTTCAAGAAAAGCCATCTTGGAGACTCGGGCAGGAAAAGCATGACACAAAACTGAATAACAGCTGGTAAACCAGCAACTCCCAGCATCCATCGCCATGTCCCAGGAACCTGTTTTATTAAATTTTCAGTATGGGATTTCTCAAATAATTAATAAAAGTATCTTAACAGGTAACAACCATAACATTAAGCCAAAGAAAATTCCAAGAAATAAAAACTATTTAACCTTTCACTACAGTAACGGTTGCTTGAACAATATTAAAGCCCTTGCAATTTTTAGAAACATAGAAATGATCAATTCAATTTGAATACATTATGACTGTAAAAATGTCTTACGCTGTGATACAATGATACATTGCCACATCCTTTAATGATGTACACTATGTGGCAGCACATCAATGACAAATAGTAAAAAAAAAATATTTATATAAAATTGATCTCTAAAAGTAGAGGTTATTGTTTTCTATATCCCCAACCAGATTAAAGTATCAAATTTAGATCTTATCAGCTGTTTGCAAGACATTACATATAGCTTACTAGTTACTCACTTACTCGTGACATCATAAGAGCTAACTAACATACCATTTAATTTATAGCTTACTAGTTACTCGTGACATCATAAGAGCTAACTTACAATTGACGGTAGAAGAGATAAAACTAACATCCATTACACTAATTCATTAAGAAAAGGAGAATTCACAAACCTCTTGACATTATGTCATGATTTTCCTTTTCCAAACCAAAGGAAGACAAAAAAAAAATGCAAAGGAAAACTTTTTTAATATTCCATTGTAGAGAAAACTACAGAAAACAATTGTGAGTCAGAATTGCAAAGGATAATTTGGCTTATCTCACTTTGGTGTGAATGAACACGAGCAATAGTATTAGGGGACTGAGTGAATAGAAGTTTTAGACTGTAGAGGGGACTGCAATGGTATTACACAGCTTTTCTTTATATGGAAAAGAGTGGCAGAAGCGTGTAATTCAAAATCAAATAACCATAAATGATTAAATTAGGCAGGAAAGAACAGAAGAATTCCTTCAGTTATGCTGCCCCGATATATATGTTGATGGGGATGCTTCCCCTTCAAGCTGCAAAAAGGGAGTTCTTATGTGCCAGCAAATATGAAATAAGCAAATTTTGGGAAAAGTATGAAATAAGCATTAATATGAAGAGAGAAAAAATTAATCAAACATCAGATTTTGTTTCAAGAGGAATACTAATCCAAAAGTTTATCATTTATGACATTTTGAAACCTGCTGACAATATATGCTATCACTTCGAACCTCACAAAACAATAATTATAAAGATAACCAAAGTCTGTGATTTATGCGCTATTATATCTGCTTGTTATGTCTCTTTTGCCTTTTCTGCCAATGTTTTCTGAACTTTTGGAAAGTCTAAATAGAGATCTTTACCTCTTTAAATTTATAAACGAGAATCAAAGGAAACATAACTCAGACACATTCCTACATACTACTCCCACCGTCCCAAAATATAAGGGAAAATTGGTCACAGAAAGTTGATTTATTTGGTTTAAAATTTGGACTAAATACATCAACTTTGTTTGACCAATTTTCCCTTACATTTTGGGACAGAGGGAGTATTAAACTAGGTTTCTTCCAGAAAAACCTACATTTACTAGAGTTGACTATCAAGTAGTGTCAGCAGCACGACTAGGAGATTTAGAGAGCAAAGAAAGACAGGTCTAACCTCGGTGAAGGCAAGATTTACAAGGTAAGAAAGAAACTGTCCACCAGTTATCATAAGCACATTTGTGCTAACTAGTGAACCCCTTATTTCTGATGGTGATGATTCTGCAATATATACAGGAGCCGTGACAGAAGCTACACCCACACCAATACCAACAAGAAGACGGCCAAGTATGAGAACATATGCATCTGGTGCGGCAGCCATAACAATTGATCCAAGAGTAAAGACAACATCAGCACTAAGTGTGGCCTTCTTACGTCCAAAAACATCATTTATCCAGCCACCTGTTGCTGCTCCAATAATTGCACCAACCAATGCCATGCTTACAATTGTTTCCTGCAAACATAAAGATGTAAAACGATCTGGGTTCCAAAGAAGACAATATGAGAATATGTATGCTAAATGAGATTTACAAGCAGCAAGTTGTTGGGCCGTGAGGGGGGAGAGCCTCACTTGGTTGGATTGGCACATTGGGCATTGACCAACCACACAAGTGACGTTGACACCACACTTTCACTCAAATCCTTGAGGAATTAGGTTTATGGGTCCTCTAACTTATAAAGTGTTCAACCACAACTCCTCCAACCAATGTGAGACTTAACTCAGTAACTCACACTTGATAGATCTCAACATTGACACAACACAAGTTTCATCTAGCCAGTTAGATACTTATGTTTCTTGCTCACAATGGAGATAAAATCCAACTCCTACACCCCCAATCCCCACAGACGCATACAAAAAAAAAAACGAAGGAAAAGGCAATAAACATACGAATCATGGTGACAAATTTTAAAAAATTAAAGTGATACACCGATGCACTCATAGTTTTAACAATTGAATTCATTGAGCAGCACACATAAATTCCTATCTATCAAATGGTTAAAATAATGTTGTACACCAAAAGCTTGCAGTACCTGAAGGAAGCTACTTTTGCGGACATCATCAAAATCATCTTTAATATATAATAGAGCCCCTGATATAACACCTGCATACAGCAAATAAAGTCAAAATTGAACTTGAGTTTAGAACTCTATAATGGATTATTCCTCGGAAGAAGAAAGAGGAATGATTGATTAATAATACTAGTAACTACCAGTATCGTAACCGAAGAGGAGTCCACCAATGCCAGCAGCAGCAGTGACTCCGAGAATATAGGGATTCTTGAAATAAGATATTTTTCTTTCAGGATACAATTCCAAGTAATCGGAGCTTCCCGGCGTCGCCATCTTCTTCAATTTCACTACTGAAATGGAGACCAACACTTTTCTTTTCTGTCTTAACGTAATCAATCGACGATACGGAACCTTTGTGAGTTGTGACTGTCAGCGAGTAAATGGCACAAATCTAATGGAGACACTTGTTTTATTTTACACAAAATAAAATTAATGGAAGATAAATATGAAAATGGGTGGGAATTCTTCACCGGGTCTTAATGACTTTTTTTTTTTTTACTAAAAATAAAGATATTCATTCATTCAAATTGACGGAGTACATCGATGCAATACAGATTCAATTTGGCTAAAAACAAAATGGATAAATCTGCGAACAAACTCACAGTATCCGTATTAATAGCATAAAACGGCAAATTGCATATGCCTACAAATATGACTATATTAAAGTCTCCGGAATAATCATGTCTCCGGATCTGTAGCGTTGATGGCACCAAAGTCGACACTGATTGGATCTGCACTGGATCAAAACTAATCTTCAACCTGAAAACAAATGAACACCGCACAAGACGGGATAACAAAATACTCCGCACAAAGACGGGACAACAAAGATCAAAACAAACAAATATGTGAAAATCACTTATTTAAATGAAAAGACAATTAAAAACAATTCAGAGGGGTGATTTTGGGTCAAAAATCGACCCTAAAACCACTCAAAATTGATTTTTTTTATTTTTGGTATAAGGCAAAATTGATTTTAATTTAAAGTGATTTATGTTTGAATATATTTATACAAATGTGAGTTGAAAAAAAAAAATCTTCAAGTAAAAATTAATTTTAGAATCAGAAGCTACGATTAGAATCAATTATGGAGGCAAAATCAACTCTATTTTTGATAAATCAAACAAGTCAGAATCAATTATACATTCAATTGCATTAAAATGTAATTAATGTTGTTTATTTTTCATTCAAGTGTAATTATCCTACGTGTATATATATATATGCATTAAAATTATACACATTCAGGATCAATTCTGGCTTCTCCAAAATAGAAACCAAACATACACTTAACCTCCTATAAAACTATAAGGGCACGTTTGATGGTCAGGATAGTGAGCAGGATATAATAATTATGTTTTAATTTGTTTGTTTGATGCACCAATGAGATATGATAAATTATTCCTTGTTTTAATCATATCATATCACTCCTTTGTAATTTATATCCGAGTTTTTGTTGGGTTAGAATTATCATGTCAGTGAAAGGATAAGTGAATCCTTATTTTTGTTTCCCCTTTCTCACTCTCTCCCTCTCTCCCCCTCTCTCCTCTCTCCCTTTCTCTCCCCTGTCTCTCTCCCTCTCTTTATCTCTCTCTCCCCCCCCCCCTTTCCTCTCGCTCTCTCTCTCGTGTTCATATTTCAATCTTTATGTTAGTGAAACGTTGATTAAGAAGATCGAGTATGCACCAAATGTTATCTTATTTATTAAAATGCGTGCACCAAATACATGATATGATAACTGTCTATCATGTCATTATCCTATCATATTCTTATCCAACTATTTATCCAATCATATGTCTATCATGTTACACAAATTAAGAAATGTAATTAATGTTGTATGAACAAAAAAATTATGAGTTAGTTTACAAAATTATCTTTTGTTAATTGTATGGAAAAAATAAAATTGAAGAATTGAAAAGAAAAAAAAATAGTTAAGGGTATAACAGGAAAAAGAGTAATAAATGATTTATTGGTAATGTAAAACGACTTATATTTTAGTACGGAGGGAGTATAATATTTGTCGCTTTTGTAGTTTAAACAAATTGTTACTTTAAATTTTCAAAGTAATATTAATTTTTTTTAAAAAAATTCTCAATTTTATTTTTTTATTTTACATTTACCAAAATTTAAATACATCAATGGTTAAAATAGACAATTGAAAAGTGCACAAGACCTAACAAGTAAAAAAAATGACAAAATTATTAGATCGGACTAGGGGTATTCACGGTTCATAAACTGCACTGAAGTGAACCATATAAATGGTTCAGTAACTAAAACCACTTTTTATAAAAACTGATTTAATTCTCAAATCAGTTTCAGTTCGGTTCAGAACTAGTTTAAAACCAGTTTACATTTTTTAACCGGTTTAGTTTCAGTTAACTGATTTTTTAGTAAAACCGATTTATTTTTTGAAAAACTGGTTTTACACCAATTTTCTGTATTTAAAAAAAAAACTGGTTTCCGATAATAAAAAAATCAGAGTTTTTTTTTTTCGAAAAAAAGTTTCTGTCTATTTTTCGGGAAAAAAGTTCCGATATTTTTTCTGGAGAAAAAAGTTTCCAACTTTTTCGAGAAAATAGTTCCGATTTTTTTTGGAAAAATAGTTCCCGATTTTTTCGGGAAAAAAAGTTTCCGATTTTTTCAAGAAAAAAGTTCCCGATTTTTTTCTGGAAGATAGTTCCCGATTTTTTCCTGGAAGATAGTTCCCAATTTTTTTCGGGAAAAAAGTTTCTGATTTTTTCGGGAAAAAAGTTTCAATATTTTTTCGGGAAATAAGTTCCCGATATTTCTTGGAAAAAAGTTCTGATTTTTTCGTGAAAAAATTTTCCGGTTTTTTCGAGAAAAAAAGTTACCGATTTTCTCGGGAGAAATTTTTCTGGTCTTTTTTCCGATTATTTTTTTAAGAAAAAAGTTCCTAACTTTTTAGAGAAATTATTAAATATTTTTCTTTAAAAATAAAATAAAAATATAGTTCATAAATTCAAACATGGAAGTTGATACCTAGTTGATAATGTGAAACTTCTTACATGGAAGTGGTATCGGGTCAAAAACCCTGGTAACCTCTGCTCTCTTTATGAGTGGGAGATGCAACCTATTTTGTGCTGGAACCGTTAGAGTCTTGTGAGGTGGTTTTTCTGGGGTCTGGTGGTCTTGGTGGGCTATAGGTTAGCTTTTTGCCATCTTTTTGTGATTTCTGATCTTTCTCTTTTTGGTCAATTGGTGATTTAGGACTAGACGCGGTCTAGTAGGAGTTTCTATCTCTTTGATTTTTATATTTTCTTTTTTCTTTGGGGACTTAGTACTTCTTGTACCCCTCCCCTTTTTCTAAATTCTATTTGGTGTATCATATTTTCTCGTTATATATATATAATTATATTTGCCATTCAAAAAAAAAGTTCATAAATTCAAACTGGTTTTGAATCGGTTATAAACTGAATTGTAACTGTATTTAAAAAGTGGTTCAGTTTAAAATATGGTTTAATGCAGTTCGAACTACAGTTTGGTTCAGTTAACTGAATTTTTGAACACCCCTAAATCGGACATTATAATCAAAATTCGAAGCGCGGCTTCTTTACTTATATATGGGTTTATGATGGCTTATACATCGAGTAAAAAAGTGCACTAAAAAAGTTTAAAATATGTTAAACATTCAGTTTATAGACATGGAAAGGGGGTTTAATTTGAGAATTGCACCAAGACAATTTCCAGTGGCGGGTCTTGCTTAAAAGGTTAGGAAAATTGCTATTTAGGCCCCCCAAGTTTGCTCACAGGCCCTCAAGAAATCCCAAAATGCCCCTAAAAATGGTGTGCAGAAAATTCGTCACGTAGGTACCGAAATTAAAAATGGTTCGTCACGTAAGTACCGAAGTTTCTGATTTTTTCGGGAAAAAAGTTTCAATATTTTTCCGGGAAATAAGTTCCCGATATTTCTTGGAAAAAAGTTCTGATTTTTTCGTGAAAAAATTTTCCGGTTTTTTCGAGAAAAAAAGTTACCGATTTTCTCGGGAGAAATTTTTCTGGTCTTTTTTCCGATTATTTTTTAAGAAAAAAGTTCCTAATTTTTTAGAGAAATTATTAAATATTTTTCTTTAAAAATAAAATAAAAATATAGTTCATAAATTCAAACTGGTTTTGAATCGGTTATAAACTGAATTGTAACTGTATTTAAAAAGTGGTTCAGTTTAAAATATGGTTTAATGCAGTTCGAACTACAGTTTGGTTCAGTTAACTGAATTTTTGAACACCCCTAACTCGGACATTATAATCAAAATTCGAAGTGCGGCTTCTTTACTTGTATATGGGTTTATGATGGCTTATACATCGAGTAAAAAAGTGCACTAAAAAAGATTAAAATATGTTAAACATTCAGTTTATAGACATGGAAAGGGGGTTTAATTTGAGAATTGCACCAAGACAATTTCCAGTGGCGGGTCTTGCTTAAAAGGTTAGGAAAATTGCTATTTAGGCCCCCCAAGTTTGCTCACAGGCCCTCCAGAAATCCCAAAATGCTCCTAAAAATGGTGTGCAGAAAATTCGTCACGTAGGTACCGAAATTGAAAATGGTTCGGATCATAGACAAGGAATATTTGTTAACAGGCGCACCAATGTATATCTAGCGTAGGGCTGCAGTATGAACTCACCAGAATAACCAACATCTCGTCTCGTAAACGACGAAACCACGATATGTACAAACTTTCGTGTTCTATGTACCGAATTCAAATTGTTCGTTGATTGCGAAACGAACACGCTGTTTTTCGGTACCAGCGCGACGAAACTAGTGTATATGAATATCAGATTATTCTTTAAGATTTAGATTCAGTAAAAACAAAATTAAGAGGTGTTGGTGCGATTTTTAGGGTTCGAAAAGGAGAAATTGCTCAAACATCATATTCATTGTAACACCATCGCAATCAACCGTCTTCTCCATCGCAATTGCAGCCGCATTCAAGAGAAAGAGGATTTCGTCTCGCAAAAACCGAAATCGCAAGTAAGTTTTCTATGAATTTGTGATGTTGATTATGTTAGAGGTTTGATTACAGTCGTTATGCTAGGAATTAAGGGTTGTTCAATGATTTAGGGTTTCGAAACTGAATTGGGTATTTAGGGTTCAATGATTTAGGGTTTTGAAACTGAATTGGGGATTTAGGGTTCAATGATTTAGGGTTTTGAAACTGAATTGGGGATTTAGGGTTGTTGTTTAATTATTTAGGGTTTTCTATGAATTTTGTGTTTGATCATTTTGATTGATATTGATTATTGATTATTGTGACTGATTAAGTTTGATTATTGAATTGAATTGACTGATTAAGTTTTGATTAGTGATTAAGTTTTGATTAAGTTATTTCAATTGAAGTTTAAATGAATTAGTGAGTAAGTTTTGATTAAGTTATTAAGGTTTGATTAGTGATCATGATTGATGTTTGATTCAAGGTTGTCAAAACCGGACCGGACCGGCCGATCGAACCGGTCGAACCGGGAACCGGACCTGCATCCGGTCCGGCTAGAGCGCAAAACCGTCCTGCAAACGAACCGGGAGAAAAACGCACAAACCGGATTAAAACCGGAAAAAACCGGTAACCCGTCCGGTTGGACCGGTTCGCTGGTCTGGATATTTTTTTAAAGAAAAAAAAATGCAGTTTTTTTTAAATCAGAATAGAAATCAAGAAAACAAGAGAAGAAAACATGCAAACTGCATGCTCTGTTTCACGCTAATTTTCAACTGTAAAAGAAAATGTAGATCTGTAAAAGAAATAAAATAGAAGAATGATTTATGAAGATGTAATGATAAAGATGAACAGAAAAAATAGAAGAAAGATGTACATAAAAAAATTGAAAAAGAAAATATAGAAGAAAGATAGATGAAGATGCAATGATAGAGATGAGATGAGCACTTGAAGTTGAAAGTTTGCTGGCGGCTGTTTCAATTCCATCTAGCAATAGTAATGTAGTGAATGATATTAGGGTTATATTGGGCTTGGGCCTCAACACATCTTCTATCTTCTATTATACTAAAGGTTGGGTATGAAACCCTAATGCCTTATGTCATTGCTTATGTCATGCATCCAATCATCTTATGCCACCTTGACTCAATTGATTATTGCCACATGTGTTTTTGATGCAAGCAATGTACTGGTTTTTTGTGATGGAGTCATGGTTTTGTTCACTGGTTAATCAACCCAATTGGTTGCATGTATACTTCTTGACACATGTTACAATTGTTATGTTCCTCAGCATCTATTAATCACCCACTCCCTTCTCTCTCTCTCGTCCTCACTCCCTTTCTCTTCTCCCACTCTCTCTTTCTTTCTGAAACTCTTTCTCTCTCGTCCTTACCCCCTTTCTTTGCCTCCATCACTCACTCACTCACTCACTCACTCACTTTCTCTCACTCCCTTTCTCTGCTTCTCTTTCTCTCTTTCTCTCGCGCAATCAGAAGAATAAACTGAGCATCCACTTTTGTTCTCCACCGTCGCTCTCTCCGCCGCCGCTCTCTCAGTTCAAAGCCATCATCACATAATCGGTAACTTTCTCTTCCTCTCGTGTTTTGTCTCCCTATCGTTGCTTTTTTCTCTGCCTCGCCGTTACATGCTTCGCTAATTTCTGACTTCCTCTCTCTCTGCCCTTTCCAGGTTAAGTAATTTCTGACTGAGTTAACTTCAAATTCATGGTTGCATGTGTATTTGACTTCTCAAGACACATGGTAATACTTTTCTTTTCTCAATTTCTTCTATTTTTTTCGTTCTTGCTTAATCTGGTCCGTGTTCTGTTTTTTCAACAAAAAAAGTGATATTTTTTGGTATTGAAGCGCTTTTTAACTGATATCTGAAAATGGGTTTTTTTATTAGGTGAATAGATTGTGAATCCAGCAACACAACAATCGCTGCAAAACATGCATGTAAGTATATTTTCCTCCAACCAACATTTGTGGATCTCTGGATGTTTTTTTCGTAATCAATAAAAAGGGTTTTGAAATTTGAGGTTGGATTTTGGTTGGAAATTGTTCACTGTTAACTCTGACGATTTTTTCCTTAATCGATAAAAAGGGTTTTTGAAATTTGAGGTTGGATTTTGTTTGGAATTTCTCCATTGTTATAATTTGAGGTTGGATTTTGTTTGGAATTTTCTTCATTGTTATCTATTGTATGTATTTTTTCCTAACAGAGTTTGAATTTTCCAATTTTATTCAAAGCATGCATGCAAGTAGATTTACTTTCAACCAACATTACTGGATTCCTGGATGCGACACAGTATTGGTAAGGTCCCCTTTTGTTTTGTTTATTGTGTCAGTTAAATTCATTGTTGTTTCTGATTTTTTTTTAATTGATAAAAAAAGGTTTTGACTTATTTATGCAAATTTATTGACATGCATGTGAGTTTTAGCTCTGTTTCATGACTAATATGTTTCTAATTTTTGTATTTATTTTGTTTGGATGTTATTTTTCAGAAGACTTATTGATATGCATGTATAAATTTGTGCTGCTGTCTGTCCCTCTCATTGCTTCTCTTTCCTTCGTTCAACTGTCAGATTCAATTAGCCTGTTGATGGTCAGTTCTTCTTTACAATCCCTGTGTAAAAAAAAAAAATTGATTCTTTTCCTTGCTAGATTTTACATTTGTTTCTTTGTTCACAGTTTTGATTTTCAAATTTGTTTGCTTCAAAGGATGCATGTCCATATTTCTGAATGGAACACAACTTCCATAAGGTCCTGTTTTTGATTTGTTTATCCTATTGGTCAATTTCTTTCTTAATTATTCCAACAAGGTTTTCAACTTTGGATTTGGATATTGTTTATTTTCATTTGTTTCATTTTAATGTATTTTAACTTATTTCTGATCCATTTGGATTTGGATTTCAGTATTTATTTTGCTTGCATGTTATTTTTTTAGTACGTTTATTGATATGCATGTCACAAGTAATTTTTTGTTTCTCTCCTATATTGATATGCATGTTTCAGTTTCATGATTTATGTAAATTAATTGATTTTTATTTTGCTATGCAGATTAATCTTATGTTTGGTATGTCAAGGTTCAAGAGGTTTTTCTCTGGTCTATAAATATCTGGATTATATTCTTGAAAAGGTAATGGAAGTTTTCTATAATAATTATTTCTTTATTCAACTTTAGACTTTTTATATTTGTTAATTTGTATGTTAAAATTCTTGGAAAAGTAATTGACATTAAATCTGTTTCAGTTTGTTAGAATTCTTTTCTGATTTATATGTGGTTTTCGACTTTATAATTTATTGACATGCATGTTAGTTTTAACTCGGTTTCATGACTAATATGTTTCTAATGTTTCATGGCTAATTTGTTTACTGTTATTTATTGTTAATTTGTATGTTAAAATTCTTGGAAAAGTAATTGACATTAAATCTGTTTCAGTTTGTTAGAATTCTTTTCTGATTTATATGTGGTTTTCGACTTTATAATTTATTGACATGCATGTTAGTTTTAACTCGGTTTCATGACTAATATGTTTCTAATGTTTCATGGCTAATTTGTTTACTGTTATTTATTGTGTATTTTTTCCTGACCAAGTTTTAATTTTCAATTTTATGGCTCTGGATATGACATAATACTTTTTTTGTCCATTGTATCAGATAGTTTCATCCCTGTTTTCTGTATTTTTCCCTCAATTGATGAAAAGTGTTTTGATCTTTGCAGTTGGATTTTTTTTTTTGTTTATCATCTCAGTTAGTTTTGATCATTGTTGTTAGGATTCTTTTCTTGATCTGTTTGTATTTGATTATATCTAATTGAATTTAAGTTTGGGAATAATGGATTGTTGACTTGCAACTAATTTAGAATTGGTACAAATGTACTTAACAATCATAAATCTAGAAAGTTCAGTTTTATGGTTTTTTTATCTAGAAAGTTCTTAACATTTTTTTATCTGAAAATTTCCTGCATATATTGTTTTTTGTTCAGTTTTAGTCTTTTTTTATCTTTGTTAATTTCCCAGATAGTAAGTTCACTGTTTCAGTTTTATGGTTTGTGCAAATTAATTGATTTTGCTTTGCAACCTAATCTCATATATTAATGTGTTTATAATCAATTTTTCAACTTTCCTGCATAGATTGTTTTTTGGTCAGTTTTAGTCTTTTTTTATCTTTGTTAATTTCTCGGATAGTAAGTTCACTGTTTCAGTTTTATGGTTTGTGCAAATTAATTGATTTTGCTTTGCAACCTAATCTCATATGTAAATGTGTTTATAATCAATTTTTTATCTTTTCTCATATGTAAATGTCTGGTATGTCAGGGTTCTAGGGGTTTGTTTCTGTCCTGTGAAAATCTGGGTTATATTCTTGAAAAGGTATATGTATGTTTCTAATCAATTGTTCACTTTTCTTTTTTATTGACTGAATTTTAGATTTGATTTCATGTTTGGTGTGTCAGGGTTTAAAAGGTTTGTTCCTGGTCTGTCAAAATTTGAAATATATTCTTGAAAAGGTAATGGAAATTTCCTGCAAGAATTGTTTTTTATTCAACTTTAGTGTTTTTGTATTTATTAGTTTGGTGGATAGTTGGCAAGGGTTGAATGAAGATTTATGTTACATTCTTGCAAAAAGTAATTGACATTAAATCTGTTTCGGATTTGTTGACATGCATGTGTACCAGTTTCATCAATGTTTCTTAAATTATGTCATTAAGTTTGTTTGCATGTTATCATTTCACTAACTTTATTGACATGCAAGTATGAATTCAGCCTTCCCTTTTATTTATTTAGCAACAATCCTTTCTCTTTCTTTTTGGATTTTGTTATCCTTTGTACACCAGTTTTGTTTTTGATATAGATCTTATTTGCTAATTTCAGGGGGGGTCTCATGATTTGTGTTGTTTGATTTTCGGTTGTTTCAAAAGAGTGGGTTTGGATTAGGTCAGCATTTGTGCAAGGCCTCATAGCTAATGTGAGATTTGCTTTTCATCTAGCCTCTTTGCTTGGTATTTTATTTTGGAGAGTGAAAATTTGAGTTTAAATACTTATTGAGTTGACTAAAATTAAAATTAATCTTTATTCTTTCAGATTTTAAATAAACTTTTCATTGTTAATACTTACATCTCAGATGCGATGATATTCGCAGTGTTAACATGTGGGGGTTTCTTGATGTGTAATCAAGTCCCATGAAAAAACCCAGAATTGCTAGAAATGATATCATGCATCGCCTAATATGGAGAGCGAATATTTGAGTTTAGATACTTTTTTGGGTTGGTTAAAATTAAAATTAATCTTTGTTAATGCTTACATCTAAGTTGCAATGATTTTCTTTGTTTCAGTTTTTTGGATGTTTCTTGATGGGTGATGAAGGTTCATTGGAAAATCTAGAGTTGTTAGAAAGATGAAGGTTCATGGGAAAATCCAAAATTGTTGGAAATGATACAGGTTTGTGAATATCATGAATGAATTAAAAGATATTGAAGGTTTAAGTTAGTTTTTCTTCTAGCCTTGCAGTTTGAGGCAGATTGAAGGGAGTGCAAGAGGGACTACAATTGGCTCTTTAAGGTAAACGTTTCATAGTTGGAATTGGTTCTATGAATCTGCCATGCAAATTACAAGTAGCTTAACCTATTTTTATTTTAATAACATATAGAAACAATCCCAACAAGGTGCGGATTTGATCATGGAATGACTAGATCCATATTTTAATAACATATTTCCATGATTCAATATAGCTTTTGGTAAAATATTCCTATCATTTAACATGTCCCTCATTGTCATTTACTCCACATCTCTAAATTAATATTCCATATTCTTTGTCAATGTGCGTTTCCGGGGAAGATTGGTGATGGAAGTAGTACTGCTAGGATTTTAGTGAATCTGGATATGGTAGGCTTCAGACCCCTCCATCTGTTAGGCTGAATCTGAATCCAACATGATCGATGTGTAGGAATCGTGGGTAAATTTCTGTTGTTTGTCAATTTTGCGTGTGATTTATATCTTGAGATCTAGAATTATGCGTGGCTCTAGAGTTGTATTGCACGTTGAATGTAGGTTTTCAGGCCCCACTCTAGCTTTCATGGTTGAGTTTTCATGCAAAGTTGGGAAATAACACTTATCTCTCCATGATTTTTAAATATCGATCCTGTTGGGATCGGATTCCGTCCAACGGATGGATATGTCATGAGTCTAATCTATTTACTTTCCCTATAATCCCAGCATTACCACTTCCATCACCATTCTTCTTCATCAACGCACATTTTTAGTGAATATGTATTAGTAGTTTCAGTATGAGGCGAAAATGACTATGTGTGGCATGTAATAATATTTAATGTTCTTATTATTATTTCATGGTATTGAGACAAATATTTGCTTTAGTCATCCAACCATAAGATGAAGTTGTTTTCTGAAGAGATATTTTGACTTCGGAGTGTGTCCCGTAAAAGGCAATCCAATATTTGTTTTTCACGAGGCATCTTCTCAATTCACAATATCTCTTCAGAAAGCAATTTTGTCTTCTGATTGGATGACTGGAGCAAACATTTTTCACAATATGTTCTCTGTTTAAGTCACACTTACTTTCTTCCTCTTAATGTCATTTGCATATGCCTAAAATTCTATTCTCCAACGCTTTCACTGATAGGAGATCTCCTCGAAACACAGTGCTATATACATCAAATAATTTAGGATGAAACGAGGCTTCTTATAGTCTTCACACCCATGGCGACTCCATCCTTCACAAGGTTTGTTTGCACACTTCTCTACCAATTTAAAGGTTATATTGAGATTGGGTCAATGGAGATAAAAAATTATGTCTTACTTTTGTTCTTAATTGTGTTGTGTATAAGCTTCAAACGAATTCTACGAAAGGAGACTAAGTCATTCGAAACTTGCATTAATCCACACGAGGTATTGCCCCCTAACATCCTAAACATTAACTTTGAAGTTGCTGCACACTCAACACATTAACTTTTCATGTTTATCAATGTACAGCGAAGGATTCAAATATGTCCAAGGTTTAAAGCTGCTAGGATTAGAGAGCTTCAAAAGGTCAGCTATGTGTTCTCAATTCTTGCCAAACAATATCATACTTAGTTTTTTATTTCTTCCATGGTTTTAATTGTTACTACTTCTTTAATGGAGCAGATTTCATATGGGAAGGCAACCTCTAATATTCATAGCAGATGCAGAGCTTTTTAAAGAGGTGGGAATAAGAAAATTCAAAGATATTCCAAATAGAAGCATTCCTTCTCCTATCTCTGCTTCTCCTCTTTACCAGAAAGGTTTATTTTTCACAAGGTATGCAAATTTCTTCACCAACCATAAAATATGAATATTAATAAATTTTTCAAGTTTGGAAGTGGTACTAATTAATAGAAGTCATACATAACCACTTAATTTAGAGAATGAGTATTTGAGTTTGCATCCTTTTTTGAGTTGGTTAATATTCAAATAAATCTTTGTCTATACTTACATCTAACACACGGTAATTTTATTTGTTTTAGTTTTTTTGACGGGTGATGAAGATTCATGGGAAAATACGCAGTTATTAGAAAGATGAAGGTATCACGAACTCTATTTTAGTCTCCTATAACTATAATATCCAATATATGTGGCAAGAATATATAAACTAAAATTAAAATTGGTTAATATCAGATTTACCATCATTTACTTTACAATTTTTAACTAACTGTATATATTCTTTGCCAATATATATTGAGGCATAAGTTTGGTAATGAACGGATTACTTTTGGGATTTTGGGGAGTTTCGATATGGTTGATCTATGGTCTCTTCATTTGCTAGGTTAAATCTGAGTCCAACAGGATCGACATGCAGGAACTATGTGGGTATTGTTATTATTTGGTAATTTTGTGCTTTGCTTAGATCTTGAATGCTAGAATGGGGCATGAAAATCAATATTCAGTAATGGTCCACCCTGGGTTGTTCTGAAGCTGTGTTATCATGTTCATCTACCTTAAATGAAGGCCGGTGCATGGGATAACCCATCTTTACAGCGACCTAGAGTGGACTATCATTGAATGTAGGCTTTCATGCCCCAATTTAGCATTCAAGATCGAGTTCATACACAAATTTGGTAAATAATGCCATACTCCATGTGGTTTCTTAATGTCGATCCTGTTGGTGGGGTCGGGTTTCGTCCAACGAATGATTTTGTCATTGGTCTATTTTATTTATTTTCGCTAAAATCTCATTATATCCCTTTCATTACCTTTCTTTTTTCCCAAATCACATTGATAATGAATATTAAAGTTGATGGAATATGTAAAAGTGGATGCGTTTTCTTATTCATCATCACCATCATCGTCTGGTTCTGTTTATACTCTGTTTTTTTTTATATAAATAAATGTATAGTACTTGGTTAAAATCAAGTGTTAATTCGGACAGTCAGAGTTCTGGCATCTTTCAAGTAGTAATAATGGTATTTGTAAATATGATTGTCATTAATTGGAAGACACCAGAACACGGGTCGTCTGAATAAATATTCGCTTTTAACTGCGTACTTTACATTGCCGAAAAATGCGAAAACGTGTAAGGTGAGAACCAGATGATCATGGTGATGATGGATAAAATGTCTCTTCCGTTTTCACCTAATTCACATGTATCTTGCACTCTACATATTCTTTGTGTATATGCGTTGGTGGAGGAGAATGGTAGTGAAAGGGGTGATGTTGGGATTATATGGAATCTGGGTATGGTAGATCTCTGGTCACTTCATCTCTTAGACGGACTCTAAATCCAGTATGATCGATGTGCAGGAATCGTCTTGGGATTGTTGTTGTCTGCGAATTTTGTGCCTAGATTGGAAATTGAGTGCTAAATTGAGGTATGAAAACCTGTATTTAGTGATTGTACACTTTGCGTGATCCTAAATCTGTGTTATCCCATTAATCTGAATTAAATAGAGTCAGGTTAGTTGGATAGTGCGGGTTTCGAGTCTCTCAAAGTGGACTATCATTGGGTACAATTTTTCATCCCCTAATTTAGCATTCAAGTTCCAATTTGCTCATGTATTTGGCAAATGACAGCCATCTTTGCATGGTTTCTAAATATCGACCATGTTGGGGTCAAGCTCCGTCCACCGGATGCATAGGCCTGTTGTCTGATCTATTCAGTTTCCTTATAATCCCAGCATCACCCCTTTCACTACCATTCTTCTTCCTCACCACACATTGTCAAGGGATATGTATTTTATTGTTTGGTGTTTTTTTTTTTATTTAACATATTATATACTGTCTAATTTTTATTTTTATTCTTGCTTTCCATGCGATCTCAAACTCTCCTTTTGAGCTTTTCATTCAAGGTCAGCGGTTGCTTCCCAAGGTTAGCTATTGCTTATTTGTGATACTGTTGTATCTTGCATACTGTTGTGGATATGATAGACTTATGATCTCTTCATTTGTTGGACGGAATCTGAATCCAACATAATTGATGTGTATGAGTCACGAGGGAATTGTTATTGTTTGCCAATTTTGCGTGTTAATTGGTGTCTGAGGGCTAGAGTGGGGCATGCAAACCAGTGTTTACCATTAAACATGTGTTTTCAGGCCCTACTTTAGCTTTCAATCTCAAGTATTGCCGCAAAGTTGATAAGCAACATCCATCTCTTCATGATTTCTGCATATCGAGCCTATTGGATTCGGATTTTGTCCAACGAAAGGATGGATCATATGTCTATTCTGTTCACTTCCTCTATAATCCCAACATTACCACTTTCATTACGTTTTTAAGCAGCATGTATTAGTAGTTTGTAGATGTGGTTTACTACGGTGATGCAATCATATTAGAAAGTTGTTCGCTGAAAGAAGAACGGTAATGGACGGTGTACTGTTGGATTTTTGGCACTATCCCTTTCATCACCGTTCTTCTTCATTAACATCTATTGCCAAGTAGCCGATTTTTGTGTTTTCGGCCGATTTTCGGTTTTTCGGCCGATTTATGAGTTTTCGGCGGATTTTTGGTTTTTCGGCCGATTTTTGGTTTTTCGGCCGATTTTTGGGTTTTCGGCCGATTTTTGGTTTTTCGGCCGATTTTTATTGGTCTCACTTTGAACTTCCATTTATGCCGAATAATCTTCTAATATTTGTTTGATGTTCGAATTTGGTGAAGGTGTAAGTTTAACAATAAAGATTACTACCAGGCAACAATAAGATGGTATGTTTTGGAATGCTATCAGTTCTCTTCTTCCATCAGTAGCAGACTTTCGCGTATCCCATCAATAACATCATGCAAACAGAAGAGTTTTCTTAACCATCACCATCAGGAGCATCTGATTTTGTTTATGCTTTTCTCAGAGCCAGATGATCATGGTGGTGATGGCCAAGAATGCTCTCCTAAAATCTAATTTTGCGTTCCTGATTTGTATATCTTTCTTATTGATCGAGGGGATGCGTTGGATTTATAAAGGACTTGGAGAATGAAAAAATGAGATATGAGCACATGGTGAGTTAAATTGGAGTGATTTTTTGATTAGAGGATTTTTCTTAAGAAACCTTTCAAAGCTTCAGATTCTTATCCTTTCTACTTTCTTTGATAAACCACAGGTTAAAGACATGGATCTCGAAGGGATCTCATTCATGAACTGCGAATGAAGTGACATATGATGAGATAGAATTGAAGTATAGAAAGAATAAGTAAAAATTCCTCAGTAGCTATATAGATCATATGAGGTGATCAATAACTGAGCCCGCATAATCAACATCTGTATAAGCCTCAAGAGTAGCATTTTCATTCCTTTTAAACACAAATCCTCTTCCTGGTGTTCCTTTAAGATATTGCAAAATCCTATGACTTCTTTCTTAAATAAGCTTTCAATTATGTGGTGAAATTGATGTAGAAATGGAGATTGTATCAAATTTCATTCTATTTAATATATATTGTTTTCAATTATTGTTAATTATCAAACTATTTTCTTTATGTTCATGGAGTATTTTACTTCTTTCTTAAATAAGCTTTCAATTGCCTGGTATAATTGATGTAGAGGAATTCGGACTAACATATTGTTTACGATTATTATTAATTATCAAATTGTCTTTTGTATTGTGGTATCCTATTATTCGTATTGTCCTATCCTATTATCAATAAATTTCACTATATCAATATCTACCATCTAGGGAATTATAATTTGATACAAACTTTTATGATTGGCAGCAACCATGATTGGCAACAACCATGATTGACATACATATGCCGACCCATCAAACTCGTGCAACGCACGGGTAGCATACTAGTTATATTATGTTTATATTGGTTACATGAACTCATTTTTTTTAAAGTGTTTGTATTAAAAAAATAATTTACTCAAGGTGTAACAGTTACTACAAACAAATATACTAACTCCTATTTATAAATAATTTTTTTAAAAGGATAAATAATAATTATTGTATCATATATTAGATGTAATGCTTTAATTTTATATGTCGCTTATGACATTTATTTTAATAGTGTGAAACTATGAATATTACTTAATTAATTAATTTATTATTGATTTATATATTATTTTAAAATATAAAAATATATATATTTAATTAAAAACGGTCCGACCCCGGTCCGACCATTGAACCGTGAACCGGTAAGCTCACCGGTTCAATGACCGGTCCAATTCTGACAACCTTGGTTTGATTACGAGTTATTGTTTTATGTGCTTGTAGGAATGACCGATGAAGTAACTCGACAGAGAGGTGGGAGGGACAGTGTGGCACACAGTTCCGCTCGTCGTGAGCGTGTTAGAAACCGTGTCGTACCACCCACACGTAGAAGGGGTAGAATGAAAGAAGTGTCATCCACGGCCGAAAATCATCCAGAGCCCGTGCCCGAGCATGAGCTAGAGATTCATTCTGCGCCTAATCTTGAACAGGCTGAAGATGAAAACACTATGGAAGAGGAACAACATGATGAAGAGGTAGAGGAGCAAAACGAGGCAGAAGAAGAAGAAGTATACGAAGAGGAAGAACAACAATCATCACCACCTCCTTCACCACCAAAGCGACAACCCCGTAGGAGAAAGCCGTCGACGACAAAAGGACGACAAAACCCACCACAAGATGCACCCCCTGGCGGATATGATGGTGGTCAAACCGACCTTTCATTGCTGCCCAATTTTGGGAAGCACATTGCAGCTTCATTGTGGAAAGGAAAAGTAAGTATTTTCGTTATTAATTTGGTGATTAGTCCCATTGTTTTATTGATTATTAAACTTTATTTAATTTGACTTGATTTTGTGCAGTATCCGGAATGATATCTGAGGTGCATGAACAATGGGAAGAGGGTGTTAGATTTTACTCTGCCCTCGAGTAAACTGGATTGGTTCTGGAAGGTCATAAATGATAGTGGACTGCGGCCTCTACTGAAGACAAACTATATGTGGATTGGGGTATTTTGACTACTTTTTCGAAGCGATGGCAACCAGAAACTGGCACCTTCCATCTACCAGTCGAAGAATTGACCATCACATTGGATGATGTGTCGTGTCTGCTCCACATCCCGATTAGAGGTAAGATGTTAAACTACGAAGGAACGACATGCAAAATGGAAGAAGGCGCGGATATGTGTGATACATATTTAAACTTTGCCAAAGAAGACTGCTTGGAAGAGTTTGATAAGATGAGAGGAGCGCACATCTCATTTCAGAAGCTGCTGCAATTATACCTTGACAACAAAAACTTTGCAGAAAAAGCTTTGCATGAGAAGGAGAAAGAGGAGGATATCAAATTCTATCAGGATTGCGCCATCAGATGTTTTCTGTTGTACTTGCTTGGTTCGACTCTTTTCACCAACAAAAGTACGCAGTATGTGGATGTGATTTTCCTGACATATTTGCAAGACCTCGATGTGATACACACTTGGAATTGGGGTGCTTCCGGACTCGCTTACCTGTTCAAGTATTTGGATAAATCTACAAGGCAAGCGAGCGGGAATAATGGCAGTTACAACTGTCTACTTCAGGTAATGTATATTTAGAAATATTCGTACTTGATATATTATGTTTGATATTAATCTAATTTGATTTATTTATTTATTTTTGTAGGCATGGGTTATGGTTCATTTCCCCCGATTTGGAGGTAAATATGTTCACAGCAAATATAACCACAGAGATCCGGTTGCGGCAAAGTTTTATTGTTTGAAAGGTTCTCAGCTGCCAGATAAGCATAGGACCAACCTGGATAATATGGGGATGGATGAAGTGGTATGGCAACCCTATGAGGATCATCGCCATTCAAGACCGTTTCAAGATTGCAGCTGGTATTCGGGGTGGATTACGTGTGGAACTTCCATGATCTGTCCACATTTGCCTGAGCGTGTTCTCAGACAATATGGACACGTACAGTCCATACCCAGAGCCCCATTTGTATCTGCGAAGGCTGGAATGAACCGATTCACTATTGATGAACCATTTCAGAATATGTTGGTGGAAAACTATGTCACAGAGGATATGCGGGGACCAAGAGTAACAAAGGGTTTTGAAACTGAGTCTGGCTACATTGCGTGGTTTTATAAGGTCTCGCATCCGAAGATATGGCCTCCAATGGAAGGCAGTCCTCCACGACCTGTGAATCTTGAAGTGCTGATCGAGGAGGATAACAAGAATGACAAGTTAGATGTGTTTAAGATATGTAGAAAAGTTCGAACGGAGGTGACGGATAAGTTGGATGGTGAGATGACGTTGGAGGATGCAAGGGAATTACTGAAAAAGGTGTGTGATGATTTGGAGCCTATCACAAGTTATTCGGTGCGACGAAAGCGAAAACAAGCGGAAGAAGCAAAGAAGCGGAGGAAGAAGAAGAAGAAGAAGAGCAAAGAAGATGTTGGACCGAGCACAGGAGAATGATTTGGTGTTTATGTTATGTTTGTTTATGTTATTTGAACTTTGCATTTGTTTTTGGAACATTTATTTTGACCGTCGTGCGTATTTTGTACTTGAATTGAATTTGGAACAAGGCTATGTAATTTGGACTTCAATATTTTGTATGGCTTGAATATTTAAATTTGAATTATGTATGTATAATGTTTTGGATGGAAATTAGAAATAGGGTGATTTGTTATCATGTATGTCGAATGTGATCATAAAAAAACCATGTGTCGAAACTCTTATATGAGCATGGAAATATATATATCAAATAACATGTCTGGAATTGGAGATTTGACAGGATTGCTTGGTTATGGTAACCATGGGAGATTACAAATAACAGGCTTTAGTGATTCTGTCAAACATCACTTCGTGAGCTAGGTGACGAACATTAGTAACACTGACCCAGTTTTCGTCAACCATGCAACGAACCTATAAATTTGCACAAATTTTCGTCACCTGCACAACGAAACTTTGACTCACTCAAATTTTTAAAAAGACACGTTCATAAGACCTATAGAAATGTCCTGATCGAATTTGGGACATTATGTCGTTTTTGGTTTTGTCATGTACCTGACGAAAATTGGTACACATGCTACATTTTTTCGTCGTCTGTGTACCGAACCTATAAATTGTGCATAATTTTCATCAAGCAATCAACGAAGTTGGATTATGCAGGAATTTTTAAAAAAACTTGTGACAATTTGAATTGTTATATGACAACAACATTGAAATACATAACATTAAGATAATCAAACATTGGAATACAAAATTATACGACAACAACATAACAACAACAACTTAGCAACAACACCATGATATCAGATCTAAAAACAAAAACTAGATCAACTTCAAACTTTGCCTAGAGAACAAACCATACGAATTGGTAATGGGTCAGCTTCAATGGTGTGAAACATGAAACCAACATCGTCGTCGGATATCAGCTCCTTCAAATGAAATTTCACCTCAGTATCATCAAATCCAACGCTTTCCCCTGCTAGATCGATGTAAGATTCATAATACGCAACCTTTTCAACCTTGATCTGTTTCCCGAACATGAATGCATACATGTATTCAATCTTATTTTTCAACTCTTGTAGACCTGTTATGTTGTTCTTCAGTTGAAGGTGAAACTCTTTTTTACCAGTCAATTTGATAGCAAAATCATAACTTTTTGCTAAATAATTTGAAACCCAACGATCTCCAACACTCATTTTATCCATATCTCAAAAAATAAAAGCAAAAAAAGAGAAAGAAGAAGATAAGATTTGTGATTGGATAAGCTAGATGTATAGATATATTTATAAAACTTTTTGTTCAACTACAACCATACAAATTGTAAGTGTCTTAAATACCACAAACATTTACAGCTACTAAAATAAAGTTGGTCACACTACGACCACAAAAAGTGTCGGTCACACTACGACCACAAAAATTGTCGGTCACATTAGGCCCACAAAATACAAAATGTACTGTCATGCATACGTGTCGTTGTTCAACCAATATAGATGGGATCATCTTTATTTGACTTTGCCTTCGGGATAAGTGCTTTTTCATTTTCAATCTGTTCATGAAAATCATCCATCCGCTCCAAAAATGCATCCTCCCAACTTTCTGCTTCTAGCGCACGATAAAGTTTCCATTCCTTAGAAGTAGGTAGTATGGGACACCCGGGCTTCAGTTTGACTTCAACAAAATGGTTAGGAATTAAACCAAGACACATAATTTTTTAGCATGGATCAGACAGTGGACGTCCACGAACTGGGAAAAAGGTCTCAGAAAAACCAATTGTTGGAGAAGTCAACTCAACCACCACACGGCCGTATACCGTTGCAACGAGATGCCCCATATCAGGAAAGGTGAACCATTTATCCTTCGGCGCAACGCCGCTCTTGGGCATTACCTTTGGAGGATGTAACTCATCAAGGATGTACTGCAAACGCTCCTCTGTCTTATAAAACCTCAAGTAATCACTCCTAAACGTGGTTAACTCTCTAATAAGGGCCAAACGTATTAATCCTTGATTGTCCTGACCCTTACCGAGATGTTGAGCGACAACCCGAAATCCACAGTGACCGTCCGGTGCCACATCAATAATATCCTCGATATATGGATACATGAAACGCGGCATATACCGAATATCACGAATTCTCTTGTCGGGTGTTGGAACTGGAGTTGAATGACCGATGCGGGCAATCTTCCTTTTAGGTCTCGATGGTTTTGACTGTGAGCCTTGTGAGTCAGGAAGTTGACGATCCATGTGCTCCCAATGTAATAGTGATCTTCCGGAAGAATTGTCACTTATAGCTGACCTCCTTCTTTTATTTGCACCCTTTGTATCGCATTTTTTAACTGGTGCATTCACCGATGTTGTTTCTGGATATGCTATCAACCGCAATTCCTCTTTGATTTACAACTTCATGTCATGGTTTGCTAATTTAAACCGTTCCTAAAAACAATATCAAGTTAGCATCAAAAAAATATGATATGCAAATTCAATAATTCTGTCAAAATAAATTTAACTGAATTGCATTCAACTCATCCAACCAAGAAACTTCGACTGCACCGCCTTCTTCATATTGCAACCTCTTCCAATGGGTGTTCACCTCATCAAGCCTAATTGGTAGCTTGCGTTCAATCTTCAATGCAATTAAACAAGCACATGGTAAGCCGTATGTTCTCTTTATCACACACCCGCACTTCTTTCGATTTCTACCACATTCCCTTGACCTCACCTCTTCGCCATGAATGAATTTTAACCCCTCCCTCGAGACATTATAGATCAACCTCGAGTACAAAAAATGGTCTTTAAAATGGTGTTCTACAGCTGTCGTACTCTGCCCGAATGACGTCTTGATCTTTGTAAATTGATTTCCAAGCATCTGATGTATTGCATCCCAACAGTAGACTAAATCACCCTTGCAATCTTTGATAGTTTCTTTTAGCGAACCCTATTGGTTGTAGTGTTGCCCATGTGCATAACTTGGTTTGTCCATGCATTAACAATTTTGTCCTTCGCCCTTACGTTTTTATAAACGTGATACCAACACACCATTGCAGTTGAATTTGGAAAAACAGTCTCAACCACATTCATCAGTGACTTGTCCCTATCGGTGATAATCACTTTCGGCATACCCTCGTTATCCTTAAGAAGACTCCGACACGCATTGAGGGCCCATTTAAAATTGTCTTCTCTTTCATTTGTGAGAAATGCATAGGCAACATTGAAAGTCTCCTGTGTCGTGGTTACACCAACTATCTCAAACAGAGGCATTTTATACTTGTTGGTCTTGTACGTCGAATCCATCAAGAGTACGGTCGGAAAGGTGTTAAACAATTTAACACTATCAGAATGTGCCCAGAAAATGTCCTGTAAAGTTGTCGACTCACCATTGGTTCTAAACTTGTGGAAGTAGTTGTGAGCTTCAACACACTTCAAGAGTTGTTGAATTTCAGTCATTTCACCCCTAAGATCATGTTTGTATCGTTGACGCTCGTTGTAGATTTGCTTCATATTTGTCTTAAGATCTTTATTCTTCTCCTTCAACGTGTTCAAAATGATTTTCTGAGCCACCAAGTTCCTTGTCAACTGGTGGACACACTCATTTTCCTCCGGTTTTAAACGTCCGGCAAGAATGTGACCTTCCAAATTTTTCGCCATCTCATGGTTATGCTCACCAGTCACGACACTTAACTTCCATTCCTGAGACGACAAAAAGTATCCTCGTAACCTGAACGGGCACTCACATTTCCTTGTTGTCGTGTCATCTCTCTTCAATGTCCTTTTCGATTCTTTGTAGACACCGCCTCTTTCGCAACCCAAAATGAAATGCGGCTTCCTGTTATGGTTACCGTTATCAGATTTTTCGATCACCATGGAAAAACCAGCCTTTAAGGCCTCCCTTCTACACCAATCAATCAAGTCATCTCGGACCTTAAACTTTGCAGCATTGTAAAAATACCTCCCGGTGTCAACGGAAATGCCGTGTGCATCCTCTGCTTCATCAATACCAGGTTCAACAACATTACCTTGGGGAATGTCAGGTGCAACATCTATAGCTTGTGGTACGACGGGTGCGACAACCGCTTCATTAAGTATTGGGCCGGGTACATCATTATGTTGATTCAATTGAGCCGGAGGATCGGCCATGACAACACCTTCACAAACATTATACAAAAACAATCAATATACACTGTACCATAACATATGAACAATTATTATACAAAACAAACACAAGTATGCTGAATTTGTTGTACATAACAAAGTTTCGTCGACTACGAAACGAAACACAAAGTTTCGTCGTCCAGGTGACAAAATCGTGTGCATCTGATAAATCCATAAAAATTACAAAATAAACCGTATAAAACTTCCAATACCTGTTTTAATACTCCAAATCAGTGTGGATACCTTCTATGAATGCTTCAAAGTCGAGATCAAGCCTTCAAAACTGAAAAAATCGCCAGAGATCTAGTTTTGAATGTTTTGTGAAAAAGTGATTATGATAGGACATGTCTGTACTGTCTGCTATATAGGGTAATTTCGGTGTTTACAATACGAATACATGCGATTTCGTTTCACAATCAACGAAACCGGGATTCGGTAACTACGTACTGAAAAAATAAATTTTCATGCGCATATGGTGACTGTCAATGCTAGCTATCTTATGTTTCCTCTAGTTTCGTCGACTACGCAACGAAATTTAGTTCCTTCGTTTTATACGCAGCGAAATTTTTTTTTAGGGGCATTTTAGTCACAACGAGGGGCCTATGAGCAAACTTGGGGGGCCTAAATAGCAATTTTCAAAGGTTAGGGGGAGCACTGAGCAGTAAAACGAAAAATTTGTTGTCAAATAGTGATAGAACATAAATTTAAACGGATCAACCCATATAACTTTTTTTCGTTAATTTTTTTTAGTATATTAAAAAAAAAGAACATTCTGGTATTCTAAAAAATATTAAA
Organism: Trifolium repens; assembly: GCA_030408175.1. Lineage (NCBI taxonomy): Eukaryota > Viridiplantae > Streptophyta > Magnoliopsida > Fabales > Fabaceae > Trifolium > Trifolium repens. Next base: position 24,132,655 of record CP125840.1, read on the forward strand.
ATAATAAAAAGGTTAAATTAACGAACTAAACAAGGAAATTCTAAAAGTTTGTTGGAGAATGTTAACATGTGCCATTGAGGCACATGTTAAGGAAACAAATTTAGAAAATATTTATTAAAATTAATTGTGCATTTTATCTCTCAAGCATTAAATTTCTTGCAACATTAAATGTAAAATTTCTATATTAAGGTATTGTTAAATATTACTAATATCCAATCAATTAATAACATGTCACTTTTTGCTTCAAAAAAAAATAACCTGCCACTTTTATATATTTAATTATTTTAAAAAATTGTTTGTAGAGCATCGATACACAACAAAACTTTAGGTATTAAAAAATATATGATTATTTGAGAATATTGTGGCACCTTCCAATTGCTTAAAAATCCGACACGAATTTTTTAAGAAAATAAAATATTTATTAATATCTTAATATAATAAAACGAGAGTAATTAGAGGCACTCTAAACCCTAACCCTAATATGAATGGTCTAGATTTTGACACTTGGAAAAAAAATTATATCAACGGCTATAATAAAAACTTAAATAATCAATTTTTAAACCAATATTATGTTGCCACATCAATTAATGAATGTGACACGTCATGTGTTTAAAAAAAAATTGAGATCTGTCAAAAAAGAGAAAATGGATAAACATTAATAAAACAAAAATAACTAATAATCAGTTACGAAAATTATGTATAGATGCAAAATTCTTTATTCATCAGCACGTTTATCACACACAATATTCAATTACTCTTTTCCCGTTGCTACAGGTCCTAAATTCCTCCGTCTTTTTTTCTACCTTTCTACTTATACCAACGGTTTTAACCGTCACGATGCTTCTTTCACTGTTATTTCCAACGGATTCACACTTCTTAAGGATTTTAATGCTTCATTAAACGCTGATGTTGAAGGTGTTGATACTTTGTTGAAAGAATATGTTATTAACGTTGGTGAAGATCCAGGCTTGATTTGAGTTTCATTCCAAGTAATGGAAATTCTAATAACTATGCTTTCATCAATGGAATTGAAGTGTTATCCATGCCTAATGATCTCTATTACACACCACCTGAAGATAATGGTTTTTAAACTTTTATTTTAATTAATTTTTATTTTATTTTTGTCTTTTTATGTTTATGCATCTTATCTACACACTTCTATTTTTCTTTTTCTTTTTTGACAGAAACTTTCTGTTTTTCATTTAAGTTTTTTTTTTTTGTTTTTTTTTTTGGTAACATAGCTTAATGGATTTTTTTTTACTTTATATATACTAGCTTCCGTGCCCGTTTGTGTGATCGATATTTTTTTTTGTTTGTTGTGATCGATATTCTCTATTGTGCGAATATAAATAACAACTTAATCTCCTTTTTTATTGGACTTAGTTAATTGATAACTACTTAACCTCCTTTTTTGTTGTGGCTACTTATTAAGAAGAAAAAAAAAAATTTACTATACAAAATACTGAAAACCTACTTTTATGTGGAAGTTGTGCTTAGTTTTTTTTGTAGTTTTTTTTAAGGGTAAAATAGGAATATTAAAAAAGCCATCCCAAAAATTTGTATCCCCTTTATATATTAGTATAGATTAGTATATATATATATATATAATTATTATATTTTTAATCATGGTTTGATTTTTTTATTTTGTTTTTTGAAATTAAAATCATATTAACATTCTATGTAAGTACTTTTTAATTTATATAAGTACTTTTTAGTGTACATATCCAAACACAAAAGGCTTATTGAGTATAAGAGCTTATGATGTAAGGTCTCATACTATAAGCTCTAATGTTATAAGCATCTGTATAAGTTATTTATCCAAACGGGCCCTAAATGCTTATTACTATAAATAATCACACATTATCAACATTTCTATTATATAATTGAATTGAATGATTGAACCCGTGCGAGCACGGGTAAAAAGTCTAGTTTTAATAAAATATATAATTTATTTGATGATTGAGTGGTATACCATTTTAGTTTTGTGGGTGTATAGTTCAATACAAACTTTAGAGTATTTGAAAATTATATGAAAAAAGAAACAAAAAAAAAAATTCTAACAAAAAAGTTTTGTGGGTGTAAGATTCTTAAACACTTTTTAAAAAAATGAATACGTGTTAAATTGCATCGCTTTTTACTTGGCTTTAGTATTGATCTTGTTGGCAATAATCCTTCTAAAAAAGATTCTAACTAGAAAATGACGGATCTTTAATTTAGAGATATAGCGAAATAATTCATAGATATATCGATATACCTATAAATTATTTTTCTGTATTCAATATATGTTGTATTGAGTAATAATGATTCACTTTGAAGATGCCTTAGCTTGGTGGTGAAATTGTAGACACACGAGACTCAAAATCTCGTGTTAAACAACGTGGAGGTTCGAGGGTGTTGAGCCCATAAACAAGCTTACCATGGATAGAGAAATTGATACCAACCATTGGGCTACCGTGCGCAACATGATATATTATGGAAGCAAATGGCATATATACAATTTTTAATATTGCTACTATATTGGCTTTTATGTGTTTATAAGACTTGAATAAAAAAGTTCAACCTTTTCTTCTTCTCTTCCAACCCTAGCCGTCACTACTTATTTTTTCTTCTTTGTCCATTGAAGAGGGGTGATTTTAGGTCATTTTTGGTCTAAAATCATCCCTCCAAATTGTTTTTTTCTTCTCGTTATAATAAATAAGTGTGATTTTCACATGTTTGTTTTGATTTCTCGTCTTTGTACGGTGTATTTGGTTGTCCCGTCTTTGTGCGGTGTATTTGTTTTCCCGTCTTTGTGCGGTGTTCTTTGTTTCAGGTTGAAGGAGTAGATTCGATCAAGTGCAAATCCAATCAATGTCGACTTTGGTGTCATCAACGCTACAGATCCGGAGACATGGATATTCCGGACACTTCAATATAGTCATATTTGTAGGCATATGTAATTTGCCGTTTTATGCTATTAATATGGATGCTGTGAGTTTGTTCGCAGATTCATCCTTTTTGTTTTTAGCGATTATGAATTTGTATTACATCGATGTACTCTTTTTATTTGAATGAATGAATATCATTTATTTTGTCAAAAAAAAAATATTGCTACTATATTAAAATAGATATATTTATAAAATAAAAAATAAATTTGAGGGTGTCGCTGCATCTCCCCACTCTTAAGAAGATCCGCCCCTGACAATTCCAATTTATGATATTCATTTTTGTTGGCGGGCTTTGTTTCCACTATATGCTATTACATTAATATTATCATCAAATAAATGATTAGTTGAAATAGCAACTCCAAAACATACATCAACTTCATAACTTGCATATCTTCAAAAAATTCTCTTTGGACCTCTCGATATGCTCACAGGCCCCCTAAATTTCGAAAGCATATTGAAGGGTCTATGAGTATATCAAAAGACCTAAAAAGTAATTTTCTATATCTTCATTATCCCGCCCAACCAAATTGTCCAAATTATATTCCTAAACCTCATCAGCAACCCTAGGCCTCTTCCTAGGGATGGGCCCAGCATCATCAGTAGACGCTACAATAACTTTAGTTAACATAGCAGCAATTTGACTCATATTGACAGCTTGGACTCGTCCTTTAATAGTAGTTCTTAAATTCACTCCCATATGTTGAACAATAATATCAATAATTGGAGTCTCCACTCTTGCTTTAGCATTACTATTTGTCCCGAGATTAATGATAACATTTTGATTACCGTTGATTGATCTACTTGTTGATTGGTTAAGGTGTTTTTAGCATCTTGCCTTTCTTTGTTTGATCCGACAATCCCTTATACTTCTTGTGTAGGGGATTTGTCTTTTAATAAATTTTAGCCGCTTAAAAAAAAATAAAAAAAAAATGACATTTTGATTACCATTACTGTCGACTCCAATTATATAACTCACACACTGCCTCACCTGTCCAAGCTAGCAATTTTCTAACTAACAATATCGCCTCATGGTTCAACACACACCCATCACCCCTCATGCTTCCTCTGCGACTCGCTTTCCGACCATCACGAAGCCACTTGTTGGCAATGACTACACCACCTATAGCTCCATTATCGGGATGGGATGAAAAAAATTACCTCATCCGTGTTCTCCTTCGGCATAATTAGATTAAGACTTCTTCAAATAAAATTATTTTGTATCCCAAAATATCACACTCGTTCTTAAAAACCTAATTTCCCATATTTAAAGTAAAAATTGACTATAACACTTTTTTATTTTCCAAACACCAATGTGTCATGCATGTGAACTACCAAATTTTTTATTATGCTTTATCATGTGATACCAAGTTTATTATGATGAAATGAAATGAGATGTTTCTCATGAAAATTATCAATAATAAGAAATTTTGTTAATTAGAATAACTTTTTGTTGATGAATATTTTCATAATATTTTTTGAATTAAATCTAAATAAATCAAAATTATTAAAAAATAAATCATTTTATAATTATAAATCCTAATTTTAAAAATTTAAGAACAAAACTTACATGCATTATTTTAAGTGTGATCATACAAAAACTACCTCTTTATAAGAGGAACAATAAAAAAATGCATCCAAAACAATGTATGTAAGTTTTCTTCAAAATTTAATTCCTTTCTAAATATTTATTTTTAGAATATTATGAAGAAAAAAAATTAATTATTATTTCATTTTGAAATAGTGGTATTTATCATAAGAGCATTTTTAATTTTAATTCTAAATAAGAGCTTATTTTATACTTGTACCAAAAAAAAAAAAAAAAAACTTATTTTATACGCCAAGCCAAAAGCGGTGAATAAAAAACTATTTAAAGCAAGCCTTTGGTGCCAAAAATCAAAGACGGAATATTTTGTTATAGAATTGGGAATTAGGGTTTATACGAAGATGATAGAGGTGGTGCTCAACGATCGATTGGGGAAGAAGGTTCGCGTGAAGTGCAACGATGATGACACAATTGGTGATTTGAAGAAGCTGGTGGCTGCTCAGACAGGAACAAGGGCTGACAAGATCCGTATTCAGAAGTGGTACACCATCTACAAGGATCACATCACTCTCAGGGATTACGAGATTCATGATGGCATGGGTCTTGAACTCTACTACAACTAAACCCTAATGTAAACTTTTCATCTTAATTTTTCAATATAGTGTTCTTTTTTCTTCTTTTTTTTAAGAATCGTTGATCATGTTGTTTTTGTGCTAATAATTGGAATTATTTTACTAGTTTATGGAAGTTGTGTTATTTGAAATTTGTGATGTGTTCATGGTTTGAAGATTTATTGAAAAGGAAAAAAAAAATTGTAAAATTTAGGGTTTATGTAAATTTACACGGTATAAAATTATGGATGTTCTCAATTTGTGTGATAGCGGTTTCTAGTTGTTGGATTGTGTTGAAAGAGGGAAAAGTTGATTTTTTTTTTTCCACCACCAGTTGAATCTGGTTCGGGGGTAAGTTCTGACATCAAGTAGTTTCAGACCCCTCTCTATCGCAGTTGCATTTGTGATGTGTTATTACTAGCTTCTTGATATAACTAGGTCTAGTTCTGAATATGATTGTTGATTTATGATTTGGGAAACTTTTGCACTATTATATGTGTTTTGCTACTTGATTTGGGAAACTTTTGCACCGATATGAGTATGAGATTTTGTTTTTGAAACGTCAAATGTTAGTAAGTAGTATTGTTAGCTTTGTTGAGAGCGCCGGCCTCTTTATCACTCCAATCCCTAACTCATTCACTCCTGCTGCCAAACCATGCTTATATCTCCGTGGCATAGATTAGATTGATGGACTGTCTTGATGACTGTAAAAAATGAAAATGTTAATCTTAGACGGCTATGATGAAAAGGATTTTGGATGGATATATGCAATTGTTTCTGTTTATATAATGTAATTATGTATTAACACCCCTGGCAACTTTTTTTTCTTCTTTTAATGTAATTCTGCGAGACGCCTTTGTTTCATATTTCCTTCCCCTTCGTTGTAAGCCTTATTTACACATTTGTTTCATATTCGCTTTCCCTGCCTCCTTGTAAGCCTTATATGGACGGGGGATATGTGTACCTCTCCCTTCTTGTTTAGAACTGAGTTTTTGCTAATAATCTTCACATTTTCTCGTCTGTTTCACAGGGAGGGTTTATGCATGATATGCAGCATTGGGAGAAAATGTCATTTGGAATCCCAAAAAAACCTTGGGATTGTAATAATGTACATCCCTTTATGATACTGGGTTTAATTTGCTATTGGAACAACCAGTTGTGACCTATATATAATATACATATTATGTGATTCGTTCCTAGCGTCATATGTTCGATGCATGATGCATTTGTCTGACACAATTGCATTTGAATTAATGGTTACTACTTTCTGGTATATATTTGGTTTCTTTAATTGACTAACAATGGATCTTAGTATTTCATTGCAAAGTTCAAAGAAGTGCACAAGTTAAATTCATCTAAAATAATTTAGGTTCCTTTTATTGATGTTTAATTTCCTACGAGATTGATGATCTGCTAGGTAAAGATAGCATTCCAAAACGAGAATGTGGTGAATTGTCGTTGTTCAGGTTTTGACTGAGAAAGCAAGTGATATCTTTGATACAAATTAACGAGGCCTAAAAATCTAGTCTGATTTACCTACATTAAATTTTTTTTTTTTTAAAAATAGTATATTTTCAAGCTTCTCTTGAATTCTAGTGGAGTTTAAAGTTTAAGCAAAGGCCTAAATGGACTACCATTTTAGATATAGTTCAACTTCTAACTGCATTGCAGATGGTTCATTAAACATTACACTTTTTTTAATCATAGGGGAAATGCTTGTTTTTACGAAACAACAAAACTAACAAGCAAGAAAAAGAAGAATGAATTATGGCTCTACAATTCCATAACCAACCACCCACTGATTTCCTCTAAATTCCTATTTTATAGCCATTTTAGTTTTTTAAAAATGATGTACACATTTCTTGTCATTCTTATACTTTTTTTTCCGTAACATATAACATTATTCTTTGATTAATCAAAATTCAAACCTCACAACATCATAGATCTTCTACGTCGTGTCTTTTTCCGCCTTTCTTCATCCATAATCCACCTTTTTGCCACCAATACCCTCTGACGACACATGTCAACAGTGTCATTTTTATTTTTAATTATTATTATTATTATTATTATAAAAGCCAAAAAACTCTAATTAAATTATACTAGTATTTGTTTCAATTGATAAAATTTTAAATTAAAAACCCCCATTATCTGTACCTAAAAAAAACCATTACAAACAAAAGTAAAAAAAAAAAAAACATTAATAAAAACCCCGCTTGTCATTTGACGATGGATTGGTGGCAGCAACAAAGGAGGGAGACAGTGGCGACAAACTCGAAGACAGCTCTTAAATGAAATATTAGGTCAAGAAGAAAGTATTTTATGCATTAAGTCCATCATTGCTTCAGTGGACTAGATTCATCTAAGAAATAGAAGAAAAAAATTGTGCTATGGACCATCTATAATAGTGGTTCATAATATAAGCAAATACTACCGTGATTACAAATATACTCTTTGAAGCAATTGAGAGTTCAAAGAAGTGGACAGTATGCTTAATAATTGCGACAATGCTTTAGCTAAAACACGAAAGTGCATACCGTGATTTTTCTGTCCATTGATAACTGCATGCATTGCACGGTGGATATGAAGTAGACCATTATCGTGGCAATAGTGAGCCAAGGTAGTATTTGAAGTGAATATCTTTATCAGAAGAGTTGAATATTTTGAGCTCAAAATATAACAATGAATGAAATGAACATTAAGTAGTATTTCTTAAGAAAAAATTCATTTTGTTTAATTTCCTTTTCCTTAGTGAATGAAATATCCACTGTCAATTAAATTAAAAATACTGGTCATAACAGGGACTGAATCCTGTACAATTGATTTTTCGGGACATTGTCATAAAATTACAACAGACATTTAATTTAGTGCAAATAATAAATAACTAAATGTAATTTACAAGAAATGGATTATGTTACACAGACATGAGATATGGTCATTGTTGCGGCACACCATCAACTTCACTACCTTTATCGGTAACATCCTGCACATCTGGGAGATCTTTAATAGTCTGCAAAAGCATAAAAGAATTGTTTTATCACTCACTAGCCATAACTTATTAACGATATTACCAAAAAGTTTGAAAATATGAGGTTAGAAATCATTTATTGGTTGACTGAATTTATTATATATGATTTGCTTAGCGATCATGACATAATAAAGACAAATAGAATAAAGAGTTGTATAAGAATAAAAGAGAGATGAGTATGCTAAGTTCTTCTAGTATTCAGTGTTTTGTATTGCCTTAGGTAGTCCACCGAATGGTATTGTGTTATCCTATCATGTGTTTGAGTGATTCCGATAGTGAAATGTTATGATACAACATATATAGATGATAAAATTAAGCTTTTGTCAATTGACAATGACAGAGATGGAGGATGGCAGTGATGAAGGGCGTTTGGAAGCAGTGATGACGGTGGTAAGTGTTAGGTGGCAAAATGGTGAAAGGTGAATAGTAACGGTGATGGTGGAAGATGATGGGCAGCTGCAATGGTGGAGGGTGTCAGGTGCAAGTATGGAAGGTTGAAAGAAAGGATGGGAAAATTCAATCTTGTTATGTAAGTTATTTATCTTCTATTAAATCACCAAACTATGTATCAAAGAATTCCATAGTACCTGATAGAGAAACCAAGAAGCAAAAGCATCTGTGGCAGCATACTCTAGTTGTTCCTTTGACAAAAAAGGAGTCTCCCAATTCCCCATTCTTATTTTGCTAGGTTTCTTAAGCTGCAAATATAAAAAGCTTGGTAAATATTCCATCAATATAGTTCTTAACCTTTTTCGAGAAAGTGGTTCAAAGTGAAACACCTTCACATTTTCCATCTCCCCAGAGGCAAAGAAAATAAAAATCAGTTGAAAAAGGTAACTAAAGCATGGGAATTAAATACTAAATTGTTATGTCTATTTTGTGCAAAAGCAGTAATACAGATAATCAATTGAGAAGAAAATGGTAAATCAGATAATCAGCTTGTTGCTTGTGTGCCTTCCATTAAAGTGTGATTATCTTATATATTAAAAAAAAAAATAAAAAAAATAGAGAGGTAAGTTGCAGTAGAACTGGTCTGTGATCTCGGGTAACCTATATATGCAATGTCAGGAATTCAAATCCAATTAACAAAAAAATATAATTCTTCCCTAAAAGATAGTCAGTATATAAAGTATTGAATATTCATTGACTTAGTGGGAAGAAGACAACCACTTTCCTTATCTCTAGTTTGAGGCCTAAGAAAATTTCAAAGGAACCTACTAAAAATAAGAACACAAAGCGTACCTGTTTTGATAAAAGTTTTTCGGTCAAAGATGCAAGACCCCACTTGTGCAGACCTCCACCTAGCTTTTGATTAGCATGAGAAGAAAGATCTTCCACACCTTTAATGGATATGTCATAATCTCTAGAAACCTTAGTAGCATCACCGCCAATCCCAGCTCCAACCTTGTAAATATCAAACATCGTTTAATTTATTACTTCAATTATTGACGATTGGTTAGTTCCTACAGATACAAAGGAACACAAACAAGAAAAATAAAATCCAGCTTAATGTAAATAAAAACCTTCAAAACTGTGGGATCTTCAAGTAAAAGCTGTAGATTTCGAGGGATTCCAGAATGAATTAGATGAAGAACAAGACAATGATTAGTGTCGCAACATATCTGCATCACTGCTGCTTTCCCAGGTGGAACACCTGCAGAAGTTTCATAAAATACTGATTCAGAAATTTTAAAGGATTATGGTTTTACAGGCACTAAAAGAACAAAACGCTTTTCTTCTTCTAAAAAGGTAAGAACATAGGTGGCATTGCAAAAAATCAATTATAGGATAGATAATCCATAAGCTATGCAATCGCAAGTGAAGAGCCAAACAATTGACTAGAAGAAAATTGTGAAAGCAGTTGTGAAGGTGCTATTGCCATGGAGGGACGTTTTCTTCCTTGAGGTTCTTCTATCATTAAAATTATCGAACCTTCTTTACCAGAATTCCTATTTACCTAGCTGTTTCACTGGTCTGTGGTCCCTAAAAGAAATATTCCATACCAAAACCACTTGATCAACTGTTTCACTCTTGTTTGCATATTAAATCAATATGGGAATATATTAATATCAGATACATGGCCAATATTGTCCCCTAAAGGCAGAAACCGTAATAGACTGAATATAACTAGGTAAACACGATAATAAGCCATTAAAAAAGAACGAAAAACTGAACCAACCTCTTCTGAAAGTGGGTTTCCACTCAATGTCGAATCCGATTGCAATTTGCATCATCTCTCTTTTCTTTTCTTCAATATTTTTTACGAACTTTGTTACAGCTTTCTCAACATCATTAAAAGTTCTACTATACAAAATTTGCCCGCAAAACTTCATTACAGGTAACCGCATCTTTGAATGGCCTTTTGCAAGAATAAAAAGAAATGTCAAAAGTTTGATACAAAAATAAGAAGAAATCGCCATGATCATCAGTTTCCAATTAAGCCAGTAAATCAGTAACAACTCACTGCATTTTCATGATCAAGTTGAATTCCTTTGAAAATATACCAACATTGATAAGTTAACAAAGACCAGTAAATACTTTTTTTTTTTGAAGAAACTAAATTAGCTCATCCAAATTGCCACCAGAGAGAATCGAACCTGAGACCTTAAGTAGGAGCATACTCCCAGGTCCCAAGCCAATACCACCAGACCAACCAAAGTGGGTTAAGAGCAGTAAATACTATAAGCCAGTGTGAAACTTTGGATAACACTTTCAACAAAAACTTACAAGAAAACAAAATTCAAATAATCCCGCAATGATTCTGATGGAAACTGATCTAAACAGATGAATAACTGAATACTGAAGATACTTTATTTATTAAAATCTCAGATTACAAACTTCTAAGAGATACAATAGTTACACAGAAATATAGAAACACAATTAGAGAGAAGAGAATAGAATGGTAACTGCTAATAACCACCTAGTCTCTCCCAATCTTCCAATACATGAAAATGTCAATACCCTCTATCCGTCTCCTCCACTCTTATTTATAATCATTTCATTAAATAACTGTCGCCTTACTTAAAAAACTGCTGCCAAAATCCCATTTAAATTTGAAAATCCCTCTTATATAACTTCTCCATTACAAGTTTACATTGTAAACTTGTAAAAGGCATTTTTTTTCCAGTTAAAAATCTAATATTTATCTGAAAAAATAGGATACTCACCGATGGTGTAAAAATCCAATAACAACTTTTTATTCCGCCACATCAACAGGGCCGTCTCCGACTATTTGGAGACCCCGGTCTAATAATAAAAATAGACCCCGAATAAAAAAAATACAATTTTTTTAAAAAAAGAATTTCATATATTTCAAATAGTCAATATTGAAGTTGAAATAATAACTAAAAAATTAAGAGATAACTAACAAATAAAACTAATATTTAAACGACAAATAAAATAATCAATTAATTTTTTTTTTTTTACATAAATTTAAAAAACTTTTACAAATTGTTATAATAATAAAGCAATAATAATAAAATTGTGATATGAAATTTAACATCAAACCTTTCAGGCTTCCAGCAATATTAATAATAACTACATGAATGAATGCATCTCTTAAAATAAAATTGAAAAACTGCCATAGGTGGGATTTGAACACACAACCCACAACATCCCTTTGGGCGCCCACACAAACCACCAGACCAATACACATTTCTACAACAAATTCTCCAAACTACTACTTAACCAATATTTTAAATGTTGGGCTTAAATAAAAAAAAATTGAGGCCCCAATATTTTGGGGGCCCGGTTCTAGAGAACTGGTTGCACTTGGCCAACACCGGGCCTGCACATCAACCCACTTCACTCCACTTTAATGATATGACATGGATGAATGTCATTTTAATCGGATGTTAATGTAAAATAAGTTTACAATGAAGATGGATATTCATTTAAAAAAATATCAAATTTTTATTTTAGCTAAGAAGTTCCTATAAACCCTAACCTAAACTAAATTGGACCCAAGTCTTGTTTAGACATGCACAAACAGAATGCAAAAAAACAGTAGATAAGAAAAACAATGAAAAGTAAAGTAATGAACATAATATCAAGATATTTTCATCATAGATAGATATAATGGGGGAGAAGAGAGGAGAGAAAGTGGAACCTGGAGAAGGTGAGAAAGAGAGAGAACGTGGGAGTTGAAGAGCGATGAGCGATGTAGGCAAGCGGCGGCGGCAGTGGCGAATGGGAGAGTGAGAGGTGAAGGGACGTTTGTTGTTGTCGGTGGTGGTGGCGGTGACTGTGGTGGTGGTGGATTTGGGGAGAGAAGATTGAAGAGTGGCGTCAATGGCTTGAAGATCTTCCTGAGATAAAGGTTCGAATTCGCACACGAACGAGGCGAGTCGCCGGAAACCGATCTCCTCCTCCCCTGAACGATCCATCGAACAATTATTCGGAGGGAAAATGATAAATCAATTTGTGAGGCTTTTATTATATTGAGTAAAAATTCAAAATAAAGCTAAGTATAAACTTTTGTTACTTTTATTTTTTTTTCTAGCTGTGTCTACTATGCAAACTTACGTGGTGAGTTTGTTATAAAAGATTTTTATTGTTCAAAAATAAAAAGTTAAGAGTATTATTGGTATTATAAAAAGTCCACACCAAATTTTTTTATATCCTCTTTAGTCTTTAGATGTAGGCTCTGTTTGGTAAAAATAGCGGTTGACCAATAAGTTAGCTGATGACTTATGACTTATAGCCGATAGCTGATGACTGATGACTTATAGCTGATAAGTTAATTGAAGTGTTTGGTAAAATTAGCGGTTCAAGTGGCTGGTAATGTAAAATGACATAAAAGCATATTGTTAATTTATAATAAATTTTATATTAAATTAATATTTAACATACTTTGATTTTTTTTTAAAAATTCACTACAAGAAATATGATTTTTGCCAACAATTTTTTTTGTTACAGGTCGCTGGATAGAGATCTTGATTGATGCATGGGTCTTCCTTTCTTATGCCCGCACGAAGGATTCAACAATGAGTTATGTTATAGACATGTGCAGTGTCTCTATATATGCGATTATTTTTTTTATTTAGGGTTAATAGGTTTTTACCTCTGCAAAGTAGACGAGTTTTGAGTTAGTCCTGTAAATTGTTTTTTAGATTACCAAGTTTATTTTCTAACGTCATGGAAGTTGTATATACACATTAATACATATGAAAATAAAGTACGCTGCACTGTGTATATCTACGTTTATTTTTAGAGTGTATATATAAGTATATGAAACCATGGAAGTTGTATATACACATTAATACATATAAAAATAAAGTATGTTGTACTGTGTATATACGTATATGAAAATGAAACCACGGAAATTGTATATATACACATTAATACATATAAGAAACATTGATTTTTTTTATTAGCAAGAAATGGTTTAGTGTTTAAGTACATAATTATTTTATTTTAAATTAAAATAAATTAGAAAGGATAAAAATGGATTTTAGCTAACGGTTATGTTATAGACATGTGCAGTGTCTCTATATATGCGATTATTTTTTTTATTTAGGGTTAATAGGTTTTTACCTCTGCAAAGTAGACGAGTTTTGAGTTAGTCCTGTAAATTGTTTTTTAGATTACCCCCTTGCAATGTATTTTTTTTTCGCAGTTCATTTTACCTCTCAGGGGTAAAACAAAACAGCATTACAGGAGGTAAAATGAACTGCGAAAAACAAACACATTGCAAGGGGGTAATCTAAAAAATATATATTACAGGTGTAATGCAAAACTCGCATACTTTGCCGAAGGTAAAAACATATTAATCCTTGTTTCTTTTCCTATTTATATAGCATGCAATTATAAATTTTGTTAACTATTTAACCTTCTTATTTATTGCACTTAGTAGTTACAAAAGAAATTTAAATCGTTAAAAAAAAACATTTTTTTAAAATAAAATAATGGCAACTTTAAAAGGGTAAAATATATATAACAAAAAATCTACGCCAAAAATGTATTCTTTTTATACATTGGTAAATATTGGTAATAGAAAAAAAAATCTACACTAAAATGATATTCTTTTTATATATTGGTAATGGATATTTACATGTTCTAATATATTTGATATGCTGATATTATTAGATTGAATATTTTGTTTGTTTTCACATCAATTTCCGACCCACAAAAAATGGGCGACTAATCCAACTGATTGAATATTTTTATTTGGTTTAAATTTGAGGATTTACATATGTGCAACGAGTTTCAAAGGTTGTATAACATTACCAATATCTTAATATAATAAAACGAGAGTAACTAGAGGTATTATAAACCCTAACCCTAATATGAATGGTCTAGATTTTGACACTTGAAAAAAAAATCATATCAACGGCTATCTTAATATAATAAAACGAGAGTAACTAGAGGCATTATAAACCCTAACCCTAATATGAATGGTCTAGATTTTGACACTTGAAAAAAAAATCATATCAACGGCTATGATAAAAACTTAAATAATCAATTTTTAAACTAATATTATGTTGCCACATCAATTAATGAATGTGACACGTCATATGTTTAAAAAAAAAATTGAGATCTGTCAAAAAAGAGAAAATGGATAAACATTAATAAAACAAAAATAACTAATAATCAGTTACGAAAATTATTTATTCATCAGCACGTTTATCACACACAATATTCAATTACTCTTTTTCCGTTGCTACAGGTCCTAAATTCCTCCGTCTTTTTTCTACCTTTCTACTTATACCAACGGTTTTAACCATCATGATGCTTCTTTCACTGTTATTTCCAACGGATTCACACTTCTTAAGGATTTTAATGCTTCATTAAACGCTGATATTGAAGGTGTTGATACTTTGTTGAAAGAATATGTTATTAACGTTGGTGAGGATCAAATGCTTGATTTGAGTTTCATTCCAAGTAATGAAAATTCTAATAACTATGCTTTCATCAATGGAATTGAAGTGTTATCCATGCCTAATGATCTCTATTACACACCACCTGAAGATAATGGTTTTTAAACTTTTATTTTTATGCATCTTATCTACACACTTCTATTTTTCTTTTTCATATTTGACAGAAAATTTCTGTTTTTCATTTAAGTTATTTTTTTTTGTTTTTTTTTGGTAACATAGCTTAATGGATTTTTTTTTACTTTATATATACTAGCCGTGTGATCGATATTTTTTTTTTGTTTGTTGTGATCGATATTCTCTATTGTGCAAATATAAATAACTACTTAATCTCCTTTTTTATTGGACTTAGTTTTTTTTGAAAGATTTTTATTGGACTTAGTTAATTGATAACTACTTAACCTCCTTTTTTGTTGTGGCTACTTATTAAGAAGAAAAAAATATATTTTTTTTTACTATACAAAATACTGAAAACCTACTTTTATGTGGAAGTTGTGCTTAGTTTTTTTTTTTGTAGTTTTTTTAAGGGTAAAATAGGAATATTGAAAAAGTCATCCCAAAAATGTGTATCCCCTTTATATATTAGTATATATATATATATATATATATATATATATATATATATATATATATATATATATATATAATTATTATATTTTTAATCATGGTTTGATTTTTTGATTTTGTTTTTTGAAATTAAAATCATATTAACATTCTATATAAGTACTTTTTAATTTATATAAGTACTTTTTAGTGTACATATCCAAACACAAAAGGCTTATTGAGTATAAGAGCTTATGATGTAAGGTCTCATACTATAAGCTCTAATGTTATAAGCACCATGTATAAGTTATTTATCCAAACGGGCCCTAAATGCTTATTACTATAAATAATCACACATTATCAATATTTCTATTATATAATTGAATTGAATGATTGAACCCGTGCGAGCACGGGTAAAAAGTCTAGTAAATTATCAAAATTATACTTTAAAAAAAAACAAGGAACAAAAGTAAATATTATACTATAAATATTAAATATATGACACAAATACTACACTTTAACGAAAATAGTTCGGTTATTATTATGAACACGGTTTCCCTCACTTGTTTTATAGAGAAACTCTTACTCGGACACAACTACAACACTTGTCATTTAGGCACACATACATAATAAAAATTAAAGATAAATGATTAAGTCACATCAACTATCATTAATCAATCCTTTTATATATAAATTTTTTAAAATCATGTATGTGTGCCTAAATGACAAATGTTAGGGTGATGCCCAAGTAAGAGTTTCTCACCCTACAATGGGGTTTCTTTACCAAATTCAACCATGTATGAAAGTATACTCCAAAATGAAAATTTTATCTAGTTGTATTAAGGGATGAGATTTGACCCGATATTTTTTATTCATTTGTACTAAAATTTATATTTAGTTATAAAGTCAAAAAGTTAATTTTTTTTACATATAAACGATATTCATTCATTAAATTATATTTATAGAGTACATCGATGCAATACAAATTCAGAATCGCTAAAACAAAAACGATAAATCTGTAAACAAACTCACAACATTCATGTTAATAACATAAAATGGAAAATTGTTTAAGCCTACATATTTGACTATATTGAAGTGTTCGAAATATTCATGTCTCTGGCTTTGTAGCATTCATAACACCAAAGTTATTGATTTGATATGCACTAGATTAACTTTAATCTTTCAACCTGGAACAAATAAACATTTCACCAAGACGGAAAAACAATATACGCCGCACTAAGACGGAAAATCAAAACAAATGCCGCACTATAAGACGACGAAATAAAAAAATTTACGAAAGAAACACTAAATATATGTGGAAACCACACTTATTTAACTAAAATAGAAGGAAAAAACGGTTCGGAGAGGTGATTCTAGGTCTAAATTTACCCTAAATCACCTATTTCCAATAGATCAAGAACAAGAGAAAAGTTCTGACGGTAGGATTATAAGAGAATAAAGAAAAGTAAACGGCAAAGTACCCATTTTAGTTAACATGTCCTAATTAGATCAAGGTTAATAATATCCTCAATATTATTATACAACTTTTCAAGTCCACAACGGGTGCGGGTGCGGGTGCTTGTATTCAATTTTCAGTCCATGTATATATGTAAGCTCCAACGGTGGCATTTAGTAGATGTGAAAAGTGAACTTGTCTCGATCTCAATCACATCGGTGTCCGCCCAATGTTTCGCCATCATCGACGGTATTTCTCCCCAATAAGTTCATTGCTGGAGTTATTTTATTCCTCTTCGTCAAATCTCTCATACTAACGAGATACTTGAATGAAAACAAGAAAGAAAAAAAATTAAGCATAAAATAAGACATATATTGATATTTAAATTTCATTCCACCCACAAAATTATTCATTTAAATAAAAAAAAAATCTAAACATTTCAAAATCAAACAACACAATTCCACAAAATTATTTATTGATATATAGATTTCATTCCACCGAAGGAAGCTTCTCAAATGTAGTGTCTGCAAAGGAGGTGGCCATCAATGTCACTGTTCCCAAAGCCGTAAGAGGGGGCATCACACTCCCCCCAAACCCTTGTCCAGTAGTGTCTGATAAGAAAACTGTCAATTCTCCAGCATTTGTTGGTGATGGGAGAATTGTGCCAGATATTAAAACAATATTGAATCTTCCCAGAAGGCTGACAATCCTCCCAGTGGGTTGACGAAGTATGGCGTGTGCCACCATTCCATTTCCATTGAGGATGCATATGCCCTTCCCTTCACGACGAGCATACTCAAAGACACTTCTTAACACGTCCGCACCATGAGTGATCTCAAGCACATGAAAATTGAGTGAATTGCGGTTGACATGTGTTTCTACGATAGGACCCATGGACTTATTCTTAAAGCTAGGTGGACGCCCTCGAGGGCGGCGACCGACAAGGGAGGATGATGCATTGTTGTTGTTGTTTATGGTGATATTTGTGTCTGGTGTTAAGAGTTGTAGTGTTGGTGACATAAATAAACGAAGCTCTTGGCTTCTCTCAACATCATGGCTAGATATCATCTCTTCTTTTGAACTCATCATTCAATTATTTTTCTTGCTTTGATTTGATTTGTCTAGCCTTCCCAACACCTTTTAATACTGATGGGAATTGACCTACAATTATTATTTTATTAATATTTTGATTTTACTTTTTCAAAATAAAAAATTATTCAAGGTTTTAAGATGACTTTCTTTTATGTTATGTTGACTGTCTTTAATATATATATGTTACCTATGACTTTCGTTTCTATTTTATTTACTTTCGCTTATATATAGTATATCATAACATTTACTCTTCTTTTTTTTTCTTTGACTCGAAATATTACATTTACTTACTCCTTTTTGACTTAGCAATTCATCCCTGCATGTATAAATAGATTGGATTTCTTTAATTAATATATTAATTTATTCCATAAAAGATATAATTTTTTTAACATTGTGAATTTTTTTTTTTATTAAATATTTAATATATCAAATACCGAATTATCAACTATCAGTATTTGAATGAGATAACACATGCTTGTTTTAATTTAACCAATATTAAAACTTTATAATAAGAGTTTATCATTCATACGATTTAATCCTCTTTAGACTTGAAATCTGGATGATAGGTTGGTAGTTAGTCGTCGACTAAGGACTGCTGGTTATTCTCAATGGTGGTACCTCGTTGTGAAGGATGGGGTGTTACTTGCACACACTCCTACGACCAAGCTAGTAGATGTTGAAGATGAGAGGTAACTTAGGGTTAGATATCACATACCCGACCTAGCCTTTAAGGAAGGTTTATATAGAAGGACAGGGTTCGTACGGACCTAAAACATTTTCATGCACACCTGTGATTGGGTTAGGTGTTGTACGATGGCAGGGCAGTGACTACGGCCCGACAAGTGAATCAGTCACTCGTCGAGTAATAATATTTATAAAGATTCATTTTCACATGGATCGTGTCAAGATAACTAGTTTCATTTAGGAACTTTAGGATAGTTTTGCATTCGCTTATAATTTGATGAAATAAACAATAAACAACAAAAATAAAGACAAATAGGATGCAATCGGGTTTAAAGATCAAGGGTAAAGTGTTGGTTAGGTGTTTCTATAATCGTTCCCCTGTGCCTATTTGGTAATTGGCGCTATATTCTACATGCAATCATAATTCTATTTTCCTAGCAGATTAATAGTAACGATGCGTTGTGCATATCTACATCCAATAACACCTCTGTTGCAAATGTATAAACTAAACTATCAGATAGAAGAACTGCTGTCATGTTTTGATACCTATGCAAGTTAGTCTTAAAAGTAGTATAGTCTAAATCATGCAGAATTTAACTAAGTGAGCAAGTTAATCCTTTTTAGCCTCTAACTCGAAAGTTCTTGTGTTTCCATACACGTTAGCCTTATTTACTTCAGGGTCGAGTATTAAATACTTAAGATTCAATTCATAAATACGTCTACTTATAAATTGTATAATGAACATGCAAGTAAATAGAGGAAATAGAGTGGTTGCAAATTATATAGTCTTTCTCATTACCAATTACATATCTAAAATATTCATAGGGACTTTCATCTAAAAAAACCTAGCCAAAGGATCTAGCTACTCATAATATAATAATTCTAACAAAAAACTTAAAGAATTACATTGTGGTAACCTTACCCTTAATTTGAAGGGTACCCCTTTGGTGGGAGTACTTTTTTCCCTTGAGAGCTCCTTGCCCTCTTGCCCCTTGGAAGTGTGTTGCTCTTCCAACTTCTTGCTCTGATGTTGATTGCTTGATATGAATTATAGTGGAGAAAAGACTTTATTTACAGGCAAAGTGAGCTTGGATCTCACACATCATCGTGGCACAAGTACTCTTCTTGGTACGATGGTGATTATCGTGATATGACGCGTTCTGACCCGTACCTATCTTGAACCTCTCCTTATAGTAGAGAGTGTTCTACTATTTCTGAGTGATTTAAACAATGAAAGGGAGGCTCTATTTATAGTTTTCGTAATGGGCCTCAGCAAGGCATCGCACTGCGATAAGCTCAACGCAGTGCGATGTGAAGATTCAGTTCAATTTTATAACTGATCATGTGCATTTCATCAGCTTGGGCGCCAAGTTAAGTCATCGTGCTGCGATGTGCATCATAGTCCTGCGATGAACAGATATTTTGCAGATTTATTGCTCTTGATTTCTTGGCGAACAAGCAGCTCCCATCGTGGCACAATGGGAGCCATCGTGCTGCGATGGAATGCTGATTTTCTTCATTTTTTGGGGTTTTTTCTTGTCTTTTTGCATCTTGGACTCTGTCTTGATGCTTTTTCCTGCTTTTGTAGGTTTTCCTTCGTATTTGGGCATGTCTTGGTCATTTTACTACTAATAATACTACTAAAAATACCGTAGAAATTCCTGTCATCAGGGTTATGATGACAGGAATTTCTATGGTATTTTTAGTAGTATTATTAGTAGTAAAAAGACAAAGACATGCCCAAATACGAAGGAAAACCTACAAAAGCAGGAAAAAACATCAAGATAGAGTCCAAGATGCCAAAAGACAAGAAAAAGCCCAAAAAGTGAAGAAAATGAGCATTTCATCGCAGCACGATGACTTCCATCGTGCCACGATGGAAGCTGATTGCTGGCTAAGAAAACATAAGAATAAATCTGAAGAAAATTTGTTCATCGCAGCACGATGAGTGCCATCGCAGCACGATAACTTTACTTGGCGACCAAGCTGATTAAATGCACATGATCAGTTATAAAATTGAACTGAATCTTCACATCGCACTGTGATGGATCCATCGCAGTACGATGCCTTGATGAGACCCATTACGAAAACTATAAATAGAGCTTCCTATTCATTGTTTAAATCATTCAGAAATAGTAGAACACTCTCTACTATAAGGAGAGGTACAGAGGATCTCTATTGGGCATAGTTTTCTCCCCTTACGGGAAAACTAACTCAGCAAGGTTATTCTTGTAATTTAAATATGTAGTATTTTGTAATTATGTCTTAGGTTGTGGTGGAGAAGATGAACTCCCCTATGAATATTTGGAGTCTGTGGTTGAGTCTAAGTTATAATAAATGATATTTAGTAATTATGTTTGTCATTTACTTTCTTGCACTTTAATAATGTTTCTCGTAATCTGGCAGGATAAGCGGGAGCGCCCTTAGAATTGATATTAGGTTATTACTTAATATGGTCCGGAACTAGTAGTAAATAATGCTAGGTGTATAGAGACGGTAACATCATGAACTAGGTGTGAACTGAGCTCTTAGAAGATGAACAGTCTGATACTAGGACCTAGAGGTTAATTTGTGAAGATTATAATGCATGTTTATAAACAACTCACTTAGTAATTAGGGTATGTGACACATCGAGGTTAGACTCTCGTAGGTACCTTAGTTGTTAACGTAGGGAAACTTTAATAAACATAGTGTAATAGTAAGGTATTACTACAACAAGGAGAATTCACCGCCGAACATAATCTAAGTAACTATGTTATACACCGATCATGCGAAATATGAAGAAAGGAGTAAGTCCAACCACCATACCTAGCCTCTATATTTCTTGAATCTATTATATTTATACATTCTGTCATTTATTTTCTGCAAGCATTACGCTTCTTTTTATAAAAACCTTTTCAAAAACCAAAGCGAATGCAAACTATCACGAACTTAAATAACGCTAGTGAAGCTTCGGCACGATCCTTGTGGATACGAACTCATTCTAGACACCTAGAGTATGAATTATTACTCGACGACAGACTGATGCAATTGTCAGACCCTAGTCAATAAGTAATAAGGGATTTAAAACCTCACAAAAAGTCACTCATCAATTCCTTCAAAATTTTGAATTATAAGGTAGACGCTTTGCATGATGTTTTCCTCTTGTTAAGTTGATCTCTTCAATGTTTGAACTATTAGGTAGTTGTTATGCATTATGCTTTCCTCTTTTGTATTGCATCTCTGAGTAGTGGTTTAAGTGTTTTGCATGAAACCTTCTTCAAACAAGATTGTCATATGTGGCACACATTATGTATTAGCCTCCAAGAGGGGAGGTAGGTTTGACTCATTTATTCCATAATTTATTTACTTTCCTTCCACGTGTCACACAATTTTAACAAACTTTGCCCTATGCAATTGACGATCTTGCTTGCCTCATTTAAACCCTTTGATTGGAAAAACAATTATCCCCTTTTTCTCAACCTTGCAGCAGTTAGGGGTGAAAAGGATCTGCAGGACCGAACCAAACCGGTCCAATCGATCGGTTTTTTGTGTCATGGGTCGGGTAAATAATTGGTCTCAGATAAAAAAACAAAAATGCAGTTTGAAATGGGTTAAATCGATCAATTTCGGATGTTGAAAATTCATCCATTGAAAACCGAACCAATCCATGACAGTGTATATATAGATAGACATTATTCATTACTAAAACTACTTTCAGACTTTCCCGTTTTTCAAGTCTTATTTTTCACTTTATTTCAAAAGATATTACTAATTACTAGTACTACTATACTGCTGTATACTGCTAGCTAATTTATTGCTATTATTATTATTTTCATTTCCAGCCTACACCTACCTATCAAATCATGGCCTTGTCTCTCCCTTTTTAATTTCTTATTCTCTCTAAACTTGCGTAGCATTTCTCCTTCCCTCTCATTTTTTCTTTCTTTCTTTCTATATATGAATAATACTCTATGTTCCTCTTTACTCAATCTATGTTTTTTTCCAATCCAAGTTATTTTCTACCCTCAATATTTTAGGTAGCAACTATATATATTTAACTTTGCATCTTCATGATTTTTTTGTCAAGTTCATGAGATTCTCCTTCAATCAAATTATCATTTGTAGATGAAGAAGAGACTGTTAGATCTATATTTATTTACAAAGCACCACAAACATTTTCTCTTTCTTAATATTTGCTTTTTACTCAAACCATTTGATTTAGATTTTTTAGAGTAGATCTAGATATGTTAGATATGAATTTTTTGCTTAAAGATTTCTTTGATTCTGGAAAATAGCAAGAAAAAATTTCATGGTTCCATCCGAAATAACTCATACATTTTTACCCGCGATCCGAAATTCATGGTTCAATTAATATTGTTTAAATTATTAAAAAAGATTGCGTCAAAAAAATATATTATTAAAAAAGATATTTGTTCATTTTTTTTTGGTAGTGAAGATATTTGTTCATTAACATCCAAACTTACAATGCAAATAAATGCAGAAAGACATAACATGGAGACAAATTTACTGGGATTAAAATATCATTAACTACTCTTCGAATGCAAACTCTTAATCGATTATATACTTTTCAAATTTCAATTATGTTTTCACATATCGCTCCCATACATATCTGTGTCCAGAGCACGACGAGTGTTCCGTTTATACCTATTAACCTTCAATGTCTTGAGCGATTAATCTTTATAACGACATTAAAATTCGATAGTGTATGTGAATGTGAACTTAACACTATCCCTAGCAATTGACATTGACATATGATTTATTTAAATTTTTATAAACAAAACGTTTTGTCTAGAGCTTTCTGAATCAAATAATCAATTTCGGAGTTTTATATCGGAAAAGCATTAAGCACAGAAATAAACCATCAACATAATGAAATAGACATTATATATAACAAGCCATATTAAAATATTACACTAGAGTCATAACTAACCAAACATAATCCCAATAACAAATAGAATTAGTTATACATAATAACCTTACAGTACATAGCTAGAAGAGATGGAAAAATAGTATCGATGATTCCACGCTCCTCTTAGTCGCTCTATATTCTCGTGGATATTTTCCTCTTCTTCTTCTTCCCTATGTTTCTATGTGTTTTGGCGTGTAAGAATGAGTGAATAAAATGGTTTGGCCTCCTGTGCCTTTTATAGGCCTTGAAAAGCAACTAGAATGGTGAGTCATTGGTACAAGGCAGTGCTTACACTATATGAGGGCTATTCTTACTAATTAAGCAAACTTTAACACCTAATTAGAATCAAAATGCTGCTTCATTAATTTTTCCTTGGTACAATAGAAACTCTTTTATCTTTTAGACAAGAGGATAAAAGATGCCTCTTCATTTCTTGATTCCACTTATGATTTTTCTAGTGTAATTCTCACAAACCTACAAAAATATGAGAAAATAGGTGAAAGTAGCTAAGTTATTAAAAAAAAAATAATCTAATATTTACAATTAGTTGGGTTTTTAAATGAAATTACTTTTAAGATAAGTCAATAAGTGCTTAAAATATATATGTAAAATTATCACTTTTTGGCACTTATCACATTTACCGAATTTTGAGTTTAAAAAACCAAAAAATTGAAAGAACTTCCAACACCAACTTAGAACAAGTTATCTGAGTTAAGCATCCTTAAACCTGCTTAAAATTCAATATTCAATGGCAAGTCAAAGATCAACCAATTTAAAACAAAATTATATAAAATCAAAATCAAAATTAAAACCAAATTACATAATCACCAATACATAAAACCAAGTTACAAAATCACCAAAACATTAAGCGTGTTAATCCAAATCGAAGTTGCAAAATTATGTGCTCATAATAAAACTACATAATTGCGTCAAAAAAAAAAAACTACATAATAAAAAGTACATGCCAAAATAACTTCATCAAAGTCGGTGAGAGTCTACTGCGTCGCTCTAAATCGTACTCTACATCCCGGGAGTCGGCGCCTGACTTGATACACCAAAACCTAGAAGCTGGTGCATAATAGCATGAATAGGAGTTCCTTTTGAAGCATCGTCGAGGGACCTCCTTATCTCTCTTTTAACATCCTGACATATCTCTGAAGTATCTGCCAAATCATTTTTTAGTTTGCTTCTCTATCAACACTTATAGCATAGGTGGCCTAAGTGGTTGTTGTTGAGCATGCACAGGATGCATAATGAGATGTGCACTCTGTAGAACCATGATATATATCTAGATTCACGATCTCATGCGTTGACCACAACTCGCCGCCTCATGTCTTCATCAATCATCCTTATGACTAATTCTTCCATGAACACTCAATTTGAAAAACATTCATGTCAGGTGTAACAGACGCAACTGGGTCTCTCAGAATGTCTTGGACATATTTAAATTGTTTGAGCACACATTCCAGAAAGTGTTTGGTTAGCACTGTTGCAAACCTTAACCATCTAGAAAAAAAGAAGTATACATCAATCAAAGGTCGCACTTCTCAATGGTCATCATAAGGAGTGACAACATAGTCAAACATTTTAAGGTTATCCAAACCTTGTCTATATCCAAGTGGATCCTTATGGCCTGTTCAGGGATGTACTTGGCACATTGTGGCATTCCTTCATTGTAGTTTGCATCATAGCGCCAAACACTCAGATCGGGAAAATGCTCAGCTATCCATCCCTGAAAAAAGACATAAATTTTTTAATTAATATACCAGCTAAAATTAAATTACGCACTGAATCATATGCGCGCGTTAAAATAAAATTACGTGTTAAATCATGTACGCGTTAAAATAAATTTACGCGCTAAAATTTAATTACCTGAACAAATTTACTGTAGATAAAATATGTCCACATAGTTTTGCCTTTTGTTGCTTAATACGGTACAACAAACCAAGTACGACAAAAAAGCTTGTATGCACCTCTTCCTATAAGGCCTAATCTCCTGCATCAGCCTTTGATCAACAAGCAAATTTTCACCAGCCTCCCAGTTCTCAATATAAATTTGTTGCAAGTAGGCATACTTCAGATGTGGCTCATTCGTGCTCTCAAAATAACCTAAAACGTCTTCGCGGTCAGCCCCTTCATTTTATTTCTTTTTTTTTTTGGTTTAAAAACTTCCCCTAGATACGAATATGCAATAGGCATTGGACATCGTCTAATGTGGCCTAGCTCACCTACCGGAAGGTGGAAGGTACTCATTTCCGGATGACATATTTCAATAAATGAGGTGAGAAGTTCGCTGTCTATTATGCTGTAATTGGTATGATAAAGCGGCTCCAATCCAGTTGCTTTTAAAGTATCCCAAAACCACTCCATATTTCGATCCAATTTTAGAAAAAGCACATCTCTGACCAAGTCATGCCTATATTTTGATATTTTTAGGCGTGCGGGAATTTCTGTGAAGAAAGAAGCACCAATGAATTTCTTGACGGACCCACAAGAAGGGAGATCGACACTTCGTCCTGCGGATGTTCTGATATTTGGATGGGTAGGCGTGAAACATGCTTATGTAGATTTGTCTGGAGTTTCCCCACTTGTGGGACTGGGGGTTGGAGATTTCACGGTGGAACGGGCAGCCCTCAAAGCTGCTTCAAGCAAAATGGTGAAACATGAGAAATTAAAGCGTGTTCTGACAATCAACACGTGTTTATACCATTTGCATTTGATACTTTTGTCTTTTTAGCACCAGAGGCGGTAGACATTCTAAATAGGATTCAAAAAGTTATGCATAGTAATATTATGTCGCCTAGTCTATGAATGTAGTATTTCAAAGATTGGGTTTTGCGATACAAAAAGGTTTAGCGGCGCAACTTGTTGCCGGTCTTCCTTTTATTCATGTGTAATTATCTTTTATATATATATATATGATCATTATGACATAAAAAAAAATTTAGGATATTTATGACCTTCTCCCCGTTGGCTATGCAACACATGGTAATTCTTTAAAACCTATAAAATACAGATTGAAATGTGTTAGTCATTTTGATAAAAAAAAAAAAGGACGATGGCTATTACAAAAGAAACAACTTAATAAATTATAATGTGTTAGTTTTATACCTCTTCATCCTTATGTTCTGCATTTCATATCAGAATTACCCTATGTTTATTGTAAAGCGATAACAGGGACAAATCCTTCTGTCCTCCTCTGTAGCCTTCTTTTTCTTGTGCTTCTTCTACATGTGGTTGATTTGCTCGTGGTTAATGTCAAAAAATGCAGTAATTAAAAATACAGTTGCATGAGATAAAAAATTATCAAAATTCGAAATTAATTTACTTGAAGTAGGAATTGATGAACTTTGTGGAATTAGGTCTAAATTACGCAAGAATTGCTGAACTTTGATAAAGTTTGATGAAATAGGGTTTGTGCTTCTCAAAAACGCATAAAATGTAACTGAGATGAGGGGTTACATTTCTGTTTCTAGATAAGCAAATTTCGCAAACATTTCCCAAAAATCAAGTGAGCAGAAAACATTTTTCGAAGTTTTAACTTCAGTTCGTATTTACCGAAATATGGGTTCAGATGCATAAATGAGGGAGTTACGTTTTTGTTTCTATATAAGTCATTTTTGGTAAACGTTTCCCGTATTTTTTTTAAAAAATTCGGTTTGTATTTATCGACTTTTTAGTTCAGGGGCATAAATAAAAATATGGGGAGTGAAAAAGAAACATGGGGTGGGAAGAAATATCTTCTTTAAGAAGAGAGAGGAGAAAAGTTAATAAATAATTAAGATTACTACCACATGACCAACATGAGAGAAAAAATTGGAGATGATACAAATCCAAAAGAAGAGGGCAAAGTAGATGACTTATCAATTTTTCTCTTCCCATCCCCATGTTTCTTTTCTACCCACTATATTTTCATTGTTGCCTTTGTATAAAAACTTTTGAACGCATTTTCCGAAGATTTGAGAAGTTTTTCTAGTTCAAAATTAGACAAAATTCAGAAAACACATTCCGAAGTTTTTTTTTTCAAGGCAAAAACAATTCGGAAAATGCATTTTGATTTTTTTTGTACGAAGTTTCCACTGCCGTTAGCGATGACTAATCTCCGTCGGGGAACCTGTGGGGCACAACACAAGGTGAGTTCTCCCTTTCTAACCGAATTTTCTCCATACATATGAGCCAGAAATCGAACCCCTGACCATATGCTTAAGGGGACCAAAATCCTTACTACTTTGACCAATTCATTATTGGTGGCATTCTGAAATATTTATTCAAGGAAAAAAATGAAAATCTGAGGAGTAGAAAAGAAACACGGGTTGAGGAAAGAAAACATTATGCAATTATATTATTAGAAAATTACTTTTGCCGCTTTATGGGTTACTCGTACGTCCGATGAATTGACTAAAATACGCTTCCGTGACTTAAGTCACGGATGTAGAAAAAATGAAAAATTTTAAAAAATACTGTCCGTGACTTAAGTAATTGACGTTGTGAAAATAAAATTCGGTTGGGTGTTTTAAGGGGTGTCCTTAAGTTAAGTTAAGAATATTACAAGGCCCATCCCGAAATTGTTTAATTATGAATAAGAGCGGGTAGCAGCATATACAAGCACACGACACGAGTAGAGTACTGAGCACGAGTTGAAGAAGAAGCACTGTGAATACAACAAATGAATGAATAGTATCTGAAAAGAGAAAACGAAGCAACAATGAGTACCGTTGACAAGATGCTGATCAAAGGCATCCGTAGTTTCGACCCTGAAAACAAGAACGTCATCACCTTCTTCAAACCCTTAACCCTAATCGTCGGTCCCAACGGTGCCGGAAAAACCGTACGTTTCATTATTTCACATTTCATTTCAAAACTAATCGATTATTATTCTCACAAATGCACTTTCGAATTTCAATGCAGACTATTATTGAATGCTTGAAGCTTTCATGCACCGGTGAATTGCCACCAAATGCTAGGTCTGGCCACAGCTTCATTCATGATCCTAAGGTTATTTCTTACTCTCTCTTTGCCGATTTTTTTTTTTTTTGGTATGAAACTGTATTGCTTAACCGTTTGGAATTTGTTTTGATCGGTAAGGTTTCCGGTGAAACGGAAACCAAGGGACAGATTAAGCTCCGGTTCAAAACCGCTGCTGGTAGAGACGTGGTTTGCATAAGGTCGTTTCAACTCACACAAAAAGCATCTAAGATGGAATACAAAGCAATTGAAAGTGTGCTTCAAACTATAAATCCTCATTCCAGCGAGGTAACTATTCCAACCTAAATAATAATTGCAAAAATTTAATTTTTTTCTTTTTGTTATATTTTTAAAATGCTATATAGTATTAGTTTAACGGATGTAAATTAATTTTACACCGACATTCAATAGAAATCAAGGATTCCTATGTGTCATAATTAAAGTGGAGTGTAGTGGGATGATTTGACGGAATACATGGCTGGTATTGGATAACAGTGTAAAATTGTGTGTATCCTATTTTATCATATTGTATACTCTATCTGCTGAATTTGGTTTTATTTTTGGTGTGTATAGTTTAAAAAATTATCGAATTAACTTGAATTGTTTGCTATGTTAGAAAGTTTGCCTTAGCTATAGATGTGCTGACATGGATAGAGAGATTCCTGCGTTGATGGGAGTTTCAAAGGCCATTTTGGAAAATGTTATATTCGTTCATCAAGATGAAGCTAATTGGCCGCTTCAGGATCCTTCCACGTTGAAAAAGAAGTTTGACGATATCTTTTCGGCAACTCGGTACATATTTATTTATATTTATTTATCCTTTTTTCATTACTCTCGTTTCTTGTGCAATTCCACCTCACCTATCACAATTCAAACATATAGTGTTGTCACACTTTTGACTTTGTTGTGATAGCATCATAGTATTATTTCATTTTTCTTTTCTTTTATGATAAAAGTTATTATTTGGCTTTCATTTTCCCATTCAATTCACCAATTTTTCTCATCAATTTCACACCCGTAGTATATCAGATAAGCTTTGCCACAAATTGCAATGGGTTGTGAAGTTGCTCGGTATAATAAGTAATAGTCTGTCAACACCATAGAGCTCTGAAGCTCTACTCAAAAGAGCTAGCTGGAGTCATAGTAAGTTGACGTAGATCACAAAATAATGGGGGATTTACTTTGGCTTGTTATGACGAATGCAATTCCAAGGAGTAGGATATTTGATGAGTAGTTAGGTGCTTCTTGTGTTTGTAGCAGTCAGAACATGACTATCTTCAGTTGCTGCTTTCGCCTTTCAATTCTTTTCAATTTAACATACTGGATGGATTATGCTGAAAGTGCTGTTGATTTTGACTTAGAGTTGATAGTCACTGTGCTCTCTTGTACTGAGCAGATACACAAAGGCACTGGAGGTTATAAAGAAACTTCACAAGGATCAAGCTCAAGAGATAAAGACTTACAAGCTGAAACTGGAAAATCTTCAAACGTTGAAAGATGCAGCTTATACGGTCACTTTCTTTTCTTAAATATAAGAACTCTACTGATAAAATTTAAATTATCCTGATGGATACCTTGCCTTTTTCTAAATCAAAAGTAAATGTAATCACACGAAGTGTTTGAAAGTATTTATACTTTTTTTCCTGCCTTAGTGTGCCCTTTTGTGCCACTGTGTCATGTCTTTTTGGGGGACGAAGTGGGGTAAAATAGAAAAATAGTTCTGCTATGCCTCGAGATGGGCTATAAACATGAAGAAAAACACTCTTCCAATTGAAACTACACAAATAACTATACTCCAGAAATTAATTGTGCGACAACTATTCAAATAAACACAAAATATGTAGAGGACTATTATATTCTTCGCAAATAGGAAGTATTTTCCAATACCCTCCTTCAAGTTGGTGGAGAGACTTGAGATGTTTCTGAGAAGTATAAGATGAAATAATTTTGAATATGATCAAGTGATTGGATCAATCAGTGTTTCTTTAAATAGAACACACTGTCCAGAGGTAGATCTCCTATTGGAAGGCGACTCAATCCAATATGCATCAATATAGGCAATAAACTCCTTGTTTCCTCTGTTCTTGTACACTAACCCCTTTCGTGCGTCTCCTTCAATAAACCTCAAGATTAGGACAACAAGATTCCAATGGTCAAATATAGGGAGAATTAAGGAATTGGTTTGCCACAGTACAACAAAAGAGACGTCTAGTCTGGTTACAGTTGGATAATTCATCTTTCCTACAAACCTTTTATATTTGCTTGAGTTTGAGAAAAATTTGATATACTAAATATGTAATGAAATTAATATATACAACACTAAAAAGATTTTACTCTCCCTAAATAGGAGAAGTTTTCCATTCACCACAATGTCCCAAAATAGATGGAAAAGATAATGTAATTACCTAATTTTATCTTCTTACAGCTTCGGGAAAGTATCACACATGATCAAGAGAAAACAGAATCTCTAAAAGATCAGATACAGCAGTTGGGTGGAAGCATTAAAGATTTGGACACTAAAATTGATCATGCGGAAAAAACATTGAAACACTTACGGAACCTAAAGGAGCAAATAAATGCTAAAACTACAGAACGAAGCACTCTATTTAAGGAACAACAGGATAAACATGCAGCTCTTGATGAGGAATATGAAGGTGTGTAAGTGTTGACTATGATATATGTATTACATCAGTGAGCCAGTTTTAAATTCCTAGTTTATCATGTATTACATCATAATATATTGTAAGTTTCTCATGTTTTCTTCTGCTTCGTATATTTATTAGAACCGGATGAAGAGTTGATGGAAATGAAGACCAACTTTGATAATAAGATTGCAATTGCTGACTCACATATAGGCAAATTGGAAAGAGAGAAGGAGGACATTAGCACAAAAAGTAAACGCCTTAAGAAGACAGTCGATGAGTCCATCTGGGATATCAGCAAGCTACAAACTGAAATAGAAGTAAATGAGTTTATACATTGCCAATACTACTGACATCTTGTTGTGTGGAATGTTGTTGTAATTTTGTCTCTGGTTCCAACTGCAGGCTCACATGTCTTTGAAGAAGAAACGAGATACTCACATTCAAAATATTTTTGCCAGTTATAACTTAGGTTCTCTTCCGAAGCCACCCTTCAGTGCTGAGGATGCTTTGAACCTCACCAATCGTGTAAAATCAAGGTTGGGGGATCTTGAGAAGGATCTTGAGGATAAAAAGGTGACTCTTCTGTTCTCCCTTTTGGTTACATATTCACTTTTAGGCGCCTTTGATTGGACAGATATTGGGAATGTCTTCCTATTATTCAAATTTTGGGATTTCGGAATCTTCTTCATGGTACTCAAATAGGATAGGGTTTCTTTGCTGGATGTACAGAGATTGGCATTCTTTGCTCAATTCATGGATCTTTGATTCGGTGTTTTCTTTAGAAGGATATCATACTCTGTGCTCCTGTCCTTTTGTTATATTCTGAAGCTCAATTTATTTTCTTGTTTAAAGATTCTAGTTTTCTAAATAGACCATATGTTTGTGCGTATATATATGAGTTGTTATCTCACGGGTTTCTGCTACAAATGATAAGCAGCTTGTATTAGTTTCTTGATCTGTTAGTTAGAGTGTGCCACGTTAGCTCTGGCAGTTATAACTTCCAAGCTTGCAGCCAAAATTTGTTAGTGTCTGGTGCAGGTTTAGCCCCAGCCGAGTGTTGGATAAGCACTCTAAACCTTGTAAATCTTTAAAATTCATCATTAGAAAAAGTATTCAAAAGGAATTCACAAAATTCCAAATTAGTTTTCGCTCATTCTCTCTCTCTCTCTCTCTCTCTCTCTCTCTCTTATACAATGTTCAAATTGTTTTCACCATTTCTGAAGGAAGAAAACATTATTCTTCTTGAATATGTTAGTAATGTTATTAGATCTCTATAACATCCATCAGATTACTGAACCATGGGACGACTGACTTTTTTTGGCATCTTTTCTACAGAAAGCAAATAACATTGAACTCCAGATGGCATGGGATTGCTACTTGAGTGCAAATGAAAGTTGTCAAAATACTGAGGCTAAAATACAAACTAAGAGAGAGATCAAGGTTTAGTGTTTGAATCAGCCCATTTCTTATCGAAGGCCTATGTTAGTTTTACCGTGTTTATAGTTTGTTGTGCATACAGGTTGATATTATAAAGCGCATTGAAGATAAGAAAAATAAGCTTGATTCTTTCGAACTTCAATTATCTAATATAAATGTTTCTCAGTTAGACGAGAGAGAAAGAGACTTGGTGAGTCCAAGTTACTCTGTTGTTTGGTAGTTTACAATCTCAATTTTAGACATCTGGCAAATCTGTTAACATAACTTCAAGTAATGTTTGCAGCAAATTCGGCTGGAGAGGATGATCAAGCAGCACGAGGAAAGCGAATTTGAACAAAAGAAAAGTCAAAATGAAATTAATGTCCATATTGTGGAGCAAAAGATTAAAGCTGTCAATCGAGAGTTGTTTACCATGTCTAGTGATTCAAAGGACAGAGAGAAACTATCTTATTTGAAGGGAAAATTGGAGACGGAGAAGAAGAAGCATAAAAAGATGTAGATCACTTTTATTTTTTCTCTCTTTTATTAACTTATTTTTTCAGAATTATATCTTTTGAACACTTTACAGAATTGATGACCAGAAAGATAAAATAAGAAGAGTGCTAAAAGGGAGAATTCCTAGTGACAAGGACTTGAAGAAGGAAATCACACAATCATCAAGGTAGGAAAACCTTCTCTTTGATTGTTTATATCTAATTTGTAGTTTTATCTTTAAGAAATTTCACTTTTACTGTTTATTTACCTAGTCTTTTCTACTTCCAATTGGAT
Source organism: Trifolium repens (assembly GCA_030408175.1). Taxonomy (NCBI): domain Eukaryota; kingdom Viridiplantae; phylum Streptophyta; class Magnoliopsida; order Fabales; family Fabaceae; genus Trifolium; species Trifolium repens. Next base: position 24,166,138 of record CP125840.1, read on the forward strand.
CACATGAAATGTGCTGGAATTTCTCTTTCTTTCTGGCAGATTAACAATCAATTGGTTCAATCAGTTGACAATTACCAATCTTCCCACTTTAAAATAAAAAGCAGAAATAAAACTAAATTGGTTCAAAGGAGCTCTGCATTCCCTCTACAAATTAGAAAAAAATGAATTCCTTAATGAATCCTGGAGCAGAGAACCAGAAGCTGTAAAAAAACCCTCAACTTGTATGATCTTGTTCTAAATATTAGAGGAAATGTATTCTTTCAGTTAAAAGAGTGCTCTTTTTATTTGAGAAGGTACATATCAATTAAGAGTGCTCTTTTTATTTGAGAAGGTACATATCAATTCAAAGAGTGATATAATAAAATAAAAACTAATATCAATAATAAATGGTAAGGTATTCTATTAATCATCGACCCCCGCCCCCCCAGTTGGTGCGTACATATCTATCATGCCTAACTTGCTTATCAGAGGCTCTTAGGTTGATCTTGTTAAACTAAATATTAGCTGTCTATTTATTTGAGGGCACAAATGGCAAGCAGAGAATTCCAGAATCATATTTTTCCTAGCAAATGCTAACATGTATCTATAGGGCACTTGTTAATGAACTGAATATAGAAATTTTGTATTGGAAACTTTGTCAATTTCTTGAAAAGTTAAAATTTGTCTTTTTCAACATGAAAACTTCTATTTTCTGATTCCTTAACAACCAAGGGCACATGTTAATCTATCATGCCTAACTTGCTTATCAGAGGCTCTTAGGTTGATCTTGTTAAACTAAATATTAGCTGTGTATTTATTTGAGGGCACAAATGGCAAGCAGAGAATTCCAGAATCATATTTTTCCTAGAAAATGCTAACATGTATCTGTTAGGACTGATGTGGATCCTAGTGGGCCTGGAGAAGAATCATTAGCTAATCATGAGACGGTGGGACCCAGGGCGTGGAGAGTTTATTCCAGAAGGGGTAAGAAGGTCAATGTGGGGTAATTGGAATTGGTGACGTGTTGTGAGAGAAGGGAGCAAGTAACGGTTTTCCGTAGTATAAGGAGAAGGCTTGGGGAATGAGTGAGGTACCTTGGATTCCGCTGATTGTTAGATATGGTTAGGCAGCATTAGCTGGCCTAATAGGAGCTAGGCTCTTGTCAGAATTAGGGATCCACAAATCATTCCTTATTCTGTAATATTCTCCATTGTCATCATTAATAAAGCTCTCTTATTATTCAATTTACTGTTTCATTCATTTATTCTGTTGTTTCATTCGTTGGTTCCTAACAAATTGGTCCGACCTACCGGATACGTGTTGGGATCAGTGAATGCCTGTGAAGAGAACTCAGCAAGCTGCGTTTCGAACCATGGAAGCCAAAATCGCAACGTTGGAGGAAGAAATGACGGTGGTGAAAACCACGTTGTCGGCTATGGAAAAGAACCAGGCAGATCTCGTCAAACTACTTGAGAGAAGTCTGGGGAAGTTTCGAATCTTTCCGGAAGGTAGTGTGGTGGATAACGGAGATTCTGGAGGAAAGGGTGATCCTGGGAGTGGTGGAGACGAAGGTTCGTCGAAGAAATCTGGAGGAGCGAGTTCGCAGAAATGGTTGAGTGACGCGTTGTTGGAGTTTCGTCACTCCGCCAAGAAGGTCGAACTTCCGATGTTCAACGGCGAAGATCCGGCCGGTTGGATATCCCGAGCTGAGGTTTACTTTCGCGTGCAAAACACCTCACCGGAAGTAAAGGTGAACCTAGCTCAACTGTGCATGGACGGACCCACTATTCATTTCTTCAACTCCTTAATCAACGAGGAAGAAGAGATCTCGTGGGAGAAGTTGAAATCAGCTCTGTTGGAACGATACGGGGGGCATGGCGATGTTTATGAACAGCTTACGGAGCTCCGACAAGCTGGTTCGGTGGACGAATACATCGGTGAGTTTGAATATCTCACTGCCCAGATCCCACGATTACCAGAGAAACAATATCTGGGTTATTTCCTACATGGATTGAAGCCTGAAATCAGGGGAAGGGTGAGGAGCCTTGTGGCTGTTGGTGATATAAGCCGGGCAAAGGTGTTGCAGGTGACGAGGGTGGTTGAAAGAGAGGTTAGTGGTGACGGGAATTACAATCGTAGCCCCAAACCGGGTCATGGGCCGTATCGGGCCGGATCTAGTGGAACGGGTAAGGTGAATGGGTCAGACTGGGTTTTTGTGAAAGGAGGTAAGGAAGGAGGGTCTAGTGGAGGAAGCCGGACAGGACAACATGGGCCCAGAAATGACAACTTGGCCCAAACTGATAGAAGACGTTATGGCCCAAGAGATAGAGGTTTCACCCATCTCTGCTACAATGAATTAATGGAGAGAAAAGCGAAGGGCCAGTGTTTCAAATGCAAACAACCTTACCATCCCATGCATTAATGCCCTGAGAAACATTTAAGAATATTGATAACTGATGGAGTTGAAGGAGAAGAGGACGAGGGGAGGTTATTGGCCGTGGAGGTGGAAGGAACAGAAGAGGAGGTGCAGGGAGAAATTAGTATCATGAGCCTACAGCAACTGGGCCAGATGGGAACCAACAAACCCCAGTCAATACAGCTGAAGGGCAGTCCAGGGGGTGCCAATATTAATTTTGGTGGATAGTGAAGCAACTCACAACTTTGTTGATAAAAAGTTGGTGAAGAAAATGAATTGGGCCGTGGCAGATACACCACCCATATGCATTAAATTTGTACTTTGATTAAATTATATATTTATTAACTTTTTCAGTAATTTAAGTTTATTAATCTACATTAGTTTTTCACATATATAAATGTATTATTATAAACTAGAATTGAAATATAATGACATATATAATCAAATTCTTTAAAATATCATGTTAAATAACAAAAGGACGTTGGTTTATTAGTTAATAAGAAATATTAAAAATAAATATAATTTTTTATTTAAATATGTTCATGAAAAATAGGCTTTTAAACAGGCTAATAGGCCACAATAGGCTTTCAAAAGGCCAGGCTCAGGCCTAAAAGATAAGCCTATGATAGGCCACAGGCCAGGCTCAGGCCTTCGATTTTTATGACAGGCCAGGCTCAGGCTTGGCAAAGCCTAGCTCGGCCTAGCCTATTCCCACCTCTAAGGAGCATGCCAAGGAATGGAGATTGAGATAGGAGGGGTGCAGATAGAAATTAATGCACAACTCTTTGATCTAGGAGGAGTGGATGTGGTGTTAGGAGTTGAATGGATGAGCACTTTGGGAGACACGATTATGAATTGGAGGAAACATACTATGAGTTTTTGGTATAACAAAGAATGGATCACTTTTCAAGGATTAAACGATAGCATGGAAACCTTGAATAGCATTCTTAGCTCCACTAGTAGAGGAGGTAAGGGGTGGTTACGGAGGATGGGGGAAAGAGTAGGTGAGGAGGATTTTCTTAATACTGGACAACAAAGGGAGTTGGAGGGTTTGTTGTCTAAGTATGAGATCATTTTCCAAGAGCCTAAGGGGTTGCCCCCGAGGAGGAAAAAGGAGCATATGATCAATTTAAAGGAAAGCCATGAAGCTGTGAATGTCAGACCTTATAGGTACCCCCACCATCACAAAAATGAGATAGAAAAGCAAGTTAAAGAGTTGTTGGAAGCTGGGGTAATAAGACATAGCACTAGTTCATTCTCGAGCTCGGTTATACTCGTTAAGAAGAAGGATGGTTCATGGCGAATGTGTATAGACTATCGAGCTCTTAATAAAGCCACCATTCCGGACAAGTTTCCCATTCCGGTGATTGAGGAATTGTTAGATGAGCTTCATGGAGCTACGGTGTTCTCAAAATTAGACTTGAAATCCGGGTACCACCAAGTTCGGGTGAAGGAGGAAGATGTATACAAGAAGGCTTTCCGGACACATGAGGATCATTACGAGTTCCTTGTAATGCCTTTTGGATTGATGAATGCACCATCCACTTTCCAAAGCTTGATGAACGAAGTATTTCGGCCTATTCTAAGAAAATTTGTATTAGTTTTCTTTGATGATATCCTTGTCTATAGTAAGGATTGGAAGTCTCACATGTCTCACTTGGAGGAAGTGCTCTCTGTCTTACAACTACATGGACTAGTAGCAAATAAAAAGAAGTGTCAATTTGCTAAAGCAACAGTGGATTATTTAGGCCATGTGATCTCGGGGAATGGAGTGGCAGTGGACCCCACGAAGATAGAAAGTGTGACCCAGACTTCAACAAAAAGCTTTTGACAAATTGAAGCCATGTCTTACTACTGCACCTGTGCTTGCTTTACCAGACTTCAACAAAGAATTTATTATTGAATGTGATGCGTCTGGTATAGGGATTGGAGCCATACTTATGCAAGAGAAGAGGCCAATTGCATATTTCAGCAAGGCGCTGGGAACTAGAAACATGACAAAGTCTGCCTATGAAAAAGAACTTATGGCAGTGGTGTTAGCTATACAAAACTGGAGACCATATCTGATTGGGAGGCGTTTCACTGTATCTACAGATCAGAAGAGCCTTAAACAGCTGTTGCAGCAGCGAATAGTAACAGCAGAGCAACAAAATTGGGCAGCCAAACTCTTGGGGTTTGATTTTGACATCATGTACAAACCCGGGAAGTTGAACAGTGGAGCTGATGCGTTGTCCAGAGCTAACGAAGGTGGATAATTACAGGCCATAACCACCAGCGTTCGATGGAAAGATGAGGAGGTGTTAAGGGAAGAGTTTAACAAAGATCCTTACCTGCCGAAAGTAGTAGCAGATCTGCAAAACGATGTGAATTCCAGGCCCGGTTTTGCTTTCAAACATGGGGTTTTGTTGTATGAAGGCCGGTTAGTTATATCTAACCAATCTGCCCCGATTCCTACCTTGTTGGAGGAATTCCATGCTACTCCACAAGGAGGGCACCCCGGTTTCTACCGCACCTACAGGCGTCTAGCAGCAAATGTGTATTGGGTGGGAATGAAAAACACCATTCAAGATTATGTGAGGGGCTGTGACACTTGCCAAAGGCAGAAATACTTGGCCAGTTCACCCGGAGGACTCTTACAACCCTTACCCATTCCACATCGAATTTGGGAAGATATATCAATGGACTTTATAACTGGGTTACCCAAGTCAAAGGGGTTTGAAGCAATTTTAGTGGTGGTTGACAGATTATCAAAGTACTCTCATTTTATACCTCTGAAACATCCTTACACAGCCAAGACCATACAGAAATTTTTGTGAAGGAATTGGTCAGACTTCATGGCATACCTCTCTCTATTGTCAGTGATAGAGACCCCATTTTTATGAGTAACTTTTGGCAGGAGATTTTTAAGTTACAAGGGACACAGCTGAGGATGAGTACAGCGTATCATCCCGAATCCGATGGACAAACAGAAGTGGTTAACAGATGTTTGGAGACTTACCTGAGGTGTTTTATAGCTGATCAACCGAAAACTTGGTTCCATTGGATGGCTTGGGCAGAATATTGGTTCAACACCTCTTATCATGCTTCAACAGGACAAACCCCTTTTGAAATAGTATATGGAAGGCTCCCTCCTACTATGGTCCGTTGGGTACAAGGAGAAACAAGGGTGGAAGCGGTACAGAAGGAATTGATGGATAGGGATGAGGCGATTAGACAACTCAAGACTCACTTGCTGCAAGCCCAAGAGAGGATGAAACAGTATGCAGACAGGAAAAGATGTGACAGAAGTTTCAATATTGGTGAATGGGTGTTTGTCAAATTACGGGCCCACCGACAAAAATCTGTGGTCACAAGGATTAATGCCAAGCTTGCTGCTAAGTACTACGGTCCTTATCCTATAGTGGAGCGCATAGGAGCTGTGGCCTATAAAGTTAAATTACCCATGGGGTCTAAAGTTCACCCGGTTTTTCACATGTCCCTTTTGAAAAAGGCAGTAGGATCGTACAATGAGGAGGAACAGTTGCCAGATCACTTGGAAGGAGAGAAGGGTGTACTGTTACCTTTGAACCGAACCTTATTCTAGCTAAAAGGACTGTGGTAGTACAGGGTGAGGAGGTGTGTCAGGTTCTGGTACAATGGAAAGGACAGCACGCTGACGAGGCAACATGGGAAGATGTAGTCCTTTTGAGAAGTCAGTTTCCAAAATTCTGCCTTGAGGACAAGGCAATATTTTCTGGTGGGAGTATTGTTAGGACTGATGTGGATCCTAGTGGGCCCGGAGAAGAATCATTAGCTAATCATGAGACGGTGGGACCCAGGGTGTGGAGAGTTTATTCCAGAAGGGGTAAGAAGGTCAATTTGGAGTAATTGGAATTGGTGACATGTTGTGAGAGAAGGGAGCAAGTAACGGTTTGCCGTAGTATAAGGAGAAGGCTTGGGGAATGAGTGAGGTACCTTGGATTCTGCTGATTGTTAGATATGGTTAGGCAGCATTAGCTGGCCTAATAGGAGCTAGGCTCTTGTCAGAATTAGGGATCAACAAATCATTCCTTATTCTGTAATATTCTCCATTGTCATCATTAATAAAGCTCTCTTATTATTCAATTTACTGTTTCATTCATTTATTCTGTTGTTTCATTTGTTGGTTCCTAACAAATTGTATTGGAAACTGTGTCAATTTCTTGAAAAATTAAAATCTGTCTTTCAACATGAAAACTTCTATTTTCTGATTCCTTAACAACTAAGAGCACATGTTAACAAGACCCTTTACTTTTCATAAAGAGACTAACAATTTCAGTAATATCCTGCACGCTGGACAAGACTGCAAGCTATGCTTATTGTGGCCTTGCTATCACAATACAATTTCAATGGGAGCTCCACTATCATCTTTAGCTCCTTTAGAACTCTAAGATTCCGTAGACCTTCACAAATTCCTTGGGCCATTGCTCTAAACTGAGCTTAAACACTACTCCTGGAAACTACCTCGTGTTTTTTGCTTCTCCAAGTCACCAAGTTTCCCCACACATGGGTACTATGAACTAAAGTAGACTTCCTATCTGTAACAGAACCTGCCCAATCTGCATCAATAAAGATAAACACGTTTTTATCATTGGTTTTTCAAAGAATAGGCTTTTTCCCGGAGTAGCCTTCAAGTATCTTGACATTTTGTAGATAACCTCAAAATGCTCTTCATAGGAGAGTATATAAACCGACTGACAGCACCGACCGAAAAGGTAATATCAGGGTGGATATGAGCCAAAGATATCATACTTTTATGAGGAGATCACTAGATTTCAGTATTAAAATGAATTATGTGCTTTTTTACATCAGGCATCTAAGAGGCCACACTCATGACATTTGCAAAAAATATTATTCTCAATGCCTTGGGTGTTTTTTCTGTTTGAGATTTTTGCTTTTGCATGACTGTACCTTTGGCTATCTATCATATTTCAGTTTAGTGAAAAAACTTTTATTTGTGTTAAGTGTTCGCAAATTCCGTTGTATTAAATGCTATTTATAATGCAGGACTGTTGTAGCTGAATATGATGAGCTGAATGCTAACTATCGGGAAGTTGACAAGGAAGTAAATGTTTTGCAGATGAAAATACAAGAAGTAGACAATAGTCTTTCTAAACACCGCAAGGATATGGAATGTTAGTTTTATCTGTCATTTTAAGAATTTGCATATAAATCATCTTCCTTGCATTCTTTATCTTGAAAACCATTATAAAAGTAGAAGTTTTTGGTTCGAATCTCTGTATAGTTTATACAGTGTGCTATTGAAGGCCACATGGTTCTGTATAACAATATTATGGCAATAGTGCACAAGAGAGTAGAAATAAGCATTACATTGTGTTGAGAGTTAAAAGATAAACATATGTTGAAAATCATGTATCTCAATAACATAACAGAGTCAGTTTTGTATAGCCTCAAGATCAAGACAATAAATACAAATTAAATTGATCGAAATATGAAAGGTATGGTGTATTCGAATATATGGGGAATGGTATATATATATATATATATATATATATATATATATATATATATTAAAGTGGTACTTGTATTATTATCTTAAATTCTTAGGAATAACCTCGTGCAGAGTTAGTTACAAGATTATTGAATTTACAAACTTCTGCTAGGGCAGAAACTAACTGCCCGAAAATAACATAACCTCTAGGAACACCTCTAGGAACTAGAGGTCCCAGTCTCTCCCAACCAAACCAACATAAAACTACCCAATGGGAATGTGTCTTCCCATCTGTATTCTATTTAAACACTCAATTACATTAACTTGGGCCTAATTACTTGGGCATGCCCTTAATGTATACACCTAACGTATACGTGATTAATATGATGTCTATTAACAAATACTCCCCCCAAAAGTTTTACCTTGCCCTCAAGGTGAAATAGTTGTAACTGTTGGCTTATGGCATAAACAAACTCCTAAGTAGCTTCGAAGTATCGTAAATCTTTACATTGAATCAACATTTCAACATTCCCAACGGAATTAATGCAGATTGCTTTGACTTCTTTGGGCTCCACTTGTAATTTAATTTCAAGTCTTCTGACAGCATGTTGGGCAATGGTTTAGAATTGGCAACTAGTGTGTGACGGCTTTCTTCAGTAGAGAAACATGAGAAGGCTGGATGGATTTTACTTCCAGAAGGAAGGTCAAGTCGATAAACCACATGACTTACGACCTTAATGATTTGGTAAGGTCCATAGAAACGATAATTCAATTTTTTTGTTAATTTTCTTGGCCAAATATTTCAGCCTATATGGCTGGAACTTAAGATACACCGAATCCCCAACAGCATAGGAGACATCCCTCCTGTGTTTGTTTGCTTGGCCTCTCATCTGATGCTGAGCCAGCCTTCACCCTTCACCAAGTTAGAACCAATATGATGATGTAGATAGTGTCTCGTTCTTGAGTCAAGTGATTAATTTCTTCCTCGGGCGATCTTCTAAATTGCTTCTTTATGGCCAATTTTGCATTAGCCATGACATAACATCATCATTCATAGTATCTCTTCATGCATCCTCTTTCAAATCCTTCTCAAACATGTTATTGATGGTGTTTTGTGAGCTAAAATCCCTTTAAAATATTTTTTGCGATGTCAACTCCTTCCACTTAACTACTTTTCCTTTGTCTAGTAAGTTCTACGCACCCATCTTCATTAGTGTTGTTTTATACTTCAGTTTTAAAGAATTTTCATCGATTGAAACTCCAGACTTCCAAGGTGCCTCAGTTCTATTTCCAAGAGCATTCTTAGGCTTGCTTCATAAACTAGGGGACAGAGGGGAGGCAGCAGCAAATCCCTCACCAGTATGTCCTAGGTAGTTCACTGAATAGTATTGTGTTATCATATATCACATGTTTGAGTGATTTAGAAAATGACATATTACGATATAACTTATAAATAAGACATCAAATGAGAATGATTATTTTATATGAGAATGAAAGGAATGATTCTTGGCAATTTGATCAAAATAAAAGGTTAAGATTAAAACATATCATTAAGTAACTCACATGCCTGTTTAAACTTTTAACATCTCTACTACCACACATTTTGTCTTCTCTCACCCTCTACATCAACGATGCCGCCGCTGTCCTGCTGGAAACAACCCAGAACTCCGAATATTGCAACACATCCATTTCTTCCCTTTAATTTCACAGAATTTCATTGCAACTGTTCGGTAAGGCAATCTGGATATGAATTGCAATCTAAGCTTAACGGATGAAGTCTTTCTCCAGAGTCCTGCTATGAAGTTCCCAAAATACAGCCTTTAACCCTTTGTTCATTTTTTCAATTCAAATTAAACAATTCTAAACCCTTATAAAATTAAACACAATTTTTCTGGCAACGACAACCCTGCCTAAGAGGATAAAATGGCTGAAAACTATTCCTTTTACTAATATAAAAATTCCATTCTCATTTGATATATATGAGATAAAGTTAAGCTTTCTGATGTAGGAGGGTTTATTTAGATTTGTTATTTTTATTATTCTAGATTTGATATTTTTATTATTCTAGATTTGCTATTTTTTTTTTATTTTCCTTACTATGTAAACCAAATCATTGTAGCCTTGAGGGGCAGTTTATTTGATTCAATAAAATATTCGAGTTTTATCTCAATTTTCGGTGGACTCCGAACCCTATTTTGACAAGTTTGTGCTTGCGGCTTGTCTTTATCAATTAGGATTAGCGTTTTGCTAACCTAGCGCTTCCGTTCTGCGTCACTTTCATAAGTTGGGATCGACACAAATGGAAAATTTGCAGTGATGAAGGGTGATAAGTGGTGGAGAGTGATGTGAAAGTTGTAGTGGTGGGAGATGATGGGCATAATGGAGATGGTGGGAGATGATGGGTGATAAGTGGTGGGTGATAATGGTGTTGATAACTTTCCTTATCTTGATCATCAAAGATCTTAGAATCGGGAGTTGAGCCTAACTCAACCCTACAAAACCGGCTTGTAAGGTGAAGATTACCCTCATATATTCAGTCCATCTCACAATTGATGTGGGACTCTTAACACACACCCTCGCGCCCAACACTATCGTGCTCGGTGCGTGGATATAAATGGTGGTTGGCCCGATAAAAAACTTGATAGCAGGTGGCCCAACGGATCGTGGAAGAGACTCTGATACCATCTTAGGAGTATTACTTTTTGTGCCCCTTGTATTTCCTCATGCACCCCCTGAAATTACCATAATAACCTTCTCGCTATCTAGAAAGCGAGCGTTGTTCTCACTCTAAGTAGCAAATGACAATATTTTATACTTAAACTCAACGTCTGCGCCCCCCATGAATGAAAAAATCATGTAAGGTGAGAATTATCCTCACTTATAAACATCTATTTAGGTCATCTCGCAACTAATGTGAGACTCTTAACAAAGGAGATACCAAGAAGCAAAAGCATCAGCCTTTGACAAAAAAGGAGTCTCCCAATTCACCACTTTTAACCCATATTTTAACCCATATTTGTGCATCGCGAGACAAACAAGATTCGACCTAGAATCACAAACGAAAAACAAATTGCAGATTATACGATTCAACAATTAAAATTTGTTATCCCATCTGATTCCACCATACTCAGGTTCTACATAGTCTCTAAATCAGAAAGGGAAAGCATAATCGCAAAATTGCCCGTTGTACAGTTAAAAGTGCAATTGTCACAATCGTGTCGGGAATCCATAATTTTTTTTAACTTGTTGGGATAAATATTTTCAAGCATTATTACGACATAGTGAGCGTATGGTAACAACAAATTGAGTTTTTAAGTCCTGATAAAAGTTCTCAATGATGGATTTCCTGATAAAAGGGCTCAATGATAGAGAATAATTCAGACTCTTTTTCATAAAGAAAAAACCATGTACAATGTGAACAGTTATCAATAAAAGTAACATAATTTATACCAAAGAGTAGAAGTAGTGCGACGAGGAACTCAAACATCAGAGTGAAGTAAAGCCAACGGGGACAAAGCTCATTTACTGACTAGATTGAGGAACAAACTACGAGTGTGTTTCCAGATAACTTGGATAAGCTCGACACTTCTGGAGTTTGGAAAGACCATAATAGCCCTGTTAGAAATAATATAAAACCATTGATGTGCCTCTATCCTAACAGCTTAAGCCTTTGGGATAATCGATTATTTGACATGGTATCAGATCCTCTATGGCTAAGTGGTCTAGAGTTCAATCCCTGCTCCTCTCACTTTCTAATTAAAAAGTGGAATTTAAGTATATGGTAGGTGGGCCTATGCATTATCCACGCTTCTTGCGTGAGGGGGCGTGTTAGCTGTTAGGATAGAGGCACATCAATGGTTTTATATTATTTCTAACACGCCCCCTCACGCAAGAAGCGTGGATAATGCATAGGCCCACCTACCATATGCTTAAATTGGTTAGTTGGGATAATCGGTTATTTGACAAGCCCGACCAGAATGATAGTTGGTATAGGCCATCATATTCACATCTGTCACCAATCGTCCGTCTTGAACTCTGGTCCTTCAAAATAACAATGTCTGTTGTAAAGGTGAAACAATCATTAGACCGTGTTCACCGAGTAACCGAAAGTAAATTAAAGGAACACTCGGGGACATAAAGGACAATACTATCTATCAAGGGAATGGATCGTCAGTCCCTATCCCCCATGTGATTGAGTTTCAGCACTATTAGTGAAAGTTACTATGGATAATTAACTAGATATTGTTTAGCATATTTTATGTGTCTTGGTATGGCCGATGATGCCCAAGTGGTACTTGTTTTTGTTTATTGCGCTTTTCCTTTGTCTAGTATTCTACTGTGCTTTCTCCAACCATCTAGAATCACATAATTTGTACAAATAATTTTTTTTTGCAGCAAGAAAGAGATTTATTGAATCCAAGCTTCAGTCTTTGGATCAGCAATTTTCTAGAATTGATTCTTATCTCAAAGTTTTAGAGTCTGCCAAGGAGAAGAGAGATGTACAAAAAAGGTCAACTTATGCTAGACCACATCTATGAAGTCATCTTTGTGGCCATATCAGATTGCTGTCTGTTGTTCCCGATGTTCTTGTCTCAAATGTACTAATACATCTTCCTTTGATTGCCCACAGCAAATATAACATTGCCGATGGTATGCGACAAATGTTTGATCCTTTTGAAAGGGTTGCCAGAGCTCATCATTTTTGCCCTTGCTGTGAGCGTTCTTTCTCGGCAGAAGAAGAAGACAGTTTTGTCAAGAAGGTCGGTACATTTTATGTCCTATCATAATATAGTGACCTAGAACTTTATATGGTTTTGAATTAGATTTTTTTTCTTCTTTTAAATCACAGCAAAGAGTGAAGGCTGCTAGTTCGGCTGAACATATGAAAGCGCTCGCTGTGGAGTCCTCCAGTGCAGACTCTGATTATCAGCAGTTGGACAAGCTTCGTATGTGGTATGAAGAATATGTTAAACTTGGCAAGGAGACAATCCCTAATGCTGAAAAGGAACTCCAGCAAGCGAAGGAGGACCTGGATCACAAATCCCAGGAACTTGATGATGTAATCATTTTTATTTCTTTTAAATATTTCCGTGAAATTATTTTAAGTAGTCTATCTCTTTGTGCTTGTCACTTTCTTTTTTAAATGAATGGTGTCTGGATTGTGATTATTAATTCCGTTGAGTCATGTTTTTGTCCTTTCTTGATGTTAACTTGCCTTAGCCTACATAACTGCTATAATTTTGTTTCAGGTTTTAGGTAGTTTAGCTCAAGTGAAGACTGAGAAGGATTTGGTTGACACAGTGATGCAGCATGTTGAAAATGCTGATAGAATTTTCCAAGAAATTCAAAATTTGCAATCGGAGGTTGAGGATTTAGAAAGTAGGCTTGATTGTGGAGGACCAGGTGTAAGGACTCTAGAAGAAATTCAATCCGAGCTAACTGCATTGCAGGGAACAAAGTAAATAGATTCAGTTAATTTCTACTATTTACTAACACAACAGTTTATAATCTAGATCCAATTAGAGAATTGATTTTCATCAACTTAACATCATCTACCATTCCTTATGTGCATCTACATCTTACTTGGTCTGATGTTGATTACACTTAATATTTTTGTCATGATATCTTGGTTACAAGGGACAATTTGCATACCGAGATGAAGAATATGATGGAAAAGCACAACGATAGGCAGAAGGATATAACAATATTGACGACACGGTTGAACAATGCAAGGAATGATAAAAATAATGCAGCTATCAAATTGCAAGAAGTTAAAAGATTAGAAGAAGATTTAGAACACTTAACTGAAGAAATGACCCAAGTTGATCTTGATGAGAAGGTTGTCTAATTATCTAAGACATTAATGGGTACTTGATATTAGAAGCCCCTCTCCACCCCTTTCCCACATATTCAAAAGAACAATAAAGTGATTAATTCTCTCAAAATTAACAAACAAATGCCTGTTATTATTTATTTCTTTGAAACTTACATATTTAGTTCATCTTGGAATTCAATAGTTTGTTTATTTACAATACCAAAATAGCTTTCTTCTACAGAAATTACATCTTTTTTTAAATTCTCTACCTCAATAACACTCTAGAGGAAAAAATTAAATCAGAAACCTGTTTTTCAAAAACATTGCCTCAACCAAAATTCTAAAGTTGATTCATTTTTTGCTGTAGTTTTTAAAATGCTGGATTTTTTTCTGTATATCAAATCATAATGCCATCCAAAATCTTGGTATTTGCAGAGTCTGCTTGAAGCTGTTGGACCTTTATCCAAGCGCAAAGATAAATTACATGCTGATTATAATGAACTAAAAATTAGACTTGGCAGCGAGTATGAGAATCTGGCTGAAAAAAAGAGAATGTATCAGCAAGCAGCTGAAGAAGTTTTTAGCATGACTTATACGATCAAAGAGTAAGCTTATCACCAGTAAAAAATTGTTCTTTTTTACGATTCTATTTTTCTTAACACAAGTTTTGTTTGTTCAGGTACTCTGAATTAATGAAAACAGACAGGTTGAGGGAGCTGCAGGAAAAGAAATCTCTATCAGAATCTCAACTGCAAAGTTGTGAAACCAGGATGCAGAACATTATAGAAGAACTGGAGAAAAAGAAAGAATTAATGAGAAATGCTGATCCGATTAGAAGAAGACTTGACGACAACATAAATTACAGAAAAACAAAGGCTAAAGTTGATAAGCTATTAAGTGAAATTGAAATACTTGAAGAGAGTATGTTGAAGGTTGGTGTATTTGACACAATTGAAAAGGAACTCCAGAAATTATCCAAGGAGAGGGAGAGGCTTCTTGAGGAGGTATTTTCTTATTCCTGAGTCATACTTCTATGCTTGCGGTCTTTATATAGTTCAGCCAACAACCATGATTGATGGACATTTCACCATTTGTATGTTCACATTTTCAATAGTTATTTACTTTTCCTTCTAGTACAGAATTAAATACACTCATTTCCCCTTTTTTTTCTTTCTTTGGTATACCACTACCTTCGTGACAGTCAAACAGGTGCAAAGGAACAATGGATGTTTACCAGAGCAATATTTCCAAAAATAAGATTGATCTTAAGCAGGCCCAATACAAGGACATAGATAAGCGATACTTTGACCAGCTTATCCAGCTTAAGGTGTAATGTCATGTCATGTGATAGTGCATGTGCATGTTTTGTACGACAGTATTTAATGCTCAATGTCTATTAAATTGTAAATTTGTAACAACTCACTTTTCTTTACAGACAACTGAGATGGCAAACAAGGACCTGGACAGATACTACAATGCGCTTGACAAGTGAGTTTCAGTAATGTTTATCATCACATCCGTCCAGTTTGTATTCTTTGACATGTGCTAGTCATAAGTCATGGTTTTGCAATGCATAATCAATTTATTAAGGTCGCCTCTTTTGGGCACCTAAGGTAATTCTCTCATGGTGGTTTGTTTCATGTGCTTCAAATGCTGAGACATATATCCCCTTCATTTTGCAATGAGAGGTGAATGGGCCACTTTGAAACTTCGGTATAAGCTGTTGGGCTGTGCTGAATTGATATTGACTACAATTATATATTACATTATTACGTTTTATTTTTCCATTTGCATGCTTGGATCTATGTTTAATGGGCTGTGAATTTAAGTGTCTATGCATCATTCTTTCCAATTTTGAAAAAGAACACTGATTTAAACTTTTGGTCCCTTGAGCACTAATGTTAGAATATGACCGCATTGGTTATTTGGCTTTAATTTTGATAATAATGCTTTACCATTAGTCTTGCAATTGAAGCTAAGGGGTCACATCAAACTGTGGTAAATCTAGGAGAATCAAAAGTATAATTTTGTTCACTTTGTAGTATTTAGTTCTTATTGTGAGCCTAGCCTATTACCAATGTTGCATACATTTAGGCTCTATCTGGGACTTTAGGAGGGGAGGACTTGGGGAAAAATGAAGGATTAAAGAGAAAGTGAATGAAGGATAATCCCCCAACTTGAATGGGGTATGTTTTTTCCTTCATAATATAAAATTCCCTTAAGATAAGGGAAACTTAAAAAATGTATTGAAGGAGGATTTTGAAGGGCTTGTAAAAATTCTTCAAATATTTTCCATCCTTTTATAATACTCTCAAGATTAAAAATATATTAATCATAATCATTCTTTACAAAAGCACTCTCTCAAATAAGGTGAGAGATTTCTCTATTTTGACCTCCTCCCCTCCCTCCAAACTTCCCAACGGAGGCTTAAAAGTTATTAAAGTGTATTAGACTGACCATTTGTTGTGTTCAAAAATTAGTTGTTAATAAAATTAGATACTTTATGATATTTATTTATGTTCGTTGTCATTCATCTTTCAGAGCACTGATGCGTTTCCACACAATGAAAATGGAAGAAATCAACAAAATTATAAGGGAGTTGTGGCAACAGACTTATAGAGGACAGGATATTGACTGCATTAGTATTCATTCTGATTCTGAAGGTGGTGGTACCCGTTCCTACAGTTATAAGGTTTGTCATCTTTATATTGAAACACTGGTTACTTCGAAAGATCTCTAATTTTCCAAATACAGATTTTTAAATATTGTGTATTGTATACCATACAGGTTCTCATGCAGACTGGTGATGCTGAATTAGAAATGAGAGGAAGATGTAGTGCAGGTCAGAAGGTATGTTATGTTATCGCTAAGAGTTACAATATTGAGAATTTATTTTTCAATCAAAGAGTAAGTTGTCTTTTTTTTTTTTGTTGTTGAAAAAAATGAATAGTTAAACTTAAATAAGCTTCACTTATTTATGAGATTCCAGGTACTGGCGTCTCTTATCATACGGTTGGCTTTAGCTGAAACGTTTTGCCTCAATTGTGGAATTCTTGCATTGGATGAACCAACAACAAATTTGGACGGACCAAATGCTGAAAGTCTAGCTGCTGCTATCCTAAGGTTTGAATGGAATTGTCTAGATTTGAGTAAATAGCTAACATTGACTTGGTTTCTTTTTGCTAATAGTGCTATCTTCCTTGATATGCAGGATCATGGAGGACAGGAAAGGCCAGGAAAATTTTCAGCTGATTGTAATTACTCATGATGAGCGTTTTGCTCAACTGATTGGTCAGCGTCAGCATGCAGAGAGATATTATCGAGTCGCAAAAGATGATCAGTAAGGACAGCAATCCTAATGTTTTATTTGTTTTCACGTCACTTCCGAAACACATTTTAATACTTGTATATCTCTCGCATTTTCAGTCAGCACAGCATAATCGAATCACAGGAGATATTTGACTGAAGGATGGATTTTATTTAGTTACTCTTTTGAAGTGACTTGTTGGAGGATTGACAGATCTGTAAAACCAGCTTGTAGATTACCATTTGTACGCTAATTTCCGACCGTAAGCTTGTTTATGTTTTGGCTTTTCATCCTGTGGCCAATTGAAGTTTTTAAATTAGAACTGAATGTAAAAACCAACATGAGAATATGCGGAAGAGAGATTTGAAATTTTACTGGCCACTTTATTTTCATATCATCAGAACCATGAGAATTGAGAATGCCAAGTTTGTTAACCCCATAGTTAAGTTGAAATGTCCATCTCTTCACCCTTGGATCTGATGTGTTTTTATATAATTGCTTTATTGGGTCTCATTGATTCCTAATTTCCTTCTCTTGTAGTTTTCTTTGATATCACTTTTTTTTTTTTGTTTTGTGAAAAGAAACAGATTTTTTGTTATTTACTTTTTCTTTTTCACACACATTTCTTTTTCTTTTTTTTTTTTGGACGGCTTCCGATAATCTGTCTGATTGCTTCATTATAGAGATGACCGGAAGGGTGTTTGGGGTGCCAGATTTATTTATTACGAATTTGAGGGTAACTGCGGATAGATTTTCTTTTATTTTGAAATAAAAAATACACCGTTATCTTCTGATTGGGAGCAGTACCACTAGTATATGTGTATACGGTAAGTTAGCCAGTGCCGTGCGCATGTGATTATTTTCTTTTTTAATATTATTTATGTATTTTTGATATATTATTTGACTAATTTGGTTAAAATTCTACAATAAAATTGAGATAGGTTTTGCATGATATAAAATATAAATTTAACTATGAGATAGATTATTTATTTCATCTTCATCTCCGAAACTATATAGTGATTCTATCTTATCAAATAATTATAATCTTCATTTTCAAATGTAAATATGCTCTAATTTTTCATGGTCTTAAGATTTTTTAGGAGCGTACCTGTAAAATTAAAATATAACATGACTTTTTTTTATTTTTAAACTCCAGTATAAAAAATTTACATTAGATTCATTGTTAAACACGGGATAATTTTTATTTTTCAATAATATTTATTTTCATATGTTATTTTTCTTTTCAAAGTTGTCTATGTCTTTTTTTTCATTTTATAAATTTAACCATGCTATAGAATAAAGTGAGATGAAGAGTATTACTTTACTTCCCATTTTACACTATTATGAGATAGATTATTTATCTCATCTTCATCTCCGAAACTATATAGTGATTCTATCTTATAAAATAATTATAATTTTCATTTTCAAATGAAAATATGCTCTAATTTTTCATGGTCTTAAGATTTTTTGGGAGCGTACCTGTAAAATTAAAATATAACATGACTTTTTTTATTTTTCAACTCCAGCCGACTCTTTATAAAAAATTTACATTAGATTCATTGTTAAATACAGGATAATTTTTATTTTTCAATAATATTTATTTTCATATGTTATTTTTCTTTTCAAAGTTGTCTATGTCTTTTTATTTTATTTTATATTATTTGGAAGGTTGTCTACGTTTTTTCAATTGTTTATGAGATTGTTTTCTTTTAGTTTATTTGAGTATGAAAATACAATATATATCTTTAAGCCCATGACTCTATAGGGACTTCATCAACAAAAAATAATTGTAAATTTTAGATTATTTTTTAAATGAATATTAACATAATTTTACCCATGTTCATACTCTCAAATTTTTTCTTGTCACCGTACCAAAAAGAAGCAATCTTCACGCGCGAGCGTCAAATGAGAAAATCTATGTGTGAATCTCCGCTAACATTGATAAATTAATATTCCTAAAACAAATGTGTATCTAATGAAAGTGTGATGGACACAAATTATGAAAAACTTCTGTAGTCGAAATTCATATTTTAATTAGTGAATGTGTACTTTTAATAGTGGGATCAAAACTGTTACTTGTTTCCCATTAAATACCATCGAGAGATCTCTCCTCTATCTTTGTCTCTCCTCTCACTCTCTCTCTCTCTCTCTCTCATCTCCGCCGCATGACTATAGGGGTTCCATCAACAATAAAATATTTGTTAAAATCTATATTTTTTTTAATGAATATCAATTAAATTTTCGGGGTAAGTTATCACTATCTTCTACATACATTTTTCATCATAGGGGATCACTTTTTACCGTGCTAAATAAAATTTTGAATAAGTGATCCCCTTGATAAAATATGAAAATAGGGATAACCCTCGCAGTCATAATTCAAATTTTAATTAGTCAATGTGTGTTTCTAATAGTCGGGTGAAAAGTACTACCCATTTTCCATTCTACACCACTAAGAAATTGTTTCCCTCCCTCTATTTCTATCTTTATCCCGTCTCTGTTACATGACTCTATGGAGATCACGTTTCTTCGTGCTAGATAAAATTTTACATAAATTTTCCCCATTATAAAATATGAAATATGAAAATAAGGATAACTACCGCAGTTGGAATTCAAATTTTAATTCGTCAATGTGTATTTTTAATAGTAATGTGGAAAGTACTCATTCTCCAACACTGAGACATTTCTCTCTCTCAAAATCTTCTATTTTATTTTTTCCCTAATGAACATAATTTTTTCTTCAAAATAAAATAAAATCTTTTTACGTAAAAAGAAAATATAAGTGTATATATACATGTCATAAGCTATTTTTTCGGTTCGAGACATAAATTGATCCTA
Organism: Trifolium repens; assembly: GCA_030408175.1. Lineage (NCBI taxonomy): Eukaryota > Viridiplantae > Streptophyta > Magnoliopsida > Fabales > Fabaceae > Trifolium > Trifolium repens. Next base: position 24,185,960 of record CP125840.1, read on the forward strand.
TCCATGAAAAAAATAGTGCTTTCTTATTTCAATTTGTTTCATAGTAATCTAAATATAAGTGTTCTTTCATTTTACAAAATTAAAATATAAAAATGTACCAAGATAGTCATTTGGTCCTGAGTTCAATCTGACCGGGGTGCATATGGAGAAGCATTTCTTGGCAGAGATCAACCAATTAAATTGATCTCAGTTACCTCGGGGGGATTAGTCTTTGTAGTTGCGCGCGGAAGATCGATTGGGTTTACCAAACAAAATAAAAAAATGTACTATATATATAATATTTGAGAGTTTCTAAAAAAAGAGAGTAAATATATATATATATATATATATATATATATATATATATATATATATATATAATATTTGTGAGTTTCTAAAATAATGAAAAAAAAATTCTACAAAATAATATTATTTGAGAGACAGAGAGAGTTTCCACAAAAAAATATATTAGAGTTTCTAAAAAAATATAATATTAGAGTTTCTACTAAAAAAATATTAAAGTTTCTAAAAACAATATAATATTAAAGTTTCTACAACAAAAAATTATAATATTATAGTTTCTACAAAAAAAAATTAATATTAGATTTTCTACAAAAAATAATAATATTAGAGTTTCTACAAAAAGAATCATATTAGAGTTTCTATAAAAAAAATATAATATTTTTTTATACAAATAAAAAAATACAAAAAAATGTATATTTGAGAAAAAAATGTAGTTTTCCATAAAATACTATAAAAATTCAATTATTATTGTCGGTGGGATTCGAACAACAGACCTTAAGCTAAAAACTCTGCATCTCTATTATTATATACATAGAGATTCCCACGGAGCTCTTTCGTGCATTATCAAGAAAAAAATCCTACGTGTCATTATTATATAGCTTCTATTTATGCAGAGTTTTTAACACGAGGTCTGTGGTTTGAATCTCATTAACAACAATAATTTAATTTTTATAATATTATATGGAATTCTACCTTTTTTTTTTGTTTTTAAAGAAAACTAACTTACTATTAGTACAAGGACTGTTGGTCGAATCTCATTGACAACAATAATCTAATTTTTATAATATTTTATTTTTAAGGAAAGCTACTATCCTTTTTATATAAAAAAACCTTATTTTTTATAATAAAAACTACTCCCTCCATTCCTTTTTGTTTGTCGTTTGAGGAAAAAAAAGGTGAAATTAGGAAAGTGTATTTTTGCAGCTTATTTTTTTATTATACCCTTTTTTTAATATATTATTCCCGATTTTAATCAAAAAAAATTCCTATTTTTTTTTTCACACACTTTCTCTTTCTAAAAAATTAAAGGCAGATTGTAACAAAACAATTTTTTTTTTTGCCTTTTAAAAAAAACAAATCAAGGTTATATAGTAAAAAAAAATACAATAATAAGATTATATGAAGAAGTTAGTAAAAAAAAGATACAATAAAAAAATTATATAAAATTTAGTTCATAAAAAAAAATTAGAAAGGAGGGTATAATAGACAAAATATAACCTTAAATTATACAAACGACAAATAATTTGAAACAAAATTATTTTTCTAAAACGACAAACAAAAAGGAACGGAGGGAGTACCTTATTATTACTTTAATCAACAATCAAAAGTATATATTTTTATCAACCAAAAGAGTTTTTTTAAGTCTTTTTTTTTTGAAGAAGCACTCAATTAGAACTTCTCTAATTTTTTTATTTTTTTTTTGTAGAAACTATAATATATTATAAATTGATAATATGAAATCTTTCAATTACTCTTAGCTTTTTCGATAAAACTAATTATTGCTATACTAGCCGCCAAACGGGCACCTTCCGTGCCCGTTTGTGTAATCGATATTCTTTCTTTTTTTTCGTGTGTGATCGATATTCTGTATTGTGCAAATATAAATAACTACTTAATCTCCTTTTTTATTGGACTTTGTTAATTGATAACTACGTAACCTCCTTTTAATATTTTTTTTTTACTATAAAAAAACTGAAAATCTACTTTTATGTGGAAGTTGTGCTTAGTTATTAAGAAGAAAAAAAAGTTATTTACTAAAAAAAACTGAAAATCTATTTTTATGTGGAAATTATTTTTTAAGGGTAAAATTGGAATAATAAAAATGCCATCCCAAAAATTTGTATCCCCTTTATATATTAGTATAGATATTTGAAAAACTAAAGTTTTTTTTTATAATTTTTTTGTACATAACATATTAAATTTTTGTTTTTTTTAAGATAATATATTAAAATTATTGGAAAGATAAAATGTGTGCAAAAAAATAGGAATATTAAAATAAGGGTATAACAGAAAGATAAGATGCAAAATACACTTTGTTAAATTGATGTTACTATTCTATAAAGATCCTTAAAAAAAAACAGAGGGAGTATATTTTATCTATGCACGACGAAAAGTGATCCTCATGACAAAAAAATGTTCGTAGATGATAGTGAGAACTAAGTACGAGATTTTTATTGATATTCATTATAAAATAATAAAAAATTAACAACTATTTTTTGTTCATGGTGCAGCTATAGAGTCCTATAACAGACACGAAAGACGGGTAGAATAGAGAGAGAGAGAGAGAGTCTCAGTGGTGTAGAATAGAGAGAGAGAATTCCTCACCCCACTATTAGAAAAACACATTGAATAATTAAAATTTGAATTCCACGGATCCATATTAATTTCATATTTTATGGAGATCACTTATTTAAAATTTTATCTAGCATGATAAAATTGATTCCCATGATAAAAAGTTTATGTATATGATAGTGAGAACTGAGCACGAGAATTTTATTGATATTCATTAGAAAAATAATAACATATGTATATGTATGTGTGTGTGTGTATATATATATATATATATATATATATATATATATATATATATAGATAGAGAGAGAGAGAGAGAGAGAGAGAGAGAAATCTCGCAGTGTTGGAGAATGAGAAACGAGAAGAATTTCTAACCGCCACTAATAAAAATACACATTGAAGAATTAAAATTTGAATTCAATTGTAGCAGTTATCCATATTTTTCAAATTTTATCATGGGGATTACTTATTAAAAATTTTATCTAGCAAGATGAAACATGATCCCTATGTTGAAAACTGTATGTAAATGATAATGAGAACTGTGCACGAGAATTTTATTGATATTCATTAAAAAAATTATATAGAATTAACAATTTTTTTGTTGATGGAGCCCCTATAATGTTCTGTAACGGAGGCGAGAGAGGGATTGAGAGAGAGAGAGAGAGTGGTAGTGTGTGTGTGTGGGGGGGGGGGAATCTCTCAGTGGTGTAGAATGAAAAACAGGGAGAACTTCCTACCCAACTATTAAAAATACACTTTGACTAATTAAAAGTTGAATTTTGATTGCGGGGCTAATCCATATTTTCATATTTTACCACGGGGATCCATTACCTAAAATTTTATTTAGCACGATGAAAATTAGTTCGCCATGAAGAAAAGTGTATGTAGAATATAATGATATATTAGCACGAGAATTTTATTGATTTTCATTATAAAAATAATATAGAATTAACAACTATTTTTTTTGTTGATGGACTCAATATAGAGTCGTGTAACGAAGACTGGAGAGATGTAGAAAATAGTGAGAGAGAGATAAAATCTTTCACGGATATAGAATGAGAAATGTAAAATACTTTCTACCCCACTATTAAAAATGCATCTACACTAATTATATTTCCATTTGAGAATGAAGTTTATAATTATTTTATATTTAAAGGGTCACTATATAGTCCCGAGAAGCGAAATAATATTCTTCATCTCGCTATCTTATAACATTGTTAAACATATATCATGCAAAATCTATTTCAATTTTATCTTAGTATTTTCAACTAAATTGTTCAAATAGTATTAAAATAAACACATAAATTTGTCAAAAAAATAAAATAAAAATAAAAAATAAACACATAAATAATACTCCCTCCGTTTCTTTTTAATTGTCTTTTATTATCATATTTAGCGTTTCTATTTAATTGTCCTTTTTGTATTTTATGGGTATGATTTGTCAATTGTACCTTTTGTCAATTGCTCTTATCTTTTTCCATAAAACCAATTAATGCTATATATTTGGAAAACTAAATCTTTTTTTTTTTAAATTTTTTTTTTGTTGGTACATAACATATTAAATTTATTGAAAAGAGAAAGTGTGGGCAAGAAAATAGGAATTTATTGGCGGATTAAAACGAGGGTATAACAGGAAGATAACGTGCAAAAATACACTTCCTTAATTTGGTGTTATCTTTCTAAAAAGACAATTAAAAAGAAACGGAGGGAGTATTTGGAAAACTAAAAAAAAAATCTTTTTTTTTGTACATATCATATCACATTAATTTTTATTTTTTTTGTGTGCATAATATATTAAATTTATTGGAAAGAGAAAATGTGTGCAAAAAAATAGGAATTTATTGGTGGATTAAAACGACGGTATAATAGAAAGATAAAGTGCAAAAATAAACTTCCTTAATTTGGTGTTACTATTCTAAAAAGACAAATAAAAAGAAACGAATGGATTTTTTTTGTAGAAACTCTAATTTTATATAAATTGATAATATGAAATTTTTCAATGGTGTAGAATGAGAAATGGAAAACAATTCTCACCATCTACTATTAAAAATACACTTTGACTCATTAAAATTTGAATTTCGACTGTAAAAGTAGTCATATTTTGTGTTAATCATACTTTCATTATTGTAATTAGCTCCAATTGATGAAATCTATGGAAACCCTAAAATAAATTAATATAATTTTTTATTTTATATAATCTATGGAATGTTTTGAATAATTTAAACTTTAAACTTTCTATAAACCTTCGTTCAAATTATGTTAATATTCATTTGTAAAATATTATAGAATTTACAATTTTTTGTTGTTGATGGAGTCGCTACAAAGTCTCCGGAGACGGAGAGAGAGAGAGAGAGAGAGAGAGAGATAGAGAGAGAGAGAGAGAGAGAGAGGGAGAGAGAGAGAGAGAGAATCTTTTAGTGTTTTTGAACGAGAAACAAAATGAGGGCGTACTTCTCACCCCACTATGTCCCTATAACATCCTTAAACATATATCATATTTTTATACTCAAGTAAATTAAATAAAATTAATCTCATGAACAATTGAAAGAAAAACATATACAACATTCAAAATAGTATAAAATGAAATAGACAACCTTCAAAAGAAAAAGAAACATAAGCAAATAAAAATCATTAAGAAATGAAAATTATCGTGTAGGAGAGATATAGAAAGAGAGAGAGAGAGAGAGAGAGAGAGAGAGAGAGAGAGAGAGTGAGTGAGTGAGTGAGTGAGAATTTATCATTTGTGTAGAATGAAAAACGCGTATCACTTTTCAGCTTCACTATTAAAAGTGCACCTTGAATAATTAAATTTGAATTATGATTGTGGGAGTTATTCATATTTTATTATTTTGTGTCTGCTATACACTTTTATTAGAATTACCTTCAGATGATTAATCGATGGAAAACCTAAAATAATTTAATATAATTTTAGTTTTTTATAATTTTTTGAATTTTTTTATAATTCCAATTTTAAACTTTCCATAAACTTTCGTTCAAGCCTTTTCAGGGACGTTAATTAATTTATCAATGTGAGTGGAGATTTATACATGGATTTTTTCCCCCTTTGACGCTCACGCGTGAAGATCACTTCTTTGTGTTGCAGTGACAAGAAAAGTCTAAGAATAGGATAAGGGTCAAAGTATGTTAATATTCATTTGAAAAATAATATATAATTTACAATTATTTTATGTTGATGGAGTTCCTACAGAATCTTGGGAGATGAGAGAGATAGAGAGAATCTATCAGCATTGTTGAACGAGGAACGTTGGAGTACTTCACATCCCATTATGCTCATATAACATTCTAAAACATATATTGTATTTTCATACTCAAATAAACTAAATAAAATTAATCTCATACACATTTGCAAAAAAATATAGACTACCTTCTAATTAATATAAAATGAAAAAGGACATAGACAACCTTTAAAAGAAAAAAAAGTCGGTTGAAGATGATTTAGCAGACAACCATCCTTGAGGGAATTTATCGCAATCAAATAATTTTGGTATATTTTAATTTTTAGAAAACTATGCTGCCAAAAAATCTTAAGGCCATGAAGTTTATAATTATTTTATATATATAAAACCCCTATATAGTCACAGAGATGAAGATGGGAGAAAAAAATCTTCTAATATTGTAGAACGGGAAGTGAATGAATACTCTTCATCTCGCTCTTTCTTGTAACAACCTTAAACTTATATAATTCAAAAACTATCTCAATTTTATCATATAATTTTAAATACATAAATAATATTTAAAAAGAAAATTATCCCGTGCACGACACGGGCTAACATACTATTAAGTATAATATTAGAGAAATTATGATTAAATGACACCTAAGCAATTTCTATTAAGAATGCACGAAAGAGCTCCGTGGGAATCTCGTAATGTATATAATATAATAGAGATATGGTATAGTACCTAAATTTAGTTTTTGTTTTAAATGCTATAGATTTTTTATTCTATATATAGTCATTAAAAAATGTATTATTACAAAAATACTACAGTAATAGTGAAATGAAAAATAATAATAAATACCCCCTTTTCTTGGGTGGATTGGTTTTTTTCCCTTTTCTTGTAAGTGGTATTTATGGGGTTTGAATCTCATTTTTGTATATTGCTTCAAAAAAAAAAAATCTCATTTTTGTATATAAAATGCGATAATTGAGTTAAACTCATAAAAATTTGGTGATTGATTTTTTTTTTGGTCAAGGAATGGGTGATTGATTTCAAATGAAGTTAATATCAAAATCAATAGAAGTTAAGTTAGGTTCTTTTTTTTTGACAAAAAGTTAAGTTAGGTTTTATTGATTTGATTATTGTGATTTAATAATTCAAACAGGCACACCTGGACTAAACTTGAAAAATATATGCACCCTGAGTATTCCTAAGAAAAATATTAGTATGATTTTATAAAAAATGTAATTGTTATGCACTGTTAGTGTAAAGTTATTTTACACATGCAACCAATAAGAGTGATTTAAACTTTCATGTCATATAAAGGTAGTGAAATGAAGTGAGGTGATGTGGCGGACTACATAGTTGTTATTGGTTGACAGTGTAAAAATTAAAAATCCGGAGAGAAAAAATTGAATCAAGTTAATTAGTTTTGGATTGTGTGGTTCATAGTTTTACTTTTACCGGTTTACCTAATTAGATTAGTCCAATTTTAGGTACAGCTCAACGATCATAATGCCCTACAATACATTTGAATACTTCTTCCATTTGAATTACTATTATATACTGAACAGACTTTCTTTTTGCAAAATTTTTATTTACTCTATTTTCATTTTAAGTGGGTGTAACAGCGTAGGTGGAATAGCTAAATAGAATACATTCTTTGGTTTCATTAAAAATACATTTGTAAGAAATAACATTTTTCTTGAGAAAATATGGAATCAGGGAATACAGACGCATAACAACAAACACACAACCGATAAATTGAAGCAAAAACAATCAAATTTAGCCTATGTGATGTCCAAAACGAGAGCATTTATCTTGACTTTCCCAGAATTCAGGACATTCATTTTGAAAGAGTTGTGCCTAATCCTTGTACTTCAACTCAGATACTAGGAAACCAGGCATATCGAATGAGGCTGAAAACTTCTCAACATCAGCTTTGAGCTCTTCAAGAGCTTTGTTGTTCACCAATCCCTTGTTGAAGTCCTTCAAAAGTTTGCCATATTCCTTTTGAATATCTAGTGTAAGAGTTACTGCACGGTGAAGGAACTCTCCAATCTGCTCAAAGTCCTTCTCAACCAATCCCCTAGAAGTCATAGCTGGGGCACCTGTTAACAAAAGCTCCAGTCAATTACTCGTGCAAAATGATGAAGTTCGGTTGTAAATAAATTATATAACATGCACAAAACACATCAACATTTTGCATAAACAAGGACTTCCAATTTTGGCTTTCTTGTGAACAAACAAATGACGTGTCATATTTCCAAATGCTTAACCAGAGCTCCGGCTAGCTGGCCATGGCAGATCTCCGGCAGCCACTAAATTTGAATTAATAATTTAAAACAACACAAGTTCGTATATACAGGAGTTCTTACCAATTCTTACTCCACCAGGGGCCAAGGCACTGCTATCGCCAAAAACAGCATTCTTGTTCACAGTAATGTTACAGAGATCACAAAGTTTTTCCACCTTATTTCCTGCAAGAGTATGGAAATTTCATAAACAAATTGGTGGTGCAAATTTAAACAATCAAGACCAAATGAGCTTACTACTATTTTTCCAAATTATTATTAGCTTACCGGTCAAACCAAGAGGGCGGAGATCCCACAAGACAAGATGGTTTTCAGTTCCTCCAGTGACAAGACTGTATCCCTTGCTCATCAAGTAATTTCCGAGTGCAACTGCATTGGCCTTAACTTGCTTGGCATATGCTTTGAATGCAGGCGTCGCAGCCTGTTTCAAAGCAACAGCAAGGGCGCCAATCTGGTGGTTGTGAGGACCACCCTGAAGGGAGGGGAAAACAGCAAAGTTGATTTTGTCTTCAAAATCATAAACTGCATTCTCGGGCTGACCCTTTTTTGGTGGCTTAGGTCCCTTCCGGTAGAAGATCATACCAGCTCTAGGACCCCTTAAACTCTTATGGGTTGTTGTTGTGACAATGTCACAGTACTCGAAGGGATTGTTAGCTTCCTGCATCCACAAGTAACTCAATCTCATCAAATAAAACACTAAAATTCACAAGTACAAATAAATTTAGATTCCTGACAAATTCTTGCTTCTGTCTATAAGCATAATCAATATAAAAATCTCAAGCACTGAACTGCCAGTGTTTATGTTATTAAGTTTAAATATCATTTTCAACCGACAAATTTATCAGTTTTTAGTTTTAACACATATACAAGAATTAAGGTTGATTTGAGTACTTAAAACATTAGAGAAACTACTTTTAATCCTTATTGATTTGTTTTAGCCTTGTAATATTTGTTCATATTTAAATTAGTCTTTATATTTATCATATTTCAACAAATATTACAGGTACTATAACAATTAAGAAATACCAAAAGCAAATTTTCAAGTGTTGTACTAAAATCAAACAAAAAATATAAACATTATTATTGGTCATAGTATTTTAAGAGCACTAATCATATTTTAACACAAATCTTGACACCAAAACTATATTACTATATAATTATATAGTTTTTCTCCTCTCCCTTTCATTCAAATCACCACTTATGTTGGATGTATTATATGTTATTCCTAATTCCTATACAGTGTCCAGTTTTTGTATCAAATTATCATTGTTCAGATTCATTAATATTTACTTAACCAATCCACAAAAGAAAAACAGATCTAGTTAGTAACCATGATGCACAGACACTCCTCAGATTAGGCGTCGACGTGTCAGTGTTCGTATCATGTTCGATGTCGGTGTTCATGCTTCATAGGTTAGTAATAATAATAAAAAATAACAAATTAACAATCAAGATTATACTAACATTATCTTCATCAAGCATGAACAAAAAATGCAAATTTGTTAAATGATAGATCTAAAAGAAATATAATTGATTGATACCTGAGCAGCAACAAGGCCACTAATATGAGCCATATCACAAAGCAAAAGTGCACCACACTTATCAGCAACTTGTCTAAATCTAGCATAATCCCAATCCCTAGGATAAGCACTTCCACCACAAATAATCAATTTAGGTCTAAAATCCAAAGCTTTCTCTTCCAACCTATCATAATCAATAAATCCAGTACTCTGATTCACCTTATAAGGCAAACTCTCAAAGTAAATCGAAGTAGCAGAAATTTTCTTTCCACCGGAAGTATAGTAACCATGAGTCAAATGTCCACCGGAAGGTAGATCCAGTCCCATAATCCGATCATGAGGCTGAAGAACCGCCGTGTAAGCGGCGAAGTTAGCCGGAGAACCGGAGTAAGGCTGAACATTAACTCCCCAAGTTGCGGCGTCGAGATGGAAAGCGGTTAGAGCACGTGAACGGCAGAGGTTTTCGATCTGATCGATGAATTCATTACCGCCGTAGTAACGGTTACCGGGAAGACCTTCGGAGTATTTGTTGGTGAGGGCACTTCCTAGTGCTTCGATGACTGCGAAGGAGGTGAAATTTTCTGAGGCTATGAGTTCGATTCCACGGCATTGACGGCGTTTCTCTTTTTCTATTAGGTCGTGGATTTCTGGGTCGACGGTTACTAACGGTGTGTTTCCCCATTCGCTAACTGGATCCATTTTTTTTTTGAATCACGGAAATAGGAATAATGTGGAAACAAAGGAAAAATCACAAACAGTGTGGTGTCACTCACTGGTTGTGTTTGTGCATCTCTGTTTGTGTGCTGTGTGTTGCTTTTAAAACATTTCTTAGCTGCTGATTCTAGTCTTGAATGTACAATTCTATCCTTTTTTATCTTTTTCTTTTATTGGGTTAGGATTATGGTTAGGTAAATCAGATTTGTTTGTTTGATTATGGTTAATTAAAATCCTGATCTTACCATTTACCAAAAAAAAATCCTGATCTTACCTAACTGATTTTACCTTATGAGAGAGAGAGCTGGCGAGTATGTCGAAGTAGTTATTAAAATATATATGTGAAGCGAGAGGTAAGATGATAATAGATTCATTTGAAAGAAAGAATATTTATAGGTTTGACACGGAGTCTCGATAATTAATAAGAAAGAGAAACAATTGAATCTTCGTCAAGAAAATCAAGGTCATTAAAGTCAATAATAAGGCGACAAATGTTGTAGATGTGGAGAATTTTGTCCATGAATTTGATGGCTAATATGGATCTTAAAGTGAATCGGTTTGATCTCTTAGTGTTAACATGGTAACTTTGACCTAGTTCAAAATGGTAACCTTAAATTGTTACTCAATTGTTCTCTCCACCGGAGATAGTCTTTATTTGAAGAGTAATGTTATTTAGTAAGAAATATTTATACAAGAAAGAGAAGAATTCACAAAATTAGGGAAAGTGACCTATCAAAAATTAACTAACCATACATGAAAGAGAGTGATTATAATTTGACCAATTAAATGCTGCCACATAAGACTTTTATCTTTCTTGCATCAAAAAATTCTTACTAAATAACATTTTCCGTAAAAGAGTAATGCTACTTAGCAAGAAATATTGATGCAGGAAAGAGAAAAATCCATAAAATTAATAAATTTGACCAATTAAAATTTGGCTAACTATACATGAAAAATAGAGTGATTATAAATTGACCAATGAAATGTCGCCACCTAAAATTCTTCTCTTTCTTACATAAAAAAATTCTTACTGAATAGCATTTTCCAATGTGAAAATCCTTGCCAAGTTTGCCGCGGTATAGTTCATTTTGTTAGACTTAATTTTTCGTTAGTGTAGTACTACGTACTAATTACCCTTGTTAACTTTGTGTTAAAATAAAAATAAACTATACCACAATGTTGTATTAAAAAAGTCATGATTTTAGGTTCATGTAGGTAGATCTGTAAGACGTTGATCCAAATTGTGGTTTATGTCATTTTCTATGTTATAGCAAGTGGCTATAAACCTGTGATTGAGTTAGGAAAACTTTGGCGTGCAACAGAAACTGTGGTTAAAGTTGGTGGCATAAATTTACAAATGGGTAGTAGGTTGTTTGGTGAGGGTGGTATGGTCATTCTATTATCACCAACCCCACTGGCCAGTATCTGGGCTGCCCTCCTTCATGAGTCCACATTTACTAACTGGGTTTTGTTTTACTCATACAATTTTCTATATATTCAAGTAACTGGTCTTCTATAATATATAAAAATATTTATTTGGGCACCATAATCGTGAATGTTGAGTTTTGAAATCAAAGATTAAATTCAACAATGACAAATATTTTTATTTTATTTAGTTAACATTGTAATATCCATGTTTATGCTTATACCACCTACCTCGTGTCTTTACTTTGCACAACCAAAAAGTAGTGCTCCAGTGCATTGTTATGAACAATCATTGATTTTTCACAACATAGAAGGTAGGTGGGAAAGCAAGTATCACAAACAATTTTAACTTCTCCAATTCGTTGTTCTTGAGAAATTAAAATTGATTTTAGAATATGATCTTAATATGTTTGAATATTCTTTAACTAAATATTTAAATGTTATCGAATAAAATTAATTTTGCTTTGAGGATTTATTTTATTGGCGCTTATAATTTTTTACTTCAACAATTGATTTTACCTTTGATTTTTTTATAAAATCAATTAACATAGTATCAATTTGTGTCCTTTTTAGTATAATTGTTTAGGACATGAAAGTTAACTTTGACAAGACCACCAAACCAAAGTAATTTTGGATGTTTGCAAGTATCTCATGCTCAAAAAAATTTCTTAGCTATTCACATCGATGGGTTAGGACAACAACAACAACACATATATGTCACCTGAATACAATTGGGGAGCATGCAGTTTATTGTAGGGAGCTCCCAAACTTCAAGATAAAGTATACCTTTGTAGAAATGCCTTTGTGACATTTTTAAGCGCACATGTGTATATGTGAAGAAATAGGTGTCTTTGAACTTTTTAATTAATCCACACGAAGGGAGATCAAGTTTGAGATGTTCTGTTTTATGGTTGTGTAAGAACGAAACATGCATGTGTTGACTTGATTAAAGTTTTTCCACCTGTGTGATTGATGATTTTACTGTGGGACAAACAACCCTCAAAATTGCTTCAATAGTGGTCAAAAATGAGAAAATTTGTTCATACAATCAACATTTTTTATATACCATTTGCGTTAGACATTTTTTGCTTCCAAGGACGTACGAGAGAATACCGGGTTTGGGTTCGATTCTCAGGAGAAACAACGTTTGATCAGTACGCATGTCTTTACGCACAAGCCGGATTAGTCGTCCACCTTTAGTGGATTGGAAACCGGTGCGAAAGCAAAAAAACAATTAAATAATTTACTAAGAAAAAAAACAATAATTAAAATATTTGGCTCAAGTGGCGAGCTTCACTTAAGACGAATTATTCTGAATTTATTTTTTATTGAAAATAATTTTCGGTCAGATTTAATTATTGCGTTTTTAAAAAACAATATAAAAAAACAAACATTTTAAATATGGCACAACAGACAAAATGATAGATCTTATAAAAAATAGTTTGAAGGATAATTTGCATAAGAATTTTTATTTTTCATTTATGGTTTTTATTTTTGTAGTGTGGTGTATGTTATTTTTATTCAGATTAATTTTTATTGGGTGTTGTTGAACTGATTTGCATTGCACGTAATCAGTTGAGATTTAATCATTCAAACAAAATTGAACTGTTAAAATATAAAATAATTTAAATAATATGTTGTTCATAAATCTATTTTAAATTTGAAGTTTTTTTTTTTAATGATATTTTAAATTTGAAGTTGGGTTGTTGTCCTCGTCTATATAAAAAAAATAAAAAAATTCGAAGTGTCCGACCACTCCTCTAAAATACAAACTCTGTTGTTTTTTGTTTTTTACTGGCACCGAGAAATGATTTAGGGTTAATACGGTGTTTGCTTTGATTCTCTTTTTAGTATGGTGTTTGTTTTCTTCAAATTTGTATAATTGCTTTGATCCAAATTTAATGTTGTTTCACTAATTTAGTGCCGTCAACATCGCAAATTCAAAGACATAACTATTGTAGAGGCTGTCAAATAACCGATTATCCCAAAAGTTTAAGCTGTTAGGATTAGCTATATCAATGGTTTTATATTATTTCTAACACGCCCCCTCACGCAAGAGCCCATTTGGGCTTGAATCGTGGATAATGCATAGACTCACCTACCATATGCTTAAATTCCACTAATTAGAAAGTGAGGGGAGCGGGGATCGAACTCTAGACCACTAAGTCATAGAGGCTCTGATACCATGTCAAATAACCGATTATCTCAAAAGCTTAAGCTGTTAGGATTAGCTATATCAATGGTTTTATATTATTTCTAACAGAGGCTAGTGACATCTTCATGGGTCGGGTTGATGGTCTTTGGTGGTTGGAGGTTGAGGAGTATCCTTCTAAGAATGGGATTAGAAGTGTATCTCTACTAGGTTAGGTCTGTTTTTGGCTTTTTTCATTGGTGTTCCACTTATATACGGCGCAATTGTATTGCAGTTCTGTTTTGCCCGATCTCTGCTCGTCTTGTGCAGAGACCGGTTTATTATTAATAATACTTTTGCCGTTAAAAAAAAACATAACTATTGTAGACTTTGTCACAACAATAGACATTAAACTATTTTATGCTATTAGCTTAAATTTAAAATTAAAATTGGCAAATTTAAATCTATAATAATTTTGATTAATGTAATTTTGAATGAATAAGTATCTTTGTTTTTTTAGTAAAAAATATAATTTAAACTCTTTGTCAAATCTCTTCATAATGCATGTATTTCAGAATCTGTTGAACCTTCCTCTTGGCCTCTTTAACAAAGATCCAGGCCTCTAATATTTGTTCATGATCTGTCTGTACAAAATTCTTCCCAACATTCAACTAACATCAATTACAATAATATAGTCTTTAGTCTTTACAGCCTTTTATTAGTATAGTAAGTTACTTACTAGATCACCGACAAGCATCACCATATAGTCATGTGAACCGACACTTTAACTGGCCTGAAATGGGACACCACGTTCCATGAATGAATGATGAGATCTCAAAAACTTGTTACTTTATTGAAGGGCCACACCACAACACACACAGCCCAAATCTCCCCTCAATTTCATATATTCCTATATATTTTAAAATTCAATTAAAAAAAAATATCCGTGCAGTGCAGCAATAGCACTACTAACTACTACTAGTAAGTTTAATTAACTAATTTTAATTCTTAATTAATACAAGTCACATGTGTTTATTATTTCATTTTTGATGTATAGTCTTACAAAACAGTGCCAATTCACACTTGTTTTGTAATATGAAATAGAGAAAGGTAGCATTAAGTAGATGTGGTGTGTAGGTAGTGGCACCGCAGCTCGATTGCTTGCATGATGGGTCAGTCAGAGACCCACCAACCCCGCAGTCATCATCGGGGGGTTGTTGACTGTTGAGTCCTAACTAAGTAAGTAATGACTCCCACGTCATACAATACCACCATGTCACACTAGCACGTAATTTTTCCTAATTACTAGTTTATTATCTAATCTAATTAATATTATTTATATCTCAATTCAATATATTCTTTTTTTATTTATTTATGATAAATAATGCAATACTACACATGAAAGGTATGTGAGCAGTTCAACCAGTTTGAGGCTTTGAGCTAAAGATTAAATGAATTAATGATATAAAGTTCAAGTCTTGGCGAAAGTGAAAAAACTAATAATTAATTTTTATTATTTTTAAAAAAATACCATAGGATAAATCTCGTTAACATATGTAAAAAATTATCCTATGTAAAAGTCATGCTTAAAATAAAAAACTACAAATTTGAACTTTGACTTATAATCAATTATTTTAATTTTTTTTACAAAAACATATAATCAATTTTAAAAATAAAATTTATTATATTATTTTTTTTTGTCGAGAATATTAAATATATCAAAATCAATTATATCTCATAATTTATTTTGACTCCTCAAAAAATAAAATGAATACACAATAATCTCATTGGGAATACATATTGTATGTACACAAAACTACTTTAGAGGAGAAATGTCTTTTATCAACCAAAGGAACAGTGGCGGAGCTAGCAGTAATTCTTGGGGGGGGCCGTAAATTTTTTTTATACATATATTATTCGTAAAGAAAAATTTATATATATATATATATAGGTTGAATATGAAGTATTATTTACCACTAGTAGTTTAGTGGTTAGTTATTATTAGTTTTTCTTGCAAGACCAGAGTTCAAGTCCCACTTATTGCAATTCTATGGTATTTTTTGTTTAAAATAGGACTAGAATGAAAAAATGTTGCTCGCGAGACTCGAACTCGCACACTCTTAATACTGGGCGACCATCACAGCCACTAGAGCGCAGTATATGGCTGATACAAATATGCAAACGCTAATATATATATCATATATGGGTGAACAAAATATATACATACACCTATAAATATAAAAAAACTAGAAACTTGGGGCGGGCCATGGCCCTGCTCGGCCCACAAGTGGCTCCGCCCCTGCAAAGGAAAAGAGCGGAATTGTCTTATTGTGAATATATTCGATATTTCACACCTACTTGTTGAATTTTGTAAACCTTCACACTGTTTCAATTTCACTAATCTATATTCAGGTTAATTTAGTTGCTAAAAATCCTCTTCAAAAATGAAATTTAGGTGCTAAAAACGTAGAAAAAGGTAAACATGTAAACAAAATTATATAAAAAATGTAATAACTTCAAATAACAGGGAAGTTTTATACAAAAAAATACATTGATCTTGAAACTCAAAGTGAAAAAATGAACACTCTCATTTAGAAGAAGCAACTCTGGTTTTACAGAACCTCCTTTAACACTCCCTTTCTCTCTTGACATAAAATTGGCAAACAAAGTTTCCAATAATAACATATTTTCTTGCTCGTACTTACAAAAAATTATAATTAAAGTGAAATTTTATTTTTTCAACATAGTAAAAAAGTAAATCAAAGGCTGAGATTATTTGTAGTTATTATTTTTTACAAGATCAGTTAAATTCCTGATCCGCATTAATATTTGTATGACTGTAGCAAAAAAGAATCCATACAAGCTTTTACATTGACACGTAGGAGAGAGGATTCTTTCCGGTACTTTTAATCCTCTGGTGAAATCCTAGCCCCACAATTTACTTTCATTGCAATTTTAATATTTTTATTTAAGAAATGAATGGTTGAATGAAGCACTGGACCTCCTGTAATGAAAACTGTACATGAGGGAATCCAGTCTCGACACGTAGTAATATACTTAGCAGTATAATAGTAAAACAATGAATTATTACATTGTCTCAAAAAATAAATAAAACAAATAAAAAATATGGATTTTCCTCCAAATGAAATCTTCATGAGAATGTGAGTAATTTTTGGTGATTCTTTAAGTTCTAAAAAAAAAAATTATTGGTGATTTTAATTCACAACTAAATTATAAACTATTTACATGCAAAAAATACGAGCAAAGCATGGAGAAATTGTTTTGGTTCATAGACAAAATAACAAGCATAGTCTGAAATTCACAAATACAATTAGAAAGTCACAAATTTAAATCCAATAAAACTGCTTAACTTTTTTTTTACACAACAAAACTGCCTTAACTTAATAATGTTAACATGTTTATTTGAGTTAGGTATTGTGGACAAAATAATTTACAATTTAAGTCGATTGATAAAAGATCCTATTATATCGGTTAAGATTAAATTTCAAACGTTCCACATATTTACCTATCAACTAACATTTGTAAAACCTTAAAAATAAATTCCAATAAAATTCTAAACCAAACTTTTTTTGACAATTACTCACCAAACTTTAAAAATGGAGTGATGACATCACAATTATTATTATTATTATTATAATTATTATTATTATTATTACATACATAAAATTGAGGGTAGTTAAAGAAAAAAAGTGATTAATCTTAGAATTAGAAAGGAGATGAAGTAGGAAAAAGTTTGACAGATCCATTCCCAACCATAACCAAAGAGAAAAATACGCATCATCAATTTGAGCCATTCAAACCTATTTATACATTACACATCCCCCCACTCACTCTCACAACACAACACTATCTCATTTCTCACTTCTCTCTTTCTCTCCTTTCTATTTGCATTCCATTTCCATCATCACAATGGCGTTGCTTGTTGAAACAACCACAAGCGGCCGTGAATACAAAGTCAAGGACATGTCCCAGGCCGACTTCGGCCGTCTCGAAATCGAGCTCGCCGAAGTCGAAATGCCTGGTCTCATGTCCTCCCGCAAAGAATTCGGCCCTTCTCAACCCTTCAAAGGCGCCAAAATCACCGGTTCCCTTCACATGACTATCCAAACCGCCGTCCTTATCGAAACCCTAACCGCTCTCGGCGCAGAAGTCCGCTGGTGTTCCTGCAACATTTTCTCCACCCAAGACCACGCCGCTGCCGCCATCGCTCGTGACAGCGCCGCTGTTTTCGCCTGGAAAGGTGAAACTCTCCAGGAATATTGGTGGTGCTCTGAACGTGCACTCGATTGGGGTCCTTCCGGTGGACCAGATCTGATCGTTGATGATGGTGGTGATGTCACTCTTTTGATCCATGAAGGTCTTAAAGCTGAACAAGCTTTTGAGAAGAATGGTACTTTGCCTGATCCTTCTTCTACTGATAATGCTGAGATGCAGATTGTTCTTACCATTATCAGAGATGGTTTGAAAACTGATCCTAAACGTTACCACAAGATGAAGGATAGAATTGTTGGTGTTTCTGAAGAAACTACCACTGGTGTTAAGAGGCTTTATCAGATGCAGGCTAATGGAACACTTTTGTTCCCTGCTATCAATGTCAATGACTCTGTTACCAAGAGCAAGGTATATCTTTTTTGTCTTGATTTGATTTAGATCTGTTGTTAATCTGTGTTTATTTGTTGATTTTAGTTAAATTGAATTTCAGATCCATGTTTTGTTTTGTTTCAATTTGCTAAATTGTGATGAGTTTGGTAGCTCCTATGAAATGGGAGAGCATCATTTTATTTTTTGTGCCATTTTGTTTTGTTTTTCATTAAAAAATTATTTTTTTAAAGATTAAAATTAATATAACAAATGTGATGATGTAATTGTCATTTTTTAGTATATCTAGAAGATGTGGAAATATTTAAAATTGGATTTTATTTTATAATTCCATGTTGAGCTGATAAGGTTGGTTGGAACTTGGATTTGTCAAAATAAAAGGTTGGTTGGTTGGATCTAATGTTTTAAATTGTTGAAAATCACAGTTGAATACAGCTGATAGATCTCAATTGCGGATCCGGGTTTGATAACTTAAAAAAGCATGCATAATTACACCGAATTATGTCATTTTCTTAAATTATTATTAGTGTCAATGTGTGTCGTGTTCGGTGTCTCTGCTTCATAGTGTTACACACATTAATTCATGCGGGTCTTTGAGTTGAGATCTGTCGGTGTCTCTGCTTCACCTTCACCAGATCCAAATACTATTTTTTAATAGTATTCAGTATTCACTATTGATTTGAAATTGGCCTGAAACATTGATGGTGTGGGCCAGATTGTGGTTGTAAACATCAATTTTTTCAAACATGCAATTATCTATCTGTCTCTAACTTGCATCTTGTATATTCAATTCGGTTTTTTTGGTGTGTGGTCTAATAAACAATGTTGTTTTGTGATATTAACAGTTTGACAACTTGTATGGTTGCCGTCACTCACTCCCCGATGGACTGATGAGGGCTACTGATGTCATGATTGCCGGTAAGGTTGCTGTTGTATGTGGTTATGGAGATGTTGGCAAGGGCTGTGCTGCTGCCTTGAAACAGGGTGGTGCTCGTGTGGTCGTGACTGAGATCGATCCAATCTGTGCACTTCAAGCTCTCATGGAAGGTCTTCAAGTTCTAACTCTTGAGGATGTTGTCTCCGAGGCTGACATTTTCGTTACCACAACTGGTAACAAAGACATTATCATGGTCAGTGACATGAAGAAAATGAAGAACAATGCCATTGTCTGCAACATTGGTCACTTCGACAATGAAATCGACATGCATGGTCTTGAGACATACCCTGGTGTGAAGCGCATCACAATTAAGCCACAAACTGACAGATGGGTTTTCCCCGAAACCAACACTGGCATCATCGTCTTGGCCGAAGGTCGTTTAATGAACTTGGGATGTGCTACTGGACACCCCAGTTTCGTCATGTCATGCTCCTTCACCAACCAAGTCATTGCTCAGATTGAGTTGTGGAAAGAGAAGACTTCTGGCAAATATGAAAAGAAGGTCTATGTTTTGCCTAAGCACCTCGATGAGAAGGTTGCCGCACTTCATCTCGGCCAGCTTGGAGCTAAGCTCACCAAGCTTTCCAAAGATCAGGCAGATTACATCAGTGTGCCTGTTGAGGGTCCATACAAGCCTGCTCACTACAGGTACTGAAGTGATCAAGGAATGGTTGAGGGAAAGAATAAAGATGATTCTATCCGTATTGTTTTGCATTCCATTTTGGAATATTTTTGTTTTCTCATTACAATTTTTAGATTTATTATGGTACATTGGGAATTCTTTTGGATTATTATCCTAGAATCTCAATTCCATTGGGTTAAGGGTAAGAGCAAAAAAAAACCTATTGGTTTCTCTATCAATTGAGACCAATTGGGTTTGAATAATGCTTTGGTTGCGGCTGTGTGGGTTATGATTGATTATTAGAGTATAATAACGTGTTTCTGTCTATCTTTGACAAAGAAACAGGTTAGGAAAATGCAGAAAAATATGTACTTCACTGTTTTAACTTTTAAGTTCGATTTGTTTTAATTTACATATATATATTTTTTTTACTTTATGAACGGTATATATAGTACATGGCAAACTTGCATACTATGCTACCTCCAACCAAAACAAAACGTATAGATTAAAGTAAAAGAAAACATAAGATAATTGCTTTGCACAGAATTTACCTCCAGAAAAGGAAATAATTTGACATATAGCGTTGGATGGAAGAACCCAAAATGATTGAAAAGCAACTACTAACTCATCTAATTAACAGTCTATTTATTGTTCAAATAAAGCAATGCAATGCTTTCAGAATAGGACCAATTAGTGAAAGTGACTCGAAACTACCTTATGAGAAAAACGTCTGTTTAGGAAGTTCAATAAGCTAGCATAGTAGTTTATTGAACTAACTTAGAGCAATTCCAATGGTAAATTTCACTCGAGAGTATTTTGTGGGAAGCAATTCACTCATTTTTTACCTTAATAGTGCAACTCTAAAAAACTTATATCGTGTCCCACTTTTTTTACTTCATATATTAATATTTTATACATACATTATTTTATTACCATTTATCCTATTAACTTCAAGTGTACTATTTTGTTAAAAGATTGCTCACTGTGTCAGTGAAGGACCGTTCCATTCTGAAGCCACGGAACAACAGCTTGCGGACTACAACAATTTATTTTTGCAAAATATTCTGTTTTATAAGTGCCATGTGGCAGACACAAGAGAAAGTAACTCCCGTTGGAGTTGCTCTTATAAGTTTGTTTGATAAAAATAGACGTGTTTGGTAACAAACTTTTTTAATTAGTTTATAGTGTATTTTGAAATGCTAATTTAAGTAGCGCACAAGCTTATAAATTATAGCTTTTTATATTTTATTCTATTTTTACCCTCATTATTTTTATTGTATGATTTATTTATTTTTTTAAAAATAATTACTACTCACTATGTATTTTTATGTTATTTTGTACTTACAACAATTAAATTTGTCAAACTCTTTAATTTTAATCTACCAACTTTTCAGTTATAAACTATCAATTAACAACTGCTAGCTTATAACTTAACTTTACCAAAAATCTATAATTTGTGTCGGTAAAAAAACCTCTAATTTGTGTTATGGACTGACCCAGAGTCCAAATACATTATCATCAAGTAGCCCATTTCCTAGAGTCCAATCCAACAAGTACCGGTCGCTCAACCTAATATCCCCTCAAATCCGTAACACGCCAGTGGCTCATAATGCCTCTCAAGTCTCAACGGCTATTGAACCAGACATTGAATTAACACGTGTCTAATTAGCTTAGCTGTAATATATAAAGATAAAAAGTATGGTATAAAATTGTCAATACTAAAAGGTATATGAAAAAAGTTAAGTAACTTAAATATTAGTTGAATAATAAATTTAGATAAATATTATACAATAGAAATTATGGTATATTATAAAATACTTTATTATAGACTACATTGGAAGTTTTATTCGTAACTTTGTTGTCTTCGTTAATAATCAAATCAATATTTTAAATTCTTTTCTAGAAGTAACTCTTAAAATTGCAACATACAATTAAGGCTTAATCATCATTTTCGTTCTTGTAAGTTCGCGATTGTTTGGTTTTAGTCCCTGTATCTATTTTTGTTGTAAATTAGTCCATGTACGTTCAAATCTTTTGGTTTTAGTCCTTTAATACTAAAATCCGCAGGAAAATTCGTAAAAAACTAGCGAATTTTTCTGCAGATTTTCCTGCGGATTTTAGTTTTAGGGACTAAAATAAAAAAGATTTACACATACAGGAACTAATTTGCAACAAAATAAAATACAGGGACTAAAACAAAAAATTTATGAACTTACAGGGACGGAAATGATGTTTAAGCCTACAATTAATCATGTGAAAACATTTGCAACAAAAGATATATTTCGACATGCTTAAGAGATTGTTCCTAACTCTTATTAATAGTCATTGCAAAAGAAATGATTAAAGGAAATTGTCTTCGTTGAAATTTAAAAGGAATTCTTACGTGTCAAAGACAATATATATTAGGCATAACTTCAATGGAAATATACAAAGCATCTTTTTAAATTTAATTTGGAATTGAATTAAATAGTGGAAGGTTAATTATAGTAAAAATTTATTTAGTTAAATGTGAAAAATGAAAGGGAAAATAAGAATTAGGGGGTGAAAATTAGGTACAGGGTTGAAAAAGTAGCAAAACTAATAATTATTATAAATTATAGAAAAATAGCAAAACCAATAAACGAATTTTCCTTTAATTAACTAAAAATATAAACAAATTTTGTAAACTATGGATGAATCAGTTAACTAAAAAAAAAATTAATGTAAATTTTTTCAACATGTGGGGTGCAAAAATGTGACTTATGATAGGTGCAAATTAATTGTCCCTTAGGAGCTAAATATTAATTGATATGCATAAAGGTTAATTGACACACATAAATTAAGAATGTGAGCCGCTCAAAAAAATAAAGGGAAAAAATTAAGTTAAATAAATTAGGTTTAGGTTTGCCTAACGTAATAAACTTATATAATTAATTAAGGATGTGGGGTGCAAAAATGTGACTTAGGTGCAAGTTAATTGTTCCTTAGCACCTAAATATTAATTGATATGCATAAATTAAGGTTGATTGACACATATAAATTAAGAATGTGAGCCGTTAAAAAATAGGAAACAAATTAGATTAAGTAAAATAGGATTAGGTTTGCCTAACCTTAAGGGTGTTCATTGGTATGGGTCAATCCGCAAACTCGCCAACTCAATCCAGCTCAACTTATTATTTAGCCGAATTCGTTCATTTGAGGGTATTATCCGGCCCAACCCGCAAAATCCACAAGTAATCGGTTTATGTAATTTTGCTACTAGAACTTATTTAATTTGTTGCTACTACCTATTGGAACTTATGTAACTTACACTTTGCTTGTTGCCAGGGGCGAAGGGTAGTGTATGCATGGGGTAGCCCTTGCTACCCCAAAAAAAAAAAAATTTATTTAGTAGGTATAAATTTATATTTAGCTACCCCTAATTATATATATTTAGCCACCCTATATAAGTTTATTTGTTTAACTAGTTTTGAGACCCGTGCATTCGCACGGGTCTATTGATTTTTATTTATAAAATATTTTTAAAATATAAGTGATGTTATTATGTTATTTTTTGTAAAATATATAAAATTAATAATTTTTTTGATTAAAGTAATTGTCCCGTGTATGATTAAAGCAATTGTCCCGTGTATGAATTTTTTATTCGATTCCTTTTATGTATTAGTGATAAATGTTTTGTCTTGTATTTTTTTTACATTTATTATTAATGAGAATTTATTCTTCTGTTGTTTAAAAAAACACTATTTGTAAAAGCTCATATCCATTGATTTTTATTATATTTAAGATTGATATTAATATATTATATTAAAGTATCAAATTTATTTAGAATAAAATATTTAAAAATATGTTAGAAAATATTTTTAAAACGTTTTTTTGACAGAAAAATTATTTTTTAAATATAAGTGACGTCATTGTGTTCATTATTGTAAAATTTATTGAATTAATATTTTTTTGATTAAAGCAATTGTCCCGTGCATGATTTTTGTGTAATAAATTATAATTAATATTATTAAATATTTATTATTTAATTCCTTTGTTTATTAAAACAATTGTCTCGTGTAAGATTTAATTTTTTTATTAAAGCAATTATCCCGTGTTAATTCGTAAGTTTTTTCTTTATGCATGTTTTATTTTTTTTTATAGAGATTTTTTATGCATGTTAATTCATAAATTTTCAGTTACAAAAATTATATCTTTATAACCTGTTTGTTTTCATAAACTATCTTATAAAACTTATAATAAGTCAATCCAAACAGACTCACTATGTTTTTGTTTCTATTTTAATGTTCTTTTATTTTTAAGTTGCTATTTTTTTTATTCAAAAAAAGTTAGTACTATTTTTTATGCGTATATTTTATATTTACTTTTGTTTCTATTTTAATGCGTCAATTTTTTTAATTAAATTTTTTCGTTAAATATATTGGATTAATATTATTTGTTAGAGGTAGTTTCAGATGCTATTTTTAAGGGGAGATTTTTCTTTCAAGCATCTTTTTTTATTCCTCCTATTTTTGCTTTATATCTTTTTTTTTCTATTTTAAAGTTAAAATTACATTTAAGGGCATAAACGTTGAAATATTATTAAACCTGATTGGACAAATTTGGTATTTTAGTAGTAGTTTCTTTTAATATATTGTAAGTAGATATTTTTTAAATATAAGTTAATTCATTGTATTCTTTTTGGTAAAATTTATTAGGTTAATAATTTTTTTATTAAAGTAATTGTCCCGTGTATGATTTTTGTGTAATAAATTATGAATAATAATAACAAATATTTATTATTCAAATCTTTTTTTTATTAAACCAACTGTCCCGTGTATGATTAAATTTTTTTGATTAAAGCAATTCTCCCGTGTATGAATTAAAGCAATTGTCCTGTGTATGATTAAAGCAATTGTCTCGTGTATGATTAAAGCAATTGAGTAATATTTATTATTCAATTCCTTTTTTTATTAAACTAATTGTCCCGTATGATTAAATTTTTTTTATTAAAGCAATTGTCCCGTGTATGAATTTTTTGTTCAATTCATTTTATGTATCAGTGATAAATATTTAATCTTGTGTTTTTTTTATATTTATTATTGATGAGAATTCATTCTTTTGTTGTTTAAAAAAAAACTATTTGTGAAAGCTCATATCCATTGATTTTTTTTTTATATTTCAGCTTGATATTATACTAAAGTATAAAATTAATATATAATAAAATCGTTAGAAAAATGTTATAAAATATTATTAAAATATAAGTGACGTCATTGTGCTCATTCTTGTAAGATTTATTAAATTAATATTTCTTGATTACTATTTTTTCATTAAAAAAAAATCGCACTATTTTCTATGTGTATCTTTTATATTGATTTTTTTGTTCCTATTTTTATGCGTAATTTTTTTTGTTAAATATATTTGATTAATATATTTTTTTAGAGTTAATTTCCGATGCTATTTTTATGGAAAAGTTTTTTATGCTTATCTTTTTTTTCTTCCTATTTATGTTTTGTATCTTTTTTTTAAGTTTAGAGTTAAAATTACATTTAAGGGCATAAACTCTGAAATATTATTAATCTTGATTGGACAAATTTGGTATTTTAGTAGTAGTTCCTTTTAATATATTGTAAGTAGACAACAACAACAAATATATTAGTCTATTATTAGTCCAAATAGATATTCGCCCATAACCCATTTGTATTATATTATTATGGCTTAATTCATAATTTGGTCTCTTACGGTTATTTTAGCTCTCAATTTGGTCCATTTTGTTTTAAAAGGTTCACGTTAGTCATTATGTTTTGAACGTTACCATTAATTGGTCCCTTCCGTCAATTTTTTTTTAACGCCGTTATTTTTGACATGCAGCTAACGGTGACGCCATGTGGATTTAAAAAAAAAAGAATTAATTATTAATTTGGTCCTTTATGTTTATTTTAGGTATTAATTTGGTCTCTTATGTTTTAAAAGTTTCACTTTAGTCCCCTATGTTTTGAACGTTACCATTAATTGGTCTATTCCGTCAAATTTTTTTAACGTCGTTATTTTTTGACACATGACTAACGGTGACGGTCCCGTCCAAAAGTTAATGTTAATCTTTTTGCTTATTGGGTTATTTTACTATTACTTTTGAATTGTTTTTATATTTCACTACTAGAAAAAGTTGAAATACCGACAGAATTTAGAGACGGAATATATTTCTTCTCTAATAGAGATGGAATTAGAGACAGAAAAAGCAGTTAGAGACAGATAAATTTATTTTAGAGACAGATATTTTCATTTTAGAGATAGATTTTGTCTGTCTCTAATAGTTCAGAGACGAGGAAATTACCGACAGCATCAAATCCGTCTCTAGCATGCTTAGTGACAGAATATTTGCATTTTAAAGATAGATTTTGTCCATCGGTATTTAAAATTTTCTAGTAGTGTTTGGCCACCTCATGGAAATATGGCTAGCTTCGCCGCAGTTGTTGCTACATGTCATTTTCAATTTATGGAGCTAATGGAAATGAACATTGTGGGAATTTGCTACTCTTATTTAGTTTATTAAAAGTAATGATTATGGATGAATTTTTATTTGTAGTTAAATGAGTGTGTTTTATTGAATTTAATTAGTGCTAAAAATGTATCACAATTGTGTTAAATTGTATTATAGGGTTTTTTTAAAAGTTTTTTAAAAATGTATTTATTTTCAATCAAAAATTATTTTTAATTCTACGATCAACCCACGAACCCAACCCAACTCGTTAATAACTGGGTTGGTTCGGTTCAAATTTGATAGTGAATGTGCGGATTTGATGATAAACCGAACCTAATGAATATTGGACGTGTTAGGTAACATTTTAGGCCGAATCGACCGAACCCAACCCGCGTACACCCCTACGTAACGTAACAAACTTATATAATTAAGGATGTGGAGTGCAAAAATGTGACTTATGATAGGTGCAAATTAATTGTTGCTTAGCACTTAAATATTAATTGATATGCATAGATTAAGGTTGATTAACGCACATAAATTAAGAATGTGAGCCATTGAAAAAAAAAGGAAAAAATTAGGTTAAGTAAATTAGGTTTAGGTTTGCATAACGTAACAAACATATATAAAGGATACAAATTTTTGGGATGACTTTTTCATTATTCCTATCTTACCCTTAAAAAAACTACCAACAAAAAAAGTAACCAACTATATATAAAAAAGATACAAATTTTTGGAATGACTTTTTCATTATACTTATTTTGCCCTTTGTAACACCCCAAAATTTAGAAATAGTTATTTATTTAGAATATGGTTTATTTAGGTGTTTATGTGCTAAGTAAATTATTTGATAAGTTAGAATTTATTTAATTTAGTGAGAACAAGAGAATTATTTGAAAAATAGAATTAATTAAGATATATTTTAGAGATATAATTTAGAGATATATTTTAGGAATATTTTATGAAAATAAAAGATTAGATTTTTATGAAAAATAAGATGAGAGTTTTTAGGAAAATATATTTTTGAAACAAATCTGATAAGGATATCTTTTAGGAAAAGAAACCTAGTTTAGTGCTATAAATAGATTAAAGAGAAAAGAAATCAGGAGAGCTAAACCGACACAAGAATAGAAACGCGAGGAGACCTTGGAAAGTTAGGGCATAGCACGAGGGATCACCAACATTAAAGCATTAAAGAATTTTTGCATAATCGAGGTAAGGGGGGAGATTGTTCACGCATAGGGATAGTGTTAACCATAAGAGTAGTCGAGGGGACCTTGCCCTCCTTCCCATTCCCTTTTTATTTCCCCTTTTCGTT
The DNA here is from genome assembly GCA_030408175.1 of Trifolium repens. Lineage (NCBI taxonomy): Eukaryota > Viridiplantae > Streptophyta > Magnoliopsida > Fabales > Fabaceae > Trifolium > Trifolium repens. Next base: position 24,213,749 of record CP125840.1, read on the forward strand.
TTAATCTTTTGATTTTTCCAGGAATGATTTTTTGAATCATATACACTCTATTTTTTTGTGTGCAATTTCGTATTTGATTATGCTATGAGATAGGAGTAGATATAAACTAATAAAATAAAAATAAGGGATTAACTATATGTTTCGGTTTATGATTTACATGTTTAATTTGATTGATGTATGCGTTATGTTCGGTAGTGTTACTTGCAAATAATATAACGTCTATGACTTTTATACAGTGACAATATCTACCCTTGCTTGTAATTGGAATAATAGTATGATACGTGACTAAATATCTAAATTGGGTCATAGCTTGATTTTAATTTAAATTGATTCCAGTATGAGCTTTGATTGGTTAATTTTGTTCTTAATTAGTGTTTATCTAGTAGTGTCAATCTGAAACAGTGGATAGTATTTCTCCTAATTGATTCATAGATTGCATATTAAAATCTTTCTCAAACCTGTTTGGATCTGGTCATCGTGCGTTATCCTTTTTTTTGTGAAATTCAATTAAGTTGATTTGTTCTTTTTTAAAAGCTATATTTGTGGAGTCTAATTGATATACTTAGTTGATGTGGAATTAATTTGGTGTTGAGTTTAATTGGTGTTGAAGTAATTGGAGTTTGACTTAAATTGATGATGAGTTTAATTGGTGTCGAATTAATTGATGTTTAATTTAATTGGTGATGCTTATTAAATATAATTAATATTGTTGTTTGATCTCGTGGTGGCCGTTGTGTCGGCGTTTGTCGTGTTGCTATGAGATATTACGTTGAGAAATTGTGTTGAGAAATTATGTTGGGAAATTGCGTTGAGAAATTGTGTTGAGAATTATGTTGAGATAACATTGTTAATGGCGTTGAGAAATTATGAATTTAAATTTTGAGTATTGTTGTAGTGTCGAGGAACTATTTGTTAATACATGTGATATGTTTGATCATTCCAAAGGACGATATTTTGTGTTTTATGTTTTTCCCTATTCTTATGTGTTAATACACCGATGCTTGTGTGAATGTATTCTCACCCCTTGCTTCTTGTCTTGTCTGGCTTGGCCCTGCGATTGTAAAATCGTAGTATCTACAGGTTGTCGAGTTTCGAGTTCGAGTCAAAGGAAGCCCGCTCTAATTGTGACACTTGGGAAGAAGTCTTAGAGTCTAGGATGTTTTGCTACTTTATTTTTAAAGCTAGTGTATTTTATTCTTAAAGAAGTTACTATGTTTCACCTTTATAATAATTTTTAAATAATTTTGATATTGGGTCCAATTTTATAGTTCTTTTATCCGCTGCGTGATGTCTTTAAAGAGGAATTTTTGAAAAAGTCTTTTGAAAATTAAATTATTATTAGTCTCGGGTTCGGGGCGTTACACCCTTCAATAAAAATACCAACAAAAAAAGTAACCACCAATTATGGTTTACTTTTTTTTTAACAAATTCTTATATAACAAAACCAGTTACAACAAATATAGTTTTACAATTTATATACCTCAGTATAATAGAAAAGGCGAATCACACAAATGGGCACGGAACGTGCCCGTTTGGCGGCTAGTTAAGGATAAGGTTGATTGACACACATAAATTAAAAATGTGGGCCGCTCAATAAAAGAGAGGGAAAAATTTAGGTTAAGTAAATTAGGTTTAGGTTTGCCTAACGTAATAAGCTTATATAATTAAAGATTAAATTGATTGACACACATAAATTAAGAATGTGAACCACTCTTAAAAAGTGAGAAAAAAAAATTAGGTTACATAAATTAGGTTTAGGTTTGTCTAACATAATAAGCTTATATTGAAGGCGTGGAAAAATACAAGAAGGAAGGTTGAATTGTGTTTTTAAAGATTAAAACTTTTTCTCAAAAACTAAGTGTTTTGCAGCAGATAAGAACTAAACAAACACGATCAAAGACAAGTGAGAGAAAATAGAGACACACAAGAAATTTTATATTGGTTCCCCTTGCAAATCGATAGTACTCCAGTCCCCTTGCACTTCCAAGGGATTTCACTATAATCTCACTAGATTACAAGTGCTCTTGTACACTTGCAAGAGACATCTCAATGCTCAAGTTCAACAACAAGAGACTTCTCAAACTACAAAGTATATGAAAGATGATTATCAGACACTTGATATACTATCAGAGGTGTTTACAAAATACAACTCAAATTACAAGACTCATGTTTCTAATTCTAAGACTTTAAGAACAAAGAACAAAAAGAATGACATATTTTTCTTAAGTGTCCGAGCTTCAGCGTCTTGCGTAATAGAACAATAGTCATTTCTTCAAATGAGGTATTCTATTTATAGAGAATCATTTGGTGATGACCGTTGCAGAGAGATAAAGTGTCATTTGTGGATTGTACTATTTGTGAGTTGGTGAATAACCTTCTAAAGAAAGAAAATCAATTCCACTACATCACGCATTTGAATATTACTCAACCATTTTGAGTAATAATAGTACAAAAGTACAATTCTTCCGTACGCTCCCTTTATGGATAAGGTTAACTTTGTAATCCACGAATATTCCTTTACTGAATGTGACAGAATCCTTTGTATGATTATTCTTCAATCATAAGATCTTATCTGCCAGGTTCTGAACGATGTACATTCCTGTTGCTTTAGCTTCTGATGTAGTAGCATCTAAAGATCTTCAGCTTCTGATAGACTTCAGGGTCTGCCTTTGCATGCTTCTGATCGCTTTTTTCACAACTTGAAGCTTTAGCTTCTGATGGTCTTCTGATGACTTTCAGAGCTTCTTAGCTCGGGTTCTCCGCTTTTGTTCGTAGTGTTCTTGTTTGAATTTTAACTTATAATTCTGCACACTAGAACAATTATTAGTAACACCAATTTTAATTTTAATACTTTGTTATCATCAAAATTCATTTCCACTAGGAAAGTATTGTCAGACCCACTTTGTTCCAACATATATAATCAAGGATTATCAATATTCGATTATATACTCCTTTAGTTTTAAATATAAGCAAAAAATCACGGTATTTGAATTTTTGTTAACCATTTTATCTGGGAGATTGGTTTCTGGTCAATATAAATGAAATACATGCTATAGAATATTGATACACATTCGGTTAAAAAAATATTGATACGCATTTTTTTTTGAAGCAGAAAAAGAAAGTTCGATACATATTTAAATAAATGATCTTCATGAATTCGTAAATGTCGAGTTCGTAAGACTTGAGTTATTATTTCATTATTTGGGATTAGTCAAGCCAAATCTTAAATTTAAGTTTATTTTTTTAATTAAATAAATGAGTTCAATATCATATTTAACAATCATCTCTAGTGATAGATTGAGTTTGTTAATGAGCATTTGAAATCAATCAAAAATGAAAATATGAGAGATATGATTGAAGATATGATCTATATCCATATTTAACAACTCGAGTTTGAATTGATTGCAATTATAGGCTCTTCTTTATATTTTTGAATGAAACAATTTCTTGACCAAATTTTACTTAGCTAAACTTCAAGTTATACCGTTATAGTAAGGCTGCTGTAACATACTCTATCCACTATGAAACAAAATATGAAAACAAAAAAGTCATGTAGTACTGTATACAGCCCTTTGAAATGAAGTTGCCACCATAACATCATTATTTTACGTAAAATATACGGCTTTTGGACTTTCTTAAGACAAAAGAGTCAAAATCAATTGCACGTTGTTGGTTAACAATTTTGAGCTACCTAGCCTACCTTTGTGGTAAGTGCACCAAACCCACTCAAAATGTCAAATATAAATTACCAATAAATTTATTTAAAACACAGAATTTTAAACACGGAGTTTGATCTTACTTAAGAGTATCAAAGTTCATTATTTAAAAGATGAATCTTAAAATGTATTCTTTGTCAAAAAATAATCTTAGTTAATTGTCCTTTTTTGAGAAAAGATATTCCCAACATTGCTATTTGGTCTTAGTTAATTTTTGCTAATATCATTTTTTTTTTGTTTTAGATGAAGTGGTAATTCACTAAAATTAAACTTACATAATTGGAAAATTCCAGGTTCGAGCCTGGGTCACGACGTATAGCCTAACAATTTCAGCATATTTTTCCAGTTCAGCTAAGACTTATGGGATTCTAATATCATCCATTTTATAATTGAATAACTGCTAATATTATCCGTGTTAAGTACCAAAATGGCATTTATTTTTGGATTTAGAAATTGGTTTAGATAAAAATTGTGAGAATGGTAAGGGCACTAATTTCTCCACCCCCAATTATGAATCCAATGATACATATCCAATAAAATCATTAAGTTTATTTTTATTTTTTATTGCAAAAGCAAAATAAAATAATTAATTTTACGATGCTCAGAAATGTACATCTAAATAATTTGTGTCATCTGAAAGTGTACAAAAAAAAAAAAAAAGAAGAGATATTGTTTATTAAGGAGAGTGGGAAAAGTAACGCCAATTTGTTGGATCCAACAGGCCCACTAATCGATAGCCCATTAGCTTTTTTTTACAAGGACAATTTGTATATATTTTTTCATAAACAAAATAATATTTGTATCTTTTAAGACTACATTTTTTTTACAGAATCTTACAACTACATTAAAATAAATATTTTTATAATTAGTTTCTTAACATATACCCTAAATATTATCATTTGCCGGGCTCCGTTTCTATTTAGGGCATAACGTTGTTGTTGTTCCCTCTCCTTTAAGTCGAGTGACTTCCTAGCTCTCCTGACCGAGAAAAAACGTTCCAGAGGCATCCTCCATTCATATCGATTTGGGAGTTTCTGCACCATATTTTGATCTGCCTCTTCTTCGATTCGGAATTCCCAACAAATCCCTAACTCCTCAAATACAATGGGATTTCACACCTGACAAATCTTTAACTCTACCTCCTCTTATTAATATTTTATATTGACAATGTATCATAATTAAATTTGTAAAACTTTCAATTGCTCCTGTAAAAAAAACCAACTTACTATTGCTAAATTCATAAAACAATAGTTATGTTTGCCAAATCTTTGCAATACAAGGAGGATAATCATGAAAATATTGGTGACTAGTTATGAATAGTGTCATCCTAGCAAGAGCATGGACTCTATTCTACCATTGGCATTATTAATAGGAAATGTAGGTGATTTTTTTTCAAATGTCCCTGTAACACAAAAAAACACCAAAATATTTCTCTTTTGTTTTTTTTTTTTTTTAAAAGAGGGATATTTTGTTATTTTTTTTGTTGCTACAGGGACATTTAGAAAAAAAAAATACCAACATGTCTCCCATAGTCATAAGATAATTTAATATATGACAGTAAATGCCTTCTTATATATATCTACAGCTCTACCATTGTTTATTGTTTTTGACATGTCACATGTGATGGTCAAGAACATGTAGATTTGTGATATCTAGAAAGTGACCAACTATAACACGGAGAGGGATTGTAGTGTATATATATATATAATATAAGGGTAATGTGAAAATAACTGTTAGAACTTTTGTTTTTGTTATGAAGACTAAATTTTAGAACTTGCAACAACATCATTAGGACTTAGACATAATATATTATTTTAGGCAATTAATACCAATAATAATAAACGGAAAATATGGTCCCCTTTTGTAACCAATAACTGGTATTTTTTTTTCAAGTAGTACTACTGATATAGAAAAAGTAACATTAAAAAGAATAATGGAATCACATATACTGTTGAACATATCTTATATGGTGAAATTTTCCAACCAAGATATTAAGATTTATCAATTAAAAAAATAGGGATATTCATCACTAAATGCAACCTGTAACTGTAATTACAGAAGAATAATGTTCTTCTTTGCATTCACTATATTGATTGGCTACTTGTCTTACAAGTTACAACAATTAAAGCTCAAAAAGAAAAGTCATAGATGCTAAATTTTCAACAGGCTATTCAACCTAATTCTAAAATGACAAAGTTAGGAAAAGGACAGACCCGGATTCTCTACGGTAAAAATATCACGTCGCAGTAAACAATTTTGGCCATTGATTTGAGATTGGGGATTCAGATTATACAGTCGGGAAATTAATTTTAAATTATCTCAGTCATTAATTTGAGATCGGATTATCTAAATCTGTAATTGTGTGATGCACGCAGTTACAACATGGAATCTGTTTCTGTAAGTGACAGGTAAAGTAACTAATTTTTCAACACTTACTCTTTTCAAAAACGTCGACTTCAAATGAGGCTATATCGGTTTAATATTGCAAGAGACCCAACTTATAATTATTTGATTAAATTGGTTTTACTAAAATCTTACGGCAGATACTAGTCTAAATTCTAAAATGCCATTATGCCCTTCTTATCACAGACTTAAAACTTTCACTTTGAAATGATTGTCTTTAAATTTGACTCAGTTTCCTCCTCGTCAGGACCTGAACCCTGGACCTCCAACTCCCTTAGCTCAACCAATTCAACCAGTTGAGCTACCTATCCCACCCGACTCAGGTTCCTATCAGGGGTTAAGCTTACCAATATATGATTAGGAATGTAACTTGGTTGAATATTCAAACCACAGAGGCAAGTAGATGATTTGAGTTCCTACATATGTGAATGGTGTTCATCCTATGCTGCTAACATTATAGGAAATAAAGACAAGATTCCACAAAGAACTCAATCACCTTGTAAGACCCAAGATTTCACTGTACAGTTTTTCTAAGGAACTTTAGTGTCGGCTAAGTTTTTAGGGTTTTTGGTGGAGCGGTTTTGTGAGTATCGTCGCATTAATGAGATTTTTGCTGAAACGGAGCCTGTTTTGTGCTCGTGCGCGGGAAAGGCACAGACTTTTGGGTCGTAGTCCTCTTCTAAGTATGAAGAGATTTCTGTGGTCTTAGAATAACGAGTTTTGGATTATTCTTGTTTTTGGAAAAACGAGTAAGATTTTACCCGCGGATGGAAAATCTTACTGCGTCTGTTTTAAGTGAGGTTTCGGATGTGAGTTTTATATATCTGCGCGAGTTAGGATATCTTCTGAGAATAATTTTCTAAGGTATGGAAGAAAATTACAGTCGCGGAAAAAGATTCGGCGATAAGTTTTGGAAATGTTAAACGTTAGACGTTCTTTCCGTAGGTTTTACGTTTTTGTGATTTACGTTCGTCGCGATGCGCGAGAACTGAGCGTACGTGGTGTTGTAAGAGGTTGTGAGAAATATCTTGGGAGGATAGACTCGGATTGATCCAAGGGCTAGGATTTTGTCTTGAAGCTTTATCCTATTTGATCCAATGGTTCTCATGAAACATGACCATGACCTTGAGGGTGACTTAAGGAGACTTTATGGACTTAGTAAAATCACAATTCATTCACTCTTTCTCTTCTCCTTGCCGTGGCTTCTTTCTCTTTCAACCTTGAGGAACAAAATTCAATCCTTCACCATTTGTCTTGATCTTAAGCTTGTTGGAAAGCTTGGAGTTGTGAGATTCTTCTTCCTAAGGTAACTAGACCTTCTTTCATCTCTTAGTGGGCTAAACTCTTAGAGATTCATGAGATTTTATGATTATGTTCTTGGGAGAAATTTCATAAGAATTGGTTGTGAAGGGTTTTTGTTCCATGAAAGTTGTTCATGAGGGTTTAGTAAGCATGTGTAGGCTTTGTTATTTCAATTTTTCCATGAGTTTGTGAGAATCTCATGAGAAAAGTTAGGGTTTTGGTTGGTTTATGTATTGATCAATTACATGAGGTTATGTTGTAAGGTTTTGAAAAGAAAAGTTGTCTTTGAACCTTTGGGCGAAAGGGAAATGCGTTGTATGGTTTTGTTTTAGAAAATCCGACGAAAAATATTTTGTGGTTTATGAAAATATTTTCTAAGAGTTTTTGGGTAGTGTTTTGGGGTCAAAGTGGTGTAAAACTCTTGTGACATGTGGTGTCGCTTTTTGCTTTGAAAACATGTTTGAAAACGATTACCGGACGGTTAAGGCCCGTAATAAAACTTGTGCTTGGATTTGGTTTTGATTTTGGAAATGAAAATCAAATAACTTGCACTCGAAGCAACCAACATGCTTTCGGAAATGTGTTGCTTGCTTATGAAAATGGTTTGCTTTTATGCCTTGAAAAAGTGTTGGGAACTAATAGGATCAAACTAGGCATGGGGTGGAAAAAGGTGGTGTGAGTTGCTGTCTTTTGCTGTCATGACAGTTGAAACTCGCTGAGCGAGTGGTTACTCGCCAGGGCGAGTGTCACAGGTCATGACAACACGCCAGGGCGAGCTCCAGAGCGAGTAAGACCAGAACTCTCTGCCTTCACTCGCCACCAACTCGCCAGGGCGAGCTCTGGGAGTTGAGATTTTGGATTATGATGTCCTAACTGGGTTTTTAGCTTTCTAATCCCTTTTTACTAATTTATGGAAGTGGTTGGGATTGGAAACGAGTTTTTCGGGTACTCGGAAAGTACGTAACTTATAACGCAAGAAAACGGCCATTTTGCATTTCAAATTATTTAAGACTTTTGACAATTGTTTTGGGTCCTAAAAATAGTACAAATGACTCATGGGTGTTGATCAATACGATAGATTTTGGTATGGTATCCGAAAGAGCGGATTTTCCTTAGGAACCTTTAGGTTTTTGGGGGATTGGTGTAGTTTCAATACTATTGGTTAGAGAACAATGTATTGATTGTTGCGCTGCTTGTTTTAGGAAGCGCGTTGTGTTGTTTGAGCGTGTGTTGTTGACGGAAGCTTGCTAAGGTAAGGGCTCCACTTTATTTCTGTCTTTTCACTGAGTTATAACATGTTTGTTGGTTATTTTCGGTGATGCGTGTTTGTGTGTTTGGCATGTATGTGTTATGTATTCTCGTGATGAGAAAGTGTTTACAATACGTGCGTTGTTGTACATATGATTAGGGATGTATGTATGAACATGTGGGTGAATACATATGATTGGAAATGTATGTATGTTTGTTGTGGTTTGTTACATATGATTGGATATGTATGTATGTGGTTGGGATGGTTTACATATGCTAGGGAGGTATGTATTTGTTGCATTAGTATACATGGGGAATCGTATGCTCATGCATTGTTAGTGCGTAGTTGCGGGAGTGGACTACGAGTTGTAGTTGCGGGAGGGACTACGAGGTGTGGTTGCGGGAGTGGACCCACCTGATAGTTAGGGTTTTATTGAGTTCAACACATGGTTGCGGGAGTGGACCATGGGGTGTGATTGCGGGAGTGGATCCACCTAAATCTTGTGTGATTTAGTTGAGTTCGATACATGGTTGCGGGAGTGGACCATGGGGTGTGATTGCGGGAGTGGATCCACCTTAACCTTTGTGACTTTGTTGAGTTTGATACATGGTTGCGGGAGTGGACCATGGGGTGTGATTGCGGGAGTGGATCCACCCTAACCTTGTGATTTCATTGGTGATTTAGTAGGGGTTGGACCTACAGTTCTGGAGCTCATGCATTGTGGTAGCTAGGGTTAGTACCACGCATTGTAGAGGTTGCATTATAGGCTATGTGTGCATTGCTTATATGAACCCGTTGGTGGGAATTGCTTTGTTGGTTAAGAGCTTTCTCTTGTGTTTTGTGGAATTATTGTTATGTGTACAATCTTTCGCACCGGTTATATATATATACATACTATATATTTTGTGGTGACCCTTTCTTTCATTTGCGGGCTCATCCCACCCAGGTGATGGGTTAGGTCGTGATGACGACGGTGGCAGTTCTAGGCTATAGTAAGCATTTGGTGAAGCTTAGTATAGATAGACTATGCGCCGGTGTGTTTTGTGCACCGTGCTTTTGGTTAGCATAGGGTTGTCTAACTTGTTTTGTTGTAAGTACTTGATACTTAGACTTGGATTGTAATTATTCAGGAATACACTTTGCTTGTCGAAGCACCTATGGTAATGAGTCTTTTGTATATTTGAATGCCGGCTCATTGAAAAATATTATATGCGCACTCTGAGCGTTAGTTGAAAAAGAAAAAAAAAAAAATATATGCTCTTTTCTGACCGTTGAAAAACGGGTCGTTACAATTGTGGTATCAGAGCACGGCTTTAAATCTTCAAAGGGAAAGTGTATACTTGAGTCGTTAGTCCAGAGTCGGTTAGAACATAACTAGAGTCGTGTTAGTTCTAGTGTATGTTTGGTGTCGGGTCTTGTGTTAGTAATCCGTTGAGTGAGTTTCTGTTGAGATTCAGAATTGTTTGATTAAGGATCTAATCAAAAGGATTGGTATGTATAGGAATCATGCCGCCAAGAAGGGCGAATCCAGTTCCTGTCGTACCAGAGGTTGATGTGAATCAGATGGCTTATGCCATGCATACCATGGCAGCTGCTGTGACTGCGCAAAACTCATGCTAAGGCGCAGAGGGATGCAGAGGGATGCAGAGAAGCGTGAGAGGGAGATTATAGCTGCTGCATCTCGGGTTCTTACGAGTTTCAATCAGCAGACTCCTCCAAAGTTTAATGGGGAGGGAGGTTCGGAAACTGCTGACTTGTGGCTCCAAGCTATGGAGAGAATATTCGGGGCAATTCATTGTCCAGAAAGAGAGAAGGTGGTGTTAGCTACCTATCAGTTGCAGGGTAGTTCTGAATATTGGTGGGGGAACACCAGGCTCCTTATGGGAAATGTTGATGAGGAGGTAAATTGGGAGAACTTCAAGAGGAGGTTCTTAGCTAAGTACTTTCCCGAGACTGCGAGGGAAAGGTACGGAGAGGAGTTCCTGCAGCTGCGGCAGGGGGGCATTAAAGTGGAAGCCTATGCCAAAAAGTTTGAGTCACTATCCCGTTACTTCCGTTTCTTTAGGGATGGGATAGATGAGGCCTATATGTGTCGTCGCTTCCAGGATGGTTTGAGGTATGAACTGCAGGACGCAGTGGTGCCGTTGGGCATTCGTCAGTTTCAAGTCTTGGTAGAGAAGTGCCAAGAGGTGGAGGATATGAGGAAGAAGCGGGAGAACCGCCAGGGTGATTTTAGTGTTGGAGGACCTAGTAATTCAAGTGGTCAGAATCCGAGTTCGGGTCAAAATAAGAGGAAGCAAGGGGATATGTCTGGTAACCGTTCCCAAAATAATAGAGGACCAGGTCACTCTGAGAATCAAGAGACTCGGGGGAGTCGGGGTGGAGAGAAGCAAGGTTGCTTCAGATGTGGACAAGCGGGGCATTATGCAAACGAATGTCCGAGTCCGGGGAATATTTGTTTCAACTGTCGGAAACCGGGTCATTTTGCTAGGGATTGCAAAGCCCCAAAGGCCGGGACGTCGGCAGATGTGGCACAAGGAGTTCGACCCGCTGCTAGAGGAGGTGCTTACTGTATGGGCACTGGAGTGAACGGTCAGACCGGTAATGCCATGCATGAGGATTACTAGTTGCAGGTAACACTTTACTGCATTGATTATTGTTTGAGGGCAACCCACTCTTGTATGTTTGGATGTATGCTGTTTGTTTGGGTTTTGTTGATAAGTCGTGTTGTTTGGAATTGACTGGTTTTGCTAACCTTAGTGGTGCACAGAGGGTGCTGTGTTTCTTTTTGGAGGGTAGCTAGTCACTGCTTCGCGTGAACCTAGTGGTTTAGGCTACGTCGCGGAGGCAAAAGAATGGATTTTGGAAAATTTTTGTATGAACCTTTGGACTTTTGAGGAACTAGAGGTTGTGAACCTCTGTTGGGAGGTTAAATTTTGAGTGGTGAACTCGTTGAGAGTTGCGGTTGGTGCACGGGTGTGCCAGTGTGTTGGTGAGAGTATTTGTGTGACTTCACCCGGTGTTAGCATCTGTGTGGCTACACCTAATCCTGTGAGATTTTGTTGTGTTGGTGATGGTAAAGACTGGTTGAGTCGTTACTCTTACCTTTAGTTTCGAGGACGAAACTTCTTTTTGGAGGGTAGTAATGTAAGACCCAAGATTTCACTGTACAGTTTTTCTAAGGAACTTTAGTGTCGGCTAAGTTTTTAGGGTTTTTGGTGGAGCGGTTTTGTGAGTATCGTCGCATTAATGAGATTTTTGCTGAAACGGAGCCTGTTTTGTGCTCGTGCGCGGGAAAGGCACAGACTTTTGGGTCGTAGTCCTCTTCTAAGTATGAAGAGATTTCTGTGGTCTTAGAATAACGAGTTTTGGATTATTCTTGTTTTTGGAAAAACGAGTAAGATTTTACCCGCGGATGGAAAATCTTACTGCGTCTGTTTTAAGTGAGGTTTCGGATGTGAGTTTTATATATCTGCGCGAGTTAGGATATCTTCTGAGAATAATTTTCTAAGGTATGGAAGAAAATTACAGTCGCGGAAAAAGATTCGGCGATAAGTTTTGGAAATGTTAAACGTTAGACGTTCTTTCCGTAGGTTTTACGTTTTTGTGATTTACGTTCGTCGCGATGCGCGAGAACTGAGCGTACGTGGTGTTGTAAGAGGTTGTGAGAAATATCTTGGGAGGATAGACTCGGATTGATCCAAGGGCTAGGATTTTGTCTTGAAGCTTTATCCTATTTGATCCAATGGTTCTCATGAAACATGACCATGACCTTGAGGGTGACTTAAGGAGACTTTATGGACTTAGTAAAATCACAATTCATTCACTCTTTCTCTTCTCCTTGCCGTGGCTTCTTTCTCTTTCAACCTTGAGGAACAAAATTCAATCCTTCACCATTTGTCTTGATCTTAAGCTTGTTGGAAAGCTTGGAGTTGTGAGATTCTTCTTCCTAAGGTAACTAGACCTTCTTTCATCTCTTAGTGGGCTAAACTCTTAGAGATTCATGAGATTTTATGATTATGTTCTTGGGAGAAATTTCATAAGAATTGGTTGTGAAGGGTTTTTGTTCCATGAAAGTTGTTCATGAGGGTTTAGTAAGCATGTGTAGGCTTTGTTATTTCAATTTTTCCATGAGTTTGTGAGAATCTCATGAGAAAAGTTAGGGTTTTGGTTGGTTTATGTATTGATCAATTACATGAGGTTATGTTGTAAGGTTTTGAAAAGAAAAGTTGTCTTTGAACCTTTGGGCGAAAGGGAAATGCGTTGTATGGTTTTGTTTTAGAAAATCCGACGAAAAATATTTTGTGGTTTATGAAAATATTTTCTAAGAGTTTTTGGGTAGTGTTTTGGGGTCAAAGTGGTGTAAAACTCTTGTGACATGTGGTGTCGCTTTTTGCTTTGAAAACATGTTTGAAAACGATTACCGGACGGTTAAGGCCCGTAATAAAACTTGTGCTTGGATTTGGTTTTGATTTTGGAAATGAAAATCAAATAACTTGCACTCGAAGCAACCAACATGCTTTCGGAAATGTGTTGCTTGCTTATGAAAATGGTTTGCTTTTATGCCTTGAAAAAGTGTTGGGAACTAATAGGATCAAACTAGGCATGGGGTGGAAAAAGGTGGTGTGAGTTGCTGTCTTTTGCTGTCATGACAGTTGAAACTCGCTGAGCGAGTGGTTACTCGCCAGGGCGAGTGTCACAGGTCATGACAACACGCCAGGGCGAGCTCCAGAGCGAGTAAGACCAGAACTCTCTGCCTTCACTCGCCACCAACTCGCTAGGGCGAGCTCTGGGAGTTGAGATTTTGGATTATGATGTCCTAACTGGGTTTTTAGCTTTCTAATCCCTTTTTACTAATTTATGGAAGTGGTTGGGATTGGAAACGAGTTTTTCGGGTACTCGGAAAGTACGTAACTTATAACGCAAGAAAACGGCCATTTTGCATTTCAAATTATTTAAGACTTTTGACAATTGTTTTGGGTCCTAAAAATAGTACAAATGACTCATGGGTGTTGACCAATACGATAGATTTTGGTATGGTATCCGAAAGAGCGGATTTTCCTTAGGAACCTTTAGGTTTTTGGGGGATTGGTGTAGTTTCAATACTATTGGTTAGAGAACAATGTATTGATTGTTGCGCTGCTTGTTTTAGGAAGCGCGTTGTGTTGTTTGAGCGTGTGTTGTTGACGGAAGCTTGCTAAGGTAAGGGCTCCACTTTATTTCTGTCTTTTCACTGAGTTATAACATGTTTGTTGGTTATTTTCGGTGATGCGTGTTTGTGTGTTTGGCATGTATGTGTTATGTATTCTCGTGATGAGAAAGTGTTTACAATACGTGCGTTGTTGTACATATGATTAGGGATGTATGTATGAACATGTGGGTGAATACATATGATTGGAAATGTATGTATGTTTGTTGTGGTTTGTTACATATGATTGGATATGTATGTATGTGGTTGGGATGGTTTACATATGCTAGGGAGGTATGTATTTGTTGCATTAGTATACATGGGGAATCGTATGCTCATGCATTGTTAGTGCGTAGTTGCGGGAGTGGACTACGAGTTGTAGTTGCGGGAGGGACTACGAGGTGTGGTTGCGGGAGTGGACCCACCTGATAGTTAGGGTTTTATTGAGTTCAACACATGGTTGCGGGAGTGGACCATGGGGTGTGATTGCGGGAGTGGATCCACCTAAATCTTGTGTGATTTAGTTGAGTTCGATACATGGTTGCGGGAGTGGACCATGGGGTGTGATTGCGGGAGTGGATCCACCTTAACCTTTGTGACTTTGTTGAGTTTGATACATGGTTGCGGGAGTGGACCATGGGGTGTGATTGCGGGAGTGGATCCACCCTAACCTTGTGATTTCATTGGTGATTTAGTAGGGGTTGGACCTACAGTTCTGGAGCTCATGCATTGTGGTAGCTAGGGTTAGTACCACGCATTGTAGAGGTTGCATTATAGGCTATGTGTGCATTGCTTATATGAACCCGTTGGTGGGAATTGCTTTGTTGGTTAAGAGCTTTCTCTTGTGTTTTGTGGAATTATTGTTATGTGTACAATCTTTCGCACCGGTTATATATATATATACATACTATATATTTTGTGGTGACCCTTTCTTTCATTTGCGGGCTCATCCCACCCAGGTGATGGGTTAGGTCGTGATGACGACGGTGGCAGTTCTAGGCTATAGTAAGCATTTGGTGAAGCTTAGTATAGATAGACTATGCGCCGGTGTGTTTTGTGCACCGTGCTTTTGGTTAGCATAGGGTTGTCTAACTTGTTTTGTTGTAAGTACTTGATATTTAGACTTGGATTGTAATTATTCAGGAATACACTTTGCTTGTCGAAGCACCTATGGTAATGAGTCTTTTGTATATTTGAATGCCGGCTCATTGAAAAATATTATATGCGCACTCTGAGCGTTAGTTGAAAAAGAAAAAAAAAAAAAAATATATGCTCTTTTCTGACCGTTGAAAAACGGGTCGTTACACACCTCAAATTAGATAATGGCAAAGACCTATGAAATTTGATTTTTGGAAAGAGCCAATAAGAGATTTTCTAAATAAGGTAGTTATGCAGTTGATATTTTCTCCTGCAGTTCTGTATAATATTGTTTCACTCATTATGAAAACCCTCTCATCGTAAATCAAATATAACGAAGATTTTCTGTTGCCTCAAGCATATTGAAAGCCCCTTTCATTCTTCCATAGTTCTAAATTGCAGTTCACGAGTCACGACTGTCGTAAAAGATTTTAAAGCCAGTGTAACCACAATTGTGGTCACAATATCAGCTGCAACTATTTACATTTTCCTACAATATCAAGAATTGCGATCTAACCGCAACTGCAACCAGTTAACCACAATCATAATTTAAAACTCAACTCTATTTTTGTTATCCTAATGACAGAACAAATTTATGAGAAAGTTCAACACTGCAACCAAGTCTGATATTATTAATTGTTCCATAAGCATTTGATTGTAGTACATTTTTGTTGCTAAAACGAACACTGGCCATTCAATATTTCTAGTTGACTTAGCTCTAATTTTCTAACAAAATGAAGTAATCTAACTGAAATTGTAACCCCAAATTTCTAAAAAATAAAATTTACCAACATATAGGCATCAAAAACAAAATTAGATATTTTCATAAATACACCACTAATCATATAGTTAATACAATATATGCTTAAAAATAAAGAAAAATAGAAAGCATATTAAAATCAAAATCTTATTAGCGACATAGTAAAGCTCATAAACAAAACAACATAAAAGGGTTAAATAAGGGAATTAGTAAAGGAAAGAAAAAATGGGTAAAAAAGGACTTTCCTTGATCCATTTTCCATGAAAATGTAAACTCAAGAACCTCTAGCACATGCAGTAATAACCTCACAACCTCTACTATAATGATTAGCTTGTTTTGGATGACAGTTATAGTAAGAAGCACCAGCTTTATCACAAGGAACCATATCTCTCTTCAATGTATCATAGCTTATGTACTTTTTTTGCATTGCTAAAACTCTTCTATTGCTTTCTGAATCCATTAGCTCAGATTCTTCTAAACAATCTCCAATGGTTTTTGTACAAACCCTCTTAGTGATTTCAGTGTTATGCAACAGATTGAGAGAAGTGGAGATTGGAAGATGTGTGTGAATGAGGAGAAGTGTGAGAAAAAGGAAGATTGTAGAAGTGAATCTGGGTTGGGACATTGTTTGAGTTTTTTGAGGTTTGTTTGTTTTTGGATTTGATGTTTGGTTTTGAAAGAGATGCTTGGTTGTTGAAGGGTCTTAAATTGTGTAGGACAGGGGTAGGGACATGCTACTGTTGCAAGGGAAATGGTTACTTATAACTAGTCAACTACTAGTATATTTGTGTCAATTGGAACCAGCCCATAATGGGGGAAATCATTGCATACAATAATCAGCAAACGACCATTTTTTTAACCTCGCACTCGCATTATAAATGCAGGAGCGATGTCAAAATTAATCTTGCAGTGAGGGGCATCATTACAGTATGAATATATCTAAATTGTAAATACGTCTATAAGTGTCTTTTTTGTCCATTGGTGAATTTAATTCATTAGGTTATTAACAAAAGAGACATTGATGACATATTTATAATTTTGATACATTTAAAAGATCAAAAATATTATTTTGACAACTTGAGAGTTGTCCGACAACTACATATATGTGGGGCCCGCCACCTTTTTCTATTTTTTATCATTTTCAGACTGCCTCGGTTTGTGTGTAAGGAAAGAAAAAATTGGTTGTCCACCCGGGACAACTTTTTCCGGTGTTCAAATCACACTACTCTTGAAAGATTATAGTGACAACACTTTATACTTTTAGATACATAAAAGTTGTTGCCCTACACAAATTACTAGTATATATGTTGAATCGATTTTGTCTAATTATCTTGAGTGAGATTAGTTGATTAAGTAGTGAAACATTGTACATAAATAAGGTTTTCAACAAAGAATGTGTGGTTTTTAATAAACTTGTAAAGTATGATTATTGTAACTAAATTAAAACTATAGGTGACTTTTTTAAATTGATATTATGATGAAATTTGATTCAACTTTTTAAAAGTTAAATGACTGTGTAATATATGTTGTTATCAGTTTAATATTTGATATGTGGCTTATTGAAACATAAAATACAATATTAAATTTATTTTTTAAGGGAGAGAGTTTGTCATAGTAATTTGTTATTGAATCTCTCGTATGGTGTTTTTATGTGTTGCACTATAACAATTGTCTGAAACACATTTAGATACATAACAATTTGTTATGTATCTTTTCAAGCGTTCTTTGAATCTCAAACTCCGATGAATATGCAAAATCCAATTCACCTAACATTTATTGAATAGAAAAAGTTGACATTGTCATCAACTATCACTTTCCATCATATAAAGGGGAGTGAACCTAAGTTGATGATAAAATTATAAAATATATAGAATGATTATAATTGAGTGAAAATGAAGTGATAAAGCATATAATAAAAAATGAGTATTTGTTCATATTGTAAAACCTAAATTAGAAAAGAGATGCAACTATGAAAACTACAAAAAGTGAGGACCAGATTCACTTCACAATTGAGTGGCAATAATCAAAATCCATAACAATACATTCCACTGCCTTCCATTTCTATTTGATCATCAACATCACACTAGACCAAGAAAAACCATTTAGTAAGTAGTCATATAGTTTACATTAATCCTATCACAGTTAAACTAACATCATTCAAACAACAAAAATCGTTCGGGAGAACCCGAGTTACCTGGTGGGAACAATTTTTTGCCAAACTTTACTTACCTCGCGGACAAACTCTGGATTATTGGGGCCCCGTTCCGCTGGGAACGGGAGGGTTAACACAAAAAAAAACCACAAATATCTATAAAACTACAACAATAGTCATTCTGAACTCTAAAGAACAATGTCATTCTGTAAGGTACTGTGACCAAAACAGATCATTCACTCTGTCTTTAACTGGAGCAGCTGGGATCCCTTGGTTGTTACTAGGAGACTCAATTAAGGAAGCTAAATTTGTAACCACATTATCCAAATTCCTGTTTGAGAAAGCTCCGATATCACATTCTTTATGATCATTGGTATGAAATCTTGATTCGACTGATTTGCCGATTTCTTGACAGTCTATTTGTGCTGATATATCTATTGCTGGAGAAGATACCAAAGTTAGACTTAAAAGACAGCATATTTGATCACAATCACTTTCTCCGCTCTTCGGTTCCGAGGAGTTCAATTTTCCACCTTGTGATAAGCATGAATCCATATCAAAAGTGAAGCATGCTCCATTATCGGTATGCTCTAAAGTTTCAGATGAAAGATTTGACAGAATTATCATAGATACAAATTAAAGCATATTTATACATACGAAAAGAGAGATCAATAATTGTGTACCTGAGATAGAATTGACCGAAGGAGATGCAAATGTAAGAGTTTCTTTCGGTAATTCTCCTTCGCACAACATCTTATTATGTGCGCTTTCTCCATCTTCATTTGAACTAGTAGTTGATAACAAGTTGAGTTTACTGCAGAAATCTTCACGGAAAATATTCATATTTCCAACTTCGGTTATTCCAAAATTGCTATCGTTGTCAACAAAACTATTTTCAGCAACATGAGGAAATCGCCTTTTCTTGTTGTGTCCTGATAAATTTAAGGACTCGATTTTCTGATAAATTTGTTCAACAAATTTAGGATTCTGAAGCTCCCTTTCAAATAAGTTCAACAAGTTTTTCTGCCTCTTCTCCATGCCGTCTAATCGTTGTTGCAGTTCTTCTAAATGAAGCTTTGCGGTTGATATATTTTGCTTGAAGTTTGAAATATTGGATTGAATAGTAGTTTTCTCATTTGAAAGTTTCTCTATTTCTTCCTCAAATGCTAATCTTTCTGGATCTACATGAGAGCCTTGTGAATGATTGTGACTGTGAATTGGTTTCTTACGGTGAATCTTGTTAAGAAGATGCTTTTGATCTTTCACAAAATATTCATTAGCAAACTCCCATTGTTCATGATGTATTTTTCGAAATCCCTGTCATCGAAACACATAACAATGAACCCAAAACAAAATATATTACGACCAGCCATATATTTCGTAATCGGACTTTGTTCAGTGTCACATAGTTTTCAGTCTCAATTGTCTGATCTTAAATTAATAGCCGAGACCGTTTAAAGCTGATTTTGTGCAGTTGTCACTACCGTTTGTACAACAAAAATAACTTTTAAAATAAATTGAAATCAATTTTTGGATCTCAATTCTTGCATAAAAGACATAAATATTCCAATCATGTTACATTCATCTTGTATGGCTTGAAATGATGAAGGAAAAAAAATATCGTGGTAAGTTAAATGCCAATTATCCAATTAAGCATGTTAGTCTTTCAAAATTCAAGCTTATTTGGATTGATTTATTTAAGCTTATCTACTGTCATAAGTTTTGTCAGACAATTTGGCATAACTTATTAAAACAACTTATGAGTTATGACATTTTTCATAAGTTTTTTTCGGCTTATTTTTATAAATTCTCCAAGATAGCTTACGAAAACAAGCTATAACATTTACAAAAACAATTTATTTTAGTTTTATCGGATGCTATAAATACATAAAACGTTGATGTCAGAACCGACCTCGACCAGATTAAATCGGTGGTGAAAGAAAAAAAAGTTGTTTATCCAATCAGGGCAGATATATCAATAAAAATATAGAGAATTTACATAGTTAGCTTCATATGAACAGTAAAAAAAATTGGGGATTATGAATAATAATCTGTACGATGGATGAAGTTGGAGTGAAGTGAATGAATGGAAAACGTACATAAGTATTAAGCTGACGAATGAAGCTGGAGAAATTGTTGTGTTTGAAATAATTACGAAGAAGAAGACGAGCAAATTCAGTTGGATTCCATACGATGAAACTGTTGTTAGTTTCACTCCATGATACTATCTCATCTGTACATGAATCATCAACCATCTCGTACGTTTTCACTAGGAACGGTGCTGGACTACCACCACCGCCGCCGCCTGACCCCGTCGTCGAACTTTCCATGATACTATATGAATGAATATGATGATCTTCTTTCTTCTAAATGAGACAAACCAAAATGCAAGTAATTTGTCTTAAATATTCTAATCAAACTACATTTTTGGTCGGTCCACGCAGACACATAGTTGACTTTTACTTTGTCCTTTTAGCACATCCAATAATTTTTATTTATTTATTTATTTATGGATACATCAAATCAAAATAGTCTCACATTGCTTGATAGTCGAGGCAAATGGTAGTTTAGATATAACACCCACACCTTTCAAATCATCGAGACGCATTTTCTACAATTTCTAGGAGATGTGAACTTGAGGTCGATCTGAACAAATTCTTTTTACATCTTCTCACAAAACTTATTTTAAACAAAACACAAAAATTTATACTTCAAATTATCATATTTTACTTTTCTTAATAAATGTGAAAATATTTAAGCGTGAAAATATAGATGAAACTTGTTATGTTTTTATTGATATTATTTTTTTAAAAATTACATAATTTTTTTTGATAGTGGCTACTGGGTTGGGCTAGCCCATTGCATGAGCTAAATGGGCTAGTGTTTATGCAGAATTTTGGTAAACAATCGCTAGTTAGAATTATTACAAGAGAGATCAACTAATAAATCTCGGGACATAGTGTTTTGTTCATATTCTTTTGATAATTAATGTTCATTATTGCTAATGTACATTTATTGTTGTTTTATAATTGATTATGTTGATGTTACTTGAATTGCAAGAAAGAATGTTCATTCAACAGAATGAACAGAGAGGATAGAAGAGTCGAAATATAAAGAGAAAAACAATAAATTGCAAGAACTGTAAATTGCATTCAAATGTATATGTTTACAGGATGAAAATGGTACACAGATACATGCAATTTCCCTTTCGAACTCGTTTCTCGCGTTGACATGGGTACTGTCAGTTTCTGAGGATTTTTTGTATAATGATTGTGACCCTTAACCCGATCACAGAGATGTTATATTTATATACAACTATTACTAACTGCTAATAACGCCTAAATAACTATAGACTCGACGCGTGTCTTGTCACATATATTTGAATTTGAAATCCTTCAATGTTCTCTAATTTATCCGTTGCATGTGTCGAAGTTGAAGCAATAAGGATTCTTGAATATTTTGCTAAGTCCACAATTCTCTTTTGCATAGAGGGAAGTACTTCGACCCTACTAATGCTTCGATTAACTTGAAGTGAACCTGAAGAAACCAAATTCTTTATTAATGTTCGAAATAAGAACACTTATTGGTGTTCATGCATGATTCTTTATTAATTCTTTTGGCTCTAAAAATCAATTATCTTTAATAACCTTTTAAACCAGCAGATAATTAAATGAATCTCGTTTAATATCTTTGAATCACGTATCTAGAACATATTTTGACTTTACCAAAATATGGGCTAACAGCTAGGGTAAAAAAATGATTGCATTTGAGCTGCTTTTTCAGAGGTCCGACACATCCATATTTATTGGTTAATGGACCGGGCCACCAACTCAGTCCATTTTTTATAGCTCTAGTTGTTATAGATACCACCATCCAACAAACGATTGTTCTTAGGGACAGTGGCGGTGCTCGAACCCTGGCTAAGGGGGTGCAATTTGTTAATCAATACTAGTATTATCAATGGCCAAGGCCCGGCCAACCCAGACCGATTTTTTTTGTTATTTTAGGGGTTAGTTTAAGGGAAAACTTGATTTTTTTTAGGATTAATTTAAGGGCAAAATTGAGATATTTTGTTTAAAACTAATATTTTTCAGTGTAAAATTGAGATTTTGCCCAGGCTTTGAAAATTTTCTAACTTTGCCACTGAGTATTATCCCATTTTATTAGAGCTATTTTGACAAATTGACACTATTCAGTTATCTTGCTTTGACCATTA
Source organism: Trifolium repens (assembly GCA_030408175.1). NCBI lineage: Eukaryota > Viridiplantae > Streptophyta > Magnoliopsida > Fabales > Fabaceae > Trifolium > Trifolium repens. Next base: position 24,235,872 of record CP125840.1, read on the forward strand.
TTTTTTAATAATATATAAGTATAAATATATACGATCTTGTTTGATTTATTTTGATGAGTTTTTTCAAAATATCAAGTTTTTATAATTTTAAGTAATATAGAATTAAAGATATTATAGATCAAAATTGTGCGTTGACATATGTGCAGTAATCAAACTAGTTCTTATATTTTTGTACAAAATTCACCGTTGGATTGGAAGATTATATCATATAGATCATCCATGTTAAATTTTATGAAAATCTAAAACCATTTAATATGTTATTGAGACTTGTCAATATATATATATATATAGAGTCAGGAGCCGTTGACACCAAATCTTACACCTCTTAATAACGTCTTAACCGATATAAATTTTATAAAATCCACCGTTGGATTGAAAGTTTATATCATATAGATCATTTATGTAAAGTTTCAGAAAAATTCAAAATCATTTGATATGCTATTGAGACATATAAAGATCAATGACATTTAAAAAATGACGCAAACCGTTAACTTTGATGTACCTCAATAACATATCAAATGATTTTCGATTTTTCTGAAACTTTACATAAATGATCTATATGATATAAACTTTCAATCTAACGATGGATTTTATAAAATTTATATCGGTTAAGACATTATTAAGAGGTGTAAGATTTGGTGTCAAACTATTTGACGTTATAAAGATATAATTTTTGTTAGCAAAAACTTATGAATTAACATGTGTAAAAACAACTTATGAATTAATATAAAAGTTTATTTAACCATAAACTATTTTCATAAGCATAAAAATAAGCCAAATTCAAACAGACCCAATATATTAAAAGGTATTACTACTAAAAATTCTAATTTGTCCTCATCAATTCTTAAAAATATTTCAAATCTTTTATTTCGTAAAAAAAATTATACTTTTTAATTTAATATATTATTATATAATAGTAAAATTCTACTATTTTTTTATTATAAAAAAATCTACTATATTTTTGTTTACTCTTATATAAAAAATATAGAAGAATTGATTTATTGATAAATATATATTATAATAATTACGGGGTAAATATTTGTCATTATACTTAAAACATCACGGGGCAAGTGTTAATCAATAATTTTGTCAAAAGAAAAAGAAAGTGTTGATCACTAATATATTAAAAATCATACACGGTACAATTGTTCTAATAAATTTTTTTTAATCATACACGGGACAATTACTTTAATAAAAAAAATTAATCATACACAGGACAATTTCTTTAATAAAAAAATTTAATCATACACGGGACAATTTCTTTATTAAAAAATTTAATCATACACGAGATAATTACTTTAATAAAAAAAATTTAATCATACACGGGACAATTGCTTTAATAAAAAATTAATCATACACGGAATAATTGTTTTAATAAAAAAAAGAAATTGAATAGTAAATAATTTTATTATTAATTAGAATTTATTACACAAAAATCATACACGGGATAATTACTTTAATAAAAAATGATTTAATTTAATATATTTTATCTAAAATAACAGAATGACTTTATTTATAAGTTAAAAATAATTTATAAATAAAAGTCAATAGACCCGTGCGACTCAAAACTAGTTATTTTTAACAATGAATGAATTAAATATGAATATATTAGTTTTTTATGCTTAAAAATTCATAAACAATTTATTTAATGTTAAAAAGTTCTAAAATTTTGTGGGAGAGATTCTTATAATATTATAAACACATGAATACAAAAAAACATTCAAAAATATAAAAGTAGATTAAAATTATAGGGGCCAAAAGTTCTAAAAGAAAAATTTTGAAGGATCAAAATTTGTTAAATTTTTTTATAGGAACTAAAAACAAAATTCAAGATATTTGTAGGACCAAAAATATATTAAACCCAACAATTTAATAGAAAAATATGATATTTGCATGCACATGATCTTTGATTCATTTTTTAGCATTCCTATTTTTTCGCATAATCTGCATAATTTTAGTTTTTTGGTATGGCCTGCATAATTTTAGTTATAGTAATTTTTTTTTTTTGATTTTCATCACCAGTTGAATCTGGTTTGGGGGGTCAGTTCTGACATCAAGTGGTTCCAGCCCCCTCACGATCGCAGTTGCAGGAGATCAAACTGTGGTCCTCCCTATCAAATTCAGCGTCAATCACCACTGAACCAACTAACGATTAGTGTTATAGGAAGTATTTTGAGCTACATATTATACTTTTTTCATTAACCACTTGATTAGTATCATCTTATTTTTATTTTCTTTTTTGGCATTTATCTTATTTTTATTTATTCATGAGCTAGAAAATCAGATTATACTTTCTATCATACTAATCTGAGAGTATTTCTCTTATTTTGTATATAGAATTATTTTGCCTTTTGTACAAAAAAATAAGTTATTTTGCCTTTTGACATTGTACCGTTTTTGGTTTTTTCCGTTGAAATTAGGAGTATAATTCTTTAAAAGAAACATTTCGATATAAAAAAATATTTGGCATAAATAATTGAAATATTATTGCCTAAATTTGCAAATTACTTTGTGAACAACAAAAAACGGATTTGTTTCTTTTTTAGTATAAAACGGATTTGTTTCTGGTAAATCATATAGGCATAGAAATCGATACATCATTTTATCAAAAATAAAATAAAAGAAATCAAATACCATCTTTTGCAAATTATTTTGTGAGCAACAAAAACTGATTTTTTTCTTTTTTATTTTAGTATAAAACGAATTTGTTTCTGTTAAATTATTTAGGAGTAGAAATTCATACATCATTTTATCAAAAATAAAATATTATTTCCTAAATTTGCAAATTATTATGTGAGCAATACAAAGGAATTTGGTTCTTTTATTTTTTTTTTAGTATAAAACATATTTGTTTCTGTTAAATAATTTAGGCATAGAAATTCATTCATCATTTTATCAAAAATAAAATAAAAGAAATCAAAACCGTCCTTGAATTACAATTTTCCATCATAATTAGTGGTGCTCCTACAATATATAAATAATCTTCTTTTTCTCTAATTCCACATGTACACCATAGTTTTAGCTTACCACTTGTTTTTATCACCTCATTTGCTAAATTGCTAATGTTATTTTTTTCTTATATCAAAGATTCAAAGATGAAATTATTGTTTGCTCTTCTCTTAGTGTCTATTGCTTCACCTAGTTTGTGCTCAAATACTTCAAATACTTTCGATATTGTTAAGTACGGTGCCAAAGGTGACGGCAATACTGATGATTCAAATGTATACTATTTTATTGTTATAATTTTTTTTCATTAAATTATATTTTATTTACGATAATTTTATTTCTCAAATCTAATATATTTTCCAAACTTTATATTTATAAAAAAAGGCTTTCTTAAAAGCATGGGAAGGAGCATGTGGTTCAACCGAAGGCACCCCAACAGTCATCGTACCTACGGGTAAAACATTCATGACGCAACCTTTTACATTCCAAGGCCCATGCAAATCCACAACCATTAATGTCGTGGTAGGTTATTTATTTTCACTTAACTAATTTTTTTTGTTTGACTAGTACTATATATTAATATTATTATTAATCTATGATCATGATTAATATTTGATTGGGCAGATTAGCGGAAATATCACATCTCCAGAAAGTCGTGAAAATTGGAAATCAAACAGTAATGATCGTGATTCATGGATCACATTCAATCACATAAGTGGTCTTGTTGTGAATGGAGGAGGAACACTTAATGGCCAAGGTGCTTCTTGGTGGGACAAGAAGGATGCAAGTGATAGGCCAACAGTAAGTTTTTTTATGTGTAGACTATATGCCAACTACATTAATTTGATATATACTCCCTCCGGCCTCTATTATAAGCAAAAATTCCATTTTACACACTTTTTAAGGAATTGTCTTTTTGTCTTGATTTTATGTGCAATTTCTATTATAATTCCTAAAATGACCTTCTAATATTATTGAGATTCTACAATCATGTAAAAAAGTTAAACAATTAATTAGGGGTACTTTTGGAATGATAGCATTTAATAAAGTTACTTTTGGTAACTTTTGCTTATATTTAAGGCAAAAAGTTTTGGTTGACTTTTGCTTATAAATAAGGCCGGAGGGAGTAAGCAATTAGTTACTTGATATATATCACATGTATGTGCAGGCTCTTCAATTTCTTGGATGTGATAATCTAAAACATGGCCCATTGACACATCTCAACAGCCCAAGAAATCATATAAGCATAGATGGATGTAATGACGTTTTAATCTCTAATGTGAATTTAATTGCACCAGAAACAAGTCCCAACACCGATGGAATTGATATATCATCATCAGCCAATATTATCATTGAGCATTCAACCATCTCAACTGGTTCAACTCTAAATATTCTCTATCATATTATATATTTATGTTAATCGTAGAGTCATAATTTAGTCAATTAAATAATCATATTTTTTCTCCTCTGTCTACTTATTTGATTTGAATTTTATTATTTAGGTGACGATTGTGTCGCCATTAATAGTGGTTCCAAATCCATCAACATAACTAATGTTAATTGTGGACCTGGTCATGGCATTAGGTAAGTTGTTCAATCCAAATAATTTTAGGTTTCAAATTTTGCATTATGTTATTATTTCTTCAACATTAATGAAACTCTAACTTCTTTTGGGTGTGTTGGTGAATATATAGTGTTGGAAGCCTTGGTAAGGACGGAAAATATGCTACGGTGGAAGATATATACGTGGCACACATCAATTTCACTCGGACAACAAATGGTGCTAGAATCAAGACATGGCAGGTAAGAATTGATTATAGTTAATTGGATAATTAATTAAATCAATTATTGTGGTGATTTAATCATATATAATAGTAATAATAATACTATTGTTTTGTTTGTGTTGTTTAAATTAGGGAGGCTCTGGGTATGCGAGGAAGATAACATATGAAAATATTACACTTGTTGGAGTGAAGAACCCTGTGATTATTGATCAGAATTACGATGCTATACAATCTGTAAGTGAAGGAGTAAAAATCAGTGATGTTACTTTTCGCAACTTTCAAGGAAGCACAAATGACAAGACAACAGTTGTACTAAATTGTGCACGTATTGGTTGCACTGACATTGTACTTGAAGATATCGACATATTTGGTCTTAATGGAGAGAAACCATCTTCATTGTGCAATAATGTACAAGGATCATGCTCTTCGTGCAATCCAAAAGTTGAATGCCTTGGCAATTAACTTTGTGAAAAATTGAAGAAAAGAAAAACAAATTGATTCTTAAAATGTCAAATGTTAGTTACAGTATTTCTTTTAAGAGCATTGTTATTTAGTAAGAAATATTTACACAAGTAAAAGAAGAATCCACAAAAATAGGGAATTTGACCAATCAAAAATTGAATAATCATATGTGGGAGAGATAATGGTTATAATTTGTAAGTGTTAAATATTGCCACATAAAATTCTTCTTTTTCTTACATACAAAAATGAATATTGCCACATAAGATTATTCTCTTTCTTGTTTAGTAAAAAATATAAAAAATTATTCTGTTTCTTGCATATAAAAAATCTTACTAAATAACTTGTTAATTTATTCTTTTGAATACATGTGTAAATGACACGTACTAAGCAGAGTTAGTATTCATCACTCTATATTATAATTCGAAACTGTATTTTTGTATAAATTTAAAAATAATGAAATGAATAAAAGGGTCTCAATCTATTGATAGGAGATTTTATTTCATTTTTTTTATGGGCCATGCTAAATAGTGCTCACAGGGCACTAGTTAAGGAAGCAAAATGAGTAATTTTTACCTTGAAAACAACATTATTAATATTATAAATACATTGACTACACACATTTCAAGATTATTATACTATATTTAGTATCCTTAAATAGTGTCCTGGGGTCACTATTGAGCATTTTCCAATTTTAAATTTTAGTTCCCCAATTTTAAAAGTAGTTATTTGGTCCCAATTATCAAAAGTAATCCACATCGACATTATAATTAAATATTTAAATATTTGTTTTTATAGTTTCAAAATATATATATTTTATTTGACACAAAATCTCATCCACTCATTTTATTTAATACAAATTTTATATATATTGCAAGTTGCATCAAGTCTTAGAATTTTTTAAAATTTTTTTATGGTCAACGGAAATTGTCCATTTTCATTTTATTTTTTTTTGTGAGGTTTTGTAGCATGTCGAAGAGGAATACTAACAGCTACTTGAATAAAATTTGAGAATTCATTTGTTTCAACTTACAACTATTGAAGATTTTTAGTATTTGAAAGAAATGTAAGTAATGAAAAACCAAATCTAAAATAAAAAAAATGGGGGTTCACCACCATTATTCTTTCTTCACCTCACCAATTTCAAATTTGAAAGATGTATATAAGAGGAAACAAATCTGGGTTCCACTGGACTCGCTCCCTATTTGATCTACGTCCTTCACTCTTCAACTCCTCATGTTCTTCTTTTTTCCAAAGCCAACTCAATGTCTTCCAACACTACTTCTTCAGGGTTGTGGTTGAGGAGGATGATGATTGATGATGAATGTGTTTCTGATTAGGTTTTAATTCTTATTTCTAATGTCATTTTTATTCTTATTGATTGTGTTTATCTACCTAAACATCACTTATTTTGTCTTTTGTTTGTCAGCCAATGCAAAAATTAAGCACTTGCCTTTATTCCTCTCTTTTTTCCAAGGCCATGCAATCCTATTGGTAGAACCGGTTCAACTCCCCTTTTCTTTGCTCTCTGCATGCAATATGTAACAATATTATTTTAGAATTGAGAGTTGAGTCTAATTCAATTCTGCAAATTTGACTTATAAGGTAAGGATCACCCATACTTATAAATATATATAATCAGACTATCTCATAAGTGATGTGAGATTTTTTGACACACCCTCTCAAACCCATCAACATTGTGACCCAACAGAATATTGTGGATGAAACTCTGATAGTGTCTTAGAAATCAATTTTTGGACCCAACATCTGTAATATCCCAACTCTAATTAATAGACGAATCACAAGTACATTTTGAAACAATTGGTAAAGAGGAACCACACATTTAAGATAAACCAAAGGAGAGAAAGAAGCAATTACGTACTCTTTCTTTCCCCTATTTACTCTTTCTCAATTACTCTTTCTTTTGTCACAATTTTCCTTCCTTTCCCCTATTACTCTTTCTCTCTCTCACGCCTTCTCTCCTTCATCAAACAACAACTCATTTTCCACCATAGTCAAGCTTAAAGATTCACTTGTTGATTCCTGATACATCATACATTCATACATGTATCCTCTAACCAACTCATGACCATTATGGCTAAGAAAGGAAAACAAACTCTAGCTTTCTCACAAAAAGGGCGTGATTCTTCATATTTTCTCCAAGTAGTCCAACTTCCAATTTCACATGAATTGGAACCATGCATGTGTTATTGTTGATTATGTTCATCTTTTGTGCTAACTAAGATTTAAGGTTTAATGGATTAAGAGGCTTTGAAGTTCTATCAGAAGTAGAGGATTGGGTAAAATATGAGCTAAATAGGTTGATATCCCCTGTAATGTGTGTGAGTTTTGTTTTTCCCCTGTAATTTTTTTTTATTCGGCCCTTGCAAAGTAAGTTTTTTTGGTTTTGCACTTTTTAATTCGGTTGAACAGATGAACTGTTTTAAAAAATAGTAACTTTTAAATCGGTTTGAACCAAATAACCGATTTAAAAAGTGCACCCAAGGGACGAGTCCAAAAAAATTAACATTACAAGGGGCGAGTCAAAAGAAAAAAAATTACAGGGGGAAAAAACAAAACTCGCTCACATTACAGGAAGTATCAACCTATCTACCCTAAAATATCAGAACATTAAAGGACAAAGAAGAATCAAGAGCCTAAAGAAAAGATTGTAGTTGGAATAGTGAAATGGATTGAAATTTTGTTAAAACCCGTATTTGGAAATACACCACCGGTAAAAGTTTCTTGAATTTTGGCTCAATAATGAAGCATGTGGACGCGTTTGAAGTTTAGGGTCAAATGCAGAGTTTGTGCAAAACTCTGGGATCGTTGTTGAAGGCTCGCTAAGCGAGCTTAGCGAGGGAGACGTAATGCATCTGGACTTCATGCAATTGTTTTCTCATCAGTTCGTTGATCAATCCCTTATTCAAGTGGGTTCTTTAGGTTCCTTAACCTTAGAATTAATTAGAAAGCTCAGAAATCTCCGAAATATGTTTTGCATGTAGGGCTGACAATAAACCGAACCAACTCGAAAAAAGTTCGCGACTCGATTCGGTAATTAATTTGTTGGACGTGGTTCATTAATCAAATGAGTCGAACTTGAGCTGAAAATTAAGATTGGAAGTCAGAATATTGCAGATTTTGTGGAAAAATTTGTTTTGGAGAAAATCTGACTTGAATTCTGTTTGGTTTTAAATTGGATATATTTAAAAACAATAGGAGATTTGATTTTATTTAAAAAGATTTGCTTTTAAAATAATAGGCATATAGTTTTCTATAAATAGGGAATGCTTTATTCATAGAAAAATAAGATAGCAAAAATATAGAGGCAAGGATTAGGGTTTGTCACCACAGAAGGGCTAGGGTTTTAGAGAGGAAAAGAAGTTTTCTCTTGGTACAACTCTAGGGTGGGCGAACTATCTTTGTGGTACACCTTGGGTAGACAGACTATGTCAAATTGAGTCTCTTGGCCACAGGAAGATATTTGGGATTTCGGGTAGAATTAGGACTAATTCTTGTAATCCAATTTAGAATTTCTTGTAAAGTGACTCTTTGATTATAGTGGATCCAAGAGCTGCTCTCTCCTCCAGAGTAGGTTCATTAACACCGAACTGTATAAACAAATTGTTATCATGTTCTTTTTCTTCCGTTGTTTATTGCTTTGAATTATTGCATCATCATCTCTATCACCTTATTGTTTGGTTGCTTGTTACGCTTACCCCACATGCACATCAATTTATTATTGGTGTGAGTCTATTATCAAATTCACAACAATTACTATTTTCTTGACAACTATAACTAAAATAAAAATATTAAATATGCTAAAAGTAAAAGCTAAGAAACTTAATAAACTAAAAGTAGTGCTGCTCTGCTAGGGTTTGTCGTCAACAAAGTTTCAGCGGCTTCCAGGACCTGCTAGGCTCTCGAACATGATTGTTCAGGGAGATCAAGGCGACCTTAACCCGTTGCTTGGGTTCTCTGAGGAAGGAAAAAAGCTTTCACCTGAGGAAGAAGACCAAGTTGAGCGAAGTGAAAAGAAAGTCAAGAAGAGAGTCAGAGGTGAATTCACTGGTGACTCATCGATGCCGAATTCATATGAAGGTATCTAGCAAACCTTGGCGACAAGGAGTCATTGTTAAGTTGATGGGAAGGAGGATTGACTACAAGGCACTAGAGACTAGACTGAAGCAGATGTGGGTTAGGAAAGGAGTTATTAATATTATTGATCTGGGGAAGGAATACTACTTGGTGTATTTCTCCAATGAGGAGGATTGTACTAAATCATTGGAGGAGGGGCCATGGTTAATCTATGACCATTATCTTGTTGTTAGAGAATGGTGTCCAAATTTTTACCCAGGAAGTGCAACAATAGACAAACCAGCAGTTTGGGTGAGAATACCAGATTTACCTATTGAATATTATGATGCCAAAGTGCTTCACTTTATTGGAAATCGAATTGGGAAGACGGTTAAGGTGGACAAGAATACTCTTTTCCAAGAAAGGAGTAAGTATGCTAGCATTTGTGTGGAAGTAGAACTGAATAAGCTGTTGCTAGCTATGTTTGAATTGAAAGATCGGATATACAAGATTGAGTATGAAGGGCTACACATGTTATGCTTTACATGTGGAAGGTTCGGTCAATATGTTGAAGGTTGCCCTGAGAAGGCTACAATATCAGGTAATCCTAATAATGAAGTGGAGGTCGAAACACATGGTGAGGATATTCCAGAGGAAGGTGCTGTTGTTTCGAAGAAATGGGGAGGAGAACCAGCAGGACCGTGGGTGGTAGTACAGAAGCCGCGATGTAGTCGGAAAGGACAATCAATATTGTGGCTACGGTTGGTAAAGGTGAAAACAGAGGAGAAGTGCAAAACAGGGGCACCAGGTTTAAAGCTTTAGAAAATATTAATGAGGAGGCAAATGACGAGGGAGGAAACCAAGGAAATTCTAACATTATAGTAGGTGAAAATAATAATATGAAAATAACCGAGGAAGGACATTTACGTGTCAAAGGTGTTAAAGGGAAGGACAAAGGTGGTAAACCAAGGAACAATAGTGTGGAGGTAAACAATGAGTTAAATACAAGGAATATAAGACAGGAAAAAAGTGATGTAATTGCTGCTTCATCAGAGTTGACCAGGAGGAATAAGTCCACCAACCATAGGAAAGAGAGGGGTGACACTAACATTACCAGCTCACAAGATAATTCAGTAAGGGGACATCAAGATCATGCATGTGAGGAAACTTTGCGACCTATAAGGACATCAGGAGTGAATCTTTTTGGGAAGGATGAACCACATCATAATACCAGGCCACCAGATGGGCCCCAAAAGCACATGAAGAGTCATACAAAAAATACACATCCTGCGAGTCAAGGTACCAACGGAGGATGTGATATTGAGGCAGTGGATATGGAATTTGTTCCTGAGACCTTACCCTCCGTTCAACAGAACGTTGAAGGCAGTGGAATGATACTTAATTGATATTTTTTTTTATGATTACTCATAACAAGAAAATTTTTATTTGGAATTATCGTGGTGCAGCAAGCTCAGCTTTTTATCGTTCCTGTAAACAATATATGGACAATAATAATCCTGACATCATTATGATTAGGGAGACTAGAGTGGATCCCCCCAAATTGAGTAAAACCATTAAACTTCTTGGATTTGATGATATGTATTACTCAAATTGTAGAGGCTATGCTGGAGGAATTTTAATTGCTTGGAGGAGTACTGAAGTGGCTGTCAAGTTAGAGGACAGAGATTTTCAATTTATCCATATTAGTATTTCTTTTCAAAACGAGGCTAGTTGGTTTTTCACTGCTGTATACGCCAGCCCTCGAGATGAATTAAGAAGAGATTTGTGGGACACACTAACAATTATGAGCCGGAATATCAGCGGTAGTTGGTTGATTGCAGGTGATTTCAATGATATTGCATCCCCTGATGAGAAAAAGGGGGGAGCAGCCGTTTCTCAGCGCAAATGCAATATCTTTCTTGATAATATAAATGCTTGTAAACTTATGGATGTCGGGGCAGTTGGTTCGAGATTTACTTGGAGGGGACCTCTTTATAATGGCCATATGCGAATTTTTGAGAGATTAGATCGAGCGTTGTGTAATGATGAATGTAGGTTGATGTTTCCTAATGCAGTGGTTAAAGTGCTACCCAGAATTCAATTTTCAGACCATCATTCTATCATGGTTCATTTGGGTGGTATACAACAGATATTTGGCAATAGAAAATTTAGGTTCGAGCGTGCTTGGACACTACATTCAACATATAAAGATGTGGTTCATCAAGCATGGGATGTTCAAAATTCCATTCCATTGAAAGTTAAAAATATGGAAGAAAAGCTTACTCACTGCCGGGTGCACACATTTGGAAGTATAAGGAAACAAAAAATCGAGTTAATGGCTCGTATCGGAGGAATTCAACGGCGACAACATGAAGGTACTTCAAATAACTTTCTCAATAAGCTTGAAAAAACATTACAGGCCCAACTTGATATTGCGTTGACACAAGAGGAGATGGTGTGGTTCCAGAAGTCTAGAGCTCAATGGATCAAGGATGGAGATCGGAATACTCGTTATTATCATCTTAAAACGTTGAATAGAAGGAGGAAGAATAAAATTTCTATGCTGAGGAATGAAGAAGGTATATGGGTGGAGGATGAAGGACAACTTAAGTTTATGGTTAATGATTTTTATCATAAGTTGTTTGAAGATCCTAGCAATATTAATATTTGGCATCAGACCTTGCATACTTACCCTCCCTTAAGTGATGCTGAGAAGGAGGAATTAAAAAAAGACATCCAAAATATTGAGGTTAAAGAGTCCTTGTTTTCTATGGGAGCATGGAAAGCACGAGGACCTGATGGATTTCCAGCAGGATTTTATCAAGGGGAGTGGAGGAAAATGCAAGACAACTTATGTTTATTTATTAGAGATACATGGAAGAATCCTAGTGAGGTTGAAGCTGTCAACTTTACTTACATATGTCTTATTTCGAAAGGAAATAAACCAGAATTTGTTAACCAATTCAGGCCAATCTCATTGTGTAATGTAACATACAAAATTATGACGAAGATTGTGGTGAATCGGTTGAAGAATATTATTACTAAAGTTATATCTCCTTCCAAACTGGTTTTGTACCAGGGAGGAATATCTCGGAAAATATTGTTGTCGCTCAAGAAATGTTACATAGTATGGCTAAGATGAGAAGTAATATTGGTTACTTTGAAATTAAAGTTGATCTCGCTAAAGCCTATGATCGACTCAGGTGGAGCTTCATTTATAATATTTTACAGGAAATTGGTATCCAGGAGGAGATGGCCCGATTTATTAGAGCTTGTGTTTCAACTGTTCAAACGAATGTTCTTCGGAATGGTAGTCGAGCTGATTTCTTTAGACCTCAGTGTGGTATCAGACAAGGGGACCCTATGTATCCGTATCTTTTTGTTCTATGTATGGATAAATTGTCTCATATTATAGCTGAGGAAATTGATAATGGAGATTGGAAACCGATGAAGGCGGGACGAAATGGCCCGTGGATCTCTCATCTCATGTTTACTTCTTTTCGGACAAGCTTCAACAACCTCTATGGAGTCAGTCATGAGGGCGTTACAGTTAGTTTGCTCAATGTCCGGACAGCAAGTTAACCAAGATAAATCTTCCATTTTATTTTCTAGGAATGTGAATGTGGAGGTTCGAAAACAGTTGGTGGAAGTGTCTGGATTTAAAGAAGCACACAATCTTGGTACTTATCTTGGAGTTCCAGCTCTAAGCAAGGCACCTCGAAGAAGTGATTTCCAATATCTAGTAGAGAAAGTTAAGGTTAAGCTAGCTGGCTGGAAGGCTCAACAATTATCTTTAGCCGGTCGTATTACGCTCGTTAAGTCAGTTATTCAAGCAATTCCTATATATCCTATGCTCTCAATGAAAGTGCCGATATGGTGCCTTAATGAAATTCAAAAAATACAAAGGTCCTTCATTTGGGGCGATAGTGATAACAAGCGTCATACTCATATGGTTGGATGGAATATCATGACGTTATCAAAGCAGCCAGGAGGTATGGGATTTAAGAATTTGCAAATGATGAATGAAGCTTGTTTGCTTAAGATGAATTGGGCTCTGGTTAAAGGAGAGAGTGGTTTATGGGGTCATGTTCTGCTAGGGAAATATGGCAGAGGAAGAGAGGTCAAGGAAGGGTTGGTAGCTCACCAAGCTGATTCTAGCCTTTGGAAAACTTTAGTTAATCTTTGGCCAAAATTACAAGAGGATGTGTATTGGGCTGTGGGTAATGGAAGGAGCATTAATGTTTGGAATGATAGATGGATTGAAGAAGGGATTAGAATATGTGATGTAGTGGAACACATACCTGAAGCTATCAAGGGATGGAAGATAGTTGATATCATTGATGAAACAGGTAGCTGGAATTTTGACATGCTGCATCAATTTTTTCCTGATACTTTAATACAGAAGTTGTATGCCATTGTACCACCACATGACACTAATGGTGATGATGTCATGCTTTGGCCAGGTAATAATTTAGGCCAATTTACTGTGAGTAGCGCGTATAATAAGCTTCAGTGCGGTATGCGGATGTCGGCACAACATACCGATCAGTTATGGACAAAGATTTGGCGTATTCCGTCATTAGAACGCATTCGTGTATTTACGTGGCTTATTAAACATGATCGGATCTTGACTAATTTTCGATTGGCCAAGTGGAGCTTGAGGAATGCTTATTGTGATCATTGTGGACAATTTAAGGAAACAACAATTCATGTTCTCCGTGATTGTTCATTTGCTTCAACAATTTGGAGACATTTAATTGATTACAGTCAAAGAGGTGAATTTTTTCTTGGCACTTTGCAAAGTTGGATTGATATAAACATATCGAGACAACTTGGAAGAAGCAATAGTCTTCCATGGGATGCAGTTTGGTCCACTACATGCTATTGGCTTTGGAGATGGAGAAACCAAAGAGCACATGATCCTAATTTTAACATTCCACTCCAGCCGTGGAATCACATCTTAACACTAGTGCATTCTTGTGTCATGGGTAGAGAGATGGGAGTTATTAAACAACAAGCAAACAAAGACATAATTAATTTGTCATGGAAAGCTCCACCATATGGGTGGTATTGTTTGAATACAGACGGAGCAGCAAAATCAATGACAGGCAAGACCGGATGTGGAGGTTTGGTGCGAGATTATATAGGTAAATGGATTTCTGGTTTCACAAAAATTTTAGGTACTGCCTCAGCTTATATGGCAGAGCTTTGGGGTTTGCATGAAGGCTTACTAGTAGCAAGATCACGTGGTGTGCAGCAATTGGAAATTCAACTTGATTCCAAAGTAGTGGTTTGCAGCTTGAAGGAGGGCAAAATAGGAAGTGCATCAAGTTGGAGTTTAATAAAGAAGATTAAATTATTGTTGAATCACTCGTGGCAAGTTAGAATTACGCATGTGTACAGGGAAGTTAATCGTTGTGCTGATATTTTGGCTAATATAGGTTGTGTATCATCTACAACAACTACGGTGTATACTCAGCCTCCTCCGGAAATGCTTCAAGTTCTTGCTGATGATTTTAGGGGTGTTTCTCTCCCCGTCTTGTGGCTATGTAATTTTCTTTTAGGCTTAGGCCCCTTTTATTTCCAAAGGTAATAGCACTTGATTAAAAATAATATTCCCCATCATACTCTCAATTGAAAACATTGATAGGAATATAACAAACATACAGCCACATACTCTAGTTTTTATTCAGCAGATTAAGGTTCTTTTTGGCTCAGCTTTTTTTAGCTTTTTATTTTTTTAAAAATGAGAAGTTAGGCCTAATACAATTTTAATAAAGCCCTTCGACATAAAAAGCAGCTTTTCTTTAATGTGTAAAATTGAACCAAAAGAGCTTCTAAGAGAAGAGGTTGAAACCTACTTTTAGGGCCTGTTTGGCCTAGCCTATTTTTGAGCTTATGCAAACGGCTTATGCAATATAAATTAGGTTTTATGCTATTCTGTAAGTTCAAACTAGTGAAAATTGAATTTTTATAAGCTATTTTATCATAAAATACCTTGAAAAACTTATAATAATAGATAAAAATTGCATAAGCTGAAAAATAAGCTAGGCCAAATGGGCCCTTAGAAAAAAATTGGAGTTTTTTTGTTATTATTTTTAGTAAATTTAGTTTAATCTAGTTTGTTATCATTTTTTCTTAAATTTCATATTAATCTTTAGTTTGTTATTATCTTTTATAAAAGAATTTACATATTTTACCAAATAACTTTGAAATTAAAAAAAACAATTACCAAAAAACTTTATCTTTTTTTTGAAAAGCTATTATTTTCACTTTTATCTTTCACATAGCTTCTAATACCTAAAAAAGCCAGACCAAACGGAAGTTTAAGTTGTAAATTAGCAATTTCATAAGTCCCATATCGAAGGTTTTGCTAAGGAAAGGGAGCAAGTTATCTACAAAAAAGGAGCAGCGTGAATCAATAGTCATATAAGATAGGAATCAAAATTATGTTACTATTAATTTAATTAAATTAGTGGTGTTTTGTTTTTTTTGACGAATTAAATTAGTGGTGTTGTTACCTATTAAAGTGGTTTATCGTTTATAGACTACTAATTAAGAGGTTTATGAGCTATTTTTGTGCTCATTTAAATTTTAAAATTTAAGAAACACATGCATGTGGTTCTTATAGTTTTTTTTTTTTGTATTTTAATTAATTTGATTCGGACAATCGAGCCGAACCGAGTCGTTCGCGAGTTTGAATCAAGTCAAATTCGAGTTGAAACATTAGTTCGTAACGAACTCGAGTCGAGTTTCGAACCGAACTTAATTTTATCGAGTTGAGCTAAATCAGGTTCGACTCAACTTGACTTATATAATAATTTTACACTATTAAAAATTGAAGTCCATATAAAATCTTATAATTGCATAATTTAAATTAAAAAAAAGTAGTTATTGAAAAAGTTGGTGGGTTTTTTCTTTACATTTATTCACATATTTTATATTTGTTATTAATTTACAACAAATATAAATTTAAGTGTATTTTATAAAATAAAATAAGTATGTCTTTTTTAATCTCATTAAAAATTATTAATAAAAAATAAAGTAAAGTTTGTTTTGTAAATAAAAATAAAGTGTCTTTGTATATGAATTACTGTATGAAGTCCCCATTGAAGAAATCTCATACTTGAAGTCTTTCAACTTAATTATAAATGAGCTTTTATTAGGATGTTTGTAAGTGCATTTGAAGTCTCTCACTTGATTGGTCATCATTTAATGTGAGTTTTAGTGGTATGAGATTTGACCCACTTAATTTGTGGATTTTTTAAATTTAAAAAATAAGTAATTTTTTTTAATCGGTTCAGGTTATGAACCGCCCGTTTTTCGGTTTTTTTACTGATTTACAGCCGATTTTCCAGTTCAATGACCAGTTCGTGTGTAGGCCGATTTTGCGGTCAACTCGGACCGGATGCAAATCCGGTTCGCAGATAATTAAATGAATCTCATTTAATATCTTAGAATCACGTATTTAGAACATATTTTGACTTTATCAAAATATGGGCTAACAGCTAGGGTAAAAAAAAATGATTGCATTTGAGCTGCTTTTTCAGAGGTCCGACACATCCATATTTATGGGTTAATTGACCGGGCCACCAACTCAGTCCATTTTTTATAGCTCTAGTTGTTATAAGATACCACCATCCAACAAACGATTGTTCTTAGGGACAGTGGCGGTGCTCGAACCCTGGCTAAGGGGGTGCAATTTGGTAATCAATACTAGTATTATCATTGGCCAAGGCCCGGCCAGCCCAGGCCGATTTTTTTTGTTATTTTAGGGGTTAGTTTTGGGGAAAACTTGATTTTTTAGGATTAATTTAAGGGCAAACTTGAGATATTTTGTTTAAAACTAAGATTTTTCAGTGTAAAATTGAGATTTTGCCCAGACTTTGAAAAAATTCTAACTTTGCCACTGAGTATTATCCCATTTTATTAGAGCTATTTTGACAAAATGACACTATTCAGTTATCTTGCTTTGACCATTATTTTTTAATAATATATACGTATAAATATATAAGATATTGTTTGATTTGTTTTGATGAGTATTTTCAAAATATCAAGTTTTTATAATTTTTAGTAATATAGAATTAAAGATATTAGAGATCACAATTGTGCGTTGGCATACGTGCAGTAATCAAACTAATTCTTATATTTTTGTACAAAATTCACCGTTGGATTGAAAGATTATATCATATAGATCATCCATGTTAAATTTTATAAAAATCTAAAACCATTTAATATGTAATATATATATATATATATGTTTTACAGCCGACCGCTACACGATTTCATGTTTTGAAATCGCTGAATAATCAACTTATTATCTGTATTGTTGAACAAATTACTTTCGAGATAAATATTAATTACATAGGAAAAATATCAAATAAAAAAAGAGATCATGACTATATATATATATATATATATATATATATATATATATATATATATATATATATATATATGTTTTACAACCGACCGCTACACGATTTCATGTTTTGAAATCGCTGAATAATTAACTTATTATCTGTATTGTTGAACAAATTACTTTCGAGATAAATATTAATTACATAGGAAAATTATCAAATAAAAAAAGAGATCATGACTATATAAACAAGTATTCATATGAACATAACACACATGTCGTTAGTTTTCTCATTGCTCGATGTTGGTCAATTATTTCTATCTATCACTTGAGTATACACAGACCAATAATGTAACTGGAACCCCCAAATTGGAAAGTTGAATTTAGACCAAGTTATAAATTGCGGACAAGCAACCAATTCAAAACACATAAATATACATATTTTTAGAACCACCAATTGAATAACTATTTAAACAATTTATCACAATTGAAGTTATATAAAGAAATCCCAAATTTTAAACTCTAAACTATATATATTTTTTATTGATTATACCTTAGTATTGTTTCAAGGTTGGTGGAAGATTTATCACTATTGTATGTATTTGGTTTGGTGTTTTGTTTGAAAGTTGTAAAAAATATTTGAGATTTTTTATTTAATGGTGCAAAACAAAAAAATGAGGAGGTGCAAAGTGCAAAATATATAGAGGTACTAGTGAAAATTAATGAAAATTTTAACATTTCAGGAGGTTCACCTGCACCCCCTCATTTACTAACAGCACCGCGCCTGCTTAGGGATGTCAATTTGTATTTAAATGTCAATTTTTTTCTACACTTATGTTTCGTATATTATAGGAATATCTCTTGCAAAAGTTTAATCTACTTACAATATATTAAAAGAAATACTATTAAAAATCCAAGTTTGTCCCTATTACTTTTAACAGTGTTGCAAGTTTAACGCCCTTAAATGTAATTTTAACTCTAAACTAATAAAAAAATACAAAAAAAAGAAAGAAAGATAAACATAAAAAAAATCCTCCCAAAAAAATAACATCAGAAACCACATCTGTAAAAAAAAAACACAAAATAAAATAGGAAAAAAAGAAGATAAGCATCAAATTAATCTTCCCATAAAAATTTAATTAAAATAAATTTACACATAAAAATATGAACAAAAATCACTATAAAAGATACGCTTCAAAAATAGTAATTTTTTTTAATGAAAAAATAGTAACTCAATCTATATAAAAATTATATATATAAAAAATAAAAATAGAATAACCTAATAAAAGACATAATATATATATATATATATAAGATAATTACACATGAATAAAAGGAAGACGGGCAACAAGTTGCGCCGCTAAACCTTTTTGTATCGCAAAACCCAATCTTTGAAATACTACATTCATAGACCTAGGCGACTTAATATTACTATGCATAACTTATAATAAAAGAAGAAACTTATTTATGAGCTTAGAAATAAAAGAACAGAAAAATAGAAACAAAAACACAATCGACCCGTTTGGATTGACTTATTTATGAATTTATGCGAAATAACTTATGCAAATAAATAAGTTTTTATGTATTATTATAAGTTTTTTAAGGTAGTTCATGAAAACAATTTATAAAGATATAATTTTTGCTAGCAAAAACTTATGAATTAACATGCGTAAAAATAACTTATGAATTAACATAAAAATTTATTTAACCATAAACTATTTTCATAAGCATAAAAATAAGCCAAATTCAAACAGGCCCAATATATTAAAAGGTATTACTATTAAAAATTCTAATTTGGCCTCATCAATTCTTAAAAATATTTCAAATCTTTTATTTCGTAAAAAAAATTATATTTTTTAATTTAATATATTATTATATAATAGTAAAATTCTACTCTTTTTTTATTATAAAAAAATCTACTCTATTTTTGTTTACTCTTATATAAAAAAATACAGAAGAAGTGCATTATTGATGAATATATATTATAATAATTACGGGGTAAATATTTGTCATTAAACTTAAAACATCACGGGGCAAGTGTTAATCAATAATTTTGTCAAAAGAAAAAAAAAGTGTTGATCACTAATATATTAAAAATATACACGGGACAATTGTTCAAATAAAAAAATTTTAATTATACACTGGACAATTACTTTAATAAAAAAAATTAATCATACACATGACAATTGCTTTAATAAAAAAATCTAATCATACACGGGACAATTTCATTAATAAAAAAATTTAATCATACAAGGGACAATTACTTTAATAAAAAAAATTTAATCATACACGGGACAATTGCTTTAATAAAAAATATTTAATCATACACGAGACAATTGCTTTAATAAAAAAAAATTAATCATACACCGAACAATTACTTTAATTAAAAAAAGAAATTGAATAGTAAATATTTTTTATCATTAATTATAATTTATTACACAAAAACCATACACAGGACAATTACTTTAATAAAAATGACTTAATTTAATATATTTTATCTAAAATAACATAATGACGTCATTTATAATTTAAAAATAATTTATAAATAAAATCAATAGACCCACAAGTCTCAAAACTAGTTTTTTTAACAATGAATGAATTAAATATGAATATATTAGTTTTTTATGTTTAAAAATTCATAAATAATTTATTTAATGTTAAAAAATTCTAAAATTTTGTGGGAGAGATTCTTATAATATTATATACACATGAATACAAAAAATCATTCAAAAATATAAAAGTATGCAAAAGTTGATTAAAATTAGGGACCAAAAGTTCTAAAAGAAAAATTTGGAAGGATCAAAATTTGTTAATTTTTTTTTATAGGAACTAAAAAAAAAATTCAAGAAATTTATAGGACCAAAAATATATTAAACCCAACAATTTAATAGAAAAATATGATATTTGCATGCACAAGATCTTTGATTCAATTTTTAGCATTCCTATTTTTTCGCATAATCTGGATAATTTTAGTTTTTTGGTATGGCCTGCATAATATTAGTTATAGTAATTTTTTTTATTTTTTTATTTTCACCACCAGTTGGATTTGGTTCGGGGGTCAGTTCTGTCATCAAGTGGTTCCAGCCCCCTCCCGATTGCAGTTGCGGGAGATCAAACTGTGGTCGTCCCTACCAAATTCAGTGTCAATCAACACTGAACCAACTAACGATTGGTGTTATAGTAATTATTTTGAGCTACATATTATACTTTTTTCATTAACCACTTGATTAGTATCATCTTATTTTTATTTTCTTTTTTGGCATTTATCTTATTTTTATTTATTCATGAGCTAGAAAATCAAATTATACTTTCTATCATACTAATCTGAGAGTATTTCTCTTATTTTGTATATAGAATTATTTTGCCTTTTGTACAAAAAAAAAGTTATTTTGCCTTTTGACATTGTACCGTTTTTGGTTTTTTCCATTGAAATTAGGAGTATAATTCTTTAAAAGAAACATTTCGATATAAAAAAATATTTGGCATAAATAATTGAAATATTATTGCCTAAATTTGCAAATTACTTTGTGAACAACAAAAACGGATTTGTTTCTTTTTTTTAGTATAAAACGGATTTGTTTCTGTTAAATCATTTAGGCATAGAAATCGATACATCATTTTATCAAAAATAAAATAAAAGAAATCAAATACCATCTTTTGCAAATTATTTTTTGAGCAACAAAAACTGATTTTTTTCTTTTTTATTTTAGTATAAAACGGATTTGTTTCTGTTAAATTATTTAGGCGTAGAAATTCATACATCATTTTATCAAAAATAAAATATTATTTCCTAAATTTGCAAATTATTATGTGAGCAATAAAAAGGAATTTGGTTCTTTTATTTTTTTTTAGTATAAAACATGTTTGTTTCTGTTAAATAATTTAGGCATAGAAATTCATTCATCATTATATCAAAAATAAAATAAAAGAAATCAAAAGCGTCCTTGAATTACAATTTTCCATCATAATTAGTGGTGCTCCTACTATATATAAATAATCTTCTTTTCTCTAATTCCACATGTACAACATAGTTTTAGCTTACCACTTGTTTTTATCACCTCATTTGCTAATGTTATTTTTTTCTTATATCAAAGATTCAAAGATGAAATTATTGTTTGCTCTTCTCTTAGTGTCTATTGCTTCACCTAGTTTGTGCTCAAATACTTCAAATACTTTCGATATTGTTAAGTATGGTGCCAAAGGTGACGGCCATACTGATGATTCAAATGTATACTATTTTATTGTTATAATTTTTTTTCATTAAATTATATTTTATTTACGAGAATTTTATTTCTCAAATCTAATACATTATATTTTTTTTCATTAAAGTCACGACGTGTTAGGCGCTTTAGTATTCGGAAAGCACTGTAGTAGTTGGAAATGAGAGTAACTATAGGGAGCGTGATTCTGGATTTATTAATATCTATATCAGACCCATAGGTTTCAGTTAACCATGTAAACTTAACAAGTGTCACACGTTTTGAGGTGTACCTAACCAGGCCAGATACCGACCTATTAAGTCAGTTGAGTATTTGAGTTAATACCGATAGTAATGGAAGAAGATTAACCGTAGTAGAGGAAATAAAGGCGGATAAGACGAGATGATGTATGATCGTGCTCAGGGATTATAGACTAAAGCTGCAAGGACACAGACTAGAAGATGTTAGTGAGTAGTCGAATCAGAGTGCGCAGCACGAGATCGATTGAGAGTGCGAGAATAACCTTTAGCCAGTAACCCCTGAGAGGGGAAAGTTTTGTTCCAAGGGATTGAATGTATTCGATCGGAGAAAGGTGAAGTGTAGTATTGGATGCAGATATAACGATCTACCCTGATGTGGAATGAAGGAGTTTTGAATTTCGAGGACGAAATTCTTTTAAGGAGGGTGGATTGTAACATCCCGCTCTAATTAATAGAAGAATATTAATTAGACGTTATTACTAGAGATTAATCGGGCATAAGTGGGCAAGTAAAGGAGGAAAATAAATGGACAAGAGTATTGTTGTTAATTGGAAGGACAAAGTAGACATTATACTTGAAATGCATGTTATAGTATTATATAAAGGCCAATACACTTATGATCCAAATTCATTTTACCTCTTCCCACAAATTAGAATAACAACACAACCTCTGTTAGCTTCTCCCTCTCTCTCGTTTCAGCATCACCACCATGTACCAAAACTCAATCAATCCAAGTTCTAAACCCACATGCAATTGCAATTCTTTAGTCCTTAGATCCATAACTCCTAAAAGATGCAAGAATCACTCAAATCCTCCTTTTTTTCTCTAAATTTCGTGCTCTGCTATCAAGCCCAAATATGAGTTTCTTGCATGCATTCAAAACCCCATGGAAGTCTTGAAGGTTTGTTAAGAAACAAGGAGAAATTGGAAGAAGATTATGAACCCGTATACCTTGCATGCCCTTCACTAAAACAGTAAGTTTTCACTCCTCACAACTCCGATTCGAATAATTCTTTTTGGAATAGAAAGCTAACTTGAATACGCTCATTTTGGCGCTGGTTTCATGAATTTTCGTTAAGAATTGAGTTCTGTACGAATTTTTGAAGTAGAGTGTTCAACACAGGATTTTCCAGAAATCGTGTTTGGTTAGGGCTGTATTTAAACGGTAATTACTCTCTCCTCTTAACTCCGTTTGAAACGATTCCTTTTTCTATGGATAGCTAACAAAATTCCCTTCGTTTTGAGTACAAACTTCGTAGATTTTGGCTTAGTATCGAAGTATGTAGAGCCTTTTGAAGTTGGAGATCTGAAGCTGAGTTTGTGCTGGAAAATCTGGTGTACTCGCCGTGGCGAGTAATTGAGCTCGCCCAGCGAGTTTCTCAGGGCAAAGTGTCCTACAAGTGATGAAATTTGATGCTAGGGTGTTGGGGGCAATAGTGGGGACTCCTTGAAGCAACCGGGATTGATCTCAAAGTCGTAGGGAACGCGCAGAGTCAGAATTAAGCTTCTTTTACAGGTGGGTTCTTTAGGATAGTGTAGATAGTTTCCCCCAATTTATGAATTTGCATGATAACTTAGGAAAATTAGGGAATTGTTGTGTGAGGAGAATTAACTCCCAAATTCACCTCCATTTTGTTGTGTTATATAATTTATCTTGCTGCACTGGTTTAAATGAGGATTGTAGGTGCTATTTTCTTTAAAACTATGATTTCAGCAAAACAGGGTAATTTCTGCATGAACTCGCCATAGCGAGTAGCTGGCGAACATTCATGGCGAGCTGGGTTTTAGGCTGATGATACTCGCCATGGCGAGCTTATGCTCGCCACAACGAGTTGATTTAGGTCAGGACCTATAATCTCGCCATGGCGAGCTGGTGACTCGCCATAGCGAGCTTGTACAGAATTGACTTACATTTTCTATTTTCTAACAAAGTCTCTCACACCCGTTTTATATCCTCATTAGAGTCAGATAGTTTGCAGTAATATAATTAATATAATGTCGAACAGAATGTTAATCACAGATAATCATTAGGGTATAACTTAGAAATTAATTAGGTTTGCATGCTCCCCCGGGTTTTGAGAAATCATGGTAGTAAGAACTAAATTAGTGTTAGTCAATTATGAGCGATTTGTGATGTCACGTTATGGACTCCCAATGGGATAATCCATTAGGATATGTTATTGTGAGCTGCATGCCATGACCGAATCGGTTGACGGATATGGCAGGCCTCTGAGACATGCTCACCTCGGAGTGTCATTGTGTTTAAAATGAATAAGAGTTTGTTTATTAGTGTTACACCTTTAATTCTGTTATTATATCATGTTATTTATGCTAGTATGTTATGACTGATTAGGACTCCCCCGGTGTAGTCACCTCTAGGAGGGTAGTAGGACTCACTAAGGCTTAGTAGTCTCACCCCACTCCCAACCAATTTTTATAGGTAGCAGGTTAACTGGAGCAAGGACCAGAAGGGAGCTGATGATTAGAGCTGAGCTTGGATCATCGCATTAGACGATTTAGTCTTCCCTTGTTTTAGTTTATCTGTATATCTTGGATTTTTATTCTATGTCCGCTGCATTGTTTAAGTTCATCAACTGATGTAAAGGATTATCTTTGTTTATCTCGTTTAATTTATTATACTCAGATCCATTTATTTATGTCTTGACTAAATATGCTAGATATTTTAGTTGGAGCGTTATAAATGGTATCAGAGCAGACCTCTCCCAGTACGATGTGGTTCAGGGACGAACCAAGCGGAAGCTGGTGGGCATGTAATACCCGAGGCTGATGAGGGCGGGGAGTGGTCGCCGGTGCACGAGGCATGACAATGTGCGGCTCCTGGCAGCTTCTAGGCAAAAACCGAATTCACATCGGAATGAGAGGGATCCTGAGACTGTGCAGGTTTGAGACTGTATGGTTGAATGAAGGCTTATAAGGATTGATGGGTACTACCTATACCAACAAGATGCATCTTCTTTTCGGTAGCTCATTCCATAAGAACTCCACAGTTAAGCGTGCTTGACTTGGAGTAGTCTTTGGATGGGTGACCTTCTGGGAAGTTTCCCGGAAAGCGTGCAAGTGAGGACAAAGCTCGCTGAAAAGACCTGTGTTGGTTTGTGGGGTCAGCCGGTCATCCTAAAAGCAGTTTGTGGCATTACAAATGGTATCAGAGCAGACCTCTTCCAGTACGATGTGGTTCGGGGACGAACAAAGCGGAAGCTGGTGGGCATGTAATACCCAAGGCTGATGAGGGCGGGGAGTGGTCGCCGGTGCACGAGGCATGACAATGTGCGGCTCCTGGCAGCTTCTAGGCAAAAACCGAATGAGGATCACTTGTCAGCAGGTGAAGATTGAACATCAGAAACCTGGAGGACCGTTGCAACCATTAGATATTCCCGAGTGGAAGTGGGAACATATCACCATGGACTTTGTAGGAGGATTACCACGTAACTAGAAAGGTCAAGATTCAATCTGGGTAATCGTGGACAGGTTTGAAGGTGGAAAAACACAAGAAGGGGGGGGTTGAATTGTGTTTTAGGAATTTAAAACTTTTTGGTTCTTAAGATGTTTAATGCAGCGGATTTAAAACAAATTCAAAGAGATGCTGAGAGAGAGAAAGATAGACACACAGATTTATCCTGGTTCCCTTCACAAATTGAAGGTACGTCCAGTCCGCTTGTTCTCAACAAGAGCTTTTCACTATAATCTTTACAAGATTACACTTTGCTCAAGCACACTAGCAAGAGACTTCTCAAATGCTCAAGTTACGCTTAACAAGAGACTTCACAATCAAACTTAAAATCTAAGAATGAATGTTTAGGGACACTTGATATACTATCAGAGGTGTTTACAAAATACAACTCAAATTGTTCTAAGACTTAGAATGACAGATTGAAATTATGGTGTCAGAATGCTTCTTAGTCTTTGAACGTAGTAATAGAACAGTGTTAATGGAACAGTAGTCATTTCTTCCATTTGAGTCTTCTATTTATACTTGGAGGAAGATGATGACCGTTGCAGAGAGAGAGAGAGGTGCCAGCTGGAATTTATTCGTACAATTGTGATAGCTGTAGTTACCTTCTTTGGTAAAGATATCCAATTCCACTACCTTGCTATTTGAATTATCACTCATCCATTTTGAGTAATAATAGTACAATAGTACGATCCTCAATTGCGCTCCACATATGGATAAGGTTAACGTTGTACTAACGAATATTCCTTCCTGTGGACGTGACAGACCCTTGAAGTAGATTGTTCTTCAATCATTGGTTCTGGATATGTCAGTTCTTGAGTGACGTAAATTCCTTTTGCTATTGACATTGCTTCTTGAGGTCCTTTTGCTTCTGAGTCCGTCAGAGCCTTGTTTTTGTCCTCAGAGGCACTTTCTTCAACATGCAAAATTTAAGCTTCTGATGAACAGTGATGTGCTTTCAGAGCTCATTTTGACTGTCTTCTCTGTTGTTATTCATAGTGCTTCTGAATGAATTTTAACTTGTAATTCTGCATACTAGAATAATCATTAGTAATTCCAATTGTAATTTTAATACTTTGTTATCATCAAAACCACTTAAAACATTAGAGGTTCATGTCAGACCCACTTTGTTCCAACAATCTCCCCCTTTTTGATGATGACAAACCAAAGCATTAAAATTCAATTGTTGTTGATTTAATTTAATTATGTTGACTTCAGGTTTCAAAGGTTTGCAATCTCCCCCTGAGTCTGATAATCCATAAGGGTAGGTTTGTAAGCTCCCCCTAAGTTTTATCCATAATTAATTAAAACAGTTTAAGAGTCGATTTATTAACTTAAAATAAATTTTCATATTTAACTCTCAGAAGCATAGTTTTGTAAGCTTTGCTTCTTAGAGTCTGATAATGCTCAGAGGTGGTTTGCAAGCTCTTCTGATATTATCTATGAATTTTATTTTAGGTTCTTAAATTTTCTCCCCTTTCAATAATCGTTCAGAATGAGAAAGAATCATAAGGGATAAACATTGATTCATAATGCATTTAACATTACAGTTTCAGATTAAGCAGTATATGAATGAATCAACATTAATTTTAACGCTACTCTTACTCCCCCTTTTGGCATCAGTCAAAAAGACACAGAAAACCAAGCAGTCAAAGCGCCAAACAAGGTAGTCAAGTCAAAAGGTAGTGACAACCAAACGCATTCAATGAATGGCATTGATTATCCTACTGACAAGATATCTTGAAGGTACTATAAATAAAGGATGTTTCCTCTCATTTTACTCATTCAGAGTAATCAAGTCATTTCCAAAAACAAACATACAATGGAAAAACAGGTTACCAAAGATGCTTCAGGCTCAAAAGACAAGAGCAAGAAGGAAGCAGAGCCCTGGCGCTGCGAAGAAAACATGCTACGATATGAGAGAAACAAGGAAGAACTGATTTTAACAGAGTCAGAGGAGGAAGAATTGGGCTCTGATCTGGAAGAGTTCTTATGGACATATGAAGATAATCTAGCAGATTATCCAGATGAGGTTCAGAAGCTTGCTGATGAAGCACTATCTCTTCTCAATGAGAAACTGAAGAGTATAGAATCAGAGGCTTCTAAATCTAAGCCTTAGGCTAGGTGTGATCATATGTAATAAAGAATCTTTTTATTAATAATAAAAGTTGTTCCTCTACCTATCTCTCTCTTTTGAGCTTGCTTTCTTTTATATACCACATGCTTATTGTCAGAACACCAGTTACCAGACACGCCTCATACAATATTAAACTAGGATACTTCAAAAGTAATCACTAGATGCCCCGGTTATTTAACATGCCATAATACTAAGAAGCTATTTCATGAGTAAACAGGACTACTGATGAGAGGGGCTCTTAGGTTTTTAAAATCCTAGACTTATTAGTTTAAAAGCTAAGATGCTCTTCAACATCTTTCATTAGAGCCAGAATTCTCAAGAGTACCAGACAATATCATGGTATATAAAGAAGTTAAATTTAAAAAAAAAAAAAACAAACACACAAGTAAATATACAAACACACAAGAATGGATAATATAGATTTTAATTAAAAAAAAAATTATCCAAATATTACACAAGAACTAACAACAAAACAAGTGCACAAACAATGACTAAGGTTTCTTAACATCTGCTATGGCTTTCAGAAGGGTTAACATCATGTCATCCATCCTTTTGTGAACTGTTTCCACAGCAGCATTCATATCAGTGCGCACATCCACTCTTAGTTCATCAATTTCATTAGCCATTTCAGTTCTGATGCTATCCAATGCATCTTGAACTGCTGGAGGTATTGCAGACGAGGTAGAAGCTATGTCAATCCTCATAGGAGAGTGAGAAGGAGTTGGATCAATAATGGGCTTCTTACCCTTGTCAGAATCTTCATTGATATCCATATCAGTATCTTCTCTTATCAGATTCTGATCAAGCATGTCAACATCTTGTTCAACAACTTGATTTTCATTGAGCTTATTGGTTTCAAATGTAGCAATGTGCACAACCCTATCTACCAATAAGTTTAATGCCTCTTGTTCAGCTAGCCTTTTGTGCTCAGCTTCAGCTGCCCTTTCCTGTTCAGCAGCTATCAAGGCCTGCTCAGCTAACTTCTTGATCTCTGCTTCCAAAGCTGCCAACCTTGCACATTCCTCTTCATGATTGTAGACTGTGAGCCTTGGAGCACTTAACCTCTCAGCAATCTCAAATAATTCCCTTGCTGTCTTCATTCCCCTGTCCTTTGTCTTGTTCTTCAGATGAGTACTAAGAATTTGTAAAGATTGACTAAACAAGTACTCCATCTCTCTGACGTCAGCATCAAAATCAGAAGGGAAGATAAGAGCTTCTTCCTCCCTTTGTTTGAATCTCTTAAGTCTAATACCAATAGCATTGTGCAAAAGCTCAAGGTTTGGTTCAGAGTCAGAGTTGAAAAAGGGTATTGATGGATCAAAGGGAATAGTTGGCTCAGGTTGTTTTCGTTTGAGATTTATGATTTTTATTTTGCTGAGGTCAGGAGGAATGATGTCATCATCAACATTGATGGAATCTTTGAAAAATTGGGCTTCAGCCTTAGAAATGTGTTGGTAAAGCTCAAGAACCTCTTCTAAGACTAGAGGTTTGTTGAGTGGTCCAAAGAAAAGTTGTGGTGAAGGTGCAGGAGATGATTCATCAGTGTATACTTCAGGTGAAGGTGATTGATATTGTTGTTCAGTCATGACTTTATTGGGTGATTGATGAGGTGATTCTTGTTGGGCTTCAGAATGAGCAATTGACTCATCCTGAACAGGTGTAAATGTGGGTGGATTAACTTGTGAGATGTGATCAAGTGATGGAGGAGGAGTTTGAATAGATTGAGTAACAGGTGGTTCATGATCAACTTGATCAGCAGAGGGATTGTTAAAAGGAAAGCGAGGTGGTGTGTTTGGATTGGAGTGCGTAAATGCATCTCCAGATAAGTGTTGTTGAAGGTGCTCAAGAACAGATTCAGGGTTGGAAGGTTGATTGAGGATGGTAGTGTCAATGATGATGGGGGTTTCTTCATCAGAGGAGAGTTGGATTGGTTTCTTAATGGGTCTCTTGGTAGTCTTTTTAAGATTTGTTTTCTTTGGTCCTTCTCTGATTATCTTAGCAATGAACTCCTCAGAGTCAGTGCTAGTATCAGATGATGATGATGATATAGTTCCATGATCAGGTAAGACTACACTAAGAGGTACAGTGAAGTCTATTGGAGTTGTTTGATTGGTAGTTTGAGGGGGTTGAGAGATAAAGGGTGGAGGTTCAGGATTAACATTTTGAGCTACTGGAATGCTAGAAGTATTAGGCTCAGAGATTTTACCTTTTGGTTTTGAAGCTCTAGACTTCAATCTTTTGGCAGGCATAGGAGGGTTCTGATCCTCCTCAGAAGCTTGAGGCCTGTCATTTCTCTTCTTTGATCGCCTTTCCTTCTGAACAGCTTCAGTGGCCATATCCTCAGCACCACTATCTCCTCCCATAGCCTCATCAGCACCAGAGTTTTCTTGATCCTCAGAACCATCATCAGCAATTTCTTGTTCAGTGGTCTTTGGCTTCCTCAAAGACCTTGTAATAGCCTTTGGACCTTTGAATATTTCCCAATTAGGGACACTCACAACCATCTTTCTGGGTACTCTTACCCCAGTATCTCTTCTAACTATCTCAATGAAGTTCTTGATGACATCCTCATTGTCATGTTCTGATATGGTGGGAAACCCATCACACCAGAAGTACTTTTCATAAACTTGTTCCAGAGGCGTCTTCACTGAGATAATCTCATTCTTGGTTTTTCTTTTCATATTCACCAGAACCGTAACATCATACTTAGCAGTTTGAAAAACTCTAAGCTTCTCTTTGGCACTCAGAATGTCTGTGAGTTTGGTTTGCCTGATGAGTTCTGATATGAGCCTAGGATGATGAATGTTAGAGGGCATTTTGGTTCTGCTTGCAGTGATCGTTAAACACATGTGATCAAATAAAATCTTAGCCAGATTAACCTTCACCTTCTTGTATAGGAACCAAATGAAGTGCTTATGTGGTATAGATATGGTATCTAATCCACCTTCCCTAGTGACTATTGTAGCGAGAAACACTCTGAAAGCAAATTCAAACTGGTGCCTCATGCACTTCAACTTTCCAAAGTCCCTGTTGGAACTCCCAGGTTTAAACAGGTCCTGATTGATTGAGTCTAAATGCTTGCTTTTTGTATCATACATTTCTATATCTTCCCCTTGATTATCCAGACCCAGAATCTTGGCAATGTGTGCCTGAGTAATCACAACATTAATACCCAAAAGGTTTGACCTTATTTCCCTTCCTCTATATGGTTTCAAACCAAGTTCCTGTCTTGTTTTACCCTTAAGATATTTGTTCTTGGCAATTAGATTCTTATATTCTTCATCAGCACTTGCTCTGTCAAAAACCTTTGCTTTTTGCCAGAAATATTTGACGAGGTCATAGTACACAAAACCATTCAACATCTCAAAATAATTTTCCCATTTTTGATCAAAGAATAGATTTTGAACATCGATTCCATTAGCTTTCAAACTATCGAAATCTACAAACTTCTCCGTGTAGAATTCGTATGAGTCTGGACCGGCGTCCGTTTGATTGTGTTGATAAACTAGATTATCTTTCGAATTGAGATCAATGATGGGTGGTAGGGAAGGGTTAAACGGTTCTTGGATGATTTCGTTTGACGAGCGAGCAGCCATAGTTGCAGAAAATTGAGAGGATGAAGATTGGGATTTTTCTGTAAAGGCTAGGGTTGTGTAGGTAGTGATTTCGTGTAAAAAGTTGTGCAAGTGAGTGAAGTGACTTATAAATAGTAACTAGCACACATACACAGAGAAAATAAACATTGGGAGGGAGCGCGAGCAGTTTTAAAACTTAAATAATATACTTAACTGCCATAATCATCATTAACTGTTCTCTGCCCGTCAGGATCTAGACACGTGTTGAAAGGGTTTAATCGTAGCTGACGCGTGTACAGAACACTGTTATACACTTACTAGTGCTGAACGTTTCGTTTCCGAAAGGTTCAGAGCCAAACTCATTTGTATCTGATACCATATCAGAACCTGTTGCCCTTCAGAGCCCAAATCATTCAGAGCTTCCCAAAGGAGACTCTAAATTATAAGGGGTTCTGATTGAGCTTCAGATGCTAATTCTATTCTACTTCTCAGAGCTAATTTTCTTCAGAGATATAGTGCATGTTCAAATTCTTTTTGATAAAATCAAATCTTTCAATTGTTAAAGGTTTAGTAAATATGTCAGCCCATTGATGTTCAGTATCAATGAATTGAATATTTATTGTACCTTTCTAAACATGATCTCTTATAAAATGATGTTTTATTTCAATATGTTTAGCTCTAGAGTGTAGAATAGGGTTCTTAGACAAATGAATAGCAGCAGTATTGTCACAATATAGTGGAATACTACTTTCAGCTATGTTATAATCTTCCAACTGATATTTCATCCAGAGAAGCTGTGTGCAGCATTTAGCAGCTGAGATGTATTCTGCTTCTGCTGTAGACAAAGCAATAGTTGTTTGTCTCTTGCTAGCCCAAGATATGAGATTCTCACCAATGAATTGGCAATTTCCACTAGTGGATTTTCTCTCAATCTTATCACCAGCATAGTCAGCATCACAGAATCCAACTAGCTTACTATCTAGGGATTTTTTATAAAGAAGTCCTAGATTAGTAGTTCCTTTCAGATATCTAAAGATCCTCTTAACAACAGTTAAGTGAGGTTCTCTAGGATCTGATTGGAATCTTGCACACAAGCATACACTATATAAGATATCCGGTCTAGATGCTGTTAGGTAGAGTAAAGAACCAATCATACCTCGATACAGCTTCTGATCTACTTTGCTTCCAATCTCTTCCTTGCTTAGGCTGCTTGTAGGATGCATGGGTGTAGACATTATCTTGCAGTCATCAAGGTTGAACTTCTTCAGAAGCTCTTTAGTATATTTGCTTTGATGAATGTAAGTGCCATCTTTTCCTTGATTAATTTGGATTCCAAGGAAGAACTTCAATTCTCCCATCATGCTCATCTCAAATTCATCCTGCATCAGCTTTGAAAAATTCTTGCACAAGGAAGCATTAGTAGAACCAAAAATAATATCATCAACATATATTTGAATAATTAAGATATCTTTCTTAGATGTCTTTCTGAATAATGTATTGTCAATTTGTCTTTTTTGAAAACCATTTTCTAATAAGAAATTACTTAGTCTTTCATACCAAGCTCTAGGAGCTTGTTTGAGACCATAAAGTGATTTCTTTAATTTAAAAACATAGTCAGGGTTTTTCAAATCCTCAAAACCTGGAGGTTGCTTGACATATACTTCTTCAGAAATAACACCGTTTAGAAAGGCGC
The DNA here is from genome assembly GCA_030408175.1 of Trifolium repens. Lineage (NCBI taxonomy): Eukaryota > Viridiplantae > Streptophyta > Magnoliopsida > Fabales > Fabaceae > Trifolium > Trifolium repens. The sequence goes on from CP125840.1 coordinate 24,268,833, forward strand.
TCTTAACATCCATTTGGTACAATGTAATTCCATTGTTAACAGCATATGAAAGAAGTAACCCGATTGCTTCCAGTCTTGCTACTGGAGCAAATGTTTCAGTGAAATCTATACCTTCTTGCTGACTGTAGCCTTGTGCTACCAGTCTAGCTTTATTTCTTACCACTTCACCTTGTTCATTCATCTTGTTTCTAAATACCCACTTGGTTCCAATGATGTTCTTATGTTCTTATGTTCTTTGAAACTGATTGAGCTCATCTTGCATAGCTACAATCCATCCATCGTCAGTAAGTGCTTCATCAACATTCTTTGGTTCTATCATTGAGATTAGTCCCAGAAGTGAATCAAGTTGTTGATAGTCTGATCTTGTCTTTCTTGGACTTTCTTTGTTTCCAAGAATTAGATCTTCTGGATGTGATGATCTATATTTGAACTTCCTTCTTGGAGCTTCATCAACATCAGCACTTGGTTGAGTGTCTTCTTCTGAAGTGTCATCATGTTCTTGTGATGCTTCTAATTGAGATGCTTCTTCAGCATCTTCTTCCAATACAGCTTCTGAAGCTTCAACAGCTTCTGATGCTTTTTCAAGTTCTGAATTGATGTATTGGTATGGAACACCTGCATAACTATCATCTTGCTCTGACATTTTACTGTCAGGCTCTTTATCATCAAATCTAACATGTATAGATTCTTCCACTGTGTTAGTTTCAGAATTATACACTCTGTATGCCTTTGAGCGTTCAGAGTAACCTATAAAGATTCCCTTACAAGCTTTGGCATCAAATTTTCTTTTGTAGGCCTTGTTGTTTAGAATGTAACAGGTACATCCAAACTGATGAAAATAAGAGATGTTGGGCTTTCTTCCTTTGAAGAGTTCATATGTTGTTAGATTCAATAGAGGTCTAATATAGATCCTATTTTGAATATAACAAGCTGTGTTTACAGCTTCTGCCCAGAAGTGCTTAGCAAGTTTTGTCTCATGCATCATGGTTCTTGCCATCTCTTGTAAAGACCTGTTCTTTCACTCTACAACACCATTTTGTTGTGGTGTTCTAGGAGCAGAGAACTCATGGACAATGCCATGATCTTCACAAAAAGTTGCAAATGGTTCGTTTTCAAACTCACCACCATGATCACTTCTTACCTTTAAGATTTTGAGACCTTTCTCGTTTTGCACTTGAGTGCAGAAGATGCTGAACACATCATATGCATCATCTTTCACTCTTAGAAACTTTACCCAAGTCCATCTACTGTAATCATCAACAATGACTAATCCATATTTCTTCCCATTGATTGAGGCAGTACTTACTGGACCAAACAAATCAATGTGAAGTAGTTCTAAAGGTCTTGAGGTAGAGACAATGTTTTTAGGTTTAAAATAAGTTTTTGAAATTTTGCCAATCTGACAAGGACCACACAGAGCATCTGAATGATATTTAAGATTTGGCAGGCCTTTAACCAACTTTAGTTTGCTAAGCTTAGAGATTAATCTCCAGTTAGCATGACCTAAGCGTTGGTGCCAGACCCACTTTTCATCATTCAGAGATAGAAGACAAACTATTTTCTGCTCAGTGAGTTCTGACAGATTCACCTTATAAACATTACCTCTTCTTAATCCTTTAAACAATATGGACTTGTCAGAGTCATTGATTACTGTACATGCCTCTTTATCAAATTTAACAATAAATCCGCTATCACAAAATTGACTAATGCTAAGCAGATTATGTTTGAGGCTATCAACTAACCAAACATTTTTAATTGAAAGAGAAGAGTTACCAACTATACCTGTACCAATGATCTTCCCTTTTTGGTTTCCTCCAAACCCCACAGTACCTCCCTCCTTCAGAGTCAGGGTTTGGAACATACGCTTTTCTCCCGTCATATGACGTGAGCAGCCACTGTCCAGGTACCAGCATTGCTGCTTTGGCCTTCTTGGTGTGCAAACCTGAAGCAAATATTATTTGAGACTTTGGTACCCATATCTTTATGGGTCCTTTTGTGTTAGTCTTTACAGGCCTAGGTGATCTTTGTTTGAAGGGCCTATCAGAGCCTCTAGAGTTATCCACCCTTGTTGAAAAGTTTTTGGGTTTATCATAACTCTTGAGCTTTGTTCTTGAATGTGTCAGAGTTTCTTTAGATTTAACATTAGCTTGAGGCTTAAAAATCTTAGGTTCTGAGGTTTTAACCTTCAGAGCCTTTGACTTTGGAGCCTCTGGCTTTGATGTTCTATTAGAAGCTGACTCATTTAGAACTTCTGATTGACTCTTTACAAAGACAACCTTAGGTTTTGATTTATCTACATTAGAGGATTTTGAAGATAATGGATTATTTTTAAAACGTGAGAATCCAAGACCTTCTCCTCTATTTCTACTCACATGATAAATCAAAGAGGCTATTTTGCTTCTTTTCATTCCATTGATAAGAAATTCCTGAAGAGCAAATTCATGCTCTGGAGGAACCTTATCATCAAGAACATAATGAGTTTCCATAAATTCATTTCTTGATTTTAGAGACTCATTTTGTTCAATTATTTCATTTGCCTTTTTGGTCAGGTTGTTGTAGGCCTTTTTAAGGACCTTACACTCACATGCCTTTTTGGTTAAAAGTTTTAAGGCATCTTTCAAGAAATCTATTAATTCAGAGCGAGAAAGATTAGCAAGTACCTCATCTTCATCTTCTGAATCTGAATCAGCTTCGTGCTCAGAGTTCTCTTGGTCAGAAGTGGTTGCCATCAAGGCTAGGTTTGCTTCTTCTTCCCCATCAGAATCTGATTCCTGATCCAAATCATCCCAAGTGGCAAGGAACCCCTTCTTGAGCTTACTTTTGTATCTTTCTTTGTTAGAGGTTCTCTTGGATGTTTTACTCAGGTTCTCTGGGCAGTCAGCAATGAAGTGTCCTGGTTTGTTGCACTTAAAGCATTTGTTTTGTTCTTCCTTCTTATCCTTAGAAGCACCAACCTTCTTGGAAGAACCTCCAAACTTACCAGCATACTTCTTGCTTCTCTTAGCCCATTGCGATACTCTTGCAGCCATTAGAACCATTTCTTCTTCTTCATCAGAGTCCATCTCGTGACCTTCTTCAGAAGCTTCTTCATCAGATACTATAACCTTCGCCTTCAGAGCCTTAGAGGAACTCTTGGTGCTCAGGGCTATCCCTTTTAGCTTCTTAGTCGATTCATCAGTCATGAGTTCCATCTCATGACTCTTTAGAGAACTAACCAAGCTTTCAAGAGACACAGTATCTAAATCCTTAGATTCCTGAAACGCTGTCACTTTTGGTCTCCACTTTGGCGGCAAGCTTCTGAGTACTTTCCTTACATGATCAGCCTCAGTATAGCTCTTATCTAAAACTTGAAGTCCAGAAACAAGAATTTGAAACCTAGAGAACATTGTCTCAATGTCCTCTCCGTCCTTCATTTTAAATAATTCATACTGATGTACTAACAAGTTGGCCTTAGCCTCCTTAACTTGTTTATTTCCTTCATACTTGGATTTAAGAGAATCCCAGATAGACTTAGCCGTTCTCTTATCTCCAATTTTCAAGTACTCATCATGAGAGATGACATTTGTCATCATCCCTTTTACACTGTGGTGCTTCTTATACTCCAGCTTTTGAGTAGGTGTAAAAGCCTTTCTGTCTTTAGAGCTAACTATTCCTTCCAAATCCATATTTTCAAAATTGACTTCATCTTCTACCAAATCCCACAGATCACAATCAATCCCCATGATGTGACTGTACATCTTGGTTTTCCAGAATGGATAACCAGTCTCAGTTCCATTGAAAAAGGGAACTTTGTCAGAAGACCTTTTGTCTTTAGAATTGGAATCATAGTCATAGTTCACGTTGTTGTTGTTGTTGCTATTGTTTCCTTTCTCAGCAGACATGTTTTTCCTTCCTAAATCTTAACTGTTTCACTGATAGGTGAGAGTTAGGCAACAGCCCAGCTCTTGATACCAATTGAAGGTGGAAAAACCCAAGAAGGGGGGGGGGTTGAATTGTGTTTTAGGAATTTAAAACTTTTTGGTTCTTAAGATGTTTAATGCAGCGGATTTAAAACAAATTCAAAGAGATGCTGAGAGAGAGAAAGATAGACACACAGATTTATCCTGGTTCCCTTCACAAATTGAAGGTACTTCCAGTCCCCTTGTTCTCAACAAGAGCTTTTCACTATAATCTTTACAAGATTACACTTTGCTCAAGCACACTAGCAAGAGACTTCTCAAATGCTCAAGTTACGCTTAACAAGAGACTTCACAATCAAACTTAAAATCTAAGAATGAATGTTTAGGGACACTTGATATACTATCAGAGGTGTTTACAAAATACAACTCAAATTGTTCTAAGACTTAGAATGACAGATTGAAATTATGGTGTCAGAATGCTTCTTAGTCTTTGAACGTAGTAATAGAACAGTGTTAATGGAACAGTAGTCATTTCTTCCATTTGAGTCTTCTATTTATACTTGGAGGAAGATGATGACCGTTGCAGAGAGAGAGAGAGGTGCCAGCTGGAATTTATTCGTACAATTGTGATAGCTGTAGTTACCTTCTTTGGTAAAGATATCCAATTCCACTACCTTGCTATTTGAATTATCACTCATCCATTTTGAGTAATAATAGTACAATAGTACGATCCTCAATTGCGCTCCACATATGGATAAGGTTAACGTTGTACTAACGAATATTCCTTCCTGTGGACGTGACAGACCCTTGAAGTAGATTGTTCTTCAATCATTGGTTCTGGATATGTCAGTTCTTGAGTGACGTAAATTCCTTTTGCTATTGACATTGCTTCTTGAGGTCCTTTTGCTTCTGAGTCCGTCAGAGCCTTGTTTTTGTCCTCAGAGGCACTTTCTTCAACATGCAAAATTTAAGCTTCTGATGAACAGTGATGTGCTTTCAGAGCTCATTTTGACTGTCTTCTCTGCTGTTATTCATAGTGCTTCTGAATGAATTTTAACTTGTAATTCTGCATACTAGAATAATCATTAGTAATTCCAATTGTAATTTTAATACTTTGTTATCATCAAAACCACTTAAAACATTAGAGGTTCATGTCAGACCCACTTTGTTCCAACAAGGTTAACCAAGTCAGCTCACTTTATTCCAGTGAAATCCACCTACAAGGCTCCTCAATATACAGCCATATTCTTGGAGCAGATTGTAAGGCTGCATGGTGTACCCTTGAGTATTGTGTCAGATAGGGACCCAATTTTTACTTCGAGATTTTGGAAAGCATTTCAGAATGCGATGGGTACTCGGTTAAAGATGAGTACGTCACATCACCCTCAAACTGATGGTCAGTCAGAGAGGACTATTCAAACTCTTGAGGATATGCTTCGGGCATGTGTGTTAGAAGATGGTGGTTCATGGAGTAATCACTTGCATCTAATTGAGTTTGCTTATAACAACAGTTACCATGCCAGTATCGGTATGGCGCCTTATGAAGCTCTGTATGGCAGGAAGTGTAGAACCCCTCTGTGTTGGACGGAAGTCGGTGACCGTGGATTCTTGGGACCGGATATTGTCCAAGAGACCACTTTAAAGATTAAGTCCATCCGGGATAAGTTGAAAATTGCTCAGAGTCGGCAGAAGAGTTATGCTGACAGAAAGAGGAGACCCTTAGAATTTCAGGAAGGTGATCATGTTTTCTTGAGAGTTACTCCTAAGTTGGGTTTGCGAGGTGTGTTCAAAACTAAGAAGCTCTGTCCAAGATTCATTGGACCCTATCAGATCCTTCGACGCGTCGGTCCTGTAGCCTATCAGTTAGCTCTACCTCCATCCATGTCAGGGTTACACGACGTGTTTCATGTGTCTCAGCTATGGAAGTATATTCCTGATCCTTATCGACCAGTGGAACTTGAACAAATTGATCTTCAGCCAGATCTAACCTATCAGCCGGATCCAGTTCGGATTGTTGAACGCGATGCTAAGATCCTTCAGAACAAGAGGATTCCTATTGTTAAGGTTGAATGGGCTCAGTCCCCTGATGGAGAATTTACTTGGGAACTGGAGTCAGACATGCGGAAGAGCTATCCTTATCTTTTTCCGAGGTAAATTTCTTAATTTCGAGGACGAAATTTCTTTAAAGGGGGTAGGTTGTAGTATCCCAATTTCTAAATTATCTAATTAATTTTAATTAGAGTTGTCTAATAAAAATTACAACTATTTAGAGGTGGTTAATTAATTAAATCATGAGATTAAGAGTATTATGTGTAAATTAGTAAGTCCCATTAGATCTAAACTACACAAATATATCTTAATTCCACTCTTGTGATTAATTAAGCCAAGAAATTCAAAACTCCCTCCTTCATTCTCCCTCTCTCTCATGTGTCTCTCCCTCCCTTCACCACTAACACACCATCAAGTGTGACTCATGTTTCCACTCACCACCTAAGCTCTAACCCACTCACCTCACATGCAAACAAGCTTCCATTATTCACTTCCAAGCTTCAGAAAAATCAGTAGCAACCCTCTCATTTCTCTCCCTCTTTCACGAGCCAAAACAACAACAATAACAACACCACTTTTAACACCAAAGTTTGTCACTTAGCCTTGACATAAACCAACCATTTTCTGCAGAGAATCTCACATGCAAGCCTCTGAGAGAGAACCAATTCAGAATCATCACTCTATCATCTTCCCCAAAGCATCACAAGTTGCTAAACAACAACAACCCCAATCTCATCATTTTCAAAACCAATGAGAGAGCACGCAACCAAGCTTTGAGACAAAATCCTTTCTGTTATTAATCAGCCCTAAACTACTATAAATACCCCCAACATCAGAACTTCTAAGCATCAAACACTTCTCAATTCATAGAGAAAAATTAGAAGGTTTTCTAGTGTCAAAAATCTCATTTCTGGTCTGGAGTTCGTGGGGCATTCTAGGAGGTTGCAATAGCTGCTTTAGGAGCCCAGAAGCAAGGTTAAAGCTTCAATTCAGGTGGGTTCTTAGGATAGTTTAGTTAGAATTCCCAAATAATAAAACTTTGCATGTTAACTTAAGAATTAGGGAAATGTTGTGTGAGAGGAGTTATCTCCTAAATTCCTCTCCATTCTGTCTTATATTATACATATTGTATGACTGCATAGCTTAGAATGAGGATTGTAGGTGTTAACTTCGTTAAAAATGGAATTTTCGCAATACAGGGTACATTCTGTGTGAACTCGCCACAGCGTGTTGAGAGCGAGTATTCATGGCGAGCTGGGTTTCTGGGCTGATGAAACTCGCTATGGCGTGCTCTTGCGTGCTGAGCGAGTTGATTTAGGTCAGGACCTATAATCCTGCCATGGCGAGTAACAACACGCCGTAGCGAGCTCATACAGGACGTGACCTATAAAACTCGCTCTGGCGAGTGATAACACGCTGAGCGAGTTTGACAGGAAACAGACCTGCAACTTCAAATTTTTCTAAGAAACCTAAACACTCGTTTTATGTCCTCATCTAAGTTAAATATCTTGTAGTAGCATAATTATATAATGTTGAACAGTATGTTAATCACATATAATCATTAGGGTATAACTTAGAGAATTATAGGCTTGTATGCTCCCCAGGATTTGGTAATTCATGGTAGAATCAACTAAATTTAGTATCAGTCAATTATGAGCGATTTGTGATGTCGCACTATGGACTCCCAATGGGATAATCCATTAGGTTATGTTTATGTGAGCTGTATGCCGTGACCGAATCAGTTGACGGATATGGCAGGCCTCTGAGACATGCTCACCTCGGAGTGCCCCTGTGTTTAAAATGAATAAGATATAATTTGTGTTACACCTTTATTTATGCTTATGTATTATGTTATATTGTTAGCATGCTATGACTGATTAGGTTTCCCCGGTGTAGTTACCTCTAGGAGGGTAGTAGGACTCACTGAGGCTTAGTAGTCTCACCCCACTCTAAACAATTTTTTTTTCCAGATAAGCAGGTTGGCTAAGGTATGTTGGTTGGTGTGCTCGTGGCTTGCTTGAGGATTGCATATTTATTCATGCTTTCTAGTTTCTATTCCGTTGTTGTATTTTTATTAATGATCTGATAATTTGTTGAATCTTGTTTCGCTTCCGTTGTTTCAGTATCTGTGTTGTACTTAGCACCTGTGTGTGCTTACTTTCTGAATTGTAATAATAATGTACTCAGTACCAGTTGTAATATTCCACTGATATTCTAGATATTTCACGTGGGGTGTTCATCGTACCTACGGGTAAAACATTCATGACGCAACCTTTTACATTCCAAGGCCCATGCAAATCCACAACCATTAATGTCGTGGTAGGTTATTTATTTTCACTTAACTAATTTTTTTTGTTTGACTAGTACTATATATTAATATTATTATTAATATATGATCATGATTAATATATGATTGGGCAGATTAGCGGAAATATCACAGCTCCAGAAAGTCGTGAAAATTGGAAATCAAACAGTAATGATCTGTTGGAACAAAAGAGGTTCTGGCATGACTCAATTAAGTTTTGATGATAACAAAGGTATTAATATACAATAGGGTATACTAATTATTTACTCTAGTGTGCAAATATATAAGCTAAAATTTTATATTCACTATGAGTACATTTGAAGCTCTGAAATGGGAAGCAAATTCTGACCAGAACATGCTCATCAGAAGATGCAAATATCAAGTCTTGTTAGAAGCTGCATATCAGAGGCTACGTCATCAGAGGCTACGTTTTGAACACATCATGTTCTGATCCTTGCAGTGAAGGCCGTTTTGTCAGAAGAACATTCTCTGCTACAATGAGTGAATTTCATCATCCTCTGACAACTCAAAAGCTGGAGAATCAACCTTATCCACAGAATAGTAATGTTAGTACTATTGTACGAACCTTTTACCAGAATTGGACGAATCTTCATTCCCAAGTTAGCTGATATGGTTCAAGATCGTACTATTACCAGCTGGCGCAATCTCCTGCAACTAATTCAAATTCAAGACGCTCCACTCTCTACTATAAATAGGAGTGGTAGTGAAGTTTTGTGTATAACACAATTGACCAATTTTTGAAAGAGCTGTTACTCTGCAAAAATCATCCTGTGCACAAAACAACTTGAATACAACTTGAACTCATTTGAAAATCCAAGACTCAAACTTCAGCTTCTGATTCATACAGTTGTTGAACCTTAGATTTCTTTTATTAGGACTCAAAGATTAGTCTTGTAATTGAGTTGTATTTGACTTATTCTTTTGAACATTGATTTGTATATCAGTGTTCACATACTCTGTTTTTCTTGTATGGTTGTTTGAAGTCTCTTGCTTGTGTGCTTGAGTAAAGGAAGTCTCTTGTAAGTGTTACTTGAGCATTGGAAGTCTCTTGCCTGCGTGCTTGAGCAATTGTAATCTTGTTTGATTATAGTGAACTCCCTCTGAAGTGCAAGGGGACTGGACGTACTCTCGGTTTGTGAGAGGAACCAGTATAAATCTCCGTCTCTATCTTTCTCTCTTCTCTCATACCTTTTAAGTTGCTGTTTGATTGTGTTTTGTTTTCTAAACTGCTACAAACTCTGATAAGTTTTTATAACTTAGAAGAAATTTTCAAACTACCCAAAACACAATTCAACCCCCCCTTCTTGTGTTTTTCACACCTTCAATTGGCATCAAGAGCCCGGTTCTGTTTTTAATCACCTAACAGTGAGACAGTTTCTTGTTAACAAACACTATGACTGACGCATCTGTAAGTGTGAACATGAAAGCAGTTTCTGATGACTATGATGTTGAAGATAAGACAAACAACAAAGCACCAATGTTCAATGGAGATGCTTCTACCTTTTCCTGGTGGAAAGATAGAATCTACAGTCATCTTATTGGTTTAGATGATGAGCTTTGGGACTTGGTTGAAGAAGGGGTAACTTTTCAAGGACTTGATGAAAAGGGAAAGTTATCTGTTGAAGAAAGAAAGAAGTTCACTCCTACAGACAAGAAGGCTTACAAGAAACACCACAAGGTCAAGGATCTCCTTATTGGTTGTATAACTCATGATGAATATCTCAAGATCACAGACAAATCCACTGCCAAAAGTATTTATGACTCCTTGTGTTCCACATATGAAGGGAACAAACAGGTTCAAGAGGCAAAGGATACTCTTTTGATCCAACAGTATGAACTCTTTAGAATGAAGGATGATGAGAATATTGAATCTATGTATTCTAGGTTCAAAATTCTAGTGGCTGGTCTCCAAGTTCTGAAGAGAAGCTATACAACTTCTGATCATGTAAGAAAGATTCTGAGAAGCTTACCTTCAAGGTGGAGGCCTAAGGTAACAACTATTCAGGAAGCTAAAGATTTGGACACACTTGGCTTGGAAGAATTGATAAGTTCACTCATGAGTCATGAGATTGAACTATCTTCTGATGAGCCTCAGAAGAAACAAAAATCTGTGGCTTTGCCATCTATTTCAGTTTCATCTAAGGCTCTGAAAGCCAAAGTTGTAGAATCTGAAGCAGAGGAATCTTTCATAGATGACCAAGAAGATGGATCAGATGATGATATCTTTGCACTCTTGTCCAAGAAGTTTCAAAAGTGGTCAGTAAAGAAAGGCAAAAATTTCCCAAGCAGAGGATTTATATCAAGGAACAACACTAGCAAAGAGAAGAAGGATGACACAAAAAATTGTTTCAATTGTCATAAGCCTGGACACTTTATGGCTGATTGTCCTGAACTCAACTCCAAGGGTAAAGGAAGAAAAAGTACTATCAAGAACAAAGCCAAGAAGAGTATGATGACAACATGGGAAGATATCAATGAACTATCAGAGGATGAAGACTCTGAGGAAGCAAACCTAGCACTTATGGCCACTGGTGAGTCAGACGATGAAAATGATTCAGAGTCTGACACAGACGATATTGATGAGGTAATCTCTAAAATGTCTAGTACTCAAATGACCAAAGCTTTGAAAGATGTAATGGTGAAGTACATGGAAAGGTTGAGTGAGCTAGACTTTTGTAAGCAAAAATTGAAGCTGCTCAATGAAAATCTCAGCCAGACTCAAGCAAACTATCAAAAATCTCTTAAAACAATTAAAGTGCTTGAGACTGGATGTAGAACATGTCACAAACCCTATGATGAGTATGAAATTTCTCTTCAAGAGTTTGTTCACCATAACATAGACAAAACTAGGATAACTTCCATAATTCATGGTGGGCTTAGCAATTATTATAAAAGACAAGGACTTGGTTCCCTTATATCTTCTGATGTGAGGAAATCAAACAACCCTGTCTTGTTAAGCAAGTCACCCTCTGAATCTTATTCAAACTTTACTAAGGGTATCTCAGAACCTCTGGCTGTGTCTGGTACTCTTGTGACCTTGGAACCACAAGATAAGGTATCATAAGATAACTCATCTTCTGAACCTAAGTCTTATAAAACCCAGGTTCCCCTCACATCAGTACCCATGTCTACTCAAGTTAAAGCTATCAGAGTACCAAAGCCTGTTGATAAGCGGGGCACTAGTACTTCTAAAGCTAACTTGGTAACTGGTTCTCTGACACACTCAAGAGGAAAGTCTCAGAGACAACATAAGCCTAAATCATTTTCTAAAGGCTCTGTTGACTCCAGATCTTCTGAATACTCTAACAAGAAGAATAAGATTCTCAAAACTAACCAAAATGGACCCATCAGAGTATGGGTACCAAAATCTGAAATAGTGTATGCTGCAGGTATGCACCCAAAGAAGAAAAGAAAGCTCATGGTATCTAGACAGTGGTTGCTCACGTCACATGACAGGAGACAAGCTCTTATTCCACACCCTGAATCAGCAAGAGGGAGGAACAGTAGGGTTTGGTGGCAACCAGAAGGGAAAGATCATTGGTATAGGTACAATTGGTAATTCTTCTTTGTCAATTTCTGATGTTTGGTTAGTAGATGGATTACATCATAATTTACTTAACATAAGTCAATTATGTGATAGTAATTATGATGTCATGTTTAATAAGGACTCATGTACTGTAATCAGAAGCTCTGACCAATCTATTGTTTTTAAGGGCAATAGAAAAGGCAATGTTTATAAAGTCAACTTTTCTGATTTAAAGGAACAACAAGTGCTTTGTCTTTTGACACTGAGTGATGAAAAATGGATCTGGCACAAAAGATTAGGTCATGCTAATTGGAGGTTAATCTCTAAGCTTAGTAAGGACAATCTTGTCAGAGGTCTTCCAAAAATTAAATATCACTCAGACTCACTTTGTGGTTCCTGTCAAAAAGGGAAAATTGTCAAAAGTTCCTTTACGAACAAAACATTCTCTTCTACCAGACCCTTAGAACTCTTACATATTGATCTCTTTGGACCAGTTAGCACTGCTTCAATCAATGGTAAGAAGTATGGATTAGTCATAGTGGGTGATTATAGTAGATGGACTTGGGTTAAGTTTCTGAGAACTAAAGATGATACATAAGAGGTGTTTAGCATCTTCTGTACCCAAATTCAAAATGAAAAGGATTCCAAGATTTTGAAAGTGAGAAGTGATCATGGTGGTGAATTTGAAAATGAACCTTTTGAAAATTTTTGTGAAGAACATGGAATTCTCCATGAATTCTCTTCTCCTAGAACTCCACAACAAAATGGAGTTGTAGAAATAAAGAATAGATCTTTACAAGAAATGGCACGCACCATGATGCATGAAAATAATTTAGCAAAATTCTTTTGGGCAGAAGCTGTTAACACTGCTTGTTATATTCAAAATAGAATCTATATAAGACCTATTTTGAACAAAACAACATATGAACTCTTTAAAGGAAGAAAACCCAATATTTCTTATTTTCATCAATTTGGCTGTACATGTTACATTCTGAATAATAAAGTCCATCTTAAGAAATTTGACTCTAAAGCCTGTAAGGGTATCTTCATTGGATACTCTGAACGCTCTAAGTCATACAGAGTATATAATTCTGAAACTAAGACAGTGAAAGAATCAATGCACGTAAAGTTTGATGATAAAGAGCCTGATGATAAAAAGTCAGAGCCTGTTAAAGATTTGTCAGGTTCTGATGAATCAGAAGATGAAGCTCCAAAGTATGACAACTACATAAAAACCTGTAGAAGACTCTGAAACTCAAGAAGCTACACCTTCTGATGCTGCTCAAGAGCATCAAACTAATGATGATAACTCTGAAGCAACTGATATTCCAAGAAACACATTCAAATACAAATCATCACATCCTGAAGAGCTCATCCTTAGAAACAAGAATAGCCCAAGAAAAACAAGATCAAACTTCAGAGATGAAGAATCATTGTTTGGATTAGTATCCTTGATTGAACCAAAGACAACAAATGAAGCTCTCTCAGATGATGCTTGGATAGTTGCTATGGAAGAAGAGTTAAATCAATTCAAGAGAAATGATGTGTGGGATCTGGTACCCAAACCCAAGCACAAGAACATTATTGAAACAAAAAGGGTATACAGAAACAAATTGAATGAACAAGGTGAAGTGACAAGAAACAAAGCAAGACTTGTTGCACAAGGATACAGTCAACAAGAAGGAATTGACTTCACTGACACATATGCTCCAGTAGCTAGACTGGAAGCAATCAGGTTACTTTTATCTTATGCAGTTAACAATGATATCACACTATATCAAATGGATGTTAAAAGTGCATTTCTTAATGGTGTTATTTCTGAAGAAGTATATGTCAAACAACCTCCTGGATTTGAAGATTTAGCAAATCCAGACCATGTGTTCAGACTAAAGAAATCACTCTATGGACTCAAACAAGCTCCCAGAGCTTGGTATGAGAGACTGAGTACTTTCTTAGTTAACAATGGTTTTGAAAAAGGTCAAGTTGACAATACACTATTTAGAAAAACACTAAAGAAAGACATTTTGATCATTCAAATTTATGTTGATGACAACATCTTTGGATCAACTAAATATTGATGATAACAAAGGTATTAATATACAATAGGGTATACTAATTATTTACTCTAGTGTGCAGATATATAAGCTAAAATTTTATATTCACTATGAGTACATTTGAAGCTCTGAAATGGGAAGCAAATTCTGACCAGAACATGCTCATCAGAAGATGCAATGTCAAGTCTCGTCAGAAGCTGCATATCAGAGGCTACATCATCAGAAGCTATGTTTTGAACACATTATGTTCTGATGCTTGCAGTGAAGGCCGTTTTGTCAGAAGAACATTCTCTGCTACAATGATTGAATTTCATCATCCTTTGACAACTCAAAAGCTGGAGAATCAACCTTATCCACAGAATAGTAACGTTAGTACTATTGTACGAACCTTTTACCAGAATTGGTCGAATCTTCATTCCCAAGTTTGGTCGTACACAAAGGTTACCTGATATGGTTCAAGATCGTACTATTACCAGCTGGCGCAATCTCCTGCAACAAATTCAAATTCAAGACGCTCCACCCTCTACTATAAATAGGAGTGGTAGTGAAGTTTTGTGTATAACACAATTGAACAATTTTTGAAAGAGCTGTTACTCTGCAAAAATCATCCTGTGCACAAAACAACTTGAATACAACTTGAACTCATTTGAAAATCCAAGTCTCAAGCTTCAGCTTCTGATTCATATAGTTGTTGAACCTTAGATTTCTTTTATTAGGACTCTAAGATTAGTTTTGTAATTGAGTTGTATTTTACTTATTCTTTTGAACATTGATTTGTATATTAGTGTTCACATACTCTGTTTTTCTTGTAAAGTTGTTTGAAGTATCTTGCTTGTGTGCTTGAGCAAAGGAAGTTTCTTGTAAGTGTTACTTGAGCATTGGAAGTCTCTTGCCTGCGTGCTTGAGCAATTGTAATCTTGTTTGATTATAGTGAACTTCCTTGGAAGTGCAAGGGGACTGAACGTACTCTCGGTTTGTGAGAGGAACCAGTATAAATCTCTGTCTCTATCTTTCTCTCTTCTCTCATACCTTTTAAGTTGCTGTTTGATTGTGTTTTATTTTCTAAACCGCTGCAAACTCTGATAAGTTTTTATAACTTAGAAGAAATTTTCAAACTACCCAAAACACAATTCAACCCCCCCCTTCTTGTGTTTTTCACACCTTCATGATCGTGATTCATGGATTACATTCAATCACATAAGTGGTCTTGTTGTGAATGGAGGAGGAACACTTAATGGCCAAGGTGCTTCTTGGTGGGACAAGAAGGATGCAAGTGATAGGCCAACGGTAAGTTTTTTTATGTGTAGACTATATGCCAAAAATATAAAAGTATACAAAAGTTGATTAAAATTATAGGGACCAAAAGTTCTAAAAGAAAAATTTTTAAGGATCAAAATTTGTTAAATTTTTTTATAGGAACTAAAAACAAAATTCAAGATATTTATAGGACCAAAAATATATTAAACCCAACAATTTAATAGAAAAATATGATATTTGCATGCACAAGATCTTTGATTCAATTTTTAGCATTCCTATTTTTTCGCATAATCTGCATAATTTTTGTTTTTTGGTATGGCCTGCATAATTTTAGTTATAGTAAATTTTTTTTTTTTTGGTTTTCACCACCAGTTGAATTTGGTTCGAGGGGTCAGTTCTGACATCAAGTGGTTCCAGCCCCCTCACGATCGCAGTTGCAGGAGATCGAACTGTGGTCCTCCCTACCAAATTCAGCGTAAATCACCATTGAATCAACTAACGATTGGTGTTATAGTAAGTATTTTGAGCTACATATTATACTTTTTTCATTAACCACTTGATTAGTATCATCTTATTTTTATTTTCTTTTTTGGCATTTATCTTATTTTTATTTATTCATGAGCTAGAAAATCAGATTATACTTTCTATCATACTAATCTGAGAGTATTTCTCTTATTTTGTATATAGAATTATTTTGCCTTTTTTACAAAAAATAAGTTATTTTGCCTTTTGACATTGTACCGTTTTTGGTTTTTTCCGTTGAAATTAGGAGTATAATTCTTTACAAGAAACATTTCGATATAAAAAAATATTTGGCATAAATAATTGAAATATTATTGCCTAAATTTGCAAATTACTTTGTGAACAA
Organism: Trifolium repens; assembly: GCA_030408175.1. Taxonomy (NCBI): domain Eukaryota; kingdom Viridiplantae; phylum Streptophyta; class Magnoliopsida; order Fabales; family Fabaceae; genus Trifolium; species Trifolium repens. Next base: position 24,284,812 of record CP125840.1, read on the forward strand.
CAAAAACGGATTTGTTTCTTTTTTTAGTATAAAACGGATTTGTTTCTGTTAAATCATTTAGGCATAGAAATCAATACATCATTTTATCAAAAATAAAATAAAAGAAATCAAATACCATCTTTTGCAAATTATTTTGTGAGCAACAAAAACTGAATTTTTTCTTTTTTATTTTAGTATAAAACGGATTTGTTTCTATTAAATTATTTAGGCGTAGAAATTCATACATCATTTTATCAAAAATAAAATATTATTTCCTAAATTTGCAAATTATTATGTGAGCAATAAAAAGGAATTTGGTTCTTTTATTTTTTTTTTAGTATAAAACATATTTGTTTCTGTTAAATAATTTAGGCATAGAAATTCATTCATCATTTTATCAAAAATAAAATAAAAGAAATCAAAAGCGTCCTTGAATTACAATTTTCCATCATAATTAGTGGTGCTCCTACAATATATAAATAATTTTCTTTTATCTAATTCCACATGTACACCATAGCTTTAGCTTACCACTTGTTTTTATCACCTCATTTGCTAATGTTATTTTTTTCTTATATCAAAGATTCAAAGATGAAATTATTGTTTGCTCTTCTCTTAGTGTCTATTGCTTCACCTAGTTTGTGCTCAAATACTTCAAATACTTTCGATATTGTTAAGTATGGTGCCAAAGGTGACGGCCATACTGATGATTCAAATGTATACTATTTTATTGTTATAATTTTTTTCATTAAATTATATTTTATTTACGAGAATTTTATTTCTCAAATCTAATACATTTTCCAAACTTTATATTTATAAAAAAAGGCTTTCCTAAAAGCATGGGAAGGAGCATGTGGTTCAACCGAAGGCACCCCAACAGTCATCGTACCTACGGGTAAAACATTCATGACACAACCTTTTACATTCCAAGGCCCATGCAAATGCACAACCATTAATGTCGTGGTAGGTTATTTATTTTCACTTAACTAATTTTTTTTGTTTGATTAGTACTATATATTAATATTATTATTAATCTATGATCATGATTAATATTTGATTGGGCAGATTAGCGGAAATATCACAGCTCCAGAAAGTCGTGAAAATTGGAAATCAAACAGTAATGATCGTGATTCATGGATCACATTCAATCACATAAGTGGTCTTGTTGTGAATGGAGGAGGAACACTTAATGGCCAAGGTGCTTCTTGGTGGGACAAGAAGGATGCAAGTGATAGGCCAACAGTAAGTTTTTTTATGTGTAGACTATATGCCAACTACATTAATTTGATATATAAGCAATTAGTTATTTGATATATATCACATGTATGTGCAGGCTCTTCAATTTCTTGGATGTGATAATCTAAAACATGGCCCATTGACACATCTCAACAGCCCAAGAAATCATATAAGCATAGATGGATGTGATGGCGTTTTAATCTCTAATGTGAATTTAATTGCACCAGAAACAAGTCCCAACACCGATGGAATTGATATATCATCATCAACCAATATTATCATTGAGCATTCAACCATCTCAACTGGTTCAACTCTAAATATTCTCTATCATATTATATATTTATGTTAATCGTAGAGTCATAATTTAGTCAATTAAATAATCATATTTTTTCTCCTCTGTCTACTTATTTGATTTGAATTTTATTATTTAGGTGACGATTGTGTCGCCATTAATAGTGGTTCCAAATCCATCAACATAACTAATGTTAATTGTGGACCTGGTCATGGCATTAGGTAAGTTGTTCAATCCAAATAATTTTATGTTTCAAATTTTGCATTATGTTATTATTTCTTCAACATTAATGAAACTCTAACCTCTTTTGGGTGTGTTGGTGAATATATAGTGTTGGAAGCCTTGGTAAGGACGGAACATATGCTACGGTGGAAGATATATACGTGGCACACATCAATTTCACTCGGACAACAAATGGTGCTAGAATCAAGACATGGCAGGTAAGAATTGATTATAGTTAATTGGATAATTAATTAAATCAATTATTGTGGTGATTTAATCATATATAATAGTAATAATAATACTATTGTTTTGTTTGTGTTGTTTAAATTAGGGAGGCTCTGGGTATGCGAGGAAGATAACATATGAAAATATTACACTTGTTGGAGTGAAGAACCCTGTGATTATTGATCAGAATTACGATGCTATACAATCTGTAAGTGAAGGAGTAAAAATCAGTGATGTTACTTTTCGCAACTTTCAAGGAAGCACAAATGACAAGACAGCAGTTGTACTAAATTGTGCACGTATTGGTTGCACTGACATTGTACTTGAAGATATCGACATATTTGGTCTTAATGGAGAGAAACCATCTTCATTGTGCAATAATGTACAAGGATCATGCTCTTCGTGCAATCCAAAAGTTGAATGCCTTGGCAATTAACTTTGTGAAAAATTGAAGAAAAGAAAAACAAATTGATTCTTAAAATGTCAAATGTTAGTTACAGTATTTCTTTTAAGAGCATTGTTATTTAGTAAGAAATATTTACACAAGTAAAAGAAGAATCCACAAAAATAGGGAATTTGACCAATCAAAAATTGAATAATCATATGTGGGAGAGATAATGGTTATAATTTGTAAGTGTTAAATATTGCCACATAAAATTCTTCTTTTTCTTACATACAAAAATGAATATTGCCACATAAGATTATTCTCTTTTTTGTTTAGTAAAAAATATAAAAAATTATTCTCTTTCTTGCATATAAAAAATCTTACTAAATAACATTTTAATTTATTCTTTTGAATACATGTGTAAATGACACGTACTAAGCAGAGTTAGTATTCATCACTCTATATTATAATCCGAAACTCTATTTTTGTATAAATTTTAAAATAATGAAATGAATAAAAGGGTCTCAATCTATTGATAGGAGTATTTATTTCATTTTTTTTTATTTAATACATGTTTGCAATATTTCATTATATTTGCTCATGGCATGATTTTTTTTTTTTTTAAAAAAAGAAACCTTTTCTTATGGTAAGATCTATAACAACACCTTTGGTCCTCTTATTTTAATATTTTTAAATTTTAATTCCCCAATTTTAAAAGTAGTTATTTGGTCCCAATTATCAAAAGTAATCCACATCGACATTATAATTAAATATTTAAATATTTGTTTTTATAGTTTCAAAATATATATATATATATATATATATATATATGAGTCAGGATCCGTTGACACCAACTAGTTTGACACCAAATGTTACACCTCTCAATAACGTTTTAACCGATATAAATTTTATAAAATTCACCGTTGGCTTGAAAGTTTATATCATATAGATCATTTATGTAAAGTTTCAAAAAAATCTAAAACCATTTGATATGTTATTGAGATACATCAAAGTTAACGGTTTGCGTCTTTTTTTAAATGCCGTATTTTGTCTTTTGTTTGTCGGCCAATGCAAAAATTAAGCACTTGTCTTTATTCCTCTCTTTTTTCCAAGGCCATGCAATCCTATTGGTAGAACCGGTTCAACTCCCCTTTTCTTTGCTCTCTGCAATGCATGCATGCATGCATGCAATATGTAACAATATTATTTTAGAATTGAGAGTTGAGTCTAATTCAACTCTGCAAAATTGACTTATAATTAAGGTAAGGATTGCCCATACTTATAAATATATAATCAGACCATCTCACAACTGATGTCAGATTTCTTAACACACCCTCTCAAACTCATCAACATTGAGCAATTGATGCGCGAATATAAATGGTGGAGGCCTGATCAGAAATCTGATAGCAGGTGACCCAACAGAATATTGTGGATGAAACTCTGATAGTATCTTAGAAATCAATTTTTGGGCCCAACATATGTAACATCCCAACTCTAATTAATAGACGAATCACAAGTACATTTTGGAACAATTGGTAAAGAGGAACAACACATTAAAGATAAACCAAAGGAGAGAAAGAAGCAATTACGTACTCTTTCTTTCCCCTATTAGTCTTTCTCAATTACTCTTTCTTTTGTCACAATTTTCCTTCCTTTCCCCTATTACTCTTTCTCTCTCTCACGCTTTCTCTCCTTCATCAAACAACAACTCATTTTCCACCATAGTCAAGCTTAAAGATTCACTTGTTGATTCCTGATAGGCTGATACATCATACATGTATCCTCTAACCAACTCATGACCATTAAGGCTAAGAAAAGAAAACAAACTCTATAGCTTTCTCACAAAAAGGGCGTGATTCTTCATATTTTCTCCAAGTAGTCCAACTTCCAATTTCACATGAATAGGAACCATGCATGTGTTATTGTTGATTATGTTCATCTTTTGTGCTAACTAAGATTTAAGGCTTAATGGATTAAGAGGCTTTGAAGTTCTATCAGAAGTAGAGGATTGAGTAAAATATGAGGTAAATAGGTTGATATCCCCTGTAATGTGTGTGAGTTTTGTTTTTCCCTCTGTAATTTTTTTTTTATTCGTCCCTTGCAAAGTAAATTTTTTTGGTTTCTCCCTTTTGGAGCAAGGAATTTGCACTTTTTAAATCGGTTGAACAAATTAACCGTTTTATAAAATAGCACCTTTTAAATCGGTTTAACAAAATAACCGATTTAAAAAGTGCACCCAATGAACAAATCCAAAAAATTTAACATTATAAGGGGCGAGTCAAAAAAAAAATATTACAGGGGGAAAAACAAAACTTGCTCACATTACAGGAAGTATCAACCTATTGACCCTAAAATATCAGAACATTAAAGGACAAAGAAGAATCAAGAGCCTAAAGAAAAGATTGAAGTTGGAATAGTGAAATGGATTGAAATTTGGTTAAAACCCGTATTTGGAAATACACCACCAGTAAAAGTTTCATGAATTTTGGCTCAATAATGAAGCATGTGGACGCGTTTGAAGTTTAGGGTCAAATGCAAAGTTTGTGCAAGACTCTATGATCGTCGTTGAAGGCTCGCTAAGCGAGCTTAGCGAGGGAGACGTAATGCATCTGGACTTCATTCAATTGTTTTCTCATCAGTTCGTTGATCAATCCTTTATTCAAGTGGGTTCTTTAGGTTCCTTAACCTTAGAATTAATTAGAAAGCTCAGAAATCTCCAAAATATGTTTTGCATGTAGGGCTGACAATGAACCGAACCAACTCGAAAAAAGTTCGCGACTCGATTCGGTAATTAATTCGTTGGATGTGGTTCATTAATCAAATGAGCCGAGCTTGAGCTGAAAATTAAGATTGGAAGTCAGAATATTGCAGATTTTGTGGAAAAATTTGTTTGGAGAAAATCTGACTTGAATTCTGTTTGGTTTTAAATTGGATATATTTAAAAACAATAGGAGATTTGATTTGATTTTAAAAGATTTGCTTTTAAAATAATAAGCATATAGTTTTTTATAAATAGGGAGTGCTTTATTCATAGAAAAATAAGATAGCAAAGATGTAGAGGCAAGGATTAGGGTTTGCCACCACACAAGGGCTAGGGTTTTAGAGAGGAAAAGAAGTTTTCTCTTGGTACAACTCTCGGGTGGAAGAACTATCTTTGTGGTACACCTTGGGTAGACAGACTAGGTCAAATTGAGTCTCTTGGCCACATGAAGAGATTTGGGATTTCGGGTAGAATTAGAACAAATTCTTGTAATCCAATTGAGAATTTCTTGTAAAGTGACTTTTTGATTATAGTGGAACGGAGAGCTGCTCTCTCCTCCAGAGTAGGTTCATTAACACCGAACTGGATAAACAAATTGTTATCATGTTCTTTTTCTTCAGTTTTTTATTGCTTTGAATTATTGCATCATCATCTCTATCATCTTATTGTTTGGTTGCTTGTTACGCTTATCCCACATGCACATCAATTTATTATTGGTGTGAGTTTATCGTCAAATTCCCAACAATTACTATTTTCTTGACAACTATAACTAAAATAAAAATATTAAATCTCTAAAGGTAATAACACTTGATTAAAAATAATATTCCCCACCATACTCTCAATTGAAAACATTGATAGGAGTATAACAAACATACAGCCACATACTCTAGTTTTTATTCAGCAGATTAAGGTTATATTTTGCCCAACTTTTTTTAGTTTTTTATCCTCTTAAAAATGAGTAGTTAGGCCAAACACAATTTTAATAAAGTTCTTCGCTATAAAAATCAGTTTTTCTTGTGTAAAATTAAACCAAAAAAGCTTGTAAGAGAAGAGGTTGAAATCAACTTTTGGAAGAAAAAAAAATTGGAGCTTTTTTGTTATTATTTTTAGTAAATTTAGTTTAATCTAGTTTGTTACTCCCTCCGTTTCTATTTAATTGTCCTTTTTGCATTTTATTTGTTAATTGCTCTTATCTTTTTCAATAAAACCAATTAATGCTATATATATTTGGAAAACTAAATCTTTTTTTAATTTTTTTTTGTTGGTACATAACATATTAAATTTTGTTTTTTTTTTGTATATAATATATTATATTTATTGGAAAGAGAAAGTGTAGGCAAAAAAAAGGAATTTATTGGGGATTAAAAGGAGGGTATAATAGGAAGATAAAATGGAAAAATACACTTCCTTAATTTTGTGTTATCTTTCTAAAAAAACAATTAAAAAGAAACGGAGGGAGTATATTTTTTCTTAAGTTTCATATTAATCTTTAGTTTGTTATTTTCTTTTAAAAAAGAATATACATATTTTACCAAATAACTTTGAAGTTAAAAAAAACAATTACCAAAAATTTTTATCTTTTTTTTGAAAAGCTATTATTTTTACTTTTAGCTTTCACATAGCGCCTTCTAATACTCAAAAAAGCCAGGCCAAACGGACCTTAAGTTTAACTTGTAAATTAGCAATTTCATAAATCCCATGTCGAAGGTTTTGCTAAGGAAAGGGAGCAAGTTATCTATAAAAAAGGAGCAGCGTGAATCAATCAGTCATATAAGATAGGAATCAAAATTATGTTACTATTAATTTAATTAAATTAGTGGTGTTTTTTTTTTGACGAATTAAATTAGTGGTGTTGTTACCCATTAAAGTGGTTTATCGTTTATAGACTACTAATTAAGAGGTTTATGAGCTATTTTTGTGCTCATTTAAATTTTAAAATTTAAGAAACACATGCATGTGGTTCTTATAGTTTTTTGTTTTGTATTTGGATTAATTTGATTCAGTCTATCAAGCCGAACCGAGTCGTTCGCAAGTTTGAATCTAGTCGAATTCGAGTTGAAACATTAGTTCGTAACGAACTCGAGTCGAGTTTCGAACCAAATTTAATTTTATCGAGTCGAGCTGAATCAGGTTCGACTCAACTCAACTCATATAATAATTTTACACTATTAAAAAATGAAGTCCATATAAAATCTTATAATTGCATAATTTAAATTAAAAAAAAAAGTAGTTATTGAGAAAGTTGGTGGGTTTTTTCTTTACATTTATTCACATATTTATTTTAAATTTGTTGTTAATTTACAACAAATATAAATTTAAGTGTATTTTATAAAATAAAATAAGTATGTCTTTTTTAATCTCATTAAAAATTATTAATAAAAAATAAAGTAAAGTTTGTTTTGTAAATAAAAATAAAGTTTCTTCGTATATGAACTACTGTATGAAGTCCTACATTGGAGAAATCTCATACTTGAAGTCTTCCACTTAATTATAAATGAGCTTTTATTAGGATGTTTGTAAGTGCATTTGAAGTCTCTCACTTGATTGATCATCATTTAATGTGAGTTTTAATGGTATGAGATTAGACCCACTTAATTTGTGGATTTTTTAAACTTTTTAAATTAAAAAAATAAGTAAATTTTTTAAATCGATTCAGGCCCATTTTTTCGGTATTTTTTTACTGATTTACAGCCGATTTTTCAGTTCAATGACAAGTTCGTGTGTGGGCCGATTTTGCGGTCAACTCGGACCAGATGCAGGTCCGATTCCCAATCGAACCGGCTGATTCGGTCCGGAATTTACAACCTTGATAAAAACTAGAGTATGTGGCTATGTGTTTGTTATACTCCTATCAACGTTTTCAATTGAGAGTATGTTAGGGAATATTAGTTTTAATCAAGTGCTATTACTTTTGGCTATTAGATTTAATATTTTTATTTTAGTTATAGTTGTCAAGAAAATAGTAACAAAAAACTTTGACAAAAAAGTAGGAGTATCATTTTCTTTAAAATTATGTGTGTATATCGAGCTGGTTCATGAATCAAACTTATCGAATTGTTAAACTATATATAATTCAAGTTCAACTTCTTTATTTAACGAGTTTAATTTTCAGCTCAAGTTCAGCTCATTTGGTTCATGAACCACATCCAATGAATTAATTACCGAATCAAATCGCAAACTTTTTTCGAGTTGGTTCGGTTCATTGTCAGCCTTAACGAAAACAACAATACAGAACCTGTAGAATGTATTTTTTTTAATAAAAAAATACTTCAAACCACTCGTTTTATATTCTTATGCATTCTGGTACTCTCATGGACAATATATAATTGAGCTTTTTTTTAGTTACCATGATGTAGATACACATTTTTTATCACTGTTAGCGAATTTTTGTCGGTAAATCTGTTAGGCACATAAATTGAGTTTTTCCATCGCAACCTAATTCTTCCCATAGATAGGTGCCAAAAATAAACAACCCAGACCACTTACTAAAGAGAACCAAAACCTTTACAACTTTAACCAATTTATTATCCGTATATAATTTTTTTTATTTTTTTATATATAAATATTATCTTAGTTTTATTTTCTCATGAACTAGAGAATCACATTATACTTTCTATATTCCGCCTGTGCAGTGCAAACTAATTAGAGAGTTTATCATTATTTATTCTTTTGCTTTTAATTTTTTGGTTTTTCCTTTGACATTATACTTTTTCGGTTTTTCTTTTGACATTAAGAGTATAATTCATTCATAAAAAGAAACATTTTGATACATAATAAATATTTGCATAAATATGATTAAAATAGTATTGCCTAGAATTTGCAAATGAGCGACAAATAACCGATTTGTTTTGTTAAATTGTTTAGACATAGAAATCAATACCATCATTGCTAATTACAATTTTCCATCAATAGGTGGTGCTCCTACATTATATAAATTGTCTTCCTTTCTCTAATTCTTACACACCATATATTGTTCTAGCTTAGCACTTGTTTTTATCATTACTTTTGATAATATTAATTTTTTTCTTATTCCGAAGATGAAAGTTTTGTTTTCTCTTCTTTTAGTGTTAGTCATTGCTTCCCCTAGCTTGTGCTCTAAAGTAGAAAAGCATAATATTCCAAATGCTTTCAATATTGTTAAGTATGGTGCCAAGGGTGATGGTCATACTGATGATTCAAATGTATAGTAATTTTTGTTATAGTTTCATTTTGATTTCATGCAATTATATTTTAATCTATGAGATAGTTTTTTTTCAAATCTAATACATTTTTTAACCTTATATATAAAAAAGGCTTTTTTAAAAGCATGGAAAGACGCATGCAGATCAACTAAAGGTACTCCAACACTCTTTGTACCCTTAGGCAGAATATTCATGACGCAACCTTTGACGTTTCAAGGTCCTTGCAAATCTGCAACCATTAATGTTATGGTAGGTTATATGTATGTATGACTATGGGGAATGTCTCACTTTCTATATATATACTTGTTCCTCATGCATTTATCCAATAATAAATTAATTAATTTTCATTTAATGGTCAATTTCTTCTTCTTTTTTGTTTTTTGGTTAAAATAGTATACTTGTTAGAATTTCACTCTGAAAATGAAATGAAGTGTCTGCAATACGAACCTTGACTTTTGTATATATAATACGATATTTCTATCAAGTGACATAAACTCACGAGAATATGATTGATTTATTTTGAAGTATTAATTATTAATATCATGATTAACATTTGATTTGGCAGATTAAGGGAACAATCACTGCTCCAAAAAATCATAAACATTGGAAATCGGACGGTAATAATCACGATTCATGGATTACGTTCCATCACATAAGTGGCCTTGTTGTGAATGGAGGAGGAACACTTAATGGCCAAGGTGCTTCTTGGTGGGACAAGAAGGGTGCGAGTAAAAGGCCAACGGTAAGTTTATTCCATTCCATACAGTAATTAAACTATATATCAAATTTACACACTTTGAGTCTTGAATATGTTTAAAGTTTAAAAATAATTAGTTATTTGATATGTCCAGGCTCTTCGATTTCTTGAGTGTGATAATCTAAAACATGGCCCATTGACACATCTCAACAGCCCAAGAAATCATATAAGCATAGATGGATGTGATGGTGTTTTAATCTCTAATGTGAATTTAATTGCACCAGAAACAAGTCCCAACACCGATGGAATTGATATTTCATCATCAACCAAAGTTTTCATTGAGCATTCAACCATCTCAACTGGTTCAATTCTAAATTATTCTCTATAATTATATATTTATGTTTATGTATTTTTCATTTTATACCGTTATATGTTTGTATCTTATTATTTTTCTTATTTATTGTTTATAATATAGGTGACGATTGTGTTGCCATGAATAGTGGTTCTAAATTCATCAACGTAACTAATGTTAAGTGTGGACCTGGTCATGGTATTAGGTCAGTTGTTCAATATAAATATTGTTATGTTTTTAATTTTTGCATTTTGTTATTACTCTAACCTTTATTGGGTGTGTTCGTGAATATAAAGTGTTGGAAGCCTTGGGAAACATGGGAAATATGCTACAGTAGAAGATGTATACGTTTCAAACATCATCTTCACGCGAACAACAAATGGTGCTAGAATCAAGACATGGGCGGTAAGAATTGATTATAGTCAATTCAATAATTAATTAAATCAATTATAGTACTAATGTTTTGTTTGTGTTGTTTGAATTAGGGGGGATCTGGATATGCAAGAAAGATAACTTATGAAAATATTACACTTGTTGGAGTGATGAACCCTGTGATAATTGATCAACAATATGATGCTTTAGAATCTATAGGTAGAGGAGTGAAAATCAGTGATGTTACTTTCCGCAACTTTCGGGGAACCACAAAAGATAAAAACGCAATTGAACTGAATTGTGCCCGTATTGGTTGCACTAACGTTGTACTTCAAAAGATCAACATTATTGGTCTTAATGGAGAGAGACCATCTTCATCGTGCAGTAATGCACGAGGGTCATGCTCTGCGTGCAATCCTGTTGTCTCATGCCTTAGCCATTAAGTTTATTAAAATTGAAGAAAAGAAAAACAATTGGATCTTAAAAATGTCAAATGTTAGTCAAACTACTTTTATATACACATGTAGATGACTCGTGCTAAGCAGGGTTAGTATTCATCACTTTGTATTATGACATGAATTTCTGTTTTATATTAATTTAAAAATAATGAAATGAACAAAAGGGTTTTGATCTACAAGTAGGATCATATGTTGTCATTATTTCATTATATTTGCTCATGGCATGCTATTTTAGAAAGGAAAAAAAACATTTTCTCATGGTAAGATCAATGTTTAATAGTAATTGTTTCAATGTTGTCAAATACTATTAGAATACCTTCAAACCTTTTACTACAAATTTCTACCAAACTATCATATTTTGATTTTTCACATATATTTTTTCCCACCGGATTGAATAAATTAACGAATATTAATAAGAAAGTGATCTTGGCACCCCTCTTCTACTAATCATAATACACACATTACAATTATAATAAAAGACTTATTATAAAAAATAAAATAAGAGACTTATAAATGAGACAATTATACACCATCAAAACAAAAAAAACACAAAAAAGAATATTTACCTTCTTCAGTTGATCCACCTACCCAAACTTCTTTCCATCTACAAATTATACACTATCAAACCCAGAAAATGAATTTAATGAATAACACAAATACATAAATAAAATAAAATTTAATTTTTCATCATCTGCCATATTTTTTATAATCAATTGAAAAGAAGAAAACTTAGAAGGATTTTTTTTTTAACCATGATATTTCCACCAAAATCAAATAACAACAATGGTTGACCTTGCCAAAATGTATGATGGTCGAGCTTTGTTGTTTCTCTCCATGTAGAAAATGAAAGAACACACGATTTACTGATTTAGGGATGAAAACAAGGGGAAGAAAAATTACAGCAATCCGCGACACAACTTTATAATTTCAGGTCAAATCAATATTAATTCAGGCAAGGGATGTGTTGATAGTCTGTTATGGTGTGGAACGGCGTACAATATCAAAATTAGTTTTTTTGGGAATCATTAGGGTTCATTGTGGTTTCTTTCTTTCTTTTATTATTTTTATTATTATTATTATTATTTGAAGAGCAAAACGAAGTCTATATAAATTCATAATGGAAACGAGTACAAGGTATTACTAGCCCATAATATGAAGAAGTACTCAAACAAATAAAATGGAACAAGGAATTCTGTCAGAGTCTGAGGCACTTGTCACAGAGTATCGTGGAAGCAGTATCCACAAGAAATACAATGGAAGGTCGTGGGCAAGAAAAGACGTTGAATTTTTTTATTGTCACGAGAAAGGTCACATGAAGAGAGAATGTAAAAAGCTCAAAAGAGAGCAACAAGAAAATGAGGATGCGGGTAATATAGCCGCTACCACTTTTAAAGGGAATGAGGTAATATTTGTTTGTGATGATGGTCATGTTAATTTGACATCACAAGATACATGTTGGATCGTGGATTCAGGTGCATCATTCAATATAACATCAGGGAGGGATTTCTTTTCTTCCTATACAAGTGGTGATTTTGGTCATGTGAGGATGGGGAATGATAATACATCCAAAATTATTGGAAAAGGAGATGTTTGTCTAGAAACAAACACTGGTTGTCACCTAATGTTGAAATATGTGAGACATGTTCCTGACATGCGTCTCAATCTAATATCAACAAGAATTTTAGACGAAGAAGGCTATACTAGTGTGTTTGGAGATAGGAAATGGAAGCTGTCAAAAAGTTCCTTGGTAATATCTCGAGGCAAGAAAGTAAAATTTGTTATGGTGTGGAACGGCGTACAATATCAAAATTAGTTTTTTTGGGAATCATTAGGGTTCATTGTGGTTTCTTTCTTTCTTTTATTATTATTATTATTATTATTATTATTTGAAGAGCAAAACGAAGTCTATATAAATTCATAATGGAAACGAGTACAAGGTATTACTAGCCCATAATATGAAGAAGTACTCAAACAAATAAAAATAATTCACACCCAAAAGAAATAAACTATCACCTAAGGATACAGTCCAGTTGGTCTATTAAACTAAATCATCTATATTTTGGTTTGATGGATTTTCCTCTTTATGTGGAGAGATAAAGAAAGAGTATCACTATTAATTTTAGCAAACTAAATTAACCGTATTAGAGAGCTTTTACCTAGTGAATGAAAATGAGGAAAGTGTCTTTCATCATGTTGCGCAAGAAACGGTTGCGTATACATTATGGACGAAACTAGAAACATTGTACGAGAGAAAGACAACCCAGAATAAAGCCTCTACTATTCAGCGATTGGTGAACCTCGAGTATAAAGAAACCCAGAGTGTTTCATAACACTTGAGTGATTTTCAAAAATTGATAAATCAACTGACCAATATGAAGATGATGCTTGAAGATGAATTGCAAGCAATGAAGAAGCTAGACGGAAGGAACAAGGAATTCTGTCAGAGTCTGAGGCACTTGTCACAGAGTATCGTGGAAGCAGTATCCACAAGAAATACAATGGAAGGTTGTGGGCAAGAAAAGACGTTGAATTTTTTTATTGTCACGAGAAAGGTCACATGAAGAGAGAATGTAAAAAGCTCAAAAGAGAGCAACAAGAAAATGAGGATGCGGGTAATATAGCCGCTACCACTTTTAAAGGGAATGAGGTAATATTTGTTTGTGATGATGGTCATGTTAATTTGACATCACAAGATACATGTTGGATCGTGGATTCAGGTGCATCATTCAATATAACATCAGGGAGGGATTTCTTTTCTTCCTATACAAGTGGTGATTTTGGTCATGTGAGGATGGGGAATGATAATACATCCAAAATTATTGGAAAAGGAGATGTTTGTCTAGAAACAAACACTGGTTGTCACCTAATGTTGAAATATGTGAGACATGTTCCTGACATGCGTCTCAATCTAATATCAACAAGAATTTTAGACGAAGAAGGCTATACTAGTGTGTTTGGAGATAGGAAATGGAAGCTGTCAAAAAGTTCCTTGGTAATATCTCGAGGCAAGAAAGTAAAATTTGTTATGGTGTGGAACGGCGTACAATATCAAAATTAGTTTTTTTGGGAATCATTAGGGTTCATTGTGGTTTCTTTCTTTCTTTTATTATTATTATTATTATTATTATTATTTGAAGAGCAAAACGAAGTCTATATAAATTCATAATGGAAACGAGTACAAGGTATTACTAGCCCATAATATGAAGAAGTACTCAAACAAATAAAAATAATTCACACCCAAAAGAAATAAACTATCACCTAAGGATACAGTCCAGTTGGTCTATTAAACTAAATCATCTATATTTTGGTTTGATGGATTTTCCTCTTTATGTGGAGAGATAAAGAAAGAGTATCACTATTAATTTTAGCAAACTAAATTAACCGTATTAGAGAGCTTTTAGCTAGTGAATGAAAATGAGGAAAGTGTCTTTCATCATGTTGCGCAAGAAACGGTTGCGTATACATTATGGACGAAACTAGAAACATTGTACGAGAGAAAGACAACCCAGAATAAAGCCTCTACTATTCAGCGATTGGTGAACCTCGAGTATAAAGAAACCCAGAGTGTTTCATAACACTTGAGTGATTTTCAAAAATTGATAAATCAACTGACCAATATGAAGATGATGCTTGAAGATGAATTGCAAGCAATGAAGAAGCTAGACGGAAGGAACAAGGAATTCTGTCAGAGTCTGAGGCACTTGTCACAGAGTATCGTGGAAGCAGTATCCACAAGAAATACAATGGAAGGTCGTGGGCAAGAAAAGACGTTGAATTTTTTTATTGTCACGAGAAAGGTCACATGAAGAGAGAATGTAAAAAGCTCAAAAGAGAGCAACAAGAAAATGAGGATGCGGGTAATATAGCCGCTACCACTTTTAAAGGGAATGAGGTAATATTTGTTTGTGATGATGGTCATGTTAATTTGACATCACAAGATACATGTTGGATCGTGGATTCAGGTGCATCATTCAATATAACATCAGGGAGGGATTTCTTTTCTTCCTATACAAGTGGTGATTTTGGTCATGTGAGGATGGGGAATGATAATACATCCAAAATTATTGGAAAAGGAGATGTTTGTCTAGAAACAAACACTGGTTGTCACCTAATGTTGAAATATGTGAGACATGTTCCTGACATGCGTCTCAATCTAATATCAACAAGAATTTTAGACGAAGAAGGCTATACTAGTGTGTTTGGAGATAGGAAATGGAAGCTGTCAAAAAGTTCCTTGGTAATATCTCGAGGCAAGAAAGTAAAATTTGTTATGGTGTGGAACGGCGTACAATATCAAAATTAGTTTTTTTGGGAATCATTAGGGTTCATTGTGGTTTCTTTCTTTCTTTTATTATTATTATTATTTGAAGAGCAAAACGAAGTCTATATAAATTCATAATGGAAACGAGTACAAGGTATTACTAGCCCATAATATGAAGAAGTACTCAAACAAATAAAAATAATTCACACCCAAAAGAAATAAACTATCACCTAAGGATACAGTCCAGTTGGTCTATTATACTAAATCATCTATATTTTGGTTTGATGGATTTTCCTCTTTATGTGGAGAGATAAAGAAAGAGTATCACTATTAATTTTAGCAAACTAAATTAACCGTATTAGAGAGCTTTTAGCTAGTGAATGAAAATGAGGAAAGTGTCTTTCATCATGTTGCGCAAGAAACGGTTGCGTATACATTATGGACGAAACTAGAAACATTGTACGAGAGAAAGACAACCCAGAATAAAGCCTCTACTATTCAGCGATTGGTGAACCTCGAGTATAAAGAAACCCAGAGTGTTTCATAACACTTGAGTGATTTTCAAAAATTGATAAATCAACTGACCAATATGAAGATGATGCTTGAAGATGAATTGCAAGCAATGAAGAAGCTAGACGGAAGGAACAAGGAATTCTGTCAGAGTCTGAGGCACTTGTCACAGAGTATCGTGGAAGCAGTATCCACAAGAAATACAATGGAAGGTCGTGGGCAAGAAAAGACGTTGAATTTTTTTATTGTCACGAGAAAGGTCACATGAAGAGAGAATGTAAAAAGCTCAAAAGAGAGCAACAAGAAAATGAGGATGCGGGTAATATAGCCGCTACCACTTTTAAAGGGAATGAGGTAATATTTGTTTGTGATGATGGTCATGTTAATTTGACATCACAAGATACATGTTGGATCGTGGATTCAGGTGCATCATTCAATATAACATCAGGGAGGGATTTCTTTTCTTCCTATACAAGTGGTGATTTTGGTCATGTGAGGATGGGGAATGATAATACATCCAAAATTATTGGAAAAGGAGATGTTTGTCTAGAAACAAACACTGGTTGTCACCTAATGTTGAAATATGTGAGACATGTTCCTGACATGCGTCTCAATCTAATATCAACAAGAATTTTAGACGAAGAAGGCTATACTAGTGTGTTTGGAGATAGGAAATGGAAGCTGTCAAAAAGTTCCTTGGTAATATCTCGAGGCAAGAAAGTAAAATTTGTTATGGTGTGGAACGGCGTACAATATCAAAATTAGTTTTTTTGGGAATCATTAGGGTTCATTGTGGTTTCTTTCTTTCTTTTATTATTATTATTATTATTATTATTATTTGAAGAGCAAAACGAAGTCTATATAAATTCATAATGGAAACGAGTACAAGGTATTACTAGCCCATAATATGAAGAAGTACTCAAACAAATAAAAATAATTCACACCCAAAAGAAATAAACTATCACCTAAGGATACAGTCCAGTTGGTCTATTATACTAAATCATCTATATTTTGGTTTGATGGATTTTCCTCTTTATGTGGAGAGATAAAGAAAGAGTATCACTATTAATTTTAGCAAACTAAATTAACCGTATTAGAGAGCTTTTAGCTAGTGAATGAAAATGAGGAAAGTGTCTTTCAGCATGTTGCGCAAGAAACGGTTGCGTATACATTATGGACGAAACTAGAAACATTGTACGAGAGAAAGACAACCCAGAATAAAGCCTCTACTATTCAGCGATTGGTGAACCTCGAGTATAAAGAAACCCAGAGTGTTTCATAACACTTGAGTGATTTTAAAAAATTGATAAATCAACTGACCAATATGAAGATGATGCTTGAAGATGAATTGCAAGCAATGAAGAAGCTAGACGGAAGGAACAAGGAATTCTGTCAGAGTCTGAGGCACTTGTCACAGAGTATCGTGGAAGCAGTATCCACAAGAAATACAATGGAAGGTCGTGGGCAAGAAAAGACGTTGAATTTTTTTATTGTCACGAGAAAGGTCACATGAAGAGAGAATGTAAAAAGCTCAAAAGAGAGCAACAAGAAAATGAGGATGCGGGTAATATAGCCGCTACCACTTTTAAAGGGAATGAGGTAATATTTGTTTGTGATGATGGTCATGTTAATTTGACATCACAAGATACATGTTGGATCGTGGATTCAGGTGCATCATTCAATATAACATCAGGGAGGGATTTCTTTTCTTCCTATACAAGTGGTGATTTTGGTCATGTGAGGATGGGGAATGATAATACATCCAAAATTATTGGAAAAGGAGATGTTTGTCTAGAAACAAACACTGGTTGTCACCTAATGTTGAAATATGTGAGACATGTTCCTGACATGCGTCTCAATCTAATATCAACAAGAATTTTAGACGAAGAAGGCTATACTAGTGTGTTTGGAGATAGGAAATGGAAGCTGTCAAAAAGTTCCTTGGTAATATCTCGAGGCAAGAAAGTAAAATTTGTTATGGTGTGGAACGGCGTACAATATCAAAATTAGTTTTTTTGGGAATCATTAGGGTTCATTGTGGTTTCTTTCTTTCTTTTATTATTATTATTATTTGAAGAGCAAAACGAAGTCTATATAAATTCATAATGGAAACGAGTACAAGGTATTACTAGCCCATAATATGAAGAAGTACTCAAACAAATAAAAATAATTCACACCCAAAAGAAATAAACTATCACCTAAGGATACAGTCCAGTTGGTCTATTATACTAAATCATCTATATTTTGGTTTGATGGATTTTCCTCTTTATGTGGAGAGATAAAGAAAGAGTATCACTATTAATTTTAGCAAACTAAATTAACCGTATTAGAGAGCTTTTAGCTAGTGAATGAAAATGAGGAAAGTGTCTTTCATCATGTTGCGCAAGAAACGGTTGCGTATACATTATGGACGAAACTAGAAACATTGTACGAGAGAAAGACAACCCAAAATAAAGCCTCTACTATTCAGCGATTGGTGAACCTCGAGTATAAAGAAACCCAGAGTGTTTCATAACACTTGAGTGATTTTCAAAAATTGATAAATCAACTGACCAATATGAAGATGATGCTTGAAGATGAATTGCAAGCAATGAAGAAGCTAGACGGAAGGAACAAGGAATTCTGTCAGAGTCTGAGGCACTTGTCACAGAGTATCGTGGAAGCAGTATCCACAAGAAATACAATGGAAGGTCGTGGGCAAGAAAAGACGTTGAATTTTTTTATTGTCACGAGAAAGGTCACATGAAGAGAGAATGTAAAAAGCTCAAAAGAGAGCAACAAGAAAATGAGGATGCGGGTAATATAGCCGCTACCACTTTTAAAGGGAATGAGGTAATATTTGTTTGTGATGATGGTCATGTTAATTTGACATCACAAGATACATGTTGGATCGTGGATTCAGGTGCATCATTCAATATAACATCAGGGAGGGATTTCTTTTCTTCCTATACAAGTGGTGATTTTGGTCATGTGAGGATGGGGAATGATAATACATCCAAAATTATTGGAAAAGGAGATGTTTGTCTAGAAACAAACACTGGTTGTCACCTAATGTTGAAATATGTGAGACATGTTCCTGACATGCGTCTCAATCTAATATCAACAAGAATTTTAGACGAAGAAGGCTATACTAGTGTGTTTGGAGATAGGAAATGGAAGCTGTCAAAAAGTTCCTTGGTAATATCTCGAGGCAAGAAAGTAAAATTTGTTATGGTGTGGAACGGCGTACAATATCAAAATTAGTTTTTTTGGGAATCATTAGGGTTCATTGTGGTTTCTTTCTTTCTTTTATTATTATTATTATTATTATTATTTGAAGAGCAAAACGAAGTCTATATAAATTCATAATGGAAACGAGTACAAGGTATTACTAGCCCATAATATGAAGAAGTACTCAAACAAATAAAAATAATTCACACCCAAAAGAAATAAACTATCACCTAAGGATACAGTCCAGTTGGTCTATTATACTAAATCATCTATATTTTGGTTTGATGGATTTTCCTCTTTATGTGGAGAGATAAAGAAAGAGTATCACTATTAATTTTAGCAAACTAAATTAACCGTATTAGAGAGCTTTTAGCTAGTGAATGAAAATGAGGAAAGTGTCTTTCAGCATGTTGCGCAAGAAACGGTTGCGTATACATTATGGACGAAACTAGAAACATTGTACGAGAGAAAGACAACCCAGAATAAAGCCTCTACTATTCAGCGATTGGTGAACCTCGAGTATAAAGAAACCCAGAGTGTTTCATAACACTTGAGTGATTTTCAAAAATTGATAAATCAACTGACCAATATGAAGATGATGCTTGAAGATGAATTGCAAGCAATGAAGAAGCTAGACGGAAGGAACAAGGAATTCTGTCAGAGTCTGAGGCACTTGTCACAGAGTATCGTGGAAGCAGTATCCACAAGAAATACAATGGAAGGTCGTGGGCAAGAAAAGACGTTGAATTTTTTTATTGTCACGAGAAAGGTCACATGAAGAGAGAATGTAAAAAGCTCAAAAGAGAGCAACAAGAAAATGAGGATGCGGGTAATATAGCCGCTACCACTTTTAAAGGGAATGAGGTAATATTTGTTTGTGATGATGGTCATGTTAATTTGACATCACAAGATACATGTTGGATCGTGGATTCAGGTGCATCATTCAATATAACATCAGGGAGGGATTTCTTTTCTTCCTATACAAGTGGTGATTTTGGTCATGTGAGGATGGGGAATGATAATACATCCAAAATTATTGGAAAAGGAGATGTTTGTCTAGAAACAAACACTGGTTGTATAACGCCCCGACTAAAATATCTAGAATATTTAGTCAAGACATATAAAATTGGATCTGAGTACATTAAATTACAATACGATGAATATGGAATTACAAAAATTCTTCACGAGGAAGCAATAATTTATACAGCACAACGGAAAAGAATAAAACGCTAAATAAACAGATAAGAACTAAAACAAAGAAGAAGACTAAGGTCTTCTAGTCTGACAATTCAAGCTCGGCTCCAATCGTCAGATCCATCCTGGTCCCTGCTCCGTAATAACCTGTCTACCTAAAAAGAATTGAATTGGAGTGGGGTGAGACTACTAAGTCTCAGTGAGTCCTACTACCCTCCTAATGGTGACTACACCGGGGTACCTAATCAGTCATAACTAATAACATGTATATCATAATATCATAATAATAACAGAATAAATGTGGAACACAGATCATAAATCTTATTCATTTTAAACACAAGGGCACTCTGAGGTGAGCAGGTCTCAGAGGCCTGCCATATCCGTCAACCGATTCGGTCACGGCATGAAGCTCACATAGTCATAACCTAATGGGTTATCCCATTGGGAGCCCATAGTGCGATATAATTCGCTCTTAATTGACTGATACTAAAATTGAGTTATTACTACCATGAATTTCCAAATCCCTGGGGAACATACAAACTTAATTATATCTAGGTTATACCCTAAGATCATCTGTGATTAACATTCTATTTAACATTATACTAGTCACATTTCTGAAATTTATCTATCTCAGATGAGGAAATAAAACGAGCGATTAAAACTGTTTAAAAATCAAAAGTTACAGGCTGTTCTGTGTAAGCTCGCCTGGCGAGTTACCTGCTCGCCATGGCGAGATTATTGGTCGACTCTGCACTAGCTCGCTACGGCGAGTTCCCAACGCGCCATGGCGAGTCACGGACCCTGACCTAATCAACTCGCCTGGCGAGCAGATGCTCGCCGTGGCGAAGTTCATCAGCCCAGAATCCTCCAGCTCGCCATGAAGCTCGCCAGCAACTCGCTGTGGCGAATTCATGCAGAAATGCCCCTGTTTTACGAAATTCAATAAATTATCATAGTTTCGCCTACATTCCTCATCTAAGACAGTGCAGAAATATAAAACATATAATATAAGATAGATTGGAGGGAAATTTGGGAGTTAATCTCCCTCACACAACAATTTCCTAATTTTCCTAAGTTAACATGCAAAAGTTTGAATTTGGGAAATCTAACTAACTAGCCTAAGAACCCACCTGGAATTGAAGCTTTATACTTTATTCTAAGCTTCCTAACAGCTACCAAGACTCCTCAGCAACCCCACGAACCAGCTGGACAGAATTTGGAAAATGTTGAACTTGAGCTCCTAGCTTGCTCTATGATTTGAGGTTGTTTGATGATTGATTAAGCTGAGAAAGAGAGTGTTTGTAGATGTTTGCATAGTGATGTAAACAGTAGGAGGTTTGATTGCTTCTTGGATTGCATGTCATGGGATTTGCTAGAGTTTTGGTATTGTGATGGGTTGTTATTTTCATTTTGTGAGGTTTAGGAAAATGGAATGATAAGCTTATAAAATGATTCTCTGAATTGTTGTTGCATGTAAAAGATTCACAGAAATTGTGATGAGCCTAGGGTAAGGTAACAAAGCTTCTTGAGTTGGGCAAAGATGAGAAATTGAAGTTATGATGTTGTTGTTGGTATTTGCGTGAGAGAGAAGAGGAGAGTTTGAGAGGTTTCTGTTGTTGCTGAATTGCAATGGAGAGAATAGCAACTCACAAAGCATTTGTATGATGGCATGCATGAGTGACAACTAAAGGGTGATGTGTGGATTTGGGAGATAGTGGAAGTGTGAGTCACAAACATAAGGAGTGAGGTGTTGGCTTAAGAAATCATGGTGAGTGAGTGGATCTATGAGTCATTGGGAGGGAGAGAAATAGGAGGGAAGAGTATCATCTTGTGTTAACTAAATTCACAATTGGGAAATTAGTGTATTAGTGTGTAGTTTAGGATTGATTAAAATTCCTAATTTTACACATAATCACTTAGTTCCCAAGACTATTTAATTAATCACTACTAATTAATTTTTAACTAATTAGGCAAAGCTCTAATTAAAATTAATTAGGTAAATTAGAATTTCGGGATGTTACAGGTTGTCACCTAATGTTGAAATATGTGAGACATGTTCCTGACATGCGTCTCAATCTAATATCAACAAGAATTTTAGACGAAGAAGGCTATACTAGTGTGTTTGGAGATAGGAAATGGAAGCTGTCAAAAAGTTCCTTGGTAATATCTCGAGGCAAGAAAGTAAAATTTGTTATGGTGTGGAACGGCGTACAATATCAAAATTAGTTTTTTTGGGAATCATTAGGGTTCATTGTGGTTTCTTTCTTTCTTTTATTATTATTATTATTTGAAGAGCAAAACGAAGTCTATATAAATTCATAATGAAAACGAGTACAAGGTATTACTAGCCCATAATATGAAGAAGTACTCAAACAAATAAAAATAATTCACACCCAAAAGAAATAAACTATCACCTAAGGATACAGTCCAGTTGGTCTATTATACTAAATCATATATATTTTGGTTTGATGGATTTTCCTCTTTATGTGGAGAGATAAAGAAAGAGTATCACTATTAATTTTAGCAAACTAAATTAACCGTATTTGAGAGCTTTTAGCTAGTGAATGAAAATGAGGAAAGTGTCTTTCATCATGTTGCGCAAGAAACGGTTGCGTATACATTATGGACGAAACTAGAAACATTGTACGAGAGAAAGACAACCCAGAATAAAGCCTCTACTATTCAGCGATTGGTGAACCTCGAGTATAAAGAAACCCAGAGTGTTTCATAACACTTGAGTGATTTTCAAAAATTGATAAATCAACTGACCAATATGAAGATGATGCTTGAAGATGAATTGCAAGCAATGAAGAAGCTAGACGGAAGGAACAAGGAATTCTGTCAGAGTCTGAGGCACTTGTCACAGAGTATCGTGGAAGCAGTATCCACAAGAAATACAATGGAAGGTCGTGGGCAAGAAAAGACGTTGAATTTTTTTATTGTCACGAGAAAGGTCACATGAAGAGAGAATGTAAAAAGCTCAAAAGAGAGCAACAAGAAAATGAGGATGCGGGTAATATAGCCGCTACCACTTTTAAAGGGAATGAGGTAATATTTGTTTGTGATGATGGTCATGTTAATTTGACATCACAAGATACATGTTGGATCGTGGATTCAGGTGCATCATTCAATATAACATCAGGGAGGGATTTCTTTTCTTCCTATACAAGTGGTGATTTTGGTCATGTGAGGATGGGGAATGATAATACATCCAAAATTATTGGAAAAGGAGATGTTTGTCTAGAAACAAACACTGGTTGTCACCTAATGTTGAAATATGTGAGACATGTTCCTGACATGCGTCTCAATCTAATATCAACAAGAATTTTAGACGAAGAAGGCTATACTAGTGTGTTTGGAGATAGGAAATGGAAGCTGTCAAAAAGTTCCTTGGTAATATCTCGAGGCAAGAAAGTAAAATTTGTTATGGTGTGGAACGGCGTACAATATCAAAATTAGTTTTTTTGGGAATCATTAGGGTTCATTGTGGTTTCTTTCTTTCTTTTATTATTATTATTATTATTATTATTATTATTTGAAGAGCAAAACGAAGTCTATATAAATTCATAATGGAAACGAGTACAAGGTATTACTAACCCATAATATGAAGAAGTACTCAAACAAATAAAAATAATTCACACCCAAAAGAAATAAACTATCACCTAAGGATACAGTCCAGTTGGTCTATTATACTAAATCATCTATATTTTGGTTTGATGGATTTTCCTCTTTATGTGGAGAGATAAAGAAAGAGTATCACTATTAATTTTAGCAAACTAAATTAACCGTATTAGAGAGCTTTTAGCTAGTGAATGAAAATGAGGAAAGTGTCTTTCAGCATGTTGCGCAAGAAACGGTTGCGTATACATTATGGACGAAACTAGAAACATTGTACGAGAGAAAGACAACCCAGAATAAAGCCTCTACTATTCAGCGATTGGTGAACCTCGAGTATAAAGAAACCCAGAGTGTTTCATAACACTTGAGTGATTTTCAAAAATTGATAAATCAACTGACCAATATGAAGATGATGCTTGAAGATGAATTGCAAGCAATGAAGAAGCTAGACGGAAGGAACAAGGAATTCTGTCAGAGTCTGAGGCACTTGTCACAGAGTATCGTGGAAGCAGTATCCACAAGAAATACAATGGAAGGTCGTGGGCAAGAAAAGACGTTGAATTTTTTTATTGTCACGAGAAAGGTCACATGAAGAGAGAATGTAAAAAGCTCAAAAGAGAGCAACAAGAAAATGAGGATGCGGGTAATATAGCCGCTACCACTTTTAAAGGGAATGAGGTAATATTTGTTTGTGATGATGGTCATGTTAATTTGACATCACAAGATACATGTTGGATCGTGGATTCAGGTGCATCATTCAATATAACATCAGGGAGGGATTTCTTTTCTTCCTATACAAGTGGTGATTTTGGTCATGTGAGGATGGGGAATGATAATACATCCAAAATTATTGGAAAAGGAGATGTTTGTCTAGAAACAAACACTGGTTGTCACCTAATGTTGAAATATGTGAGACATGTTCCTGACATGCGTCTCAATCTAATATCAACAAGAATTTTAGACGAAGAAGGCTATACTAGTGTGTTTGGAGATAGGAAATGGAAGCTGTCAAAAAGTTCCTTGGTAATATCTCGAGGCAAGAAAGTAAAATTTGTTATGGTGTGGAACGGCGTACAATATCAAAATTAGTTTTTTTGGGAATCATTAGGGTTCATTGTGGTTTCTTTCTTTCTTTTATTATTATTATTATTATTATTTGAAGAGCAAAACGAAGTCTATATAAATTCATAATGGAAACGAGTACAAGGTATTACTAGCCCATAATATGAAGAAGTACTCAAACAAATAAAAATAATTCACACCCAAAAGAAATAAACTATCACCTAAGGATACAGTCCAGTTGGTCTATTATACTAAATCATCTATATTTTGGTTTGATGGATTTTCCTCTTTATGTGGAGAGATAAAGAAAGAGTATCACTATTAATTTTAGCAAACTAAATTAACCGTATTAGAGAGCTTTTAGCTAGTGAATGAAAATGAGGAAAGTGTCTTTCAGCATGTTGCGCAAGAAACGGTTGCGTATACATTATGGACGAAACTAGAAACATTGTACGAGAGAAAGACAACCCAGAATAAAGCCTCTACTATTCAGCGATTGGTGAACCTCGAGTATAAAGAAACCCAGAGTGTTTCATAACACTTGAGTGATTTTCAAAAATTGATAAATCAACTGACCAATATGAAGATGATGCTTGAAGATGAATTGCAAGCAATGAAGAAGCTAGACGGAAGGAACAAGGAATTCTGTCAGAGTCTGAGGCACTTGTCACAGAGTATCGTGGAAGCAGTATCCACAAGAAATACAATGGAAGGTCGTGGGCAAGAAAAGACGTTGAATTTTTTTATTGTCACGAGAAAGGTCACATGAAGAGAGAATGTAAAAAGCTCAAAAGAGAGCAACAAGAAAATGAGGATGCGGGTAATATAGCCGCTACCACTTTTAAAGGGAATGAGGTAATATTTGTTTGTGATGATGGTCATGTTAATTTGACATCACAAGATACATGTTGGATCGTGGATTCAGGTGCATCATTCAATATAACATCAGGGAGGGATTTCTTTTCTTCCTATACAAGTGGTGATTTTGGTCATGTGAGGATGGGGAATGATAATACATCCAAAATTATTGGAAAAGGAGATGTTTGTCTAGAAACAAACACTGGTTGTCACCTAATGTTGAAATATGTGAGACATGTTCCTGACATGCGTCTCAATCTAATATCAACAAGAATTTTAGACGAAGAAGGCTATACTAGTGTGTTTGGAGATAGGAAATGGAAGCTGTCAAAAAGTTCCTTGGTAATATCTCGAGGCAAGAAAGTAAAATTTGTTATGGTGTGGAACGGCGTACAATATCAAAATTAGTTTTTTTGGGAATCATTAGGGTTCATTGTGGTTTCTTTCTTTCTTTTATTATTATTATTATTATTATTATTTGAAGAGCAAAACGAAGTCTATATAAATTCATAATGGAAACGAGTACAAGGTATTACTAGCCCATAATATGAAGAAGTACTCAAACAAATAAAAATAATTCACACCCAAAAGAAATAAACTATCACCTAAGGATACAGTCCAGTTGGTCTATTATACTAAATCATCTATATTTTGGTTTGATGGATTTTCCTCTTTATGTGGAGAGATAAAGAAAGAGTATCACTATTAATTTTAGCAAACTAAATTAACCGTATTAGAGAGCTTTTAGCTAGTGAATGAAAATGAGGAAAGTGTCTTTCAGCATGTTGCGCAAGAAACGGTTGCGTATACATTATGGACGAAACTAGAAACATTGTACGAGAGAAAGACAACCCAGAATAAAGCCTCTACTATTCAGCGATTGGTGAACCTCGAGTATAAAGAAACCCAGAGTGTTTCATAACACTTGAGTGATTTTCAAAAATTGATAAATCAACTGACCAATATGAAGATGATGCTTGAAGATGAATTGCAAGCAATGAAGAAGCTAGACGGAAGGAACAAGGAATTCTGTCAGAGTCTGAGGCACTTGTCACAGAGTATCGTGGAAGCAGTATCCACAAGAAATACAATGGAAGGTCGTGGGCAAGAAAAGACGTTGAATTTTTTTATTGTCACGAGAAAGGTCACATCAAGAGAGAATGTAAAAAGCTCAAAAGAGAGCAACAAGAAAATGAGGATGCGGGTAATATAGCCGCTACCACTTTTAAAGGGAATGAGGTAATATTTGTTTGTGATGATGGTCATGTTAATTTGACATCACAAGATACATGTTGGATCGTGGATTCAGGTGCATCATTCAATATAACATCAGGGAGGGATTTCTTTTCTTCCTATACAAGTGGTGATTTTGGTCATGTGAGGATGGGGAATGATAATACATCCAAAATTATTGGAAAAGGAGATGTTTGTCTAGAAACAAACACTGGTTGTCACCTAATGTTGAAATATGTGAGACATGTTCCTGACATGCGTCTCAATCTAATATCAACAAGAATTTTAGACGAAGAAGGCTATACTAGTGTGTTTGGAGATAGGAAATGGAAGCTGTCAAAAAGTTCCTTGGTAATATCTCGAGGCAAGAAAGTAAAATTTGTTATGGTGTGGAACGGCGTACAATATCAAAATTAGTTTTTTTGGGAATCATTAGGGTTCATTGTGGTTTCTTTCTTTCTTTTATTATTATTATTATTATTATTATTATTATTATTATTATTATTTGAAGAGCAAAACGAAGTCTATATAAATTCATAATGGAAACGAGTACAAGGTATTACTAACCCATAATATGAAGAAGTACTCAAACAAATAAAAATAATTCACACCCAAAAGAAATAAACTATCACCTAAGGATACAGTCCAGTTGGTCTATTATACTAAATCATCTATATTTTGGTTTGATGGATTTTCCTCTTTATGTGGAGAGATAAAGAAAGAGTATCACTATTAATTTTAGCAAACTAAATTAACCGTATTAGAGAGCTTTTAGCTAGTGAATGAAAATGAGGAAAGTGTCTTTCAGCATGTTGCGCAAGAAACGGTTGCGTATACATTATGGACGAAACTAGAAACATTGTACGAGAGAAAGACAACCCAGAATAAAGCCTCTACTATTCAGCGATTGGTGAACCTCGAGTATAAAGAAACCCAGAGTGTTTCATAACACTTGAGTGAT
Organism: Trifolium repens; assembly: GCA_030408175.1. Classification (NCBI taxonomy): domain Eukaryota; kingdom Viridiplantae; phylum Streptophyta; class Magnoliopsida; order Fabales; family Fabaceae; genus Trifolium; species Trifolium repens. The sequence continues at coordinate 24,312,876 of CP125840.1, forward strand.
TTTCAAAAATTGATAAATCAACTGACCAATATGAAGATGATGCTTGAAGATGAATTGCAAGCAATGAAGAAGCTAGACGGAAGGAACAAGGAATTCTGTCAGAGTCTGAGGCACTTGTCACAGAGTATCGTGGAAGCAGTATCCACAAGAAATACAATGGAAGGTCGTGGGCAAGAAAAGACGTTGAATTTTTTTATTGTCACGAGAAAGGTCACATGAAGAGAGAATGTAAAAAGCTCAAAAGAGAGCAACAAGAAAATGAGGATGCGGGTAATATAGCCGCTACCACTTTTAAAGGGAATGAGGTAATATTTGTTTGTGATGATGGTCATGTTAATTTGACATCACAAGATACATGTTGGATCGTGGATTCAGGTGCATCATTCAATATAACATCAGGGAGGGATTTCTTTTCTTCCTATACAAGTGGTGATTTTGGTCATGTGAGGATGGGGAATGATAATACATCCAAAATTATTGGAAAAGGAGATGTTTGTCTAGAAACAAACACTGGTTGTCACCTAATGTTGAAATATGTGAGACATGTTCCTGACATGCGTCTCAATCTAATATCAACAAGAATTTTAGACGAAGAAGGCTATACTAGTGTGTTTGGAGATAGGAAATGGAAGCTGTCAAAAAGTTCCTTGGTAATATCTCGAGGCAAGAAAGTAAAATTTGTTATGGTGTGGAACGGCGTACAATATCAAAATTAGTTTTTTTGGGAATCATTAGGGTTCATTGTGGTTTCTTTCTTTCTTTTATTATTATTATTATTTGAAGAGCAAAACGAAGTCTATATAAATTCATAATGGAAACGAGTACAAGGTATTACTAGCCCATAATATGAAGAAGTACTCAAACAAATAAAAATAATTCACACCCAAAAGAAATAAACTATCACCTAAGGATACAGTCCAGTTGGTCTATTATACTAAATCATCTATATTTTGGTTTGATGGATTTTCCTCTTTATGTGGAGAGATAAAGAAAGAGTATCACTATTAATTTTAGCAAACTAAATTAACCGTATTAGAGAGCTTTTAGCTAGTGAATGAAAATGAGGAAAGTGTCTTTCAGCATGTTGCGCAAGAAACGGTTGCGTATACATTATGGACGAAACTAGAAACATTGTACGAGAGAAAGACAACCCAGAATAAAGCCTCTACTATTCAGCGATTGGTGAACCTCGAGTATAAAGAAACCCAGAGTGTTTCATAACACTTGAGTGATTTTCAAAAATTGATAAATCAACTGACCAATATGAAGATGATGCTTGAAGATGAATTGCAAGCAATGAAGAAGCTAGACGGAAGGAACAAGGAATTCTGTCAGAGTCTGAGGCACTTGTCACAGAGTATCGTGGAAGCAGTATCCACAAGAAATACAATGGAAGGTCGTGGGCAAGAAAAGACGTTGAATTTTTTTATTGTCACGAGAAAGGTCACATGAAGAGAGAATGTAAAAAGCTCAAAAGAGAGCAACAAGAAAATGAGGATGCGGGTAATATAGCCGCTACCACTTTTAAAGGGAATGAGGTAATATTTGTTTGTGATGATGGTCATGTTAATTTGACATCACAAGATACATGTTGGATCGTGGATTCAGGTGCATCATTCAATATAACATCAGGGAGGGATTTCTTTTCTTCCTATACAAGTGGTGATTTTGGTCATGTGAGGATGGGGAATGATAATTCATCCAAAATTATTGGAAAAGGAGATGTTTGTCTAGAAACAAACACTGGTTGTCACCTAATGTTGAAATATGTGAGACATGTTCCTGACATGCGTCTCAATCTAATATCAACAAGAATTTTAGACGAAGAAGGCTATACTAGTGTGTTTGGAGATAGGAAATGGAAGCTGTCAAAAAGTTCCTTGGTAATATCTCGAGGCAAGAAAGTAAAATTTGTTATGGTGTGGAACGGCGTACAATATCAAAATTAGTTTTTTTGGGAATCATTAGGGTTCATTGTGGTTTCTTTCTTTCTTTTATTATTATTATTATTTGAAGAGCAAAACGAAGTCTATATAAATTCATAATGGAAACGAGTACAAGGTATTACTAGCCCATAATATGAAGAAGTACTCAAACAAATAAAAATAATTCACACCCAAAAGAAATAAACTATCACCTAAGGATACAGTCCAGTTGGTCTATTATACTAAATCATCTATATTTTGGTTTGATGGATTTTCCTCTTTATGTGGAGAGATAAAGAAAGAGTATCACTATTAATTTTAGCAAACTAAATTAACCGTATTAGAGAGCTTTTAGCTAGTGAATGAAAATGAGGAAAGTGTCTTTCAGCATGTTGCGCAAGAAACGGTTGCGTATACATTATGGACGAAACTAGAAACATTGTACGAGAGAAAGACAACCCAGAATAAAGCCTCTACTATTCAGCGATTGGTGAACCTCGAGTATAAAGAAACCCAGAGTGTTTCATAACACTTGAGTGATTTTCAAAAATTGATAAATCAACTGACCAATATGAAGATGATGCTTGAAGATGAATTGCAAGCAATGAAGAAGCTAGACGGAAGGAACAAGGAATTCTGTCAGAGTCTGAGGCACTTGTCACAGAGTATCGTGGAAGCAGTATCCACAAGAAATACAATGGAAGGTCGTGGGCAAGAAAAGACGTTGAATTTTTTTATTGTCACGAGAAAGGTCACATGAAGAGAGAATGTAAAAAGCTCAAAAGAGAGCAACAAGAAAATGAGGATGCGGGTAATATAGCCGCTACCACTTTTAAAGGGAATGAGGTAATATTTGTTTGTGATGATGGTCATGTTAATTTGACATCACAAGATACATGTTGGATCGTGGATTCAGGTGCATCATTCAATATAACATCAGGGAGGGATTTCTTTTCTTCCTATACAAGTGGTGATTTTGGTCATGTGAGGATGGGGAATGATAATTCATCCAAAATTATTGGAAAAGGAGATGTTTGTCTAGAAACAAACACTGGTTGTCACCTAATGTTGAAATATGTGAGACATGTTCCTGACATGCGTCTCAATCTAATATCAACAAGAATTTTAGACGAAGAAGGCTATACTAGTGTGTTTGGAGATAGGAAATGGAAGCTGTCAAAAAGTTCCTTGGTAATATCTCGAGGCAAGAAAGTAAAATTTGTTATGGTGTGGAACGGCGTACAATATCAAAATTAGTTTTTTTGGGAATCATTAGGGTTCATTGTGGTTTCTTTCTTTCTTTTATTATTATTATTATTTGAAGAGCAAAACGAAGTCTATATAAATTCATAATGGAAACGAGTACAAGGTATTACTAGCCCATAATATGAAGAAGTACTCAAACAAATAAAAATAATTCACACCCAAAAGAAATAAACTATCACCTAAGGATACAGTCCAGTTGGTCTATTATACTAAATCATATATATTTTGGTTTGATGGATTTTCCTCTTTATGTGGAGAGATAAAGAAAGAGTATCACTATTAATTTTAGCAAACTAAATTAACCGTATTTGAGAGCTTTTAGCTAGTGAATGAAAATGAGGAAAGTGTCTTTCATCATGTTGCGCAAGAAACGGTTGCGTATACATTATGGACGAAACTAGAAACATTGTACGAGAGAAAGACAACCCAGAATAAAGCCTCTACTATTCAGCGATTGGTGAACCTCGAGTATAAAGAAACCCAGAGTGTTTCATAACACTTGAGTGATTTTCAAAAATTGATAAATCAACTGACCAATATGAAGATGATGCTTGAAGATGAATTGCAAGCAATGAAGAAGCTAGACGGAAGGAACAAGGAATTCTGTCAGAGTCTGAGGCACTTGTCACAGAGTATCGTGGAAGCAGTATCCACAAGAAATACAATGGAAGGTCGTGGGCAAGAAAAGACGTTGAATTTTTTTATTGTCACGAGAAAGGTCACATAAAGAGAGAATGTAAAAAGCTCAAAAGAGAGCAACAAGAAAATGAGGATGCGGGTAATATAGCCGCTACCACTTTTAAAGGGAATGAGGTAATATTTGTTTGTGATGATGGTCATGTTAATTTGACATCACAAGATACATGTTGGATCGTGGATTCAGGTGCATCATTCAATATAACATCAGGGAGGGATTTCTTTTCTTCCTATACAAGTGGTGATTTTGGTCATGTGAGGATGGGGAATGATAATACATCCAAAATTATTGGAAAAGGAGATGTTTGTCTAGAAACAAACACTGGTTGTCACCTAATGTTGAAATATGTGAGACATGTTCCTGACATGCGTCTCAATCTAATATCAACAAGAATTTTAGACGAAGAAGGCTATACTAGTGTGTTTGGAGATAGGAAATGGAAGCTGTCAAAAAGTTCCTTGGTAATATCTCGAGGCAAGAAAGTAAAATTTGTTATGGTGTGGAACGGCGTACAATATCAAAATTAGTTTTTTTGGGAATCATTAGGGTTCATTGTGGTTTCTTTCTTTCTTTTATTATTATTATTATTATTATTATTTGAAGAGCAAAACGAAGTCTATATAAATTCATAATGGAAACGAGTACAAGGTATTACTAGCCCATAATATGAAGAAGTACTCAAACAAATAAAAATAATTCACACCCAAAAGAAATAAACTATCACCTAAGGATACAGTCCAGTTGGTCTATTATACTAAATCATCTATATTTTGGTTTGATGGATTTTCCTCTTTATGTGGAGAGATAAAGAAAGAGTATCACTATTAATTTTAGCAAACTAAATTAACCGTATTAGAGAGCTTTTAGCTAGTGAATGAAAATGAGGAAAGTGTCTTTCAGCATGTTGCGCAAGAAACGGTTGCGTATACATTATGGACGAAATTAGAAACATTGTACGAGAGAAAGACAACCCAGAATAAAGCCTCTACTATTCAGCGATTGGTGAACCTCAAGTATAAAGAAACCCAGAGTGTTTCATAACACTTGAGTGATTTTCAAAAATTGATAAATCAACTGACCAATATGAAGATGATGCTTGAAGATGAATTGCAAGCCATGAAGAAGCTAGACGGAAGGAACAAGGAATTCTGTCAGAGTCTGAGGCACTTGTCACAGAGTATCGTGGAAGCAGTATCCACAAGAAATACAATGGAAGGTCGTGGGCAAGAAAAGACGTTGAATTTTTTTATTGTCACGAGAAAGGTCACATGAAGAGAGAATGTAAAAAGCTCAAAAGAGAGCAACAAGAAAATGAGGATGCGGGTAATATAGCCGCTACCACTTTTAAAGGGAATGAGGTAATATTTGTTTGTGATGATGGTCATGTTAATTTGACATCACAAGATACATGTTGGATCGTGGATTCAGGTGCATCATTCAATATAACATCAGGGAGGGATTTCTTTTCTTCCTATACAAGTGGTGATTTTGGTCATGTGAGGATGGGGAATGATAATACATCCAAAATTATTGGAAAAGGAGATGTTTGTCTAGAAACAAACACTGGTTGTCACCTAATGTTGAAATATGTGAGACATGTTCCTGACATGCGTCTCAATCTAATATCAACAAGAATTTTAGACGAAGAAGGCTATACTAGTGTGTTTGGAGATAGGAAATGGAAGCTGTCAAAAAGTTCCTTGGTAATATCTCGAGGCAAGAAAGTAAAATTTGTTATGGTGTGGAACGGCGTACAATATCAAAATTAGTTTTTTTGGGAATCATTAGGGTTCATTGTGGTTTCTTTCTTTCTTTTATTATTATTATTATTATTATTATTATTATTATTTGAAGAGCAAAACGAAGTCTATATAAATTCATAATGGAAACGAGTACAAGGTATTACTAGCCCATAATATGAAGAAGTACTCGAACAAATAAAAATAATTCACACCCAAAAGAAATAAACTATCACCTAAGGATACAGTCCAGTTGGTCTATTATACTAAATCATCTATATTTTGGTTTGATGGATTTTCCTCTTTATGTGGAGAGATAAAGAAAGAGTATCACTATTAATTTTAGCAAACTAAATTAACCGTATTAGAGAGCTTTTAGCTAGTGAATGAAAATGAGGAAAGTGTCTTTCAGCATGTTGCGCAAGAAACGGTTGCGTATACATTATGGACGAAACTAGAAACATTGTACGAGAGAAAGACAACCCAGAATAAAGCCTCTACTATTCAGCGATTGGTGAACCTCAAGTATAAAGAAACCCAGAGTGTTTCATAACACTTGAGTGATTTTCAAAAATTGATAAATCAACTGACCAATATGAAGATGATGCTTGAAGATGAATTGCAAGCAATGAAGAAGCTAGACGGAAGGAACAAGGAATTCTGTCAGAGTCTGAGGCACTTGTCACAGAGTATCGTGGAAGCAGTATCCACAAGAAATACAATGGAAGGTCGTGGGCAAGAAAAGACGTTGAATTTTTTTATTGTCACGAGAAAGATCACATGAAGAGAGAATGTAGAAAGCTCAAAAGAGAGCAACAAGAAAATGAGGATGCGGGTAATATAGCCGCTACCACTTTTAAAGGGAATGAGGTAATATTTGTTTGTGATGATGGTCATGTTAATTTGACATCACAAGATACATGTTGGATCGTGGATTCAGGTGCATCATTCAATATAACATCAGGGAGGGATTTCTTTTCTTCCTATACAAGTGGTGATTTTGGTCATGTGAGGATGGGGAATGATAATACATCCAAAATTATTGGAAAAGGAGATGTTTGTCTAGAAACAAACACTGGTTGTCACCTAATGTTGAAATATGTGAGACATGTTCCTGACATGCGTCTCAATCTAATATCAACAAGAATTTTAGACGAAGAAGGCTATACTAGTGTGTTTGGAGATAGGAAATGGAAGCTGTCAAAAAGTTCCTTAGTAATATCTCGAGGCAAGAAAGTAAAATTTGTTATGGTGTGGAACAGCGTACAATATCAAAATTAGTTTTTTTGGGAATCATTAGGGTTCATTGTGGTTTCTTTCTTTCTTTTATTATTATTATTATTTGAAGAGCAAAACGAAGTCTATATAAATTCATAATGGAAACGAGTACAAGGTAGTACTAGCCCATAATATGAAGAAGTACTCAAACAAATAAAAATAATTCACACCCAAAAGAAATAAACTATCACCTAAGGATACAGTCCAGTTGGTCTATTATACTAAATCATCTATATTTTGGTTTGATGGATTTTCCTCTTTATGTGGAGAGATAAAGAAAGAGTATCACTATTAATTTAAGCAAACTAAATTAACCGTATTAGAGAGCTTTTAGCTAGTGAATGAAAATGAGGAAAGTGTCTTTCATCATGTTGCGCAAGAAACGGTTGCGTATACATTATGGACGAAACTAGAAACATTGTACGAGAGAAAGACAACCCAGAATAAAGCCTCTACTATTCAGCGATTGGTGAACCTCAATTATAGAGAAACCCAGAGTGTTTCATAACACTTGAGTGATTTTCAAAAATTGATAAATCAACTGACCAATATGAAGATGATGCTTGAAGATGAATTGCAAGCAATGAAGAAGCTAGACGGAAGGAACAAGGAATTCTGTCAGAGTCTGAGGCACTTGTCACAGAGTATCGTGGAAGCAGTATCCACAAGAAATACAATGGAAGGTCGTGGGCAAGAAAAGACGTTGAATTTTTTTATTGTCACGAGAAAGGTCACATGAAGAGAGAATGTAGAAAGCTCAAAAGAGAGCAACAAGAAAATGAGGATGCGGGTAATATAGCCGCTACCACTTTTAAAGGGAATGAGGTAATATTTGTTTGTGATGATGGTCATGTTAATTTGACATCACAAGATACATGTTGGATCGTGGATTCAGGTGCATCATTCAATATAACATCAGGGAGGGATTTCTTTTCTTCCTATACAAGTGGTGATTTTGGTCATGTGAGGATGGGGAATGATAATACATCCAAAATTATTGGAAAAGGAGATGTTTGTCTAGAAACAAACACTGGTTGTCACCTAATGTTGAAATATGTGAGACATGTTCCTGACATGCGTCTCAATCTAATATCAACAAGAATTTTAGACGAAGAAGGCTATACTAGTGTGTTTGGAGATAGGAAATGGAAGCTGTCAAAAAGTTCCTTAGTAATATCTCGAGGCAAGAAAGTAAAATTTGTTATGGTGTGGAACAGCGTACAATATCAAAATTAGTTTTTTTGGGAATCATTAGGGTTCATTGTGGTTTCTTTCTTTCTTTTATTATTATTATTATTTGAAGAGCAAAACGAAGTCTATATAAATTCATAATGGAAACGAGTACAAGGTAGTACTAGCCCATAATATGAAGAAGTACTCAAACAAATAAAAATAATTCACACCCAAAAGAAATAAACTATCACCAAAGGATACAGTCCAGTTGGTCTATTATACTAAATCATCTATATTTTGGTTTGATGGATTTTCCTCTTTATGTGGAGAGATAAAGAAAGAGTATCACTATTAATTTAAGCAAACTAAATTAACCGTATTAGAGAGCTTTTAGCTAGTGAATGAAAATGAGGAAAGTGTCTTTCATCATGTTGCGCAAGAAACGGTTGCGTATACATTATGGACGAAACTAGAAACATTGTACGAGAGAAAGACAACCCAGAATAAAGCCTCTACTATTCAGCGATTGGTGAACCTCAATTATAGAGAAACCCAGAGTGTTTCATAACACTTGAGTGATTTTCAAAAATTGATAAATCAACTGACCAATATGAAGATGATGCTTGAAGATGAATTGCAAGCAATGAAGAAGCTAGACGGAAGGAACAAGGAATTCTGTCAGAGTCTGAGGCACTTGTCACAGAGTATCGTGGAAGCAGTATCCACAAGAAATACAATGGAAGGTCGTGGGCAAGAAAAGACGTTGAATTTTTTTATTGTCACGAGAAAGGTCACATGAAGAGAGAATGTAGAAAGCTCAAAAGAGAGCAACAAGAAAATGAGGATGCGGGTAATATAGCCGCTACCACTTTTAAAGGGAATGAGGTAATATTTGTTTGTGATGATGGTCATGTTAATTTGACATCACAAGATACATGTTGGATCGTGGATTCAAGTGCATCATTCAATATAACATCAGGGAGGGATTTCTTTTCTTCCTATACAAGTGGTGATTTTGGTCATGTGAGGATGGGGAATGATAATACATCCAAAATTATTGGAAAAGGAGATGTTTGTCTAGAAACAAACACTGGTTGTCACCTAATGTTGAAATATGTGAGACAAGTTCCTGACATGCGTCTCAATCTAATATCAACAAGAATTTTAGACGAAGAAGGCTATACTAGTGTGTTTGGAGATAGGAAATAGAAGCTGTCAAAAAGTTCCTTGGTAATATCTCGAGGCAAGAAAGTAAAATTTGTTATGGTGTGGAACGGCGTACAATATCAAAATTAGTTTTTTTGGGAATCATTAGGGTTCATTGTGGTTTCTTTCTTTCTTTTATTATTATTATTATTTGAAGAGCAAAACGAAGTCTATATAAATTCATAATGGAAACGAGTACAAGGTAGTACTAGCCCATAATATGAAGAAGTACTCAAACAAATAAAAATAATTCACACCCAAAAGAAATAAACTATCACCTAAGGATACAGTCCAGTTGGTCTATTATACTAAATCATCTATATTTTGGTTTGATGGATTTTCCTCTTTATGTGGAGAGATAAAGAAAGAGTATCACTATTAATTTTAGCAAACTAAATTAACCGTATTAGAGAGATTTTAGCTAGTGAATGAAAATGAGGAAAGTGTCTTTCATCATGTTGCGCAAGAAACGGTTGCGTATACATTATGGACGAAACTAGAAACATTGTACGAGAGAAAGACAACCCAGAATAAAGCCTCTACTATTCAGCGATTGGTGAACCTCAAGTATAGAGAAACCCAGAGTGTTTCATAACACTTGAGTGATTTTCAAAAATTGATAAATCAACTGACCAATATGAAGATGATGCTTGAAGATGAATTGCAAGCAATGAAGAAGCTAGACGGAAGGAACAAGGAATTCTGTCAGAGTCTGAGGCACTTGTCACAGAGTATCGTGGAAGCAGTATCCACAAGAAATACAATGGAAGGTCGTGGGCAAGAAAAGACGTTGAATTTTTTTATTGTCACGAGAAAGGTCACATGAAGAGAGAATGTAGAAAGCTCAAAAGAGAGCAACAAGAAAATGAGGATGCGGGTAATATAGCCGCTACCACTTTTAAAGGGAATGAGGTAATATTTGTTTGTGATGATGGTCATGTTAATTTGACATCACAAGATACATGTTGGATCGTGGATTCAAGTGCATCATTCAATATAACATCAGGGTGGGATTTCTTTTCTTCCTATACAAGTGGTGATTTTGGTCATGTGAGGATGGGGAATGATAATACATCCAAAATTATTGGAAAAGGAGATGTTTGTCTAGAAACAAACACTGGTTGTCACCTAATGTTGAAATATGTGAGACATGTTCCTGACATGCGTCTCAATCTAATATCAACAAGAATTTTAGACGAAGAAGGCTATACTAGTGTGTTTGGAGATAGGAAATAGAAGCTGTCAAAAAGTTCCTTGGTAATATTTCGAGGCAAGAAAGTAAAATTTGTTATGGTGTGGAACGGCGTACAATATCAAAATTAGTTTTTTTGGGAATCATTAGGGTTCATTGTGGTTTCTTTCTTTCTTTTATTATTATTATTATTTGAAGAGCAAAACGAAGTCTATATAAATTCATAATGGAAACGAGTACAAGGTAGTACTAGCCCATAATATGAAGAAGTACTCAAACAAATAAAAATAATTCACACCCAAAAGAAATAAACTATCACCTAAGGATACAGTCCAGTTGGTCTATTATACTAAATCATCTATATTTTGGTTTGATGGATTTTCCTCTTTATGTGGAGAGATAAAGAAAGAGTATCACTATTAATTTTAGCAAACTAAATTAACCGTATTAGAGAGCTTTTAGCTAGTGAATGAAAATGAGGAAAGTGTCTTTCATCATGTTGCGCAAGAAACGGTTGCGAATACATTATGGACGAAACTAGAAACATTGTACGAGAGAAAGACAACCCAGAATAAAGCCTCTACTATTCAGCGATTGGTGAACCTCAAGTATAGAGAAACCCAAAGTGTTTCATAACACTTGAGTGATTTTCAAAAATTGATAAATCAACTGACCAATATGAAGATGATGCTTGAAGATGAATTGCAAGCAATGAAGAAGCTAGACGGAAGGAACAAGGAATTCTGTCAGAGTCTGAGGCACTTGTCACAGAGTATCGTGGAAGCAGTATCCACAAGAAATACAATGGAAGGTCGTGGGCAAGAAAAGACGTTGAATTTTTTTATTGTCACGAGAAAGGTCACATGAAGAGAGAATGTAGAAAGCTCAAAAGAGAGCAACAAGAAAATGAGGATGCGGGTAATATAGCGGCTACCACTTTTAAAGGGAATGAGGTAATATTTGTTTGTGATGATGGTCATGTTAATTTGACATCAGAAGATACATGTTGGATCGTGGATTCAGGTGCATCATTCAATATAACATCAGGGAGGAATTTCTTTTCTTCCTATACAAGTGGTGATTTTGGTCATGTGAGGATGGGGAATGATAATACATCCAAAATTATTGGAAAAGGAGATGTTTGTCTAGAAACAAACACTGGTTGTCACCTAATGTTGAAATATGTGAGACATGTTCCTGACATGCGTCTCAATCTAATATCAACAAGAATTTTAGACGAAGAAGGCTATACTAGTGTGTTTGGAGATAGGAAATGGAAGCTGTCAAAAAGTTCCTTGGTAATATCTCGAGGCAAGAAAGTAAACACTCTTTATGTGATAGAAGCCAAAGTCAATAATGAGTGTATTAACGCTCTCGGAGAAGACTCCTCGGTCGAGCTATGGCATAAACCGCTCTAACATATGAGTGGGAAGGGACTTCGAATCCTAGCCAAAGAGGTGTTTTGGCCGGTATGAAAGGATTGGAAATGTCGCTTAAGCTATGTACACAATGTTTGGCTGAAAAACAACATAGAGCTTCATTTCAATATAAGGCTCCATTAGTACACTTGGAGGTGCAAGGTATTTTGTTACCTTTATTGATGATCACTCCAGGAAGGTTTGGGTGTATCCACTCAAAACAAAAGACCAGGTGTTTGTAGTATTCAAACAGTTTCATGCTAGTGGTGAGAGAGAAACTGGCAAGCAGTTCAAATGTGTTCGTACTGACAATGAAGGAGAATTTATAGGAGTTTTCAAACATTACTGTATGAGTAATGGAATCCGGCATGAAAGATTTGTTCTGAGGACACTTCAACACAATGGAGTAGCTGAGAATATGAATAGAACTATAGTTGAAAAAGTGAGAACAATGTTATCTAATGCCAAGTTACCGAAGAGTTTTTGGGGGTGAAACCTGATGATTGCAGTTGATTGATGACAGAAATTTCTATGGTATTTTTAGTGTTAGTATTAGTAGTAAAATGACCAAGACAGACCCAAATACGAAGAAAAACCTACAAAAGCAGAGAAAAGCATCAAGAAAAGGTCCAAGATGCCAAAAGACAAGAAAAAGCCCAAAAAGTGAAGAAATTGAGCATTCCATCGCAGCACGATGACTCCCATCCTCCCACGATGGGAGCTGCTTGTGGGCCAAGAAAACAGACGAAATAAATCTGAAGAAAATCTCTCATCGCAGCACGATGGTGTATATCGTAGCACGATGGAGTAACTTGGCGACCAAGCTGATGAAATGCACAAGATCAGTTATAAAATTGAACTGAATCTTCACATCGTACTGCGATGGGTATATCGCAGTATGATGCCTTGCTGAGGCCCGTTACGAAAACTATAAATAGAGCCTCCCTGTTATTGTTTAAATCATTCAAAAATAGTAGAACACTCTCTACTATGAGGAGAGGTTCAGAGGAGCTCTATTGGACATAGTTTTCTCCTCTTACGGGAAAACTAACTCAGCAAGGTATGTTTTCTTTAGGCTTTTATGTTTAGGTTATAATTTCTTTATTGTAATTTAAATATGTAGTCTTTTGTAATAGATGCCTTAGGTTGTGGTGGAGAAGATGAACTCCCCAATGAATATTTGGAGTCTGTGATTGAGTCTAAGTTATAATAAATGTTATTCAGTATTCTGTTTGTTATTTACTTCTTGCACTTTAATAACGTATCTCGTAATCTGGCCGGATAAGCGGGAGCGCCCATAGAATTGATATTAGGTCTTAACTTAATATGGTCCGGAACTAGTAGTAAATAATGCTAGGTGTATAGAGATGGTAACATCCTGAACTAGTCGTGAATGAGCGGTTAGAGGAGAAATCATGAACTAGGTGTGAATTGAGCACTTAGAAGATGAACTGTCCGATACTAGGATCTAGAGGTTAATTGGTGAAGATTATAATGCATGTTTATAAACAACTCACTTAGTAATTAAGGTATGTGACACATCGAGGTTAGGCTTTCGTTTGTACCTTAGTTGTTAATGTAGGGAAAGACGCATGTGACACAGCGAAGCTTCTGCACGATCCCTGTGGATTCGAACTCATTCTACTTAGTAGAGTATGAATTATTACTCGATGACAGACTGGTGCACTTGCCAGACCGTAGTCAAGTTTTTGGCGCCGTTGTCGGGGATTGTGTTTACAAAGCATTGTTAGTTTTATTTAAGTTTGTCAAAAAAATTTCAAAAATACAAAAAAAAATTAAAAAATCAAAAATCTTGTTAATGATTATGGATTTTAATCTGTGAAAATTCTGGCTAAGGATAAGTCAAGGTCTCCGAGCGATCCGTTGTGATCAACCTCACTTACCTGGGAATTTTCATAGTGACAAAGACACATGAGACAAACCAAAAATAGTTTTACCATTAATTTTCCAGTGCTACTGAAGGTATTCATTTGTTGTGCTTGATAACAGGTACCCTGGAGTTTAAGTACGACCCTGAACCAGAAAGAACGCTAAGGAATAGATTGCAAGCACTCAAGCTAGCAGAATCCAGTAATCTCATCATAGAAGAAGAGCCTACCACCAAAGCCATGGGGAACGAGCAAAGAGTTACAATGAGAGATTACTGCAAAAGGACTGGCAAGTGCACCAGTCTGTCGTCGAGTAATAACTCACACTCTAGTGTATAGAATGAGTTCGTATCCACAGGGTCATGCCGAAGCTTCACTAGCGTTATTTAAGTTCGTGATAGTTTGCATTCGCTTTGGTTTTTGGAAAAAAGTTTTTATAAAAGAAGCGTAATGCTCTGCATAAATATAAATAACAGAATGTATAAATAATCTGAAACAATATGTTATACACCGATTATGCCAAATATGAAGAAGGGAGCGAGTCCAACCACCATACCTATCCTCTATGTTTCTGAATCAACTATCTTTATTTTCTGCAATGCATATCGCTATTTTCAACTAAAAACCTTTTTTAAAAACCAAAGCAATTGCAAAACCAACGAACTTAAATAACGCTAACGACGCTTTGGCACGATCCCTGTGAATACGAACTCATTCTAGACACCTAGAGTGTGAATTATTACTCGACGACAGACTGGTGCACTTGACAGAATGCAGTCAAATTCCTTCAACGTTCTCTGATTTATCTGTTGCATGTGTCGAAGTCGAGGCAATAAAGATTCTTGAATATTTTGCTAAGTCCACGATTCTCCTTTGCACAGAGGGAAGTGTTTCGACCCTGCTAATGCTTCGATTAACTCGAAATGAACCTGAAGAAACCAAATTCTTTATTAATGTTCGAAATAAGAGCATTTATTGATGTTCATGCATGATTCTTCATTAAATCTTTTGGCTCTAAAAACCAATTACTTTTAATGACCTTTTAAGACAGCAGATAATTAAATGAATCTCATTTAATATCTTTGAATCATGTATTTAGATCATATTTTGACTTTACCAAAATATGGGCTAACAAATGGTGGTTACCTATTGTTAATCTTCAACTTTGATGCACGTTTTGAGTATATAGGGTTTGAGAGATTTTTTGAGTGTTTTTTTTTTTTTTAACTGATGAAATGAGGGGAAGAAGAAACATGCGTGCTTATGTAGGACGACCGTTCGCCGTATAGAAAGCAAACATATAAGTTAATTTTCGCTTTCTAGAAAGCGAATGTTATGTTTTATAAACTTCTTCCCTAGGGGGTGGATGCATTCAAAAGGTGGACGAATGGGCAAATTATATACACACTTGCTGGCTAGAATGCGATATATTCTCGCGTCCTACATGGCAATGGGAGCATATTGAAAAAAAAACCATTGGACAATAAAATTAGACAAAAAAGTAACCTAAAAGTTTATTGGGTCAAATATTTCAAACTAGGTTCATATCTGACCCAAGCCGTTCTAACCGAGTTGAAACCAACCCAACACGTGAACTAAAAAAAAAAAACTGCATCCCATTTGATTTGGGTTTGCATAGTCCATCCGTCAATTCGACCAATTTTAGAATTTGGACTCGAATCCAAATTGATGCTCATCTTCTAACCCTTGCGTTTGAAACATTCTCACATTAACAATATTTGTTACCCTTCAAATATAAGAAAAAAAATAACTTTTTAAATTCATTGACGTTTTTATTTTATATTTGAAATCAAAGGAAATACTTTTTCTCATCTGAACAAAATCAGAAAGCCGATAGATAGAAGGAAAATGCACGTGCTAATGATTTAAATAAAAAAATATTTTAATTTAAATTCTTTTCTTAATTCATGTTTTTAAACTTTTCATAAGTTTCTTTTTTATAAATTAAATTCACAATTTTTTTTTAAAAATATTATTATCTTTAGATTATTATTAAAATATTTCTGTAAACACATGTTTTCACCAACTTAAATAATAAAATTGATTGTTAAAGTTTAATGACCCTTGAATACACTAATTTCAAGACAAATTTTTCTATCGGATTTATTAACAAGTTCTCTTCTACAAATACAAATGATATGCACATGATCATAGACTTCAATTCCTCAGTCAAGGACACACTCACACACACACTTTGAATTGGAAGATCAATGGAAAAACTAGCTAGAAGTTACAATAATCGTCATCAACTCTGGTTTGCAATTCTCATCTCATTTCTTTTATTACTTCTATGCTTTCATTATTCAAACACATTTCATAGTCCCAACAACACTATCCTCACTTTCTCACTCAACAACAACACTTCTGATTCCTGCAATGGCCGTTATGTTTACATTCAAAATCTCCCATCTCGTTTCAACCAATATTTACTTCAAAATTGTCACATTCTTACCCGAGGAACCGACAAATCTAACATGTGTCCATACATGAAGAACTTGGGTTTAGGTCCTAAGATTAAAAATCAAAACTTTAATGGTGTTCTTTTCACAAACACTTGGTATGCAACTAACCAGTTTTTGTTGGAGGTTATTTTTCATAATAGGATGAAAAATTATGAATGTTTGACCAATGATTCTTCTTTAGCTTCTGCAATTTTTGTTCCTTCTTATATTGGTCTTGATATAAGTCGTTTTCTTTGGATTTCTAATCTTACTGTTAGAGATTCTTCTGGTTTTGAACTTGTTGAATGGTTGGTGAAGAAACCTGAATGGAAAAGAATGTGGGGTAGAGATCATTTTCTTGTTTCTGGTAGAATTTCTTGGGATTTTAGAAGACAATTTGATGATTTAGCTTATTGGGGTAGCAAGTTTAGGTTTTTACCTGAATCTATGAACATGTCAATGTTAGCAGTTGAAGCTAGTTCATGGAATAATGATTATGCTATACCTTATCCAACTTCATTTCATCCTTCAATGGATGTTGAGATTTATCAATGGCAGAGTAAAATCAGGCATCAAAAAAGGGAATTTTTGTTTACTTTCACAGGAGCACCAAGGCCTGAAAATGAACAATCTATAAGGGGGAAAATCATTGAACAATGTCGAGGTTCGAGTTTTTGTAAATTCATTGACTGTAGTATTGAACAATGTGATGATCCTGTTAATGTTATGAAGGTGTTTGAAAATTCTGTGTTCTCTTTGCAACCTTCTGGTGATTCATACACAAGAAGATCAATTTTTGATTCAATTTTAGCTGGTTGTATACCTGTGTTTTTTAATCCTGGAACTGCTTATTCACAATATAAGTGGCATTTACCAAAAAACAGAACTAAGTATTCTGTTTATATACCTGTGAAGGATGTGAAAGAATGGAATGTTGATATTGAAAAGGTGTTGTTGAGAATTCCAGAGAAGGATGTGATTGCAATGAGAGAAGAAGTTATCAAGCTTATTCCAAAAATAGTTTATGCAAATCCTAGGGGCAAGTTAGATAGTTTTGAAGATGCATTTGATTTAGCATTAAAAGGGATACTTGAAAGGATTGAAAATGTAAGGGAAACAATGAGGAAAGGGAAAGATCCTAGTATTGGTTTTGCAGATGAAGATCATTATAAGTATACATTTTCTGATAATTAGACAGTGTATAATGTATATCCATTAAATAAGACTATTTAGTTTATGATGATAATATATACTTATTACAAAGTATTCATAGTTAAAATATATTTTATGACTTGTTCATTCTATGATAGAGTATGTGTTTTGTAGTTTTTTTTTCTTGAAAACTCGGTATCTGGTCCAAGAATCGACTAATTCGAGAGGAACAATCTCGCCGTCCACTTACGAAGGCCCCGTTTAAAGCCAAAGTTCTTTTTATTTTACTCGGTATGGACTAGCCCACCGAATATGACACTAGTGGGAATCAAACCTAAGAATTTGAGAAGAGCAAACTCTAAAGACCCGAGTCACACCATTGGGCCAACCAAAGTGGATTATGTGTTTTGTAGTTATATATTGTTCTAAGCATTAACCTTTGCGTTAGGTGTTGTAAATTCTTTTAGAGTATAGAATTATTGTTGGCCGACAGTAGAAGTTACTACTGTGTAGGATGCAGGTCCGTTTTGCCGACACAATTGAAGGACATTGTTGAGAATTTAAAGGCTCTACATGGACATAAGAGAGGTATGGGATGCATGCATGTGAATGGCATCTAATGTAATGTATGTAACATGAAATTTTGGTAGCATTTATTTAGTATAGAGAGTGGATATGATATATAAGATCGGCTATTGAAACCTTGGTAGACCCCAAATCCCTTATTATCGGGTGTGATTAAGGATAATCACGACACGCGAAAGACACCATTTGTTGCCTTTTTGCCTAAAAAGGGTTGCAAAGAGCACTTTCCTTAAGAAAAAGAACAAAGTCATGACATGATTCACGTTGCCAAAGGTCCAAAGTGGTCGTTTACTTTTATAACTAATTTATTTTTCTCATCTACTTATGTCGGTTTGTGCAATAACTTTCGTACATTTGAAATTTTAGGATCTAAATTTTGTTTTTGTAGGTTATATAGAAGAAATAGGTTAGTTATTCAATTAATTTAAAAAATGAATATTTATAACGAAGGCCGATGAAGAATTGTTAAGCCTTTCTTCCCACAATTTGTAAGTGTATATTCTCCGTTCAATCTAATTGTCTTCTACTCCACTGCGTGTCAAAGAATGTTTGATGAGTTGAAGTACTCCTATAGTGGCATGATAATACATTTTACAGTTGGAGAAACTCTTATATGAGCACAAATTCAACACTTGTGATTTGGGCACACTTACATAATTATAAAAAATTTAAATATAAAAAAATTGATTAATAGTAATAGATGATGTGACTTTAAATTATTCTCTTTGATGTGTGTGCCTAAATATTTTTAATTTGGAATTGCTCTTACTGTTGATCGTTAGATCTTTGTAATTTGACATGTTGATTGGACTCTTCATTGTGATCTTATACTAACTATTGATTGTTAGATGCAAGGACTCAAATTTATTTAGATAGATAAAACCATATATATGAAATGTTAGATAAGACTAAACAGTTCGGACTGTAAACTCAAATTTTATATTTATAAATAATTAAAATAGAAATTTAAATTTAGATTGTTTGATCTTAGTTAGACAACTCAAATGTATTGATCACATGTTGTCACAATTCACAATCCAAATTATATAGGTGGTCCTATTATATAATATGATGGTTTCTATCTCACATAAATGTCATAGCAATAGAGTAGAATCTACTCTACCTTTAGGTCTCTCATGAATTAATTTGTCAATAATTAGTTTGTCCACAATTATAATTATTGAAAAATGATTTATTGAGATTATATACATTTCATAAATAAAGTACAAATATTATGGACCATAATTCGAATTCTGATACATTTGCATATTTATCTTAAAATGTAAATTCATAAGTAAAGTATGGTGAATTGAGATTGATATAAGATTAAGACCAATTCTAATATGGACTAGTCATTCAAATGGTCTATGATGGACAAGGATGAACAATGAGTATTTGCCATTAGATTAATCTTGATTCCACAGCCATATCATGCACTCCCTACACATAATACTCTCTTTTAATTCAATTCTCTCTCTTTAGTCTTCCTTTCCTACTCTCTCTTATGGGATAATTGATATATTAATTTATTTTTTTTACTTTAAGTGTGATTCACGTAGTTTACGTTTTAACTTTTAATGACATTTAATAATTTAAAATAAGTAATATTTACTCAATTATATATATATATATATATATATATATATATATATATATATATATATATATTTACTCAATTAATTCCAACTTAAATTAAAATATATATATATATATATATATACATATATAATGATGAAATTTTTGGTACACATTTATTTAAGGATTAAATATATTTTTAGTCTTTACTTTTTGACAGACTTCTAAAATTAGACTCTACATTTTTTAATTATATTTTTAATCTTTCATGTTTTTTTTCGTTTTCAACATAGATTCCTACTGTGAAATTTTGATTGACTGAAAGACGTAAAATGCCACATAGATACTACACAGATTTATTTAATGACATGAACACGCAAAGAGTAAACATTAAATTGTCTATGTTGCATTTATACGACATTTTTTGTCTCAACCATAATTTCACATTAATATATGATCAATGTTGAAAACAACAAAAATGTGAGAACTAAAAATATAATATAAAAAAGGGTTCCGCTAACATATGCCTTTAAGGCACATGATAAGCTGCATTTAATTACCTATAATTTCCACTTATATTATCCTTTAAAGAAGCAATAGTTAATTAACTTAAATAATTAAAAACTATGGTCCCGCTATATTTAATTAATTAAAAGAATTAGTAAACACCAAAAAGTTGTTCTGCTACCAAAGAATTGGTCATACATGCGCCCCTATGCATTATTTTCAGAAACCGTTTTTTTATTTTAATTTGCAGAAAACCTTTTTTATTTTATATTTTAAGTTGGAAACAAAAATTAAATTATAAATTATAAAAAATTTCAAAATATATTACTACTTCAAAAGTCAAAGTAACAATAATAATTGTTACCATTGTATTTACCGAGACAAAAAAAATCTTATTATTAACACATATTTTATTTTTATATTTGGATAGATATATTTTATGTTTTAATTATTAATCATAATAAAATGATTATATTTTAATTTTAATTATCAATCAAAGTGGAATAAATGGGATGTATCATGTTTTAATTATTAATGTGGAATAAATAAAATTATAGTTAATTTAATGCACCTTAACACGTCCTTAGAGCACATGTTAACATTTGTCTATAAAAAAGGATAAATAGTCATTTATCCGCGTAAGTGAAATTTGATTTACACCACCTAATATTTTTAAAAAATTAACTTTGCAATATGAAGATTCTTTCCTTTATAGTCCTGATGGACAACTTGACATGTGATTAGATTGTTTTATAATTTGGCATGTACATGTAGAATTAATTTATTTTATATTTATTTTTTTAATTCCACCTCATTAATTAATTTGTAATTATTATTTTTGATTAAAAAAAACTTGAAAAAAAAAGGCAAAAAAAAGAGATTAAAACAACATAAACCCAATTCCTATTTAAATAAAAAACATAATTGGTTCACATAAAATTTGTTTTCTTTCTCTCATTTATTGGATACCTCTATTATTTTAAAACTAAAATTTATTTCATTTTGACAGAATTTATAATCTTTTTTTTTATAATGTTATTTAAACATTAAAAAAAACGTAATCAAATTAAACCCTGATTTCACACTTTTAACTCAATCATCGAACCAAAATAAGGGTGTTCAAAAATTCAGTTAAGTGAACCAAACTGTAGTTCGAATTGCACTGAACCATATTTTAAACTGAACCATTTAATACAGTTTTGAACTGAACCACTTTTTAAAAACAGTTACAATTCAGTTTATAACCAATTCAAAATCAGTTTGAATTTATGAATTGGTTTTTATTAAAAATGAATATTTAATATTTTTATGTTTTATCAATATTTTCATTTTTAATTATAAAAAACTATATTTATTTATATTTATTGGTAGAAAAATTGGTTGTTTTACATATGTCAATGCATAACTTTGACTATTAATATATTTACTTGTATAATAGTAAAAGTTATAAAAAGTCGATATTTTGAAAATACTCATCGAGACAAATCCAAAAACATATTATATGTTAATGTTTATTTTTATTTATCGGTAAAAAAATTGACTGTTTCACATATATCAATGTATAATTTTGACGATTAATATCTTTAATTGTATGTTTGTAAAAATCATAAAAAATGATATTTTGAAAATACTCTTTGAGACGAATCCAAAAATATATTATATCTTAACGTTTATTTTTATTTATTAGTAGAAAAATTGATTGTTTCGCACATATCAATTTATAACTTTGAAGATTAGTATCTTTAATTGTATGATAGTAAAATTATAAAAAATGATATTTTAAAAATATTTTTAGAGACGATTCCAAAAACATGTTATATGCTAATGTTTATTTTTATTTATTAGTAGAAAATTATGTCAATGCATAACTTTGACAATTAATATCTTTAATTGTATGATAATAAAAAATATAAAAAATTATGTTTTGAAAATACTCTTATAGATGAATCCAAAAATATCTTATAATTAAGAAATAAAGATTGTGATCTAATTCAAATATTGTATGAATTTATTTAGATTAATGATAGGAATTTAGAATTTTATAAGATTATGATCCATTTTTTAAAATAAAAAAATTGAAAAATGGTTTAAAATCCAATTCCTATTTAAAGAAACACATAATTGTTTGCTGAAAAAAATTACATATAAATATAGAACCAAATTTAATATAAATGAACTTGTTTAATTTAATTAATGTACCTTATACTTTGAAAATGATCTTAGAAAATAAGATAACAAAATTTACCAAAAATGTGTTATATATTGGGATGGAGGTAGAATTAATTTTAGGTTCTAAAACTAAAAATGAGTTTTTGCCTCCAAATTTTTGTATTTCTTTTCTATCTCCAATGATCATAATTTTGGCAAGAGTTCTCAATATTTTGTAATATAATATGGACGTACAAAAGTTTAACATAATAGATAGAAAATAATTGGATGCATTGTGAACATAAGAGAGTTATAATATTAACAACAACGTAAACATAAGTTTCTCATTAGAGACAAAAAATTAAATATAAAATTTTTCAATTTAGTTTTTTATATATATAATAGTTTAATTCTACTCTATTTTTATTATTAGAAAAAATTTACTCTGTTTTTGTTTACTTTTATATGAAAAATATAGGAGAAGTGTATTATTAGTGAATATATACTAGTTTTGAGACCCGTGCAAATTCAAAAGTCTATTGATTTTTATTTGATATTTAAGATCGTCAATATATTAACATAAAATATTATTTAGAATAAAATATTTAAAAATTTGTTATAACATATCGTTAAAATATCAGTTAAACTATATTGTACCCTTTCTGGTAAAACTTACTAAATTACCAAATATGTTTTTTTACTATATAAATTTATTTTATTAAAGCTATTGTCCTGTGACATTTTTTAAATAAAATATAATTAATATGTTCTAATTATTCAAGTTTTTAGTTAGAAGATGTTAAAAATTAAATAAATTTAGCTTATCGGTTTATGATAAATAGTTTGACTTATATTTTAACAATATTTCATAACAAAATTTTAAATATTTGATTATAAATTAATTTTTATGCTAATATAATAGCGAACTTAAAATATCGAATATAAATTAATTAACCCATATGAGTGCACGAGTCTCGAAACTGGTTATTAGTAGTAGTTGATTCTTATTAGAGTAAAATTACATATAATGTAAAAAAATAATATATTATTAACCGCTAAGTACAAATTAATAAACTTGGCAAAAAATTTGTTTATGTTTCTACTTTTATGCATATTCATCTTATTCTTTCTATAACCTTTTCTTTATTGACTAGTTTTCTATAATCTTATTATTATTTATGCATTTTTCTATAATTTTTTTTACTTAACTTTTTA
Source organism: Trifolium repens (assembly GCA_030408175.1). Classification (NCBI taxonomy): domain Eukaryota; kingdom Viridiplantae; phylum Streptophyta; class Magnoliopsida; order Fabales; family Fabaceae; genus Trifolium; species Trifolium repens. The sequence continues at coordinate 24,336,303 of CP125840.1, forward strand.
TAATTTTTTTATTTTGTTTTTATTTTTATGTATAGATTCATACTTTCTACCCTCATATATAATTTTACCTTTAAAAATAAAAAACATAAAACTAGAAAAAAAATAGCTATAAGAAACCTATGCACAAAAATAAGAACATAAACTACGATAAAAGAATGTGTAAAAAAAAACACAATAAAAGATACACATATAAATTTGTCACTGATAATTAATTAATTATAATTTACCATAAGAATATACACGGGACAATCCATTGATAAAATAATTTTTTATTTTTTATAAATTTGACATGAAACTGTACATTATTTTCACTTATATTTTAAAATATTTAATATTATATTTCAAAATATTGTATTCTAAATAATTTTTTAAATATTATTAAAATTTATTTAAAAATACGCACGGGTCAATAGCATTAATCAAACAAATTTATTGATTTAATATGTTTTACAAAATATATATAGCACATTAGTTTCATTTATATTTTAACAGTATTTTATTCTAATTATTTGTTTTGATAATTATTCTAATTTTTTTATATCAATATAATTACGAACTTAAATATCGAATAAAAGTCAAATGATTTATACAATTGATATTGAACATTTTTTAACCTTATTAGTATTAAAAGTTTACGTGTGTTAAGTAGTTTTTACTTTTTATTTGTGCTCCCTTAAGCCATTTTTTATTTTTTAACCTTATTTGTCTGCTAAGGGACTTCATTTGCCTTCAATGTGCTGTTTATGTAACAAGGAAGCTGAGACCACTCCTCATTTATTTCTCCACTGTCAGTTTGCCCTTGCTTTATGGAATTGGCTGGCTGCTATCACAAATCACCAGTTCGATTTTTCCTCTTTATCAACTTTATGGCAGGTTACAGCTGGTAACTGGAATCCTCAATGCAAGATTTCAATCACTGCTGCTGTTATTTTTATCTTAAACTCCATTTGGCTTTGTAGAAATAATTTGAGATTCAAGAACATCAAACCCAATTTTAGTTCAATTATTTCTAGTATAATTGCCAATGTCTCTTTGGTAGGAAATTGTTCCAAGCTATCTGCTGGTCCCTGCATCATTGACTTTGAGATTTTAAAATTTTTCAAGATAGACATACATCATCCTAGGCCTCCTAAAGTCATTGAGGTTTTATGGTCCCCTCCTGTGCATGGCTGGTTTAAATGCAATACTGACAGAACATCGCTTGGTAGCCCAGGTCCTGCTGCTTGTGGTGGTGTGTTTAGGAATCATAGAGGTGAGTACCTTGGTGGATTTGCAAAAAATCTTGGTATAGCTAATTCTTTAGTTGCTGAAATTATGGGTGCCATTTTAGCTATTGAATGTGCTTTTGATAGAGATTGGAAACACTTGTGGTTGGAATGTGATTCTAGTCTAGTTGTTTTAGCCTTTAAGGATCCTTATGTTATTCCTTGGCAGTTAAAAAATCGTTGGCTGAATTGTCTCACAAAGATCAAATCCATGAGTTTTTGTATCTCTCATATTTATAGAGAAGGCAATCACTGCGCTGATAAACTTGCCTCCTCAGGCCTTGCTCTAACTGACTTTTGCTGGTGGGATGCTGCTCCTGAGATCATTAGAAAGGATCTTGATAGTAATTGACTAGGACTCCCGTTTTTTAGAATCTGTTAATGTTTTCTGAGGGTTTGGTTCGGTCCCCCCTCTTTGTATTTCTCTTTTCTTTTATATAATATTGGGAGTTTATAAAAAAAAAAAAGCCACAAATATAAATAAAAGTGTACTTTTTAGATTTATTGAACAACAATTATATCTGTTGTGTATTCTAGTTCAATAACATCAATTATTTAATGAATCTAAAAAGTGTAATTTTATTTATAATTGTGCCCAAAGAAAGTATATCATTAATTTGATCTCCCGTAACTGCGATCGAGAGGGGGTTTGAACTTCATAATGTCAGAACTGACCCCCGAACCAGATTAATCTGGTAGTGAAAATAAAACAAAAAGTATATCATTAATAGAGATTAGATTGAGTTCTTATCTTTACATGTAGATTGATATTTTCTATATAAAAAAATAAGCTTAAATGCAAAATATTAAATTTGGTTCTATATTTATATGTAATTTTTTTTCAGCAAACAATGATGTGTTTTATTTAAATAGGAATTGGATTTTAAACTTTTTTTCAATTTTTTTATTTTAAAAAATGGATCATAATCCTATAAAATTCTAAATTCCTACCATTAATCTAAATAATTTCATACAATATTTGAATTAGATCACAATCTTCATTTCTATATTATAAGATGTTTTTGGATTCGTCTAGAAGAGTATTTTCAAAATATCATTTTTTTATAATTTTTATTATCATATAATTAAAGATATTAATCGTCAAAGTTATGCATTGACATGTGTGAAACAATCAATTTTTACTATTCATAGTGTCTTCTTGGTTAGTAATTTAATTTTGTGAATTAAATTGACTAACAAAATTATTCGAGAATCAAATTAACTATCTACAAATAAATTTAATAATCAAAACAAATAATAAAAGAGAAACTTATCAATTTAATGAGTCATGTTAATTAGTGTTCCCGAGACACTAGTTAAAAACTAAAAATAATAAAGTTTGCTTTGAAAATAATATTTTTTGGTTCGATCCCCCGCAACTGCGTTGAGAGAGGACTGAAATCACTTGATGTCAGAACTGACCTCTGAATCAGATTAAACTGGTGGTGAAAAAAAATATTGATGAGCATTTCTAATTTATTATACTATAATTAATATTTTTAACTAGTGTCACATGGTATTAATGAGCATTTTCCAAATTTAATTGTAATTTCAATGTATAAAAAATTTCTCGGCCAATGATGATCATGAGTTTAATTAAAAGCAAAATCAGTGGGGGAGAGAGAGGGTGGAGCTGGAGCCTGACATGGATTGGACAAAGAAAATAGAGAGAGAAGATAGATTTTATTGGATGTTTGAAGTGCATGATAATCTCATGCATTTGTTTCATCCAATGGATAGGATTGAAATAGAAATTTTGAAAAATAGTGGTCCATCATGGGACCATTTGGTTCACTAGTCCATTGAAGCATTAGCCTAAGATTAAGATTAATGCAAAGGGCCTTCAATATTATGCAAGAAGGCGAATAAATTGACTGCCATCACAGACTGATTCATGTACCATCAGCTTCCTGCACAAAACACAACGAGCAATGACATCGTTTACACACCAACGATCCAAGTCAGAGGCAAGGATAAACGGCAACAGAGGTCACAAATCTGAACGGATGAAGAAAAAGCAAACACTGAACTGGTTAGAAACAACCCCAACCCTCTGACATGGAGAAGGACAACCAAAGTTAAGAATAATCCCAACTGCACCACCAACCACCTTGCAAAGTGGATACATCACCACCACACGACCCTCACTGACCTTAAGAACGATGGTGAGCCCAAGGACGACGTCAACTGAGGTTGGGAAAGCGCATGGAGGCTTGGACTGCTGAAAACAGAGTAACCATATCAAACTGACAACCACCCCCGCAACCAAATCCAGACTAGAGAACGACGAACCACTCACAAACAACCCAAGCTCTTCAAAATCCGAAACAAGAGAAGAAAACCGTACACAGCAAGATCCCACACAAAAAGGGTCATCAAGAAGAACTAATCATCAGATCTGAAAAAACCAGAACTAGAATCCCGCGAACACCTTCCGAGAAGGAAATGTCATGTAATAGTCTCTTAACTGTATAAGTTAATAGTGAAACAATTTTGATAATTTTTTTTCTTTCCAATTTCAAGTATATATTTGCCAATTTGTAAAAACAAAGGACTATTACAAAGGCCCTACCATCCATTGCATTAAAAAATAATCTCAGAAAATATTTTTCCAGAATCATACTCCAAAACTATGCAGAAAATAAGCTTCCAAAGCCAAAATTAACTCCAACATATTATATTTGAATTCTGGATTATAGATAAAGCAAAACAACCCAACAAGCAAATCAAGCCTTCCTTCAAATTTACGAGACAAAAAACGAAAAACCGTCAAGTATAAGAAAGGAAGAATTTCTAAGAAACTAAAGAGATGGCATTGTCAATATACCAAATATGGTCGGTCATTCACATATATATAAATTGCACTCCAACACGTATTGCTATACTTGTTAACTTTTTTTTGCTTCCAATTTTTATTAATTTTTACATTTTCAAATTATTACTGGTGTTTACGCATCAGTGTCTTGTGGTGTATCGAAGGTAAGGTTCATAGACCATTAATATAACACGCGTAAATTCCAGTCCATTGCTAATCACCAAAGATGAACAAGCACATTATTTCTTGTATTGTTTATTTCAAGTTTCAACTACACCAAAGATACATTTCATTCATTCACACATACAATGAAATGATGATGATAAGTTTGCTTATTTAAATCCATATATCTGAAGTGCAGTCGCCACCAGGATATCTCATCTCATGAGCAAGGGAAGGACCATCAGGTTCAGCTCCAAAGTCCACAAAGAAGTTTGGATTAATTTTCAGACCACCATTCTCAGTATCAACATCAATCTGTAAAATGTGAGAACCTTGCTCTACAAGCTTTGGATAAAACTGTTTATCCCAAGTACTAAACAGTGAGTTCGTAACATACAGCCTCTTCCCGTCTAAGCTCAATTGAATCATCTGAGGACCACCTCTCAACTTATTCCCCTGAAAAACCAACATTGCATACATCATCAGATATATAATTCTGAGGTTCCAATAAAGCAATTTATGCATAATAACGGTGTCCGACACTGACACGTGTTGGACACCAGACATATCGCTTTGAAGTGTTGGTGCTATATTGACAATGCAAGGTACTTAGAAATGTGCTATGGAATAAGTTCGATTCGACAATAGGATTACAAAGTTTTAAAAATAAGTTGAAATATCAATAACCTGAATCTCTGGCACATCAGATTGCCAAGTTTCGCCATCTTTAACAGCTACTACAGGGCTTCCTTTCTGGACAAGGCCACCAACCCATATTTGACCAGTGAGTTTAGGATTTTTAACATCCTCGATGTTATACTGCCTTATATCGCCGTGAAGCCAGTTTACAAAGTACAGAAACCGATCATCAAGAGAAATCAGAAAATCAGTTATAAGCCCAGGCATCTCGGGAAGAATCCAGTTTTGCACTTTCAATGGTTCCACTGATATCACAATCTGCAAGTAAGCTTAGTCTATAAGTTCTATTGATCATACTCATCGGTTGAAAATACAAAAACTATCCAAAAGAGATACTAAAATCCTTTTGATATACCTCATGGCTCCATGATCCATCTTGTGTCTTGAAAAACCGTATCAGGTTACTTGTCAATGCACTCCCAACAAAACCCGTGTCTTTAGCAGGATCATGCAGGAACCTTATCTGCATTCAAGGTGCATTAGTTATGAAGATGATTGCGATGAGTGTGCGATACACTATATATAGTGACCCTAAGAGGATCACTGATTCTAAAAGAATTCAAATACAGAAAAACATAACAATGAAAAAAATGCATATGCTGATCTGCAGAATCTCGCAGATTATTTTGAACAACATATATATACCTCCAAGGGTAAAAGCCCTGTATCACCAAGGTCAAGTGTTTGTTTTATTTCACCCCCGGGCCAGTCGTATACATGGAGATGCCTCCCATAGAGTCCATCAGCGACATGCTGTAAGTTAAAACCTTGTGTAAAAGCCTTAGGAGCACCCCATGATGTGCTAATCATAGTATTGTGCCGTGGTTGGTACCAAAAGTCATACCCGTACAATGGACTGTGCCCTGGTTTCTCCCACCTAACAAATGTGAAGCAAAGTACAAGATTATATAATTAGGAAATCAGATATTGAAATGCTAAGCTAACTACATAAATAGTTCCAACTAGAACTATAACTGAAGATGCAACATCATATAACGTTTGATCCGATGAGTATTTTTGGCGCACGAATAAGCAATCTTGCATTTCTCAACGAAATCTATAAAAGTTTACCTTCCTTTGACATTAAAATCTGAATCAAGAAGAAGAAATCCATTTCCTTCAGCATTTCCTTCACCATCTCCGATACATGAGATCATAATTTCACCAGAAGCAAGGCAATGAGATGTGTGAGGATAAGCTAATCCAGTCTTCTGCAAGATATCAGCAGGCTCTACAACTTTGTGCAAAGATGGAGCCTTTGGATTTGTTTTGGTGTCAACAATATATACGCGGCCTGATCTGAAATAGTATAAAGTTCATTTTAGTTTACAATTAAACCAAAAGATGGCCTATAAAATGTGAATAAGAATAGGGATGGATGATATCATTTTTTTGTAGATCCTAAAATCCACAAGATAGACAAATCAGCAAAATTAGGATTCAAATTAGAGTTGATTCGTTTGTTATAAAACTCATTGGTTTGAAAGTTGAAATTATCACAACTCATTACTATTTCCCTATCCAAACACAAGCATATAAGCATGATTCTAATCTAATACAACTAGATAATGCTGAGTTTGAAAGATCAAAAGTAGAATGTTTTTTCACTCTGGTTTTAGTTATGTTTGTTTACCATGTAATCCTTCGGTCTTAAATATAAAAGAAAATTTGTCAACAAAAGTTGATGTATCTAGTCAAAATTTTGGACCAAATACATCAATTTTTATCAAATATAGTTAATATTATATTCTTGTCAAAAAAAAAGTTAATATTATATTTGAGACTGGAGGGAGTATTATCAACCAATTGCCACTATGTAGCACCGACAATTCATATTGCAGTTGTGTCTGGTGTGTCTGACATATGTCGGTGTCACGGACACGACACATACACATGCAGTTACATTTTATCACTTTTATTTTCTTAAATTTTTACTGAACTATGTGTGTGGTGTCGGCGTGGTCGGTGATTCGTATTTATTTATATTTAAAATTATAATTATACAAAAAAAGCAAGTAAGTGTGAAGAGGGTCTTACACAAGACCAGGTACGATGAGAAATCTTCTCTGAGCAGATGGGTCACCATGGCAAGAGCTACAAGAATTCCAGCCAGTATGATGCAATTCATCACCTAAGTAAGGAGCAGGTAATCTATGAATCACTTTTGAATAAGTTGGAGAGTTTGGATCCACATCCACTGTTGCCAAATAATCTGGCTTCTCAATTCCTGTCCCTGTATTTAATCAATAATCATAATCACCGAATTAAACATTCTTCAAACACAACAAAAATATTACTACAAGAAATTACCAAAACTCAATTGATCAATATATTACAAAAAATGAATTAATATTTGGTATATTACCTGAGTAGACAGCAGTGACATAAATAAGAGTTTCTCTGGGACCAGACATGGCTTCAAGAGGGGTAGCATAACCTGGTCCTGATTTGCAGCATCCATGTGAGTTGTTCTCTTCAACAACTGTACCCATATTTCTTTCCCTGAACAGAGCCTTTTTGGAAGAAAAATGTAATGATGATTTATGACTCGAAAGAGGTACAATTCAATTCACATGTAAAAAGTTGATGGAAGAAACAAACAACGTTGTTGTTGTTGTTATATGGATTGGATAACTGTGACTGTTCTATTTGTATTGAATCAGGAATATCGTCTTTGTACATATTCACATCAAATAGTGTCTAGGTACTTTAACAATATGAGTCAAAAAAATATAATATGTCCAAAATAAGATACATTTAATTTTTGAAGTTTTTTTCTAAATATATTTGTAACATTAAATATTTCTGTTAATTGTTTTAAAGAAAAATATTTTCAAATTTATTTTGTAATTAATTTAATTTATATACATTATGAGTGTTAAAGATTTTACACATCACCGTCGATCAATAACATTCTATGTAACATTAAAAATTATTGATTTTAACAATCGTCAGTTGGTTCAGTGGTGATTGTTGTTGAACTTGGTGGGGAGGACCACGGTTCGATCCCGCATAAAAGAAAAACTCATGAGTTTAGTGTCATAAACGAAATACATGTATTTAGTATCATAAAAGAAAATACATGAATTTTTTTTTGGTACACCTTTTTTTTTTTACCAAAAAAACTCAACTGTGTCTTATATTTAAAATTAGGGGGAGTATGAGTTAATTTTATTTATTATTCATCCGAATAGAATATAAAAATTTAATTCCCCATACGCGCATAATTTTGATCGTGTAAATCTCATCTCAATCTTAATTTTAATAAGTATTATGCACTCACTCATTATGATCTTAATTATAAGCTTTCATTTTTTATGTTCGTTAAATATAATCTATGAATTTAAAATATAGATTTTTTTCTCTTAAAATGGAGATGGGGGAGAGTATTTATTAATAATAAAAAGATCATATATATTCTGTGAACTTAACTTAGTTGTCAAAACCATTTCATTATATATATAGGAGGTCAAAGTTCAAATTCCGATCATCTCACTTATCATCTTAAATAGTGCAATGTTAATCACTATATTATTATAAAGAAAAATTATATCTTATAAATATAACTCAACTATTTGAGTCGGAACATAAACTATATTATCCTTGATTCCTTAGCATCATGGCCATCTCTTTAGAGGGAGTAAGAAGTAAGAAAACTATTTTTCTTTATCCAATCAAAATTCAGCATGTGGGATCGAGGTGTGTCGTTAAAGGAGATGATAGGATTGGCATTGAGTACTTCAGGGAGGAGAAAAAAAGTATTGATGACATTATCCTTCCGTTCTCAAAGTTTTACTCTCTCTTATCTTTAATATAAGAAGAATTTGACATTTTAGATACATTGAAAAATGAATATATCTAGTCTATAATATAGTATAGATATATCAATTTTTTAATATATATAAAAAATGAACTTCTTCTTATATTAAGGATCGGATGGAGTATTAAATATGGTAAGAAGTTTTATTAAATAAATCAATGTTTTTGATTTAAAATGGAATGTAATACATTTTTTTGAAGCAGTTAAATACATTAATTATTTAATAAATTTTTAAAAAAATCTTTATAACTAATCAATTCAGTATCGATGAAAATTAAATTTAAATTAGTCTATATTATTTTTATACGAACGATAAATTAGCCACAATACTTTATAATAGAGGACTAATTTATCTCCAGTATGAAAATCTCAAAGACTAATTTGTCTTTTATTTTGTACTATATACTGAATTGTCCGGTTAGAAATCTCTGAGGAACCAAAATAGTTTTCACTCTTTTTTTTTGAGTTATCATAATATAGATATGAAATTTTAATTGCAATTAATAATGATTAATTTATATCGAGAAATATGTGAAGTACACAAAATGAATTTTTTTCTTTTCAATCGAATTCTTTAATATATATATAGAGAGAGAGATAGAGAGAGAGAGAGAGAGAGAGAGAGAGAGAGAAGAGTCAAGAATCAACTTTAGCATGTTACTGTGTTTTATAGGCGAGAAATATGAAGAAAAAAAATATGATTTTATTTTAAGCAACCCAAATTATATAAAGAAAAACAAAAACAACAACAAAATGGAGAAGACATAAACCAAAACTCCATCAAGAGTTACAAATTCTGAAAACTAGGGATACCTAAGATGTTTTTGACAAAATTATCTTTTACAAAATCTGGAACATAATGTCAACAGGTAAGAGAAGATAATGAACAACCATAATTAGCAAGGGTGACAGCCACTTGGTTTCCTTCTCTATATATATGGGATACAATACAGTTCATATGAGAAAGAAGAAGTTTGACATTGTGCCATCTATTTCTTAAGTTCCAAGCAACCGTGAAGTTTGTGTTTTTAAAAGCATGAACCACCAATTTTAAATCTAATTTCAACCAAAGATTAGTCAAATTCATAATGTGAGCCACTTCAATTGCCCTCATAGCAGTGCATAACTCTGCTTGGAAAGAGGAAGTTTCCCCTAAAGGCTCAGCAAAACAATAAATCAACTCAGCAGCATGATTCCTAAACACACCACCACAAGACGCAATACCCAGATTGCCTTTAGCAGCCCCATCAATGTTACACTTGACCCAATTAATCAAAAGAGGCTGCCACAAAACTTCTTTGATAACAATAGGATTTGGATGATGAATTGAAACATTGAATTGTTTCAAAATAATAAAATCTCTAATGGAGTTAGAAGAGAGCTTTTTAGAGTTATTACCTGAGAGAGAGAGGAGTTTGCAATAATCATTGTGATAACTGAATTGTAATTAATTGGTTTATCATGAAATCTTGCTTGATTCCTAGCAAACCAAATTGAATTGATCAGGTTAACTAAGGCATCAATGATGGTAATTTTGCATTGAGGTGACCAATGCCTATCACATAACTTCCGCATATCCTCCATAGAGGTGAATTGCAGCACTAAGTTTAAGCAATTTGCAAACCAAGACCAAATCCTGATTGCAAAATTACATTCAAAGAAAATGTGGACAGCAGACTCAACATGATTGTTACAAAAATTACACATAAAAGGCAAGACACATCCTCTAATCATTAGATTATCATATGTTGGGACCTTGTTATGCACGAGCCTCCAAGCAAGGAGAGATTTTGAAGGGGGGATATAAGAATTCCAGATAACTTTTGGCCAAGGCAGATCTTGTAAACGTTGAAGCTTAAATTGATAAGCATCAGAGAGCTGCAAAACACTAGAGTCAGAATGCTTCCAAATTAGCTGATCATGAGAAGGCTCTCTAGGAATAGTGATTTGATAAACAAGGTTGTTGAGAGTATTAAATTGTTGAGATAATTGAGAAAGAATATTCCACTGGCCATTGTGGAAGTAAGTGATTGACTAATGCTTGGGGGAATGTTGAAGAGATCACAAAGAGGAGAGCCATACCAACTATCAGTTCAAAAATTTATATTGACACCATCCCCAAGAAGCCAAATAGAATTTTCAAAAATAGTCACAACTTCATCTTTTATACTACTCGATAAAGAAGAGTATATGTGATGCTGAATTACTTTCCTACCTCTGAAAACTCTGTCTTGAAGAAGTTGTGCCCAAGCACTCTTTGAGTTCAGCAAAGCCCATTAAAATTAAGGTTAGATTTATTCAAGCTGGTCAGAGATCTGAGGTTTAAGCCTCCTTGTGAAAGAGGTCCACAAACTTTTTTCCACGATACTGTGACCAATTTCCTCTTTTCTACATCTCCACTCCAAACAAAATTTCTCACATTTTTCTCAAGCTCTTTGAGTAATGAAGTAGGCCAAGAGTAAAGAGTTATGCTATAAGTCAACATACTTTGGATGACTGATCTGACTAATTGAACCCTCCTAGCCATGGTTAGAAGAGAAGTTTTCCAGGCTGATAGTTTGTAATGAATCAATGTCAGCTATTGGTTGTAACCAAATAGCTTTAGGTTTACCTTTGAATATAGGCACTCCTAGATAAGTAAAAGGTAAAGACCATAATTTGAAATTCAGCAAATTCATAATGAGATTGAGTCTTCCTTAAGTAATGGAGCCAAAAAAGATTGTAGATTTAGCAGTGTTAATCACTTGACCAGACTGAAGAGCATAATTGTTAAAAAGTTCTTTGAGAGCTGTAAGACTAGAGAGCTTGCCTTTGCAGAAAACCATTAAATCATCAGCATATAAGGTATGAGAAGGAACATTTATGTGCCTTGTGCCCTTAATGAGGTCCAACTTACCCTTAGAAACAAGCTTAGAAATGCTTCTACTTAACACATCTTCAGCTAAACAAAAGAGAAGAGGGGATAGAAGATCCCCTTGTCTGACCCCTCTAGTACGATTAAAGAAACCCTCTGATTTTCCATTAATAGATATAGAAAAAGAAAAAAAATAGACTTAAGAATGACATGGATCAAATTACAAAAAGTATCATTAAGACCAAAACTACTAAGCACCTTTAGTAAGAAAGACCATTCTAAAGTGTCAAAAACACCTTTAGTAAGGAAAAAAAAAAAGATTTTTACAATGAAACATTGTAATATAGGAGAGAGATAGACACTAAGTAATGGTGTTTTTTTTTGCTAAAAAATAATATCGACGTGTGAACCGACCATCATGGAAGGAGTTCAAGATCTAACAACTCACTATAACAAACAATAACAAGTAAGATGACTCTTTCGACCTAAATTGTCCAACATCAATCTAGAGAATGATGAGAATAACAAATCTATTCAAAATCAATTACAAAAACCGATACGATGTTAAGGTTGCACGTATGCGAAATCTTAACTGTTGAAACCTGCATATTTCAATAAATCTTAGCAACATTTAGAGATCCAAAGAGCGGGAACATGAAACTGGATGCATAATCGGTCCATTGGAGAACAACCCTATAAATTTAGAACCAGATTTGTGGCCAAAACCATAAGCAGAGTCACCCAAAAGCAAGAATAGATCTGGTGAACTAGAAACCATCAACCATTGACTTGAATGAAGGCGGAAACTGACTACAAATCATTTTATCTCAACTAGGTCCATATACCCCCCAGTCCGAAAATGAACCTACAATCCGATGAATCATATCTAGCTTGACAACATATGAATATATGGATTTAATACCAAAGAGACTTTCTCCTCAAATGCCCCACTATGCTCAGAAGCGTCTGAGAGAGTACAATGACAAACTTCGTTTTCTTACTCATTTAACAATAAGAAGTGATATTTTGACACACTTTTCCTTACACAATACATATTCAGGAGATAGAAACCAAAGAAAAGAGAAGAGATGAAGAGGAAAAATATTACAAAATTGCCCCGTATATGTATTGTGTAAGAAAAAATGTGTTAAAATATCATTAACAAAATAGATGGAAACATCAAGGAATAAGAAGTTTACCTTAGTTGAAACGATTGATGAATGCCAACGAAAAATGGAAAACAACAACCAAATAAGTTGTTGATCGATCACTGACGCATATCGTCGTTGATTATCACACAGTCAGTTATAACCGCTCCTTCGGCACAATTCAATCACTTCTTACATTCACTCCACCACTTCGCATCAGAATGCTAACTTGTATTTGCAATGTACCTTTGCCACAATGAACCACTGCTTTAAAGACCTGCCACCACCGTAACTACCTCAAATTATCTCCGTTGCGATTAGCTCACACAAACTAAGATCGTTGTCTGGTCGAGATACTATAGAAGAAGGTGTAACAAAGTACTACGTACGTCCCATAATAATAATAATAATAACAAAACAACGTTGATGAGAGTTGAATGTCATTCCTTCTCTCTCCCAATGCACTCGCCCTCAAATCTCAACTCTTCTCTTTGGCGCAAAAAACTAAGAACCCATTCATTGCCAAGAAACTCCACGCACAAATCATTAAATCCGGTATCAACAAACACCATCCTTTCCCCAAAACTCTCATTGACGCATATGGCAAATGCGGCCTCCTCCAAGATGCACTCAAACTGTTCGACGCATTGCCTCAACGAGACCATGTTGCTTGGGCCACTATCCTCACCGCCTGCAACCTCTCCAACCTCCCACACAAAGCCTTCTCCATCTCACTTCCTATTCTCCAACAAGGAATGCAACCAGACCACTTTGTTTTCTCTTCCCTCATCAAGGCTTGTGCTAACTTGGGTTCTGTTCATATCAAGCAAGGGAAACAACTCCATGCTCGTTTCTTGCTCTCACCTTACTCTCAAGATGATGTTGTTAAATCTTCGCTTGTTGATATGTATGCTAAATTCGAGTTGCCTGATTATGGGCGTGCTGTATTTGATTCGATTTCTGAGTTGAGTTCCGTTTCTTGGACTGCTATGATATCTGGGTACGCGAGAAGTGGACAAAAGGTTGAGGCTTTACGACTGTTTAGACAGTCTCCATTTAAAAATTTGTATGCTTGGACCGCTTTGATATCTGGGTTGGTTCAGAGTGGGAATGCAACTGATGCGCTTTACTTGTTTGTTGAAATGAGACGTGAAGGGGTCAGGATAGCTGACCCTTTAGTTCTTTCAAGTGCGGTTGGAGCTTGTGCTAATGCAGCTGTTTGGGAGCTTGGAAAACAGGTGCATGGTGTAGTCATAACCCTTGGCTATGATTCTTGCTTGTTTATAAGCAATGCACTTGTGGATATGTATGCTAAATGCAGTGACCTTGTTGCTGCAAAATATATATTCTGTGAGATGAGAAGAAAGGATGTTGTTTCTTGGACTTCGATAATTGTTGGCACTGCTCAACATGGGCTGGCTGAGGAGGCATTGGCTTTGTATGATGACATGGTTATGGCTGGGGTTAAGCCAAATGAGGTGACTTTTGTCGGTTTGATCTATGCATGTAGTCATGTTGGTCTAGTTAGCAAGGGTCGTGCTTTGTTCAAGTCTATGGTTGAAGATTTTGGAATTAAACCGTCTTTGCAACACTATACTTGTTTACTGGATCTTTTTAGTCGTTCTGGGCTCCTTGATGAGGCAGAGAATCTCATTAAAACAATGCCCGTCAAACCCGATGAACCTACTTGGGCTGCTTTACTTAGTGCTTGTAAGCAGCATGGTAACACTAAGATGGCAGTTAGAATTGCTGATAATCTATTGGATTTAAAACCAGAAGACCCTTCCAGCTATATATTGTTGTCTAATGTATATGCCGGAGCTGGTATATGGGAGAATGTTTCAAAGGTGCGGAAGTTAATGGTGGTCAAAGAAGTTAAAAAGGAGCCAGGTTATAGCTGCATTGACTTGGGAAGAGAAAGCCAGGTGTTTCATGCCGGAGAGGCCTCTCAACCAATGAAGGATGAGATACTAGGTCTGATGAGGAAATTAGATGCAGAGATGAAGAAAAGGGGTTATGTTCCTGATACTAGTTTAGTTTTACATGACATGGATCAACAAGAGAAGGAAAGACAACTTTTCTGGCATAGTGAGCGGTTGGCTGTGGCCTATGGGCTTCTTAAGGCTGTTCCGGGAACTATTATACGTATAGTGAAAAATCTTCGTGTTTGTGGAGATTGTCACACTGTGCTGAAGCTCATCAGCACTATAACAAGTAGGGAAATTTATGTTCGAGATGCCAAAAGATATCACCATTTTAAGGATGGGAATTGTTCATGCAATGACTTCTGGTGACTTGGGAGAATTTCCACAGATTTGACGAAGCAAGGCCCTTACTGTGAAGAATGTTAGCGCGAAGTGCCGAACACCACATTACATGCTATTTTAAGGGCCAAATTAGGTGTTTATATGTTCTAAGACCCTAGCCTTTGTTATTATGCGTATGCAACCCTTTGCATAACCAGTACTATTAATTTGACATGATACTGTGCTCAAGAGTTGATAAAAATTTCTGTTAATGTTAATGGCCTTGTTTTGCAATACTTTATGTCTTAACTTATGTGTGCAAGAACCTCATGCTGGTTCATGTTCTTTGCTTCCATATGTCATCGCAGGAATACAGTCTAAGACGAGCATCAAAATTTAGGAGTAAGTTTTTACTCTGATTCAAGAAATCAATATCAATATTGTTTGATATTTTTCTACATTTCCCCGCTTCAATAATTCTTGAAAAGAATTGGAGGTAAGTGTAATTTGTACTCTTCTATAATTTTATATCTTTTCTTTTGTTGAGTAGAACTTCTGATTTGTTTCTGCTTGCTGAGGTACGTAACCAACTTTTGGAACGTTAATACTAAGAAACATGAATATGGAATACTAACTATAAATATTATAAAATCTTAAAATTGACTTAATTCTGTAAATTAAGTTCAATCGTTTTACAGAATTTGGTTTCAGATCTGAAAATCAAGTTCAAACTATAAGATTAATAACTAGAAAGAACCAATACCATATGTGATATGAATGTAATATAACACGTATTCAGAGACAAAAATACTTTAAAAGATTATATGATAATGTCTTCACTTTAGAGTCCTGTCCTGTCCCTCAAAAACTTTTTTCTTAATTTCAAATCTGCAATTTTGTTATCCGGGAAGTAAATATATATTACAATTTAATTCATTTAATATAGTCAAGCGTTTTATAATATAGTAATTTCAAATCCACTGTAAGTAATAAATATATAAAGAAATTGCTGGAAGGATTGTCCATAGTCATTCAATACCATTAACAATGTTTATGTTAAGGTTCCCTTCCCTAAGAGGAATAGTAAATTTTAACATAAAAACAAAAATCTTAAATGAAAAGACAAAACTAATATGTTAGAAGTTACACGAGTCATTATAGATATCATAAAATGTTATTATGTATCCAATTATTGTTGTGATGGTATAACTTAGTACGAGTCTATTGAGCCATACCATTAGAATTAGGTAAGTTTACTTGTATAGGTTCTCCATTTGATCCTGTATTGAGCTATAACTATCTGTGTCATATCATTGGCATTATGTAAGTTTACTTGTATAGATTCTCTATTCGGTCCCTGTATTGAGCCATAACTCTATCCCTCCGAACTTTCATTGTGGGTGTCATTAGCCCATTATCAATCTGTCATTATCGTAAAAGATTAACCAAAAATGTCAATTCTGTAATGTAAACTGATAATATAAAGACAGACACTACTATGATGTTCAATCTAACCGTGAAGGGATCATTTACGAGAAGGATTGGCCCAATTTGAAATGGAAATCCTGACATCCTGCGTGATAATGGGGATAGATTCAAATTTCAGAAAGAAAATATTTGATATGTTTGTCATTCAAAATACCCCTGACCATGTATTTTGTTTCACTCTTAAAATAATTCAGTTAGAGGTTAAAAAGACATTCTCTTCCATTCTCATAAACTTTAACTGAAGCTAATTAATTATTATAATTATAATAAAAAACTGTCATTCCTTGTAAATGCAAAAACACCAACAGAAGACAAGATCTTACCAAGTCTTTAATTCATTATATATTAGACTGGTCACTTTTTCCTGACTGACATCTGAACTATTGGAATCTACAATTGACAATTCCCTTGCTGTCTTTAAGATTTCTTCTTTGTTAGGAACAACTACAGCTCCTAGACGCCTCTTATCCTATATGTCCAAATAAGTGAAATTATTGCTTTTTGTAATATCTTTATACAGTTTATATGTATGCCTTGAACCAAAACTTTTTATATGACATCAAGATTTAAACTCACCTGGCCGATGACAATAATTTGTTGTATGAGGTTACTCCTCATGGCAGCTTCTTCAAGTTCTCCCGGTTCAACATTTTCACCTTCTCTTATAGAAACATGTGATTAGTACTTCAACAGTAAGGGAAATACTTATAGGATTCAAAGATCAAACATAAACTTCTGTTCTACCTGATGAGAGCACAATGGTGTCTTTTGCACGGCCTTCAACTACAATCACACCACCAGAATTACGACTTCGCCCAGTTGAATTGTGGGCAGCAATCCAACCTATGTCACCTGTATTCAGCCAGCCATCCCTATCTATGACCTGATTTGTAGCTGAAGGATTCTGATACAAGGGTAAAGACATGTAACGGACACAACTTGATCCAGCAAGTGTCAATAAAAACTCCATGAATGAATGTGATATGAGCTCTTAAGTAAGCAACATTATTGACTGCTATGACCATCACACAAGTTGCTTGTTTATCAGGGAAAACGTATTACATAACAGACAGTATTCTTCATAATGAGCCTTTTTCTCTCTTAGATACACACAAACATGTCAAGACAATACACAAGAACTTTTCATTTCAACTATAAGAAGATTACCTTGTAGTATCCCTTCATCAATTGCGGGCCCCTAACTTTCAAAATTCCCTTTGAACCAGGTGGGAGAACTTCACCAGTTTCAGAATCTACAACTTTGAATTCTGTATGCTTAAGTGGATATCCCACAGATCCAATAACCTTTAAAAGATAGAATTTGAAGCATTTTCAGATAAAAACACTACTATTTGCAGACTCAGATTAAAACCTAACTTAAAGAATACAAATTTTGTAATAATTACAAATACCAAACTCTATAGACAGAGATTCGTGAACAAAGCTATACAATTTGTTTCTTATTACTCAATCACAGGGCAATTGGGTCTGGTGCATAGATAACACATGAATGGTTCAATCATACCATCTTAGAATTTGAGTTTGTGCCTTTAACTCAATCCCAAATTCTAGATCATGGGGTGAGACTTTCCTGTACTTATAAGTTATAACCACCATGTTGTCCATATATCTAGTCAATGTGGGATCCCAAAAACTTTCCAATTCTTCAACTTTAGAAGGGGAAAAATTATCATATAGTGAGATTCAGGGAGAAAAAATAGAGGGAGCTCAATAATAATATATTTAAAATAATGACATGTTAAACCATTCATTATAAGTAGAATAACAAGTTTTAAGCTACGTGAAGGACAAAACAGTATTTTTAATATAATGATACTTGGCTTTATATTGTGCAGTTTATAGTATGTGGCTTACGTCACAACCAAGTCGCCGAGCAGCAATAACAGGTGAAGTTTCTGTTAAACCATATCCATTCTGCAAGTTCAAACCAATAGCCTGTATAGCATTTTTCTTAAAAATGTTAGATGACCAAGAAGGAAATTCCCGCTTGAGAATAACAAGTACGAGAAGCATCAAACCTCAAAAAACTTATCAACATGAGAAGGTAAGCTACCACCACCGCTTATTGCAGCCTGCAGGTTTTATTTGTCATGAGCAGAAAAGTGATACATTTCCAAATCACAAATAATCACACTATGTAATTTATGCTTTTGTTTTACTGTGTATGATCTACTAGAAAGCATAGTACAGAAACAGAATATAATACCTTAGATATTCCAACGGTTGAACGGATTTTACTATAAACCAGTTTATTTGCCAGCATATGAACTGGATATAACATTGCAGCCATAATTCTTGCCCATAGCCAATCCAACATTGCATAAAGATATGAAGGCGAATTTTGATTCTTTGTTAAACATTTACCCTACAAACATATAGTACAAAATTTATTATCATCAGGCAGACATAGAATTACTACAATAGAGCCTGTTTGTTTCAAATTATCCTTTTAGTATTTTCTTTATTTGTTTGTTTCAGCTTTTGGAAATAATCATATGATCTGAAAAGGATATGAAATATGATGATAGAGCTGATGACCAAACCTCATAAATTCGCTTACACTCCATGTATCCTAAGCTGACCCTTATGAATGTGAGAGCAACAAGCTTTCTAATAACTGAGCTTGTAGATATCTGCTTCATGATCCCACTAGAGGGACCAAAAACAATAATAAATGTTACTATTCACAAGTGATATTAAATACAATGAACCATGTTCATAAAATTCTTGGGAAAGGGAGTTACCTGTACAAAGTTTCGAAAACTAAAGGAACAGAAACCATCAAATGTGGCTGATAACGTCCCAAATCATCCTGGAACAAAATAAAGTACAGGATATTAATCAAATGAAGCCATGTGAGTGTTCTTTGAAACATATGTTTAAAGTAATAATACCTTCAAGTTTCTCACAGTAGTGTATATATGTTCAACACCCCGCGAGAAAATGAAATACTCGCAAGCTCTTTCATATGCATGCCAAGAAGGCAGCATACTTAGAACTCTATCTCCAACTTCAATAGGTACAACATCCGATAAGTGTTTGATCTAGAAATTCATTAACACGTGATATAAAAAGTTGATTATATATTAAGGCCAGGAATTATTCTGCAGTTAATAGCAATAAAGTTTATAAGAGATTTACATTCAAACCTGATGCAAAAGGTTCTGATGGGTTAGCATAACGCCTTTCGGATTTCCAGTAGTACCACTTGTGTACACGAGAGTAGCAATGTCATCAGATTTTATTGTTTGGAGAATATAATGTTGTCCTGCAATCACATTGTAGACGAGTTTATAGTGAACCTGATTACTGTTCCTTTTGATGTATATTACAGAGAAGGTGAAGGTGACGTACTAGCACCATGGGACTGAAACAATGCCCTGCGACTTTCTTGCCCGAAATGTATGACTTCCATGAATGTATAGATTGGAGCTGCTTTATTTCCTTCACTGACAAGACTTGATTTTTCTCCCCAAAGCAGAATAATAAATCTGATGGAAGTCTTCAAATAAAATGGTTTTGCAATCCGATTAAACATTTCGGGATTGTCGACAGCTAGTGCAATACTTTCTGAGTGGTTGTAGATTTGCAGCAGTTCATCAATTGATGATCTTGAACCTCTTACTACATTGATTGCTCCAATTGCCATCATGCCTAGACTAAAAACATAGCATAGATGTGATTAAAAAGATACTACAGTTGTTATACTTATAATAATCATGACCTAGCATGTTGTTATAATAATACACAGTTCTGAACACCTTGATCTGCTACAAGCCAGCGACATGAATTATCAGCAAAAAGAGCAATCTTCTCATCAGGTTTTACTCCAATAACTCTCAAACCCTCAGCAAAGTCCAATATTGCTTCCTCCAACTGAAATTGTGATAAGAAAATTGACATATATAGCATACAACTGAATGAGCTTTCATAGGATAAGTTTCTCACATAATTCAAATTGAAACAAAAACATTCATTGAGTCATCAAGCTCATAAGTTAAACTTCAAAATAATTTAAAAAGGTTTTGCACCCATAAAAAAAAATCAGATTAAGCCATTAAGGTACAAAATAATCACTTAGAAGTCACGCTTTTTATGTATGATATTAATAGGAAAAAAGAGACTAAATCAATCAACATTGGACAAGACTCGTTTTAATTTATTTGAAGGGTCGTGCAAAACAGTGCCCCGGGGGCACTTGTTAATCATACCAAAAAAGGAAATAAAAGATAAAATTAATATTGAGAAAACAACCTTTTACATTTCCAAAGTATTGAATGCACACATTTCGAGATAAAATTTCTATTTTAATATGTTTAACTATTGCCTCGGGACACTGTTTAGCATTTTCCTTATTTTAATAATGATTTTTTTAATCTCCTATTAAAAATAATTATGATTCCACAAAAAAATATATACTCCCTCTGTTACGGTTTATAAGCAAAAAAATTCAAACTTAATTGTTACAAAATATAAGCAAATTTGACTTTCCTCCTCATATAAAAGCATAGAATGGCAAAAATAACCTTGATTAAATGTGAGGATTACTTTTCACATTACTCCAAACTGAATTAATGAATGGTGCATGAGTTCCAAGTTTCATTTCATTATCCAAGAAACTCTACCGTGTACTCCACTAATGATGGTGTTTTTTTTTTTTTTTGATTCTTCAACTGTGTGAAATGACGGTTTTTGCTTATAAACCGTAACGGAGGGAGTATATCAAAGATTACAACATTCAATCATCAAAGATTCAAAATGAACACCTTGGTATTCTACAAGTAAGATATTGTTTAAGAGCATGAAGCCAAAAAAACAGAGTCAATTGAGTAAACATATTAAGATAATAGTTTATCTAATATCGATGTCCCACCACCAATGAAACTCAACCATATATCTTAAAATAAAAATAAAAGAAACCACACAAAGATCATTGATTAAATATGGTGCTTATTCTTTGGAAAGATAAATTGCATCATCCTACCCCAATCTTTCTGTGAAAAGAATTCGACCATAATGCAATCTACTTTGAACCAAACTCTACTCTAACCATACCCAATAAAAATAAAATTAGTGATACATCCGTTTTCCATGCTGTTAACCATGAAAAATAAAAAACATGCAGGAAATTATCTAACAATTAGAACATATGTTCACAATGGTTGAAACTAGGAAGTTTTTTATTATTACTATCTATGAAACTCACACGGACACGACATGTTAACAACTATGATAATTTAAGAAAACAAATTAGTTGAATGTAATCATATGTATCGGTGTTTGACATAACAAGTGTCGGACATCGGACACCAGACACGCCTTCTATCAGAAGTGTCGCTGCGTACAGAGACTATTAGTACTATGCTATACATGATCAATTCTTCAAACTAGGACCTTATAATTAGTCTTTTTTCTCACATATCAGAACCATCTTAGGTTGAAAGAGATAGAACAAGAACAAGAAAAAGAAGATAACCTGTTTGTATGTCATAGTTGAAGGAGGATCATGATATTGATCAACCAAAGCTACTTTATCACCAAAATTCTCAGCAGAAGTTCTCCAAATATCAGGAACTGCTTTCCACTCATCTAAAGCCACACCACCATTACCAGAAGATAGCAATGAACTTTCTAATAAAGGAGAAAATCTTCTTATCTCCGTTTTCTCTGTCTATAATACAAAATTTTGCATTTGAAACTTAAGAAGATAAAATTAACCAAAATAACAATAACAATAACAACAAATACAATTATTGCTGATATATATGCAGCAAAACACATAACATGTATATGAAATTATGAATATATACTACAGACATGTTTATCATAGAAGTAGTATTTGCCTTGGATTGAGTTGTTTGACAAAAGACGCGAAAAGAAGACGTTCGAGAAAGGTTGATCGTGAAGTTGTGGCGAGTAAAGAAGAGACGAAGTGCGGGGACGGAATAGGAGAAGGTTGAAGAAGCATAGTTGTAGTTGGAGGAGTTGATAGAAATTCCTGGCATTGGAATTTGGCAGAAGAAGAGATAATAGATGCAGAGGACGTAAGAGATATTATTGTTAATATGAACAAGTAGTAGCAAGATAATTTGTAGCTTGGTACAAGTGATATTTATGTGTGTTTTTAGATTGCATGATGTCATAGTTTGTTTTTCATACATCAAATATGAAGTCTAAATATAGTTTTAAAATTGTAAATTAATTTTTGAAATTTCTAAATCAATTTATTGTAAAATTGTCATAGTTTTTTTTTCATACATCAATTAAGAAGTTATAGATGAAGAGAAAAAAAAATACTCTCTCCTCACTAAAATGGTCTACCATTTCCCTACGTGGATTATTCACGTATCTTATTTTAACTATATTTTTTTATTAATAAATAAAAATAAATATTATCGTATAAGATGTTGTTTGATTTATTTCGATGAATAATTTTAAAATATCAACTTATTTTTACTATATACAATTAAAATACTACCTCCACCCATAATTATAAGATCCTCTTTAGATTTTTGTGTTTCTTTTTATAAGATCTTTTCAAATTTTCAAGGGCAATAATTTTTTTACCAACATACCCCTAATTAAAGTGCATATTTTTCTTAAAAATATAATAATTTTTATGAAATATATATTATAGTGTAAAATGGTTTAATGGTTTTAGATCGTTAGAGTATTCTGACTAATCTCTTTAAAAGAAAGTTAAACTCAATTTCCAAAAGATTTTTTTTTTAAAAAAAGAATGTGGGAAGACTCAATTGAGTGACAATCATTTATTATTACAACTAGTATGGGTGCTGCTTGGCATGTGTTAAAAATTTGTCTAACATTTGACAAAATTTTAGTCATATCTATTCCAAAAATAAAATTTGAGTCATATATATCATTAAGTTTATCTCAACACATTTTAGAAATTTTATTTATTATATATATATATTATATAAGAAGAGATCAAATTACACCGTTGTAACATTTAAGTAATGTTACACCGCTCAATACGCTTAAACGAATACAAATTTTACAAAATCAACCATTGAATTGAAAGTTTATATCATATAGATCATCGATGTTGAGTTTTACAAAAAACTAAAATTGTTTAATATGTTATTGAGACACATCAAGATTAACGGTTTATGCGTCTTTATTTAATACCGTTAATCTTGATATGTCTCAAAAACATGTCAAACAATTTTATATTTTTGTAAAACTCAACATAGATGATCTATATGATATAATCTTTCAATCCAACGATGAATTTTGTAAAATTTGTATTCTCCAAGCGTTATTGAACGGTATAAATTACTCAAATCTTATACCAGTGTAATTTGATCCATCTTTTATATATATATATATATATATATATATATATTGAAAATGCTCAAATTCTCGTGGAAAATATAATTCAAATTGTTAACTCAATATGATATTTTTAAAAATCAAGGTAGGGTGCAAGAGACTTAAAATGGTGGCAAAAAAATTATCTTATATATGAAATGGTCCAAGTAATAGTAGCAGCCATCAATTAATATCATTAATATTGAACATCAGCAGCACGTGAATCAATTGCATGAAAATGTTGTTTACGTGTATCAATTACTTTTGAACCATCAACACAATTAGTATGAACCATATATCCCTCAACAATTAATCAACACAATAAGTATGAACCATATATCCATGATCAACAATTAAGCCCTCAACAATCCAAGCTATTATTAGCAATAAGCTCACAATCATTAGCAAGAAAAGCCGCCATCCACTTAAAGAGGAACTCTTCATGGAAAATTCTGAGTTTGATTCCTGACTTTGGCATGTAGCAGCATTAAAACTCTTTTATGGAGAGTTTAATTACCGTCAATTTGGATCCCATAAAGTGTTATGACAAGTGTTAGTGAGAAGTCTTACATTGCTTAGAATAGTAGAGGTTGGACATTTTATAAGTCATAAGTGAGAAGACCCATAAACCCAAAAGCCTAACGCCTTAAGGTTTTGGATTAAAGTGTGGTGTCTAACTCACTTGTGAAGTTGTTCTTAAGCTCAATGTGGATGATCCCTCGACCGCCCCCTCATGGTGACCCAACAGTGGTATCACAGCTGATAGTTCGATGAAGGGTTCGATCGACTCCTTGTATCGAAAGTCTTCCTAACAAAGGTGGTCAGGCGGCGGGTCCCGTTGAGTGTGGCAACGACGGTACAAGTACAAGTGTATGGATGAAGAAAGCTTCCGTTTGAGGGGGAGCATATCCAAGAGTAGATGGACTCACACTTGACCGTTTGAGGGGGAGCATATCCAAGAGTGGATGAACTCACACTTGAGGGGGAGATTGTTGTGGCAAGTGTGAGTGAGTAAGTCCCACATTGCTTAGAAAAGTGGAGGTTGAACACTTTATAAGTGAGATGACCCATAAACCTAACGCCTTAAGGTTTTCGATTAAAGTGTGGTGTCCAACTCACTTGTGTAGTTGTTCTTAAACCCAATGTGGAAGATCCTCCGTGGCTGCCCACTCTTGGTGACCCAACATGTTCATTGCATAAACAAGTTTTCAGAACACGAAATTTGCATTAGAAAAATATGAGCATAAACACACTACAACAAGTTTGAGATTTAGTATCATTTGAAAAATGTTACTAATTCAATTTAGTAACATTTTATCAAGTGTTACATAAAGTCTATGATACTAAAAGGTTTTAGTAACATTTAATAGTATTATTAGTAACACTCGATAAATGTTACTGATTATATCGTTTGTAACACTAGAATTTATCTTTAGTAACATTAAAACTATTAGTAACACTTGATAAATGTTACCGATTTATATATATTTTGTAACACTAGAATTTATCCTTAGTAACATTAAATAAATGTTACCGGCTTATTTATCTTGTAACATGCAAAAATGTTTCTAATTTATATTTGTACATTGAAAAAAATATTACTAAAAATATCACAATTTTACATCAAAACCATCACTATTTTATAACAAGACTTAATGAAATAACATTCTAAGCAACACTAAAGTGTTACAAGCTTCACTAACTAAAGTGTTACAAGCTTTTTTCCATAAGTATAACTAATGTGTTAGAAGCTTCACTTGAAAAACTAAGTAGCGAATGAAATTGAATGAAATCTAAGCAACACTAAGATATGCCTTGGTTCGGTACAAAGTTTACAAACATCAACAAAGAGCACTTCTATTTTTTCCCAGTTTTCTTGAGTCCAAATCCTCCAAAAATCCCTTTTGTTATGTCTTAGCTTTCAACTCTTTATGGTCTATTGAATGCATACAACATAATAGAGTAAAAAAAGGATTGTTAGCCAAAGGTTCAAAACAGGGGAAAACAAAGTTCAATACATGTTTCATAGTGAGATCAAACTCAATTAAATAGTGAGAACTCTCAAACTATATAGATTGCTAAACTACTAGTTCAATCAAGAATCTGATCCTCATTTAAGCATGTAAGGTTTAAAGGAAGCACTCCATAACAAGATCTGATATATCTGATCCTCACAAACCAAAGTAGAAGAAACACCTAATTCATGACATAATGCAAAAATAATAAATATAGTACATTTTTATACTCACAATCTAGAAGACTGAATAACATTTTATTTTACATAAAAAGGAGCTACATAGGGCCCAACGTATTAATTCTTCAAGTAAGAGAGAGAGCAATGATTAACACTACTTGAAAAGTCTTGAAATAGATATTATCATAATACTAAAGAAGGAAATTACTACTAATTACCTTCCCCATCATTATCTTGAAACCTTAGCGGAACTAATCGCTTCCGAATCACCCCTCCGTGGTGTGGACGTGCTACCAGTTCTTGTCCTACATAGTAACCTTTGTCAAAGCTGATTGCATTAAGGCCAACAAGATTATACTCAAGTGGTATTGCTTCACCTGAACATGATACATTGATCAAGATTGTCAGCCTCAAAAGTACTCACTCTTCTCTAAGAAGTTTGATAAAAGTAAGGGAATTATGAACCTTTTGGAATCTGTAAGACCCTATATTTTTAATTAATTAGAAACCTTAATTTTTATTTATTCTAGTATTTATTTAATTCAATTGATTGGTTTTGTTGGCTAATAAATTAAACGTGTGATCAACTATGGTTAACTTCTAGCATATTAATATTCATAATTAAGTGAGTAGGAAGAATGCAAAATGCATGAAACACATGGAGATGATCAAGTGTAAGGATGCGTAGCATGATAACCACAATGACTATTATGTAGCCCATTATTAGGCACCTCAATCCCATGTAGTACCATGAGCTTATATTAAGATAAGAAGGAAACAAATTAGTTTCGACCTAAACCATGATTCAGTAAGTACTTAGTCCGCTCCTTATACATATATTTAGGCAAAACTGTTCCAAATTGAGATAATGCTCCCTACCCACTTGGTACATGCTTATCAGATTAGTTTACAATCTGTCCTCTTTTCTCTCAACTTCTAGTCTCTATAAATTCTCTTTAACTCAGCAAATGACCCACAAGTAAAAACATTTCAATTTCACAAAATTCTCTAGTTCACAAAGTATACTCTGCTAAGCTATTTTTCACCATCAACACTTCTCTTGGTCTCAACAAACGTTAAGCATCCAACAGTTCGGTTAATCGTAGGAAATTAAGAGTCAGTGTCATTACTGAAAATAAAGGAAGTTCTTCAGGTAAGGGCTTTTTCCCCACACACTCATACTACGTAGGACTATGTTGTAGATAATAGTAGAACCTTTATCGTTAAAATGAACCAAATGAATTAACTTTTAAATAAATAAATCAATAATCTTAGCTAATGTGAATTGAGAAGAAATGTTATGATATTGTTAATGGCTGACACTATTCCTTGTTTCGGGACATGTACATTATGCGTACATTAATTCTAATCTTACCATTAAATATATGTCATGCTTGTTGTATTTCCTTTATCAGTATGTGTATATTGATTGTAATCTTATTACTAAACATGTATGTCATTCTTGTTGTATATGCTGTCGGTTTGCTCCGTGTGTGCGCTACTGCTTATTGATAAATTATGAGTTGCAAATCAATGAGGATTAAGTAAATAGACATATGTTTCAATTTTCAATCGAGTATAATGGTATATATGGGAGTATGTTTGAGTTTTAAGAAAAAGATTTTCTTATACCATTGATACATGCATCATTTAGCTAGGATGTGTATAGAAGAGTATTTTTTAGTGCCTTTGTGGCAAGTTCTAGAGCCTTTGTGGCTGGATTAATATTTTTAGCCTTTGTGGCTTGAGCCTTTGTGGCTGGATTAGTATTTTTAGCCTTTGTGGCTTGAGCCTTTGTGGCTGGATTAATACTTTTTAGCCTTTGTGGTTTGAGCCTGTGTGGCTGGTTTTTCCCATTGGTATGGGCTTTCTATTATCCGGATCATTAGTAGTGTCTCATATAGAAGTGTTCTAGTCGCATTGCATTGCATATACAAATAAAATGAAACAATGATTGTGAATTTTATTGCTTTTGTGTAGTTCTCATATTTATACTCTGGTCACCGAACTCTATTTTTGAAAAACTATTAATTATACTTTTCTATAAGGTGAAGTGTTGTATTATTGTTTTATGATGTATTCTTGCGGTCAGTATGATTCAATGTGGATAAGGAAACTGACCCTTACAATTAACATTTTAGGTACTCAAGGAGAAAACTATGATTGAATGTGATGTTTGAAGCGTGTATGTACGTGGGAAAAACTGGGTTTTTGTAAACTGAGAATTTTATGTAATCAGTATTCTGCTTCGGCACACTTGTTATTTAATCAGATTGTATTTCTTTTGAATTTTAATTCAACAATTATTATTATTATACTATTTTTAGTTGATAAAAGAAAAGAAAAACAGCCGCAGTTTCTTTTAATTATTAAATAATATCTTGGAAAAATCCGGGATGTTACAGAATCTCACTTGATCCTTTTGGAATCTCAGTTGATCCACATAAGGTAATTCTGTTCATCAGTCTCTTTATCAGCCTTAATTAGAGGTGCTGAAACACAAAGGAATCAGTAAGACCAAATATCTATAAAAGATTACAACCAAAAAATCTAATTAGCCAGCAAATGGGTGGATACTAATGAATGGTATTTGATGGGAAGATCCCTCTGAAACAAAGACAGGCCAATCTGGGATCCTTAAACCATTGTCATCCAAGATTACCCTCACAAGAAGACGACATTGCAGCACCATCCTCACAAGCTCCCCACCCAACAGATGGTGCTTCTGGTTCTTCTACATCTGAGGAATTGTCAGAAGGTCCAGAACCATAATGCCGCCAACACGAGAATTCGCTAGCAACATTATCAATTTCAACCTTCAACATTGTATCTGCAGCAATAATAACTTTAAGGTCTCCACAAGCAAATCTCATAAATTAGAGAAACAAAAACAGTAAATGTAAGAGAAGTTGTTGCGGCCTAGTAAGCTGATGAAATAGTCATAAGATATCAATCAATCCATTTATTAATCTATTCTTTTTACCAATAACTCTATTTACGAATCTATCTTCTATTAACAATAATAATTCCTAACAAGAAAAATGTGTTATTGCTCTGCATCTTGCGATTGAGTGGAAGTTTGGACGAAAATGAGATAGTGAATCGTTTTTGAGAGAGAAGGTACAATTGGGATCGAGAGAAAGTGCGAATTGTGATTGAGTGAGATTGTGAATCGTTTGAGAGAGAAAGTGCAATTGGGATTGAGAGAAATTTTGGAGGTGTTCAGCGCGATTGAGAATGAGATTTGCCTAAGATTTGCGGAACTAAGACACTGTTTTGGGATAATTATAGCCATAAAAAAATTTAAAAGCTAATTATAGCCATAAAAAAATGTTACTCGTGAAAAATGTTACCCGTAAAAGCTAATCAGTGCAACATTTTGTTTGAAATGTTACTATAAGCATATCTTTAGTAACCTACTTAGAAATGTTACCAGTGACTGTTACTAAAGGGGGTAAGTGTATAGTAGTGACAAGTCAAGCCGAGAACTTGAAATTTAGATTTGACTTATGAAAAAATTGAATCTCAAGTTTGACTCATTTATTTGAACAATCCTAACTTAAAGCTTGAGCTTCCCAGACATACATTTAGCTATCTAAGTTGAGCTAATTAGTTCAAGCTAACTCAATGTGCTAACTTTAAATGAAGAAAGCAGTATTTCCCATCATATAATGACAAAGTATTGGTTCGTTAACTTTTAATGAGAGAACAGTATATACAAAAGAAATATCAGACATGGACAAGGATTTAGGATTTTGCTACTGTTTCCAGCCAAGACTCTGGTGCATGCCATTAGCATAAAGTCTATCAGTTTACTGATAAAGATTCTCCATTAGATCTTTGGATCAAGCCTCAACTATTAGGTAAGTTTACTTGTAAAGATTCTCTATTTGGTCCCTGTATTGAGCCATAACTCTATCCCTTCGAACTTTCATTGTGGGTGTCATTAGCTCATTATCAACCTATCATTATAGTAAAAGATTAACCAAATATGTCAATGCTGTTATTCAAATAAATCAAAGACAAATTACTATGATGTTCAATCTAACCGTGAAGGGATCATTTACTAGAAGGATTGGCCCGATTTGAAATTGAAACTCTGACGTCCTGCACGATAATGGGGAGCGATTCAATTTTCAGACAGAAAATATTGATGTTTCCCATTCATAACACCCCGGACCATGTATTTAATGTCACACAAAATAATTTAGTTAGAGGTAAAAATAATATTATCTTCCATTCTCATAAACTTCAACAGAAGTTAATTAACTACTTGCAAACACAAAAACACTAATAGAAGTGAAACGAAGTCTTACCAGGTCTTTAATTCATTATATAT
The DNA here is from genome assembly GCA_030408175.1 of Trifolium repens. Classification (NCBI taxonomy): domain Eukaryota; kingdom Viridiplantae; phylum Streptophyta; class Magnoliopsida; order Fabales; family Fabaceae; genus Trifolium; species Trifolium repens. The sequence continues at coordinate 24,366,686 of CP125840.1, forward strand.
TAAACTGGTCACTTTTTCCTGACTGACATTTGAACTATTGGAATCTATAATCGACAATTCCCTCGCTGCCTTTAAGACTTCTTCTTTGTTAGGAACAACTACAGCTCCTAGACGTCGCTTATCCTATATATCAGAGTTATCACCAAATAAGTAAAACCATTGCATCTGTAGGATCTTTTATCTGAGGTATGGTTTGTATTATATTTAGGACTTGAAACTTAAAATTTTAAAGACATCAAGACTTAAATTCACCTGGCCAACGACAACAATTTGTTGTATGAGGCTACTTCTCATTGCAGCTTCTTCAAGTTCTCCCGGTTCAACATTTTCACCTTCTCTTATTGAAACACATAATTAGTACTTGCATAAGGGTAAAAACTGAATATCAACACCCTTTTTGTGCAAATATAAAAAACAGTGGTAATTAAGGGTCAAAAAATTGGAATAACCTTTAAAGTCTCACAGACAGTAAACGTGTGACAGACAACTATGAAATCCTTTAGTTAGTTTAGTTACAATTTATAAGGTTACTTTTACTGAAAGTGTCCATAATTCATATCCTATAAAGGATTAAAAAAATAGAAAGCACACATAATACAAACATACGGCCTTGCCTCAAAATTACCAACTTCTATAATACCTGATGAAAGCACAATGGTGTCTTTAGTACGGCCTTCAACAACAATCACACCACCAGAATTACGACTCCGCCCAATTGAATGGTATGGAAAAATCCAACCTATGTCACCAGTATCCAGCCATCCATCCCTATCTATGACCTGATTCGTAGCAGAAGGATTCTGATACAAGAATAAAGACATGTAACTGACACAACTTGATCCAGCACGTGTCAATAAGACCCCAAGACATGAATGTGATCCGAACTCTTAAGTAAGCAACAATTTTGACAGCTATGAGCATTACACAAGTTGCTGGTTGGTACATCAGGGAAAAAGGTATTACATGACAAACAAAACTCCTCATCTCAAGAATACTAACAGAGCACCAGATTATGAGCCGTTTATAAGCCCTTCCGCAATATTCATGTTTGGAAGACAATCAAATATTTATAAATGAATAAGACTATTACACCAGTATAATGCAACTATTTTATTTTAAAAAGCCTGAAATATAATAGTAGTGTTTGTGCTTTCATATCTGCTATAGGTGTCCAATAAGAATGTTATGAACTTGATGTTATTAAAAAAAAAAAAAAGAATGTTAATGTTTTGAACTTTTTCATATACATGCACTCTCTCTTTCATACACACGCGCATGCACATTCATACATGTAGACACAACAAGTTTGCATTTTGACCAAATAGATTACCTTGTAGTATCCCTTCATCAATTGTGGGCCCTTGACTTTCAAAATCCCCTTATAGCCAGGTGGAAGAACTTCACCGGTTTCAGAATCTACAACTTTGAATTCTGTATGCTTAAGTGGATGCCCGACAGATCCAATAACCTTCAAAAGATTGCATTTGAAATATTTTCAGATATAAGGCGCCACAAACCACTCTTTGCAAACTCAATTTAATTTAAAGAATGTAAACTGCGTATGAATATGAAACTCAAGATTGAACAAAGGTTTACAGTGTGCTTGTGATAGAGTAACAACTGAAAAACAGTTCCAGAGCCTAAGACACCACCTAACCGTAATGGCAAAAAGAATGTGTTTTAAAATAATAGTACTTGGCATGATATCATGCAGTTTATAATATATGGCTTACATTGCAACTAAGTTGTCGAGCAGCAATAACTGGTGAAGTTTCTGTTAAACCATATCCATTCTGCAATTTCACACCAATAGCCTGCATATGATTAAGAAAATGTGAGAAGAATGTCAAAAGGACAATTCCTGCTTGAGAGTAACAAATGTGAGAAGTACCAAACCTCAAAAAACTTGTCGATGTGAGAAGGTAAGCTACCACCACCACTTATTCCAGCCTGCATAGAGCCAAAAGGTTTTGCTTATTATGAGCATAGAAGTGATCCATTTCCAAAATCATATGGTATGTAGAGTTTAAGTGAATACTTTATACCATCAGATAAGAGGGATATTGAGGGGCCATCCCTAATATACCCGTATATGAAGAATGTAATTTAGGAACGTATTGCTACTGTTTTGAAGCTTAAAAGTACCAATCATTTGTTGTTGATAAACAGGAAATATGTTCTCCATAATATTGTGCAAAGTAATAGATAGTGAGTGAGACAGTATGGCCTTTCACAGAAAAGACAGAACAAAAATATAATAAAATAATGTAATTATAAAACATGGTAAACAATACAAGACCTTTGAAATTCCAATAGCTGAATGGATTTTACTGTAGACAAGTTTCTTTGCCAGCATATGAATCGGAAATAATATTATGGCAATAGTTCTTGCCCATAGCCAATCCAACATTGCATAGAGATAGGAAGGCGACTTCTGATTCTTTGTCAAACATTTACCCTGCAAACACCTTCAAAACTTATTATCTTCAGCCAGAATTAAAAATACTATATACCTGTTAAATCTAACGGAAAAAAAAAAGTGGCATCTTTGATGGAATATTATGCAAGTTTGCAACTTAGATGAACTGTGTGTGAGTGACCAGAAGGAAATTTAATATTTGATAATGTAATAGGTTTAGGAAATTGATGGGTTGGGTCTATTCCTTTGACGTATTACCATATTACCATAACAGCAAAATGCAATCTCACCCACATTTGTCTGCGCCATTTGGATTATCCCATTTGACAACCCTTATTGTTTTTTTCTTTATTTTAAATAAACAAATTGTGTAAAAAAGGCTTTCCTAAAGCATAGACAAACATAATAGATAGAAAGCAAAGAATAATGATTTTAGGAATGTTGTTAAAACTTATTCAAAGAGTTGAAGACCGGACCTCATAAATTCGCTTGCATTCCATGTACCCTAAGCTGACCCTTATGAATGTCAGTGCAACAATCTTTCTAACAAGGGAGCTTGTAGAAATCTGCCTCTGGATCCCACTACATTGGAATCAAGAAAAATAATAAATGCGATTCACGAGTGGTATTAAATACAATGAACTACATTCATACAATTCCTAGGAAAAGAAGTTACATGTACAAAGACTCATAAACTAAAGGAACAGAAATCAAGTAATGTGGCTGGTAACGTCCCAAATCATCCTAGAACAAAAAAAGTACAGCATATTAATAAATGAGGCAATGTGTGTTCTTTTATAACATATTATAGATGAAAAATATGATTTAATTAATAATACCTTCAAGTTTCTCACAGTTGTATATACTTGGTCAACACCGCGTGAGAAAATGAAATACTCACAAGCTCTTTCATATGCATGCCAAGGAGGCAGCATACTTAGAAATCTATCCCCAACTTCAGCAGGTACAATGTCCGAATAAAATTTAATCTAGAAACTCATTAAGACATGATATACAGCATCAGTGCTATGTTTAAAGACAAGAATCAAGCTCCAATTAATCTTTCCACAATTATTAACAACAGACTTTTGGGTCACTGCTTCAATGATTCATAAGGCACGTCCCTATGATAGTTCTATCTACTACTTTTTTTATAAAAGTCATCATGGCTTGTCTGAAAGAACCATTGCCAAATTGTCACAATAAACTTTATGAAAGATTGCAAACCTGATGCAAAAGATTCTGATGGGTTAGCATAACACCTTTTGGATTTCCGGTAGTTCCACTTGTGTATACAAGAGTAGCAATGTCGTCAGATTTTATTGCTTCAAACACATAGTGCTTCCCTGCAATCACATTGTAGATGAGTTGTAGAGAGCCCGATTACTGCTGTTTTTGATGATTAAGATAATGAATAATATGTCATCTCCTTTGCAAAAAAAATGAACAAATAAAGAAATTAATGTATAAAAAGAACAAGAAGAATATTAGCATATCTATCTCAATTGGGACAGAATTACATTTTTGGCTTCTGAGTGGTCATTCCTATCTCAGATTTGCAATAGGATCGGGAAAGCTCACCACATATTTAGACCACCCTTTTTGTTTTGGATTTTGTTATGGGAACTTCCTCACACACACACACAGTTAACAAAAGGTAACAGTTCTTAAACATTACATAAGCTGAACTTGTAGAGAAGATTCAGGTGACATACTAGCATAATGAGACTCAAACAATGACCTGCGGCTCTCTTGTCCCAAATTTATGACTTCTGTGAATGTAAAGATTGGCACTTCCTTGTTTCCTTCATTGACCAGGCTTGATTTTTCTCCCCACAGCAGAATAATAAATCTCATTGAAGCCTTCAAATTAAACGCTTTTGCAATCCGATTAAACATTTCTGGATTATCCACAGCTAGTGCAACACTAAATAACAATTGCAGAAGTCAGCAATTATTCTATTGGACGATCAATAGAGATCATACACTTAAAAATATGTAAGAAGACATGGCTATCAGTATTGAAAGTTGAAACACAACATCTTCGTTAAAGAGCAGGTTTTTGTAAACATTTATGTGTATTAAACAAACTCAATGCCTCTAATGCAATTGAGACACTATTATTATTACTATTTTGGGTACAATTCAATTATTGATATTAAATCTTTCAACACAGATGACAAATCATTTCTCTAAACTTTACCACCCTAGGAAAACCAGAACTCAATCCAAAGCCTTTCTAAATATGACATTTTACTATGTAAAACAATTCACATTATCTAGTGATATTATTTTTTTTCATCTATTTTGTAGTTATCTATGAAAGTAATAATCAAAGTGAAAAATCATATTTCAAATGTATATGTAGGAATTGTGAAGCAGCCAAGCACTAAGTATACACTAGATACAGTTTGTTTGAATGGTATTCTTCAATACACCTTTCAGAGTGGTTGTATATTTGCAGCAGTTCTTCAATTGATGACCTTGAACCCCTAACAACATTGATTGCTCCACTCGCCATCATACCTAGACTAAAAACATAGCATGGGCGTGATTAAAAGATAAATACTATTCTAGATAACTATCATAAGCATACACTAGCCTTTAGGGATATTTGAAATAATTGACATCACAATATAGATAGGGATATTGCTATTCCCAACTGTCTATTCACACTTCTCATCGACTTTGGTTCTCTAGATAAAAAAAAGCACAAAGCAAAGTAACAGAGCATATTTACGCACCTCACATGAATGTAATTATTGTGAATGCAAGAAAGAATAACAAAAGCTTAACTGCAAAAGCTTTTTGCTAACCATTTTCTTCAAAAGAATAACAAAAGCTTAGGCCTTGTTCGGTTTACTCGTCAGTTTTTAAGTTTTGAAACTTTTAATAACAAAAACCAATTTCAATTTTATTTTTTTGGTTTCTAGTTGGCGAGTCTTATAATTTCTCAAGCAATGCCACAGTGACGCTACTGGCAAGTACCCTCCACTGCTACTGTCATTGTCCAACACTCTAGCACGGAATTACATCCTTCACTGCCTCCACATGGGGTCCTTCACGAAACCCTCTCCCCCCATCGGTGAGAAATCCAAAAAAAATTGAGTTGTGGAATACTTACATAAACTTGTAGCATTAACAATATAAAATTTTCCCGGGTATTTCAGGGTTTGGTCTAACACATATTAATATAGCTGTTATACAGTCTTTTTATAATTGTAACTATTGGCATTCCTTTTTTCAAAAATCCTAGTGGGGGAATTTCCCCCCATCATCCACCACCACCGAGAACCTTCAGTCAATAATGCCATATGGAACATTCATTGTTGTCTAGTATCCTCAACCGCGCCAGGACACCCTCCACCCCTATTGTTTCCCTACACCCTCCACCGCCACTACCATCACTATCGTTATGGTCCTACACTGCCATCACCATGGACCACCCTTTTTGCCCAAGACCCTTTTTCACTACAATACCACCACATGGCACCCTCTACAATTAGCTGGCACATTCCACTGCAGTCAAATACCACTCTATCTCCACTAGGACGCCATCTACCATCATTGTTGTCCTGGAGCCCTGCAACCTTCACTCAAAGCGCTCTCCACCACCACCACTACCACGAAGGTTGAGTAAGTGCGGGTTAGGGTGGAAAGAGAAGATGCAAGAAAACAATAGGTATAAAGATGGAGCATGTATTTAAATGTATAATCAATTAACATTATTTTTGTTTCAAAAACTGAGTCAAAAGTGTTCTTAAATTACAATAAAAACAAACTTGGTTCCATTTTAGCCAAACGCATTTTGTTTTAGAATTTGCACTAGAAAAGTAAAAACTAATAACCACTCCGAAGTGGAACTTAAGAGATAATAACTCCATAAGCAGGCTAACTGCATTAGAAGCAACGTTGCAACCTCTTATTCAACAATATTTGTATATAAACACAACAGTCATGCTAGTTACACAAATTCACAAACCAAAGTAACTTTCACAGAACAAGTATCTTTTAAACAATGGAGGTACTATTTACATAACATAACTTTACTTTTTTTTGCAGATACGTATAAAAGTAGGAATTATATGTACGACTTGCAATTTCCCATACACAATACATCGAGAACAGATAAAAGATCAACTTTGATTATTTCGGTAAAGTCATAAATAATACATAAAAGTTTTGCACACCTTGATCTGCAACAAGCCAGCGACATGAATTATCGGCAAAAAGTGCAATCTTTTCATCGGGACGTACTCCAATAACTCTCAAGCCCTCGGAAAAATCCAATATTGCATCCTCCAACTAAAATTTTGAAAAGAAAGATACAAAAAATTGACATATCATATAACTGAATGACATTTCATCTGATAAGTTTCTTAAATTGGTTTGCACTCCAACAAACAAATCTTCTAATTAACACACAATGACACAATATTATTTACAAAATCACATGCTTAATTAATATACTGCAGCACATAGCATCAACGTAACTACAATTTAACAATCAAAGATTTAAAATATAAACGCATTAGTCATTATTCACAAAATTACAGAGAAAATTGTGATTTCTAAATAAAATGTAAAAATAAATTGAAAATAAAAAAACCTGTTTGTATGTGATAGTTGAAGGAGGATGATGATATGGATCAATGAGAGCTATTTTATCACCAAATTTGTCAGCAGAAGTTTTCCAAATATCAGGAACTGCTTTCCACTCATCTAAAGCCACACCACCATCACCATCACCATTATCAGAAAGCAATGAACTTTCCAACAAAGGTGAAAACTTTCTTATCTTCGTTTTTTCTGTCTGCATAATAGTAAAAGTTTGTGATTTGAACTTTGAGCTCGAATGTTGGAGAAAGAAGGGAGCGAACCTTGGATTGAGATTGACATAAGAGACGAAAAGAACGAGTTCGGGAAACGTTGATTGTGGTGAAGTTGGTGCGAGGAAGAACGCTGCAGCTGAAGATGAAAGGAATCGATGACATTTGACTTGCCAGAAGCTTAATTGAAGAAGAAGAAGAAGAAATTTGTATGAAATAGTATATTCGAGAAAATGAGAATTTGCGGTGGAGGGTGGTGTATTTAACGAGTCAATGATACGCAAATAAAAAGTGCTAGTGTTTGGTACTAGGTGAATGAATATTACCATTTTTGGAATTGGAAAGTGTTAACTGTGCCTACACTTTACACTCCTCCCCGATTTTGATAGGAAAAAATCGAATTAATTGGGTCGGATTTGGACTTTTCCCAATTTTAATTGATATCCTGTATTGTACCGGTATACTAACTTGAGGTAATTTTTAAAAAAAAATTAAAAATTTAAAGTACGGATACATTAATATAAAATATCATTTAAATAATTTTTAAATGAATATCGTATGTTTTGGATATTTACTTTTTTTTGTCCACTGTTTCAACTATTTTTATTAAAAGTGAGATAATTGAAATATAATGAAAAATCAAAATATTTTAAGAGATTTTTCAACCGCCAATACATTTTTTTCGTATTCATTATTCCAAATCACCCAAATAAAAATAGATACAAATTGGTGCGTACCATACAAATACCATAGAGTACCTGGTACATATACTTCACAATTTTAGGAGTACACATGTTTCACATTCACCGCACTTATAATTAATTACATTTTACCTCTTTTGAATTCCAAACTTTTTTTTTAGTAAGATGATTATAAACTTTTAAACAAAGTCTTAAATTATATTTATATGTTTGTTTTTATTTTTAAGTTTTTTTTTATAGAAATGTTTATTTTTATTTTTAAGTTGAGTGAAAATTGAAAACTCAACTCAAAGTCTTATGGAGGTGAGGCCGAATGGGAATAACCAAATCTCATTGGATATATCTTTGGGTTCTACTTTTCATTCCATTAAAAATTGGGACGGGTTTGAGGATACTCAAACTTTTTGAGTTTGAGTTTGGAAAAGAAAAAATTCGTCCCCGTCCGCCCCACCTTATTGTCATGCCTTGGAGTTTAATAATTTGTTTCAACATAAGTATATATACCGTAATAAGGGTGGAAAAACGTACATCCCGCTTCGTCTAAAAGTAGAATAGGGTAAGTCAACTTAAGTATTTAAGTTTAAAATTCAAGTTGATCCAATTTTTTGACGTGGCGGATTGGTCCGCCAAATTTTCTTTTAGTAACATATTTACTACATGATTTATAATTTTTTTAAATAAAAAATATTTTTCAACAACCCATATAAAAAATGACTAAAAATGGTTAAAAATTCATATCTTGAGATGAATAAGTTGGTAGATCCTTTATATAAAATGTAATATTTCTACTAATAAAGTTATGCTCACGGGGACAATCTCAACTCATTATAACTAGGTGAAATCGACTCGTTTACTCGTACAAGTTTACCTCATATTTAAATTATTATATATATGATACATACTTTTGTTGACAAAATAAATAATTTAATTCGTAATATCAATAATTTCTTCTCAATTTCACACTGTGTTCAAAATATATAATTTGCTGAGATTTCATCTATTTAATCTTGAAATTTAAATCTCTACCCTCTTTATAATTTTTTTTAGCAACTACCAACTAAATTATTCTTAAAGAATATAGAGTATCTATTCAAATAAAAATAAAAATGCATGAAAATATTATTGTCATTTTCACCTTAAGCCTCGTGTAAAACGTGGAACTGTAAGTGCGCTCATATCCATGTAAGGATAAAAAAATTGGCAGACAATTATTATTAAAATACATTTATTAAAAATTATCCAATGCTTAAAAAAATAAGGACAATTATTAAAAATTATCCAATGCTTATATTGTCTATAACAACTAGGTATCCAAGTACGGGTTAGAAATTCGTCTAACTAATTTTTACATATTTAATAAATATTGATGTATTATTTAAATATTCTTTATTTTGTTAATACAAAAAAAAGTAAAAACATAAAATTATGGGGCATAAATTGAACAACCGGTTCCTCCAATTTTTAAATTTTGCAGTTTGCCAATTTTCATCTAAATTTAGATCGAACATAAACCTCATTCAACTGATCAGACCGCCAGATTTAGTCCGATTTGATTTGGCTACCTTGATATATTAAATTCATTTAATTGTTTTGTTTTGACAAATTTAAATTATTATTATTATTATTTGATTTTAGATTTAATAAATATTATAGAAGTGGAAAATTTATGGTTTGAATTTTTGTCGTGGGCAGTTAACTTTTGCTCATATAAATAGAAATATATATTATTTTGAACTATAAAAGCGCATGCAAATAATAAAATTTAAAACATAAATTAATATTCACATATAAAACAAATACATTTTAATATTGGTCTTATGATATGATTCCTCTAAAGTGAATAATATTAATAATTATTAATAGAAAATATATGCAACATGGCAAAGCTTGTGCGGCGAGTTGCGTATCAATTGTGTCGCATGTAGAAAAAAAATTAGAAAATGTTATAATAAAATATAAATAAAGACGTAAAAACCATATAAATAAATTGTGATAAACTCACTTGATTTAACCTCATAATTTAAAAGGACAGTAACAACATAAAAAATATTACAAAATATATTTTGAAGTAGAAACAACTAATAAAATTTTAAATACACGATACATCAAGTGAAGATTTTATTTTGAAAGTTTGAACCAGAATAATAGGCCCTCATATAAATAGGCACTCATATTACTATATGAATACAAATATATATCTCGTATCAGTGTATGTGTAAAATATAAGATCTCATATAAATTACAAAAAAAATATCCCATATTAATATATCAATAGTAAATAAATATGATTTGAAACAAAATAAAAATAGACCCCATATAACTTATATCATTTAATTGAACATATGAACACCATCTTAATATAAAATAGTCTTTTGTCAAAAAAAATATAAAATAGTCTTTGTATTAATATATGAGTAAAAATATAGGCCTCATATAATCTTTGTGTTAATATATGAATAAAAATATAGTCCCTATATTAATCTATTTTTTTTAGTATTAATCATTTGGTTTTCAAGGGAAGAATTCCTTGATAATTCAGAGTCGACCCCCACATAAGTCCTTGAAAATATAATCCCTATATTTTTCCACATAATAATATATGTGTAAAAGTACCTGACACGTATAAATTATAAATAAAAAAGTCTCATGTAAATTACAAAATGAAAATAGATTTATATATTAATATATGAATATAAATATACATATCGTATAAATCAACAAAAAAAATAGGTACTATATAAATAACAAAAAAAGAAAAGAACACAGGCCCCATGAAAAGTAAAAAAAATAGGTCAATTTATTAATATATGAATAAAAATCCAAATCCCATATAAATGTCTTAAAACAAAAAGCCCCCCCCCCCCCCCCCCCACACACACACACACACACACACAAGCAAACATGTGCCATTGATACTTGTTAAAGTAACGACACATGTTAATGATTTAAATAAAAAATGTTTTATTGAAATTCATCCGGTTAATTCAACTTTTAAATTTGGATTAATAGGCTTTTACCCCCTACAAAGTATGCTAGTTTTGCATTACCCCCCTGTAATTTTGTTTTTGAGATTATTCCCTGCAAAATTTATTTATTTTTATTTACCCCCTTTTGCTGACGTGGCAGGCAAAAAAAATAAAATAACCGATTTAAAAAGTGCATCCAAGTAAATCAAAAAAATAAATTTTGCAGGGGGGTAAAGCAAAACTCGCTTACTTTGTAGGAGGGTAAAAACCTATTAACCCATTAAATTTTCATATGAAATGAAAAAACAGAATATTTTGATCTTTGAATTCTTAACATGTACTATAATAATTAAAATAAATAGTATAGAAAATGTTTGGTAATAGAATGTTCCATATTTTTTATGTTTTTTGATCATCTAGTCTAAAAAAAAACAAACATTTTCAACTTTGTGTAATGAAAACATATCCAGAGTATATTTCTTAACATGAGGGATTATGTTAAAAAATCTCTCATGTTAATATATGAGTACAAATATAGTTCCGCGTACATATAAATTACAGCCTACATGTTAGCTTGTGAGTATAAATGCAGAGATTTACTACTTAAGTAGCGGACATGAGTATTTTGTTAAAACCATAGGGCGCGCGAGAAAATGGGTAGGCTACAAAAGGTAAATCCCATAAATGTAATCCTCATATAAATTACCAAAAAAAAGGCCCCGTATAAATTTACTTGTGCTACTCTACCAGTTTCTTGTGTGCCCTACGTCTTTCCCATTTTGTCCTTCCACTACTTAAGTAGCGGACATTGTAAGAATGAATTTTTTTTTGTAAATAAGTGGCGGACATTATAAAAATAAAATATGGTAGGGCGTTTTTAGGGGGTATCCGCTATCCGCTACTTAAGTAGCGGACTGAGTATTTTGATAAATTCGTAGGGCGCACTAGAAAAGGGGTAGAGTGACAAAAGTAAGTCCCCATATAAAAACATATGAGTATAAATATAGTTTCGTGTAGCAATTCCAAAAAAAACCCCATATTAAAATGATTATAAATATAAGCCCCGTATGAATTATAAAAAAGTCCCATAAATTAATATGTGAGTATAAATATAGGCCCCGTATATATTACAAAAAAAAATGCGTCGTATTAATATATAAATATAAAGATAAGTCTCGTATTGAGAAAAAAAGAAGATAAGTCTTGTATAAATTACAAAAAACAAAAGACCCCTCTATTATTATATAAATATAGGTCTCTGTAAAAATTATAAAAATATAGGCTTTATAGGTCTCTGAACAAATTATCATGAATGGTGATTTTTGTAGAACCAAGCGTTGGTGTGATGATCACTTATAAACATATTGCTTCCATAATTATATGCAACTATATAAAGTAAAATTAACAATATATAACTATATTACATGCGTAAAAAAAAGTATATTGCGGTGAATAAATAAATAACTACACTACATAAATTATTCTGTATATACTGCACCGTTAAAATGAGAAACTTCATACACAAATAAACGTTTCAAAAAATAAAGAACAAATTTCATGAGAATGATATAGACTAATTAATCCAAATTTGCGATAAATGAATAAAAAAAATTAAAATATCTTCATTGATATGAAATTTGCTCCAAAACTACTCATTATGTGTATCTTCATCTGCTTGTTTTTATAACTTCCACAACATGACCTTCAAGATAAGAAGATCTCTCATTAGCACCTCAAAAAAAAAAAAACATGAGCACCTAAAAAAAATGAAGAAATACAAAGAATTGTAAAACAAAAAAAGGGTATAACAAATAACAAAAAAAATAATAAAAAGTACAGAACTAAAGCATAACAATGTTAGAAATGGTGTAATTTGCATTGTTCAGCCAAACACCATTTATATAGAAAAATGAGAATTGGTATTTAAGTAATTTTACCCAAAATATGTAATTAAAGCTATTAAAACAAATATCTTGATTTAAGTAAAGAATATTGATTTACCCAAATAAAATTGGTAGACTCAACCACAAAATTGGTATGGACTTTTGAAATAAGTAAAGACTATTATAAAATTAGAATGAATTTAATGCTATAATGTAAGGCATATATCATTCCATTTTAAAATAAATCATATTATGAAATAAGGCATATTCTATTTCTTTATTCAAAATAATAATAATTTTAAAAATTTCACTATTTAGTAATTTTAAATATTTTTCATTATAAAAAAACATTATACGAAAAATTCAAAAATTTCACTATTTTTTTTCAGGACTTCTCTATTATTTTATTAGCAACACAATAAATGAATAAAAACATAAAGCATGTACATAAAATAAAAAAAAGTTATTTAATTTAAGTGATAGATATTTTATAATTAGCAATTAATGGAATTTGAGAACAATATCAATTAGTGAATAGAAATACATTTATTTTATAAAAAAAAGAAAGAAATACATTTACACTGATATAAAATAAATAACAAAAAACTAAAAAAAAATTATATATTAGATCTAATATAAAAAATAAAAAATATTTGTAGCATGTCAAAAAAATAACAAAAATTTCAATATCATTTAAATATATTATAATTTACAAATTTTTCTTTTCATGATCCATTGATTTTGTTATTCATTTTCGTTCAAAAAAATAAACTTTTTATTCAATGTGTAAAAGTCAAATATATCATCACAATTAACAAAAAAATCGTGCCTTTAATTTTGTATGATTTTATTTCCACTTTCAATTTCAAAGTCAAAATGCATAATGAAAATAAGGAACACAATAAATGCTAAATCGGCCTAATAAAAAATACATTATTTTAAATACTTGACAAAAATACATTATAATAAAAAATACATTATGGCATTTAATGCTAAATTGCTGTGAGAGCAGGATTGCTGTGAGGGCGCCACGTGACAAGAGAGGAAAATGAAATCATCCTCATGTATTACATATAATAGACTGTGTCGGGTATTTGTTCATTTACAAATGAAATAGATCTCACTTGGTTTCGCCTACTTATGTAGAAGACTCCAAGTCTCCAACCCGACTTGTGCATAACAATATTAAAAGGAAAATTGGCCTTTGGCCTCTTTTATTATCAACTAGCCGTCACGTGTCCGTTTGTGTGATCATAAAATGGAAACCAATAAACTTAACCGTAACTAATTATAAGTACTAAGAAGAGAATAACACGTCTATCTTATAAAATTCCCCTCCTCAACTCATGCATCATATCTTTTTTTTTCAGGTGTGGTGTAGCACTACTTTTCTTGCTCTTTTGTTTCCATCATTTATTTATCAATTAACAAAGAAGAAGTAAATAACACGTCCAGAAAAACTAAGCATACAAAGACCACTATAGCTCTGTTTGGCAAACTCAAAAAACTGACTTATATCTTATGTCTTATAGCTTATAAGCTAAAAGATCTGTTTGGTAACAATTTTTTAGAAAGAACTTATAGCTTATTTTACTGACTTATAGCTTATTTTTCATAAGCTAATTCAAGTAGCTTATGAGCTTATAGCTTATCATTATTTCTTCCCATTTTACCCTTATAATTTTATCTTAAATCTATTTTTATCCTTTACTATAATTTTTTATATAGTATAATTTAAAACAAAATAGGTATGTTGTGCCTACTTTTTTTACGTTGTTGCACTTGCACCTATCTATTTTTATTTTACTTTGTTGTATACCAATTTTTTTTTAGTTCTTGAATTTTATTTTAAACATTGATGTACCTAGTTTTTAGTACAACGTTACTATAGCCTGTACCTATTTTCACCTCTTTAATATGTTTAATCTTTTTAATAAAGTATAAAAATTGAAATGAAGATATATTTAAAATGAAATTTCAAAGAATAAAATTTAACCTCTACAAAAAAAAAAGATTAAAATTTAATTTCATATTGTTTAGTTCAACTTTTTTTATACAATATAAAAATTGAAATGAAAATAATTTTAAAGTAAAATTTTAGTGAATAAATTTCATTCTATATTAAAATATAAAAGATATATTAAATTAAAAAAATTAAATTACTAAATGATAAATATCTTAAATAAAAAATTTATTATTAATTATGAATGCCCTTTTAAGTCATTTCACATTTATCTATGGTTGAACCGCTAATTTTACCAAGTTAATTAGTTTATCAGCTATAAGTCATCAGCCATAAGCTATCAGCTATAAACTCTCAGTCATCAACTATAAACTAGCTTATCAGTCATCCACTATTTTTGCCAAATAGAGTTTTAACTATTGATGTCAAAAAATGGTGTAATTACTTAACTTCATGTCAAAAGCAATGTGACAATTTAAAATTACTATTCCACTTTGTCTCATAATAGCACAAGAACATAGTTTGATTGTGTGTATCATATATTATGTATGAATTTTCACCACTATTTAACAGTGATTAAATCTTTGCCAAAATATTTATTGGACATACAAGATAAATTATTCTCTACCAATTAAATTTTCTTCATACAGTAGTTATAAATCAAATATTTGATCACCTGTTGTTGATGAAATAACGTATTGTGTAAAAGTGCTTGTAATGATGCAAAAGAAAATGATGTTTGAACATAAAAATTTCTTGTCAAGTATTTTTATGTTTATTTTTTAAAATATTTGTAAAGTGTATAAAATATAAAATAGGAATAATAAGTGTTTACCCCTGCAATATGGACGAGTTTTGATTTATTCCTGTAATATTTTTTTTTTGTTTACCTCTCTGTAATATGAAGATTCTCTCGTTTATCCCTTTATAAAATATGTTGACTTAAGATTCTACATAAATAATGCTGTGAAAGTTAGTGAGGAGGTAAACCAAAATTTGCTAACATAAGAGGGACCAAAGGACGAGATCTTAAGGCTACATACTCAATGAGAGGGGTAAAAGACAAAATCATATCGAAAAATAAATAATATTACAGAAAAATAAACTAAAACTCACGCACATTACAGAGAGTAAACACCTATTAACTCCATATAATAAAAGAGAAAGATAAATACATAAAGTATCGATATTTTAATATTCAAATAACACACAATTTTTTTTTTTAGTCAAATAGTCTAATGTAAATGGAATGACCGGGATTCGAACATTAATCCCCTACATATATAATACAATGTCTTTGTAAACGGACACACAAGTTTTTAGCCCACCACCTATGATTGCTCTTGCCAATCATTACCCAATCTATTAATAATTAATAATTATCCAAACATAGTTGATAAAAGATTGTCCTTGATCATTTGTTAAAGAAGCAAAAGAGAAAATAAAACAAAATTTTATATGTGAAAAACAATTTTTAAAAATTAAAATACAACTCTGAAAATTATATTTTATTTCTTATTTTTTAGCAAGTGTCGTTGTACGTGACTATTTTTCCTAACTAAATTATACAGTTGGAAAAGTAACACAAAAAAATAATTAATACTCCTACGATAAAAATTAAAACTAACTCCCATTTAAGACAATTTGTAGATATGTGGTAATTTATTGTGGGAGTGGAACACAGTCCCTAGTAGCAATTTTATATTAATAGTAATAACTAAATTAATCCCATTTTTTTAATATCTGTGAATTAGGTAAATAATAGTGTCCCTAAACACCAACGAGGGGTTAGATTTGTAAGAACTTGAATACTTTAATTAGCAAGCAGTCCTTTTCCTCAGATATCACAAATGTACGACTATCATAGATGTTTGAGTGATTCTACTATAAAATTCAATTTATTTATTTTTCATAGAATCAGTTATTGGCCAAATTTTATTGGTTCATGGTTCAATCTATAATAAATGTATATGAAAAAATTACTCTTTTCGTATCAAATTATAAGTTGTATTGATAGAAAAAATTGTGTTAAATTATAAATCGCTTTACATTATCTAAGAAATATTTAATGCTATTTTTTATATTAAAGTAACATAACATAGATGTTTGAGTAGTCAAATATTTGATTCTAGTAAGATATTAAAGTTAAGTGGTTAATAAATCTTTTATAATTCCTAATTCAATTTATATTTATCTTTTATAGAAACAACTATTGGCCAACTTTTATTTATTTCATGGTTATATCTAGAAAAAATATTTATGGGAAGAGAATTTAACTTCTTAAATAAATCTCAAATATTTTAAATAATCGACCTTTGTAATCATGTGTAGAGGATACAATATCTTACCAAGTTACTTCTTTGTACTAAATTATAAGTCGCATTAAGAAAAAAAAGGTATCAAATTAAAAGACAAATTTTTATAAACTAAGTTATAGTTTTTATAAAATTAATTACATTTCTTAATTTGCGGTAATACTTGAAACGTTGTATTTTCGGTATAAAATGCTAGTGAGTGTGTGAAAGAGAGGCACCACAAACACTCACACACACTGCTGTCCTTTGATGTTCCTGCTGCCAAGTCCAACCATTGTCAAATGTTGTCGTTTAGCTCTGCAGTGATTCCCCAATCTTTCTTCTCCATTTCACTTCCACTCCCTACCTTTCAATCTCATTCCCCTTCTTCACATTTTCTTAGGTATCTTTTCTTCTTTCTTAACTATTACTACTCTCACTACTTCATTTCTTTCACTATCATAATAATAATGCAATTTTCCTAACACATCATTATTAAGTAAACTAAACTTCATATTAATGCAAACACAATCTCTTTCATGTTTATATACTTTACATTGCATTTTCCTTTTATTTTTCACTTTACATTTATAGATTTCATTTTCATTTTCTTTTTAGAATATATATTTCTTATTATTTTATACATTTATTTTAATCTCAGGAAGAGTGTTAATTTAGGATGTACAAGAGAGTCACCAAGCATCAAGATACACTCTTCACTTACAGGTTCATACTTTAGTTTGGTTGATTTTTTACTATATTATAAAAATCATTATTCTAATTTTGAAGAATTATAATAATTTAATTTTATTATATTTTTATTAGATTTTTCAGTAGATGTAGCTGTAGAAGAAAAAAAGCTACCAAAAGGAGAAACATGGTCTGTTCACAAATTTGGTGGAACATGTGTGGGAAGTTCAGTGAGAATAAATAATGTTGCAGATGTAATAATCAATGATGATTCTGAGAGAAAATTAGTGGTAGTATCTGCTATGTCAAAAGTAACAGATATGATGTATGATCTCATCCACAAAGCTCAATCTCAGGATAAGTCTTATATATCTGCACTTGATGCTGTTGCTGAGAAGCATAGTTTAACTGCACATGAATTATTTGATGGAAATGATCTTGCTACTTTCTTATCTAATTTGAATCAAGATGTTACAAATTTAAAGGCAATGCTTCAAGCTATAGATATAGGTATACTTGCATTTTGTTTATCTCTTTTGTTTATGAATGATAAGTAATGCATGCATCTATACTCGGTGGCGGAGCCAGACAAATTATAGAGCTTGGAAAAAATTTAACATGTGACATAATATATAAATAGTCCAACAAAAAATCTCAGTTTTGCCCTAAACTAACCCCTAAAAATACCAATTTTTTTTGCCAGAGCCCGGGCAAACTGCCCAGGCCTGCTGGACCTTGGCTCCGGCCATGTCTGTAGTTTTGCTTAAAAGGAGTTTCTGAGGCTATCACCCCAACTAATAACACAATACATTGCAGCTGGTCATGCTACAGAATCCTTTACTGACTTAATTGTGGGACATGGAGAGTTGTGGTCTGCACAGATATTGTCTTATGTTGTTAAGAAGGTTTGTTGTTTTAAAAAGAAAATATGTGCATTTTTTTATAATATTTATTTTAGTTGTGGTGATTGAATCATGCATGTTTTCTTTCTACTTTGCAGAAAGGGACTCCATGCAAATGGATGGACACAAGGGAAGTACTCGTCGTAAATCCTACTCGTGCTGATCAAGTCGATCCTGATTACTTGGAGACTGAACAAAGACTTAATGAATGGTATTCTCTTAATCCATCTAAGGTAATCATTGCTACTGGATTTATAGCAAGCACGCCTCAAAATATTCCTACTACTCTCAAGAGAGATGGAAGTGACTTCTCCGCAGCAATTTTGGGTGCTCTATTCAAGGCTCGTCAAGTTACAATTTGGACAGATGTTGATGGTGTGTATAGTGCAGATCCTAGAAAAGGTTTGTTTTGCTCCTTATTTCATATACTAGTTTAACCATCAGTGGATTATATGATGGTCGTCGAATTTTAATTCTAATAATACTTATCGACACATACCATGGCCTTCGTTCTTCATTTACTTCAATCTTGACATATCAATGATGCATAAATGATATCTTCTCCAGTTAGTGATGCTGTGATTTTGAAGACACTGTCTTATCAAGAGGCATGGGAGATGGTAAGTTGTACACTGGAAAGTGGAAAGCATATAAGCTTCTTGTGCCCTTAAAATTCAGGAGATTAACTTTCAAACTGCATCTTTTGCAGTCGTATTTTGGTGCAAATGTCTTGCATCCACGCACAATTAGTCCAGTTATTCGATATGGAATACCAATTATAATTAGGAATGTTTTCAACACCTCGGCTTCTGGAACAAAGATCTGCCATCCTTCTATTATTGAAAATGAAGATAGGAAGATATTAAGAAATTATGTCAAAGGCTTTACAACGATAGACAATTTGGCACTTGTAAATGTGGAAGGGTGAGACACGTAGACATTTTATATGATCAATGATTTTGTTTTATTTCTGTTAGATGCTTTCTCAATGTTTTGTTTTGTAGAACTGGAATGGCCGGTGTTCCAGGTACTGCAAGTACTATTTTTAGTGCAGTAAAAGAGGTTGGAGCCAATGTTATAATGATATCTCAGGTACACGCGCCCGCTTTTGCTGCTCGCCCCTCCCTTGATTTTCCACAGTTACATTTATGAAACTGACATGTTTAACCGTGTCTGTGTAGGCTAGTAGTGAGCATTCTGTATGTTTTGCTGTGCCTGAGAAGGAAGTAAAAGCTGTATCTGAGGTGTTGCAATCTATATTTCACAGCGCTTTGTATGCTGGGCGTCTTTCTCAGGTAACAACTCCAATTGCGCTATAACAACATGCTTATTTCAATTTTATTGCAACCAAATTCCTCTTCTATTCAATTGTGAATTGATATCAAAGGTATAAAGCTGATGGTAAATAAAAAAACCCTTTATAGAAATCTAAAGTATGTAGCCACTTCTCAGGTTGCAGTCATTCCAAATTGCAGTATTTTGGCAGCTGTTGGCCAGAAAATGGCAAGCACTCCAGGAGTTAGTGCCACCCTTTTCAATGCTTTGGCTAAGGTAACCATACTTGTATAACAATTTTTGTTAAGGTTTATAATACTACTTTTGTAAATTTATGACAATTCTTATTTTGGTTAAGCAAGACACTAAGAAGACGATAAATGAAACTAAAACAAGAAAATTTTGGTGGGCAATACCAGTCCCTAAAAATTAAAAAAGGGAATGAGGTATCTATAAACTTGCTACAAATATCGAAAGAAAAACACAACTAAATGAGGTGAAATACTAGGAAGAAGAGGGGAAAGTATTGATCACAAAACAAGATATCGAAGAAAGATGAAGGAGTTGTTTTATCTATTTATTTATTTATTCATTCATTTGTTTAACTTGTTTATGGTCAAACATGTAAATGAAACAGGCCAACATAAATATCCTTGCTATAGCACAAGGTTGTTCTGAGTACAATGTTACTGTTGTTCTTAAGCGAGAGGATTCTATAAAGGCTCTGCGGGCTGTCCATTCCAGATTTTATAACTCAGAAACTACCATAGCAATGGGCATAATTGGACCTGGATTAATCGGGAGCACACTACTTGATCAGCTAAGGGATCAGGTACAATTTCTGCATATAAGTTTGTGTGTATGCCACGCTTCTTTCAGCGTTTATAAGTATTATAAATTGATTACAGTTTCTTTGTTTTATTAGTTAGGTCCATAAGTATTATGTTTATGTAGGGATTCAACAATCATAATGGCTTCCCGATCGATAGATTAATTGATGTAACATTTGTTAACGCAGGCATCAACTTTGAAAGAAGAATCAAACATTGATTTGCGTGTAATGGGCATCATGAGTTCAAAGTTGATGCTCCTTGATGATTCGTAAGTCAAATTGTTTTAGGCTTACTCCCTTAAAAGCTAAGGAATTAATTTTAACTGTGAAATCTCTTAATCAACAACGAAGGCTCAACTATGAGCCACTAAGCACAGTTCAGTATAATAACAAAAGGATATACATTTCTGTTATCAATTCGATTTGTTCTTCCTGAGATGATTGAAACGGGTGATAGCCCTTTCGCTTCAACTTTTTGGTAGGCCATAGTACCCCGATCACTGTGATTATTAGATTTTCAAATGGTATGGAACAAACACATTTTCGGAAAGTTATTGGTTTGAGGGCTCTCCTCGCTCATGACATTCATCTATCGATATGAAAATTTATTTGATATGCAGTCTCCATCCTGGAATTTGTTTGCTGATGCCTTTGGCTTTAATTTGGTTCTACATAAGTTATGATAAGCTATAGTTTTATTTTATTTCTATTTCAGGGGCATCGATTTAGTAAAGTGGAGAGAAATTCGAGAAGCAAAAGGTGAAGTGGCTGATATGGAAAAATTTGTTCAACATGTGCATGGAAATCATTTTATACCAAACACGGTTTTAGTGGACTGCACTGCTGATTCCGTCATAGCAAGCAATTACGATGACTGGCTGCGCAAAGGAATACATGTTATCACCCCCAATAAAAAGGCCAACTCAGGACCACTTAATGAGGTAAACAATCCACCATATAAAAATTTCTCAACTGAAATTTGAGATCCCATTTCAGTGGCAAATGTGGTTGGTTCCTTAAGTTTTTCTCATTAATGAATGCATTAAACGGCAAGATAATCGCATTTTTTATTGTGAGAAATACTAAAAACCTTCATCAACACACTTTATGTGTTACTATTTAACACACTTTACTCTTTGCTTCTAGTATTTGAGGTTAAGAGCTCTTCAGAGGCAATCATACACACATTACTTCTATGAAGCTACTGTTGGAGCCGGTCTTCCAATTATCGGCACTTTACGAGGCCTTCTCGAAACTGGTGACAAAATATTGCAAATTGAAGGCATCTTCAGGTTCACTTTCAAACTATTTTTCACCCTCCACTTGTCTTTTATGCGGATCAGACTCACATCGCAGACTTTTGAAATTTCAAGGCTTATCAATATATCTCTAGGTTTTGTTCATTTGATCTTATTCTTTCAACCCGACGATATTAGCTCTGATTTTGCAGTGGGACTTTGAGTTACATCTTTAATAACTTCAAAGATGGACGGCTTTTTAGTGAGGTAGTTGCCGAAGCAAAGGAAGCAGGTTATACTGAACCAGATCCGAGGGATGATCTGTCCGGAACAGATGTTGCAAGAAAGGTGCAATGTGCAATACTTAACATTTCTGCCACATTTAATTCTTAAATGTGTGGATGTTTGTTTATAATTCGCAAAACATTGAACCTCAAATTTATGTGTCAGCTTGATTTAAAATTTGATTTACATGTATAAACTTGTTTGATTTCGAGATTAAATCTGAACGGTTACAATGTTGAGATATGGAAAAGCATTGACAGATTTAAAATACACATGTTGATTCAAACTACAGGTGATAATTCTTGCAAGGGAATCTGGCTTGAAGCTAGAGCTTTCTGATATTCCCGTTGAAAATCTTGTGCCGGAACAATTAAGAGTAAGAACCAGTTTCTTTAATCATGTAGTTCTGACTAATAGTATGTACTCTTGTACTTAACACACATATACCTTAATGATTTCATGCAGGTTAGTGCATCAGCTCAAGAGTTTATGCAGAAATTACCAAAATTCGACCAGGAGTTATCAAAGAAACAAGAAGATGCTGATTTTGCAGGAGAAGTATGTAATAACTAGACAATATTCTGAAACCTGCATTAAACTATTAGTACAAACATAAAAGCTCATTTACTATAAAAGTTTATCTGCATTGCATTTATAATTATATCTAAGAAGTTTTTAATGTTTGAAGGTCTTGAGATACGTGGGAGTTGTAGACGTGATTAATCAAAAGGGGTCGGTGGAGCTTCGACGATACAAGAAGGATCATCCATTTGCACAATTATCCGGTTCGGATAACATTATTGCATTCACAACAAGAAGGTATAGATTTCAGCCTCTTATAGTTCGCGGACCAGGGGCTGGAGCACAAGTCACAGCTGGTGGAATATTCAGTGACATTTTACGACTTGCCTCATATCTTGGCGCTCCATCTTAGATGTATTTTTGCTAGCATGAATTTTGTAGCATTTAATAACTGTACCTAGAATTATCAAAATAATAAACAACTTATGAATATAAGCATCAAATAACTACTAATGAGAATGAATAAAATTAGATATCATAAAAGCTTATGTTTCTTAAGAGTGTAATAATTATTTGATGTCAACATTCACGATGTAAAGAAATCAAAAAATGATGGACCTGTTTCACCGCCGCTGCCTTCGGATCTAACTCTGACGCGGCGGTTATTAAATATGTTTGGATCTCAACCCCAAAAGCTAGCTCAAAGGGTTAAGATCCAAGCATATTTAATATGGTATCATAGTCGGGTTAAAGACTGCAATGTGGGCGTTTGACCTAGGACCACGCAAGGTGGGTGTTGAAGTATGTTTGAAGTCTCACATTGCTCAACAAAATAAGGATTACAAAGAGAATATATAATAATACTTAATGGACCACTGGACTACTAATATATAAAACCCAATAATTAAATTCCTAATATATCTAACAGCGGTGACTCCGACACAAGGAAGTGATGATAGCTCATATGGCACCGATGAGATTTATGACCCAGGCAACTTTTTGCTTTATCTTCCATTCTCGATTTGTTTCAATTTCTCTAGCATGATTAGTGAAATGGAAATATGCTTAGTGAAATACAAATAGATCGAGAATGGTGCAGAAAACAGAAAAAAGTGTGGGCATAGTTATCATTGGTGCCATCGGAGCTATTGCATGTTAAAAGGGCGTTGAAGTTATGACCGAAAAGGTAATCAACTTTATTTTCATGGTTTTTCACTTTATTCCATCTCTGAAGAAAGAAGACATAAAGTCATCACCACCACCGTTAAGACTGGTGTTGCGGATGGCTGGAAAATGATAATAGGTAGGTGTGTTATCACACTAAACTAATTAATGAATTATTAGCAATATTGTGCAACTCCTTTAGAGTACTCGGTTATTCTCGATGATAAACATATGTTGATACTACCAATACACGAGAATGATAGAGAAATTATGAATAAAAAATGATGGACTTATTTTCTCTGTTCTTTTTATAAGTGTTGGTTGACCCTAATGTTTTTATGTCTTAGACCCTAACGTTTTCAGGAAATGGATTCTATTTAGTGTGATTGCATGCAGTTATCACATCTTGATCATTCGATTAATATCAGATGGTCAATATTATTATTTTTTTACAAATATTTTAAGGACAAATTTAAATCTTATTTAATATAAAATTCTAGCTGAAAATCTAGACTGTTTGATCTTAATCAAACAATCTGGATATAACCGACTACACATGACTGCACACAATATGGATCTATCTCTTCATCCTAAATTTTTCTTATAAAAAAAAAAATAAGAATGAAGGTTACAATTATTGAGATTTCTAACTTTTCCATTGATACATTTATAATGCCATTTTTTTCTTAATGGCCCAAATATGTTTGTTATTTTCAGGATAGCCGCTTGTTTACAGTGAAAATTAGTAAACAAGCGCTAGTTTTACGTTTTAACTTGCGAGATCAAACTAGGAATCTCAGGACAATTTTATGTTTGTTTTTCTATGAAATGATGGTTCTAATGTTCATTAAAGTTTAATAAACATTTAAGTGTTTTAGTTTTCTTAACAAAAAGATAAAGTTCGTTAATTCGAATCGCCTCGATTCAACGACTTCAAACAGAAATGATTACACAAAGTAAAGAATTGCAGTAAAACAAACTTGCATTAATGGTAAATTGCAAATACAAGATAAATGGTACGCAAACCATACATGATTCTCTTAGCAGTTCCTTTCTTTCCACGCTTGAGTACTTAGAACTTTTTAGAGAAATTTTGTAAACAATTTTGCGACCCCAATTCCTTCTAAGGAATTTCTATTTATACTTCGACGGAAATTTAACTGCTTCAGATCATCTTGTCGGTCCAGATTTAACCTTCGAACCCACGATCTTCTCTTCGAAATCTCCTTTTTGGCGCTTTCACGCTTTGGACCGAACTCTGAATTCTTTTGGGCCTTGATCATTTTGGCCCATATCTTACATCTTCTTGCTTCGATGAGAGTCACCACAAATATCAGCTATCGAACTTTCGCTTAATCGAACCATAGCTTTCGATGACACTTTCAGCAATGAAATAATGACACCTGTCATTTTAATATTAATTCATTATTTTGTTGGACCAACATTTTCCATTAAAATTATTTAAACCAAAATGTGACCCAACAAATTGCCCCCCAAAAATGCCAATTTCGAATGAGCTTTCGAAAGAGAGAATGGCGTTTTTGAAAAGATTCTGAATTAATCTTTCACACTTCTCAATGACGGCTATGACGTCAAAACATCATTACCTTTTTCCCTTAACCGTCACATCGTTTCCCACAACCATCATGATTCCACTTTTTCTGTACGCAATGGCCACGTGTCTGTGCAAGAAGTTGAAGAGAAACTTTTTCCTGAATTTTTAATTCTTTATTCACAATTTCCGCAACCCTATAAATAGTACTTATATCTCTCTTTTCACTTTTTCAGACTTTAAAGCTTCTCAACCCCCTCTTCCTCTCTGATCTCGCATTTTTCTAGAAAAGTTTCAAACTTTTTCTTCGCTGTTTCTTCCTTCTTTCATCTAAGTTCACTTTGACCTTACATTAATTTCGTTCACGATTATGGCTTCTAGTTCAGGACAAAAACCAAAACTCCCCTCAGCCGGAGGATGGAGTGAGTTAGAATTGAAGAGATATGCTCCCAACACTGTCTTGGAACCCGTGATGAACACATAAAAGCGCAAGATTTGGGAAACACGGGTAATGTTTCCTTATTCCCTTGCTGGTAGGACCTATGCGTTTGGTGGTCCCTTACCGGACACAAAGAACAAAACCTCTGCTATAATGGACATCTTTCCTGTATACAAACCTTGCTGTCCCAGGACTTTCTTAAATTCATCTTATAACTTCAATTTCATAAAACCCCCAAATAAGGTTTTTAGGTCTGCGCCTTACTATGGCAATGAGGGTTATTTAGAATGGTTAGACAGAGTACAAGTAGGTTATGGGGACTTTTGGAAAGACTCTGGTATATATGAATTAATTCAACTCTCTAGGGTAGGGCCCCAGTACCAGCAAGAAATGATCATAGCTGCTATGCATTTCTTCGAAAGTTCTACGAATACTTTCCATTTCGAGTGTGGAATGATGACTCCCACTCTATTCGATGTATCCGCTATCACAGGCCTTAGCCCTGTAGGCGAAATTTATGATCCTACTAAGACAACTCCGAGCATCGAATTCGATTATAAGGAAAAGACTTTCCAAAAATACATTCTGGAGAATCATCGAGTTGGTGAGGAAGAAGTTTCTGATATCGAACACATAGCTTTCTTAACTCTATGGCTTTCACATTATGTATTCTGTTCGAAATCTTTACAAGTTGCAAAGAAATTCATCCCCATGGCCATTCAACTCCACTTAGGTCGACAATTTGGATTAGGTCGTTTGATCTTAGGTTGTCTGTATGAATCGATGCAGTCTCTAAGCGCAAACCTTAAGAAAACTGGTGATGGAACTTGTTGCTTGGCTGCTGGCCCTTTCTGGTTCTTACAATTGTGGCTTAACGCCACTTTCGAAACAGAACTCGAACTCTTCCTGCCTGGAGATTATGAAGAAGAGGCCAGAAAACGCCAGATAGAAGGAACAAGGTTGGTTAGGCTAACACCTCTTCCTTTAGGCCTCAATTATGAACAACTTTTCCTAAAGTACTTCGACGTTTTCCTAAACTTGAAGACTTTCAAAGAAACATTTGCCCCCTTCATCGAACGCAAAGTTGGACCTTCTTGGTTTGTGCTAGCATTTCCTCCGCTCCCTGAATTCGAAGAATTCGCACTAGCGCAATGGTTGGCTTATCTCGATCCCACTGTTCTTTTGTGTCGAACTGGACTGACAGCGAAAGATTATGGGTTAGTTGGGTACTTTCCAAATCTGGTATCTCGCCAATTTGGGTTAACTCAACTTATCCCAAAGAGTTTTTATGCACACGAGCGAGATATTTGCTTAGGCTGCACCAGCATGACAGAAGGGTACTTCAGATCTTATCTGCTCAACACTGAAAAGCATAAATATGAACTCACACCTTTCCCATATCAAAACTCCATCTCTTCTACTAAGGATTTTCAGGATTGGTGGGAGAGGCATTATTCAGCTTCGATCCCTAGTGGAGACGCTCTGCTTGCTCAAATTTCAAGTGGTTTTAAATCTTCACTTCTGGAACATGTCAAAATAACAGTGGCTAGAGGTAATCTCTTACTCTTAACATAAATTTCCTTCGCATCTATGCCCTTTCGAATTTATTTACTAACGAACTTATTCATTATTAGGAAGCAAACCCAAAACTGGTTCGACATCCTCACAACAATCTGTGTCCTTACCAGTTAAAGAGGAAAAAAGGGTAAATTATTTCCTTTACTTCGATCCTCCTTTCTTACCTCTGCTGTCAAGCCTATTTCATAAATAAAGCTTCAAACTTTTGTAGGGCTCGAAAAGAGCAAGTAATTTTGTTGCTGACAAACCCCCAAAGAAGCTGAAGAAAGGCATGGTTGACTTAACAGAAATTGATAAGCAGGTATGCCTCTTTCCTTTTGTATTTCTCTTTCCTTATTCATATATTTGATCTTAACTTCTATGTTTCTTCTCAACAGAATATTGATGCTGATCTTGGCAGAGTTATTGCCAAGGTTTCTGGTCGAACAAAAACAACCATTTCTACGCAGCATCCTGAAAAGAAAAAAGAAAAGAAGAAGGACAAGAAACAAATTCGTGAAGAATCGACATCGCAAAAAGACAACGTCTCCCAAGACCCTCCTGAAGGAGCTTATAATGCAGAAGAGTTAAAGGAAAGAAAGAAGAAGAAAAAATTGAAGAAAGTTCACTCCAGCTCTGCCACCACCTTTCCAGATGATTCGATCTCTGGCAAGCAAACCGATCCTCCACAGGGTGCCATCCATGAGACAACTAAAGATCCTTCCCAAGAAAAGATTTCTGGGCCTAACAACGAAAGCTCTAATTCATGTCTGCAACCACCCTCCAACAAGGTATAATTTTTCATTTTTTTTTATTTGACAATATTTCCATCAGATTTCTCTTTCTAACTATGTACTTCTTTTCTTTTAGATGCCTGTCTCTACAATACCTGAGACACTTGAGGAAGATCATAGCAAAGAAACTCCAGTTGATGATCATGCGTCGAAAGGAGCTATTCATGAGGAGAAATCAACTGCTGATTCGCCCCCAAAAGGCAACCCTGAAGAAAATTGCCAAACTTCTCCTCACATCGAAGCCAATGACCAAATGAAGGAGGATGCACCCAAAGGTGACAACACTGGTGTCAACGATCATTCGGCCGAGCAAACTCGAACAGACCCAACTCCAAACAATGAAGCTGAAATCCAACAACCCGAACCAAAGCCTGCAGATAATGAAGGTATTCCGAATCAAAAGCTTCCTTCCCTTGAACCAGAAAACATAGATCAATATTTTGAATCTAGTAATGAGGAAGATCTTTCTGCACAACCTGGAGGTTCGAGTATTGATCCCCAATCCTCTACTTCGAAGATCTCTGCTGCAGCGGGAATTCCAGAATCACTTCTTCAGGGACTAAGTGTTTCTACACCAGAAGAAGCGCTTGAGAAATTATTGTCTAGTGGCAGCTTCAATACAAACAGTGAGGGGACTTCAGCACCCACCCAAAATGAAGAGGCAGCCAGGCTCGAACAAGCTCATCTAGAAGCAAGGTTTATCGAAGAATTCTTACAGCGTGACGTTTTGGACATCATTGATGCAGATCCTCGTGCATTCTTCAGTCTTAAAGCCTTGCTTCAACAATTGCAAACTGAAAGAACCAAGGAAGCCACTTTATTTCTGGTTACTCAAGCAGAAGCTCATATAGACCAGTTTGCCAAGTGGACTGGGGTAAGGCCCAAAAACGAATAGCATAAGCCCAATAGCAAGATGGCCCAATTGCACAACCCATTAAATTCAAATGAATAACTTGGCGGGAAAGCAAGGCGAGGGCGACACGCCACGCAGAGGGCGCCCTTGCACCTGAAATAATTGTTTCCATGGAGACTCAGCATACGAGCCAACGTGTGGAGGGAGGAAACCACCCCCTACCACCACGAACACCATCAAAATAGGAAGAGATCAGCCACCACCACCACGTGGAAGGCGGAGGAAGAAGAAGAAACCGCCACGATCATGGGGTATCCATGATCGTGGTACTTGATAACTACTATGTATGAAAATCTATAAATAGGGGCAAGATCCCCATTGTAAAAGGATCCCAATTTTTCAATATATACAGAAATGCTGTGCATTTGCCAACAACTATTTATTTCTTAGACACGATCCAATTAAATATCACCCCCCTTATTTGTTCACCAGAACATTTTGGCGCCCACCGTGGGGCTGCGGTAAAACGATTCCCAGCCTACCACTTTCAATTGACGAAAACCTCTCAGTATGACGGGAGGAACACCCAACCACGGAACCGGCACCAGCACTAACATGACGTTAACGGATGCCGTCAACGAACTAAGGCAACTTCAAGCCAAAGTAACGTCCTTAGATCAATGATTCTCAACCCCTGGCACAAGCCTTATGGGATGCAAGAGTCCCAGAAAACTTCAAAAGACCACATCTTCCAACATTTGACGGAAAAACGGACCCGTCAGAACATTTGATGGCAGTTGGAACGCAAACCGCCATCATAGGAGCGGCGGACCATCTAAAATGTAAATTGCTCTCCGGTACTCTAAAAGAAGCGGCCTTGAGATGGTACATGAACTTGCCCAAGAACTCCATAGAAGATTGGACGGATTTCCAGCGCAAATTCGTCCAGCAGTTCTCCGGATCAAAGCACATAAAGGTCACCGCCACCAGCCTTTTCACCATTCGCCAAAACCACGCTGAGACCCTGCGTGAATACTTGGCCAGATTCTGCGAGGCAACCATCAAAGTTTCAAATCCTAATCAAGAGATGTTTGTCACAGCGTTTCACAACGGCTTAAAGGCAGGACATTTCAACGAGTCCTTAGCACAAAAACCAGCAACCGCAATGCAAGAAATCATCAAGAGGGCAGAGTGTTACATTAAGGGCGAAGAAAGTAACGCCGAAAAAAGATCAAGAGACGCGAGGGAAAGAGAGCCGGCCAACAAGAGTTACAGAGCCCCAGAGACGTACCAACCAAGACGACGTCAACCAGATTATAGAGGGCACGAGCCCAAAGGAAACCGTATCATCATCAGATGAGGCGAGACTCAGGTAGGTTCCCTGAAAAGGAATACACTCCACTAAATAGGGCGAAAGTCTATATTCTGGACGAGATTCTCGAGACAGGACTCTCCAGATTACCCCAGAAGAGAGGAAAAGATTATCAGTTGGGTCACAACACGAACGCATGGTGTGCGTACCACAGGTGCAAAGGGCACGACATCAAAAAATGCTTCAGATTAAGAGACCTCATAGAGGAGCTCATAAAAAGCGGCCATCTAAGGAAGTTTTTAGAGGATGCCGCTGATGGAAAGGTCGTAGTCCCAAAGGTGAGGAGGGACCCACAGGGAAACCAAGAGGAAAACCCAGAGGGAGAGAAGGTAAGAATAGCAGTTAACACCATTGCAGGAGGTTTTGCGGGTGGAGGCGAGTCTAGCAACGCCCGAAAACGATACATAAGGCGCTCTGAATTCGAAGCAAAGTTTGTGGGACACACTTCCATCTCGTCTACTCCGGATCTATCATTCACCAAGGAGGACAAAAGGGAAGTCATGCCCCACGATGACGACCCATTAGTGATCCAAGTTCAAATTCTGAACTGCGACGTGAAGAGGGTATTGATTGACTCAGGAAGTTCGGCTGACATAATGTATTGGGAAGCCTTCAAAGCCATGCAACTGTCTAACAAGCACCTGTTGCCCTACAACGGCACACTAGTAGGCTTTGCCGGCGAGCAAGTAGAAGTTATGGGTTACACTACTTTGCTTACAACGTTCGGAGTTAAAGACCAGGCCAAGACCATCAAAGTAAGATACCTGGTGGTAAAAACGCCCATCACATCTTACAACATCATCATGGGGAGGCCAGCTTTTAACACTCTGGAGGCGGCCATGTCAACGCTATATCTCTCCATCAAGTATCCGTTAGACAATGGAAAGGTCGGAACCATCAAAGGAGATCAAGTATTGGCGAGACGCTGCTATGAATCAAGTCTAAAGATAAAACACAGAGGGGCCAACGCCACAGTTTCAACTCGCCCTGCCCCCAAGACAGGCGGCGTCAACGTGATCAGCCCTCTAGACTTAGACCCAAGAGAAGAGTTTCAGGACAGAAGAGTCAGTCCCATTAAAGAGTTGGAAAAAGTTCAGATTGGTAGTGAGGCGCACCAAACAACTAACATAGGCACCTCAATGCAACCGGAGGAGAGAGAGAAAATCCTGGCGACACTGAAAAAGAACATCGACTTGTTCGCATGGCACCCATCGGATATGCCAGGGATAGATGAGACGATAATCACACACAAGTTATCCATCTCCCCCGAGACCAAACCCGTCTCGCAAAGAAAATGGAAAGTTGGAGAGGAAAGAAGAGAAGCCATCAATGAGGAAGTAGCCAAATTAAAGGAAGCAAGTTTCATAGAAGAGATTAAATATCCATCATGGCTAGCAAACGTCGTGATGGTGAAGATGTTAGGGAATCATGAGATAGACATTTAAAACCTTTTTAAAATCAATCTCATGAGCGGAAAAACCCCTTTGCCTAGATCACTTAGAACAACAAGAATCATGTGTTTACCTCTTGAAGCGTCGAGGAGTTTGATCACGAGCGCTGCACGAACGACAAACGCCTCTACTCAGTCCACACGAACAGTCCCTCCGTCTACAGTGCTAGCTGTGAATGATCGGAAGTAGAGAGATTGAGAGAACTAGAAATCCTAGTGCGGCTAGGTTTTCTAAATGTGTTTTACGTGAATGAAATAAGTCACCCCAAGGATTCTATTTATAGAACCACTTGTGTGTGCCATACCTTATGGTGTACTGTATTTCTCACTTAAGCATACCGTACCTTACGGTGTACTAAATTATAAATGAATCTCATCCATTCAATTAATCTCTCTTCTATCTGTTCTTATGTGTGTGACCCTGTAGGTTCTCGCAACGTTGGCAATAATATTAAATTACTATTTAATATTATAAACAGTGAGCGGTATCTAGCAACACATCACTGCTACCCAAGTGACGAGAATGTCATGTGATCTGACGTAACCTTTCTGTGATAATAATTATGTATAATTACCCTTTTGCCCTTATATCTAAATTGAACTCAAGGCATAGTATGTGTCATCCTTGTATAGTCCAATTATTATATTCCTTGATACCCGAGAATACTTAATCCATGTCTAATATCTCATATTGACTTATTCTGGTGTGGCCACACACTTTTAGTCATACTCGATCAAGGGGCCCATAGATATTGCTCCTGTTATGCAGGAGAGGCAAATCCCATCTAGGCCACTCATGTCCCTCAACATGATTCGCAGAGTACCCATCAACCGACTTTATAGTTGTCCTGTTACAGACAATGTTTGAACGGCAACAAAGTACTCGACTCCACATCTAGGGTCCATAGCGGTTTCAGGTCAAAGGGTGATATACACCACTATCACGATGAGAATAACTTATGACACTTACATAAAACACTATGTAGTATTCTCATGTCGGGTCAATCCAATATAAATATTACTCCTAATATTTATATCTATGTGAAGACTTGATATCTCATATCCATGACTCGTGAGATTCGGTCATCAGTCTACTCACATAATAGTCTCTATGTTTTACTGTTATCCCTCTTCACAGTAAAGCCTTGACTACAGATACTTTCAGAATAATGTCCTTAAGTTCAATGGGGTCTCACAGTTAAGTCACACTTAAAGTTCCATTAAACGGACCAACTATTCTAGGGACTTTATTACTTTGCGAAAACAAACATAATAAAGAAATGCCTTATTAGAATTAATAATAAATAATTCGATACAAGTACCAAGTTCAAATAAAACTATTGGCCTCTAGGGCTTACACCAACAATCTCCCACTAGCACTAGAGCCAATCAGGCATATACCTAATACCCATAGATCTAGTATGGCCATCATGCTTTTGCTGCGCAAGAGGCTTTGTAAGTGGGTCAGCAATATTGTCAAGTGTTGGTACTTTGCATATCTTCACATATCCTCTATCTATTATCTCTCGAATGAGGTGATAGCGCCGAAGTATGTGTTTGGATCGTTGGTGAGATCTAGGCTCCTTAGCTTGTGTGATGGCACCATTGTTGTCACAATAGAGATCAATGGGATCCACAATGCTAGGGACTATGCCAAGTTCAGTAATGAACTTCTTGATCCAAACAGCTTCCTTTGCTGCATCTGAGGCAGCAATATACTCGGCCTCAGTTGTAGAATCAGCGACTGTCTCTTGCTTTGAGCTCTTCCAGCTCACAGCGCCACCATTTAAGCAGAACACATAACCAGATTGCGATTTAAAATCATCTTTATCGGTCTGAAAGCTAGCATCGGTGTAACCTATTACAGCGAGCTCTTCCTGACCTCCAAATATCAAGAACGAATCTTTAGTCCTTCTTAAGTACTTAAGAATGTTCTTGACAGCAATCCAATGAGATTCACCGGGATCAGACTGGTACCTACTCGTTGCACTCAAGGCGTACGAGACATCTGGTCGAGTACATAACATGGCATACATGATAGATCCTATTGCAGATGCATAAGGGATTTTATTCATGTGATCCCTTTCTTCCTTAGTTGAAGGGGATTGTGTTTTTGATAGAAACAAGCCATGTTGCATAGGTATGAATCCTTTCTTAGATTCATGCATACTAAAGCGTCTCAACACTTTATCTATATATGTACTCTGACTCAAGCCAAGCAATTTTTGTGATCTATCTCTATAGATCCTAATTCCTAGTATATAGGCTACCTCGCCCAAGTCTTTCATAGAAAAGCATTTCCCTAGCCAAGTCTTAACTTGTTGCAAGTTAGGGATGTCGTTTCCAATGAGCAAAATGTCATCCACATATAGCACTAGGAATACAACTATGCTCCCACTAACCTTCTTGTAAACACAAGGCTCATCTTCATTCTTAATGAATCCAAACTGTCTTACAGTTTCATCAAAACGAAGGTTCCAGCTTCTGGAAGCTTGCTTCAATCCATAGATTGATCGCTGCAACTTGCATATCATTTTGGATTCCTCTGGTATGCCAAAACCTTCAGGTTGTGTCATGTACACATCCTCAAGGAGATTTCCATTTAGGAAAGCAGTCTTGACATCCATCTGCCATATTTCATAGTCATGATATGCAGCAATAGCAAGTAAAATCCGAACAGATTTAAGCATTGCAACTGGTGAAAAGGTTTCATCATAGTCCACACCATGAATTTGCTTAAAGCCCTTAGCTACCAGTCGTGCTTTATAGGTATGTACTTTACCATCCATGTCAGTCTTCTTTTTGAAGACCCACTTGCATCCTATAGGATTAATTCCTTCAGGAGGCTCTACCAAGGTCCATACCTGGTTAGTGTACATGGAATCCATTTCAGATTTCATGGCCTCTAGCCACTTCTCAGATTCAGCACCAGAGATGGCTTCTTGGTAGGTCACAGGCTCATCTTGATCCATGAGTAATACATCACCTTGCTCGGTTATGAGATATCCATATCTCTCAGGTTGGTGACGTATCATGTTTGACCTACGTTGGTCTTGTGTTACCTGAGCAGGTTTCTCTTCCACAACATTTTGTGTTTCCTGCTCTTGTTCCTCCATAGGTGTGTCATTACTTTGTGGTTTCTTGATTTCTTCAAGTTCTACTTTCCTCCCACTGATTCCCTTGGAAATAAATTCCTTTTCTAGGAATACCCCAGTTCGAGCGACAACTACTTTGCCCTCAGAAGGATTGTAGAAGTAGTATCCTCTTGTTTCTTTAGGATACCCCACAAAAAAACATTTATCAGATTTGGCCTCGAGTTTAGTTGAAATTTGTCGTTTCACATAAACTTCGCAACCCCGAATCTTCATGTAAGACACACTTGGTCTCTTACCAGTCCATATCTCATATGGTGTCTTATCAACTGTTTTGGATGGAACACGGTTAAGTGTGAAAGCTGCTGTTAATAGAGCATGTCCCCAAAAGGAATTTGGAAGATCTGTATGACTCATCATGGACCGTACCATGTCTAACAAGGTTCGGTTTCTTCTCTCGGATACACCATTCCATTGGGGTGTTCCAGGAGGAGTGAGTTGAGATAGAATCCCACACTCTTTTAGATAGTCATCAAATTCTAAGCTTAAATATTCACCACCTCGATCTGATCGAAGTATTTTAATATTCTTGCCTAATTGGTTTTGTACTTCATTCTTGAATTCTTTGAACTTTTCAAAAGATTCTGATTTGTGTTTCATTAGATACACATAACCATACCTACTGTAATCATCAGTGAATGTAATGAAGTACTGGAAACCTCCTCTAGCTTGTGTGTTCATTGGTCCACACACATCTGTATGTATGAGGGCCAAAAGATCACTAGCCCTTTCACCTTTTCCTGTGAATGGGGTCTTTGTCATCTTCCCCAATAAACAAGATCTACATGTCTCAAATGATTCATAATCAAGAGAGTCCAAAAATCCACTTTTGTGGAGTTTAGAAATGCGTTTCTCATTTATGTGGCCTAAGCGACAATGCCAAAGGTAAGTAGGATTCAACTCATTTGGTTTCATCCTTTTAGTATCAATGTTATAGATTGGCGATTCAAGATCAAGGACATAAAGTCCATTATTGATTTGTGCACTAGCATAGAAAATATCATTCAAATAAATAGAGCAACAATTGTTCTTTATTATAAATGAAAAACCAAACTTGTCTAAACAAGAGACGGAAATAATATTCCTGCTAATTGCAGGTACATAATAGCAGTTCTCCAACTGAATTATTAAACCACTAGGTAAAGTTAAAACATAAGTTCCCATGGCTAAAGCAGCAACCTTTGCTCCATTGCCAACTCGAAGATCAACTTCACCTTTTGCCAATTCTCTACTCCTTGTTAGCCCCTGCACATTAGTACAAATGTGAGAACCACATCCGGTATCCAATACCCATGATGCTGAAGTAGATAAATTAATTTCTATAACAAAAATACCTGCTGAATTGGAACTCTCTATTCCATTCTTCTTATCTTCCAGGTACTTTGGGCAATTCCTTTTCCAGTGTCCAGTCTTACCGCAGTGGAAGCAATTACCCTCTTTTGCTATACCGCCCTTAGGCTTCAAAGCATGAGTGGCAGGTTTAGGCTTGGCAACTTCTTTGCCCTTGCCCTTACCCATCCACTTGTTCGGCTTCTTGTTCTTCGTTTTGAATTTTCCACTATTGACCAACAAGATGGCCTTTCCTTTTCCCTTGCTCATGTTCTTCTCAGCAGTTCTCAACATAGCTGAAAGTTGTGGCAGAGTTTTGTCCATATCATTCATAATGAAATTCATGACAAATTGATTGAAACTTTCCGGCAACGATTGCAGGATAAGATCAATAGCAAGCTCCTGCTCAAGGGCCAAGCCCAATCGCTCTAGGTTCTCAACATACCCAATCATCTTGAGCACGTGAGGTCCTACAGGAGATCCTTCTGCCAACCTACATTGGAAAAGTGTTTTGGAAACTTCAAATCGTTCATGCCTAGCTTGCTCTTCGTAGAGCATTTTCAGATGCCCGATCATAGCGAATGCATCCATGTTTTCATGTTGCTTCTGAAGCTCAGAGTTCATGGTTGCTAGCATGAGACATGAAACTTCTAAGGCATCATCAACATGCTTCTTATAAGCATTTTTCTCAGCCCTAGTAGCAGAACTAGCCGGTGCTTCTTCAGGAACAGGTTCCTCGAGAACATACAGCTTTTTCTCATTCTTGAGGACAATCCTCAAATTTCGGTGCCAGTCTAGAAAATTATTTCCAGACAATTTCTCCTTCTCAAGGATTGATCGCAAAATGTTGTTTGAACTGTTTGTTGTCATGGTGATCTACATTTAAGAAAATATGAAGATATAAGTATCATTAAAAACATATTCAATTAGGCCTTTAATTAAATATGCTCCCACTATTTTACTCAAACCAAATGACCCTTAACATTTGATTCGGAAAATCCCGTTGGAAGATTTTCTAGTGGGTCGAGATCCGTATTTCCCCATGTCTTGAGTCAGCGTGGGCTGATCACCCAAAACATAGTTGTTTAGGTAGGAACTCCTTCCAATTGTATCTCATACAATTCTCGAACATTACTAGTCGGGTGAATAACTCCTTATTCTAATCCATCGTATGGATTGTTCCCAACTTTTGCTTCTAAACTTTTATAATCTTATTATAATTAGTTTAGTTAAGTTAGACCCAAAAGGATAGCAGTCGGATATTACAATTATCCTATCGCATCTTACTAGTATAGAAAATGCACCTCGCTTGAGCAAGCCCACATATTTCGATATTAGTCTTGATGAGTGCTAAATTTTGGAAAGCTTTTAACTTAATATTTCTTTTAAGGGATTTTAATTAAGTTTGATCTCACCGGCTTATATATCACATACAATCGATTCTCAACATGCATATAATAATACACTCATAAATTAAAGCGTATAAATAAAACATGCTAACATACATATCCTACATATCATGCATCACATACAAAATATATAAGACTAGGTACTATAGTTATGGCCACCTAACGTGAAAGGCAAAAATTAACTAAATAAAAATTACAAGTCTTCCGTCTTTGAGTTGACTTCTCAAGTCTCTCCCTCGGCGTCTTTGTTTGGTATTGTCTCCCGTCATCACGAGCAATTACAATTATTTAAAATAAATAAATAAAATAAATAAATAAATTGTCACGACACGCAGGCCGTATTTTAAAATAAACCACGACACGCAGGCCGTATTTAAACCAAATAAAATAAACGCCAAACACGCTAAGGCCATAACTATATACCTCTAATAATTAATTAAAATTAATTACTCATGATATAAGGCACGTTTCAATCGGATTACGAATTAAAATAGTCAAACTAAATCAGCGTAAAAGACTCGCACTATTTGATGCTCATAAATTTGAATCAAATCCCGCAATAATGATATATCAATATATGACAAAATAAATATGGCAAGTTATTTAAGACTCTTTATTTGAATAAAACAAAAGTCAAAATTGATAAACATCTCATGGGTTCTGATATTCAAGATTTTGAATCAAATAGTAATATCAATTCAAGATTAGTTTGCAAACTAGAATCATCTATGCGTATGGACAATATAAGAATAAAGACAAAACAACATGCCTATATATATGAAACTGAGACATATTCATTCACGCATGTATTCATGTTATATCTCATATATTAGTTTGCAATTCAATGATAAAAGATTAACGAACCACATATATATCTCATATATACAAATGACATGCCAATAATATTGAATCATATTCAGAAGCATAAAAGCATGTATTCATGTTAATCAAAATGCATCAAAAACGATCCGAGACAAAATCAAGTCAAGTAAAATTATATATAACACATCACATGTATTGGAATGAAACGTATAGCCAAAACATAAAAAAAATCAAATGAATCATATTCATATTATCAAAACAGCAAACGATCAAATAGAATTCAAATTTTCTAAGATAGCTCTGATACCACTGTTAGGGAATCATGAGATAGACATTTAAAACCTTTTTAAAATCAATCTCATGAGCGGAAAAACCCCTTTGCCTAGATCACTTAGAACAACAAGAATCATGTGTTTACCTCTTGAAGCGTCGAGGAGTTTGATCACGAGCGCTGCACGAACGACAAACGCCTCTACTCAGTCCACACGAACAGTCCCTCCGTCTACAGTGCTAGCTGTGAATGATCGGAAGTAGAGAGATTGAGAGAACTAGAAATCCTAGTGCGGCTAGGTTTTCTAAATGTGTTTTACGTGAATGAAATAAGTCACCCCAAGGATTCTATTTATAGAACCACTTGTGTGTGCCATACCTTATGGTGTACTGTATTTCTCACTTAAGCATACCGTACCTTACGGTGTACTAAATTATAAATGAATCTCATCCATTCAATTAATCTCTCTTCTATCTGTTCTTATGTGTGTGACCCTGTAGGTTCTCGCAACGTTGGCAATAATATTAAATTACTATTTAATATTATAAACAGTGAGCGGTATCTAGCAACACATCACTGCTACCCAAGTGACGAGAATGTCATGTGATCTGACGTAACCTTTCTGTGATAATAATTATGTATAATTACCCTTTTGCCCTTATATCTAAATTGAACTCAAGGCATAGTATGTGTCATCCTTGTATAGTCCAATTATTATATTCCTTGATACCCGAGAATACTTAATCCATGTCTAATATCTCATATTGACTTATTCTGGTGTGGCCACACACTTTTAGTCATACTCGATCAAGGGGCCCATAGATATTGCTCCTGTTATGCAGGAGAGGCAAATCCCATCTAGGCCACTCATGTCCCTCAACATGATTCGCAGAGTACCCATCAACCGACTTTATAGTTGTCCTGTTACAGACAATGTTTGAACGGCAACAAAGTACTCGACTCCACATCTAGGGTCCATAGCGGTTTCAGGTCAAAGGGTGATATACACCACTATCACGATGAGAATAACTTATGACACTTACATAACACACTATGTAGTATTCTCATGGCGGGTCAATCCAATATAAATATTACTCCTAATATTTATATCTATGTGAAGACTTGATATCTCATATCCATGACTCGTGAGATTCGGTCATCAGTCTACTCACATAATAGTCTCTATGTTTTACTGTTATCCCTCTTCACAGTAAAGCCTTGACTACGGATACTTTCAGAATAATGTCCTTAAGTTCAATGGGGTCTCACAGTTAAGTCACACTTAAAGTTCCATTAAACGGACCAACTATTCTAGGGACTTTATTACTTTGCGAAAACAAACATAATAAAGAAATGCCTTATTAGAATTAATAATAAATAATTCGATACAAGTACCAAGTTCAAATAAAACTATTGGCCTCTAGGGCTTACACCAACAGAAGAAAGCAAATGGAAAATGGAGAATGTGTGTGGACTTCACAGACCTAAACAAGGCATGTCCAAAGGATCCTTATCCTTTACCTAACATTGACCGGTTGATAGACGGAGCATCGGGGTACAAGATGCTCAGTTTCATGGATGCATACTCAGGCTACAACCAGATCAAAATGAACCCCGCCGACGCTCCCCACACAGCGTTCATGACCAACACCTGCAACTACTTCTACAACGTCATGTCGTTCGGTTTAAAAAACGCAGGGGCCACGTATCAAAGATTAATGGAAAGAGTTTTTTCAGAGCAGATTGGTAAGAATCTAGAGGTGTATATTGACGACATGGTCGTCAAAACTACAGAAGAGGGCGAACATGACCAAGATTTAGGCGACATCCTCGCCTCAGTAAGAAAATACAACATGAGGCTAAACCCCGCCAAATGCTCATTTGGAGTGCAATCAGGAAAATTCCTCGGATTCATGCTAACAAACAGAAGGATAGAAGCAAATCCGGACAAATGTCAAGCCATCATAGACATGAGAAGCCCAACGTCGGTCAAGGAAGTACAGCAATTGACAGGGCGGATCGCAGCGTTGTCAAGATTTTTATCCTGTGCAGGAGAAAAAGCATT
Source organism: Trifolium repens (assembly GCA_030408175.1). NCBI lineage: Eukaryota > Viridiplantae > Streptophyta > Magnoliopsida > Fabales > Fabaceae > Trifolium > Trifolium repens. The sequence goes on from CP125840.1 coordinate 24,407,714, forward strand.
CCATTTCTTTTCCACTCTTAGGAAATGCGAAAGGTTCGTATGGAGCACCCAATGCGAAGAGGCATTCCAAAACTTGAAAACATTCCTCGCCTCGCCACCAATTTTAACTCGCCCCAAGAAAGGCAACACTTTGTACCTATATCTCGCCGTCTCAGACAAGGCCCTTAGTTCCGTGTTAGTACAAGAGATAAAGGGAGAGGAGAAGCCCATTTACTTCGTCAGCAGAACGTTCAAGGGCGCAGAAGCAAAATACCAAAAGATTGAGAAACTTTCACTGGCAGTAATAGTGACGGCAAGAAAGCTGAGGCAATATTTTCAAAGCCACAAAATTGTGGTGAAAACTGACTACCCCATCAAGAACGTATTGAGAAAACCAGATTTAGCGGGAAGAATGGTGGCGTGGTCAGTCGAGTTATCAGAATTCGACGTCACTTTCTCCCCAAGGGGCGCAATCAAATCACAGATACTAGCAGACTTTTTGCTAGAGCTTACAACGCCCGCCGAAGAGAATAGCGAACAACCTTGGACGCTATCAGTTGATGGAGCCTCCAATATCAAAGGAAGTGGAGCAGGAGTAGTATTGGAGGGACCAGACGGAGTCCTCATTGAGCAATCATTAAGGTTCGCCTTCAAGGCGAGCAACAACCAAGCAGAGTACGAAGCCCTGATCGCCGGAATGAAGTTGGCAAGAGAAATGGATATAACGGATCTGAAAGCCAAGAGCGACTCGCAGTTGGTGACGAACCAAGTGTCAGGGGAATTTCAAGCCAAAGACCCCCAACTAATCAAGTATTTGAAGAAGGTACGTAGCCTAGCTAGTCTCTTCAGATCTTTCGAGCTAATCTAAATCCCGCGGGAACAGAACGCGAGAGCGGATTTGTTGTCAAAATTAGCAAGCACTAAGAAACCCGGAAGCAACAGAACCTTCATCCAAGAGACCATTGCAAACCCCAGCATCACCGCAGAAGAGGTCATGATGATCATAGAGGCAGAAGATTGGAGAGCACCAATAATAAGATATCTCTAAGAAGACGTGCTACCAGCAGCGAAGGAGGAGGCGTACAAGTTAAAAAGAGCAGCGGCATGGTATTCTATGTTAGGAGGCAAACTTTACAAAAGAGGATTCTCAGGCCCAATCATGCTTTGTGTAAGTCAGGAAGAAGCTAAAGGGATACTGGAGGAAATACATGAAGGATCATGCGGAAGCCACATTGGGGCGAGAGCCTTAGCAGGAAATATTCTCAGGGCAGGCTTCTATTGGCCAGAGGTTCACAGCGACGCAGCCAGATATGTTAAAACATGTGACAAATGCCAAAGATTCGCAAACTTGCACTACGCCCCAGGAGAGCCGCTGAAATCCGTCCTATCTCCATGGCCCTTCTTCATGTGGGGAACGGATATCCTAGGACCTTTCTCCGCCTCAACAGGACAAGCAAAGTGGATCATTGTAGCAATAGACTACTTCACCAAATGGATAGAAGCAGAAGCCCTTTCAAACATATCAGCAGATCAAGTTAAGAAATTCTACGGGAGGAAGATCATATGCAGGTTCGGATTGCCCAAATACATCGTCTCTGATAATGGAACCCAGTTCGCCAGCGAAAAAGTAGTTGAATTCTGCAAGGGGAAAGGTATACAGAACACTTTCATCTCTGTAGAGCACCCTCAGGCCAATGGACAAGCAGAATCCGCCAACAAGGTAATCCTAAAGGCCATCAAGAGAAGAATCACAAGTAAAGGCGAGGGCTGGGTCGCCCATCTCTTACCAATCTTGTGGTCATACCATACCACGCCTCAATCTTCAACAGGCGAGGCACCTTTCACCATGGTAAACGGCACAGACGCAATGATCCCTGCAGAAATAAACCCACCAAGCTGGCGGAGGGACACTCTTACGCTGGAGGAAAATTCAGAAGCATTGGAAGAAAATCTGGATTTAATACAAGAACTAAGAGACAAAGCTCACTTCAGAGAGTTCGTCTCAAAGCAGAGAGCAGCAAGAAGGTATAATACCAGAGTCATACCAAGGAGATTTAGAGAGGGAGACTTAGTTCTCAAGAGACCCATGGGAAAGGACAAGGGAGGAAAGCTAGCAGCAAATTGGGAAGGCCCATTCCGTGTCAACGAAGCGTTTGAAGGAGGAGCCTACAGATTAGAAACAATGGAAGGAGAAGTCCTGCATCGAACATGGAATGTGGCCAACCTCAGATTCTACTACAGTTGAGATCGCCAAAAGAAACAAGGAAGGCAGCGCCTTGGCGTGTAACGTTTTTTGTTTTTTGAATTTATTTGCATGTGTATCAAAAAATTGTACTGAAATCTCTCTTCCAATTAATAAATAGCGGTGGGACACTCTTTTCTCCTGTGAAAATAGGAGTTTTTATCGAGGCCTACCGTTTTTAAATTTTTTGGTTTGTGAAGAACTATCACATATGCTTGAAACACATCTAAAAGGAAACGAGTTGAAACACCTTGGCGTTGCCCGTGAATCTCACGAGTTGGGAACGTCAGAAATAGAAACGGCGATATCCATAAATCTTACGAGTAGGATACGACGGAAACAGGTTGAAACACCTAGGCGTTACCCTTTAAACTTTTTAGTGGGGGACGTCCAGAATAATAAAATCAGGTTGAAACACCTAGGCGTTACCCTTTAAACTTTTTAGTGGGGGACGTCCAGAATAATAAAATCAGGTTGAAACACCTAGGCGTTACCCTTTAAAATTTTTAGTGGGGGACGTCCAGAATAATAAAATCAGGTTGAAATACCTAGGCGTTACCCTTTAAACTTTTTAGTGGGGGACGTCCAGAATAATAAAATCAGGTTGAAATACCTAGGCGTTACCCTTTAAACTTTTTAGTGGGGGACGTCCAGAATAATAAAATCAGGTTGAAATACCTAGGCGTTACCCTTTAAACTTTTTAGTGGGGGACGTCCAGAATAATAAAATCAGGTTGAAATACCTAGGCGTTACCCTTTAAAATTTTTAGTGGGGGACGTCCAGAATAATAAAATCAGGTTGAAATACCTAGGCGTTACCCTTTAAACTTTTTAGTGGGGGACGTCCAGAATAATAAAATCAGGTTGAAATTCCTAGGCGTTACCCTTTAAACTTTTTAGTGGGGGACGTCCAGAACATCAAAGCATGGTTGAAAGTCCAGAACGTTACCCAGAAAGTTTTTTAGTTGGGAACGAAGAAAACACAAAAAGAAACGAATCAAAGCATCAGGGCATAACTCATAATGAGGGAGACGCCCAAAGAAAACGCTGAAAAGAGCGAATAAAGGTAACTTTTACTATATGTTATCGCATACAATTATTTTAACAGGTAGAGGCGTTATTCAAATGATCGTTCACAATAAGGATCGAAAACAACAACAGAATCATCCAAAATCTGATTTCATTCATTGAAGATTGATTACAAATTCAAAGAAAACTACATTAAACTTGAATACAAATTCAAAGAAAACTACAGCAGATTTGGATACAAAATCAAAAGAAAATACATCAAATTCAAAAGGGTGTACGAGATACTAATGCTACACTCGTATAAACAACTTGTTTATCACCCAGATTATTCAAGGATTATACAAGTGCTTGAAAACTACTACAATAAGCATCAACACTTGCATAACCCTAAAAGTATCAAGTGGTGCCTGGCATTATATTTTCACTTCAGTTTGCCCAGGCGAACCAGTTGAACCATCATCCTCATCTACGAGGCATGTCACTTGGAGGCTTTCACCTTTGAAGACTTAGGCGCCTTCGCCGCTGATTCCACAGTAATTTGAGAACCTTCATCCACAGAGGGAGAAGGCCCATAAGCATAGAACTCCTCAGGAACATAGGTCTTCAAGAACTCAGCGTAATCTTCATCAATGTCCTCAAAACTTGATGAACTAAGCAAGACAGGAGTGCTCTTCGCCCTCGCCTTCCCCGACGCTTTGGTACGTGGAGCTTTGGAGGATGATGCACCGTTCTTCTTCTTTACCGGCCGAGTTTTGGGTTTCCCAACGGCGCGTTTTTTGTTATCAATCCTATCCATCAGAAAAAATCAAAAGAAAAAGAGAGAAAGCAGAACTATGAAAGTGATAAAGGTGAAGATAAGCGATGAAAGGATGAGAAAAGAATGAAGAAAAGATCGCTATTTATAGGCAACGAATTACCAAAACCTAGAATGTGTAACTGCAATTCCGAAATAAATAAGGAAAACAGTTTCCAACTACCGCAATAAAGGGATTGGCCAGTCAACAGGCGGTTACGAAAACCAAGGAAAACCTAGCATGAAGTTTGAACCGGTCAATACATAGAAACTTACGCCAAGTAAACATGTTATCTCGCCATACAACGTGTTATCTCGCCACGATCCTTAAGCAATGACGCCTCAGAATCACAACAGGCTATCTCGCCATACGACGAAGTTCAAAGAGAAAAATACATAAGGGCAAAAAGAGTGAAAGTGGCATTCAAATATCTAGTCAAATGGGGATAAATAGCATGCAATTATAGTGAAAATGTGCACAGAATACAAAGGCCTCATAAGGGCACCCAAAGTACTGCCATTACAAAATACGCCAAGCCCACACAGGGGCGATCATCAAAACAGGACAAAAGTAAGAAACAGTTAGGAAAAAGAAGAAATCTATTCCTTGGCAGGTGAGCTTTGGGCTGGTGGCTCCTCGGTAGGCAATTCCTTGGCGGGCGAGTCCGGAGCTATCTCAGCAGGAGCATAGGGAACTAACTTGTCGCCCTCTATAGTGGACATGGCGTCAGCCTTGCCAAGAACGTCTTGATCGAGGCCAGGAAAAAGAATCTTCACTTGTTCCAGCGCAAACTGCACTACAAGAAATCCTGGTATTACTCACAGAAAAAGCTGTCTGTAAATGACAAAAGTCGTGGGTAACATTGAATTAGTGATGAATTACCCACGACCATGTTGTGGTGGGAAAAAGCCCCGTTGGTAATTTTTACCCACGGCCAAAAAACCGTCTGTAAGTTCCTGACGGCTACACTATGGGTAATTCGTGAGTAAGAATAATTTTAGCAACAACTGGATTGTCTCGATTTATCCACGACTAAACCGTCTATAATATTTATGTTTGTTGGGAAACTTTACCTACAATTTAGCCATCTATAACTTACCCACAACTTAATGGTATGTAAGATATTTGATTTGTTTTATACTCTGTTTTGTTTCACTAATTACAGACATATCATATACCACTTGTTTGTCATAATAATTATATAATTCTCATCATACACCTGTATGTAATCAAGAAAGACAAAAATAAACAAAAATCTAATCTTTTTTTATATAAATTTTAATCAAGTTTGACATAAATCATCAATCCATGAGCCTCAAAATAAAAATTATCCAGTAGTCTAACGTACAAGTTTCAAAAGAAACATAGAATAAAAAAATTAATGGAAGAAAACAAAATCAGAATAAACATAATCTAATCATTTAGGTTGTCGACAGAGTCATCCATGTTGTCAAAGTCGTCATCCACATAGTCTCGATGGTGATAGTGTTGGTTACTGTTTATGGAAGGAACACTCCACCAATTTCTTCAATTGTCTCTCCAAATGTTTTGCACGTTGATTGCTCTACGACTTTCCTCCGCTCCCAAGAGATGCAAAAGATAACTGGACACTCACAAGTTCAGTTGTAGACTAGTCTGTGCAGGATCCATCCACTTCCACACTTGCATACATAATTTAGTCTACTTTAACATGAAATAGAAACAGAACAAACAATAACAAAACCTCAAATAAAACACTACAAAGAACAAACAACACTAATTAAGCATAAAAAGTCATCAACCACATAATGTACCACCACTAATCTTGTAATCTTTATTGGGAGGCAAAATATTCCTATATCAACCTGAATGTAATTTTACACTGTAAATGTTAAATAAGAAATTAATGGTTTTCTTTAGAAGTTGTAGAGGAATTATAAAGAATGAATGGCTAAGTATAATTAATCAATAGCAAACATCTATGTTACAAAATGAGTAAATTGAGCAAAATTACTTAAGACTTTCCCTTTATCAACCTATTTTCACTGCCAAAGCATCATACCTGAGCCAATCCCATTCAGAGGCATGTTATGCAAGAACTTTCAGATGCGTTAATGAAAGCTCTAAACCAATCTCAAACAGCTGAAAAGAAACAAGTACTACTACTTCAAAGTAGGTATGCCATTTGTTTCAGAATCACTCCTGAGGATTATGACAAGAATATAGGTTATTCACACTAATATTTGATAATTATAGGAAGTTCTTCAAAATTCTTCAATCACATAGCAATGTGTGTATTTGTTATCATATCTCAGAACGTATGTGAACATAACAACAATAGTGTTACTTCTAAGTTCCAACTTAAGGTTCAAACAAAGCTACTGGTCGGCTAATGACTGAGATTTGGGACCTATGTCGAAAATAAAAGCAAATTATACAGATGGAAGTTTAGCTTACTTGCACAAATACAAAAATAAAACTATAACAACTGAAGTTGAATATCACAAAGTTTGCAACACCAGAATTCTAAAAGAAAAAATCAACGGAGATCTGTTCTTTGATTATAGGATATACAAATCAAACTAAAATATTCTTCAAGATTATATGAAGAACAACAATACAACAAGAGTAGCAACAGTGGCACCTTACTGAGATATATCTTTTGAAGAAAAAGATTCTCAATTCAGACAAAACTTTAACATCTCCAAGATTCCTAATTAAACCAAACCGATTGAGCACCAACCCAGCATGAAACCCAAGTATCTGAAAACAAAAACCATCAAATTTACTTCAATAATCCTATATAAAGCAATAAATTTAGAATTTTTTTATACATTGTCTGATGCCCTTAATCCATTTGAATTAGTCAAAGTAATAAAATAATTTACCTTGAATCTTATACACCTAATCCATTGCATGATAATGCTGGTGATTATTGAGAGGAATGGGAATTATTACAAAATCATCAAGAAAATCTTTATAGGGCTGGCTTTGAATCTTTGATTAACTTGAATGAGGGGACAATGATGGCCAAAACTTCTAAATTCTCTTCTATGTTTCATTTTCTTTTACTTCTAAATCAATAAGTTGCACAAATAAACTAGAATCATTCTAATCACAGAAAACAAAAAACTATTTCAATCTCATACATTCCCAATCACTATCTGTAATCGTTAATTCACAAATTAAGAATTCTTTATTGTAATCAATGGAGAAAGGGGGAGGGAAAAAAGGGATAATGACATCAACAGCAAATTAAATTCATCTATTTTCTAAAAGATTGATACATTGGGAAGTATCACGTTACCTGGAGAGTAGGAGACGAGATGTGTGATCGTGAAGTGTTTGAAAGAGACGTGAGACAGAGTCGCGAGCGGTGAGAGATGTGGCGAGTTCGTTCATGACGGTGGCGAGTTCCACCGTTCGTGACTGTGCGAGTTCTTTTCATGACGGTGGCAGGGGAGCTTTGTTCCTGAGTCCTGACCATCGAGAGACGGTTTCTGCTTCAAGGTTTTGGAAAAAATAGGAACTTTTTTTTTTTTAAATATAACACTCAATCAAATTTATTTTTTTATATGACTATTCCTTTTTGTAACAAAAAAAAAAACTTAACTTTATTTACGGTTAAGTGATATATATGTATAGATATTGCTTCAAAAGAGTCATAGATATTTATTGTACCAAAAATAAAAGACATGGATATCTTTTTTATTTTACACAAAAAGTCATGGATATCTATTTATCCTTTATTTTGTAAATTTATAGATAAATTTATTTGGGTATGAAAACAAATAGATAATAAATATAGTGTACAGATAGTTATAACAAAAATATATTTTTAAGTGGTGTTTGTACCAAAAAAAAATATTTTTAAGTGGTGTATAATTATTGACGGTTAATTCGTGAGTAACAATTCACAAGAAGTTTTAAAATTTATTGATAGCTTAGTCGTGGAAAAATTGTCGGTACTTTTAAATTTATCCACGGTCACAAAACCATGAGTAACTGTTTGTAGGTAATAAAGAGATTTCTTGTAGTGCTGGAAGCCTTCATCATACTGTTCGCCAATCATGGCCTCAAGACCGTCCTTCTCGGACCCCCACTTCGCCTTTTCCTCCTTCAAGGTCTCCAACTCAGCAAGAGCAGTCTTGTTCTCTTTCTCCAAAGTCTTGATGCGCTCATCCTTGGAGTTGAGGCTAGCCTGGACGACGTTCATAGTCTTGATCGCCGACTCCTTGTCTCTCTTAGCATCCGACAAGTCCCCCTCATACTTCTTTTTCAAATCAGCCATCTCCTCGGCATGTTTCTCCTTCAGATTCTTCAGGTCGCCCTCGCACCTATCTTTGGCAGCCTGTACATCCCTCTCAAGGGTCGCCAAATTTTTCTCCACCAGAGCCTCCTTATCCTTAGCAATGGATAATTCAGCCCTCTGGCGCGACGCCAAAGCATAGTTGAGCAGAAGACCCTTAAGCTCATATCCAAGAGCCATCCTCGCCAGATCATCGGTCGCCGTGTTGTTGAAACGAGCAGAATTCCCCACCACGTCCACCATCTTAGAAAGAAACGCCTCAGGATCAAACATAGGATCCCAAGGCGAAGCCCCTCCAGATTGGCTTGCTCCAGTAGCAACCTCCTCAACCACAGGAGAACCCTCCGCCACATAGCCATCAATGTCGACCAAATCCTTGTCCGTTTCCACCACATCTTGGTCCTTCTTACCCTTCCGCGACAGGCGCCTCAGTTTCTTCTTCACTGGAGACTTCACCTCCCCCTCAGGCTTGGCAACCTCCTCCACACCAACGGGGCCAGAACTGGAAGGCCTCACTTGGAGATTGACCCTCGAGTCGTTCTTCCTCTTCTTCTTGTCCTCGCCCACGTCCAGCTGGCTAAGGACATCAACCTTTGGGTCTGGTTGTTCTTTCTTTTTCCTCGCCTTCTCCAAGTATTGTAATCTCTGAGCAGGAGTCAAGCTAGACATATCTTCTACAAAGGAAAAGGAAAATGGTTAGTCACATAAAAATTAATAAGAAGCAATAAGGGCAAGCTATATAAAAGAACAAAATGATTCGCGAGGCGACTTACTGAGATACTTGTCTAAAACGGCGGGGGCGCGGTCAGCATCTAAGAGTTCCCTAGGATTCATCTGGTTCATAGACTCTAAGTACGCCACCGTATCCCTCTCAAACTCACTCAATCTCTTATATATAACGCCCTTAATCAACCTGGGGTTAGGCGTCCAGTGAAAAGGGAAAAGAGGGGTACCATCATCATTATACATCACACTGGGGCAATGCTTAGCTCCACGCACGCGGATGAAGGTATCCTTGTAATGCTTATAGTTGGAACTATACAGTTGAAATAGTCCCAGGTTGGGTTGCGAACTCAGAGGTACCACGCCCTGAGGCAGAAAATTTTTGATATGGTAAAAAGAGAAGAAGACCGCCACTGAAGGCTCAGGAATTTCAAGGCCATAGCAAACTAGCTCAAAAGCCCTAATGAAGGACCAACTATTAGGGCTAAGCTGGGGAGGGGCGACATTCAGAACCCTAAGCATGGATTTCTGAAATTCAGTAAAGGGAAAGAACAGGTGGAAATCCTCAATAAACTTGGTGTACATAAAGAAGGTGACGTGATCAGAGCGAGGTACGTCGATCACATACTCGCCCTCCTCTACCGGTTCGAATACGATGTCTTTCTCGTCAAAGGTCCCTGAGACATCAAACTTTTCTCTATACGCCTCCACACTCTCAACGTCTTGATAAATGGAAGAAATCTCCATGGTCGTGGCTTCAGGTCCTACAACAACTATAGCAAGCGATTCGTCTCTTCGTTTTCCTGTGAAAGACGAAGGAGAAATTATTACACAATCACTGCTATTCCCGCTACTACTATCACTACTGCTATCACTACTATCACCACCACTGCCACCCACAAGTTCCCCACGGGTAAAAGGTTCCCCCATGACTTCGGCAAAATAACCACTATAGTCAATGGAACCATCAGGCCTAGTGAAATGTTCACGCACTTGACGCTCTAGAGGGGAACCAACGATAAGAGGACGAGGAGGGTTCCTCTCATCCTCGTCATCCAAATCTCTCAAAATCACCATTTTTTCCGGAAACCCTAGAAACCCTATCGCAAAACCGGAAGATAAAGAAAAATAAAAAGAGAAAAAGGGGAAATAGCGGTTATACCTGGTGATTAGAGACGGTTAACACTCGAAGAGTAATGGAGAACGTGGGTAGGGGGAAACTCGCGGAGGAAGCGCGAAAAAATTCACTAAGGGAAGCACGAAGTTGGTTTCGGTAACGCAAGGAAGAGGGGAACAAACAAGCGAAATCCTCGAATAGGTGATCAAAGTAAAGAGGACAATGAACAAGAATCAACGTATTTATAAAAGGAAGGTATCGGTTGAGAAAGGAAAAATTTGAAAAGATGAAACGTTTCGAGGGAAAACTAGCCAGTACGATGACTGACGCGTGTCAAAGGCGAGCCACATGCTCGTCCAAAGCCGAGGTCGCACCCTTGAGGCGAGATATAGAAAAACTCAATTATATATACGAAAGTAAAAGCTTCATTGATCAGAGAAACACATTACAATCATTGAGAAAATCAAGATTACATGATACAGCGACATTGAAACATAATACAAACAACACAAGAGGAAAATGTAAACTTTCTAGGAAATGAAACTACTTAAGCGACGACATATGCAGCCGCGACAGCGTCAGCTTGCAATTCTTTAATCTCCTCTTTGTACTTCTTGGCCACCATAAGGTCAGGGCTGAGTTTGTCTTGATCATCCCGCAACCTGTCTATTTTCTCCCGGAGGCGGGCAAGTGAAGAACGAGTCCTGATAAGGCGAGCAACATCGTACTCAATGTCCAACTGGAGGTTCCTTTTTCTCTTCATCAGGGGACGAAGTTCTTTCTCCAGTACCTCAATGCGGTTCTCAACTGCCTCCTCAGCAGATAAATTGAGATAAAGTGACTCCTCTTGCAGGTCAATACTGTCTTTGGTAACGGATATCTTCTTCTCCAGCGTGTCTTCAAGTTCATTATAGCAAGTCGCGATTGCATCAGTGGTCTCGATAAAAGCAACATCCTTCTCCAAGCGACGAGACAACTCCAAGGCCAGGTCCAGAAAGGCTTTCTGGTCGTTGGTCAAGCGCCATCAGTAGTCATTAAGCTCTTCAACGTAAACTTGAAACTCTCCCACATTATCCATGAGGTCATCTATGTTCTCCTCGACCTTGTCCCTTACTCGCCTAACAGCAGGCATAGCAGGCGACTCCAATGCAGGAAGAGAATCGTTCATGGTCATGGGAACTGAGGAAATACAAACAATTAAAAGGGATACAGAAAATGTGGGCAAAATTCAGAGTCATCACAAGGGCTACTTATAGGAAGGGAAGCGATGCATGCCAAGGAAAGTAAGTGGGTGGTTACACCCCACGATCACCAAGACTGGCCTCCCCCCACTATCACCACTTCGCCTCTTTGAGCCTCGTGCTTGGGGGGCTGTTGACTGGGGTAAGGCCCAAAAATGAATAGCATAAGCCCAATAGCAAGATGGCCCAATTGCACAACCCATTAAATTCAAATGAATAACTTGGCGGGAAAGCAAGGCGAGGGCGACACGCCATGCAGAGGGCGCCCTCGCACCTGAAATAACTGTTTCCATGCAGACTCAGCATACGAGCCAACGTGTGGAGGGAGGAAACCACCCCCTACCACCACGAACACCATCAAAATAGGAAGAGATTAGCCACCACCACCACGTGGAAGGCGGAGGAAGAAGAAGAAACCGCCACGATCATGGGGTATCCATGATCGTGGTACTTGATAACTACTATGTATGAAAATCTATAAATAGGGGCAAGATCCCCATTGTAAAAGGATCCCAATTTTTCAATATATACAGAAATGTTGTGCATTTGCCAACGGCTATTTATTTCTTAGACACGATCCAATTAAATATCACCCCCCTTATTTGTTCACCAGAACACCAAGAATCAACAACTGCTCATTAATACTCAGAAATCTTATCAAGCGCAAATGCACGCTCATGCTGCGGCCCTGGCTGATGCAACTGCTTGTAATCTCGAAGTGAGCAACTTAAGGTCAGGGGTAACAGCTGCTTATTTGAAGACTGCTGCTTGCGAAGATAATATTGCCAGATGGAGAGCAGAAATTAGAGAATTAGAGACTAAGATTGCTGAGGAAGAAAGGTTGCAGGAGCATTACTTTAAGCTTGCTACTGAAGTGACTCCAGCACAAATCGAAGCTAAAGCAAATGAAGGGTTGAGATTGTGCAACGCATCGATAAAGAGAGTAACTTGTTGAAGATTAAGTTGTCACAACTTAAAGAACTCTATCGAACCTTCCAGCGCACATCTCTGAGCAACCTTTAAACTCTATTTTTCTTTGGTTATCTTTGGTGTAATATTGCTTAATCTGTTCATTCGAACATGTTTTATGTAACTGGAACTATTTGCTGTTTTGAACAACCATTTATGTTTTCTTAAACATTTTGATTTCCATATTTTATGGCAAATTTCCTTCACCATTTATTTGTTTTCTTTTGCTTCGAATTATTCTGTGTTTATCTTTACCTCCTGCAACAATGGTTTATATCTTTTCAAATACTTGCCATTTATATTCACTGTTCGCTGTTCAGCAGTTAACTCTTGAATTTCATATGCACCATTAAATAACACTTGAGAGATTTTAAATGGCCCTTCCCAATGTGGTGACCATTTCCCAAAGACTCTATCTTTCTTATCCATAGGTAGGATGACTTTCCAAAAATCTCCTAAGTTAAAGGTTTTATACTTAACCTTTTTATTGTAAGCTTTAGCAACTCTTTCTTTCTGTCTAATTAAAACATCTAAAGCTTGCAATCTTTCTTCATCTAAATCAACTAATTCATCCATCATAAGATTTTCATAATGTTCACTAGGAATTTCCATCTGCCGTTGAACTCTTATGGACTGCACCATAATTTCGACAGGCAAAACAACATCATGACTATATGTTAATCGAAATGGGGTTGAATAAGTAGATTCTTTAGGAGAATTTCTACAAGCCCATAACACCTGATCTAAAGTGTTGTGCCAATTCCTTGGCTTCTGGGCAATGTGTTTTTTATTAAGCCAAGTACAATTTTGTTGGCTACCTCAACTTGACCATTTGCTTGAGCATAATATGGTGTTGATGTTAATAACTTGAAACCAGCCTCATTTGCAAAATTTTGCATCTTTTGCCCAACAAACACTGTTCCTTGATCAGTAGTTATGGTTTCAGGCAATCCAAATCTATAAATGATATGATTTTGGATAAAGTTAATCACAGTTTCTTGATCAACTTTTGGTAAAGTGACCGCTTCGATCCATTTTGTGAAATAATTAATTCCAACTAAAATGAAACGTTGGTTTTTGGATGATGCAGGTCTAATTTCACCAATCAAGTCTAAAGCCCAACCTCTAAAAGGCCAAGGTTTAATTATTGAATGTAATTCACTTGCAGGAACATGTTGGATACCTGCATGTCTTTGGCATTCTTGGCAGCCTTTAGCAAAATCTATACAATCCTTAAGCATTGAAGGCCAATATAAACCTCGTCGAAACAGTAGCCATTTCATTTTATGGCCTGCTTGGTGAGCACCACATGAACCACTATGTACATTGGTAATGGCTAAGAATGCCTCATTTTCACTAAGACATTTCAACAAAATTCCTTCAGGAGTTTTCTTAAACAACTCATTCCCAATGATGGTATAACTCAAGGCTTTGTATTTTATTTTTCTGTCAGTGACTCCTACTGGATTTTCCAAATATTTAACAATTGGTTTTCTCCAATCAGTATCACTTAAATTGTCAATGACAAAAATTTCTGTTACAAAACTTTTGGAGTACAAATCGCCATTTTGGAGATCAAAATTTTCAAAATTGTCAAAATTTTCAAAATTTTCACCGTTGTGCTCATCTGCCCCCAAATGTTTTGGCATTGACAATTCGTCACTCAAAGACGTATTTGAAATTAGTTTATCTTTAATTTGGATGAGCTCTTCGAATGTCTCTTTCGACACTTTGTAACCAGAGGCAATTTGCGCTAAGTCATTTGCCTCTTGATTCTCAATTCGAGGCACATGTTGAATAACACAGGATTCAAATTGTTTTAGCAAAGAAAAAGCAATGACAAAATATTTCATCAAGTGCTCTTGAATACATTTGTATTCTTTTGTTAATTGTTTTATTACTAATTCAGAATCACCTCTTATTTTAATATGTCTTGCCCCCAAGTCTAGAAGGATTTCTAAACCTGTAATTAAAGCTTCATATTCTGCTTCATTATTCGAACAAGACCCATTAATTTTGTACTTAAATTTTGTGGGAATTTTACATGGTGATAGTATAAAAATCCCAATTCCTGTACCATGTTTATGCCTAGAACCATCGAAATATAGATTCCAAGGTTCAATATCAATGGACTCTATTGGGGCTTCACTTAATGAATGTTCAGCAAGAAAATCAGCCACTATTTGGCCTTTAACAGCTTTCAATGGTTTATAAGTTAATGAATATTCTGTTAAGGCCAATGCCCATTTTCCAATTCTACTATGCAAAATTGGTTTCAACAACATATGTTTAATGATATCGAAATGGGAATAAACATAAACATCAACTGGCTTTATATAATGCTTAAGTTTAGTACAAGAAAAATACAAACAAAGGCAAAGTTTTTCTATTACAGAATATCTAGTTTCAACATCATTCAAAACTCTACTTAAATAATAAATAGCTTTTTCTACACCATTTTCATCTTCTTGAGCAAGCATACTCCCAATGGTTGTATCTGATGCTGAGATATACAACTTCATTTCTTTATTTCGAATTGGAGGCATTAGAGTAGGAGGATTCGATAAATAAGCTTTGATATCATCAAATGCTTTCTGTTGATCAATTCCCCAATGAAATACCTCATCTTTCTTAAGCTTTAACAGTGGAGAAAAGGGATGAGCTTTTCCACTTAGATTCGAAATGAATCTTCTCAAGAAATTAATCTTTCCAAGTAAAGATTGAAGCTGTTTCTTTGTTGCTGGAGATTTCGTCTCCATGATAGCCTTTGTCTTGTTCTGATTGATCTCTATGCCCTTTTTATGCACAACAAAACCAAGGAAATCTCCTGCATGTACACAAAAAGCACATTTTAGTGGATTCATTTTTAATCCACATTTCCTCATTCTTTCGAATGATCTTCTAAGATGACTTAAATGATCATCAGAAGATGAGGATTTGACAACAATGTCATCAATGTAAATTTGCATGAAAATTTCAATGAAATCATGAAAAATCGAATTCATTGCTCTTTGATATGTTGCCCCTGCATTTTTTAAACCAAAGGGCATTACTACCCACTCATAAGTGCCTAAGGCACCAGGGCAACGAAAGGCAGTTTTAGCAATATCATCTTCAGCTATAAAAATTTGATTATAGCCAGAATAGACATCTAACATACTTAAATATTCATGGCCTGCTGCTGAATCAATTAACATTTCTGCCACAGGCATTGAATACTCATCTTTAGGTGTAGCATTATTTAAGTCCCTAAAATCTATGCAAACTCTAAGTGATCCATTCTTTTTAATAACAGGAACAATATTAGTTAACCATTCTACATACCTGGCTGTTCTAATGAATTTGCACTTGAGCAACCTTTCGATTTCTGTCTTGATCTTTGTCATGATTTTTGGAGCAAACCTCCTTGGAAGTTGCTTCACATGCTTTTTATCTGGTCGAAGGGGTAACCTGTGTTCCACCAGTTCTTTGCTTAATCCTGGCATTTCGTTGTAATCCCAAGCAAAGCAATCTTTGTATTCTTTAAGCAATGCAATCACTTTTACCTTCAAGTCTTGATTAATATTGGCACTGATATAAGTTGGCCTTTTAACTGAGCCATTTCCAATATCAATTTCTTGTAAGGGATCTTGAGCCTGCATTCTTTGACCTGAACTAATGGGATCTTTTTCAAACCCCAAAGGCTCTTCATCATAAATGCAATCTAATCTCTGATTATTACCAGGGATCGAAGCATTGGCACTTTTTGCCAATTCAGTTCTTACATCGTCATTGGCTTTGACAGCCATATTTTCACTTGATTCGATGGCTTCAATAGCCATTTTTACTCTGTTCTCGGCAGCATAAGCCGTAATCCTGCTCCATTCAGGGGACTTAAACATCATGACAAATGTCAAACTCTCCCCACCCAGAAGCTGGTGGATTGACATCCCTAACATAGGCTTCATCAACTGGCTCCCTCTCCCAACAGAAACCATGGGTAGGATGTAACTTAACAGAATGGTAAACACCATCAGGGTTTGCCATGTTTGGATCGAAGGCAGCTTCTTGCTCACCACAAGGAGCAATATTTGCCAAATTTTTGTCAAAAGTGTGAAGAGTCACGGTGCTTGAGTCAGCTATGTAAGCACTTTGATCTGCTTCTACATTTTCAACAAGGCTATCCTCTCTCCACAGAGTTAGCCTTTGGTGCAAGGAAGATGGGACAGCCCCAACTCCATGAATCCACTCCCTGCCCAATAGCATGTTATAATTTGGTCTGGCAGCAATAACCATGAATAGGGTTTTTCGAACTGTGCTGCCTACACAAACCTCTAGTTGTATAGCACCAAGTGAGTGGCCAGTCTTGCCTTCATAATTGGCTAGCACCACATTGTGAGGGTGTAAGTCAGTGTCAAAGAGACCCAACTTCTTCAGCATGAAATGTGGCATTATGTTCACCACAGCACCACCATCTACTAGGATCTTGTTAACCCCCACATCATTCACTTTGGCCTTTATGAATAAAGCCTTTAAGTGATTCTTCATGCCAACATCTGGCTTCTCGAAGACAGCATTCTGCGCTTCGACGCAGCCATTCTCCATTACATAGTAACACACTGGCTTGTGATTAGCCAATTCGAGAGCTTCAAACTCTTCTTCCACCTCTTCTATTTCTGTTGGAACATCATATTCCAGAGGTAGCACAGATACCACATTTACTAGCACATCAAAATCAGACTCATCATCTAGAAGATCATCATCTTCCATGAAGTCTTCTTCATCTTCAACATTTTTGGTATCCTCAGCATCTGATTCTTTTATAGGAGCAAGCCTCTCTTTCACTGGTCCTTTGACCAATTCAGCCTTCCCCTTTTCATTAGCGTTGCCCCCAGCCTTAGCCTATTGAGCAGCAAGCTTCTTTCTGCGCCGGAACCTGCGCCATTGAGTTCGAGTCATAGGATTTTTACTCTTATAGTTATTCCTGTAGCCATATTTGTTGACTTCTGTTGCAGCTTGTGGCTTTGGTGGTTGAACAACCACTTTCGAACCAACTTGTGGTTTCGATCCTGCAACAATCTTAGACTCAGCAACCATTTTCGAAGTTCCAGCAGTGAACTTCACATTAACATTGCTAGAGCTTCCTTTTTCCATCCATTTTTTGTCAAAGGCCACATATTGGCCACTGACCCACTGATTTGTAGGTGCTTTGGTGGAAGGTTTAAAAGTTTTCTGAGGGCCTAGCCTCTGATGAACAGAAAGTCCTTTGTTGTGGGACTTGTTCCAATCAATTTTTTGATATGGCCAGCTCTTTTGATTTGGTTTGGAACTTGGCCATTTCCTCTTATGATCAGCATAAGGCAGCACTTTCTTCAAATTTGTCACCGCCTCCTTGTTACACACAGCACTGCACCTAGGGCATAGCATGACTTCGGCATTATTTAACTTACACCTGTTGAGGAAATCTACCAATTCCTCCTCAGCAGCAGGGTAAGCCTCTTGCACTTTCTTGTCGTATTCTCCTTCAAGAATGGCTTTGACAGCAGCAGCCACATCAGCCTCAGTTACTTCGACCATATTGCAATCCAGGATTTCGATAAGACTTGCATCAGCAGTTGACAATGGATTAGTATCCACTTTCATTGGTGGCTTAGTTTTCTCAGCAAACTTAAGCCTTCCTTCGTTCAATGCGCGTTGAACTAGATCCCTGAAAAGAACACATTGGTGAGTTTTATGGCCTAAATAATTGTGAAATTTACAATAACCTCTTTTCTTTCTTTGTTCAATGGGAGGTATTTTTAAATCTTTTTGCACAACTATTTGACCATCAGAAACTAGTAAATCAAAAATTTCGTCACATTTAGTAATATCAAAAGAATAAGTTTTAGTAGCATATTTTTCATTCTTTGGTTCGACTGGGTTTTTTCCATTCGAAGGCCTTAATACTTTACAAGTATAAGGAGGCCCAGGCTTTAATTCTGCCACATTGATATCACTATCATCAATATCTACGCATTCATCTTCAGTTTCATATCCAAAATCATTATCATAAGAATCTAAAAAAGCAACCTCTCGCTTTTTATGAAACTTAGAATTTCTGGCTTTTTCAGCTTTCAATCTTTCGATCTGCCTAACTCTATCAGCCAATTGAGACATGTCTCGAAGATATTGAGTATCTAACTTTTTCCTAATCGAATAATCTAGGCCACCTGCAGCCATTTCAACTAGTTCATGTTCAGGCACTGATGTAAAGCATCGAGCCTTTAGCAATCTGAACCTATTCAAATAGTCATCAACAGTTTCTTGTGTTTTTCTTTTAACACTAGCCAACTCTTTAAGACTTATCTTAGTTTGGCCCATGTAAAACTGCTCATGGAACAATCTTTCTAATTGAGTCCAATTATGAATTGAATTAGGAGGCAAAGTTGTAAACCATGTAAAAGCGTTTTTAGTTAAAGAGTTAGGAAAATATTTCATTCTCAACTCTTCATTATTTGCCAAATTCCCAGATTCTGCTAAATATCTAGCAATATGTTCAACAGTTGACTCATTTGTGTCCCCTGCAAACTTGGTATATTTAGGAACTTTCCAACCTCTAGGTAACTCTGTTTGAAGCACATATTCAGATAGCGCAGAAACAAAGTTTGGCCTTCGAGTACCAGTGTTAAGGCCATTTTGGTTCAAAATAGTTTCGACTAAAGTTGCTAAGTTATTATGTCCAGCAAAATTATTATTATTCTGAACATTTCGAATTACTTCATCAGGGTCTTGGTTCCTTCGAACCATAACTACTTGAGGATTTTGATTAACCTCATTTTGATTTTGGTACTCCTCTTGAGTCATTGGTATTGGCTCTTGGTTTGGTGTAACCTGAGGGGCCACATATGTTGGCCTTGGATTAAAAGGAGTAGCAGACATGGCAGGCAAAATCATTTGTGGTGCCACGTGATTAATCCTAGGTTGAGTTTGAGGGGTAGGAGTGCCAAAGAAATCAGCAATTCGACCCATTTGATAGGCTAACATTTGGTAACTGTCATTAGTATTTTGAATTAAAGGGTTGAAAACAGTTCCAATTTGTTGTGTTAAAAGATTAACCATATCATGGTTACTTTCATCCATTTGTTGTCTTAAAGACAAAACAGAAGCGGTGGTTAAAGGCGTTGGGGTTACCCTAGGGGAAGTATACCTCTCAGGTTCAGAAGTTGGTATTGAGTGAAAACCCGTCGTGGGTGTTGGTACATAACCATATAGAGGGTTTGTAACCATAGGGGGTGGCCTAAAACCTGATGAAACAGAATGAAATACCATAGTTGTTATTGGCATTGTTGTTCCTGGAATATACCCAGAACTGTAAGTGCACCAGTTCATCCTCATGTTTTAATAATTGTCAAAACACATGAAAATAGAATAGAACATACTTTGGCAAACATTACAAATGACTTGACAGCGAAAAACTATTTTTAACACTTTGAAAAATTGTTTTTAGGTATTATGTATCGATACATAAACGCGTGTATCGATACAAATGTCCTGAAATTACTTCAGACTGATTTTGTGCAATTTGTATCGATACATATATCACTTGTATCGATACAAAAGTGGTTTCTCAGAGGCAGAGAGCTACCTGAGTATCGAATCATGCTTGCATGTATCGATACACACCTATGCCTCTCAGAAATCCAAAAACATCATGATGTATCGAATCATGCTTGCATGATTTGATACATATCAGTCAAGATTTCAAGAAACTGATGTATATATCGATACACACCCGTGTTTGTATCGATACATAGGTCAAATCTTTCATTTTTAACGCTGGTCAAAGGTTTTGTATCGATACAAATCATCAGTTGTATCGATATATGTTTGTTAAATTTTGCCCAAACTTGCTCAATTCTATTTTCTCTTTAAATAGCAATGTGTTGTGTCATTGTAAAGTAGAGGAAACTAGTGTGAAAGATCAGAAAACGCTTTGGGTACAAATTGAGTGAGAATTTGCATCAAAGGTTTGATTCATCACAAATTCATCATCTTCATCAAAGATTGCAATCAAGTTGAATTTGAGTATGGGATCGATTCAATAAAGATTGCGTGTTTGTGTGATAACGTCCGATACGGTTCGCGGTGAATCAGAATCGTAGTTGGGTTGAATTGTGTGACGAAGGTTCTAGTGTTTCTCTCAAGTGATTCAAGATCGTGCGTGTCTTGAAGGATTCGACAACAAGGAACGAAGGACTCAGCTGGACGATTGGGTGCGGTTTGGCACAAGGTGAATCGTTGGAATCAGAGGGCGAAGTTCCGTTGGGTGTCGAGGTTATTCGCATTAGTTTACATTTTGTCTTGCTATAGGATTATAGATTTCAATTGTAAACTGTGCACTTTTTGTTCATCAAGTTTTTGATCTATAAAACTCTCAAATAACCCGTTTGGTTATTTGGGGGGAGACGTACTCGGATAAACGCGTGGACGACGCGCAATCCGGGGAACTCCCTAATCATCTATTGTGTGTTGATTCGCTTTAAATTCTTACTTTACGCAATTCGATTATATTTTGTGTCAATTGGAATTTTGTGTTCGTAAGTGTGCACAAAGATTCAATTGTGATTATCTTGATTGTGATTGAATTTGAATATCGAATCATATAACTTGCTTGGGACTGTTTTTGTTAATCGATTAAATTTGGATATTTTGCATTAAGCATTCCGATAATTTTCCTAGTTCGTTCAAGGCTATACTATCTTTCCTTTGGTCAAAAGGTGCAAAGTAGACTACCGATCCGGTGGTGCTTCCGCGCATTGTTTTTAATCAAATAATTTTTTAAATTGCCGTTGATTAAAGAAGCCACTTATTCAACCCCCCTTCTAAGTGGTAGCCTAGTAGTCTAACAAGTGGTATCACGAGTCCGGTTCAATTCTGCTTGCAAAATTCGGAGGTTTGTGCCAATTATTAGACAACATGGCTTTTGCACCTAAAGGGGCGTATAATAGGGCTCCGATATTCAATGGAGATCATTTTGACTATTGGAAAAGTAGTATGCGTATTCACATCAATTCTTTTGATGGTGAAGTGTGGAATGCTATTGAGAACGGTCCGTTTGTTCCAACAATCACCGATGCTCATGGCATTGTCACCAATAAGCCTATGGCACAATGGACGGAAGAGGAAAAGAAAAAGGCCAATTACGATGCAAAGGCACAAAATATTTTAATATCATCCCTTGGGATTGATCAATTCTATCATGTGTCACATTGTCAATCGGCTAAGGAAATGTGGGACACATTGGTAACTCACTTTGAGGGTACCAATGATGTAAAGATATCCAAAATTAATACATTGACACAAGAATTTGAGTTGTTCCATATGCTAGATGGCGAGACCATCGAGGATATGCAACAACGATTTATCAAAATAACCAACAAGTTACACGGTTTGGGAAAGCCAATCACAAATCAAGATGCCACTAACAAAATTTTAAGATGTCTTAATAGGTGTTGGCAACCGAAGGTCACCGCGATTAAGGAGGCGAACGACCTCACTACTTTGAGTCTTACAACTTTATTTGGCAAGCTTACGGAACATGAACAAGTACTAAACTTGTTAGAAAAGCAAGAGAAAAGTGAGAAAAAGGGAAAGCACAATGACAAGGATAAGGAAAAGGAAAAGGACAAGAGGACAATTGCTCTAAAAGCCTCAAAGTCAAAGTCCAAAAAGGTAGAGCATGTGGAAAGTAGCTCAAGCGAAGACGATTCCGATGATGAGGAAATGGGACTCTTCGTGAGACGCTACAATAGGTATGTGAGAAAGAATGGGATAAGACATTCCGATGAGAATCTTAAAAAATTTCGGAAAGATAGTGGTTACCGTCGGAGGAATGAAGATGCTAGGCACTCCAAGAAAGGAATATGCTATGAGTGTGGTCAAGTTGGTCACTACAAGCCGGATTGTCCTAATCTCAAAAGAAAAGAGAAGGAGTCATCTTCAAACAAAAGGAGGAGCAAAGGAAAGAAAGCTTATGTTGCATGGGAGAGTGGAAGCTCTTCATCTCATTCATCATCAAGCTCTAGCTCAAGTGATGAAGACGAAATGGCTAATGTATGCTTCACATCTCATCATCACAAAAAGAAGGACAAAGCTCCCAAAAAGGTAAACCAAAATCCCTCTAGCTCATATACCTCGTTAGAATATCATGACTTGCAAAATGCGTTTGAGGACCTATGTAGTGAAACTAGGAAAGCATTCAAACGATTAAAAGAGATCATAAAAGTTAACAAAGCTCTTGAAAAGAAAGTTTCCGAAACGGAAGAAGAATTGAAAGCTTTCAAAGTATCACTATTAGAAAGGACTAGCGCAAGTCATAATAATAGTGACATAGTTGGTTGTGATAATTGTGCCACTTTGTCAAAAGATATTAAGGCTCTCAAGTACAAAGTGGAAAATTCATCAAAACCTAGAGTCTATCATCAAGTTGGTCCAAAACATTTTCAAAACACTTTGAAAGTCAAAAACAAAAATTCAAAAAATGTTAAATTGGATCAAAAGAAGAATGACTCACATGTCACTTGTCACTATTGTTGTTGTGAAGGCCATACCATTGCAAAATGTAAAGCTAGGAAAGTGTTGGTTCCTAAGGGCGTATTGCAATGGATGCCAAAACTCAACAAAACTTAATTGCCTCACCAATTAGGACCCAATGAGAATTGGGTACCTCTCTCTTATGTTTAATTGTTGTAGGAAAAGTGCCTTGATAATCTAGAAAGGAGATGGTTTATAGATAGTGGATGTTCAAGGCACATGACGGGTGACGCTTCGCTTTTTATTGAGTTCAAAGCAAAGGAAAAAGGCTATGTCACCTATGGAGACAACAATAAAGGCACTATTCTTGGTGTAGGTACTATCGGTAATCCTTCTACTATAACCATATCTAATGTTGTTCTTGTGGATAACCTTAAGCACAACTTGTTGAGTGTTGCTAAGCTTTGTGATAAAGGGTTCACAATCAATTTCAAACCAACCTTTTGCACAATCGAAAGTAACAAAGACAAGAATGTGATTCTTAAGGCTATAAGGCATGGAAATGTATACATGTTGGACCTAGATGATAATTGCCTAAGTGGTGCTAAGTGTCTCATAACCAAGAATGATGAATCTTGTTTGTGGCATAGAAGAATGGCACATCTTAATTTCGATTTACTAAATAAGATAGCTTCTAAAGATCTTGTAATCGGTCTACCTAAAATTCATTTTTCAAAAGATCACTTGTGTGACGCATGCCAAATGGGTAAACAAACTAAGGCTTCTTTCAAAACTAAAATGTTTATTTCAACTACTAAGCCTTTAGAGTTAATCCATATGGATCTTTTTGGACCATCAAGGACCAAAAGCCTTGGTGGTAACTACTATGGACTTGTGATTGTAGACGATTACTCAAGATTTTGTTGGACACTATTCTTATCTAGTAAAAGCGATACCTTGTCCGCTTTTAAACAATTTGCTAAGATGATTCAAAATAAACTAGACCTAAAGATCATTTCCATTAGGAGTGATCATGGAGGTGAATTTGAAAACAATAACTTTGATAAATTTTGCTCCAAACATGGCATTGAACACAATTTTTCGGCTCCACGAACACCACAACAAAATGGGGTAGTGGAGAGGAAAAATCGAATTCTAGAAGAATTAGCTAGGACTATGCTAAGTGGTCTTCCTAAGTATTTTTGGGCCGATGCGATAAGCACTGCAAGTTATGTTCTAAATAGGGCGATCATTCGACCTATTTTGGACAAAACTCCCTATGAAATACTTAAAGGAAGAAAACCTAATCTTAGTCACTTGCGCTCTTTTGGATGCAAATGTTTTATTTTAAATAATGGAAAAGAAAATCTTGGCAAATTTGATCCAAAAGCGGATGAGGGCATTTTCTTAGGTTATTCATTATCTAGCAAGGCATATAGAGTATACAATAAAAGGTTACAAATTGTTGAAGAGTCGGTTTATGTAAACTTTGATGAGACTTTTCCGGAAGAAAACGGGAAAGGTGATTTTATTGGTACAGGTGTCGACACAATGGACATTCTAAAGGATCAAGAAGTTGTTGGAAGTGATCAACCCTCAACGGAAGTTCCAAAAGAAAAGGACAATAAGCCGTCACCATCCAATGAAGACAAAGATGATGGAGGATCTTCTTCATCAAAGAATCATCATAAGCAAAGAGGAGCCGGTCTTGCAAAGGAATGGCGTACTCTAAAAGACCATCCCATTGACAAGGTCTTAGGTGATATCTCAAAGGGAGTGGCTACTCGGTTTCAAATAAGTAACTTTTGTTCTCACTATGCTTTTGTTTCACAAGTTGAACCTAAAAACTCAAAGGCCGCATTACTTGATGAACATTGGATTCTTGCAATGCAAGAAGAACTAAATCAATTTAAAAGAAATGATGTGTGGGATTTAGTACCACCTCCTCCAAGTCATCAAGTGATTGGGACACGTTGGGTTTTTAGAAATAAGCTTGATGAAAACGGTGTTATCATTAGGAACAAGGCACGGTTGGTAGCTCAAGGCTATAACCAAGAGGAGGGCATTGATTATGAGGAGACCTATGCTCCGGTTGCTCGCCTTGAGGCTATTAGACTTTTATTAGCTTATACATGCAATATGAATTTCAAGTTATATCAAATGGACGTTAAGAGTGCTTTCCTAAACGGATACATAAATGAAGAGGTGTATGTCAAACAACCTCCCGGTTTTGAAGATAACGAACATCCGGACTATGTTTTCAAATTAAAAAGAGCCTTGTATGGTCTTAAACAAGCTCCTAGAGCTTGGTATGATAGGTTTAGCAAGTTCTTGATTAAAAACGGATATTCAAGGGGAAAGGTTGATACTACACTCTTCATTAAACGTAAAGGAAAAGACGTCTTATTGGTTCAAATATATGTTGATGATATTATCTTTGGTTCCACTAACCCATGTCTTGTCAAGAGTTTTTCTAGTCTTATGCAAGGTGAATTCGAGATGAGCATGATGGGTGAACTAACCTACTTCTTGGGACTACAAATCAAGCAACTAGAAGAAGGAACCTTCATATATCAAACTAAATATTGCCTTGAGTTGCTCAAGAAGTTTGGGATGACGGATTCAAAAATTATGGAAACTCCCATGGCATCAACTTGTGCGTTAAGCAAAGATGAAGAAGGTAAAGATGTGGAAATCACAAAATATAGAGGTATAATCGGATCCTTACTCTATTTAACGGCATCTAGGCCGGATATTATGTTTAGTGTTTGCATGTGTGCACGATATCAATCATGCCCCAAAGAATCACACCTAAAAGCCGTAAAAAGGATTTTAAAGTACTTGAAAGGAACATCAAATTTTGGCTTATGGTACTCTAAGGGGAATGATTGTTCTTTGGTAGGTTATTCCGATTCCGACTTTGCCGGTTTCAAGTTGGATAGGAAAAGTACTAGTGGAACATGTCACCTATTTTGTAATAGCTTGGTCAGTTGGCATAGCAAGAAACAAGTATCCGTTGCTTTGTCAACCGCCGAGGCGGAATACGTTGCGGCCGGAAGTTGTTGCTCCCAAATACTTTGGTAAAAACAACAACTTCTCAACTACGATTTAAAACTACAACGTGTTCCAATCTTGTGTGACAACACTAGTGCTATAAACCTCACAAAGAACCCCGTATTGCATTCAAGGACTAAGCATATAGAGATTAGGCATCACTTTCTTCGCGATCATGTAGAAAAAGGGGATGTTGTTTTTGAGCATGTGGATTCGAAAAATCAACTTGCGGACATCTTTACAAAGCCACTTGCAACGGAACCCTTTATCTTTATTCGCGGAGAATTAGGGATCCTTGATATCTCTAACCTAGAATAATATACATTTGTACATGCACTTTGTATACATATCATACTTCTTGGCAACTTGGAGTTTTATACAATGGGAAGTGCATCAACACCCTACGGTACAAGGTTAAAAAGTATCATCTCTATCTTCTCTTCTTAAAACTTACACTCTTATGCCTATGTGAATTCTTCATCAACATCACATATTAGTTCTTCTCAATACATACATATGTTTGCTCATTTCCAAAAATTCTTGCTTTAAGATAAGTAATAATTCTTGAAGTTCATATGTATCAAATGACAATGTATGAAATATTGATTAATTGATGTGTCTATAGCTTAACATGTTGCATAAATACTATCCGTGAATTTCATTCCTTCATGAACATCGTTATATGATATGGCAACATGAAATCATGCATTTGTTGCATTTTGTTTATTTTTCGTCCCATATTTTGATATGTTGGTTGATTTAAAATATCGATGTGTTTCAATACTCATAAGTTGGTTTATGGATTGTTGTTCTACATTCCATGTTTTATCATGATATTTGGTATTCGTCATTGATATATTTTTTGGCATATCTTTGTATGTATTTATATTGATTAGGAATTTTTATCATATATGTGCATTTTGACAAAGGGGGAGAGATTTGGATGCACAAGCTAAGGATGAATAGCTAAAAGAGTCTTGAATATTATCTACTATGACAATCGCATTATGGCATCAACTCAGGGGGAGCGTGCTTATTGTTAGCCTTGGTGTTTTAATTGCGTCTGTATACATATTGCTATTTTATTGCATATTAGGTATAGGTTTAGTTAGCTTATGCATAGTTTTGACAATTATCAAAAAGGGGGAGAATGTAAGTGCACCAGTTCATCCTCATGTTTTAATAATTGTCAAAACACATGAAAATAGAATAGAACATACTTTGGCAAACATTACAAATGACTTGACAGCGAAAAACTATTTTTAACACTTTGAAAAATTGTTTTTAGGTATTATGTATCAATACATAAACGTGTGTATCGATACAAATGTCCTGAAATTACTTCAGACTGATTTTGTGCAATTTGTATCGATACATATATCACTTGTATCGATACAAAAGTGGTTTCTCAGAGGCAGAGAGTTACCTGTGTATCGAATCATGCTTGCATGATTTGATACATATCAGTCAAGATTTCAAGAAACTGATGTATGTATCGATACACACCCGTGTTTGTATCGATACATAGGTCAAATCTTTCATTTTTAACGCTGGTCAAAGGTTTTGTATCGATACAAATCATCAGTTGTATCGATACATGTTTGTTAAATTTTGCCCAAACTTGCTCAATTCTATTTTCTCTTTAAATAGCAATGTGTTGTGTCATTGTAAAGTAGAGGAAACTAGTGTGAAAGATCAGAAAACGCTTTGGGTACAAATTGAGTGAGAATTTGCATCAAAGGTTTGATTCATCACAAATTCATCATCTTCATCAAAGATTGCAATCAAGTTGAATTTGAGTATGGGATCGATTCAATAAAGATTGCGTGTTTGTGTGATAACGTCCGATACGGTTCGCGGTGAATCAGAATCGTAGTTGGGTTGAATTGTGTGACGAAGGTTCTAGTGTTTCTCTCAAGTGATTCAAGATCGTGCGTGTCTTGAAGGATTCGACAACAAGGAACGAAGGACTCAGCTGGACGATTGGGTGCGGTTTGGCACAAGGTGAATCGTTGGAATCAGAGGGCGAAGTTCCGTTGGGTGTCGAGGTTATTCGCATTAGTTTACATTTTGTCTTGCTATAGGATTATAGATTTCAATTGTAAACTGTGCACTTTTTGTTCATCAAGTTTTTGATCTATAAAACTCTCAAATAACCCGTTTGGTTATTTGGGGGGAGACGTACTCGGATAAACGCGTGGACGACGCGCAATCCGGGGAACTCCCTAATCATCTCTTGTGTGTTGATTCGCTTTAAATTCTTACTTTACGCAATTCGATTATATTTTGTGTCAATTGGAATTTTGTGTTCGTAAGTGTGCACAAAGATTCAATTGTGATTATCTTGATTGTGATTGAATTTGAATATCGAATCATATAACTTGTTTGGGACTGTTTTTGTTAATCGATTAAATTTGGATATTTTGCATTAAGCATTCCGATAATTTTCCTAGTTCGTTCAAGGCTATACTATCTTTCCTTTGGTCAAAAGGTGCAAAGTAGACTACCGATCCGGTGGTGCTTCCGCACATTGTTTTTAATCAAATAATTTTTTAAATTGTCGTTGATTAAAGAAGCCACTTATTCAACCCCCCTTCTAAGTGGTAGCCTAGTAGTCTAACAAGAACTACTTAGGCTAGGAATTGGCGAAGTAGATGTGATACTCGCCACATTCGAATCTGGAGGGGGAGAAGGGCTACCCTCAACACTCGAAGAACTTGTAGATTGACTGGTAGTGGACCCATGCACTTGATGAGTTCTAGCCATAACCGTAAATGGCAGTTACTAACACAGAAAAAATCTTATTTCTATAAAACAAAACACAAAACCAGTCCCACTGGGCGTGCCAATTTGTTTACAGTGAAAATTAGTAAACAAGCGCTAGTTTTACGTTTTAACTTGCCAGATCAAACTAGGAATCTCAGGACAATTTTATGCTTGTTTTTCTATGAAATGATGGTTCTAATGTTCATTAAAGTTTAATAAACATTTAAGTGTTTTAGTTTTCTTAACAAAAAGATAAAGTTCGTTAATTCGAATCGCCTCGATTCAACGACTTCAAACAGAAATGATTACACAAAGTAAAGAATTGCAGTAAAACAAACTTGCATTAATGGTAAATTGCAAATACAAGATAAATGGTACGCAAACCATACATGATTCTCTTAGCAGTTCCTTTCTTTCAACGCTTGAGTACTTAGAACTTTTCAGAGAAATTTTGTAAACAATTTTGCGACCCCAATTCCTTCTAAGGAATTTCTATTTATAATTTGACGGAAATTTAACTGCTTCAGATCATCTTGTCGGTCCAGATTTAACCTTCGAACCCACGATCTTCTCTTCGAAATCTCCTTTTTGGCGCTTTCAGGCTTTGGACTGAACTCTGAATTCTTTTGGGCCTTGATCATTTTGGCCCATATCTTACATCTTCTTGCTTCGATGAGAGTCACCACAAATATCAGCTATCGAACTTGCTTATAGCAATTCGATTTCGCTTAATCGAACCATAGCTTTCGATGACACTTTCAGCAATGAAATAATGACACCTGTCATTTTAATATTAATTTATTATTTTGTTGGACCAACATTTTCCATTAAAATTATTTAAACCAAAATGTGACCCAACACCGCCCTACTTTTTTCTCGCACGTCCTAAGTATTTTTTTTGTCTTAAAGCATTTTTATTTTTACTTTTTTACTATTTAAATAGTAGACGTTATAAAAAAGAGAAATTTAAAAAAAATGTCATTTACTACTTAAGTAACGGACAATATAAAAAACAATCCTGGTAAGGTATTATAAGAGTGTATCTGCTATCTAAATAGCGGAGAGAGATATTTTGATAAATTGCACGCGAAAAAGTGGGTTGAATGACAAAAGAAATTCCATTTATTTTCTACTATTTTCATTTTTAAATCATCATATCAATTTAATTCACTTTTTTTTGGTGCAATCAATTTAATTCACTTTATTTTACGTTGATAAAATTTTGGACAAGAAATGCTACAAAACTTCATTGCCTTCCATCTAAATTTTAGAACATATATATAAGGACAAAAAAGAAAATTAATATTTTTATTTATACTTAGAAGTAAAAATAAAATAGCAACTTAACATTAGCAAACTATGAAGCACGGACTCTGACACGGACACTGCGACACGATACGACACTGACACTTCGACACCGATAATGTAAAAAACATGGGACACTGACACCGCGATATATATGATAAAATTTAATTTTATTTATCGATTTATTATTAAAAAAAGTTAAAAATATTATAATCAAAATTAATATCTTTAAATTTTTCATTGATAACATTGTTTCAATATTTGTTTAACTTTTTTAAAGGGTCAAAGCAAAAAAAATAATTATTTTTTTGGTAAAACTTGTTTGACTATTCCGACAGGTGTCGTACGGGTGTCATACAAGTGTCGGACACCACGACACGCCACCTCTTAGAGGTGTCCGTGCCAAATACTAAATTTTCCTTCCAAATAATCGAGCTTGCTAGCCTTCTAATGAAATAAGTAACCTTCTAATCTTTATCTTCAAACCAAACTGAGCCGACAAAATAATTATAACAATCAAAACTTTTCTTTTTCGATATAATCATATCTCAATCACTAACTTTCAATCATTTTCAACTACTCGATTTGTCCTGTCTTTAACGACAGCTCAAAATCACATTTCTTCTTATTAGAGATATAAAAAATTATTATTATTATTATTTTATTGTTTTTTCTAATTTATATCAAAATAAACAAATGTTCTTTGTTTCGGTATAATGATTTATTCTCATTCTATAGATAAAAATTTTGTTTTTATTTATTCTAATTTATTTATATTTTATTAATAGTCATTTTTATTTTTCTTATTATATATAAATAAATAAAATGACTAACCTAACATAATAATTAATATTACTTTAAATTAAGAATAATTTTTTTCACTAGGAATTTGGTTATTGGCGGATTTTGACTTTGTGAAGCACAAACACTTCTCGAATTAGACGTGTTCGTGTACGACACGTGTCTGTGTCTGACACCGACATTTATGATTACACTGAATTATATTATTTTCCCAACTTATTATCAGTGCCAGTGTCTGTGTCGTGTCTGGTGTTCGTGTCGGTGTCCGTGCTTCATAATGATTAATTATTTATTGGGTTATGCTAACGGGTGTCTTTGAGATATTGATTAAGGAAACCAAAAAAGAAGTTTTTAATTAATTAAATAACACTTTTTAAATTTTTAAAGAATTAACTGCACATACTCAAATATATTACTATAGTCAGGCTCAATCTTTCTAAAATAAATAAATAAAAGGAAAGAAACACACTGATAAATCTTTATGTTATTTGCAATTTAAAATCGAGAATAGTTATTTTTTTATAAAAAAGAAAAAGTATTTATTTTTTTATTAAGAGGCCACCTTTAATATTTGCATGTGGTCTCTAAAATCTCGGGACCGGCCCTAGTGAGAAGAAAAGGGAATCTGTCTTGTTCTGCTCATTTGCCTAGCTTGTTAGTTTGATTTATTTGAGCAAATTGGATCTTCTCCTTCTCAATTCTCTACATCTCTCTCCTTTCTCTCTATCTCTCTTTTAATTTCACTCTCTTCTTAATTTGTTTATTATTATTTTTTATTGGAGCATTTGCATGCAGGGTAATCTCAACCATCAGATCCATAATATAGTTTTTATTTATTTTCTGGATTTTTAATCTTCACAGTCCGATTTCAATCGTAAAGTCTACAACAACCTCATTGTGTGACTGCATGATCTAGATCCGTTAGCAAAACTCCTCATTGAAGAAATTCATGTGCAACTGCAAACTATTATTGCCACAAACTAGTCCCGGCGGGTTGTATATTACACCACTAGTCATCACTATGCCGTGGTTCCAGATTTGATTCATTTGAAGGTATCAGGAATATAGAAAGTCAAATAATTGCATGTGTTTTGTTTCCAGATGGAGCCCGCAGCATGTGATTTGTTTCAAAAGTCACCTATCAGCGACCATATTTTAGTGTCTAGTTTTAGTTGTCCAGCTCTAACACAACGTGACATGCGCAAACGTGTTGTAGTCTCTCTCGTCAACTCAGATTTTTTTGAGGTAAGAAAACTAAAACCGCCGCACAAATGTTCTAGTATTATTATGGCTAAAATACGGACCCACGAGAAAAAAGAAATAAAATTAAAATAAAACAAAACAAAAGTTTACAGCCAAAAATCAAAAGAAAAAGTAGACATAATTTAGATTAGAAATTCTTCATTTGGTTAATTGTTGTTGATTTACGCGGTATTGGAAATATTGCAAATTATATATACATATACAAATGCTTGATTGAAAAGACAAGGGACATAAACATCATTATCTGCTTATAAACAGCACAACAAAATACAGCAAATATTCTTCTGATAATTAAAAGATGTTAAACAGTATATCATACAATTAACATTTCTATAATATTTTCTATCTAAGAATCCCAAACTAGTAAAAAATCCAATTCGCTAGCTTTAAAAAATCAATAAACAACATCAGGAAAATTGACATTTAAAAAAAATAAATAAATGAAATTTGTGATACAATTTCGCAATGCTGCTAGATCAAAACAGCTTAACCTTCTCAATCCAAACTGAGAAGCAATTAGAAGTTGTTATTTTTGTTACCGGCAATCCATTGAATCAAAGGAGTCTGCAAATCCTGAAGGTTTTGATGGAATACTTGATTGGGTTTGTGAGAAAGACATGTCATTAAACATTGTGGAAGTGCCTTCATTGGCTTGCCATCTTTGCAGAGCTTGGGGAAGGCTCAAGTGAAGGTCAATACCATAACCATCTTCTTCTTCATGGTTGCTAGGCTTCCATTGCTCTACTAGAGGAACGAGGACATTCACTGCATGTCCCATATCTGGTCGCTGGTGTGGTTCGCGAGCAGTGCAATGGCCTGCAAGCTCAGCAATTTTATATATGCTCTCCATGGTTTCTTCGTCAGGGTTCAGTGTTTGATCAATTGCCTTAGGGATGTTCTCCTTGTTTATTAGTACCCTACGGAACCATGAAACCAAATGCGATCTTTCGTCAGGCATAGAATCGTCCAATGCCCTTCTACCAGTAATTAGTTCCATCAGAACTACTCCAAATGCGTAAACATCTACTTTGGTTGTCACTCTTCCAGTGGCTGCATAGGAACAAGATTAGAATTATTACAAGTCAGTGAATAGACCAGCACAAAGCAAATGCAACCATTCACTTCTAATTAAACAATAATTTGCATCAGCTAAATCTATGAAGTTCTACAAACAAATGCAACCTAAACCTATGACAAAATATAAGGTCCTAGTCCTACTAACAAGTGCAATAAGGAAGCTGGTTAAGGAACAGTCAATAAACCGTATTAAACGCTTCTAGTTAATTAAGAAAACTGGTAGTATTGATAAAGTTTGGTACTTTCAATTAATAAATAGTTATTTATTTTCAATAAATACTTTCCACTTTAGTTTCTTTAACCCCTGCCTTAAGGTAACAGAGTTTTTTCTATCATATGGAGTTTGAAAGTTTCAGAAAGGCTTCAATGTTTGTTGTGGAAGGTTGCAAGAGGAGAGATTCTCACAAATTTTGAAAGGCAAGGACGCATCTTTACTAACACGCCAAACTGTCCAGCCTGTGATGAATCAGAGACTGTTGTTCAAGGTTTAAGGGACTGCAACGTTGCGCATCAGATCTGGATGCATATTCTGGTTCAGCACGCAGACAGGTTTTTTACATACAATTTGACCAGACACTAATTTAACAGGTAGCAGAAAGTCGCAGCAGAGGGGAGTTGCAACATTTGTGGTGACTTTGGATTGCATTTGGAGAGCTAGAAATAAATATATGTTTGAGAATTGTGTTGAGGGGAATCATATTCTACGGGAGACAAATCAGGCGGCTGACACTTATTCTAAGGAAGGTTTAAATCAACCAATGCAATTGCATATCTTTGTAAATGTAACTTGTTTCTATTAAGCATCTGTAGCGAACAATTCGGGTTCCCTATTTGTTAGGGGTTTGTAGTTTTTCTTTTCTTTGTTTCATGGGGGTAAGGCCCCCTTTTGTTCACCTAAAAACCTCATTAGCAATTTAGCATTGACCTAAGAAAAATTACAAGTCTTTTGAACCAGTCCTCTATAATTACTCAATAAAAAGTATGAATTACTTATAATCTTCCTAAAATATTAAAGGTATCTACTTTTTCCTTTCCTATTTTCTTCATATAGTAACTGATATTAAACAAAGCATAGCATCAAGTTCAGCAACTGATAGATAGTTAATAACCAAAAATGGAAACAAATAAATGCTCTGTTAAAACTTAAGACAAACTTAATTAAAGGCTTTTTATACCTGCATATTCAGGTGCCAAATATCCAAATGTTCCAGCCAACCTTGTCTCGACGGAATATTTGCCATCCGGTGCATTTTTAACCAACCCAAAATCTGCAACCTTTGCTCTCATGTCATCACCCAATAGTATGTTGGAGGGTTTTAAGTCCCTGTGAATGAAGCTTTGTTGAGCTAAGCTGTGCAAGTATTCCACTCCCCGAGCTACATCCAAAGCTATTGCTACCCTCTGTTTCCAAGTCAAAGGAGCACATCCATTTTCACCCCAATCAAACAGATGTTGTGTTAATGTTCCTTGTGGCATATACTCATACACCAAAAGCCTTTCATGGCCATTTATGCAGAATCCTAAAAGAGCAACCAAATGCCTATGCCTAACTTTAGTTAGAACTGCAATCTCTGCTTGGAACTCGTTCAATCCCTTAGTTCCCACTGCAACAGATTCCATCCTCTTGACAGCAATCTTAGTCCCATCATGCAATTCCCCTTTATAAACAACTCCAAATCCTCCCCGACCCAAAATGTTATCTTCACTGAAATTACCAGTGACTTGCCTAAGAACTTGGATAGAAATAGTAACATTTCCGCCCTCAAAAACCTGAATGTCACTGCGCTCACTTCCCTGACTCTGTAACTCACTCGCAACTCCACCATATCCATTAGAATTAGAAACACTCATGACATCAATTTTAACATCACCTTTACCATTTTCAGGATTATTAACCCTTCCGAATTTCCCATGCCTCCGATTCTTAGTATAACACTTACAAAACACAAACAACACCACTGCAACAAAAAACACAACAATAACAGCTATACCTGCGATCCAACCAGCCGAAAGTGAAGAACCACTTGCCTTTCCGGATGGACTTCCGTTTGGTGCACCACTGGAATCCGTCGATGGAGTAGTTCCACTTCCTCCATCACCTCCCGAATGCCCAAGAAAAACATTACCAGCAGAATTGAACTTCACTTTAGCCGAAAACTTAGGAATATCTCCAGATAGATTGTTGTTAGACAAATCCAAAACCTCAAGTTGAGTCAAACCCGTCAAACTCCCGGGTATCGAACCTGACAAATTATTACCATCTAAATACAAATTCCTCAAATCAGTTAAATTCCCAAATGCAGGTGAAATGGTCCCATTCAAATGCTGCTTTGGTAAATTGATTGTAATAATCTTCGATCCTGAACACACAACAAAGCTCCAATCTGCACAAGGATCATTTCCTCTCCAAGAACTAGCCAACTGAAGAGGATATCCAAAACCAGCAGCAATATCAAGCAAAGTTGTAACCCTAGGATCACAAGGACCAGGAGTTTTTCCACAAAAGCTATTAATCCCATCATCAAGAGTAACCTTTACACCTTTCCCAAAAGAAGGAAAAGGACCCTGCAACTTGTTATTATCCAACGAAACATTCGTCAAGCTAGATAAACTCATCAAAGAAGACGGAACAACACCTGTTAACTGATTATCACGAAGCTGCAAATCAAACAAATTAGTACAGTTTGATAAATCAGGTATTGGACCAGTGAACTTGTTCTTCTGAAACCAAACTTGAGCCAAATGTGACATCGAAGAAAGCAAATCAATAGAACCAGTAAACCCAAAATCATCTTGCTGATTGTTAAGCCACAAATTCTGAATCCCAGATCCGGAGAATGACTTAGGTAAATCTCCGGTGAGGTTGTTGTAAGAAAGACGAAGTTTCTGCAAACTAACCAATGGATCGAATATATCCGGCAACGAACCTATGAGATTCGTTTGACCAAGGTCAAGTTCGACTAGGTTCGAAGACTGAGTCAACTCAGTCGGAATCGTCCACGGTGCAAGGTTAAGGTTCTGAGTTAAGATAAGTTTCTGGAGACTGGTGAGTCCTTCGAAGCAGCCTTTAGCGATTGAAGTGAAGTTATTGTTTCCGAGGAAAACCGTTTGAAGATTTGAGAGGTTAGCGAGTGAAGGTAACTCGCCGGAGAGAGAGTTGGATTGAAGAGAAAGTGTGGTGAGTTCAGAAAGTGAGTTCAGATCGGAAGGTAGTGTTCCGGTGAGTGATTTGGAAGATAAATTGATCGATGTTACTCGGTTTGAACCGTCGCATTTGACGCCGGTCCAGTTGCAGAATGTGGTTGTCGACGACCAACCTGATGGAGTTGGAGTAAGGGCTTTTGCAAGCTTGGACATGAAGACGCCATCGTCGGCAATGGCGGTGTGGAGGAGGAGAGAGAAAGAAAGGAAGAGTTTAGAGAGAGAAATTAGGGTTTTGAGTTTTGATTTTGGAGGAGCCATTGGAGAAGGAGAAGGAGAAGAGAAAGAAGAGAAGAGAGTAATAATAATGGTGTAAGAGTTGCGTGAGAGAGTATTTAGATGAAGAAAGAGGATAAACTACGCTATAACCCCCATGTGGCAGTTATTGCTTTCTTCTTTCTTTATTTCTATTTTCTGTTTTTTTAATAATGTTTTTTTAATAATCAATTATGATAACTAGTAATGTCATGGTTGTAAGTATAATTAAAGAAAGATATAAATGATTATATTTTGACTAAAAATTCATTTAAATTTCTTTTTAACGCTAACAGTAGTAAGTTTTACTACTTAAAAAAAAAATATTTTAAGGGGGTGTTTGTTTCAAGTTTAGAAATAACATTCCTTCGGGAGCGTTTGTTTCAAGGATGTTAAATTTACTCCCAGAAATAATATTCCCAGAAAATAATGATAGGAATTTTATTCCAAGGTATTTTTAAAAAATCATGTTTGGTTGATATTAATTATATTCCTTGGAATTATTGACAAAGATAGGTAAAAGAGAAGTTACTAGAAGTTATTTAAATTGTATTTCCATTTTCATGGGAACTTTTCTTTCTCACCCATTTTCTTGGGAATAAAATCATGGGAATAAGAGAAGTTATTAGAAGTTATTTTATTCCAAGGAACCTTCATATCCAGGAATAATTTTATGTCAACCTTGTAGCAAACATGGGTATATGTATTCCTATTCATATATTCAAAGGGGGTGTTTAAATTAAAAAAAATTATATTTGTTTCTTTAAGAAATACTGTAGGAGACTTTTTTTAACATTTTTCTTTTTATTTTACTGAATTAAAAACATTTGTATAGTGACGCAAGTTAAAATAGATTTTTGTTCAATGGATCAAGAAATGACTAAATTAAACTTTCAAATGTAAGAGTAAGTTTGGTGAATATTTGTAATTATATCTCTTGTTACTTGGATTTGATCTTGTTGGTAGCTAATTTGTAAGATAATTTACGAGTGCTCTTTGATATTTGATGTCTATCTACATTAACTCTAGTGAGTTTCACAAATTAACGCATCTAAACTTTATATTATAATTTTTTTTTACAAACATATTAGTAATTGTAAGAGTAAATATATAAATGTAGCAACTACTTTTAAAAAATGTATTGCTATAGTAATATATTTATTTTTAAAAAATACTAACATAGATTAAAGAACAAATGTTAAAGAGTTAAATATATAATTTTTTTATAGAAATTTATACATTAACTTCTTAATATTTTTATTTTATTTATTCAAAATTTAAATATTTACATAACTATTATCCTTCCATCCCAAATTATAAAAAAATAAAAATCACACTTATTAAAAAAAGTAAAATATAGTAATTTAAAGCATGATTTTTTATGTTTTTCTGGGTGTAAATTTCAAAGGAATTGTAAACACTAAACAATATTTTTATTGATTACTTTTTATATTAATCATCTAATTTCTAGGAAAAAGGGGTCTAATAATTCAAAGTTCAGTTGCAAGGTAATAAAAATCAAACCAAGAATTATTACTACAAGGAATCGAATTCATATTTTCTTGAACTATTTGTCTTAGGAAACTCATTAACCACTTGATTTTAATATCTTGTAAGAATTTTTATTGATTAAAAAAATAAAAGAAACAATAAATTAAATACAATTTATATTTTATTGGTAGAAAATACAATTTATATTTAATTTTATTAGAATAAATAAAAGTAAATTTTAAATCAAATTAAATTTTTTTTCTTATAAATTAGGAAAGAGGAGGATAATAAATTATGGAGAGGGTTGTTACTTGTTGCAAGGCAACAGTTACAGATGGAGTTATATTGTTTATTTTCACAGCAAGTAACAATAAAGTTAATTTTGGTATAAAATGTTTGTTTAAGTTAAGTATTGGGTGAGTTAAGTGTTTGGTAATGGCATGATGATTATAGAAAAGGAAAAATAAGGTGGGACATTGAGAAGAAAGGAAAAGGTCCCACATCCAGAGTAGTAGATTGACGAATCAGATGCAAAAACTGCTGTAGTATTCAATTTGTTTTTTTTAAGTAACCACCGAAAATAAAATCGTGGTTTAGGCAATGTGGACCCCACGAATGCCAACTGTTGCTTACTAGATTTCGCGTATACTGTCTTTCTTTCGCTATTGAGTTTTGACTCTTTAGAGCACTAGCTTAGCCGGTGGTCGGTCTACTATTCCGATCAATTTTTAAAATATCGAATTTATTCTAAGAATTACATTTGTCAAATATGATTACTTATATGCTTATTCGTATTAATAGTGTCATTATACAAAGTGTCACTAGCAAGAATAATTAAATTGATTTATTAAAGTTAATTAGAGTTATACTAATTGTTTTATCACGATGTATTTCCTTTTGGTTTGTAGCTGGGTCAGGTTTTATGTCCCCCCAGTCTCTGTACTTTGTGTTTTTTATTTAATATATTTATCCTTTTGCTTAAAAAAAAAAAAAAAAAAAAAAAAAAAATAGTTTGCCGGACACCGTCGTCTTTCTCTTTTTTTTGACTTTTGGGCACTGTGGTTAACTTTTTTATTATGCCGTATTGGCTTGTTCACTTTTCATGGGAGCTTCCTCATCCGCCCCAAATGCCAGTAACTGCGCTTTCTTGTCTCTTTTTTTTTTTTTAAGTTTACTTGAAGAAGATAAAGAAACTGGGTTGATACAGTTTGGTTATGACAAGAAGTTGAGAAAAATGTAAAAAATAAAGGATATTTAATATATTGCTTGATATAAGAAAAATGAGATGTGTTATTGAAACAACTTTTATTTGACAAAAATATAACTGTTTCATTATTTCATTCACTACGTGGAATTTCAGGTATACAAGATATACATATAAAAAAAAAGGTAAAATTACATTATTAGGTTTCGTTTTTTAGTATGTGTAATTTTTTCAAAACCGTTTTTTATAAAAAGGAACGGAAGGAGTATATTTTTTAAACAATTAAATTGATTGTCTAAATCGATAGTATACAAATATTTTTCCTAAAGTACCAATCGTTAGTTGGTTCAGTGGTGATTGACGCTGAACTTAGTAGGGAGGACTACGGTTTAATTCCCCGCAACTGCGATCGGGAGGGGCTGGAACCGGTTGATGCCAGAACTGACCCCCGAATAGGGTTGGGAAAAGGTCAGGCGGCCTCCAGGGGCCTTCGGCCTGGCCTGTCTGCCTGGCCAGATCTGGCCTGTTTATTAAAAATGTCAGGCTCAGGCCTTGAAAAAAGCCTGTTGTTGTGAATTCGATCCAAAAACACACCAATAATCCTTGAACTAGTGTGTGGGGCAAAACAATTAAAGCAACCAACAACAACAATGGATATCCAAGCAATAATAATCAACCAAAACTAAAACTAATGAAAGCAATAAAGAACACAAGATATTGTTTACCCAGTTCGGTGTTAATGAACCTACATCTGGGGGAGAGAGATCTCCGTTCCACTATCAAAGCTTCCTCATACTTGATTACAATGAGATTTACAAGAGTTGTAAAATTTAGAGTTTTCCTAAATTCTACCCTTTTCCCAAATCTCTTCCCGTGACCAAGAGATTTCAATTGATAAGTGATTACAAGGTGAAAGAATGGAGTTCCAAACACTAGAAATAACCTAAGAGATGACCCTCTTAATCCTAGACTTGATATTGGAAAAACCCCTTTCAAAACCCTAGCCTCCTTCACTCTCTCTTGCTGCAAAAAAACAGAAAACAGCATATATAGGGTCGGGGCTGCGCCTGGCGCCCTCACCAGGGCTCGTGGCCGCGCCAGGCAGACAGAGCCCACAGGCCAAACTGGCCTCTCCTGGGCGCCCTCACCAGGGCTCGTGGCCGCGCCTGGCGCCACCCCCTGCGTGTTGCCTGCTGCCTGCTGCCTGTTGAGCCCTCACCAGGGCACGCCCTGCACCTGTTGCCTGCTGAGCCCTCACCAGGGCTCGTCAGCATCCCGCAACAACTAGTACCTTGATCATGCAATTCAAAGGCAATCTTCAACAGTCTCCACCTTGCCTTTAAATTCATGGTGATGTCAACTTCCCATCAACCATCATGCTGCTCCACCTGTTTCCAACAAACTTGTTAGAACCACAAGTATTACCTCAGACCCTTCATCCCTCGGAATACCTTCCGCCCTCATGAAGATCTTGCATCCCACTACCATAGGATTTCAGGTAGCCCCCACAAGATTCACCGCAACCTCTTCGACCCCCAGAGTGTTCAGCTCAGTACTCTCGAAGAAACGCTTGCATCCAACTATCACCGGAATTTTAGATAGCCATACAAGCTCCACCGTACCCTCTTCAGACCCCGGATTGAACCTGTCCGTCCTCCTGAAGAATCGCTTGCCTCCGACTATTCTTGGAATTTTAGAACAGCCCTACAAGCCTCCACCATCCTTCGAACCCCGAAATGTCTTCCGTACTCTCGAAGTATTGCTTGGCTCCAAACCAACCTTGGAATTTTAGGTGGTTCCCCAAGCTGCAACATCAAACTCTCCTTGTATCTAACTACCTCCAGCAGTCTCACAAGTTACCAAGTCTGATCACTGTTGCTTTCAATTGCCTCCATGAAGATCTTTCAAGTTTTGCACTTCTTCAGTCACAATCGAAACATAACCCACAAGATTTCCATAGCCATACCACTTTGATGCAACAATACCGCTCTCCTCCCTATTTCTCATTAAATAGCCAAGAGCTATTGTTGATTGTTTGTCTTCCTCTAGTCCCACTAGTAACAAACTCCACCTCAAACCGAGATTCCTCCATCAAAGTCTCAAACCGGTATATCCACTATGTTTCCTACCTTGTAACGCAAAATTTAAGTATTCTTATCACCGCCTCTTCAGGCTGACGTTGAGTATTATTCCACCGCCTCTCCAGGCCGACCTTCATCGCAATCTCCATTAGCTTTTTACCTTTGAGGCACCGGATAACCACACTCCATGTTTTATCCATCTTCTCAAACATTAAAATTGCTTCCATCTTCACTTTCCACAATTCAAAATTGTTTCCAGAAAGCTTCACCCATGGTACCTTAATTTGTTTAAACCCTTGCCCCACGGTGGGCGCCAATTGTTGTGAATTCGATCCAAAAACACACCAATAATCCTTGAACTAGTGTGTGGGGCAAAACAATTAAAGCAACCAACAACAACAATGGATATCCAAGCAATAATAATCAACCAAAACTAAAACTAATGAAAGCAATAAAGAACACAAGATATTGTTTACCCAGTTCGGTGTTAATGAACCTACATCTGGGGGAGAGAGATCTCCGTTCCACTATCAAAGCTTCCTCATACTTGATTACAATGAGATTTACAAGAGTTGCAAAATTTAGAGTTTTCCTAAATTCTACCCTTTTCCCAAATCTCTTCCCGTGACCAATAGATTTCAATTGATAAGTGATTACAAGGTGAAAGAATGGAGTTCCAAACACTAGAAATAACCTAAGAGATGACCCTCTTAATCCTAGACTTGATATTGGAAAAACCCCTTTCAAAACCCTAGCCTCCTTCACTCTCTCTTGCTGCAAAAAAACAGAAAACAGCATATATAGGGTCGGGGCTGCGCCTGGCGCCCTCACCAGGGCTCGTGGCCGCGCCAGGCAGACAGAGCCCACATGCCAAACTGGCCTCTCCTGGGCGCCCTCACCAGGGCTCGTGGCCGCGCCTGGCGCCACCCCCTGCGTGTTGCCTGCTGCCTGCTGCCTGTTGAGCCCTCACCAGGGCACGCCCTGCACCTGTTGCCTGCTGAGCCCTCACCAGGGCTCGTCAGCATCCCGCAACAACTAGTACCTTGATCATGCAATTCAAAGGCAATCTTCAACAGTCTCCACCTTGCCTTTAAATTCATGGTGATGTCAACTTCCCATCAACCATCATGCTGCTCCACCTGTTTCCAACAAACTTGTTAGAACCACAAGTATTACCTCAGACCCTTCATCCCTCGGAATACCTTCCGCCCTCATGAAGATCTTGCATCCCACTACCATAGGATTTCAGGTAGCCCCCACAAGATTCACCACAACCTCTTCGACCCCCAGAGTGTTCAGCTCAGTACTCTCGAAGAAACGCTTGCATCCAACTATCACCAGAATTTTAGATAGCCATACAAGCTCCACCGTACCCTCTTCAGACCCCGGATTGAACCTGTCCGTCCTCCTGAAGAATCGCTTGCCTCCGACTATTCTTGGAATTTTAGAACAGCCCTACAAGCCTCCACCATCCTTCGAACCCCGAAATGTCTTCCGTACTCTCGAAGTATTGCTTGGCTCCAAACCAACCTTGGAATTTTAGGTGGTTCCCCAAGCTGCAACATCAAACTCTCCTTGTATCTAACTACCTCCAGCAGTCTCACAAGTTACCAAGTCTGATCACTGTTGCTTTCAATTGCCTCCCTGAAGATCTTTCAAGTTTTGCACTTCTTCAGTCACAATCGAAACATAACCCACAAGATTTCCATAGCCATACCACTTTGATGCAACAATACCGCTCTCCTCCCTATTTCTCATTAAATAGCCAAGAGCTATTGTTGATTGTTTGTCTTCCTCTAGTCCCACTAGTAACAAACTCCACCTCAAACCGAGATTCCTCCATCAAAGTCTCAAACCGGTATATCCACTATGTTTCCTACCTTGTAACGCAAAATTTAAGTATTCTTATCACCGCCTCTTCAGGCTGACGTTGAGTATTATTCCACCGCCTCTCCAGGCCGACCTTCATCGCAATCTCCATTAGCTTTTTACCTTTGAGGCACCGGATAACCACACTCCATGTTTTATCCATCTTCTCAAACATTAAAATTGCTTCCATCTTCACTTTCCACAATTCAAAATTGTTTCCAGAAAGCTTCACCCATGGTACCTTAATTTGTTTAAACCCTTGCCCCACGGTGGGCGCCAATTGTTGTGAATTCGATCCAAAAACACACCAATAATCCTTGAACTAGTGTGTGGGGCAAAACAATTAAAGCAACCAACAACAACAATGGATATCCAAGCAATAATAATCAACCAAAACTAAAACTAATGAAAGCAATAAAGAACACAAGATATTGTTTACCCAGTTCGGTGTTAATGAACCTACATCTGGGGGAGAGAGATCTCCGTTCCACTATCAAAGCTTCCTCATACTTGATTACAATGAGATTTACAAGAGTTGCAAAATTTAGAGTTTTCCTAAATTCTACCCTTTTCCCAAATCTCTTCCCGTGACCAATAGATTTCAATTGATAAGTGATTACAAGGTGAAAGAATGGAGTTCCAAACACTAGAAATAACCTAAGAGATGACCCTCTTAATCCTAGACTTGATATTGGAAAAACCCCTTTCAAAACCCTAGCCTCCTTCACTCTCTCTTGCTGCAAAAAAACAGAAAACAGCATATATAGGGTCGGGGCTGCGCCTGGCGCCCTCACCAGGGCTCGTG
This sequence comes from Trifolium repens, assembly GCA_030408175.1. Lineage (NCBI taxonomy): Eukaryota > Viridiplantae > Streptophyta > Magnoliopsida > Fabales > Fabaceae > Trifolium > Trifolium repens. Next base: position 24,451,759 of record CP125840.1, read on the forward strand.
GCCGCGCCAGGCAGACAGAGCCCACAGGCCAAACTGGCCTCTCCTGGGCGCCCTCACCAGGGCTCGTGGCCGCGCCTGGCGCCACCCCCTGCGTGTTGCCTGCTGCCTGCTGCCTGTTGAGCCCTCACCAGGGCACGCCCTGCACCTGTTGCCTGCTGAGCCCTCACCAGGGCTCGTCAGCATCCCGCAACAACTAGTACCTTGATCATGCAATTCAAAGGCAATCTTCAACAGTCTCCACCTTGCCTTTAAATTCATGGTGATGTCAACTTCCCATCAACCATCATGCTGCTCCACCTGTTTCCAACAAACTTGTTAGAACCACAAGTATTACCTCAGACCCTTCATCCCTCGGAATACCTTCCGCCCTCATGAAGATCTTGCATCCCACTACCATAGGATTTCAGGTAGCCCCCACAAGATTCACCGCAACCTCTTCGACCCCCAGAGTGTTCAGCTCAGTACTCTCGAAGAAACGCTTGCATCCAACTATCACCAGAATTTTAGATAGCCATACAAGCTCCACCGTACCCTCTTCAGACCCCGGATTGAACCTGTCCGTCCTCCTGAAGAATCGCTTGCCTCCGACTATTCTTGGAATTTTAGAACAGCCCTACAAGCCTCCACCATCCTTCGAACCCCGAAATGTCTTCCGTACTCTCGAAGTATTGCTTGGCTCCAAACCAACCTTGGAATTTTAGGTGGTTCCCCAAGCTGCAACATCAAACTCTCCTTGTATCTAACTACCTCCAGCAGTCTCACAAGTTACCAAGTCTGATCACTGTTGCTTTCAATTGCCTCCCTGAAGATCTTTCAAGTTTTGCACTTCTTCAGTCACAATCGAAACATAACCCACAAGATTTCCATAGCCATACCACTTTGATGCAACAATACCGCTCTCCTCCCTATTTCTCATTAAATAGCCAAGAGCTATTGTTGATTGTTTGTCTTCCTCTAGTCCCACTAGTAACAAACTCCACCTCAAACCGAGATTCCTCCATCAAAGTCTCAAACCGGTATATCCACTATGTTTCCTACCTTGTAACGCAAAATTTAAGTATTCTTATCACCGCCTCTTCAGGCTGACGTTGAGTATTATTCCACCGCCTCTCCAGGCCGACCTTCATCGCAATCTCCATTAGCTTTTTACCTTTGAGGCACCGGATAACCACACTCCATGTTTTATCCATCTTCTCAAACATTAAAATTGCTTCCATCTTCACTTTCCACAATTCAAAATTGTTTCCAGAAAGCTTCACCCATGGTACCTTAATTTGTTTAAACCCTTGCCCCACGGTGGGCGCCAATTGTTGTGAATTCGATCCAAAAACACACCAATAATCCTTGAACTAGTGTGTGGGGCAAAACAATTAAAGCAACCAACAACAACAATGGATATCCAAGCAATAATAATCAACCAAAACTAAAACTAATGAAAGCAATAAAGAACACAAGATATTGTTTACCCAGTTCGGTGTTAATGAACCTACATCTGGGGGAGAGAGATCTCCGTTCCACTATCAAAGCTTCCTCATACTTGATTACAATGAGATTTACAAGAGTTGCAAAATTTAGAGTTTTCCTAAATTCTACCCTTTTCCCAAATCTCTTCCCGTGACCAATAGATTTCAATTGATAAGTGATTACAAGGTGAAAGAATGGAGTTCCAAACACTAGAAATAACCTAAGAGATGACCCTCTTAATCCTAGACTTGATATTGGAAAAACCCCTTTCAAAACCCTAGCCTCCTTCACTCTCTCTTGCTGCAAAAAAACAGAAAACAGCATATATAGGGTCGGGGCTGCGCCTGGCGCCCTCACCAGGGCTCGTGGCCGCGCCAGGCAGACAGAGCCCACAGGCCAAACTGGCCTCTCCTGGGCGCCCTCACCAGGGCTCGTGGCCGCGCCTGGCGCCACCCCCTGCGTGTTGCCTGCTGCCTGCTGCCTGTTGAGCCCTCACCAGGGCACGCCCTGCACCTGTTGCCTGCTGAGCCCTCACCAGGGCTCGTCAGCATCCCGCAACAACTAGTACCTTGATCATGCAATTCAAAGGCAATCTTCAACAGTCTCCATCTTGCCTTTAAATTCATGGTGATGTCAACTTCCCATCAACCATCATGCTGCTCCACCTGTTTCCAACAAACTTGTTAGAACCACAAGTATTACCTCAGACCCTTCATCCCTCGGAATACCTTCCGCCCTCATGAAGATCTTGCATCCCACTACCATAGGATTTCAGGTAGCCCCCACAAGATTCACCGCAACCTCTTCGACCCCCAGAGTGTTCAGCTCAGTACTCTCGAAGAAACGCTTGCATCCAACTATCACCAGAATTTTAGATAGCCATACAAGCTCCACCGTACCCTCTTCAGACCCCGGATTGAACCTGTCCGTCCTCCTGAAGAATCGCTTGCCTCCGACTATTCTTGGAATTTTAGAACAGCCCTACAAGCCTCCACCATCCTTCGAACCCCGAAATGTCTTCCGTACTCTCGAAGTATTGCTTGGCTCCAAACCAACCTTGGAATTTTAGGTGGTTCCCCAAGCTGCAACATCAAACTCTCCTTGTATCTAACTACCTCCAGCAGTCTCACAAGTTACCAAGTCTGATCACTGTTGCTTTCAATTGCCTCCCTGAAGATCTTTCAAGTTTTGCACTTCTTCAGTCACAATCGAAACATAACCCACAAGATTTCCATCGCCACACCACTTTGATGCAACAATACCGCTCTCCTCCCTATTTCTCATTAAATAGCCAAGAGCTATTGTTGATTGTTTGTCTTCCTCTAGTCCCACTAGTAACAAACTCCACCTCAAACCGAGATTCCTCCATCAAAGTCTCAAACCGGTATATCCACTATGTTTCCTACCTTGTAACGCAAAATTTAAGTATTCTTATCACCGCCTCTTCAGGCTGACGTTGAGTATTATTCCACCGCCTCTCCAGGCCGACCTTCATCGCAATCTCCATTAGCTTTTTACCTTTGAGGCACCGGATAACCACACTCCATGTTTTATCCATCTTCTCAAACATTAAAATTGCTTCCATCTTCACTTTCCACAATTCAAAATTGTTTCCAGAAAGCTTCACCCATGGTACCTTAATTTGTTTAAACCCTTGCCCCACGGTGGGCGCCAATTGTTGTGAATCCGATCCAAAAACACACCAATAATCCTTGAACTAGTGTGTGGGGCAAAACAATTAAAGCAACCAACAACAACAATGGATATCCAAGCAATAATAATCAACCAAAACTAAAACTAATGAAAGCAATAAAGAACACAAGATATTGTTTACCCAATTCGGTGTTAATGAACCTACATCTGGGGGAGAGAGATCTCCGTTCCACTATCAAAGCTTCCTCATACTTGATTACAATGAGATTTACAAGAGTTGTAAAATTTAGAGTTTTCCTAAATTCTACCCTTTTCCCAAATCTCTTCCCGTGACCAAGAGATTTCAATTGATAAGTGATTACAAGGTGAAAGAATGGGGTTCCAAACACTAGAAATAACCTAAGAGATGACCCTCTTAATCCTAGACTTGATATTGGAAAAACCCCTTTCAAATCCCTAGCCTCCTTCACTCTCTCTTGCTGCAAAAAAACAGAAAACAGCATATATAGGGTCGGGGCTGCGCCTGGCGCCCTCACCAGGGCTCGTGGCCGCGCCAGGCAGACAGAGCCCACAGGCCAAACTGGCCTCTCCTGGGCGCCTGGCGCCCTCACCAGGGCTCGTGGCCGCGCCTGGCGCCACCCCCTGCGTGTTGCCTGCTGCCTGCTGCCTGTTGAGCCCTCACCAGGGCACGCCCTGCACCTGTTGCCTGCTGAGCCCTCACCAGGGCTCGTCAGCATCCCGCAACAACTAGTACCTTGATCATGCAATTCAAAGGCAATCTTCAACACCTGTTTATCTAAATATGCCAGGCTTAGGCTTTTAAAAAAACATGCGAAGCCTGATAGGCCGGCCTGGTTATATTTAATAATTATTATTTATATAATAATATTATTAATATCTTGTATAAAAAATAAATATTATTTATATGAATACAAAATATTTATTAGACAAAATATATATATATATATATATATATATATATATATATTTTGACAAATACAAATTATATTTTTTAGACAAATTATAAATTATTTGTTTATTTTTTTCAACAAAGAAAAATTATATTTTTTGACAAAGACAAATTATATGCTTTTATAGTACAAATTATAGACTTTGTCGTAATCGTATTTGTTATTTTATTAGCTTTTAATTTTTGTGCTAATCAATTTATTAGTTTTTTCTTAATGTTATAGAAATTATAAAAAATTAAATATGAAATAGGCTTTAAGGCCTATTTAATTAGTCTATTTAAAAAAAATTATATATAAGCCTTTATGTAACACAGGCTTTTAAATAGGCTACAAGGCCAGACCGTACTTTAAACAGACCCAGGCCAGACCAAAAAAAATTGCATTTGATAGGCCTATGCCAGGCTTAGGCTTGAAGAAAAATCATAGGTCAGGCTCAGGCCTGGCCTGTTCCCAACCCTACTTCCGAACAAGATTCAACTTGTGGTGAAAATAAAAAAAAATATTTTTCCTAAAGTTAATCTATACTATATATAAAAATGATACAAATTTTTGGGATGACTTTTTCATTGTTCCTATTTTACCCTTAAAAAATAACTTCAACATAAAAATAGATTTTCAATATTTTTTAGTAAATAATATTTTTTTTTTCTTTTTAATAACTAAGAACAACTTCCTCATAAAAGTAGGTTTTCAGTTTTTTTATAGTAAAAACTAGTTTTGAGACCCATGCATCGCACGGTTCTATTGACTTTTATTAATAAAATATTGTTAAAATATAAGTTAAGTCATTGTGTTTGTTTTTGTAAAATTTATTAAATTAATAATTTTTTTATTAAAGTAATTGTCCCGTGTATGATATTTGTGTAAAAAAATATAATTAATAATAACAAATATTTATTATTCAATTCATTTTTTTTATTAAAGCAACCATCCCGTGTATGATTAAAAAAAAATTATTAAAGTAATTGTTCCGTGTATAAATATTTGATTCAATTCCTTTTTTGTATTAGTGATAAATATTTTGTCTTGTGTTTTTTTTATATTTATTATTGATAAGAATTCGTTCTTCTAATGTTTAAAAAAATTATTTGTGAAAGCTCGTGTCCATTGATTTTTTTTATATATTTAAGATTGATATTATACTAAAGTATAAAATTAATTTAGAATAAAATATTTAGAAAAATGTTATAAAATATTATTAAAATATAAGTGACGTCGTTGTGCTCATTCTTGTAAAATTTATTAAATTAATATTTCTTGATTAAAGCAATTGTCCCGTGTATAATTTTTGTGTAATAAATTTAAATTAATAATTATTTATTATTTAATTTCTCTTTTTTATTAAATCAATTGTCTCGTGTATAATTTAAAAAATTTATTAAAGCAATTGTCCCGTGTTAATTCGTAAGCTTTTTTTACGCATGTTAATTCATAAATTTTCACTAACAAAAATTATATATTTATAAACTTTTTTCATAAACTACCTTATAAAACTTATAATAAATCAATCCAAATGAGTTCATTTTGTGTAACAAATTAAAATTAATAAATATTTATTATTCAATTTTCCTTTTTTTATTAAATCAATTGTCCCGTGTATGATTAAAAAAAATTATTAAATCAATTGTCCCGTGTAAATTCGTAAGTTTTTTTTACGCATGTTAATTCATAAGTTTTCACCAACAAATATTTTAACTTTATTAACTTTTTTCATAAACTACCTTATAAAATTTATAATAAGTCAATCTAAATGGGTTCATTGTGTTTTTATTTCTATTTTTATGTTCTTTTATTGTTAAGTTCATAAATAAGTATCTTATTTTATTAAGTTCTTCTATTTTTATGTTCTTTTATTGTTAAGTTCATAAATAAGTATCTTATTTTATTAGGTTCTTCTATTTTTATTTTTTATATATAAGTTTTTATGTTAGATTGAGTTATCATTCATCATTAAAAAAAAAGTTACTATTTTTTCATTAAGAAAAAAGTTTGCACTATTTTTATGTGTATTTTTTATATTTATTTTTGTTCCTATTTTAATGCGTTAAAAAGTTTGCACTATTTTTTATGTGTATCTTTTATATTGATTTTTGTTCCTATTTTTATGCGTTAATCTTTTTTTGTTAAATTTTTTTAGAGGTCGTTTCCTATGCTATTTTTATGGGAAAATTTATTTATACTTATTTTATTTTTTTTCTTATTTTTGTTTTGTATCTTTTTTTTTTTAATTTAGAGTTAAAATTACATTTAAATGCAGAAACTCTGAAATATTATTAAACTTGATTGGACAAATTTGATATTTTAGTAGTAGTTTCTTTTAATATATTGTAAGTAGAAGTAGAAAAATATATTTTTTTCTTCTTAATAACTAACCACAACAAAAAAGGATGTTAAGTAGTTATCAATTAACTAAGTCTAATAAAAAAAGAAATTAAATAGTTATTTATATTTGCACAATAGAGAATGTCGATCACAAGAAAAAAAAAAAAAAAAGAATATCGATCACACAAACGGGCACGGAGGCGGCTAGTACTAGTATAAAAAGAAGAAAATTCATTGTATAAAAAAAAATAAAAATCCAAAATTCACAAACGGACTCCAGAGATTCTTGATTAAAAAAAAAGGTTCAAATTCAAAGGTTTTGTGGTTCAGCTTCCCAATCCCCATTTCGTTTTCACACGTGTGATGGTCTCTCAATTTCAAATTCACACAGACAAACAACACATCCCAAACGGCACTCTGTAGTCTCATCTTTCTCTCCCCCCAAACACAAAAAACAAAACCCTATTCTCTCCAATTTAGTTGCTCATTTTCCAAATTCATCTTTTGCTTCTTCTTTTCCTTCTTCGTGTCGTACCCTTCATTGTCACGTTTCTTTAGCCCTAGATTTCAACAAAAACACTAGTAATTCATCACTCATGGATATTCTATTACATTTCTATTTGTAATCGTCATCAATTCATTAATCTCTTCTCGTTCATCGATTCTATTCGATTCAGTTTCGTAATTGGGAATTACAGAGAATAACCAGAATTCGAATCAAAGAACGTAAGAAAGAGGAAAAAAATGGTTTGAAATCACATTCACGGGAATCTCGTCTTCGCTGTCTTCTCGGTGTGACTTTGATTTCTCAGGGTTTGGCATTCACTTATTCTCTGATATTTTCTTGAAAAATCAATAGTTGAAAATCGATTAGATATATAACTTAGGTTCTAAATTGCAATCCGTTAGTTTTGCGGTTGATGCGGTCATTACAGTGGTTATTAACATGCTGATTTCTACAACTATTCTTTGTGTTATCTTTGAATCCAATTCACTATCAAGATAATATTGAAAACCATTATGCTATTAGGATTCTTGATAATATTGTGCAGGCAAGCAAATCTGCGTTCTCAATTAATTTCACTCATATATGCGCATTATGTGATTAGTAAGGTTTGAAATAGTCATGGTCAAGTGCGGTCGATATATAAAGTATGCGTTGTGGTTTCAGCCACATAATAGGAAATTCATATATTTGTTATCTGAGAAAAAAAATTCCCATGCTTGAACGTGACCTCAAATCAAATTAAAATGAATTAATTTTGTTATCTGTCACACTTGGATTGGTATCACTAAACTATATATTTGTTGTATACTTTGACTCTCATGGATATGTACAGGAGCCTAAACAACCCACAAGGGCTGCAAGGATGGAATGGTGGCGATCCTTGCGAGGAGTCTTCAATAGGAGAAGCTTGTTCTGGGTTCTGTAATTACACATACTCCATTGATAGTATCTCGTATTATTTCATATCATTATGCAACTATAAATGTTATACTTGCTCTCTCGTTTTCTTGCAGAAAAATTCAAGGAATGAGCCTCACCAGATCTCTTGAAGTTGCGCTGTATAATCTACAAAATTTGAAGATATTGTAAGTAATTTTATGTTTAAAGTTGTTAACACAATGCATTGTTTGCACTATATTGTCACAATTTTGTTTACTTCCATATCCTGGTATTTTTAGTGATGTCAGTTCCAACAACATAATTGTAAAATACCATATGGCTTACCTCCCAATGGCTCACGTATGTATGCTTGCTGCTCTGCTGATTTTGTTCTTGCATGACTAAATTCAATTTCTATCAGTATTTTAACTTCTGTGTTTTCCGGAAGATCCTTCTTTATGAAAAAAACATGTCTTGCTGCAACTATTTGAGCCATAATATACCTCATTCATTATTACACATGAAAAGACTAAGACATCTGTGAGTTACATTCATATTGATTTTAATCTAAGCTTGAAAGAGGAGATACACTTCCCGTGGGAATACATTTTCCCAATCATTGATCCGTTGATTCACATTTTCTTGTCTCTTTTGAGTATTATATGATGATTGAGTTTTAAAAATGGTACTTAAATCATTACTTTTGTCATGCAGGAAATTCCCCTAAAACCCTACTTCTTCACCAAACCCTCAGTTTCAAACCTGCACTTGCCACCGCATCACCTTCTTTATGTGAACTGACTACATGATCGAGATGTACTGTGATGGCTGGCTGACCTAGTCAAGTGTAATATGTAGGTATTCTTCTTCTTCTTAGCAATATTGAACAATGTTCTGGAAATTTCAATTGTGTTCTATAATTTCTTTTTGAACCTATGCTAGTTGTATTTGTGTAACGACAAATCCTTGAAGCTTTCTTAACTCCTTAAAGAAGGTCATCGAACACACCTCTAATTTCTGAATTGTTGGTATTTTTGTATATTGTTGAAATTTTTGTATTTCAGTAGGTTAAATTACCACTGTTTGGTTATATTCAATTTCAAAATTTGATCGATAAATTCGGTCAAACATAGCTACATACTCCTATATGTAATCCCGTCTGTTTTGCTTATATCAATTTCAAATTCACACATCCCAAACACATGGCTATCTCGTTCTCTTCTCTGCCCTAAACACAAAACAAAACCCTAATTTTTGTTAACAAACAAACAAGTGCCCTTTCCTTCCACGTCCTTCCATCACCGCACCCTTCAAACAAGTGTGTTTGATTTCTATTCCAATTTACATTCAAAGATTTCCTCACTCACAGAGATTACTTATTTTCTTTGTAATTCCTCAATTCGTTCATCAATTCTATTCGATTTGATTCAGTTTCGTATTTGGGAACCGAGATGACGCTAACTTTGATTTCTCAAAATGGTTCGAAAGTATGTTTTCGCCAATCTCGTATTCGCTGTCTTCTCGGTAACTTTGATTTCTCAGGGTTTGGCCTTCACTAATCCACTTGACGGTAATCGTTTCATCTTTTCTTGAAAAATCACTAGTTGAGAATAGATTAAATATATAACTTAGCTTCATGGTTTCTAAATTGCAATCCATTGCGGTATACCTTGATATTGCGTTAGTTTTACGGCTGATGCGGCCGTTGCCAAGTTTTCTAGAACTATGCTTTGTGTTATCTTTGAATATTGAAAAACATTATGCTATTAGGATTCTTGATAATATTGTGTAGGCAAGCAAATCTATGCCTTCTGAATTTCACTTGTATATGCAAATTATTCTGTGATTAGTAGGGTTTAACTTTAAAATAGTTGCCGTTGTGACGACGTCACGGTCCTCGATACTGCGTATAATCACGGTTAAGTGTTGTCGACAAAGTATGTGTTGGTTTCAGCAAAATAAAAAATGGTCATGTCGCGACTTAAATTGTGGGAATACATTTTACCAATCATTGATGACTTTCTTGCTTTACATTTCTTGGTTTTAAAAATGGCATTGAAATCATCACTTTTGTCATGCAGGAAATTCCCCCACGACCCTATCTCCTCACCAAAACCTAAGTTTTGACCTTTCTCTTGCCACAACATCGCCTTTATTACGTGAACCGACTTCACGATTCCTCTCATAAGGAGCTCGACAAGATCAAAATGTACTCAGATGGCTGGCTAGGTCAAGTATAATATATAGGTATCTTCTTCACAATTCCATACGTATTCTATTTCCGTTATTCATTTTCATTTTATTTTATTTTCTATATGCTTAAAAGTGTTAGGTGTTCAGATTAGGTGTTTTTATTATCACAATAATTGTTTTAGATGTATTAGGAAAATTTTTATCCATTCATTTTTTTATGATTAATAACAGTGTGTGCATATGCTTTTCTTGAATTAAGAAGAGGTTGACTATAAGTTATTTTATTCTAATTTCCAAATTTGAATTTTGATATGGCAAGTGATATTGAAATACTATGCATTTTATTGATATATATGCCACTATGACTATACAACAAATCTTAGATCAGCAAGTGCTTATTTTTTTTATATACAACAAAGTAACTATGCGGGTGAGATGTAGGTGCGGTTGAATTTCCTGCAAGTTGTACGGGGACTGTTCAGATAGGCTTGAGTATTTAGGAATTGAATAAATGTTAAACTTTGAATTGGAATTTGTAGCTAGAACATATAGTCCTTGGCCTCTCTCCCCGGGTGTGTAACCATGTTATGTATAAGTTTGTAGAAATTATTAATGAACACAAAGACTAATACCATGGTAAGGAGTATGATCAATTGAAATCGGTTAGAAGTGCTCACTTATGAGGTTTGTATTCAAAAAACAGAAGTTAACACTATTTTAAACACGAGTTAATAGCTAGGCAATAACAAAAGAGAGTTAGGAGCTGAGATGCAATATAAGGTGGAGGGAGGGGGAAGTATGTAGAAAACTACTTTGAAAAAGATGTTACAACTTAGGGGAAATGAAGCATTGAAAAATATGTTCTCCTTGCAGGTAGTTTCTGTCATATCTATGTGGACTAGATTGCAGCCAGCTTATTCTGCAAATATGTGGAACGAAGTATTGAATAAGCAGTCAGTCAGGGACTGAGGTAAGTGTTGGCTCTAGTTTGGATTTTTTAGTATGATGCGGTTTTCTTTTCTTTTCTTTGTTTTTTTTTTTGTGTTTGTATTAAATTTGTAAATAAAATAAGGAAATCATTAAGACAAAGAGAAGATAGGATAAGAAAGTGTTATCAATAGCATAACCCCAAAAATCTGCTATGTGAAATAGCCAAATAGCATTGTTGGTAGATAACAAAAGCTGCATAGAAGTAGGAATAAAATACTCAAAATTTGCATGTCTAGTGACATGTCCTTAATATTAAACAAAATACTAAAGCTGCTCCAACAAATTTGCCATATCTATTGACATGTTCCAAATTTATTTTAGGAGCCTTAAGTGCTTAGAACATTTTCATCTACTTCTTTCCTTTCCTTCTCTCCCATGTGATATTAGTTCCAACATTAGTGGCCCCAACATTTATTCCATTTCTTGTCCATCAAAATTAAAACACACTATGGTCACTATCTATGCTATTTTGGCTGAATCAACTGTAAAATCAATGATAATCCTACACAATCAACCACAAATATTAAACTTTTTAGAGTTAATCTTCAATGTAAAAAATAGTGAGGATCAAGACTCAATAGTTGGAATCTTGAATTCCTTCAAACCAGAACAAATTCTTCCTCTAACACATCACAAAGATGATAATCAACACTAACACTAAATAAGAGACACTTGTTAGTACAACCGACTCTTAAAACCAAATCTGCAAAAATGGAAAGAAAAAAATATTATGGAGAGCAAAATATGAACCACTTCTACAAAAATATAATGTGTCCAACATTTTAAGTTTGCAAACTAAGAAAATTGAATAATTCAATAATCTATATCTATATATGTAAAAACCATTGACCTTCCCTCTTTCTTGACAGCCCCACTAAGCCAAGTATCCACTTTGAGAGTGCTTAATATGTTAGTAAAAAAAAATTGAAACCCACATATAGAAAGTACAAAAAGAACTTGTTATGGCAGCCAAAAAAAAAAAAGAAACCCATCAATAAAAGAACTTGTGAACTTGGACAACCTATAGCAAACCTATTCCTAAAGTAAAGGATAAAGAAAAAAATTGATGGTACTGTGTCGCTTATGTGAAATTGAATTGACGGTATTGTGGCTTATATGAAAATTGAATTGACGGTGTTGTGGCTTATATGAAAATTGAATTACGGTATTGTGGCTTATATGAAAATTGAATTGAAGGTATTGTGACTTATGTTAAATTGAATTGATGGTGTTATGGCTTATATGGAATTGAATTCACGGTATTGTGGCTTATATGAAATTGTATTGATGGTATTGTGGCTTATGTGAAATTGAATTGACAATATTGTGTGTTTATATGGCGACTCATGATATTGAATTGAAGGTATTGTGGCTCAAATGAAATTGAATTGACGGTATTGTGGCCTATATGAAATTGAATTGACGGTATTGTGACTTATTTGAAAATGAATTGACGGTCAAATTGAATTGACGGTATTGTGGCATATATAAAATTGAATTGACGGTATTGTGGCTTATTTGAAATTTAATTGATGGGGAAATTGAATTGACAATATTGTGGCTTATATGAAATTGAATTGACGGTATTGTGGCTTATATGAAATTGAATTGACGGTATTGTGGCTCATTTGAAATTTAATTGATGGTGAAATTTGAATTGACGATATTGTGGCTTATATGAAATTGAATTGACGGTGTTGTGGCTTATATGAAATTGAATTGACGGTATTGTGACTCATATGAAATTGAATTGACGGTATGTGCTTATATGAAAATTGAATTAACGGTATTGTGGCTTATATGTAATTGAATTGACGGTGTTACGTTTGTATGAAAATTGAATTGACGGTGTTGCGTTTGTATGAAAATTGAATTGACAATATGCTGGCTTATGTTAAATTGAATTGACGATATTGTAGCTAATATGAAATTGAATTGTCGGTATTGTGGCTCATTTGAAATTGAATTGACGGTATCATGCCTTATATAAAATTGAATTGACGGTATGGTGAAATTGAATTGACGGTATTATGTTTCATATAAAATTGAATTGACGGCATTGTGGCTTATATAAATTGAATTGACGGTATTGTGGCTTATATCAAATTGAATTGACAATATTGGGCTTATATGAAAATTAAATTAACGGTATAGTGGCTTATGTGAAATTGAATTGACGGTATTATGGCTCATATAAAATTGAATTTACGGTATTGTGGCTTATATGGAATTGAATTGACGGTATTGTGGCTTATATGAAATTGAATTGACGGTGTTGCGCTTGTATGAAAATTGAATTGACGGTAATGTGCCTCGAAAGAAATTGAATTGACGGTATTTTATTGTGGCTCATTTGAAATTGAATTGTCGGTATTGTGACTTATATGAAATTGAATTGACGGTATTGTGACTCATATGAAATTGAATTGACGGTATTATGTTTATATGAAAATTGAATTGACGGTATAGTGACGTATATTAAATTGAATTGACGGTGTTTGGTTTGTATGAAAATTGAATTGACGGTATTGTGACTTATTTTAAATTGAATTGACGGTGTTGCGTTTGTATGAAAATTGAATTGACGGTATTGTGACTTATGTTAAATTGAATTGACGATATTGTAGCTAATATAATATGAAATTGAATTGTCGGTATTGTGGCTTATTTGAAATTGAATTGACGGTATTGTGGCTTATATAAAATTGAATTGACGGTATTATGGTTCATATAAAATTGAATTGACGGCATTGTGGCTTATATAGAATTGAATGGACGGTATTGTGGTTAATATGAAATTGAATTGACAGTATTGGGCTTATATGAAAATCGAATTGACGGTATTGTGGCTTATGTTAAATTGAATTGACTGTATAGTGGCTTATGTGAAATTGAATTGACGGTATTGTGGTTTATATGGAATTGAATTGATGGTATTGCGGCTTATATAAAATTAAATTGACGGTATTGTGGCGCATATGAAATTGAATTGACTGTATAGTGGCTTATGTGAAATTGAATTGACGGTATTATGCTCATAAAATTGAATTGACGGTATTGTTGTTTATATGGAATTGAATTGACGGTATTGCGGCTTATATAAAATTGAATTGACTGTATTGTGGCGCATATGAAATTGAATTGACTTTATTGTGGCGCATATGAAATTGAATTGACGGTGTTGTGCTTGTATGAAAATTGAATTGACGGTAATGTGGCTCAAATGAAATTGAATTGACGGTATTGTGGCTTATATAAAATTGAATTGACGGTATGGTGAAATTGAATTGACGGGGGATGACTCTTGTTGTATCACCTGTTCAGAAGATCGAAAAGAAAAAGAAAAAGATGGCTGAAGAAGAAAAAACACAGGTGAACAATTTATGTGATTCACAAAAGCATTGTACTTTAGATTTTATGTGATATTTTAAATTTCTTGCGTAGAAAATACTACCATTTTGCTCTAACATAATGTGAACAATGATTAGTGTCTCTGGCATTTAAGTGTGTAATATCATTTCTCTTGTTTTCTGTGTTTCGGATATCTGCAGAAAATGTTAGTTTATAGTTCTACACTCCTGCTACCTGCAAGGAAATACCACTCTATACTGACATGATTTACCCGTTTATATCTTGTACAGGAAACTGTAGAGGAAAATTAGGAAAACAGTGAAAATCAGGAAAAGAATGAATGACAATGGCTAGAAAAGACAAATTTCGTAGAGTTTCGTTCGTTTTGACAAATTTTTAGAAGCTTTGATAGAATGTGGAGTTTTTATATTCAATCCTTTCAGGTTTGCTTCAAATATACTAGTGATAAATATCTTAAAATTTTTGTTTGTTATGATGGACGATGATCTAGAAAATTTGTTTTTTGTGCTAATTCACAGGCCATAATAATCATTGCCTGTCATGACTTGGGATCTCCACTTCAGTTGCTTGATGCCGCAGTATTTGAGGACGTCATCAGCATCTTTCCCTCTCTTTCCTCTTTTCATATAAGAACTACACTAAAAACTTCTCATCTATTTGTTACAGCAACTTCAGACATTGCCTTCTGGTGAAGTTGGCATTTGCCAATATATGGAATATTATTCTTCCTGTGTGCTATGCTAATTCAAGAAGAAAATATTGTTGCTTATCAAAAAAAAAAAAGAAAAAAAAAAGAACAAAATATTGTTATTACAACAAGTATGGAAGTTTGATTCAAGAATGGTGCTTTACTTCTTATATGGTTGCTGCAGTATACTTGAAAAATAATGCAGCTGAAGTTGTGTTATTTTTTGTACCTTCTATCGAAAAATATATTGAAGTCTCCAATAACAAGATATGCAAAGTTTTGGCTTGGTGGATTCAAGTAAGTTCGTCATAATTTTTACTAAACTTTCGGACGATGTCTTAGCTTAGCTCAAACGGTTTGAGCTAAGATTTGAATGAGTAAAGTAATGACTGAAGTTCAAACTATGGTGAAAGAGAAAATACTAACAAAATAACTAATATACACTGCGCGTGCAATTTACTGTCACAAACATTCATGTCATTAAATGTTGTAACTTATTATGTATCACATGTATTTTTGTACAGCCAAGAATCTATGTTGGACGAGGGATGCAAGAAGACCAAGTTTCTGTTATAAAGTATATCTTATATTACCTTGTTGACTTGTTCTTATTGTTCATTTTAGTTTCATTAGAATATGAATCCAAATCTATATATATTGAATTTCCTTCGAATGTAGGTACACATTGTTTTGGATATTGGTGTTATTATGTAAATTTGTGTTCAGCTACAGTTTTGAGGTAAACACTATATGCTCTTCAATTATATATTATGTTAATTGAATTTTTCTAATTCGCAACTTAATCTTAAATGACCAATTCCATATCAATAAGTGCAGATAAAACTACTCATAGGATCAACTAGACAAATCATGAAAATTGATGTAAGAAAGTATGAACGGCATGAACTTTTTCCAAGAGGTATGCAGCCTTTCTAATTGTATTAGTAACATTATATTGTCGATAAGTTAGTGTCTCTGACAAAGATTTGATTATGCTACAGTAAAAAATAATGCTGGTTCAATTGTTGCTGTGTGGAGCCTTGTAGTAATGGCGAGTCTGCATCATACAAATAAGGATTTAATGATTTGCACTGACAGTGAAAAGAGTTTTAAACTATTGTACTTTAATTATATCTACTTTATAAGTCATACAAATAAGAGTTTCTGATGGTTTGGCAGTGTAAATTTTTTTTACACTGACAGTGTATCAAAATTAATCTCCTAAACTAATACACTATATTTATTACAGGTATATTTTATGGACACACAAATTTGGTATTCTGTTTTCTGTACAATAGTTGGTGGAGTTTATGCAATTTTTCATCACCTTGGTGAGGTAACAATCAATATTTTTTTCATTTACTTCTTTCTTTATTTCTATATTCTCTCAGAAATGAAATGGCTCACTCACACTTATAATTGAAAATAGATAAGGACACAAGGAATGCTTAGAAGTAGATATGACAACTTGCCAGCAGCATTTGATGTCTGTCTGAATCCACCATCTTCTAAACGCGGTAAAAAGAAAAGAAAAGGTTTCCTAAGCAATATAACAAAGTAATTAGGACTAAGTTTCAAGTTGTTAAATAACCGATGTAATGTGAATTTTAGTTTATCCCCTTGCAAGTTGCAATGTTAGCGAATTTTAGTTTATCCCACTGTAATATTTTTTTTAGATTATCCCAATGTAATGTGAAGATTCTGTCATTTTAGCCCCTCAATGAATATGATGGCTTAAGATTACGTCCTTTTGCTCCTTGTGATGTTAGAAAATTTCAGTTTACCCTCCTCACTAATCACTATGGATGCCGCGTCATCATTTATGCGGAATATTAAGCCATCATATTCAATGAAGGGCTAAAAGGATGAAATCTTAAAAGGCCGGGGGTAAACTGAAATTCGCTAATGTTGCAAGTATCTCTGCCTTTTCCTTGGGGAGCATATTGACTCCTAACTTCGTGGTTTGATGTTCCTCTACCCCGATGCATACTTCTTCTAGCTCGTCAATGGGACTGACTCGGTCTTCATGAAAGTCTTCACGTGGGTCCAGATCCGCAGCTTCTACCATGTTGTTGTCGTGCTTTATCTCCGTGCTTGGTGGTTTTCTGATTCTCAGGCTGGATTGATAGCATTGGCGAGCTACAAACTGATCGCCTTTCAGTGTTCCTACTCCTCCATTATCCAACGGATACTTTATCGCCAGATACAGAGTTGACATCGCTGCTCCCAGGGCGTTGAATGCGGGCCTGCCAATTATGATATTGTATGATGCGCACAAAGTTCTTACTACTAGATATCGTACCTTGATTGTTTTGGCGTTGTCTTTGTCGCCAAAAGTTGTGAGCAAAGTGATGTGCCCCATCACATCCGCCTGCTCGCCCGCGAATCCCACCAACGTTCCGTGATAAGGTTGTAGCTGCTCGCCTGCAAGCTGCATGGCTTTGAAGGCGTCCCAGTACATGATGTCCGCTGAGCTTCCCGAGTCTATAAGGACCCTCTTTACGTCGCAATTTAAAATTTGCACTTGAACCACGAGTGGGTCGTCGTCGTGTGGGACTACTCCCCAAGCGTCTTTAGGGGAGAATGATAAATCTGGTGCTGGGGGAAATTCTACGTGATTCGTAGAGTGGG
This sequence comes from Trifolium repens, assembly GCA_030408175.1. NCBI lineage: Eukaryota > Viridiplantae > Streptophyta > Magnoliopsida > Fabales > Fabaceae > Trifolium > Trifolium repens. The sequence goes on from CP125840.1 coordinate 24,469,430, forward strand.
TTTCCCTTTCTATCCGCCTTAGGTATCTTCTTCTTGCCGAACTTGACTCGCCTCCCCCGGCGAATCCTCCCGCTATGGTGTTGACTGCAATTCGCGCCTTTTCCCTCCCCTTGTTCTCCTCGGGGGGTGGGCTACGCGGCTGTCTATTCGTTCCTGGTCTACCTGCTCTTCCTTGGGCTGCTTTCTCAATGAACTTCTTCAAGTGGCCGCTCCTGATCAATTCTTCAATTAAGTCGCGCAGTTTGTAGCACCTCTCTGTGTCGTGACCTTTGCAACGGTGATATCGACACCATTCATTGGAGTTGGGTCCCAGCATTACATGATTGTCAGGCTCTTGTGGTCTTGTGGCCAGGTTGGCGTTCAGGATTTCGTCCAATATGTGTACCTTTGTGTCGTTGAGGGGGGAATACTCTTCGTATTGGCGTCGTTGCCTGTAGCCTTCGTTGTGTCTTGGAGGATATCGTGGCCTCTCTTGCCTGTTTTGCCATCTGTTATCTTTGGCTGGCCATCGCCGCTGGTTGCGTTCAGGCGTTTTGTTTGGGCGGGATTCCCCTGCTCTTTCCCGAGAGTCTCTTGACCTCTTTTCTGCATTACTCTCCTCACCCTTTATGTAACACTCGGCTCGCTTCATCACCTCTTGCATTGTTTCGGCTGGTTTTTGTGCCAGGGATTCATTGAAGTGTCCTGCTTTGAGGCCATTATGAAATGCTGCCACGAACATCTCTTGATTTGGGTTTGATACTTTGATGGTGGCTTCGCTGAATCTGGCGAGGTATTCTCTCAACGTTTCGGAGTTACCTTGACGCAAGGCGAACATGTTGGTAGCTGTGACTTGGATGTGCTTGCTTCCCGCGAACTGGTGGACGAATTTGCGGTGGAAGTCAGCATATCCTGTGACGGAGTTGTTGGGTAGGTTCATGTACCATCGAAGTGCTGCATCCTTGAAGGTACTTGAAAGGAGTTTGCACTTTAGGTGTTCCTCTGCTCCAATTATGGATGTTTGGGTGCCAACTGCCATTAAATGCTCCAAGGGATCCGTTTTCCCGTCGAAGCTTGGCAGTTGAGGTATTTTGAAATTGGCTGGGACTTGTGCATCCCATAATGCTTGTACCAGAGGTTGTGAGCTTTCGAGCTCCTCTTCGTCTGAGTCGTGGTTTGCCTCAGCCTCCTTTTCTTCTTCTCGTTCTTTTTGAATTTCTGCTACTTTGGACTGTAGGCGACGTATCTCTCCGATCGCCTGTTGTAGGACTGTGCCTTGGTTGTCGTTGGGAGTGTCGCCGGCCATTGTTTTTGGTCGTTACACTCGTTTTTACTTGAGGCCTGGGAATGGTTTTACCAGGGCCCCACGGTGGGCGCCAAAATGTTCCTGTATGGAACTGGAATTTCTTGATTAGGGATGAATATGTTTATGTCCTTTGCTTAATTTATGTCTCTCCTTTGTAGGTCTCAAAACCTTCCTATATATAGAGATGTGAGGGGGTTATTTCCCTCTCTTGTAACCGTTGCTCCACTCTCGGTCGTGGGGGCTTTTCTTTTCCCGCCTTAAACCCCATGATCCTGCTTTTCAGGCCTTCACTGAGATCGTGGCCACGTGGAGGGTCTAGGGGCGGTTTTTGACCACGTGGGCGACTTATCCTTCTTGGGCCAAAAGGCGCGACCCGAGGGCGGTATCCGCAGACGTTCCTTTGGGGCCGGTGGCGACCTTTTGGGCCTAAGGGAATCCGTACGGTACAATAATCTACTCTTCTGCATTTTATTTATTTTTTACAAAAAGTCAATATAATTGATTTCATTGAGATTTTTTTTCAAAAAAATATTAGAGCAAATTTATAACTTGTATTTCTCTTTTGTATTAACCATTTGATTCTTAGGAGAACTCCAATCTTACTACAGTATAGAGTAAATAAAATATAGCTAAGAATTGTTCCTATAAAAAATTGAACTTGAGTTTTCTCAAACAATTCTTCGTAGAGAAAATTCATAATCACTTTGGTTGATGATATTTTGATCTTCATAATTTGATGTTATTGTTTTCTTTTTTTTGGTACAGAATTTGATGTTATTGTTACAATGTGAAACTCTTACTATTAAGCTCACACCTCATATATGATATGAAGTAAGAATTTTTGAAATATGTAATCAATTTAATTTAATGAATATACTCATTTGTAAAACGTCCTAATGCACCATTATTAATAATAACTAGTATAGACACACATATCAAGTATGAAATAAATATTCATTTAAATTTTGACCAATTTAAAAAATCATAATATCATATGATTTTTTTTATGTCAAACCGTTTAATAGCTATAAACACACTCTATAAGTGTGATGAATTTCCGACTTCTGAGTTCAAATCCATAATCTTGCAACGCCCCCGCAATGACCAACCAAGCTATACTTATGAGATTGATTTTTTTTAACAATAATTGTTTTTTTTTTTAAAAAATTATTTATGTTAATTATACAATTAAAAACATTTTAAAAATTACACTCTCCAATTTATTTATTTTTGAAAAAGTCAATGTAATTGATCTCAATATATTGGTATTCAACGATTGATTTGACTTGACATTAAATATATTGACCAGAAAAATAATATAAATTATTTTGACCAAAAAATAAATAGTTAATAACTTTAAATTAAATGCACCTCCCTTAGCCTTAATATAAATAAGTCATCAAGCATAAACCAAACCCACATCTAGTCTAGTATTCTAGAGAGAAAAAAATGTTGGGTTCTAATCTTAAGTCCATATGGCTATTGACAATCCTTGCAATGTCTCTGTGCCACTATCAAAATGTGAGTGGAGAAGATTGTGAAAATGACATTATGGCCTTCAATATTGAGTGCATGATTTTCATGAACAAGGATTTGCCTAAACCAATAAATCCTAATGATCGATGTTGTAATGTCATTCGAAGAGCCAACATATCATGCGTATGTAAGAATGGTCTCAGCAAAAAATTACGTACGTACATTCATATATATATTATACTCTCTTTGTAAATAATATTTATATGTTAGTTACTTTCAATTCATTCAGTGATTTTGAAAAATATTATTATTATTGTAATAATTGTTATATATTTGTATGATAGCATATATCAATGGTACCTATGCGGATATAATTGGGTGGAACAATGTGCTGTACTGCTTCAACTATTGTCACAGACCTCTTACTCCTGGCTTCAAGTGTGATAGTAAGAAACTCACTCTCAATTTATTATTATCATAATAAATTATTTTATTAGTATATATCAATTGATCATAATTACAACTTTTGCTATTAAAATGTAGCTCACGGAATTTGGGAATGTTTTGCAGGATTCACTGTTCCAGGTCATCCTCCTAGCTCCTACCAAGTAATTAAGAGTTGAAGATTTTATGCTGCTTAATAATCAAGTCATTTTTATTTATACATGACCGGATCGATTCTATTATATAATTTAACATATTATGTAATATTATATATGCAGTGCTCCCAATTGTATTGTAGTAGTAGCAACATGACTAAAGTAAATGAATAAAAAAGTTGATAAATTTCTTGAAGCAAATCATCTCTAGAAATTATTTTGTTTTTTAGTATTTTATTTTTCCGAAAAAGAAACGTTGATTTAATTTTTAAAGATAGGTATTGTTATTTGTTTGATTTAGATCAATTTTGAGATAAAAATTGTGTACAAAATGAAAATATTGTGTGATTAGATTTGAAATTTGAGCGTCGATTAAATCATTTAGATTATATATAGATACACATTAGTTTATTTTTTTTCCCACGCTTTCCAAGTAAAACATATATAAAATTATTGTTTGTTTTATGTATAATGTTTAATATATATTAAAGAAAAATATGGCATTAGTGAGAAAAAAAAAACATTGACACTCAAGTTCAAAATCAAAGTGATTGAAATACGTATGCTTATAGATATGTAATAGATAAAAATTAATCTGTCAATTTGAAATAAACAAACAACGCAGCAAAACGGAAAACTAAACATTGTTGTAATTAGATAACAAACAAAACGTTACACACAAACGATAAAATCACAAAAGAAAATTTAGATCAATGTGAAAACAACTTATTTAGATAAAAGGAGATAACAAGCGATGCAAAGAGGTGATCCCGAGCCCAAAAACTAGGATTTGTATCTTCTTCGCATTCTAGTAATCACACAATCATAGTTTTAGACAGTGACAAGAAACATCATACGATTAAATTCCAATCTGTACTTTAGACTATTTTTTCAAAGTCATAATCTGAATTCTCCATATTAATTTGAAGACCTAGATTTTGTTAATGTGTCAAACCTATAACTACCTAGCTGGAACATCTTGGTTAGTCACATGTTGTTTGTGTACTCTTTTTTGTTTTACAAAATGACATGACTATTAAATTACTTAATTCAAACCCAATATGCTCCTTCTAAAAAGATCAAATCTAGTATATAATGTCTATGAGAGTGTGCAGTTTGTGACAAAGTTTTGGCATGATAGTACCTCTACCTTGCTTATCACACTATTGGATAGTATACACATATAATTTCAAAACGCTCTAACTAATGACCAATGATAAATTGATAATGCACCTGGAATAAGCTTATTCCAAGCAAGTTGATTAGTACTCTAAGACACTGCTTAGAAGAATAACATGTTAGAATTGCTTCCTAGTTCTTATGTGAGAGAATATACATATAAAACATCACATCTACACATTGACTTGTCTGTTTTTCATTCAAGGAGAGCTCCCCAAGTGTATGGGGCTAGAGAAGTCACAAAATCAACCATTTCTCTTGTCCATTTTATTGAAACTTTTGAAGACATGAGCTTCAATTCAACTAACTTGTGTCCATAAAAACAATAGGGACCTTTCTTTTGGCTGTTCTTTGAGGCCCTTTTGGCCTTGCAAGATTACCCTGCTGTTAATAATTTGAAGCTGGTGGGGTGCTCAATAAGTCCTTCAAGTAAACCACCATATGGATTCAGGATAATAATATTCATCTTCTTCTTCTTCTTACTGTCACAATATGAGTGTAAAGTTATTTTAGACTAACAATCAATCACAAAATGATGTGGCAAATTAATGCCAGTGTGAAATACATTACACTAAAAGTGCATACTCCTTTACTAATCTCTTAAATAAAAGATTGTTCAATAGTTGGTAAAAGTTTGAGTCCTTCAAAAAAACAAAAAGAAATTCATAGCTGACAGAGAGAAGTGTGAAAAATTTGTCAGTAAATAGTAAACTGAAGTTATCAATAAAGCACAAAATAAGCTTGGTCATCAGATTTTAGAGATTATTTTATGATATAGTATATATACTTTGAAATATCCGATTAAAAAGGAATGCAACAGACACAGTTGCTTCAGTCATAAACATCTATACTGTATCTGAACAAATCTATACTGTATCTGTACATGATAAGTTGATTAATTACTTACTAAAGGAGAGATCATATGTTTTTGTTGTTGGTATTTTTAGATATACTTCTGCAAATAGCTCTCAATTCCGCAAAAACGTCACTGTTTCTCAATAAGATTGTATGTTTTTGTTGTTAGTATTTCAGATATACTTCTGCAAATTGTCTCTTTTTGAAGATTCATATATATAGGCATGCTTTGAAAATAATTCACCTATGAATAATAGCCGCAAGAAATTTGATTGAACCATGGTCCGAGTATAATTAGAAAACACAAAATACCACTTTGACAACAAAGTGGCATAACATTTTCAACTTTTATAATAATTTTGATCACTTCTTTCTAACAATAAAAAATAAAACTGAAAATCATAGTTAAAGGTCAAATCCTGACCTTATAATTGGTCGACGCAAGTTATTCTCCAATCTCTTTTCTCTAGTCTCCTGTTTTCTGGGAACTGGGCAGACACAGAATGAAAAATACAGTTAATGCTAAAGAGACCCCCAAAAAAGGGATTGAATATCACAAGATAACAGAGAAGATTATATGGAAAATTAAAAATAAAAATAATCCAAACGCCGGAGCTTACAATTGGACCATGCTTAAGCTTTGTAGCAGTTGAACAAACAGCCACGTCCTTCTGGTTGTGCGTGAGAGCAGTGGTCGTGCTATTCATCAAACACCGATGCATTATATATAACAGTCACCATGCACTGTTCAACATAAAACATAGAATGTTACACATTAATTTTACTATTTAAGAGAAAATTTACATACGTTTGACAAGTATATACAGAAGGGTGAATGACTTGCACCTGACTACAATAACATCTCAGCCGCAAATCATGAAATTGTCACATGAGGAATGTGACTAATAGTATGCCAACGTTCCCCTCCCTCCTTTTGGTACTGATGCTTAATTAAAGGACAATCATGAATGGACAAAGTAGAAAGGGAGCTGGGTAGACCCTCCTCTGGCAAGCTCTCAAGATAAGGGCAGTCTTCAATATATAGAGATTCAAGGGAAGTGAGGTGGAGAATACAATTGTAGTTTATTATCCTTAGGTTGGAACAGTTTATCAACTCAAGAGAGTTAATAGTTGATGCAGAAGACTCTCCTCCGAAAAGGATTCCAACGTTTCAAAATCATCACTAACACTGAAGTGTTTCAGAGAATTGAGTGGTGACAAAGCCCACTCCTCTATTGAAGCCATCAGTTTGGGGCATCTTTCTATTCTGAGGCTGGATAAGTTGGAAGGCAACTGCCTCCCGAAAAACGATTCCAGCCATGGACTATCGTACAACACGAGAGAATTAAGATTGGTGAACAAGGGTAGTGCAAAAGGCAAGGAAGAAGAGTGCCAACCTGTTATAGTTAGAGTGTGAAGAGAATTGCAGCTCTTGCAATCCAAAGAGGACCATTCAAGATTTGGACCAAAGAAGTCTTCAACTTCCAACTCAACAAGAAATGCACTGTTAAACAGAATTTTCTCTAGAGAGGATCGAATGACCTGAGTTCCACAAAGGATGACCCTTTTCAATCTGGATGGCACTTCGTTTATCAAAATGTCATCACATCTCTTTAGTTCTAGCTCACTGATATTAGCAGCCTTGGGAATTGAAGCCTCCAACTCTTGGCAATCAATAATCTCCAATTTTTGCAAAGAAGGAAGGTGTTGAGGCAGGGCACTTTTCAACTTAGGACAATGTTTTACACAAAGCTCTTGAAGCAAAGGGAAACCTTCAAGACATAACCATTCCTTCCATTCAGACATGCGCTCAAATCGCAAAATTTCAAGGGATCTAAATGGAACATTTGATGAATGATTAGAGCCGCAAAACTCTGTACCAATGATTTCTACTCCATCGCAGCCTGAAATGGAAAGCTTCTTGAGAGAGGGAAATTGCCCAAGTGGTGGCATCTGGGAACGAAGTTTACATCCGAACAATTCAAGAGATACTAAATTGGGTAAATGGCGATCCCCAAGCCAACTTGGAAAGCTATTCTCTCTGTAGTCTTTGATGGTGAGCTTCATGAGGTCTCTATTTGGTTGAAGAGCTTCCAAGACAAAGACATGTGATTTAGTTACTGATCCATCAATATCTCTCCATTGATCGTATGACATACTCAATTCTTCTAAATGTTTTTTAGCTCCCAAATTTGCTGCCACAGCATCTGCTGGATCAATGACATATTCCAACCCAGAAATTCGAAGCTTTCCTCGAAGTTGGTTGAGTTTCCCTAACTGCTTAATATCAAATCCATGCTGCTCTCCCACAACAAAATCAGTCAGCATCTCAAGATTGCTTAACCTTCCTATCATTGTTGGCATATTCTTTATATTAGTGCCTTCCAAATTAAGATAATGCAAATTGATGAGTTTGTAAAAATCTGAAGGGAGGTCGGTCAGTTTAAAACAATCTTGCAATAAGAGTGTATGCAAATTATACAACATACAAATGGAATTAGGTAAGCTTGTAATCTCAGTGTAAGAAAGGTCTAGATAGCGCAGAAGCTTTAAATTTCTTATCTCATTGGCTAGCTCTAAGAGATTGCAACCAGAGAAAGTCAACATCCGCAAATATTTTAGGCTTGAAAACAATTTTTGCTGCACATTGGTGCTTATCTTAAAGCGTTGATCACCATAGCCCTGTGCTTCTACCATCAAACTGTGTAGTCCCTCAGTTTTGCTAATATGCTCTAGTTTTCTATCACCATCTTTCAAATCCAGGCAACACCAAATGTGATGTGTCCTTTCTGGGATATCTTGCACGTTATCACCCTCTATTCGTAAGCGGGATTCTCCTGACACTGAGTGCGCTAAACCATTGAGTAGATCATGCAAGGTGAAGTAGTACTTTCCAGTCCATAATGGCATAACCAGTGATTGTCGGAAAAACGATATTGACACTAGATGATTGAAGAATTCATTACCTAACTCTTCTTCACTTTTGTTTCTTCCCCAAGACTTAAGCAAACCTTCTGCCATCCACAGCTTGATTAATTCACCCTTGTCAAACTCATAGCCCTTGGGAAATATAGAACAATAAGCAAAACAACGCTTTAGATTGGAAGGGAGGTTAAAGTAACTCAATCTTAGTATGGAGTTAATGTGGTTGTCACCCTCGGGTAAATGCCACAAATCAGTCTCCAATATCTTAACCCATTCAGATTCAGATGATCTTGCTTGCAAGATAATCCCCAATGTTTTCAGAGCTAAAGGCAACCCTCCACACTTTTCAATTATTTTCTTGCCTATCAATTCAAGATTTGGATATTCTACGACATTCCTGCCTTGAAAAGCATGTTTCACAAATAAACTCCAAGAGTCATTCTCCTGCAATTGCTTTAAATGAAGTTGCCGCTCAGATCCCATGATTGATGCTACTTCCTTGTCACGAGTTGTGACGATAATCTTACTTCCTGAAAATCTACGGCTAAAAGGAAGTAGTAAATGCTCCCACATATTCACATTTCTTCTCCAAACATCATCTAGAACAAGCAAATATCTCTTGCCCATTAGCCTCTGTTGCAATTGACGTTGGAGTTTTTCCAAGTCTTGACTATCAGCTGCTGAAGATTGAAATGACTCAAGAATTGATCGGGTGAGACGAACAAGATCGTCAGATTGTGAAACACAGACCCAAGCTGTAATTTCAAATTGCTCCGTAATCCTGTGGTCATTGTAAACAAGCTGGGCAAGGGTAGTCTTACCCATCCCACCCAGACCCACTATACTGATTATGGATACCTGGCTGTTAGTACTGTCCCTGTCTGATAGTAAAAAATGGACTATTTCCTCTATCTCGTGCTCTCTACCATATATGAAAGATTCATCATCCACCAAATATGCACTTGGTATTCTTGGGGTGTCATCATTATCACGAGTTGTTTGTTGAAGTTTTAATATATTTTTGTATCCTGCAAGAAACTCTAGCCTATGTAGCAATTCTTTAATCATAATCCTATATTCAGATGGTTTTATAAAACATGAAACAAAGAGTCGTATTGTTGTGCCCTTTCGTTGCGGGTTAGTAGTATCAATCAAATCCAGTAGTTGGTCTAATTCGTATACCTCATGTTTGAGATCATCAAGCCAATTCTTCACTTGTGGGTTGTGGTACTGCTTTGTCTCTGCGTCATCCAGCACATCATTGATAGAACTCAGTGTGATTTCAATCTTTCTCACCACCTCTTTATCGACGTCATTTCTGAAATATCTTAAAGTTGCTAACCTCCCGTTAATTTCTTGAAACATAGACGATAGAAATGAGTCCCCAACAACAAACTTTGCTGCCATGATATTAATTAATTGAACACAAACAAGCAAAATGAATCTCAGATCTGAGTGTGGTTCACAAGGCTATTTGCTGCTAGAATAGATCTTTGGTGAACTATGTTACTTACTAAATCAGTCTAGAAGTCAATGGAGAGAGAATGGGATAAATTCTAAGGTGGATAAATTTTTCTCATACCATTAACCACTTTCACAACTTTAATAACCAATTAGTTAACCGCTTTTATCAAATAGTTAAAAAAAATGACAATACGTCTTAAGGTGAGCTCATTAACCACTTGAGTCTCATGTTTTCATTATTTCACAAAAAATATTTAGTCAACAGTTAAATTTTTTCTATTTTATAATCAGTTAATTAAATTTAAGTGGTTAACGAGTTTTAAAGATGGATTATCTGAGCATAAATTTTGCCCAAAATAGTTTTTTTTATCAAAACTCTATTAATTAACGAGTCTACTCTGTCCGTGGAGATAATAATACTAATTCGGCACTCTATTCATTTGCAAGGATGGGTTCATGATGTATTTTTCAATTTAAGAAAACTAAATTTAAATCTTAAATGACTCATTTATTTTTATTTCGTGTCAAACTTGGGCATAGTACAAAAGTAATTTATTCGTACACTTTCGACAAAGCCAACAAAACGCTGACACAAAAAGAATTATGCATACATCACCTGTATTTATACATTGAACAAACTAAGTCACTGCAATAGTGTTAAAAAACTACTTAAAATAACAACAGTCTCAACCAACGTACAATTCAACTGAACTGACGATGCCATTGCAACTACAGTTGACCTGGCTAACACAGAACAACCATTATTTATGACCAGTGACCAGTTCATTCATTGGCAGTAAAATAGTACAAAGGCGTGCCCAATTAAAAATTGTTGAGACCTCTATTCTAGTTCAAGCGTAAACATTCTCCCACTCTCTTTGAAAGTCTTGCAAATATATTTTTATTTCTCCTCGGTAATGGCTCATTCATGACGACAGGTGACGGCTCCATCTTCACATCAGGTGATGGCTCCCTTTTCACATTAGACGATGGTTGCGCTTTCAGTTCAGGTAATGGCTCATTCTTAACGACAAGTGATGGCTCCATCTTCACATCAGGTGATAGCTGCACTTCATCTTCAGGTGATGGCTCCCTTTTCACATTAGATGATGGTTGCACTTCCAGTTCAGGTAATGGCTCCATTTGTACTTCACTGGATGGTTCAACTTCTGTAGTAATTGATGGCTCAATTTGCATAGCATTTGACTGGCCATATATTAGGTAGACAGCCGTCTTCTTAATGGTCAATCCATGTCCAAAAGCTACAAAAATCGCCACATTGTCCCCAACTGCTAAATTTGATACTACACTCTGCCAATCTTCATCGTTAGAGGACATTACTGTGTCTCGCTTGTATATATGGAAAGTGAATTTGGTGTAATTAATGATCAAAATACTAGTGAGACATTCAGTTTCCATGTTTTCGGGTGTGGATGAATAAACAACATAAAAAGTTATTCCCTTCAAGCAATTATCACTCTCCTTGGGTACTTGAAAACGCACGGAAGGTCCTTCACTTGTATAGGCTAACCATGAAGGATAATTATCACCCGGAAGGGAAGAATCACTAGAATCATTGGTTGTCAATCCCTGAATCATTAACATATGCTTAGTTATTTATGTAATGGTGCTATGCAAGTGTCAATATAGCGCACTACAGAAAAATATATACACAGGGAAACAGATTTAAAGAAAACATTAAATAGTTTGGTAACTACCATCAAAATTCAAATGTTAAAACAGATGTATGCTTTTATATAAAACTGCAAAATTGATATGCCATACACATCTTTAAATCGTAATGGAGTAATGGCCATTACACATATGCTTTTTCTCACTTATACTTTTTCTCCCTTTCCATATGCCCTTTTAATATCTGCACTTTCAGATGAGTTTTAAATCTAGGACTTAAAAATGAGGAGAAACTTCAGTTTTTGTTTCAGATATTCTTTTCTATATGCCTTCCTTTCCTACTGATTGTACCGTACATGGATCCATTTGCTTTGTATGCTGCATATGCTTCTCCATACATTTGACCAGTTTACATTGGACCACCCAAAATTACTCATCATTAATCTATTGCATTCTTGAACTGGTTTTAGTCTCAATGTAACAATTGTAAGACATTTTCCAATTGTTATTTTACTCTAGTTCTAGATTATTTTCTTCAAGCACTTAACTTTCATTTATTCTAGTTGTTGTCCTTGAGACAAATTTACAATTGATTCTGTGAAACACTGATGTTGTTCTGAAGCAATCATATTTTGCTAAATTGCAACCTTTTTATGATATAACCCTCCAAAATCCCTATCTCTCAAAGGTTTATATACGGCTCTTTCCCTAGTCCTTCATAGAAGTATAGGACCAACTTTTACAGTGAGGGCCTGTTTGGTAGAACATATGAGAACAACTTATGACATGTTCATCAGTTTTTTTTTACCTTATTTTCATAACCTCTCCAAAATAGCTTCTGGGGTGAGGGCTCAACTAAGTCCCTCACCAATGGAGCAGTAAAATTTCACCGTTAGATTTAATCAATAGTCTAGATTCATTAAAAATAAAAATAAGAACATCTGCACATTTTTATGCACAATTCTACAAAATTGTTGGCTTTGCCACGAATAATCCCAAACTATTGGATTATCGAGCTGAATTTGTGGAACCAAACTCGAGGAGACTGTTTAAGACCATAGGGTCGAGTGGCGATTGAAAACAAAGTTGTTGGCTTTTCTATGAATCATTCCAAACTATTGGACTATCGAGCTGAATTTGTTGAACCAAACTCGAGAAGACGGTCGAGTGGCGATTGAAAACAAAGTCAATTAACTAAAAATTTAATTAACTTCTATCTTCAGGAAACTTTTATCGTATAAAGAAAAAACTGAAAATAGAAATGTGTAAGGTCAGAGAGGATAGAGGAGGAACCTGTGATAAGCTCTTGCCAAGAGCATCAATGATTATGTGGCAACTTCCCATTGTAACCAAAAGAGATTTCAAGGAAAGATCCGAGATTTGTGATGTTTCCGATTCAGTAAGGTTTGCACCATATAGACCATCAAAAAAACTAGTCAATATTTCAATTAGTTGAATCTCCGATTGGCATTGTACCCAAACACTTCTATGTTCTGAACAACTACTATGCATTGTTGATTGATAACCCAGAACCAAATTATTACTCTCTACATCCATGGAAGTGGGGGGAATGTGTGGTAATGAATTCATTGTTGGTGACATCCAAGACCAAATGAGAGAAGGAAAAATATCACGCGATAATCCTTCATAGCCACATAGGGATATATACATAATGCTTTTTGATCTAACTATGGAAAAGGGTGCTTGTTTGACGCCGGTATTTGCTGCAACTAAAGTTGTCAAGGATGTCATTTGCACTATATCTTCTTCCAATTTGTCAATCTTTGAACAACCATCAAGGATGAGTGTTTTCACAGATATTAACTGATAAATTTCCCTTGGTAGATTGCCAAGACTTGTACAGTCCTTCACATTTATCAGAAGAAGATTCTTGAGAACTCCAATGGATGGGTGTACCTCGGACAAACTTGGACAATCCTTCATAATGAGCTTTTCTAGATTCGGTAATTTTGAAAAGTCAGGGGTGCTTTTCAAGTACTTGGAATGACTAAGATTCAGTATTTTTAGCTTGTCCAACAACTGCGAGAAAATAATTATTTAAAAGAAAAATTAGAGACGAAGTAGCAAGAGATACTATTGTCGTCAACCTGAGTTTTGAAAAAAAATGTTATTATACCTTGGTTTCCTTCCAAACTTGTTTAACATGGCTATATTTTAATTCGAGAACAACTAGATTCCCCAAATAAAAGTCATTGCGTATACAGTTGAAGGTAGATCGTTGCCAATTGAGCCATCTCAATTCTTTGGAAAGATGTCCAAAATCTCCAGTGAGGTCAACACAATCAAGTTGCAAAAGTCTCATGTTCTTCATATGCTGGAAAACATTGGTATTGAAGCTATCTCTTCCTTTTCTTTGCAAGTTCAAAATCAATCCCTCAACGTTTTGCGTTCCCTGCATGTGAAGTAAAAAGGCTAAGAAAAGAAAGGGAAATGTTTTTGGTTTGACTTGAATGAACTGGTTTAAGCAAGATAATCAAAAGTTTCAATTGTATAGGGTCGGTTCTTACCGTATTCTTTGTTAAAACATCATGTACGTCCTTCTGCAGCCACAGCCGACTACGCTCCCCAGGATCTTTTGTTGAACCTTCCCGAACAATTTCTCTTCCCATGTCTCTTATTAAATCATGCATTCCAAGCTTGTTATTCTTTTCGACCTTTAGAAGGCTCCTCTCTATGAGGACAGCTATTCCGATACCAGCAAAAAGTCCACATCCATTTAGTATCTCAGTAACATAATCTTTGTCCTTGCCAATAAAGAAACAACATACATCAAGAAATATAGCCTTCTTCGTGTCATCCGTTAAACCATCATAGCTTATTCTCAGTTTCTCTTGCACTTCTTCATTGGGAATTTTTTCTAATATTGATAGCACACTTTTCCATTCTTCTTTTGACCTTTTATATAAGTAAGATCCGAGGACTTCCACAGCTAGAGGTAATCCTCCGCAGTAATTAACTACATTTTGTGAGAGTTCACTGAAATTAACTTTTGGAGATGCGCTTCTAAAAGCATGCCAACTGAAAAGCTCAAGGGACTCATTTTCGTTCATTTCTTCTGCTGTACAGAATTGGTCAACTTCAAGTCTCCTAAGTATGTGTGCATCCCTTGTTGTAACAATTAGTACACTTCCCAAGCCTAAACATTTAGGATTTCCACATAGAGCTTTAACTTGCTGTTCTTTGGTCACATCATCAAGTACAAGGAGCACCTTTTTTTCAGAGATTCTTTTGTTGATTATAGCTGTCCCCGATGCAATGTTGTGTATCTTCTCCTTTGTTTTGAAGAGATCTGAAAGAAGTTGTTGCTGTAACCGAATATACCCTTTATCTGATTCACAAGTTTGTCTAATATTCTCAATGAAACTTCTATGCACGAATTTGCGATGAATTTTATTGTAGATGCCTTTGGCTGTGGTAGTTTTACCCAACCCACCCATTCCCCAGATCCCTACCATAGAAACTTTGCTTGATTGATTTTCAATCGACATAAACACTTGGTCCACACGGGACTCTAGCCCAACTGGGAATTCCGTAGTAGGTAAGAATGTGTTTTCCAGCTTTCTCAAAACTTCGTCAACAATTTTGTTCACTAGTTCATTCTCACTCCTTCAAGTTCAATAAGTCAATAATCATGATTAGAAAACAGATACAATGAAAATGCTAAAAGGAATAAAACAACGTAAGAAACCACCAGAAGAAATTATTGATCATGAATAAACTATCATTGTGATCCCTAAACTATAGATATATAATAAGTAGTTCTTAAACTATTTTTCTTTCATCAAGTTAGTCCCTAAATCATCATTCTCTCTCCTATTATTAAAGCAACTGACGGACTAATTTGATGCATTACTAATAGTTTAAGGACTACTTATCATCGTATTTGACCAAATTGGATGATCTTTCTTGATTTTATACCTGAAAGTGCTGGAATCCCATCCAGAAATATTTGCAGCTTGATTGAGAGCACGCTTCCATGTCCGCAAAAGTTCTTGCCTGTCTTTTTCCGGTTGAATTCTTTTGGTAATAGCTTCCAAAGCTTTTCCAAAATCACCCACCTGACGACGAACGACAGATGGGTCAACATGGTAAAATATGGGTATAACCACGGGACCATTATTATTACTTCTGCGGTGTTCCATGATTTTCACCAGTTCAACAAGACACCAACTAGATTGAGTGTAGTGTTTTGAGAAAATAACTAAGCATATTTGAGAACCTTGAATTGCTCGCAATAGTTCTGGTTCTACTTCCCATCCCTTTTTAAGCTTTTCATCGTCAAGAAAAGTGTTGATTCCGGCATTTGATAGAGCAGCATATAGATGAGAAACCAAGTTCTTACGTGTGTCTCCCCCTCTGAAATTTATGAACACGTCGTACATCCATTGATGAGAATTCAAATTGAAGGATGATGATGATGATGATGATGAAGATGATGAAGACATCCTTTCCATGTAGTCAACACTTTTCTTGCAAAAGAAAAATTGCAGCGACACTTTAGACTAATCAAAATGCATGATTTTTTTTTTTTAAAACAACTTTCTCTGAAAATGCATGATTTGGTAACTAAAAGCAATTGAAAGACTACATAGTTGAGTAGTTTTATTCATTAATTTAATGAGCTCAAGTGCAGATTGAATTTATTTGTTGAGAATTTGGGGGAAATGAGTAGAAAGAGCTTTGAAAGCTTGAATGAGAGTAAAATTCATAAGGAATCATTTTGCTAAAAGGTAATTAAAATGTATACGAAGGGTCTGTTTGGATAAACAATTTATTTGTAGCTTATAGCACAAGCGCTTATGTATAAGCTTTGATAAGTTGCTTTTATGGCAAAAGATAAAATAAAGATAAATTGTTTTTATATATGCTACGAGTGGTTTTTATAAGTTATATCGGAGAACTTGTGAAAATAAGCCGAATTTTTTTTATAAAACTTATCATAAATTGTTTTCATAAGTTATCCCAAACAGTTCCCAAAACTTATGGTAGTAGATAAGCTCAAATAAGTCAATTCAAACAAACCCAAAGTACTCTATAAATAGAGCTAACTGAGAATTAACAACTAACTACCTGTTAATAAATTCTTAAACTCAAACTAACAATTATTATTGTTAACATTATTAAATTCATAAACTAAGTTAAACTAATTACTTATTGAATCGAACTAGGAAGTACCAGTCATGAATTAGTTTGATTAATCTGTATTAGAAAATTATACAGTTACATAGCATGAAAATAAGTTAAATAACGATGCATTATTCAGAAACAGTTAAAGAGAGAAAATCACCTGAACAAGTTTCAACTAGCTAAGATTGTGAACAATCACCAAAAAGAAGAATGAATGAGAAAGGATCAAAAGGATATGATATGATTATGAGGTACTTTCCTTGCTACTTTTTGTGTTAAGAAGACTCAATGATCAGTATCGTCAACGCATCAAACAATAATACTCCTTCCTACTATGGTCCATCATGTTTATTTATTTATTCATTTATTTATTGTTACACTATTATTATTATCCACTCTTTTTTTCTGTTCACTTGTTTCAAGATTTTCCTTTTTCCGCTCTTTAATTAATAAAATGAAAACATGTCAAGTTAATGCATTAAAAATTGAGAAGTTTCATTTTTTAAAATAATAATTTTTTTAAATAAAATGTTTAAAGAGTGTCCTAGGTTCTCGTTGGCAAGACTCTATTTTTATTTTATTTTAAAAAACTCATGAAAAGTTAAAATTGATTAACTATCAGCATATTTTAAGTATATTTACATATAAAATATATAGTAATATTAACTCATTATCTTTTATTTGATATTAACTTTTTTATTTTCGGGCAAAAATAATTGGTTGCAAGATAACTAAAGTCTAATAGTAATTATTTCTACCAAGAATTGAATGTGGGTTCTCCTAAAAGATTTATTTTAGAGAGACTTATTAATCACTTGAGTTCAATTTATTGGTTATATATATTAAGTTATTAACTGCACTATCAATTTTGAGAGTTGAAATACTCTTCATTTTCTACTTTTTTTTTTTTTTTTTTTTCATTTTCTTTGTTAATTTATAGTTTTAGAAATATAAATATAAAAAGAGTAAGGTTATTTAGTAAGAAATATTTATATAAGAAATAGAAGAATCTACCAAATTAGGGAATTTGACCAATCAAAAATTGGTTAACCATATATGGGAGAGATTCTTCTCTTTCTTGCATAAAAATTCTTATTAAATAGCATTTTTCATATAAAAGTATAATATTAAATGAGTTCAAATCTTTTTTATACACCTTAAAATAATTAAAAAATTTAGTAATGAAGGAAATAAAAAAAATATAAAAAATGGAGAGTACCTTTAACTCCAATTTTGAGGGAGAAAATTCAATATGAATAATGAATCTACCACTCCTTCTTATTAGATAATTAACCATTGGGGAACAATTTTGAATTTTCAAATAAGATAAAAATTAAAATTGTTTTAAAATCTCAAGAGGAAATAATCATTTAACACCTTGCAATATATTATCATGTATTCATGTCCTTTCCTATAAACAACAACTTCAGTAACAAAATAGAGCAAAAACAATCGATGGAAGCATAAAATGGTGGTTAACTTAAGCCAAAAGTAACCATGACAGACCAGTGGCATAAAATTGACTTGTGAATTTTAAAGTTTTTTGACAAACGTGTTTCTTAAAGTTTTGATGTAATAGTAATTAATAAAATTCCAATAATTAATTGCTTATGAAAAAAGTTTATGACATGTCCACAAATTGTTCTTAGCTTATAAAAATAATTTAACTTTATTTCATCTTTGGTTATAGAAATAGCTTATAGATAAGCAATTATATGATACTCTCTAGTCCTATATATAAAAAAAAATTGACTTTTAAGATTTATGTATCTAGACAATAATTAAAGTGGACGAGTTTTGTTTTTCCTCCCTGTAATTTTTTTTTTTTTATTCGCTCCTTGCAATGTTGAATTTTTTGGACTCACCCCTTGGGTGCACTTTTTAAATCGGTTATTTTGTTCAAACCGATTTAAAAAGTGTTGTTTTTTAAAACGGTTAATATGTTCAACCGTTTTGGAAAGTGCAAATTCCTTGCACTCAAGGGGGGAAACAAAAAAAATTTACTTTACAAAGAGGCGAATGAAAAGAAAAAAAATTACGGGGGGAAAACAAAACTCGTCCATATTACAGGGAGTATCAACCTATTTACCCTAATATATATAGTCTAAATATAGTCTAGACAATAATCAATGTATCTAGACAATAAATATTGTCTAAATATAGTCTAGACAATAATCAATGTATCTAAACAATAATATAGTCTAAAACTCTGTTTGGAAAACCAAAAAAAATAGTGTATAGCTTATGTCTTATAGCTTATAAGCTAAAAGACATGTTTGGTAACTGTTTTTTCCATAAGCTATTTCAAGTAGCTTATAGCTTATAACTTTTTTTTCCAATTTTACCCTTACTATTTAAACTAAAATCCACTTTGACCCTTTATAATTTATTTTAATTTAAAATAAAATAACTCTTTCTTCTTTAAAAAAAATAAAGGAATAGATATTATCTCCATAAAATGAAATGGAATACACAATCATCTCCGTGATAAAAAAAAAAGGAATACAAAGCAACAAGATGTTGGTATATATATATATATATAAATTCTAAAATGGACCACTTTATCAACTGGTTTATGGAAGACCAATTATGAATAACACTATAATGAATACGAACTTTACAAAATCAACTGTTGGATTGAAAGTTTGTTTCATATAGATCATCCATAAAAAAATTTAGAAAAATTGAAAATCGTTTGATATGTTATTGAGACTCATTAAATTAACGGTTTATGAGTTTTTATTAAATACCGTTAATCTTGACAAGTTTCAATAACATATCAAATGATTTTCAAATTTTCTAAAAATTTGTACGGATGATCTATATGAAACAAAGTTTCAATCCAACTGTGAATTTTATAAAATTTATATTCATTATAGTAATATTGACCACTTGTCCACGATGAACTACTTGTAAAGATGATCCACATACGGTACTAATTTAATTTGGATAAATATTAGGCAATAGACTTTTTTATTATTAGTTTGGATTAATATAATTTTAGTTAAGATCATTAATTTTTTTTAGCAAATATAGTTAAGAATATCTTAATTTTTAGCTTATTGTTATTATGTTATGTTACGGCAAATTTTACATAATTGTGTCGAATATATTTTACTATTGTGTCGAATATAGTTAAGTATCACAAGTTGGTAAATGTATATATATATTTTGATGTGGAAGATATATTACATAAAAAATAAAAATAATTTGTGCAAAAAAATTTAAAATAAAATTCTAAGATACACAAATTAATTTAATAGTAATATATAAAAGATATCCGTTAATTTTATCAAACAGAGCCTAAATACATCAATTTTATAATGTATCTAAAAAGTAAAATGTTTCTTATATATAGACCGGAGAGTAATTTCTTATTCAATAAGCGGTTAATTAAGTTGTTTGTCAAAAAAAAAAAGGAAAAAAAAAAAGTTGTTTGTCCAAACACAACCTTGTAAGGAAAGGGCAGGAGAGATTACAAAGAGATTGCATAGTTAAAAAAAAATATTATTAACATTTTAACTGGCTTCATTAGAGGCATATAGCAATATCAAAAGCTCAATTGCATAATCTAAGCATGTCGTTGTTGCATTGACTGATACTTGGGACTTGAGTTCACTTTTGACTATTTGGACTCAACTGTTATGAGATGTGGTGAGCCAAAAACTTGATAGTATACTTCTTGGGAAGCAGATAAAGAACATCATTGCTTGTGAGGGAGGTGATGTAAAAGAGAGGCATGAGAAGGTTGAGAAATGGATTATAAGGCTTCAAATTACTGTATTTGTGAAGGTACCTTTGAGTTACAATGGTAGCATAGAAGCAACAAATCTATTTCAGTGATATAAATTCAGAGAAGAAAATTATTGTTTGCTTGTCTGCTAGAATGACAGACCACTATTTTGTGTATCAGCCTGAAGCTTTAGAAGATGAATGTTCATATACTTGGAATATATGAAGGTAACCTTGCCATTTTTACATATTAGGCCACGGATTTCAAGATATATGAAGTGAAGTAATCAATAAGACAAGGAGATAAATGGGTTTTTTACTTTCATATTTCTTTCTTTTCGAAGTTTTGCTTTTTTTTGTATCGATTGTATGTTTTTGTTGTTGTTATTTTCTGTCCTACCTTTATACATAAAATGACAAATCTGAATTTCCATGTAATAAAAAAGGATTCTTAACAATTAAAATGATATTATATAAATAGGTGGAATGACTAAAACTTTAAAATGAAGAATGCCATGAGATGGTTTTAAATAATTTGTGCTAATGAGGCACCGAAGAATTTGGCATTTAACATGAATACAGCAGAGAAAATAAGAAACTTATGGTTTTTTGCAGAATGAAATTAAAAAGAGATACAAAGTCACAAGAATAACAAAGAAAAGATTATATGGTAAATTAAATTAAAAATAATTACAAGCACAACAAGCGGCAGCGTCCACACATCCAGATGTGGGGCTTGGACCATGCTTGACCTTTGCGGAACAAACAGCCACATCTTTCTGGTTGTGCCTGAGAGCAGTAGTCGATCCATTCATCCGGTACAAATGAGAATGGATGGCCACAAGAGCATGGTTTCAGCCACCAATCAGGAAATTATCACATCAGGAATGTGACTAATTGTATGCCAACGCTCCCCTCGCTCCTTTTGGTACTGCTGCATAATTAATGGACAATCATGAATGGACAAAGTAGAAAGAGAGTTGGGTAGACCCTCCTCTGGCAAGCTCACAAGACAAGGGCAGTCTTCAATATATAAAGATTCAAGTGAAGTCAGGTGGAGAAGACCCTTGTAGTTTATTATTCTTAGGTTGGAACAATTTGTCAACTCAAGAGAGTTAATAGATGATGGCAGCAGACTCTCCTCTGGAAAGGACTCGAAGATTTCAAAATCATCACTAACCCTGAATTGTTTCAGAGAATTGAGTTGGAACAAACCCCACTTCTCTCTTGAAGCCATCAATTTGGGGCATCTTTCTATTCTGAAATTGCATAGATTGGAAGGCAACTGCCACCCCAAAAATGATTCCAGCCATGGACTATCGTACAACAATAGAGAATTAATATTGGTGAACAAGTGTAGTGCAAAAGGCAAGGAAGAAGAGTGCCAACCTATTATAGTTAGAGTGCGAAGAGAATTACAGCTATTGAAATCCGAAGACGACAATTCTAGATTTGAACCAAAGAAGTCTTCAACTTCCAACTCTTCAAGAAACGCACTATTAAATAGAATTTTCTCTAGGTTGGATTCAATGACCCGAGTTCCACAAAGGATGACCCTTTTCAAGCGGGATGGCAATTCATTTATCAAAATGCTATCACATCTCTTTAGTTCAAGCTCACTGATATTAGCAGCATTAGGAACTGAAGCTTCTAACTCTTCGCAGTCAATAATCTCCAATTTTTGCAAAGAAGGAAGGTGTTGAGGCAGGGCACTTTTCAACTTTGGACAATGTTTTATCGAAAGCTCTTGAAGCCAAGGAAAACCTTCAAGACATAACCATTCCTTCCATTCAGACAAGTGCTCAAATCGCAAAGTTTCAAGGGATGTAAATGAAACATTTGATGCATTATACCCACAAAACTCTGTACCAATGATCTCTATTCCATCACAGTCTGAAATGGAAAGCTTCTTGAGAGAGGGGAACTGCCCAAGTGGTGGAAACTGGGAACGGATTTTACATCCCAACAATTCAAGAGATACTAAAATGGGTAAATGACGACCTCCAAGCCAATTTGGAAACTTACTGCCTCTGTAGTTTTTGATTGTGAGCCTCATGAGGTTTCTATTTGGTTGAAGAGCCTTCAAGACAGAGACATGTGCTTCAGTTACTGATCCATCCATTTCTCTCGATTCATTGTATGACATGCTTAATTCTTTTAAATGTTTCTTGTCTATCAAATTTGCTGCCACTGCATCTTCTGGATTACTGACATTTTTCAAACCTGAAATTTGAAGCCTTCCTTGAAGATTGTTGAGTTCTGCCAACTGCTTAATATCAATTCCATGCTGCTCTCCCACAACAAAATCAGTGAGCATCTCAAGATTCTTTAACCTTCCTATCTCCCTTGGCATCTTCTTAATATGAGTTCCTTTCAGATTGAGATGCCGTAAATTGATGAGTTTGCAAAAATCTGGAGGGAACTTACTCAAATTAAAGCATTCTTCTAATAAGAGTGTCTGTAGATTATACAGGTTACAAATGGAATTAGGTAAGCTTGTAATCTCAGTGTATGAAAGGTCTAGATAGCGCAGAAGCTTTAAATTTCTTATCTCATCAGCTAGCTCTAAGATATTGCAACCAGAGAAAGACAACATCCGCAAATATTTTAGTCTTGAAAACAAATTATGCTGCATACTGATGCTTATTTTAAATCGTTGGTCACCATACCCTTGTGCTACCATCAGATTGTGTAGTCCCTTTAATTTACATATCTGCTTTAGTTTTCTATCACCATCTTCCAAATCAAGGCAGCACCAAATGTGACGTGTCTTTTCGGGAATATCTAGCACTTTATCACCCTCTAATTGTAAGCGGAATTCTCCTGATACTGATTTCGCTAAATCATTTACGACATCATGCATGACAAAGTAGTATTTACCAGCCCATAATGGCAAAATTACTGATTGTTGGAAAAAAGATATTGATACTAGATGATCAAAGAATTCATTTCCCAACTCTTCTTCACTTTTGTCTCTTCCACAACACTTCAACAAACCTTCTGCCATCCAAAGCTTGATTAGTTCACCCTTCTCAAACTCATAGCCCTTGGGAAATATAGAACAATAAGCAAAACAATGCTTCAGATCGGAAGGGAGATTAAAGTAACTCAATCTCAGAACGGGGTTAATTTTGTTGTCACCGTCCGATAAACGCCACAAATCAGTCTCCAATACCTGGTCCCATTCAAGTTTACCGAATCGCAGTCCCAAAAGATTCCCCAATGTTTTCAGAGCTAACGGCAACCCTCCACATTTATCTACTATTTTCTTGATGATCGATTCAAGGTTTGGAAAATCAAACACATTCCTGCCTCGAAAAGCATGATTCACAAATACACTCCAAGAGTCACCCTCCTTCAATTGCTTTAAATGAAGTAGCCGGGTGGATCTCATGATGGATGCACCTTCCTTGTCACGTGTTGTCACGATCATCTTACTTCCTGAAGATCCACATTTAAAAATAAGTAGTAACTGCTCCCATGTATTCCCATCTATTTTCCAGACACCATCTAGAACAAGCAAATATTTCTTTCCGGCCAGCCTATGTTGCAATTGATGTTGGAGCGTATTCAAGTCACTAATATATGCTGCTTCTGAATAATGAAGTGACTTGAGAATTGATTGGGCGAGACGAACAACATCAAAAGATTCTGTAAGAGAGACCCAAGCTTTAAGTTCAAATTGCTCCTCTATCTTGTGGTCATTGTAAACAAGCAGGGCAAGGGTTGTCTTACCTATCCCAATTAGACCCACTATACTGATTATGGGTACCTGCTTATCACTGTCACTGTCAGAAAGCAAAAAATTGAGTATTTCCTCTTTCTCATGCTCTCTACCATATATGACCGATTCATCCACCAAAGTTACAGTTGCAAATTTGCTTAATAATTTCCAGTTGACTCCAATTTCATAATTAGCACTAGATAATTCGTGAAGTCCCAATCTATGCTCTCTACCATATATGACATCATAATCATCCATGAAAGATGCAGTTGGTAATATCTGGAGAGTGACTCTGCCTTCATTATTAGCTTGAAATACTAATTTGTCATTTTTCTTCGCAAGAACATCTATCCTCTTGAGTGATACTATAATCATAGATTCAAATTGATTAATAGAATTTTTTTTTTTTGGTTCTACAAATTGATTAATAGAACTTGAAAGACAGTGTCGTATCTTCTTGCTCTTTTGTGGCATCTTCTTGCTCATTTGTTGTACATCAGTAGCAATCACATCCAATAGCTGGTCTAGTTCGTATACCTCATGTTTGAGATCATCAAGCCAATTCTTCAGGTTTGGATATTGGTACTGCTTTTTCTCTGCATCATCGAGCACTTTTTGGATAGAAACCAGTGTAATTTCAAGTTCTTTCACCAGGCCTTCGTTGAAGTAGAGTCTCATATCTTTTGAAGTTACCCTCTCATGAATCACATGAAAGACAGGCGAAAGAAATGCCCTGCCAATAATCTCTGCCATTATATTGAACACAAACAAAATGATCTCAGATCGGTGCGTGGTTCACAACTCTGGGAGGCTATCTGCAAGAATCGAAGATGGTTATGTATTCTTCAGTCACATAATAGTTTAATAAAATAACTAAGTAGTCCCAAACTATCTGAGTATTGAAAATTTATTTTTGATTCTAAAACATTGATAGCATAAGCTACAAAGGCTCATGTTGTTTTCTTGGTATATATATGATTGTGTTTGTGTTTGTGTATGTGGTTTACTAAACATCACATACACAATTTGATCATACTCGAAATTTAGTCTAAACAGAATCCATAACATTAAAATTCTCAAAAACTATTCAAACGTAGAAAAATAGGAATCACACAAAGGGATTGCAAAACAGTTTGAAATATTCTACCCAAAAAAAAAACAGTTTGAAATATAAAATAAACACCACTTAAAGTTTGTGTCACAACGTCTACACTGGTTAGCGCCACACACAAAACACAAAATAAATTTAGAACAAACACGCACAAGTAATGACATACTAATCTCATACTATAAAAAAAATACATTATCATTGCACCAAAGCATAACAACAAAATAATCAATCGTTAGTTGGTTCAGTGGTGATTGGCGCTGAACTTGGTAGGGAGGACCACGGTTCGATCCCCCGCAACTGCGATCGGGAGGGGGCTGGAACCACTTGATGCCAGAACTGACCCCCGAACCAGATTTAACTGGTGGTGAAAGCCAAAAAAAAAAAAAAAAAAAAAGCATAACAACAAAATACATTAATCATATGTATCCAAAAAAAAAAAATTAAATGCAATTTGCATTTAATTTTATAAAAATAAATAAATCTTAAAATTAATAAAAATTAATTTGTTTTTGCTTTGAGACGGAGAGAGTATTCCACGCACCCTCATTAAGAAATAAGAACACAACATTAATAAAAATTAAATAGTTCACAATCATTTCCATAAATAGTTCACAATCATTAAGTACACAATATTTATAATAGTAATATTTAATTTTAACCGTTACAGCTAACAATAAAATTGTTCAAGTGGTGAAGGTCTTAGTCTTTTAAATATGTGGTCAGTAATTCAATTTTTAACTCATGAGTATAGAAAAATTTAGTTTGAAGAGAAGAATTTACCTTGTATAACTCAAAAATAATTTAATACTTACAAATTATAACAAATTTCCCCTATATATGCAAAGTAATTAAAATAGGACCACATTGAGGGTCTTGTTGTTACATTGTACGATCCTTTTTTAAGTATCACTTTTAACCTATAAAATACGGACACTTCTCAGATTAGGCGTATCCGTGTCGGTTATCATTACATTGAATTATATTATTTTTCCAAATTATTATCGGTGTCGTCGTGTCAGTATATGTGTCGTGTCCAGTGTCCGTGCTTCATATATTTTAACCACCGTGTACTATTCACATAATTTACTTTGATCATAAATTTTTATTAATATATTAAACTAAATGTTAGCAACTAAGATATTGTTCAATTTATCTCGACGAATATTTTTAAAATACAAAATATTCATAATTTTTTATAAATATTTAACTAAACTTGTACATTGACATGTGTGCAGTAGTAAAAAATGACACACTTTAAAAAATAATTTACTTTGTATTTGTAATAAAAAACACTTTTTTTAATAAAATAATTTTTATTTTGTTTGAAAAAAACTTGTAAAAGTAATATTTTTTTTAATTATAAAATAACCTCATCTTTTAACATTTGTTTTCTTTATCCTCTAAAAAAAATATTTAATTTGAGAAATTACTGTTAGCAATTTTTTATTTTTAACTGTTTTCTGATTATTTGTACATTCTAATTTAAAAAAAAAAATTGTAACAAACAAACACAATATTTATAAAAGTAGTTTTCCTTTCTAAGGCTCCGTTTGGCCCGACTTATTTTTAACTTTTTATTTTAGCTTAAACGAAATAAAGAAGTATAAAATTATATTTAACACTATTTCTTCTTAAAAGTATTAGAGAAATAAAGTAAAGAACTAAAAAATGCAAAAAAGTAAAGTCAAACACAATTTTTTCCTTCTTTACTATTTTTAAGGAGAAGAAAAAAAGAGGAAAATAAGCCGGGCCAAACGGGGCCTAAAAATAGTTGTAACGCTTCTGAACCGGTGAAAATTGTTGTCAATATAGTTTAAGGTCTAAAAAGTTGTAGCAAAGAATATAATAATCTTGGCTAATGTTACGGTGGACTATCTTCACAAGTGGTCTACTGTGGCCAATCATCAATATTATTATAACGAATACGAATTTTACAAAATTCACCGTTGGATTAAAAATTTGTATCATATAGATTATCTACAAAAAAAATTAGAAAAATTAAAAATCATTTGATATATTATTGAAAGTTGAAACCTATCAAAATTAATGGTATTTAATAAAAACTCAAAAACCGTTAATCTCTATGATATAAACTTTTAATTCAATGGTGAATTTTATAAAATTCGTATTCGTTATAGTGTTATGCATAAGTGGTCCACCATGGACCACTTGATGAAGTGGTCTATTTTAGAATTTGCCAATAAACTTACTTTTCAACATTAACAATAAAATTCCAATTCCACTAAATAATTTATAAATAAACTTTCTTTTACGTATAAACAAAATTATAGTAACATAGAAATTAGTTAATACTATAAGGAAAATAACAAGTATATACTGTATATTAGTCATAAATAAATAAAAGTATATATATAGGGGTTTGCTAATTTAGACTCACTCAAAAACATGAAGTACCTATTAGGTCTAAGACCATCTCCAATGGTGTAGTATCTATTAGGTACTTATAGTACTTATTAGGTACTACCATTGGAGTACCACTCATTTAAGTACCTATTAGGTATCACTTCTCAAATAAGAACCATCTCTCTCTTCTTGAATCCACCTTTATTTTCTATTAAAATATTATTTTCATTTAACTCTTTCTCTTCTTGCATAATTTTAAAAATGTGGAGTTATTGATGGGACCCATTTTAAAACTTTTTAAGAAGTACTCCATTGGAGTAGTTGAGTACCTATTAGGTACTATTATTAAAAAATGAGAAATTAGTGATGTGTCCATGTGGGACCCATTTAAGTACTCAAAGTTTGAGTTTTCCATTGTGGATGCTCTAAATTAGTAAGGTGCGCCTTTTCACTTTGGACAAAAAACTCTTGACATTTAGTTATTTTACACTAGAAAGTTGATGGTTAGTTAGGTAAATTTTAATAAAATATTGTGCACCCATTTGCTAATTTACACTCAATTTTATAAAACAATTTTATGTTTTCTTATTAGAAAAATGTTGTTTGAGAATTTTAAGGAAGGATAAACATGTTTTGCTGTTTTTTTTTATATAAAACTCAAAAATTACCCTTTACTTTGAACTCATTTGAAATAGTGGAAAAAAAGTTTTTTTATTCATAATAGAAAATGTGCACCCTGCTAATTTAAACTTTCATGATTTTAAGTGTATATATATATAATGTCATTAAAAATATTAAAAAAAATATATAAAGAGGGTTGTTGGGTTCGTCCCATAAGCTTAGTTAAATTAGCAAAATATTACATGTTGAGATTCAAACCACTAAGTTATTTGACAAAAAATAAATGAAGTGTTATTGGATTCTACAAAAGGTTTTTAAATGTTCAATAGAAAGTACTTATATACTAATAGACAAGTACTGTCTCTAATATATTTTCTTTTTTACCAAATAAGTGAAATTACGTTACTTTATTTGGTTTGTATTATAAAACATTTAAAAAAAAAAGTTCTTATAAAACTATTAGATATGGAAAGATTTCTCCACTTAGGTTCTTTAATTTAAAAAAAAAAAATATTCTTATAAAGCTATTAATTAAAAATAGCTTTTCATTTTGGGATTAAAAATAATTTTTTTAAAAATTGATAACAAATACTATTAAAATTATAAAATAGAATAGATTTTTCATTAAAAGAATTCAAAACAAACACACACATCTAAGTAATATTAAAAAAGTAAGCCGAAATTTGTTTAAAAAAACAAAAAATACTTGTATTATCAGGAGATACTGTAATTAAGAAAGAGACAGAAAGAAAAAATTACCTGAGCGCTTGTTTTCAACTAACTGAGTCTGGGATCGATGACCAACTAAAAACAGGAAATAGGAAGAAGGGTTGTACAAGAGATTCTCTAGTGTCTGTCTCTCGCCCGTCAACGGAACAAAAGTAAGGCACTTTCACTTTTCACTCTGTTCACATTGCATCGAGATTATCGACGTTAGGACGTACACCTTTATTATGTTACCCCACCCCGGTCCCTAATTGAGTATTGGAGCATGCATCTACGAAGCAACGCTTATTCTGTCAAGTTTTACTTATATTATTATTAGTCATTCTCATAATATTATTACATTACTAAATTGATACAGTAGTAAGTAAATCAAATTAGGGGCTCTGTCTACGGTGAGCAATGTCAATAGGTCATGTACGGTGCATGACCTGGTTTTTTTATTTTTTATTTTTGCAAGTTGCTTATGGGCCTTAGATTAAAAAGGGCACATGATATTATGATGCACTATCACTATTGTATTATTTTTCATTTATTTCATTTTTCTCCATGAATTTTTTATTTTTTTTATACGGTTATTATATTTTTTATCCCTACAAAATGGATACCTTTTAAGTTTAGTCTTTACTTAATTTTAATAGTATTTTTAGTCCTACAATTTTTTTTAATACATTGTTTAAATATCGGTTATAAACTTCTATGAGATTCTTATACAACTCGATCACTCTTATTCCACTTAAATATCAATTATAAACGTTTATGAGATTCTTAGACGACTGAATAACTATTCTCGAACTTACATATTTCGCACATTAATATCTCTCACTTAAATATCGCTTATAAAAGTCTATGAGATACTTATACAACTTGATCACTCTTATCCCACTTAAATATCAATTATAAACGTCTATGAGATTCTTAGACTACTGGATCACTATTCTCGAACTTACATATCTTGCATATTAGTATCTCTCACATTAATATCTCTCACTTAAATATCGATTATAAACGTCTATGATATTCTTATACGACTCGATCGCTCTTATCACACTTAAATATCAATTATAAGCGTTTATAAGATTCTTAGACGAGTGAATCACTATTCTCAAACTTACATATCTTGCACATTAATATCTTCCACTTAGATATCGGTTATAAACATCTATGAGATTCTTATACGACTCGATCACTCTTATTCCACTTAAATATCAATTATAAACGTCTATGAGATTCTTAGACGAGTGAATCACTATTCTCAAACTTACATATCTTGAACATTAATATCTTCTACTTATATATCGGTTATAAACATCTATGAGATTCTTATACGACTCGATCACTCTTATTCCACTTGAATATCAATCATAAACGTCTATGAGATTCTTAGACGACTGAATCACTATTCTCAAACTTACATATCTCGCACATTAATATCTTCCACTTAAATATCGATTATATATATCTATGAGATTCTTAGACGAGTGAATCATTATTCTCAAACTTACATATCTTGAACATTAATATCTTCCACTTAAATATCGGTTATAAACATCCATGAGATTCTTATACGACTCGATCACTCTTATTCCACTTAAATATCAATTATAAACGTCTATGAGATTCTTAGACGACTGAATCACTATTCTCTAACTTACATATCTCGCACATTAATATCTTCCGCTTAAATATCAATTATAAACGTCTATGAGATTCTTAGACGACTAAAACACTATTTTCGCACTTAAAAATCTCGCATATTAATATCTTGCACTTAAATATCGATTATAAACGTTTATGAGATTCTTGTACAACTCGATCACTCTTATCCCACTTAAATATCAATTATAAACGTTCATGAGATTCTTAATGTCGACTCATGAAATTTATATATAAAACTATTAGTAATATTATGCTAAAGTTTTAGTGAGATGTCGTTTTAGTGAATACACATGGATTTTATTTTATTTTATATCTATTTTAAATTTTAAATGCCAAATCACTTAAACATTAATTTTATTAAAAAAAATAAAATAAAATAATAATTTTCAAGAACATGAAGAACAACAACATCATTACCGTGAACATCATCATCAAAAAGATCTCCTTCAAACAAACCCAAAAATAATTTTGATCTAAATCAAACAACACAAATTTAAACCTAAAAAAGTGAAATTCTTTCTAGCACCAGAATCCAGTTTCTGCAACACCATAAAATTCTTTTTGGATCAATAAGTCTCACTCTGTTCATATTCATCTTCAATCTTCAATTTCTGCAAACACCATTTTTTTGTTCTTCATCCTCAATAAAATCAAGAACAAAGGCACAATATTTAACCACATTTTTCAATTCTTCCCAAACCTAAAATTCAAACCTATAACAATAAGTTCAATCCACAATTCAAACACTCAGAATCTCCTTCCAATTCAAAGCTCACCAAGTTCGTTCCCTAAAAAGAAGCCCAAACCTCACTATGAGTTGTTTGGGATCAAGGGTTAACCAATTTGGGATTTTGAGATTCAAAGAAACTTTTAGATTTTGTTTGGCTTTGATTTTACGAGTTGTTGTTGTTGTTGTTGATATTTGTGGTGTTGATGATGTTTTTGTTGATGAAGAGAATTGTTGTTGATGATGATTTTGGTTGGCTTTGATTTTGTTTTCTGCAAATTCACCTCTCTGCCATTTTTTTTTTCAGATTTTTTAATTAAAAATTATTATTAATAATGTTATTAAGTGATGTGGAAATTTAAAAAAAAAAATTGATTAAATTATTTACATGTCAGATACACAGTTGTCCAACTACGGGAGTAAATGAGAACATCTTTATATTGTAAGGTTTGTTTTGGAAAAAAACATTAGACAGAGGGTAAATAAAAATTTGTCTATTTTATAGGGGAAAATGACTATTTTTTTTTTTTTTGACACAAACAAAATGATATTCATTCATTCAAATCGACAGATACATCAAATACAACCACATATTCAACTTCGCTAAAAACATAAAGGATGAATCTGCAAACAAACTCACAGCATCCGAGTTAATAGCATACAACTGCAACATGCCTACTACAAATAATATGATAAAATTAAAATCACCGGAATGTCTCTGCTTCCGGATCTGCAACGTTGATGTCCAAATCATTGATTGAATCTGTAATTGACTGAAGATAATCTTTTGAGAAGAATCAAATGAACACCGCAACAATACGGGAAATCAAATAACGCCGCACAAGACGACGACCAAACACAACGCCGCACTTAGACGACGAAATCACAAAAGAAAAACTTAATCTAAATATATATATATATATATGTTGAGTCTTTGGTGTTGGCTTCATTTTTGGTAAAATAAACTCTGTAGCAGGATGCTGGATCCGATGCCTCAAGCATTGCATAGAGCATTGTAGCGTCTCACTGGAAGTGTTGCTTGCGCGCCAAACATGCGCGTTTCCTATTTATGGAATTTATATTTCTCTCTCATGAATCATATCTTGTGCGAAAAGAAAGGCTTTATTTTCTAAACAAATCTTTTGTTTAGAGATTGGTTCAGAAATTATTGTGAAGATTTATTTTAAAAACATATCTAATCTTTTAAGATATGGTTTATTTTTATTTTGTGAGTTGGATGTTATTTTGGTTCAGATCTTCTTCAGCCCATGTCACCAGCTATATATATATATATATGAGGAAGGGGCTAAACCTAATAAAGTTGTTGTTCACGCCGTCTTGTGTTTTTGTCTAAGAAATTAGGTTTTGCGTGTGTGTTATTTGTGAGCCTTTCTTGTGTCTCATTGATACAAGTTTAGGACGTGTTCTTGAGTTGTATTTGTGTGATCCTTCTCCTAAGCTTTGAAGTACGGAGTTAGGACTTTTTGGTGTGTTTAACACTCAAAGCCTTTAGGCACGAGTGTGTAGTTTTAGGAGTGTGTCTCCAAAACGTTTTGTTCTTGTGTTAGTGAAATCCTTGCTGGCTGTAAGGTTGTAAGGGAGTGATATGGGATCTCATATCTAGGAGTTCCTAGGTAGAAGAGTCATTGGTAGTGCCTAGGTTATAAGTTGTAAACGGGGCGTTTGCTGTAGACTTAGTAATTAGGACTATTATAGTGATATTCCTTCCTGGATTGGTATCCCCCAGATTAGGGCTTGTTTAAGCGCCGAACTGGGTTAACAAATATCCTGTGTTCTTTATTTGTTCATTTGCTTGTTTTATTCTGTTACGCGCGAGGCCGGATAGATTGCTAGAGCATCGAGTAGAGCATCGTGCATAGCGTGCCAGGAATTTCAATTGGCATCAGAGCAGGCACCCTGCCTGTTCCTAGGGTGAGATTCAGGACCTGAATTCTCTGGCATCATGGAAAAAGATGGAGGCTACATGAACAGACCACCATTACTCAATGGATCCAGCAACTATGACCAGTGGAAATCCAAAATGACGGCCTTTTTGCGATCGATTGATAGTAAAGTGTGGAAAGTTGTGCTAACTAGATGGGAATGCCCTACCTATACTAGCAAGGAAGGTACCTCAACGGGGGTGAAAAAACCTGAAGTAGAATGGACTCCAGAAGAGGAAACTGCAGCTCATTACAATCACAAAGCCATCTATGCTCTCTTTAATGGAGTAGACGCTAGTGTTTTCAAACTTATCAAAAACTGTGTGTCAACCAAAGAAGCATGAGAGATATTAGAAAAGTGCTATGAAGGGACTACCAAAGTAAAACAGTCAAAGATTCAACATCTCACATCCAAGTTTGAATCTTTAAGAATGAAAGATGATGAGAGCATCCAAGATTTTCATTTGAGTCTTCTAGACATTGCAAATTCTTTTGAAGCCTTAGGGGAAAAAATTTCTGATGAAAAATTATCAAGGAAACTTCTCAGGTCCCTTCCCAAAAGGTTCGATATGAAGGTAACGGCAATTGAGGAAGCACATGACATCTCCACTATGAAGATGGATGAACTTGTTGGATCCCTCCAAACCTTTGAAATTGTTTTGAATGAACGTGGTGACAAGAAGAACAAAAGCATTGCTTTTGTTTCAAACACTGATGATAGCAATGACCAAAGTGAGGATGAAGAGGAAGATAGCATAGCTGATGCTATTGCCATGCTTGGTAGACAATTCAACAAAGTGTTGAAAAGAGTTGGAGGTAGGAATCGACAGAATGGGCAGGGCATCCAGTTCGACATCAACAAGCAGCAGAATAGTCTGAAGAAAACCAAGTCTGAAGAAAAGAGCAGTCAAGGCAAGGGTGTTCAGTGTCATGAGTGTGAAGGTTATGGACACATAAGGTCAGACTGTGGAACATATCAGAAAAGACAAAAGAAAGGGCTAACTGTTTCTTGGTCAGATGAAGACACTGATGAAGAAAGTGAATCAGCAAGACATGCGACTGCTCTCACTGGAACATGTGTTAATGTTGAGGATTGGGAATCTGATGAAGATGGGGATGTGTCTTATGAAGAACTTGCCAGCACCTACAAAGAATTGGTCACTAGATATGAAGAGATGTGTAGGATTCTTGAGAAACAAAAGAAGACCATCAACAAACTTCAAGCTGAAGTGAACATGCAAGTTGAAAAGGCTACACAGGCAGAAGAAAAAGTCATCCAAGTGAATGCTCAAATGGATGATCTAAGGAAGCGTGTTAGCCAGCTGAACTCAGGAGCAAATCTTCTTGAAGAAATTCTGGATAATGTACCAAGTGGAAAGTTAAAGTCTGTTGGATACAACTACTCTAGTCTTAATCAGTATCAACAGAATCCTGAAACCAAGTTTACATCCAGTGAAGAAGTATTTGACCCCTGTACTGGAAAGGTAATGCTGGAGCATCAGACTCAACATTCTAAAGCCTACCCAGTTCCAAAGTTTGCTCTTGATCCCAAATCTTCAGTTCAGCAAAGACCAAGACCTTTCGTTCATCAAAGGCCTAAAAACCAAAGGAGATATCGTAGGTGGGTGTGTCACCATTGTGGAAAAAGAGGACACATCAGACCTTTCTGCTATAAGTTGTATGGATATCCCAACCAGGAGCCTAAACCAAATGTGGTACAGGAAGAGAATGTTATTAAGAAGGAATGGAGACCTAAAGAAGAAAATGTTGGGTTAATTGCTCACACATCCCTAAGAGCTTCTTCTAGGGAAGATTGGTATTTTGATAGCGGGTGTTCTAGACATATGACTGGTGAAGAGAAGTATCTCATAAATGTAAGATCCTACAAGGCTAGCTTTGTAACTTTTGGAGATGGTGCAAAAGGAGAAATAATAGGAATTGGGGATCTGATCAGCCATGGATTGCCCAACCTGGAGAATGTGCTTTTAGTTAAAGGCCTCACAGCAAATCTGATTAGCATTAGTCAGCTGTGTGATCAAGGCATGAAAGTTAACTTCACTAAATCTGAATGTCTTGTTAACAATGAGGAAGGACAACTAATGCTGAGAGGCACTAGATCTAAAGACAACTGTTACTTGTGGATGCCTCAGGAAGAAGCCCTCACATCCACCTGCCTAGTCACCACAGAAGATGAGGTTCAACTATGGCACCAGAAATTGGGACATCTCAATTTGAAAGGAATGGAGAAAGCTATATCAGTTGAAGCCATTAGAGGCCTTCCCAAACTCAAGATCGTTGAAGGAAAGGTGTGTGGTGAATGTCAAATTGGAAAGCAAATCAGGATGTCGCATCCAATGCTGGAGCATCAGACAACCTCCAAGGTTCTTGAATTATTACACATGGATCTCATGGGACCCATGCAGGTTGAAAGCTTGGGAGGAAAGAGGTATGCTCTTGTAGTGGTAGATGATTACTCTAGATACACATGGGTGAATTTCATTAGAGAAAAATCAGATGCTTTTGATGTGTTCAAGGAGCTGTGCATTCAACTTCAAAGAGAGAAAGGAAGTAATGTTGTTAGAATCAGAAGTGACCATGGAAGAGAATTTGAGAACTCCAAATTCAACGAATTCTGCTCCACTGAAGGGATCAAGCATGAGTACTCGTCTCCTATAACCCCACAACAAAATGGTGTGGTTGAAAGGAAGAACAGAACCATCCAAGAATCAGCTAGAGTCATGCTTCATGCCAAAAACATTCCATATCATTTTTGGGCTGAAGCCATGAACACTGCTTGCTACATACACAACAGAGTTACTCTAAGAAAAGGTACTTCTTCTACTTTATATGAACTATGGAAAGAAAGGAAGCCAACTGTCAAACACTTTCATGTTTTTGGGAGTAAGTGCTACATTCTAGCTGATAGAGAACAAAGAAGGAAACTTGACCCTAAAAGTGATGAGGGAATCTTCCTTGGATACTCTACAAACAGTAGAGCATACAGAGTTTACAACTCCAAGACTCAAGTTGTGATGGAATCTGTGAATGTTGTTGTAAAAGACACTCCCTTTGAGAAGAATGATGACATTGATCAAGGTGCACCCGTTATTGACAATGTTGAACAAGATGTTGGAGCATTAGAACATCCCAGCAAAGAAAAATCTGATGAAAAGACTCTTGAAGAAGATGCTGAGACAAGTAATGAACCTCAAGTCCAAAACAAAGGTCCCTCAGTTCGTGTTCAGAAAAATCATCCCAAAGATCTCATTATTGGGAATCCTGAACAAGGAATAACCACTAGGAGGACAAATGATGTAATTGCAAACTCTTGCTTTGTATCTATGTTCGAGCCAAAGAATGTCAAAGAAGCTCTCACTGATGAAGCTTGGATTGAGGCTATGCAAGAGGAACTGAACCAATTCGAGAGAAGTGAAGTGTGGGACTTAGTTCCAAGGCCTGAAGATGTGAATGTAATTGGAACCAAATGGGTGTATAAAAACAAGTCAGATGAGAATGGTACCATTACCAGAAATAAAGCAAGGCTTGTGGCACAAGGGTATACCCAGATTGAAGGGCTTGACTTTGATGAGACTTTTGCACCTGTGGCCAGACTAGAATCCATCAGATTGCTTCTAGGAGTGGCTTGCATTCTCAAGTTCAAACTATACCAAATGGACGTGAAGAGTGCATTTCTAAATGGATACCTACAGGAAGAGGTGTATGTTGAGCAACCTAAAGGGTTTGTGGACCCAGAACATCCTAACTATGTCTACAAGTTGAAGAAAGCCTTGTATGGTCTAAAACAGGCACCTAGGGCATGGTATGAAAGGTTGACTCAATTTTTGGAAGAGCAAGGATACAGAAAGGGAGGATCAGACAAAACTCTGTTTGTGAAAGAAGAAAGAGGAAAGTTTATAATAGCTCAAATCTATGTTGATGACATCGTGTTTGGTGGAATGTCGAACACAATGGTCCAACATTTCGTCCAACAAATGCAGTCAGAGTTTGAGATGAGTCTTGTTGGAGAATTGACTTATTTTCTTGGTCTTCAAATCAAACAAATGGAAGACACCATCTTTATATCCCAGAGCAAGTATGCTAGAAACATCATCAAGAAATTTGGGATGGACAATGCTGCACACAAGAGAACACCAGCACCTACTCATTTGAAACTCACCAAAGATGAGAAGGGAATAAGTGTGGATCAAAGTCTCTACAGAAGTATGATTGGAAGCTTGTTGTACTTGACTGCAAGTAGACCTGACATCACTTATGTTGTGGGAGTGTGTGCTAGATATCAGGCAGATCCGAAGGTAAGTCATATGACTCAAGTTAAGAGAATCTTGAAATATGTGAATGGAACTAGTGATTATGGGATAATGTATTCCCATTGTGAAGATCCTACTCTATATGGATATTGTGATGCTGATTGGGCTGGAAGTGCAGATGATAGAAAAAGTACTTCAGGAGGATGTTTCTTTTTGGGCACTAATATAATATCTTGGTTTAGTAAAAAGCAGAATTGTGTGGCACTATCTACTGCTGAGGCAGAATACATAGCAGCTGGGAGTAGCTGCTCACAACTGGTATGGATGAAACAAATGCTGAAGGAATACAATGTTGAACAGAATGCTCTAACATTGTACTGTGACAACATGAGCGCCATAAACATTTCAAAGAATCCAGTTCAGCATAGCAAGACAAAGCATATTGACATCCGCCATCACTACATAAGAGATCTTGTTGAGAATAAGGTTGTAACTCTGGAACATGTAGGCACAAAGGAACAAGTTGCAGATATTTTCACTAAGGCACTAGATGCAGTTCAATTTGAGAAGTTGAGGGGCAAGTTAGGAATTTGCCTCTATGAAGAGTTATAGCAGTTAATGAGCTTAAGGCGTGCAACTGTCAGTTTTTTCTTCTGCAACCTATGTTTGCACGCTATCCTAGGAGAATCAGATCAAATTCTTTCTTCTCATTACATGTGGTATATGCAATCATATGTCCTATCCTCAGGTGTGTGTTATCTGTATGTTTGCATTTGTCTATTGATTCCTGATCGTTCTGATGTTGGTAGCTGTAGATCAGTTGTAGCATGTTTGCCTATAGAAGCATGCGTATGCTATGATGGTTACACATGGCTTGTCTGCCCCATGTGCATTTTTAGTTGTGGTATGGTTGCATATAGCCTGTCTGGCCTATGTGCATGAGATTGAGTAGTGAGGGGATGAGTAACTCTTGTGGTAGTTGGTGATGATTATATGTGCTCCTTATATGCGAGAATCTATTTTTCTCTATATGATGGTAGTGAGGGGGAGCTGGTGAGTTATGTATCCCGTCTGTTGGTGTGCATTAAAGTCATGTACTTTTGTACTCTCGGTTGGTGTGTATTTGTCAAATTTGTGGCCAAAAAGGGGGAGTAAATGTTATGATTAATTTGTTGGTTTGGTTTGGTTACCTGCTCTTGTTTCTGGTATGTGCTTCTGATGTGTGTTGTGACTGAGAACTGTGTTTGTTCTGGTATGTGTGCTTTGGTGTGTGGTTGTGCATGATCTGATATATGCAGATGTTGAGGGGGAGCTGATTTGTATTACGCAGGGGGATATGTTGGATACAATGCTCCAATATCCCATGCATGTGTGCAGGGGGAGTAGTTGTGTGAAATGTTGAAGCATTCTATTCCACATCCTATCAAGTTTATTTTCCTGACCATTTAAGGCGAAGTAGTTATTTTGTGTTCCGCTATTGCATGCCTCTCAGATAATCTTAAAAAGATACATCTTATTCTTTTCTACTGTTCTCCATGAAGGAGTAGTATGGTAACTGTTTTAAAGGATAGCTACTACTATTGATCTTTATGCTTGTGTGCTTATGTTGAGAAAAAGATATGTAGTTGAAGTATCTGTTTAAGTAGTATCTGTATGGTCTTAATTTGTTTAGCCAAAAATTTGCCAAAGGGGGAGTTTGTTGAGTCTTTGGTGTTGGCTTCATTTTTGGTAAAATAAACTCTGTAGCAGGATGCTGGATCCGATGCCTCAAGCATTGCATAGAGCATTGTAGCGTCTCACTGGAAGTGTTGCTTGCGCGCCAAGCATGCGCGTTTCCTATTTATGGAATTTATATTTCTCTCTCATGAATCATATCTTGTGCGAAAAGAAAGGCTTTATTTTCTAAACAAATCTTTTGTTTAGAGATTGGTTCAGAAATTATTGTGAAGATTTATTTTAAAAACATATCTAATCTTTTAAGATATGGTTTATTTTTATTTTGTGAGTTGGATGTTATTTTGGTTCAGATCTTCTTCAGCCCATGTCACCAGCTATATATATATATATGAGGAAGGGGCTAAACCTAATAAAGTTGTTGTTCACGTCGTCTTGTGTTTTTGTCTAAGAAATTAGGTTTTGCATGTGTGTTATTTGTGAGCCTTTCTTGTGTCTCATTGATACAAGTTTAGGACGTGTTCTTGAGTTGTATTTGTGTGATCCTTCTCCTAAGCTTTGAAGTACGGAGTTAGGACTTTTTGGTGTGTTTAACACTCAAAGCCTTTAGGCACGAGTGTGTAGTTTTAGGAGTGTGTCTCCAAAACGTTTTGTTCTTGTGTTAGTGAAATCCTTGCTGGCTGTAAGGTTGTAAGGGAGTGAGATGGGATCTCATATCTAGGAGTTCCTAGGTAGAAGAGTCATTGGTAGTGCCTAGGTTATAAGTTGTAAACGGGGCGTTTGCTGTAGACTTAGTAACTAGGACTATTATAGTGATATTCCTTCCTGGATTGATATCCCCCAGATTAGGGCTTGTTTAAGCGCCGAACTGGGTTAACAAATATCCTATGTTCTTTATTTGTTCATTTGCTTGTTTTATTCTGTTACGCGCGAGGCCGGATAGATTGCTAGAGCATCGAGTAGAGCATCGTGCATAGCGTGCCAGGAATTTCAATATATATATATATATATATATATATATATAATAATTAAAATAAATAAATACATACAATGTGGATATAGACGACTGAATTACTATTTTCGCACTTAAATATATCGCATATTAATCTCTCTCACTTAAATATCGGTTATAATCATCTATGAGAGATTCCTATACGACTTGATCACTCTTATTCAACTTAATTATCAGTTATAAACGTATATGATATTCTTAGACGACTGAATCAATATTCTTGAACTTAAATATCTTGCACATTATTATATATCTCCCACTTAAATATCCATTATAAACGTTTATGAGATTCGTAGACGACTGAATCACTATTTTCACACTTAAATATCTCGCACATTAATATTTGGGATGACAATTTGATCCATACTGAGTGGGTATCCGTAAAAAATAGTCACAACGGATATGGTAAAAACCCGCAGTTTGCGTACGAATAGTTTTGTGTATAAATTTCATAAGTCGACATTAAAATCTTTGAATTTTTTTTAATTATATAAAAATGATATAGTATATATTATCATGATATAAATAAACATTTTATTAAAAATGTGTAATAGTATAATAATATTGTATTTTTTAAAAATTGATTTAAATATATATTACATAATTAAAATAAATAAATATATTTATTCAGACGTCTAAGAATTTCATGGACGTTTATAATTGATATTTAAGTGGAATAAGAGTGGTCGAGTCGTATAAGAATCTCATAGATGTTAATAACCGGTATTTAAGCGGAAGATATTAATATTCAAGATATGTAAGTTTGAGAATAGTGATTCACTCGTCCAAGAATCTCATAGACGTTTATAATTGATATTTAAGTGTGATATGAGCGATCGAGTCGTATAAGAATATCATAGACGTTTATAATAGATATTTAAGTGAGAGATACTAATATGCAAGATATGTAAGTTCGAGAATAATGATTCAGTCGTCTAAGAATCTCATAGACGTTTATAATTGATATTTAAGTGGGATAAGAGGGACCGAGTCGTATAAGCATCTCATAGACTTTTATAACCGATATTTAAGTGAGAGATACTAATGTGCGAAATATGTAAGTCCGGGAATAGTTATTCAGTCGTCTAAGAATCTCATAGACGTTTATAATTGATATTTAAGTGGAATAAGAGTGATTGAGTCGTATAAGAATCTCATAGATGTTTATAACCGATATTTAAGTGGAAGATATTAATGTTCAAGATATGTAAGTTTGAGAATAGTGATTCACTCTTCTAAGAATCTTATAAACATTTATAATTGATATTTAAGTGTGATAAGAGCGATCGAGTCGTATAAGAATATCATAAACGTTTATAATCGATATTAATGTGAGAGATGCTAATATGCAAGATATGTAAGTTCGAGAATAGTGATTCAGTCGTCTAAGAATCTCATAGACGTTAATAATTGATATTTAAGTGGGATAAGAGTGATTGAGTCGTATAAGTATCTCATAGACTTTTATAACCGATATTTAAGTGAGAGATATTAATGTGCGAAATATGTAAGTTCGAGAATAGTTATTCATTCGTCTAAGAATCTCATAGACGTTTATAATTTATATTTAAGTGGGATAAGAGTGATCGAGTTGTATAAGAATCTCATAGACGTTTATAACTGATATTTAATACCGATATTTAAACAATGTATTCAGAAAAATTTGTAGGGCTAAAAATACTATTAAAATTAAGTAAAAACTAAACTTAAAAAGTCTCCATTTTGTAGAGATAAAAAATATAATAACCGTAGAAAAAAATAAAAAATTGATGGAGAAAAATGAAATAAATGAAAAATAATATAATGCTGATAGTGCATCATAATATCATGTGCCCCTTTTTAATCTAAGGCCATAAGCAACTTGCAAAAATAAAAAATAAAAAAAACCAAGTCATGCACCGTACATGACCTATTGACATCGCTCACCGTAGACAGAGCCCAAATTAGGGCCCCATATTCCAAAAAAAAAAAATTCAAATTAGGGCCCCAATGAATAGTAAGTTATTAAATTATTATAGGGATTTAATTGATAATAAATTGTTAAATACGGGGACCAACCATTTCTCTTTGTCCATTTTGTTACCATATTTGGTAGTACCAGATTATAATTTATAAGGACAAAATCAACCATTTCTCTGGACAAGAGAATGTTTATAAGGAAAAAAGTACCAAAAGACCTATTTTAAGTGATGATAGAGCTATGAGTTTTTCCAAATTTTGTAGCTAGTACCAAATACCTATTTTTTGAGCAAGTACTTATTATAATTTTTTCAAGAGCCAGTGTTGTCTAGCATTTTCCATAATAGCTGTTGAAGAATTTCCAAAATATATTTAAAAGGTTGCAATGTTTAATTTGAAATTCAAATTTGAATTTTGAAAACCTTTTAAGGTTGTGTCCATTCACCATTTGACATAAATTTTTCTATAAATAGAGACACTTAGGCATATACAAATAATAATCAGAAAATCATGAGTTTCATGAATCAGAATTTCTGCCTAAATTATCTAAATCATTTCTTCATTTCTTTAGTGCACGAGAGGGATCGAAGAAACTTTGTTGTGTAAAATATCGTTGATCGATATGCTTGATATGTGTGTGCAATCCATGTCAAGGTTTCCAAAGTATCCTGAAGTGGATTCGCTGGTTAACCCTTTTGCATCCAGTTTACATAAATTGGTGGGGGCAAATCGAACCTAAAGCTTAGTGTGATACACACGCTTTGGAATTTATGTGCAATGATTATCATGTTCTTCATCATCTTCTTTTGTTCCAGAATTTGCACCGGACCCCGACAAATATTCTAACGATCTTTAGGTTCGATTTATGATTTGCATGTGATTTGATGGTTGGAAATTTTCAAAGAGATGGTTCGTTATTACTCTGTAAAGTCACGGAGATATTGACCGCAAGAGAGATAAGTATCTTGATCGCTTCTTCTTGAAATTCCTGGCACGCTATACACGATGCTCTACCCGATGCTCTAGCACTCGATCCGGTCTCGCACGCAACGAAATAAAACAAGTAAAGAAAAACAAATAAAGGAGACAAGTTATTTGTTAAGCCAGTTCGGCGCAAACAGCAACCTACGTCTGGGGGATACCAATCCAGAAGGAATATCACTATAATAGTCATAGTTCTAAGTCTACAGCAAACCACCCGTTTACAACTTAAAACCTAGGGCCTATCAATGACTCTTCTACCTAGGAACTCCTAGATATGAGATCCCATCTCACTCCCTTACAACCTTACAAGTCAGCAAGGATTTCACTACACAAAGTACAAAAGATGTTTTGGAGACACACTTTTAAAACTACACACTCGTACCTAAAAGCTTAGAGTGTTAAATATACCAAAAGTCCTAACTCCGTACTTCAAAGCTTAGGAGAAGGATCACACAATTACAACTCAAGAACACGTCCTAAGCTTGCATCAAGGTGACACAAGAAAGGCTCACAATACACAATACACACGCAAAACCTAGAATACTAATCAAAGCACAATAACGGCGTGAACAACTGTCCAATTAGGGTTTTGCAGCTCCTTTAAATACTTCAGACAATTAGACAAACATGGGCTTGGTTTATTTGACCCAAGCATGAACTCCACATTAAATAAAAGAGATTCTTCCAAAATATATTCTTCAAAGAAGATACTCTTCAGAAATATTCTTGAACTGAATCTGAAGCATTAAAAACCTTCCTTACATAAAACCTTATAAAACGCGTCAAACAAGATACATGAGAGAGAAACCAACATTCCATAAATAGAACTTGTCATGAGCGCTCCTCCTGAGACATTTACAATGCTCTACACAATGCCAGAGCATCGGATCGCACATCTGACACCAAGTTTATTTTTCCAAAAATGCAGTCAATATCAAAGACTCAACAAACTCCCCCTTTGACAAATTTTTGGCTAAAACAAATTATGACCATACAGATTTTACTTAAAGAGATACTTCAACTACATTTCTTTTTCTCAACAAAAACACACAAGCATAAAGATCAGTAGATGTTATCCTTCAAAACAGTTACCATACTACTCCTTCATGAATAACAATAGAGAAGAATAAATTGTATCTTTTAAGAATATCAGAGAGGCATGCAACAATGGAACAAAATAACTACTTCGCCTTAAATGGTCAAGAAAATAAACTTGATAGGATGTGGGATAGAATGCTTCAGCATTTTCACAAGTCTACTCCCCCTACACACATGCATGGGATGTTGGAGCATTGTGTCCAACATCTCCCCCTGCATAATACAATCCAACTCCCCCTCACAACATGCATATCAGATCACAGCCACATAGCTACATACTCCATTCAAGATACACTACTAGCTACACTATATCATAACCAGAGAATATGCAAAAAATACCACCAGTGTAGAGCAGATCATAATTAAACAAACCACAAGTTTTTACTCCCCCTTTTTGCCACAAAATTTGGCAAAGGTAATAGTGCAGAGAGTTAATAGGTACAGAGCCATAATACAAACCAGCAGAAATAACACAATCTATGCCCAGAAATAGCAACAAAACAGAACAAAACAAACAGGGCAACAAATTCATTACATCATCTAAAAGGAGTCACTGGAATCAGATACTTCCAGCTCCTCTGTGTCACCTCCATCTTCTTCAACATCATCTCCAGCTGCATCACCATCAGCAGCTTCAACACCAACACCAGCAACATCTCCACCTTCAGCTTCAGCCACTAACCCTGCTTCCTCAGCTTCCTCTTGCTTCAGGGCAAAAATGACCTTCTCAAGCTCAATTTTCTGCTCATCTAATGCC
Source organism: Trifolium repens (assembly GCA_030408175.1). Taxonomy (NCBI): domain Eukaryota; kingdom Viridiplantae; phylum Streptophyta; class Magnoliopsida; order Fabales; family Fabaceae; genus Trifolium; species Trifolium repens. The sequence goes on from CP125840.1 coordinate 24,514,349, forward strand.
TTAACAGCAGCTTCCATGGATATGATCATAGCTTTCCTGTTCATGGGGGTTGGTACTACATTCTCCTGAGGAACTACTTTCTTTGGAGGCACAATTATGTCAGCAGCATGTTTGCCCTCAAACAGCTTATAGGAGAGAGTCATGAGTGAATCTCTTTTACATGGAGCATCCTCAGGGAGTAGGATGTTGGGGTGTTGATCCAAGATAATACCACATATGATAGTTGGATAAGCAATTACCAATTTCACAGCCCATGATTTTCCATGTTCAACAATTTGATCAAATATCAGGGATCCAAAGTCAGCATCAGCACCAGTTCCAATGGCATAAATAAACTTAGCCAGGCTAGTGGCTATAGTTGAAGAGTGGGTAGTGGGAACCCAATTAATAGCACCTATCCTATTCAGAATTGCATACTTCACAGACAGCATGGCAGAAGGAACCTTACCTTTAAGGGGTAACACCTTGACCTGGTTGGCAGTGATAGTCTTGTAAACCTTGTTATTAGTGGGTTCAAATCCAGGATAGCCATCCTCCTTTCTTCCAAGGTAAGCATTGATCACAGTAGGGGAGAATTTGACACATTTACCTCTGACAAAGACTTGATGAAACTCTTGCTGAGTCGATTGTCACAGTCTTCTCCAAGGTTGACAATAAATTCCTTCACCAGCTTCTCATAGCACTTCCCTAGCCCACACACAGTCTTTATTAAACCAGCTTGGTGAATCAGGTCCATTACCTCCTTACACTCTAGGGCTTCTTCAGACAGTTCCCTTTCTAAGGCCAATCTCCTATGGTAGACAAACTTCCATTTAGCAGCACTGACACTGAAGTGGAATAACACATTGTCCATTGGCACATCAGACACATTTTGTGGAATGAATCTCCCAGCTTTCTTCTTCTGTGTAGACACAATGCTTGGAGCATTCACCTCAGCATCATCAGCAGTGACTGCAACAGCAATCTTTCTCTTCTTTGGTGTCTTTTGCTTGGATGCTGTAGAGATTGGTGGAGCATCCTCCTCGACATCAAATTCTGAGTCACTCAGATCAATAGCCTTTCTTTTTGATGCATGTTTCTTCTGCTTAACATGTATCTCTACTCTGCTGGATCTCCTAGCAGGACCATACATCTTCTTCTTAGTATATGTGGTAGCCTCAGCTGCTACCTTCTTTTTCTTAGGAGATTTTGTTGCTTCAGCTGCAACATTCTTCTTCTTCTTTGTTGACTTTGGTTCTTCAGCCACAACCTCAGTCAGTTTTTCTTTCCTTACTCTTAGCCTGCTACCAACACCAGTCTTTCCACCATTCTTCCTTGAGTCACCAGCAATCTTCATGATTGTCACATCATCTTCAGTGTTGTCATCTTCATTATCAGTTTCCCCCACAACTTCATCTTCCAAACCATCATTGACCTGATTAGTATCTTCAGCCAGCACATCATCAGCAAAAATGTCATCTTGTTGCACACTAGGATTTTCAACCGCATCATCAGCATCATTTTCATCTTGCTGCACATGAGACTCTGTCACCACATCATCTTGTGGTTGATCTTGTGCCAAGGATGTTGGAACATCCGGCACAACTTTCACACCAGAAATAGAGTTTACAAGTGACTGTAATGCATCTTCAGCTATTTTGATTTTCTGAGCTTCTGCATCACCTCCTTCATCGTTAGGCGTGTTAGAAGCATCTTGTGCATTCACATCAGCAATTTCCCCCTTTTTATCACTTAGGGTTTGGGAAGAACTATTTGCATTTGATTCGATTGGAGCATCAGGGCATGGTGTTGTAACATCAGATGCAACATTGGTGCTTGCTTTGCCAAGATCATCAAGATACAACTTTTGCATGTCGAAATCAGAGTTGTATCGAGATTTTGATTTATGGGATTTGGTTTTTCTGGTAGTTGCAGATTTGGTTCTCTTTTTGGGAGTAGGTTTTGGAGGGGACGATGGTTCAATGTTCTTTGATAGGTTAAGGGCAGCAGCAAAAGATGGGTGAATCATGGTGAGGGGGGTGGCGTCAGTAACGACGGTGGGTTGGTCATTGATGTTAGTCGTGGTGGTTGTGGTGTTCGATGGTGAAGATTTGTTGGGAGAGGTCTTGGTTGGTGAAGTTTGATGAGAAGATTGAGACATTGTAGTAGAGAGGAAGTTTAGAAAGTAGGGTTGAGAGGATGATGAAGTTCTGAGATTGATGGAGAATTTTAGAGAGGAAGTTGAGAGGTTATGTGAGTAGATGAATAAATTAGGAAAGGAAATATGTTGAAAAGATTTGAAATTAAAATAACCGGTATTAGTGGATGACGTGTTTGTAGGTGGTTCTAGCCCATGATTAACTTGATCAACGTGCACTACTATAGTAGAAGGAACCGCAATAACTGCTGCACGCCACGCCATTACCAACGGTAATTGCTATAACTCCTCATAGAGGCAAATTCCTAACTTGCCCCTTAACTTTTCAAACTGTACAGCATCGAGAGCCTTGGTGAAGATATCTGCAATTTGTTCCTTGGTACCCACATGCTCCAAAACCACAATTTTGTTCTCAACCAAATCCCTTATATAGTGATGACGAATGTCAATATGCTTTGTCTTGCTATGCTGAACTGGGTTCTTTGAGATGTTTATGGCACTCATGTTGTCACAATACAATGTTAGAGCATCCTGTTCAACATCGTATTCCTTCATCATTTGTTTCATCCACACCAATTGAGAACAGCTACTCCCAGCTGCCACGTATTCAGCCTCAGCTGTAGATAGGGCCACACAATTCTGCTTTTTACTAAACCAAGATATCAAATTAGTGCCTAAGAAGAAACAACCTCCTGAAGTACTTTTTCTATCATCTGCACTTCCAGCCCAATCAGCATCACAATAACCATATAAGGTAGAATTTTCACAATGGGAATACATTATCCCATAATCACTAGTTCCATTCACATACTTCAAGATCCTCTTAACATGAGTCAAGTGACTTACTTTAGGATCTGCTTGATATCTAGCACACACTCCCACAGCATAAGTGATGTCAGGTCTACTTGCAGTCAAGTACAACAAGCTTCCAATCATACTTCTGTAGAGACTTTGATCCACATTTATTCCCTTCTCATCTTTGGTGAGTTTCAAATGAGTAAGTGCTGGTGTTCTCTTGTGTGCAGCATTGTCCATCCCAAATTTCTTGATGATGTTTCTAGCATACTTGCTCTGGGATATAAAGATGGTGTCTTCCATTTGTTTGATTTGAAGACCAAGAAAGTAAGTCAATTCTCCAACAAGACTCATCTCAAACTCTGACTGCATTTGCTGGACGAAATGTTGGACCATTGTGTTCGACATTCCACCAAACACGATGTCATCAACATAGATTTGAGCTATTATAAACTTTCATCTTTCTTCTTTCACAAACAGAGTTTTGTCTGATCCTCCCTTTCTGTATCCTTGCTCTTCCAAGAATTGAGTCAACCTTTCATACCATGCCCTAGGTGCCTGTTTTAGACCATACAGGGCTTTCTTCAATTTGTAGACATAGTTGGGATGTTCTGGATCCACAAACCCTTTTGGTTGCTCAACAAACACCTCTTCCTGTAGGTATCCATTTAAAAATGCACTCTTCACGTCCATTTGGTATAGCTTGAACTTTAGAATGCAAGCCACTCCTAGAAGCAATCTGATGGATTCTAGTCTGGCCACAGGTGCAAAAGTTTCATCAAAGTCAAGTCCTTCAATTTGGGTATATCCTTGGGCCACAATCCATGCTTTATTTCTGGTAACTGTGCCATTCTCATCTGACTTGTTTTTATACACCCATTTTGTTCCAATAACATTTACATCTTCAGGTCTAGGAACCAAGTCCCAAACTTTACTCCTCTCAAATTGGTTTAGCTTTTCCTGCATAGCCTCTATCCAGGCTTCATCAGTCAACGCTTCTTTTACATTCTTTGGTTCAAACAGGGACACAAAACAGGAGTTTGCAACAACATCATTAGTTCTTCTTGTAGTTATCCCTTGTTCAGGATTTCCTATTACCAGATCTAAGGGATGGTTTTTCTGAACACGAACCGAAGGACCTTGTCGCGGTGATTTTCGGATATCATACTATTGATTAGTTTGACTCACAAATTTATGATTCACCACCGAGCTTTTATTTTTCCAAGGAAAAGGGGAAAAGTTTGAAATAACCCTATTTTTTGAGAGATTAAAGGTTCGGGGGTTGGTTACGTTAAAGGAAGGTATTAGCACCCTAAACGTCTATAGTACTCTATAGGAACATCTTGTTTTTATTTATCTTTGTGCTAAACTACTTATTTACTTGTAGATAAAAATTTAAAAATGTGAGAAGTTAAAGTGATAATTGAAAAAGAAAAGAAAAACGTTTTTGTTATTTTTTATTTGATTTGGGAAGACGCGAAGTCTTTTGCACTACGTACCCGCTAAGGATCAAAATCTCGTAGTTCGGGGTAAAAAGCCGAGTGATTTGTTTGATTGATTTTAAAGTTTAAAAAAAGTTTTAGAAAATGTAAGAGGCGAAAATGACATAGAAAAATGAAGTGTGATGTTGATTGATTTTAAATTGTGAAGAAAAGTCTAAATGTGATTTAAATTGATTGAAGTTTGATTTGGAAAAGAGGACGGAAACACTTGGTTTGAAATCCAAGGTTCATTAATAGAAAAATATTTTTGATGAAGTTTATTTAGATATTTGAATGTTTTTGTGATTTTTGTCATTCTAAAAAACAACTAAGCGTGATGAAATAAACTAAACGCGAGGGATTTCATAATGATATTAGATCAAGATGAAGGCCCCTTTTTCCTTGGAGTTTTTTTTTGTTTTATGACATAAAGCGGTATAAATAAATATGCATGCAATGCAACTTCTCATTTATATTTACATCAATCCTAAATACATTCTAATTCTCAACGAAATAAATAATGATGCAAAAAGATTAAAAAAATGCAATAAAATAGACTAAGTCCTAAATAATAAAAGAACAAAATATAGGGTGTAATGGCAAAAATACAGGGTTAAGTCCAAGCCTAATCTGCAAAAAAAAGTTAGTCTTCACACAAATAACAAAACAAAAAAAAATATTTAAAAAAAAAAAAAAATAGGAATTAGAGGGGGCGCGTCAAGCAACCCAGTGGGTGCAGAAAGCAATTCGCAGCTGGGGGTGCATGGAGTAATTGGGGGGTGCGCAAAGTAAGACATTATATATGTTTTTTTTCTTTACAGATTTTCCATTTTTTCTTTTTTCCTCTCTCTTCCCTATACTCTCTCTCTCAGGCTCTAATCTCACTATTTTTGTCTCATCGCCGGAGAAGGGCGGCCGGCGGCGGCGCCACCGTCTTCTCCGACAAGCCTCACCGGAAAAATACCCAAAATTAAAACTTTTTACATTAAACCCCTATTATTTCACATGCTTATTTCAAATCTGAACTCTAAAATTTAAAAAGGCTCACCAATCGACCGGATCGGAGAACAACAATGATGAACCGCGAAATCTCTCGTCTTTTCACTCACTCTGTTTTTTCCTCTTTCTTTCTCTCTTCTTTTTTCGTTTTTTCTTTGTTTTGTGTGGGTGTTTGTGTGTTTGTGTGTGTGAGTGTTTTGAGATGGTTTGGATTTTTGTGTATTGTGATGTTGTGATGGTTCTGAGTTTGGAAGTTGTGGTTATGTGTTTATTTGAAGATGGATTTTGAATGGTGGTTATGGAGTTGATTTTTTTGATGAGAGATTGAAGATGGAAATTGCAGCACTGTTGTTGTGTTGTTTATTTTTTTGCTTCTGTTCTCCACCCCTTTCTTCTGAAATTTTGATTCCAATTTATAGAATAAATTGCTGAGTTCTTTGACCAATGCATGATTTTGGTGTGATGATTATAGTTTGGTTTGGGAAGAAAAATGGTTTTGCTTTTCTGATTGAGTGTGAATTTAGAGAAAAGTTTAAGCTTTTGATGGAAGGTTGAAAAAAGTTCTGAAAAGTGGAAGAAAAGAGGGAAGAATGCGTGTTGTTGTTTCTGTTGTTAGTGACTCCTTTTTTTTTTGTTTAATAATAATAATAAAAAAAATAAATGAAACAAATAAGTGAGAAAAAGGGGGAGGGGGAAGACACGTGATGTTCTTCTTCTTCTTCTTCTTCTTTGTTTTTTTTGTTTTTTTTCCTTAATAATAATAATAATAATAATAAGAATAAATAAAATACTAATTAATGATGATAAATGACAATAATGATAAAAGGAGGAAATAATAAAGGAAATAAATAATATGATAAAAATAGTAATAATGATAAAAGGGAAAATTCAATATTTAACGTATTTTTTGGGATTGTTTTCATAAAAATAAAACTTATCTAATTTGACATATTTTTGGATTTTCAATAAAGTTACTAATAATAACAAATTTAAATAAAAGAACACATTTTTTTTGGATTTTTGTTAGTGGTACATATAATATGATGTGTGATCTTAGGTCAAAAATTGGGATATGACAGACCTTTACTTGTAGCTTGAGGTCTTGTATTTTCTTCACCTTCTTCTTCAAGAGTCTCTTCATCAGATTTATCAATAGATGCCTGTTCGGATGCTGCAGCATCTTGTTCAGCATTCACACTGACAGGAGTACCTTGATTTATCCCTTCATTTTCCTTGACAGGAGAGTCTTTTACAACAACATTTACAGATTCCATCACAACTTGAGTCTTTGTGTTATACATCCTGTAAGCTCTACTATTTGTGGAATACCCAAGGAAAAATCCCTCATCACTTTTAGGGTCAAGTTTCCTTCTAGGTTCTCTATCAGCTAGAATATAGCACTTACTTCCAAAGATATGAAAGTGCTTGACAGTTGGTTTTCTATCTTTCCATAGTTCATATAGAGTAGAAGTTGTACCTTTTCTCAGGGTGACTCTGTTGTGTACATAGCAAGCAGTATTCATTGCTTCAGCCCAAAAATGATAAGGAATGTTTTTGGCATGGAGCATGACTCTAGCTGATTCTTGAATCGTTCTATTCTTTCTTTCTACTATGCCATTTTGTTGAGGGGTTATTGGAGAAGAATACTCATGCCTAATTCCTTCAGTAGAGCAGAATTCATTAAACTTGGAGTTCTCAAACTCTCTACCATGATCACTCTTTATTCTCACAACATTGCTACCTTTTTCCCTTTGAATCTGGATGCACAGCTCTTTGAACACATCAAAAGCATCTGATTTTTCTCTAATGAAGTTCACCCAAGTATATCTAGAGTAATCATCTACTACTACAAAAGCATACCTTTTTCCTCCCAAGCTTTCAACCTGCATGGGTCCCATGAGATCCATGTGTAGTAATTCAAGAACCTTGGAGGTTGTCTGATGCTCCAGCATCGGGTGTGACATTTTAGTTTGCTTTCCGATTTGACATTCACCACACACCTTTCCTTCAACGATCTTGAGTTTGGGTAGACCTCTAATGGCTTTCAGTGATATAGCTTTCTTCATTCCTTTCAAGTTGAGATGTCCTAATTTTTGGTGCCACAGTTGAACTTCATCTTCTGTGGTAACAAGGCAGGTGGATGTGAGGGCTTCTTCCTGAGGCATCCACAAATAACAATTGTCTTTAGATCTAGTACCTCTTAGTACCAGTTCTCCTTCTTCATTGTTCACTAGACATTCTGATTTTGTGAAATTGACTTTCATGCCTTGGTCACACAGCTGGCTAATGCTAATCAGATTTGCTTTGAGGCCTTTAACTAAAAGCACATTCTCTAGATTGGGCAATCCATGGTTGATCAGATCCCCAATTCCTACTATTTCTCCTTTTGCACCATCTCCAAAAGTTACAAAACTGGCCTTGTAGGATCTTACATTCATGAGATACTTCTCTTCTCCAGTCATATGTCTGGAGCACCCACTATCAAAGTACCAATCTTCTCTAGAAGAAGCTCTTAGGGATGTGTGAGCAATTAGCCCAACATTTTCTTCCTTAGGCAGTCCAGCACTTTCTTCTATAGGCCTCTATTCCTTCTTCATAGGAATCTTCTCCGGTATCACATTTTGTTTAGGCTCCTGGTTGGGGTATCCATGTAGCTTGAAGCAAAAAGGTCTAATGTGCCCCCTTTTTCCACAATGGCGACACACCCACCTACGGTATCTCCTTTGATTATTTGGCCTTTGATGAACAAACGGTCTTGGTCTTTGATGGACAGAAGGTTTGGGATCAAGAGCAAATTTTGGAACAGGAAAGACTTTAGAATGTCGAGGCTGATGCTCCAGCATTACTCTTCCAGTGCAGGGATCAATCATATTTCCTCCTGATGTGAACTTGGTTTCAGGGTCCTGTTGGTACTGATTCAAACTTGAGTAGTTGTATCCAACAGACCTAAGATTTCCACTTGGCACATTTTCTAGAATCTCTTCAAGGAGATCTGCTCCTGAGTTCAGCTGGCTTACTTGTTTCCTTAGATCATCCATTTGAACATTAGCTTGAATGACCTTCTCTTCTGCTTGAGTAGCCTTTTGAACCTGAATATTAACTTCTGTTTGAAGTTTGTTGATGGTCTGCTTTTGCTTTTCAAGAATCCTACACATCTCTTCATATCTTGTCAGCAAGTCTTTGTAGGTGCTAGCTAGTTCCTCATATGACACATCTTCATCTTCATCAGATTCCCAATCCTCAACATTAACACATGTTCCAGTGAGAGCTGTCACATGTCTTGTTGATTCACCTTCTTCATCAGTATATTCATCTGACCATGAGACAATTAGCCCCTTCTTTTGTCTTTTCTGATATGTTCCACATTCTGACCTTATGTGCAAATAACCTTCTCACTCATGACACTGAACTCCTTTGCCTTGAGTGCTCTTTTCTTCAGGTTTGGATTTCTTCAGACTATTCTGTTGCTTGTTGATGTCGAATTGGATGCTTTGCCCATTCTGTCGATTCCTACGATCAACTCTTTTTAGCACTTTGTTGAATTGTCTGCCCAACATGGCAATAGCATCTGCTATGCTATCTTCCTCCCCATCTTCAATCTGATCATTTTCTTCATCAGTGTTTGAGACAAAAGCAATGCTCTTGTTCTTCTTGTCTCCACGTTCATCCAACACAGTTTCAAAGGTCTGGAGAGATCCAACAAGTTCATCCATCTTCATAGTGGAGATGTCATGTGCTTCCTCAATGGCCGTCACCTTCATGTCAAACCTTTTGGGAAGAGATCTAAGGAGCTTTCTTGACAATTTTTCATCAGACATCTTTTCTCCCAGGGCTTCAAAAGAGTTACCAATATCCAACAGATTCAAGTGAAAGTCCTGAATGTTCTCATCATCTTTCATTCTCAGAGCCTCAAACTTGGATGTAAGGTGTTGAATCTTTGACTGTTTTACTTTGGTAGTCCCTTCATAGCACTTTTGCAATATTTCCCACGCATCTTTGGCTGACACACAATTTTTTATGAGTTTGAAAACACTAGTGTCTACTCCATTAAACAAGGCATAAATGGCCTTGTGGTTCTGGTTGGCTGCAGCTTCCTCTTATGCAGTCCATTCTATTTCAGGTTTCATTACCCCCGTTGAGGTACCTTCCTTGCTAGCATACGTGGGTTGTTCCCATCCAGTCAAAACCACCTTCCAAACTTTGCTATCAATGGATCTCAAGAATGCTGTCATTTTGGATTTCCAAGAGTCATAGTTGGCAGATCCAGGGAGCAAAGGTGGCCTGTTCATGTATCCTCCTTCTTTTTCCATAACGCCAGACATTTCAGGTCCTGAATCTCACCCAAATAAACAGGCAGGGTGCCTGCTCTGATGCCAATTGAAATTCCTGGCACGCTATACACGATGCTCTACCCGATGCTCTAGCACTCGATCCGATCTTGCACGCAACGAAATAAAACAAGTAAAGAAAAACAAATAAAGGAGACAAGTTATTTGTTAACCCAGTTCGGCGCAAACAACAACCTACGTCTGGGGGATACCAATCCAGGAAGGAATATCACTATAATAGTCATAGTTCTAAGTCTACAGCAAACCACCCGTTTACAACTTAAAACCTAGGGCCTATCAATGACTCTTCTACCTAGGAACTCCTAGATATGAGATCCCATCTCACTCCCTTACAACCTTACAAGTCAGCAAGGATTTCACTACACAAAGTACAAAAGATGTTTTGGAGACACACTCCTAAAACTACACACTCGTACCTAAAGGCTTAGAGTGTTAAATACACCAAAAGTCCTAACTCCGTACTTCAAAGCTTAGGAGAAGGATCACACAATTACAACTCAAGAACACGTCCTAAGCTTGCATCAAGGTGACACAAGAAAGGCTCACAATACACAATACACACGCAAAACCTAGAATACTAATCAAAGCACAATAACGGCGTGAACAACTGTCCAATTAGGGTTTTGCAGCTCCTTTAAATACTTCAGACAATTAGACAAACATGGGCTTGGTTTATTTGACCCAAGCATTAACTCCACATTAAATAAAAGAGATTCTTCCAAAATATATTCTTCAAAGAAGATACTCTTCAGAAATATTCTTGAACTGAATCTGAAGCATTAAAAACCTTCCTTACATAAAACCATATAAAACGCGCCAAACAAGATACATGAGAGAGAAACCAACATTCCATAAATAGAACCTGTCATGAGCGCTCCTCCTGAGACATTTACAATGCTCTACACAATGCCAGAGCATCGGATCGCACATCTGACACCAAGTTTATTTTTCCAAAAATGCAGCCAATATCAAAGACTCAACAAACTCCCCCTTTGGCAAATTTTTGGCTAAAACAAATTATGACCATACAGATTTTACTTAAAGAGATAGTTCAACTACATTTCTTTTTCTCAACAAAAACACACAAGCATAAAGATCAGTAGATGCTATCCTTCAAAACAGTTACCATACTACTCCTTCATGAATAACAATAGAGAAGAATAAATTGTATCTTTTAAGAATACCAGAGAGGCATGCAACTGCGGAACAAAATAACTACTTCGCCTTAAATGGTCAAGAAAATAAATTTGATAGGATGTGGGATAGAATGCTTCAGCATTTTCACAAGTCTACTCCCCCTGCACACATGCATGGGATGTTGGAGCATTGTGTCCAACATCTCCCCCTGCATAATACAATTCAGCTCCCCCTCACAACATGCATATTAGGTCACAGCCACATAGCTACATACTCCATTCAAGATACACTACTAGCTACACTATATCATAACCAGAGAATATGCAGAAAATACCACCAGTGTAGAGCAGATCATAATTAAACAAACCACAAGTTTTTACTCCCCCTTTTTGCCACAAAATATGGCAAAGGTAATAGTGCAGAGAGTTAATAGGTACAGAGCCATAATACAAACCAGCAGAAATAACACAATCTATGCCCAGAAATAGCAACAAAACAGAACAAAACAAACAGGGCAACAAATTCATTACATCATCTAAAAGGAGTCACTGGAATCAGATACTTCCAGCTCCTCTGTGTCACCTCCATCTTCTTCAACATCATCTCCAGCTGCATCACCATCAACAGCTTCAACACCAACACCAACAACATCTCCACCTTCAGCTTCAGCCACTAACCCTGCTTCCTCAGCTTCCTCTTGCTTCAGGGCAAAAATGACCTTCTCAAGCTCAATTTTCTGCTCATCTAATGCCTTAACAGCAGCTTCCATGGATATGATCATAGCTTTCCTGTTCATGGGGGTTGGTACTACATTCTCCTGAGGAACTACTTTCTTTGGAGGCACAATTATGTCAGCAGCATGTTTGCCCTCAAACAGCTTATAGGAGAGAGTCATGGGTGAATCTCTTTTACATGTAGCATCCTCAGGGAGTAGGATGTTGGGGTGTTGATCCAAGATAATACCACATATGATAGTTGGATAAGCAATTACCAATTTCATAGCCCATGATTTTCCATGTTCAACAATTTGATCAAATATCAGGGATCCAAAGTCAGCATCAGCACCAGTTCCAATGGCATAAATAAACTTAGCCAGGCTAGTGGCTATAGTTGAAGAGTGGGTAGTGAGAACCCAATTAATAGCACATATCCTATTCAGAATTGCATACTTCACAGACAGCATGGCAGAAGGAACCTTACCTTTAAGGGGCCACACCTTGACCTAGTTGGCAGTGATAGTCTTGCAAACCTGGTTATTAGTGGGTTCAAATCCAGGATAGCCATCCTCCTTTCTTCCAAGGTAAGCATTGATCACAGCAGGGGAGAATTTGACACATTTACCTCTGACAAAGACTTGATGAAACTCTTGCTGGGTCGATTGTCACAGTATTCTCCAATGTTGACAATAAATTCCTTCACCAGCTTCTCATAGCACTTCCCTAGCCCACACACAGTCTTTATTAAACCAGCTTGGTGAATCAGGTCCATTACCTCCTTACACTCTAGGGCTTCTTCAAACAGTTCCCTTTCTAAGGCCAATCTCCTATGGTAGACAAACTTCCATTTAGCAGCACTGGCACTGAAGTGGAATAACACATTGTCCATTGGCACATCAGGCACATTTTGTGGAATGAATCTCCCAGCTTTCTTCTTCAGTGTAGACACAATGCTTGGAGCATTCACCTCAGCATCATCAGCAGTGACTGCAGCAGCAATCTTTCTCTTCTTTGGTGTCTTTTGCTTGGATGCTGTAGAGATTGGTGGAGCATCCTCCTCGGCATCAAATTCTGAGTCACTCAGATCAATAGCCTTTCTTTTTGATGCATGTTTCTTCTGCTTAACATGTATCTCTACTCTGCTGGATCTCCTAGCAGGACCACACATCTTCTTCTTAGTAGATGTGGTAGCCTCAACTGCTACCTTCTTTTTCTTAGGAGATTTTGTTGCTTCAGCTGCAACATTCTTCTTCTTCTTTGTTGACTTTGGTTCTTCAGCCACAACCTCAGTCAGTTTTTCTTTCCTTACTCTTAGCCTGCTACCAACATCAGTCTTTCCACCCTTCTTCCTTGAGTCACCAACAATCTTCATGATTGTCACATTGTCATACCCCAATTTTTTACCTAAGATCCCATGACGCATTCATTTATCATATCATATTGTTTTTTTTCCATATTTTCTTTCAAATATATTAATTAGTCCATTTGGTAGTGAATAGAGTGTTTAAGTAGTTTTGAGTTCAAGGTCATGGGTTCGAATCTCACTTTCGTCATTTTTATTTGTTTTCACCAATTTTGTTTTTTATTGTTATTATTACTATTTTTTTTTATTATCATTATTATCTATTTTTGTCCAAAAATCGTAAAAGAACAAAAAAATTATAAAAAGTCAAATAGTGCAAAAGGGAAGAATCTCGCAATTATGACAAATCAATTCCAAAATGGAAGATTCTCATTCATTCTTAAACCACATTCAAGCCACATAATTCGCTTCCAAAATCACAATGGTCAGAATTCAATTCTCAAACCCTATTTGTTCACATATAAATGGCAAAACAATGGTACACTCGAAAGGGGGAAATATAGGACTCAGACACATACACATGCACAAAAACCCCACAAAAAATCAAATCAAAAACAAAGAAAAAAAAGGCAAAAAGAAAAAAGAAGAACAACAACACAGTGGCCTGCGGCCACTTTCTTCTTCACAAGGCCATCACCTTCAACCTTCACTATTGTTATCATCATCACCATGTATATAAACCACCACACTCTTAACCAAACAATAGAATTAAATTTCATTCATCTCCATCACCACTAATTTACATCTTTCACCATTCAAAACTCTATCAATTCAAAACTTCCATCATCCTCTCTATTCATAACCATTAACAAACACCAATCCATCATAACATTCAATCATTACCATTAATCACCATCTCTAAACTTTCAATATCAAAATCCAAAAAACTCAAAGTCATCAACACCATAACCATCTCTATCCACCACTACCAATCCATTCAAAATATCATTCTCAATTAAAACCAAACCAAAAACAAAATAGAAACAGAACAGAACGAGAAAGAAAGGGAAGGGTTTCGCCGTCGTCGAATCCGAACCATCGCTGGAGAACTGCTGAACCGGAACAAAGAACCACCCACCGGAGCACCACCACCATCACGGTTTCTCTCTCGGCTGATCCACCTCTCACGGTTTTCTTTATCTCGTGTGACAGTCAGGTCCTGTTTCCATCTATTTCTCTGCTTGCTTTTTTTTAATTTTTTGTTCAAATTGATTGATTTTTCTTTTATTTATAATATTATTTATTTGTGTTTATATTTTAATTAGTTAGGCACTGTTTGTTGTTACGGGTTATAGACCACCTAATTTATATATGTACCCTACAAAAACAAAAAAAAAAAAACAAAATTAATTAAACTTAAACAAATTCTTCATAAAAATTCGGATTAAAAAGAGGTGGCCGGATGTATTTTCGCCCGTCTCTCGAAAGATCTAGGACTAAGCGTTCGCTTACTCTTAACGATTGTTCGTCTTCCACAAAATAAAATCAATCTCAACTCATCAAACTTTGCTTTTTCCGCGTCCATGCACGCTTTAATTATTTTTTTCTCAAGCGGATACCATCGCCCAAATGCGAGTTCGTCTTTTCAATTAAACAAACTTTTTTTCTTCTAAATACAAATCGTTTTTCATAAATAAAATCAACCAACACACAAATATTTTTTACAAAGAACTACGTAGCTTTGAATTTCCCATTGCACTTGGGAATACGTAGGAGCGGGATCCAACAACCGTCAAGCACACTAATAAAAAACTAACTTTTTTCCCCTTTTGTAAATATTTTAATAAAAAATAATAATATGTAAATAAAAAAACAATTTTTTTAATAATAAAAGCTAGCAAACAAAATTTCAAACTTCAAACCCTTAACTAATTAGGAGGTTCCCGTTGAGTACAACGGATGTGAAGGGTGCTAATACCTTCCCCTTGCATAATCAACTCCCGAACCCGGAAACGGTTGCGATGACCTTTCCTTTCCATCCTTTAAGGGTTTTATCGACGTTTCCCTTTAAATAAAAACTTCGGTGGCGACTCTATAGTCATTCGAGCGTTCATTACGCTCGGGCATTTTTCGCGGCGCGACACACATCATCTTCAGTGCTGTCATCTTCATTATCAGTTTCCCCCACAACTTCATCTTCCAAACCATCATTGACCTGATTAGTATCTTCAGCCAGCACATCATCAGCAACAATGTCATCTTGTTGCACACTAGGATTTTCAACCGCATCATCAGCAGCATTTTCATCTTGCTGCACATGAGACTCTGTCACCACATCATCTTGTGGTTGATCTTGTGCCAAGGATGTTGGAACATCCGGCACAACTTTCACACCAGAAATAGAGTTTACAAGTGACTGTAATGCATCTTCAGCTATTTTGATTTTCTGAGCTTCTGCATCACCTCCTTCATCGTTAGGCGTGTTAGAAGCATCTTGTGCATTCACATCAGCAATTTCCCCCTTTTTATCACTTAGAGTTTGGGAAGAACTATTTGCATTTGATTCGATTGGAGCATCAGGGCATGGTGTTGTAACATCAGATGCAACATTGGTGCTTGCTTTGCCAAGATCATCAAGATACAGCTTTTGCATATCGAAATCAGAGTTGTATCGAGATTTTGATTTCTGGGATTTGGTTTTTCTGGTAGTTGCAGATTTGGTTCTCTTTTTGGGAGTAGGTTTGGGAGGGGACGATGGTTCAATGTTCTTTGATAGGTTAAGGGCAGCAACAAAAGATGGGTGAATCATGGTGAGGGGGGTGGCGTCAGTAACGACGGTGGGTTGGTCATTGATGTTAGTACAAGGACAGAAGTCTATGTAAACTCAACCGCGCATGATTGTTGCTTTTTTGTAAGTGGACTCGGTCAACATGCATGAGAGTGACATGTGTGTTATTATGAATGAAACCTTGATTATTATTATTTTATTATTATTACTTGAAAAGAGTGTTAAACGAGAATTTCCCAAATTAATCTTGATTCCTAAATTAAAATTAAAATCGTTACTCCATCCGTCCCAATTTAATTGACACAATTGACTATTGTGCACTATTCATATATTTTGTTTTGACATTATTTTACTACTAATAAACAAAAATAAATATTAGCATATAAGATGTTGTTTGATTCGTCTCGATGAGTATTTTCATCGTGTCTGTTGACTATTTGATGTTGGCTGCATTTTGGTAAAATTATGTTAAGCAGGATGTGGTATGTAATGTTACAACATCATGACCTGACGAGAGCGCGCAAGCTGGCGGCAGCATTTAATGCGCACGGGTTTTATTTTTAGAGAAGATCTTTTCTCTTATATATCAGTTCTTTGCTTGTGCATCAAGGAAGTTTTATTTCCTAAACAAATCTTCTACTCAGAGATTGTTTATGGAATTATTGTGAATACTCATTTTATAAACATATCAAATCTTTAAAGATATGGTTTTATTTTATGTGTGAGCTGGATGTTTCTCTCGTGGGCAAAGCTTCTGAAGCCTAATATTACCAGCTATATATTGAAGGACGAAAACCTAATTTAGGCAGTTGTTCAAGCGTATTGTTGAGTCTAGCCGTATTAGGATTCGTGTGTGTGCTTGTGTTTTGTGAGCCTTTCTTGTATCACTTTGATGCAAGCTTAGGACTGTGTGTTCTATTGAGTTGTAATCATAATTGTCTCTGAAGCTTGTAAGCAAGGAGATAGTTATTGTGTGTGTGTCCTCTCCAAAGCTTTTAAGCAAGGAGTTTGGATCATAGTGCTTGTGTATCACTTGAAGCCTTTAGGTAAAAGTGATCTAGTGTCTAGGAGAGTGTCTCCATTATAGTGATTGAATCAACAACAGTGTTGTCTGTACTGTTGAGCTTAAGGAGTGAGTTGGGAACTCATACCTAGGAGTTCCTAGGTAGAAGGACATAAGGATAGTTGCTAGGTGATAAGTTGTAAACGAGGAGTTTGCTGTAAGACTTTGAACTAGGGCTATTAGTGGAATTCCTCCTGGATTAGTATCCCCCAGATGTAGGTTGCAGTTTGCACCGAACTGGGTTAACAAATCACTGTGTGTTTGTTTATTTCTGCACTGTAAACTGTTTTCATTAATTGTCTATTAAAGCGGGTAAAAGTGTTGTAACGTTGTGTACAACATCGTGTACTGGTGTGCCAGTTTTTCAATTGGCATCAGAGCAGGCACCCTGCCTGTTTAGGGTGAGATTCAGGAAGTTTTAACTGACAAAATGGACAAAGAAGGAGGATTCGTGAACAGACCCCCAATGCTAACTGGTTCCAATTATGATCATTGGAAGCCAAAGATGATTGCATTCTTGAAGTCCATTGACAGCAGGACTTGGAAGGCAGTTTTGAAAGGTTGGGATCATCCTTTGATTGTTACCAAAAAAGGTACTTCTACTGGTGAACTAAAGCCAGAGGCAGATTGGACAAAGGAAGAAGATGAAGCAGCTCTCAGCAACAATAAGGCAATAAATGCTCTCTTCAATGGAGTGGATACAAATATGTTCAAGCTCATCAAAAAATGTCTGTCTGCAAAGGAAGCTTGGGAGATATTGATGACATGCTATGAAGGCACCTCTAAGGTAAAGATGTCAAAACTTCAATTACTTACTACCAAGTTTGAAAATCTGAGGATGAAAGAGGAGGAAAGTATTCAGGACTTTCACATGAATTTAATTGACATTGCTAATGCCTTTGAGGCTCTGGGTGAGAAAGTATCTGATGAGAAGCTGTCAAGAAAGATGCTTAGGTCTCTTCCAAAAAGGTTTGACATGAAAGTGACTGCCATTGAGGAAGCTCAGGATATAGCTAATATGAAGGTAGATGAACTGGTTGGATCCCTTCAGACATTTGAATTGACCATTAATGAACGAGGAGATAAAAAGAGCAAAAGTGTAGCTTTTATCTCAAATGATGATGAAGAGGAATCCCAGACTGTTGTTGAAGGAGAAGAAAGTATTTCTGATGCTCTTGCTCTAATTGAAAAACAATTTGGAAAAGTCCTAAGGCGTGTTGACAGAAGAGCCAGGCAGAATGGGCAGAACATTAGATTCGACATCAACAAACAGCAAAACAATGTCATGAAAACTATACCTAAGGAGAAAAGTGGACCAGTCAAAGAAGTGCAATGTCATGAATGTGAAGGATATGGACATGTCAGAACTGAATGTGCAACCTTCCTGAAGAAACAAAAGAAAGGTCTGTTTGTTTCATGGTCTGATGAAGATTCTGAAGAAGGAGAGGAATCTGCTAGACATGTATCTGCCATGACTGGGGTTTGTGGTCCTGTAGCTGATTCAGATGATGATGTAGAAGTTGTTTATGAAGAGCATTCTGATGATGAGGAGAATGACACTTATGAGGAATTACTTGGTCTATACAATGATCTTCTTGTTCGCTATAATGAGATGTGTAGAATTCTGGAGAAACAAAAGAATACTATAAACCAACTCCACACAGAAAAGGATTTCCAAATTGGTCAAGTACTGAAAGTTGAGAAGGAACTAACTCAAGAAAATGCAGATATAGAATAGTTGAAGAAAAAAGTCAATCAACTGAATTGTGGAGCTAACTTGCTTGAAGAAATCTTAGATGGTGTCCCTACTACTAGAAAGAAAGCTATAGGGTACAACTACACTGCTCTCAACCAGCATCAACAGGACAAAAACACCAAATTCCTTCCAGCTGATGAGGTAATTAATCCATACACTGGGGAAAAGATGTTACAACCTCCTACACCACATCCTAAAACCTATCCAAATGTTAAGATTGGACAAGGTGCCAGGACTTTTGCTAACTACCGTCGTGCCCCAGGACACCATGGTCATTCAAGGAAATGGGTTTGTCATCATTGTGGAATGAAGGGCCACATAAGGCCTTTTTGCTTCAAACTGTATGGATATCCAAGACATTGAGAACAGCCAAAAACTGCTCCTAGAGAGGAATCTGTCAGAAAGGTGTGGAAACCAAAAGCTAAGAACAAAGGGCTGATTGCACATACATCCCTCAGAGCATCATCCAGAGAAGACTGGTATTTCGATAGTGGCTGTTCTAGACATATGACAGGGGTAGAGACATATCTGAAGGATTTAAAGGGGTATGCTTCTAGTTCTGTAACTTTTGGGGATGGAGCCAAAGGTGAAATTTTGGGGATAGGCAAATTTGTCAACAAAGAGATGCCTAACTTAGAAAATGTGTTGCTTGTAAAGGGACTCACTGCAAATCTGATCAGCATAAGCCAACTGTGTGATCAAGGATTGAGGGTGAACTTTACAAAAGAAGAATGTCTTGTTAGCAATGATGAAGGAGAAATTCTGATGAGAGGTACCAGATCCAAAGACAATTGCTACTTGTGGGCATCTCATGAAGAAGCACAGCTAGGAAAATGTCTACTTGGTAAAGAAGATGAAGTTCAACTGTGGCACCAGAAACTTGGTCATCTAAACCTAAGTGGAATAAAGAAAGC
Organism: Trifolium repens; assembly: GCA_030408175.1. Lineage (NCBI taxonomy): Eukaryota > Viridiplantae > Streptophyta > Magnoliopsida > Fabales > Fabaceae > Trifolium > Trifolium repens. The sequence continues at coordinate 24,533,787 of CP125840.1, forward strand.
TGTTACTGTTGAGGCCATCAGAGGGATTCCCAAACTGAAAATTACTGAGGGAAGTATCTGTGGAGAATGTCAGATTGGAAAACAAACCAGGATGTCGCATCCAATATTGGAACATCAGGTAACATCAAGAACTCTAGAACTTCTACACATGGACCTTATGGGGCCTATGCAAGTTGAAAGCTTAGGAGGAAAGAGGTATGCCTTTGTGGTAGTAGATGACTTTTCCAGATACACCTGGGTGAATTTTATTAGAGACAAATCTGACACATTTGACATTTTTAAAACTCTATCTACTCAAGTTCAAAGAGAAAAGAACTGTGGGATAGTGAGAATCAGAAGTGACCATGGAAGAGAGTTTGAAAATGAAAAATTCAGTGAGTACTGTGCTAGTGAAGGTATTAAGCATGAGTTCTCATCACCCATAACTCCTCAGCAAAATGGTGTGGTGGAAAGAAAGAACAAGACTATTCAAGAATCAGCTAGAGTGATGTTACATGCAAAATCCCTACCCTACCACTTCTGGGCTGAAGCAATGAATACAGCCTGCTACATACACAACAGGGTGACTATTAGGAAGGGTACATCTGTTACTCTATATGAGCTATGGAGGGAAAGAAAACCAACGGTCAAGCATTTTCATGTCTTTGGTAGCAAGCGTTATATCTTGGCAGACAGGGAACAGAGAAGGAAACTTGATCCCAAGAGTGATGAAGGGATCTTCCTTGGATACTCTACCAACAACAGAGCATACAGAGTATACAACTCCAGAACAAAGGTGGTTATGGAATCATACAATGTGGTAGTAAATGATGTAGAGACTGAGAAGGTTGACAATGTGGAATACGATGTTGGAACATCAGGTCCTGTCCTTGAAGAATATGGTCTAGAAGAACAATCTGATGATAGACAAGAAGAAAGTATGGAGAATATTACAGGTGACACCACTAATCAACCCACTCAGAACAAAGGACCATCTGTGAGGGTCCAGAAGAATCATCCTCTGGAACTAGTCATTGGAAATCCTGAACAAGGAATCACCACTAGAAGATCCAATGATGTGATAGCAAATTCATGCTTTGTTTCCATGTTTGAACCTAAAAATGTGAAAGAAGCTCTCACTGATGAATTCTGGATTGAGGCAATGCAAGAGGAATTGAACCAATTCAAGAGAAGTGAAGTGTGGGATCTGGTCCCAAGACCTGATAAAGTAAATGTTATAGGTACAAAGTGGATCTTTAAAAATAAATCTGATGAAAAAGCGGTCATTACCAGAAACAAGGCTAGGCTGGTTGCCCAAGGGTACACTCAAGTAGAAGGACTTGATTTTGAGGAGAGCTTTGCCCATGTAGCTAGATTGGAATCAATTAGACTACTTCTGGGCGTTGCTTGCATCCTAAAATTTAAACTCTATCAAATGGATGTCAAGAGTGCATTTCTGAATGGCTATCTTCATGAAGAAGTCTATGTGGAACAACCAAAAGGATTCACTGATCCTGTGTATCCTAATCATGTCTACAAGCTGAAGAAGGCTCTCTATGGTCTGAAACAGGCACCTAGGGCCTGGTATGAAAGACTTACTCAATTCCTAGTAGGTCAAGGCTATAGAAAAGGAGGATCTGATCAAACCTTGTTTGTAAAGCAAGTGAAAGGAAAATTCATGATTGCACAAATTTATGTAGATGACATTGTCTTTGGAGGAATGTCGAATACGATGGTACAACATTTTGTTCAACAAATGCAATCATAATTTGAAATGAGTTTAGTGGGAGAATTGACCTACTTCTTGGGACTACAGATCAAGCAAATGGAGGATACTATCTTCATATGCCAAAGCAAGTATGCTAGAAATATTGTCAGGAAGTTTGGTATGGATAATGCTTCTCACAAAAGAACTCCTGCTCCAACCCATCTGAAGCTAACCAAGGATGAACAGGGTGTGGGTGTAGATCAAAGTCTGTATAGAAGCATGATTGGAAGTTTATTGTACTTGACTGCAAGTAGACCAGATATCACCTTTGCTATAGGGGTTTGTGCAAGGTACCAGGCACAACCAAAGGTAAGCCATCTCAATCAAGTTAAGAGGATTCTGAAATATGTCAATGATACATGTGATTATGGCATGATGTATTCACATTGTGAAAATTCAAACTTGTGTGGATATTGTGATGCTGATTGGGCTGGTAGTGCTGATGATAGGAAAAGCACATCTGGTGGGTGTTTTTTTCTAGGAAGTAATCTTATATCTTGGTTCAGCAAGAAGCAAAACTGTGTGGCTCTGTCTACAGCTGAGGCAGAGTATGTAGCTGCTGGAAGTAGTTGTACTCAACTAGTTTGGATGAAGCAGATGT